>CM060923.1:671802808-676802808 GCA_030737875.1 Allium sativum
TCTATTATATATATATACTAGGATGCAGACGGTGCTTAGTAGCACCCGACACAATCGTCCACAGACCATGGACTTGTTTATTTGATTGCAAGAATAAGTTAGATTATTTGATTGAAATTGAATTGTTTGGTGAGATGAATGGATTTGATTGATGTGTGAATGGCGTGGGCCTTCACTAGACCGGGGATAAGGCTAGGCCTCGTCCCGTTTCTAGTATCGTGCCGTTATGCCGCCGAAATTTTCTAAAATAAGTTAGAAAAATAACAATATCATTTTAAAGAATAAATGAATTGAATAGAAATTCATATGTTGAAATAAAATGTTTTGTCGTTAAAAATATAATTTTTAACGTGAAGTGAATAAAATAAAATATTCATTTACAAACCGGACGGTTTGTTTATGTACACCTATTTGAAGGACATTGATTGGGACGATAAATTTTACACATCGCCCAACTGCACAAATAAAATCTGTGTTTGACTGTTTGAAACCCCACACGGGTGTTAGGATGAAATTTGAAGTTCACTCATCCTTATTGGTTAAATATGTCGATCGATCGATTGACAGGTTGTTATAAGCGTTAGATATCTATATTTGATGCTTATACAGTGTAGTGCACTTTGGTTGATGGTTGATTATTTTTCAATGCTATTATCAACATGTGTTGTATGAAAATCCATATAATTAATATTATATGGTAATTGATTGGGCCTCATTCCAATTTAGAAAATAAAGATCAATATAAAATAAAAGTTCATGTGTTGACAATACTCATCCATTGAGATTGGTCATGTGTTGAACGAAATATTTTAGTAATAAAATTTACATCTTTATCGATATAAAATAAAGGTTCATGTGTTGACAGTACTCATCCATTGAGATTGGTCATGTGTTGAACGAAATATTTTAGTAATAAAATTTACATCTTTATCGATATAAAATAAAAGTTCATGTGTTGACAGTACTCATCCATTGAGATTGGTCATGTGTTGAACGAAATATTTTAGTAATAAAATTTACATCTTTATCGATATAAAATAAAAGTTCATGTGTTGACAGTACTCATCCATTGAGATTGGTCATGTGTTGAACGAAATATTTTAGTAATAAAATTTACATCTTTATCGATATAAAATAAAAGTTCATGTGTTGACAGTACTCATCCATTGAGATTGGTCATGTGTTGAACGAAATATTTTAGTAATAAAATTTACATCTTTATCAATATAAAATAAAAGTTCATGTGTTGACAGTACTCATCCATTGAGATTGGTCATGTGTTGAACGAAATATTTTAGTAATAAAATTTACATCTTTATCGATATAAAATAAAAGTTCATGTGTTGACAGTACTCATCCATTGAGATTGGTCATGTGTTGAACGAAATATTTTAGTAATAAAATTTACATCTTTATCAATATAAAATAAAGGTTCATGTGTTGACAGTACTCATCCATTGAGATTGGTCATGTGTTGAACGAAATATTTTGATAATAACAACTATTTTGAAAAAGAAATATTTGAAATAGAATATTTGAAAATAGAAATTTATGAAGCCGTGTTGTTTAGATTGACGCCATTGTGACGTAAACGATTTATATCGATTCTATTCATTTCGAAATGAATTGAAAACGATTTCGAAACAAATTGAATTGAAAACGATTTCGAAATGAAATGAATTGAAAACGATTTCGAAACAAATTGAATTGAAAACGATTTCGAAATGAAATGAATAGAAAACGATTTCGAAATGAATTGAATTGAAAACGATTTCGAAATGAAATGAATTGAAAACGATTTCGAAATGAAATGAATTGAAAACGATTTCGAAATGAAATGAATTGAAAACGATTTCGAAATGAAATGAATTGAAAACGATTTCGAAATGAAATGAATTGAAAACGATTTCGAAATGAAATTGAATTGGAAACGATTTCGAAATGAAATGAATTGAAAACGATTTCGAATTGAATTGAAAACGATTTCAAATTGAATTGAAAGCAAATTGAAATGAATTCAAATTGAATTGGAATTTGAATTGAATAGAAATGAATTTTAAAACGAATTTATAAAGAAGAATTCAATTTTGATTTGAATTGAAAAGGAAGTTGAAATTGCTTTTGAAACGAATTTAAAACTATTTATATAATTCGTTTTAAATAGAAATCGACGAAATATATTATATATATATAATATAATGTCCTGAATAGAACGCGCCGCGCCGCTGCAGTTCGTGAATTTCGACCATTTATTTCAAACGGACATTACGGGAGATCCGACCGTCGGATTCTCCTAAAACCGGAACCGTTGGGTTCGTATCGAAAAGAGCTTTCTAATGAATATTAGAAATTTGAAATCTAACGGTTGGATTTGGAGTTACGTCCAAATCAAATTTGAAAAAGGTCGCTGTAAGTGCAGTTCGATGGCCGTTGATGGAAATCGACTGTACGGGCCTTGATAAAATTATTAAAAATAGTAATAATTTGTGTAAAATCATAAGAAATGATTTAGAAAGAATTGGGATGAAAAACTCCATATTTGAGAAGATAAAAGTAGATTTTTATCGAAATGAACTAATTTTTGAACTAGGATTATAATTCTATTTATTTTCAAATAAATAAATTGAATTTGAAATGGTTTTAAAAATAACCAGAATTTCCAATGATTGCATTGGAATGGATTTGAATCGAAATTGTCTTTGGAATATTTCGATGTTGGAATTCGTGATTATACAGATGTTGTTATGGAAATTTGAAAGGTATAGATATATATATCGTTATTTCCAATACGATCTTTGTTGGTCGCAGAATTTGATATTGAATATAAGCCGATATATTTTCTATTCAGAGCCTTGTATTGAATATCAAATGTGATTTGGGTTTGCCGTGAATTGTGTCTTCACTAACACTGTTCTTGAACCCAGTTGAGAAAGGATTAAATCTTTTTATTTAGATTTAATGAAGCGTAACAATTAAATGATATTTAATTGGAATTGAATCGATATTGATTTTTGGGTTTATCGTGGACAGTGTTTTAAATAACACTCGTTCTTTAACCCAATAATTAATGAATGTGATTTTGGGTTTATCGTGGACGGTGTTTTAAATGACACAGATTCTTTAACCCAGTTAACGATTAAAACTAAGTGGAGTTTTAATGAATCTTTAATTAGATTGAAAAGATCGACAATGGAGTATCACCAGTTTTGCTCCAGGCGATAGTTAAATCTTTAATTAGATTTGAACGTGAAATGGTAATTGAATTTACCGATAACACTGTGGTGTTAGATATGAAGTATTACCAGTTTTACTTCATGGGATGAATAGGTCGGGATGGGGAAATTAAAATAAATGATTACTTCGGTAAGGTTCGCTAATCCCGACTAGTTTGAATTGAGATTCAAAAATAGAATAAAGAATAAATTCAAGGAATTTATCTTGGATAAAATTAATGGGGACCTTTCCCTATGAATGTGAAATTTAGAAACTAACTGTCGGTTAGCCAAGCAGAATGGTTTTCTGGATATTGATCTGATGTTGGTTTCGGCCTTCGGGGTTAATATTTGGGAAATTATTCTCTTGATTAATTTACGGTTAGTGACTGATGAATTGGAATGAGGCGTATGTTGTGTTTGTGTAACACTTATTTAAAATATACGCGAGTTATTCGGAAAGACCGGGTTTATCCCATTCTGAATAACTGATACGACGATAAGTCGAAGATGAAGACGGTGGTCGAAGACCGGAAGTCTTCACGTCGTTTGGATAATTACTGATGATCTTGATTGGGCTGTACACCCAAGAAGATGGAAACAGTTAGTGATCGTCCAGACGTACTTGGAGATCGATGGATGTGCGGGGTACTAGGTGCCTCCGGTTTCGTTCAGACCCAGAACAGACTTGTAAATGGACTATGTGTCTGACATTGGATTTTAATCCGTGTGATTGATCTCTATTAAATATATATCTGTTTGGCGGTGGAGAATTTATTCTCTTGCTTAACGCCCTTCTCTGAGACGTACGAGCTCAGGGGTTATATATTGATGGATATCAATCGCATGGAGTGAATTGCCTGTGTGGCATGCTAAGATGCAAATGATCAAGGCTTCTGTTGAAAAGCAAAGTCTTGTGGTTGATGATCGAAGCACGGCCTTTGTGGCGTTGCTTTGTGCAACGTTGATTCGCGAGTATCACACCCGGTATGAATCAAAAACGGGAGACGGACATCAGGGAGGACATGCGTTTCTTTCTAGTTATGAGTGGCGTCAGTGCTTGAACTGGCTGACGAGTTTGACTCATGTGGATATTGCTTATTATTACTTGCTGAAAAGCGAGGCGCCTCGTGATATCGGTTTCGGCCGATGCTTCTGGTCGGCTGACGGGCCAGGCTTACACCCCATAGGGTGGGGAAACGTAGTGTTCAGGCATAATAATCCACATCGGTGGACCGGCCCTGACGATCCAAGGGGCAGTTGCGGCTGTTCCTGAGGGGCGGACTAGAGCGTCTCGAATCGGTGAGGATCTTGCCCCTAGCCTCGGTTCATACCATAAATGATAACCCAACTTCCAATACGATATTGCGGTTTTGATTGTAAACCTATATGTGGCGACATAGTGGCATGGGACGCTCATGCCGCCTATGATTGATACTTATGATTTGAAGTTGTTTTATACACTATGCACTGACTATAGTATCAAACGATTTGTTTTAACCGTATCAAGCATCCTTTGGCTGTTATAAGGGAAAACCCTATCCTCGGCTGCGTTTCATTGTGTGATGGGACCTGGGTCTTATAACAGCTTCATTTTTCTTTATTTAGCATTGCGCTGTTATGTTTTATGCACTGGTATTCTTGGGAGGAAACCCGTTCCGTGTTATACGGCGTGGTCCCTTGATTTACCTAATGATTTAAAATAAAGATTAATAACTGTTTTAGTTCTCACACCAGTCACATGACTGACCTGGAGTTTATTGTTTTAACCTAAACTCTGGGTGCCCCTATTTTGACACGGGCAGCTAGTAGTTTTGGTTTTGCAGATTTATATTCACAGGATCCTGGTTTACAGCTGGAACGATATCCGGAAAGCTTTGTATCCGTATATCTCATTCTAGTTGTGTATTGTATTATTTTTCCGCTGCTATGTATTTAAATGTAATTTAAATCTCTGATAATTCTGTGTAATATTTATTCATACTCTGTATATTCTTGTAATCTGATGCATTGTTGTAATATACAATGAAATGTTCTTCTGTACGCGTTCTGTTGTGGCTTGTTCTTGAACTATCCGACGCTTGCCTTTACGGGGAAGTTACGGGTTTTCACAGTTGGTATCAGAGCTTTGGTTTACAAAGCTTAGAGAACAAGGCACATTAGAACCATACGAAAGAATTCATCAGATATTGGATTAGTAATATCCAATTAGAATGACTCGTTAGAGATGGGATCAGTAGTATCCTAGAACGAGTGTGAAGAGTATATTTTTTAAAAGTGAAAACAAATTTTGTTTTGAAAATTTAAAATCAATTATTCGTATTTGATTATTTAGTTTATATTGATTTGGACAGTCCAGTATATAAAGATTTTGCATATACGCCTTGCAAACGTATATTTGAAATTTTAATATACTGGATAGATATAGAATCACATTCTAGACACCCGGAGATGGTTCTGATGATTGATCGATCATCATCAGAATCTATGTTCGTGTTTTGAAGATGTGATATTTATATATTTCCTATTGACTGGTGTGAGAACCAAAAATTAGATAGGGCTTATTGTTGTGATTTGGCATCAAAAATCTGATTTTTGACTATATATCAAAGTTATGAATTTCAAATGATAATTCACTAATTGATTGATGTTTGTGTTGTTTGTTTAATTGTTTGATAATTTTGAACCATTATGCCTAACTGAATCAAATATTGAATTGTATTGAAAATTGGTAGCATTTGCTTGCATATACATATACTTACATTGAACAGGTCATAGCAAGGAGGCTAGAGCCGAAGAATAAAATTTGTTTGCCCGACAAATAGGTACATGTTTACTACATAATTTACTGTTTTGTTTGGGGGATGATGATTTTATGAGCCTATTGGCTAGCCGCTTGGCTTTTTCTTTTTCTTTTTTTGAGATCTGAAGGACCGGGGAAGCTATTTGAAATTCCCCGATGCTCCCGGTGCAGGGGAGGTTATGGCGAAATTTTTCGAAAATTTAGGGTGTTAGCCAAATTTTTGAAATTTTGAAAATTCTCAGAAACTGAAAAGTTGGAGAATGGAAGCCAGATCGAACGTAGAATTGATTGATCAAACCACTTTCGACTTTGTTCCTTTTCGGGGACGAAAAGTTTTAAGTGGGGGAGATTGTAATAACCCGAAAATCTGGGCCAGTTTAAAATTTTTATTTTGACAATTTTAGCGAATTTTGATTATTTAAAATGAATTATTTTAAATAATATCGACGAGAAATTCATTTTGAATGGAATTAGAACGTATATATTATATACGTCGTCGTTAGAATATAAATATTTATATATAATTATAAATAGAATTGAAAATGGCGCGGTAGTTCGATAATTCGATTTCAAACTTCAAATGAATGTACCGGGTGCAAAACAATCCGGATTTTATTGAAACCAAAAATGATAGGATCTAATTGATGATATCTTTCCAACGAATCCGAAAAATCAAAATTTCATAGCGGGAATCAAAAGATATGTCCAGTCGAAAATTCTGAATAGTCGCTATGGAATTCAGGCCCTTAAAAATGGACATTTTGCATACGACCTCCGTTTCCGACGAAACCAGTTTTGTTGGGTCCGGGATGTCAAGTTATTGCCAGATTCCAATTTTCATAATTTTCTGAATCAATATGTGAGCGTGGCGCAGTTAAACACGTTTGAACAGTTTCAGTCAATTCTGATCGACCTGAAATTGGCCATTTTTCAAACGATCTCAGAATTCGACGAAATCAGTTTTGTTGGGACCGTATCGTCCCCACATAGCCAGATTTATTTTTCTGGAATTTTTCGAATCAGTTTGTGGCCCTGGCAAATTAAAATGTACGTTCAAAATTGAAAATTAAATGTTTTATACTTTAATTTGAAGAATAACTGATCATAACAGCCGAATTGGGTTACGAAACATATTCCATTGTGTCCAGGATGGGGGGTAATTAGCTAGGGGAGACACTCGTTGGGTTTAAATTGGAGTTCGAACACGAATTTTCATAATAAAACGGTTAAGTGAATAAACTATTAATATATTTATATATATAACTACCTAAAACTAGAAACCCTAGCCCCTCATTCTTACAGCCGCCACTTCAAGAACCGACGATCTAAATCGTCCGAATTTCCTCCTCATTTTTCATCAAATCCGCAAATTGAAATCGAAAATTAATGAATGGAATTCTAAGAGCTCTTCAAGCTCTTGGAGGTGAACGGGTGTGATGATTTCTGGTTGGGAATTTTGGGGGAAATAGGAGCTTGAACCGTCGCCGTTGGGAGGCGATTTCTGGCACCAGACCGCCGTCGAGTAGGCACTGAGGGGGTGGTGCAGGTGCGTGGTGTGGAGGCGGAGGATGTGGCAGTGGCCGATCGAGGTCTGGAGGAGCGAGGCAGCGACAATATCGAACCCTAGCTTTCAAGGGAGGTTCGGCCGAACTGAAACAAGGGAGAAAGGTTTAACAGTTTTTTTTTCCTATTTTCTTTTCAGTTTTTTTTTTGTTTATTTTAGCAGTTTAAATAAAATCAGTTTTAAAATATAAATTATACTTAGTTTTAAAAATAGGAAAATCTTTATTTTAAAATAGAAATTAAAATTGTTTATAAAATAACAATGTTATAAAAAAAATATGATATGTTTAGAAAAAAAAATATAACGATGCTTTGTTTTTGAAAAATATAAAATAGCTTCGTAAAATATAAATATGATTTTTAAAAATATAGAATAACTTTGAATTTAAAAATATGATTTTTATATAAGAAGAGGCGATATAAAAATATGATTTTTATATTTTTAAAGAATTAAAAATTGGATTTTTATATTTTTAAAGTAGTAAAAATATAATCTTTTATATTGTAGAAGGATAAAAATATAATCTTTTTAATGAAAACATCGTGTTAAAAATATGATTTTTATATATTGAACTTCGGAATAAAAATATGATTTTTATATATTGAACTTCGGAATAAAAATATGATTTTTATATATTGAACTTCGGAATAAAAATATGATTTTTATATATTGAACTTCGGAATAAAAATATGATTTTTATATATTGAACATCAAAATAAAAATGTGATTTTTCTATTTTGAATAGCAGAGAAAAAAATTCGATTTTTCTATATTGAATAGCGAAGTAAAAATTCGATTTTTATATATGTAGTGGCTACGGTCAACGAAGGTGACAAAAAGGCGAAACGACGAAGACTTCTCTAAAGGAAGAGCCGTGGAGCTAGGATAGCTATATGTGAGAATTTCTCACCTTTCAATTTCTTTTCTATTATATATATATACTAGGATGCAGACGGTGCTTAGTAGCACCCGACACAATCGTCCACAGACCATGGACTTGTTTGTTTGATTGCAAGAATAAGTTAGATTATTTGATTGAAATTGAATTGTTTGGTGAGATGAATGGATTTGATTGATGTGTGAATGGCGTGGGCCTTCACTAGACCGGGGATAAGGCTAGGCCTCGTCCCGTTTCTAGTATCGTGCCGTTATGCCGTCGAAATTTTCTAAAATAAGTTAGAAAAATAACAATATCATTTTAAAGAATAAATGAATTGAATAGAAATTCATATGTTGAAATAAAATGTTTTGTCGTTAAAAATATAATTTTTAACGTGAAGTGAATAAAATAAAATATTCATTTACAAACCGGACGGTTTGTTTATGTACACCTATTTGAAGGACATTGATTGGGACGATAAATTTTACACATCGCCCAACTGCACAAATAAAATCTGTGTTTGACTGTTTGAAACCCCACACGGGTGTTAGGATGAAATTTGAAGTTCACTCATCCTGATTGGTTAAATATGTCGATCGATCGATTGACAGGCTGTTATAAGCGTTAGATATCTATATTTGATGCTTATACAGTGTAGTGCACTTTGGTTGATGGTTGATTATTTTTCAATGCTATTATCAACATGTGTTGTATGAAAATCCATATAATTAATATTATATGGTAATTGATTGGGCCTCATTCCAATTTAGAAAATAAAGATCAATATAAAATAAAAGTTCATGTGTTGACAATACTCATCCATTGAGATTGGTCATGTGTTGAACGAAATATTTTAGTAATAAAATTTACATCTTTATCGATATAAAATAAAGGTTCATGTGTTGACAGTACTCATCCATTGAGATTGGTCATGTGTTGAACGAAATATTTTAGTAATAAAATTTACATCTTTATCGATATAAAATAAAAGTTCATGTGTTGACAGTACTCATCCATTGAGATTGGTCATGTGTTGAACGAAATATTTTAGTAATAAAATTTACATCTTTATCGATATAAAATAAAAGTTCATGTGTTGACAGTACTCATCCATTGAGATTGGTCATGTGTTGAACGAAATATTTTAGTAATAAAATTTACATCTTTATCGATATAAAATAAAAGTTCATGTGTTGACAGTACTCATCCATTGAGATTGGTCATGTGTTGAACGAAATATTTTAGTAATAAAATTTACATCTTTATCAATATAAAATAAAGGTTCATGTGTTGACAGTACTCATCCATTGAGATTGGTCATGTGTTGAACGAAATATTTTGATAATAACAACTATTTTGAAAAAGAAATATTTGAAATAGAATATTTGAAAATAGAAATTTATGAAGCCGTGTTGATTAGATTGACGCCATTGTGACGTAAACAATTTATATCGATTCTATTCATTTCGAAATGAATTGAAAACGATTTCGAAACAAATTGAATTGAAAACGATTTCGAAATGAAATGAATTGAAAACGATTTCGAAATGAAATGAATTGAAAACGATTTCGAAACAAATTGAATTGAAAACGATTTCGAAATGAAATGAATTGAAAACGATTTCGAAATGAATTGAATTGAAAACGATTTCGAAATGAAATGAATTGAAAACGATTTCGAAATGAAATGAATTGAAAACGATTTCGAAATGAAATGAATTGAAAACGATTTCGAAATGAAATTGAATTGGAAACGATTTCAAAATGAAATGAATTGAAAACGATTTCGAATTTTATTGAAAACGATTTCAAATTGAATTGAAAGCAAATTGAAATGAATTCAAATTGAATTGAAATTTTAATTGAATAGAAATGAATTTTAAAATGAATTTATAAAGAAGAATTCAATTTCGATTTAAATTGAAAAGGAAGTTGAAATTGCTTTTGAAACGAATTTAAAACTATTTATATAATTCGTTTTAAATAGAAATCGACGAAATATATTATATATATATATAATATATATAATATAATGGTCTGAATAGAATGCGCCGCGCCGCGGCAGTTCGTGAATTTCGACCATTTATTTCAAACGGACATTACGGGAGATCCGACCGTCGGATTCTCCTAAAACCGGAACCATTGGGTTCGTATCGAAAAGAGCTTTCTAATGAATATTAGAAATTTGAAATCTAATGGTTGGATTTGGAGTTACGTCCAAATCAAATTTGAAAAAGGTCGCTGTAAGTGCAGTTCGATGGCCGTTGATGGAAATCGACTGTACGGGCCTTGATAAAATTATTAAAAATAGTAATAATTTGTGTAAAATCATAAGAAATGATTTAGAAAGAATTGGGATGAAAAACTCCGTATTTGAAAAGATAAAAGTAGATTTTTATCGAAATGAACTAGTTTTTGAACTAGGATTATAATTCTATTTATTTTCAAATAAATAAATTGAATTTGAAATGGTTTTAAAAATAACCAGAATTTCCAATGATTGCATTGGAATGGATTTGAATCGAAATTGTCTTTGGAATATTTCGATGTTGGAATTCGTGATTATACAGATGTTGTTATGGAAATTTGAAAGGTATAGATATATATATCGTTATTTCCAATACGATCTTTGTTGGTCGCAGAATTTGATATTGAATATAAGCCGATATATTTTCTATTCAGAGCCTTGTATTGAATATCAAATGTGATTTGGGTTTGCCGTGAATGGTGTCTTCACTAACACTGTTCTTGAACCCAGTTGAGAAAGGATTAAATCTTTTTATTTAGATTTAATGAAGCGTAACAATTAAATGATATTTAATTGGAATTGAATCGATATTGATTTTTGGGTTTATCGTGGACAGTGTTTTAAATAACACTCGTTCTTTAACCCGATAATTAATGAATGTGATTTTGGGTTTATCGTGGACGGTGTTTTAAATGACACTGATTCTTTAACCCAGTTAACGATTAAAACTAAGTGGAGTTTTAATGAATCTTTAATTAGATTGAAAAGATCGAGAATGGAGTATCACCAGTTTTTCTCCAGGCGATAGTTAAATCTTTAATTAGATTTGAACGTGAAATGGTAATTGAATTTACCGATAACACTGTGGTGTTAGATATGAAGTATTACCAGTTTTACTTCATGGGATGAATAGGTCGGGATGGGGAAATTAAAATAAATGATTACTTCGGTAAGGTTCGCTAATCCCGACTAGTTTGAATTGAGATTCAAAAATAGAATAAAGAATAAATTCAAGGAATTTATCTTGGATAAAATTAATGGGGACCTTTCCCTATGAATGTGAAATTTAGAAACTAACTGTCGGTTAGCCAAGCAGAATGGTTTTCTGGATATTGATCTGATGTTGGTTTCGGCCTTCGGGGTTAATATTTGGGAAATTATTCTCTTGATTAATTTACGGTTAGTGACTGATGAATTGGAATGAGGCGTATGTTGTGTTTGTGTAACACTTATTTAAAATATACGCGAGTTATTCGGAAAGACCGGGTTTATCCCATTCTGAATAACTGATACGACGATAAGTCGAAGATGAAGACGGTGGTCGAAGACCGGAAGTCTTCACGTCGTTTGGATAATTACTGATGATCTTGATTGGGCTGTACACCCAAGAAGACGGAAACAGTTAGTGATCGTCCAGACGTACTTGGAGATCGATGGATGTGCGGGGTACTAGGTGCCTCCGGTTTCGTTCAGACCCAGAACGGACTTGTAAATGGACTATGTGTCAGACATTGGATTTTAGTCCGTGTGATTGATCTCTATTAAATATATATCTGTTTGGCGGCGGAGAATTTATTCTCTTGCTTAACGCCCTTCTCTGAGACGTACGAGCTCAGGGGTTATATATTGATGGATATCAATCGCATGGAGTGAATTGCCTGTGTGGCATGCTAAGATGCAAATGATCAAGGCTTCTGTTGAAAAGCAAAGTCTTGTGGTTGATGATCGAAGCACGGCCTTTGTGGCGTTGCTTTGTGCAACGTTGATTCGCGAGTATCACACCCGGTATGAATCAAAAACGGGAGACGGACATCAGGGAGGACATGCGTTTCTTTCTAGTTATGAGTGGCGTCAGTGCTTGAACTGGCTGACGAGTTTGACTCATGTGGATATTGCTTATTATTACTTGCTGAAAAGCGAGGCGCCTCGTGATATCGGTTTCGGCCGATGCTTCTGGTCGGCTGACGGGCCAGGCTTACACCCCATAGGGTGGGGAAACGTAGTGTTCAGGCATAATAATCCACATCGGTGGACCGGCCCTGACGATCCAAGGGGCAGTTGCGGCTGTTCCTGAGGGGCGGACTAGAGCGTCTCGAATCGGTGAGGATCTTGCCCCTAGCCTCGGTTCATACCATAAATGATAACCCAACTTCCAATACGACATTGCGGTTTTGATTGTAAACCTATATGTGGCGACATAGTGGCATGGGACGCTCATGCCGCCTATGATTGATACTTATGATTTGAAGTTGTTTTATACACTATGCACTGACTATAGTATCAAACAATTTGTTTTAACCGTATCAAGCATCCTTTGGCTGTTATAAGGGAAAACCCTATCCTCGGCTGCGTTTCATTGTGTGATGGGACCTGGGTCTTATAACAGCTTCATTTTTCTTTATTTAGCATTGCGCTGTTATGTTTTATGCACTGGTATTCTTGGGAGGAAACCCGTTCCGTGTTATACGGCGTGGTCCCTTGATTTACCTAATGATTTAAAATAAAGATTAATAACTGTTTTAGTTCTCACACCAGTCACATGACTGACCTGGAGTTTATTGTTTTAACCTAAACTCTGGGTGCCCCTATTTTGACACGGGCAGCTAGTAGTTTTGGTTTTGCAGATTTATATTCACAGGATCCTGGTTTACAGCTGGAACGATATCCGGAAAGCTTTGTATCCGTATATCTCATTCTAGTTGTGTATTGTATTATTTTTCCGCTGCTATGTATTTAAATGTAATTTAAATCTCTGATAATTCTATGTAATATTTATTCATACTCTGTATATTCTTGTAATCTGATGCATTGTTGTAATATACAATGAAATGTTCTTCTGTACACGTTCTGTTGTGGCTTGTTCTCGAACTATCCGACGCTTGCCTTTACGGGGAAGTTACGGGTTTTCACAATTTCATATGCTGGGTCCACCTCCTCATCAACTACTCATGCTAACTCCATTTATAATGTTGATCAAATTTCCAGTGGTGTTGACACCAACAACTGGCACAACACCAAAAGATAAACTTGTGTAGAGATTAAAATGAAGATTGACAAATACAAGGAACATAAAATAGAAAAAATCACACATAGATTTATACTGGTTCGGCGTTAAACAGCCTACGTCCACTTTATAAGCTTTTATATATCGTTTTTGCTACTAGAAGAATGATTACAATGGTGGAATAAAAGAATAAGAGAATTAAGACTACAAACAGTTTCACTTTCAATAATCCTCTTCTCTCTCCCAAAAAGAAAATATCCACCTTTCTGAACTGAAAAGAGGTATTTATAGATGATACAATATTAGGTCGCCTTGGACACGTGCCGTGAGATCCAAAAGGATAATTTATATTGACTAATTTGGTTTCCCCTGAGGAGTTGGTATTCTCCATGAATTATCAGCGTGAATTAGCACTGGACCCTTCCAGCTTGAGTAATTTGAAAGAAAAGATCTAGGGCGAGCTAATCCTTATGCCCGCTTTTCGGGTCTCACCTGAGGGTGACAAGGCTAGTCATGCTTGGTCATGCCAAACTCCTCTGGGCCGCATCAAGTGAAGAAAGCTTGGATGTTGGACCTCACAACTCAGCCCAACTCAAACACCTCATGTGTCTCTGCTGCATCATCTCACTTGATGGGCTACCCAAAAGGCCTATTAACACTTTGCCCCCTAAAGTATACCTGAACAAACTTTCTCACCTCAATCAAAGAATCTTGGAGACTGGGCCGGATAATCCACTTGACGAATCTTGAAATCCGCAATGGATTCATGAACTGTTTCGGGGACATCAACGGACCCAAATAGTGACGATGCCTTTCTGTCACTCGTCTCATTGGCTGACCCTCGGTTTACCAATCGCTTTACCCGTCAGCCATGTCTAATCTGAGGGTTACATCAGCCGAATCCGAATAGCCTTTTTTCCATACTATATTATAAATGGAAAATCTTTTTTTTAACCCTACTCTCTTCCTTTCTTCTGCTGCAAAAGATTACTTTACTGTTTAAAGTGGAAGATTGGAGACTGTCTATCGCCTTCGCATTAACCTATCTCTCAAAGGTAAGGATTCTTTCTTTATATCATTTTCAGCATATCAATTTCATTTAGGCATTGGATCCTTCTTTCTTCACCTTGCCATAATTTGGGCCCTATGAGGTCTATGGTCAGGGTCGCCGATGCCGGCTTGCCTGACTCGAAGGTGTTACGGTGGCCTCTGGAAAACCTGATCATAGGTTTGATTTGGTCCTAGCCATCTGATTATTCCAAATGGGTGAAGTAGCTTCCCGCCTTTCTGTGGCTTGAACAAAGTTAATTTCTTCTTGAATCTGACTCCTCTCTTTAATTTCAAATTAACAGTGTCTTGATCAATCATGGGCAAATTATAGGACGATCCTAAGTACGAATTTGCCAAGAACTCGCTTTTTTCCACCAAGGTTGATAGTTCTTTCGAGTCCTCGACCGGATCAGGTTCGAATTTGAACAACAGTCCTCAGAATCAGATGATAGAGGCATCGGCTCTTCCTGAAGTGGCGGTCGAATTAAATGTGGCGGACCCAGTTCTGATGGCACCTGACATGCTTCCAGAGGCTAAAATTTTGAGAAACCCTCTAGATGCCGTAGAGTCTAAAATAACCCACACACGGTAAGAGAACTCGACAGCTAAACAAAAGATTCCCTTCATAGACGTTCTTCTTCCAAAGGACACTAATCGACCTCATAATCCTCTTGCAGGTTACATGGCGATGTCTCTCCCGATGTGTAACATGGGAGCCATTCCCCCTTTTCATCCATTCATCATCGACTTCTTGCAACTCATGAACCTCGCCCCAATGCAATTTCATCTGATGGCCTACGACAGCCTGCTATCCATGTACTTCTTGTTTATGAGATATTTGGGCCACCCCAAACCTTTGAGGACCAGACTTTTTATTTCTGTTTTAAACATAATGAGAAGTAATCTCCTTCCCTTCTTTACTTTGAGTCTGCTCGAGGTTGGAAGATTATTGTAACAGCCCGTAAATCCGTACTATCAGAGTTGACTAATAACACCACACGTCCAACCCCAAATTGCACAGAAATACGAATCATTATTAGAAAGAAGTTAGAGGATGAGAAATAGAAAGAAAGAAATATTAGAATAGAAAAAATGAAGATCACAAACTCACAGCAGAACGAATAAAATAAATTAGGTAACATAAGCTTTGAAATACAATTCGGTAACTTTATATACATACCATCATCAGAGCACAACAGCTATTTCAGGAACAGTTATAAACACCTGTTTCCAGATGCAAACATGGTACACAGCGGAATATATGATAGTCTATAGCTAACTGGTGAAGCCTCATGCTTCAAACCCCTCCAAGTGAATCTGTAAAATCCCGACAACTTGGGTGTCTATACAAATTTGGGCACCCACCAGTTTAGGGAAACCAAACAAAATAAACTCTGGGTTAGTCATGGGACTGGTGTGAGTAAACTCCAAACATTTGTTTAACTTTCAAATTAGTGACGATGTCTTTCTGTCACTCGTCTCATTGGCTGACCCTCGGTTTACCAATCGCTTTACCCGTCAGCCATGTCTAATCTGAGGGTTACATCAGCCGAATCTGAATAGACTTTTTTCCATACTATATTATAAATGGAAAATCTTTTTTTAACCCTACTCTCTTCCTTTCTTCTGGTGCAAAAGATTACTTTACTGTTTAAAGTGAAAGTTTGGAGACTGTCTATCGCCTTCGCATTAACCCATCTCTCACAGGTAAGGATCCTTTCTTTATATCATTTTCAGCGTATCAATTTCATTTAGGCATTGGATCCTTCTTTCTTCACCTTGCCATAATTTGGGCCCTATGAGGTCTATGGTCAGGGTCGCCGACGCCGGCTTGCCTGATTCGATGGTGTTACGGTGGCCTCTGGCAATCCTGATCATAGGTTTGATTTGGTCCTAGCCGTCCGATTATTCCAAATGGGTGAAGAAGCTTCCCGCCTTTCTGTGGGTTGAACAAAGTTAATTTCTTCTTGAATCTGACTCCTCTCTTTAATTTCAAATTAACAGTGTCTTGATCATTCATGGCCAAATTACAGGATGATCCTAAGTACGAATTTGCCAAGAACTCGCTTTTTTCCACCAAGGTTGATAGTTCTTCCGAGTCCTCGACCGGATCAGGTTCGAAATTGAACAACAGTCCCCAGAATCAGATGATAGAGGCATCGGCTCTTCCTGAAGTGGCGGTCGAATTAAACCTGGCGGACCCAGTTCTGATGGCACCTGACATGCTTCCAAAGGCTAAAATTTTGAGAAACCCTCCAGATGCGGTAGAGTCTGAAATAACCCACACGCAGTAAGAGAACTCGACGGCTAAACAAAAGATTCCCTTCATAGACGTTCTTCTTCCAAAGGACACTAATCGACCTCATAATCCTCCGACAGGTTACATGGCGATGTCTCTCCCGATGTGTAACATGGGAGCCATTCCCCCTTTTCATCCATTCATCATCGAATTCTTGCAACTCATGAACCTCGCCCCAATGCAATTTCATCCGATGGTCTACGATAGACTGCTATCCATGTACTTCTTGTTTATGAGATATTTGGGCCACCCCCAACCTTTGAGGACCTGACTTTTTATTTATGTTTTAAACATAATGAGAAGTAATCTCCTTCCATTCTTTACTTTGAGTCTGCTCGAGGTTGGAAGATTATTGTAACGGCCCGCAAATCCGTACTATCGGAGTTGACTAATAACACCACACGTCCAACCCCAAGTTGCACAGAAATACGAATCATTATTAGAAAGAAGTTAGAGGATGAGAAATAGAAAGAAAGAAATATTAGAATAGAAAAAACGAAGATCACAAACTCACAGCAGAACGAATAAAATATATTAGGTAACATAAGCTTTGAAATACAATTCGGTAACTTTATATACATACCATCATCAGAGCACAACAGCTATTTCAGGAACAGTTATAAACACCTGTTTCCAGATGCAAACATGGTACACAGCGGAATATATGATAGTCTATAGCTAACTGGTGAAGCCTCATGCTTCAAACCCCTCCAAGTGAATCTGTAAAATCTCGACAACTTGGGTGCCTATACAAATTTGGGCACCCACTAGTTTAGGGAATACAAACAAAATAAACTATGGGTCAGTCATGGGACTGGTGTGAGTAAACTCTAAACATTTGTTTAACTTTCAAAATCCTTTCAAAAGAAATGATAATCGTAAGACTGATCCACACATAAACACAGCTGGTTTTTACCTTAGACAACCCAAAATATCTATGATATCAAATCCAGTGATATTATAATAATGTCTACATCAAATAAATAGAATCCAGCGGAACGCTTGCATCTCACGCTCCATATATAATATAAAATCAAAAACCGCATAGCACCTATTAGAGATTGGATTTCCAACATGACAAGGTATGGAACCACCTTCCGATAATGTATCTCTAGAGGGGAATACACTGGGTTCAACAAGAACATCTTGCAACCCGGCCCAAACATGACCGACCACTCATTTCACTTGAGTGTATCGAATGTATATCACCAACGGTTGGGATCAGCAATCGTTTCCCGATAAGGGACAACATCGATAGATTAAAGAAGTAAAAGGAATTTCTCTAGATAAGTGATTATACACCCTAATGGGAGCGACCCACATAGCCATGCTGCTTGCCCGATTTTTGTCATTCCCCGGTTGTTGAGGCCTGAGGCTACGATTTCTTATCATTCATTGATAGCACAATCACTTTGAATGCCACATTGTCAGATATGTTAATCACTAATTGATTTGCACAAATATATTCTGGATATTATGCTAAGAGAATAAATTCTCCACCACCATATATATTTATACAGACCAACATATGCGATCATTGGAAATACTCTGTCAGACAATTGTCCATATACGTTCGTTCCGGGATTGAACGAAATCGAAGGCACAATTTCTATTAATAGAGAAGCCCTTGAACTTTACTCCATCTTCGATTATCTTCATATAATCTGATTCGCAATGCTACTGCAAATATGGAGTGGTTCACGGATAATACTCCAACCGGTCTCTCCATATTGACAACGATTATTGGAAAATACTTCGATAGTCGGTTGTTTAACTATCGAAAAAAAACAAACATCCATTCAAAGCATCAAACAAATCACTGGGCCTTTAATCAATTTTTCATCAATTAAATCACTATTCCATTTCCTTATCAATATTCGTTAACACGATAATTTCGACAATCATCTTGGCCTCTTACTCTATTTGGAAAACATTTCCAAATATCAACTTTTTTTATTTTCTATATATAAAAAAAATATTTCCTGTTTATAATTGGGGAACATTCCACTTACTTATCTCTTTCACCACCATTCCTTTTTAGACTTAGGAAATGTTTACTATTTTATTTCCAAAATTTCTCTTATTGGGTTAAAACAAATTTTGTGTAAAACATTGTTACAACGACCCAAAATACTACATCCAACTAACTCTTTTTCAAACATTTCTCTTCGAGACTGGATCTTGCTATTTATCGATTAAAAATGAAATCAATCAAGTTAGGGTATAACTACCTCTCAGACTTTGACTGATAACATCCTTAGCATCAAAACAAATAAGACCACTATTCTCGAATAATCAACATCATATTAAACCACTTATCCATATCTCATGCTCTCTTTTTATTTTTATCAGATTAAATTTATTGATTTCTTTTTTGCGTATAACATTTTATTTTAATTCCGTTTCCTTATCGAATTCTATATATATTGATATATAGATTTCTAATTATCAAATTATCTTAAAAATATTCTAACTCCCTAAATTTCTGGAAAATTTTGCCATAACCTCCTTTGTACCGGCAAATAGTTCAAACCTCAACTCGCCTCTCTAGGCCCTTTCCATTCAAAAATAAAAATAAAAAAGCCAAGTGGCTTGCCAATTCGGTGCATAAAACCTCATATGGAATTTAAACGTGTACCTTTTTGTCGGGCACATATAATATAATCTTTATACACTTCATTTTCATACCTGCTTAACACATCCAAATATTCCCATTTGGTTTCACTCAATCCATTCGTCTTAACTCAATTTGCTAATTTATTTTCTAATTAGCTATTTTGCCTATTTTGCTTCTTTGTTTGGACATAACATGTTCAAATATATTGCTTATAACCAAATTGAATTCCATTTTCAATTCAAGTTCCCTTTTTTATGTCGAATATAAATTCCCAAATCGAATTCACTTATTCAAAGCCTAATTTCAATTCAAAATCTCATTAACTAATTATTATTCAAAGTAGTAAATTCTATTCAATAAAAAAAAATCTGATTTTTGTCTCAAAAATCATTTCACTTACTTCGCTGGAGTTCATACTTATTTTATTTCTCCAGTTTCGATTTTTCTAATGGCAATTCGGATTTTATTTCCTTAAAATCTTTTATTTATTTAAATAAACCGTTATGGCTTTATAACGGTTATGCCGTTGTTTTTCTGAAAATTTGATTTTGAAATAACTCAAAATCTATATGTTGAAATTCAGAATTTTCTCTTCCATTAGAAAATTATTATCAAATCGGTCCTGACGATTCTTGTTTCAAATAATTTCGACTAAAATTGAGTTTTGTATACTCAATTGAAGTTTGAAATGCCAATTTATGAACTGCAGCGCTGCGGCGAGTCCGTTTTAATTATATTTTTATATATAAACGTTCAAACTTCATTTACAATAAATTTAACTCCATTCTAGTATATTTTTAATATATATCAAATCAAATTTTCCAATTCAACATTTTCCGATTTTCTAAAATTGTCAAATTTTCCTAACTTGGTAATAAATTTATTTATACTTCGATCTTCTATATTAAATTCCAATTCCTTTTACAAATTATAAATCCTTTGGATTTATTTCTATTCCGTTTAAAAATCGATATTCTGAAATATATTTCGTCGTTCCCATTTCAAAATAATTTCAACTTTCTATTTTCAAATTCTCTTTTCAATTCTATCTGAATTTTCCATATTCAAATTCCATTTGAATTTTCTACATTCAAATTCTATTTTCAATTCTATTTTAAATTCGTATTTGAATTTAAATATTCAAATTATCCTTTGATAATTAATTCATTATATTTATAAACACCATTTTATAAAATTTTCCTTGTTTTATATTTAAACAAGTCTATTTCTAAATCTATTTAAAACCAAAATCTTATTTTGGAATATTTCCACTTATAATAACTTATATATATAACACCTAATGTATTTTCATATTCAATTGAACTTCTATTTAAATAAATTCGAATTAATCGAATTTAAATCATAAATCCTTACGAATTTATTTTAGTTCCATTTATATTCTGAAAGTCAGAATAAATTCCATCGTTTATTTCTTTAAAACGATTTCCCCATTTCAATTTTTAAATTCACATTTGAATTTAAATATTCACATTATCCAATGATAATTTTTCCACTTTATTTATAAACACTGTTTATAAATTCATTTCAATTCTCTGCATTATTAATTTATCAACAACGTTTATAAAGTAAATACTTGTTTTATTTATTCAAAAAAGTTACCAATTCTTGTCCATTCGAATATCAAATTCTATTTTTGAAAAATAGAATTTTCCTTTTAAGTTACAAAATTCATTTTCACGATATTTTATAAATTAACATCTAGGGCCCAATGGTATTTAAACATTCATAAATGCCCAATTATCAATCATAGGGTTCTAACACATCATATATGATAAGGTATATGAAACAAACAAATAATAATATTTTTTGAGGAATGCAGTTGTATCCCTCCAACCTGTTTTCCTGCATCCACAGATGTTAGTCAACATAAATAATACCCATCCAGCTTTGTGGCAGGATATCACGGTATAGAAGGTCATCCACTATCATAGCGTGGGGCATACAAGGTCATCCGCTAATGAAACCGCGGGCATCTGCTAATAGTACTGCGGGAACTATCCAACCACCAAAATATATATAATAACCACAAACACCAATCGAAATAACTAATATATTTTTGATAATAGCCACAGTAACAATTTAATGCAAACAAACAACCATCAAACAATTATTTTAACGAATAAAATAATTCGAAACAAAAATGAGTGAGATTTACTCACCTGATTTTTGATTGTGATCCATTTCCATTTTAATTAAATCGAACAATGTTCAATTTAAATTAAAATTTTAGTTGATTCCAAGAATATCCAAATCAACTCCAACTCGTTCATTTGCAGTTACAACCCATCACGACTCATTTATCCCAATTAGACCTTGTATGAAAATATATATTTTTAACCATTTAGCCATTTATAAATTTAATGGTTACTTAAATAAATAATTAACAAATTGAATCACATAATCCCTTATTATATATTTTTTTATTTAAAAATAGTAATTCAACAAGAAATTACCTTTATTCTTGTCCAAAATTAGCCTTCTAACTTACTAACCATTCAAATGTTATTATCTAACATATTGTTGCATAATACAACATGATTCCCTAAATCATTAGTAATTCCAACCAACTTATTTAATTATGAGTTTGGATATAAATAAACTAATTTAATTTAAACCCTACTAGCTTAAAATTAAATAAATTAAATAAATTAAACTAACCTTATATTACCTTAGTTAACTCAATGAACTTGCTAATCAATTCCTTCTACTGTCAACACTCTGATAGTGGTAATTCATCAACTCATAGTCCATCTTCATTTTTCTTCTTTTCTTCTTAGAAACTCACTGTCGAACAACTTCAACTCCACTGCCCAGATAAGCTCCTAAAATCAACAGTCCCCATTTTCTATTATGAGTTGAACCACGAAACACTCTTCTGCCACGCCCATTCTACCTGAACCGCGCACACCCTTTTTTGTTTATCGAACATCACTAACCCCGTACGCGATGCAGTTCTTCTTCCACTATCACGAATTCGTACCCATCATGACTTCGATCTGGGCTTACGCGAATACCAGGGGAGAAAACGCGAAATAGTTCCTCCCAAAACCCTTGATGACTCCAATTTTCCCGAACCACAATCGCTCCATTAAGAGCCCAGATCCCTAAATCGACTGTTCAAGACTCAGAGAAACCATCACACCCTTACTACTTCATGCTCACATGAAGTTAATCCCTTAACGATCACACAAACAAAACAAATTTAGGATTCTCGCAGTTTACTTGGATTTGTTTTCAAGATTTTGAGAAAAGGGGGTTTTACTGTTTTCAACAAGAACGGTATTATTTTCGGTTTGTTCTGAAGTTTGATTGTAGAAAATAAATGAGGGGCTGTAGTTTAAAGAGAACGACTAACTAAAATCTCCTATTGAAGATTTCATATTTCATATTTCTGCAATTTAAAATGGGAGGGGTGGAAATTTTGAAGCATTCGATTTTAATAGGAGTTCAAAGGAAGCTTTTCTGTACATTCTCTTTTTAGCTGCTGAAGATAAACAAAGGTCGCGATTTTATAAACATGACTACTTCGGGATCAGGGAATGGGCTGTAGGTGAAAGTACATAAAAATTTAATGTGATTTGATTTCTATTAAATGCGATTTGAAATAAAGAGATTTTTATGCTTTTTAAACAGATTCTGATTTGATTTTGATCTTATCCATTAATTAAATATCTCGGGGTTCACAATTAAAAATTGTGAACCGCTATTTTAGTGTATCGACCGTCGTTCCAATGTAATAACGTTATTCTGAATTGAACAATATATATTCTGAAATTTAATTTCAACATATATACCATATTTAATTAATATAATATAATTTAAATTTGAAAACCACAAATTCTTTGATAATAAATTATTATTCATTATTGTATATATCAAATAAAATTCCTACTTATCATCTGAATCATTTTGATTCAGTTTTTAACTTCGATTTCAATTACATTTCGAATTACAATAATTCGATATATTCTAAATTAAATTATATTCAATTATTAAATCGATAACTCAATATAAAAATTAATTTATATTATCAACTATATATTTAAAACCATATTAAATATTTAAGATTAATCAACCAAAAATCCGGGTCGTTATAATTATTTAGGATATTCCCAGCAAAGCGGGTCATTCAAAGCGGGAGTGGTTCTGGATTAAGGAACAACTGGGGTGCGCCTGATATTGGCTTCAATGCAGTAAGTCAATTTGTCAATTCAAGCATTTGCGATGAATCTCTATTTTCCTTTCCTCTTCTCCTTTTCTTTTATTCAATACTTCCTTCTTTAATAAGAGATTATCCAGAGAGGCCTGAGGAGGAGGTGTTTGAGAAAAGATACGGGCATTTGATCAATTTAGACACCAAGCAACAATGGTTTTGGGTCTGTTTGACTGACCAACACCTTTATCAATATGCTCTCCTAAATGAGAACAGATCCATCGGACCCCATAAGGAAGGAACCGGGTCGATTTCCCCCAGTCAGAATGAAACATCCTCAACAAAAAGAAAGCCAGTGATCGACAAGACAACTTCCTCGATCGGGGAGTCGTCCGCCCGCTTTTCACTTGGGGAAAAGAAGGAGCCTGATCCAAAGAAACCCACTTCCAAAATACGAGCTCGAGAGGCCGAATGTCGAGAAGCCAAACGCCAGAAGCTCGAAGACCGAGGAAGGGAGAAAGTTCCTGTTGAGAAATCTCCGAAGAAAACAGAAGAAGAGCCAGCCCAAGAGATCCCCGTTGACAACTACTTGAGGGGTCCTACAGTCGTCAAGGATTCCCCTTCAGCCTGTAGTTAGCAAGGAGGATGCATCGCATCACATCTTTCAGGGCTAAAGTCACTACAGATAGCCTGTGTTATTCTTTCGCTGCGAAGTTTAGATCCGAATCGATTCTTTGTTAATCAATCGGAAGGGATATCGATCGAGCATGAAAACATCAGAGGTATGATTTCGTTCTCAGCGTCAGAATCATTTTGGATGATTTATCATATAACATTTGCATTACACGTCACAACATTATGTTCTTCACATTCAACGCAAATGTGGATCATTTTAACTGCTGTCCGTCCTCTCTTTTCAGGAGACATTGACGAGGACTTTTATAGCAATCTTTTTGCCTCCCTTCCAGCTGATGTAAAATCGAACGAACCCATTTTACAACACATCGAGAAGGGTAACATCATGGAAATTGATAACTACTAGAGGGAGAAAGAAAAGAAAGGCCAAGATATGGAAAAAGACATGGAGAAGGGAAAAGAGAAAGAGGAGGACAATAAGCAGGAAAAGGATGATGGGAAAGCGGAGAAAAAGAAAGAATTGACCCGAGATTTAGGCAGGCAAAAGAAGAGATGCTTAGAGAAGCATGCTCAAATATCGGAGGATAGAGAAGAGCTAGGGGGTATACCAAAAAGAAAAAGGAGAATATTCAACTCAAATGTGGATCATTTTATCTGCCATCGTATTGATTCATCTGGGGCATATTAAACCTCCGAGGGAACTCTGCTTGTAAGATATTGTCGGTGAATGGCGTGTGGCTTCGATCGATCCCCAAGTTTTCGTTTCTATGTCCGCGGCTATCATTCATAATTTGTCGTACCATTGCAGCTGGGTTCGGTGGGATGACTGAGTCCTGGTTGGTCTCATCATTTGAACGGGCTCTCCTGGCTCTCTCGCCAGGGAATGTTGCCTGACCCAATGCCCGGGTTGTCTTCCTTCCATCCCGGGTATCTCAGTTAGTCACAAGGTTCCGAGGAACGTGAATAGGGGCCCGATTCCCTCTGGCAGCGTTCTGCGTTTGAGGAGAAGCTCTTTGGTCCCGCGGGGCCGCGGGATCGATAATTTCCACCTCGGTCGGGTCGGCCCCGGTTTGTTCGTTCACCTCCTGCTGGCTTGGATGTTCCTCGGGACGTAATTGTCATACATTCTCGGCTCTTTCTAACGGGCGCCAGGTCTGTCGTGGATCCCTGCTACTGTTGGACGTCGAAGAGCCTTCTGACACATGATCCAACTGAGAGGGGGGAACTGAAGTTCCCTGACTTCTTGGGTTTGGTTCCTGGGCTCCTCTCATTGTCTCGTTATGCAAGTTATATCTTGCCGCATAGAGGCATTCTCCCGAGCATGGCCCGTAGAGCCTCTGTTGTCTCCTAAAGTTGATTCTGCACAGCCATGAAGTCGTCTCGAGTGGTGAAGGTTGATGAAGAAGTAGGATCTACTGTGGGGAGCAAGGCGGGTTGATCTCGAGCAGTTTCAAGTGTGGCAGGTCCGCCAGCTGCTTCCACAGAGGTTCCAACTTGCGGTTGCTTTCCAGTAATACGAGCTGATTTTCCAGCCATAATTCGACAATGTAGATACTAGGATGAGATTTTTGTCTCGGACTTGGTGATCCGAAAGTAGAGCCAAAATCTGGACTAAGTCGAGAATTTCAGTTCTCAGTGAAAGCACCAAAATGTTGACACCAAAAACTGGCATAACCCCAAAAGATAGACTTGTGTAGAGATTAAAATGAAGATTGACAAATACAAGGAATGTAAGATAGGAAAAATCACACATAGATTTATAGTTGTTCGGCGTTAACGAGCCTACATCCACTTTATAAGCTTATATATATCGTTTTTGCTACTAGAAGAATGATTACAATGGTGGAATAAGAGAATTAAGACTACAAAAAGTTTCACTTTCAATAATCCTCTTCTCTCTACCAAAACGAAAAAGATCCCCCTTTCTGAACTAAAAAGAGGTATTTATAGATGATACAATATTATGTCGCCTTGGACACGTGCCGTGAGATTTGAAAGGATAGCTAATACTGAATGAGTCGATTTCTGCTGAAGAGTTAGTATTCTCCGCGAATTATCGGCATGAATTGGCATTGGATCATTCCAGCTTGAGTAATTTGAAAGAAAATATCTCGGGCAAGCTAATCCTTAGGCCTGCTTTTCGGATCTCACCTGAGGGCGATAAGGCTAATCATGCTTGGTCATGCCGGACTCCTCCAGGCCGCATCAAGGGAAGAAAGCTTGGATGTTGGAACTCACAACTCGGCCCAACTCGAACACCTTTGGTGTGTCTCTTCCACGTCATCTCGCCTTGATTGGCTGCACAAAAGGCCCATCAACAAGTGGTAGCGTCAATATTAATATCCAACCACCTACCTTTCCCGCAACTATTTCACCATGCACTGTATCTGCATGCATCTTACCAACTTCATTGCAGTATTCCACTTCCATTACTATTCCACCTCTAAACACGAACATTTTCATCGATGATACCCCCTCCCCCATAAACCACCCTACAATTTCCTAGGAATTGTTCCTGGATGGCCTCCTTTTCCTCTTGCCACACATCCTCAAACCATTATGAAAACTCCTAGCATGAAAGTGCCATTGAAAACCTAAGCTTTAGGATATCAACCCTCTCCTAGATTAGGAGCATGACATTAGCTGCCTTTCTATCCAAGAGTTTACCCAATGAATGAAACCCTAGTTGTTTGGAATGTTAGAGGTGCTCACAACCCTCTTAAACTTGATCAAGTAAGAAATATTATCAATCAATACAATCTCCAACTCTTTGCTGTGATAGAAACCAAATTAAACCTCCAATTAACCATTTATTCTGCCTCTTTTATCAAATCCTCCTTTGACTGTTTCTCATAAACTTAAGCATGCTAATTATGGTAAAATTTTAATTATTCACAACCCCTCTTTTCTGGCTCTTCGCATGGACTTTGCTAATAGACAACTCATGCACTTCCATGTAACTAACCTATCTAACCACTCCACCACTTCTCATTCCATTATCTATGTCGATAACTCTGTTACTTCTAGGTAGTCTCTTTTTGACCTTCTCCCAGCTTTCAGGCAAGATACACATCCTTGGGTTGTTTTAGGTGCTTTCAACTCTTGCCTCTCTTTGAATGACAAATATAGTGGTGTTCCTTTGCTGCCACCTGATACTGAGCCACTCAACATGGCTATTTTGGATTCTGATCTTATCTCTGCCAATACATCTGGTGCGCAATTCTCATGGAATAATCGAAGTAGAAGTGATGTGCGAACTTTCACCAAAATTGGTCACATCTTTTGCAGTTATAAAGCCCTCCTTACATGGCCAAACCAACATGCCTACTTACCAAACCCAATCCTCTCTTGCTTCTCCCCCATTATCGTATCCTATGGGTTTCCTATGAGACGAGAGAAAACAAGTTTTAAAATTTTCAACTCTTGGATTCATGATCCTGAGTATTCTTTAAAAAAAATTCACTTCTTATTCTCCTACTTTCTTTGGTAACCCAATGTTTATTTTTTCCAGGAATCTTAGAGAAACAAAAAACATACTTCGTCTTTGGGTTTGCTCTAAATTCGGATCTGGCTCTAAATTATCTGACAGCTTGAAAGTTTCTTTGAACATGCCCAAAATAATCCTTCAAATAACCAAAATGATCCTGCTGTTGCAATAGACGAAATAAGACTTTTTGAAGAGCTTAATGCAGCGCTGGAAATTGAAGCAAGCATGAAGAAACAATAATTAAATTTAAAATGGAAGCATAAAGGTGATAGAAATACCCATTACTACCATGCAGCTGTTAAGTAAAACATTCCGAGGATCATATTCATAAAATTATTGATGAGAATGGTATTTAATTTGATACCCTTCAAACTATCGATGCAATACTTTTAAATTACTTTACTGACCTCCTTGGCATTGGTAGTAATTTCAGCTTGTATTTACAACTAATTGATGATGCAAGAATACTACCTTTCCTCTCCTCACTTCAATCTGATCAGCTAATTGTTTAAGTCACCCATGTAGAAATTAAACATGCTTTATTTTCGATGTAAAAAAATCTTATGGGTGTCCTAATGGATTTAATGTGAACTTCTTCCTATCTTCTTGGGATATTATTGCCACTGACTTCTATAAGGCCATTCATAATTTTTTCGACCATTTCAATCTTCTTGCTGAAGTTAATGCCACGAACCTTGTCCTCATTCCTAAAACTAGGCATGCTTCCAATGTCTCTTCATTTAAACCCATTTCGTGTTATAATGTTACTTACAAGTGTATTTATAAAATTTTATCCAATAGATTGCTATCTGTTCTTCCATCACTTATATCTAGTAATCAGTCAGCTTTCTTACATGCTAGAAATATACTTGATAATGTTCTTTTGACTCATGAGCTAATTAGGTGCTATAATAGTGTTATTACAACCCCTTCGGCCTTGTTGAAGTTGGATTTAAGCAAAGCAAACAATAGTATTGAATGGACTTCCATTGTTAGAATTCTAGTGAGGATGAACTTTTCGAATGTTTTTGTGGCCTGGCTTTATGTTTACATTTCAACCACGAGCTTCTCTCTTGTTTACAATGGTAAAACTTCTGATTATTTTAAGATCAAACAAGGTATTCGTCAAGGTGATACAATTTCATCCTAGATATTTATCCTAGTTATGGAGTTGCCTACGTCAATATTTAAGGAAAAGTTCGATCATGGTCTGATCCACTATCATCCATAATGCAAGTATAATTCAATCTCTACCCTGCTTTTTGCTGATGATATAATAGTTTTCTCGAAACCCAATGACTCCTCTTTGATCAATATCCTTAGAATGTTTAGTAAATTTCACTCAATGACTAGTCTTAATCTTAACTCATCAAAATCGCAAGTAATATTCGTAAGTATTTCGGAAGTCAATACTGCTAGGTTGTGTGATCCTCTTGACATGCAGCTTCTACAAAAAGGAACCTCCTATTTAGGGTTGCCATTGTGTACTTCGAGAATAATCAAGGTAAACTATTTGCTGCTTTATAATAAAATAATCGCAGCACTTTGTAACAGGGAAAATAAGTTTCTCACTTATGCTGGTCGTCTCATTCTTGTGCAAAGCATTGGGTTTTCTTTATCCGTGTACTGGGCAAGGGCATTTGTTCTACCTAAAAAGCTTATTATGATGATAACTTATTCTCTTCTATGTTTTCTTTGGACTGGAATGGTGCATGGGAGAAAGCTTATTCCGTGTGCTTTCATCAAAATGCAGCTATCAAAGAACAAAGGAGGGCTTGGCTTACTTTCCCTTCGTAATTGGAATACAATAGCGATGAGTACACATTTTAAAAACTTTATCAAGTGTACTGATAGTTTATGGGTAAATCCGCGTTGGAAATTTAATATTAAGAATCGAAAATTTTGGAGCATGGAAATCCCCACTTCTTGCAGTTGTGTTTGGAGATGCATTTTAGCATAAAGACAAAAATTTTTACCTTACATTCAATACAACATTTTTGCTTGGTGCACTGTTTCTTTTTGGGACGATCCATGGATGTCCAAAGGTGTAATACTTTCTAAGCTTTTGGGGTACGACTGCATCATGCAATCTGGTATTAACAGAAATGCAAAGGTTACTGGTTTTCTTGCTCCTGGTAAAGTTGTGTTACCTTATTTCTCCAACTCTCATTCACGTACTATATGTGATAACCTATTTCAGAGCATTGCCTATTCTATGTCTGACAAGATTTCCTAGAATGGGTCTCCACACAGTGTGAAAAAAAAGTATTTAATGCTTATTAATTATGACATATTGCTTGATTTCTCGTGGTCTAAGATAGTTTGGAGTATTTCTGCCATTCCTAAGGAAAAATTCATGATATGGAAAGTGATTAATAGTGATTTACTCACCATGCATAAACTTATTCAGATGGGAATGATTATGAATGGGAGTTTATTGCTTTGTGATAGTAGTGAGGAAAAATTGGCCATTTATTTTTTGAATGTAATTTTTCTCTTGCAATTTGGAAAAAACTTTTGTTGTTGTTTGGCATTAACGTACATCCTAAAATAATTCAAGCTCAATGGCATTGCGTACTCATGTCCACTAGACGGAGAAAGGAAGATCACAACCTCTTCATTTTGTGCATCAAAAAAGTTGTGATAATGATGTGGGAAGAACATAATTTTAGAGTTTTCAAGCTGAAAAGGAATAATTGTGAAGGACTATAGGTGGCTTTGAGACTCCTAATTAGGAGGGACGTGGCATCTTCCATTTATCATTTTGATTCCTCCTTTTCAACTGGTTGCCTCAACTGATTGTTGTAATTTTGTTTTCTTCATTTCTGTGTTGTTGTATCTCTAGTGTGTTGCACTTTGCTACTGCATTGTGTTTTTTGTAAGTTTCTTTACTCTTAATAAACGTGGTAGGGTTCCACTTCAACCCTGCTTGCCTTGAATTCTTTTTTAACTTAAATTCAATTTAAATATTTCAAACATTTATTCAAATTGAAATATTTAAATTAAATTTTAAAAATCAAAACATACTTATATTGTTTCAAAAAATATTTATATTGAACAATGACGTCCGTCTACAATTTTCTATCATTTGTCAAGTGAATCGGGTATGCATCGTTTCAATTCGTTTAAATTAATTTTCATAGTATATATTATTTGAACTCGTATCCCAACTCATTATCAAAATGGTATAGTGATTTGGATATATGTCATTTCAACCCATAGTAATTTCCTAACCTACAGAAAACTTGTAGCGTGATATTCTGTATAGACTAACATATCAAACAGTGACATAGTGTACCGCATATTATGCCATACATGCCATATATTATACATAGCATGTTAAAGCATATCATGTGTCATAAGAAAACATTTCAGTTAATTATGACATGACACAATGTCATATATCAAACTAGCGCGTACAATGTCGTGTTTATGTGTCAATATCGTAACACCCCGTAATCTCAGAGAACACAATAATGATAAACTAAATAATACTTGATTAAATATTAGGAACTAAGTAAAATGGACTACGCCATTATGTTCGTCTCTGAATTCTGCTTAAGATAGACTCCAAATTTACGTAAAATGGATAACGTATGAAGAAGTTATTAAGCCTAGAATTTTGTATACACACAAGAGAATTATATATATATATATATATATATATATATATATATATATATATATATATATATGCAAATCAATAAAAATTCGAAAACAGCGTGGCAAGGAAGGTGCGAAATTGGCCCGTTAGGGGTTGGCCCCATTCCGCATGGGTGTCGACCCATGGGTCGACCCCTCCACGGGGGTGTCGACCCTTATGTCGACCCCGGGGTTGACCTCACGGAGATCTGGCACAATTCCTGCCTTGAACCTAGACACATTTCTGAACATGATTCGTTGATCTTAAGCTATATATAGGACCTCATTCTCATTTTTTTATTCACCAAAAACAATGGAGACAACGAGGTGCTGTCCAAACTCAATTTGAACTAGCCTATTCTTCTTCAACAACAAGTTATACGTATTCAAGGATCTGTGCTACAACATCTACAAACAATTCTTTGTTCTTTAGATCCAATCACAGTGAGTTCATGTTATTTTTAGATATAAACATTTAAAAAGTAATATTGACATGTTCATAAGTTTGGATCTAGGTCTATGCCTATTAATAACCTGAAACATAAAAGATGTTCCATTACTTGTGTACCTAATTTACTACTTAGTTCTTATATGCTTGTTCATGATATCCCTATTCTGTTAGTTTGCCTAATCATGTCACCATATGCCTATTCTGTTAGTATGATCAATTCTATCATCATATGCCAATTTTATCACTATGCCTATTCTTGTTCTCTTCTCTCCCTCTTTCCCTTTTTGTTTTTATAGCTAGGATACCTTCGAGCCTAGGCCTATCGCTGAAATACGCGAGTGCGCGAAATTGGGAATGGTTGGGAAAGATAAACTGGGGCATAATTTGTATTGTAAAACATGTTGGGGGCATATTCTATACCTTGCTCTAAACTTTAATTTGGGGGCATAACTTGTATCCTGAATTAGACGGGGATTTAGGGCATAATAAACATGGAAAATTAGTTAATAATAAACATGCCTAGATTTATAGTAATTAGAAACTGTAACCGCACGTAGACCCGAGGTTAGATTACACTTGTGGTAGAAACCTGTCCAGAACCGCCCAGCAAATCTAGTGTCCACAAGTGATTAATCTAATGTGAGGGGTCGAGTGCATAAATGTACACATGACGGTGCTAAGACACGAGGTTTAGTCCGACTTATGGTAGAAGTCTGCCCGGACCCAACCGACATATCCAGCATCCACAGGTGGTAGACTTAATGTGAGAGGTCCAGCGCATTAATAACCATAAATGAATGAATGGAAATAAACCTGTAATACTTAACCTGTTTGAATCTGTGAGGGTGACGTGAACTTGTCAAATTAAGTAGGGGTTAAGTATACTTGCTTGAATCAGTGGGGGGTTAAGTTAATCTTGTTAAATATGTTGGGAGTGGGAGTTGGAGGGGCGGGTTATACATATAAACTCGAAAAATTAACCTGTAGGGGTCATGCAATCTTGTTAACTTGTCGAAATCCTAGTAGCGACGGTACAAGCCTGGGGGAAGCTTGTATCATCTGGTGTATGGGTCCCATATCATTCAATAACCTATCTTGGTATCAAACGGAGAACCCCGAACTAGGTCGGCGTCAGGGCACGCTTACTGAGTTGATTGTAAGAGGTCCATCTAAGGGAGGGTGTGGGCGGCGCATTCCGACGAGTAATGTGCGTGGGTCCAAATTGCAGGGAGGATAATAAGACACCCTGACACCTGTTGTATGGTTGTGCATCTTGTAAACAACGGGGTTGCCACTTTAGGAACTGATACATCCTACCGTGGGGCTAACACAAGGTATCTATGAGTTAGGGAGCCGATCGGTTGGGGGTAGCAACGAGGGTACATCTAGTCTTACTTGTTTATGAGCCCGTTATTATCGTTGATCGTAACACCCGTTAGTTCTGTTGGGCTACCTGTTACTGTATGGGGGTAAAACCTCTCACTAGAAGTACACCTAAGCCTACCATCTTGTACTTGTTGTGATCATCTTTTTTCTATATCTAGTATTAGTGCAGAGAAACGTACTTGAGAAGCACAATATATTCTATTCTGTTTATCCTGGTTACCTTGTTATACCTGCCTTATGATATTGTAATCTCTCTCATTCAGTTCATATGCCTGTCAAGATGCTTTTAATTATTTAAATGCTAAAAGTAACTGGACTCGTTAGACTTTATGTCTGACCCATTTTGTTTCCTCTTCTCTCTCTTCCGTCCCCCTAGGTTCTCATGGTAGGAATACTCGGGCTTGATTTGGATTCTCTCTTTCATTCTGCTTGGAGCTGCTTTGATGTACAGCTTGATTTCTTGTCTTCTCTGATATGGCTACCTTTTGGGGATTATGCTTTTTTATGTATTATTGTACTTTGATGATTTTAGTACAAGACAGAAGCTTTATACTGATGTAATGGGTTTTCAGTATTTCAGACTTATGATGTAACTGGGTTCTGGACCATGTTGTTTCCTATTTAATACAGTTTTTAATTCCACTGTTATTTTATATCTGTCTTGTGATGTTTCTGTTTCTGTTTACCTATAACGCTTCACGAAACTTAATGCATTCTGTTAAAGAGTGGCATTAACGGACATGGGATGTCACAAATACTAACAAACAAATAATAGCTAACATGTCCTAGTCTAGCAAATATTTCATTTTTATTTCAAATGTCATTAAATTCACTTTAATATAACAATCTTAGTCATGAGCGAAAGATCCTCAGATTTCATGGCAAAGAGAAGATAACAATGCCAATGTAGAATGCACAACACCCTCTCAAGCAATTTTGAAGGGAACAGTAGAGTTTTGGCTAGGGAAGATGGGATTTGATTTCATAAAATGTACAAAAATAGAAATAAAATTTAGTTATTTTAAAACTGATTTTTGAATATGTTAACAACTGAATTTGTAAACGTGATCAACAACAAGTTCATGAAAATTCTATTCTCTTCCATTTAAAAACATGAAAGCTGGATTTCCATTAATTTTGATGTAGATACTGATAAAACAATAAAGGATATTTTCATGTTAGAAAATATAAGTTCGGAAATTAGGATGAAAGATTTTAAATTTTATCACAGAAAAGCACAAAATTTGAGAAGTGGTAAACATGAAAATTGTAGCTAACTCGATTTCACTGAATTTGAAAAGAAGAAGAAGTAAATTAGAGTCTCTAAGGGGAAGCTATAGCTGTGACCAGAAGAAGAAAACATTTGGAGAACACACAAAATAAAACAAGGATAAAGGGAATTAGGGTTAGGGTTTTGTGGAGTTTGGGCTCTGGTAAGGTCACTAGGGGCTTGGCTAGAGGTCTGGGCGTGAACTAGGTCCTGCATTTTGGGTTTGGATGGTCAAAGATGGCGGGTATTGTCGGCTAGGTTAGGGTTTTATTGAATTAGGGTTAGAGCTTTGTAACAACCAAGAATTTCGAATATTTTGAAATTTTGAGATTTTAAAATAACCGTGCACGGTTCTGGATACATATACTCATTTTGAAATATGATTTCAAAAGGTATAATAATCAGAATAGTTATTTAAATCAGTTTTATCAACTTATTAGTTCAAATAATTTTGGTCAAATATGAAAATTTGACACTATTCACTACTATTGTAAATTTTTAGATTTTCGGATAGTATTTGAATTGACTTAGAAAATAGTTAAAAATAAGGCAATTGAATTTTTAAAAATAAGAATTAAAAAAGAATATTCTGAAATTCGATGATTAATTGTTATTTAAAAAGCTAGAAAAATAGACATTTTTCAAGTTATCTCAGAATTCGACGAAACCAATTTTCGGGTCCGTAATGATAAATAATGGTAAGGTTCCAAATTTCAAATCAATCGGAGTTAATGTGTGAGCGTGCGTAACGTAAACTGAGGTCGAAAAACCAGTTAAAATAAAATAATAACACATAAAAAGACCATTTTGCAAACAGTCTCGGAATTCGATGAAACCAAGACCATTCCAACATTATCTAAAAAACATAGCATAGTTTCAAAATTTGTAGCAGCTAGGATTAGTATGTGGCTGTATAAGTAGAAAACACGTAGGTATATTTCAATTGAATGTGATTTAAAACAATCCAATTAATTAGTTTTGGGCCAATAATAAATATTTAAAAATATATTGAAAGTAAAATATATTTGTCAAATGTTGTGTAAATATTTTTAGAACATTAATTAACTTCCGTGAACATTGGTATGTCATAACACGACGATTAGAACTGTTAAAATTGGTTAAAAATGCTAAAATAATGCATTAGCCTAGAAGTTATGCTTTTAATAAGGTGTCACCCCTTCATGCAACTAATTGTGCTTCTTATGTGTTTTCACCCCATCCTCCTAAATCGCCGACACCTCACTGATCCAAGGCCACCTCCTTTTGCCTATAAAAGGAAACCTCCCTCCTTCCTTTTTCACTTTGCTTTCCTTCCTTTTTCTTTGCTTTCTCTCTAGCTCCACCAACCTATCCCCCTTCATCCATCCATCACTGCCTCCCTTTCCATGCCGCCACCAACCCACCTTCGACCCACTACTCCCCTTGTCGTGGCCCCCACATCACTAAAAGCCACTTCCTCCTTTAAAAACCTAAAATGCTACCTCCTCCCCTTTAAACCACCACATCCGAGCTCCTCCACCCCAAAACCACCGCCCCTGGCCGCATCAGCACCGCCTCCAGTCCCACCAGCCAACCTAAGGGCCCCACCTCTGAAAACCCAAGACCTGTTTTCCTAAAACTCTTTCCCGTTTGCTTCTCAAACCCAAAATACGTCCCATTATACACCCGTTAATTTATAAAACCAAATAGCGCCAAACCCCTACCCGTTGTATTGTCAAAAAACTCCACTGACGCCGGGAGACCACCAATTTTTTTTCAAAATCATTTAGACATAAAAAGTCTTTCTTTAGAAAGTTAGATGGAGTGGAAAACAATGGTGAGAAATTTATTGCTCACGTTTGAATTAATATGTTGTATATGTGGTAGCTATGTATGCTTAATAATGAAGTTTGGATATAAATTATTGAAGTTAGTTAGAAATTAATATGGTATCGCAAGTGATTTAGAAGTTGAAACCATAAATAAAACGATTGGTTTAATTGGATTATAACATGGTTGTAATGTTTCATGTACGTAGTTTGCAAAATAAATATTTGCAAATATGTTTGGGTTGTTAAGTGATTAAATAGTTAACAATGGAATTTCGATAATGTACCGTATCCAAAATGTTATATATATGTAGTAAAAATGGTAGTCAAAATGATCACTTGAATAAACAAGTATATGGAATGAATAGTAACATCTATTTCTGTTGGCATAACTTTCATTGATATAAACTGGATATGAGTATGAACCCTATTTGGTATTAAATGCTTATGTTGGTTAATGATTGTATATTGCGGTTAATTATATGATTGATAAAAACATATAAGCATTAATAGTTTAATGCTTACATGTTATGAACTATACCACGATATGCGTGAATGAATGTTATCATGGTTGTTGATAATGTGATATGTGATTATCATGGTTAATATGCGTGAATTTCGACCATTGATTTCAAATTGACGTACCGGGAGATTTGAACGTCGGATTTTCCGGAAAAAAATGTTTGGTTCGAAATGAAAAGAGCTTTCCAATGATATGTAAAGTTTTAAATCCAATGGTTAGATCTTAAGACAAGTTCAAAACAAATTTGAATAAAATCAGCGCTAGTGCCGTTATTAACTCGAAAACGGATTTATAAGAAATGAGATATTTTTTTAAAATCATAAGAAGTGATTTCAAACTGATTTGGAAAAGAATCGTGAAGTTTCAGGCTATATTTTAGATATTTATATTTCCAGCCTAATTGGCTGAAAATTGTTAAACAACGTTTTGTGAATTTAAGTTAAATAAACTACAATTATTTGGTTTATAAAATATGACCATGCTTTGAAGGAAGTGTTCAAATAAATCTTTTGATTTAGAAAAAGTTATCCAATCTGAATAAAAATTGGATCTAGATGGTAATGATCTTTGGATTTGTATTGATTGCCGTTGTGTTGATGTTTACTATTTATGGAATTTGAAAGATATTTATATCGTTATTCCATTTATAGTATTTTTTGATTACGAGTATTGGGTTGAATATAAGTTGATAATTCTGTTTGGATTCCTATATTTAATATCGATTGATTTGGGGTTTATCTTGAATGATGTTTTAAATAACGTTTGTTGTTTAATCCGGTAAAAGGAGAAGATAATTTTTCAAGGTAAGTTGAAATGGTATCTTTATTTAATTCGAATATAAAGATTGAAAGGAGTTTTCCCTAATAAACGAAAATAGAAACCAAGTTTAAAGAACGTTTGAAGACAAACGAATTTTCCTTAACGAAAAGATTTGAAGAAATGGATTTTGGATTTAATAAGTTCTCAAATATGAACTTTGTTAAGGATAAGAAATTGTAAATACGATTTTGGAAGAGAGATATGATCAATGAAAGATTTAAATGAAAGTTTAAAGGGTATAAATCTTCGATAAGATTTGAGGGAATAATTCGCAAATGAAACAAATGATTAGGGTAAAAGAAAATTCCCAATTAGAATAAGACTCATGATGTCTATTATATCTTTATTGATTTTAAAGATGTGAAAGCTACTCGGAATGACCGGGTTTCGACCCATTGTGAATAACTAAACGACGTAATTAAACGACATTGACTGTGACTGAAGGCCAGAGACCTTCACTTCAGAAAGATTGCTCGTTGTTGTCTCAGGTAGCCACCCAGTTATGAGGTTATATTGTGACGGCGATCTAACCATACTTGGAGTGATTCGGATGCAAGGGCTTTCGCACCCAGGCAGGGTCGTGGAATAAAGCGCCTTCGATTTTGTTCAAAACCTAGAACGGACTTGTAAATGGGTGTGTGTCTGATATTATAATTTATTGCATAACCAAGTGGTTTATATTGATGCTATATCAGTTGGTGGCAGAAAATTTATTCTCTTAGCTTAACACCCTCCTCTGAGACTTATGTACTCAAAGGGTTATATATTAATAGACACTGATTATATGTTTCGAATTGGCAATGTGGCATGCTAAGTGCTGAGCCGATTAAAGCTTTGCCGAAAAGCAGAGCCTTGTGGATTATAATCAAAGCGTGGATGACATAACATAGCTTTGCGTTAAAATGTGACTGTAAAGCCTTACAACCCATGAATGGCCGAAAACAGGATGAGAGACCGCAGAGATAAGGACATACATTTCCTTCTAGCTGAAAACTGATGCCATGGTATGGAGCCTTGGCAAGTTTACGTATGTGGATGATGGATTGAGGCGGCTCGAATGACGATTAAATACAACCGGGGAACGTTATGTTCATAAAAGATTCCAATCAGTCATGTACAATGCTGGCTGACGCTGGCACTCTGAAGGATCAAATGCGTGTGAGTCCTGGAAATCTTTCTATAGATGATCTGAATGGTTAAGGAAGATCCTTTGCCTTGATCATTGTTGGAATCCAACTTCAATACGAGCTCTGCGTTTTTGTTTGTAACCTAATAGCCAACATAATGGGATGGGGCATTATGTGAGCTAAGGTTTGTACATTTATTTTCGAAAGTGATTTCCATACCTTGACACTAATAATAATATCAAAATATTTTGTTTTAAGAATATCAAGAATGTTTGGTTATTATAAGATAAATCTCTATCCTCTAGTATGCGTTGCATTGTGTGATGAGATTTGATTCTTATAATAGGTTCATTTTCCAAAAGCATGAATTTTGAAACCTTTGAAACTTGATTGGTGATTGTATGATATGGGTTACAGTTTGTTATCTAGTTCTTAAACTGGTTAAGTCTAAGTGTTTGACGCTTGGGTCAAATCCGAGTGTGTGTTTCAGGTTTAAACAGGTGGATGAGGAATTTCCAATTGATTAAGAAAAGTTGGAGTTCTTCTTCGAATGGCAAGACGTATTATACTATCTATACTTAGATACATATGGATGGATGATGTAAGAATGTGTTTAACTCAAATGATATAATTGTTTTCCACTGTTAAGATATATATTGAATATAAAATTTTGTTTATGTTCCACTGTGTTTTGCTATGATAAAACCCCGATGAATCGAGTTTGCGACATTTGATTTTGCGATACACGAACACCGTGGATGTGTTAAGTATCGACTATCGAAGTTCGGAAATTTGGTTTATCGCAGTTGCTTCCGATGAAGCTTAACTTGTGTGGTTTATAATCGGTTCAGAAGGTGGACAGATTTAGGTCGTCTCAAGTTTCTTCACAAATTTAGGTTTTGGCTTCAGGTTTGGTACTTGGTTGAGGAAAGGGGGGCAGGAGACAGTCTGAGATGGATGGAGTTGCTGGTCCCGATGTGGTAGGGTGCATGGTAGCAATGGTCAAAATAGAGGGGAGAAGAAGGCAAAGGTTTGGATATTTAGGTAGGAAAAAGAAAATTAAAGAAATGGAAGATAGGAATAAATAAAAAAATTATTTAAAATTTTGATTTATGGAGAAAAGGGTGTACTTAGATTTACAAAGAAAAGATTTTTTTAGAGGAGGAAGAAGAAATGTCAGACAAAAGTTTCAGTGAAACGAAAATTTAGAAAGAAATACGTACATTTATTTCTCCAAAAAACTTTTGAAATTTAAACTTAAAATTTATGGCAAGGCATGATATGGTAGTAGTCAAAGCTTTCCGAAGAAGCCAGAGAATAATCTAGAAAGGATATCGAGAATTAACATAAGCAAACATGCACAAACACTGTTATTTTCGCGTGGTTTCACAAGTGTAAATTGCAAATTCAGGATAATAAAAATTAACAAAACAAAAAACTGTGGCTATTTTAGAATTTCATATAGAATCACAAACTTTTTTTTACCAAAATTTCAAACTATTGAATTTTTCAACTTAAATTCAAATTTGACTAAAAACCAAATTTTTTGGAATTTTCTTATTTTGATAAATGTAGCCGAACATAATGTTCAACATTACCAATTCATTAAATTAAATTTAAATTGAAAATTTAACTTAAACTCTAATATACTCAACTTAAGGTTGTCCAGATTTGCAGGTTGTTACAAAAGTAACGAGTGAATCAATTCTGCGAAAAAAATGCAAATTCATGAATTATAAATTTTTACTCCATTTAACTAATTTTTTTTATTAAATATTTAATTTTAATGGATACATATATATATTTCAAATACATACTTTTGGTTGAAAAGAAGAGAGGTCAAGTAAGAAAAATGAATTTATATATGTGAAATGACCCAAACTTCCCCGTAAAGGAAAGCCCGGATTGAGTTGAGAACATGACAAATCAGAACACAAACAGAAGAACATTTCATTGTTTATTACAACAATTTACATTGGAGTTCAGGAATATACAGAGTATGAACAAATATTATACATTTTATAAATATCAAAGATTGAAATACATTACATAGCAGTGCAAAATAATACATACAACTGAAAGAGATAAACGGACATAGAGCTTTCCGAATATTGTTCCAGCTATAAACCAGGATCCTGGGAATGTAAATCTGCAAAACCAAAACTACTAGCTGCCCGTGTGGAAAATAGGGGCAGCCAGAGTTTAGGTTAAAACAATAAACTCCAGGTCAGTCATGTGACTGGTGTGAGAACTAAAACAGTTAATATCTTGTTTTTAAAGTAAGCTAAATCAAGGGACCACGCCGTATAACACGGAATGGGTTTACCCCCAAGAATACCAATGCATAAAACAAACAGCGCAATGCTAAATAAAGAACAATGAAGCTATTATAAGACTCAGGTCCCATCACATAATTCAACGCAAGCCGGAGCATAGAGTTTTTACTTTATAATAGCCAAAAATGCTTGGCACGTAAAATTTCATATTTTATTATTACTAATTGTATAGTGTCAAAACAATTTCAAATATAAATGTATCAATCATAGACGACATAAGTGCCCCATACCACTATATCGCCATACTAGGCTCTACAATTAAAACCGCAAAGTCATGTATTAGAAGTTAGATTTCAATCTGTGAACCCATGCAATGGATCGTCCTTACCTCTTCGAGACAATCTAGCCCATGTCTCAAGCAAGCGCGCAGGCAAGCCTTGGATCGTCGGGGCCGATCCACTCGATGTGGATTAAAATGCCTAAACACTACGTTTCCCCGCCCTATGGGGCATAAATTTGTCTGTATAAAGACCACATCATCCATCGGCCCCGCAGTGCCGATATATCCAAGGATCCTCACTATCCATCATCCACATAAGTAAAATATCTGGGCGTGCAAAATCCAGACACCACTCCTAACTAGAAGGAAACGCATGTCCTCCCTGAGGTCCTCTCCCGTTTATGATTCACACCGGGATGTGAGGCTCGTGAATTAACGCTACACAAAGCTATGCTATATTAAAGTCATGATTTGATCATCAACCACAAGACTCTGCTTTTCAATAGAAGCCTTGATCATTTGCATCTCAGCATGCCACAAAGGCAATTCACGCTATGAAGCGATGTCTATCAATCACACATAATGAAATCCAATGTCAGACACACATCCATTTACAAGTTCATTCTGGGTCTGAGCGAAACCAGAGGCACCTTATTCCTTGTCCCATATGTCCAATACAGGAGAGAGGTCCTCGCATACCCGGTCGATCTCCAAGTATGTCTGGACGATAACCACTTATTACCTCGTCTTGGGTGTATAGCCCAATCAAGACATCAGTAATCATCCAAACGATGTTAAGACCTCTGGTCTTCAACCATCGTCTTCGTCCTCCACTCATCGCCGATTTAGTTATTCAGAATGGGATAAACCCGGTCTTTCAGAATAACTCGCGTATGTAATAAACAAGTGCTATAAAAACACAACATACACCTCATTCCAATTCTGAATATACTTTTATTCAAATATTCTTATACTTTGGGAAAGGTTCCCATTAATTTTATCAAAGATAAATTCTTTAAATTTATTCTTTAATCTTCCTTTGGATATCAATGCAAACCAAATTATGGTTTATCCAAACTAGTCGGTATTAACGCACCTTGCCGAAGTAATCATCCATTTAATTTCCCAATCCCAACCCATTCATCCCATGAAGTAAAATGGGTAATACTTCATATCTTACACCACGGTGTTACGGTAAAATTAATTACCATTTAACGCTCAAATCTAATTAAAGATTTAACTATCGCTTGGATCAAAACTGGTGATACTCCATTCTCGATCATTTCTTGAATTTGATAATTTCAGTTATCAAATACACCTTTCAATCTATTTAAAGATTCATTAAAACTCTAATTCAGATTTAATTTCCAAAAATCATTACTTAATGATTATTCAAAGTTAAGAAATTAATCTTATCTTTAACTAGGTTAAAGAACTAATGTCATTTAAAACACAACTCACGATAAAACGAAAATCACATTCCATTAACAATGGAATCTTCATTGAATACAGATCAATATATTTAATCGATATGAACTTTCATATCCAACCGATAATATAAATTGAATAATGGCATAGCCTTTTAAATTCCAGATATATTAATAGTCTTCCTCCACAGAAACTCACTTCGATTATTATCAAATCGAATTCCATTCCATTCTAATTTATTTTATTAAATTTGAAAACTTTACTTTGGAAAATCTCCACTAAATCTTTAATAAAATGATTTATAAGTTCCAAATCTCATTTCACTGTAAATCGAGTTAAAGAACGAATGTCGTTAAAACACAGTTCATAATAAACCCAATTCACATTCCATTTCAAATCCAATCAAATGTTAATTAATTGGTAATTCTTCTCTACATCTTAATTGAAAGATTTATTCTTTTCACACAGGTTTAAAAATAAGTGTTACTGAAGACCCCATCCCATCAGTCTCCAACCGTAAATTAGTGAGAGAATAATTCCCTAAGTATTAATCCCGAAGGCCGAAACCAACATCAGATCAATACCCAGGAAACCATTCAACTTAGCTAATCTCCAGTTAGTTTCTAATTTTTCTTAACTCCATTGGGTTTAAGAACAGTATTATTAAAGATACCATTCACGATAAATCCAAAATCTCATTCCATTGTTATTCGGGTTAAAGAATAAGTGTTATTTAAAACACTTTTCACGATAAACCTAAAAAACAATTTCAATTTAATTCCAATTAAATATTAATTAATTGGTAAACTTCATTAAATCTTAATAAAAGATTTATATCTTTTCTCAACTGGGTTTAAGAACAGTGTTATTTAAAACAAAGTTCATGACAAACCCAAAATCCAATTCAATATAAAATACAAGGCTTTGAATAGAAATTATATCGGCTTATATTCAATATCAAATTCTGAAATCAACAAACATCGCATTGGGAATAACGATATATATATATATATATCTTCCAACACATGAATATTTAATTCCAATTATTTATTTCAACACATGAATATTTTATTTAGTTTATTTACACAATAAAAATGATATTTTTATTATTCAAATATTTTATTCAATATATGAATATTTATACAGTCCATTTCACATCCTAATCAATTTTCACAATAAATGCAATCAAACAAACAAGCCGTCCATGTTATGTGGACGACGAGGAGTAGTTCATATATGCAGTTATAAAATAAATAACTAGATAACAATAATTTTGGTGAGAAGTTCTCACTTTAGAGATCCACTCCATCAGTTTTATCTGAATTCCCGAACAATTTGCATTTGAATTTGCCCGAAATTCCAACGTGCCCCAACTTGGACCCGATTAGCCTTGTTGTAAAGCTCTCGTTCCCACGATCACAACGGATCCAATTTCATGCAAATCAGAGTATGTGACAAAAAGTTATTTACGTACAAAGTTTAAATGTAAAAATTAAAATAAATATTCGCATTTTGAACCCTCACCCGTGCTTCCACCTCTACCCTTGCTGGAATCACCGTTGTGGGGCCAACTGTGGCCAGACCGCCACCATTAGTGGCTGCCCCGTTGACTGGCGCACCTCCAGCTCCGGTCGCCTGAACCCTAGTGCCTCCGATCACCAGAAATCGCGAATTGCCCCCAAATGGCAGTCGACTGGAATTCCGGCACCACCACGACGAAGCACGATCACGGAACCCCCCAGAATTCTCCGCCGCGCCACCCTCTACCTCCTCCCTTCATCGGCCAAGCCTTCTAGCGTCGCCAATCATCAAAAATCGATCTCCCTCCACGCCTGAAACTGCCTCGATGTTCATCCCTCTATTCCGGCCACCACGGTCAGTTTCTGACCATACCCAAAGACAAAATTGTAGCTTTGCCTTCCCTCTACAACTGCCTCAACTGTTCCATCATCTAAATCGCAACGGATTGATCACAAATTTCCCAAAACCGAAAGTCATTTCTGGCCGTTGACCATCGATTTCTCCCAATTTGTGCGATGATAGGTCCCCAACTTTTTGTGTGTAGGTAGAGGCTCTGATGATCTTCAAAATCCAGAAACTGTTCTGGTTAATTGTGTATGGATTGAGAGATATAGTTGTTTTTGTTTTTGAGGGTTTTTCCGCAAATTTACCTAGGGGCTGCTGCCAATTTTGAGGGAGGACGAAATAATGAGGGTTTGGAAAGAGTGAAAGACATTATATATTAGTGGGGTTTATTATTTTATTATTTTCTTAGTTAACACTGTCCCCGATCGACAGTTATCGATGCCGTGAGCACACACGAACTCCGTTGGCGATGAAAATTGACATGCTGCTATGTCTTGACGATACGGTCCCAAAAAAAACTGGTTTCGTCGAATTTCGAGTTTGTTTGCTTAGAAAGCTCTTTTTCTGGCTTAAATGGCTGATCGATTCACAATATATGGTGTACGACCACATACTGACCCCAAAAATTCTAGAAAAATAAATCTTGCTATGTTTTGGTGATACGGTCCTAACAAAACTAACTTCGTCAAATTTGGTGACCGTTTGAAAAATGGCCATTTTTTGGTCGATCCAATTTGACTAAAACTGTCAAAACACATTTTCTTTTGCCACGCACACATATTGATCCCAAATTGGAATCTAAAATAACTTGACATTCTGGATCCAACAAAAGTGGTTTCGTCAAAAACGGAGGTCGTCTGCAAAATGGCTATTTTTAAGGGATATATATTATATTTAAATATATATAAATTCTACAACGACTTTTCTGAATTTTAAAGTGGACGTAACTCTCAACTTAGAAAACGAAATCTCAGTTTCTTACATCCGTTTGAAAGATATCATTGAACAGATTCAATTATTTCTGGTTTCGCTGAAATCCGATTTATTTTAATTCTTGTACATTCGTTTGAAATTTGAAATTGAATTTTCAAACTTTCGCGCCATTTCAGGCTCGAATTATAATTAAAATAAATTTATTCGTTTTAACTTTGTTGAAAATAAATTTTTCGTCGTCATTATTTAAAATAAATCATTTTAAATTTCCAAAATTCATTAAAATTGCTAAAATAAAATTTTTAAATTGGTTCTGATTTTCCGGGTTGTTACAATCTCCCCCACTTGAAATCTTTTCGTCCTCGAAAATGAACGGAGCTGAAAGCTGTTTTACTAATCAACTCAACTTTGATTTTGGCTTTCATTCTTCAACTTTTCAGTTTCTAAGAATTTCTAATTTTTCAAAAATTTGGCTAGCACCCTAAATTTTCAAAAAAATTCGCCATAACCTCGTTTGTACGGGGAGCACCACGAAAATCCCCTAACCGCCACACAGGCCCTCTCATCTCAAAAAGAAAAAGAAAATGCCAAGCTACTAGCCAATCGGCTCATAACATCATCCAAACCCAATAAATTAGTAAACATGTACCTATTTATCAGGCATATAATTTTATTCCTCTTCTCTAGCCTCCTTGCTATGACCTATTCAATGTATATACATATATATGCATGCAATTCGAATAAATTTTCAATTCATTTCCATATTTGATCAATTTGGCCCAAATTTACCATACATCTACATTTTGGTTCAAATGAATAATCACACAACGAAATCGGCAATCAACAGTCAATTAGTTGATTAACATTTCAAAAATATAACTTTTATATATGTACAAATATCTATTTTTGTTGCCAAGTCACAACAATAGATCCTATCTAGTTTTGGTTCTCACACCAGTTAATTGGAAATATATAGGTATCCCACTTTCGAAACTCGAACACAAACTACTGGTGCTATATAGTCATCAATAGTTTCATCCCGGGCGACTAGAGTGTGATTCCATATCTATCCAGTATATTTGAGGATTCAATACACGTGGATCAGACGTATATTAAAATCTCTATATACTTGATTGTCCAAATTCAATACAAAATAAATATTCAAATACGCATAATAAAATTTGAATTTCAAAACACAGTTTGTTTTCATTTTTATTTGAAAAACAACACTCTTCCGACTCATTCGAGGATGCTGCTGATCCTATCTCTAACGAGTCATTCTTATTGGATATTACTAATCCAATCTCTGATGAATTCTTTCGTTTGGTTCTAATTTGTCTTGTTCTCGAGATCTGTAAACCAAAGCTCTGATACCAAAATGAAATAGCCGACGAAATCCGGTATGCTTTGCAACCATCCCTTCATCCCCCTAAGCAGCAGGTAAAACCCACTATGGCTTCCACTTGGTCCCCCAGTACCACTTCTTTTACGGCCAGCCTTTCGACTGTAGCGCACAACAACCAACCCTCAAAAGGGGCATGTAGGGGTAAGAGTCTCCCGGCTCCACAAAACCACGAAGCTAGAACCCCCTATCACGCGTACCCAGCCTACACAGGACTAGCAACAATAATTTGTGATACTCCATTCTCGACCATTTCTTGAATTTGATAATTTTAGTTATCAAATACACCTTTTAATTTATTTAAAGATTCATAAAAACTCTAATTCAGCTTTTATTTCCAAAAATCATTACTTAATGATTATTCAAAGTTAAGAAATTAATCTTATCTTTAACTGGGTTAAAGGACTAATGTCATTTAAAACACAGCTTACGATAAACCCAAAATCACATTCCATTAACAATGGAATCTTCACGGAATACAAATCAATATATATAATCGATATGAACTTCCATATTCAACCAATAATATAAATGGAATAACGGTAGAGCCTTTCAAATTCCATATATATTTACAGTCTTCCTCCACAGAAACTCACTTCGATTATTATCAAACTGAATTCCATTCCATTCCAATTTATTTTATTAAACTGGAAAACTTTACTTTGGAAAATCTCCACTAAATCTTTAATAAAAAGATTTATAAGTTCCAAATCTCATTTCACTGTAAATCAGGTTAAAGAACAAATGTTGTTTAAACACAGTTCACAATAAACCCAATTCACATACCATTTCAAATCCAGTTAAATATTAATTAATTTGTAATTCTTCTCTGCATCTTAATCAAAAGATTTATTCTTTTCACATGGGGTTTAAAGAACAGTGTTACTGAAGACCCCATCCCATCAGTCTCCAATCGTAAATTAGGAAGAGAACAATTCCCTAAGTATTAATCCCGAAGGTCAAGACCAACATCAGTTCAATACCCAGGAAACCGTTTAACTTAGCTAATCTCCAGTTAGTTTCTAATTTTTCTTAACTCCATTGGGTTTAAGAACAATATTATTAAAGAGACCATTCATGACAAATCCAAAATCCCATTCCATTGTTAATCGAGTTAAAGAACAAGTATTAATTAAAACACTTTTCACGATAAACAAAAAAACCAATTTCAATTTAATTCCAATTAAATGTTAATTAATTGGTAAACTTCATTAAATATTAATAAAAGATTTATATCTTTTCTCAACTGGGTTTAAGAACAGTGCTATTTAAAACACAGTTCACGACAAACCAAAAATCCAATTCAATATTAAATACAAGGCTCTGAATAGAAATAATATCGGCTTATATTCAATATCACATTCTGAAATAACAAATATCGTATTGGGAATAACGATATATATATCTTCCAAATTTCTCCATAATATACGTATAATCACGAAATCCAATATCGAAATATTCCGAAGATAATTTCGATTCAAATCCTTTCCAATTCAGATATTGGAAATTTTGGTTATTTTTAAAACCATTTCAAATCCAATTTATTTATTTAAAAATAATTGGATTATAATTCTAGTTCATAACTAGTTCATTTCCATAAAAAATTAATTTTATCTTTTCAAATATAGAATTTTTCATCCCAATTCTTTCCAAATCATTTCTTATGATTTTGCACTAATTATTGATATTTTTAATAATGTTATCAAGGCCCGTACAGTCGATTTCAATAAAAGGCCATCGAACTGCACTTACAACGACTTTTTCCAAATTCGATTTGGACGTAATTCCAAATCCAACTATTAGATTTCAAATCTCTAATATTCGTTAGAAATCTATTTTCGATATGAACCCAACGGTTCCGGTTTTAGAAGAATCCGACAGTTGTATCTCCCGTAATGTCCACTCGAAGTCAATGGTCGAAATTCGCAAACTACCGCAGCGCGGCGCGTTCTATTCAGGCCATTATATAATATATAATATATATTTCATCGATTTCCATTTAAAACATATTTTATAAATCATTTTTAATTCATTTTCAAAACGATTTCAACTTCTTATTCGATTTCAAATCAAAATTGAATATTTTATGTCATTAATATATAAATGATAATATTTTCAAAACATTAGATTTTGAAATCCATTCCTTTTCGATATTCATTATAGAAATGAATAAAATCGATATAAATATCATTCATGTCAAAATGGCGTTAATCTAATCAACATGGTTATATATATTTAAATATATTCGTGTCCATCCCAAATCGGACATCAAAATCATATTTTGATCTTTTACTGAATATTATTTTAAAATATTTTAAAATATTCGTTATTTTTAAATATTCGTTATTTTAAAATATTCATTCTTTCTGAACTGGAATCGGACACAGCCAATTACCATATAATGTTATTTATATGGATTTCATACAACACATGTATACAACACCAATCAAAATCAATCAACCATCATCCAGAGTGCATCACTCAACTGTATAAGCGTTAAGTATAAATAATTAACGCTTACAACAGCCTGTCAACCAATCGATTGACATTCAACTAATCAATTGGGATTAGTGTGCGTCAAATATCATCCCAATATTCGTGTGGGGTTTCAATCAACAAATAATGAATTTTATATGTGCAGTTGGGCGATGTGTAAAATTTGTCATCCCAATCAATATCAGTCAAATCAGTGTACATAAACAAATCATCTGATTTGTAAATGAATATTTATTTTCATTCATATATCCATTAAAAATTATATTTTTAACGATAAATTATTTATTTCAACACATGGATATTTTATTAAGTTCATTTACACAATAAAAATGATATTTTTATTATTCAAATAGTTTATTTAACACATGAATATTTATACATTCCATTTCACATCACAATAAATTTTCACAATGCAATACAATCAAACAAACAAGTCGTCCATTGTCTATGGATGACGGGGAGCAGTTCATATATGTAGTTATAAAATAAATAACTATATAATAATAATTTTGGTGAGAAGTTTTCACTTTGGGGATCCACTTCGTCAGTTTTATCCGAATTCTCGAACAATTTGCATTTGAATTTGCCCGAAATTCCAACCTGCCCCAAATTGGGCCGGTTTGTCTTGTTGTAAAGCTCTCATTCCCATGATCACAACGAATCCAGTTTCATGTAAATCAGTGTATATGACAAAAAGTTATTTACGTACAAAGTTTAAATGTAAAAATTAAAATAAATATTCGCATTTTAAACCTCACCCATGCTTCCACCTCCACCCTCGCTGGAATCGCCGCCGTGGCGCCACCTGGGGCCAGACCGCCACCACCAGTGGTTGCGTCGTTGACTGGCATGCCTCCAGCTCCGATCGCCTGAACCCTAGTGCCTCCGATCACCAGAAATCGCGAATTGCCCCCAAATGGATGTCGATTGGAATTCCGGGTCCACCACGACGAAGCACGGCCGCGGAGCCCCCATCCTCCCCCCCTCCCCCGCCGAATTCTCCGTCGCGCCACCCTCTACCTCCTCCCTTAAGACACCATTGCTGGCCAAGCCTTCTAGCGTCGCCAATCATTAAAAATCGATCGCCAGCCACGTCTGAAACTTTCTCGACAATCATCCCACTATTCCGGCCACCACGGTCAATTTCTAACCATAGACCCAAAGATAAAATTGTAGCCTAGCCTTCCCTCTACAACTTCCTCAACTGTGCCATCATCTAACTCGCAACGGATTGATCACAAAATGCCCAACACCAAGAGTCATTTCTGGCCTTTGACCATTGATTTCTCCCAATCCGTGTGGCGATAGGTCCCCAACTTTTTGTGGTAGGTAGAGGCTTTGATGATATTCAAAACCCAGAAGCCACTCAGGTAAATTGTGTATGGATTGAGAGATATAGCTATTTTTTTGGGGATTTTCTGCAAATTTACCTAGGGGGCTACTACCAATTTTGAGGGAGGAGGAAATAATGAGGGTTTGGTAAAAGTGAAAGACATTATATAGTAGGGGGTTTATTATTTTATTATTTTCTTAGTTAACGCTATCCCTGATCGACAAGTTATCGATGCCACGGGCACACATGAACTCCGTTGGCGATGAAAATTGATATGCTACTATGTCTTGACGATACGGTCCTAAAAAAACTGGTTTCGTCAAATTACCAGTTCGTTTGCTCAGAAAGCTCTGTTTCTGGCTTAAATGGCTGATCGATACACAATTTATGGTGTACGGCCACATACTGACCCCAAAAATTCCAGAAAAATAAATCTGGCTATGTTCTGACGATACGGTCCTAACAAAACTAATTTCATCAAATTTGGTGACCGTTTGAAAAATGGCCATTTTCTGGTCGATTCAATTTGACTAAAACTGTCAAAACACATTTTTTTTGCCACGCTTACATATTAATCCCATAAATTATGAAAATTGGAATCTAGAAATAACTTGACATTCCGGATCCAACAAAATTGGTTTCATCGAAAACGGAGGTCGTTTGCAAAATGGCTATTTTTAAGGGCTATATATTATATTAAAATATATATAAATTCTACATCGACTTTTCTGACTTTTAATTTGGGCGTAACTCTCAACTTATAAAATGAAATCTCAGTTTCTCACATCCGTTAGAAAGATATCACTGAACACATTCAATTATTTCTAGTTTCGCTGAAATCCGATTTATTTTGAATCCTGTACGTTCATTTGAAATTTGAACTCGAATTTTCAAACTACCGCACCATTTTAGGCTTGAATTATAATTAAACTAAATTTATTCGTTTTAACTTCGTCAAAAATAAATTTTTCGTCATTATTATTTAAAATAAATCATTTTAAATTTCCAAAATTCATTAAAATTGCTAAAATAAAAATTTTTAATTGGTTCTGATTTTTCGGGTTGTTACAATATGAGTATTTGATAGCCAACAGATAAGTGGAAAATTGTATAGTTTACATAGGCTTTGTTTGTTTAGAAGGCTAATTGATAAATATTGAAAGCTGAATGCTTATTGTCGAATGCTTATATGAAACAAACAACATAAAGTACTTAATAGTCAATAAGTGGTCAAAAAAGTGGCCACTTATTCGAAATAAACACCCAAGTTTATATTATTGATATTCTATTTTATTGTTATGCCAACGTTAAAACCATTTAATTTTAGGCTTAAATGAATAAATCTAATGTGAATCCTTACATTTTTAGTAAATTATTTAACTTTGATGAAATAACATATATACAATGGATCTTGAGTTTTGGGAGAATAATCCTTAAAATTTGAGAAATGAGATACTGATAGAATTGTGTAGCTTATTTCAAGGTTTTTATTACGTGGAATGTAAAATGTTAATCATTCATTTGAAATGCTTTAATTTGATTTGGGATATAATTTTTCTGTATTTTAACCCATTGGATTCATAGAACATACAATTTAGTTGTATTACTTGCCATATGTTTCTAAAAACTACCCAATCTTATAATTGTTTATGAAAAGTGTGTCGATTGAAATAAAAATAGTATATCTAAATAAAATAAAAGTGCAACACCTTGCCAAAATAAATAAATAATAATATTAGTGAAATGTAGAAGTATCTTTTCCTTAACATGCAATATCTATTTCAATGAAAATAAAAATAGATAATTCATTGAAATCAACGTAATCCCATTTTTTGGTAGTTAAAGGAAAGTTTGCAATAATAACATTTGCTTTTTAGGAAAGATATAACTTCAATGCATTATATTATATAAGAAAATATTCTGTGGAACGTACATATAAGTGTATATCCAGAAATCTCTGAGTGTAGAAACTAAAAAATTACAAATAGAAATAGAAATAATTTCGTTTAACAGATATATAAGGTAAACTATAAGTTTAAGAAGTAACTAAATAAACAAACTTAGTTATGAGATCAATACATAAACGATAATAATCAATTAATCTATCCAACATCCTTCCACTCTGTGACCAGCCCCTTCAAATAATCTCCTCTGGAGAGAGGCTTGTGAATGAACCTTTAAGTTTTAAATTTTTTAGTGTATGGATTTATCAGAATAACTTTCTTAATGTTTTCTATAATGTTTAGCCTAGGGATGGATCTGTGTTACCCTGGACTACAGCCTTGGTCATTAATATGCAATACATATATTACTTTAGCCACTAAAAGGGATTATATATTACTACAGCTTCGTTGTTGGTTCTTTAGCTCAAAAACGAACTGAATGTACTTCATAAATTATAGCTTTGATGTCAAATAAATTAGTGAAATAATATGTTTATTTAGGTGATAGCGAATTCTTAATTTATTACACAATATTTATACATTAATTTGTTCTCATCTTTCATCTCTTTATTCATATTATGTATTAAAATTTAACTTGTTTGTTCCTACATCCAAGTATGCTATTTCATTTACCTTTTGAGATTAAAATTTTAAATCTTCCGTTCACCTTCGTTCTACTATTATGAAACTAGACTTTTTTTAGTATATCAACTATTTTCCATTCATTTCTGCATTTAGACGAAGTAGCAATATTACAATAGCCCAGGGTGATGACAATTCTTGGCTCCATCTCTGGCTCGACTTATTAGCTACTATGGCAATTCAATGTTTATACCACTGTTATCATGACCGCCAGTCGTACCTTCAAAGCCACTGACTATTGGCACAAGCAGCCTAGAGCTCATCAAAACTGCTGTATACATCGGACCATGATCTATGTGACACCCCACCTCCGTTGGTGTCACTCATTAAGAGAATGCATTAAATTTCGTGAAGCCTTATAGGTAAACAGAAACAGAATTATAAGACATACATAAAATAGTAGCAGAATTTAAAAAAAAACTTTATTAATCATAAGCATGACATCGTGGTTCAAAATATCATAAGTCTGAAAATAAATAAACCCAACACATCATCTTAAGCTTTCGTCTTGTACTTAAACCATTAGAGTACAATAATAAAAGAAGCATAATTACCCAAATAAAAACATACCATAGTAGAAAAGATAAAAGCTCGAGCAATACATCTAAGCAGCTCCAAGCAGAATACTGGTCAAGCTTGAGTATTCCCACCCTTAGAACCTAGGGGGAGGAAGAGAAAGAAAAGGAAACAAAATGGGTCAGACATAAAGTCTGGCGAGTCCAGTTACTTTTAGAAAATAAATAAGTAAAAGTATCATGACAGTCATATAAAGTGGATAAGAGAGAGATAATAACATATAAGGCAAGTATAATAAGGTAAACAGGATAAACATGATAGGGTATACTACGCTTCTCTAATGATTTTCTTTTCTTTGCACCAAGACTAGTGTCTTATTTACCAGATGATCCCCAATAAATATAAGATGGTAGACTTAGGTGTACTTCCAGTGAAAGGTTTGCACCCCATACAATCAACAGACAATCCAACATACCTGAGTTACCCTTAAGTGTATTAACGGGCTCCCCAACATACTGGAGTCTAAATGTACCCTAATTACTACCCTAATCGATCGGCTCCCTACTCCATAGATACAATGTGCTGGCCCCACAGTAGGGTGTATCACAACCTAAAGTGGCAACCCTCCATTTTAAGGATGTGCACAACCATATCTACAGGTGTCACAACATCTTATCCTCCTATATTTGGACCATGCACGCACATGACCCGGTCGGTACGCGCTGCTCACACCGCCCCACACATTTGTATCTCTTACAATCAGCCTAGTAAGCTTATCCTGACTCTGACCTAGTTCGGAGTACTCGTTTGATACCTATATATGGGTCACTGACTGAAACGGGTCCCACACACAAGATGATACAAGCTTCCCCTTACGCTTGAATCCCCACTAGGTTTTCCACAGGTTATGCCATACCAGAGTAAAGGATTGCTGTAACACCCCATGTCCATTAATGTCAGTCACAAGGGAATGCATCAATGTCCATGAAGCGTTATTGTTGTGTAGAACAGATAAATTACAAGAATAAATAAATAAAACAACACAGCGGAAGATAAAATTATATTATTTCATCATAACTCAAAGCGAGTTTACAGGATCAGTAGTCTTTTTCCAAAAACTTCAAAGTACATAAAGAAGCAAATACTTAAATAACATAAATGCATAAATCCCCACTAAGCATAAGCAAAGCCATAAAGATGAGAGAGTCCAAAGCGATACATCTTCTTTCTTCAAGCAACTGAAAGAAATCGGCACTAAGCTGTAGTATTCCCTCCTTGTAAACCTGAGGGGGGAAAAAGAAGAAAAGAGGTGGAAAGAAAAGGGGGCCAGACATAAAGTCTGGCGAGTGCGATAACTTTAACAATATAATTATCAAAATAACTAGGATAAGGCATAAGCTGGGAAAATAAGGAATGACTGTGAACAATTGGGTATGACAAAACAAATAAGGAAATAAGACGAACAAAGATAATGTTAAAGGTGCCCCTAATCACTATAAGATAATTACAAAACTACACCACTACTAGTCACCTTAAAGGTTGATCCCGTATACAAAACTTAATAATGATAATGGTAGTTTAGTGTACCCCTAGCTACCTTCATAGATGCCGTCAGCCCCTATCTCTACTAGGTGTACCCACTACCCCCATTCGATCGGCTCCCTAACTCATAGATGCCCGTGCTGGCCCCACAGTGGGGTGTATCACTCCCCAAAGTGGCAACCCGATACAACCAAAAATGCACGGCTTATATCTACATGATGCAATAACTTCTTACCTACCAGCCCGAGCCCACACACGCATAAGAACCCGTTGGACTTGCGTTGCCACCGCTGACCTATTTTGACCTATTACAATCAAACCCAGTACGTGTGTCCCGTCTTGGACTTGGGTCGAGCCCAGAATGATACTTAATGGGTTACTGGTTTGAAAAGGGCCCCCATGCATGACACAAGCTTTCCACCTATGCTTGGTCCCCTCTAAGGTTTTTCCCCACTTAACCCCATTCTTAATCATTTCTTTTTACATGTTTCAATCTTGGTTAAGTGCATCTAATCATATTTCAAATGCCACCCTAGGCACCCACTTAATTCCACATGCCACCCAAGGCACCCACTTAACCCCCTCATGTCCCACTACATCTTTATCTGGTTAAGTGTTTCTTAATTCATTTAGACCGTAACCTCGTAAAGACCTCCCACATTAGACTGGCATTTGTGGCAGCTGGATTTGTCAGGCGGGTCCGGGCAGTCTTACACCACAAACGAGCCTAAACTCGTGTCTTAACAACTTTTAAGCATTTAATTTATACCTAAGACCTCCCACATTAGACTGGCATTTGTGGCAGTTGGATTTGCCGGGTGGGTCCGGGCAGTCTTACACCACAAACGAGTCTAACCTCGTGTCTTAGGCGATTAATTACACATAATTAATTATCCCCAATTTGAATTAATTTTCCTATTCAAATTGCCAATCAATTACAAATTTAACTATGTCCATAATTGACTCAATTATGTCCATCTATTTATGGTATATAAAATTAGACCAATTAACATCATATTTAAGGCATTTATGCCAATTCTCAATATCAAATCTCTTAATGTTATCACATTGCCCTACGTTGTACGTTCGTTCGTTTAACATGAAATATACATTAGACTCGAATAGTCTAACTTATGGAATAAAGAGAAAACATCACAACTTGCATAGAATATAAATTAGATCTAACTTATGAAAAAAAGTCATAATATAAATTGGTATATAAATCTAAACATAAGGGTTGAACTTGCATGTGCGAACAAGGTGTTTCATCTAAACTTGCATAGACAATGGGTGTCATAGATCTAATCATAAGGTGTAAACTTGCATAGGCAATAGTTACAAACTTTACATTACATGATTCATGCACCAATATATATATATATATATATATATATATATATATATATATATATATATGTATATATGTATATATATATATATATATATATATACTTGCATGTGTGATTTATACAACATAGACTATGACGTAAACTTGCATCTAACTCACACATGTCATGGCCTAACTTTAGATCCAATTTACACATAAAATAGATGTCATGAAATATGTAAGGTTGTATATGATTCTCACTAACTTGCATATGATTCATATCTAAATTAACATCTAAACTTGCATACATACATATGATTTAACATATGAATCAGTTCTAATAACGTAACCAAACTAGCATATGAAACATCATTATGAATTGACTGTACATAAGCCAACAATTAACATAGATTTACAACATAGATGATAACATCATAGCTTTACAACATAGATAATAACATCATAGATTTACAACATAGATAATAACATAACGGTCAGTGATTCACAACATAACCATATAATCCAAATCATAACTCAACCCAATTAAATTGTTAATTATATTATTAAAGAAATCGAACTCACAACTCAAAGAAGGTCTTGAGTTTTGGAATTTGAGTTCTTAAATTGGTTTAGCTCGCCTTTGTAGTAGATTCGTTATTGTTTAGATTAGAGTTGAATAGAATTGAGTTGATTCGCTTTTCTTCCTCTCTAATTGGTGGCGGCTACTCTAGGTTACAAGATGATGACATGACGGCCATAGTTCTAATTTTTATTTTGATTTTAGGGTTTGAGTCTACCCATGTTTATATAGAATTTTAATTTAATTATAGCCATCGGATGAACTTAGGGTTAATCAAAACCATTCAGTTGGGATAAGGTGACACCTCATCCCTAATGACTCAGCACGGAGTCAGAAAGGACACAGCAATGAGTCACAATATGGATCAGATCACACCAGAAAGTTGTGTAGGCTTCCTACTCAGGCTGGGCGCACTTGGCAGGTGCGCCAGTGCAACATTTGTACTGGCGCACTTCCCAAGTTCGCCAGTGCAAATTTTTTTTTTTTGATTCTTCCGCCTAACTTGGTTCGTCCATATTTTCTTCATATGTTATCCATTTTACGCAAACTCGGAATCTATCTCAACCAGAATTCCGAGACGAGCACAATGGCGCAACCCGTTTCCCTTAATTCTCACGTCTGAGATTAATTATTCTTGAATTTAGTTAATTCGATTATTCAAAAATTCGGCGTGTTACTTTCTCCCCTACTTAAAGGATTTCGTCCTCGAAATCTCTAAGTCAATAAGAACGTATCCTACCATCCAATCGTCCACCTACTCAACCATCAACCACTAGCAACCATTGTCCTTAAAAGATTTCCAATGCTTTTCATGTACATATGCATAGTGTGTGTATATGTCCGTATACTAATGCTACATCAGGCGGTCCACTGATTCAATCGACCTCCTTAAAGCAAATAATGACAGTGCCATGTATCCATCATGTATGCAAATAACCCTATACATATCACTACTACATGTGTGGACAACCATCCATTTAAATGCGACATCCATATGATAAACACATTCAATGTACATTCATTTCACTAAATACATCAATTTATATGCAATATGCAATTTGAAAAGTGACTGAGCCGATCCAGTGCCTAAAGTTTGTGTATATGCATCCACGAGCAACCACTAGCAAACACTTGCATCCACATGCATCCATCATACATAACATGTCTCAAACATAACATGTCTCAAACACATGTTTCAAACATAGGAATACCCTATTTAAAGGTCAAAGATACTAGCGAGAGGACATACTAAGGGTAAAACAAGTACAAGCTAAGCGATAAAGGAGAAATTAAAAGACATACCCTCAAAAAGAAAAGGGTACAATGAATGCATCTTCTCTTCCGTCTCCCATGTAGCTTTGCTCTCATCATCTCCCCATTGCACTATGACTAGCTTGACCTCTCGATTCCTCAACTTCTTAATCTCTGACCCAAGAATGCATGTAGGAGTTCATTGAATCGTCGCGTCATGCTCTATTTCCACCTCTCTAAGCAAGCTCGGCTCTACCACTTCCGCGGTCTCATGCAAGCACTTCCTCAAATGTGATACATGGAATACGTCGTGTACACCACTAAGTCTCTCGGGCAACTCCATTCTGTATGCCATCTGTCCAATCCTTTCCTAAATAGGAAACGACCCTACAAATCTTGGTGCTAACTTCCCAACGGACCCAAAGAGAACAACATTCCGTAATTGAGACACCTTGATAAAGACCATGTCCCCAATATCAAATTCAAGATCTGTCCTCCTCTTGTCCGCATAAGATTTCTGCCTATCTTGCGCCGCCTTCATCCTCCTTCGAATCAAATCGATCTTTTCCGAAGTCTCTCTAATCATATCGGACCCAAGTAAGATCTTATCCGTAGATTCCCACCAACATGTAGGTGAACGACAAGGCCTCCCATAAAGAGCCTCGAAAGGTGCCATGCCAAAGGTAGACTGAAAGCTATTATTATATGCGAACTCCACCAAAGGAAGATGCTCCTCCCATGTACCTCCAATGTCTAAAATACATAGCCTCAAAAGGTACTCTAGAATACGATTCACTCTCTCGGTCTGGCCATTTGTCTGAGGATGATATGCGGTGCTCAAACATAACTAAGTCCCTACCGCTTCTTGCAAGCTCTTCCAAAACTCGCTAGTAAAGATAGGATCGCGATTGCTCACTATGCTAGAAGGAACACCATGCAAACGAACAATCTCTCGAATGTATACGGAGGATAACCATTGAGAAGTCCTCTTACTCTTCACGGGAATGAAATGGGCGCTCTTAGTAAGTATGTCTACCATGACCCAAATCCCCGTATTACCCTTCCTCGATCTTGGTAACCGATCAACAAAGTCCATCGTGACACTCTCCCACTTCTATTGTGGGACCTCCAATGGGTGAAGCAACCCACTAGGCTTCTTTTGCTCTGCTTTTACTTGTTGGTACACCAAACATCTGACGACAAACTCGGCTACATCCTTCTTCATACCGGCCAAAAGTAAACTCGTCTCATGTCCATGTACATCTTGTCCCCGCCAGGATGAATGGTCATCTTCGAACGATGTGCATCGTCAAGAATGGTCTTTATCAGATTCTCGTCTCGTGGTACACAAAGTCTACCGTCCCTATGTAACCAACCCTTATCATCTAGGGTATATCTACTGAGATGGCTCGATGACTCCCCCCTTATGAGCTTCTCTACCAACTCAACCAACTATGGGTCATCTCGCTGTGCCTTACCAATCCGTCCCAAAAGCGTAGGTCTAACCTCTAAGGATGCTAGCAAACCGGGTACAAAGTCAAACGTAGAGATGAACTCTAAGCTTCGCCGCTCAACAAACAACGGACTCAAGGACAACCTTTTCCTACTTAAGGCGTCTGCCACCACGTTACCCTTGCCAGGGGTATATTCAATCTCAAAATTGTAGGACGCTAAGTATTCCATCCAACTTTGCTGCCTTAAGTTTAAGTCCTTCTGAGAAAACAAGTATTTTAGCGATTTATGGTCAGTGAACAATTCGAATTTCTCGCCAATAAGATAATGGTGCCAAGACTTAAGCGCAAAAACAATAGCGGCCAACTCTAGGTTATGCGTAGGGTAATTTCTCTCATTCACTCTCAACTGCCTTCCTCCATAGGCTATTACCCTTCCCTCTTGCATTAAGACTGCGCCTAGTCCTATCACACAAGAATCGGTATAAACGGTAAATGGCTTACTCCCATCTGGCAACACTAAGATTGGGGATGTGGTCAACGCTCTCTTTAAACATTGGAACGCATCATCACAATCTACGTCCCATGTAAAAACTGGGTTCTTCTTCGTCAAGCGCGTTAATGGGGCTGATATTTTTATGAAGTCCTTGATAAACTTCTATAGTAGCTAGCCAACCCCAAGAAACTTCTCAACTCGGTAGCATTTTTAGGGACCTTCCAATCTTGGATGGCCACCACCTTCGCGGGATCCACAGCTATCCCTTCTTTGGAAACCACGTGCCCTAAGAATCGCACTTCCTACCTCCAAAAGTGACATTTAGAAAATTTAGCTTTAAGGTTATACGCTCGAAGGGTCTCCAATACTTCCCTAAGATGTAGGGCATGCTCTTCCTCGCTCTTAGAAAAGACCAAGATGTCATCCACAAAGACCACCACGAATTTATTAAGGTACTCCCTAAACACCCTACTCATCAAGTCAACAAAGTATGCGGGGGCGTTTGTCAAACCCAAGGACATCACAAGCCATTCACAGAAACCGTCCGGAGTCCTAAAGGCAGTCTTATCTATGTTATCCTCAGCCACTCTCAACTGATGTAAACTAGTGGCTAAGTCCAACTACGAAAACACTGAGGCGCTAACTAACTGATCGAAGAGATCGTCTATCCTCGGCAATGGGTGCCTATTCCTCTTAGTAAGTTTATTAAGTTCTCTATAGTCCACACAAAGTCTAAGGGACCCATCCACCTTCGTGGCAAATACTACTGGAGCACCCCACTCCGATATACTAGTCTTATGAACCCTTTCTCAAGCAACTCCCCTACTTGCTTATTGAGTTCCCTCCTCTCACGAGAAGCCGTGTGGCGTACTGGCAGAGATACTGGTTTTTCATTGTCTACAAGATAAATACGAAAGTCTATCTCACATTTTGGGGGTAGACCGCTCACCTCATCGAAGACATCAACATATTCACGGACTATATGAACAGAATGTAAATCATCATTGGATGCGTCAAGTGACCCAAGATAACTAAGCATCATTGATCCTCTAGGGTCACAAGAAATATCAAGGGTCCTTCCACTATGAGTCAACAATTTTACTACCCTTCGTTCACAATCTAGGATGGTACCATATCTGGCTAGCCATTCCATCCCTAGAATCAGCCCATAGCCCATGAAACCAAGCACAAAAGCATTACACTCAAAATCAACGCCTAATATAAACAATCTCAAATACCTACAAACCATGGATAAATGAGCCGACCCACCAATAGGATTTGAGACTACAATGGGATTCACAACAAGACTAATATTTAAGTGCAGTGTTTCAACTAATGATGTAGAGATAAACGAATGTGATGCGCCAGAATCGAATAAAGTACAGACAGGATGATCAAATAGAAAAACTAAACTCTCGATGGAAATGTTTCTACCTCGTTCTTGCATTGGTGGGACCGCGAGAGCCTGGACCTGCTCCTTTGCCTGCCCTGGTGCCACAAGAGCATGAAGCTGCCCTTTAGAAGTTCTTTGCCCTTGTCCCTGTTTCCTTGTGCAGTCCTTAACTAGATGACCTGCCTCTCCACAGTGGAAACAGTCAGTCTTCTTCTTTTTCCTATAGTCTTTACTCAGATGGCCTGGTGTCCCACAATTAAAGCACTTCTTCTTTCCTTTTCCATTGTTGTTCTTCCCGCCTTTCTTGTTTTGTTGTTGTTGCTACGGTTTCTTTTGATCCCCTTTCTTCTCGGGTGCCTTATTAGCATTGGCGCCCTTCTCCTCTTCATGCATAAGCGCCATGTCAACTAGCCTTTCAAAGGTGGCCCCCATAGGGATGTGGGTCAGAGCTAACCCATGTAGTGGCTCGTTCAAACCCTTAACAAATTTCAGGGCCTTCTTTTCGGGTGTATTCACCAAGTCCAAGCCAAATCTCGCCAACTGACTGAACTTGTTGACATATTCTTTTACTGACAGATTCCCTTGCTTTAATGCTAAAAACCTTTCCATGTATAAATTATCTTCATCCCGCGAGAGAAACTTTGCCTCAAACCTATGCCTGAAATTTGGCCATGTATCAACTGGACGTTCTCCATTAGTGACCTCCCACCAAAACGAAGCTTTGTCATCAACCAAGCAGCCAATTGGACCTTCTTACAGTTGTCCAAATCAAAAATGCCAAATAGATCCTCCTCTTCTTTCAACCAATTTCTAGCTTCAATGAATGTTTCAGATTCACTAAAGGACTTTCCACCCATCGAATGAAAGTATTTACATATCTTGGAGAAAGTATCTCCACACGGAGGAATGACTGGAGCTTGGGGGGAGGAGGAGGAACGTTGGCTGGTCCCGCGACAGCGACCCTAGCCTCGAGATATTGACGAAACCAACCGGGTACATGAACACCCTCTAGTATCTCAGATGCTCCAGACATGCTGAAAAAGAAAAAGAAAGAGTTTCAAAACAAGGGAAGCGAAAGGGAGATGTATGGCTTGCAGGGATTCTGCTCTTTAAAGTAAACTTTCCTTGAAAATAGCTTCTTTAAAACAAGTTTTTGAAAATACTTCCTAGGAAAATAATACTTTTCAAAACACTTTTCAAAACTTTTTATCTGTTCTTGTAACCATAGCTCTGATACCACGTGTAACACACCACGTTCATTAATGTCACTCACACGGGAATGCATAAATGTCCATAAAGTGTTATTGTTGTATAGAACAGATAAATTACAAGAATAAATAAATAAAACAACACATCGGAAGATAAAACTTATTTTAGTTCATCATAACTCAAAGCGAGTTTACATAAGTAGTTTCCAAAACCATTACAACAGGATCAATAGTCTTTTTCCAAAAACTTCAAAGTACATAAAGAAGCAAATACTTAAATAACATAAATGCATAAATCCCCACTGGGCATAAGCAAAGCCATGAAGATGAGAGAGTCCAAAGCGATACATCTACTCTCTTCAAGCAACTGAAAGAAATCGGCACTAAGCTGTAGTATTCCCTCCTTGCAAACCTTGGGGGGGGGGGGGGGTGGGGAAGAAGAAAAGAGGTGGAAAGAAAAGGGGGTCAAACATAAAGTCTGGCGAGTGCGATAACTTTAACAATATAATTATCAAAATAACAAGGATAAGGCATAAGATGGGAAAATAAGGAAATGACTATGAACAATTGGGTATGACAGAACAAACAAGGAAATAAGACGGACAAAGATAACGTTAAAGGCGCCCCTAATCACCATAAGATAATTACTACACTGCACCACTACTAGTCACCCTAAATATTGATCCAGCCTACAAAACTTAATAATGATAATGGCAGTTTAGTGTACCCATAGCTAACTTCATAGGGGCCGTCTGCCCCTATCTCCATTAGGTGTACACACTAACCCCATTCGATCGGCTCCCTAACTCATAGAAACCCGTGCTGGCCCCACAGTGGGGTGTATCACTCCCTAAAGTGGCTACCGATACAACCAAAAATGCACGACTTAAATTTACACGATGCAACAACGTCTTACCTACCAGCCCGGGCCCACACACGCATATGAACCCGTTGGACTTGCGTTGCCACCGCTGACCCGTTTTGACCTCTTACAATCAAATCCAATACGCGTGTCCCGTCCTCGACTTGGGTCGAGCCCACAAAGATACTTAATGGGTTACTAGTTTGAAAAGGGCCCCCAAGCATGACACAAGCTTTCCACCTACGCTTGGTCCCCTCTAAGGTTTTTCCCTACTTAACCCCATTCTTAATCATGTATTTTTACATGTTTCAATCTTGGTTAAGTGCATCTAATCGTATTTCAAATGCCACCTAGGGCACCCACTTAATTCCACATGCTAGCCAATGCACCCACTTAACCCCCTCATGTCCCACTACATGTTTATCTAGTTAAGTGTTTCTTAATTCATTAAGACCGCAACCTCGTAAAGACCTCCCACATTAGACTGGCTTTTGTGGAAGATGGATTTGCCGGGCCCGGGCAGTCTTACACCACAAATGAGCCTAACCTCGTGTCTTTACAACTGTCACGCATTTACTTTATACCTATGACCTCCCACATTAGACTGGCATTTGTGGCAGCTGGATTTGCCGGGCGGGTCATGGCAGTCTTACACCCCAAACGAGTCTAACCTCATGTCTTAGGCGATTAATTACACATAATTAATTATCCCCAATTTGAATTAATTTCCGTATTCAAATTGCCAATCAATTACAAATTTAACTATGTCCATAATTGACTCAATTATGTCAATCTATTTATGGTATATAAAATTATACCAATTAACATCATATTTAATGCATTTATGCCAATTCTCAATATTAAATCTCTTAATGTTATCCCACTGCCCCACGTTGTACAATTGTTCGTTTAACGTGAAATATACGTTAAACTCGAATAGTCTAACTTGTGGAATAAAGAGAAAATATCACATCATGCATAGAATATAAATTAGATCTAACTTATGAACAAAAGTTATAACATAAATTGGCATATAGATCTAAACATAAGGGGTGAACTTGCATGAGTGAACAAGGTGTTTCATATAAACTTTCATAGACAATGGGTGTCATAGATCTAATCATAAGGTGTAAACTTGCATAAGCAATAGTTACAAACTTTACATTACATGATTCATGCTCCAACATATATATACTTGCATGTGTGATTTATATAACATAGACTATGATGTAAACTTGCATCTAACTCACACATGTCATGGCCTAACTTTAGATCCAATTTACACATAAAATAGATGTCATGAAACAAGTAAGGTTGTATATGATTCTTACTAACTTGCATATGATTCATATCTAAATTAACATCTAAACTTGCATACATACATATGATTTAACATATGAATCAGTTCTAACAACATAACCAAACTAGCATATGAAACATCATTATGAATTAATTGTACATAAGCCAAGAATTAACATAAATTTACAGCATAGATGATAACATCACAGCTTTACAACATAGATAATAATATCATAGATTTACCACATAGATAATAACATAATGGTCAATGATTCACAACATAACCATATAATCCAAATCATAACTCAACCCAATTAAATTGTTAATTATCTTATTAAAGAAATCGAACTCACAACTCAAAGAATGTCTTGATTTTTGGAATTTTAGTTCTGAAATTGATTTAGCTCGCCTTTGTAGTAGATTCGTTATTGTTTAGATTAGAGTTTAATAGAATTGAGTTGATTAGCTTTTCTTCCTCTCTAATTAGTGGCGGCTACTCTAGGTTACAAGATGACAGCATGACGACCATAGTTCCAGTTTTTATTTTGATTTTAGGGTTTGAATCTACCCATGTTTATATAGAATTTGAATTTAATTATAGCCATTGGATGATCTTAGGGTTAATCAAAACCATTCAGTCGGGATAGGGTGACACCTCAGCCCTAATGGCTCAGCAAGGAGTCAAAAAAGACACAGCAATGAGTCACAATATGGATCAGATCACACCAGAAAGCTGTGCAGGCTTCCTGCTCGGCCTGGGCGCACTTGGCAGGTGCGCTAGTACAACATTTGTAATGGCGCACTTCCCAAGTGCGCCAGTGCAATTTTTTTTTGATTCTTCCGCCTAACTTCGTTCGTCCATATCTCCTTCATCTGGTACCCGTTTTACGCAAACTCGGACTCTATCTGTAACGAAAAGGAATTTCGCTCGATCTGAATCAGTCGCTAAACCGACCCAGACCGTTTGAAATGCCTGATTGTTTTGAGAACACAACAAAATAGAACGCAGACGGAAGAACATTTCATTGTTAATTACAACATTCCCATCAGATACAAGAATATACATAGTATAAATGAATAAAATACATTCGATAGATCTCAGAGATTACAATACATTACATAGCAGCGGAGAATAATACAAAATACAACTGAAGAAGATACACGGATACAAAGATTTCCGGATATTGTTCCAGCTGTAAACCAGGTTCCTGTGAATATAAATCTGCAAAACCCAAAAATACTAGCTGCCCGTATCAAAATAAGGGCACCCAGAGTTTAGGTTAAAACAATAAACTCCAGGTCAGTCATGTGACTGGTGTGAGAACTAAAACAGTTATTAATCTTTATTTTAAAGTTAGGTAAACCAAGGGACCACGCCGTATAACACGGAACGGTTTTCTCCCAAGAAAACCAGTGCATAAAACAAACAGCGCAATGCTAAATAAAGAAAAATGAAGCTATTATAAGACCCAGGTCCCATCACACAATGCAATACAAGCCGGAGGATAGGGTTTTTACCTTATAATAGCCAAGAATTCTTGATACATTTAAAACAAATCATTTATTATTACTATAAGTGTATAGTGTATAAAACAACTTCAAATCATAAGTATCAATCATAGACGGCATAAGCGCCCCATCCCACTATGCCGCCATACTAGGCTCTACAAATAAAACCGCAGAATCACGTATTTGGAAATTGGATTTCCATCTATGAACCGAGCAAAAGATAGTCCTCAACCGATTCGAGACGCTCTAGCTCGTGTCTCAGGAACAGAACGCATCGTCCCTTGGAGCGACATGGCCGGTCCACCGATGTGGATTAGACGAAATCTTGAACACTGCGTTTCCCCGCCCTTTGGGGCGTAGGTGAGCCAACTAAATGACTCCATCGGACCCAGATCGTCCGATCAAACCGAGGCGCCTCGCAACAGCAACAACCAAATAAGTCAAACTCGTCAGGGCGTGTAAAACCACTGACGCCACTTCAAACTAGAAAGAAACGCATGTCCTCCCTGAGGTCCGTCTCCCGTTTTTGGTTCATCCCGGGTGTGAAACTCGCGAAGTAAACGTTACACAAAGCTACTCCACAAAGGCCGTGCTTCGATCATCAACCACAAGACTTTTCTTTTCAACAGAAGCCTTGATCATTTGCCACTTAGGCATGCCACACAGGCAATTCATTCCATGCGATGGATATCCATCAATATATAACCCCTGAGCTCGTACGTCTCAGAGAAGGGCGTTAATTAAGAGAATAAATTCTCCGCTGCCAAACAGATATATATTTAATAGAAATCAATCACCCAGACTGAAATCCAATGTTAGACACACAGTCCATTTACAAGTTCGTTCTGGGTCTGAACGAAACCGGAGGCACCTAGTACCCCGCATATCCATCGATCTCCAAGTACGTCTGGACGATCACCAACTGTTTCCATCTTCTTGGGTGTACATCCCAATCAAGATCATCAGTAATCACCCAAACGACGTAAAGACCTCCGGTCTTCAACCACCGTCTTCATCTTCGACACCACGTCGAATCGGTTATTCAGAATGGGATAAACCCGGTCTTTCTGAACAACTCGCGTATATATATAATAAATACGTGTTACACAAACACAACATACGCCTCATTCCAATTCAGAATATTCTTTTATTCAAATATTCTTATATTTTGGGAAAGGTTCCCATTAATTTTATCAAAGATAAACTCTTTAAATTTATTCTTTAATCTCCTTTGAATATCGATTCAAACTAGTCGGGATTAGCGAACCACACTGAAGTAATCATTTATTTTAATTCCCCAATCCCAACCTATTCATCCCATGAAGTAAAGCTGGTCATACTTCATATCTAACACCACGGTGTTATCAGTAAATTCAATTACCATTTCACGTTCAAATCTAATTAAAGATTTAACTATCGCCTGGAGTAAAATTGGTGATACTCCATTCTTGATCTTTTCAATCTAATTAAAGATTCATTAAAACTCCACTTAGTTTTAATCTGTGACTGGGTTAAAGAATCAGTGTCATTTAAAACACGGTTCACGATAAACCCCAAAATCAATCCCAATTCAATTCCAATTAAATATTATTTAATTGGTACACTTCATTAAATCTAAATAAAAAGATTTAATCTTTTCTCAACTGGGTTCAAGAACAGTGTTAATGAAGACACCATTCACGACAAACCCAAATCACATTTGATATTAAATACAAGGCTCTGAATAGAAAATATACCGGCTTATAGTCAATATCAAATTCTACGACCAACGAATATCGTATTGGAAATAACGATATATATATATATATATATATATATATCTTTCAAATTTCCATAACAACATCTGTATAATCACGAAATCCAACATCGAAATATTCCAAAGACAATTTCGATTCAAATCCATTCCAATCCAGTTATTGGAAATTCTGGTTATATTTCAAAACCATTTTAAACTTACTTAATTTATTTTAAAAATAAATAAATTACTATTCTAGTTCAAAACTAGTTCATTTCGATAAAAATCTATTTTTATCTTTTCAAATATGGAGTTTTTCATCCTAATTCTTCACAAATCATTTCTTATGATTTTACACAAATTATTACTATTTTTAATAATTTTATCAAGGCTCGTACAGTCGATTTCCATCAACGGCTATCGAACTGCACTTATAGCGACCTTTTTCAAATTTGATTTGGACATAATTCCAAATCCAACCGTTAGATTTCTAATTTCTCACATTCGTTAGAAAGATATTTTCGATACGAACCCAATGGTTTCGGTTTTAGGAGAATCCGACGGTCGGATCTCCCGTAATATCCATTCGAAGTCAATGGTCGAAATTCGCGAACTGCCGCGGCGCGGCGCATTCTATTCAGGCCATTATATTATATATATAATATATATAATATATACTTCGTCGATTTCCTTTTAAAACGTATGTTATAAACCCTTTTAAATTCGTTTTCAAAACGATTTCAACTTCTTTTCAAATTCAGATCAAAATTGAATTTTTCCTTATAAATTCGATTTAAATTCATTTCAAATTGATTTCAATTCAAGTTGATTTCTAATTCAATTTCAGTTCGTTTTCAATTCAATCCAATTTCAATTCGAATTCATTTCTATTTGATTTCAATTCGAATTCATTTCTATTCAGTTTCAGTTCGAATTTCATTTCTTTTCAAAATATCGGATTTTGAAATCACTTTCGATATTCATTATAAAATGAATAAAATCGACATAAATATCATTCTCGTTAAAATGGCGTCAATCTAATCAACACGGCTTCATATATTTCTATTTTCAAATATTCTACTTCAAATGTTTCTTTTTCAAATATTCTATTTCAAAACTGGAATGAGGCCCAATCAATTACCATATAATGTTAATTATATGGATTTTCTACAACACATGTATACAATAACAACGATGAATAATCAACCATCATCCAAAGTGCATTCTACACTGTATAAGCATCAAATATAAATATTCAACGCTTATAGTAGCCTGTCAATCAATCGATCGACATACAGCTAATTATTGGGATTAGTGTACGTCAAATATCATCCCAATACCCGTGTGGGGTTTCAAACAATCAAACACAGATTTTATTTGTGCAGTTGGGCGATGTGTAAAATTTATCGTCCCAATCAATATCAGTCAAATGTGTGTATATAAACAAATCGTTCGATTTGTTTATTTTTATTTCATTTCATATACACGTTAAAAATTCTATTTTTAACTATAAAATATTTTCCACTATAAAATATTTTATTTCATTTCACATCACATCACACATTCAACTACACATCAAAATTAAACAACCAAGCATACAAGCCGTCCATGGTCTGTGGACGACGGGTGTCGGGTGCTACTAAACACCGTCTGCATCCTAGTATATATTATTAACTAGAAAACAAAATTAAAAGGTGAGAAATTCTCGCCGATAGCTAAACCAAACGCCTCGACTCTTCATATGTGGAAAATCTCCGCCGTTTCTTCTTTCATCACTTTCGTCATCCGTATTCACTACATATATAAAAATCGAATTTTTACTTCGCTATTCAATATATAAAAATCGAATTTTTACTTTGCTATTCAATATATAAAAATCAAATTTTTACTTTGCTATTCAATATATAAAAATCGAATTTTTACTTTGCTATTCAATATATAAAAATCGAATTTTACTTTACTATTCAATATATAAAAATCGAATTTTTACTTTGCTATTCAATATATAAAAATCGAATTTTTATTATTTCCACTGTATAAAAATCACATTTTTTTCTATAACTCTGTTACATATATAAAAATCGTATTTTTATAACATCATATTAAAAATCTGATTTTTATAGTTTCAACTTCACATTTATCATACGATAAAAAAAATCAAACCTTTCTCAAATAAAAATCACATCCTTGTCTATATAAAGATCTCATCTTTATTTGTTGTTCATGTAGGTAAAAATCGAATCTTTTTCAAATCGTATTTCATATAAAAGTCGATTTTATATTCTCCTATAACCAAATACATTAAATGAATAAAATAAAATAAGAGAAGTAAAAATAAAAATAAAAGTAAAAGTAAAAGGGCTTACAGTGGTTTAGGGGGTTGGAATTGGCGGTCTGACAGTCTGGAGGGGGCTCGCGAGAGGGTGGAAGGGGGCTGACTGGGCGCGGCGCACCAAGGTAGAGGGGGGAGGAAGAAGAAGAGCGGTGGCTGTAGAGGGGGGGATGCGGCGGTCAATTTGGGTGCATGAGGTGGGGGAGTACAGGGGTTTCGGGGAGGGGGGGCTGGGTGAGTCGAACGAGGAAGGAGGAGAAGAAGGGGGGGCGGAGCAGAAGGGGGGGGGGGCTGTAGCGGTGGTTGCGCCCCACCTGGGGAGGCGCGGTGCGCGACGGTGGGAGGAGCAGCGGCTCCTCCCCCTTCCTTCTCTTTTTTTTTCCTGGATCGAATGAAGAGCGGGGGGGGGGGGGGGGGGTGCAGAGGAGTTAGGAGAGGGAAAGGGTTTTTTTAATTATTTTAATTATTTAATTTACAAAAAGTTGACTTTTCATGCGACCTCTAAACGAGGCCCACCGCCTGTCGTCCATAGCTAATTACCCCCATTCCGAACACAATGGGATATGTATCGTAAGCTGATTCGATCGTTTCGACCAGTTTTCATCAAAATCAACATATAACTCTATATATTGAATTTGAACGCGCATTTCAATTTACCGGGGTCACATACGAACTCTAGAAATTCCAGAAAAATATTTCCTAGCTTCGTATTGACGATACGGTCCTAACAAAACTAGTTTCGTCGAATTCTGAGACCGTTGGAAAAATGGCCATTTTCCGGTCGATTAAAATCAACTGAAACTGGTCAAACGCGTTTTCCTTTGCCACGCTCACATATTGATTCGAAAAATTATGAAATTTGAAACCTAGCAATAACATGACATCACGGATCCAACAAAAGTGGTTTCGTCGAAATCCGAGGTTGTTTGCAAAATGGCTATTTTTAAGGGCCTGAATTCCATAGCGACTATTCTGAAATTTCAACTGGACATATCTTTTTATCCCCACTATGAAACTTTGATTTTTCGGATTTGTTGGAAAGATATTATCAATTAGATTCAAATATTTTTGGTTTCACTAAAATCCGGTTTATTTTGCACCCGGTACATTCATTTGAACTTTGAAATCGAATTATCGAACTACCGCGCCATTTTCAATTCCTTTTATAAATATAAATAAATATTTATATTCTAACGACGATTCAAACAAATATATATGTTCAAATTATATTCAAAATAAATTTCTCGTCGATATTATTTAAAATAATTCATTTTAAATAATCAAAATTCGCTAAAATTGCCAAAATAAAATTTTTAAACTGGCCCAGATTTCCAGGTTATTACAATCTCCCCCACTTAAAACTTTTCGTCCCCGAAAAGGAACAAAGCCAAAAGTTGTTTAACAATTCAACTCAACTTCCATTACTTTGACTACGGCTTAAGTTCTTCAACTTTTCAGTTTCTAAGAACTTTTCAAATTTCTCAAAAATTTGGCTAACACCCTAAATTTTCGAAAAATTTCGCCATAACCTCCCCTGCACCAGGAGCACGGGAAATTGTCATACAGGCCCTCTGATCTCAAAAAGAAAAAGAAAAAGCCAAGCGGCTAGCCAATCGGCTCATAAAATCATCATCACCCAAACAAAACAGTAAATTATGATAAACAAGTACCTATTTGTCGGCAAACAATTTTATTTCTCTGCTCTAGCCTCCTTGCTTTGACCTGTTCAAAGTAAGTACATGTATATGCAAGCAAATGCGACCAAATTTCAATACAATTCACTTTTTGGTTCAATTGGCTAAATGGTTACAAAAATTAATTGATTCAAACAATAATCAAACAACTCAACCAGCAATCAATTTGCTGGTTAGCTTTTCAAATTCATAACTTTGATACATAGTCAAAAATCAGATTTTTGATGCCAAATCACAAAAATAAGCCCTATCTAGTTTCGGTTCTCACACCAGTCAATTGGAAATATATAGAAATCTCACTTTCGTCGCTCGAAAATAAATACTGGCGATGGTGCCCCGTCACCAGAATTATCCCCGGGCACTAGAGTGTGATCCTATAACTATCCAGTACATTAAAACTTCGAATACACGTTTGCAAGATGTATATGCAAAATCTTTATATATTGGATTGTCCAAATTCATATATAATAAATAAACAAATACGAATAAGTGATTTAAATTTTCCAAACAAAATTTGTTTCATTTTAAAAATATACTCTTCACACTCGTTCTAGGATACTACTGATCCCATCTCTAACGAGTCATTCCCATTGGATATTACGAATCGAATAATTGATGAATTCTTTCGTATGGTTATAATGTGCCTTGTTCTCTGAGCTTTATAAACCAATGCTCTGATACCAACTGTAACGAAAATGAATTTTGCCCGATCTGAGTCAGTCGCTAAACTGACCCAGACCGTTCGAAACGCCTGATTATTTTGAGAACACAACAAAATAGAACGCAGACGGAAGAACATTTCATTGTTAATTACAACAATCCCATTAGATACAAGAATATACAGAGTATAAATGAATAAAATACATTCGATAGATATCAGAGATTACAATACATTACATAGCAGTGGAAAATAATACAAAATACAACTGAAGAAGATACACGGATACAAAGTTTTCCGGATATCGTTCCAGCTGTAAACCAGGTTCCTGTGAATATAAATCTGCAAATCCCAAAACTACTAGCTGCCCGTGTCAAAATAAGGGCACCCAGAGTTTAGGTTAAAACAATAAACTCCCGGTTAGTCATGTGACTGGTGTGAGAACTAAAAAAGTTATTAATCTTTATTTTAAAGTAAGGTAAATCAAGGGACCACGCCGTATAACACAGAATGGTTTTCTCCCAAGAATACCAGTGCATAAAACAAACAGCGCAATGCTAAATAAAGAAAAATGAAGCTATTAAAAGACCCAGGTCCCATCACACAATGCAACGCAAGCTGGAGGATAGGGTTTTTACCTTATAATAGCCAAGAATGCTTGATACGTTTAAAACAAATCATTTATTATTACTATAAGTGTATAGTGTATAAAACAACTTCAAATCATAAGTATCAATCATAGATGGCATAAGCGCCCCATCCCACTATGCCGCCATACTAAGCTCTACAAATAAAACCGCAGAATCACGTATTTGGAAATTGGATTTCCATCTATGAACCGAGGCAAAAGATAGTCCTCAACCGATTCAAGACGCTCTAGCCCGTGTCTCAGGAACAGAACGCATCGTCCCTTGGAGCGACAGGGCCGGTCCACCGATGTGGATTAGACGTCCTGAACACTGCGTTTCCCCGCCCTTTGGGGCGTAGGTGAGCCAACTAAATGACTCCATCGGACCCGGATCGTCCGATCAAACAGAGGCGCCTCGCAACAGCAACAACCACATAAGTAAAACTCATCAGGGCGTGTAAAACCACTGACGCCACTTCTAACTAGAAAGAAACGCATGTCCTCCCTGAGGTCCGTCTCCCGTTTTTGGTTCGTACCGGGTGTGAAACTCGCGAAGTAAACGTTACACAAAGCTACGCCACAAAGGCCGTGCTTTGATCATCAACCACAAGACTTTGCTTTTCAACATAAGCCTTGATCATTTGCTACTTAGGCATGCCACACAGGCAATTCATTCCATGCGATGGATATCCATCAATATATAACCCCTGAGCTCGTACTTCTCAGAGAAGGGCGTTAAGCAAGAGAATAAATTCTCCGCCGCCAAACAGATATATATTTAATAGAAATCAATCACCCAGACTGAAATCCAATTTTAGACACATAGTCCATTTACAAGTTCGTTCTCTGTCTGAACGAAACCGGAGGCACCTAGTACCCCGCATATCCATCGATCTCCAAGTACGTCTGGACGATCACCAACTGTTTCCATCTTCTTAGGTGTACATCCCAATCAAGATCATCAGTAATCACCCAAACGACGTGAAGACCTTCGCTCTTCAACCACCGTCTTCATCTTCGACACCACGTCGAATCAGTTATTCAGAATGGGATAAACCCGGTCTTTTTGAACAACTCGCGTATATATATAATAAACACGTGTTACAAACACAACATACGCCTCATTCCAATTCAGAATATTCTTATATTCAAATATTCTTATATTTTGGGAATGGTTCCCATTAATTTTATCAAAGATAAATTCTTTAAATTTATTCTTTAATCTCCTTTGAATATCAATTCAAACAAGTCGGGGTTAGCGAACCACACCGAAGTAATCATTTATTTTAATTCCCCAATCCCAACTTATTCATCCCATGAAGTAAAACTTGTCATACTTCATATCTAACACCACGGTGTTATCGGTAAATTCAATTACCATTTCATGTTCAAATCTAATTAAAGATTTAACTATTGCCTGGAGTAAAACCGGTGATACTCCATTCTCGATCTTTTCAATCTAATTAAAGATTCATTAAAACTCCACTTAGTTTTAATCTGTGACTGTGTTAAAGAATCAGTGTCATTTAAAACAAGGTTCACGATAAACCATAAAATCAATCCCAATTCAATTCCAATTAAATATTATTTAATTGGTACACTTCATTAAATCTAAATAAAAAGATTTAATCTTTTCTCAACTGGGTCCAAGAACATTGTTAATGAAGACACCATTCACGACAAACCCAAATCACATTTGATATTAAATACAAGGCTCTAAATAGAAAATATACCGGCTTATATTCAATATCAAATTCTACGACCAACGAATATCGTATTGGAAATAACGATATATATATCTTTCAAATTTCCATAACAACATCTGTATAATCACGAAATCCAACATCGAATTATTCCAAAGAGAATTTCGATTCAAATCCATTCCAATTCAATTATTGGAAATTCTGGTTATATTTCAAAACCATTTCAAACTCACTTTATTTATTTTAAAAGTAAATAAATTACTATTCTAGTTCAAAACTAGTTCATTTCGATAAAAATCTAATTTTATCTTTTCAAATATGGAGTTTTTCATCCCAATTCTTCACAAATCATTTCTTATGATTTTACACAAATTATTACTATTTTTAATAATTTTATCAAGGCCCGTACAGTCGATTTCCATCAACGGCTATCGAACTGCACTTACTGCGACCTTTTCAAATTTGATTTGGACATAATTCCAAATCCAACCGTTAGATTTCTAATTTCTCACATTAGTTAGAAAGCTCTTTTCGATACGAACCCAATGGTTCCAGTTTTAGGAGAATCCGATGGTCGGATCTCCCGTAATATCCATTCGAAGTCAACGGTCGAAATTCGCGAACTGCCGCATCGCGGCGCATTCTATTCAGGCCATTATATTATATATAATATATACTTTGTCGATTTCCTTTTAAAACGTATTTTATAAACCGTTTTAAATTCGTTTTCAAAACGATTTCAACTTTTTTTCAAATTCAAATCAAAATTGTATTTTTCCTTATAAATTCGATTTAAATTCATTTCAAATTGATTTCAATTCAAATTGATTTCAATTCAAATTGATTTCTAATTCAATTTCAGTTCGTTTTCAATTCAATCCAATTTCAATTTGAATTCATTTCTACTCGATTTCAATTCGAATTCATTTCTATTCAGTTTCAGTTCGAATTTCAATTCTTTTCAAAATATCAGATTTTGAAATTACTTTAGATATTCATTATAAAATCAATAAAATCGATATAAATATCATTCTCGTCAAAATGGCGTCAATTTAATCAACACGGCTTCATATATTTCTATTTTCAAATATTCAATTTCAAATATTTCTTTTTCAAATATTCTATTTCAAAACTGGAATGAGGCCCAATCAATTACCATATAATGTTAATTATATGGATTTTCTACAACACATGTATACAATAACAACGATGAATAATCAACCATCATCCAAAGTGCATTCTACACTGTATAAGCATCAAATATAAATATTCAACGCTTATAGCAGCTTGCCAATCAATCGATCGACATACAGCTAATTATTGGGATTAGTGTACATCAAATATCGTCCCAATACCCGTGTGGGGTTTCAAACAATCAAACACATATTTAATTTGTGCAGTTGGGAAATGTGTAAAATTTATCGTCCCAATCAATATCAGTCAAATGTGTGTATATAAACAAATCGTCCGATTTGTTTATTTATATTTCATTTCATATACACGTTAAAAATTCTATTTTTAACTATAAAATATTTTCCACTATAAAATATTTTATTTCATTTCACATCACATCACACAATCAACTACACATCAAAATTAAACAACCAAGCATACAAGCCGTCCATGGTCTGTGGACGACGGGTGTCGGGTGCTACTAAACACCGTCTGCATCCTAGTATATATTATTAACTAGAAAACAAAATTAAAAGGTGAGAAGTTCTCACCGATAGCGAAACCAAACGCCTCGGCCCTTCATATGTGGAAAATCTCCGTCGTTTCTTCTTTCATCACTTTCGTCATCCGTATTCACTACATATATAAAAATCGAATTTTTACTTCGCTATTCAATATATAAAAATGAATTTTTACTTTGCTATTCAATATATAAAAATCAAATTTTTACTTTGCTCTTCAATATATAAACATCGAATTTTTACTTTGCTATTCAATATATAAAAATCGAATTTTTACTTTGCTATTCAATATATGAAAATCGAATTTTTACTTTGCTATTCAATATATAAAAATCGAATTTTTATTATTTCCACTATATAAAAAACACATTTTTTCTATAACTCTGTTACATATATAAAAATCGTATTTTTATAACTTCATATTAAAAATCCGATTTTTATAGTTTCAACTTCACATTTACCATACGATAAAAAAAATCAAACCTTTCTCTAATAAAAATCACATCTTTGTCTATATAAAGATCTCATCTTTATTTGTTGTTCATCTAGGTAAAAATCGAATCTTTTTCAAATCGTATTTCATATAAAAGCCGATTTTATATTCTCCTATAACCAAATACATTAAATGAATAAAAAAATAAGAGAAGTAAAAATAAAAATAAAAATAAAAATAAAAGGGCTTACAGTGGTTTAGGGGGTTGGAATTGGCGGTCTGATAGTCGGGAGGGGGCTCGCGAGAGGGCGGAAGGGGGGCTGACTGGGCGCGGCGCGCCAGGCCAGAGGGGGGAGGAAGAAGAAGAGCGGTGGCTGCAGAGGGGGGATGCGGCGGTTGATTTGGGTGCGTGAGGTGGGGGAGTACGGGGGTTTAGGGGGGGGGGGTGAGTCGAACGAGGAAGGAGGAGAAGAAGAGGGGGGAGGCGGAGTAGAAGGGGGGCTGTAACGGTGGTGGCGCCCCACCTGGGGAGGCGCGGTGCGCGACGGTGGGAGGAGTGGCGGCTCCTCCCCCTTCCTTCTCTTTTTTTTTTCTGGATCGAATGAAGAACGGGGGGGGGGGGGGGGGCAGAGGAGTTAGGAGAGGGAAAGGGGATTTTTTTTAATTATTTTAATTGTTTAATTTACAAAAAGTTGACTTTTCATACGACCTCTAAACGAGGCCCACCGCCTGTTGTCCATAGCTAACTACCCCCATTCCAAACACAATAGGATATGTATCGTAATCTGATCCGGTCGTTTCGACCAGTTTTCGTCAAAATCAACATATAACTCTATATATTGAATTTGAACACGCATTTCAATTTACCGGGGTCACATACGAACTCTAAAAATTCCAGAAAAATATTTCCTAGCTTCGTATTGACTATACCGTCCTAACAAAACTAGTTTCGTCGAATTCTGAGACTGTTGGAAAAATGGCCATTTTCCAGTCGATTAAAATCAACTAAAACTGGTCAAACGCGTTTTCCTTTGCCACGCTCACATATTGATTCGAAAAATTATGAAATTTGAAACCTAGCAATAACTTGACATCACGGATCCAACAAAAGTGGTTTTGCCGAAATCCGAGGTCGTTTGCAAAATGGCTATTTTTAAGGGCCTGAATTCCATAGCGACTATTCTGAAATTTCAACTGGACATATCTTTTTATCCCCGCTATGAAACTTTGATTTTTTGGATTCGTTGGAAAGATATTATCAATTAGATTCAAATATTTTTGGTTTCACTAAAATCCGGTTTATTTTGCACCCGGTACATTCATTTGAACTTTGAAATCGAATTATCGAGCTACCGCGCCATTTTCAATTCCTTTTATAAATATAAATAAATATTTATATTCTAACGACGATTCAAACGAATATATAAGTTCGAATTATATTCAAAATAAATTTCTCTTCGATATTATTTAAAATAATTCATTTTAAATAATCAAAATTCGCTAAAATTGCCAAAATAAAAATTTTAAACTGGCCCAGATTTCCGGGTTATTACACTATCTCAACCAGAATTTCGAGACGAACACAATGGCGGAACCTGTTTCCCTTAATTCTCATGTCTGAGATTAATTATTCTTGAATTTAGTTAATTCGATTATTCAAAAATTCGGGGTGTTACAATTGCATAACCCCATACGTTAAATTTGTGGGCCTATATAAATAAACATTACCCACCCATCCATGATATACTTAACCCATCCACTTCTTTCAAACAAATTTACTTAACCCCTATTAGAGTTATTTGTTCATACAATCCCTATGGATTCAGCTTGGTTAAGCATTCCAATTCATTACGATATTCAATTATGGTTATAATGTGCTGGACCTCCCTCATTAAGCCTATCACTTGTGGATGTCGGACATGCCGGTCGATTCCGTGCAGACTTCTTCCACACGTCGGATTTAACCTCATGTCTTAGCACGTCTCGTGTTTATGCACTTAGACACCTCATATTAGATTCACCACTCGTGGTCACTGGATATGCCAGGCAGTTCCGGGCAGACTTCCACCACAAGTGTAATGTAACCCTGTGTCTAAGCACGGTTGCAGTTTCTAATTACTGTAATTTTAGACATTTCAATTATTAACTAATTATTCCTATGTCTTTATAGGTTTTCATGCCCCTTTCCCAAGTTATGTTCATAATGAACCATATACCCCAAATTAAGGTGTTTAATCACAAGTTGATTTATGTCCCCAAATTCATGTTCATAAATTTCATTCAAGTTATGCCCAAATTTCCCAATACAAGATATGCCCCAAATTAATGTTTTCCCCTCGTTCCCAATTTAACGGTTCGCATATTTCAGCGGCATGCCTAGGCTCGAAGGTAGCATGGTTATAAAAAGAAAAAGGGAAAATGATGGAGGGAAGAGAACATATATGATCATACTAACAAGTTCGGTATAAAAAGGCAGAAATAGGCATAAACATATAGTGGCATAATGATAAGATAGGCATATTGGAACGGATCTGATGAAAATATGACAATAGAACTAATTCTAACATGATAGGGGTATCATAAACAGGCATGATGAGATCTAGGTAATAAATTAGATCAACTAACAATGGCAGATCCGACATGATAAATAGGTATAGGTTTAGATCTAGTTCATAGTCACGTCGGGATTACTCAAATATACAGGTTACAAAAGATCTGATATGATTCAAATAGTCGCGAGCATAGATCCAAGTTATAGTCATATCAAGTTTTACTTTTTAAATATCTAGATCTAAAATTAACATAAACTCACTGTGATTAGGTCTAGAAAAATAGAATTGATGTTGTTGAATCACAGATCTCTAAACTTGAATAACTCTTGTTGATTGTCTTGATTGCAGAAGAAGAAAATACACGATTTAATCTGGGCAGAGGCAACATCTAGTTCTCCATTATTTTTGGTGTGGAGAAACAAGTGAAATGAGGCCATATATATAGCCGTAGCCCCAAACCCTAATCTGCCCAGATCTGCCGCATGGGGGTCGACCCCCTTTGAGTGGTCGACCCATGGGTCGACACCCCGTTGATGGGGTCGACACCCCTAGGCGGAAACTTTCCACCGAATTCTGTGATTTTGAACTGTCGACACCCCTGGGCGGGAATTTTCCCGCTTCCCTGAATTCTATGATTTTGAACTTTTTTGAATTTTCTGGACCAATTATATATATATATATATATATTCTTATGCGTATACAAACTTCAAACCTTAATAACTTCTTCACACGGTATCCGTTTTACGCTGTTTATTTTGACCAGAATTCCGAGACAAACGTAATGGCGCAGTCCATTTCACTTAATTTTGGATATTAAATTAATTATTCTTTAATTTATCATCTTTAGTGTTGTTAAAATTATGGGATGTTACATTCTCCCCTACTCAAAGGATTTCATCCCCGAAATCTCTAAGTTAAGAAGAATGTATATGCTAACATCCATCACCCATCTACTCATCCACCACAGGCATCCAATGTCCTTAAAAATTCCTAATGCTTATACGAACATGTGCAAAGGTGTGTGTATATATTCCAATACTAATGCGAAAGATCAGGCGGTCTACTAATTCAATTGACCTTCTTAATGCAATGTATGTTAGTGTCATGAATCCAACATGTATGCAAACAATCCTACTTTAACCTGTAAGTTCTATATGTGTGCACAATCATTCTTCCAAATGCAACATCCATTTTCATCCATTAAAAGAAGAAAAATGCACACACATCCATATGTAGTGTGAGAGTGATTGAGACGATCTAGTGCCTAATGTGTGTGTATATGCATCCACGAGCAACCACTAGCGAACACTTGCATCCACTTGCATTTATCAAACATAAAATGTCTCAAACACATGTTTACATTCATGGGATTTCTACCCAAATGTCGAAGATTCGATCGATAGGATATACTTCAATGATAGAAACAAGCATAAACAAAAGCTTTGGAAAGGAAGTTAAGAATATACCCTCAAAAAGAAAAGGGTACGAAGCATGAATCTTGTCTTCGGTCTCTCAAGTTGCATCCTCTGGGTTATCTCCCGACTGAACTTTCATCAACTTGACTTCTCGGTTGCGTAGTTTCTTAACTTCTGATCCAAGAATATCGGTAGGAACTTGTCTAACTATCGCTCCCGTTCCTCCTCTACTTCCTCCAATAAACTTGGCTCAACTACTTCTGCGGTATCATGCAAGCATTTCCGCAAATGAGAAACATGGAAAACATAATAAACGCCGGATAGTCTCTCGGGTATCTTTACTTTATCTGCCATTTGGCCAATCCTTTCTGTTATAGGAAATGGCCCTACAAACCTTGGTACCAATTTACCTACACATCCAAAGCGAACCACATACCTCAAAGGTAACACCTTGATGAAAACCATGTCTCCCACCTCAAACTCGATGCCAGTCCTTCTCTTGTCTGCGTAGGATTTCTGCCTATCTTGAGTTGTCTTTATTCGCCGTCTAAATAAGACCAATCTTCTCGGATGTTTCTCTAACTATATGTTATCCAAGTAATAGTCTTTCTGTAGATTCCCACCAACAAGTCGGTGATCTACAGGGTCGTCCGCACAATGCTTTGAAGGGTGCCATGCCAATGCTAGCTTGATAACTGTTGTTGTAGGCCAACTCTACTAAAGGAAGGTGCTCTTCCCAAGTCCCTCCGAAGTCTAGGATACACAACCTTAAAAGATCCTCAAGAACTCTATTCACCCTTTCTGTCTGTCCATCGATCTGTGGGTGATTAGCAGTGCTCAAACACAACTGTGTACCTAATGCTTCTTGCAAATTCCTCCAAAATTCACTGGTGAAAATGGGGTCACAATCACTTACGATACTGGAAGGTACTCCATGAAGATGGACTATTTAACGAACGTAAACTGCTGCCAACCATGCTGTCATCCTCTTTCTCTTAACCGGAATGAAATGAGCACTCTTAGCAAGTCTATCTACTACAACTCAAAAGATGGTTTTTCCTTTCTTTGATCTAGGAAAACCATCTATGAAATCCATTGAGACGCTCTCCCACTTCCACTGTGGAACCTCCAAAGATGAAGTAACCCATCGGGCTTCTTTTGCTCAGCATTGACTTGTTGGCAAACCAAACATTGAGAAACAAATTCTGCCACATCTTTCTTTATCCCAGCCCAAAAGAAAACCATCTTCATGTGTCTATACATCTTATCACCACCGAGATGAATACTCATCTTATAATGATGGGTTTCTTCTAGTACTGTCTTCAACAAACTCCTACTTTGGGGAACACTAAGCCTTCCATCTCGTCACAACTAACCTCTATCGTCAATGGAATATCTATTGAGGTGATTAGAAGTCTCCCCTTTGTTGATCTTATCCAAGATGTTTGAAATATGTGGATCGTCTGGCTGCGAAACTCCTATCTGATCCATAAGAGTAGGTCGTATCTCTAGTGATGCAAAGAAACCAGGAAAAAACTCGATGGAGGGTTTAAAGTCAAAAGTCGATATGAACTCCAAGCTTTACCTTTCCACAAACAAAGGACTTAAGGCCATTCTCTACCTACTCAGTGTGTCTGCCACCACATTACCCTTGCCAGGGGTATAAGAAATCTCGAAGTCATAAGAAGCCAGGAACTCCATCCACCTTTATTGCCTTAAATTAAGATCCTTCTGCGAGAACAAATACTTAAGAGATTTATGATCATTGTACAACTCGAACTTCTCTCCAAGCAAATATTGACGCCACGTCTTAAGCGCGAGTACTATGGTAGCTAGCTCTAGGTCATGGGTAGGGTAGTTGTTTTCATGAACTCTTAACTATCTTCTCCTATAACATACTACCTTTCCCTCTTTCATTAGAACCGCTCTATGTCCTATACCACATGCATCAGTGTATACTATAAACACATTGCTTCCATCGGGCAAGGTCAAGAATGGGGCTGTTGTCAGAGTCCTCTTCAATCGTTGAAAAGCAATATCACAATCCATATCCCACGAAAACGTCAAATTCTTCTTCGTCAGCCTAGTGAGTGGGGCTGATATCTTTGCAAAGTCATAATGAACTTCCTATAATAGCCTGCCAACCCAAGAAAAATTTCTCACCTCCGTTGCATTCTTTGGAATCTGCCAATCTTGAATTGCAACTACCTTTGCGGGATCTATTGCTATCCCATCTTTAGAAACTACATGCCCTAGAAATCTCACTTCTTTTCTCTAAAAATGACATTTGGAGAACTTTGCCTTAAGTTGATGCGTAGAGAGAGTTTTCAAAACCTCTCTCATATGTTGGGCATGCTCTTCTTCGTTCTTTGAGAATGTCAAGATATCATCAACAAAGACTACGATAAACTTATTTAGAAACTTTTGAAACACCCCAATCATCAAATCAACAAAATAGGAAGGTGCATTCATCAACCCAAAAGGCATAGCTAGCCATCCAAAGAAACCATCTGGAGTCCTAAAAGCAGTCTTGTCTATACTGTCCTGACTACCCTCAACTGATGAAACCCCGTAGCCAAGTCTAACTGAGAGAATACAGATGCACCAACAAGATGGTCAAACAAATCATTTATCCTTGGGAGTGGGTGCATGTTCTTCTTTGCAAGTTTATTCAACTCCCTATAGTCCACACATAAGCGAGGCGAACCATCTGCCTTAGTTACGAATACCACCGGAGCACCCCATTCAGATATGCTTCACCTAATAAACCCTTTCTCAATTAGCTCCCCTACTTGCTTACTAAGCTCCCTCCTTTCTCTTGGAGCCATACGACGCACAGGCAATGCAACTGGCTTTGCATTATCTACCAAGTATATACGAAAAACTATCTCGCGCCTCAGAGGTAATCCCCAAACCTCATCAAAAACATCAGAATACTCATGGACTATTGGTACAGATTGCAGATCATCGATAAATGCATCAAGTGACTTTAGGAAACTAAGCATGAAAGACCCCTTTGGGTCACAAGAAATCTAGAGAGCCCTCCCATGGCAAGTCAAAAATTAATGACACTCCTCTCACAATCCAGAATGGCACAACACATGGCTAGCCAATACATCCCTAGAATCAAACCATAGCCCATAAAACCGAGCACATATGCATCACACTCAAACTCGATGCCTAACATAGATATTCTCAAACCCTAAAAAATCATGGACAAATGAGCCAAACCACTAATGGGGTTTGAGACAACAATGGGATCCACTACCATACTAGTATTAAGGTGCAGAGACTCAATCACAGAATCAGATATAAATGAATGTGAAGCGCCAAAATCAAAAAGAGTGCTAATAGGATGATTGGAAAGAGAAAGTAAACCTTCCACGAAAATTTTCCTACCTTAATCTGGAGCATTAATCGCAAGAGCATGCACTCGCCCTCCAGAAGTGCAACAACCTGGAAAATCAGAACCAATTTAATTTTTTTATTTTGGCAATCTTAATGAATTTTGAATACTTAAAATGATTTATTTTAAATAATAATGACTAGAAATTTATTTTGAATAGAATTAGAAAGTATAAATTTATTTAAATCGAAATTAGAATATAAATATTTATTTTAGTTATAAAATAAATTGAAAATAGCGCGGTAGTTTGAAAATTCGATTTCAAATTTCAAATGAAAGTAGGATTTAGAATAAACCATATTTTAGTGAAACCATAAATATTAGAATTTGTTCAAAAATATCTTTCCAACGAATCTGGAAAATCTAGATTTCATAGCGGGAATAAAAAGTTATGTCCAGTTGAAAAGTCAGAATAGTCGATATGGAAATATAGCCCGTAAAAACAACAATTTTGCAAACGACCTCCATTTTCGACGAGACACTTTTTTTTGGATCCGGAATGTCAAATTACTACTTGAATCCAATTTTCATAATTTTTGGAATCAATATGTGAGTGTGGTGAATTTAAACGTGTTTGGTCATTTCAGTTTGAATTTAATCGACTGGAAAATGACTATTTTTAAAACGGTCTCCAAATTTGACAAAATTAGTTTTGTTAGGACCTTATCATCAAAATATAGCCAGATTTATTTTTCTGAAAATTTTGGAGTCAGTATGTGGCCCCAGTAAATTAAAATATACGTTTAAATTCAATATATTGATTTATTTTAATTTAAAGAAAAAATGATCGAAACAGTCGAATTGGCTTATAGGAGATACTCCATTATATTCGTAATGAGGGTATTACGCTAGGGGCAATAGTCATTGAGTTTGATTTGGAGGTTGAATGAAAAATTAACTTTTTAGAGGAAAATAATAATAATATAATATAATAATTATTTTATATATAGCCCCCTTTTTATCTCTCTCTAAACCTAAATAAAAACTGCGCCCCCTATTTCTTCAACCCATCGCTCACATTCAGGCATCAACGCCAGTCACACCAGCCTCCTCCAAGCGCAACGCCGCCCATCACCGACCTCTTCTCCCCTACCGCGCCTCTTCCTTCCTCCGCTCTTCCCCCTTCTCTCCCCAAGGCCAAACACCCCAAACCGTTAAAACCCGCCGCCCCTGACCCCTAGCCGCCACGACAGCTCCACCGCGCCTAGCCACAGCGCCCACCACCTACGCCACATTCAACAAACCTCACCTACAATGAATCACGAGCTCCTCTCTCCACCACCTCTGAAAATGCAAAAGTGAGCCCTTCTATTTGAATTTTCTTTTTAGATTTTACATAAATAAAAATCTGTTTTATTGTATGATTAACATAGATTTCATTTTCCGTTTTTTTATATATAGAAACCACCTAATTTTATTTTCAGAAATTTGTTTTAAACTGTAAAAAGATTAGATTTTTAATTTAGAAAAATTAGATTTTTAATTTAGAAAAGGTTAGATTTTTAATTTAGAAAAGGTTAGATTTTTAATTTAGAAAAGGTTGGATTTTTAAAAATAGAAAGATGGAATTTTTGAAAATAGAAAGATGGAATTTTAAAAACAGAAAGATGGAATTTTTAAAAATATAAAGAAGTGATCTTTAAAAATGTAAAGATATGATTTTTATCCACCTATCATTGACAAAAGAATGAGATTTTTATATATGCTGTAGCGAGGTAAGAATTCGATTTTGAGTTATAAAAATATGATTTTTATAATATAATAGCAGTTTAAAAATGTGATTTTTATTATCATATAGCGAAGTAAAAATATGATTTTTATAATATAACAACTTCATTTTTAAAATGTGATTTTTATTTATGTCGTAACAGAATAAAAATTTGATTTTTAATATAAAAATCATGTGAAACAGATTGCGATGGAACTGGTGAAAATCAAATCCAAATCCAAACCGTTCAGAAGTAAGGAATGGAGGAGAGGATCCTAAAGGTGAGAACTTCTCACTTTTTTTATCTTTTAATTAAAAATATATACTAGGATGCTGACGGTGCTTAGTAGTACTCGACACCTTTGTTTGAAACCATGCTTGTTTGGTTGATTGGATTTGTTGGTTGAATTTGGTTTGGGAAATGAAATGGATTGATTAGAATTGGTATATACATGGTGCGAGCCATTATTAGGCATGGGATAAGGCTAGACCTTATTCCGGTTCTAGTATCACGCCGTTGTGCTGCCGAAATTTTCTTAAATGTTAGGACAATAAAAATATCATTTTTATTGTATAAGTGAACTGTATAAAATATCCACGAGTTGAAATAAATATTTTATAGTTAAAAATATAATTTTTAACGTGTATACGAATAAAATGAAATATTCATTTACCGATCGGACGATTTGTTGATGTACACACATTTGACTGATATTGATTGGGACGATATATTTTACACATCGCCCACTGCACAAATAATAATCAGTATTTGTCGCTTGAAAACCCCACACGGGTATTGGGATGATATTAGACGTACACTAATCCCAATGTTTAGTTGTATGTCAATCGATGGGTTGACAGACTGTTGTAAGCATTAATTATTTATATTAAACACTTATGCAGTGGAGTAATGCACTCTGGATGATGGTTGACTGTGTAAGATTATTGTTGTGTACATGTGTGTATGAAATCATATAAGTAAAATTATATGCTAATTGACTGTGTCTGATTCCAATTCGGAAAGAACGAATATTTTAAATTAAAAAATATTTTAAAATGACAAGTAATGAATATTTTAAAATAACTAATATTTTAAGATAATATTCAGTAATAGATCAAATATGATTTTGATGTTCGATTTGGGATGGACACGAAAATATTAAAATATATGAAGCCGTGTTGATTAGATTAACGCCATTTTGACGTGAACGAAATTTATATCAATTTTATTTATTTTTATAACGAATATCGAAAAGGAAGTGATTTCAAAATCGAATGTTTTTAAAATATTATCATTTATATATTAACGGTATGGAATATTCAATTTTGATTTGAAATTGAATATGAAGTTGAAATCGTTTTGAAAACGATTTTAAAATGAATTATGAAATATGTTTTAAATGGAAATCGACGAAATATATATAATATATATTTAATGGCCTGAATAGAACGCGCCGCGATGCGGCAGCTCGCGAATTTCGACCATTGACTTCGAATGGACATTACGGGAGATCCGATCGTCGGATTCTCTTTAAACCAGAACCTTGGGTTCGTATCGGAAAAAGCTTTCCAACGAATACAAGAGATTTGAAATCTAATGGTTAGATTTGGAATTATGTCAAAATCAAATTTCGAAAAGGTCGTTGTAAGTGCAGTTCGATGACCCTTTATGGAAATCGTCTGTATGGGCCTTGATAAAATTATTAAAAATATCAATAATTTGTGTGAAATCATAATAAATGATTTGGAAAGAATTTGGGTGAAATATTCCACGTTTGCAAAGATAAAAGTATATTTTTATCAAAATGAACTAGTTATGAACTGGAATAATAATCCAGTATTTTTAAGTAAATAAATTGGATTTGAAATGGTTTTAAAAATAACCAGAATTTCCAATATATAAATTGGAATGGATTTGAATCGTAATTATCCTCGGGATATTTCAATATTGGATTCCATGATTATATGGATATTGTGGAGGAATTTGGAAGATATATATATCGTTATTACCAATACTATATTTGTTGATTTCAGAATTTGATTGTAATAACCCGGAAATTCTGAGGCAATTTAAAATTTTTAATTTGGCAATTTTAATGAAGTTTGAACATTTAAAATGATTTATTTTAAATAATAACGACGAAAATTTATTTTGAATAGAATTCGAAGTATATATTTATATAGATCGTCGTTAGAAAATAAATAATTTATTTTAATTATATAACGAGCCTGAAATTGCGCTGTAGTTTGAAAATTCGATTTCAAAATTCAAATGAATGTACCGGGTGCAAAATAAACTGGATTTTAGCGAAACCAAAAATATTTGAATCTAATTGAGAATATCTTTCCAACGAATCCGAAAAATCAAAATTTCATAGCAGGAATCAAAAGTTACGTCTAGTTGAAAATTCATAATAGTCGCTATGGAATTCTGGCCCTTAAAAATAGCCATTTTGCAAACGACCTCGGTTTTCGACGAAACCACTTTTGTTGGATCCGTGATGTCAAATTATTGCTAGGTTTCAAAATTCGTAATTTTTTGAATCAATATGTGAGCGTGGCAAAGGAAAACGCGTTTGACCAGTTTTAGTTGATTTTAATCGACTGGAAAATGGCCATTTTTCAAACGGTCTTAGAATTTGACGAAATTAGTTTTGTTAGGACCGTATGGTCAATATGAAGCTAGAAAATATTTTTATGGAATTTTTCGAGTTAGTATGTGGCTCCGGTAAATTGAAATGTGCGTTCAAATTCAATATATAGAGTTATATTTTGATTTGGACAGAAACTGATCGAAACGATCGAATCAGCTTACAATACATATCCCATTGTGTTCGGAATATGGGTAAATTGCTATGGACGACAGGCGGTGGGTCTTGTTTTGAGGTCGAAATAAAAAGTTGTTTTTTGAAAATAAATAAATTAAATATATATAAATATCTCATTCCCCCCTTTCACTTTCACTTCAGTCAAAATAAAAAAAAACGACGAAGGGGGGAGGGAGGCGCGATTCGCCGCCACTACCAGCCATCGACCGACCGCAACCCCCCAGCCTCCGCTGCATCCTCTTCTTCCCCCCCCCCCCCACTCCATCGAAGACCCCGGCCACCCAATTCGAAAGCAGCCCCCCCCCCCCCAAATCGACCGCAACCCCCCAGCCTCCGCTGCCACCCCATTTCGCAACTACATGCGAACTCCTCCCCACCAGCTGACTCCGGCTCCGCCCTACCCCACCTCAGACCACCGACCATGAAGCCCCCATCTCGCTGGAAACTTATAGGTAATAATTTATATTAAAAACATTATTTTTATGCTTATTCTTTATATAAGAGAGTTTAAATTATAACTAGGGCTTTTAAATAATAAAAGTTGTGATTTTTAAATCATAAGTTGGGATTTTTAAAACTGAAATGAAATGATTTTTAATTATAAGAGAAATCAGATTTTTAATTACAATAAAGGTCGGATTTTTAATTACAAGGAAGGTTGGATTTTTTAATACGTTTGAAATATTTTTATGAGTATAAAATTTTAATTTTTAATCATGAAGAAGGATAAAAATATGATTTTTATATCATAGGTAGAATAAAAATATGATTTTTATTCATGTAGTGTAATAAAAATATAATTTTTATCATGGAAGTAGCATTGTAAAGGAGTGACTTTTTTTTTCATATGTAGAAGTCGATATAAAAATATAATTTTTATATAGAGAATAGCGTGGTAAAAATAGAATTTATATCTATATAGTAGTGGTATAAAAATAGAATTTTATCTATATAGAGTAATTATAAAAATGTTATTTTTATATGCATAGCAACAATATAAACTGTGATTTATATATATGTAGTGAATACGGGCAACGAAATTGAAAAAGGGCAAGCACGACGAAGATTTCTACATATGAAGAGTCATGGCGTTGGTTTAACAATTCGGTGAGAACTCCTCACCTTTTATTTATTTTCTAGTTGAAATATATACTAGGATGCAGATGGTGTTTAGTAGCACCCGACACCCGTCGTCCACAGACCATGGACGGCTTGTATGCTTGTTTGTTTGATTTTGATGTGTAGTTGATTGTTTGATGTGATGTGAAATGAAATAAAATATTTATGTATTAAAAATATTTTATAGTTGAAAATAGAATTTTTAACGTGTATTTAAAATGAAATAAATATAAACAAATCGGACGATTTGTTTATATACACACATTTGACTGATTTGAGCGGGACGATAAATTTTACACATCGACCAACTGCACAAATAAAATCTGTGTTTGATTGTTTGAAACCCCACACGGGTATTGGGGTGATATATGACATACACTAACCCCAATAATTAGTTGTATGTCGATCGATTGATTGATAGACTGTTTTAAGCATTGAATATTTATATTTGATGCTTATACAATGTAGAACGCACTTTGGATGATGGTTGATGATTTATCGTTGCTGTTATATACGTGTGTTGTAGAAAATCTATATAATTAACATTATATGGTAATTGATTGGGCCTCGTTCCGATTTAGAAAATAATTTCCTGTGTTGAAATAAAATAAATTCATGGGTTGAATTGACTCATCACATGGATGTTGCATATGAATGAATGGTTGTCCCTCATATAAGAATGATATGTATCAAATAGGAAAATTGCATACATGTTGGACTCATGGCACTAACATAATTCGCATTAAGGAGGTCAACTGAATCAGTGGACCACCTGATCTTTGCATTAGATAAGGAACATATACACACACTTTTGCATATGTTCATACAACATTAGAAGTTTTCTAAGGATAGTGGATGCTTGTGGATGATGGTTGAGTAGATGGATGACTGGATGGTAGGACACATTCTTCTCAACTTGAAGATTTCGGGGACGAAATCCATTAAGGAGGGGAGAATGTAACACCCCGTATTTTCTGTGATCATATAAGTAACAAATCAGAGAATAATTAATTTTTAAAATAAGAATCAAGGGAAACGGGTTGCGCCATTGCGTTCATCTCGAAATTCTGCTTGGAAACGAGTCCGAGTTTTCGAGAAACGGAGTCCGTATGAGGGAGATATGACCCTCCGATGTTTCAGAGGATTTCATAATCGAAAACAGCTCGAAAATTCGAATTCGAAATTCGAATTCAAACCCAGAAGCGGGCTGGGCGGGAAATTTCCCGCCCAGGACCCAGGTCGACTGGGTGGTCGACTGGGTAGTCGACCTCCCCAGGGCTAGGTCGACCATAGTGTCGACCTGGGGGGACCAGGTCGACCATAGTGTTGACCTAGGGGTCGACTGCTCCCGAAACCCACTTTCTGAACCTGATGCATTCTGATGTATTTAGACTCGTTTTCTGTCTAGATTCGTCCGCCTAATCCTATATAAACAGCCCCTAGCCTCATTTTCTCTACACAATTTCATTCTGTCTATATTATGCCTCTGTTTTAATTAAAAATAAAAATGGCATCGCTACCCTGCTGGAATCAAAACTTGGACTAATGCATCTTCTTCCAACCTGAATAGAATTAGATGCTAAATCAAATTTCAAATCCAAGTTTAGAGCTTCAACAACAATTCAGCCTTTCTGCATCAACACTAGTTTATTATCCTTTATTAAAACCACGAAAGGCAAGTACAATTATTTTCCGCTATAAACGTTAATTATGATTGTGACATGAACTGTAAATCTGAATTTGAGGTTATTTCTATTCTGTTCTGTTTAGATCTATCTTATTCTATATCTCTTTCTTCTTTCTGTTCTATAGCCAGGCTACTACGAGCCTGAGCCAAATCTCATAAGAGATTAACGCGCGAACACTAAAATGTTTGGGACAAATAATGAATGATGCATAATTGGACCTGACTGATTCGAGGACATGACATAAAATCTGAGGCATATGATTGGATATGTGGCATATTTAACATATGACTTGAGATTGAGGCATAAAATATATTGGACTTATGACTTGGGATTCGAGCATAGATTTAACCGTAAAAATGAGACTAATTTAGATACATAGTACATGTTGTAATCTAGATCTGTAGTTAATTTAAGAAATAAACATATGTTAGATCTGGATCTGTTCATACTAGGTATGATAATCTGTGATTTAGGAGAAGGGGAATTATAGGACAACTTGAAACTTGGGGGCATAATGAACGTTTTAAATCAAGGTCTGACGTTAGAGTTTAAAGATAATTTACAACATGTTATGCATGAATAGGTAATGCATGTTGAGGACATACTACATGTTATAGTTTAGAAATCTAGATTTTTGGACATATTCTTTTATGTAAAAATTCATGACTTGAAAAAGGGATATGTGACTTAGGCGTAAAGACCTATACAAAAATAGGATAACTATTAATGTGAATGCGCCTAAATAAGGGTTTTTGGATATCTGGCATTATAGGCTATAATCTGGCATAATTCATATTGTTTATCGTGATTTATGGAGAATATTCTGTACTGTGTAATTTTTGATTAAGAGCATATGTGGCAAGTGAGTTTAGGCTAAATTTATGATTAGGCAAGATATGATATATATATATATATAAATATATATATATATATATATATATATATATAATCTGCTAAATCTGTTATCTGCTAAATCTGTTATATTGCCTAATTCTGCTAGTTTTGTTATATTGCCTAAACTGCTAATTAGATTTAATTTCCTAATCTGCTAATTATGTTAACTTGTCTTATCTGCTAAATCTGCTAAATAGCCTAATCTACAAGATCTGTTATCTGTTTAATCTGTTGAATGACGTAATCTGTTAGAACAGAAATGCTGAAATTTGAAGTATGTGAATCTGTAGGCTCGACTTAAAATTGAGCAAAACTTGTTAATAGAACCTCGAATAATCTGCTGTAATTTGTACAGAAGTTTAATTTGTTAAATAACTAGAATTAGTCTGATATCTGAAAAATCTGTATTGGAATGAATTAGCTATGACACGAGGTTAGACTCTGTTTGCGGTAGAAGCCTGCCCGGAACCAACCGGCTTAACCAGCGACCGCAAACTGTCAGTCTAATGTGAGAGGTCATAGGCATAACTAAAATATGCTTAGACACGAGGTTAGGTCTGGCTTGTGGCAGAAGTCTGCCCGGAACCGCCCGACATATCCAACGGCCACAAGCTACCGACCTAATGTGAGAGGTCTGTGCATTAATATTTAATTAATGCAAATCTGGGATAAATATGATGTCTAAAACGTGTTGGGTGGATAGGGTTGAACCAATTGGACTAATGAATTTAACAAACCCGTTCGTGAATCTGTAGGCCCAATTACAAAGTTAGACAAATCTGTAAATCTGTTAAATCCGTATATCTGATCTGTTAGTCTGAAAACTTGTCTGATCTGTGAACTAGTTGATCTGAACTCTGTATGTATGAACTTATAAACCAATTAATCTGAAATCTGTTAGTCTGGGGACACAAGGTTAGGAGGGGAATTACTTGTGTCATTTGTTGTTTGGGACCCATATTAGTCAGCAACCCTTACTGGTATCAAATCTTTGACCCAACAGTAGGTAGGGTCCGGGCACGCTTACTGAACTAATTATAAGTGGTTCATTCCGATAATGGCGAGAGGTGTTGATGGTGCTTTCCAACCGGGTCATGTGCGTGCATGGATCCCGGTCTACCTCTGAGGATGTAAGACGCCGTGACATCTGTAAATAGGCCTGTGCCAATTGGTTGTCACTATAGGGAGTGATACACCCTATTGTGGAGCCGACACAGGGTATTTATGTATTAGGGAGCCGATCTCTTGGGGTAGGCTTTTAGGGTACACTTATTTCTGTCTGTTTCTGTTGGTACCGTCTGTTTCTGTTGGGTGGCAACACCTGTCTGCGTGGTACCGTCTGTTCGGGTGGTAAAGGCCCATTTACTAGTGTATACCTAATTCTACATTCTGTTTCCATATGGATTAATCTGTTTCTGTCTGTTTCTGTTCGGGTGGTAAAGGCCCATTATCAGCATTCTGCTTCTGTCTGTTTCTGTTCGGGTGGTAAAGGCCTATTATCAGCATTCTGGTTCTGTCTTTTTCTGTTCGGATGGTAAAGGCTCATTATTAGCTTTCTGTTTCTATGGAAATTATTTTGCTCCTGTTTCTGCTTCAGTTTAGACATTAGGGTGACACCTAATCCTGCTATACTAGTATTAGTGCAGAGAAATGAAAAGTAATATTATTCTGTTCCTTCTGTTTAACCTAAGTACATCTGCTGCTCCTGTTACTGTTATCTCTCATCCAGTTTTATTTGTTGTTCATATGCTGAAAGTCACTAGACTTGCCCGACTTTATGTCTGACCTTGCTTGTTTTCGCCCCTTTTTCTTCCATTCCCCCCTCCCCAGGTTTTCCAAGGAAGGAATACTTTAGCTTGATCCGGATTTCTTCTGCTTGAAGTACTTAGAGTGCTTAAAGTGTGGCTTGACTCCTTATGGCAGCTTCTATGGGGATTATGATTTTAAAGTTTTGTACTCTGATGATTTTCTGAACAAGGCTGATATTTATGTACTTGAGTTTTTGGGAAAGATGTAACCAAACTGATTTCTGTTTTCCGCTGTAATAAAGTTATAATTTCTCAAGTATTGTTTATCTGTCTTGTAAATTTCTGTTCTGTCTACTAAAACGCTCCACCAAAGTTAAGGCATTCCCTTTTGTGAGTAACCTTAAGGGAGGTAGGGTGTTACAGAAATTCTGATAATGTATGCATAAGATATTAATATTTTAAGTTTATACATTTTTATTTATTTAACTGAACTTAATTTAGTAATATAGGTATTTGGGCCTCACCAGTTTTCTTTGAACCAGCCCATCTTCTCCTTCTTAAACATGTGATCAACAGTATCTCGTCTTCCTCCAGATATGCGCATCCCATTCCAGTATTCTTATATCCACTTCTTTTCTTTACGTAGAAACAAAACCCCACCTCCAGTACGAACGTACAATATATTCAAATGCCTTTCCCATTTTCTTGCTCCCACTATCCTCCGGTAGCCAAAAACATCCCACGTTCTTTACTTCGAAACTTCAAGTCTTCACAGAAAATCCAACTACGCCAATATTTGTGCCACTACAACTTTACAGCTATAATCGAAAAAACTAGCGCTATGACTTATCTTCTACCACCTCCTTCCAGTGTAGTCCGTCACATAAGGAAAAACACAGCGCCCCATTATACCATCTTCTTCCATCTTTGATCCATGAAAACTCCTCCCAGTATACAAAACAACATGCCATCATTGCTACCTCAACGAACGCAACATCTCCACAAAATCTTTTTCCCAAAAGCATAACATCCCACACCACTACTTCGAACCTCATTTCCATGCTTGTGACCTCTTATCCCTCTTACGTCCTCTCATGAAATCAGCCGCTTCAGCTCCCTAATCTCACCATTCTTCTTCCATACGTTAAACAAACAGTCACGCCACCATGCCATGCCCCTCCTACTGCTAATACTCACATCTTCACAGATTTGCCACCAGACCCTCCTCCCACGTAACTTGCCATTTCAGCTTTTGTACTTGCGTTGAAAAGCAAAGTCACTGTTGAGACATGCGTCACTTTCTTTTGTTATGTTTGTGTTTAGTTTCAAGAAACAAAATGGATACGGCTTCCGTTGTATTTATAAGGTGGAATAACTTAGTAGTTAAGTAATGGTATAGGGTAGATGCGGTATTCAACGTACTAGGTCTGCAGGTCATTTAATGGTGATTTGCCTTGACGGAAGGAAAGCAGATTTACTTTGCTCGAACGTATTAGCTAGGATAACTTAGCTATGAAGACTATGGCCAAACATACGCCATGAAGACTTAGCTATGATACTTTACTTTTCTGCTAAGGTATGAGTGGTATGGTGTAGGCCACTATGCGTTTTTAGCTATTTTCTAAGATGTATACAGTACCCTAGCTGATCTCGTTCATCAAGTACATCATGGGGTAATGTTTTAAATTTAGGTTTGTAGTATGATCGCAATGATTCATGGTAGGAAAAGGACAAGGACGATAGCAGTAAATCTTAGCACAAAAGTAAACGTACTAGTGAAGGAATTCGTTATACCTTATATGTATATGTTTGTTAAAGTTAACGTGTTAAGGACTACGCAAAATTCCGTTCATTTTTAACAACTGTGGACGGGAATAAAAATATTATCATGTCAAGCGATGGGCCACGATCCCAAAAATATAATAATATAGGTCCGTTAACTTATTCTGTGAAACCCTGAAATCCTAATATAGGATGTAAAATACTACAAAATAAAAGGTGGTTTATTTTCCAGAATAAAAATTATAGAAAAATGCTAAATATTAAATTATACCTACGTCTAAAAGAATTTGTCCAAATTCGAAGCTGATATTTGATTAAAAATAAATAACCGTTATGGCTTATAAATGATTCCATAGCGACTTTTCCGAAATTTGAATTGGACATAACTTATAATTTATAGCTCAAAATCTCCATTTTTCCCTTCCATTAGAAAAATATACTTCACCAGCTCCGAACATTTCTTATTTTACAGAAATCCGACTTAAAACAGATTCTCTATATTCATTTAAAGTTCCAATTGCCAAATTACGAACTGCCATGCCATTTCGAGCTCGATTATAATTATATTATAATTAATACGTTCAATAGTCGTTCATTAAATATATTCGTTAATATAATTCAACTCTAAACTGAATTATATATTCTAAATAATCCAATTCAAACAATATTGTGAATTCTACTATTTCCGACTATTCTGGAATTTAAATATATTATTTAATTATTATATTAATTAAATATTCAATATTATTTAATTTTGGTCACTTTAAATTACCAAACCATCCTTTAAATAAATAAATTATTATCCATTAAAAATATGGGTCGTTACACTAATAATATTCATTATAGTTTTGAAATAATATTTATTAAAGAATCAAAATACGATTTTGATGTCCGATTTTGGATGTACCCAAAAATATTGAAATATTCATAATTGTGATGACTATAAAGCCGAGTTGAGTAGTTAAACGCCATTTTAACTCGAAAGGGTTTATCGATTGATTTTATTCATTTTATAATGAATATCGAAAAGACTTGATTTCAAAATCTGATATTTTGATAATATTATCATTTTAATATTAAAACGATGTAGAACATTCAATTTTGATTTATAATTGAAAACGAAGCTGAAATCCTTTTGAAATGAATATATAAAATACGTTTTAAATGGAAATCGATGATATTATATATATATATATATATGTATGTATGTATGTATTTATTTAATGGCTTGAATAGAACGCGTCGTGCAGCGACGGTTCGTAAATTTCGACCATTAACTTCAAATTGACTTAATGGGAGATCCGACCGTCGGATTCTCCTGAAACAGGAACTATTGGGTTCGTATCGAAAAGAGCTTTCCAATGATTATAAGAGATTTAAAATCTAACAGTTGGATTTGAAATTATGTCCAAATCAATTTTAGGAGTTCGCTATGAATGCAGTTCGTTGGTCGATATTGGAAACCGACTGTAAAGGCCTAAATATAATTATTAAAAATATGGAAAAATTGTTTAAAATCATAATAAAGGATTTGTAAAGATTTTGGATGAAAAATCCATGTTTTGAAAAGGTAAATGATATTTTTATCGAAATGAACTAGTTATTAACTAGAATAATAAATCCAATGTTTTTAAACAAATAAATTGGATTTGTAAATGGGTTTTAAAATAACCAGAATTTTTCCAATGTATGAGTTGGAATGGATTTAAATATAAATAATTTTAGGAACATTTCGATGTTGGATTTCGTGATTATACAGATATTGTTATGGGAATTTGGAAGATACAAATATCGTTATTCCCAATACCATATCCGTTAGTTTCAAAATTTAATATTGAATATAAGTCGATATAATTTCTATTTAGAGCCTGGTATTTAATATCAAATTAGATTTTGGGTTTATCGCGAACGATGTCTTTAATAACACTATTCTGAAACCCCGATCAGAAAAGATTATATCTTTTAAATAAGATTTAGAGAAGTTTACCAATTAATTGATATTTAATTGGAATTGAATGGAAATGGATTTTGGGTCTATCGTGAACAATGTTTTAAATAACATTTGTTCTTTAACCCAATTAACAGCGAAGAGATGATTTGGAATTTATAAATCTTTTTATTAAGATTTAATGGAAATTTTCCAAAGTAAAGTTTTCCAATTTAATATACTAAATTAGAATTGAATGGAATTCAATTTAGTAATAATCGAGATGAGCTTCTATGAAGGAAGACCGTTACTATATATGGAATTTAAAAGGCTTTGCCGTCATTCCTTTTATAATATTGATTGGATACGAAAATTTATATCGATTATATATTGATTTGTTTTCCGTGAAGATTCCATAGTTGATGGAAGCTTATTTAGGTTTATTGTGAAATGTGTTTTAAATGACATTAGTTCTTTAACCCAGTTAAAGATAAGATTAATTTATTAAATTTGAATAATCATTAAGTTTGATTTTTTAGATTAAAACTAAATTACGGTTTTAATGAATCTTTAATTAAATTCGAATGAGAATGAGATGATTAAATATATCGAATTCATAAAATGATCGAGAATGGAGTACCACCAGTTTTACTCCAGGTGATAGTTAAATTTTAATTAGATTTGAACGTGAAATGGTAATTAAACTTACCGATAACATCGTGGGTGTTAGATATGGAGTACTACCAGTTTTGCTCCATGGGATGGATATGTTGGGATTAGGATTTGTAAATAAATGATTACTTCAGTAAAGTTCGCTAATCCCGACTAGTTGATAAACCTTAATTTGGTTTGGAATTGTTGAAGGATAAAATCTTTTGAAATAGATCTCCAAATGAAGATTAAAGAACTAGTTTGAAAGAACTTATCTTTGATTAAATTAATGGGAACCTTTCCCTTAAAATGTGAATATTGGAATAAAAGAATATTTTGAATTGGAATGAGGCGTATGATGTGTTTTTATAGCACTTGATTATAAAATACGCGAATTATTCAGAAAGACCGGGTTTAACCCATTCTGGAAAATTAATAAGACGACTAAAAGTCGACGATGAAGACGGTGGTTGAAGACTGGAGATCTTCACATCGTTTGTATGATTACTAATGTCTTGATTGGGCTGTACACCCAATACAAGGTAATAAGTGGTGATTGTCTAGACGTACTTGGAGATCAACTGGATATGCGAGGACCTCTCTCTTGTATTGGACATATGGGACGAGGAATAAGGTGCCTCCAGTTTTGTTCAGACCTAGAACGGACTTGTAAATGGATGTGTGTCTCACATTGTATTTCATTCTGTGTTGATTGATTTCTATTAAATATATATCTGTTTGGTGGCGGAGAATTTATTCTCTTGCTTAACACCCTTCTCCGAGATGTACGAGCTTAATGGTTATGTATTAACATCAGTTGAATGGCTTGAATTGTCAGTGTGGCATGCTAAGATGCAAATAATCAAGGCTTTTGTTGAAAAGCTGAGTCATGTGGTTGATGATCAAAGCACGGATTTAAATAGCATAGCTTTGTGTATTACATTAATTTGCAAGCCTCCTACCCGGTATGAGTCAAAAACAGGATCGTGACTGCAGGGAGTGCACGACGTTTCCTTCTAGCCAGGAGTGGTGTCATGGTATTGAGCCCATACATTTTTACTTATGTGGATGATGGATTGCGAGGCGCCTCAGTTATTGAGTCCCTAGTGGCTCAGAGATAGGTCTGATAGGATCGGGAAACGTGTGTTCAGGAATAACTAATCCACTAAAGTAAGGGTGGACCATCCCTGAAGATCCAAGGGTTGCCCGTAGGTGTGATCCTGAGACATTTACCAGAGTATCTCGAATCGGTGAGGAGACATTCCTTGCCTCGACTCATAGATGGAAATACAATTTCTAATACGTGACTTTTCGGTTTTAGTTGTAGAAGTAGTATGGCGACATGATATATGGTACCCATGCCGTCTATGATTGATACATTTATATTTGAAATTGTTTTAACACAATAAACTTATAGTAATATCAAAATGATTTGTTTTAAATGTACCATGCATGTTTGTATATTATAAGGGAAAACTCTATCCTCTGGCTTGCGTTGTATTGTGTGATGGGACCTGAGTCTTATAATAGCTTCATTTTTCAAAAATCGTTGCATTGTTTTATTTTAAATTGATATTCATGTGGAGTAAACCCGTTCCATGACATACGGCATGGTTCCTGATTTCCCAACTTTTACAAGTAAAGTTTTAATAACTGTTTTAGTTCTCACACCAGTCCCATGAATGACTTGGAGTTTATTATTTCTACCTAAACTATGGGTGCCCATATTTTCCACATGGGCAGCTAGTATTTTCGGTTTTCGCAGATATTTCTTTTTCCAGGATCCTCGATTTATAGGTGGAGCTATATTCGGAAAGCTTTATATCCGTATATCTCTTTCAATTGCGTCAGTTGTTATTTTCCGCTACGCATTGTAATTATGTATTAATTTCCGCTTCTATGTAAAATTTTAGTCTCTGATATTGTATTTCCAATGTGTAATATTTGTTCATACTCTGGAATATTCTTTTACTCTGATGTAAATTATTGTAATAGCATTGAAATGATCTATTGTTTGTGTTCTGATGCGTCGTGTTCTCAAAGCAATCCGGGCTCCTCCATCTCTTCGGGGATCAGGGAAGTCTGGGTCGTTTCAGACAATGTGAGTATAACTTAATCAGATTTAACCCACTTGTATTTTATATAAGTTGGATTTATTTTGTGTGTTATGGTTGATAATTGTTTGTTGTGCGCTGAATATTATTTATATATTGGATGAATTGATTGAATTAAACGTTCGTTTAATTTAAATGAAATCTAATTGTTATTCTAACGATTATTTCCAAATGAGGTAACTTACCTTGTTGGTTATATTTATAATAACATAAAAGTATTAAATTAAAATATGGATTGGATTACTGTTATTTATTTATTGTTGAATATTACATCTATTACTGAATTGAATAATATTATTTAAGGTAACGTATTTGGATGTAGGGAGAAACAGGTTGGAGGGATCAAATTGCATTCCTCAAATTTATTGTTTATTTTAATATTACAATTATATGAACTGTATGACCAATCAGATTAGAAGATTGATTTGTTTATTGATTCTTGAATCGTAATTCAATGTTTGTTATGATATTAACCAGTGGTTAACATGGGTTGAGTAATTGGAGGTATATGGCTTAAAAATCAATCGTTTTATAATGTTGATTTACCGTTAGGTGAATCGACAGGAAAGGATGTTATAAAATTTATTTTATAACTTAAGATAGAATTTCCAAATCTATTATTTGAATGGAAGTTTATGAAAAGGAAAAAAATAATTATTATTGATTATTTAAGTTTATAAATAATTATATAATGATTTTATAACGTAAACTCGTATGTAAATAAGATTTATAAATAAATGAGCAGAAATTAACCAATGGTTAAGAGTTCGATTAATTGTTTCTAAGAGAAGATTCAAACGAGACTATTTAAATTAATAATATTATTAATTAATATAAAGAGAGGATTAATTGGAATTGATTAACGAGATAATCCTGGGTTGAGTTGACTAATTCAACTATTTTAATTGGAATTGGTTATTTTATTAATTTACTTTTAATTAATCAAATGGAATAGTTTAACGAATAGTTGTTTAATTTTGATAAGACTTTGAAAAGGAAATTTATTATTTATTTTAGTTACTAAAGCAGTTAGCTGATTTTAAAATTGTTAATGTTGAACTAAATTATTTGTTTTAATTTAAGTAATTACTTTTACAAGAAATCTATTTAAGTAAGTAATTGAAGTTTTCAATGAAGTATAATTGATTTTTTGAAAGGAGCTTACGATCGAGGTTATATTAAAACCTGAGTTTTGTGAATGAAGTTATACAGACATTTAAGCAAATACTATAGCTTAGATGAAAGGTTTACTTTACATTTGGATTAAGTAAAAAGAAATCGAAATATAAAAAGGGGTTATATTAAACCTAAGTTTATAAGTAAAATTTATAAAAGAGATGCGGAGTTGGAACGTTGATTTTAAATTAGCATTACTTAATAATGAAACTAAGTGAAATGGATGGAGTTGAAACGAGATTTTCAAAGTGGAAAACGGTCGAAGGGATTAAAAATGGAATAATATTGGTTGTTGAGGAGTTAAGATAAAACTCAAGAATTAGAGCCTGACTGGAGATTGGTTGAGTTGAGTGACTTTCTGAGTGTTAATTTGATGTTGATTTCAGTCTTCGGGGTTGATACTTAGGGAGTTATTCTCTTACCAATTTATGGTCAGGGACTAATGGACTAATATTGGTTGTTGAGGAGTTAAGATAAAACTCAAGATTTAGAGCCTAACTGGGGATTGGTTGAGTTGAGTGACTTTCTGAGTGTTAATCTGATGTTGATTTCAGTCTTCGGGGTTGATACTTAGTGAGTTATTCTCTTACCAATTTACGGTCAGGGACTAATGGACGTTGAAGTATAGAAATGCGTGAATAAGTATAGGAATATTTCCAGGTATGAAATAATTTTTTTAATAATATATAATATGATTTCCAAATTAAAGGAAACAATACGACTCCAGAATATATTATGAGATTTCCAAAAGAACAAAAACAAAAGAAGATTGCATGAAAATATAATGATATTTTCGAGGTAAAATGGAAATGGGAACTTGTGCTTTGAAGTAGGTTTTCTATAAGAATAAGAGTTGTTTTTTGTTTTCAAATAATGAAATAAAAGAGATTTTATAACATTGTTTATGAGTGATAAGTTGAAGTTATTTTTCGAGTATAGATAATGAGTAATGATGTGGCAAATGTTTTGAAAAAGATAATGGAATAGGAAATTTGGTATGAGTATAGGATATTTTCCGAAGTATTAAATTAAATAGTTTGAGGATAATCTTATGTTAAATAAGAAGTGAAATGCTAGGTTGAAATATCGAAAATTTATTTAAGTTTTAAATTGACCATTTGTTAATTATTCTAATTAAAGAAGCCAAGTGATGCTGAATACTGAACCAACAAATATATTTTCATTTTTATGATTGAATGGTTGTTTATTTGATAGTTAAATAACTGACTATCAAATCTGGCCTATATGATTGTTGGTATAGAAAGACAGGGATCAAATTTATATTTGAAAACCATTCCAACCAACAAATATGTAAACATTGAAGATGTCAGATGCAGATCAAGATGAAGAAATTGAAGACCGTGGATCTTCATAAAATGGTAGAATTACTTATAGTCTCTGGGTAGCTCTTGGAGATATACAGTGACTCTATCGAGACATGAAGCAGACAAACTACTGGGAAGGGATGAACATAGACGTTGGGAAGTTTATATCCAAGTCCATGAAGTACCAGCTAGTTAAAGCCGAGCAAAAGAAGCCTAGTGGCTTGTTACAACTGGTGGAAATTCCCGAATGGAAATGGGAACAAGTATCAATGGATTTCATTGACGGTTTGCCAAGGACTAGATCAGGTCATGATAGTATTTGTGTGGTTGTGGATCGATTGACCAAGAGTGCAAGGTTTATACCAGTCAAGTCGAAAAGAACGGCAACTAAGTTAGCGGAACTGTATATGAAGTGGGTAGTGAGATTTCATGGAGTACCTAAAGGTATTGTAAGTGACCGAGATCCATTATTTACTAGTGGGTTTTGGAAGAGCTTACAAGAGGCTTTAGTGTCAGAAATACATCTCAGTACCGCGTACCATCTCCAAACCAACAGTCAAACAGAGAGGGTGAATCGTGTATTAGAGGATCTATTGAGAGCTTGCATACTGGATTTTGGAGGGTCATGGGATGACCATTTGCATCTGGTTGAGTTCGCATATAATAATATTTATCAGTCCAGTATTGGTATGGCTCTATGTGAAGCTTGGTACAGAAGACCATGCAACTCACCATCATGTTGGTTGGAGACCGGTGAGAAATTCGTTCTTGAACCTGATGTAATAAGGGAAACTTCATGTAAAATCAAAGTTATCCAACAACGAATGAAGGCTGCCCAAGATAGGCAGAAGAGTTACATTAATAAAAGACGAAGAGATTTGTAGTTCTCCGTTGGCGACTTCGTATTCGACAAGATTTCTCCGTTGAAGAATGTGATTCGATTTGGTAGGATGGGTAAGTTAGCACCAAAGTTTGCTGGTCCATTTCCAATTCTCGAACAAGTTGGGAATTTAGCATATAAATTTGGATTGCCTGACAAGATGGCAGGAGTTCACAATGTATTTCATGTTTCCCAGTTAAGGAAGTTCGTGCACGACTCTGATATGACTATTTCACTAGATCAGTTGGATGACATCAAGGTAGAATCCGAGGCAGTTAGGAGCCGCAGGACGATTCGTATTGTTGAACACGATATGAAACAACTTCAAAGGAAGACAGTGGAACCAGTCAAGGTCCAGTGGGGCGATAATGAGAATGACTGTACTTGGGAAACAGAGAAGATCATAAGCAAGTCATATCCAGAACTCTTTGTCTGGTAAGATTTTAAATCGCGATATAGTTATTCCCTTGTTAGTAAACCACATGCTAGGATAAACTAGTTGCGTTATTGTGTGTGTTTGATTATTTTAAATTGTTGATAGGCATGCGGGACACCATTGTATGTTTCTTGGTTAAGGAATTTCGGGGGCGAAATTTCTTATGGGAAGGGAGGGGGGAGAGTGTAACGACCCGCATTCTATGTATCGGAGGACCCTAGAATATTTATTTTATTTTTATACGAAGTCTTATGGTCGTGTAACTTTAGGAAACAACTATTGGGGTCATTTCCCGCATTCACGATTTTTACCAAATTTTAAATTACTGTTTTGCCCCAGGAGAATCTTATTTCCCTTATAACTTTTGATTGGTAAGGAGTTTTGACCTGAAATCACTTCCATTGGATTCAGATGATGGTTTATCTTTCGGTAGAGTGATCACATTAATCAAACAAACTTACCGTTTGGGAGAAATAGTTGAAATAAGATTTGAAGATGGAAACACAAATTAATCGGGCTTAACAGGGTGATTAGCAGCTAGGCCCATAATCCATTTCGGGATTATGGTTATGAGAGGGCTGACATGAGTTAGAGAATGATTCTTTTTCATTTTTTCAACCGCCACAAACATTTCTCTAACCCTAGCAATGGCCTTCACCTTCTAAATTCATCTTTAATCACTTTCTAATCACATATTAGCCAAATCTACATCAAATTAAGGTGGACTAGCATAGAAATCGAGATAGAGCTCCTGGAATACATTGTGATCCATGCCAAATCAGTTAGAGTTTCAGATCTGAAATTTATTTGTGGCTAAGGTGAGTGGTTAGCATGTTTATTCACTAGTTATGACTAATTAGCGAAACTATGATTCAGAAAAAATGAAAAAATTTGTAAAAATCCAAAAATATTATTTTATGTCACTGATATAAATTTGGGTTAATTTGAATTAAGTTTGCTAATCCAGGAATTTAGGGGATTAAGGGGAAGCTATGGATTTGGGTATGTTTGATCCTAAATAACACATGTGATTGATGCTTTAATGTTTTTGGTTGATTCCATATGTCGTTACTACTGTTTCGTATGATCTAAGATTGCGTAGTAAAGTTAGAATGGTCGAAAACGCCGTCGAGAGGCGAAAAATGGTTTGCTAGAAATTGATGCAAGTTTTGGGTCGAGCGACCAACCCTTATGAACATGTTCGACCGACCTTTATGAGCATTGTAACGAACCAGAAAATTCGATGCTCGAATTTTCGACACAATTACATATACTGTCTAAACTCGAGTACCGAACTTCCAAAAAGTTAAAATGAAGAGGTTAGAGGGTGAGGTAAGGAAGAAAGAAATATTAGAATAGAAGAAGAAGAACACAACATCAGAGTCTCACATGGCAGCAGAACAAAATATAATGTAGGAATAAATCTTTATTGAGGACTTTGGAAAATACTTGCAATCATCAGAGTACATCAATTCATATGGACAGTTATAATAATCTATCCCCATATATAGCGAAATAATATAATATCATACATCTGAACTCTTCCAGCTCGTCTCTTCATAGTTTTCGATAACTTGAACCTACACAATCCGGTCAAAGCCGAGCATTACAAATACTGGGTCATTCTGGTGAACCAGAGTGAGAACAACTAACAAAGTTTTAAGCGGATCATCCAACTTGATTTTAAAGTTCATATTCTTTTCGAAAGAAAGGATAATCGTAAGACCAAATCCACACATAAATACGGACGGTTTTTACCTTACGATAAACCAAATCATTTTGGAATCATATATTTGTCTGATATTATAATAGTGTCTAAATACAAATAGATATCAATCTAGCGGAAAGCTTGCATCTCACGCTCCACATATTTACTATACAATCAAAACCCCGGGTGCTTGTTGGAGATTGGATTCCGACTACGACAAGGTATGGAACCACCTGCCAATAGTGTATCTCTAGAGGCGAATACACTAGGTTCAACAAGAACATCTTGCAACCCGACCAGCACATGACCGACCACTCATTTCTCTTGAGTGTATCGAATGTATATCACAAACGGTTGGGATCAGCAACCATTTCCCGAAAAGGGACAGCATCGAAATGGATTTTCTCTCGATATTTGATTATACACCCTAATAGGAGCAACCCACATAGCCATGTTGCCTGCCCGATTTTGGTCATTTCCCGGTTGTGAAGCTTGAGGTTATAACGTATCTTTTGGAACACCTGGCCACCATTCACTTTGAATGCCACATCGTCAAATCCGCCAAAAATCAATAATTGATTTCCACAAAAATAATCGGGTTATTAAGTTAGGAGAAGGTGTCTTCTCTGCTGCCACAGAAATACGTTTGAGGAAACCAACGTACGTAATTCCTTTGGAAATACTATGTCAGACATCCGTCCATACAAGTTGTCCTGGGACTGGACAAACCGAAAGCACCCTCCTCCCGTATCTTTGAATTACCCTATGGATCAGTAGCGAGTAGTCCTTGTAAACCCGCAAATTCCAACCACGTCAGAGTTACAAATCAAATAAGTCTAGATGCGTGCCATAGGAATTCAATAAGTCGTTCTTTTGCTTATGAAGATCCACGGTCTTCACTGCTCCATCTTCAATTTGCATCTTCGACGATTTCGTATTTGCTGGTTTGAATTGGTTTTCGAATATAAATTCAATCCCAGTCTTTCCGTACCAACAATCGCATTGGCCAGATTTGATACTCGGTTATTTAACTACCCAATAAACAACCATTAATCATGAAAATAGAATGAATTCCTTGATTCAGTACTCAGCAACATTTGACCTTTTTAGTTATAAATAATTAACGAATTATAAAATAAACTTCTAAATCTTATATATATTTTAAAACATTAGTTACAACATTATTCCTTCATATCTATACTCCAACAATCATTAGTCCCTAATCGTAAATTGGTAAGCAAGTAACCCCCTAAGTTTCAACCCCGAAGACCGAAATCAACATCAGATTAACACTTAGGAAATCACTCAACTCAACCAATCTTCAGTTATATTCTAATTCTTATTTCAATTTGTTCACAACCCATATTATTCCACTTCAAATTCATTATCCATTTACATGTTGAAAATCCCATTTCCCGTTGTTAAGTAACGTTAATTTGAAACTTAACGTTTTAGTCTCACGCACCATTTTCTATAAACATCATTTATAAAATTATGGCTTAATGTGCACCCCTTTTAATTTGCTTCCCTTTATTCAAACCCTTATTTTAAGCTTTCATCTCGGCTTAAAATCTCTTTTATGACTTAGTTATAAAACTCAGTTTTAGCATGAAACCGTTCATCAACTCTTTTCAAAAATTCAATTATATTTCGATATCCACTTCAATTACTTACCTTGATGAATCTCATTTCCTATCGATCCAATTATTAATTCACATTACATTTAACTATTTTAGAAGTAGTTGCTTCTTATTTAACTAAAACAAACAGTAAACTTTTTATTTAAAATCTTATTAAAGTAAAAACAAATACTCGTTAATCTATTTTATTGGATTAATTAGCAACAATAATTTAATCGATTCAAAAACATGGTTGTCCCGTTAACCAATTCCAATTAATCATTCTTTTCATTTAATTAATAAATAATTTAAATTAACTTCATTTGATTGTCTCTGAGAAACAATAAATCCAACTTCTAACCGTTAGGTCAATTTCTGCTCAATTTGCTTGTAAATCTCATTAGCATAAGAATTTGGTTTATCAAACCATTTAACAATTTTATAGACTTAAGTAAATAAGTAATATTATTTTCCCTTTTATAACTTTTATTCAAAACAACAGTTTTCAAAATCTAACTTCAGATATGAAATAAATTTTATAACTTCATTAGCATCGATTCTCCTGACGGTAAATCAATATATTTATAAATCGATATATTCTTGGGCCAATTGCTACCAATTACTAAACCGATACGGCTGATAGGTTAAAACAAAAACAAATGTTGAATTTAACTTCAACAATCAGTAATCATGTCAATCATCCAATTGCAGTTAAAGAGCTCATATGATTGCAATATGAAAATAAACAATAAATTTGAGGAATCCAGTTGGATCCCTCCAACATGTTTTTCCCTGCATCCAAATACGTTATCTCCACAATATTATTTCATTTCCATGAACAGATATAATATTCAACTAGAAATAATATATATCAGCAGTCCAAACACCCATCAACCAATTAACAATCATAGCACACAAATATTTAAAACCGACTTACATAAAATATAAGTAGGATAAAAACCGAGTAAGTTGAACCCACCTTGATTTTCCTTTCGTCATTAAACAGTTCGTTTTACTTCTTTTATCTGCGTTAAACTTTGTCCGCCCCAATTCCATTACGCTTACTGATATCATTCCAACGTTCCTCGGTTGTTCCATTTTGTTATTGTATGATATAGTTGATTAAATTTATACGTTATTCATTTATTTAAATATTGTTAAAAGAAAATTTAATAATAATTTATTTTCTTTTTCCATACATTACGTTAATATAATCTTCTTTAACATGGTTACATGCGATGAGCCCAATTTAGAGTACCCAGGTTATGTTATGTACAGGTTAAGAAAATATAACTACAATTGGGCATATATAAGTTTACTGTTATAAATATAATGCCACGTTATATCTATATTTTCCTTAACCCAAATTAAGCTGTTAACATGTAACTAGGGCAATAATACACGTAATTAGGCATGGTATAATTATTTACCCGACTTCTTCGTTAGGTTACTGTTCACTGTCTTTCTATATGGACAGCTCCACTTCACTCCATTGCTCATGCCATTTTTCCTTATACGAATGAAGGCAATACCCATGCTCCATTTGCTTACTTCTTTGTCGAATGGCGTCGCCTGTTTTCATCATGGTTTTAAAGAACTGCTTGCCATTTTCTCCACCCACTACTACAGTGCCATTTCTTCCAACCTGTTACTGCATATTTTCCACATTTCATGTCAACCCATTCATCTGAGTTCCATCCTAGAACAAATGCCACATTCTCCCTTCACGCCCGTCAACGCAAATCCGCATATACAACCCATTTCTTTGAATTGCGGACACTTAAATCCTTCCCAATGTGTAAAATACCACTCTCCCAGTATATTTCTTTCCACCCATATCATCATTTCTCCCATCATCTCGCCATGCACACGAGACACGCTTGCCACTCTCCTTTTCATCGTGTAACCACCCTATCCGGTATACGCATCCGATTCCATGGACTTTTGAAGAACTCGCAAGCTTTTCACTCGAGAGCGCCAACCACCTCCAGAGCTGCTTCTCCAGTACTTGCTTAAATACTCATTACCATCTGCCTGAACCTGAAAAACACCCCACTTCACCCCTGAACTACCCCGGTTTCGACATCAGAGAACTTCTCCTCGTTTCTATTTGAAGCTCTGGCCACCACCTCATTTCACCAACCCAGACTTCCTATCGTTCACCGCTTCTACACCCTCAATCAAAATCCGCGTCACCGCGCTCAGACGGCGTACCACCTTCAAGTTCTGATCAACACTATCCACCCAACAAGAACAACATGTATGCGAAATCAACTTGGTCTAGTTTTCTGAACACAAAAACGAGGACTGTCCCCTTGCCAACGTTGTCATCCTTACCTCCGTCCTCTTAAAGCATCGCCAATCCACATGTCAGTGTATGCACCTCCTTTCTCGACCTTCACAGTAGCTCACTTCATATGTTATGGCTTCAAAACTCCTCTTTTATATATACAGACAGTTATTCACTACAGAAGTGATTATTGTTTCGTGAAGAGAAGATTTGCGTTGGGGAAGGTTTTGCGAAGCTCATCTATTTATAAGGGAAATTCCTTGATTGCCAAGGTTCTTAGATGGTAGGGCTGCATATTATAGGATAGGCCGTTGATGAGTTTTCATTTCAAGCGATGGCCTGTATCACCCAGTCCATAGGAGTGTGATTTTTATTGATGGGGATTGAACACAGCAGGGTATTTCTTTTTCCTTAGCTGCAAAGTTTACTTCAGCGTGTTCTTAGGGGTTGTACTATTTAATTTACTTAAGGGTAAAGTCTAGGTATATTTTAACTGGTCTGTAGTATTATCAATAAGCCTTGATGGGAAAATACATGCAAGAATAGGTGCTGGTAAAGCAAATGAGCTGTCAAATTCAAATATAACATCTGTGTTATTGTACAAGAACAAAGTGGCATGTGCTCTTTACATCTTGGGTACTCCCTTTTTTTTACTTTACTTAGACACTAAGCTTTTGTATTTCATTTTATTTTGTTAAGGTGTTAAATTTTACGGTTTATCATTGTCACCCATTAACCGTTATATTCATACCTAAACACACGAGATTCAAACACAAATGAAAATTTACACATAGTTACGCCTTAACGTTCTGATCCTAAAGAAATTTATTTCATCAAAAATGGAGATCGTCTGAAAAGAAAATATTTTTAAGGTCTATATAATATATCGAACAATTTCCCATGTGCGAAGCACGAACCTCATCATAAGGTAAGCAATGCATTGAATATTTAAAATAATAAAATAAAATTTAAATATCTAACTAGCAAAAATATGGGATGTTACATTCCTTCCCCCTTAAAAGAATTTCATCCTTGAAATTACTAAAGTAGAAAGAATATTACAGTCCCATATTCTAAATCGAAAACTAATTCATTCAACTCTATTAAATCCTTTAATGAATTTATATTCAACCAATCTGGCAACAATCAATAAAGAATTTACAACCAATGCACAACCAACTTAATCAAATCAATTGGACTTATATTCAATATTAATATTCACTTTATGTTATTATCGATTGATTATCATCCCAATGATTCTTATTCCATTATTATCAAATTGATTTCCAAATCTGAAATCTATTTTATTTAATTCAAATATCCATTCTTAACTTCTCTGAACCAAGATAAGTTCCAACTTGAATAATTGATCTTCCAATTAATTCACCTTTACTTCCGAATCCAATTTTTGATTCATTCAATCTCATTTACTAAATTCACCTTGAATTTCCTTTGGTTATATTAAACCATTTCAAATTTTAATCCAATGTGAATTCCATTCGAATCAAATAGTCAGTCAAATACACCGATATAATAATTTGACAAAATTGTTTATTTTCTATATAAAATATATCTTAGGAAAAATTATTCCATTTACCCTCTTTACAAAATAACATTGTATAAGTTGATAGTTCAAATGCTTGTTAAAACTAGAACCGATCAAATAACACAATATAAAACATTTATATATAAAATTTACAAATACGCTCTCATATATACACTCAAATTCAATATAGGGTATTACTAACCCCATCTCTGTCGAGTTACGCCACAGAGCCAAGGTTACTATTTAACCTTCAGCTTTGATACCATGTAATGAACCAGAAAATTCGATGCTCGAATTTTCGATGCAATTACATATAGTGTCTAAACTTGAGTACCAAACATCTAGAAAGTTAAAAGGAAGAGGTTAGAGGGTGAGGTAAGAAAGAAAGAAATATTAGAATAGAAGAAGAAGAAGAACACAACATTAGCGTCTCTCATCGCAACGGAACAAAATAATATAGAAATAAATCTTTATTGAGGACTTTGGAAAATGCCTACAATCATCAGAGTACATCAATTCATCTAGACAGTTATAATAATTTGTCCCCATATACAGCGGAATAATATAATATCATACATCTAAACTCTTCTAGCTCGTCTCTTCAAAGTATTCGATAACCTGAACCTGTACAACCGGGTCTAACCGAGCATTACAAATACTGGGTCAGTCTGGTGAACCAGAGTGAGAACAACTCACAAAGTTTTAAGGGGATCATCCAACTTGATTTTAAAGTTCAAAATCTTTTCGAAAGAAAGGATAATCGTAATACCAAATCCACACATAAATACGGACGGTTTTCACCTTATGATAACACAAATCATTTTGAAATCATATACTTGTCTGATATTATAATAGTGTCTAAATACAAATAGATATCAATCTAGTGGAACGCTTGCATCTCACGCTCCACATATATACTATACAATCAAAACTGTGGGCGCTTATTGGATATTGGATTCCGATTATGACATGGTACGGAACCACCTGCCGATAGTGTATCTCTAGAGGCGAATACACTGGGTTCAACAAGAACGTCTTGCAACCCGGCCCATACATGATCGACCACTCATTTCTCTTGAGTGTATCGAATGTATATCACCAACAGTTGGGATCAGCAACCGTTTCCCAAAAAGGGACAACATTGAAATAGATTAAAGAGGGAAATGGCTTTTCTCTAGATAGGTGATCATACACCCTAATGGGAGCGACCCACATAGCCATGCTACCTACCCAATTTTGGTCATTTCCTGGTTGTGAAGCTTGAGGTAATAATCTATCTTTTGGAACACCTGGCCACCATTCACTTTGAGTGCCACATCGTCAAATCCACCAGAAATCAATAATTGGTTTCAACAAAAATAACTGGGTGGTTAAGTTAGGAGAAGGTGTCTTCTCTGCCGCCACAGAAATACGTTTGAGGAAACCAACATACATAATCCCTTTGGAAATACTTTGTCATACATCCATCCATACAAGTTGTCCTGGGACTGGACAAACCGAAGGCACCCTCCAATCGCATCCTTGAATTACCCTATGGATCAGTAGCGAGTAGTCCTTGCAAATCCGCAAATTCCAACCATGTCAGAGTTACAAATCAAATAAGTCTAGATGCATGCCAGAGGAATTCGATAAGTCATTCTTTCGCTTATGAAGATCCACGATCTTCATTGCTCCATCTTCAATCTGCATCTTCGACGATTTCGTATTTGCTGGTTTGGAATGGTTTTCAAATATAAATTTGATCCCGGTCTTTCCTTACCAACAATATTGCATTGTCCAGATTTGATAATCGGTTATTTAACTACCCCATGAACAACCATTACATCATGAAAATAGAATGAATTCCTTGATTCAGTACTCAACAGCATTTGGCCCTTTTAGTTATAAATAATTAATGAATTATTAAATAAACTTCTAAATCTTATATATATTTTAAAATATATATTTACTTTTTATTTCTGTATACTAGTATTCTAAATGGCATTTCATTTCCATATTTGGGAAATCAACTTATAACTATGTCCAATTATTATCTCAAAACATTATTTACAACATTATTCCTTCATATCTATACTCCAACAATCATTAGTACCTAATCGTAAATTGGTAAGCGAGTAACCCCCTAAGTATCAACCCCGAAGACCGAAATCAACATCAAATTAACACTTAGGAAATTACTCAACTCAACCAATACTCAGTTAGATTCTAATTCTTATTTCAATTTGTTCACAACCCATATTTTTCCACTTCAAATTCATTAGCTATTTCCAGTTTGAAAATCCCATTTCAAATCCCGTTGTTAAGTAATGTTAATTTGAAACTTAATATTTTAGTCTAACGCTCCCCTTTTATAAACATCATTTATAAAACTCTGGCTTAATATGCACCCATTTTAATTTGCTTCCATTTTCTTAATTCAAACACTTATTTTAAGCTATCATATCGGCTTAAAATCTATTTTATAACTTAGTTATAAAACTCGGCTTTAGCGTGAAACCGTTCATCAACTCTTTTCAAAAATCCAATTATATTTTGATATCCGCTTCAATTGCTTACCTTAATGAATCTCATTTTAATCGATACAACTAATAATTTACATTACTTTTAACCATTTTAGAAGTACTTGCTTCTTATTTGTCTAAAACAACCAATAAACTTTTTATTCAAAATCTTATTAAAGTAAATACAAATATTCGTTAATCTATTTTATTAGATTAATCAACAACACTAATTTAATCGATTCAAAAACATGGTTGTCTCATTAACCAATTCCATTTAATCATTCTTTTCAATTAATTAATAATTAATTTAAATAACTCCATTTATTGTCTCTGAGAAATAATAAATCCAACTTCTAACCGTTAGGTCAAATTCTGCTCGATCTCTTATAGATCTCATTTACATAAGAATTTGGTTTATCAAACCATTTAATAATTTTATAGAATTTAATAAATAAATAATATTATTTTCCCTTTTATAACTTCCATTCAAAATAACAGTTTTCAAAATCTAACTTCATTTATAAAATAAATTTTGTAACTTCATTATCGTCGGTTCTCCTGACGATAAATCAATATATTTATAGATCGATATATTTTTGGGCCAACTGCTACCAATTACTCAACCAATACGGTCGATTGGTTAAAACAAGAACACTATTGAATTTAACTTCAATAATTAGTAATCATGCCAATCATCCAATCGTACTAGTTAAAGAGCTCATATAATTGCAATACGAAAATAAATAATAAATTTGAGGAATCCAGTTGGATCCCTCCAACATGTTTTTCCCTGTATCCAAGTACGTTATCTCCACAATATTATTTCATTTCCATGAACAAATATAATTCAACCATCAAATAATATATATTAGCAATCCAAACATCCATCAACCAATTAATAACTATAGCACACAAATATTTAAAGCCGACTTATATAAAATATAAGTGGGATAAAAAATGAGTGAGTTGAACTAACCTTGGGTTTCCTTTCGTCATCAAACTGTTCGTTTTACAGCTTTTATCTTCGTTCAACTTTGTCCGCTCCAATTCCATTACGCTTATTGATATGATTCCAACGTTCCTCAGTTGTTCCATTTTGTTACTGTATGATACAGTTATTTAAATTTATACTTTATTTGTTTATTTAAATATTGTTAAAAGAAAACTTAATAATAATAATTTATTTTTCTTTTTCCATACATTACATTAATATATTCTTCTTCAACACGGTTACACGCGATAAGCCCAACGTAGAATGTAACACCCCACCTCCGCCAGTACCACTCTTGCAAGTGCACTGACTTTGGAGGGGCGTTTGAATCAGGTAAACATGCAAAATGATATATCAAGGCAGAACAAGAACATATGTATATATGTAAACAGAGTAAATAACATAGATAAAACAGCGGAAGATTTAAACCATTTCAAAACAAGTCTGGTACAACATAATATCAATTTTCCCAATAAATAAGTCTAGATAAAACAACATCATCTGGAAACAGAAATACATAAGTGCTATCCCCAAAATACGTGAGAACCATAGCTAGCTTCATGTAGAAAGCGTACATGTACTGAAATCCCACAAGCAAGTAATCCAAAATCCAAGCTAGGCTCTTGTATTCCCTCCCTGAGAACCTGGGGGGGGGGGGGGAACGGAAGAAAAGAGGCGAAAGAAAACAGGTCAGTCAAAAAGACTGAGTAAGTCCTACTACAATCAATGTAAACTGATAAAGTTAACTGGTATGGGCAGCAAGGGATGAACATAAGGATAACAACATACTAGCATGATGATTAACTATCAAGGTAGATAAAGGTGTCATCGCATAATCAGGACTAAGGTTTTGCACCACAGGTGTACTAGTAAACTAACATGACTTAAATAAACAAGTATTGATCTCTTGGCCCAAGCTTTGGCCCAATAACATGAAGTGACCCCAATACGGGGTCCAAAGTGTAAACAAGAAGTGATCCCCAGGCCCAAGTTTGGCCCAACATCATGAATGACCTAAATCAAGGTCCAACTAGCACGGTCTAGTCGATCGGCTCCCTAAAGCCTAACTCGCCAAGTGTCGGTGTCTTACGGCCCAACTACGAAGTGTAGCTAAACTGTGCTAGGTCCACCCTAGGGTGTATCAAGTCCTAGGGTGTCAACCACTGACACAAACCAAGCACGCACAGTTTAAACCTACTGGTGCCCGTGCCTGCTTTTTCAACTCCGGACCATGTACACGACCATGGCCCGCCTGAACCTACACCGGCGCACCTACACAGCCGTCGTTTTGGTCGCTTACATGTCATCCCAGTAATCGTGCCCCTCCCTAGCCTAGTCCCTAGGGTATCATGATACATCCAAGAGGGTTACTGGTGCAAAGGACCACGTAACTAGGGTTTCCTTAATGGGTTAAACGTGGTTAACCCAACTCATTCAAGTACCAAGTTGGTTAAGTGTACCCTAGGTTCATGACTTAACCCTACCAACCCATCGTGTTTAATTGGTTAAGCATTCAAGCGGTCCATGACTTAACCCCACCATGTAGCATTAATTAATTTAATGCACCCAACCTCTCACATTACACCTTGTTGTGGTTACTAGTTAGGCCGGGCGGGTCCGGGTAGGTTTACACCACAACTTAGTCTAACCTCGGGTCTCACGTGCAACATGACCAACTACTCACATTGGGTCTTATTGCTTGTAGCCACTAGTTATGCCAGTCGGTTCCGGGTAGGTTTATGCTACAAGCTCAACCCAACCTCGAGTTGGCCATTCTCATGTTTTCTAAGTGTCATGTCCATCACATTACAAGTTTTCAAGCAATTGGGTAGACCTAACTTAATAGGTAAATTCCCAATGGGTAGACCTAACTTAATAGGTAAATTCCCAAGCTTATGTTTTTATGTCTTTTAAGTTTACCCAACCCCAAACGCAATCCCATCGCTTACATATCGCAATATCGCATAAAGGATAGAAAGAGGGAACTTGGCATAATCATGACATAAAGGTGTTGGAGCCACAAGTTAAACATGGTGGCATATGGGACAAAGATGTGATCATAAACTTGCATATCTTGTTATCAACTTGCAAAATATTCATAAGCATGCATAACATCATTTTAACTTGCATAGTGTTCATATGCATACATAACATGGTTTCAACTTGCATAAAGTTCATATGCATGCATAACATCATTTTAACTTGCATAGTGTTCATATGCATGCATAACATGATCGCATGAACAAAATGTTCAACCCAAACTTGCATAACATACTTGCATACCATAACATGACATACTTGCCTATAAACTTGCATATTACAACATGATAAACTTGCATATCAACTTGCATATTACAACATGATAAACTTGCATATCAACTTACATAACATATGACAACTTGCATATCAAACTTGCATACAAAACTTGCATAACATATGACAACTTGCATATCATACTTGCATAATAAAACTTGCATGACATATGACAACTTGCATATCAAACTTGCATACAAAACTTGCATAACATATGACAACTTGCATATCATACTTGCATAATAAAACTTGCATGACATATGACAACTTGCATATCAAACTTGCATACAAAACTTGCATGACACATCATAGGAAACTTGCATAACACATCATAGAAAACTTGCATATCATACATTTAACTTTAAAGTTCAAGTATGAAAGGAATAGGGCTTACAATGCTTATGCGGACTCAAATGAGTTTAGCAAATGTAAGAAACCCCTTATGCAACTAATTAAACCCCAAAAATGCAAGCAAACTTGATCAAAACTCTCCCTTTAAGATGCCAATAGAGAAACAAGACTTGAATGCAAGCTAATGATGATCATACAAGTCTAAAAACACTTGTATGCATGGGAAATCACTTAGGAATTGATTTAGGAATTGTATGAAGAGAGTGGAGGCCATGAGAGGTTTGATTTTGACATAGTTTAGTTGCTAGAATGAATAATGAATGATTTAGGATAGGTTAGGGTCTTATTTATAGATTAGGCTAGTGATTTAGACCATAGGATTAAACCCTAGTTCTCATCTCAACCCTCCAAATCGAATCTGGCCCCCAAGCTCAACACATTCTCAAAAATGGTGCACTAGGCAGACCTGGGCGTCTGAGCTAAGTCGACAGCCAAGTCGACAGGGCTATCGACCTGGTCTGACCCAGTCGACTCCCAAGTCGACAGGGCTGTCGACTTGGGTACTGTGGCGGGAATTTTCCCGCCTGGCCCAACTGACCCAATTTTTCCAATTTCAGGTTTGAATTTGAAATCTGTTTTTACCTTGGAATTTTTTGAAAACTTCGTTAGGCCTTGATCGGGTCATACAAACTCCGATTTTCGAAAACTCGGACTTTATTTCGCGTATTTTTCCGAGACGAACGCAATGGCATAGCCCGTTTCCCTTGATTCAGAATTTAGAATTAAATTCTGCCTCGATTTACGTTATAACAGGTTATTGAAAATACGGGTTGTTACATTCTCCCCTCCTTAAAGGATTTCGTCCCCGAAATCTTCAAGTTAGGAAGAACGTATCCTACCATCCAACATCCATCTACTCAAAACATCATCCACGAGCAATCATTGTCCTTACAAGATTGTAAATGCTGGATGAACATATGCAAAGGTGTGTGTATATGTACTTATCTAATGCGAATATCATCAATGCAAATTATGTTAGTGAAATGAATCCATATGTATGCAATTCCTAACATAATGTATATCATCTATATGTGTGCACATAACATACATCCATATGCAACATCCATGTGATAACACACAATTTTCATCGATGAATAAGAATAAACACTCATGCATATGCAATATGAGGAGTGTGTGAGCCGATCTAGTGCCTAATCGTGTATAATGCATCCACGAGTAACCACTTGCAAACACTTGCAACCACTTGCAAACATCAAGCATAACATGTTTCAAACACATGTTTCAACCAAAGGGTTTCTACCTAAGATTCTCATGACAAGATTAACACGATAAACTAGATAAACAAGACAAACATGGATAGCAAAAGATGTGCTAAAGAGATCGGGAGGATAAGCAAGATATACTCCTTTTGGATTACAAGAAATCCTTTCCTAACCCAACCCATATTCCATAAAAGCCCAAAAGGTTTAGTCAACCTAACGGACCCCTTCAAACCCTGACATGTATTACTAGCCAATAAGCCATACCTCCCGACAGAAGTAGGACCGAAAATGGGACCGAGAGGATATACATGCGAGTAAGTTCCACAGGAAAACAAGGATCAGGGATATGCTCTTAAAAAGAGATATGATGCGCGTATCTAGCATTCAGTCTTCTAAGTCACATTTCCTTGAGCTTAACTCCACTGTGCTTTGACCGTCTTTTTCTTACTCTTCTATCATTCTTGGATTAAACATAACCATGACCTCATGGATTCGTGCAAGCTCTCCAAAATTCACTAGTGAATCCTGGATCTCGTCTACTTACTATAAAGTATTCCACGCAGCAGAATTTTTCTTGGAAATACCAATCCATGTTGCCAATTGCTCTTACCAACAGGATTTTCTATAACTCATGCTTGAACGAAATGGGTCATCCGCCTGCGAATGGTAGGCTGTACTTAGATTCAGTTGCTTGCCCATGACTTCCCGTAGACTATCTCAAAACTTGACTGGTGAAGATTGAGTCGTGGTTACCAACTATACTTTACGGAACCTCGTGCAACCGCTTTATTTCTTGAAAGTAAACTGTCGTTAGCTATGATGCAATCCTTTCGCTCTTTACCGGAGTGAAATGAGCACTCTTCGTGAGTCTACCTACTATGACCCACATGCTCGTATTCCCTTTGCCTTGATCTAGGCAGTCCATCCACGAAATCCTTCGTGACGCTTTACTACTTCCATTGCGGGGACCTCCAATGGATGTAATAGCCCACCGGTCTTTTTATGACTTGGCCTTTAACCTGTTGGCCCAACATGCACCTTGGGACAAACTCGGCCACTTCCCTATGTGATGTGCATCTTCAAGAGCCTTCTTTCTCTCATTGCGTCCTAGCTATCCCTTGTCATCTATAGCGAGGTGTCTTAACATCTCGCCTCGAATCAACTTGTCCATGATCTCGACTAACTGCGGGTCTTCTTTCTGTGAAGTCCCTACTTGATCCAGAAGGGTAGGTCTAAGCTCAAGGGACGCTAACTAACTAATTAAACTGAGAGAACTTCTTACTTCAATTGTCCTCGTCGAAGCTTTCCGGTCTTGAACCGTGACCATTTTAGCAGGATCCACCGCTAAGCCTTGCTTAGAAACTATGTGCCCAAGAAATCTAACTCCTTTTTCTCCAAAATGACATTTGGAGGACTTGGCTTTCAACTGATGCGCTCCGAGCATATCCATCACCTCCACGAGATGCCTTGCGTGCTCTTCCTTATCCTTAGAGAAGATCAGAATATCATCTCCGAAGACCACGACAAACTTGTTCAAGAACTCCCTGAACATCCTACTCATCAAGTCCACGAAATATGCGGGTGCATTAGTCAAACCGAATGGCATGACCAGCCATTCTAAGAATCTATCTGGAGTTCTGAACGCAGCTTTGTCTATACTATCCTCAGCTACTCTGAGCTGATGGAATCCAGTAGCAAGATCAAGAGAGAACAGATGTTCCTACAAGCTGATCAATCGGATCATCGATCCTTGGTAATGGTTGTCTATTCTTCTTGTTCAACTCACGATGATCAACACACGGGCGAAGCGAACTGTCCACATTAGTAGCGAATACTACTAGAGCACCTTCCTCGGAAATGCTTCATCGAATGGAGTTCTTCTCAAGCAACTCCTTCACTTGCTTACTTAGCTCCCGTCTCACGGGACCATGTGCCTTACCGGCCACATAACTGGCTTGGCATTATCAACCAGATAAATGCGGAAATCTATCTCTCCTTTAGGGGTAACCCCCTTCACTTCACCCAAGATATCAGGATATTCTCAGACCACCCTCACCGATTGCAAACTATCGATAGACGAGTCGAGGGATTTAAGATAACACAACATGACGAGACTCATAGGGCTACTAGAAATTCCTAGGGTATTACCGAGGCGAGTCATGAGCCTCACAACCCTATGCTCAAAAATCAAGAATGGCTCCAAACTGGACAACCAATCCATGGTCAAAATCAACTCATACCCCATGAAACCGAGAATACAAGCATCACACGAGAACTCTACACTAGAGATAGAGTTTTTCAAATCCACGTAGATAATAGACAAGTGGGCGAAAACCCCAATTGGATTTGAACCACACACGGGATCATAAACTAGACTAGTACTCAGGTGCAAGCTTTCAACTAGATCAGATGAAATAAGCTACGCGATGCACCAAAATCAAACAAGGTATGAACAGGAAAATCAGAAATGTATACAAGGCTTTCAACAGAAATACTACCTCGATCGGGAACTGGAGCAGCATTGAGAGCATGAACTTGCCCTCTCGAAGGTCCAGCACGCTGAGTCTGACCCTGGCCTTGCCCTTGCTTCTTCGGGCAATCCTTACTGAAATGTCCAGTCTCACCGCAGAAAAAGCATTCACCATTATTCCTTTTTCTCTTCCGACAATCCTTACTAAGATGCCCAACTGAACCGCAATAATGGCACTTCCTCTTGTTGTTCTTGCCCTTGTTCTTGTTCTTATTGCCTTGACTGCTCTGACCGCTTGGATTACCTTGATTTCCTTTCCACTGGGAATCAGTCTTCTTGACTTGAGTATCATTCATCTTGATCTCCTCCTTGTCACTCCTACTCTCTTCATTAAGTAGGGCCATATTCACCAAACTCTAAAAAGTTGCCCCCAAGGGTATATGAGTCATGGCCAAACCATGTAATGGCTCGTTTAATCCTAGAGCAAAGTATAGGGCCTTCTTCTGAGCTATGTTAACTAAGTCTAAACCGACCTGAGCCAGTTGATTAAACTGATCTATGTATTCCCTAATAGTCATGTCCCCTTGCCTCAGTGATAGGAACCTTAGTCCAAACTTTCCCCGAAAGTCTTCCCAAGTCTCAATTGGCCTAGCAACGGTGGTGACCACCCACCAACGTGCAGCTTCTTCCTTTAACAACCACACTGCTAATAAAACCTTCCTACGGTCATCTATATTAAAGAAGGTAAAAAGATCTTCGGTTTCTTTCAACCAATTTCTGGCCTCTACATATGTCTCGGTTCCAATGAAATTCACCCAACGCCTTAAAGTTCTTACAAATCTCCGCGAAATCCTCTTGTGGATGCTGAGGGGGAGGAGGAACATTAACTACTGGAGGAGGGGGAACATCAGCGGGGCTGGCTTCGGTCGCCCTAGCCTCAAAAAGTCTCCTATACCAAAAAGGTACGTGTACTCCCTCCGGAATGGCAAAGTTATTGGCCATACTGAAAACGAAGAAAAAAAAAATATAGATTCAAAATGGAGAAAAACGAAGGGATTTTGCTAATGGCTTTTTAGGGAATAGCCTTTAAAATACACTAGACTTTTCTTTGGAAAATACTTTATACTTAGTTTTGAAAATAGTTTTCCAAAAGTTTTCTAAAAAAAACCTTTTTGTTCCTTCTCGTAAACCATATGCTCTGATACAAAATGTAACACCCCACCTCCGCCAGTACCACTCTTGCAAGTGCACTGACTTTGGAGGGGCGTTTGAATCAGGTAAACATGCAAAATGATATATCAAGGCAGAACAAGAACATATGTATATATGTAAACAGAGTAAATAACATAGATAAAACAGCGGAAGATTTAAACCATTTCAAAACAAGTCTGGTACAACATAATATCAATTTTCCCAATAAACAAGTCTAGATAAAACAACATCATCTGAAAACAGAAATACATAAGTGTTATCCCCAAAATACGTGAGAACCATAGCTAGCTTCATGTAGAAAGCGTACATGTACTGAAATCCCACAAGCAAGTAATCCAAAATCCAAGCTAGGCTCTTGTATTCCCTCCCTGAGAACCTGGGGGGGGGGGGAAACGGAAGAAAAGAGGCGAAAGAAAACAGGTCAGTCAAAAAGACTGAGTAAGCCCTACTACAATCAATGTAAACTGATAAAGTTAACTGGTATGGGCAGCAAGGGATGAACATAAGGATAACAACATACTAGCATGATGATTAACTATCAAGGTAGATAAAGGTGTCATCGCATAATCAGGACTAAGGTTTTGCACCACAGGTGTACTAGTAAACTAACATGACTTAAATAAACAAGTATTGATCTCTTGGCCAAGGCTTTGGCCCAATAACATGAAGTGACCCCAATACGGGGTCCAAAGTGTAAACAAGAAGTGATCCCCAGGCCCAAGTTTGGCCCAACATCATGAATGACCTAAATCAAGGTCCAACTAGCACGGTCTAGTCGATCGGCTCCCTAAAGCCTAACTCGCCAAGTGTCGGTGTCTTACGGCCCAACTACGAAGTGTAGCTAAACTGTGCTAGGTCCACCCTAGGGTGTATCAAGTCCTAGGGTGTCAACCACTGACACAAACCAAGCACGCACAGTTTAAACCTACTGGTGCCCGTGCCTGCTTTTTCTAACTCTAGACCATGTGCACGACCATGGCCCGCCTGAACCTACACAGGCGCACCTACACAGCCGTCGTTTTGGTCGCTTACATGTCATCCCAGTAATCGTGCCCCTCCCTAGCCTAGTCCCTAGGGTATCATGATACATCCAAGAGGGTTACTGGTGCAAAGGACCACGTAACTAGGGTTTCCTTAATGGGTTAAACGTGGTTAACCCAACTCATTCAAGTACCAAGTTGGTTAAGTGTACCCAAGGTTCATGACTTAACCCTACCAACCCATCGTGTTTAATTGGTTAAGCATTCAAGCGGTCCATGACTTAACCCCACCATGTAGCATTAATTAATTTAATGCACCCAACCTCTCACATTAGACCTTGTTGTCGTTACTAGTTAGGCCGGGCGGGTCCGGGTAGGTTTACACCACAACTTAGTCTAACCTCGGGTCTCACGTGCAACATGACCAACTACTCACATTGGGTCTTATTGCTTGTAGCCACTAGTTAAGCCGGTCGGTTCTGGGTAGGTTTATGCTACAAGCTCAAACCAACCTCGAGTTGGCCATTCTCATGTTTTCTAAGTGTCATGTCCATCACATTACAAGTTTTCAGGCAATTGGGTAGACCTAACTTAATAGGTAAATTCCCAATGGGTAGACCTAACTTAATAGGTAAATTCCCAAGCTTATGTTTTTATGTCTTTTAAGTTTACCCAACCCCAAACGCAATCCCATCGCTTACATATCGCAATATCGCATAAAGGATAGAAAGAGGGAACTTGGCATAATCATGACATAAAGGTGTTGGAGCCACAAGTTAAACATGGTGGCATATGGGACAAAGATGTGATCATAAACTTGCATATCTTGTTATCAACTTGCAAAATATTCATAAGCATGCATAACATCATTTTAACTTGCATAGTGTTCATATGCATACATAACATGGTTTCAACTTTCATAAAGTTCATATGCATGCATAACATCATTTTAACTTGCATAGTGTTCATATGCATGCATAACATGATCGCATGAACAAAATGTTCAACCCAAACTTGCATAACATACTTGCATACCATAACATGACATACTTGCCTATAAACTTGCATATTACAACATGATAAACTTGCATATCAACTTGCATATTACAACATGATAAACTTGCATATCAACTTACATAACATATGACAACTTGCATATCAAACTTGCATACAAAACTTGCATAACATATGACAACTTGCATATCATACTTGCATAATAAAACTTGCATGACATATGACAACTTGCATATCAAACTTGCATACAAAACTTGCATAACATATGACAACTTGCATATCATACTTGCATAATAAAACTTGCATGACATATGACAACTTGCATATCAAACTTGCATACAAAACTTGCATGACACATCATAGGAAACTCGAATAACACATCATAGAAAACTTGCATATCATACATTTAACTTTAAAGTTCAAGTATGAAAGGAATAGGGCTTACAATGCTTATGCGGACTCAAATGAGTTTAGCAAATGTAAGAAACCCCTTATGCAACTAATTAAACCCCAAAAATGCAAGCAAACTTGATCAAAACTCTCCCTTTAAGATGCCAATAGAGAAACAAGACTTGAATGCAAGCTAATGATGATCATACAAGTCTAAAAACACTTGTATGCATGGGAAATCACTTAGGAATTGATTTAGGAATTGTATGAAGAGAGTGGAGGCCATGAGAGGTTTGATTTTGACATAGTTTAGTTGCTAGAATGAATAATGAATGATTTAGGATAGGTTAGGGTCTTATTTATAGATTAGGCTAGTGATTTAGACCATAGGATTAAACCCTAGTTCTCATCTCAACCCTCCAAATCGAATCTGGCCCCCAAGCTCAACACATTCTCAAAAATGGTGCACTAGGCAGACCTGGGCGTCTGAGCCAAGTCGACAGCCAAGTCGACAGGGCTGTCGACCTGGTCTGACCCAGTCGACTCCCAAGTCGACAGGGCTGTCGACTTGGGTATTGTGGCGGGAATTTTCCCGCCTGGCCCAACTGGCCCAATTTTTCCAATTTCAGGTTTGAATTTGAAATCTGTTTTTACCTTGGAATTTTCTGAAAACTTCGTTGGCCCTTGATCGGGTCATACGAACTCCGATTTTTGAAAACTCGGACTCTATTTCGCGTATTTTTCCGAGACGAACGCAATGGCATAGCCTGTTTCCCTTGATTCAGAATTTAGAATTAAATTCTGCCTCGATTTATGTTATAACAGGTTATTGAAAATACGGGTTGTTACATAGAATACCCAGGTTACTTTATGTACAGGTTAAGAAAATATAACTACAATTGGGCATACATTAGTTTACTATTATAAATATACTTGCCACGTTATATCTATATTTTCCTTAACCGAATTAAGCTGTTAACATGTAACTAGGCCAATAATACACATATTTAGGCACGGTATAATTATTTACCTGACTTCTTTGTTAGGTTACTGTTCACTGTCTTTCTATCTGGACTGCTCCACTTCACTCCATTGCTTATGCCATTTTTCCTTATATGAATGAAGTCAATACCCATGCTCCATTTGCTTGCTTCTGTGTCGAACGGCATCCCCTGTTTCCACCATTGTTTTAAACCACTGCTTGCCATTTTCTCCACCCACTACTACAGTGCCATTTCATCTAACCTATTACTGCATATTTTCCACATTTCATGTCAACCCATTCATCTGAGTTCCGTCCTAGAACAAATGCCACGTTCTCCCTTCATGCCCGCTAACGCAAACCCGCATATACAACCCATTTCTTTGAATCGTGGACACTTAAATCCTTCCCAATGTGTACGATACCACTTTCCTAGTATATTTCTTTCCACCCATATCATCATTTCTCCTATCATCTCGCCATGCACACGTGACACTCCTGCCACTCTCCCTTTCATCGTGTAACCACCTTGTCTGGTTCACGCATCCGATTCCATGGACTTTTGAAGAACTCGCAAGCTTTTCACTTGAGTGCGCCAACCACCTCCAGAGCAGCTTCTCCAATACTTGCCTAAATACCCATTACCATCCGCCTGAACCCGAAATACACACCACTTCGCCCTCGAACTGCACCAGTTTCGACATCAGAGAGCTGCTCCTCGACTCCGTTTGAAGCTCTGGCCGCCACATCATTTCACCAACCCATACTTCCTTTCCTTCATCGCTTCTACACATTCAATAAAACTCTGCACCACCTTTCTCAAATGTCGTACCACCTTCGAGTTCTGATCAACACTAACCAGCAAGAACAACATGTATGCGAAGTCAACTTGATCTTGTTTGTTGAACACGAAAACGGGGACTGTCCCCTTGCCAACATTGTCATCCTCACCTCCGTCCTCTTGAAGCATCGCCCGTCCACCTATCAATGTATGCACCTCCTTTCTCGACCTTCACCGTAGCTCACTTCATAAGCTATGACTTCAAAGCTCCTCTTTTTTATATACGGACATTTATTCGCTATAGAAGTCATTATTGTTTCGTGAAGGGAAGATTTGCATTGGGGAAGGTTTTGCGAAGCTCGTCTATTTAAAAGGGAAATTCCTTGATTACCAAAGTTCTTAGATGACAGGACTGCATATTATAGGTTAAGCTGTTGACGAGCTTTCATCTCAAAGCGATGGCCTATATCACCCAGTCCGTAGGAGTGTGATTTGTATTGATGGAGATTGAACACTGTATGGTATTTATTTTCCTTAGCTTCAAAGTTTGATTCAGCGTGTTCTTAGGGGTTTTACTATTTAATTTACTTAATGTTAAAGTCTGGGTATATTTTAACTGGTCTGAAGTATTATCAATAAGTTGTGATAGGAAAATACATGCAAGAATAGGTGCTGGTAAAGTAAATGAGCAGTCAAACTCAAATATAACATCTGCATTATTGTACAAGAATAAAGTGGCATGTTCTCTTTAGATCTTGGGTACTCTCTTCTTTTTTTTATTTACTTTACTTAGACACTAAGCTTTTATATTTCATTTTATTTTGTTAAGGTATTAAATTTTACGGTTTATCATTGTCACTCATTAACCGTTATATTCAGACCAAAACATACGAGATTCAAACATAAATGAAAATTTACACATTGCTACGCCTTAACGTTCTGATCCTAATGAAATTTTTTCCAATGAAAATGGAGATCGTCTGAAAACAAAATATTTTTAAGGCCTATATAATATATCGAACAATTTCCCATGTGCAAGGCACGGGCATCATCATAAGGTAAGCAATGCATTGAATATTTAAAATAATAAAATAAAATTTAAATATCTAACTAGCAAAATTGCAGGACATTACAAGCATGTTCGACCGACACTTATATACATGTCTGACCCGACCCTATATGAATACGTGTTCGACTGACCCTTGTACTGATGTTCGACCGACCATAGATGCATGTTCGACCGACCCATGAGAGATGCACGACTGGCAATGACTGTGAACTCTTCTGAATATCAATTCCAATCCAACCCGAAGCCGAGATGCAAAGGAAGTTCAGATGAGAAGTGATGACTTAAGATCCAAATGGGAATCGACGGGTTAACTTCTTAAGTTGGGCATTGTTGCGGGACGTGTGCAAAGGGGTTATCGATATCTATAACTTTAGTTCAGTATTGAGAGGGGGGCATTGACTATGGAGCATTGCGGTGGGGTCAGAGGTTGTATGGAGTCGAACTCCATCAGGGCCTCCAAGGACAAAGTGATCGTAGTGATAGTTGGACGGGGTGGGACTCCGTCATGGTCCCGATAGTTCTGGTGATCAAAGTGGTGCATATCATATGCTTTACGCACTGATTGAGAGATGTGAGGATGATTGCTATGTTTGATATTTGCTATCACCATGACATGCACACTCCCATTTTACACTTTATGTCAGTGTACTAGAGTACTGTACATCTTGTTGTGCTAACTCTTTGGTTGCAGGTCCAGTTTCAAGTATGATTATTTGTACCTGTTATTGGTTTATTTTGCTGCTATCGCTCATACCAGACTTTTGCCTGACCCAGAGTTTTATGTCTCTTCTTATTACTGTAGGTGCTCCTAAACGAGCAGACTAAAGACAGGTTAGGTGGTTATGCACGAGTAATAGTCTGGAGACGAGCAAGAGACTTCCACGTACTATTTACATATGTTCTCCCTATGTTGTTGCTGGTCACTACTTTCGTCAATAGTAGTGTAACTTTTCTATTTTTCTTTAGAGACAGTATTTTGAAGTTGTAATAATGGTTTGGATCATAAATTGTATTTTGGATTATGCTAATCTGGTGGATATGGTTTAGTTTTCAGCTTATACACTATCTCGCCTGTTTTGTATCAAGTTATGTTACTATTATATTTTATTCCATGCACTGTGAGATACACTATAGGTTCTTGATGATTCATAGTTTCAAATCCCATTCTTTTGATGACCATCCCGTGCTAGTTGGACATTGGCACAACGCATTTCGTACAAATGTCGGCTTGTGTGGGGCGGCCGTCACATTGCTCGACCCGAACACCCTTGTATCGCATGACCGACTAAAGACCCAAACCACCCCGACCAACCCGATGCTTGCTCAACCTGAACCCAACACTGCTTGACCGACCCGCCTTGCTCGAACCCGGGCTGCTCGACCGACCTAAACCCTGCTCGACCGACCACCCTGACCGAGCCCGTTCTGCATGACCGAACCCTTGTGGCTTGTTCCCTAAGCCATTCTCCAACCAACCGACCACCATGCTCGAACCGTAGCCTGTATTGGTCCAATCCATCACCAAATTTCACCAAAATTTCGAAAAATGATAAGATCGACAAAATCTACTCATCCAATACAACCATAAGCATGTTATGAATTCACTAACAACATGAATATGACAATTTTCACCAAAATTATGCATATTTCACCACAATCATGATAAATGAACACATGAACTAAATTATGGATCTAACTTGCATAAACATATGAAAATTACCGGTTTTAAGTTGCTAAATTAGATCCTATGGCGATTGTTATGAAAATAGACTTACCATGATGTAGATCTGGGAGAAAACACTTGAAATTGATGGAAAAACAAGATCAAAAAATCATATACTTGATTGAATCCGTGTGAAAGATGTATATCACTCACCAATTCTCCAAAATAATCCAAGAACGCTTAGATCTAGAACCGGAAAGAGAAGAACTTGATCCAAACCCTTCAATTTGATGAACTCTCCCTTCGATATGCGTAGATCTAGCTTCAAATGATGTAGTTCTTTGATTCCCTAATGTAGATCTTGAATTTTAATGGTGGAAAGGTGTAGGAGAATGGAGAAATGGAGGATCTCGAGAGCCCCCAAGTGGGAAAATGGAGAAAGTAAACTATTCTCCATGCCTCCTGCCTCCTATTTATAGCCTCCACTGGCCCACTAAAGGGCCTCCCCAAATCAGCCCATTATGGCTTACCAAACGTGAGCAGCCCACTGTAAAACCTTAAAACAACGATTCCTCCCAAACCGCTGAGCCAAATCTTTAATGTGACCACTCTACGAAAAGAGAAACATCATTTCCGTTCCGATGGAATAGGTCTCAACACCTGATTCAATCCAAGTCAGAAGTTATGCCCAAACAAGACGAATATGGGATAAATGGTCACAAACAAAATTAGTAAAAATTATGGACATGTCTCACATCCCCATAAGCAGCATATTAAACTATGAGAATGATCCAACCCTCTGGGAATAAAATAAAATATTTTACGATACTCCGATACGTAAAATGCTGGTTGTTACTTTCTCCCCCTTTAGGAATTTCACCCCTGAAATCCCAACACAAGCAACTACACAATTTCGTATGCCTACCATCTATAAGCAGCCAATTCTATCACTTAAACTAGCAGCCGTACATCCATAGCCTTATCCTATCACGAGGAATTCTACAAACAGAATAGCACAAGTTACAACGATGCATGGTGACACGATACTAATGGGTCATACCGACAAAGAGTTCTGGATGGGTCGCCTTCATGCTCCCTTCTGTTTCCTATGTACAATCATCGTCATCCTCACTCCGGTGTATCTTGACTAACTTAACCGTCTTCCCCCTAAGTTGTTTCATGTATTCCTATAACACGAAGCGGATTACGAGGTGTCGTAACTATGGTCTCAACTTCTTGATCTTCATACTGCTCTGGAGATACCATTACATTCAAATCATTCACGAATTTCCGTAGAAACGACACATGGAAAAAATTATGCACATTTGACAACTTTTCGGGTAACTCCAATCTATATGCGAGCTTTCCAATTCACTCGACTATCGGAAATGGTCCAATGAACCTAGGAGCTAACTTTCCTTTAGGTCTGAATTGAACCACATGCTTTAAGGGAGAAATCTTCACGAAAACCATGTCGCCCATGCCGAATTCCAAATCTTTTCGACGGCCTTTCTGACGATCTTGGTCTGCTTTCATTCCTTGCTGAATGATCTCAATATAATCTTATGTCTCCCTGATCATCTCTGGCCCAAGTATCAACTTATCTCCAGTTTCTAACCAACATGCTGGAGAATTGCACGGTCTACCATACAATGCCTCGTATGGTGCCATCCCAATGCTTAATCGATAGCTATTATTACGTGCAAACTCAACTAGATGTAGATGGTTTTCTCATGATCCCCCAAATTCCAACACACAAGCCCATAGGAGATCTTCCAAAATTCGGGTGACCCTCTCTGTTTGACCATTAGTTTGAGGATGATGAGCCATACTTAAGCACAACTTGGTCCCCAAAGCTTCCTGCAAACTCTTCCAAAATCCAGTCATGAACAATGGATCTCGATCACAAACTATGCTCTTCGGGATACCATGGAATTGAACTATCCATTTTGCATAAAGCTTAACCAGTTTTGATGTTGTTCTGGTCGATCTGACAGGAATGAATCTTGCACTCTTGGTCAAGAAATCACGATGACCCAAATTCCTTTATTTCTTGCCCTAGTTCTAGGTTTTCCATCGAAAAAATCCATCGATACCTGCTTCCACTTCCACGTAGGAACATCTAATGGCTGAAGCAAGCCTCTTGGCTTCTTCTGTTCAGCTTTCACTAACTGACAGTTCATGCACTTGGAAATGAACTTTCCAACATCTTGCTTCATCCCCTCCCATTAGTAGACTCGCTTCATGTCTTGATACATCTTATTACCAATGGGATGAATCGTCAACCTCGAGTGATGACATTCTCTCTGAACCTCATCTCTCAATCCGTCGATATCAGGAACAACCAGTCGTCCCTGCTTTCGAAGCCAACCCTCTAGATCAACCTTGAACTCTTTATTGACTGAGTCGAGCTTGTTGATAAACTCGGCAAGATTTACATCTTGCTTTTTACACTTGCCAATCCTTTCGGTAAGAGTCGGTCTTATTGATATGCTTGCCAACATTTTAGGTTCCAACTCGCACCTTGGCCTGAAATCAAATCTCGCCAAGTACTCGAGGCTCTTCCATTCCGAAAACATCGCTCCCAAACTTGCATGTTTTCGACTTAATGCATCTGCAACTGCGTTGCCTTTGCCCGGAGTATAGGTTATACCTAAAACATACAATGCCAGAAACTCTAACCATCGTTGCTGCCGAAAATTCAAATCCTTTTGGGAGAAAAGATACCTTAACGACTTGTGATCCGTGAACAACTCGAATCGAGCTCCCAACAGGTAATATCTCCACATCTTCAGAGCAAACACAATCGCTGCAAACTCCAAATCATGAGTTGGATAGCTTTTCTCATGCGGCTTTAGCTGTCGACTCGCGTAGGCCACAACCTTATTCTTCTGCATCAGCACTGCTCCAAGTCTAGTACCACATGCATTCGTATACACAACCATCTCTTCATTCCCACTTGGAATAGTCAACACAGGAGCACTCGTCAACCTCTCCTCCAGGATCCTAAACGCTTGTTCACACTCTGCGTCCCATGTGAACACTTGGTTCTTCTTCGTCAATCCTGTTAATGGTGCATCTATCTTGGAGAAATCCTTGATAAACTGTTGGTAATAACCTGCCAACCTAAGGAACCTCCGAACATCCATCACATTGTTTGTCGATCCCAGTCCTGGATTGCTGCCACTTTAGTGGGTCAACCGCTATTACACTTCCAGAAAAAACATGGCCTAAGAACTTCACTTCACCTGTCCAGAAGTGACACTTCGAAAACTTAGCTCTCAGCTGATGCTTTCACAAGATTTCCTAAAAAACTCTCAAGTGTGTCTTGTGTTGTTCTTCATTCTGAGAACTAGATTATCATCAATGAACACAAGCACGAACTTGTTCAACTGATCTCTGAAAACTTTGTTCATAAGATCCACAAAGTATGCTAGTGCGTTAGTCAACCCGAATGGCATCACCAACCATTCGAAAAACCCGGATGGTGTCCTGAAAGATGTCTTTGGCACACTATCCTTTGCCACCCTCAACTGGTGGAATCCCATTGCCAAATACATCTGAAAAAACACTTTAGCCTCGTGAAGCTAGTCGAATAAGTTATCAATCCTTGGAAACGGATACTTGTTCTTCTTGGTCACCTTGTTCAGCTCACGATAGTCCACACACAATCATAACGAGCCATCTGCCTTGGTTGCAAACACCACTAGTGCACTTCATTCAAAACCCTTCTCCGAATGAATTCTTTTCTCAAAAGGTCACGAACTTGCACCTTTAACTCTCGCTGTTCCTTAGGCGCCATCCGCCTAAGAGGCATGACGATTGGTCTAGCACCCTCAACCAAATCGATTCTAAACTTGATCTCACGATGCGGCGGCAACCCTTTAACCTCGTTAAAGACATCCACAAACTTATTTGCGATCAGCACTAATGACAAGTCTTCCTATGAAATCACAAGCGAACATAGATAGCTTACGATGACCCCGATTTCGGGCTTACATCTAATCAACACCTTTCACCCTTCCACATCCCCGACTCTCACATCTAGCTTCTCGTAATTCACCCTTGTCGCATACCTGTTGAGCCAATCCAAGCCCAAGATGATCCCAAACCCAGCGAAGTTCAACACAAAGCAATCACACACAAAAGAGCAAATATGACTCGATAACACTAGACCGTGACACAATATACACAAACTGGACGAATGCCCAATTGGATTAGTCGTAATCAATTGTCTATCAAAAATCTCGGGTTCCAAATCCAAGCGGCACACAAGCTCATTACAAATGAAAGAATGCGATGCTCCAGTTACGAACAACACACGAACTGAAACACCATTAACTGAAAGAGTACCTTGAACGACGGCACCCTTTCCCTTCTCTTCTACAGTTGAAGCTCTCGAAGATAATTGCACGACTTCCAAAGCATATGCCTTCACAACCTATTTACCTTTAATTGACTCTGGACAATCTTTCTTCTCATGTCTAGGTTTTCCACTCTTAAAGCACACTCATTCGAGAAATGAACCTTATGTTGGTAGTTAAAGCAAACCACCTCACTCTTTTTGGCTTCTTCTGGCCATCCTTTCCTTTCTGTTGTTGCTGCTTCCTTTTCTTGTTATTACCTCCTTGTTGTGGCTTCTGAACTTCCTTGGTTGCAGCGACAACATTTGCTTCCTTAGGAAAGAAACTTTCATAGCGAACGACTTTTTCCACAAGCTTCTCAAATGAGTCATCAAGGTGTTCTACCAAAGGTCTTCCTATGTAGGTATCTAGACCCATAACAAAATTCTCGTTCTTCTGATTGGGTGTATCAATATATGAACGAGCATTTCCGGGAAAGGCCTCAAAATCTAAAATATAATCAAGCACAGGACGACCATTATTTTTCATCTCTATGAACTTCTTGAACAAAGCAGACTTCTGAGCAGTGGAGATAAATTTTTTCTTCAAACTTAGATTGGAATTTCTCCCATGAAATCTCCTCCTTCGGAGTTTCAAGTGCAATAGAATTCCACCACTCCATGGCCCTGTCGTGCAATTCCCTTGATGCAAGCTTTCTCTTAGTTGCATCATCTAACCCCAAGTCTCCAAAAATACGGAAACAAGAATCCATCCACCTCTGAACCTCTTTATATGGTTCCGTTACTTTAAATGACTTTCCTTCTAGAGGTGTATAATCTTTGCACAGCTTCGCAAAATCCACAACCCTATGCAACTGCACACCTACATCTACCATGGATACCACTGGAGCGTGTACCCTTCGCATGAATGCTCCCATCATGGCCTCAAACATGGATGAGTAGTCTGGTGCGCCGCCTTTACCCTCTCCAGGCACAGCCCCTTCCCTAGTAGTGTGTCTTGATGCCCATCGACTCATACTAAATCTGCAAATTAGAATGATTAGCTACTTGCAAGAAAAGCTGCTAAATAAGTACAAACACTAATATACTTTATGCACTATATAATATACATCCAACTGAAATCTACAAATACGCCTCTCATATGTAATTACGCCTACGAACTTTGCCTAAAATCATTAACCAAAGCTCTGATACCAAATGTGACGGCCGCCCACAACCCCTACACGAAACAAGAGGAATGATGCGCTAAAAGGCGTGCCAGGCAGATGTGGATGATCATCATGGTATGATAACACTAGGGGAACCTGTCATAAAACTCACAACGCAAGGATAAAATATAATAGAACATATACAACAGACAATACTAGTGAAGCATATTTGAGAAGAAAACACCCAAATTTTCATAACAATTAGAAAGTATATCCAAACCCCAGGATTTCAACATAAGTATATACAAATCTGCCTTACTACAATGCTCAGAGTAGAAACAACAAATAGCGGAAACAAATAATAGATATTAATAAATCTGGTACATAAGCCTCCAGCTCGCCATCGATCATCATCAGGGTCTCACCAAGCTATCACATGTCACCTGCTACTCAGTCTGGCCATCCACAACCGGATGAACATCCCAGGGTAACAAGAGGGAAACATAAAACCGTGAGTCAGACAATAGTCTTAGTGAGCCATAAAATAGCTAATAATATCAATAGTAAAGAATATGAGAATGGATAGATAAACATACTAATCTACCCACAACACTAGTGAAGAACTCAACCTTATCTTCCCTACATTGGACAGTGATAGCCTTTACAAAAACATTTCAACCATATATCCACGGAAATCAGAAAAAACCATTTCACTCCATAACAATCATGGCAACTAATTATATCTAACATAAACCATCCAAGTCGAACTCAACATTCTCCAAGCACAAGCCCAGTGGCCTAAACCAATATCATAAAAGCACCCTAGGAACATCTCCTTTGACGTTGGACAATCTATGTGAGTTAGTACAAACAGAACAACCAATCATCCATGACTGACTCTGGCAATCACTGCCAATCCTGCTTCAAAACCATTATTAATCATATGACGTCCAACCTTGCCATATGTCAAGGGATAATGGTAGCCTCGGTTCTAGCATAAAATCAATATGTCTTTCAATGATACATATGTTCGTCCAACTTGACAACTAGGCCTTCCAATGAAACCTAGGGTACTCGACCAGCAACCTTCTGTTCTTTTAGGGGCCCCTATTATACGCCTGCTATGAGCATTCTACAACTTACGACAACAATAACTTCTCGGCCTTCGCATCTCTAGTCATCCAATCCGATGACTTTTCATGGCTCAAACAACCTTCTCGAGCAACCATTATCCACCAACCCACAACCTTTGATTAGTCATCTCATTCATTGTTCCATACTGATCAACGGACACATTTAACACTTTGAATATTCCTTCTTGAATGCACTTCAAAGACACAACATTACTGAACCAAATACCATCGATATATGCTTCAACACAATTCACAGCATTACATCTATTTGCTATGAAATAAGCAACAACGTTCATGCCATCAATCACAGTGTTTGAAAGCGTTGCCAAAAAAACCTTCATGACCATGCACATTCGAACCTGGCCTGCTCGATCAGCACTCGACCGACCCTGGCCTACTCGATCGACCCAACAATATCATAGCAGAGACCAACCGACCCTGCTGCATGACCCAAGCTCTCTTAACCCCATGTTTGCTTGACTTGAACACCCTTGCATCGCATGACCGACAAGAGTCCCAAACCACCTTGACCGACCCGATGCTTGCTCGATCCGAATGCAACACTGCTCGACCGACCCGTCATGCTCGAGCCCATGCTACTCGACCGACCCAAACCTTGCTTGACCAATCACCCTGACCGAGCCCGTTCTGCACGGCTGAACCCCTGATGCTTATTCCCCAAGCCATTCTCCAACCGACCGACCACCATGCTCGAACCATGGTATGTACCGATCCAATCCATCACCAAATTTCACCAAAACTTCACCAAATGACAAGATCGATGAAATCTACTCATCCTGTTCATCCAGCACAACCATAAGCATGTTATGAATTCACTAGCAACATGAATATGATAGTTTTCACCAAAATTATGCAAATTTCACCAACATCACGTTAAACGAACATATGAACTAAATTATGGACCTAACTTGCATAAACATATGAATATATATGGAAATTACTGTTTTTAAGTTGCTAAATTAGATCTTATGGTGATTCATATGAAAATAGACTTACCATGGTGTAGATCTAGGAGAAAACACTTGAGACTGATCAAAAACAAGATCAAAAACTCATACATTTGATTGAATCCGTGTGAGAGATATATATCACTCACCAATTCTCCAAAATAACATAAAAACACATAGATCTAGAACTGGAAAGCGATGGACTTGATCCAAACTCTTCAGTTTGATGAACTCTCCCTTCGATTTGCGTAGATCTAGCTTCAAACGATGTAGATCTTCAATTCTCTAATGTAGATATTGAATTCTAATGGTGGAAAGGTGTAGGAGAATGGAGACTGGAGGATCACAAGCTCCCCCAAATGAGAGAATGGAGAAACTAAACTATTCTTCATGCCTCCTACCTCCTATTTATAGCTTCCACCAGCCCACTAATGGGCCAAACCAAACCAGCCCATTATGGCTTACCAAACCTGAACAACCAACTGTAAAACCTTAAAACAGCGATTCCTCCCAAACCGTTGAGCCAAATCTTTAGTGTGACCACTCTACGGAAAGAGAAACACCATTTCCTTTCCATTGGCACAGGTCTCACAACCTGATACAATACGAGCCAAAAGTTATGCCACATACAAAAATGACAGGGGGAAAATTATCACAAACAAAATTAGTAAAAATTATGGATATGTCTCATATCCCAATAAGCAACATATTAAATTATGAGAATGCTCCAACCCTCAGGGAATAAAATAAAAATATTTTATGATCCTCCGATACGTAAAATGCGGGCTGTTACATTGGCACGTAGGTTTAACTTGTCTAAGGCATCTACTTTCTGTAGATTAAAGAGATTAAATGTTAGTCGCCGACTCCCGGTTGCACCAAAGTGCAAACGGTTTGTTGTCGGGTTAGAATCGCGTATGCACTCACACATTTGCACGTGGTTCTGCATGATGTGATCTAAATTGGGATAAGTAATACGAAATTAAATTGTATATCGTAGGCCTGTGATCGCGCAAGTTATCGTTCGAAAAATTCCAGAACGGGAATTGATCGCTTGGTGTGCACACTTGAACCATTTAGGCTTATGAGCACACATTCGGTTAACGAATCAAGTCATTCTGCTCGGTTGAGATTTCAAAGCGTATATGCATGATCATTGTCGTGGCTTGGGCACACGATTGCATAATGTGGTTATCGAAACGTCATTGGACTAGGGCTTGATTGTTTCCGGCTGAATCACTTGGATTCACAAGCACAAAACCATTCAACGATCCAAGCTAGTCACGACGGCTAGAGTTTTGAGAACTCGTGTATGCGAACATCACCGTAAGGACAATACTTGCACAATACCAAAAAAGATGATTTATAACTCATATAGTCATGACAATGATGATTCGTAATGGCTATACTCGTGAGTACCAGGCGCGTTGCTAATGTCGTTACAATGTTTTATCACGATACTAGTCGTTATATAAAATGCGCATTTCATAACGAGCATACCTGTTTTAAAATAAATAGGTTATCACAATCCGGATTGTTGTAACTTGCATATTTTGGAACGACAATACTCGTTATAATAAAGTTATTTTGTAACGAGTTTACCTGTTAAAAGTCAAAGATGTTGTAACGGTCATCACTGTTGTAACATAAATATTCTGTAACGAAAGAACCCGTTACAACTACTTCATCTTGTAACGAGATTATCCGTTGTAAACTTGATATGTTGTAACGACTATTACTGTTGTAACGACTATTACTATTGTAACATTTATATTTTGTAACGATAATATCCATTATAACCTTGCCTTTTTGTAATGAGTATATCCGTTGTGATAATAATATATTATCACGATATATTCCGTTGTAATAGCTGGTTTTTGTAACGTTGATAACTGTTGTAACAATTAATACTGTAACTACCTAAACAGCATATACATACTGGACCATATACATGTACCATACACGCAGAATTCACATGAAATAAATGTACAATTCGGAAACAAGTAACAACAAAACTACCGAAACAACAATTGATTTTGTAGCAATACATTTTTCCACAGAGTCCAATGTACGATACATAACATCAACATTTAAAGTTCTAGACAACATAGTTCCAACATAAAACTAAATAAAAATGAGACAAAATACCACTTTAACACTTATGCTGAAAATTCTACAAAGTACGTAGACGACACTTGGACCAAATAATGGAACCTCCATCAATTATGTCAGAAAGCTTGTAGTTACCACTTTGAGGCGCTTTGTAAATAGGTGCTTCAGGATCATATATTTGCTCCACCCATACAACCTTTTCACTATGTAAAACTTCTCTATGATGACATATCTTTTGTGTCCCTAGATGTCCTTTTGCTACCTCTGTCAAATTTTCAGACAATAGCACAACTGATTGCCCTTCCCTTGATGAAGATCCAATAGCATCATTAGAGTGAACTCTCAAGTAGCTCCCACGTTGTCATGATGACTATTATGATTGTGCTCTGTATTGGATGTAGCGTCAGTTCTTGGTATCTGATTTCCTCCAAATTGACTCATAAATTACATCAAACTTTGTTGCATACTTTGCCTAGTAAGAATTCACTGATTTGAGATTATCAGCTAGTTGATTTTGTTTTTCATCCATGTTCATTTTCCACTTTTTATCTTCCTCCTCCTTGAAGTTAGCTATCACTTTTGAGGCTTGTATAACCTTCACTTTTTTTTAGAGTTGCTCTATAGCTAACCATGCAACAATAACTCTTTTTTTCTCTTCTCCAAAAACTTCGGCAATCGGATCCGTATCAAAATCTTTAAAGCTTCCACTTCTGTCATCATCATTGAAACTAGCTCTTGCCTTTTGTCTTTCTTCCGCTGCTTCTACTAATGCCTACACAAATGAATTAACATTTAATTGGATCATTTGCATTTTGAAACATTGTCTGTGTATTTTCGCACATTTAAAAAATTAACATAAATACGTGTTTGTTGGAAGACAACCAACAAATAAACTCTTTCACACATTTACAAAATTGAATTAGTGAAATATGCTATGAAGGTATAGCTGCCTAGTTCAACTAAATTGGATGTGTCAATGGAGAACAGTGTTGTCAAAAAATACACCCTCTTTATCAACTACATCAAAATATCATAACTAGAAAGCTAACCATACTGTTTAAAATATCATAACTACTTAACAATGATGACCATTTCACTATGAAATAATGTCAAGTGCACATCATAGTCATAACTCCATCATACTGTTGCTTTTCCATTACAGGTCTCCACCCCACCACCCTCGCCCCCGATCCCACCTACCTCCCCAACCCTACTTTTCATCTGTTCTTAGCTTCCAAATACTGCAGCTACTTTCACTAATAAATTTGTTTAATACATATTGGTGTCTTATGCATCATTTGCATTTTCATTAGAGTGGTATTTGGCTTTAAGAGTGGTATTTGTAAGTTGTAAGTTGAAGCTATTATCATAGCATAGCACCTGCTATAATATTAATACTAAATTCTTAGCAGTGTGGTTACGAAACATTGTTTCAAATTGGTCAATGTAGAACATGTTACTTTTTCTCTCAGGTGCTGCTCACTAATTTATATTATAGTTGCACACATATGGATTGAGATTAACATTTAGAGAAAACGGAAAAGACATGCATCAAATTTTCATACAATTATAATAATATATAATAATAAATTAACGCCGTGTAGATAATAAATTATGTCGGTGAATTAAAGCATCTGAACATTACGGGAGGGCTAGAGATTTCTGAAGAAAATGTAAACGAATGGTTTTCTTCATATGGTCTTCCATATAATATAATTAATTTACATTGAGAGTATAGTTTGGTTATTTAAAAAAAAAACAGCTTTATTCAAGGTGAAATATTTCCGCTATTAATAAAGACAAATAATTAAAGGAAAGTTTTATCAGGATTCCTTTTTTGTCTTCTGCATTTTTTTTCCTACGGAATATTAGTTATATCATCGAACAGGAAATATTCAACTGTTTTTAACGTATTTCCCGCTGCACAAACATGCACAACACAATTAATATGGTTTTACTATTGAGTTACATAGTAATGGTCATGTAATGCATGAGATTTACTATCGAATTACATAGTTATGCTAACTAATATGATGCGAAGGGGTCCGAGTGATCCAAGGATGTTATGCAATGCTTGTGGACTTATGTGGTAAACAAGGTTGGTCTCTTCATTTATGCGCTTTTGCAATATTGAAAAATATAGTAATAGAACTACTTCAACATTAAATACTTTAGATCCTATCATCAATAATGAAGACAATAGAGCCGTTACAATAGAGCCGTTAGTATGTGAACACGTTTTATCATATTTAGTATGTTTGGTAATTATCTACTAGCCTTTAGGCTCATGCATACTTGGCATGTTTAATACTAGCCGTTAGGCTCATGCATACTTGGTATATTTAATACTAGCCGTTAGGCTCATGCATATTTGGTATATTTTGTACTAGGCGTTGGGCTCATAGCACTATATATATGTGCTCTTTTGATCATGTTTTTGTATCAATAAAATTACAATTGTTCCTCACTAATAACTCTCCTCCTCATCTCTTAATATGGTGTCAAAGCCTTAATGTCAAAAGGCTTATTCTTTATCAAAAGTGTTGATCACGGCTACAAAACCAACTCTGTAGAGCAGACCTCTTTCAACCTTTATTCTTTTCTGGATCTCTACATGCTGTCGTAAGCTTTATCATGTTACGGTGATACAAGTGAGACAAAAAAGCTGCAACTATAAGTAAACTGCCTCATCATATTCCCATATCTAATGGCCAATTACTCCGGCGCCACATCAGTTGTATCAGCAAGCACCATCAACAACACCCCACCAAGCCATCATAACCTGATCAAACCAAAAAGTCAAGTCATTACTACATCGTTGGACGAGGATAACTATATACTATGGAAATACCAAATTGAAATTGCGTTAAAGGGATATGGACTACAAGAGTATGTTAGTGGAACGATAATTATACCACTAGTGATGGTAGTAGACCAAGATGGCAATCTCTCACCGAACCCTGACCACGTCAAATTTCAGAAACAGGACAGCCTATTATCATCATGGCTGCTATCATCGATAAGCCCAAGTTTGTTATCACAGATAGTAGGATGCAACACATCTCATGAAATATGGACCACTGTGCAAAAGATTTTCAGTTCACAATCAACTGCTAGAATCATGCAATATAGAAGGGAATTACAAAATTCTAGAAAAATGAGGCAAGCATGAAAGAATACTTAGAAAAAATTAAAAATCTATATGACAAACTAAATTCTGTTGGCCATAAGATCGGTGATAGTGAGTAAATTCTATTTATTATTGGTGGATTAGATGAATAATACGAATCTCTAGTAACTGTGTTGGCCACATAACAAACCTTACCTGACTTACAGTTCAGCAATCCTCGCTTATGAAGGCAAAATTGACCAAAGAAAAACAACACAAAATAAGTTCTCTGCCAATTATGCCACCGTTAGAAATAAGCAGATACAAGGAGATAACAACAACTATCGTGTGAAATGTCAAATATGCCAAAAGTTTGGTCACATGGCAAACAAATATTACTTCAGGTATAATTCAGACACAGGTGGACAACAGGCAAGCCAAAACTACTTTTCACAAAGAAAAGCACAAGCAAATATGGCAATAACAGGGAATTCAGCTCAAAATAATAATGGCGCAAACCGAAGACATAATGTTGCAGAAGATGATGAAGTAAAAAATGAAGACAATGGCTTCAAAGAATGGTACCCTGACTCAGGAGCGACTCACCAAATAACTAGCAATCTTCAGAATTTAAACATTAGGAACAGAAATTACTCAGGTATAAGGAATTTGCATGTGGGTAATGGTAGTACTGCTAGTATCACACATATAGGCAAAGGGACAATTTTTTGGGAAAAGACAACTCAAATTAAACAATCTTCTTAGGGTACCCACGATTAATAAAAATTTGTTAAGTTTATCAAAATTTGCCAATGACAATAATGTTTACTTTGAATTTCGTCCTAGGTTTTGCCTAGTTAAGGATTCCCTAAATCTTGAAATATTAATTCAAGGTAACCTATACGATGGTTTATACAAATTCAACAACTTGAAGACTACAAAATCAAGTGGAGAATTCTGGTGCAATAATGTAGATGCTAGTAGTGACAATGACTGTATTAGGAATAGCTGCAATAACGTTGATTACGACAATAATAGCAGTAAATGTAACTTGATTAATTCTTGGCATGTAAAATTAGGACATCCTAATCTAGGAACTGTTAAGACTGTTCTACGTAATAATAACGTTCATTATAAAAATGTACCTATCAAACACACATGCACACACTGCCAACTCGGCCACAGCCACAAGCTCCCTTTTAGTGATTCTGAAACCAACTATAATGAGCACTTGAGCTTATAGCCGCTGACTTGTGGGGACCCGTGCCTCTAAATTCATATCAAGGACACAGGTATTATCTTTCTTTTGTGGATGCTTATTGTAGATCTACTTGGATATACATGCTGAAAAATAAATCAGAAGCTTGCAATATAGTTATGCACTTTATAACTCATGTCGAAAAACAAATGAACAGTACTGTTAAGGTTGTTCAGACAGATGGTGACGCTGAGTTTAAACCTCTAACTAATTACTTTCTCAAAAGAGGGATCAAACATAGATTAACTTGCCCCCATACGTCCAAACAAAACAGTTTAGTCAAAAGAAAACATTGAAACATAGTAGAGACTGGTCTAATTTTGTTATCATAAAGCTCATTACCCATGAAATATTGGAATGAAGCTTTCTACACATCGGTATTTCTCATTAACAAGTTGCCAACCAAGTCTTAAACAATGAAAGCCCTCATGAAATGATATACAGCGTTAGACCAGAATATGGTTTTCTAAAAGCATATGGGTGTCTATGTTTTCTATATTTGAGAGGTTATAACAATCATAAACTATGTATGAGATCAAGCCCATGCACATTCATTAGGTGCACACAAAACTAAAAAGGCTATAAGTGCATGGACAAAAATGAAAAAATATATGTTTCTAGACATGTGATATTTGATGAAAACAAGTTTCCTTATGCAGAAAAGCAAATCAGCAAAAAGGATGGGGAACAAAGCATAAACAATAACATACGGTTCGAGTCATTCGATGCTGAACCACCTTCAATTGATAGAAATGAAGAGCAACAACACATAGGCAATTTAAACACACAGGAAGAAATTATGGACCGAACAAATGAGCAAACCAATGAGACACACGATGACTCAGAAGATACGAATGTACATCAATAAAATCAAAACATGCAGTATAGTGAAGATATAGAAAACAACAACCATGCTGACACTACTAGCAACAATGATACACAGCAGTAGACACCACCACAATCAACTGGACATCACATGATCACCAGGTCAAAGAGAGGCATCTTCAAACCCAAAGTATATAATATTTCTGCCATTGAGATCGAACCATTGAATTTCACTAAGGCCATAAGATCAAACAAATGGAAGGAGGCAATGGACACTAAATATAAAGCTCTCATAAGAAACAACACTTGGAGCTTAGTGACTCAAATGAAACACAAAAATGTGATTGGTTGTAGGTGGACATACAAAATAAAAATAAAAGAAGATGGATCTACTAACAAATACAAGGCCAGACTGGTTGCAAAAGGTTACACACAACAATTTGGCTTTGATTTCAACGAAACTTTTTCCCCGATCATAAAACCCATAACCATCATAATTATACTGACCATCGCTCTAAAAAAAGGATGGAAGGTCAGGCAACTGGACATCAACAATGCTTTTTTTAATGGGGAATTGACTGAAGAGGTATACATGCAACAACCTAAAGGATATGGTACTGGTGACAAAGTATGCAAACTACATAAAGCAATATATGGCTTAAAACAAGCTTCGAGAGCTTGGTATGAAAAGCTTAAGTCAACATTGTCTAACATGGGTTTCTCACAAGTTAAATCGGACAATTCTCTATATATGAAGAAGGGCATACATGGAACTGTGTTCATTCTAGTATACGTTGACGACATGCTAATAACAGGAGACAACAGCAAAGAAATAAACAGAACCGTACACAAGCTGGATCAAATTTTTCCATTAAAGACTTAGGGGAACAAATTTTTTTTCTTGAAATACAAGTGATTAGCAAAAACAATGGTGAATTAATATTATCCCAACAAAATTATATCACTGAAATACAACAAAGGGAAAATATGCACAAGGCAAACCAATTACCTACGCCTATGATTAGTAACCTAAGACTATCTAAGCACGAAGGAGAGGCTATCGACAATGCCAAACAATAAATAAGCATAATAGGAGCATTGGAATACGCAACTATTACTCGACCAGACATACGCTATAGCGTTAATAAACTCAGTCAATACATGTAGAACCCTTTATCAGAACATTAGATGGCTTTAAAGAGAGTGTTACGATACTTACAAGGCACAAGACATTACGACATATGCCTAAATTCAGAAAAAGAACTTAACTTACAGTGATTTAGCGATGCCGATTGGGCAAACGATATTGACGATCGAAAGTCCGTCTCAAGATACTGCGTTTACCCCAGTTCCAATATCATTTCCAAGTGTACGAAGAAACAACAGACCACATCCAGATCTAGCGCAGAGGCGGACTACCGTGCACTGGCAAGCGCTACAACTGAAATCACATGGATAGAATCACTGATGGAGGAGCTTGGTTTCAATCCAATACGAAAGCCGGCCATTTGGTGCGATAATAAGAGCACAATATCTTTATCTCTAAACCCTGTCCAACATTCAAGGATGAAACATCTTGAAATTGATCTCCACTTTGTAAGAGAAAGAATGCAATCAGAAGGACTTGCAATATGTCATGTGCCTACATTCTATCAGAGAGAAGATGCTCTTACAAAGGCCCTTTTGACAAGAATTTTATCAGAATGAGAGAGGAATTTCGTCTTATCAGTGGAGGCGGAAGCCAGAATGAAAAAGGAAACCTTAGTTCGAACCGAGGGGGAATAGCGAAGACAATAGAGCCGTTAGTGTGTGAACACGTTTTATCACATTTAGTATGTTTTGTAATTATCTACTAGCCGTTAGCTCATGCATACTTGGTATATTTAATACTAGCCGTTAGGCTCATGCATACTTGTTATATTTAATACTAGCCATTAGGCTCATGCATATTTAGTATATCTTGTGCTAGCCGTTGGGCTTATAGCATTATATATATGTGCTCTTTGTATCATATTGTTGTATCAATAAAATTACAATTGTTCCTCACTAATAACTCTCCTCCTCATCTCTTAATAATTAATTCTTGCACATGCCATTTTGAAAATAAAGAAAAATAATAAAATCAAAATGACCATTAAGAAAGATATAGCGAACCAACTTTGCCTATTGAATTAACATAATTGTGTTAGTTTATTAAGAGTGGTATTTGTGTCAGTTTTCAATAAAAAGATCATTTGCATTTTCATTAGAAAATAAATAAAATTGTATCACATTGTTTTGTTTGTTTCACAGTTTTGTTTTGCACTTAAGTTCTCTTCATTTTAGAAAATTCACTTTGCATGTGCATCGAAAATTCTATTTTCAGCTTGTTTTGATCACTTTGCATTTAAAGTTCTTCTCTTCATTTTAGAAAAAATCAAACATTTTGTGTTACCCTTCTGCATTTGAATTCCATTTTTGATATTTGTTCTTTGTTAATATTTTTTTCATCATATCACACTGTTAAAAGCTTTTTTGTAAACTTATAAATAGACCACACAATAATGAATTTGTTCAAGACATAAAGTTATACGGTTTTGTTAACATGTGCTTTTGTTATAAAAAAATTAAAAAAAAAAAAAACTAGTTAATAAATTTTACTTGCATATTTCTCTGCTGCGCATGGAATAACCGTCCCAGTTTTTTTACTTGTATGTCCAACTTTCCAGACCATGGTACATGTAACCTTCTCTCCTGAATTCTTTGCTTCCTACACAAATAAAGGTAAACAAATTATTTGAATATACTATATGTTAGTAATGTTCACGAGAGAGTAGCTACATTGTGAAAACCCGTAACTTCCCCGTAAAGGAAAGTGTCGGATAGTTCGAGAACAAACCACAACAGAACACATACAGAAGAACATTTCACTATATATTACAACAGTGCATCAGATTACAAGAATATACAGAGTATAAATGATTATTACACAGAAATATCATAGATTTAAATTACATTTAAATACATAGCAGCGAAAAATAATACAATACACAACTAGAAGAGATATACGGATACAAAGCTTTTCGGATATCGTTCCAGCTGTAAACCAGGATCCTGTGAATCTAAATCTGCAAAACCGAAACTACTAGCTGCCCGTGTCAAAATAAGGGCACCCAGAGTTTAGGTCAAAACAATAAACTCCAGGTCAGTCATGGGACTGGTGTGAGAACTAAAACAGTTATTAATCTTTATTTTAAATCATTAGGTAAATCAAGGGACCACGCCGTATAACACGGAACGGGTTTCCTCCCAAGAATACCAGTGCATATAACAAACAGCGCAATGCTAAATAAAGAAAAATGAAGCTGTTATAAGACCCATGTCCTATCACACAATGCAACGCAAGCCGGGGGATAGGGTTTTCCCTTATAACAGCCAAAGAATGCTTGATACGGTTAAAACAAATCATTTGATACTATTATAAGTGCATAGTGTATAAAACAACTTCAAATCATAAGTATCAATCATAGGCGGCATGGGTACCATATATCATGTCGCCATATATAGGTTTACAACTAAAACCGCAAAGTCACGTATTTGGAAATTGGGTTTCCATCTATGAACCGAGGCAAAAGATAGTCCTCAACCGATTCGAGACGCTCTAGCCCACCCCTCAGGACCCCGACTCAGGTGGGCCCTTGGATCCTCAGGGCCAGTCCACCGATGTGGATTAAACTTAAACCCTGAACATGCATTTCCCCGCCCTATGGGGCGTAAACGAGCCAACTAAATGACTCCATCGGTTCGAGAACGACCGATCAATCCGAGGCGCCTCGCAACAGCAACAACCACATAAGTCAAACTCGTCAGGGCGTGTAAAACCACTGACGCCACTTCTAGCTAGAAAGAAACGCATGCCCTCCCTGACGTCCTCTCCCGTTTTTGGTTCATACCGGGTGTGAAACTCGCGAAGCAAATGTTACACAAAGCTACGCCACAAAGGCCTTGCTTTGATCATCACCACAAGACTTTGCTTTTCAACAGAAGCCTCAATCAATTGCCACTTAGGCATGCCACACAGGCAATTCACTCCATGCGTTTGATATCCATCAATATATAACCCCTGAGCTCGTACGTCTCAGAGAAGGGCGTTAAGCAAGAGAATAAATTCTCCGCCGCCAAACAGATATATATTTAATAGAGATCAATCACACAGACTAAAATCCAATGTCAGACACACAGTCCATTTACAAGTCCGTTCTGGGTCTGAACGAAACCGGAGGCACCTAGTACCCCGCATATCCATCGATCTCCAAGTACGTCTGGACGATCACTAACTGTTTCCATCTTCTTGGGTGTACAGCCCAATCAAGATCGTCAGAAATCACCTAAACGACGTGAAGACCTCCGGTCTTCGACCATCGTCTTCATCTTCGACTTATCGTCGTATCAGTTATTCAGAATGGGATAAACCCGGTCTTTCCAAATAACTCGCGTATATTTTAAATAAGTGTTACACAAACACAACATACGCCTCATTCCAATTCATCAGTCACTAACCGTAAATTAATCAAGAGAATAATTCCCCAAATATAAACCCTGAAGGCCGAAACCAACATTAGATCAATATCCAGAAAACCATTCTGCTTAGCTAACCGACAGTTAGTTTCTAAATTTCACATTCATAGGGAAAGGTTCCCATTAATCTTATCAAAGATAAGTTCTTGAATTTATTCTTTAATCTACTTTTGAATTTCGATTCAACTAGCCGGGATTAACGAAACTTACCGAAGTAATCATTTGTTTTAATTTCCCAATCCCAACCTATTTATCCCATGAAGTAAAACTGGTAATACTTCATATCTAACACCACGGTGTTATCGGTAAATTCAATTACCATTTCACGTTCAAATCTAATTAAAGATTTAACTATCGCCTGGAGCAAAACTGGTGATACTCCATTCTCGATTATTTCAATCTAATTAAAGATTCATTAAAACTCCACTTAGTTTTAATCGTTGACTGGGTTAAAGAATCGGTGTCATTTAAAACACGGTTCACGATAAACCCAAAGTCACATTCACTAATTATCTGGTTAAAGAACGAGTGTTATTTAAAACACTGTTCACGATAAACCCAAAAATCAATATCAATTCAATTCCAATTAAATATTGTTTAATTGGTACACTTCACTAAATCTAAATAAAAACATTTAACCTTTTCTCAACTGGGTTCAAGAACAGTGTTAGTGAAGACACCACTCACGACAAACCCAAATCACATTCGATATTCAATACAAGGCTCTGAATAGAAAATATATCGGCTTATATTCAATATCGAATTCTACGACTAACAAATGTCGTATTGGAAATAACGATATAAATATATATCTTTCAAATTTCCATAACAACATCTGTATAATCACGAATTCCAACATCGAAATATTCCGAAGACAATTTCGATTCAAATCCACTCCAATGCAATCATTGGATATTCTGGTTATTTTTAAAACCCTTTTTAAATTCAATTTATTTATTTAAAAATAAATATAATTATAATTCTAGTTCAAAACCAGTTCATTTCGATAAAAATCTATTTTTATCTTTTCAAACATGAAGTTTTTCATCCCAAATCTTCACAAATCATTTCTTATGATTTTACACAAATTATTACTATTTTTAATAATTTTATCAAGGCCCGTACAGTCGATTTCCATCAATGGCCATCGAACTGCACTTATAGCGACCTTTTTCAAATTTGATTTGGACATAATTCCAAATCCAACCGTTAGATTTCAAATTTCTAATATTCATTAGAAAGCTCTTTTCGATACGAACCCAACGGTTCCGGTTTTAGGAGAATCCGACGGTCGGATCTCCCGTAATGTCCGTTTGAAATAAATGGTCGAAATTCACGAACTGCCGTGGCGCGGCGCGTTCTATTCAGGCCATTATATTATATATATAATATATATAATATATATTTCGTCGATTTCTATTTAAAACGAATTATATAAATAGTTTTAAAATTCGTTTCAAAATCTATTTCAACTTCTATTTCAATTCAAATCAAAATTGAATTCTTCTTTATAAATTCGTTTTAAAATTCATTTCTATTCAATTCAAATTTCAATTCAATTTGAATTCATTTCAATTCAATTTGAATTCATTTTCAATTCAATTCATTTTGAAATCGTTTTCAATTCAATTCATTTAGAAATCGTTTTCAATTCAATTCATTTCGAAATCGTTTTCAATTCAATTCATTTCGAAATCGTTTTCAATTCAATTCATTTCGAAATCGTTTTCAATTCAATTCATTTCGAAATCGTTTTCAATTCAATTCATTTCCAAATCGTTTTCAATTCAATTCATTTCCAAATCGTTTTCAATTCAATTTGAATTCGTTTTCAATTCAATTCATATCGAAATCGTTTTCAATTCAATTCATTTCGAAATCGTTTTCAATTCAATTTGAATTCGTTTTCAATTCAATTCATTTCGAAATCGTTTTCAATTCAATTTATTTCCAAATCGTTTTCAATTCAATTCATTTCCTTTCGAAATCGTTTTCAATTCAATTCATTTCCTTTCGAAATCGTTTTCAATTCAATTTGAATTCGTTTTCAATTCAATTCATTTCGAAATCGTTTTCAATTCAATTCATTTCGAAATCGTTTTCAATTCAATTCATTTCGAAATCGTTTTCAATTCAATTCATTTCGAAATCGTTTTCAATTCAATTCATTTCGAAATCGTTTTCAATTCAATTCATTTCCAAATCGTTTTCAATTCAATTCATTTCGAAATCGTTTTCAATTCAATTCATTTCGAAATCGTTTTCAATTCAATTCATTTCCAAATCTTTTTCAATTCAATTCATTTCGAAAACGTTTTCAATTCAATTCATTTCGAAATCGTTTTCAATTCAATTCATTTCCAAATCGTTTTCAATTCAATTTGAATTCGTTTTCAATTCAATTCATTTCGAAATCGTTTTCAATTCAATTCATTTCGAAATCGTTTTCAATTCAATTCATTTCGAAATCGTTTTCAATTCAATTCATTTCCTTTCAAAATCGTTTTCAATTCAATTTGAATTCGTTTTCAATTCAATTCATTTCGAAATTGTTTTCAATTCAATTCATTTCGAAATCGTTTTCAATTCAATTCATTTCGAAATCAATAAAACCGATATAAATATCGTTTACGTTAAAATGGCGTCAATCTAATCAACACGGCTTCATAAATTTCTATTTTCAAAATAGTTGTTATTATCAAAATATTTCGTTCAACACATGACCAATCTCAATGGAGTACTGTCAACACATGAACCTTTATTTTATATTGATAAAGATGTAAATTTTATTATCAAAATATTTCGTTCAACACATGACCAATCTCAATGGATGAGTACTGTCAACACATGAACTTTTATTTTATAATATTCTTTATTTTTCAAATTGGAATGAGGCCCAATCAATTACCATATGAAGTTAATTATATGGATTTTCATACAACACATGTATATAATAGCATCGAAAAATAATCAACCATCAACCAAAGTGCACTACACTGTATAAGCATCAAATATAGATATTCAACGCTTATAACAGCCTGTCAATCAATCGATCGACATATTTAATCAATCAGGATGAGTGAACTTCAAATTTCATCCCAACACCCGTGTGGGGTTTTCAAACAATCAAACACAGATTTTAGTTGTGCAGTTGGGCGATGTGTAAAATTTATCGTCCCAATCAATATCAGTCAAATCAGTGTATATAAACAAATCGGCCGATTTGTTTATAAATATTTATTTATTCACTTTCACGTTAAAAATTATATTTTTAACGATAAAACATTTTATTTCAACATATGAATTTCTATTCAATTCATTTATTCGATAAAATGATATTTTTATTTTTCTAACATATTTTAGAAAATTTCGGCGGCATAACGGCACGATACTAGAAACGGGACGAGGCCTAGCCTTATCCCCGGTCTAGTGAAGGCCCACGCCATTCACACATCAATCATATCAATTTCATTTCACCAAACAATTCAAATCAACTCAAACAATCTAACTAACAACACAGCCAAACAAACAAGTCCATGGTCTGTGGACGATTGTGTCGGGTGCTACTAAGCACCGTCTGCATCCTAGTATATATATATATATAACTAGAAAAATAAATTGGAAGGTGAGAAATTCTCACCGATAGCTATCCAAGCTCCACAGCACTTCTAATGCAGGAAATCTTCGCCAACTCGCCTTTTGTCACTTCCGTTGTCCGCTTTCACTACATATGCAAAAATCGAATTTTACTTCGCTATTCGAAATATAAAAATCGAATTTTTATTTCAAAGTTCAATATATAAAAATCGAATTTTTATTTCAAAGTTCAATATATAAAAATCGAATTTTTATTTCAAAGTTCAATATATAAAAATCGAATTTTTATTTCAAAGTTCAATATATAAAAATCGAATTTTTATTTCAAAGTTCAATATATAAAAATCGAATTTTTATTTCAAAGTTCGATATATAAAAATCGAATTTTTATTTCAAAGTTCAATATATAAAAATCGAATTTTTATTTCAAAGTTCAATATATAAAAATCGAATTTTTATTTCAAAGTTCAATATATAAAAATCGAATTTTTATTTCAAAGTTCAATATATAAAAATCGAATTTTTATTTCAAAGTTCAATATATAAAAATCGAATTTTTTATTTCGAAGTTCAATATATAAAAATCATATTTTTATTTCGAAGTTCAATATATAAAATTCATATTTTTATTTCGAAGTTCAATATATAAAAATCATATTTTTATTTCGAAGTTCAATATATAAAAATCATATTTTTATTTCGTTATACTTTGTATAAAAATCGAATTTTTACTACTATGTTATATAGATAAAAATTATATTTTTATCACGCTATTTCCCATATAAAGATCTCGCCTTTTCAAATTAAAAGATTTCATCTTTATAAAAATCTCATTTTTATATTTCCTACGCATATAAAGATGATATTTTTAATATTCCTATAATGTAAAAATTATATTCTTAATACTTTAAAAATATAAAAATCATATTTTTAATACTTTGAAAATATAAAAATCATATTTTCCTTTACTATGTTATTCAATATATAAAAATCATAACATTATATAAATTTCTGATTTTTCTGTTCTAATTAAAAATCAGTCTTCATACAAACGAAAAGAGAGAAGAAAAAAAACTATAAAAATAAAAAAAAAACTTATCGTTTGAAGAAAACGGGGTGGACTTCCGCTGGTGGCCGGAGTCCTCATTGCTGGCAGCGCGATGGACTGAGGTTCGGCGAGGGTGGTCGGACGGAGGCCGATTAGAGGGGGTAGGGCGCCGGTTCTTCACTTCGAGTGGGCTCGATTTGGGGAAATAGGGCTTGGAGACGTTAGCGTCGGTGAGGGGGGGGGGGGGGGAAGTGGTCGGAGTAGGGTGATGGCGGGCAGAGGGGGCGACGGCCTCCTGGAGCGGCGAAGGTGAATCTCGATGGGGGGGCGACGGGTTTGAAGAGGCATCGTGGTTTTTTTTTCTTTTTTTTTCTGAAAGGAATGTTTAGGGTAGAGAAAGAATAGGATGGGAGGCTTTATATTTTAATTAATTTATTCACTAAAAGTTGACTTTTTATTTCGACCTCAAAATGAGGCCCACCGCCTGTCGTCCATAACGTTTTACCCCCATTCCGAACCCAATGGGATATGTATCGCAAGCTGATTCTATCGTCTCGATAAGTTTCCGTTGAATTTACATTTAAATCGCTATATTGAAATTTAAACGTACATTTCAATTTACCGGGGTCACATACTAACTCTATAAATTCCATAAAAATATTTTCTAGCTTCGTATTGACGATACGGTCCTAACAAAACTAGTTTCGTCGAATTCTGAGACCGTTTGAAAAATGGCCAATTTCCAGTCGATTAAAATCAACTGAAACTGGTCAAACGCGTTTTCCTTTGCCACGCTCACATATTGATTCGAAAAATTATGAAATTCGAAACCTAGCAATAATTTAACAACACGGACCCAACAAAAGTGGTTTCGTCGAAATCCGAGGTCGTTTGCAAAATGTCCATTTTTAAGGGCATGAATTCCATAGCGACTATTCAGAATTTTCAACTGGACATATCTTTTGATTCCCGCTACGAACTTTTGATTTTTCGGATTCGTTGGAAAGATATTCACTATTAGATTCCATTATTTTTGGTTTCACTAAAATCCGGATTGTTTTGCACCCGGTACATTCAATTGAAGTTTGAAATCGAATTATCGAACTACCGCGCCATTTTCAATTCTATTTATAATTATATATAAATATTTATATTCTAATGACGACGCGTATAATATATACGTTCGATTTATATTCAAAATAAATTTCTCGTCGGTATTATTTAAAATAATTCATTTTAAATAAACAAAATTCGCTAAAATTGCCAAAATAAAAATTTTAAACTGGCCCACATTTTACGGGTTGTTACAATCTCCCCTACTTAAAACTTTTCGTCCCCGAAAAGGAACAAAGTCGAAAGTGGTTTGATTAATCAACTCTACGCTCGATCTGACTTCCATTCTCCAACTCTTTAGTTTCTGAGAATTTTCAAAATTTCAAAAATTTGGCTAACACCCTAAATTTTCGAAAAATTTCGCCATAACCTCCCATGCACCGGGAGCATCGGGGAATTTCAAATAGCTTCCCCGGTCCTTCAGATCTCAAAAAGAAAAAGAAAAAGCCAAGCGGCTAGCCAATAGGCTCACAAAATCATCATCACCCAAACAAAACAGTAAATTATGTAATAAACATGTACCTATTTGTCGGGCAAACAAATTTTATTCTCAGCTCTAGCCTCCTTGCTATGACCTGTTCAATGATATACATGTATATGCAAGCAAATGCGACCAATTTTCAATACAGTTCAATATTTGGTTCAATTAGGCTAAATGGTTCAAAATTATCAAACAAATAAACAAACAACACAAACATCAATCAATTAGTGGATAAACGTTTCAAATTGATAATTTGATATATATACAGAAAATCATGTTTTGGTGCCAATTCACGACAATGTGTTCTAACTATATTAGTTTTGGTTCTCACACCAGTCTAATGGAAACATATATAAATCACACCTTCGAAACACGAAAATAAATACTGGTGATGGCGCGCCATCATCAGAATCATGTCCGGGCGACTAGAGTGTGACTCTATATCTATCCAGTATATTAAAATTTCGAATACACGCGGATCAGACGTATACGCAAAATCTATATATACTGGATTGTCCACATCAATATAAATAGATAATCAAATACGAATAATTGATTTAAATCTTCAAAACCAAAAATTTGTTTTCATTTTCAAAAATATACTCTTCACACTCGTTCTAGGATACTACTGATCCCATCTCTAACGAGTCATTCTCGTTGGATATTACTAATCCAATTTCTGATGAATTCTTTCGTACAGTTCTAATGTGTCTTGTTCTCTGCTTTGTAAACCAAAGCTCTGATACCAACTGTGAAAACCCGTAACTTCCCCGTAAAGGAAAGTGTCGGATAGTTCGAGAACAAACCACAACAGAACACATACAGAAGAACATTTCACTATATATTACAACAGTGCATCAGATTACAAGAATATACAGAGTATAAATGATTATTACACAGAAATATCAGAGATTTAAATTACATTTAAATACATAGCAGCGGAAAATAATACAATACACAACTAGAAGAGATATACGGATACAAAGCTTTCCGGATATCGTTCCAGCTATAAACCAGGATCCTGTGAATCTAAATCTGCAAAACCGAAACTACTAGCTGCCCGTGTCAAAATAAGGGCACCCAGAGTTTAGGTTAAAACAATAAACTCCAGGTCAGTCATGGGACTGGTGTGAGAACTAAAACAGTTATTAATCTTTATTATAAATCATTTGGTAAATCAAGGGACCACGCCGTATAACACGGAACGGGTTTCCTCCCAAGAATACCATTGCATAAAACAAGCAGCGCAATGCTAAATAAAGAAAAATGAAGCTGTTATAAGACCCATGTCCTATCACACAATGCAACGCAAGCCGGGGGATAGGGTTTTCCCTTATAACAGCCAAAGAATGCTTGATACGGTTAAAACAAATCGTTTGATACTATTATAAGTGCATAGTGTATAAAACAACTTCAAATCATAAGTATCAATCATAGGCGGCATGGGTACCATATATCATGTCGCCATATATAGGTTTACAACTAAAACCGCAAAGTCACGTATTTGGAAATTGGGTTTCCATCTATGAACCGAGGCAAAAGGTAGTCCTCAACCGATTCGAGACGCTCTAGCCCGCCCCTCAGGACCCAGACTCAGGTGGGCCCATGGATCCTCAGGGCCAGTCCACCGATGTGGATTAAACTTAAACCCTGAACATGCATTTCCCCGCCCTATGGGGCGTAAACGAGCCAACTAAATGACTCCATCGGTTCGAGAACGACCGATCAATCCGAGGCGCCTCGCAACAGCAACAACCACATAAGTCAAACTCGTCAGGGCGTGTAAAACCACTGACGCCACTTCTAGCTAGAAAGAAACGCATGCCCTCCCTGACGTCCTCTCCCGTTTTTGGTTCATACCGGGTGTGAAACTCGCGAAGCAAACGTTACACAAAGCTACGCCACAAAGGCCTTGCTTTGATCATCACCACAAGACTTTGCTTTTCAACAGAAGCCTCGATCAATTGCCACTTAGGCATGCCACACAGGCAATTCACTCCATGCGTTTGATATCCATCAATATATAACCCCTGAGCTCGTACGTCTCAGAGAAGGGCGTTAAGCAAGAGAATAAATTCTCCGCCGCCAAACAGATATATATTTAATAGAGATCAATCACACAGACTAAAATCCAATGTCAGACACACAGTCCATTTACAAGTCCGTTCTGGGTCTGAATGAAACCGGAGGCACCTAGTACCCCGCATATCCATCGATCTCCAAGTACGTCTGGACGATCACTAACTGTTTCCATCTTCTTGGGTGTACAGCCCAATCAAGATGGTCAGAAATCACCCAAACGACGTGAAGACCTCCGGTCTTCGACCATCGTCTTCATCTTCGACTTATCGTCGTGTCAGTTATTCAGAATGGGATAAACCCGGTCTTTCCGAATAACTCGCGTATATTTTAAATAAGTGTTACACAAACACAACATACGCCTCATTCCAATTCATCAGTCACTAACCGTAAATTAATCAAGAGAATAATTCCCCAAATATAAACCCCGAAGGCGGAAACCAACATCAGATCAATATCCAGAAAACCATTCTGCTTAGCTAATCGACAGTTAGTTTCTAAATTTCACATTCATAGGTAAAGGTTCCCATTAATCTTATCAAAGATAAATTCTTGAATTTATTCTTTAATCTACTTTTGAATTTCGATTCAACTAGCCGGGATTAACGAAACTTACCGAAGTAATCATTTGTTTTAATTTCCCAATCCCAACCTATTTATCCCATGAAGTAAAACTGGTAATACTTCATATCTAACACCACGGTGTTATCGGTAAATTCAATTACCATTTCACGTTCAAATCTAATTAAAGATTTAACTATCGCCTGGAGCAAAACTGGTGATACTCCATTCTCGATTATTTCAATCTAATTAAAGATTCATTAAAACTCCACTTAGTTTTAATCGTTGACTGGGTTAAAGAATCAGTGTCATTTAAAACACGGTTCACGATAAACCCAAAGTCACATTCATTAATTATCGTGTTAAAGAACGAGTGTTATTTAAAACACTGTTCACGATAAACCCAAAAATCAATATCAATTCAATTCCAATTAAATATTGTTTAATTGGTACACTTCATTAAATCTAAATAAAAAGATTTAACCTTTTCTCAACTGGGTTCAAGAACAGTGTTAGTGAAGACACCACTCACGACAAACCCAAATCACATTCGATATTCAATACAAGGCTCTGAATAGAAAATATATCGGCTTATATTCAATATCGAATTCTACGACTAACAAATGTCGTATTGGAAATAACGATATAAATATATATCTTTCAAATTTCCATAACAACATCTGTATAATCACGAATTCCAACATCGAAATATTCCGAAGACAATTTCGATTCAAATCCACTCCAATGCAATCATTGGATATTCTGGTTATTTTTAAAACCCTTTTTAAATTCAATTTATTTATTTAAAAATAAATATAATTATAATTCTAGTTCAAAACTAGTTCATTTCGATAAAAATCTATTTTTATCTTTTCAAACATGAAGTTTTTCATCCCAAATCTTCACAAATCATTTCTTATGATTTTACACAAATTATTACTATTTTTAATAATTTTATCAAGGCCCGTACAGTCGATTTCCATCAATGACCATCGAACTGCACTTATAGCGACCTTTTTCAAATTTGATTTGGACATAATTCCAAATCCAACCGTTAGATTTCAAATTTCTAATATTCATTAGAAAGCTCTTTTCGATACGAACCCAACGGTTCCGGTTTTAGGAGAATCCGACGGTCGGATCTCCCGTAATGTCCGTTTGAAATAAATGGTCGAAATTCACGAACTGCCGCGGCGCGGCGCGTTCTATTCAGGCCATTATATTATATATATAATATATATAATATATATTTCGTCGATTTCTATTTAAAACGAATTATATAAATAGTTTTAAAATTCGTTTCAAAATCTATTTCAACTTCTATTTCAATTCAAATCAAAATTGAATTCTTCTTTATAAATTCGTTTTAAAATTCATTTCTATTCAATTCAAATTTCAATTCAATTTGAATTCATTTCAATTCAATTTGAATTCATTTTCAATTCAATTCATTTCGAAATCGTTTTCAATTCCATTCATTTCGAAATCGTTTTCAATTCCATTCATTTCGAAATCGTTTTCAATTCAATTCATTTCGAAATCGTTTTCAATTCAATTCATTTCCAAATCGTTTTCAATTCAATTCATTTCCAAATCGTTTTCAATTCAATTCATTTCCAAATCGTTTTCAATTCAATTTGAATTCGTTTTCAATTCAATTCATTTCGAAATCGTTTTCAATTCAATTCATTTCGAAATCCTTTTCAATTCAATTTGAATTCGTTTTCAATTCAATTCATTTCGAAATCGTTTTCAATTCAATTTATTTCCAAATCGTTTTCAATTCAATTCATTTCCTTCCGAAATCGTTTTCAATTCAATTCATTTCCTTTCGAAATCGTTTTCAATTCAATTTGAATTCATTTTCAATTCAATTCATTTCGAAATCGTTTTCAATTCAATTCATTTCGAAATCGTTTTCAATTCAATTCATTTCGAAATCGTTTTCAATTCAATTCATTTCGAAATCGTTTTCAATTCAATTCATTTCGAAATCGTTTTCAATTCAATTCATTTCGAAATCGTTTTCAATTCAATTCATTTCGAAATCGTTTTCAATTCAATTCATTTCCAAATCGTTTTCAATTCAATTCATTTCGAAATCGTTTTCAATTCAATTCATTTCGAAATCGTTTTCAATTCAATTCATTTCCAAATCATTTTCAATTCAATTCATTTCGAAATCGTTTTCAATTCAATTCATTTCGAAATCGTTTTCAATTCAATTCATTTCCAAATCGTTTTCAATTCAATTTGAATTCGTTTTCAATTCAATTCATTTCGAAATCGTCTTCAATTCAATTCATTTCGAAATCGTTTTCAATTCAATTCATTTCGAAATCGTTTTCAATTCAATTCATTTCCTTTCGAAATCGTTTTCAATTCAATTTGAATTCGTTTTCAATTCAATTCATTTCGAAATCGTTTTCAATTCAATTCATTTCGAAATCGTTTTCAATTCAATTCATTTCGAAATCGTTTTCAATTCAATTCATTTCGAAATCAATAAAATCGATATAAATATCGTTTACGTTAAAATGGCGTCAATCTAATCAACACGGCTTCATAAATTTCTATTTTCAAAATAGTTGTTATTATCAAAATATTTCGTTCAACACATGACCAATCTCAATGGATGAGTACTGTCAACACATGAACCTTTATTTTATATTGATAAAGATGTAAATTTTATTATCAAAATATTTCGTTCAACACATGACCAATCTCAATGGATGAGTACTGTCAACACATGAACTTTTATTTTATAATATTCTTTATTTTTCAAATTGGAATGAGGCCCAATCAATTACCATATGAAGTTAATTATATGGATTTTCATACAACACATGTATATAATAGCATCGAAAAATAATCAACCATCAACCAAAGTGCACTACACTGTATAAGCATCAAATATAGATATTCAACGCTTATAACAGCCTGTCAATCAATCGATCGACATATTTAATCAATCAGGATGAGTGAACTTCAAATTTCATCCCAACACCCGTGTGGGGTTTTCAAACAATCAAACACAGATTTTAGTTGTGCAGTTGGGCGATGTGTAAAATTTATCGTCCCAATCAATATCAGTCAAATCAGTGTATATAAACAAATCGGCCGATTTGTTTATAAATATTTATTTATTCACTTTCACGTTAAAAATTATATTTTTAACGATAAAACATTTTATTTCAACATATGAATTTCTATTCAATTCATTTATTCGATAGAATGATATTTTTATTTTTCTAACATATTTTAGAAAATTTCGGCGGCATAACGGCACGATACTAGAAACGGGACGAGGCCTAGCCTTATCCCCGATCTAGCGAAGGCCCACGCCATTCACACATCAATCATATCAATTTCATTTCACCAAACAATTCAAATCAACTCAAACAATCTAACTAACAACACAGCCAAACAAACAAGTCCATGGTCTGTGGACGATTGTGTCGGGTGCTACTAAGCACAGTCTGCATCCTAGTATAAATATATATAACTAGAAAAATAAATTGAAAGGTGAGAAATTCTCACCGATAGCTATCCAAGCTCCACGGCACTTCTAATGCAGGAAATCTTCGCCAACTCGCCTTTTGTCGCTTCCGTTGTCCGCTTTCACTACATATGCAAAAATCGAATTTTACTTCGCTATTCGATATATAAAAATCGAATTTTTATTTCAAAGTTCAATATATAAAAATTGAATTTTTATTTCAAAGTTCAATATATAAAAATCGAATTTTTATTTCAAAGTTCAATATATAAAAATCAAATTTTTTATTTCAAAGTTCAATATATAAAAATCGAATTTTTATTTCAAAGTTCAATATATAAAAATCGAATTTTTATTTCAAAGTTCAATATATAAAAATCGAATTTTTATATCAAAGTTCAATATATAAAAATCGAATTTTTATTTCAAAGTTCAATATATAAAAATCGAATTTTTATTTCAAAGTTCAATATATAAAAATCGAATTTTTATTTCAAAGTTCAATATATAAAAATCGAATTTTTATTTCAAAGTTCAATATATAAAAATCGAATTTTTATTTCAAAGTTCAATATATAAAAATCGAATTTTTATTTCAAAGTTCAATATATAAAAATCGAATTTTTATTTCAAAGTTCAATATATAAAAATCAAATTTTTTATTTCGATGTTCAATATATAAAAATCATATTTTTATTTCGAAGTTCAATATATAAAAATCATATTTTTATTTCGAAGTTCAATATATAAAAATCATATTTTTATTTCGAAGTTCAATATATAAAAATCATATTTTTATTTCGAAGTTCAATATATAAAAATCATATTTTTATTTCGTTATACTTTGTATAAATATCGAATTTTTACTACTATGTTATATAGATAAAAATTATATTTTTATCACGCTATTTCCCATATAAAGATCTCGCCTTTTCAAATTAAAAGATTTCATCTTTATAAAAATCTCATTTTTATATTTCCTACGCATATAAAGATGATATTTTTAATATTCCTATAATGTAAAAATTATATTCTTAATACTTTAAAAATATAAAAATCATATTTTTAATACTTTGAAAATATAAAAATCATATTTTCCTTTACTATGTTATTCAATATATAAAAATCATAACATTATATAAATTTCTGATTTTTCTGTTCTAATTAAAAATCAGTCTTCATACAAACGAAAAGAGAGAAGAAAAAAAAACTATAAAAATAAAAAAAAACTTACCGTTTGAAGAAAACGGGGTGGACTTCCGCTGGTGGCCGGAGTCCTCATTGCTGGCGGCGCGACGGACTGAGGTTCGGCGAGGGTGGTCGGACGGAGGCCGATTAGAGGGGGTAGGGCGCCGGTTCTTCACTTCGAGTGGGCTCGATTTGGGGAAATAGGGCTTGGAGACGGTAGCGTCGGTGGGGGGGGGGGGGGAAGTGGTCGGAGTAGGGTGATGGCGGGCAGAGGGGGCGGCGGCCTCCTGGAGCGGCGAAGGTGAATCTCGATGGGGGGGCGACGGGTTTGAAGAGGCATCGTGGTTTTTTTTTTCTTTTTTTTTTTCTGAAAGGAATGTTTAGGGGAGAGAAAGAATAGGATGGGAGGCTTTATATTTTAATTAATTTATTGACTAAAAGTTGACTTTTTATTTCGACCTCAAAATGAGGCCCACCGCCTGTCGTCCATAACGTTTTACCCCCATTCCGAACCCAATGGGATATGTATCGCAAGCTGATTCTATCGTCTCGATAAGTTTCCGTTGAATTTACATTTAAATCGCTATATTGAAATTTAAACGTACATTTCAATTTACCGGGGTCACATACTAACTCTATAAATTCCATAAAAATATTTTCTAGCTTCGTATTGACGATACGGTCCTAACAAAACTAGTTTCGTCGAATTCTGAGACCGTTTGAAAAATGGCCAATTTCCAGTCGATTAAAATCAACTGAAACTGGTCAAACGCGTTTTCCTTTGCCACGCTCACATATTGATTCGAAAAATTATGAAATTCGAAACCTAGCAATAATTTAACAACACGGACCCAACAAAAGTGGTTTCGTCGAAATCCGAGGTCGTTTGCAAAATGTCCATTTTTAAGGGCATGAATTCCATAGCGACTATTCAGAATTTTCAACTGGACATATCTTTTGATTCCCGCTACGAACTTTCGATTTTTCGGATTCGTTGGAAAGATATTCACTATTAGATTCCATTATTTTTGGTTTCACTAAAATCCGGATTGTTTTGCACCCGGTACATTCAATTGAAGTTTGAAATCGAATTATCGAACTACCGCGCCATTTTCAATTCTATTTATAATTATATATAAATATTTATATTCTAACGACGACGCGTATAATATATACGTTCGATTTATATTCAAAATAAATTTCTCGTCGATATTATTTAAAATAATTCATTTTAAATAAACAAAATTCGCTAAAATTGCCAAAATAAAAATTTTAAACTGGCCCACATTTTACGGGTTGTTACAATCATACCGGCTCTTCATATAATCTATGATAAGATTTTCTCCCAAGGTATAAGTCATCGTACATTTGCTTTTATTGTTAGCATTAGTTTTGCACTGTTTCCTCTTTTTGTCCGTGTACTCAATGTCAAGAAATCTCTTCCACCAAACCTTATCAATGTCATCGGGACAGTTCTCATACAAATTTCTTTGGGTATGAGTTGTCCATCTTGTTAAGGTAGGTTTTGCGCACTTTCGACTTCATTGATCTATAATATTGTGGACAAGATTTCTCTAATATTGGTCTAGAAACCTTGGGATTAATATTCAACTCAAATTCCCTCTACATGCATGCAAGAAAAATATTAATTAGAATATATGTGCAAGTCATATTAGGGGGGGTTTACGTACAAAAATAGTAGTAAAATATGTGCAAGTCATACTATTTGTAAAAGAAATAAGCACAACTAAAAAGTGTGATTCAAGTAAAGGAAATAAAAAGGATGTGACACTCATGCCTCATAAAACAATTGCATGAGTGAAAGATAATATCATCCTAGTTGCTTTCATACATAAAAAAACAACAGTAATATTTTTGTAAGCAAGATCAGCCACCACAGATGCAAAATCAGTTTGATAAAATATTAATCACTTATTAATTCGTGTCACATAAGCAAACCAACCAGTCTAGTTAACATACCTTTTTAATTCTACAGACTATATATAATATCGCTGGAACCATCTAATTACAAGTAATCACTATTTTGAAATAGTAGTTTGTACTATGTCTTTTTTGATGTCCTAGAAGAACTGCTTTATTGGACCATTGGTATTCAATCTCCATCATCATCCATTTTCTGATCACTCATCGGTGGGAATATAGTATCAATTTTATATCGACGCCACTTGTAAAACGATTCAGAATAAGCGTTTTAACTAGAAATTTTTTAACATTTATACAACACACGTTTATTAATGTATTATTCTTGTTGAATACAAATTTTAATATTTCCAAGTATTAATGATACACACGAGCATTTTATACTAGCATAATACATTCCAATCAAATCGGTAAGTATTTTGAAACTAAAATTGTTTTAAAGTGCGGGTTAAGCTAGGTAAGTGATGCATGAATATGGATTGACAAACCTGTTAGCTTTGAAAATTTCTCATTACAGCAAACAGGTGCCAACTTATAAGTAAATCACAGATGGTGAAGATGGAAAACACGGTTCAATGTACCTACACAACACGTGATTTCAGAACCTAAGCCTGCGATATGGGCGATATAGACAAACAATGCTTTCAAAGTAGTGCACACTAGATGCGAGCTCATTAACTTATGCAGCAGATCCACACCGCCAACAACCGACAAAAAATGGAACTTGGGTTGATCATTTGATAATTATTTTGCTGAGAAGAAAGATTATGTTTGAACAGTAGCATTACTTAAACATTGCAAGGAGGACGTGATAAAATATCCATTCATCCATTTGATTCGGCTATTCCGTCTCATATAATTTTGGATTTTCTAGTACTTCTGCTGGACAGAAGATTCAACCGAAGAATTTGTTTATTGGGGATTTTATTTGGAAAAGTGATTCCTTATTTATTCATTTTTATCTTCGCATGGATTAATTTGTTAATTCGAGTTAAGTTATTCACCAGCGATCGTAGCAGAAGGGCATTGCTAAATTCTTACTGCAGAACGGAAAGCAGAAATGAAGCTAAACATACAAAACCAAGCCAATGGTCATATAATGTGAGTTTTATAGTGCGCCTGAAATACAGGTTTAAAAACAGGAAGTTGAAAATAAAACCAGCAGCACTAAATTGTCAAATTATATCTCAAATTAAGACAACAATTGATTTTATAATCTTTATCAAATGTAGAATTGGAACACAATTTGGTTCCACCGAACAACAAATTAATAAGATGTTCTGCTATATTCTTCTCAGTGTGCATCACATCAATAATGTGTCATTCTTTATGAGTACTCCAATACTCTAAAGTGAATAAAATTGACTTCTTGTACCATGCAGGTCTTTCTCCATCTTCAATCTCACTTACAAAATCATCATCAATATCAACATTATCAGCCTTGCGTTTTGTGTTTTTTAACTTTTTACCTGGTTATACATACATACATACATATATATATATATATATATATGTGTGTGTGTGTGTGTGTGTGTGTGTGTGTGTGTGTGGGTGTGTGTGTGTATGATCAAGTTTCTCTAAAAGGGATGGTCCAACTAATCGAGTTGGAGGTTCCTTATACTCTATACATCTGTACCAACAATGTTTCAATTCTCTATATAGGTGATCATTCTTTAAAAATCTTCTATACTTTGTATAAACTATCTTATTACCAGCACACTCTGACTCAGTCTCTATCGCACATATTGGGCATGATTTATATCCATGTGTTACACAACCAGATATATTCCCAAATGCAGGTAATTCATGAATTCCCTATAACAACATTGCTCGTAAAATAAAATGCTCTTTTCTATCCATGTCAAATGCAGGTGTTCCTTCAATCCAAAGTTGTTTTAACTCATTACAAGTGGTTGTAGATATACAACAATGTCTTGACATGGTTCTCTTGGTCCAGGAATTAACAAGCAAAGCATTTGAAACTATGGTTTCATGCATAATGAAGGAGGCAAGTTATGAGGAATCATACACACAGGCCAACAACTATAACCATTTGACTGAGCTCCACTAGGATTAAACCCATCAGTAGTAATGCCGAGCCAAACATTTTGTCCATTTGTAGAAAACTCTGGCCATCTATTTTTAAGAGATCTCCATTTAGCTGAGTCAATAAGATAATGCATGGAGTTCCAACAAGGTTTTGCTTCGGTATGCCATAACATTTTTCGAGCTATCCATGGTATGGTGTACAACCTTGTTAGTCTAGGCGCGAATGGAAAATATTTCAAAACTTTTCTTAGTTGTTTTGCGACTTCCACTTGTTTTCCCTTTTCTTTGACTTTAAACCTAGAAGTATGGCAACGAGGACATTCCAGTGCATTCTCATACTCTTTCAAAAATAAAATGCAATCATTTTCACAAGCATGTTTCATTTTACATTCATTCCCAAATCTTTTATCATCGTTTTCATTGTATGGTACTTATCAAGTAGTGTATTTGCTTAAGGAAGCCACTGTTTCAACCGCCCTAATAATTCAGTCATACTATTTCTAGACCAATTGAATTCCTTTTTCAAATTGTGAAGCTCTATAATGACGCTTAATGTTGTAAGACAATGTTTGTAAGAAGGATATAATTATTCATTGGCTTTGAATTTGTATTCATGGTATTTCTTCCTCTGGTTGTCACCATAAGTTGTATGCTCACTACCATGTAATCCATATGCATCTTCTATCAGGTTTCCAAGATCACTTTCTATATGAGTTGCCTCTCTATACTTATGGGAGATGTAAGTGTCACTAACATCATTAGGCACATTATCGACTACTACTTCAATATCGGTACTCTCCCCATGGAAAAACCACTCATCATATGTTGGGTCCATACCATAAATAATCAAGTGTTTTTCAACTATTTCAAAAGCCAACTTTTTAGATTTTCTACACTTTATACAAGGGCAACAACATACTCTAAAATCAGGCGGTGAATGCTTCTCCTCGAAATTCATAAAAGGTCGAACACCTTGTATATATTCATCTTTGTTTCTATGTCGAATTTTAATCCACTCTCTTGAGGACGGTTTTGACATTGAAAAATACTCTTAGTTTTCCTGAATAATTAAAAACGTAAAAAAATAAGAATATATAACTAAATTTATATAGATAAAATAGAAATGACTACTTATGCTATTTCAGCACTCTCTATTTTTGCAGTAGTGATTATTTATGATGTTACATATTTTTAAAAACACATTAAATTTGTCTTACTTGTGAACTGAAAATGAGGCTATTAGACATTGTACACATCTACTGAACGATCATACGAACTTGTATTTCTTGGGATTTTACAGTAAATCTACTTGCATGAAGAGATGTAGAAGGCAGTTTTTCTCGGTATAACAACAAATGTCCAAGCCTAGATGGAAAAATATCTAAACTGATGAAGTTTCACTAGGACATTACTAAGGATGATCCATATGGAAAATATGTTTGGTTAGCTAGACTAACTTAGGCATTAGCCATAAGTTTTTATCTTTAATACTAAAAATAGACATACTTTGGTTTTTCCACATAGAAAGAATGATTTCTTCTGAATAAGTTAATAGAAAAGGAATTGAAGCTTTGCTTTAGTTGGTTTGGCATATAATTTAGTAAAAGGCTGTATTCAGTATTCACTCTAAGTGCAGGCTGGAGTTTGCAATTGTAATGCTGAAATTGGTTCAAAATTGTTCAAGAAAATAACATTACAGTTTCTTTATAACATGCATTAAATTAGCTTAATTTAAATGTGGTTTATATCAAGTTTCGCATAGCTAGTCCTATTTCTTTTCCCTTCCTCATGCACATTCCTATTTTCATTTCAATTGTGTTTACCTTCTCCTAAAATATAATATCAAGAATTGTAATATTAAGTTTATAATATATTAGATTGCAGCAGGTTTACTGCATATATATTGGACTGCCCAATGCATTTTTTATAAAATTGACGTTTAATCGGATTTTTAATTGTTCAATGATATACTTTCATGGGATGTAGAATATAACCATTCATATGGATGTCCAGAAATATACTCATAGAGACAATGTAAATGTTGTTGGGTTACAGTATGTTTAATCCCTCAATATGCATCTATTACATCTATTAAAGAATTGCTGTGAGACCTGAAAATTTTGACAGAAAACTGTACGAAAACAGAATCAGTGTCCCCTTTGAATTTCCGCATTTCCATCTGACATTCCATTTTTTTTTCCTAAGCCCTCACCTTTTTTTTGACCATCTAGCAGCTCCCAATATATTATCTCTGTAACAGCCCGCATTTTACGTACCGGAAGATCGTAAAATATATTTATCTTATTCTATGAGGGTTGGATCATTCTCATCTTTTAATATGTTGTTTATGGGGATGCGAGACATGTCCATAATTTTTACCAATTTTGGTTGTGACCATTTTGCCCCTGTCAGCCTTGTATAAGGCATAACTTTTGACTCAGGTCGAATCAGAGGGTTAGACCTGTGCCATTAGAAAGAAATTGATGATTGCCTTTCCGTAGAGTGGTTATATTAAGGATTTGGCTCAGCGGTTTGGGAGAAATCACTGTTTTAAGGTTTTTCAGTTGGCTATTTAGGTTTTGGAGCCTTAGTGGAATCCTATAAATAGGGGGTGAGAGTTGAGGGAAAAGGATTACTTTTTCCCATTCTCTCATTTGAAGGCATTTGATCTTCTTCTTCCTCCAATACCTTTCCACCATTAAAAAACCAAATCTAAGGGAGGAAATCGAAGATCTACACCATCCATGACAAGATCTACATCATTTCAAAGGCGAATTCATCGGATCGAGGGGTTTGATCCGGAGTGCTCGCTGCCTGGATTTTTATTTCTATCATTTTAGATTGTTTCGGCAAATCGGTGAGTGATTTACATCTCTCACATGAATGCAATGAAGTATATGAGTGTTTGTGCATGTTTTTCATCAAATTGGGATGTTTTACGGTAGATTTACACCATTATAAGTTCATTTTCATATGCATCACCCTATGATCTAATCAAACAAGTTTTACTTGTTAATTTCATGTCATTTTACATGTTTATATTAGTTAGATCTCTCATTTTGATCATACGTTCATTTTAATGGTTTTTGGGTGAGATTTACACCATTTTTGTGGTAATCGTCATATTAATGTGGTTAGTAATGTTATGTTATGTTTATGATTGTGTTTGATGATTTTTTTGATGATTTTGGTTGAGTTGGTTTCCTCGGATTCGACGTTTGTCGAAGTTTTGGTCAAAATCAGAGTTGAAATGCAATATGCAGGAATTGGCTCGGCCATAGATTGAATCGGCCAAAAATTGGCTCGATCAGGTGTTGGCTCGGCCATAGGCTAAATCGTCCAGTAGTTGGCTCAGCTACAGGTTGAAACGGCCAGGAGTTGACTCAACCATAGGTTGAATCGGTCAGAAGTCGAATTGAAACGAAGTTGGATCGGATCGGATCGGGTCATATTTTTGACCGGGTCATATTTGGATCGGGTTGGTCATGGTTGGATCGGTCGAGTTTGAAGCCAGAAGGGCGTTGGATCGGGTCGGCCTAGTTTGGATCGGGTCGGTCTAAAAGGGGAAGGATCGGTCATGTTTTTAGCAGCGATTTTAAACGCTGTGATTGATAGTGATGATGCTATGGTTTGTTTCCAACTGGGTCATTTTCTGAAAAAGTACGTTTTTCGGGTACGACTCAGATTTAGACAAAAGGTCTGAAAAATATATTTTTTGGGGGCAACCCCCTTGAACCCTAGCCGCAGCGTAGTGGTGCAATTGGCTCAGTGATGATGTGACTTCGAAGTAAATTCAGGTAGGAAGGTTCGAAGTGTTGAATGTGTTCGTTTATCAAGGTGGAACAACGAATGAGGTAACAACTTAAAGGTCGTGGGCTGGTGGATGATGGGTACTCGAGAAGGTTGCTTGAGCAGTAAATAGCTGTAAAGGTTGGACGACTAGAGATATTGAAGGCCGAGAGATTGTCGTTGTCGTAAGTCCTAGCAGGCCCAAAGCAGGGGTACGATGAGGGCACCTAATAGACCGGAAGGTTGCTGGTTAAGTACTTTGGGTATTGTTGAAAGGCCTAGTTGTCAAGGTTAGACATATGAAGTTTATGTTAGAACTGGGGTTACCAATAGCCCTTGAATTATGGCAAGGCTGGCCGTCATACGATTAACGATGGTTTCAAAGCAGGATTGGCGGTGATAGCCAGAGTCAGTGATGGACGATTGGTTGTTCTGTTTGTACTATCTCACATAGATTATCCAAAGTCGAGGGAGATGTTCTTTGTGTGTTTAACTGATATTGGTCTAGGCCTTTGGGGAGAGTACTTAGGGATGTTAAACTCGATTAGGGTTATCTGTGTGAGACTTATATAATCTGGATGTCATGTGTGTTTTCCATGATTGAATGAGTGTTCTGCTTTCTATGGATGAATGGTTGAATTGTTATTGTAAAGGCTGTCACTGCCCGATGTGGGGAAGATAAGGTTGAGTTCGTCTCTGGTGTCATGGGTAGATTAGTATATTTATCTATCCTTTCTCGTACACTTTATTGTTGAAGTTTGTTAGCTGTTTTATCGCTCACTAAGACTGTTGTAACACCCCGCGAATTATATGACTGTGAAATTAACAAATTAAAGTATAATTAATCTGAAATCAAAGAACTAAGGGAAACGGGATACGCCATTGCGTTCGTCTCGGAAAAATACGCAAAATAGAGTCCGAGTTTTCGAAAAACGGAGTCCGTATGAAGAAAATATGGCCTTCGGAAGTTTGAGAATCAAATTTAAAATTCAAACAGAATAAATCAAGTTTAAATTCGAAAACGGGGCCCATTGGGCCAGGGCGGAAAAACGCCGCCTGACACACCCAGGTCGACTGGGCTGTCGACCTGGTCTAGCCAGGTCGACAGGCCTGTCGACAGGGCTGTCGACAGGGGTGTCGACCTGGTCCAGACCCAGGTCGAGCCCAGTCTAACCCGGCTGGCCTATTCTCTATGTGGTCGATTTTCTGTGGTCTGCTTTGTCACTAGGGCTAGGTGGCAAGTTTTAATTGGTCTCTCCTTAGAATGAATGGCTACGATCAATCCAAGCAACATCAATGGTCCTAATCAGTTCCTAACCTCTATATAAACAACCCTAGACTAAACCCTAATCTATTCATTCAAAAATAAGATCATAGCCGCCATGTTGCTGAGGAACGACTAGGAGTAGCCACCAAATTGGAGAGAGGATTAGGAGGAAGATTCTAAAGCTTAAAGCAACCTAAGCAAATCAATTCAACAAAGGAATTTGCGTCTTCAATCCCTAAATTAGAGAATTCATCACACCATTGTAAGTAGAGTATTACTTTGGTATGAATAAACAGTTGTGTTGGTTTGTATGCTTGAATTGTGGCAATAGAGTTATTCATATTTGTGCGTTCTTATCAATTTGAAATATTATATACGTTTGGGTATTCTTGAATTATGTTATTCATGTTATAAAGAACTACATGCGGTAGTTCTATGCATGTATACGTTTGGAATATTTCGCAAATTATGTAATCCATGTTGAAACTACATGTATGTAGTTGATTTAAATTCATGCAAGTTGGGATTTTGCTTCTATGCCACCATGATGTATATTTTTGTGCATAAATCATTTTGTAAGTAATTGGAACAAGTTTGGTTATTATACATATGAAATTATGTTGAGAATTTGGCATTATGTTTTAAGCCATGCTTTTGTACTAGAAAACCTATTTGCAAATTTATGAATATGGCTAGGCTATGAATGATATTTGGCATAATTGAAAACCATGATTAGGTCTACCTTGTTTACAAGAATTATATGATAACATATGTGGTACATGGCTAGGTTAGGTTCCAAAAGTCCCTTTTTGTAAGTTTACATGACTAAAGTAAGAATCATGATTTCATGTTAGAAATATTTATGCCATGGTTATGTGAACAAATTTAACTATACTTATGCCATGCTTATGTTTGATATTATGCCATGCTTATGTTTGACATTATGCCATGCTTATGCTAGAAATATTTATGCCATGCTTATGTTTGACATTATGCCATGCTTATGCTAGAAATATTTATGCCATGCTTATGTTTGACATTATGAATAAATAAAAGTATAGGTTCATGTTGTAGTTATGACTATGAGTCAATAATGATACCCAATTTAGATCCTTATCTCAACTACAAGTTCACATGCTTTGATTCATGTCACCTATGCTTTATGACCAAAGTATATGTCATTACTATGCAAGTACACCAGTTTCTATTTTGTATTTCCAACGTCATATTGCAAGTTCATGCGCTCACATTCCCCTCTTTGTGTATCACGCTTTAAGCCTCCCCTTTTCGCATGGCTAAATTGGGCTTTAAAAGGCTGAGCCCAATATATATAAACAGACGTGTAAAACGGGGGAAAATAACGTTGGGTTAAAATTACTAATGAATGAAAATATAAAATAGAAGGGCCCAAGTTCAAGTATGGGTTGGGCCCATGATTGGTGTAACCTTTACACCATTAACTTAATAATGGGCCGCAAATATTTACATATAAGAAATAAAGAGGAATGACAAAATATGTAAATGTAGAACATACGATGTGTTTAACCCGAGGTTGGATTGAGTTGTGATGTAAACCTGCCCGGAACCGCCCGGCTGTCCAGTAGTCACAACAATACCTATTCAATGTGGGAGGTTAAACATGGAGCCCAATAAGGACCCGAGGTCAGACTGAGTTGTGGCGTAAGACTGCCCGGAACCAACCGGCAACAGGCAGCCACAACAATACCTGTCTAATGTGAGAGGCCAGGGCCTTAATAAGACAATTAAGGCTGAGTCAGGATTGTTACGATTAAGTGAACTAAAGACTTAATCAAAATGGAACATGCTAAACTAAACGGACTGGTGGGGGTTAGGTTAGAAAACACTTAACCAACTTAGCATGTTGGCTTGAGATAGAAAACCTAGTAACGGGGGACCCTTTTCAGCAGTAACCCTAGAAGGTGTATCAGGATACCCTGAAACTAGGCAGGGTGGGGCACGATTACTGGGCTGATTGTAAGAGGTCAAAGCGACGGCGGTGGTGTAGCAGTGTAGGTTCTAACGGAGTGCGGGCGTGCACACACTCCGGCGCAGAAAAATAAGGCACTGGACACCAGTAGCATACCTGTGCACTCTAAGGTTGTGTTGGGTTGCCACTATGGGACTTGATACACCCCATGGTGGGACCAGCATAGGTAACTACAAACATCGGGGGCCGTAAGACACATGTAACTACGCGAGTAGGAGCCGATAATCATAGAATGGAACACATCACCCTGATTATGGGGTGCCAGTTGGAAACTAGTTTATATGGGTTCAGAGATCAACATGGGGTACGATAGTATATTCGACCCTAGACAACTTAACCAAGTTTATAGTGCATGCCCACTTCTTGTTTATACTTATCATACCCAGTTCTTTATTCATAGACAAAATAGTACTAGACTTACTCAGGCTTTATGTCTGACTCTACTTTTCTTTCGTCTTCTTTCTTCCGTTTCCCCCCCCCCCCCGGTCCGGAGGGAGGGAACACAGCAGCTTGACCTACCTCAACATCCAGCTTGAAGAAGAGAAATGTATTGCTTGGACTTTCCTGTTTTGAACTATGGATTTGGACAATCCACTATGGGGCTTTTGCAGTTTATCTATGTTTTATTTATGCTTCTTTAAATAATGTACTCAAGACAGATTATGAAAGTGTTATGTTATGTTTTTGGAAAGGATGTTGTTGTAACACGTATTTGACTTTATGAAATAAAGTTTGTTGTTCTTCCGCTGTTTACAAATATGTGTTCTTATATCTGTCTTGTATATCTGTGACTTGTACTTATAAACCTCCACCAAAATTAGGGCATTCCCTTTGAGAGTGACCCTAACGGAGGTGGGGTGTTTCACTTGGTATCAGAGCATAGGTTTACCAGATAAGATAAAAAGTTTTGAAAAATTATTTTCAAAAAGGAAATTTAAAGAAGCATTTTTAAAAGAAAAATGTTATTTTATTTTAAAAAAGGCAAAGTCCACTCCCCAAAGCCATAGGTACTATCTCTTATCCTTCGTTTTGAATCTATCCTTTTTGTTTCAGCATGTCCCAAGAACTTAACTTGCCGGAAGGGGTGCCAATACCTGGTTGGTTTAGACGGTTCTTAGAAGTAAGGTCCACTCAGCCAGGTCCTACCATTCCTCCTCCCCCAGCTGAAGGAAATCATCCAGCCGCAGCGGCACCTTTTCCTCCACCTCCTCCTCGGGGAAGCACGTTTGCTAAGATATGTAAAGATTTTAAAGCTATGGGAGGAAGGGATTTCCATGGAACTGAGTCCTTCGTAGCAGCTAGAAATTGGCTGAAAGAAACTGAGGAACTATTCATCATCTTTGAGGTAGAGGATAGACAAAAAGTACAATTGGCAGTATGTCTATTGAAGGGCGAGGCTTCCTACTGGTGGGAAGTCACTAATGCTGAAAGACCAGTGGAGACATGGGAGGACTTTAGGGCAAGGTTTGAGACTAAATTTCTCTCAGATGCGGAAAGAAGTTTGCAGTTGGAAAAATTCTTATTCGTTAAGCAAGGGGACAAGACGGTCAGAGAGTATGTGAATCAGTTCGATGAGCTGGCTAGGTTTGGGCTTGACCTAGTCAACACTCCGCAGAAGAAGGCTCTCCGTTTCGTCAAAGGGTTGAATGAGCCATTACACAGTTTGGCCATGACCCATATACCCATGGGAGCCATGTATGAAAGATTGGTGCAAATGGCATTGCTGAATGAAGAGGATAAAGGCAAGAAGAAAGAGGGTTTGCAGCCTAAGAAGACAGACTTTGAGAAAGGCGGGAAAGGCAACAAGGAGAAGAGGAAGTGTAATTTCTGTGGCAAAGTGGGGCACTTAGTAAAGGACTGCCGGAAAAAGAGGGCCAAGGAGAATGGTGGGTGCTTTTCTTGCGGTGAGACAGGCCACAGGGCTAAAGACTGCCCAAAGAAACGAGGACAGGGGCAGAGGGCTGGATCCACCCCAGGGGCACAGGTTCATGTGCTGGAAGCGCCACCTTTGCAACAGCGAGGTATAAATACTTCCGTAGAAAGTGTAGTTTATCTTTATGATCACCCCGTTCGCACCTTATTTGATTCTGGCGCATCACACTCCTTTATCTCGTCTGCTTTAGTAGAATCTCTGCACCTAAAAACTAGTATGGTAGAGGACCCCTTAATTGTTTCAAACCCAATTGGGGGCCCGGCTCATTTGTCTATGATCTGTGTGGGATTGAAAATCTCTATTCTAAGCGTAGAATTTCAATGTAGTGCCTTTGTTTTGGGCTTTTCGGGTTATGGTTTGATTTTGGGTATGGATTGGCTATCCAGTAATGGGGCCATCCTTGATTGTGAGAAAAGGGTTGTTAGGCTCCTAACCCAGCTCAGTAATGCTTTGGAAATTTCTTGTAATCCCTCGTATGCAGTTATGCTTAGTTATCTTGAATCGCTAGAAGCCTCTGTTGAAAATTTGCAATCAGTTAGAGTGGTCCGGGAATATCCGGATGTCTTTGAAGAGGTGAAGGGCTTGCCTCCGAAGCGGGAAATAGACTTCCGCATATATCTTGTAGATAATGCAAAGCCCGTTGCGTTGCCCGTTAGACATATGGCTCCACGGGAAAGGAAAGAGCTCAGTAAACAGATTAAAGAGCTTCTAGAAAAGGGGTTCATTAGGAGGAGCATTTCAGAATGGGGCGCTCCAGTGGTGTTCGCTACAAAGGCGGATGGTTCACTCCGTCTATGTGTTGACTATAGGGAGCTCAACAAGCTAACGAAAAAGAATAGGCACCCTCTCCCTAGAATTGACGATTTATTTGACCAGCTTGTAGGAGCGTCTGTTTTCTCCCAACTCGATTTAGCAACCGGTTTTCATCAGCTAAGGGTGGCTGAAGATAGCATCGATAAAACGGCGTTTAGAACCCCAGACGGCTTCTTTGAATGGCTTGTCATGCCTTTCGGCTTGACAAATGCACCCGCTTACTTCGTGGACCTGATGAGTAGGGTATTTAGAGATTTCCTCAACAAATTCGTAGTGGTCTTCGTAGACGATATCCTTATCTTCTCAAAGAGTGAAGAGGAACATGCTCAGCACTTAAGGGCAATCATGGAAACTTTGCGAGTCCATCAACTAAAAGCCAAGTTCTCCAAATGCCACTTTTGGAGAGAAGAGGTGAGGTTCCTTGGGCACATAGTATCCAAACAAGGGTTAGCTGTGGACCCTGCTAAGGTAGTGGCGGTACAGGATTGGAAGACACCAAGGAATGCGACTGAGGTCCGAAGCTTTCTAGGACTAGCAGGTTTCTATCGAAAATTCATAAGGGATTTTGCGAAAATCCCAGCTCCGCTCACGAAGTTGACAATTGTTTATTTTCAAGAAATAATTCATCTATGTGGGATACCTTCTAGTAAGTGAACAAGATCCAAGATTCACTAGTGAATTTTGGAGAGCTTGCATGGAACCATGAGTACGCAGTTAGGCTTGAGCCAAGTATACTAGAAGGAGAATAAGTGAAAGAGGAACAAGAAATAGGTTCCAACTCATATTTTGGAAACAAGAATTAAGAAGCTACGAAATTGTGAAGTTAAAGACGGACAAAGCATAATGGAGTTAGAAGATTGAAGACTAGATTCGTGCATAATATCTCTTCTTAAGAGTATATCCTTGATCCCTCTCTTCCTGTAGAGCTTACTTGCATGGTATCTTTTCTGTATATCCTCTCGGTCCCATTCTCAATCCAATTTCTGTTGCAAACCACATAGGGAGTATGACTCATCTGTTAGTAACACATGTTGGGGCTCGAGGGTGTTCATTGGTTGGACTAAAGTTTTTGAGTTTTATAGGATACAGATTGGTCTTAGGAAGGGACTCCCTTGTGACCTAAAAGGAGTCCATCATGCTTAGTTTCCTAGAATCATATATGGTGGTTGGGTTGAGTAACTCTTTGGGTGTCAGTCTGATGTTGATTTCGGTCTTCGGGGCTGATGCTTAGAGAGTTCTTCTCCTAATCAATATATATGTGGCATAGGTTTTCAGTTTTGACATTGCCTAATGGGCACAAAGTTTTTACTTGCTTCTATCATTCGACTATACCTTTAGATAGGAACAATTGGGAAAATGTCCTATAGATTAGAGCTACCCGAGAAGTTGGCCGGAGTCCACAACGTTTTTCACGTTTCACATCTCCGAAAATGTCTACATGAGTCTGCTGAAGTGGTAGAGCCAAATATCCTCGAAGAGGCCGAAGTGGAACGCGAAGCAACCATAAGAAAGGTTCCAACCCGCATCTTAGGAACGGAAGTGAAGAAGCTACGCAACCGTGAAGTCAAGCTCGTCAAAGTTCAATGGAGCGACGCCGATGGAGACGCGACTTGGGAAACTGAAGCTAGAATACGTACTGCCTACCCTTTTCTGTTCGAGGGTACATCCTTGATCTTTCTTTTTCCTTAAGTTGCGCTTTTATCTAACTTTTTAGGTATATTTCCTCGACCGTATCTTTTAGGTAGAAACCCTTTGGATGGAAACATGTAGTTGAAACATGTTATGCATGATGGTTGCAAGTGGTTGCAAGTGATTGCTAGTGGTTGCTCGTGGTTGCATATACACACACAATCTAGGTTTTAGATCGGCTCAGTCACTTCATATTGCATATGCATATATGTTTGCATTCGTATATGGTTGAACTTTAATGTGTTGTCATATGGATGTTGCATTTGTATTGAATGATTGTGCACTCATGTAGAATCATGAATAGGAAAATTTGCATACATAATGGATTCATGGCACTTACATAATTCGCATTAAGGAGGTCAACTGAATCAGTAGACCGCCTGATTTTGCATTAGAGAAGTACATGTACACACACACTTCGCATATGATCATGAAGCATTAGAAGTCTTTTAAGGACAATTGATGCTCGTGTTTGATGGATGAGTAGATGGATGATTGGATGTTAGGATATACATTCCTCCTAACTTGAAGATTTCGGGGACGAAATCCATTTAAGTGGGGGAGAATGTAACACCCCGCGAATTATATGACTGTGAAATTAACAAATTAAAGTATAATTAATCTGAAATCAAAGAACTAAGGGAAACGGGATACGCCATTGCGTTCGTCTCGGAAAAGTACGCGAAATAGAGTCCGAGTTTTCGAAAAACGGAGTTCGTATGAAGAAAATATGGCCTTCGGAAGTTTGAGAATCAAATTTAAAATTCAAACAGAATAAATCAAGTTTAAATTCGAAAATGGGGCCCATTGGGCCAGGGCGGAAAAACGCCGCCTGACACACCCAGGTCGACTGGGCTGTCGACCTGGTCTAGCCAGGTCGACAGGCCTGTCGACAGGGGTGTCGACCTGGTCCAGACCCAGGTCGAGCCCAGTCTAACCCGGCTGGCCTATTCTCTATGTGGTCGATTTTCTGTGGTCTGCTTTGTCACTAGGGCTAGGTGGCAAGTTTTAATTGGTCTCTCCTTAGAATGAATGGCTACGATCAATCCAAGCAACATCAATGGTCCTAATCAGTTCCTAACCTCTATATAAACAACCCTAGACTAAACCCTTATCTATTCATTCAAAAATAAGATCATAGCCGCCATGTTGCTGAGGAACGACTAGGAGTAGCCACCAAATTGGAGAGAGGATTAGGAGGAAGATTCTAAAGCTTAAAGCAACCTAAGAAAATCAATTCAACAAAGGAATTTGCGTCTTCAATCCCTAAATTAGAGAATTCATCACACCATTGTAAGTAGAGTATTACTTTGGTATGAATAAACAGTTGTGTTGGTTTGTATGCTTGAATTGTGGCAATAGAGTTATTCATATTTGTGCGTTCTTATCAATTTGAAATATTATATACGTTTGGGTATTCTTGAATTATGTTATTCATGTTATAAAGAACTACATGCGGTAATTCTATGCAAGTATACGTTTGGAATATTTCGCAAATTATGTAATCCATGTTGAAACTACATGTATGTAGTTGATTTAAATTCATGCAAGTTGGGATTTTGCTTCTATTCCACCATGATGTATATTTTTGTGCATAAATCATTTTGTAAGTAATTGGAACAAGTTTGGTTATTATCCATATGAAATTATGTTGAGAATTTGGCATTATGTTTTAAGCCATGCTTTTGTACTAGAAAACCTATTTGCAAATTTATGAATATGGCTAGGCTATGAATGATATTTGGCATAATTGAAAACCATGATTAGGTCTACCTTGTTTACAAGAATTATATGATAACATATGTGGTACATGGCTAGGTTAGGTTCAAAAAGTCCCTTTTTGTAAGTTTACATGACTAAAGTAAGAATCATGATTTCATGTTAGAAATATTTATGCCATGGTTATGTGAACAAATTTAACTATACTTATGCCATGCTTATGTTTGATATTATGCCATGCTTATGTTTGACATTATGCCATGCTTATGCTAGAAATATTTATGCCATGCTTATGTTTGATATTATGCCATGCTTATGCTAGAAATATTTATGCCATGCTTATGTTTGACATTATGCATAAATAAAAGTATAGGTTCATGTTGTAGTTATGAATATGAGTCAATAATGATACCCAATTTAGACCCTTATCTCAACTACAAGTTCACATGCTTTGATTCATGTCACCTATGCTTTATGACCAAAGTATATGTCATTACTATGCAAGTACACCAGTTTCTATTTTGTATTTCCAACGTCATATTGCAAGTTCATGCGCTCACATTCCCCTCTTTGTGTATCACGCTTTAAGCCTCCCCTTTTCGCATGGCTAAATTGGGCTTTAAAAGGCTGAGCCCAATATATATAAACGGACGTGTAAAACGGGGGAAAATAACGTTGGGTTAAAATTACTAATGAATGAAAATATAAAATAGAAGGGCCCAAGTTCAAGTATGGGTTGGGCCCATGATTGGTGTAACCTTTACACCATTAACTTAATAACGGGCCGCAAATATTTACATATAAGAAATAAAGAGGAATGACAAAATATGTAAATGTAGAACATACGATGTGTTTAACCCGAGGTTGGATTGAGTTGTGATGTAAACCTGCCCGGAACCGCCCGGCTGTCCAGTAGTCACAACAATACCTATTCAATGTGGGAGGTTAAACATGGAGCCCAATAAGGACCCGAGGTTAGACTGAGTTGTGGCGTAAGACTGCCCGGAACCAACCGGCAACAGGCAGCCACAACAATACCTGTCTAATGTGAGAGGTCGGGGCCTTAATAAGACAATTAAGGCTGAGTCAGGATTGTTAGGATTAAGTGAACTAAAGACTTAATCAAAATGGAACATGCTAAACTAAACGGACTGGTGGGGGTTAGGTTAGAAAACACTTAACCAACTTAGCATGTTGGCTAGAGATAGAAAACCTAGTAACGGGGGACCCTTTTCAGCAGTAACCCTAGAAGGTGTATCAGGATACCCTGAAACTAGGCAGGGTGGGGCACGATTACTGGGCTGATTGTAAGAGGTCAAAGCGACGGCAGTGGTGTAGCAGTGTAGGTTATAACGGAGTGCGGGCGTGCACACACTCCGGCGCAGAAAAATAAGGCACTGGACACCAGTAGCATACCTGTGCACTCTAAGGTTGTGTCGGGTTGCCACTATGGGACTTGATACACCCCATGGTGGGACCAGCATAGGTAACTACAAACATCGGGGGCCGTAAGACACATGTAACTACGCGAGTAGGAGCCGATCATCATAGAATGGAACACATCACCCTGATTATGGGGTGCCAGTTGGAAACTAGTTTATATGGGTTCAGAGATCAACATGGGGTACGATAGTATATTCGACCCTAGACAACTTAACCAAGTTTATAGTGCATGCCCACTTCTTGTTTATACTTATCATACCCAGTTCTTTATTCATAGACAAAATAGTACTAGACTTACTCAGGCTTTATGTATGACTCTACTTTTCTTTCGTCTTCTTTCTTCCGTTCCCCCCCCCCCCAAGGTCCTCAGGGAGGGAACACAGTAGCTTAACCTACCTCAACATCCAGCTTGAAGAAGAGAAATATATTGCTTGGACTTTCCTGTTTTGAACTATGGCTTTGGACAACCCATTATGGGGCTTTTGCAGTTTATCTATGTTTTATTTATGCTTCTTTAAATAATGTACTCAAGACAGATTATGAAAGTGTTATATTATGTTTTTGGAAAGGATGTTGTTGTAACACGTATTTGACTTTATGAAATAAAGTTTGTTGTTCTTCCGCTGTTTACAAATATGTGTTCTTATATCTGTCTTGTATATCTGTGACTTGTACTTATAAACCTCCACCAAAATTAGGGCATTCCCTTTGAGAGTGACCCTAACGGAGGTGGGGTGTTTCAACTGTTGTTTGAGTCAAGGTTTTATGTTTCCTCTCATTACCTTGGGCTGTTCATCTGGTTGTGGATGGGCAGACTAACTAGCAGGTGATAGGTGATGCTTTAGTGAGGACGATGGTGTTGATCGGTGGCGAGCTGGAGGCACACGTACCAGTTTTACTACTATCTAATAATTGGGTTTCCGCTGTTTGCTTTTCTGAATAATGTAGTGAGGCAACTTTGTATAAACACTATTTCCAAGTTTGTGGATATTACTTTCTGGTTATATGAAAATCTTGTGTTTCAGCTTCAACGTTACTACCTGTTGTATATGTTCTATTATATTTTATCCTTGAGCTGTGAGTTTACGACAGGTTCCGCTTGTGTTTACCTACTTTGATGATCGTCCATGACTGCCTTACACACCTTTTAGCCCATTATTTCTTTTGTATAGTGTGGGGGTTTTGGGCGGTCGTCACATATGGTATCAGAGCTCTGGTCAACGATTTTTGGACAAAGTTCAAGGACGTAATCACGTATGAGAGACGTACTTGTAGATTTCAATTGGATGATTACTATATATATTAGCATATATAGTAGTAACGGTTGTTTTCCTTTAGCAGATTTCTTGAAGTGACTAATTATTCTAAATTGCAGATTTAGAATGAGTAGACGAGAAACAAGACGTGCTGCTAGAGGAGCTAATACTAGAGGGGGAAATGGTGGTGAATCTAATTACCCAACCATGTTTGAAGCCATGGCAGAAGCAATTATGCAAAGGGTACCCGCTCCAGTGGCAGCAATGGTAGATGTTGGTGTGCGAGTTCCTAGAGTAGTAGATTTTGCAAAGCTGTGCAAGGACTTTACATCTCTGGGGGGAGACCATTCAAGGGAATTGAACCAGCTGAAGAGGTTCAGAGGTGGATGGATTCTTATGTTCAAATCTTTGGAGACTTGGGTATCGAAGATGCAATAAAGAGAAAACTTGCATCAAGGCAACTGTAGAGTAGGGCCATGGAATGGTGGAATTCTGTTACACTCGAGACTCCAGAGGAAGAAATTTCATGGGAGCTATTCCAAGCTAAACTTGAAGCAAAGTTTATCTCCACAGCTCAGAAATCTGCTCTATTCAAGAAGTTCATAGAGCTGAAACAGAATGGTTTTTCTGTGCTTGACTATATTTCTGGTTTCGAAGCCTTGTCTAGATATGTTCGTTCGTACATTGATACACCACATCGGAAGAACGAGAAATTTGTCTTGGGTTTGGATGCTTATATCGGAAAAACGTTAGTGGACCATATTGATGATTCATTTGAGAAGATTACGGAAAAACCTATTCTTCATGAGAGCTTGTTTCCTAAGGAAGCAAATGTAGTCGTTGCGACCAAGGAGGCTCAGAAACCACAGCAGGGTGGTAATAATAAGAAAAGGAAGCAGCAACACTAAAAAGGAAAAGATGGTCAAAAGAAGCCCAAGAGTGTGGTGGTTTGCTTTAACTGCCAACAAAAAGGACATTTTGCTAGTGAGTGCAAGAATCCCAAAGCTGAGAAGAAGTGCTTCAAATGCAGGAAGCATGGGCATGAGAAGAAAGATTGTCCATAATCAGCTAAGGACAAGCAGATTGTGAGGGCATATTCTTTAGATGCTGCGCCAACTTCTTCAAGGGCTCCTACTGTAGAGGAGAAGGGAAAGGGTGTTGTGGTGCAAGGTACTCTTTCAATTGATGGTGTTTCAGTTCGTGTGCTTTTCGATACTGGAGCGTCGCATTCCTTCATTTGCAATGAGCTTGTGTGTCTCTTGGGTTTAGAACCTGAGATTTGTGATAGATCCTTCATAGTGACTAATCCAATTAGGGGTTCATCAAATCTTTGCATGATATGTCGAGGTCTAGTGTTGTCGAGTCATGGTTGCACTTTTGTGTGTGATTGCTTCATTCTTAACTTCGCTGGGTTTGGGATCATCTTGGACATGGATTGGCTCAAGAGGTATGCGGCAAGGGTGAATTGCGAGAAGCTAGAGGTGAGGGTCGGGGATGTGGAAAGACGAAAGGTGTTGATTAGATGTAAGCGCGAAGACTGGGTCTTCGTGAGTTATCTATATTCATTTGGGATTCCACAAGAAGACCTGTCATCAGTGCTGATCGCTAATGAGTATGTAGATGTCTTTGACGAGGTCAAAGGGTTGCCATCGCATCATGAGATCAAGTTTAGGATCGATTTGGTCGAGGATGCCAGACTAATCGTTAAGCCACTTAGGCAGATGTCGCCAAAGGAACAGCGAGAGTTAGAGGTGCAAGTTAGAGACCTTTTGGGAAAAGGATTCATTTGGAGGAGTGTATCCGAATGGGGTGCACTGGTCGTATTTGCAACTAAGGCAGATGGCTCGTTAAGATTGTGTGTGGATTATCGTGAGCTGAACAAGGTGACAAAGAAGAACAAGTATCTGTTGCCAAGGATTGATGACTTGTTCGATCAGCTTCATGAAGCCAAAGTGTTTTCTCAGATGGATTTGGCAACGGGATTTCACCAGTTGAGAGTGGCTAAGGACAGTGTGCCAAAGACTGCTTTTTGGACACGATCTGGTTTCTTCGAATGGTTGGTGATGCCATTCGGGTTGACTAACGCGCCGACGTATTTTGTGGATCTTTTGAATAGAGTGTTCAAAGATCAATTGAATAAGTTTGTGCTTGTGTTCGCGGATGATATTCCGGTTTACTCTAGAAATGAGGAAGAACGTAAGACGCACTTGAGAGTTGTGTTAGAGATCTTGTGGAAGCATCGGCTTAAGGCTAAGTTCTCAAAGTGTCACTTCTGCAAGGATGAAATGAGGTTCTTGGGTCATGAAGTTTCTGGAAAAGGGATAGCAGTTGACCCCGCTAAAGTTGCAGTAATCCAGGACCGGGATCGACCTAAGAATGCGACGGATGTTCGAAGTTTCCTTGGGTTGGCAGGATATTACCAAAGGTTTATCAAGGATTTCTCCAAGGTAGCTGCACCATTGACAAAATTGATGAAGAAGTACCAAGTATTCACATGGGATGCAAAGTGTGAACAAGCGTTCGGAATCCTGAAGGAGAGATTAATGAGTGCATCTATGTCGACCATTCCAAGTGGGAATGAAGAGATGGTGGTATATACCAATGCATGTAGTACTGAACTTGGAGCAACACTAATGCAGAAGGATAAGGTTGTGGCCTATGCGAGTCGACAGCTGAAGCCGCATGAGAAGAATTACCCAACTCATGATTTGAAGTTGGCGGCGATTGTATTTGCTCTGAAGATATGGAGACATTACCTGTTAGGAGTTCGATTCGAGTTGTTTACAGATCACAAGTCATTGAAGTTCCTTTTCTCCCAAAAGGATTTGAATCTTCGGCATCAAAGATGGTTAGAGTTTCTGGCGTACAATGTAGTTGCAGATGCATTAAGTCGAAGACATGCAAGTTTAGGAGTGATGTTTTCGGAATGGAAGAGCCTAGAGTACTTGGCAAGGTTCGATTCAGGCCAAGGTATGAGTTGAAACCTGAAATGTTGGCGAGCTTGTCGATAAGACCTACTCTTATCGAAAGGATTGGCGAAAGCCAAAAGAAGGATGTGAAGCTTGTTGAGTTCATTCAGAAACTGGAACTAGAAGATAAATAGTTCGAGGTCGATCGAGAAGGCTGGCTTCGAAAGCAAGGGCGATTAGTTGTTCCTGATATTGACGGATTGAAGATGAGGTTCTGAGAGAATGTCGTCACTCAAAGATGACGATTCATCCCGGTGGAAATAAGATATATCAGGACATAAGGAGAGTCTACTACTGGGAAGCGATGAAGCGAGATATTGGAAAGTTCATTTCCAATGAACTGTCAGTTGGTGAAAGCTGAACAGAAGAAGTTGAGCGGTGTAGTTTAGCCATTGGAAGTTCCTACGTGGAAGTGGGAGCAGGTATCGATGGATTTTATAGATGGACTACCTATAACTAGGGCAGGAAACAAAGGAATTTGGGTCATCGTGGATCATTTGACCAAAAGTACGAGATTCATTCCCGTCAAGTCGACTAGGACGGTATCGAAATTGGTTGAACTTTATGTGAAATGGATAGTTCGATTCCATGGTGTCCCAAAGAGTGTAGTGAGTGACCGAGATCCATTATTCATGAGAGGATTTTGGAAAAGTTTGCAAGAAGCTTTGGGAGCTGAATTGTGCTTGAGTACAGCATATCATCCCCAAACTAATGGTCAGACCAAAAGAGTCAATAGAGTTTTGGAAGATCTCCTGAGGGCTTGTGTGTTAGACTTCAGAGGATCATGGGAAGACCATCTACATATAGTTGAGTTTGCATATAATAATAGCTACCAATCGAGCATTGGGTTGGCACCATACGAAGCGTTGTATGGAAGGCCGTGCAATTCTCCAGCATGTTGGCTAGAAACTGGAGATAAGTTGGTACTTGGGCCTAAGATGATTAGAGAAACCTCAGATTGTATCGAGATAGTTCAGCAACGAATGAAGGCAGCCAAAGATCGTCAGAATAGTTACGCCAGCAAGCGTCGTAAGGACATGGAATTCGACATGTGTGATCTGGTTTTCGTGAAATGTTCACCGCTAAAGCACATGGTTAGATTTAGAAAGAAAGGAAAGTTAGCTTCAAGGTTTGTTGGACCATTTCCGATAGTCGAGCAAATTGGAAAGGAAAGTTAGCTCCAAGGATTGTTGGACCATTTCCGATAGTCAAGCGAATTGGAAAGCTTGCATATAGATTAGAGTTACCCGAGAAGATGTCGAGTGTGCATAATGTGTTTCATGTGTCGTTTCTACAGAAATTCGTGCACGATTAGAATATAGTGGTATCTCCAGAGCAACACGAAGATTTAGAGACCGTAGTTTCGAGACCTCGTAAGCCACTTCGTGTTGTGGGGAATGACACGAAATATCTTAGGAGGAAGACGGTTAAGCTAGTCAAGGTGCAATGAATGAGGATGGAGAAGATTGTACATGGGAGACGGAAGAGAGCATGAGAGTGACTCATCCAGAATTCTTCGTTGGTAGGACCCTTTGATATCGTATCTTCGTTATATAGTTGTATCTTGTTGTTGATTGTTAGAATTCCGCGTGCTAGGATAAGGTTATGGATGCATAGGTTGATGGATGCTAGTTTGGGTGATAGAATTGGATTTTCATGGATGATAGGCATGCGGAATCGTTGTGATTACTTAGGTTTGTTTGGAATTTCGGGGGAGAAATTCTTAGGGAGGAGGGGGAGAGAATGTAACAGCCCGCATTTTACGTATCGGAAGATCGTAAAATATATTTATTCTATTTTATGATAGTTGGATCATTTTCATCTTTTAATATGTTGTTTATGGGGATGTGAGACATGTCCATAATTTTTACCGATTTTGTTTGTGACCATTTTCCCCCTGTCAGCCTTGTATAGAGCATAACTTTTGACTCAAGTCGAATCAGAGGGTGAGACCTGTGACATTGGAAGAAATTGATGATTGCCTTTCCGTAGAGTGGTTACATTAAGGATTTGGCTCAGCAGTTTGGGAGAAATCACTGTTTTAAGGTTTTTCAGTTAGCTATTCAGGTTTTGGAGCCTTAGTGGAATCCTATAAATAGGGGGTGAGAGTTGAGGGAAAAGGTCTACTTTTTCCAATTCTCTCATTTGAAGGCATTTGAACTTCTTCTTCCTCCAATACCTTTCCACCATTAAAAATCCAAATCTAAGGGAGGAAATCGAAGTTCTACACATTCCAAGGCAAGATCTACATCATTTAAAAGGCGAATTCATCGGATCGAGGGGTTTGATTTGGAGTGCTCGCAACCCGGATTTTTATTTTTATTGTTTTATATTGTTTCAGCAAATCGGTGTGTGATTTACATCTCTCACATGAATGCAATGAAGTATATGAGTGTTTGTGCATGTTTTTATCAAATTGGGATGTTTTACCATAGATTTACACCATTATAAGTTCTTTTTCATATGCATCATCCTATGATCTAATCTATCAAGTTTTACTCGTTTATTTCATGTCATTTTACATATTTATGTTAGTTAGATCTCTCATTTTGATCATATGTTCATTTTAGTGGTTTTTGGGTGAGATTTACATCATTTTTGTAGTAATCGTCAGATTCATGTGGTTAGTAATGTTATGATATGTTTACGATTGTGTTCGATGTTTTTGGTTGAGTTGGTTTTGTCGGATTCGTCGTTCGGCGAAGTTTTAGTCAAAATTCGAGTTGAATTGCAATATGCAGGAATTGGCTTGGCCATAGATTGAATCGACCAGAAATTTGCTCGACCAGGAGTTGGCTCGGCCATAGGTTGAATCGCCCAGGAGTTGGCTCGACCATAGGTTGAATCGGCCAGGGGTTGACTCGGCCATAGGTTGAATCGGTCAGAAGTCGAATTAAAACGAAGTTGGATCGGACAGGAGTGGAACGGATCGGGTCATATTTGGATTGAGTCATATTTGGACCAGGTCATATTTTTATCGGGTCGGTCATATAGGTGATTGGATCTGGTCAGTCATGTTGGTTGGATCGGTCGAGTTTGAAGCCAGAAGGGCGCTGGATCGGGTCAGTCTAGTTTGGATTGGGTTGGTCTGAAAGGGGGCGGATCGATCATGTTTTTAGCAGCCCTTTTAAACGTTGTGGTTGATTGTGATGATGCTATGGTTTGTTTCCGACAGGGTCATTTTCAGAAATAGTACGCTTTTCGGGTACGACTCGGATTTGGAGAAAAGGTCTGAAAAAAAATATTTTTTGGGGGCAACCCCCCAAAGCCTAGCCACAGCGCAGTGGTGCAATTAGCTCGGTGATGATGTGACTTCAAAGTAAATTCAGGTAGGAAGGTTTGAAGTGTTGAATGTGTTCGTTGATCGAGGTGGAACAACGAACGAGGTAATAACTCAAAGGTCGTGGGTTGGTGGATAACGGTTGCTCGAGAAGGTCACTTGAGCAGTAAATAACCATCAAGGTTGGATGACTTGAGATATTGAAGGCCAAGAGATTATCGTTGTCGTAGGTTCTAGCAGGCTCAAAGCAGGGGTACGACGGGGGCACCCAATAGACCGGAAGGTTGCTGGTCGAGTACCTTGGGTATCGTTGAAAGGCCTAGTTGTCAAGGTTGGACATTGTCAAGGTTGGACATATGGAGTTTATGCTATAACTGGGGTTACCATTAGCCCATGACATATGGCAAGGTTGACCGTCATACGATTAACGATGGTTTCCAAGTAGAACTGGCGGTGATAGCCAAAGTCAGTCATGGATGATTGGTTGTTTTGTTTGTACTATCTCACATAGATTATCTAAAGTAGAGGGAGATGTTCTTTGAGTGCTTAACTGATATTGTTCTAGGCCTCTGGAGAGAGTACTTGAGAGATGTTAAATTCGATTAGGGTTGTCTATGTGAGACTTATATAATCTGGATGTCATGTGTGTTTTCCATGATTGAATGAGTGTTCTGGTTTCTATGGACGAATGGTTGAATTGTTATTGTAAAGGCTATCACTGTCCGATGTGGGGAAGATAAGGTTGAGTTCTTCTCTGGTGTCGTGGTAGATTAGTATGTTTATATATCCTTTCTCATACACTTTATTGTTTAAGTTTGTTAGCTGTTTTATCACTCAATAATACTGTTGTCTGACTCAAGGTTTTATGTTCCTCTTATTACCTTGGGTTGTTCATCCGGTTGTGGATGGGCAGACTAAGTAGCAGGTGACAGGTGATGCTTTAGTGAGGACGATGGTGCTGATCGGTGGCGATCAGGAGGCTCCTGTACCAGTTTTACTACTATCTAATAATTGGGTTTCCGCTATTTGCTTTTCTGAATAATGTAGTGAGGCAACTTTGTACAAACACTATTTCCAAGTTTGTGGACATTACTTTCTGGTTATATGTAAGTCTTGTGTTTCTGCTTCACTATTACTACCTGTTGTATATGTTCTATTATATTTTATCCTTGCGCTGTGAGTTTACGACAGGTTCCGCTTGTGTTTTCCTACTCTGATGATTGTCCATGACTGCCTTGCACACCTTACAGTGCATTATTTCTTTTGTATAGTGTGGGGGTTATGGGCTAGCTGTAGCAAAGAATATGAAGTTCATGTCTAAGCATCCACTGCCTTTTGACGTTGAGTATTGGAACAAGCATCCACTCAGAAATCAAAATTGGCCCTTGCCTCTTATTATGGGGTCACTGTATTTTTGATCTTCAGCACATGGAATAAAGAGCTGGGGATTCAGCACAAAGTGATTGCGTTTGAGTCTAACATGAACAAATTATAAAAATTTGTTGGTTTTATAATCAGAAGGGGTGTTATTGATCCATAGCTGAATTTTAGATTTTATGTTCTTTTGATTTATGGCGAAAATTCTTAGATCATTTGCATGTAAATTTTATTCATAATGCCATACCTATATATGATGAGTGTTCATTGAATCGCATTACATGATTACATAATGTGTCCAACGGAGTACATGTGTATAGAAAAGGCCTTGAACTAGAGAAAAAAAATTTCATTTACGTGAATAAAATTTAGTTTTTAACTTTGTCTTATTTCACGAGTTATGTACGCACACGTACATGGATGTTAACGTATTGTTATTGTTAGTTTGGAGTTTACGACTCCTATTATTGAAGCTGATAAGGAAGCATATTGTTCGTCATTTTCTAAGGAATAGAAAAGCATGAAATTTAAATTAAATTCCGCAAGCGCACAGATCCTGTAATATGCAGGTCGAATCACAGGGAGGAATTTTAAATTTTATTACTTATACATTTCTTGGGCGAGTTAGACAAAATTTGGAGATGGTTTTGAATTGATGCTATTGAATTTACTATGGATCCGAATCTAATCAGATCAATATCAAATTCAACAACTAAAAAGAAAGGAACCAATTACTTGAAAAAGAAAATAACAACTAGAAACATAACAGAAAACTAAAAGTAGGATGGCCGTTGAATCTAATCAAATGGTCAATCGGTAACATGCAATAATAAAAGAAAAATAACAATATGTGTTCTACCAAAACTAATTGAGTAGACACACAAATTGTTATGAAAGAAAAGAACAATAACTAGAATAAAGAAAAAAATTTATTAATGAAGAAGAATAGATTACAGAGTAATGGAACCCGTTTACAATGGGTTTCATGTGTATTTATAGGCACGTAGACTCCTCTCTATCAGAATAATTTGGCCCAAGAATGAATCCCATGAAATAATTTATTTACAAATATGAAGATAGACTTGAGATATTCCATGCAGTTTTCCTCTCCTGATTAGGACATTTGGCAGATTGATTGGCATTTCATTGGCAATACTTCAATCAAATATTCTTCTAAATGGCAGTGGAAATGAATGATTTGAATTGATTTCCTTGAGAAGAATATGCCTATTCCTGAAATGCTATTAGTGTATATCATACATACATATGAATATATATATATAATATAATACTAGTTCATATATTCTTCATAGTAAATGAGGCAGTGTGAATGTTCCTTTCTTCAGCAAAAGAGGGCTTGGCGGGGATTGGACTCAGGTCTTTTCATACAAATTCCCATGACTTTACCAGTGAGCTACATCTTCTATTGCAATTGAGATAGCATTGATATGGGGAAGTGGCTTTTCATTGCAATTGGCCTTTAATTGAAACGAAGGAGACAATTACAAAACCTGTGAAAACACACGGAAAAATACCCAAAGTAATATTTATTTTCAAAAGATAAGATATAAGAGCATAAAATAAAGACATTTCTATGCTAATCAAAAAATCCCACACTTATCTTTTACTTGTCCTCGAGTAAAAAAATGAAAAAAAAAACTAGATAGGTCACACTTTCGTAAGAAACACGATTGCATTGAGCGTATGCAACAGGCCGTTAAATTCTAGGTGTTCTAGTAGGACAAGTGGGGTCTCGTGAGGGTTTTCAGCGGATACTACCTATAAAATCCAAATGCAATATGCTATGGCTTTAATGTAACTATGTGAATGCAGAGGACTTATGCAATTGAAAAAAAAAACGAAAATACGACTTGTTTCACAAAAGTGGTACAACAAATTAAATTAACCATTTCTAATCAGTTAATTTTATTTTAGATACCTCAACTTGTTACAAATTTTCAACATAAATCAAGTTTTCAATGTTAAACTCTAGTTTGTCCAGTTGGTTCGGTCGATAACATAGTGCAGCCATGAAATAAATTCTTAGTTTTCTTGTCATAGTTCGTGAAGTGGTATTCTAATTTCCTTGTGTATGGCTAGTCAAATCAATAAGGTCAAGAAACTTTTGGGCATCATCGCTTATTCTCTATCTCTATAAAAGTTAAATTTTATGATTAATTACATGCACCTAACTTAAAAGACCAAGGTATACCACCCATACACTACCTTGCGGACTGACGGAGAGGTGGGACAGAGCTTGGCAGATTGTGCAGATCGGCGCTAACTTTGTCAACAACATGTCGGTAATCCTTAGATGTCCAACTCATAAAATGAGACCAAGATATACCAACGTTGACTTTGTCAACAACATGTCGGATAGAGCTTGGCGGATTTGCACACTAACGCTAGATATACAAGCAATGTTGGATACCCTTGGATTACTATTATTGTTATTATTGTAAATATAAGAACAAGAGACATTACACAAATTCAGCTTAAAACAACTTAGTTTTAAAGATTCAAAAAACCAATATAAGTCTTTTGAGTCCTCTACTCATTAAACAAAGGTTATAATTTAAAATAGACTTCATGGCCATTACCTAAGAATCTTCCTATGTACCGGTTACACTACTATCGCTCAAAATTCAAATTTTCATTATATTTCTTATTCGATCTTAGTTGAGAGAAAAAATACTATCAATTGACTAACAACTGTAGCTTATTTTGTTGTATCAACTAAAAATGAGTCATATTTTTTAAAAAGTAAATATGATATGTCACTGATCTAAAATGCATGATGGTCCTACATGAAAAGAAATAAAAATCAAAAGAATGCAATGTTGACTCCCTCCACACTAGAACTAAATAGTATCCACACTGTAAATACGTTTTCTAAATGTGAAAGATAGTACCCAAAGATGGATGATATGCAAAATTATTTGTAAAATGAAATTTAGCTTAACTATATGTAAGAATGGATCATATGTACAATGATATATGTGTTTGCGATGCATGCGATGCAAAGAATGCCACCAACTTTTCCCCCACACTTGGTTCTAGTCCGATGAATCCCGTTCCCACTATGTTTAGGCATGTTTTCTAATAAACAAAGGTTTTTGAAGACCATCTCATCTTTATACCTAGATTTATGGTTCAGTAGACAAATATCCAGTGCCATCCTAACCCGAAGTTTTTCAATAGAAGTAATGCTTCCAATATGATTCATGTGTTCCACAAATTTATCAGTGTAATGTCCAAAAATTTGTGATCGTGTATAAACTCAGTTACAATCATGAAATTTAATTTCTGAGTGTTGTTCAAGATTATGCGATCACATTTCTCAATTTTATTAATTGACAATGTATTTTCGACACTGACAATTTCAAGTTCGTTTGAAACCTCAAAATCGAAATTTTCGAACTTGGATTATTGGCTTGATTCTATTTCATCCTCATTTGGCAACTCATCCTCATACAATCCAAAAAATTCATGCTCATTAATATCCTTTTCCAATTTTGAGTTTTTGAAAAAAATCAACATTTTCATTTTATTTAATTTCAAAATTTTCAAGTTTCTCGCATCCTGAAAGAGAAAGATCAAAATCTAAGCTTAAATCATTTCCTAAAAAGAGTTGAAGTCCAAATCAGTAACTGAAATTTTAAAAACTTCATTTAGATCATTATTCTCAATTTCCAAAGTTGTTATTTGAAAATTTTCACTGTTAGTAAAGAATGGATTATTTTCTAATTCATCACATGTGTGAATTTGATTTTGTTGCTAGCTTTATTCTGCAAAAGATGTTAGTAAACAAAGAAGTTTATCCATCTTTTTATCTAGCCTTTCTTCCCTGTCTCTAAGAATGTTAAGATGACATTCCTCAAAATCATTGATTTAAGGGATCTCATTTTGGATCCTTTGATTCTCAAAATTATAGTCCACATCAAGTTCACGATCAATATTATTTCCAATGTGGTGGTTGTTTGAATTTTTAGAAAAATGACAATGATATTGGAAATCATTATAAAAACTATGTTCATAACCAAAACTGTTGAAATTCGAGTTGGTTATTTTCAAGATATTGATATGGGCTATAATTTTGAGAATTTTGGTTTACAACCCCATATTAATGTTGATCAAAGCTATATTGGGATTCAAAGCTATTTTGATGTGGGTGTGGCCCATAATCGAAATTATTGAAATTTGAGTTGAAATCACAATTTCGATAATATCCATAATTTTGAAAATGTTGGTCATTTGGAAAAAAATTTAAATTGTCGACATTGGGCTCACGAAATTTCAGAAAATCATGTCTCATGAGCTGGAATTCGTACTCATAACTCTTCAAGAGAACGTCTGCTCAAGTTATTAACACACAATTCTCTCAAGGATTTGTTTGATTTGCCTATTGGAAACTTCTACTTGCCCGCTAGTCTATGGATGGTATGGGGTCGACAGCTTGTGCATGATTGAGTATTTCTTCAGCAAGGATTCAAAATCACGATTACAGAAGTGAGTGCCATTATCGCTAATGATAGCTCGAGGTGTGCAAAAGTGTGAAAAGATGTTTTCTTTGAGGAATTTGATAACAACCTTGTTATTGTTGGTTTTGGTCGGGATGGCTTCAACCCATTTTGAGACATAGTCTACCCAAGCAAGATGTAAAGATTCCCAAATGAGTTAGGGAATGGTCCCATGAAATCGATGCCCCAAACATCGAATAACTCAGCCACTAAAATGGGGTTGAGAGCATCATGTTTCGCATAGTGATTCGACTCATTCTTCGGCATCGATCGCATTTGGAGAAAAATTCGAAAGCATCACGGAAGAGTGTGGACCAATAAAAACCGCTTTGCAATACTTTTGCAGCAGTTTTTCTTGCTCCAAAATGACCGCCACAAGCATGGTCATGCGAGAAAGAGAGAATACTTTGGTGTTCATGATCGGTACATGCCTTCGAATGATTTGGTCTAGGAAATATTTGAAAAGATATGGGTCGTCCTAATAGATGTTTCGAACTTTAGAGAGAAACTTTTGCCTATCTTCTTTCGACCATTCAACGGGTGTTTATTGCGTGACAAGACAATTCACAATGTCGGCGTACTAAGGGGTGTTAGAGATTGAAAGGATCTGTTCGTCGGGGAAATAGTCATCGGTTTGGGTGTCATTAACATTTTCGTGCACAATTCGAGAGAGGTGATCCACTACAACATTCTCATAACCTTTTTTGTCTCGTATTTCTATATTGAATTCTTAAAGAAGAAGGATCCAACGAATCAAGCGGGCCTTAGCATCCTTTTTAGAAAGCAAATATCGTAAGGCAACATGGTCAGTGTAAACTATGACTTTGGATCTTATGAGATATGGTCTGAATTTCTCAAGAGCGAAGACAACTACCAAAAATTCCTTTTCAGTGGTTGAGTAATTCAATTAGGCCTCATTTAAGGTTTTTCTAGCATAGTAAATGACTAGAGGGAGTTTATCGATTCGCTGGCCCAAGATGGCCCCAGTCGCAAAATCAGAAGCGTCACACATAAGTTTGAAGGGTTGAGTCCAATCAGGGGGTTGAATGATGGGAGTTGTGGTCAAGATTAACTTAAGAGTTTCAAAATATGTTTTGGCAATCATTGGAAAATTCAAACTTGACATCTTTGACAAGTAAGTTCGAGAGAGTTTTCGAAATTTTCGAGAAATCTGTAATGAATCTTCTATAGAATCCTGCATGGCCAAGAAATGAATGAACATCCTTAACAAACTTAGGAGGAGGTAGATTAGCAATCAAATCGATTTTGGATTTATCGACTTCAAGGCCATCTTTCGAGACAACATGACCTAGAACTATCCCCCTTTTTACCATGAAGTAACATTTTTCCCAGTTAAGAACGAGTGATTTTTCCTTACAACGTTTTAGGACGAGTTCTAAATGAGTGAGACACTGAGAAAAAGATGATCCATAGATTGAAAAATCATCCATAAATATTTCCAAGAATTCTTCCACCATATCAGAGAAAATACTCATCATACACCTTTGGAAACTCTTAGGGGCATTACAAAGACCAAAAGGCATGCGACGATAAGCAAAGGTTCCAAAGGGACAAGTAAAGGTGGTCTTATGTTGATCTTATAAAGCGACAGGATTTTGTTTACATCTAGAGAATCCATCGAGAAAACAATATTACTCATGTCCCGCTAAGCGTTCGAGCATTTGATCAATAAAAGGAAATGGTAAATGGTCTTTTCGTATGGCTGAGTTGAGCTTTCGATAGTCGATACACACACGCCAATTTTTTTTTTGTTGGGACGAGCTCATTACTTTCATTTTTGATCACTGTGACTCTCGACTTCTTTGGTACAACTTGTACTGAACTCACCCAAGTACTATTAGAGACGGGATAGATGATGTTATTGTCTAGACATTTGATTATCTCCTCTTTGACCACTTCTCTCATGTTTAGGTTTAATCGCCTTTGAGCCTCGCGGGTGGGTTTAGCCTCATCAACTAAATGTACATAATTGATGGGCTAATTCCTTTTATATCGCTAATTTCCCACCCCAAGGTGTCTTTATTTTCCTGCAAAATTTCCAAAAGTTTTCTTATTGGTCCTCGGTAAGATCGGAGGCCAAGATTACGGGAAAAGTAGTAAGCATAATTAAGGTCTTAGGGTAAGGGTTTGAGGCCTAACTTAGGATGTTCTTGTGTGTTAACATTGGTCAACATTCCTTGGTTAGATTTAGATGACGAAGTGTTGGAGTCAAGAAATTCATTTAGTTTGGAAATGTATTCGAGTTCATTGAAATCAGAGTCGAAATGGTCAAGACACATTTTCAAGGCTTCAGAAGTGTCATTAGAGGTTTCATCAACTGTGGTTTGAATCTTGTCAATTTCATCGATCTCAAAATCCCTAAGTTGTTTGTTGAGATTAAAGATGTTTAGCTCAATGGTTAGTCGCCCGAGGGAAAGTCAAAGTTGACCGTTCCTACAATTAATGACAGCATTTGAGGTTTCTAAGAAAGGGCGTCCTAATATCAACGATATTTGAACATTGGGATTTGAGATAGGCTCGGTTTCTAGAACTATGAAATCGAGAGGGAAGTAAAACTATTCGGTTTGTATTAAGACTTCTTTGATTATTCCCAATGGCTTTTTGACTGATCGATCAGCTAGGTGGAAAGTGATGTTTGTTGGTTTAATCTCCCCTAATCCAATTTGACGATAAATAGTATAAGGAAGAAGACTGATACTGGCACCAAGATCAAGTAGGGCACAAGAAATGTGAGTGTTTCCTATTTTACAATCAATTATGGGGCAGCCCGGGTCTTTGTACTTGACTGGGGCAAGATTCGAAAGAACAAAGCTTTTATTCACAGTTATAAAGGTGGTTATTGGAACATTAGTTGCATGTTTTTGTATACACAATTCCTTAAGACATTTTGCATATTGAGGTATTTATTCAATGGTTCTAAAAGAGGAATGCTCACACGAACTTGCATGAAAATTCCAAAATTTTATCGAAATTTGCCGCTTTCTTCTTGTTATTGAGTCTATGGGGAAATTGAGTTATTGGTTTTCAACTCTATGATTAGTTTCATCATTCGAGGAAGAAGGTGGTAAGGGTGTAGGAGATGAAATGTTGGTATTGCCAACATTGATTTTCGAAGGTGGGTCGGGTTTGCCGACACTAGGAGAAGAACTGTTGACATTTGAGGAAAATGGAGGTTTAGAAGAATTAACATTCGTAGCTAATGGGTGATCATCAAGATTTGGCATTAGGGTACAGTTAGAAGGTTCGTCAGCGTTTCCCACATTATTATCGATTCTCTTTCCAGATCAAAAGGTTGCAACAACATTGACCGGATTATGGTTTTCGTTCTCACAAAAATTTACAGCACGAGAGTTATATTTTGGATTCACCTCGGGTTGACAAGACTATTTTCCTTTCTCATTATTTTTCACTAGTTCCTTTATCATATTCATCATTTGGTCAATTTTAGCGTCGTGTGAGTTTATTTTAGCTTCATGAGAGTTCAACTGTGTCTCTAAACGCACAGTTTCTTGTGATGGTTGAGAAGATTGAGAGGATTGGGTTGATGATTGAAAGTTGGAGTGCCTATAAGGTTGTCTTGATTGAGGTGAAGCTTGAGAGGTTTGAGAATCGGGAGACGGAGCTTGGTAATTTGGATTGCGAATAAAGGGTTGCATGTGAGATGGGTTTGCCGAATTATAAGGATTTGACCAAGAAAAGTTTGGGTGGATCCTCTAACTAGGGTTGTACGTGGATGAGTAAGGATTATTTTGAGCTATAGCATTGGCTTGATCTTGAGAGTAATAGTGGGGTAGCCCTTCTCCGACTTGAGGAGTTTGATTTTCTAAGGGAAGATGATTTGGTTCCCCGACATGCACTCCTCTAGTAGAAGTACGAATGGGAATACGAATTGATTCCCATTGCATGTCTTTTTCAGAATAATATTCTAAGAATTGCCAAGCTTCATCGGTTGTCTTAGACATAAAGTCTCCTCCGCACATTGATTCTAGTTGAGTTCTAGTCTGATAGTTTATCCCTTCATATGCAATTTGACATAAGTGATCTTTGAGAAATGCATGATGAGGACAACTATATAATAATTTGGTTGAATCTCTCAAAGTATTTTGAAAAGGTTTCCCCCTCATTTCAACAAAATTCATTTATCTCCATTCGAATTTTGAGAGTTTTATGGAAAAGGAAAAGCTTTTTCAAGAATATAGTGATAAATTCATCCCAACTTCTTATGGAATGTTTTGGAGGAGAATTTAGCCATCTTTTAGTGCTTCCAAGTAGTGCAAATGGGATTAGCCTTAGCTGGATTGATTCGTTAAACAATTGTTGCATTTTTGTTGTGGACGCATACAATTCAAATTCACTTAGAAATTCATAAGCAATTTCAGAACCAGTAAATTTTGGCACCCATTGAATAAAATAATGTTTAAGCTCAAAATTGTTTCCTTTAGCTGGTGGGAACACGATGATAGAGGGTTGAACAGTCCTAGTTGGATAACATCGACCTCGAAGAGATAAGGGTCTATCTATTTCTAAATTGAGATTTTGCAAGTTTTGATTTATTTGATTTTGATCCATCTCGTTTAGAAAGTTTTGATTTATTTGAGAACCCCTAGGAGAATTATGTTGGCTAACACTTTTTTAACTCACTGTTGTTAAATGCAAACAAAGAAAATCCTAAACTTAAGGTTTACACAAGAAGCTCCTAATCAAAATAAATAACGAACACAAGTGTATCTTATTAGTTGATAATCTCGATTTGAAGGGGAAAGAGGGTCTTATGGTCATTCACGTATAGTATAAATACTAAGGGATACAACCATTGTTTTACGTGTAGCATGCAACCCCTTTTGTTAGAAGTTCAATAAATTGAATTATTATTATATATATATATATATATATATATATATATTCGCTATCAAACCCGTGAGAGAATCAATTTCACAAAATACACTCTTGTAGTTAAATATTTTGCAAGTTAAGTTAAATAAATAGATTAGAAAAGTTTCTAGATTGTCAAAAGATCCCTAATGTAATACGTATCACCACCCTTTACAAAAGGAATAGAACGAATTTCACATAGCAAAATAATTTCAAATCTAAGATATTTAACTCAATTTTTTTGTCCTATTGATCTTGAGTTTTTGCTCCTAAGGCCAACGCCTAATCAATTTTTATTTAAGTCCAAGGTGTATGCAAATGACAGAGTTTAATTGTTTTGGAGCCAAGGAATGGTAATGACTTCCTCACCTTATGTTTGTTAGGGGCTTTGCTCGTAACTCAATTTATTCCAGAATGTTGCCAAAACAACAATCACACAAAAATAATTGCTGAAATTAAAAATTGTAAGCGCAAGTCGCTACCCCTGCAGAAAATTTTACAAGAAATGTCTATATTATTTTTTTCTTTACAGCAAAGCACCTGTAGAGTTCAGAAAATATTACTGTGGGGTATGGCAGTATGTCCAGAGGATTTGAGTGGTGTTCACGTTCAAACTTCTCGGTATGCAAATCGGTTGACCCTTGAAATTCCTGTTTGTTGCTTTGAATTTGCTCCTTCGCTTTGGCCTTCGATTTGTTTGTTAGTTTGCTTTTTTTTCTTTTTTTTAAAGGAAAAGAAAATAAATAAACAAATGAAAAGAGAAAAAAATTGAAACAGAACTAAAAAACAAAACTAAAAAAAATGACTAGGTAGAATAAAAAAAACAAGCTAAACTTAAACAAACTAATGCAGTAAATAAGACCTTCAAAATACGCTGTTCAAACCAATCAATTGCCAAAAAAAATTGTTTGTTTGTTTTTTTTCTAAAAAAATAAAAATACAAAAGAAAACTAAAGACCACCAAATTTTTTTTGGAAACAAATCAATTCCCTCAAACCAAATATGCCACCACGCGTTCTAAAACAAAAACAAATCTCACCTTTCTTTATTTAAGATAACTTTTTCGTCCCCCTAAACCTATTCTCAGAAAAAAAGCGCCCCAACTTAAACTCAAGAATATTTTTCAAGAACAAATCGGAGGCCAAATTTTTTTGATCTGGTTTATTGCAAAATGATGTACGGGTGGAGGGTGCGATTGTGGTATGCGCAATGTTATATCGGAGAAGGGTATTTGGAGGGTTCAATCGCTGATGATCGGCTTCGGGGTTTTGTGATTTGGTGAGCGAAGGGGTTGAGGTAGGTGTCGAAGCGGTGGGCTGATATATGCTGCGGTAGTTTAGTATTTGCGGTCGGTATGGTTTGTAGTAGTGAGGAGGTTTGAACGGAACTGGGTGTGAAGTTCAGCAATAAAGGAAAGTAGATGGGTTCAGATCTTGTGAGTCTTGGTGGTTGCGAGATTTGTTGTAGAGGGGAGGACGTGAAGAAAGTGGTGGGAGACTTGAACCGTTGAAGCTATGATTTTTGCGATGGTATGGTTGAAGGAGTATGGCTCGTGGTGTTTAAATTGTTGACTTGTTGAAGCTGGATTGTGAGGGATGTTTGGTTTGTGAAGGTGCAGGAGAAAGGTTAGGGCTCTAGAGTTGGATCTGTGTAGTTAGGGATTGGTAATGGGGCGTTTGAAGGGGGTGTTGATGGAAGAGGAGAACTGATGTATGGCTATTCTAGAGTCTACGGGATAATGGTGGTAGGGTTCCAGGGTTTGGCTAATGAAGGCTTGCGTGGTTGTTGAGGAGTATGGTGGATTTTGGGTGAACTTGTTTGTGCAAGATGGGTTATTGAAGAGAATGTGGATCTAGGGTAGAAAATAACAAGATGAAGGAAATTGCTGCAGAAGGTTTTTTTTCTTCAGAAAATTTAAAGAAATTGCAAAGAGGGCACAATTTGTACAAAAAATTGAACTAAGGAAACAAATAAGAGAAAAGCGGAAAGATTTCTTTTTTGTTTTGTTTAGATGATTCTAGCACCAATGTTTGATACAAAATTAACTAATGAAGAATTTTTTTTTAACAAAAAAATAAAAATGAAAACTAACACGAATCAGAAACTAAATAAATGATAAAATTTAATTATTGCCTCCCCAGCGATGGCACCAAAAACTTGTTCATAGCTTTCTAAGAAATAGAAAAGCGCGAAATTTAAATTAAATTATGCAAGTGCACAAATCATGTAATATGCAGGTCAAATCACAGGGAGGAATTTTAAATTTTATTACTTATATATTTCTTGGGCAAGTTAGACAAAATTTGGAGATGGTTTAGAGTTGAAGCTATTGAGTTTACTATGGACTCAAATCTAATAAGATCAATATCAAATTCAACAACTAAAAAGAAAGGAACCTATTACTAAAAAAACAAAATAACAACTAGAACAATAACAGGAAATTAAAAATAGGATTGTCGTTGAACCTAATCAAATGGTCAATCGGTAACATGCAATAATAAAAGAAAATTAACAATATGTGTTCTACCAAAACTAATTGAGTAGACACACAAATTATTATGAAAGAAAAGAACAATAACTAGAATAAAGAAAAAACTTTATTGATGAAGAAGAACAGAGTAAATAATAATGGAACCTGTTTACAATGGATATCATGTGTATTTATAGGCATGTAGACTCCTCTCTATCAGAATAATTTGGGCCAAGAATGAATCCAATGAAATAATCTATTTACAAATATGGAGATAGACTTGAGATATTCCATGCAGATTTCTTCTCCTGATTAGTGCCATGTGGCAGTTTGATTGGCATTTCATTGGCAATACTTCAATCAAATATTCTTCTAAATGGCAGTTGAAAATGAATGATTTGAATTGATTTCCTTGAGAAGAATATGCCTATTCCTGAAATGTTATTAGTGTGTATCATACATACATAAATATGAATATATATATGTATATATATATACATAACACGAGTCCATATATTCTTTAGAGCAATGGAGGCAGTGTGAATGTTCCTTTCTTCAGTAAAAGAGGGCTTAACGGGGATCAAACTCAGGTCTCTTTATACAAATTCCTATGCCTGTACCAGCGAGCGACATCTTCTTTTGCAATTGAGATAGCGTTGATATGGGGAAGTAACTTTTCAGTGCAATTGCCCTTTAACTGAAACGAAGGAGACAATTACTAAACTTGTGAAAACACACAGGAAAAAAAACCAAAGTAATATTTATTTATTTACAAAAAATAAGATATAAGAGCATAAAATAAACATATTACTATGCTAATCAAATATCATCAACTTGGTAACTAATGCTTGCTAATTTACATGTGGGAAGACAAATTTATGAGTTGATTTTAACGATAAATAAGCAAAACTTCATATGAAACTCCTGATAAATCCTAGCTGTTAGGTTTCAGTAGTACAAATTTACATTGGCAAACCATGCATAATGGTTTTTGTCGTGTTGTAATTTATTCCTATATTCCATTTTATACTAAGATTATTTTGCAGTTCAAACATGATGTTCACCAAACTATTTGAGAAATATTTAAGGTGCTAATGCTCTTTCAAACACAGTTATGAAAGAGACATTATTTAAGTTACCTAGTTTCTACATAGTAATAATTCATATAGGAAAAAGTATGCAAAGTCAGCAAAAACTATTTTATATTCTGGATAGTTCAAATCTGTGTATCCTTAGCTATTTAAATTCTCAACTCCATTATGTTAACTACTTAATGATTTAACTCTAGGAACACCTAAACAAGGTTATTTGACAAAACATTCTCTGGCTAAGACCCGTAATTCCACGATCCAATATCCAGATTCTTGCTAATTCCAAGAACGAAATAATAAGTTAGTAAATTTTATAAAGTATCTATAACTACATGTTCATTGACAATAAACATTACTACGTTAAGTATGAGAAACCCATTAAGAAGAAATATATTACAAAATGTATAAATAGGTAAATGTAAAATCATTTAATAAAATCTAAATAACCTTACAAGATTTTTTTTAAAATACTGATTGCTAACATGCACGTGCTAACAGAGTAACACAATGACACAAAATTTACAAATTGTGTTTTATAAAACTAATGGGAAAATCTTCATCATCTTCACAAAATAGATATCAAAATTTATGTCTAACCCTCTGTTTTCTATTCCAAAACAGAAGTATTTAATAGTTGAATCAGTGATTGTGCATGAATGTATATACTAAGATACAAATTATTTGCTATTAACAAGTCACTATAACATCTAAACACAGATTTATGTGAATACATTTATTTTTAGTTCCAAATCAGAGCGCAGTCCTAACAATAGTGCTCTTTATTAGCAGTATGTATAAATACACAAGTGCATGAATCACTAATGCAAGTATGATATTCCGCATAAATTAAAAAAATCAAGTCCCAAAAGAATGGTAATGATATTTAACCCCATTAGTCATTCAAGTAAGGATGGCAGGCTGAAAATGAACTAATTGAACGCATTATTTGACTATTATTTCATATGAAAGATAAATATCAAAATAAGCACTTTACATCTTAAAATTGACGAGATGACTTACTTTAGATGATGATGATGATAACTAGTAGTTGTAGGTTATTAGGATTACCAGGATTCAAATCCAACAATAAACAAAAAGAACATACCTCCTAATCTGTTATTAGGATTTTCACGATACTTAGATGATGCTTTTGGAATGATACTTCAGATGACATGACCGAAAATGTAAATAAATATAAAAGTTGAAATTGAGTATAATAAATTACCTATTAATCAGATGACGCACGAGTTTCAAACGATACGTCAGGAGACCAAAATTTGTTTCGACTTGAAATTTGGTAGGGTGGACTTCAAGAGAACGACATTGATTTTGAAAATAGAAATAAGAGGAGGAAATTGAGTTAGGGGAACGAAAGAAACTTAAGTTAAGAAAAGTGAAAACACTTTGGGAATGGCGGGAAAGGAAAGAAAAATTACAACATATCCCTCGTAGTTTATTTAACGTGCACACCAAATTTTATCATGATACATGTCGTGGTGCTCTGGTAACAACGAAATAAAACGTTATTTCATTATAAAGAAACTGTTCGTTACAATTTCCGATGAAATTCTGTTACAAATTAGCTAATTTGGTGTTGTGTTGGCACATTGTGGCATGCGATCACATGGATTTTCCTTCGAAGCGAAGTTGAACCCAAACGTCAAGCACTTGCACTCGGATAGTTGGACATTTAGTGAGTGCACGAGTGGTTGTTGAGTCGCGATTGATTTAGTAGTTGGGGCTTCAAAGCCAAGTGAATGTGACCACAACTTGGTGTATAATCCCGAATTATGATCCCAAAATGTTCATTTGGAGCATGCCAATCCTAGAGTTGTACTGGCTTCCTCTCTTCTCTTCTCCGGATGGAAAATCAGCTTAAGGCTTTTAGGATATAGAATGTTGCTTTTGTACCTTGGATGCCCAAGTTGTTTTTGGATTTCTGGGCAAAGTGAAGAGAGACATGGAAAGTGAGATGGTTTTCGGGATTGGCACTCAAGAATGTGGAGTGGTGGATTTTGGGAAAAGAAAGTAGGAGTCAGGGGAAAAGTTGCCAAGTATGTGCGGATACGCGTTCAGACTTCGTATCTCAAACACTTAATAAATCTTCCTGGTTTTTCAGGGGCTTGAAGCGTGTTTGAGGCTAAAGGTTGCAATCGCGTTCTAAAGTGGTTGCTTTTGAGGAGTCTCGGCACAGATGGAATGTTGGAAACTTCTGGGCCCTTAACTTTGCTCTGGATCGCCTTCTTCGCAAGGTGGAAGTGCCTCTTAATAATTGTTGTTTCGAAGGTTGCGACGACGGTGACGCCAATGCGGGAAGTGGTGGGGATCCCCCACGCATTACTACAAATAGGGGCATATTCGACATAAGTTTTATGTGGCCTTAGATTGAAAAATTGTTGCGTTTCACCTTTTTTTCAAATAGGCAACACCGGAAGGGCGTGGCATCCGCGGCCGTTGCCTTAGCCCTCTAAGGAAACGCTTTAGCACATCTACTGCCACAGAAAGAAAGTGTTACATTATAGACGTAATGCAACACTATTTGCACGTAAAGCAATAATATTCAGTGTTTCTTGAGAATTAGTTAGATCCCGGCTACCAGGTCACGATAGCGGCGGCCACGTCAGCTGCCTACATGTCACATGACACGTCAGCTGCAAACGTGTCACATGCCACGTCAACTGTGGCGTCTACGTACCATGTGGACTTACTAATATTTTATGTAATGCAACACCATTATCTTGAAATACAACATCAGGAAAAAGGAAAATGCAACAGTAAAAGAAGGCAAATACAACGCTTTAATTTAAATTTTTGCAATAACATTTTTGTACATAGAAGAAACACATCTGTTACATTCATCATCACATTCAAACCTTCTAAAACATTCATCATCACATGCCATACCATACCAATTCTTCAAATACAACTCATACGATCACATACATAATTTAAAAGTTGTAACAACCCGAATTTTAACAACATGTTAAAATCATAAATTAAGGCAGAATTAAATTTTAAGATCAAAATCAAGGGAAGCGAGTTGATCCATTCCGTCCGTCTCGAAATTCTGCTTGGAAACTAGTCCGAATTTGCGAGAATCGGAGTCCGTATGAGGGAGATATGACCCTCCGAAGTTTCAGGAATTTTTAGAGTTCAAAAGAGCTCGAATTCGAGATCAAAATTCGAATTTCAAAACCCAGACAGACTGGGGGGGAATTTCCCGCCCAGCACCCAGGTCGACTGGGGAGTCCACTGGGCAGTCGACACCCCCAAGACCAGGTCGACTGCGCAGTCGACTAGGGTGTCGACCTGGTCCAAGAATCTGCTTTTGGGCCTGGGTGCATTCTGATGTACCTGGTCTCGTTTTCTGCCTAGGTTCGTCCGCCTAATCCTATATAAACAGCCTCTCGCCTCATTCTCTCTACACCATTTCATTCTGTCCTTATGCTGCCTCTGCGAAAATGAATAAAATAATACATAAGTCTGAGACGAGGATATGCTGTTCAAGTCTTTCAAGAGGAGATTCAAATCTAGTTAGGATTTAAGTAAAGATTCAACGACTTCAAGCAACGACGCCTAGACCATATTGAATCAAATCAGAAGATTAATCAAGTTAGACGTTTCAACGCGACAACGAATCGATTTTTCCTCTCTTAGCCAATCAATGTAAGTTCTTGTTACTTTTTTGATTGAAATGCTTAATTATAATATGGCTATGGAATAAAGTGTAAGTGGATGTAAGCATGTTCATCGGTTCAAGTCTATTTCTGTTTCCTCTTGAATCTTAAGTTTTGGGCTTTTCTATCTTTATTCTTTTGTCAAGTTCGTGATCTATTCAGCCTGTTGTAAATCAGTTCATGTTAATGTTATTCTCAAGATCTATCTTTTATGCCTGAGATGACGTTTTTATGCCAGTTTCCTCTCTATACCTATTGTTATACAAATTCTACCTTCCCCTATTTATTTTCTTTGATGAACCTAGATCAATTTTGGATCTAGGCCTAAACCGCGATTTGCGTACGATTGATACGGGGGAATCTTGGGATAGTACCTATTTGGATATATGTGTTTGGTGGAATTGATGGCATAACATAAAAATTGAATATTTGGGTATTATCATTATAAGAGTAATTGCAAGAATAGGGATAGGCATATATAATTTGACATGGATTTTGATATATGTAATATGACATGGATCTTGATATATGTAATTTAGCTAGAACTTGTTATGGGTAAATTGGTGTAAACATGTTATACATGTAATTTTGGGTATAAAACTGGATCTATGTAAATTGAGCATAGCTTTGTAAACATGAAAATCATGAATCTTGACATTTGTAAAACGACATGAATTGAACATATGTAAATCTGGTATGAATTGGACATATGTAAAAACTGACATGTAACCTAGGACTTGGGCATATGTTAATTATGTAAAATTTGGAGTAGAAACATATATGATAATTTATGACTTGGAGAAAGTTTAATATGAACGCGCCTAAGTTAGGTTCTGGGTAGTTGGTATGTATTGGACATCCAGAAGGCACGTAAACATGCTTATGAACATGAAACATGAATTGGTTATGAATATGAATCATTAAATTGATAATAGGCATAAGTGAAAACATGAAACTTGAAATGAAACTTGCCATGAAACCAGACACGAACTTGACATGAAACTTGAACATGGACATGACATTTAGAATGAACTAGAAAATGGCCAACTCGAGGTTGGGTTGAGTTTGCAGTGTAATTCTACCCGGAATCGCCCGGCAAATCCAGTTACGGCAAACAATAGGATCCAATGTGGGTAGTTGGACATATCGCACTTGAAAACCCAAGGTCAGACTGAGTTGTGGTGTAATTCTGCCCGGAACCGCCCAGCATATCCAGTGACCACAACAACAGGTCTGATGTGAGAGGTTGGGGTGCATAAATGAATTAATGACTTGATAGGGTTAAGTCATGAACCGCTTGAATACACTTAACCAATTTGACACGATGACTTGATAGGGTTAAGTCATGAACCGCTTGAATATACTTAACCAATTTGACACGATGACTTGATAGGGTTAAGTCATGAACCGCTTGAATATACTTAACCAATTTGACACGATGACTTGATAGGGTTAAGTCACGAACCGCTTGAATATACTTAACCAATTTGACATGATGGTTTGGTAGGGTTAAGCCACGAACCGCTTGAATATACTTAACCAACTTGACACATGATTCGTAGGGCTAAGTCATGAACTTGAACGACAACATTTAGCCAATTTGACATGACATGTAGACCGGTTAAGTCACGAACTTGAATGACCACACTTAACCAACTTGACATGCTAGACTGATGGGGTTAAGTCTCGAATTTAAATGACAACACTTAACCTGCTGGACGGAAACCCTAGTTACGCGGTCCTTTTCAGCAGTAACCCACTAGATTTATCATGGTACCCTGGAACTAGGCAGGGTGGGGCACGATTACTGGGCAGATTGTAAGCGGCCAGAACGATGACTGAGTTGGTGCGCCATTGTAGGTTCAGGCGGACTACGGTCGTGCACGTAGTCCGGAGTTGAAAAAGCAGGCATTGGGCACCAGTAGATTTACATTGTGCATGCTTGATTCGTGTCGGTGGTTGGCACCCTAGGGCTTGATACACCCTATGGTGGACCTAGCACAGGTGACTACATTCGTGATAGGGCCGTATGACACAGACACATGAACGAGATAGGACTTGTAAGGAGCCGATCGATTAATAGATCATTTCGTGAGACCAAGTAATCGATCATTTCATGGCATTGGGCAAGGGATCATTTTATAGTCAACACATGACACGGGTTGGGATACTAGTACGGTTGGTGCAAAGCAAATAGATATCATAGAAATATTTTAATGGTAAAGCAGAGAAATCTTGCGATGCATGATAGAAATCTTGCGAAATTATACTTAGTTTATCTTGAATGGAAGCCTGGCGATGTTATACTTGACAAAAACCATATGAGGTTATTCTTAGTTATCTTTCCTGTAGCTTATCTTGTCATCATGCTTATGTTTACTTTCAGTTTATTCATGCCATGTTATCTTTACCTGTTTTTATGCTGAATGTCATAGGAATTACTCAGTCTTTATGACTGACCCGTTTTGTTTCGCCTCTTTTTCTTCCGTTCCCCCCCAGGTTCGCAGGGTGGGAAAATAGCTTAGTTCAGATCTTACCAAGCTCCAAAGCTCTTTCATGTACGGCTTGGATTTCTCTTGGCTATGGCTTGCTTTGATTTATTGGGGAATGACTTATAACTATGGTTTTATGCTTCTTTATATTGTAAGACAGATTTCGATGTAATTGACTTATTAGCATTTTGATGTAAAAGGCTTTAGACCTTACTAGATTTTGAAGCAATGAAATTTGGGGTTTTCCTTCCGCTGTTTTATTTATGTTCTGTCTTGTAATATTTCTGTGTATGTTTACCTAGATAATACTCCACCAAAGCTAGTGCATTCCCTTTGTGAGTGATCCTAGCGGAGGTGGGGTGTTACATTTGGTATCAGAGCAGAAGGTTACCAGACTGGGCAAAAGCTTTTTTTAAAAAAAAAACCTTCTGAAACTATTTTCGAAACATTTACAAAGAAGCATTTTTCTAAAGAAAAGTTTTGTTTTACGAAAGGCATGTTCCCCAAAGCCATATGCACTATCTTTTGACTCTCTTCTCTCTTTCTTTTTCACCATAGTTTGTAGGCATACAACACATGTCGGAGGGCTAAGTAGTGCCCAACCTCCATCTGTAGCCGCAGTAGTTTCATCTGCGACTAATCTTATTTCAAGCTTTGTAGGAATGCCGTGCGATGGAGGTAGATTTCGAGAAACTTGTCAACAAGCTATACAAGGATAGTAAGAACGAGGATAAAGAACACAAGCCAAAGGATGAGAAACTTGTTGATAAGGCGTAATCCACGAAGGAGGAAAAGGTGAAAGGGAAGAGGTCAAAGTAAAAGAATAATAAAACCCATGACAAGAAAGAACATCGTTGGTATGGTAAAAAGGGACATGTAGTTAAGTATCATAGGACAAGGACAAGGGAAAAGAACAAGATCGTCGAGAGGGCAAATGTATGCTCTAACTACTAGCATACCTAAGAGAGGTCGTAACGTTTCTGTTAAAAGTTTAGCTTCTCTTTTCTATCATACCATGGGAACTTTGTTTTTATACATCGCATCCTTTTAATTCTGCCTCGAAGTTGAGTTTCTACACCTTATTACTAGCGTAGTAGAGGATCCCATTTTTGTCTCAAACCCTGTTGGGGAATCGGCTCATGTATTCATGATTTGTTTGGATTTGAGAATGTCTATGCTAAGTGTTGAGCTTAGAAGTAATGCTTATGTTTATGTTTTGGGCTATGGGTTGATTCTAGCGATGGAGTAGTTATCCAGTAAGGGTGACATTCTCGGTTTTGAAAAGAGGGTAGTTAGACTCTTGACATGCCTCGGTAATACCCTCGAAGTCGCGTGTAACCTTTAGGGTTCTCTCATGATTAGTTACCTAGAATCTCTTGATACATTTATTGATCCGCTCGAGTAGTGTTCACCACTAAGGCAGATGGTTCATTTCACTTATGCATGAGTTGTAGAAAGTCACCTTAGTAAGTACATTTGGCAACATGGTTGATATTTGTTATTTTCAAGAGATAGTTCTTCTGCGTGGAATACCTCCTAGTAAGTGAACGAGATCCAAGATTCACTAGTGAATTTTGGAGAGCTTGCATGAAACCATGAGTACGTAGTTAAGTTTGAGCCGAGTATACTAGAAGGAGGATAAGTGAAAGTGGAACGAGAGGCAATAGTGAAATGAGTTCCAACTCATATTTTGGAAACAAAAATTAAGAATCTGTGAAGTTAAAACGGTCAAAGCACAATGGAGTTAAGCTCAAGGAAACGCGACTTAGAAGATTGAAGACTAGATACATGCATCATATCTCTTTTTAAGAGTATATACTTAGTCCCTTTTTTCCTGTAGAGCTTACTTGCATGTTATCTTTTTCCTCTCGGTCCTATTCTCAATCAAATTTTTGTTGCAAACACCATAGGGAGTATGACTCATCTGTTAGTAATACATTTTGGGGCTTGAGGGTGTCCGTTGGGTTGACTAAACTCTTTGGGTTTTACAGGATACGGGTTGGTTTTAGGAAGGGATTCCCTTGTGACCTAAAAGGAGTCCATCATGCTTAGTTTCCTCGAAACGTATATTGGTTTGATTGAGTAATTCTTTGGGTGTCAGCCTGATGTTGATTTCGGTCTCCGGGGCTGGTGCTTAGGGAGTTCTTGTCCTGATCAGTATATATGTGACATATATTTCCAGTTTTGACATGGCCTAATGGGTACAAGGTTTTTACTTGCTTCTATCATTCGGTTATACCTTTAGGTAGGAACAATTGGGTGTAAACATGTGTTTGAGACATGTTATGATTGATGGTTGCAAGTGGCTGCAAGTGGCTGCAAGTGGTTGCTAGTGGTTGCTCGTGGATGCATTTACACATTAGGCACTAGATCGGCTCAGTCACCTTTCATATTGCATATGCATGAGTGTTTATACTTGTTTATGGATGAATTTGAACGTGTTATCATGTGGATGTTGCATATGGATGGATGTTTGTGCACATATGTAGTGTTATTGTGACTAGGACTATTTGCATACATGTTGGACTCATGGCACTAGACGTATTTTGCATTAAGAAGATCAATCAGGCCTGATCATTTGCATTAGACAAGGGACATATACACACACTTTTTGCATATGTTCATACAACATTAGAAATCTATTAAGGACAATGGATGCCTGTGATTGATGATTGAGTAGATGGATGATTGGATGGTAGGACACATTCTCCTTAACTGGAAGATTTCGGGGACGAAATCCTTTAAGGAGGGGAGAATGTAACAACCTGAATTTTAACAACATGTTAAAATCATAAATCAAGGCAGAATTAAATTTTAAGATCAGAATCAAGGGAAACGGGTTGCGCCATTGCGTCCGTCTCGAAATTCTGCTTGGAAACGAGTCCGAGTTTGCGAGAATCGGAGTCCGTATGAGGGAGATATGACCCTCCGAAGTTTTAGTAATTTTTAGAGTTCAAAACAGCTCGAATTCGATTTCAAAATTCGAATTTCAAAACCCAGACAGACTGGGCAGGAAATTTCCTGCCCAGCACCCAGGTCGACTGGGGAGTCGACTGGGCAGTCGACACCCCCAAGACCAGGTCGACTGCGTAGTCAACTTGGGTGTCGACCTGGTCCCCGAATCTGCTTTTGGGCCTGGGTGCATTCTGATGTACCTGGTCTCTTTTTCTGCCTAGGTTCGTCCGCCTAATCCTATATAAACAGCCTCTCGCCTCATTTTCTCTACACCATTTCATTCTGTCCTTATGCTGCCTCTGACAAAATGAATAAAATAATACATAAGTCTGAGACGAGGATATGCTGTTCAAGTCTTTCAAGAGGAGATTCAAATCTAGTTAGGATTCAAGTAAAGAATCAATGGCTTCAAGCAACGATGCCTAGACCATATTGAATCAAATCAGAAGATTAATCAAGTTAGACGTTTCAACGCGACAACGAATCGATTTGTCCTCTCTTAGCCAATCAATGTAAGTTCTAGTTACTTTTTAGATTGAAATGCTTAATTATAATATAGCCATGGAATGAAGTGTAATTGGATGTAAGCATGTTCATCGGTTCAAGTCTATTTCTGTTTCCTCCTGAATCATGAGTTTTGGACTTTTCTATCATTATTCTTTTGTCAAGTTCATGATATATTCAGCCTGTTGTAAATCAGTTCATGTTAATGTTATTCTCAAGATCTATCTTTAATGCCTGAGATGACGTTTTTATGCCAGTTTCCTCTCTATACCTATTGTTATACAAATTCTACCTTCCCCTATTTATTTTCTTTGATGAACCTAGATCAATTTCGGATCTAGGCCTAAACCGCGATTTGCATACGATTGAATACGGGGGAATCTTGGGATAGTACCTATTTGGATATATGTGTTTGGTGGAATTGATGGCATAACATAAAATTGAATATTTGGGTATTATCATTATAAGAGTAATTGCAAGAATGGGGATTGGCATATATAATTTGACATGGATTTTGATATATGTAATATGACATGGATCTTGATATATGTAATTTGGCTAGAAATCATTATGGGTAAATTGGTGTAAACATGTTATACATGTAATTTTGGGTATAAAACTGGATCTATGTAAATTGAGCATAGCTTTGTAAACATGAAAATCATGAATCTTGACATATGTAAAACGACATGAATTGAACATATGTAAATCTGGTATGAATTAGGCATTTGTAAAAACTGACATGTAACCTAGGACTTGGGCATATGTTAATTATGTAAAATTTGGAGTAGAAACATATATGATAATTTATGACTTGGAGAAAGTTTAATATGAACGTGCCTAAGTTAGGTTCTGGGTAGTTGGTATGTATTGGACATCTAGAAGGCACGTAAACATGCTTATGAACTAGAAACATGAATTGGTTATGAATATGAATCATTAACTTGATAATAGGCATAAGTGAAAACATGAAACTTGACATGAAACTCGCCATGAAACTAGACACGAACTTGACATGAAACTTGAACATGGACATGACATTTAGAATGAACTAGAAAATGGCCAACTCGAGGTTGGGTTGAGTTTGTAGTGTAATTCTGCCCGGAACCGCCCGGCAAATCCAGTTACTGCAAATAATAGGATCCAATGTGGGTAGTTGGTCATATCGCACTTTAAAACCCGAGCTCAGACTGAGTTGTGGTGTAATTCTGCCCGGAACCGCCCGGCATATCCAGTGACCACAACAACAGGTCTGATGTGAGAGGTTGGGGTGCATAAATGAATTAATGACTTGATAGGGTTAAGTCATGAACCGCTAGAATATACTTAACCAATTTGACACGATGACTTGATAGGGTTAAGTCATGAACCGCTTGAATATACTAAACCAATTTGACCCGATGACTTGATAGGGTTAAGTCATGAACCGCTTGAATATACTTAACCAATTTGACACGATGACTTGATAGGGTTAAGTCATGAACCGCTTGAATATACTTAACCAATTTGACACGATGACTTGATAGGGTTAAGTCACGAACTGCTTGAATATACTTAACCAATTTGACACGATGGTTTGGTAGGGTTAAGTCACGAACCGCTTGAACATACTTAACCAGCTTGACACATGATTCGTAGGGCTAAGTCATGAACTTGAACGACAACACTTAGCCAATTTGACATGACACGTAGACGGGTTAAGTCACGAATTTGAATGACCACACTTAACCAACTTGACATGCTAGACTGATGGGGTTAAGTCTCGAATTTAAATGACAACACTTAACCTGCTGGACGGAAACCCTAGTTACGCGGTCCTTTTCAGCAGTAACCCACTAGATGTATCATGGTACCCTGGAACTAGGAAGGGTGGGGCACGATTACTGGGCTGATTTAAGCGGCCAGAACGACGGCTGAGTTGGTGCGCCATTGTAGGTTCAGGCGGACTACGGTCGTGCACGTAGTCCGGAGCTGAAAAAGCAGGCATTGGGCACCAGTAGGTTTACACTGTGCGTGCTTGATTCGTGTCGGTGGTTGGCACCCTAGGGTTTGATACACCCTATGGTGGACATAGCATAGGTGACTACATTTGTGATAGGGCCGTATGACACAGACACATGAGCAAGATAGGACTTGTAGGGAGCTGATCGATTAATAGATCGTTTCGTGAGACCAAGTAATGGATCATTTCATGGCATTGGGCAAGGGATCATTTTATAGTCAACACATGACATGGGTTGGGATACTAGTACGGTTGGTGCAGAGCAAATAGATATCATAGAAATATTTTAATGGTAAAGCAGAGAAATCTTGCGATGCTTGATAGAAATCTTGCGAAATTATACTTAGTTTATCTTGAATGGAAGCCTGGCTATGTTATACTTGACAAAAACCATATGAGGTTATTCTTAGTTATCTTTCATGTAGCTTATCTTATCATCATTCTTATGTTTACTTTCAGTTTATTCATGCCATGTTATCTTTACCTGTTTTTATGCTTAAAGTCACTAGGACTTACTCAGTCTTTATGACTGACCCGTTTTGTTTCGCCTCTTTTTCTTCCGTTCCCCCCCCCCCAGGTTCGCAGGGTGGGAATACAGCTTAGTTCAGATCTTACCAAGCTCCAAAGCTCTTTCATGTACGGCTTGGATTTCTCTTGGCTATGGCTTGCTTTGCTTTATTAGGGAATGATTTATAACTATGGTTTTATGCTTCTTTACTATTGCAAGACAGATTTCGATGTAATTGACTTAATAGCATTTTGATGTAAAAGGCTTTAGACCTTACTAGATTTTAAAGCAATGAAATTTGAGGTTTTCCTTCCGCTGTTTTATTTATGTTCTGTCTTGTAATATTTCTGTGTATGTTTACCTAGATAATACTCCACCAAAGCTAGTGCATTCCCTTTGTGAGTGATCCTAGCGGAGGTGGGGTGTTACAAAAGTAGCAAAAGTGCCAACACACATACCACCTTCAATACAAGTGCCAACAAATACGATCAGTGTGCATTCTACAAAGTAGAAATGCCATGAACCAGAAATTATATCTCTTCATGTCATTTTAGGTCCTCCACTTGCCGGTTGTATCTCTCCTCGTCATTTCAGATCTTGCAATTTGAATTTACAAGTTATTTGATAAGTGCATATGTGTTGTGTGCATCTGTGCATTTGGCTATCTAATTAACTTATAAATCTTAGTGAGTTATGCATACAATTATAACAGTTGACCATTCACCATTGTTCACTCGTGTCACCTCAGAATTGAGTATGCTTTGTCTTCTGTGCAAGCATTTCGAGTTCACATATTTACCTGACACCATCCATTGGGTCCTCCTCGCACATCCTTTCAAGCTTCAGAACATCATCATCTCCATATCCCCTAAACCCCAATCTTCGAAAGTTCAAAAAAAATGGAGGACTTGGTCGACGCTTTCTGAGAACTAGAAAAGCACGATATTGAAATTAAATTCTGCAAGCGCACAGATCATGTAATATGCGGGTCAAATCACAGGGAGGCAAATAAAAAATTATTATTTATAGAATTTCGTGGGCGATTTAGACGACTTTTGATATTTGGTTGAAAATAGAACAATCAAAATTGCAACAATTAGGCTTATCGTTGAAACTAATCAAACAATTAATCACTAATGAAATTAAATCGCAAAACAAGAATAAAAATACTGAAAATAAAAGTGCAGAATAGAAATAACAACAGAAATAAAATTAGGATTATCATTGAAACTAATCAAATGATTAGTCACTAATGAAAATAAATGTAAAATATAACTAATACTCTACCAAATCTAATTGTGTAGATAGCACTAGTTGCTAAGAAATAAAATATTGCATAAAATAAAAAGAAAAAAAAGAACTTTGTTAATGGAGAAGAAGATAGAAAATGGGATGGTGGCTACAATGAGATTACATGTGTATTTATAGGAGATAGCTAACCTAAACCCTAATTACAAATGAGCCTTAATTATTTCAAGTATGTTCTAGGCCTTTGTTAAATCAAGTGAGTTTTAGGCCTTTCCTCCTTTCCTCTTGCAAGCCTCCTTTGATTTGTAATGTGCATGGCATTTCTACTAATTATTTTCTTGTCCAACAGCAACTAAATGTGAGTTCTTTATCTGCAAATCTTCAAATGTAAATATACAACAGTTTGATCTCAATTTCTCTACTTTTTTGACTGCATGCGGCTTGGTTGGAATATCTGTAAAAGTGACATAACAATACCCAAGTAATATTTATTTATATTCAAAAGATAAGATATAAGAGCGTAAAATAAACACATTTCTATGTTAATCAAATACCCCCACAATTATCTTTTACTCATCCTCGAGTAAAACAAAAATTAAAAACTAACTAGATAGGTCATACTTTCATAGGAAACACGATTGCATTGAGCGTATGCAACAAGCCGTTAAACCTCTAGGTGTCCCTAGTAGGACGACTGGTGTCTCGTGAGGGTTTTCAGCGGATACTACCCACAAAATCCAAATGCACTATGTTATGACTCTAATGTAACTACATGAATGTAGAGGACTTATGCAATTGAAAACAAGACTTGTTTCAGGAAAGTGGTACAACAAATTAAGTTGACAAATTTTAATCAGTTGATTTTACTTTAGATACCTCAACCTGTCAATTTTTTTTAATATAATTCAAGTTTTCATTGTTAAACTCTAGTTTGACCAATTGGTTTGGTCGATAACATAATGCAACCATGAAATAGATTTTTAGTTTGCTTGGCACAGTTTGTAAAGTGGTGTTATTATTTCCTCGTGTATGGCTAGTCAAATCAATAAGGTAAAGAAGTGTTTGGGCATCATCGCTTATTTTCAATCTCTATAAAAGTTATAATTTATGATTAAATACATACACCTAACTTAAAAGACCAAGATATACCACACATACACTGCCTTGCGGACTGACAGAGAGTTGGGACAGAGCTTGGCGGATTGACAGACCGACGTTGACTTTGTCAACAACATGTCGATAATCCTTAGGTGTCCAACTCATAAAATGAGACCATGATATACCAACGCTGACTTTGTCAACAACATGTCAGATAGAGCTTGGCGGGTTTGCATACCAACGCTAGATATACAAGAAATGTTGGATATCCTCAGATTGCTATTATTATTATTGAAAATACAAGAACAATAGAGAGTTACCGAATTCAGCTTAACACAACTTAATTTTAAAGATTCGAAAGGCCAATATAAGTATTTTAAGTCCTCCACTCATTTAAACAAAGACTACAATACAAAATAGATTTCACGGCCATCACCTAAGAATCTCCTTATGTACCGGTTATACTATTATCCCTCAAAATTCAACTTCTCAACATATTTCTTATTCGATCTAAGTTGAGAGAAAAAAATACTGTCAACTAACCAACAATTGTAAACTTAATTTGTTGTATCGATCTAAAGTGAGTCATATTTCAAAAAAAAATGGTATGTTACTGCGATCAAAAATGTATGATGGTTTTATATGAACAAAAAGAAAAAAAAGTAAACAAAAATAAAAGAATGTAATGTAGACTCCCCCCACACTAGAAATAAACAGTGTCCACACTGTAACGTTTCCTATATTTAAAAGATCGTACCCAAAGGTGAATGAGTTGCAAAATTATCTGTAAAATGAAATGAAGTTTAGCCACTATAACCGAATGCCAATTATATACAAAATGTAATCTATAATGATGGTGATTTTTATGTGAAAAATGAGATTTCCTTTTCCACCCACACTTGCCTCTATCGAAAATTATGTATGGTGATTTCATATCTGATTTTTGTGGTACAAGAGGCATGTCAGTGAATTCTAAGATCAAAATCCTTCCTATAAAATTTTTGTCGTGCAAATTATTTATATCATTCAACTGAAGATTATCATAATCCCATAAACTTGAGTTTCTAACAACAATTTCTTCTAATGATGCAGAATTACGATTATGTTTGAGACGTTCCAAATATTCATCCTCATCATTCAAAAGTTTAAGCTCATCTTCGAATAATTCTTCAAAAGACATAGTGGACACATCTATTGAGGAAAGTAAAGTTTTTTGAGGAGATAAATTAGATGTGCCATCTAAAAATGTTTCTACTATGTCGACTTCTCCTATTTCGATCTCTTTGGGTTGATGTAAATATTCAATTCAATAGTTAAGTGCCCAAATGATAGTCGAAGTTGGCCGCTCCTATAATTTATGATAGCATTCGAGGTGGCTAAGAAGGGAAGACCCAAAATCAATGGAATTTGACTATCAAGATTCGAAACAGGCTTTGTCACTAGGATTATGAAATCCACGGGAAATGGAATTGTTCAATTTGAATCAAAACATTTTCAATTATACCCAATGGCTTTTTGACAGATTGATTGGCTAGTTGAATTATTATGTTCGTTAGTTTCAATTCCCCTAGTCCAGGTTGATGATAAACAGTGTAGGGAAGAAGATTGACACCTGCACCAAGATTAATTAAGGCATGATTGATGTGGGTACAACCAATTATGGGGCAACCGGGGTCCTTATACTTGATGGGTGATGGATTCGAGAAAACTGAGCTAGTGTTCGCAGTCAAGGAGGCAGTTTTAGGAATATTAGTGGCTCGTTTTCTGGTGCATAGCTCTTTTAGACACTTGGCATATTGAGGAATTTGTTCGATGGTGTCTAAGAGTGGAATATTGACATGAACTTGTTTGAAGATTTCAAGAATTTTTTTGAAATTCACATCCTTCTTCTTATTGTTAAGTCTATGAGGATATGGAGCTACTAATTTATAGACTCTTTCAGAATTTTGGTCATTCGATGAAGAAGGTTTCGATATAGGAAGTGAAGGAGGCAAGGGTGTAAAAGAGAGGTTGTTGGGATTGCCAACATTAGAAGATGATATATTATCGGGGTTGCCTACATTAGAAGAACGGATGTTGGGATTACCAACATTGGAAGAAGATGGAGATTTGAAAGGTTTAGAAGAATTGGCCTTAGTTGCCAATGGAAGAGTGTCAAGCTTTTCGATTAGGGTCGATTGTTAGGATTGCCAATATTGTTATCAATCATTTTTCCGGATCTGAGGGTGGTGATAGCGTTAACCGAATTATAATTTTCGTCCTCACAAGAGTTCACAGTATGAGAACTGTATTTTGGATTTACCTTCGGTTGACTAGGAAATTTTCCTTTCTTATACTTTTCACTAGTTCCTTTATCATATTCATTATTTGTTTGAGTTCGACATCTTGATTATTTATTTGTTTCTCTAATCAAACAATATCTTGTAACCATTGAGAAGATTGAGAGGATTGATTTGATGATTGAAAGTTTGGGTGCCTATAAGGTTGTTTGGATTGAGGTGGAATTTGAGAAATTTGAGGAGAAGAAAATGGAGCTTGGTAATTTGAATTCGAAATCATGGATTTGCAACATTATTGGGATTAGACCATGAGAAATTTGGGTGATTTCTCCAACTAGGGTTATACGGGGATGAGTAATAACTATTTTGAGCGATAGCATTGACTTGTTCTTGAGGGTAATACTAGAATTGTCCATCAAATTGAGGAGTTTGAGTTTCTAAGGGAAATTGATTTGGATCCACGACATGCACTCCTTTAGTAGAAGCACGGATGGGAACACGAATTAACTCCCATTGCATGTCCTTTTCAGAATAATTTTCTAAAATTTCCCAAGCTTCATCGACCGATTTAGACATAAATTCTCCTCCATGCATTGATTCTAGTTGTGTTCGAGTTTGATAGTTTAGCCCTTTATATGCGATCTGACATAAATGATATTTTGGAATTGCATGATGAGGGCAACTATACAGAAGTTGGTTGAATCTTTCAAAGTATTTTGAAAACGTTTCCCCCTCGTTCTGAGAAAGCTGATTTATTTCAGAGTGGATTTTTAGAGTTCTATGGAAAGGGAAAATTTTCTTCAAGAACACACTGACAAATTCATCCCAACTTCTTATGGATTGTCTTGGAAGAGAATTTAGCCATCTTTTAGCGCTTTCAAGTAATGCAAAAGGAATTAGCGTTAGCTTGATTGATTCATTAGGCAATTATTGCATTTTAGTTGTGGATGAATACAATTCAAATTCACTTAGAAATTCATAGGCATTTCAGAACCAATAAATTTTGGCACTCTTTGAATAAAAGAATGTTTAAGATCAAAAATTCCTTCAACTAGTGGATATACGATGACAAAAGGTTGGACAATCCTAGTGAGATAACATTGTTCTCGAAGAGACAAGGGTCTATCCAATCCGGCATTGAGATTTTGAAAATTTTGATTTATTCAATTGTAATCTATCTCATTTGAAAAGTTTTGATTTACTTGAGACTCCCTACGTGAGTTATGTTGGCTATTTTCAATCATCTTTATCAAATGCAAATAAAGAAAATCTTAGATTTAAGGTTGACAAAATAAGCTCCAATTCAAAATAAATAACGTACTCTAGTATATCTTATTAGTTGATAATCTCGATTTGGAGGGGGAAGAGGGTCTTATGGCCGTTCACATATAGTATAAATACTAAGGGATACGACCAATGTTTTACAGGTTGGATGCAACCTATTTTGCTAGAAGTTCAATAAATTGAACTAATATATATCCGCCATCAAACCATTGAGAGAATCAATTTCATAAATACACTCTTGTAGTTAATTATTTTTTAAATCAAATCAGGATTTGTTATTGAAAAACGACGAGCATGATGACAATAGTTGAAATCTGTTTCTCAATATGATTCAGAAAATTTCAGTCACACAACAATCAGACAAAAATAATTATAGGAATTAAAAAAAAAATTGTACGAGCAAGCCGCTGACCCTACAGAATTTTTTACAAGTAATTTCTATATATTTTTCTTTGCAGCTGAGCACCCGTAGAGTTAAAGAAATTTACAGTGGGGTATGGCAGCCCATCTAGAGCGATTGAGTAGCATTGACAATTCGAACTCAACTATTTTCAATTTGCTTGACTTTTGAATTCCTTGGTTGAAATCCTTCTTCACTTTGATCCTATGAATCTTGTTTTTTTTCTTTTTAAATATAATTTTTTTTAAAAGAAAGCAAAGCAAAAGATAACAGAAACTGACTCGAAACAAAAACTAAACTAAAAAAATGACATCTAAATAAAATAAAATAAGAAAAAAAAAACCCTATAATCAACTTAAGAAAAAAAACTATGGTCAAACCAAAATGAAGAAAACAAAGCAAAACAAAAATAAAAACAACAATAGGACTCAAGCGCTAAACACATTAAAATTCACACATCCAGTTCGCTAATCACAAGCACTAGCACAACATACATATATGAAATAACCAAATAAAAAAGAATCAGTCACAGAACTCACTAACTACTCACCATCTTTTATATCAAAACCCCTTTAACAAAATAAAATAAATAAAACCCCTCAACAAAAGGAACCACAAGTCCCTCTGATCATGCCCAAACCAAAAGTAATCGCCCTTCTTCTATCTTTACTCAGGAACTCAAACACGCAAAAAAAAAAAAAAAAAAAAAAAAAAAAAATTGGTCGGATCTTCGATTTTCGAATCGGGTTTTTGTGTCTGAGCGATCCAATTTGGGTTTCTTTCGATTTGGGTTCTGGTGCTTGTTGAGTAAAAGATGGAAGTTGCAGTTATGGTTTTTGAGGTAGAAGATTGGTTTGGCTTACAGTTTTGTGATCAGATTTGGGTATGGGAGGATCTTTGAATTGGTGCAAAGTTTGGGGAATCTGGTTCGTGGTTTGATGAGAGGTGGGTTGTTTGCGATGTGGACGATGCGATGAAAATGGAGGGGGCAGTGATTGATGATGTCTGGACGTGGTGCGAGTTGGCAGATGGGTCCCGAAGCAGATTGTTGAGAGCGAATTGCTGGTTTGATGTTGTTTTTGTGATTTGAACTAGGTGTCCCTATGTTGCGATGGTGCGTGGATGTTGGTCGGAGAAGAGGTGATATTCATTTGTCGCTGGGAGGATGGTATGGATAGTGCGATGATGGTTTATAAGGTGGGAACAATGATAGGTGGCGTGATTGACTGTGAAGCGGGTTCGCGTGATCGAAATTTGTTGATGAGAGGAAGGTTTGGTTGCACTTGATTGTGGTGATGAAGATGAGATAGGGGCTGTGTGAACGGTGGTGGATGGTTTGAGTGATGCGTATGATTTTTGAAGATTTGAGGTTGAAATTTTTGTTGGTAGTGGATCTGTGGTTGACTATGAAGATGATGTAATTGTGGTACTACCGATCTAGAGATTACGCGAATTTGTGACAAGTTGAGGTTTGATGGGTAGGTTTGTGGCAGAAGTTGTGGACTGGTTTTTGATGATGATTTGTGCATGAGGGGACTTGGTGCTTGGCTGATGCCTGAGAGAGTGCTCGAACTGTGGTGATTGGTAGGTTGGGTTTGATGAGGGTGGTGTAATAATGTGATATCTGGTTTTATAATGGGGACTGGTGGATTGTAGATGAAGTTGGTATGATAGAGGGGAAGATGGATTCGGTGTTGAGAGATTCAGCAAGGAAGCAGAAAAGGGAAAGAAAAAAATACAAAAGGTTTTTTTTGGGAGGAAACTGTAAACGGAAATAAGAAATTTGTATGAGAAAGAAAAAAATGTAAAGCCAGAATGAAAAGGGAAGAAACAGAAACAGGGAGGAAAAAAATAGAAAAAGAAATAAATGTAAAAAAAGGGAAAGAAATAAAGACGGAAACGAAGATTTGGTTGGAAGGGAAAGAGAGCGGTAATTTAAAAAAATCAATAAAACAATGCAAGTTTTTTTTTGAAAGATTACAGTATCAATATATAATACCAAATCTAATCAATTAATTTTATTTTTTTTCGATATATATAAGAAAGCAAAAGGAAAAAAATAGAATAAAATAAATAAAACTAACACAAATCGGAAATTTAATAAATAATAAAATTTAATTGTTACCTCCCCGGCAACGACGCCAAAAACTTGATCGTCATTTTTCTATGAACTAGAAAAGCGCGAATTTTAAAATAAATTCTGCAAGCACACAGATCGTGTAATATGCAGGTCGAATCACAGGGAAGCAAATTAAAAATTATTACTTATAAAATTTCATGGGTGAGTTAGACGACTTTTGAGATTTGATTGAAAATAGAATAATTGAAATTGCAACAATTAGGATTATCGTTGAAACTAATCAAACGATAATCACTAATGAAAGTAAATTGCAAAACAAGAATGAAAATACAGGAAATAAAAGTGCAGAATAGAAATAACAACAGAAATAAAATAAGGATTATCATTGAAACTAATCAAACGGTTAGTCACCAATGAAAATAAATGTAAAATACAACTAGTACTCTACCAAATCTAATTATGTAGATGGCACTAGTTGCTAAGAATTAGATAATTACAGAAAATAATAGTAAGAAGAAGAACTTTGTTAATGGAGAAGAAGATGGAAAATGGGATGATGGCTATAATGAGATTACATGGGTATTTATAGGAGATAGCCAACCTAAACCCTAATTACAAATGGGCCTTAGTTATTTCAAGTAAGTTTTAGGCCTTTGTTAAATCAAGTGAGTATTAGGCCTTTCCTCCTTTCCTCATGCAAGCCTCCTTTGATTTGTAATCTGCATGGCCTTTCTATTAATTATTTTCTTGTCCAACAGCAACTAGATGTGAGATCTTCATCTGCAAATCTTCAAATGTAAATATACAACATATTGATCTCAATTTTTCTACTTTTCTGACTGCATGCAGCTTGGTTGGAATATCTGTAAAAGTGACATAACAATACCCAAGTAATATTTATTTACATTCAAAAGATAAGATATAAGAGCATAAAATAAACACATTTCTATGTTAATCAGGACTCATCTTTATACATCACAGCCACTGTTCTCAAGGGACATTGGAATTTAGAAGTTGTGCATGACATTCTTAAGTGACTCTCAATCATAATTCGTGGTCTATACGGGGGGTACCCAATAACTCTTTTCTAGTATCATGCCCATCTTATAGTAAGCATGATCATGCACTAATGTTGAAAGTTTTTACAAAACATGGTGGTGCTATTTACCTGCAAGCATGGTCCGATGAAGAATTTGAGCCTGAACCAGCGTTAGAAGTGGAATCATGGGCTAAATTTGATGGATTTCCTGAGTTCCTAAAGAGTAATGTTCCTGCTATTGAAGAAATAATGAAGCCTGTGCTTGCAATTGATGATTGTAACTAGTCTCAGTATGACTATACATCTTTCTACCTGAAAATGCAATTTTATGAAGGCATTGGCATATCAATACATTTGCTGCTCAATTCAATAACAAGGTTTACCTCATTAAGGTTCAATGTTGTACCCATGCTCATCCTAGAACAAGGTCTGGACTTCTTTTTGCAAGCAATAGGGAGGAACAGGTGGTTCCATGTTTGCATCATTATGAATTGGAATGGGAAATGGATTCAGATGAAAGATTTGATGCAATGATACAAGAAGCTTTTGTGCTACCCCCTTACAAAGCTTATTTCCTGAATCCACCCATGACATACATGTTGATAACCAAGCCCCAATGAACCAAAGGAATGATCAGTGGGTAGATATAGAAGTTGATCAGGAATTTGACTGGCCAAACTACCTTACCTCTTGTCCTGATATTGTGGGTCCATCACATGTTGCGGGTCCATCACATGCGGTTGCTGTTAGACCGAAATCTGGGCCTAACACCCTAATTCGATGTGAAAACCTCACAATCATAGATCAAAGGCAAAAAATGCAGTAAAATAAGAGGAGACACACAAGATTTTTATAGTGGTTCGGCTCAAACCAAGCCTATGTCCACTTTATAGTTTCTTAAATTCTAAGAAGCTATTACAATACTGTTTGTTTGCGGTTTATGCACAATAGCCTTGTGTTACAATGAAGAAGAGGAACTAGAGAATGAATTTATACACGAATTCCTCATGTTAAAGCGATGAGCAATGTCCTTGCTTGGTTGTAAAGGAGACGAAGTGTTGGAGTAGCCAAAAAGTCCCTTCAAATGGCCATATGAGGGTGTATTTATATGCGTAGAGGAGCCTTGCAAGGTTCTGAAGCGGTCCGGTTCGGAGGTGTCACGTGGCGGGCACTGAGGTAATCTCGGAAGTAGTGGAGTAGTGGTCTTCTGATCATGCTAAAATAGGTGGAGTTCATTCCATGGGAGTAGGAGGTAGTGCCTCCTTAAGAATAGGTCAGATCCGAAGTGTATCAGTAGGTCAATAGGGGTCTGATCGGTTCGAGTCCGATCCTAACTGAGGTGGAACCTCCGAACCGAAGGCGTGACGAGAGCTTCTGTGCAGTGTACAAGGCGGGCCGGGTCTACATGGTCCGATCCGAACCGAAGCGAGCTAAATTCCAAGTTTGAGAAACTTCGAAGTGTGGGTCGGAGCGGGTCCGATCCGATCCGGAGCTTTTCTCAAGCCACAATCCAAGTTTCCAGTTCTGCATGCGTTCACGGAAACGGGCGTAACTTTCAAACCGTAAGTCCGTTTTAGCCAAGCAAAAGCTCAAACTGAAGCTAATTCAGAGGGCTACAAGGATTACTGAGCTTTGCTCCGTAATTGTTGTTTTCGGGCCCAAAAGAGATCGTCTGATAGGAGTTTCGGGCCTTTCTTTGTTCGCGATGCGATTTCGACCAAATCATTGCCTGTCTTCTGACGATGCTTCCAATACTCGAGCGTATTGTTGATCAGAGAATCCATGTGTGACTGCTTTGACTAAAAAGCGGGTCAACATTTTGCCCCTCAGAACATATCTTACTTGTTGAAGGAAGATGTGTTCTGGATAATCCATGAGATCCAAGGCCACGCCGGGCCTGCCAGTTGCAAGTATAATCCATACCTGCGAAGAAAAGGAAGCAAATAGGTATATCAAAACCTGACAAGACTGATTACACTTTCGAGCATAAACCATGAAACACCCCACCTCTGTTAGGGTCACTCTCAAAGGAAATGCCCTAATTTTGGTGGAGGTTTATAAGTACAAGTCACAGATATACAAGACAGATATAAGAACACATATTTGTAAACAGCGAAAGAACAACAAACTTTATTTCATAAAGTCAAATATGTGTTACAACAACATCCTTTCCAAAAACATAACATAACACTTTCATAATCTGTCTTGAGTACATTATTTAAAGAAGCATAAATAAAACATAGATAAACTGCAAAAGCCCCATAGTGGATTGTCCAAAGCCATAGTTCAAAACAGGAAAGTCCAAGCAATACATTTCTCTTCTTCAAGCTGGATGTTGAGGTAGGTCAAGCTGCTGTGTTCCCTCCCTGAGGACCTTTGGGGGGGGGGGGAACGGAAGAAAGAAGACGAAAGAAAAGTAGAGTCAGACATAAAGCCTGAGTAAGTCTAGTACTATTTTGTCTATGAATAAAGAACTGGGTATGATAAGTATAAACAAGAAGTGGGCATGCACTATAAACTTGGTTAAGTTGTCTAGGGTCGAATATACTATCGTACCCCATGTTAATCTCTGAACCCATATAAACTAGTTTCCCACTGGCACCCCATAATCAGGGTGATGTGATCCATTCTATGATGATCGGCTCCTACTCGCATAGTTACATGTGTCTTACGGCCCCCGATGTTGTAGTTACCTATGCTGGTCCCACCATGGGGTGTATCAAGTCCCATAGTGGCAACCCGACACAACCTTAGAGTGCACAGGTATGCTATTGGTGTCCAGTGCCTTATTTTTCTGCGCCGGAGTGTGTGCACGCCCGCACTCCGTTAGAACCTACACTGCTACACCACCGCCGTCGCTTTGACCTCTTACAATCAGCCCAGTAATCGTGCCCCACCCTGCCTAGTTTCAGGGTATCCTGATACACCTTCTAGGGTTACTACTGAAAAAGGTCCCCCGTTACTAGGTTTTCTATCTCTAGCCAACATGCTAAGTTGGTTAAGTGTTTCCTAACCTAACCCCCACCAGTCCGTTTTGTTTAGCATGTTCCATTTTGATTAAGTCTTTAGTTCACTTAATCCTATCAATCCTGACTCAGCCTTAATTGCCTTATTAAGGCCCTGACCTCTCACATTAGACAGGTATTGTTGTGGCTGCCTGTTGCCGGTTGGTTCCGGGCAGTCTTACGCCACAACTCAGTCTAACCTCGGGTCCTTGCTGGGCTCCATGTTTAACCTCCCACATTGGATAGGTATTGTTGTGACTACTAGATAGCCGGGCGGTTCCGGGCAGGTTTACATCACAACTCAATCCAACCTCGGGTTAAACACATCGTATGTTCTACATTTACATATTTTGTCATTCCTCTTTATTTCTTATATGTAAATATTTGCGGCCCATTATTAAGTTAATGGTGTAAAGGTTACACCAATCATGGGCCCAACCCATACTTGAACTTGGGCCCTTCTATTTTATATTTTCATTCATTAGTAATTTTAACCCAACGTTATTTTCCCCCGTTTAACACGTCCGTTTATATATTTTGGGCTTAGCATTTTAAAGCCCAAATTAGCCATGCGAAAAGGGGAGGCTTAAAGCGTAATTACATACACAAAGAGGGGAATGTGAGCGCATGAACTTGCAATACGACGTTGGAAATACAAAATAGAAACTGGTGTACTTGCATAGTGGTAACATAGGTGACATGAATCAAAGCATGTGAACTTGTAATTGAGATATCATTATTGTCACATGAACCTATATTTTTATTTAGGCATAATGTCAAACATAAGCATGGCATAAATATTTCTAGCATAAGCATGGCATAATGTCAAACATAAGCATGGCATAAATATTTCTAGCATAAGCATGGCATAATGTCAAACATAAGCATGGCATAATATCAAACATAAGCATGGCATAAGTATAGTTAAATTTGTTCACATAACCATGGCATAAATATTTCTAACATGAAATCATGATTCTTACTTTAGTCATGTAAACTTACAAAAAGGGACTTTTTGAACCTAACCTAGCCATGTACCACATATGTCATCATATAATTCTTGTAAACAAGGTAGACCTAATCATGGTTTTCAATTATGCCAAATATTATTCATAGCCTAGCCATATTCATAAATTTGCAAATAGGTTTTCTAGTACAAAAGCATGGCTTAAAACATAATGCCAAATTCTCAACATAATTTCATATGGATAATAACCAAACTTGTTCCAATTACTTACAAAATGATTTATGCACAAAAATATACATCATGGTGGCATAGAAGCAAACCCCAAACTTGCATGAATTTAAATCAACTACATACATGTAGCTTCAACATGGATTACATAATTTGCGAAATATTCCAAACGTATACTTGCATAGAACTACCGCATGTAGTTCTTTATAATGAATAACATAATTCATAAATATCCAAACGTATATAATATTTCAAATCGATAAAAACGCACAAATATGAATTACTTTATTGCCACAATTCAAGCATACAAACCAACACAATTGTTTATTCATACCAAAGTAATACTCTACTTACTGTGGTTGCGGCGAATTCTCTAGTTTAGGGATTGAAGATGCAAATTCCTTTGTTGAATTGATTTGTTTAGGTTGCTTTAAGCTTTAGAATCTTCCTCCTAATCCTCTCTCCAATTTGGTGGCTACTCCTAGTCGTTCCTCAGCAACATGGCGGCTATGTTCTTATTTTTGAATGAATAGATTAGGGTTTAGTCTAGGGTTGTTTATATAGAGGTTAGGAACTGATTAGGACCATTGATGTTGCTTGGATTGATCGTAGCCATTCATTCTAAGGAGAGACCAATTAAAACTTGCCACCTAGCCCTAGTGACAAAGAAGACCACAGAAAATCGACCACATAGAGAATAGGCCAGCCGGGTTAGACTGGGCTCGACCTGGGTCTGGACCAGGTTGACACCCCGGTCGACAGGCCTGTCGACCTGGTTAGACCAGGTCGACAGCCCAGTCGACTTGGTGGGTCAGGCGGGTGTTTTTCCGCCCTGGCCCATTGGGCCCCATTTTCGAATTTAAACCTGATTTATTCTATTTGAATTTAAACTTGATTCTCAAACTTCCGAAGGCCATATCTTCTTCATACGGACTCCGTTTTTCGAAAACTCGGACTCTATTTCGCGTATTTTTCCGAGACGAACGCAATGGCGTATCCCGTTTCCCTTAGTTCTTTGATTTCAGATTAATTATACTTTAATTTGTTAATTTCACAGTTATAGAATTTGCGGGGTGTTACATTCTCCCCCACTTAAAAGGATTTCGTCCCCGAAATCTTCAAGTTAGGAGGAATGTATATCCTAACATCCAATCATACATCTACTCATCCATCAAACACGAGCATCCATTGTCCTTAAAAGACTTCTAATGCTTCATGATCATATGCGATGTGTGTATGTGTACATGAACTTATCTAATGCAAAATCAGGCGGTCTACTGATTCAGTTGACCTCCTTAATGCGAATTATGTAAGTGCCACGAATCCATTATGTATGCAAATTTTCCTATTCTTGATTCTACATGAGTGCTCAATCATTCAATACAAATGCAGCATCCACATGACAACACATTAAAGTTCAACCATATACGAATGCAAACATATATGAATATGCAATATGAAGTGACTGAGCCGATCTAAAACCCTAGACTGTGTGTGTATATGCATCCACGAGCAACCACTAGCAATCACTTGCAACCACTTGCAACCATCATACATAACATGTTTCAACTACATGTTTCCATCCAAAAAGATTCTATCTAAAAGATACAGTCGAGGAAATATACCTAAAAAGATGGATAAAAGCGCAACTTAAGGAAAAAGAAAGATCAAGGATGTACCCTCGAACAGAAAAGGGTAGGCAGTACGTATTCTAGCTTCAGTTTCCCAAGTCGCGTCTCCCTCGGCGTCGCTCCACTGAACTTTGACGAGCTTGACTTCGCGGTTGCGTAGCTTCTTCACTTCCGTTCCTAAGATGCGGGTTGGAACTTTTCTTATGGTTGCTTCGTGTTCCACTTCGGCCTCTTCGAGGATATTTGGCTCTACCACTTCAGCTGACTCATGTAGACATTTTCGGAGATGTGAAACGTGAAAAACGTTGTGGACTCCAGCCAACTTCTCGGGTAGCTCTAATCTATAGGAAATTTTCCCAATTGTTCCTATCTAAAGGTATAGTCGAAGTAAAAACTTTGTGCCCATTAGGCAATGTCAAAACTGAAAACCTATGCCACATATATATTGATTAGGAGAAGAACTCCCTAAGCATCAGCCCCGAAGACCGAAATCAACATCAGACTGACACCCAAAGAGTTACTCAACCCAACCACCATATATGATTCTAGGCAACTAAGCATGATGGACTCCTTTTAGGTCACAAGGGAGTCCCTTCTTAAGACCAATCTGTATCCTAAAAAAAAACCAAAAACTTTAATCAAACCAATGAACACCCTCGAGCCCCAACATGTGTTACTAACAGATGAGTCATACTCCCTATGTGGTTTGCAACAGAAATTGGATTGAGAATGGGACCGAGAGGATATACAGAAAAGATACTATGCAAGTAAGCTCTACAGGAAGAGAGGGATCAAGGATATACTCTTAAGAAGAGATATTATGCACGAATCTAGTCTTCAATCTTCTAAGTCGCATTTCTTGAGCTTAACTCCATTATGCTTTGTCCGTTTTTAACTTCACAATTTCGTAGCTTCTTAATTCTTGTTTCCAAAATATGAGTTGGAACCTATTTCTCGTTCCTCTTTCACTTATTCTCCTTCTAGTATACTTGGCTCAAGCCTAACTGCGTACTCATGGTTCCATGCAAGCTCTCCAAAATTCATTAGTGAATCTTGGATCTTGTTCACTTACTAGAAGGTATTCCACATAGATGAATTATCTCTTGAAAATAAACAAATGTCAACTATGTTGCCAAATGTACTTACTAAGGTGATTCTTTACAACTCATGCATCAGCGAAATGAACCTTCAGCCTTAGTGGCGAACACTACTGGAGCGCCCTATTCTGAAATGCTCCTCCTAATGAACCCCTTTTCTAGAAGCTCTTTAATCTGTTTACTGAGCTCTTTCCTTTCTCGTGGAGCCATATGTCTAACGGGCAACGCAACGGGCTTTGCATTATCTACAAGATATATGCGGAAGTCTATTTCCCGCTTCGGAGGCAAGCCCTTCACCTCTTCGAAGACATCCAGATATTCCCGGACCACTCTAACTGATTGCAAATTTTCAACAGAGGCATCTAGCGATTCAAGATAACTAAGCATAACCGCATACGAGGGATTACAAGAAATTTCCAAAGTATTACCGAGTTGGGTTAGGAGCCTAACAACCCTTTTCTCACAATCAAGGATGGTCCCATTACTGGATAGCCAATCCATACCCAAAATCAAACCATACCCCGAAAAGCCCAAAACAAAGGCACTACATTGAAATTCTACACTTAGAATAGAAATTTTCAATCCCACACAGATCAAAGACAAATGAGCTGGGCCCCCAATTGGGTTTGAAACAATTAAGGGGTCCTCTACCATACTAGTTTCTAGGTGCAGAGATTCTACTAAAGCAGACGAGATAAAGGAGTGAGATGCGCCAGAATCAAACAAAGTACGAACGGGGTGATCATAAAGATAAACTACACTTTCTACAGAAGTATTTATACCTCGCTGTTGCAGAGGTGGCGCTTCTAGCACATGGACCTATGCCCCTGGGGTGGATCCAGCGCCCTGCCCCTGTCCCCGTTTCTTTGGGCAGTCCTTAGCCCTATGGCCCGTCTCACCGCAAGAAAAGCACCCACCATTCTCCTTGGCCTTCTTTTTCCGGCAGTCCTTTACTAAGTGCCCCACTTTGCCACAGAAATTACACGTCCTCTTCTCTTTGTTGCCTTCCCCGCCTTTTTTAAAGTCTGTCTTCTTAGGCTGCAAACCCTCTTTCTTCCCTTGAGAGCTTTCTGCCTTTGTCTCCTTCTTGCCCTTATCCTCTTCATTCAGCAATGCCATTTGCACCAATCTTTCATACGTGGCTACCATGGGTATATGGGTCATGGCCAAAATGTGTAATGGCTCATTCAACCCTTTGACGAAACGGAGAGCCTTCTTGTGCGGGGTGTTGACTAGGTCAAGCCCAAACCTAGCCAGCTCATCGAACTGATTCACATATTCTCTGACTGTCTTGTCCCCTTGCTTAAGAAATAAGAATTTTTCCAACTGCAAACCTCTTTCCGCATCTGAGAGAAATTTAGTCTCAAACCTTGCCCTAAAGTCCTCCCATGTCTCCACTGGTCTTTCAGCATTAGTGACTTCCCACCAGTAGGAAGCCTCACCCTTCAATAGCCACACTGCCAATTGTACTTTTTGCCTATCTTCTACCTCAAAGATGATGAATAGGTCCTCCGTTTCTTTCAGCCAATTTCTGGCTGCCACGAAGGACTCAGTTCCATGGAAATCCTTTCCTCCCATAGCTTTAAAATCTTTACATATCATAGCAAACGTGTTTCCCCGAGGAGGAGGTGGAGGAAAAGGTGCCGCTGCGGCTGGATGATTTCCTTCAGCTGGGGGAGGAGGAATGGTAGGACCTGGCTGAGTGGCCCTTGCTTCTAAGAACCGTCTAAACCAACCAGGTATTGGCACCCCTTCCGGCAAGTTAAGTTCTTGGGACATGCTGAAACAAAAAGGATAGATTCAAAACGAAGGATAAGAGATAGTTCCTATGGCTTTGGGGGGTGGACTTTGCCTTTTTAAAATAAAATAATATTTTTCTTTTAAAAATGCTTCTTTAAATTTCCTTTTTGAAAATATTTTTTCAAAACTTTTTATCTTATCTGGTAAACCTATGCTCTGATACCAAGTGAAACACCCCACCTCCATTAGGGTCACTCTCAAAGGGAATGCCCTAATTTTGGTGGAGGTTTATAAGTACAAGTCACAGATATACAAGACAGATATAAGAACACATATTTGTAAACAGCGGAAGAACAACAAACTTTATTTCATAAAGTCAAATATGTGTTACAACAACATCCTTTCCAAAAACATAACATAACACTTTCATAATCTGTCTTGAGTACATTATTTAAAGAAGCATAAATAAAATATAGATAAACTGCAAAAGCCCCATAGTGGATTGTCCAAAGCCATAGTTCAAAACAGGAAAGTCCAAGCAATACATTTCTCTTCTTCAAGCTGGATGTTGAGGTAGGTAAAGCTGATGTGTTCCCTCCCTGAGGACCTGGGGGGGGGGGGAACGGAAGAAAGAAGACGAAAGAAAAGTAGAGTCAGACATAAAGCCTGAGTAAGTCTAGTACTATTTTGTCTATGAATAAAGAACTGGGTATGATAAGTATAAACAAGAAGTGGGCATGCACTATAAACTTGGTTAAGTTGTCTAGGGTCGAATATACTATCGTACCCCATGTTAATCTCTGAACCCATATAAACTAGTTTCCCACTGGCACCCCATAATCAGGGTGATGTGATCCATTCTATGATGATCGGCTCCTACTCGCATAGTTACATGTGTCTTACGGCCCCCGATGTTGTAGTTACCTATGCTGGTCCCACCATGGGGTGTATCAAGTCCCATAGTGGCAACCCGACACAACCTTAGAGTGCACAGGTATGCTATTGGTGTCCAGTGCCTTATTTTTCTGCGCCGGAGTGTGTGCACGCCCGCACTCCGTTAGAACCTACACTGCTACACCACCGCCGTCGCTTTGACCTCTTACAATCAGCCCAGTAATCGTGCCCCACCCTGCCTAGTTTCAGGGTATCCTGATACACCTTCTAGGGTTACTACTGAAAAAGGTCCCCCGTTACTAGGTTTTCTATCTCTAGCCAACATGCTAAGTTGGTTAAGTGTTTCCTAACCTAACCCCCACCAGTCCGTTTTGTTTAGCATGTTCCATTTTGATTAAGTCTTTAGTTCACTTAATCCTATCAATCCTGACTCAGCCTTAATTGCCTTATTAAGGCCCTGACCTCTCACATTAGACAGGTATTGTTGTGGCTGCCTGTTGCCGGTTGGTTCCGGGCAGTCTTACGCCACAACTCAGTCTAACCTCGGGTCCTTGCTGGGCTCCATGTTTAACCTCCCACATTGGATAGGTATTGTTGTGACTACTGGATAGCCGGGCGGTTCCGGGCAGGTTTACATCACAACTCAATCCAACCTCGGGTTAAACACATCGTATGTTCTACATTTACATATTTTGTCATTCCTCTTTATTTCTTATATGTAAATATTTGCGGCCCATTATTAAGTTAATGGTGTAAAGGTTACACCAATCATGGGCCCAACCCATACTTGAACTTGGGCCCTTCTATTTTATATTTTCATTCATTAGTAATTTTAACCCAACGTTATTTTCCCCCGTTTAACACGTCCGTTTATATATTTTGGGCTTAGCATTTTAAAGCCCAAATTAGCCATGCGAAAAGGGGAGGCTTAAAGCGTAATTACATACACAAAGAGGGGAATGTGAGCGCATGAACTTGCAATACGACGTTGGAAATACAAAATAGAAACTGGTGTACTTGCATAGTGGTAACATAGGTGACATGAATCAAAGCATGTGAACTTGTAATTGAGATATCATTATTGTCACATGAACCTATATTTTTATTTAGGCATAATGTCAAACATAAGCATGGCATAAATATTTCTAGCATAAGCATGGCATAATGTCAAACATAAGCATGGCATAAATATTTCTAGCATAAGCATGGCATAATGTCAAACATAAGCATGGCATAATATCAAACATAAGCATGGCATAAGTATAGTTAAATTTGTTCACATAACCATGGCATAAATATTTCTAACATGAAATCATGATTCTTACTTTAGTCATGTAAACTTACAAAAAGGGACTTTTTGAACCTAACCTAGCCATGTACCACATATGTCATCATATAATTCTTGTAAACAAGGTAGACCTAATCATGGTTTTCAATTATGCCAAATATTATTCATAGCCTAGCCATATTCATAAATTTGCAAATAGGTTTTCTAGTACAAAAGCATGGCTTAAAACATAATGCCAAATTCTCAACATAATTTCATATGGATAATAACCAAACTTGTTCCAATTACTTACAAAATGATTTATGCACAAAAATATACATCATGGTGGCATAGAAGCAAACCCCAAACTTGCATGAATTTAAATCAACTACATACATGTAGCTTCAACATGGATTACATAATTTGCGAAATATTCCAAACGTATACTTGCATAGAACTACCGCATGTAGTTCTTTATAATGAATAACATAATTCATAAATATCCAAACGTATATAATATTTCAAATCGATAAAAACGCACAAATATGAATTACTTTATTGCCACAATTCAAGCATACAAACCAACACAATTGTTTATTCATACCAAAGTAATACTCTACTTACTGTGGTTGCGGCGAATTCTCTAGTTTAGGGATTGAAGATGCAAATTCCTTTGTTGAATTGATTTGTTTAGGTTGCTTTAAGCTTTAGAATCTTCCTCCTAATCCTCTCTCCAATTTGGTGGCTACTCCTAGTCGTTCCTCAGCAACATGGCGGCTATGTTCTTATTTTTGAATGAATAGATTAGGGTTTAGTCTAGGGTTGTTTATATAGAGGTTAGGAACTGATTAGGACCATTGATGTTGCTTGGATTGATCGTAGCCATTCATTCTAAGGAGAGACCAATTAAAACTTGCCACCTAGCCCTAGTGACAAAGAAGACCACAGAAAATCGACCACATAGAGAATAGGCCAGCCGGGTTAGACTGGGCTCGACCTGGGTCTGGACCAGGTTGACACCCCGGTCGACAGGCCTGTCGACCTGGTTAGACCAGGTCGACAGCCCAGTCGACTTGGTGGGTCAGGCGGGTGTTTTTCCGCCCTGGCCCATTGGGCCCCATTTTCGAATTTAAACCTGATTTATTCTATTTGAATTTAAACTTGATTCTCAAACTTCCGAAGGCCATATCTTCTTCATACGGACTCCGTTTTTCGAAAACTCGGACTCTATTTCGCGTATTTTTCCGAGACGAACGCAATGGCGTATCCCGTTTCCCTTAGTTCTTTGATTTCAGATTAATTATACTTTAATTTGTTAATTTCACAGTTATAGAATTTGCGGGGTGTTACATTCTCCCCCACTTAAAAGGATTTCGTCCCCGAAATCTTCAAGTTAGGAGGAATGTATATCCTAACATCCAATCATACATCTACTCATCCATCAAACACGAGCATCCATTGTCCTTAAAAGACTTCTAATGCTTCATGATCATATGCGATGTGTGTATGTGTACATGAACTTATCTAATGCAAAATCAGGCGGTCTACTGATTCAGTTGACCTCCTTAATGCGAATTATGTAAGTGCCACGAATCCATTATGTATGCAAATTTTCCTATTCTTGATTCTACATGAGTGCTCAATCATTCAATACAAATGCAGCATCCACATGACAACACATTAAAGTTCAACCATATACGAATGCAAACATATATGAATATGCAATATGAAGTGACTGAGCCGATCTAAAACCCTAGACTGTGTGTGTATATGCATCCACGAGCAACCACTAGCAATCACTTGCAACCACTTGCAACCATCATACATAACATGTTTCAACTACATGTTTCCATCCAAAAAGATTCTATCTAAAAGATACAGTCGAGGAAATATACCTAAAAAGATGGATAAAAGCGCAACTTAAGGAAAAAGAAAGATCAAGGATGTACCCTCGAACAGAAAAGGGTAGGCAGTACGTATTCTAGCTTCAGTTTCCCAAGTCGCGTCTCCCTCGGCGTCGCTCCACTGAACTTTGACGAGCTTGACTTCGCGGTTGCGTAGCTTCTTCACTTCCGTTCCTAAGATGCGGGTTGGAACTTTTCTTATGGTTGCTTCGTGTTCCACTTCGGCCTCTTCGAGGATATTTGGCTCTACCACTTCAGCTGACTCATGTAGACATTTTCGGAGATGTGAAACGTGAAAAACGTTGTGGACTCCAGCCAACTTCTCGGGTAGCTCTAATCTATAGGAAATTTTCCCAATTGTTCCTATCTAAAGGTATAGTCGAAGTAAAAACTTTGTGCCCATTAGGCAATGTCAAAACTGAAAACCTATGCCACATATATATTGATTAGGAGAAGAACTCCCTAAGCATCAGCCCCGAAGACCGAAATCAACATCAGACTGACACCCAAAGAGTTACTCAACCCAACCACCATATATGATTCTAGGCAACTAAGCATGATGGACTCCTTTTAGGTCACAAGGGAGTCCCTTCTTAAGACCAATCTGTATCCTAAAAAAAAACCAAAAACTTTAATCAAACCAATGAACACCCTCGAGCCCCAACATGTGTTACTAACAGATGAGTCATACTCCCTATGTGGTTTGCAACAGAAATTGGATTGAGAATGGGACCGAGAGGATATACAGAAAAGATACTATGCAAGTAAGCTCTACAGGAAGAGAGGGATCAAGGATATACTCTTAAGAAGAGATATTATGCACGAATCTAGTCTTCAATCTTCTAAGTCGCATTTCTTGAGCTTAACTCCATTATGCTTTGTCCGTTTTTAACTTCACAATTTCGTAGCTTCTTAATTCTTGTTTCCAAAATATGAGTTGGAACCTATTTCTCGTTCCTCTTTCACTTATTCTCCTTCTAGTATACTTGGCTCAAGCCTAACTGCGTACTCATGGTTCCATGCAAGCTCTCCAAAATTCATTAGTGAATCTTGGATCTTGTTCACTTACTAGAAGGTATTCCACATAGATGAATTATCTCTTGAAAATAAACAAATGTCAACTATGTTGCCAAATGTACTTACTAAGGTGATTCTTTACAACTCATGCATCAGCGAAATGAACCTTCAGCCTTAGTGGCGAACACTACTGGAGCGCCCTATTCTGAAATGCTCCTCCTAATGAACCCCTTTTCTAGAAGCTCTTTAATCTGTTTACTGAGCTCTTTCCTTTCTCGTGGAGCCATATGTCTAACGGGCAACGCAACGGGCTTTGCATTATCTACAAGATATATGCGGAAGTCTATTTCCCGCTTCGGAGGCAAGCCCTTCACCTCTTCGAAGACATCCAGATATTCCCGGACCACTCTAACTGATTGCAAATTTTCAACAGAGGCATCTAGCGATTCAAGATAACTAAGCATAACCGCATACGAGGGATTACAAGAAATTTCCAAAGTATTACCGAGTTGGGTTAGGAGCCTAACAACCCTTTTCTCACAATCAAGGATGGTCCCATTACTGGATAGCCAATCCATACCCAAAATCAAACCATACCCCGAAAAGCCCAAAACAAAGGCACTACATTGAAATTCTACACTTAGAATAGAAATTTTCAATCCCACACAGATCAAAGACAAATGAGCTGGGCCCCCAATTGGGTTTGAAACAATTAAGGGGTCCTCTACCATACTAGTTTCTAGGTGCAGAGATTCTACTAAAGCAGACGAGATAAAGGAGTGAGATGCGCCAGAATCAAACAAAGTACGAACGGGGTGATCATAAAGATAAACTACACTTTCTACAGAAGTATTTATACCTCGCTGTTGCAGAGGTGGCGCTTCTAGCACATGGACCTATGCCCCTGGGGTGGATCCAGCGCCCTGCCCCTGTCCCCGTTTCTTTGGGCAGTCCTTAGCCCTATGGCCCGTCTCACCGCAAGAAAAGCACCCACCATTCTCCTTGGCCTTCTTTTTCCGGCAGTCCTTTACTAAGTGCCCCACTTTGCCACAGAAATTACACGTCCTCTTCTCTTTGTTGCCTTCCCCGCCTTTTTTAAAGTCTGTCTTCTTAGGCTGCAAACCCTCTTTCTTCCCTTGAGAGCTTTCTGCCTTTGTCTCCTTCTTGCCCTTATCCTCTTCATTCAGCAATGCCATTTGCACCAATCTTTCATACGTGGCTACCATGGGTATATGGGTCATGGCCAAAATGTGTAATGGCTCATTCAACCCTTTGACGAAACGGAGAGCCTTCTTGTGCGGGGTGTTGACTAGGTCAAGCCCAAACCTAGCCAGCTCATCGAACTGATTCACATATTCTCTGACTGTCTTGTCCCCTTGCTTAAGAAATAAGAATTTTTCCAACTGCAAACCTCTTTCCGCATCTGAGAGAAATTTAGTCTCAAACCTTGCCCTAAAGTCCTCCCATGTCTCCACTGGTCTTTCAGCATTAGTGACTTCCCACCAGTAGGAAGCCTCACCCTTCAATAGCCACACTGCCAATTGTACTTTTTGCCTATCTTCTACCTCAAAGATGATGAATAGGTCCTCCGTTTCTTTCAGCCAATTTCTGGCTGCCACGAAGGACTCAGTTCCATGGAAATCCTTTCCTCCCATAGCTTTAAAATCTTTACATATCATAGCAAACGTGTTTCCCCGAGGAGGAGGTGGAGGAAAAGGTGCCGCTGCGGCTGGATGATTTCCTTCAGCTGGGGGAGGAGGAATGGTAGGACCTGGCTGAGTGGCCCTTGCTTCTAAGAACCGTCTAAACCAACCAGGTATTGGCACCCCTTCCGGCAAGTTAAGTTCTTGGGACATGCTGAAACAAAAAGGATAGATTCAAAACGAAGGATAAGAGATAGTTCCTATGGCTTTGGGGGGTGGACTTTGCCTTTTTAAAATAAAATAATATTTTTCTTTTAAAAATGCTTCTTTAAATTTCCTTTTTGAAAATATTTTTTCAAAACTTTTTATCTTATCTGGTAAACCTATGCTCTGATACCAAGTGAAACACCCCACCTCCATTAGGGTCACTCTCAAAGGGAATGCCCTAATTTTGGTGGAGGTTTATAAGTACAAGTCACAGATATACAAGACAGATATAAGAACACATATTTGTAAACAGCGGAAGAACAACAAACTTTATTTCATAAAGTCAAATATGTGTTACAACAACATCCTTTCCAAAAACATAACATAACACTTTCATAATCTGTCTTGAGTACATTATTTAAAGAAGCATAAATAAAATATAGATAAACTGCAAAAGCCCCATAGTGGATTGTCCAAAGCCATAGTTCAAAACAGGAAAGTCCAAGCAATACATTTCTCTTCTTCAAGCTGGATGTTGAGGTAGGTAAAGCTGATGTGTTCCCTCCCTGAGGACCTGGGGGGGGGGGGAACGGAAGAAAGAAGACGAAAGAAAAGTAGAGTCAGACATAAAGCCTGAGTAAGTCTAGTACTATTTTGTCTATGAATAAAGAACTGGGTATGATAAGTATAAACAAGAAGTGGGCATGCACTATAAACTTGGTTAAGTTGTCTAGGGTCGAATATACTATCGTACCCCATGTTAATCTCTGAACCCATATAAACTAGTTTCCCACTGGCACCCCATAATCAGGGTGATGTGATCCATTCTATGATGATCGGCTCCTACTCGCATAGTTACATGTGTCTTACGGCCCCCGATGTTGTAGTTACCTATGCTGGTCCCACCATGGGGTGTATCAAGTCCCATAGTGGCAACCCGACACAACCTTAGAGTGCACAGGTATGCTATTGGTGTCCAGTGCCTTATTTTTCTGCGCCGGAGTGTGTGCACGCCCGCACTCCGTTAGAACCTACACTGCTACACCACCGCCGTCGCTTTGACCTCTTACAATCAGCCCAGTAATCGTGCCCCACCCTGCCTAGTTTCAGGGTATCCTGATACACCTTCTAGGGTTACTGCTGAAAAGGGTCCCCCGTTACTAGGTTTTCTATCTCTAGCCAACATGCTAAGTTGGTTAAGTGTTTCCTAACCTAACCCCCACCAGTCCGTTTTGTTTAGCATGTTCCATTTTGATTAAGTCTTTAGTTCACTTAATCCTATCAATCCTGACTCAGCCTTAATTGTCTTATTAAGGCCCTGACCTCTCACATTAGACAGGTATTGTTGTGGCTGCCTGTTGCCGGTTGGTTCCGGGCAGTCTTACGCCACAACTCAGTCTAACCTCGGGTCCTTGCTGGGCTCCATGTTTAACTTCCCACATTGGATAGGTATTGTTGTGACTACTGGATAGCCGGGCGGTTCCGGGCAGGTTTACATCACAACTCAATCCAACCTCGGGTTAAACACATCGTATGTTCTACATTTACATATTTTGTCATTCCTCTTTATTTCTTATATGTAAATATTTGCGGCCCATTATTAAGTTAATGGTGTAAAGGTTACACCAATCATGGGCCCAACCCATACTTGAACTTGGGCCCTTCTATTTTATATTTTCATTCATTAGTAATTTTAACCCAACGTTATTTTCCCCCGTTTAACACGTCCGTTTATATATTTTGGGCTTAGCATTTTAAAGCCCAAATTAGCCATGCGAAAAGGGGAGGCTTAAAGCGTAATTACATACACAAAGAGGGGAATGTGAGCGCATGAACTTGCAATACGACGTTGGAAATACAAAATAGAAACTGGTGTACTTGCATAGTGGTAACATAGGTGACATGAATCAAAGCATGTGAACTTGTAATTGAGATATCATTATTGTCACATGAACCTATATTTTTATTTAGGCATAATGTCAAACATAAGCATGGCATAAATATTTCTAGCATAAGCATGGCATAATGTCAAACATAAGCATGGCATAAATATTTCTAGCATAAGCATGGCATAATGTCAAACATAAGCATGGCATAATATCAAACATAAGCATGGCATAAGTATAGTTAAATTTGTTCACATAACCATGGCATAAATATTTCTAACATGAAATCATGATTCTTACTTTAGTCATGTAAACTTACAAAAAGGGACTTTTTGAACCTAACCTAGCCATGTACCACATATGTCATCATATAATTCTTGTAAACAAGGTAGACCTAATCATGGTTTTCAATTATGCCAAATATTATTCATAGCCTAGCCATATTCATAAATTTGCAAATAGGTTTTCTAGTACAAAAGCATGGCTTAAAACATAATGCCAAATTCTCAACATAATTTCATATGGATAATAACCAAACTTGTTCCAATTACTTACAAAATGATTTATGCACAAAAATATACATCATGGTGGCATAGAAGCAAACCCCAAACTTGCATGAATTTAAATCAACTACATACATGTAGCTTCAACATGGATTACATAATTTGCGAAATATTCCAAACGTATACTTGCATAGAACTACCGCATGTAGTTCTTTATAATGAATAACATAATTCATAAATATCCAAACGTATATAATATTTCAAATCGATAAAAACGCACAAATATGAATTACTTTATTGCCACAATTCAAGCATACAAACCAACACAATTGTTTATTCATACCAAAGTAATACTCTACTTACTATGGTTGCGGCGAATTCTCTAGTTTAGGGATTGAAGATGCAAATTCCTTTGTTGAATTGATTTGTTTAGGTTGCTTTAAGCTTTAGAATCTTCCTCCTAATCCTCTCTCCAATTTGGTGGCTACTCCTAGTCGTTCCTCAGCAACATGGCGGCTATGTTCTTATTTTTGAATGAATAGATTAGGGTTTAGTCTAGGGTTGTTTATATAGAGGTTAGGAACTGATTAGGACCATTGATGTTGCTTGGATTGATCGTAGCCATTCATTCTAAGGAGAGACCAATTAAAACTTGCCACCTAGCCCTAGTGACAAAGAAGACCACAGAAAATCGACCACATAGAGAATAGGCCAGCCGGGTTAGACTGGGCTCGACCTGGGTCTGGACCAGGTTGACACCCCGGTCGACAGGCCTGTCGACCTGGTTAGACCAGGTCGACAGCCCAGTCGACTTGGTGGGTCAGGCGGGTGTTTTTCCGCCCTGGCCCATTGGGCCCCATTTTCGAATTTAAACCTGATTTATTCTATTTGAATTTAAACTTGATTCTCAAACTTCCGAAGGCCATATCTTCTTCATACGGACTCCGTTTTTCGAAAACTCGGACTCTATTTCGCGTATTTTTCCGAGACGAACGCAATGGCGTATCCCGTTTCCCTTAGTTCTTTGATTTCAGATTAATTATACTTTAATTTGTTAATTTCACAGTTATAGAATTTGCGGGGTGTTACATTCTCCCCCACTTAAAAGGATTTCGTCCCCGAAATCTTCAAGTTAGGAGGAATGTATATCCTAACATCCAATCATACATCTACTCATCCATCAAACACGAGCATCCATTGTCCTTAAAAGACTTCTAATGCTTCATGATCATATGCGATGTGTGTATGTGTACATGAACTTATCTAATGCAAAATCAGGCGGTCTACTGATTCAGTTGACCTCCTTAATGCGAATTATGTAAGTGCCACGAATCCATTATGTATGCAAATTTTCCTATTCTTGATTCTACATGAGTGCTCAATCATTCAATACAAATGCAGCATCCACATGACAACACATTAAAGTTCAACCATATACGAATGCAAACATATATGAATATGCAATATGAAGTGACTGAGCCGATCTAAAACCCTAGACTGTGTGTGTATATGCATCCACGAGCAACCACTAGCAATCACTTGCAACCACTTGCAACCATCATACATAACATGTTTCAACTACATGTTTCCATCCAAAAAGATTCTATCTAAAAGATACAGTCGAGGAAATATACCTAAAAAGATGGATAAAAGCGCAACTTAAGGAAAAAGAAAGATCAAGGATGTACCCTCGAACAGAAAAGGGTAGGCAGTACGTATTCTAGCTTCAGTTTCCCAAGTCGCGTCTCCCTCGGCGTCGCTCCACTGAACTTTGACGAGCTTGACTTCGCGGTTGCGTAGCTTCTTCACTTCCGTTCCTAAGATGCGGGTTGGAACTTTTCTTATGGTTGCTTCGTGTTCCACTTCGGCCTCTTCGAGGATATTTGGCTCTACCACTTCAGCTGACTCATGTAGACATTTTCGGAGATGTGAAACGTGAAAAACGTTGTGGACTCCAGCCAACTTCTCGGGTAGCTCTAATCTATAGGAAATTTTCCCAATTGTTCCTATCTAAAGGTATAGTCGAAGTAAAAACTTTGTGCCCATTAGGCAATGTCAAAACTGAAAACCTATGCCACATATATATTGATTAGGAGAAGAACTCCCTAAGCATCAGCCCCGAAGACCGAAATCAACATCAGACTGACACCCAAAGAGTTACTCAACCCAACCACCATATATGATTCTAGGCAACTAAGCATGATGGACTCCTTTTAGGTCACAAGGGAGTCCCTTCTTAAGACCAATCTGTATCCTAAAAAAAAACCAAAAATTTTAATCAAACCAATGAACACCCTCGAGCCCCAACATGTGTTACTAACAGATGAGTCATACTCCCTATGTGGTTTGCAACAGAAATTGGATTGAGAATGGGACCGAGAGGATATACAGAAAAGATACTATGCAAGTAAGCTCTACAGGAAGAGAGGGATCAAGGATATACTCTTAAGAAGAGATATTATGCACGAATCTAGTCTTCAATCTTCTAAGTCGCATTTCTTGAGCTTAACTCCATTATGCTTTGTCCGTTTTTAACTTCACAATTTCGTAGCTTCTTAATTCTTGTTTCCAAAATATGAGTTGGAACCTATTTCTCGTTCCTCTTTCACTTATTCTCCTTCTAGTATACTTGGCTCAAGCCTAACTGCGTACTCATGGTTCCATGCAAGCTCTCCAAAATTCATTAGTGAATCTTGGATCTTGTTCACTTACTAGAAGGTATTCCACATAGATGAATTATCTCTTGAAAATAAACAAATGTCAACTATGTTGCCAAATGTACTTACTAAGGTGATTCTTTACAACTCATGCATCAGCGAAATGAACCTTCAGCCTTAGTGGCGAACACTACTGGAGCGCCCTATTCTGAAATGCTCCTCCTAATGAACCCCTTTTCTAGAAGCTCTTTAATCTGTTTACTGAGCTCTTTCCTTTCTCGTGGAGCCATATGTCTAACGGGCAACGCAACGGGCTTTGCATTATCTACAAGATATATGCGGAAGTCTATTTCCCGCTTCGGAGGCAAGCCCTTCACCTCTTCGAAGACATCCAGATATTCCCGGACCACTCTAACTGATTGCAAATTTTCAACAGAGGCATCTAGCGATTCAAGATAACTAAGCATAACCGCATACGAGGGATTACAAGAAATTTCCAAAGTATTACCGAGTTGGGTTAGGAGCCTAACAACCCTTTTCTCACAATCAAGGATGGTCCCATTACTGGATAGCCAATCCATACCCAAAATCAAACCATACCCCGAAAAGCCCAAAACAAAGGCACTACATTGAAATTCTACACTTAGAATAGAAATTTTCAATCCCACACAGATCAAAGACAAATGAGCTGGGCCCCCAATTGGGTTTGAAACAATTAAGGGGTCCTCTACCATACTAGTTTCTAGGTGCAGAGATTCTACTAAAGCAGACGAGATAAAGGAGTGAGATGCGCCAGAATCAAACAAAGTACGAACGGGGTGATCATAAAGATAAACTACACTTTCTACAGAAGTATTTATACCTCGCTGTTGCAGAGGTGGCGCTTCTAGCACATGGACCTATGCCCCTGGGGTGGATCCAGCGCCCTGCCCCTGTCCCCGTTTCTTTGGGCAGTCCTTAGCCCTATGGCCCGTCTCACCGCAAGAAAAGCACCCACCATTCTCCTTGGCCTTCTTTTTCCGGCAGTCCTTTACTAAGTGCCCCACTTTGCCACAGAAATTACACGTCCTCTTCTCTTTGTTGCCTTCCCCGCCTTTTTTAAAGTCTGTCTTCTTAGGCTGCAAACCCTCTTTCTTCCCTTGAGAGCTTTCTGCCTTTGTCTCCTTCTTGCCCTTATCCTCTTCATTCAGCAATGCCATTTGCACCAATCTTTCATACGTGGCTACCATGGGTATATGGGTCATGGCCAAAATGTGTAATGGCTCATTCAACCCTTTGACGAAACGGAGAGCCTTCTTGTGCGGGGTGTTGACTAGGTCAAGCCCAAACCTAGCCAGCTCATCGAACTGATTCACATATTCTCTGACTGTCTTGTCCCCTTGCTTAAGAAATAAGAATTTTTCCAACTGCAAACCTCTTTCCGCATCTGAGAGAAATTTAGTCTCAAACCTTGCCCTAAAGTCCTCCCATGTCTCCACTGGTCTTTCAGCATTAGTGACTTCCCACCAGTAGGAAGCCTCACCCTTCAATAGCCACACTGCCAATTGTACTTTTTGCCTATCTTCTACCTCAAAGATGATGAATAGGTCCTCCGTTTCTTTCAGCCAATTTCTGGCTGCCACGAAGGACTCAGTTCCATGGAAATCCTTTCCTCCCATAGCTTTAAAATCTTTACATATCATAGCAAACGTGTTTCCCCGAGGAGGAGGTGGAGGAAAAGGTGCCGCTGCGGCTGGATGATTTCCTTCAGCTGGGGGAGGAGGAATGGTAGGACCTGGCTGAGTGGCCCTTGCTTCTAAGAACCGTCTAAACCAACCAGGTATTGGCACCCCTTCCGGCAAGTTAAGTTCTTGGGACATGCTGAAACAAAAAGGATAGATTCAAAACGAAGGATAAGAGATAGTTCCTATGGCTTTGGGGGGTGGACTTTGCCTTTTTAAAATAAAATAATATTTTTCTTTTAAAAATGCTTCTTTAAATTTCCTTTTTGAAAATATTTTTTCAAAACTTTTTATCTTATCTGGTAAACCTATGCTCTGATACCAAGTGAAACACCCCACCTCCATTAGGGTCACTCTCAAAGGGAATGCCCTAATTTTGGTGGAGGTTTATAAGTACAAGTCACAGATATACAAGACAGATATAAGAACACATATTTGTAAACAGCGGAAGAACAACAAACTTTATTTCATAAAGTCAAATATGTGTTACAACAACATCCTTTCCAAAAACATAACATAACACTTTCATAATCTGTCTTGAGTACATTATTTAAAGAAGCATAAATAAAATATAGATAAACTGCAAAAGCCCCATAGTGGATTGTCCAAAGCCATAGTTCAAAACAGGAAAGTCCAAGCAATACATTTCTCTTCTTCAAGCTGGATGTTGAGGTAGGTAAAGCTGATGTGTTCCCTCCCTGAGGACCTGGGGGGGGGAACGGAAGAAAGAAGACGAAAGAAAAGTAGAGTCAGACATAAAGCCTGAGTAAGTCTAGTACTATTTTGTCTATGAATAAAGAACTGGGTATGATAAGTATAAACAAGAAGTGGGCATGCACTATAAACTTGGTTAAGTTGTCTAGGGTCGAATATACTATCGTACCCCATGTTAATCTCTGAACCCATATAAACTAGTTTCCCACTGGCACCCCATAATCAGGGTGATGTGATCCATTCTATGATGATCGGCTCCTACTCGCATAGTTACATGTGTCTTACGGCCCCCGATGTTGTAGTTACCTATGCTGGTCCCACCATGGGGTGTATCAAGTCCCATAGTGGCAACCCGACACAACCTTAGAGTGCACAGGTATGCTATTGGTGTCCAGTGCCTTATTTTTCTGCGCCGGAGTGTGTGCACGCCCGCACTCCGTTAGAACCTACACTGCTACACCACCGCCGTCGCTTTGACCTCTTACAATCAGCCCAGTAATCATGCCCCACCCTGCCTAGTTTCAGGGTATCCTGATACACCTTCTAGGGTTACTGCTGAAAAGGGTCCCCCGTTACTAGGTTTTCTATCTCTAGCCAACATGCTAAGTTGGTTAAGTGTTTCCTAACCTAACCCCCACCAGTCCGTTTTGTTTAGCATGTTCCATTTTGATTAAGTCTTTAGTTCACTTAATCCTATCAATCCTGACTCAGCCTTAATTGTCTTATTAAGGCCCTGACCTCTCACATTAGACAGGTATTGTTGTGGCTGCCTGTTGCCGGTTGGTTCCGGGCAGTCTTACGCCACAACTCAGTCTAACCTCGGGTCCTTGCTGGGCTCCATGTTTAACCTCCCACATTGGATAGGTATTGTTGTGACTACTGGACAGCCGGGCGGTTCCGGGCAGGTTTACATCACAACTCAATCCAACCTCGGGTTAAACACATCGTATGTTCTACATTTACATATTTTGTCATTCCTCTTTATTTCTTATATGTAAATATTTGTGGCCCATTATTAAGTTAATGGTGTAAAGGTTTCACCAATCATGGGCCCAACCCATACTTGAACTTGGGCCCTTCTATTTTATATTTTCATTCATTAGTAATTTTAACCCAACGTTATTTTCCCCCGTTTAACACGTCCGTTTATATATTTTGGGCTTATCCTTTTAAAGCCCAAATTAGCCATGCGAAAAGGGGAGGCTTAAAGCGTAATTACATACACAAAGAGGGGAATGTGAGCGCATGAACTTGCAATACGACGTTGGAAATACAAAATAGAAACTGGTGTACTTGCATAGTGGTAACATAGGTGACATGAATCAAAGCATGTGAACTTGTAATTGAGATATCATTATTGTCACACGAACCAATATTTTTATTTAGGCATAATGTCAAACATAAGCATGGAATAAATATTTCTAGCATAAGCATGGCATAATGTCAAACATAAGCATGGCATAAATATTTCTAGCATAAGCATGGCATAATGTCAAACATAAGCATGGCATAATATCAAACATAAGCATGGCATAAGTATAGTTAAATTTGTTCACATAACCATGGCATAAATATTTCTAACATGAAATCATGATTCTTACTTTAGTCATGTAAACTTACAAAAAGGGACTTTTTGAACCTAACCTAGCCATGTACCACATATGTCATCATATAATTCTTGTAAACAAGGTAGACCTAATCATGGTTTTCAATTATGCCAAATATTATTCATAGCCTAGCCATATTCATAAATTTGCAAATAGGTTTTCTAGTACAAAAGCATGGCTTAAAACATAATGCCAAATTCTCAACATAATTTCATATGGATAATAACCAAACTTGTTCCAATTACTTACAAAATGATTTATGCACAAAAATATACATCATGGTGGCATAGAAGCAAACCCCAAACTTGCATGAATTTAAATCAACTACATACATGTAGCTTCAACATGGATTACATAATTTGCGAAATATTCCAAACGTATACTTGCATAAAACTACCGCATGTAGTTCTTTATAATGAATAACATAATTCATAAATATCCAAACGTATATAATATTTCAAATCGATAAAAACGCACAAATATGAATTACTTTATTGCCACAATTCAAGCATACAAACCAACACAATTGTTTATTCATACCAAAGTAATACTCTACTTACTATGGTTGCGGCGAATTCTCTAGTTTAGGGATTGAAGACGCAAATTCCTTTGTTGAATTGATTTGTTTAGATTGCTTTAAGCTTTAGAATCTTCCTCCTAATCCTCTCTCCAATTTGGTGGCTACTCCTAGTCGTTCCTCAGCAACATGGCGGCTATGTTCTTATTTTTGAATGAATAGATTAGGGTTTAGTCTAGGGTTGTTTATATAGAGGTTAGGAACTGATTAGGACCATTGATGTTGCTTGGATTGATCGTAGCCATTCATTCTAAGGAGAGACCAATTAAAACTTGCCACCTAGCCCTAGTGACAAAGCAGACCACAGAAAATCGACCACATAGAGAATAGGCCAGCCGGGTTAGACTGGGCTCGACCTGGGTCTGGACCAGGTCGACACCCCTGTCGACAGGCCTGTCGACCTGGTTAGACCAGGTCGACAGCCCAGTCGACTTGGTGGGTCAGGCGGGTGTTTTTCCGCCCTGGCCCATTGGGCCCCATTTTCGAATTTAAACCTAATTTATTCTATTTGAATTTAAACTTGATTCTCAAACTTCCGAAGGCCATATCTTCTTCATACGGACTCCGTTTTTCAAAAACTCGGACTCTATTTCGCGTATTTTTCCGAGACGAACGCAATGACGTATCCCGTTTCCCTTAGTTCTTTGATTTCAGATTAATTATAGTTTAATTTGTTAATTTCACAGTTATAGAATTTGCGGGGTGTTACAAACCATGCTTGGGCATTTATTTGAGCATAAACCATACTTAAGAGACGTTCAAATCATCCTGCCAAAACCTGACAAGGGACCTAACCTTCCGGGTATATGCCATACCAAGAAGTTCAAATTGAGCATAAGCCATACTCGAGTTTTATTAAGTTCCTTTGCCAAATCCTGACAAAACAATAAGCCATTCCAAAGTATAATCCATACTTAAGAATCCTAGTGAGTACAATCCAAACTCATGTCGGGATAGAAATTACTTGCCAAAACCTGACAAGACAGTCTGTCCCTAGGCATAACCCATGCCTAAGGGTCCGAGATAAGTATAAGCCATACTTTAATTGAGATTGTGAATCCTGCCACAACCTGACAAGACATTTAAATTCGCCAAACATAATCCATGTTTGGAAAGTCCTTCCTTATTCAATTCCAAGTACAAAACAAAAGCAAATCCTGATTGGTTTGTCATCGAATCCAAAGCATGTTTTGGAGCTAAATCCTTACCCCGAACGTGTGTACTCCGATTTAGCCAATCAAAAAACTTAAAGAAAGCAAAGAGACATATCTTAAATCCAAAGAAATGCTGAAAATGCAGAGTGATCCAATCTAGATCAGTTGATGATGAGCCTACGAGAGCTCGATCTAGGATCATTCCCTCTCGGGGGAGCAGGTGGAGGTAGCGCAGATGCAGGCGCTATTGGTTGTTTCACATACTCGGGTAGCTCTCCACATCTAACCCGTTCCTCAATCAGATCTCTAAGATGCCTGCAGTCATCCATGTTATGACCGTCCATATTGTGAAATATGCAGTATCTTCTAGAATCACGTTCTCTTTGCGATGGCTCCCTCCTGGAAGGCTTTGGATAGGAGATATCGCCGTTTGTGTTCACGTAGATGTCGGTTAGTGACGAATTGAGCTCTGTGTACTTTTCATATCTAAGCCCTCTCCGGGGCTGAGCGTTGCGGTCATTCTTGACAACAACTTTCCCTTTGCCTTTTCCAGAATCAGACGGTTCTCCATCTCTGAGCACGTTGACATCGAGAATTTTCTTTTCAGACATTGTGTCTTCTTCACGTAGAAATCTATATGATTCAGGGTAGAATTCACTGACATACCGTAGTGGGTCCCGGTACAAGGATTTTTTGAACTCCGAGTTATCCAGAATGCCGGATATTGCCGCCATCAATACCATAGATTGCTCGGGTCTATCAACAGATGCTGCTGCAACGTTGAACCTTTCCAGGAATGAGCGCAAAGTTTCTCTGGGTCCCTGTTTGACCGTAGTAAGCGACATGACATTCTTGTGTCTGGCGATGTGGACCCGAAATTGTTCGATGAAGCGAGCGACCAACATGTTCCATCTGTTGATCGATTCAGATTCCAACTGCCGAATCCACACAGTAGCTAATCAGTCAAAAAGAGAGGGAAGCACTATGCCATGACGTTCTCCAATGCTAATTGAACTTCCATATGCCGTTTATAGCGCATCAGATGCACGGTAGGATCTGTCCTACCGTTGTATGGTTCCAGAACTAGAAGTTTGAAATCCGGTGGGTTGCGGGAATTCATGATTTCCTAGGTGAATGGATTGTGATTAACGTCATCCACGTCGCTCTGGTAAGTGCGTCCTCTCGAGAGTCGTTCAATCAGATTGGTGAGCCGGTCGCCTTCAAAGAGCTGTTCCAAACTGCCAAGATCAGAGCTGGTGCCCCCATTGTTGAGTCCAGAAGAGTGTAGAAGTGTATCATGAGCTTGGAAGGCTATCCGATTCAGTTTGGAGGTGCCCCCATATTGTAGGTCGTGGAGGCCGAACCGGTTTGGTTCGTGGGGCCCAATCCGAACCGATGCTTGGTTGCCATTCTGAGCTGCTTCGTACTGCTACACTTGCGTGGTTTCTATCCGAATCGGAGCGGACATGGATCGTTCTCGACCCGTGCCATGATTTCTAGAGGGGAAGCTGCTGCCCCCGATCTCAGGTAATGCTGCGGTTCGGATCCGATCCGATCCGACCCGATGTGGATTGCCCCTTGTTTCCATCTGAACTGGGTCCTGATTTGCTGTGACGTGCTCGGGTTGGATAAGGACAGATCTGATCCGGTTCGCTTCAGCTGCTCGAGCCGTTTCCATGTTATTTCCAGCGAGTTGTGCGTTGCCGCTCGGCCTGCCTTCCATCCGAGCGAAGAATTGGTCGATCATCTCCTGTTGTTTGTGGAGGAGATCATCTTGCCTTTCCATCTAGGTTCCCAATTCAGCGAGAACGCCGTCCATTTCGTCTCTTGTTAAGTATGCTGATAGATCACCATGAGAGGAAGCCTCATGGCTCGCCTCATTCGTCGCATGTCCTCAGTATGAGAGAAGGTTCCATCTTTCTTTCGTTTAACCATTGATCCAACAGTCGAGCAATCCAATTCCTTTAAGGTTAGAGAATGAAATAGTATCGTGTGACCCCTTCCTGGCGCACCAAAATGTTAGAGAGAAATCTGGGCCTAACATGCTAATTCGATGTGAAAACCTCACAATCACATATCAAATGCAGAAAATGCAGTAAAATAAGAGGAGACACACAAGATTTTTATAGTGGTTCGGCTCAAACCAAGCCTACGTCCACTTTATAGTTTCTTAAATTCTAAGAAGCTATTACAATACTGTTTGTTTGCGGTTTATACACAATAGCCTTGTGTTACAAAGAAGAAGGGGAGATTAGAGAATGAATTTATACACGAATTCCTCGTGCTAAAGCGATGAGCAATGTCCTTCTTGGTTGTAAAGGAGGCCAAGTGTTGGAGTAGCCAAAAATTACCTTCAAATGGCCATATGAGGGTGTATTTATAGGCGTAGAGGAGCCTTGCAAGGTTCTGAAGCAGTCCGGTTCAGAGATGCCACGTGGAGGGCACTGAGGTGATCTCGGAAGTAGTGGAGTAGTGGTCTTTTGATCGTGCTAGGACAGGTGGAGTTCATTCCACGGGAGTATGAGGTAGTGGCTCCTTAAGAATAGGTCAGATCCGAAGTGTAGCAGCAGGTCAATAGGGGTCGTACCGGTTCGGGTCTGATCCGAACCAATGTGGAACATCCGAACAGAAGGCGTGACGAGCGCTTCTGTGCAGTGTACAAGGCGGGTCGGGTCTGGATGGTCTGATCCGAACTTAAGCGAGCTAAAGTCCAAGTTTGAGAAACTTCGAAGCGTGGGTCGGAGCGGGTCCAATCCGATCCGGAGCTTTTCTCATGCCACAATCCAAGTTTTCAGTTCTGCATGCATTCACGAAAACGGGCGTAACTTTCAAACCGTAAGTCCGTTTTAGCCAAACGAAAGCTCAAGCTGAAGCTAATCTAGAGGGCTACAAGAGTTACAGAGCCCAGCTCCATAATTGTTGTTTTAGGGCCCAAAAGAGATCGTCTGATAGGAGTTTTGGGCCTTTCTTTGTTCATGATGCGATTTCGACCAAATCGTTGCCTGTCTTCTGACGATGCTTCCAATACTCGAGCGTATTATTGATCAGAGATTCCATGTGTGACTGCTTTGACTAAAAAGTAGGTCAATAGCTGCTCACTTCGAACTGGCTCTCCCATAGCCGCAAAGCCCTAATGAATCAATTGGAAATTCCACATCCCCGCAAAGCCCTTATCTTGTATGAACTTATGCTACCATAATTTCATTTTTGGATGCGTATGTATTAAGTTAACTTTACGATACTTTTGGACGTGGACGTGTATGTAATTTTTTCGATGTGTATGGTTTGAACCGATGCTGCCTTATGATAATTGTGTGTGTATGGTATGAACTGATGTGTATTGTATGAACTGATGTTTCGTTATGATACTTGTGCATGCGTGTATACTTGTGTGTGTATGGTATGAATTGATGTGTATTGTATGGACCGATGCTGCCTTACGATACTTGTGCGTGCATGTTTTATACAAGTATTTATATCACAAAACCTCAGCGCAAACACACCGCAGTGCAAACACACCACAGTGCAAACACACCGCAGTGCTACACTCGTATTTGTATGAACTTTATGGTACAAACACATAGCAATGCAAACACACCACAGTGCTACACATGTATTTGTATCACAAAACCTCAAGCAAACAATTATATGTCTTTTTTTGGATGTGTACGGTATGAACTGATATGGGTATGAACTGATACGTAGTAAGGCATAATATGGATGCAAAACTGAGCATACGTTTCCAAAATCGAAACAATTAAATTGGTAGTTTCCAAAATCAAATGGAAAATACCCGTGCGTGTTAGTTACGGGTGAACGACTCGTTTGGGTCGGGAAATTGTAGCCTCAAGCACACCGCAGTGCTACACGTGTATCTATATCACAAAACCTCAAGCATACAATTATATGTTAACGTAAATGAACACAAAGTGGAAATCAATTTCAACGATAAAGTCCCCATTCCTTGACTAGCTCGACCGCTATAATAAACCAATGTCTTTTTCATGCCAATAGCCCGGTTCTCATAGCCCAAAAAAGTACCACTCTGTTAGGTGAAACATAAATCCTAGTGGCAAACCTATCAGCGCCATCTCCTTTTTTGGTTTATTTCTGGGTATGAGTTTCGAATAAACCTCAGCATGATCCCAAATCAATGGTCAAAGCGCAACTAATTACTCATAGTTTAATCTTTCACTGACTAATCACTAATAAGCGAACAGGTTTTCCTAAGTTTGGGATGTCCAAGCAACTAACTACTCATAAGAGAATGGGTTTTCCAAAATGTAACAAATTAAATGATTACTAATTACTTATAATCCAATCTATAATAAGCACAACTAATTCACATTGCTATACAAACTGAACCTGAGGGGAAAACTACCAATGTCAATGCCCTGAGCAATCAAAGCTAGACAGCGTTTCAAAGCTTCAACCTTTTTGGTATAAAATTAATTGTCGAGGAGAGAAGCGATACTGACGTGAATTTAGATTTAAATTTTTATCAATAGTAAAAAGGGGGAAAACGATTAGACGATAGAGAAGAACAATGATTTATAACCAGATTGTTTTTACATTATTTTGTGTAGGGAGAAGATCGTGCCAAAATTTCGTCAAAAGAATGTAATGACATGGCTGTCAATGATTGGATAATCGCTAACATTTAGAATCATCAGAACCATAAATGGTTTTAACCTTTGGATTAATCTTGCATCAACGGTTGGGGTTTTTATATGCTGATAATGCAGATCGCTGAGCTGAATTGTATATACGTAATGTTATGCTGTTAACTGGTGTTGCACATCAAAATACTAGAATTCCCACCGCAACAGTGCATTCACGTATAATGCAACAACATATGAATATTGTTGTAGAAGATCAAAGAAATCATAGCTTTCGCTGTACTTTTCATGCAACACATACAAATTAGTGTCGAATATGCCCACTTTTGTAGTAGTGACGGGTCCCCCAATGACCAAGTCGGTGCAAGAATTGGTAGAGGGTTGCCCTGAGCCCATGTACCTCGGAGTCTCACGATTTCATCACTCCCACAAAGGGCATATGAGCGAAAGGAGAAAGCGAATCTGGAAGGAAGAGGCCCATGATTGGTGGCGACCCGTCTAGTGCTGAATCTATTCAGATAAAGAAAAGAAAGAAGAAGGATGAGAAGTATTGGTTAACTCTTCTTACATCGCACTTCATGTTAAGTGTTCGAATGTTCATCTTATGCTTTCCAGCATCCTGTACTTGTACAAGCGTACTTGTTGTTACACTTAAACAAACGTGATTGGGGACTCCACCCAGGGGGTTCCCTAGTCGTGCGAAGGTCGTGCGCTGGCTCCACCCTTAGTTTTTCCTTTGTGCAAGAGTCTCAAATCGCGCAGAGTCCAAGTCAGGTGCCCTCCCTCTTGGGCCTTCTGGAGGTCACTGGTCCTGAGTCGTGAGATAGCATGGACGTCTTGAATTCGTCCTTTTTTTCTTTCCCATCATTAATTCGAGTTTCGAGCTCAAGGGCATCGTTTATTCTCCAAATAGTACCCGAATCTAGACCCAGTGGGTCCGATGGAGCCGTGGGAGCGGTCGGTATCACACTGGCTTAGCTGATGGGCTGCTCATAAGTTTGGAGAGTTGGTAATGAAACTATTTATACTCGGTCTCGTCGTTGGTTCGAGGTTTGAGAGGTGCCTGGATGCTGACCCGATGGGTCGGATGGAGCCACGAGAGTGGTCGGTATCCCACTAGCTTAGCTGAGTGGCTTCCCAAGTCCAGAGACTTGGGAACGAAATGATTTATACTCGGTCTCGTCGTTGGTTCAAGATTCGAGTGGTGTTATTTAGACTCAGTCTTGTCGTGGGCTCGAGACTCGAGTGGTGTTATTTATACTCCATCTCGTTGTTGTTTCTAGACTCGAGTGGTGTTACCTGCTCCTGTGCTTGGGGTGACGATCTAGCGTTTGTGTGTGACCCTAGCATCGGGTGGTTCTGCGAACAGCTCCTGTAGGGCTAGGAATTTGATTTCTATCCATACTTTAAGCACAGTGGGTTCTTTTCTTGGAAGGTCGCTGCATGGTGACAGGAAAGTTGGTGTGGGGAGGATGCAGGAAGTGGTGAAGGGCTGGTGCCTCAGGCCTGTCCTTGAGTAGTACTCAAATAGTGCTTCAAGTCGTACCCCAGTTAACTGGATGGTTGTCAAAGCATCAGGTAGAGGATAATGTCTACGACACAGTGAAGAGGATGTGTCTTTTTGAGAAGAAGGATAGCTTTCTGTTTACGTTTCTCTTTCGATAAGGGTGGCAAAGGTGGGAACAAATCGCATGCTGGTATCTCCGTCGATGACCTTGGGGACCATTGTATCGTAGAGAACAGTTGTAGGACTAGTGGAAGACCAGTGCCCCAAGCCTACTTCGGAACTTGCCTCCAATAGTGCTTCCCGATGTGCCCCCAATTAACTAGAGGGTGGTCGGAGCATTAGGCGGAGGATAATGGCCATGACACATCGAAGAGGAGGCGTTCTTTGGAGAAGAAGGCTTGCTTTCTATTATCGTTTCTTCTTCAACAAGGTAGGTAGAGGTTGGAATGAGTCGCGGACCGATATCTCTGATGACAACCTTAGATATCGCCGCATCATAGAGGTAGTGATCCCAAGTGCTTGAGTTACATGACTTGGTGTTGCATTCAGGGTTAATTTGTTTGAATCCCCGATCTCAAGAGACTTGAGTTGGGCTGAGTTCGAGTGGACGATCTCGAGGAGTTTAGTTTTCAGTTGAGGTCCTGGTTAGTTGGGGTTGTTGATGAGCGATGAGTGGATCGGAGATCCTATGCGGTGGACTCTATTAGTACTGCTCGAGGTGGCCCTTATGGATGTGTTTGTCAATGTTGTCCTGCAAGTAGTGACATCCGTTTATGTCATGTCTGTGGAAGCTGTGGAATCGATAATATTCTATAGAGTCCCTTGGTTCGCTCATCGGACCTTCAAGCATTGGACTTTTGCATGGTTGGGAATTACAGGTTGCAAGGTAGATGTTCTCGAGGGTGTCATTGAGAGGAGCGAAGGTGCGAAAAGACGGAAATCGAAACTCTTATTGTTGCGACCACCTTTGACGTTGCTGGTAAGATTGTGTAGAGCGATGTGATTAGTGTCGTTGGAGCTCTAGGCTTCGTCTCAAGGCAAGATGTTGAGTTGAGAAACTGGATTACTTTGTGCTATCTCTTCGCTTAGGAAATTTTTGGCGTTCTTATAGAAGATCTCCAAAATCTTCATTTTTCTTGTTCGATCCATGCTTTGACTTCGAAATCAAGTGGTACGCCCTTCGCAAGCTGGACGAGTATGAATCGAGGGACAGGTTCCTCGACTTCGGCTAGGGCAATGATGAATCTTCCGAGGTAGCTTTTGAGAGTTTTACTGCTGCCTTGGTAAATGTTCAAGACTGAGAGGGTATCTTTGTGCATTATGACTTGTATCCTGGATTGCACAACCAAACTCCCGGTGAGTTGGTCGAAAGTTGAGATGGTTCTCGCTGGGGGTCGAGAGAACCATGATAGAGCCACATCGTGGATAAGGATGGGGAAGCACTGGCACTTTATATCATCGATAGCATGTGATGAATCCATGTGCTGTTCGTGGTGGTTAATGAAGTTTCGAGGATAATAGGCCCTTGAGTAAGAAGAGAGTTTTAGCATGTTGAAGTTCTTATGCCATTCGTCATTAAGGATAGCTGGAGTAAACGGGTTACGCCTTGTACTAGTTTGCCAAACATCATTGGCGTGCCCGTGCGATTCCCTCATGATCGTACAGATTATGTCGGCGTGAATCAAAGGTTGGGTTCCTACCGCATTATGGCAGTCGTGATCCAAATGAGGAGTTTGAATCCTAGGGTGTCTTCTCGAAGTAAGGTCTTCAACATTTTGTGAGTCTTCAAACTTGATTACACGATTCTGTTGAGGTTGGTTAAGGTGATCTTGGGTCCAGTATGATGTGACAAGCGTAGGCGACAAGTCCGGCCTCATGGCAGTCTGAGTTTTCCTAGTGGGGGCTCGAGTGCTATTCCCTTGGTCGAGATTAGGTTCAAGCCGAGAATGGCCGGGATGGCCCGTTCCCTCTCTGATGGTGATCCTGGCATAGCCGAAGTTGATTTTATGATGAGGGCTTTGGTTGTTGAGAGAGGAGACAGATGTGGAGCTCGAGGAGACACGGTTCGTAGTATGCTGGATGCGCTTCTACTTATCATGAAATAGGCGATCTCTTATTGAGTGTGTCGTTGGAGTTGCTGGATCAACTCTCTGTTTTTTCTGACTTGTGTCTCCGAGTTGTCTCTCAGTTTCTCCTAGTCTTTGAGAAACTATGGGAAGGTGCGCTTGGGTGACTAGGGCCTCAGAGGACGGAGGTTATGCCACGTCAGCAGTGGATAAAATGTTGGAAAGTAGTCGTTGATGGACTGTAGTGACTTGATTATCATTAACGGTCCTCCAAGGATAGATTTTCCCTTGCTTGCCATTATCGAGAAGTTTGCTCAGTGCACAAGGTGGAATCCGAGTAGCACAAACAAATTTGTTGTCAAGAATCGATTGGAAAATTCGGCTTCGTTGAGTTTAGCGAAGATATTGCAGGTTGATGGAGGCTGAGCGTCCAAGTGTGCTTAAAGGAGGAGAATGTCTCATTGATCATATAGTTGAAGCCATTGTGTTAATTCGATGTTCTGGTGGATTTTGTCAACAAGGCATAGTTGAGTCTCGCCCAAGTTTCCTGATGTTTCATCGAATTGGTCTTGATCGACAAATGCGTCGAGGGAGGGAGTACTAGGGCTGGTCGGAGCTTCAGTAAGTCGAGGCTAGGGAGGAAGTTATGAATTAAGATCGACAGTGGAAGGTCCGACGATGGGATTCTATCGTTTGTTCTCCATTATTGATAGGCTTGGTTGGTAAGTGTAAGGAAACTTAAGTAGTTTCTTGAGCCTTAGTGGTAAGTTGAAGGAAATGCGAGGTTTTGATTCCTAGAAGGATGTGACATAAAGTTGACCGTAGATGCGTGCTTTACTCTCCCTTACTTGACATGCCAAACGATTGACGTCTAATATTGTCATCAACATCTGAGAGTTCCAAAATTTTGAAACTTTTTTCTAGAGCAGAAAAGTAAGGGAGATGCGGTAATAATATGCGGGAAAGTAAAGAGCACAATTATTTATAGTGGTTTGGCCCGTTGGGGCTGACATCCACCTTGAAGGCTTTACTGATTGTATTTCACTATTAGGAAAGTACAATGGACGATATAATTACAAGAAGTTACAATAATTAATGATGTTCGACTAATCCTTATTGCCGAGCTTCTTTGTTGATCACGAGCAGTCGAGGAGTTCCCGAGGTCCGGAGTGAGTTGAGAAGCTCCAAGGTCCGAAAGGTGTCGGGAGGGTCCGAGAGGTTAACAGAGTTGGAGGGGTCCGAGAGGTTGTCGAAGTCGAAAGGGTCCAAGAGATTGTCAAAGTCGGAGGTGTCCAAGAGGTTATCGGAGTCGGAGGGTCCGAGATGCTGTCGGAGTATCCCGAAGGAAGGGAAAGTATACCGGAGGTAAAAGGAAGTATCCTGGAGAAAGTATGAAGTATCCCAGAGGAAGTATCCTGGAGGAAGTACGAAGTATCCTAAGGGAAGGATAAAGTATTTGGGAGGAAGTATCCCAGAGGAAGCATGAAGTATCCCAGAGGTGTCTCGAAGGGAGGGTGAAGTGTCCCGGAGGAAGTATGAAGTATCCCAGAGGAAAAAGGAAGTACCCAGGAGGAAACATGAAGTATCCTGGATGAAGGAGGAAGTATCCTAGAGAAAGTATGAAGTATCCCCAAGGAAGTATGAAGTATGCCATATCAAGTGTCCAGGAGGAAGGAGGAAGTATCTCATAGGAAGTACGAAGTATCCCGAAGGAAGTATCTTGGAGGAAGTATGAAGTATCCCGGAGGAAGTATGAAGTATCCCGGAGGAAGTACAAAATATACCGGAGGAAGTATCCCAGAGGATGTATCCCAGAGGAAGTATCAAGTATCCCGGAGGAAGTCAGAGTTGGAGGGTCCAACAGGCATCAGGGGTCGTCGAGGTCCGGCATGTACCGGGAAAATCTGGAGTCCAGGGTGCACTTGGAAATTAGGAGGTCCGGGGTGTACCGGGAAATCTGGAAGTCCGGAGTGTGTGGTGGAATTCGGAGTCCAAGGTGAATCAAGGGATCCGGAGGCCCAGGTTTATCTTCTTCCCCAAAGGCCATGCATCCATTAAAGGTCTCTCCTTGTTCAAGCTCTCAAGCCAAGCAAATGCCAACCCTTGTAATGAATGAGTATGGGGGTATTTATAGTGGAAGGTTTAGGTGGGAGTAGGTAAGATTTGGAAGTAGGAAAAAGGAGTGGGAAACATGATAAAAATTGGTGGGAAAAGCAGAAATTCGAATCCCAAATATGGGAAGCAAAATTATGCATCCAAGGGAGGGACGCGAATTTCACATCTCAAGAGGGATGGTGAAAGCAACGCATCCTGGTGTATGAGGCGGCACCACATCCGATGGATGCAATGCCATCACATCCTAGGGATGCGACGGGATCGCATCCCAAGGGATGCGTTTGCACCGCATCTAGTGGATGCGATATCACTGCATCCTTATGGGATGCGGTGCAAAGGGGGTGATGCAAGGTGAGGCTTATGTGATGCGAGGTACGGTGGTGAGAGACATGGTGATGCAAAGTACGGTGGTGCGAGGCAAGGTGATGCGAGATATGGTGTGATGGAGCAATGGTGAGATGGAGCAGTGGTAATGCGATGGAGGTAGGGTAATGTGAGGCACAAGATGTGAGGTATGGGATGCAATGGAGCTAAGATGCGAGCTTAGTATGGAGTAATGCGACATGTTCATTTTGAGGAGTTGCCAGGGAAAGGAACTAGAGCAGATCGCATCACAGTGATGCGATATTTCAGGATGTGGATACTGGAGGTAGAGTGAAGGGGATGCGAGATCCTAGACGTTTCCATGATAAGATCATGAAGGTGATCCGCATAGGGTAATCTATGCTTTTGAGATGATCGGGTTGTGTTTACCAGCCTTGGAGCTGATTGATGCGTGTCGGGGGAGTGATCTTCAACGTTGACGAATTTCACATCCAAGGGATAAGAAATTTTACCAGAGGCCCTACTCGAGTCTTCTGGTACTAGAATTATGATTTTCTTGATACGATCACTCAATTCTGAGTGCATCCACTCGATCTATGACTTGTACTGTTCGAGAGCAGTTTGGCAAGTCGTGACGACAGTCCTTGCACGACCCTGTCTTAGCTTGATTCTTGAAGATGTTGGCATGCTTCTGCGCCGTTGAACCACGCGGTGGGCCAAGTTGTTTCACCTAGATTACTTCTGGTAACCGGACCATAATGTCGGTTAACAATCATTGAGAAATTGATTGTTTTTGAATTTAGATTACAGTTTATAGATTTAATTTGGAACTTAAGAATAACCAATTTTCAAATGACTGCGGATTTTAATGAATCTAATTTAATAAAATCCGTAATAGTTAATTATGCCTAGATTTGAAATTTCAAGTCAATTGGAACTAATTTGTGATAACGCGCAATTTAAATGTGTGTCGATTCACGTTACAGATTAAACGGGAGTTTTACAAATGATTTCGTAATTCGACGAAACCAGTTCCATCGTTTCTGAAATATTAAGTTATTACAAGATTACAAGTTTCATCACGATCAAAGCTCCTCTGTGGTAGTTTTAGTGTGGAACTTCAAGCGTAAGTTTCGTAAGAATATTATATGTATATAGATCGTATTCAAATAAATAATTGAAATAAAATCTTTTCAAAATCAAATCACATTATTTAAAAATCAAATAATATTTTTTTGAAATCAAATCAAATTAAAAATAAATCAAAATAAAATTGGTGTGTACTTCGGGAGACAAAACTTTTAATTGGACATACGGTTGGTTTCCTCTGCCATCTCTATTTATACACGATTTTCCCCTTCCCCATTTCACTTCCAACTGAAGAAATTTCCACTTCTCAAATTTTAAAACCCAAATCCATTGCTAACCATGGCATCCCCTCTCAAATGCCTTCCTCAATGCTTTACACCTGAAGGCAAACCGCGTACCAAACACAACCGACATTCGCTCATTTAACATTGAGGGAGTTCGACTTTCGAACAGTGAGACCTATAGATCGAAGATTGGAAATATTGAAGGAGTTTTGGTTCAAATGAATGTTGAATTTGGATTGGTGTAAGCAAGTCGCACATGTAGTGAAGGTGTGATGGAGTTTGGAGAAAAAATAATTTGCACCTTTTCTGTGCATTTCGTGAGTTTGCTGGAGACGCGATGAGGGGAGGCGACGAGTTGTATATCGAGGTAGTATACGGGTATAGTTTCCTGCATCTAGTTGCTTGGTATGTTTCAGGTCGATGGTAATGGTGGATGTGCGTTTGACCTGCTTAATAACAATAAGGATTTTCAATGACTTGGTGTTGAAGTATGTTGCTTATGTAATGAATTTTACGGATTATGTGAACTATGGTGGTTGAGATGGCGGCAGGATGATGGGTTGGAAGTAGGTTGATGGGTTTGAAAGAAGGAGGAGTTATTTCATAAGGGTAATTAATTATTTTTTCAAATTAATATATAAGTATTTTTATAATAGATATTACTTATAAATCAAATTCATATTCATATGATATCAGATTCGAATGAAAAAACCAGTTGCATTGAAATCATATCGGTGTAGGCTACATGATGGAATTATTTTGGTTGGATTTGGAGCCAACAGGGATTTTCAATTAAACTAAACACCTATTTAATTGAAAATTGATCGTTATTCGACGAATAAAAAGCATTTGAGTAAACTCACTCTCTGGTTCATTTATAATTTATTATAAATGAATTTTTTTTTAGTATATAACTCTTATATGTTGTTTGTTGGATGTTTGGATGTATAGATAAATTATTGAGGTTATTATATATTTGTTACATTTAGACCCCGTAGTTGGATATTCCCGCAACTTTCTAGAAATTGAGACCATATATTGTAACACCCCACTCCCGCTATGGTCACTCACTAAGGGAATGCCATAGCATCGGTGGAGTATTTTAGTGAATATAGAACAGAAAAATTACAACAAGACAGATATAAACAGTACTTGGAATTTAAAACATCATCTCATAACAGCGGAAGTAAAACATGTCTGGTTACATCATAAAACCAAAATAAAAGTCAAGTACAATATCCATCAAAATAAAGAAGTACATAATCCCACTCTCATACAATAGCCAAAACAAAAGAAAAGATAACTGGATAACTGGAGCTTTACATCTATCCAAGCTCCTAAAGACTGGAACAGCAATCCGATCAAGCTCCACTACTGCTAGGATCCACCGTAGGACCTGAGGGTTGGGAAAAAGATAAAAACAACGGGGTCAGACATAAGTCTGAGCGAGTCCTATAACTTTAACAATACAATCGTTAAAGTAACCAGAGAAGACATAACTTGATATATGGTAACATATAGGGATGAACGGCTATACTAAGCAGTCAACTAAACTAAGATAAAAGATAAAGACGCATCTACCCTTCCTAAGGTAAATTACTAAACTGCACCACACCAGTCGTTCCTAACTTAAAGGTTGATCCCTCCCCTGGACTTATAAAATTAACTTAATAGTACTTGCGTACCCCTAGGTGACCAAGTAGACGCCACGGGGCCCTACAATCCACTAGGTGTGCGCACTACTCCCCATTCGATCGGCTCCCTAACGTAGATACCCGTGCTGGCCCCACCATGGGGTGTACCATTCCCCAACGTGGCAACCCGATATAATTAACGATGCACGGCTTATATCTACACGATGCAACAACGGCTTACCTACCAGCCCGGGCCCACTCACGCATATGAAGCCCGTTGGACTTGCGTTGCCACCGCTAACCCGTTTTGGCCTCTTATAATCAAGCCCAATATGCGTGTCCCGTCACTCGACATGGGTCGAGCCCACAAAGATACGTTTGGGATATTGGTTGAAATGGGCCCCCACAAGCTACCCACTTAAGCTTGTCAAATATCTAGTGTATCCCACTTAACCCTTTAATCATGTTTAATTACATGTTTCTCTTGGTTAAGTATTCTAATCGTATTTTCTATTGCCACCCAAGGCAACTCACTAGATTCCAGATGCCACCCAAGGCACCCACTTAACCCCTCATGTCCCACTACATGCTATTATGGTTAAGTGTTTCTTAATTAATTAAGACCGTGATCTCCCGTAAAGACCTCCCACATTAGACTGGCTGTTATGACCGCCTGGTTAAGCCGGTAGAATCCGGGCAGTCTTACGTCATAACAGAGTCTAACCTCGTGTCTTTACCTTAATCACGTATTTAATTTATGGCCAAGAACTCTCACATTGGGCTGACATTTGTAGCAACTGGTTAAGCCGGTCGGGTCCGGGCAGTTTTACACTACAAATGAGTCCAACCTCGTGTCTTAGTCGATTAATTACACCTAATTAATCACCCCCATATTAATTATCCCTAATTAATATCAAGCTTTTCATAACATGGGTAGACCTAACTCAATAGGTAAATTCCCATGGGGTAGACCTAACTCAATAGGTAAATTCCCAACACATAGTATGGGTACACCTAACTTAATAGGAAAATTCCCATACTATGTTCCTTTATTTTATGTTATGCATAATTATATTAATTTCACACAATCTTATTAACTTATGCATTTAATTATCCCATCGTTCCCACGTAATTTCGTTCTCATGTCATAACACATATAAAAAGGTGTCAACTTGCATATGCATGAACATGTTTCAAAGGTGCCATTTTGCATATTAACAAACACATAACTTGCATATGAACTTGCATAATATGTCACATAACTTACATATTCACTTGCATAATATACTTGCATATTAACCCATAGACTTGCATAATGTGTCATCATGAACTTGCATATTAACAAACATGTAACTTGCATATTAACAAGCATGTAACTTGCATATTAACAAACATGTAACTTGCATATTAACAAGCATGTAACTTGCATATTAACAAACATGTAACTTGCATATTAACAAGCATGTAACTTGCATATTAACAAACATGTAACTTGCATATTAACAAACATGTAACTTGCATAGCATATCTTGCATATTAACATACATGTAACTTGCATATTAACAAACATGTAACTTGCATAGCATATCACCATGAACTTGCATAACATGCATATGATTACATAGCCCACAACTTGCATATTTAGCATCATGCAAACATAACATACATCATATTAAACTTGCATACACTTACATACTCAACATGCATAAACATAAGATTAATGCTAACATCATATCATATGATTCAAAGCTCATTAACCCACATACAAAACCATAAATCTTATCACATCTCATCTAATTAGTTTACCAAAAGATCATCAAAGTGATAGAAACTCACTACTAGCAATTTCGCACACCAAATGAAGAAGATTAAGATGCTAAGAAGAGATTAGAGGTTGATTAGAGAGTGATTAGCATGCAACCCTCTTCATAGATTTGTGGAGGCCATGATCAAGTTGCATTTTGCCATAGTTTAATTACAAGGTTTAATTATGAATGAATTAGGGTAGGGTTGGGGTCTTATTTATAGGATTAGAAAGTGTTTTAGGCCCTTAGATTAACCCTAGATTAGATTAGGACCCTTAGATTTCGGAACCCTCTAGAACATAGCCCTAGACTCAGCCAAGACCAAACCTGGTGCACCCAGACCAGCAGGGCCGACACCCTGTGTCGACACCCCTGTCGACAGGGCTGTCGACACCCCTGTCGACACCCCTGTCGACATGGCTGTCGACACGGGGCTAGGCGGGAATTTTTCCCCCCTTTCCTCTTTTGGCTCCAAACTTGTTTTTCAAATCTGCTTTTTAAATTTAAACTTCCTAAAACTTCTTTGGGCCATAACCGGGCCATACGGACTCCGATTTTCGAAAACTCGGACTCTATTTCGCGTGTTTTTCCGAGACGAACGCAATGATGCAGCCCGTTTCCCCTGGTTCTCACATCTGAGATTAATTATACTTTAATTTCTTAACCATTAGTATTAATTGAAATTCGGGGTGTTACATTCTCCCCTACTTAAAGGATTTCGCCCTCGAAATCTCTAAGTTAAGAAGAACGTATCCTACCAACCAAACAACCATCTACTAAACCATCAACCACCAGCAACCATTATCCTTAGAAACTTCTAATGATGTATGAACATATGCAGAAAGTGTGTGTATATGTCCGTATACTAATGCAAAATCAGGCGGTCTACTGATTCAGTCGACCTCCTTAATGCAAACCATGATAGTGCCATGCATCCAATATGTATGCGAAACCCTATTGACACATACAAATTTCTACATGCGTGCACAACCATACACAAAAATGCATCATCCATATGATAACACAGCCATGATACATCCATCAATTCTAACTACCACATCCATTTATGCAATATGCAACATGAAGTGTCTGAGCCGATCTAGTGCCTAATGTGTGTATGTGCATCCACGAGCAACCACTAGCAATCAATTGCATCCACATGCATCCATCAACCATAACATGTTTCAAACACATGTTTCAACCATAGGTTTTACCCTATCTAAAGGTCATAGGTACTAGCGAGAGGATATACTAAAGATAAGATAAGTACTAGACAAGCAATAAAGGAGAAGTTAAAAGACATACTCTCAAAAAGAAATGGATACAAAGAACGCATCTTCGCTTCCGTCTCCCAAGTAGCATTGCTTTCGTCATCTCCCCATTGCACTTTCACTAGCTGAACTTCTCTGTTCCTCAACTTCCTAGTCTCTGACCCAAGGATGCGAGTAGGAGCTCGTCGAATCGTCGCATCACGCTCTACCTCTACATCTCTAAGCAAGCTCGGCTCTACCACCTCTGCGGTCTCATGTAAGCACTTCCTCAGATGTGATACATGGAATACATCATGAACACCACTAAGTCTGTCGGGCAACTCCACCCTATATGCCATCCGTCCGATCCTTTCCTTAATAGGAAATGGTCCAACAAACCTCGGTGCTAACTTCCCAGCGGACCCAAAGCGAACAACATTTCTCAATGGGGATACTTTGACAAAAACCATGTCCCCGACCTCAAACTCAATATCCGTCCTTCTCCGATCCGCATAAGATTTCTGTCTATCTTGCGCTGCCTTCATCCTTCTACGAATTAAATCAATCTTCTCTGAAGTCTCTCTAACCATATCTGGCCCAAGCAAGATCTTATCCGTAGATCCCCACCAACATGTAGGAGATCGACAAGGCCTTCCATAAAGAGCTTCGAAAGGTGCCATGCCAATGCTGGACTGAAAGCTGTTATTATATGCGAACTCCACCAAAGGAAGATGTTCTTCCCATGTACCTCCAAAATCCAAGATACAAAGCCTCAAGAGATCTTCTAAGATACGGTTCACCCTCTCGGTCTGACCGTCCGTCTGAGGATGATATGCGGTGCTCAAACACAACTGAGTCCCTACCGCCTCTTGCAAACTTCTCCAAAACTCACTAGTGAAGATAGGATCTCGATCACTCACAATGCTGGATGGTACGCCATGCAATCTAACAATCTCTCTAACATAGACTGAAGCAAGCCATGGAGCGGTCCTCTTACTCTTCACGGGTACAAAATGGGCACTCTTGGTAAGTCTGTCCACCACAACCCAAATTCCCGTATTGCCCTTCCTCGATCTCGGTAACCCATCGATGAAATCCATCGAGACACTATCCCACTTCCATTGCGGGACTTCCAATGGGTGTAGCAACCCACCGGGTTTCCTTTGCTCCGCTTTAACTTGTTGGCACACTAAGCATCTAGCCACATACTCGGCTACATCTTTCTTCATACCGGCCCAGAAGAAAACTCTCTTCATGTCTTGGTACATTTTGTCTCCACCAGGATGAATAGTCATTCTTGAACGATGTGCATCATCCAAAATAGCCTTCTTCAAACCCTCATCTTGCGGTACACAAAGTCTACCGTCTCTATGCAACCATCCCCTATCATCTATGGTGTATCTACCCAAATGGCTGGACGACTCCCCCCTTATAAGCTTCTCTACCAACTCAACCAACTGTGGGTCGTCTCGCTGAGCCTCGCCAATCCATCCCAAAAGGGTAGGTCTAACTTCCAAGGATGCCAACAAACCAGGTACAAAATCAACAGAAGGTCTGAAGTCAAACAAAGAAAGAAACTCCAAGCTTCGCCGTTCCACGAACAATGGACTCAAAGATAGCCTTTTTCTACTCAAGGCGTCTGCCACCACGTTACCCTTGCCAGGGGTATACGCTATCTCAAAATCATAGGATGCTAAGAACTCCATCCACCTTTGTTGTCTTAAATTTAAATCCTTCTGAGAGAATAAGTACTTCAATGATTTATGGTCAGTGAACAACTCGAATCTCTCACCAAGAAGATAATGGCGCCAAGACTTAAGTGCGAAAACAATCGCGGCCAACTCTAGATCATGGGTAGGGTAATTCTTCTCATGCACTCTCAATTGCCTCCCTCCATAGGCTATTACCCTTCCCTCCTGCATCAAGACTGCGCCCAATCCTGTCCCACAAGCATCGGTATAAACAACAAACGGCTTACTCCCATCTGGAAGCACTAAAACTGGAGCGGTGGTCAAAGCTCTCTTTAACCGTCGGAAAGCATCATCACAATCTACGTCCCATAAGAAAACCAGATTCTTCTTCGTCAAGCGGGTTAATGGGGCTGATATCTTCGCGAAGTCTTTGATGAACTTCCTATAATATCCTGCCAACCCCAAGAAACTTCTTACCTCGGTAGCATTTTTAGGAACTTTCCAATCCTGGATAGATACTATCTTTGCGGGATCCACAGCTATCCCTTCCTTAGAGACCACATGCCCTAAGAATCGCACCTCTCTTCTCCAAAAATGACATTTAGAGAATTTAGCTTTAAGACTATGTGCTCGAAGAGTCTCCAACACTTCTCTGAGATGTAAGGCATGCTCTTCTTCACTCTTGGAAAAGACCAAGATGTCATCCACAAAGACCACTACAAACTTATTCAGATACTCTCTGAACACTCTACTCATTAGATCAACAAAGTATGCAGGGGCGTTTGTCAACCCAAATGGCATCACAAGCCACTCATAAAAACCATCCGGAGTCCGGAAAGCAGTCTTCTCTATACTGTCCTCCGCCACTCTCAACTGATGAAACCCTGTAGCTAAGTCCATCTGCGAAAATACTGAGGCGCCAACCAACTGATCAAAGAGATCATCTATCCTCGGTAATGGGTGTCTATTCTTCTTCGTGAGCTTATTAAGTTCTCTATAATCCACACAAAGTCTGAGGGACCCATCCGCCTTTGTGGCAAATACCACTGGAGCTCCCCACTCCGATATACTCCGCCTTATGAACCCCTTCTCAAGCAACTCCCCTACTTGCTTATGAAGTTCTCTTCTCTCACGAGGAGCCATGTGGCGCACTGGCAAAGACACTGGTTTGGCATTATCCACCAAATAAATTCGGAAATCTATCTCCCGCTTCGGAGGCAAACCCTTCACTTCTTCAAACACATCCGGATATTCCCGGACCACTCTGACAGAACGCAAACTCTCGACCGAAGCATCGAGCGATTCAAGATAACTTAGCAAAACAGATTCCATGGGATTACAAGAGATCTCGAGAGTATTACCCAAGCGGGTCATAAGCCTGACAACTCTCCTTTCACAATCAAGAACGGCACCATTACTGGATAACCAGTCCATGCCCAAAATCAACCCATAGCCCGTGAAGCCCAATACAAAAGCATCACATCTAAACTCAACGCTAAGTATAGAAATCTTCAAACCCAAACATATCATAGACAGATATATAGAGCCCCCAATTGGGTTTGAAACAACCAAGGGATCATCAACTAGACTGGTGTCTAAGTGCAGTGACTCAACTAACGATGATGAGATAAAAGAATGCGATGCGCCAGAGTCAAACAAAGTACGAACTGGATGATCAAACAGAAAAACCAGACTTTCAACGGAAATAGTTCTAACTCTCTGCTGAATCGGTGGAACTGAGAGAGCCTGAACTTGCCCCCCTGACTGAGGTGGTGCTATAAGAGCTTGCACCTGACCTCCTGAGGTAGACCCCGTCTTCTGCCCCTTCTTTGGGCAGTTTTTCACAAGATGCCCTGCTTCACCACAATGAAAGCAACCGGTCTTCTTCTTTTTGCGACAATCCTTACTGAGGTGCCCTGGTGTCCCACAATTAAAGCACTTCTTCTTTGTCTTCTTCTTGTCACCATTGCCTTTTCCACCCTTGCCTTGTTGTTGTTGTTGCGGTTTCTTCTGATCCCCCTTTTTCTCTGGTGCCTTAGAATTCTTATCATCCTCATGCATAAGTGCCATGTAGACAAGCTTCTCAAAGGTGGCCCCCATAGGAATGTGAGTCATAGCCATTCCTTGCAATGGTTCGTTCAAGCCTCTAACGAACCTCAAAGCCTTCTTCTCCGGTGTATTCACCAACTCTATGCCAAACCTTGCTAATTGATTGAATTTGTTGACATATTCTTTCACCGTGAGATTCCCTTGCTTCAAATTCAAGAACTTCTCCATAAACAGATTCTCTTCCGCCCTTGAGAGAAACTTAGCCCCAAACCTTTGCTTGAAATCTGCCCAAGAGTCAACAGGGCGTTCTCCATTAGTGACCTCCCACCAGAATGAGGCTTCGCCCTTCATTAACCAAGCCGCCAACTTGACTTTCTTTCCCTCCTCCACTTCGAAGATATCTAGCAACTCTTCCACTTCCTTAAGCCAATCTCTAGCCTCTACGAAGGTCTCTGAACCTAGAAAAGGTTTTCCTCCTATAGCCTTGAACTCCTTACAAATCTTAGCAAAATTATCCACTCTAGGCTGAGGAGGAGGAACGGTTGTCTCTGGTGTAGTAGCATTGGCTGGACCCGCAGCCGCGGCCCTACCTTCTTGTAACCTCCTATACCATAGTGGTATAACTAAACCTTTCGGGATGTTAAGATCTTCAGCCATGCTGAAACGAAAGAGGAAAGATTCAAAAAGGAGATTCCGAAAGATAACGATATGGCTATTGGGGATTATGCTTTTCTTTTTCAAAAACTTTTCTTTTAAAAGACATGTTTTTGAAAATACTTTCTTCGAAAATACTCTTAGAAAATAGTTTTTCTAAAAAAAAATTTATCTGTTCTGGTAACCTTAAGCTCTGATACCACGTGTAACACCCCACTCCCGCTATGGTCACTCACTAAGGGAATGCCATAGCATCGGTGGAGTATTTTAGTGAATATAGAACAGAAAAATTACAAAAAGACAGATATAAACAGTACTTGGAATTTAAAACATCATCTCATAACAGCGGAAGTAAAACATGTCTGGTTACATCATAAAACCAAAATAAAAGTCAAGTACAATATCCATCAAAATAAAGAAGTACATAATCCCACTCTCATACAATAGCCAAAACAAAAGAAAAGATAACTGGATAACTGGAGCTTTACATCTATCCAAGCTCCTAAAGACTGGAACAGCAATCCGATCAAGCTCCACTACTGCTAGGATCCACCGTAGGACCTGAGGGTTGGGAAAAAGATAAAAACAACGGGGTCAGACATAAGTCTGAGCGAGTCCTATAACTTTAACAATACAATCGTTAAAGTAACCAGAGAAGACATAACTTGATATATGGTAACATATAGGGATGAACGGCTATACTAAGCAGTCAACTAAACTAAGATAAAAGATAAAGACGCATCTACCCTTCCTAAGGTAAATTACTAAACTGCACCACACCAGTCGTTCCTAACTTAAAGCTTGATCCCTCCCCTGGACTTATAAAATTAACTTAATAGTACTTGCGTACCCCTAGGTGACCAAGTAGACGCCACGGGGCCCTACAATCCACTAGGTGTGCGCACTACTCCCCATTCGATCGGCTCCCTAACGTAGATACCCGTGCTGGCCCCACCATGGGGTGTACCATTCCCCAACGTGGCAACCCGATATAATTAACGATGCACGGCTTATATCTACACGATGCAACAACGGCTTACCTACCAGCCCGGGCCCACTCACGCATATGAAGCCCGTTGGACTTGCGTTGCCACCGCTAACCCGTTTTGGCCTCTTATAATCAAGCCCAATATGCGTGTCCCGTCACTCGACATGGGTCGAGCCCACAAAGATACGTTTGGGATATTGGTTGAAATGGGCCCCCACAAGCTACCCACTTAAGCTTGTCAAATATCTAGTGTATCCCACTTAACCCTTTAATCATGTTTAATTACATGTTTCTCTTGGTTAAGTATTCTAATCGTATTTTCTATTGCCACCCAAGGCAACCCACTAGATTCCAGATGCCACCCAAGGCACCCACTTAACCCCTCATGTCCCACTACATGCTATTATGGTTAAGTGTTTCTTAATTAATTAAGACCGTGATCTCCCGTAAAGACCTCCCACATTAGACTGGCTGTTATGACCGCCTGGTTAAGCCGGTAGAATCCGGGCAGTCTTACGTCATAACAGAGTCTAACCTCGTGTCTTTACCTTAATCACGTATTTAATTTATGGCCAAGACCTCTCACATTGGGCTGACATTTGTAGCAACTGGTTAAGCCGGTCGGGTCCGGGCAGTTTTACACTACAAATGAGTCCAACCTCGTGTCTTAGTCGATTAATTACACCTAATTAATCACCCCCATATTAATTATCCCTAATTAATATCAAGCTTTTCATAACATGGGTAGACCTAACTCAATAGGTAAATTCCCATGGGGTAGACCTAACTCAATAGGTAAATTCCCAACACATAGTATGGGTACACCTAACTTAATAGGCAAATTCCCATACTATGTTCCTTTATTTTATGTTATGCATAATTATATTAATTTCACACAATCTTATTAACTTATGCATTTAATTATCCCATCGTTCCCACGTAATTTCGTTCTCATGTCATAACACATATAAAAAGGTGTCAACTTGCATATGCATGAACATGTTTCAAAGGTGCCATTTTGCATATTAACAAACACATAACTTGCATATGAACTTGCATAATATGTCACATAACTTACATATTCACTTGCATAATATACTTGCATATTAACCCATAGACTGGCATAATGTGTCATCATGAACTTGCATATTAACAAACATGTAACTTGCATATTAACAAGCATGTAACTTGCATATTAACAAACATGTAACTTGCATATTAACAAGCATGTAACTTGCATATTAACAAACATGTAACTTGCATATTAACAAGCATGTAACTTGCATATTAACAAACATGTAACTTGCATATTAACAAACATGTAACTTGCATAGCATATCTTGCATATTAACATACATGTAACTTGCATATTAACAAACATGTAACTTGCATAGCATATCTTGCATATTAACATACATGTAACTTGCATAGCATATCACCATGAACTTGCATAACATGCATATGATTACATAGCCCACAACTTGCATATTTAGCATCATGCAAACATAACATACATCATATTAAACTTGCATACACTTACATACTCAACATGCATAAACATAAGATTAATGCTAACATCATATCATATGATTCAAAGCTCATTAACCCACATACAAAACCATAAATCTTATCACATCTCATCTAATTAGTTTACCAAAAGATCATCAAAGTGATAGAAACTCACTACTAGCAATTTCGCACACCAAATGAAGAAGATTAAGATGCTAAGAAGAGATTAGAGGTTGATTAGAGAGTGATTAGCATGCAACCCTCTTCATAGATTTGTGGAGGCCGTGATCAAGTTGCATTTTGCCATAGTTTAATTACAAGGTTTAATTATGAATGAATTAGGGTAGGGTTGGGGTCTTATTTATAGGATTAGAAAGTGTTTTAGGCCCTTAGATTAACCCTAGATTAGATTAGGACCCTTAGATTTCGGAACCCTCTAGAACATAGCCCTAGACTCAGCCAAGACCAAACCTGGTGCACCCAGACCAGCAGGGCCGACACCCTGTGTCGACACCCCTGTCGACAGGGCTGTCGACACCCCTGTCGACACCCCTGTCGACATGGCTGTCGACACGGGGCTAGGCGGGAATTTTTCCCCCCTTTCCTCTTTTGGCTCCAAACTTGTTTTTCAAATCTGCTTTTTAAATTTAAACTTCCTAAAACTTCTTTGGGCCATACGGACTCCGATTTTCGAAAACTCGGACTCTATTTCGCGTGTTTTTCCGAGACGAACGCAATGACGCAGCCCGTTTCCCCTGGTTCTCACATCTGAGATTAATTATACTTTAATTTCTTAACCATTAGTATTAATTGAAATTCGGGGTGTTACATATATGCCCCGCATAATAGTGGATGACCTTTTATACCATGATGTCTTGCCTCGAAGCAAGATTGGTATTATTTATGTTATCTAATATATGTGGATGCAGGAAAGATAGTTTGGAAGGATCAAACTGGATTCCTCAACTATTTGATTGTTGCTTTCATATATAGTGTTATGATGTGATAAATAATCTGTGATTGATTGTTGGGTATTTTGAATGTTTGAATAGCACTGGCCATAAAATAATTGGTATTTACATAATGTAAAAACATATTCGAGAGAAAGGGAAAAGAATCTAACTCTAAAAAGGAAAAATCTATTTTTCCAAAATAGAAAGTGAATTTCGAATAGACTAGGAAATATTAACTCGTTTTAGTAATAAAAACAATTAGTTAGATTTGAAAACGAAGTTTATAAATAAAGTGGAATAATTATCATTGGATAATCTGGGAATGTAAATTCAAGTGTGAATGAAAAGGAAAAGGGAATCATTTTGGGAAAAGGAAACGATGAAATTTATTCTGATAGTCGGAAGGTAAATTAAATTGAAATAAATCCATATGGATTTATGAGTAGAACTCGACTATGTCAAATTTATAAAGTAAATTATTTCCAAAAAGGATATTGGAATTATATAAAATAGAAACTAAAATTTAAATTAAATATGAAAATAGATTCTATGTTTACATATATATATGTTATAATAATAATAAAGTATTCAAAATGGGAATCAAGTTTCAAATGGGTTTTTAAATTGGAAGCTTGTTTTAATATATAAAATAGGGAAGTTAATTTATAAATAATGTTTAGAAAAGAAATGAAGTAATTTTCATTGGATAAATTCGAAATAGATTTTCCAAATGTAAGAAATGGCATTTAAAAACCATATTTGAAATGAGATAGAATCTGAAATTTTTTGATAATATAAGTAATATCGTTTTTTAAATTACGAGCTTTTATCCATCTCTAGATAAGAACGTCGTCGATCAAGGTCTGTGAGGTAAATAAAATACCCCAACTTGAACGACTTCACTATTATCAAGGGATGATATTAGTTTGTAATGGTAAAGGATGTTGAATTAATTGATTATTTCCATTAAAGGAATATTGCAACTTATTTGCAAGATTTTGAGTTATAATCAAAACTATTGGGTTTTTAAGCGAACGATGTATAATTTAACATTGTTTAGCCTACACATGAAGTGTAATTATACCTATACCATTCGGTTAAGTATATAGTGCTATTTTCAATAATGAAATAGAATGGTACGGGAAACAAGTTTATTACAAGGAATAAGTATGTAGCCATGGTTTCGTGAAATATAAATAAGATAGTATAACTGGGTTGAAATGGAAGTGAATATAGAAATTAACTCGTTATTCCCTAAAATGAAGTTGTGAAATTAAAGAACCTCTTTTAGATGTAGATAATAAGTAGGGTGTCGAATAAAATCGTTTAGACCCATGTATAAGATTGGTAATTTATTTCATACCACTTGATTAAGTAAACAAACAATATTTCCAAGCTAAAGGAAATAAAAAGGGATTTGTGAAATATTGTAATATTTCTAAATCATAGGAAACAAAACGGTTTTTTTTTACGAAATTATAGAATAGTTTTAAAGTAAAGAAAATAAGAAGAGTTTGGTGAATACGATTTTCTACTTATATAAGTTTTGGTTATTGTTCCAAGGAATTGGAAATCGTTTCAAAAAAAACAATCGATTTTATTATGGAATTCATAATATAAACTGAATTGAGATAAATCCAAGGGATTTATAATTGGAATTCGATTAAGTTGAATTTTATAAAATAATTTATTTCCAAGGGAAATGGAATTTGGTAAAAAAAAAGTTGAGTTGTAAATGAAATTATAACCGAGTTATGAATTTCGAATGAAATAATCGACAATTTTGGACAATCGAAAACTTAAGTTGGATTTGGAAATTTGGCTTAATATGTATTAAAATATTAAAGAATGGAATTGAAATTTATTAATAAACAAAGTTTAAATGTTTATATTTAAATTCAATTAAAACAAACTCTCCACAAAAAGGTAGTTCAAAATTTGACGTTTTGAACTTCAATTGAGTTTATAGAACTCAATATAAGTCGGAATTCTTTGAAACAAGAATTATTCAGTCCTATTGAGTAATAGTTTTCTAATGAAAGAGAAATTTGGATTTCCTCTTATAGATTTTAAGTTATGTCAAAATCAAATTTCCAGAAAAACAGCGGTATAATCGTTTATAAACCATAATGATTTACTATATAAAATAAAAGGATTTTAGGCGAATAAAACTTGAATTTCCATTAGAAAAATTAGACTTGGGTTATAAAATAAATATGAAATCAGGCAGTAAATGGGTTGATTTTTGAAGACAAAATTAGTTTTTTATTATTGAATGAACATAATGAATTAGAAATTAATTAGTTAAAGGAGTTTTTGGATCAAACTTAAGTCTCGTTAACTGAATTTGATTTGTAAATTAAATTTTGAAGTTTAATATGAAATTCGAGTTAGAAGTGGAATTCGACTTGTGTATAAGAGAATTAAAATATAAGTGAACATCTTACGTTCAGAATAAAAGGGGATTAGGCATAAAGAGCTAAGTATAAAATTAAATTGGCAAATTGGAATAGAATTAAAATAGTTGAACAGATTCGAAAGTAAATTGGGAATACATGGATGTATATGTTAACATATACGAAATGACGTGAATGAAGGAAATAAATTGAATGCTCGTCGAAAAGATATATATTTAACTCCATTGTGAGATTTTATGAGCTTATTGGGCAAGCCACTTGGGGTTTTGATTTTCTTTTTGAATGGAAAGGGCCTAAAGAGGCGATTTGTAGTTGTACCGGTTGAGCCATTCAAATGAGACGCTGGCAAAATTTTATGGAAATTTAAGGAGATAGAAAATTTTAAGAAACATTTGACAACTAAAATCGATTTATCAATTATACATAGAAATTGGAACCAAATTGGTTGACAAAACTTAACTTGTTGTAATAGATGTTTTTCATCAAATATAGAAAAGCATGGACTATAACATTATTGTTATAGTAAATAATTTCCAAAAAGGAGACGATTTGGATTTAATACGAGATTTAAATATAGTTAGTCAAATGCAATATTTTGGGTTGTTGTAACGATGTTTTACGCAATATTCATTTTAACCCAAGTAAATTTGATTTGGAAAACGGTTTCCAAATATAAGGAAGAATATTTTTGAAGTATAGAAAATAGGAATTTGATGGAAATTCAGAAATATTTTCCAATTACCATAATGGGACAAAACAGTTTTGAAAAATATACCGATATGGATATTTCAGTTGAATTGGGAAATGACTTAAATTAATGAAATATTAATTAAAAATGGCTAAGTGAATCTTTTGTGCAAATCAATAGTATTTCCTTTTGGAAATAGGAATTTGTATGGATGTTTGTTTCTTCGATAGTTAAATAACCGACTATTAAAATTCTGGCCAATTGAATGTGATCGTTCTCAATATGGAGAGACTGGTTGGATTTATTATCCAAAACCACTTCGTATTGGCATAAGAGTTGCGAATCGGATTATTTTGAAGATAATCGAAGATGGAGTAAAGTGCAAGGTTTTTTTTGTTAATCCTAGGTAGAAATTACCTAAGATGGATTAACAGAGATAGTGCCTTCGGTTTCGTTTAGACGCATAATAAACTTGTATGGACGAATGTCTGATAGAGTATTTCCAATGATCACCTACGTTGGTTTTTACATATATACTAAGCATGGTGGCGGAGAAGGTAACTTCTTTTAGCTTAATACTCAAAGTGTATTTGTGCAAATAATTTAGTGATTGGCGGATCTGACAATGTGGCATTCAAAGTGAATGAAATGGCCAAAAAGGTAATTATAGCCTCAAGCATCATCAACCGGGAGATGATAAAAATTGGGCAGGCGGTATGGCCATGTGGGTCACACCCATTAGGATGAATTCTCACATGATCTAAAGAAAATTAGTTGCTTCTTATTTTGCCGTTGTTGTATGCTTTGGTTATGGTTACTGATCACAACCGTTGGTGATAAGACATTCGGTACAGTCAAGCGGAATGAGTGGTCATTCATGTGTAGCCTTAGTTGCTAGATGTTCTTGTTGAACCCAGTGCATTCCTCTCTAAAGACACACTATTGGAAGGTGGTTCCATGCCTTATCATATTTGGAAATACATTAATTTTGGATTGTGTATTATATATGTGGAGCATGAGATGCAAGTGTTCTAATAGATTGTTATTTATTTGATGTAGAAACTATTATAATATTAGAAGGGTTGTGATATAAAGAAAGTTTTGGGTTATCGTAAAATAAAACCATTCGTATTTATGTGTGGATCGGACATACGATTATCTTTTCTTTTAAAAGGATTTCTAAAATTCAAATCAAGTGGTTGGAGTTTACTTGCTTCGGTCCCATGATTAACCCAGAGTTTATTTTGTTTTTATTTTACCCTAAACTCTTTAGTGCTCAAATTTGTATGGGCAGTCAAGTAGTCGAGATTTTACAGATTCACTTGGATGAGCTTGAAGTAGGAGGCTTCTGCGTTAGATAGCTATTTAGAGTTTATTTTCATTGTGATGTGTTATGTTGTACTCTGATAATGGTATGTATATATGGTACAAAATTCTGTATTTAAAAGTTGTTATATATATTATATTTTATTTCGTTGGGATGTGAGATTCTATATTGTTATTTCTGTTCTTCTTCTATCTTTTTCTTCTTTACCCATGATGATTCGTATTTCGATGCAATTTGGATTGGTCATATGGTTTATTTAGTTAACTCAAAGAGTACGGATTTGCAGGCCATTATAATTGGTATCAGAGCTTATATGAGCGAATACCTAGGCTTTGTGGGGGTTTACTCATTAGAAATAGGGTCAATAGTAACCTAGAATGAGTTTGAGTGTATATATATACGAGAGCGCATATTTTTTAATTGATATAAAAGTTGTTTTATACTATGTTAGCTTGTTTGTTGAGTAATTTACGTATTCTGGTCGAATCGCGGGAAGCCACGACATCGATAGGAGTTTCTAAACACTTGCATAGAAAAATTCGACATAATATTGTTTTAAAGTGGGTAAATGAAATAATTCAACCCAAAATTATATTTTAATAAGAAAGGTATTTTTCTGAAATAATTATATTATATGGATGTGTTGGTTGTTATTATAATCAAATGAGATTTGTTAACGATATTTTTCATCAACACCCTAGATAGGTCTATGGAAGTGGACTTAAGAGAAAAATGGGGTTATTTAGCTCTCAGAGTTTGAGTTGGTTCACCATTTCCTAGATATCAAGGTTTAGAGATGAAAAGAATAGTTACTCTTCCCTCAATAGGGTGAGCATCATGCTTAAGCGACTCAAGAACCAACAGTTATCATGGGACAAGGATTCCCTAAGTACAACCCTCGATAGAAGGCTAAATAGCTTGAAGGAAAGGGTTTTGCGATAACTTTGCGAGAAGGTTTAAGTTTGAGTGGGAACCCGTGACCATGAAGAAAGTCTACAATATGTTGTGTAGGAAATAGCTAAGAAACCACATAAGAAAATCATAAGAAAATATGTTAAGTGTCGATCTGCTCTTTATTGATCTTGGATCTGGAGTACATGAGTGATAACAATAGAAATCCCCAAATTGATTTAGAAATTAGGGTTTACCCTAGAGAAGATTAGTACAAGAATGATAAATGAGAGATTGGTCCTCAAAATGAGACCCTTTTGGTCTTATTTTTAGACAAATCATGGCCATTTTTGTTAATAGGCCAGCAGAAGCCCTGTCGGTTGCTTTTCCCCTTGGTACCGGTTGCTTTGGCACTCAGCCGCTCTTTAGGCTTTGCTTACGACTTTTCAAGGTGCTAGTTCCAGCTGTAGGAAGGATGGTTCCGGTCTTCGGAACTTTTTTTAACGTCATGTCCATCTTCTTCACATTGATCCTGAGCTAGTTGATGTGGATGGCTTTCGAAAGGCTTTGGGATATAGGCTTCCGGTCACGAGCTTTTGGTATTCCACATGGAACTTGCCTTCATGATTCAAATGGATGGTTACTAGATCCGCCTCCCCTGTCGGTATTGATACTAAGAAAATTAGTGTGGATAGCTTGTCTCTCTTCGAAGTTTCGGCTTGCCTTTTGATAGATTACTGAAGTGTTTCTTGGCTTTCCAGAGTGTTGCTTCTAGTGCTTTAGTAGTTACTTACTAGAGTAACCTCTCATTGACCATCTAATGGGGGTATCGATAGCTAGTTCCCAGATAATCCCCATATGCTTCAAACTTTGTATCTTTGATGCTTTTGTCCCTTGATGTATCGACATTATGCAAGTTAATACCGATAGCCCTATCGTCCTTTTAGGTCTCGGTTTGTAAGATCCAGGTCTTTCTCTTCATTGGCTTTCGGCTTCGGATGACCTTCATTTATTTATCCTTCGTACCGAAATTACCCTACCGGTATCCTTTCTTTGTATAGGTTTTGAGATCTTTTCTTCAGTGATGGTGTCATTTGCATAGCTCTCGGATTGTTCCCTTATGCTTTCGGTTTTACCCTGTGTCGGGCTTTTGTTTACGAAGGATTCTTTTATGCTTGTGGCAGTCCGTTACCCCTTCACCGATAGCCTTATTTGAAATTAATTTTGGTATTAACATTTTCCCCCTTGTGAAGGGCTAATTTTTAATTTTAAGTCAAACCTTTTGTCTTTCTTCTGGTGTGTCGGCCCTTTGTCTCTTGGCATCCTTCGATTAGGTCCGTTTATGGGTTTCTATCTTTACGGCTCAGATTTTTAAGGTAATTCATTATAAATACTTCTTCTTCTTCATCATCTCCGCCTTTCACCTGCAAATCAAATTATCGAGCCAGATTATCACTTCTCTCAAGAATTAATCAAGCCTTTCCTCTTAGAATTTCAAATTCGATTCTTTGTAAGTATCTTTATTCCTATTATAAGTTGTAATCTAAATTATGCATTAAATCGATTCGAAAACCGACCAAGAATTCGTCATACTTAGTGTGAGTTTAATCAGTAGTAACAACTTCAATAATAGTTAATGGTCGAAATGGTAGGTTACTTATTTGCCAAATGCACCCATAAGAGATTTAGTATGCTAAACTGGTTATGTAAAGGGGCTAATTTAGTCATGAAGTAAAACGTTATGCTTTCGGCATAAGTTAGTTAATCACCGTTACTACCACTTTACTTTTTCTTCCGGCCTTGCTGACACCATTACTTGTATTTATTTAGCTTCCGTCTTAGGGGGTGCCGAGTTAGCTTAAGGGTGTCGGTAAGGCTTTGCAAACTTAATTCACCAGGATGTCTTGATCTTAATTTTACTCGTACTAGGTTTGGGAATCAGTTAGGCTTTAGGTGATGGTATCGAATTATTTAGTCTTGGGTATAGATTTACTTATGGATGCTATATGCACTTTTACGCAAAAAGAATGTAGTGTTAGCCATATATGTTATGAAATGATATCACCTAACAACATTATGTCTAGAGCCCCATCAGACCAAAGGCAAAGGGTTCTAATACTCCATGAGCCAAGAAGAAGTTCGCTTCAAAGTCTTCTTTATTCAATTCTCAAGATAAGGTGGAGACTAGTTTTGGAATATCTATCATAGATGCCATTGCTTCTTCTTCCCAAGATTCCTTTCAGAACCCTCCAGAAGGGTACTTCGCATACTCGGCAATCCATTAGCACAGAGGCTTCCTTCCTTTCACGTTTCATGATCAGGCTTTTGTGTGACCCGGGAGTTCCTCCTATCAAATCTCACCTAACACCTATACCTTGCTTTTATGCTTAGAAGTTTTAGCACTTGCATCAAATCAATCTTCTCTTGGCCCCAAGCTCATTCACCACATGATACGATTCTCCAAATGTGCATAGTTTCCCATTTAGCATGTGAATCCTATAAAGAGGCTGATAAGAGACAACATTAGCAAGACTAAGCCCTGGGAAGACCAGTTCTTTCTTTTTAGGTGCCCCCGATATATCGGGAAAATTCATCGAGCTTGGCAAGTTTCATGTCTTTTGGAAGAAATTTTGTTAAGCTTGTACCTCTTATTTAACCCTTGACTTTGTATAGAGCTTCCTTCTAAAACGCAACTTTGTCGGATTAGGAGACTCAAGTGGTTGAGGCTATCTTCAATGCACCGGAGGATCTTAGACGTCGGTCATCTCTTCTTACTGTTGGCAGGCTTCGTCAATATGGCCTTCTTCCTTCAGGGCAAAAGATTTTGGGACAACCGCCTATTCAGTTTTCTAGTGCTAAGGGTTTACACAACATAGAGTCTCACATCGAAGGGGAACAAAATACAATACAAAAATAAATCTTTACTGAGAGCTTAAAAAATACTTACAATCATTAGAGTTCATCACACATCTGGACAGTCATAATAATCTGTCCTCATGTACAACACACAGCTGAATAGTAGCTATATAATAGCATACGTCTGAACACATCCAGCTCGTCTCTAGACTTCGTAGCACCTGATAACCTGGACCTGTACACCCCGGTCTAACCCGAGCATTTACAAATCACCGGGTCAGTCTGGCGAACTAGAGTGATAAAAAAACTCGCATAGTAATAAGGGGAATCATCCAAATTGATTTTAAAGTTCAAAAATCTTTTCGAAGGAAAAGGATAATCGTAAGACCAAATCCACACATAAATACGTACGGTTTTTACCTTACGATAACCCGAAACATTTTCGAAATCAATATCTTTTCTGATATTATATAGTGTTTAAACACAAGTAAATATGAATCTAGCGGAATGCTTGCATCTCACTCTCCACATATATAGTATACAATCAAAACCGCGGGCGCTTATTGGAGAATGGATTCCGACTATGACAAGGTATGGGACCACCTGCTGATAGTGTATCTCTAGAGGGGAATACACTGGGTTCAACAAGAACATCTTGCAACCCGGCCCACACATTACTGACCACTCATTTCGCTTTAGTGTATCGAATGTATATCACCAACTGTTGGGCTAAAATCACTGTTTCCCGAAAGGGACAACATCAAAATAGATTAAAGAAGCAAATGAAATTTCTCCACATAGTTGATTATAGACCGTAATGGGAGCGACCCACATAGCCATGCTGCCTGATTTTTGTCATTTCCCGGTTTGATGAGGCTTGAGGTCTGAATTCTCTTTGAATATCTGGTCACCATTCACTTTGAATGCCACATCATCAGATCCGCCAGATATCACTAATTGACGTCAACAAAAATACTCTAGTTTTTTGGCTAGATAAAAACCATTTCTCCGCCATCAACTATGGTATGTTTGAAGAAATCAACGTATGTAATTCCTTTGGAAATACTCTGTCGGACATCCGTCCATACAAGTCATCCAGGAACAGGATGAACCGAAGGTACCCTCCTACTACATCCAAGGAATCACCCTATAGATGAGTAGTGAGTAGTCCTTGCAATCCGTAGATTCCAACCACGACAGAATCACTGCCGAGATATCTCTGACTGCTAAACCAGAGAAATTCAACAAGTGGTTCTTCCGCTTATGATTATCGACGGTCTTTAATGCTCCATCTCTATCATCTTCCGATATCTTCACGTGTTTTTTGGCCGGAATGGTTTTCGAATATAAATTCGATATCGGTCTTTCTGTACCAACAATCGTATTAGATAGATTTGATAGTCGGTGATTTAACTATCAAAATAATAGTGATTCAATCATGAACATCCAATGAGTTCACTGGTTCAGTATTCAGCATCACTTGGCCTTTTAATTAAAACAAGTGAAATTTCAAAACTCTTCAATATTTTGATGTTATGAATATAGTTTTACGCTTCTTATTTAACATAAAATTTTTCTTTAAACAAATTCATTTTATTACTAGGAAAATTCTACATTATATCCAGTTTCCTATTTTCATTTTCAAAACATTAGCCAAATTATTATCTGATATTGGGAAATCAATTCAACTTATTACTTGTACAACAACGTTACGAAACATATTCGTTCCTTACTTGACAACAATAACAAATGCTTTTTCATATAGATTAAATCTATTTCAATACTCAACTTTACATTTCCTATTAACCTCGCGAATATCGTTATAATTTTATGCAATCCCCTTTTATTTCCCTTTTTCTTTGGAATCATCATTATGTGTGTGTGTGTATATATATATATATATATATATATATTCCAAGTTTTCACCAAAACTATTGCATTATTATTTCTCTAATGAAATAATAAATTTTACTAACCTCTTTTATCATTACAACAAATATCATCCTCGGATAATCCTGATGTTGTTCAAGTTGGGGTATTTTAATTACTTCTCAGACCTTGATCAACAATGTTAATACCTAAAGGTTGATACAAGTTGTAATCCAAAACCAATTCTAATGGCCATTCAAATTCCATTTAACTATTCTATTCAAAATATAGTTTCATACAACCTTCTTACCTTTTTGAAAATCCCTTTCTTGGATATAACCATATTTCTTAATTCCATAATTAAATAATTCTTACACAACGTCATCTTTTAACCTTTACCTCCTAAACAAATTCATTTTATAATTCGAATTTGGTTCTCGAATCCTATGACCCACTTCTCTTACCAAATTCACTTTCACCAGTCCTTTTCTGATTCTTTCAACCATTTCATGCTTTGGAAATCCTATTTCAATTCCCCAATTCTACTTAACCCCATTATTAAGTAACGTTAATCTAAAATTAATGATTTACCACTTCACCTCTTTTTATAAACCCCATTTATATATTCCTAGTTTAATATAAACCCCTTTTCATCTCAAATTCCCTTTTACTAGATTCGAATATTTAGTAAACATTTGATTCAAGCTATCGTATCCGCTTGAATTTCCTTTTATAACTTTGTTATAAAAATTTGGGTTTTAAATATAAAACCCATATATAAACTCCTTTCGTCGTTCAACTAGATTTCATTCCAATTTCGATTACCTTTTCAAATGCATTTCAATTAAAAAGTAATTTTCTAACTTACTATTAACTAAAATTATAATTTACTTTGACCATTAACTACTTCAGTTGTTAATTTCTTTATTCACTAAAATAAATAGTAAATTCCCTTTTTAAAACCGTATTTAAATTAAATAAATATTCTTTAAAGTTATTTATTAGATTAATCCAAACAAACTAATTTAACAATTAACTCCAGTTAAAAAATGGTCAATTTAGTCAACTCTAAACACGGTTAACTCGTTAACCGATTCCAATTAGTTATCTTTTTAAATTTATTTATAAAGTAATTAATTTAAAAAAAAATCCATTTAATTGTTTCTTAACAAAACAATTATCCAAATTAACTGTTAGATTAATTTCTAATCATTTGTTTATAAATCTGATTAACACCAGAAATTTCCTTATAAAATCAATTAATGATAATTTATAAGTTTAAATAATAAATAATAAATATTTATTTCCTTTTTACAAACTTATTTTCAATATAATTCAATTCAAAATATATATCCAACTATAAAATAAGTTTTATAACTTAATCTTTGTCATTTGCCTGACGGTAAATCAACATTTATAAAATAATTAATTTCGTAGGCCATATGCTGCCAATTACTCAACCAATATTGCCCATTGGTTAAAACAAAACAAGGGTTGAATTTCCAGTCAATGATCACTAATCAAATTAATCACCCAATCAGGACAGTTCAAATTTTGATAACATGAAAATAAATAATATTTAATATATTTGAGGAATCTAGTTGGATCCCTCCAACCTGTTCTTCCCTGTATACAAATTGGTTATCACAAATCAGACCATTCAATTCCATTTAACTAATAATTTCTTTAAAACCAAATAGGGACCATTTAACATCAATCAATCAACACAACAATTCGAACAATTAAACACGTTTATAAATAAAGGTGACCAATAAGGTAAGTTACCTTCATCGGATCCTATCGTTAAAATAACAATTTGGTATTTCACTGAAATTAAACAATGGTTTAATTTCATTAGTTAAATCAACAAATAAATATATAATTAGCAAATAGTCAAACATCAGCAAGCAGAGCACACAAAATAAAAACCCAACTTATATAAAATATAAATTGGAAGAACCGAGTGAGTTTAACTCGCCTTGATTTCGTTTATTTCCAAACTTGTTCAGTAACAGATAAATTAAACAGTCATTTAATTTAACTGTTAATCCATGTTGTCTCTGTTTCTATCTAGAGCAGTTTCATGACATAGTGCTCGTCAATGTGATTCCAATGGTGTATGGTCTGTCTGATTCTATTAAGATATGGACGAGTTATAAGCAGCCTAACCTATACAATTTTTATTTAATTAACCAACTTCATTAACCCTTAATTATATTAGCAACTTAAATTAATTACGTTAATAAGAATTTGGCCGAATTGTTCTCCTATACTGCTTTATGCGTCCAAACCCTTCATTCTGCAACTCAAGACCACTTTAAAATTCCTGCACAAATTAATACTAATTTAATTAATTTATTATTATTAATTGTATATCACTTTGTAAATATAATAATTAGATTAAATATATACACTATTATCTAGAGATGGCTGATCAGCTTTTAATCTTCCCTCCTGATCATTCACAATGTAGCCCACTTGTATTCCTACACCAAAACCACATTTCAAATTAATACACTTTAAATTATACTAATTTATTCTTATCCATCATTAGTGTAAATTAATCGAAGTTTTTAAACATACTAATTTTGTTCAGATTTGTTTTGGCCGATCTCAGATTAATTCCTTCTGCTCTTTGTTAAGGACCACTCTCCCAGGTTCGTTGATCTGGAACAAAAGCAGTAGGTTAATTAAATAACATTCATATTAATGTTGACCTAATTATTATATAATTATATACAATTTAAATTGTTCATGAACTAGAACAACCGACTTCATCCAATAAGAACGATCATCTATCGCCCATTCTCTGATCAACTGCACGCCGATCAGAGGACCCCGTGTTGCTCCCCTTGACGCCATCCACCAGTTCTCCAAGCCCCATCACACTCGATCACTCCTCGCATCAGAAATTCTCCACAATGTCCGGGCCTTTCTCCGCTGATTCTGGTCATCTCGAGACTCAACAGCCGATCATGACCATTAGATTGGTGCATCTCGTCGAACTCTAGAAGATGGCAGTTGAGAGATTTCCGAATTACTTAGAGGATGGCGAGATTTTGGAGGAGGAAGCTGGTGATCTCGCGGCCGTTGAAATGAAATAGAGGCGGCGTGAAAAGTAGTTGACCATGATGAATCAAATTCAAGCTTGGACGTATTGAACGATATATATAGGGTAGGGTTTAATTTAAAATATTATATTATAATATAAAACAAAACTTTGTTGTGAAGTAATTGATTAAAATAACCTCAAACGAGTTCTGTTTCCAATAAAAAGGCTAATCCTAGCATAAAAAATTATTTCGGACCCAAGGGGATAGGTTTCGTCCAATTCCGACATCATTCATGAAAAACCCTTTATAATTATCGATGAAAAATCATGCGTTTAAAATCCCTATAATTACACAAAAAATTCCAATAAATATGAGGCCATGACATTTTACTAGACCTCTTCCTAACGGATCCAATGAAACTTATTTCGTCCAAATCGGAGTTCATTTGTCCAGTCGTTTATTCGTTTAAAGTTAGCCATGTCTAAATTGACCAAAATAATATAATTGATTAGGGCATTTATCATTGCCACGATCACACGGTAAGTCCAATTACCAGAAAATTGAAAATCCTATAATAACTAATTAATACGAAACCAACGGCACTAGTCGCACCGCAATGCTATTTTGGACACCAAATTACCGATCTCCAAAAATAACAAACTATACACCTATCCTGACTCTAATCATTGATATGAACTCAACGGAACTAGTTTTGTGGCTTAATTTGATCGTTTGCTCAAGTTACGCTCAAATATCCCTTTATTGAATTAAATTAATTTGATTACGCGCTATAGAAAATGAACGGGCATTTACGGCTGTCGTGGTCACATATGACATCAATTTGTCATGCAGTTCAACATTGTACAATAATTTAACGTTACGGCCCCAACGAAAGTAATTTCATCGAAAATAGAGACCGTTTGGAAAATGGCTATTTTAAAGGCCTATATTTTTAAAAACTATTTTCCATAGCAACTATTTCAAAATTTGATTTACCCATAACTAACAATCTATAATACGAAATTTGGATTTTTCTCTTCCACATGAAAATTATCAAAACATGATTCCAATGTTTGTTGTTTCACAGAAATCCGATTTATATCAGAATCTGTATATTCAGTTGAAGTTCAAAACTACATATTACAAACTGCAGCGCCATTTCGAGCTCGATTTATAATTATGTAAATATATAACGTTCAATCTTCATTTTAAATAACGAATTCAATATTAAAAACCATTAATATCCCAAATAAAATATTTAAAATAGCAAATTAAATTAAATATTTAATTGACAAAAATACGGATCGTTACATTTTCCCCCTTAAAATAATTTCGCCCCCGAAATTGCTAAGGTAAGAAAAATGCCACAAATCCCATTAATTTCCAAATCAAAAACCAATTTAACACCGTAAACAAAATTTTCAAAAATATCAAAAATTTTCTAACACTTTAGATTCCCAAAATAATTCGGTAGAGTCTCCCCTGTACGGAGTGACATCTGTGATATCGTAGGAAAAAATAATATATAAACATTGACCCACACTGTCGGAAAACAAAAATCGAAACCCAAAATTTTATATTTTCGCATAGGCGTACCTTTTACAAGCGCTATTGAGCATAATTTCTCAACGTATATGCGATTTACTCAACCAATATCAATTCGCCTAGCCATCTGGCACCTGTACTTAACTCAATTCACATATAAGTAATAAATATATGAAATTCTTAAGTAATATTCCACTAATCAACCAGTATAACTGCACTAATTCCAAAATCAAACAGATAACATCAATTCAATATCAAATGCAGGGTTAAATCATAAATTCAAATTCATACGCAGCTTTTATCCCAGTTTAATTATACTAGAAATTATTCTTTAGTTTATAATTCAATTAGCTCTATTAAATTGTCGATTATTCCGTTCAAGCAAACTATCATCCAATAACAAGCAATTCACAATCAACAACCAATACATAACCAATTCAACTAGATCAATTGAATTTACATTCAATATTAATATTTTACTTTGGTTTCACATATTTGAACATTAATCGATTAATATTCGACAAGTTTTTTTAGTATTATTTACTCAAAGTCCAAATTTATTTATTTCAATTTCGATACCATTATTAATTTAATTTTCACTTAACCAGGTTAAGTTTTTAATTCAAATTTTCAATCCAATTTGAATTCCATTCAAATCAATCAAACACACTAATACCCTAATAATTTGATAAAAATCATTTATTTTCTATATAAAAATATAATTTGGGTAACATTATTTCATTTACCCTTTTTACAAAACAATACTGTATCCATTGTCAGTTCAATGCTTCTCAACACTTGAACCAATCAACCAACACAATACAAAACATTTGTATATAAAATTTACAAATATGCTCTCATATAGATACACTCAATCTCGATCTAGGGTATTACTAACCCTGTCTCTATCGAGTTACACCACAGAGCCAAGGTTATTACTAAACTTGGCTCTGATACCACTGTAACGACCTAAGGATTTTCGACCCCGATAATCGACATAAATACAATTTCGTATCCCATGCCGATCTTCCAAACACCGAAAATATTAGATAGTTATTAAAAAGAAATTAGAGGACGAGATAAGAAAGAAAGAAATATTAGAATGGAGAAGAAGAAGAAGAAGAACCAACACAACACAGAGTCTCACATTGAAGCGGAACAAAATATAATACAGAAATAAATCTTTACTGAGAGCTTTAAAAATACTTACAATCATCAAAGTACATCACACATCTGGACATTTATAATAACATGTCCTCATATACAAAACACAGCGGAATAGTAGCTATATAATATCATACATCTGAACACCTATAGCTCGTCTCTGGACTTCGCAGCATCCGATAACCTGGACCTGTACACCCTTGTCTGACCCAAGCATTTATAAAACATCGAGTCAGTCTGGTGAACCAGAGTGAGAAAAAACTCGCATAGTATTAAGGGGAATCATCCAACTTGATTTTAAAGTTCAAAAATCTTTTTGAAAGAAAAGGGTAATCGTAAGACCAAGTATACACATAAATACAGATGGATTTTACCTTAAGATAACTCGAAACATTTTTGAAATCAATATCTTTTTTGGTTATATTATAATAGAGTCTAAACACAAGTAAATATCAATCTAGTGGAACGCTTGCATCTCACGCTCCACATATATAGTATACAATCAAAACCACGGGCGCTTATTGGAGATTGGATTCCGACTATGACAAGGTAAGGCACCACCTGCTGATAGTGTATCTCTAGAGAGGAATACACTGGGTTCAACAAGAACATCTTGCAACCCAGCTCACACATGACCAACCACTCATTTCGCTTGAGTGTATCGAATGTATATACCACCGTTTCCTAAAAAGGACAGCATCGAAATAGATTAAAGAAGCAAATGGAATTTCTCTATATAGGTGATTATACACCCTAATGGGAGCGACCCACATAGCCATGTTGCCTGCCCGATTTTTGTCATTTCCTGGTTTGATGAGGCTTAAGGTCTGAATTTCTCTTTTGAACATCTGGTCACCATTCACTTTGAATGCCACATCGTCAGATCCGCCAGATATCACTAATTGACATCTACAAAAATACTCTATTTATTTGGCTAGAGAAAAACCATTTCTCTGCCATTAACTATGGTATGTTTGAAGAAATCAACGTACGTAATTCCTTTGGAAATATTCTATCGGACATCCATCAATATAAGTCATCCAGGAACAGGATGAACCGAAGGCGCCCTCTTACTACATCCAAGGAATCACCCTATAGATGAGTAGTGAGTAGTCCTTGCAATCCGTAGATTCCAACCACGACAGAATCACTGCCGAGATATCTCTGATTGCTAAACCAGAGAAATTCAACAAGTGTTCTTCCACTTATGATGATCGATGGTCTCCAATGCTCTATCTCTATCATCTTCCGATATCTTCACATGTTTGTTGACCGGAATGGTTTTCGAATATAAATTCGATCTCGGTCTTTCTGTATCAACAATCGTATTGGATAGATTTGATAGTCGGTGATTTGACTATCAAAATAACAGTGATTCAGTCATTAACATCCAATGAGTTCACTGGTTCAGTATTCAGCATCACTTGGCCTTTTAATTAAAACAAGTGAAATTTCAAAACTCTTCAATATTTTGATGTTACGAGTATAGTTTTATGCTTCTTATTTAACATAAAAAATATCTTTAAACAAATTCATTTTATTACTAGGAAAATCCTATATCATATCCAGTTTCCTATTTTCATTTCCAAAACATTAGCCAAATTATTATCTGATATTGGGAAATCAATTCAACTTATTACTCGTACAACAATGTTACACAAAATATACGTTCCTTACTTGACAACAATAACAAACGCTTATTCATATAGAGTAAATATATTTCAATACTCAATTTTACATTTCCTTTTAAACTCACGAGTATCTTTATAATTTTACGCAATCCCCTTTTATTTCCCTTTTTCTTTGGAATCATCATTATATATATATTTTTTCCAAATTTTCACCAAAAACTATTGCATTATTATTTCTCTAATGAAATAATAAATTTTACTAACCTCTTTTACCATTACAACAAATATCATCCTCATATAATCCTGATGTTGTTCAAGTTGTGGTATTTTAATTACCTCTCAGACCTTGATCAACAATGTTCATACCTTAAGGTTGATACAAGTTGCAATCCAAAACCAGTATTTCATTCTAATGGCTATTCAAATTCCATTTAACTATTCTATTCAAAATACAGTTTCATGCAACCTTCTTACCTTTTTGAAAATCCCTTTCTCGGATATAACTATATTTCTTAATTCCATAATTAAATAATTCCTTATACAACATCATCTTTTAACCTTTACCTCCTAAACAAATTCATTTTATAATTCGGATTTGGTTCTCGAATCCTATGACCAACTTCTCTTACTAGTTCACTTTCACGAGTCCTTTTCTGATTCTTTCAACCATTTCCCGTTTTCGAACTCCTATTTCGATTCCCCTATTCTACTTAACCCCATTATTAAGTAACGTTAATCTAAAATTAACGATTTACCACATCATCTCTTTTTATAAACCCCGTTTATATATTTCTGATTTAATATAAACCCCTTTTCATCTCAAATCCCCTTTTACTAGATTCGAATATTAAGTAAACATTTGATTCAAGCTATCGTATCTACTTGAATTTCCTTTTATAACTTTGTTATAAAAATTTGGGTTTTAAATATAAAACCCATATAAACTCCTTTTGCCATTCAACTAGATTTCATTCCAATTTTGATTACCTTTTTAATGCATTTCAATAAAAAGGTAATTTTCTAATTTATTATTAATTAAAATAATAATTTACTTTGATCATTAACTACTTCAGTTGTTAATTTCTTTATTCACTAAAATAAATAGTAAATTCCTTTTTTAAAAGCCTACTTAAATTAAACAAATATTCTTTAAACTAATTTATTATATTAATCCAAACAATTTAATTTAATAATTAACTCTAGTTTAAAAAATGGTCAACTTAGTCGACTCTAAACACGGTTAACTCGTTAACTGATTCCAATTAGTTCTCTTTTTAAATTTATTTTTAAAGTAGTTAATTTTAAAAAAAATCAATTTAATTGTTTCTTAACAAAACAATTATCCAAATTAACTGTTAGATTAATTTCTAATCACTTGTTTATAAATCTGATTAACACTAGAAATTTCCTTATAAAATCAATTAATGATAATTTATAAGTTTAAATAATCAATAATAAATATTAATTTCCTTTTTACAAACATATTTTCAATATAATTCAATTCAAAATCTATATCTGGTTATAAATTAAGTTTTATAACTTCATCTCTGTCGATTTGCCTGACGGTAAATCAACATTTATGAAACAATTAATTTCATAGGCCATATGATGTCAAATACTCAACCAATATTGACCATTGGTTCAAACAAAACATGGATTGAATTTCTAGTCAATGATCACAAATCAAATTAATCACCCAGTCAGGACAGTTCATATTTTAATAACATGAAAATAAATAATATTTAATATATTTGAGGAATTCGGTTGTATCCCTCTAACCTGTTCTTCCTTGTATACAAATTGGTTATCACAAATCAGACCATTCAATTCCATTTAACTGATAATTTCTATAAAAGCAAATAATGACCATTTAATATCAATCAATCAACATAACAATTCAAACAATTAAACACGTTTATAAATAAGCATGACCAATAAGGTAAGTTACTTTCATCGGATCTAATCGTTAAAATAACGATTTGGTATTTCACTAAAATTAAACAACAGTTTAATTTCATCATTTAAATCAACAAATAAATATATAATTAGCAAACAATCAACCATCAGCAAGAAGTGCACACAAAATAAAAACCAATTTATATAAGATATAAATGGGAAGGACTGAGTGAGTTTAACTCACCTTGATTTCGTTTATTTCTGAACCGGTTCAGTTACAGTTAATTTAAATAATCGTTTAATTTAACCGTTAATCCATGTTGTCTATGTTTCTGTCTAGAACAGTTTTATGATGTAGTGCTCGTCAATGTGATTCCAACGGTGTATGGTTTGTCTGATTCTGTTAAGACATGAACGAGTTATAAACAGTTCAACTTATACGATTTTTATTTAATTAACCAACTTCATTAACCCTTAATTATATTAGCAACTTAAATTATTTATGTTAATAAGAATTTGGCCAAAATGTTCTCCTATATCGCTTTGTGCGTCCAAACCCTCCATTCTGCAACTCAAGACCACTTTAAAATTCCTGCACAGATTAATACTAATTTAATTAAATAATTTATTATCAATTGTATATCACTTTATAAATATATTAGTTAGATTATATATATACACTGTTATCAAGAAATGGCTGAACAGTTCTTAATCTTCCCTTCTGATGATTCACGGTGTATCCCACCTGTATTCGTACCCCAAAACCACATTTCAGATTAATACACATTAAATTATACTAATTTATTCTCATCCATCATTAGTGTAAATTAATCAAAGTTTTAAAACATACTAATTTCATTAAGATTTGTTTTGGCCGATCTCAGATTAATTCCTCCTGCTCTTTGTTAAGGACCACTCTCCCAGGTTCGTCGATCTAGAACAAAAGCAGTAGGTTAATTAAATAACATTCATATTAACGTTGACCTAATTATTATATAATTATATACTTTTTACGTTGTTCATTGTTTCACGAACTAGAACAACCGACTTCACCCAATAAGAACGATCACCTGTCGCCCATTCTCGATCAACTGCGCGCCGATCAGAGGACCCCGTGTTGCTCCCCTTGACGCCGTCCACCAGTGCTCCAAGCCCCATCACACTCGATCACTCCTCGCGTCATAAATTCTCCACAACATCCTTTCTACGCCGATTCTGGTCATCTAGAGATTCAACAGCCGATCATGACCATTGGATTGTTGCATACCGTCGAACTCTAAAAGATGGCAGTTGAGAGATTTCCGAATTACTTAGAGGATGGCGAGATTTTGGAGGGGGAAGCTGGTGATCTTGTAGCCCTTGAAATGAATTAGAGTCGGCACGAAATGTAGTTTACCATGCTGAATCAAATTCTAGGGTTGGACGTATTGAACGATATATATAGGGTAGGGTTTAATTTAAATATTATATTATAATATAAAACAAAACTTTGCCATGAAGTAATTGATTAAAATAACCTCAAACGAGTTCTGTTTCCAATAAAAAGCTAATCCTAGCTTAAAAAATTATTTCGGACCCAAGGGGATAGGTTTCGTCCAATTCCGACATCATTCATGAAAAACCCTTTATAATTATCGATGAAAAATCATGTGTTTAAAATCCCTATAATTACAGAAAAAATCCAATAAATATGAGGCCATGACATTTTACTAGACCTCTTCATAAAGGATCCAATGAAACTTATTTCGTCCAAATCGAAGTTCATTTGTCCAGTCATTTATTCGTTTAAAGTTAGCCATGTCTAAATTGAATACAATAATATAATTGATTAGGGCATTTATCGTTGCCACGATCACAGGTAAGTCCAGTTGACACGAAAATTGAAAATCCTATAATAATTAATTAATACGAACCCAACAGAACTAATTTTGTTGCATTCCGAGACTGCTTCCCGGTACACTATTTTTATATGCACCGCAATGCCATTTTGGACACCAAATTACCCGGTTTCCAAAAATAACAAACTGTATACCTATCCTTACTCTAATCATTGATACGAACTCAACGGAATCAGCTTAGTGGCTTAATTTGATTGTTTTCTCAAGTTACACTCAAATATCCCTTTATTGAATTAAATTAATTTAATTACGCGCTATAGAAAATGAATGGGCATTTACGGCTGTTGTGGTCATATATGACATCAGTTTGTCACACAATTCAACACCATATAATAATTTAACATTACGGTCCCAATGAAACTAAAATGGCTATTTTAAAGGCCTATATTTTAATAACGATTTTCCGTAGCGACTATTTCAAAATTTGATTTACCCATAACTAACAATCTATAGTACGAAATCTGGAATTTTCTATTCCACATGAAAATTATCATCAACGCGATTCCAACGTTTCTTGTTTCACAGAAATCCGACTTATATCTAACTCTGTATATTCAGTTGAAGTTCAAAACTCCATATTACGAACTGCAGCGCCATTTCGAGCTCGATTTATAATTATATAAATATATAACATTCAAACTTCATTTTAAATAACGAATTCAATATTAAAAACCATTAATATCCCAAACAAAATATTTAAAATAATAAATTAAATTAAATCTTTAACTGCCAAAAATATGGGTCATTACAGTAGGCGATGATAAGGATTGGTGTTCCCTTCTGCAGGTAACGCAGGACATAAGAAAAGGTAGGACGTGCTCTTCTGCGAGAAGAGGTAGGGCGTGCTTGGTTCATAGTAGAGGCTGGGCGTACTCTTCTACGAGAAGAGGCAGGGCATGCTAATTAGATGCTCCATCACGACAATTTGTGGTATGGGTCGGAGGCTTACGCTTTTGATGCTTTAACTTGGACCTTTCTGTTTTAGGCACGGAGTAAGGCTTACATACCCCCCCTCCCATGGTGCCTTGCCCTGGCCAAATTGGCGGTGATAAGGGTGTTCATCCCTTTCCGATTCAACCCACATTCGGTCATTTAGAGTTCTTGAGAGGGTTTCTATACCCTTAGCTATGTAGATAATCCTTTTCATAAGGATTTTATTAAACTTGATTTGATCCTTTTACAAATTCTTTTGATTGGCCTTGATTGAGGGACTTATGATCATCCCCTCGAGGATTCTACAGTGGTTAGTTTCATGTCCCTTCATCATGTGATAGTGACTGTAAGGCCCTCCCAATTTAGGATGGAGCAGCGTAATCTTGTTGGGGCTTTTATGCATAATCTAGCTCCTTCAAAGCTTTAGTCCAATCTAGGATGGAGCAGCATAGTTATATATGTGGCAGCTAACCATATGGTCGGAGGTTCAAGCCCACCTTCTAGCGCCAATATGTTAACGATATTTTTTTGTCAATACCGGAGATAGGTTTATGGAAATGGACCTAAGGGGAAATGGGGTTATTTAGTTTTCATGAGTTTGAGTTGGTTCACCATTTCCTAGATATCAAGGTTTAGAGCCCAAAATATTAGTTACCTTCCCTCAGTGGGATGAGCATAACGCTTAAGCGACCCAAGAACCAACAGTTATCTTGGGTCAAGGATTCCCTAAGTACAACCCTCGATAGAAGGGTAAACAACTTGTAGGAAGAGATTCTCCAATAACTTTTTAGAAGGGTTTAAGTTTGATTGGGAACCTATGACCGTGTAGAAAGTCTACAATGGGTTTTGCAGGAATAGCTAAGAAATCACATAAGAAATCACATAAGAAATTCATAAGAAAATGTGCTAAGTGTTGATCTGCTCTTTATTAATCTTTGATTTGGCGTACACGAGTGATTACAATAGAAATCCCCAAATTGATTTAGAAATTAGGGTTTACCCTAGAGAAAAATAGTACAAGAATGAGAAATGAGAGATCAATCCCCAAATTGAGACCCCTGTGGTCTTATATATAGACAAATCAGGGCCCCTATTGCTATTGGTCCAGCAGAATCCACTGTCGGCTACTTCTCCCCTTGGTTCTGGTTGCTTTAGCACTCGGCCGCTCTTTAGGTTTTGCTTATGACTTTTCAAGGTGCCGGTTCCGGCTCTCGGAAGGATGGTTCTGACTATCGGAAGGGTGGTTCCGGTCTTCGGAACTACTTTTTGATGTCATGTCCATCTTCTTTGTATTGATCGAGCCTGTCGGTATGCATGGCTTTTGAGGCTTTAGGCTTCCGAATACAGGCCTCCAGTCACGAGCTTTCGGTCTTGCTACTAATTCCGCATGGAACTTGACTTCATGATTCAAATGAATGGTTACCGGATCCGCCTCCCCTATCGGTATCAACACTAAGCAAATTAGTGCGGATAGCTTGTCTCTCATCGAGGTTCCGGCTTGCCTTTCGGTAGATTCCTTAAGTATTTCTTGGCTTTCCGAAGGGTTGCTTCCGGTGCTTTATTAGTTGCTTACTAGAGTAACCTCTTGGTGACCATCTAATGTGGGTTTCGTTAGCTAGTTCTTGGATAATCCCCATAAGCTTCAAACTATGTATCTTTGATGTTTTCATTCCTTAATGTATCCGTATTAAGCAAGTTAATACCGATATCCCTTTTGTCCTTCTGGTTCTCGGTTTGTAAGATTCTTGGTCTTTCTCTTCATTGGCTTTCGGCTTCGGGTTACCATCCGTTATTTACCCTTCGTACCCGAATGACCCTATCGGTATCCTTTTTTTGTACAGGTTTTGAGCTCTTTTCTTTATTGATGGTGTCGGTTGCATAGCTCTCGGATTGTTCCCTTATGCTTTCGGTTTTACCTTGTTCCCGCTTTTTTTTACGAAGGATTCTTTTATGCTAGTGGCGGTCTGTTACCCTTCACCGATAGCCTGTTTTGGGGTTAATTTTGGTAGTAACAAAATAATATAAGTGGATTGGTTATATATACCAAAGACAAATTTGTATAAGGATAATGTTTATAAATGAGATGAAATGGATTGGGTTCAAACCCGAATTTGGATTTTAAAACCCCAGGAATTTAAGAATTATTTTTATGAAGTATATTAAAATAATATAACTTTGCTTCAAAGGATTTTTGGATTAGAAAAAAACATTTTAGATGGATTTTTTGAGTGAATGCACTGAACTAACTTCAGTCACTGGGATGGTGACTGCAACATCATTTGTATTCATTTTTGAGTTTCTAAGTGATGGACTGCTACCGTATTAAGATTTCTGATGGAAGTTTATTTGAGAAAAAAAAGGTTGGCTTAAGAAAAAATCAAATGTTTTGAATTCGAAATTGTTATAAATATATGATTTCAAAATTATTTGAAATAAACATCGCGGATTTGAATTCTAGAATTTAAATTTAACTTAATCAAGTTAAATGGATTGAAACGAATAAATTAATTTGGAATCAATTTTTTAAAAAATTGCCAGAAATATAAGTGGCTACTTTATTAACCAAATAATATACACAAAAAAAATTGTTTATCGTAAGTGAAATAAATAAATTGATTAGAATCAATTTGAATGAATTTTAATGCATATATATGGAATATGAATTGAATGCGATTAAATTGGTTGTAAATCAATTGGATTGAATGAATGTGAGCATATATGGTATGTAATATGAATAAACTGACATATATACTAATTGTTGGGAATTTACATGCTAAATATACATGCTATGACTTGTTTGGAAATGAATTCATATGTTTAATTAATCAAAAAAATAGAATTTATCGAAACTTCATATTTTTAGGACTCATGTGTTTAAACTTAGTAAGTATAGGTACATGGAGCTGCCTGGCTTAGATTTGGCAGCGTGGATTGCTTAAACAGTAAGCGAATGCATAAGGTCTATGCAAAAATACGAAAATAGGGTATATAAACTGTTTTCCGACCGCGTGAGTTGATATATACTTTTTTTTATCTCTTTTGGTATATTACAAAATCTCCACCGTAGCGTGGAAACTCTGTCAAAATTTTCCCAAAATTTAGAGAGTTAGAAAAAATTTCAAAAAATTGTAAAAAAAATTTAAGCTAAAAGAGATGAATTTCAAATTGAATTCAATTTGAAGGATTTTGAAATAGAAATGAGAAATTGATTATTCTCATAAAAGCTTAAAGGTTGTATGGAGCTAAGTTTGTAGAAATGTGAATGTCGAGTTATAGCTAAGTGAATTTTTGAAAAGTAAATGGGTTTGCAGAATTTTTCCTACCTTAGTAATTTCATGGACGAAATTAGTTTAAAGGGGGAAGAATGTAACCACCCGGATTTTAGTCAATTAGTTTTGAACACTCAATATTGTTTTAAATGTTGAATTAATAATATAAATGGATTTTTATTTGGAATTTATCAATTAATAATCGAACAAGATTTGATTTTGAATATATTGAATTATCATAATACGAAAAATGACAAATAGATGAAATTGAAGTTAAAACTGAATCGAAACGATTCAGATGATCAATTTAAATTCTATTTGAATATATATGGCAGTTATAATTTATTATCGGGAAATTGATTGTTTTGAATTTAGATTATTATTTATTGATTTAATTTGGAACTTAAGAATAACCCATTTTCAAATGACCTTGGATTTTAACGAAACTAATTTTATAAAATCCATAATATTTAATCATGCCTAGATTTAAAATTTCATGTTAACTGGTATTAATTTGTAATCATGCAAAATTTAAATGTTTATCGATTCACATTGCGAATTAAAGGGAGTTTCACAAACAATCTTGAAATTTGACGAAACCAGTTCCATCATGTCCAAAATGTTAAGTGACTGCAAGATTACAAGTTTCATCGCAATCAGAGCTCATTTGTCGTAGTTTTAGCATGAAACTTCAAGCGTAAGTTTCGTAGGTATATAGATCGTATCGAAATCAAATCAATATCTTTTTAACTAAAATAAAATTTCTTTGAAATCAAATCGCATTAATTAAAAATCAAATCAAAACTTTTTAAAATCAAATCAAATTAAAATTGGTGTGTACTTCGGGAGACAAAACTTTTAATTGAATGTATAGTTGGTTTCCCCTGCCTTCTCTATTTATGCGCGATTTTCCCCTTCCCCATATAGTCTCAAGCTGCCTTCCTCAATGCTTTATATTTGAAGCTAACCTGCGCACCTAATATTGTCGACATATGCTCCTTCCGCATGCGATGAGGTTGCAGGAGTTCGACTTTCACACAGTAAAACCTAGAGATCAGAGATTGGTGATATTAAAGGAGTTTTTGTTTGAATGAATGTTGAATTTGGATTGGTGATAGGAAGTCGCACCTGTAGTGAAGGTTTGATGGAGTATGGTGCAAAAATAATTCGCACCTTTTCTGTGCATTTCGCGAGTTTGCCGCAGACGCGACGAAAGGAGACGATGAGTTGGGTATTGAGGTGGTATTCAGGTAGATTTTCATGCAGCTAGTTGTTTGGGATGTTTCAGGTCGATAGTAGTGATTGGATGTGTGTTTGACCTGCTTAATGATTGTGAGGATTTTTGATGACTTGGTGTTGAAGTATGTTGCTTATGTAATGGCTTTTGTGGACTGTGTAAACTGTGGTGGTTGAGATGGCGGTAGGATGAGGGGTTGGAAGCAAGTTGATGGGCTCGTAATGAAGGAGGAGTTATTTCATATGGGAAATTAGTTTATTTTTTTTCAAATTAATATTTAAGTATTATTATAATAGATCGATTACTAATAAAATCAAATTCATATTCATAGATATTAGATTCAACAAATAACTGGTTGTGTTGAAATCATATCAGTATAGGCTACGTGATAGAATTATTTTGGTTAGATCTAGAGCCAACGGGGATTTTCAATTGAATTAAATGCCTCCCTAATTTAACTGAATATTGATCGTTATTCGACAAATATAAATCACGGTGAGTAAACTCACTTTCTGGTTCGTTTATAGTTTATTATAAATGAATTTTTATTTAGTATATAATTTTTATATGTTATTTGTTGGATGCATGGATAAATTATTGTGGTTATTATACATATATATATATATATATGCTTCGTAGTTGGATATTTCCACAACTTTTTAATGGAAAAGGCCCTAACCCCCCGCATAATAGCGGATGACCTTCTATATCCCTATATCCTTCCTTGAAACAGGAAAAAACTAGATTCCTCAACAATTTAATTGTTGTTTTCATATATAGTGTTATATGATGTGATAAATAATCTACGATTGATTATTGGGTGTTTTGAATGTTTAAATAGCACTGGGTCATAAAATTATTGGTATTTACATACCATAAAAATATTTCAAGTGAAAGGAAAAAGAATGTGAGTCTAAAAAGAAAAATCTATTTTTCCAAAATAGAAAGTGAATTTCGAATGGGCCAGGAAATATTAACTTGTTTTAATAATAAAAACATGTAGTTAAATTTATAAATGATGTTTATAAATGAAGTGGAATAAATATCATTGGATAATCTGGGAATATAACTTCAAGTGTGAATGAAAAAGGGAATCATTTCAGGAAAAGGGAACGATGAAATTTATTCTGATGTTCGGAATGTGAATTGAATTGAAATAAATCCATATGGTTTTATGATTAGAAGTCGACATGAGAAATTTGTAAAAGTAATTTATTCCCAGAAAGGATATTGGAATTATATTAAATAAAAACAAAAAGTTAAAATTAAATATGAAAATAGATTCAATGTTTATATATAAGTTATAATAATAAAATATTCCAAATGGGAATCGAGTTCCAAATGGGTTTTTATAATGGAAGCCTTTCTTAATATATAAAATAGGGACGTTAATTTTTAAACAATGTTTATAAATGCAATGAAGTAATTTTCATTGGATAATTTGGAATTAGATTTTCCAAATGTAAGAAATAACATTTAAAAACCATATTTCAAATGAGATAGAATATGAGATTTCTATAATATTATAAGTAATATCAGTTATTGAATTACGAACTTTTATCTATATCAAGGTAAGAAGATTGTTGATTAAGGTCCTGGTGGTAAATAAAATACTCCAATTTGAACGACTTCAATATTATCAAGGGATGGTATTAGTTTGTAATGATAAAGAATGTTGAATTAATTGATTATTTCCATAAAAGGAGTATTGCAACTTATTTGCAAGATTTTGAGTTATAATCAAAACTATTGGGTTTTAAAGTGAACAATGTATAATTTAACATTGTTTGGACCAAGCATGAAGTGTGATTATACTTATACCAAGTATATAGCGCTATTTTCAATCAATGAAATAGAATGGTATTGGAAATATGTTTATTACAAGAAATAAATTGAGACGACCCCAAACCCCGTACTGACGGCGGCAAGGGTAATCCTTAGAATATAACAAAGAAACAGATAATAACAGAACAGAAATAAATAAATACACCAGATAATGAACAATAGAATATACTGGATAAACGTAAACATCAGAGTTACACAATATACAGGATCATACTTAGTACAAATACAATTCCGCTATACATAAATGTCTACAGCGGAAAACAAACATAACGTACAATAGGAGCTGAACAGCATAAAAAGAGATAAATGATAGAATCCATCTTCAGCTCCAGCTATCCAGAAAGAACCAGCTAAACCTGCTTACAAGGCTGCCCGTGTAGAAAAAGGGGCACCCGATTTAAAAGTGAAACAAACTACGAGTCGGTCATGGGACTGGTATGAGAAATCTACTCAACACATTTATAATATGGCTAATCACAGGACCACGCCACTTTCGTGGAATGGGTTTACTCCATTGGATTGCCAGTGCTTTAAAACAAATCATTCTTTTAAACATCGCTATGCTTTTTTATAAAAATGAAGCCATTATAAGAATCAGTTCCCATCACACAATGCAACGCAAACCGGAGGATAGAGTTTTACCTTATAATGTCCAAAATATGGTTGATAAGAATAAAACAAAAGCAACTGATACTATTACTAGTGTTTACATGTTTCAAAAACAACTTTGAATCATAACTATCAATCATAGACGGCATGGGTACCATATATCATGTCGCCATATATATATATATATATATATATATATATATATATATACACAATCAAAACCGCACAATGTCGTATTTGGAAATTGGATTTCCGTCATGAACCAAGGCAAAATATAGTCCTTACCGAATTCGAGACTGCCTAGCCCGAGTCTCAGGCAAGACTTGGATCATCAAGGCCGGTCCACCGAGGCGGATTATTATGCCTGAACATTATGATTCCCCGCCCTTTGGGGCGTGAACGAGCCAACGAATGACTCCATCGGACCCGGATCGTCCGATCAAACCGAGGCGCCTCGCAACAGCAACAACCACATAAGTCAAACTCGTCAGGGCGTGTAAAACCACTGACGCCACTTCTAGCTAGGAAGAAACGCAGGCCCTCCCTGATGTCCTCTCCCATTTCTGGTTCATACCGAGGTGTGAGGCTCGCGAATTTACGTTATACACAAAGCTACGCCACACAGGCGGTGCTTTGATCATCACCACAAGACTTTGCTTTTCAACAGAAGCCCTGATCACTGCATCTTAGAATGCCACACAGGCAATTCACACCGTGCAACTGATAACTATCAATCACACAAAATAAATTCCAATGTCAGACACACTGTCCATTTGCAAGTCCGTTCTGGGTCTGAACGAAACCGGAGGCACTATATACCTCGCAAACCCATCGATCACCACGTACGTCTGGACGATCACCACTCATTATCCATATTTCGGGATGCCACCCAATCAGGACCTCGGTTACCATCCAAACGAGGTGAAGATCTCCGGTCTTCGACCATCGTCTTCTTCTTCGATTTCTTATCGTCGATTCAGTTATTCAGAATGGGATAAACCCGGTCTTTCTGAGCAACTCGCGTATACAATAAACAAGTGCAACACTAACATACATACACATCATTTCAATTCATTAGTCACTAACCGTCAATCAGTAAGGGAGCGATTCCCCAAATATTAACCCCGAAGGCCGAAACCAACATCAGATCAACACCTAGGAAACCATTCGACTTAGCCAACCTTCAGTTAATTTCTAAATTTCACATCCATATCGTTTATAATATTTTATAACGATTTATCACTTTTTTTATTTGTTTTAAAATAGCCAATTTATTCAAAATGACGCTTCGGGCCATAACGTGGTCGTGGTGTTGTTTTTCTTCAGATTTGATTTACACGTTTCTGAAAATCTAACCGTTGGATCTTCACGAAATTTATATCATTAGAAAGATCTTTTCAAAATGAATCCAAAGTTTCCAGTTTCGGGAAAGTCCGACGGTCGGATCTCCCGGGATAATCGTTTGAAGTTTCGATTTCAAAACACGAACTGCAGCGTCGTTATTCGATTAAATATAATTATATTTATATATATATATATAATCGATTCTGGCGCTGTTTTCCTTCAGATTTGAATTAAACATTCCAGACAATCCAACCGTTGGATCTTTACAAAGTTGGTGCCGTTGGAAAGATATTTCCAAAGCGGACCCAACGGTTGCGGTTTCGGGAAAATCCGATGGTCGGATCTCCCGCACTAATCGTTTGAAATCGCGGTTTCAAAATATGAACTGCAGCGTCGTTATTCGATATATTTCAATTACATATATATATATATATATATATATATATATATATATATATATATATCGATTCTTCGATTCCAAAACTATATGAATTTCATATTTTTGATAAAAATTATATTTTTATCTAACTGTATTCTATTTCAACACTTCACTATATTTAACAATTCATGTATATAATAAAAATGTGATTTTTATTGTAAAACAATTTATTTCAAAACACTATTATTTTATATAGTTCATATAGGTAATAAAAATAGGATTTTTATTATACAACAATTTCTTTCAAAACGAGATTATTTTATATAGTTCATATAGATGATAAAAATGTGATTTTTATATTTAAAACACGAACACCATTCAACACATGAATTTCAATTCAATGAAAGAATATCGATTTAACACATGAAGGTTTTCTATAGTTTGTATAAATCGATAAAAAGGTGATTTTTATATTTAAAACACGAATACCATTCAACACATGAATATGATTCAACGAATGAATTTCTATTCAACACATGAAGGTTTTCTATTCAACAGATGAATATAATTTCAACACAGGAAAATAATTCTAACACATGAATATTATTCAAAATTTCGGCAGCATAACGACAGGGTAATTAAAACCGGGACCGTCCCTAGTACGGCTCCTCACTCTGCCTAAAAACCTCGCGGTTTTTGACAATGGGGAATCATGCATCTAGTATGCACGTAGGCGGCATGCATATATTTTTCATTTCCGCAAACTAATCCTATGTGGTTTCAACCAAATATTTCTCAAACATAAATGGGTATTTTTCAACCACAATCAATCAATTCCAACCACAAACAATTCCAGTCAACCATTCGCTATCAATCAATTTTCACACCAATCACAACCAATAAATATCGTCCATGGTTTGTGGACGAGGGGCGTATATATATATATATATATATATATATATATATATATATTTATATAGGATTTCACTTCTATTTCAACACATATATAATTTTTACAACGCATATACAACTTATACATCGAACGTACAACTTATACAACGCTTATACAAGGGGTGTACAACGCTATATAACTCATACATCGACTATATAATTTATACATCGTCGTTTTCCATATCATTTATAAATTAGAAATCTCACATTGGGTTTCACTCCACCAAAAATAGCAGAAGGCTCAGAAAAATATGTGGTCTCTTCTAGAAAGTAGAAGACGTCCACACGAGTCCACTGTCTCTTGTTTCACTGAATTTCGTCAAGAAACGAAAAAGATATGATTTTTCAAAGTTTGCAACGGTTTAAAGGTGTTAAAACTGTTGAAAATAATTTTAGCCGTACCTTTATTTATTTCTTCAAAACTAGGTTTTCGATTATCTTCAAATCCGTTGATTGTTGCTTCGATCGGCCAGCGCCACCTTGTCGGGCTAGGAGAGGCGCACGTGCGCTAGGAGGTAGGGCCAGTTCAGTGGTCCCTACAGGCGGCGGCGGCGAATTGAAGTGCCCGACTTCGAAGGGGTCGATCTCCCCGATGGCGCAACAGTACAAGGCCTGGTGGGTATGGATTTAAAGGTCACGAGGAGATCTTCAAAAAGTTCTAAAGGGTTGGGGGTCAACGAGGGACGAGGCGGTTAGAATCGAGGCTGGAAGGTTGGAAGGCTCTTCCGCCTTCGATCGGGGAGAGAGAAAAAAGTTTTTCCCTTTTTTTTATAAAAAATCTGATTGACCGGTGGGTTTTAAAAGGGGTTTTCTGACACGACTACCAATCTAAACCCAACGACTGTCGTCCCTAGCATTTTACCCCCATTCCGAACACAATGGCATATGCTTCGTAGGCCCATTCGACTGTTTCAATCAGTTTTCCTTCAAATTAATATATAGAACATTCAATATTTGATTTGAACGTACATTTCAATTTGCCAGGGCCACAAAGTGATTCGAAAAATTCCAGAAAAATAAATCTAGCTATGTTTTGACGATACGGTCCCAACAAAACTAGTTACGTCGAATTCTGAGATCGTTTGCAAAAAGGCCCATATCTGGTCGATCCAATTTAACTATAATTGACCAAAACACGTTTTCCTTTCCCACGCTCACATACTAGCTTCAAAAATTATGAAATTTGACATCTAGCAATAACTTCACATCCCGGATCCAACAAAAGTGGTTTCGTCGAATTCCGAGGTCGTATGCAAAATGGCCAATTTCACGGGCTATATAAATTCCATAGCGACCTTTCTGAAAATTCATTTGGCCATAACTTTTGGTTTCCGCTATGAAACTTCGATTTTTCAGATTCGTTATAAAGGTATTCACTAACAGATTTAAATATTTTTCATTTCACTCAAATCCGTTTTGGTTTTCACCCGGTACAGTCTATCAAAGTTTGAATTCAATTTTTGAAACTACAGCGCCATTTCAGGCCTTGTTTATAATTAGAATTAATTATATTTGTTTTCAAACGTCGATTCAAACTTAGTTTTCATTGCTATTATTTAAAATATTTATTATAAATATTTAAAATCCAATATTTTAGCCATTTTAAAAATTTTAAATTGGTTCAGATTTTCCGGGTCGTTACAATCTCCCCCACTTAAAACTTTTCGTCCCCGAAAAGGAACAAAGTCGAAAGTGGTTTGATTAATCAACTCTACGTTCAATCCGGCTTCCATTCTCCAACTTTTCAGTTTCTGATAATTTTCAAATTCTTCAAAAATTTGGCTAACACCCAGAATTTTCGAATTTTTTTGCCATAACCTCCTTTGTACGGGGAGAGGATTGAAATTTATTGGGCCGTATTAGGTACCCAATAAATCCTAATAAGCATATACATATTTATAGTGATATATTCTGGTGTTTACAGGGGAGCGTGCATAGATAATAACTCCAGAGAATAAATTCTCGTCACCCTGTCAAAGCATGAGGGAGTGTGTATTTTAAATGCTCCAGAGGATAAATCCTCATCACCTCGTCCCATGTAGGAAATAAATAGTCCATGTGCCGTATCTAATAACTAGAGAGACGTGGTTATTGTCAACTCTAGACCCGTTTGGGGGTTTTATTAATCTGGCAATTTAACCGTTACGATTTAAATAGTCCATATCAGTCATCAGTTCAACCTGTAAAATATAATCATAGCCATACAAGCCTCTCACTCGTATGGTAAATCTTCCACCTCGTCACACAAGCTCCAAATGCTTATGTGGTATATGATGAAGTATGCCTATCGTCAGAATATGCCATGCAGTGTATTTCAAAATTAATTATTTCTATCCTATGGCGATGTTTATTATTTTACACAGAACAACCAGCACTCCGCATCCAATGGCATTCACAGGAGTTGATATAATAATATTTCGCATCCAACTCATTAAGGTTTACCTATTTGTCGGGCACGAAAATAAAATCTTTACTCAACAGCCATCCATTTCCCTGTTCAAACATATATAATGCACAAGTATATATCTCTATCTATTATCTAATCAGTTCAATGTGTGATTTAATCGAATAAATTCTACTATTCATTCCATTAATGATTAAATTTACTATTGTTTTAATAATTCAATTAATCAAATTTTCAATCACACAACACAAACAACAATCAAATTGTTTTTAACTTTTCAAAAATATCCAATCAATTTCTATACTCTTTTAAAATCATCCAGACTATAGAATTAAAAGTGCACATCCATGGAAAGAAAATTACAACAGAGTAGAGAACTAATTGGTAATGCAAAGTATGGTAAATGTACTTTGCACCGGAGTCAATCAGAGATGTCTACTCGACACTTAGGATAGGCTTTCTGAATGCTCTCCTCAGTTTCCCAAGTTCAATCTCACGGATCTCCACTCCATTGTACTTTGACTAAGTGAACCTTCTTGTTCCTCAACTCTTTGGTTTCTTTGCCGATAATGTTGAGCGGCTCTCTTCTCACAGCCAATTCTGGAGTAATTTCAATATCTTGCTGACCTGCTTCTTCCATGATCAAGTCTGGATCATGAACGCGCTTTCGAAGTTGAGATATGTGAAATACATCATGCACTACAGGCAACCAATCAGGCAGTTTAACCCTATAAGCGAGAGTCCCAATCCGTTTCAGAATAGGAAACGGGCCAATGAATTTAGGCGCTAACTTTCCAGTTTTACCGAACCGGATAACTCCTCTCATCGGCGATACTTTCAAATATACATAGTCGCCAACAGCAAAGGATATATCTCTTCTTCTCCTATCGGCATAGCTCTTTTGTCGGCTTTGAGCGACGAGTAATCGTTTCTTGATAAAATCGACTTTGTCGGCAGCTTCTCGGATCATATCAGGCCCTAATACAAGTCTACTACCAGGTTCGACCCAACAAGCAGGAGATCGACACGGTCTACCATATAATGCTTCGAATGGCAACATTGTCAGGATCGCCTGGTAGCTGTTATTATATGAGATTTCAGCCAAATGCAGATGGTCTTCCCATGATCCACCAAAATCTAGAACACTATCCCGCAATAGATCTTCTAGTATACGATTCACCCTCTCAGTCTGACCATCTGTCTGAGGATGATAGGAGATGTTCAAGTTCGGTTTTGTCCCCAACTCTACTTGAAATGCCTCCCAGAATTTGCTAGTAAATATTGTATCTCTATCACTCACTATACTGATCGGCACTCCGTGTAGTCTAACAATTTCCCTGATGTATATCTGCGCCAGACTCTGAGTAGTTCTGTTTGATCTGACAGGTATGAAATGGCCGGTCTTCGTGAAGCGATCTACGATCACCCAAATACTGTCATTTCCTTTTCTGGTTCTGGGCAAACCATCAATGAAGACCATGGAAATATGTTTCCACTTCCAGCCTGGAACGTCTAGCGGTTGTAACAATCCAGCCAGCTTCTGTTGGTCGCTCTTGACTAGTTGGCAAGTAGGGCATCGGCTAACATATAAAGAAATGTCCCTCTTCATCGACTTCCACCAGAAAGTGCGTTTGATGTCATTATACATTTTGCTTACTCCCGGATGGATACTAAGTTTTGACTTGTGGCATTTATCCAGTACTTCCTTTCGGAGCTCAGCAATGTTAGGAACACAAATTCGACCCTTCAGCCTTAGAATCCCCTCATTATCAACTTGAAAACTTGAGGGCTCGCCTTTCTGAATTATCTCTCTGATCTTCTGAATGAAGTGATCATCCTTTTGAAGAGAAGATATTTTATCTATCAATGAAGTCGTGATAATAAAACTAGCGATCATATCATTCTTTTGGCTTAACGCATTTGCCATGACATTGGCTTTCCCTGGAGTGTATATAATTTCAAAATCGTATGCTGCAAGAAACTCCAGCCAACGTTGCTGCCTCAGATTCAAGTCCTTCTGGGTGAACAGATACTTCAACGATTGGTGATCTGTAAACAGTTCAAATCTCTTACCCAGAAGATATTGTCTCCAGATTTTCAAAGTGAATACAATAGCCAATAACTCAAGATCATGAGTTACATAGTTCTTCTCGTGCGGCTTCAGCTGACGGCTAGCATAAGCGATCACTTGACCTCTTTGCATTAACACTGCACCCAGGCCTTCTCTAGAAGCATCTGTCCAGACTTTCAAATCCTGATTTCCATCGATGATGGTTAACACTGGAGCAGTGGTTAATCTTAACTTTAGCCCTTCAAAAGCCTCTTCACTTTATGGAGCCCATTTGAATTTAGAGTGCTTCTTGGTAATCTTCGTTAAGTGACCAGATATCTTCGAAAAGTTTTTAACGAACTTCCGGTAATAACTAGCCAATCTGAGAAAACTGCGGACTTCTGTAGGAGTACTGGGCTGCTTCCAATTCTGAATAGCAGTGTTCTTACTTGGATCCACAACAATTCCTTCTTTAGACATGACGTGGCCTAGAAATTTGACTTCATCTTGCCAGAATATACATTTGGATAGTTTGGCTTTTAATACATTCCGTCTGAGGATTTCCAGAACCTGTTCCAATGCTTTTCATGTTCGGCCTTTGATTTAGAGAAGATTAGAATATCGTCAATGAAAACCAGAACAAATTTATTCAAAACACCTCTGAACACTCTATTCATCAGATCGACGGAGTAAGATGGAGCGTTACATAAGCCGAACGACATTACTAACCACTCGTAGAAAAAGTCGGGACCTCTGAATGCTGTCATTGGAACACACTCCTCGGCAATTCGAAGTTGATGGAAGCCTGTAGCTAGGTCCATCCATGAGAATACTTGTGCTCCATTCAGACGATCCAATAAATCATCGATCCGAGGCAATGGATATTTGTTCTTTATCGTCTGCTTGTTCAAATGACGATAATCCACACATAGACGTAGAGTACTGTCAGATTTTGGGACAAACACCAATGTTGCACCCCAATCAGAGAAACTAGGCCTGATCAGACCCTTCCATACGAGCTATCGTGTTTGATTGTCTAATTCCTCTTTCTCTTTCAAGGACATTCTTCGAATAGCGTGAACTACCGGCCTTGCATTCGAAATTAAAGCAATTTTGAAATCAATTTCTCTCTGCGGAGGTAAGCGAACAACTTCTTCAAATACATCCGCATAGTTCTGGACGACAGGAATATCTTTTATGAGGTCGGGAATATTCTCTGTAACTTCCGGGATATTTTCTATTTGGGCTGGAGAAACATCGAGAGCTGCCCAAAAGTCTTTTCTATTAGATTTCTGACCTTCACATGGTATGGTTATATAATTCTCTGATTTAATCTTAGCCCTAACAACTCTCTCAGTGCATCTAACCTCTACTTCATATTTGGTTAGCCAATCCAATCCCAGAATAAGATCGAATTCATTACAATTCATGACGATAGAGATAGTAGGGAATTTATAGTAGGAAAAAGAGACAGGCACACCACAAACCCAATTGATATCGATGGAACCCCCAATTGGATTTTGGACTGTCATTGGTTCTTTGAGCTTCTTCAATTTCAAATCCAACTTCTTAACTGCACTCTTTGCAATAAAGCTTCGTGATGCGCTAGTATCGATCAATACTTTAACTGGAATGTTCTTGACATTGAGCGTGCCTTCTAAAACATCAGACCTTTCCTGAGCAGACGAAGATGCAGGCACTTCTGCTACTTCATTTTCCTGAGCCTCTTTGGTCTTTTTTAACAGCCAGTAATCCCGCTTTATATGACCGGCCGGATGACAAAGATTGCACTCTCGAGTCATAGGAAATTTGCTCTTGGATTTAGACCCATCCTCCTTTCGTTTCTTCGAGGATTTACAATTTCTAGTCAAATGCCCTGGTTTCTTGCAATTAGAGCAGGTGGCCGTCGTTGCTGGTTCCTTTTCAGATCTGGCCCTTTTTCGATTGACTTTGGGCTTCTTACTCACCTCAAATATCGCACTGGCCTCGGGATTATCAGTTTCAGGCTCATCTTCATTACTAGAATTGACCCCTTCTTCGTAAGGTAACATACCTTTCTTGTCGAGATCTTCGTACTGGTAAGCCATGTATATCAATTCAGAAAATGGGAGCTTCACATTCCTCATTATACTATTCTGATATTTCCTTTGCAGGCCATGAATAAATCTCAGATTCTTCCTCTTTGGATCTTGAATCAGATGAGGGGCAAAGTGAGAAAGTTCGTTGAATTTCTTATGATATTATGGGATGGTCATATCACCTTGTATCAGATAAGAAAATTCATCACGTAATCGCTCTGTTGCTTCGGGAGGGGTAAATCTTTCTAAGAAAATCACTTTGAATCTATCCCAGGTGATATCACCTCCTGGATTATCTTTAACAACTGAATCCCACCAAAACAAAGCTTCTTCTTTGAGTGACCAAGACGCCAGTAATCTTTTTTGATCGTCTCTCATCTTTAAACCCTCAAAGATTTTCTCTGCAGAACGGATCCAAGCTTGTGTTTCCATAATGGACTCTTTGCCTAAGAATGGTGATCCTCCCAGATTTCGAAACCTCTTATATAGGACTTCTATATCTGATTCTGGCTGAGGGAGCACAACTGGCTCATTAGCTGGTCAAGCCATACGATTATTTCTTCTGTTCCTGTCACTCATTTTCTAGTGCGTCTGCAATTAGCAGACAACGTGTCAGGTCAACAGAAAAGATATTTCAAAATATAGAGATAATTACTTCAATGTAAATGTATCTACTGGAGTGTATTTCATTCTGCTTTACTTATACTAGGATAATACTAATCCTATCTGTATAGAGTTACCCGTCCTAGAACACTACTGGTTCTATTTCTGATGAGTTCGTTCATATGTTATATTCTAGAACTAAGCTTAACCAAAGCTCTGATAACAAATGAGACGACCCCAAACCCCGTACTGATGGCGGCAAGGGTAATCCTTGGAATATAACACAGAAAAAGATAATAACAGAAGTAAATAAATACACCAGATAATAAACAATAGAATATACTAGATAAACGTAAACATCAGAGTTACACAGTATACAGGATCATACTTAGTACAAATACAGTTCAGCTATACATAAATGTCTACAGCGGAAAACAAACATAATGTACAATAGGAGCTGAACAGCATAAAAAGAGATAAATGATAGAATCCATCTTTAGCTCCAGCTATCCAGAAAGAACCAGCTAAACCTGCTTACAAGGCTGCCCGTGTAGAAAAAGGGGCACCCGAGTTTGAAAGAGAAACAAACTACGAGTCAGTCATGGGACTGGTATGAGAAATCTACTCAACACATTTATAATATGGCTAATCACAGGACCACGCCACTTTCGTGGAACGGGTTTACTCCATTGGATTGCCAGTGCTTTAAAACAAATCATTCTTTTAAACATCGCTATGCTTTTTATAAAAATGAAGCCATTATAGGACTCAGTTCCCATCACACAATGCAACGCAAACCGGAGGATAGAGTTTTACCTTATAATGGCCAAAATATGGTTGATACAAATAAAACAAAAGAAATTGATATTATTACTAGTGTTTACATGTTTCAAAACAACTTCGAATAATAACTATCAATCATAGACGGCATGGGTACCATATATCATGTCGCCATATATATATACAATCAAAACCGCACAATGTCGTATTTGGAAATTGGATTTCCGTCATGAACCAAGGCAAAAGATAGTCCTTACCGAATTCGAGACTGCCTAGCCCGAGTCTTAGACAAGCGCGCATGCAAGACTTGGATCGTCGGGGCCGGTCCACCGAGGTGGATTATTATGCCCAAACACTACGTTTCCCCGCCCTTTGGGGCGTAAACGAGCCAACGAATGACTCCATCGGACCCGGATCGTCCGCTCAAACCGAGGTGCCTCGCAACAGCAACAACCACATAAGTCAAACTCGTCAGGGCGTGTAAAACCACTGACACCACTTCTAGCTAGGAAGAAACGCCGGCCCTCCCTGATGTCCTCTCCCATTTCTGGTTCATACCGGGGTGTGAGGCTCGCGAATTTACGTTATACACAAAGCTACGCAACACAGGCGGTGCTTTGATCATCACCACAAGACTTTGCTTTTCAACAGAAGCCCTGATCACTACATCTTAGCATGCCACACAGGCAATTCACACCGTGCAACTGATAGCTATCAATCACACAGAATAAATTCCAATGTCAGACACACTGTCCATTTGCAAGTCCATTCTGGGTCTGAACGAAACCGGAGGCACTATATACCTCGCAAACCCATCGATCACCACGTACGTCTGGACGATCACCACTTATTATCCATATTTCGGGATGCCTCCCAATCAGGACCTCGGTTACCATCCAAACGAGGTAAAGATATCCGGTCTTCGACCACCGTCTTCATCTTCGATTTCTTATCATCGATTTATTCAGAATGGGATAAACCCGGTCTTTCTGAGAAACTCGCGTATATAATACACAAGTGCAACACTAACATACATATGCATCATTTCAATTCATTATTCACTAACTGTCAATCAGTAAGAGAGCGATTTCCCAAATATTAACCCCGAAAGCTGAAACCAACATCAAATCAACACCCAGGAAACCATTCGACTTAGCCAACCTTCAGTTAATTTCTAAATTTCACATCCACATCATTTATAATATTTTATAACGATTTATCGCTATTTTTATTTGTTTTAAAATAGCCAATTTATTCAAAACGACGCTTCGGGCCATAACGCGGATGTGGCGCTGTTTTTCTTCAGATTTGATTTACACATTTCTGAAAATCTAGCCGTTGGATCTTCACAAAATTTATATCATTAGAAAGATCTTTTCAAAACGAATCCAACGGTTCCAGTTTCGGGAAAATCCGACGATCGGATCTCCCGGTATAATCGTTTGAAGTTTCGATTTCAAAATACGAACTGCAGCGTCGTTATTTGATTAAATATAATTATATATATATATATAAATATAATTGATTCTGGCGTTGTTTTTCTTCAGATTTGAATTAAACATTCCAGACAATCCAACCGTTGGATCTTTACAAAGTTGGTGCCGTTGGAAAGATATTTCCAAAGCGGACCCAATGGTTGCGGTTTCGGGGAAATCCGATGGTCGGATCTCCCGCGCTAATCGTTTGATATCAAGGTTTCAAAATACGAACTGCAGCATCGTTATTCGATATATTTCAATTCCATTTATATATATATATATATATATATATATATCGTTTCTTCGATTCCAAAACTATATGAATTTCATATTTTTGATAAAAAATATATTTTTATCTAACTGTCTTCTATTTCAACACTTCACTATATTTAACAATTCATGTATATAATAAAAATGTGATTTTTATTGTAAAACAATTTATTTCAAAACACTATTATTTTATATAGTTCATATAGGTAGTAAAAATAGGATTTTTATTATAAAACAATTTCTTTCAAAACGAGATTATTTTATATAGTTCATATAGATGATAAAAATGTGATTTTTATATTTAAAACACGAACACCATTCAACACATGAATTTCAATTCAACGAATGAATATCGATTCAACACATGAAGGTTTTCTATAGTTTGTATAAATCGATAAAAAGGTGATTTTTATATTTAAAACACGTATACCATTCAACGCATGAATATTCTATTCAACACATGAAGGTTTTCTATTCAACAGATGAATATAATTTCAACACAGGAAAATAATTCTAACACATGAATATTATTCAAAATTTTGGCAGCATAACGGCAGGGTAGTTAAAACCGGGACCGTCCCTAGTACGGCTCCTCGCTCTACCTTAAAACCTCGCGGTTTTTGACAATGGGGAATCATGCATCTAGTTCGGACGCAGGCGACATGTATATATTTTTCATTTCCACAAACTAATCCTATGTGGTTTCAACCAAATATTTCTCAACTATAAATGGGTATTTTTCAACCACAATCAATCAATTCCAACCACAAACAATTCCAATCGACCATTCGCTATCAATCAATTTTCACACCAATTACAACCAATAAATATCGTCCATGGTTTGTGGACGAGGGGCGTATATATATATATATATATATATATATATATATATATATATATATATATATATAGCATTTCACTTCTATTTCAAAACATATATAATTTTTACAACGCATATACAACTTATACATCGAACGTACAACTTATACAACGCTTATACAAGGGGTGTACAACGCTATATAACTCATACATCGACTATATAATTTATAAATCGTCGTTTTCCATATTGATTATAAATTAGAAATCTCACATTGGGTTCCACTCAACCAAAAATAGCAGAAGGCTCAAGAAAATATGCGGTCTCTTCTAGAAGGTAGAAGACGTCCACACGAGTCCACTGTCTCTTATTTCACTGAATTTCGTCAAGAAACGAAAAAGATATGATTTTTCAAAGTTTGCAACGGTTTAAAGGTGTTAAAACTGTTGAAAATAATTTCAGCCGTACCTTTATTTATTTCTTCAAAACTATGTTTTCGATTATCTTCAAATCCGTTGATTGTTGCTTCGATCGGCCAGCGCCACCTTGTCGGGCTAAGAGAGGCTCACGTGCGCCAGGAAGTGGGGCCAGTTCGGTGGTCCCTGCAGGCGGCGGCGGTGAATTGAAGTGCCCGACTTCGATGGGGTTGATCTGCCTGATGGCGCAACAGTACAAGGCCTGGTGGGTATGGATTTAAAGGTCACAAGGAGATCTTCAAAAAGTTCCAAAGGGTCGGGGGTCAACGAGGGACGAGGCGGTCGGAATCGGGGATGGAAGGTTGGAAGGCTCTTCCGCCTTCGATCGGGGAGAGAGAAAAAAGTTTTTTCCCTTTTTTTTTATAAAAAATCTGATTGGCCGATGGGTTTTAAAAGGGGTTTTCTGACACGTCCAACAATCTAAACACAATGACTGTTGTCCCTAGCATTTTACCCCCATTCCGAACACAATGGGATATGTTTCGTAGGCCCATTCGACTATTTCAGTCAGTTTTCCTTCAAATTAAAATATAGAACATTCAATATTTGATTTGAACGTACATTTCAATTTTCCAGGGCCACAAATTGATTCGAAAAATTCTAGAAAAATAAATCTAACTATGTTTTGACGATACGGTCCCAACAAAACTAGTTTCGTCGAATTCTGAGACTGTTTGCAAAAAGGCCCATTTCTGGTCGATCCAATTTAACTATAATTGACCAAAACACTTTTTCCTTTGCCACGCTCACATACTAGCTTCAAAAATTATGAAATTTGAAACCTAGCAATAACTTCACATCTCGGATCTAACAAAAGTGGTTTCGTCGAATTCCGAGGTCGTATGCAAAATGGCCAATTTCACGGGTTATTTAAATTCCATAGCGACCTTTCTGAAAATTCATTTGGCCATAACTTTTGCTTTCCGCTATGAAACTTCAATTTTTCAGATTCGTTAGAAAGGTATTCACTAACTGATTTAAATATTCTTGGTTTCACTCAAATCCGTTTTGTTTTGCACCCGGTACAGTCCGACAAAGTTTGAATTCAATTTTTGAAACTACAGCGCCATTTCAGGCCTTGTTTATGATTAGAATTAATTATATTCGTTTTCAAACGTCGATTCAAACTTAGTTTTCATTGCTATTATTTAAAATATTTATTTTAAATATTTTAAATCCATTATTTTAGCCATTTTAAAAAATTTAAATTGGTTCAGATTTTCCGGGTCGTTACATAAATACATAGCCATGGTTTCATGAAATATAAATACAGCAATATAATTGGGTTTAAATGGAAGTGCATACGAAAATTAAATCGGTACTCCCTAACTTGAAGTTGTGAAATTAAAGAAACCCGTTTAGATGTATATAATAAGAAGGGTGTCAAATAACATCGTTTAGTCCCATATATAAGGATGGAATTTATTTCATACCACATGATTAAGTAAATAAATGGTATTTCCAAGGTAAATGAAATAAAAAGGGATCTGTGAAATATTGTAATATTTCCAAAGTTATGGAAACAAAATGGTTTTATGAAATTATATAAATAGTTTCAAAGTAAAGGAAATGAGAGGAGTTTGGCGAATACACTTTTCTATTTATATAAGGTATGGTTATTGTTCCAAGCAATTGGAAATCGTTTCGAAAAGGAAACGATAGATTTTATTCCGAAATTCGGAATATAAACTGAATTGAGATAAATCCAAGGGATTTATAATTGGAATTCAATTATGCGAATTTTATGAAATAATTTATTTCTAAGGGAATTGGAATTTAAATAAAATTTGAGTTGTAAATGAAATTATAACTGAGTTACAAATTTTGAATGAAATAATAGATGATTTTGAACAATCCAAAATTTGATGTTGGATTTGGAAATTAGGCTTAATATATATTAAAATATTAAAGAATGGAATTGAAATTCAGTAACAAATGAAGTTTAACGTTTATATTTAAATTTGTTAAATACGAACTCATCGCAGCACGGTTGTTTGAAATTTGACATTTTGAACTTCAATTGAGTTATATTACTCAATTTAAGTCGGAATTTTTTGAATCAAGAATCGACTGGACCTATTAAGTCATATTTTTCTAATGAAAGAGAAAAAAAATCTGGATTTCTTCTTATAGATTTTGAGTTATGTCAAAATCAAAATTCCAGAAAAACAATGATATATTCATTTATAAATCATGATGGCTTATTTTATAAAATAAAAAGGATTTTAGGAGAATAAAACTTGAATTTCCATTAGAAAAATTTAATCTTGAGTTATAAAATAAATATGAACTTAAATAGAGTAAATGGGTTGATTTTTGAAGACAAAATCAGTTTTTAATCATTAATGAAGTTAACTAATTAGAAATTAATTAGTTAAAGGAGTTTTTAGATAAAACTTAACATTGGTTAAATGATTTAGATTTGTAAATTAAAATTTGAAGTTAAATATGGAACTCGAGTTAGAAATAGAATTCGACTTGTGTATAAGAGAATTAAAATTTTGTAATAACCGGGAAATCTGAGCCACTTTAAAAAATTTATTTTGTCAATTTTAATGAATTATTTTAAATAATAACGACAAGAAATTTATTTTGAATAGAATTAGAATGAATATATTTATTTGAATCATCCTTAGAATATAAATAATTTATTTTAATTATAAAAGGAATTGAAAATGGCGCGGTAGTTCGAAAATTCGATTTCAAAATTCAAATGAATGTACAGGATTCAAAATAAATCGGATTTTAGTGAAACCAAAAATATTAGAATCTATTTGAAAATATCTTTCCAATGAATCCAAAAAATTGAAATGTCATAGCCGGAATAACAAGTTACGTCCAGTTGAAAATTCAAAATATTCGCAATGGAAAATATAGCCCTTAAAATGAAAATTTTGCAAATGACCTCTATTTTCAATGAAACCACTTTTGTTGGATCTGGGATGTCAAGTTATTGCTAGATTCCAAAATTCATAATTTTTTGAATTAACATGTGAGCGTGGCAAAAGAAAACGTGTTTTGTCAATTTCAGTCAAATTTAATCGACTGGAAAATGGCCATTTTTCATACGGCCTTCAAATTTGACGAAATTAGTTTTGTTAGGACCACATCGTCAATACAAAGCTAGAAATAATTTTTCTGTAATTTTTGGAGTCAGTATGTGGCCCCGGTAAATTAAAATGTACGTTAAAATGCAATATATTGATTTGTCATTTAATTTAAAGAAAAACTGATCGAAACAGTCGAATTGGCTTATGGGACATATCTCATTGTGTTCGGAATAGGGTAATTAGCTAGGGACGACAGTCATTGGATTCGATTTGGAGTTTGAATGAAAAACTAAATTTTTGGAAATAAATTAAATATATATATATATATATATATATATTAGTATACTTGGTCAACCCGCCCTCTCTCTCTTACTTCTCGTCCATCGTGATAAAATTAAAAAAGAAAGAAAGAGGAACACACGACCACCGCACTCCAACATCCCCCCTCGCAGCCACCACCGCTCCCTCCTCCTCCCTCTCCACATCTTTCTCTCTTCCAATTTGCCAACCCTAAGCCCCAAATTGCAAACCACCACCACCTGGGCCCCTCCAGCGCCACCACCACCACCAGCACCCTTCCTCCGCCCAGCCAGGCCTGCGCCGCCGCCCCTCAGCCCACAGCTCTGGCAATGGGCCCCACCACCTCAAAAATCACATTTTTCACAAAATCCCGTTTTTGCAAATAACACCCTAAGCTTCCACAGCCCATAACCCCCAAACCAAGCAGTTCTGGCCAAAACACCACAGTACCAAATTCGAAGAGCACGATTTTCTCTTCGAATTGGTATATGATAGTCCTATTTTGGATTGCGGAGCTGTCGGTAAAACGCGTCCAAAGTCTGCTGTCCAAACACTGTCAAAATGTTGTCTTTTCGCGATTTCCAGCAAAATGGCACATTTTTTGAACGAAGACCACTAGGAGAAAGTTGTCTGGAATGATGCGTTTAAGCAGGATAAAAAGATGGTGTGAAGATTGGAGCTCGTTTGCAGAGTTTTCTCCACTTTAAAGCTTCTATGGTTTTTTGACGTATGAAGTTAATAAAAATATGATTTTTATATTATAGAAATAATAAAAATATGATTTTTTATATTGTAGGAATAATAAAAATATGATTTTTATATCACATGAATAATAAAAATATGATTTTTATAATATGAATAACGATATGAAAATATTATTTTTAGTTAGATAAAATTATAAATTTGATGTATGTAATAATATAAAAGATTCAATTTTTATATATATAGTGAGGTAAAAATATAATTTTTATTATATTACTAGCAAGATAAAAATATAATTTTTATCATGGAAGTATCAGTGTAAAAGAGCGATTTTTATATATGTAGTAGATACGGACGACGAAAGTTATAAAGGGCGAGCATGGCGAAGATTCCTACAAAGAAGAGTCACGGTGAATTGGTTTAGCTAGTCGGTGAGAACTCCTCACTTTTATTTTAATTTCTAGTTTGAAATATATACTAGGATGCAGACGGTACTTAGCAGCATCCGACCCCCGTCGACCACAGACCATGGACGACTTGTTTGATTTTGTTGTGTTATGAAAAGTTGATTGTGTGATGTGGAATGAAATAAAATATTTTATCGTTATAAATATTTTATAGTTAAAAATATAATTTTTAACGTGTATATAAAATAAATATTTATAAACAAATCGAGCGATTTGTTTATGTACACCGATTTGACTGATATTGATTGGGACGATAAATTTTACACATCGCCCAACTGCACAAATAAAATCTGTGTTTGTTGATTTGAAACTCCACACGGGTGTTGGGATGATATTTGACGTACACCAATCCCGATTGTTTAGTTGTATGTCAACCGATAGGTTGACAAACTGTGTAAGCATTAATTATTTATATTTAATGCTTATGCAGTTGTGTGGTGCACTCTGGATGATGGTTGATATTATATACATGTGTTGTATGGAATCCATATAATTAAAATTATATGGTAATTGATTGGGCCTCATTTCAATTTCGAAAATATGAAAATTCATGTGTTGAATAGAATAGAAAATTCATGTGTTGAATAGAATAAAAATTCATGTGTTGGATAGGATAAAAATTCATGTGTTGAATAAAATAAATATTCATGTGTTGAATAAATATATAGATTCTTGTGTTGAATATAATATATATATTCATGTGTTGAATAAAAATATATATTCATGTGTTGAAGAAAATATTCATTTATTAAATAGAATAACGAAGTTATTGAAATATATAAAGCCGTGTTGATTAGATATGCGCCATTTTGACGTGAACGATATTTATATCGATTTTATTCATTTTTATAATGAATATCGAAAAGGAATGATTTCAAAATATAACGTTTTGAAAATATTATCATTTATAGATTAATGGTATGGAATATTCAATTTTGATTAGAAATTGAATAAGAAGTCTAAATCATTTCGAATTTAAAACGATTTATAAAATATGGTTCGAAAGGAAATCGATGAAATATATATATATATATATAAATATATATATATATATATATATATAATGGCCTGAATAGAACGCGCCGCGCTGCGGCAGTTCGCGAATTTCGACCAATGACTTCGAATGGATATTACGGGAGATCCGACCGTCGGATTCTCCTAAAACCGGAACCTTTGGGTTCGTATCGAAAATAGCTTTCTAATGAATATTAGAGATTTGTAATCTAACGGTTTAAAGATTTGAAATCTAATGGTTGGATTTGGAATTATGTCCAAATCAAATTTGGAAAAGGTCGCTATAAGTGCAGTTCGATGGACGTTGATGGAAATCGACTGTACGGCCTTGATAAAATTATTAAAAATAGTAATAATTTGTGTGAAATCATAAGAAATGATTTGAAAAGAATTGGGATGAAAACTCCATATTTGAAGGGATAAAAATAGATTTTTATCGAAACGAACTAGTTTTGAACTAGAATTATAATCCATTTATTTTTGAAATAAATAAATTGGATTTGAAAGGGTTTTAAAAGTAACCAGAATTTCCAATAATTGAATTGGAATGGATTTGAATTGAAATTGTCTTTGGAATATTTCGATGTTGGATTTCGTGACTATACAGATATTGTTATGGAAATTTGAAAGATATATTTATATCGTTATTTCCAATACGATATTTGTTGGTCGTAGAATTTGATATTGAATATAAGCCGATATATTTTCTATTCCGAGCCTTGTATTTAATATCAAATGGGATTTGGTTTTGTCGTGAATGGTGTCTTCATTTACAATGTTCTTAAATCCAGTTGAGAAAAAGATTAAATCTTTTTATTTAGATTTAATGAAGCATACCAATTAAATGGTATTTAATTGGAATTGAATTTGAATTGATTTTTGGGTTTATCATGAACCGTGTTTTAAATGACATTGGTTCTTTAACCCAGTTAAAGACAGGATATGATTTCCTAAGTTAAATAATCATTGATAGTGATTATTGGGAAGATTAAAACCAAATGGAGTTTTAATGAATCTTCAATTAGATTGAAATAATCGAGAATGGAGTATCACCAATTTTGCTCCAGACGATAGTTAAATTTTTAATTAGATTTGAACGTGAAATGGGAATTGAATTTACTGATAACACCATGGTGTTAGATATGAAGTATGACCAGTTTTACTTCATGGGATTAATAGGTTGGGATTGGGAAATAAAATAAATGGTTACTTCGGTGTGGTTCGCTAATCCCGACTAATTTGATTTGATATTCAAAAGAAGATTGAAGAATAAATTTAAAGAATTTATCTTTGATAAAATTAATGGGAACCTTTCCCAAGGTATAAGAATATTTGAATAAAAGAATATTCTGACTTGGAATGAGGCGTATGTTGTGTTTGTGTAACACTTGTTTATTATATACGCGAGTTATTTAGAAAGACCGGGTTTATCCCATTCTGAATAACTGATTCGACGATGTGTCGAGGATGAAGACGGTGGTCGAAGACCGGAGGTCTTCACATCGTTTGGGTGATTACTGATGTCCTTGATTGGGCTGTACACCCAAGAGTAGGGAATCAGTTGGTGATCGTCCAAACGTACTTGGAGATCGTTGGATATGCGAGGAATAATGTTCCTCCGATTTCGTTTAGACCCAGAACGAACTTGTATGGACTGTGTGTCTGACATTGGATTTTTCTCTGAGTTGATTGATCTCTATTAAATATACATCTGCCTGGTGAAGGGAAATTCATTCCCTTACTTCACCCTTCTTTGAGACGTATGTGATTAGAGGTTGTATATCGATAGACATCAGTCGCATGGTGTGAATTGAATGTGTGGCATGCCTAAGTGGCAATTGATCAAGGCTTCTGTTGAAAAGCAAAGTCTTGTGGTTGATGATCAAAGCACCGCCTGTGTGGCATAGCTTTGTGTAATGTTGATTCGCGAGCCTCACACTTTGGTTGTGAACCAAAAACGGGAGAGGACCTCAGGGAGGACATGCGTTTCCTTCTAGCTAGGGTGGTGTCAATGACCTACCAGCCCTGACATTTATATTATTTTCACCTGTGTGGTTGTTGGATTGCGAGGCGCCTCGGATAGATCGGTGACTATGTGGAGCCGATGGAGTCACTTGGCTCATTTACGCCCCAATGGGCGGGGAAACGCAGTGTTCAGGCATTTTAATCCACATCGGTGGACAGGCCCTGATGATCCAAGGGTCACTCGAGCTCTGATCCTGAGGCTTGGGCTAGAGAGCCTCGAATCGGTGAGGACTATCTTTTTCCTCGATTCACAGATGGAAATCCAACTTCCAATGCGTGACTTTGCGGTTTGATTGTAAACCTATATATGGCGACATAGTAGTATGGGGCACTTAGGTCGTGTATGATTGATACTTATGATTGAAATTGTTTTGACACTGTACACTTATAGTAATAATAAAACATGAAATTGCACGTACCAAGCATTCTTGGCTATTATAAGGTAAAAACCCTATCCTCCGGCTTGCGTTGCATTATATGATCGGACCTGGGTCTTATAATAACTTCATTGTTCTTTATTTAGCATTGCACTTTTGTTTTATGCACTGGAATTCTTGGGAGGAAACCTGTTCCATGTTATACGGCATGGTCCCTTGATTTACCTAACTTTAAAATAAAGATTAAAACTGTTTTAGTTCTCACACCAGTCACATGACTGACCTGAAGTTTATTGTTTTAACCTAAACTCTGGGTGCCCTTATTTTGACACGGGCAGCTAGTAGTTTTGGTTTTGCAAATTTATATTCACATGATCCTAGTTTACAGCTGGAGTGATATTCGGAAAGCTCTGTATCCGTCTATTCCTTTCAGTTGTGTTTTATATTATTTTCCGCTGCTGTAATGTATTCAAATCTCTGATATTTTTTTGATGTGTAATATTTATTCGTACTCTATATATTCTTGTATTCTGATGGAATTATTGTAATAAACAATGAAATGTTCTTCTGTTTGCATTCCAATGTGGCTTTTCCTCAGTACAATCCGTAATTTCCCGTAAGGGGGATTTCGGGTCGTAACAGCTTGGTATCAGAGCTTTGGTTTACAGAGCTCGAGAACAGGGCACATTAGAACCATACGAAAGAATTCATCAGAGAATTGGATTAGTAATATCCAATGGGAATGACTCGTTAGAGATGGGATCAGTAGTATCCTAGAATGAGTGTGGAGAGTATATTTTTAAAATGAAAACAATTTTTGTTTTGAAAATTTAAATCAATTATTCATATTTGAATATTTATTTGTATTGATTTGGACAATCCAGTATATAAAGATGTTGCATATACGTCTGATCCACGTGTATTCGAAGTTTTAATATACTGGATAGATATAGAATCGCACTGTAGTTGCCCGGGAATGATTCTGATGATAGGTACCCATCATCAATGTTGTGTTCGAGTTTCGAAAGTGGGATAACTATATATCTCCAATTGACTGGTGTGAGAACCAAAACTAGATAGGGCTTATTGTTGTGATTTGACATCAAAAATGTGATTTTTTTGACTATGTATCCAAATTATGAATTTGAAAAGCCAATCAACTAATTGATTGTTGGTTGTGTTGTTTGATTATTGTTGGATTAATTAAATGTTGAACCTTTAGCCAAATTGAACCAAATAGTGAGTGTATTAAAAAAATTATCGCATTTGCATGCACGTACATGTACTTACATTGAACAGGTCATAATGAGGAGGCTAGTGAAGAGGAATAAAATTGTTTGCCCATCAAATAGGTACATGTTTATTGTATTTCTTGGGATTTTGACGATTTTATGAGCCAATTGGCTAGCCGCTTGGCAGTTTCTTTTTCTTTTTGGATTGGTGAGGGCCATGGGAGGCTATTTGAAATATCCCGAAGCTCTCGGTGCAGGGGAGATTATGGCAAAAATTTTCGAAAATTTAGGGTGTTAGCCAAATTTTTGAAAATTTTGAAAAGTTCTTAGAAACTGAAAAATTGAAGAACTTAAGCCATAATGAAAAGAATGGAAGTTGACATGATTTGTAAAACAACTTTCAGCTTCGTTCCTTTTCGGGGACGAAAAGTTTTAAGTGGAGGAGATTGTAATAACCCGGAAACCTGAGCCAATTTAAAAATTTTATTTTGGCAATTTTAATGAATTTGGAATATTTAAAATGAATTATTTTACATAATAATGACGAGAAATTTATTTTGAATAGAATTAGAATGAATATATTTATTTAAATCGTCGTTAGAATAAAAATAATTTATTTTAATTATAAAAGGAATTGAAAATGGCGCGGTAGTTCGAAAGTTCGATTTCAAATTTCAAATGAATGTACAAGATTCAAAATAAATCGAATTTTAGTGAAACCAAAAATATTAGAATCTATTTGAAAATATATTTCCAACAAATCCGAAAAATTGAAATTTCATAGCCGGAATAACAACTTATGTCCAGTTGAAAATTCTGAATAGTCGCTATGGAAAATATAGCCCTTAAAAATGGAAATTTTGCAAACGACCTCTGTTTTCGACAAAACCACTTTTCTTGGATCTGGGATGTCAAGTTATTACTAGATTCCAAAATTCATAATTTTCTGAATTAACATGTGAGCGTGGAAAAAGAAAACGTGTTTTGTCAGTTTCAGTCAAATTTATTCGACTGGAAAATGGCCATTTTTCAAACAGCCTTAAAATTTGACAAAATTAGTTTTGTTAGGACCATATCGTCAATACAAAGCTAGAAATAATTTTTCCGTAATTTTTGGAGTTAGTATGTGGCCCCGGTAAATTAAAACGTACGTTAAAATGCAATATATTGATTTATAGTTTAATTTAAAGAAAAACTGATCAAAACAGTCGAATTGGCTTACGGGACATATCTTATTGTGTTCGAAATAGGGGTAATTAGCTAGGGACGACAGTCGTTGAATTCGATTTGGAGTCCGAATGAAAAACTAACTTTTTGGAAATAAAATAAATTAAATATATATATTAGTATACTTGGTCAACCCTCCCTCTCTCTTCCTTCTCTTCCATCGTGATAAAATTAAAAAAAAAAAAGAGGAACGCAAGACCGCCGCACTCCAGCCCCCCCCCCCCCTCGCTGCTGCCACCGCTCCCTCCTCCTCCCCTTCTCCTCCTCCTCTTCCTCCTCTCCTCTCTCTCCTCCTCTTTCTCTCTTCCAATTTGCAAATCCTAAGTCCCAAATTGCAAATCACCACCATCGTAGGCCCTTCCAACTCCACCACCAGCACCCTTACTCCGCCCAGTCTGGCCTGGGCCGCCGCCCCACAGCCCTCAGCTCCGGCCATGGGCCCTACCACCTCAAAAATCACATTTTTCACAAAATCCCATTTTTGCAAATAACACCCTGAGCTTCCATAGCCCATAACTCCCAAACCGAGCGGTTCTGGCCAAAAATCCAAAGTACAAAATTCGAAGAGCACAATTTTCTCTTCGAATTGGTATATGATAGTCCTATTTTGGATTGCGGAGCTATCAGGAAAACGCATCCAAAGTCTGTTATCCAAACACTGTCAAAATGCTATCTTTTCGCGATTTCCAGCAAAAAGGCACATTTTCTGAAGGAAGACCACTAGGAGAAAGTTGTCTGGAATGACACTTTAAGCTAGATAAAAAGATGGTGTGAAGATTGGAGCTCGTTTGCAAATTCTGAAAACAGAACAACAAATCCGGACATTTGAAAAAATGTGAGTTTTCTCCGCTTTAAAGCTTCTATGGTTTTTTGACGTATGAAGTTAATAAAAATATGATTTTTATATTATAGAAATAATAAAAATATGATTTTTATATCATAGGAATAATAAAAATATGATTTTTATATCACAGGAATAATAAAAATATGATTTTTATAATATGAATAACGAGGAAAATATTAATTTTAGTTAGATAAAAATATAAATTTTATGTGTGTATGCAATAATATAAAAGATCCAATTTTTATATATATAGTGAGGTAAAAATATAATTTTTATTATATTACTAGCAAGAGAAAAATATAATTTTTATCATGGAAGTATCAGTGTAAAAGAGCGATTTTTATATATGTAGTAGATACGGACGACGAAAGTGATAAAGGGCGAGCACGGCGAAGATTCCTACATATGAAGAGTCGCGGTGAATTGGTTTAGCTAATCGGTGAGAACTCCTCACTTTTATTTTAATTTCTAGTTTGAAATATATACTAGGATGCAGACGGTGCTTAGCAGCACCCGACACCCGTCGTCCACAGACCATGGATGACTTATTTGATTTTGTTGTGTTGTGAAAAGTTGATTGTGTGATGTGGAATGAAATAAAATATTTTATCATTATAAATATTTTATAGTTAAAAATATAATTTTTAACGTGTATATAAAATAAATATTTATAAACAAATCGAACAATTTGTTTATGTACACCAATTTGACTGATATTGATTGGGACGATAAATTTTACACATCACCCAACTGCATAAATAAAAATCTATGTTTGTTGATTTGAAACTCCACACGGGTGTTGGGAGGATATTTGACGTACACTAATCCCGATTGTTTAGTTGTATGTCAATCGATGGGTTGACAGACTGTGTAAGCGTTAATTGTTTATATTTAATGCTTATGCAGTTGTGTGGTGCACTTTGGATGATGGTTGCTTTTATATGCATGTATTTTATGAAATCCATATAATTAACATTATATGGTAATTGATTGGGCCTCATTTCAATTTGGAATATAAGAAAATTCATGTGTTGAATAAATAGAAAATTCATGTGTTGAATAAATAGAAAATTCATGTGTTGAATAGAATAAAAATTCATGTGTTGAATAGAATAAAAATTCATGTGTTGAATAAAATAAATATTCATGTGTTGAATAAAAATATAAATTCATGTGTTGAATAGAATATATATTCATGTGTTGAATAAAAATATATATTCATGTATTGAAGAAAATATTCATTTGTTGAATAGAATAACGAAGTTATTGAAATATATAAAGCCGTGTTGATTAGATATGCGCCATTTTGACGTGAACGATATTTATATCAATTTTATTCATTTTTGTAAAGAATATCGAAAAGGAAGTGATTTCAAAATATAACGTTTTGAAAATATTATCATTTATAGATTAATGCTTTGGAATTTTCAATTTTGATTAGAAATTGAATATGAAGTTGAAATCATTTTGAAAACGAATTTAAAACTATTTATAAAATATGTTTCGAAAGGTAATCGACGAAATATATATATTATATATATAATGGCCTGAATAGAACGCGCCGCGCTGCGGTAGTTCGCGAATTTCGACCATTGACTTCGAATGGATATGACGGGAGATCCAACCGTCGGATTCTCCTAAAACCGGAACTGTCGGGCTCGTATCGAAAAGTGATTTCTAATGAATATTAGAGATTTGAAATCTAACGGTTGGATTCGGAATTATGTCCAAATCAAATTTGGAAAAGGTCGTTGTAGTTCGATGGCCGTTGATGGAAATCGACTATATGGGCCTTGATAAAATTATTAAAAATAGTAATAATTTGTGTGAAATCATAAGAAATAATTTTGGAAAGAATTAGGATGAAAAACTCCATATTTGAAAAAATAAAAATAGATTTTTATCGAAATGAACTAGTTTTGAACTAGAATTATAATCCATTTATTTTTGAAATAAATAAATTGGATTTGAAAGGATTTTAAAAGTAACCAGAATTTTAATAATTGAATTGGAATGGATTTGAATCGAAATTGTCTATGGAAAATTTCGATGTTGGATTTCGTGACTATACAGATATTGTTATGGAAATTTGAAAGATATATTTATATCGTTATTTCCAATACGATATTTGTTGGTCGTAGAATTTGATATTAAATATAAGCCGATATATTTTCTATTCCCAGCCTTGTATTTAATATCAAATGGGATTTGGGTTTGTCGTGAATGGTGTCGTCGTTTACACTGTTCTTAAACCCAGTTGAGAAAAAGATTAAATCTTTTTATTTAGATTTAATGAAGTATACCAATCAAATGGTATTTAATTGGAATTGAATTTGAATTGATTTTTGGGTTTATCGTGAACCGTGTTTTTAATGACATTGGTTCTTTAACCCAGTTAAAGACAGGATACGATTTCCCAAGTTAAATAATTATTGGGAAGATTAAAACCAAGTGGAGTTTTAATGAATCTTTAATTAGATTGAAATAATCGAGAATGGAGTATCACCAATTTTGCTCCAGGCGATAGTTAAATCTTTAAATAGATTTGAACGTGAAATGGTAATTGAATTTACCGATAACACCATGGTGTTAGATATGAAGTATGACCAGTTTTACTTCATGGGATGAATCGGTTGGGATTGGGAAATAAAATAAATGGTTACTTCGATGTGGTTCGTTAATCCCGACTAATTTGAATTGATATTCAAAAGAAGATTGAAGAATAAATTTAAAGAATTTATCTTTGATATAATTAATGGGAACCTTTCCCAAGGTATAAGAATATTTGAATAAAAGAATATTCTGAATTGGAATGAGGCGTATGTTGTGTTTGTTTAAAACTTGTTTATTATGTACGCGAGTTATTCAGAAAGACCTGGTTTATTCCATTCTGAATAACTGATTCGACGATGTGTCGAGGATGAAGACGGTGGTCAAAGAGCAGAGGTCTTCATATCGTTTGGGTTATTACTGATGATCTTGATTGGGTTGTACACCCAAGAGGAGGGAATCAGTTGGTGATCGTCCAGACGTACTTGGAGATCGTTGGATATGCGAGGAATAAGGTTCCTCCGTTTTTCGTTTAGACCCAGAATGAACTTGTATGGACTGTGTGTTTGACATTGGATTTTTCTCTTTGTTGATTGATCTCTATTAAATATACATCTGCCTGGTGAAGGGGAATTCATTCCCTTACTTCACCCTTCTTTGAGACGTACGGGATCAGAGGTTGTATATCGATAGACATCAGTCGCATGGTGTGAATTGCCTGTGTGGCATGCCTAAGTGGCAATTGGTCAAGGCTTCTATTGAAAAGCAAAGTCTTGTGGTTGATGATCGGTTGTGTGGCATAGCTTTGTGTAACGTTGATTCGCGAGCCTCGCACCCCGGTTGTGAACCAAAAACGGGAGAGGACCTCAGGGAGGACATGCGTTTCCTTCTAGCTAGGGTGGTATCAGTGACCTACCAGCCCTGACATTTATATTATTTTCACCTGTATGGTTGTTGAATTGCGAGGCGCCTCGGATAGATTGGTGACTATGTGGAGACGATGGAGTCATTTGGCTCATTTATGCCCCAAGGGGCGGGGAAACGCAGTGTTCAGGCATTTTAATCCACATCGGTGGACCGGCCCTGACGATCAAAGGGTCACTCGAACTCTGATCCTGAGGCTCGGGCTAGAGAGTCTCTAATCGGTAAGGAGAATATTTTACCTCGGTTCACAGATGGAAATCCAACTTCCAATACGTGACTTTGCGGCTTTGATTGTAAACCTATATATGGCAACATAGTGGTATAGGGAACTTATGTCGTCTATGATTGATACTTATGATTGAAATTGTTTTGACACTGTACACTTATAGTAATAATAAAACATGAAATTGCACGTACCAAGCATTCTCTGCTATTATAAGGTAAAAATCTTATCCTCCGGATTGTGTTGCATTGTGTGATGGGACCTGGGTCATATAATAGCTTCATTGTTCTTTATTTAGCATTGCGCTGTTGTTTTATGCACTGGAATTCTTGGGAGGAAACCTGTTCTGTGTTGTACGGTGTGGTCCCTTGATTTACCTAACTTTAAAATAAAGATTAATAACTGTTTTAGTTCTTACACCAGTCACATGACTGACCTGAAGTTTATTGTTTTAACTTAAACTCTGGGTGCCCTTATTTTGACGTGGGCAGCTAGTAGCTTTGGTTTTGTAGATTTATATTCACAGGATCCTAGTTTACAGCTGGAATGATATTCAGAAAGCTCTGTATCCGTCTATTCCTTTCAGTTGTGTTTTATATTATTTTCCGCTGCCGTAATGTATTTAAATCTCTGATATTTTTCTGATGTATAATATTTATTCATACTCTGTATATTCTTGTATTCTGAAGGAATTGTTGTAATAAACAATGAAAGGTTCTTCTGTTTGCGTTCCGATGTGGCTTGTCCTCGGTACAATCCGTGATTTCCCGTAAGGTGGATTTCGGGTCGTAACAAATATATTTGAATGTGATATATTTATACTAAAAGAGGATTAGACAAAATAGCTAAGTAGAAAATTAATTGGCAAAGTGGAAGTAGTTGAATTAAAATGGTTGACTTGAAAACAAATTGGGAATAGATGAATGTATATTTTAACAGGTATGGAATGAAGTGAATGAAGGAAATAAAATGAATGCTCATCGAAAAGGTACATATTTTTTTCGATTATGAGATTTTATGAGCCTATTAGGCAAGCTACTTGGATTTTTGATTTTCTTTTTAAATGGAAAGGGCTCAGAAAGGCGATTTTTAGTTGTACCGATTGAGTCGTACAAAGGAAACGCTTTTCAAATTTTTTCGTAAATTTAAGGAGATAGAAAAACTTAAGAAAAATTTGATAACTAAAATCGATTTATCGATTATATATAGAGTTTGAAACCCAATTGGTTAATAAAATTTAATGTGTTATAATAGACGTTTTTCATTAAAATAGAAAAGCATGGACTATAACATTATTGTAATAGTAAATGATATACGAAAAGGAAATGATCAACACGAGATTTAAATACAGTTAGCTAAAATCAGTATTTTGGGTTGTTGTAATGATGTTTTATGCAACACTCATTTTAACCCAAGTAAATGTGATTTGGAAACATTTTCCAAATAAAAGGAGGAATGTTTTAGAAGTATAAAAAATAAGAATTTGATGGAAATTTGGAAACGTTTTCCAATTATCGTAAGAGACCGAAGCCGTTTTGAAAATATATCAATAAGGATATTTGAGATGAATTGGGAAATGACTTAAATTAATGAAATGTTTATTAAAAAGGGATCAGTGATTGTTTGGTGCAAATCAATAGTATTTCCTTTTGGAAATAGGAATTTGGATGAATGTTTATTTCTTCGATAGTTAAATAACGGACTATCGAAATTCTAGCCAATTAATAGTGATCGTTGTTAATACGATGAATTTTCCTTTCCCTCGTTGTCTAGTGCTTCTAGAGGCGACGAAGATGCTTGAGAGGTATATTTTTGTGTGTTTGTGTTTGCATGATGTATATATTGACTTGGAGTTGGTGAAGACTGTATTTTGATGTTATATATGTTGGTTTGGAGTGGGTGAGGATGATATTTTGGATGTATTTTGACGGTGTAAACTTGGTTTATTCACATATGAGGTTATCGAGTTGGTTTTTGATGTTTGGAAGATTTATTATGTATATGTTGTTTTGATTTATGTTGGATGTTTATATTCTTATTATTATATATGTGTTATGTATGCGTGAAATGGATTGGAAATGGAGCGTAAATTGAATGGAGATTGAAATAGTGTGACTGGAAGGTAATAGGCTTGCTATTATAAAAAAATTATCCAGATTTCCAACGACTAGCAATGGTTTCCAATGGCTTACAGTTCATTTATTTCAAATGGCTTCCAACGATTTCCAATGGATGATAACCATTGGAAGCCATTGTAACGTGTCCGTTGGAAAACATTTGAATCAGTGTATAGTATTCGGCTTCTAACGGCTCTGAGTTGTTGGAATAGTCATATTCTCTTGTAGTGTTAATATGTGAATAATTGGTGCGTGTATCACTTTTTGGGATTTAACATGCAACTACAAATTATATAATTTGTAATAAAGTGTATTACAACTGTCAGAAATAGTTTTAAAAATTGCGAAGTCACAACGGTGCGTAACAATTGTAGTAGCTATTACTACATCTGTTAAACCATAGTTGTTATACATGTTACCTTACGATACGTTACATATTGACAATAGTTACAAACTTTTGTAAAAATTATAAGTACAACGGAGTATAACTGTTGTAATAGGATATATGACAATAGTTAGTTGCAACTTTAACACACACTTGTAAAAGATTTTAGTCTATTACAACTTCTTAATATACGAAAGAGTAATCACCCTTGTAAAAAGTCAGTTACAACTGTTTTACACTGTTGTAATATCGTGATTCTGTTGTAGTGGATGGATATGTATCTAGAGCACAAAATTTAGAATTTGGCTAGGAGAGGGATATATGTGAATCCGAGCATAGAACCAAGAATTTGGGTAAGTCAGGAATCATTACTACCGCTAAGACATAAAATTTCAAACTACAAGACTTACTTGAAACAACGTCAACAACTCAAAATATGAAAGCCGAGTCATGCAACCAAATACATAAGGCCAAAGAAAAGTCATTGGGGGACCCACAATATGAGTCAAATCTTGATTGGTGCAACCCCGAGGGGATAGACACCGACCTTTCATAGGGGTCAGTGCTGACCCCTCCTATGTGGGGGTGAACCGGGCTCAATTCTGGAATCCGATCATGCTCCCTTAGCGGGCACAATTGCAGCTTCTTAGGTGAATCCATCTTCATTCTTAATCTATAAAAAGACCATTGGATGCTTATAAAAAAGTTCTTTTCTCTTCTCTCCAAGAGAAAGCTTTGCCATTTTTTAGTGACAGCAACACCTTCTAGTTTTTTATTCATTCAAACAGTCAACTATACCTGTAATCATCGATATAAACAATGTTTACTTCAAAACATTACTTGATCTCAAGAAAGAAATTAAAGAAACTAGTTATATTAATGTCTCAAACGTTAGAACATGAACCATATAGCCAAGAGAAACCATGAACCAAAATAGAAGAGCTTGCCCCGCCCCCATGAGTAAATAAATAGATGTATGTTAGCATTTAACAAACTGCTATAAAATCGTCTCTTCTTCCGGTTTTGTTGCATTTTTCATGATATTGATATTGCTCTATAGCAGTGATTTGTTAGTTTTGGGTATTGTTCTGTGATTGCTCAATATGGATGTTAGGCTCGTTTGTTCAAAGAATTGTCTAACAAAAGGTAAAGTTAGGTTATGTTCACGGCTTTGCGCATGATCATGAGACATAGTTTACATGTGAATTGTGTCTTTAAAACTGTATATGTTCAACACAATTAAGAGAAAATGATTTGCATGAATATAGTTACTATTTTTGTGTTGAAATCAAATGTAATTAGTTTAAATTTTATTTCTAAGTTGTAACATCTATTTTTTATTATTTTTTTGTATTGTTAATTAGTAAAAATGATGATATTATTAAAAAAAATTGTTAGATTCTATTTTTTAATTAATATTAAGATTTGGATATATTTGTAGAATTATAGTTTGAATTTATTAGTTGGTACAACCTATTTTTCAAGTGATATACAAGGATAATGGTTTATAACCATATTTTGAAAGTTTGCGGTGAACCAAGATTTGCATTTAAAGTCGACTATTAATAATGGTAAGACATAAGAAGTTAACATAAACAACATTATAAAAACTGTCTACATTTCCAAAGCTTTAATTCTTTCAATATAAAAACAAAACTGAATATGTATATGTATATGTATGTGTGTATATGTGTGTGTACACACAATATTAAACTTAGGTTACCAACAGATTTATGGTTCGTATGCCAGATCTTATGAGCTTTTTCATGTTGCATCGATCCCAATCCAATACCAAACTCACATTGTACATGCAGCTTCACACCTACAGAAGATGGGAACCGTTTCATTGCTAAAGTTAATTCACATTAACTGAGATATCCAACTTCTGTTTTTCCTCATACCTGAACTACAGTAGACTGCTTCTCTCAGGAAAAGGACAAAATGCACTATTCTAAACTTCTAGATCTTTCTATATCAGTGACAATTAAATGTAGAGTGTTCACATCTGCTGAACCTAATAGTCTCAGTATAGGTATCCGTTTTAGTCTGCCAACTTGTCCACATCTTGTAGGGACCATTTGTTAATTCAAACCATAGTACATTAAGGTAGCGTTTGATTTTTCAACTGGACAGTCGAAGTTCGCGTCTGCGTCTGACGCGTCTGACGCATCGAACGCGTCAACAGCGGGACCCACAAGTTTTCCCTTTCGAGACGAACGTTTGAAAAAGTGGCTTTGGGCGTCGAACGCCACGATAATTCTGATGATGCCGATCCTCTTCCATTCATCTATATATTCACTTCATAACACACCATTTCCATCACCAAATAACACACCAAATCCAAAATTTCAGGCTCCAATCGCCGTCAACTCGTCGATTTTTTCAGGCTTCTTCTTTTATATTTGTATTCTTCAGCTTTGTAAATTCCACATATATTTATTTCATAATTTTTGGATTTTTTTTTCTAGAATGGTAGCATCTCAGTCCTCTTCTACCCGTTACATTGCCGAGTGGAACAGAGACATGACCAACGCTTTCATAGATGTGAGCATGGAACATCTTAATTCCCGTGCATATAACGTTGGGGAATGGTACCAGCTCATAGCAACGGCATTCAATGAGCGCACCAGATTGGACTACAATGTTGGTCAGATGAATAACAAGTTCGATAACCTGAAAAGGGATTGGGCTCCATGGAACAGACTGTTAATGATTGGTGGAGGGTCGTGGCCGGACGATCTGTAACGACTCAGAAAATCTGAACCAATTTTTTAAAAAAAAAAAATTGGCTAAATAATGGATTTTAAATATTTAAAATAAATATTTTAAATTATAGCAATGAAAACTGAGTTTGAATCGACAATTGAAAACGAATATAATTAATTCTAATTATAAACAAGGCCTGAAATGGTGCTGCAGTTTCAAAAAATTGAATTCAAAATTTGTCGGACTGTACCGGGTGCAAAACAAAATGAATTTTAGTGAAACCAAAAATATTTAAATCTGTTAGTGAACACCTTTCTAACGAATCTGAAAAATCGAATTTTCATAGCGGAAAGCAAAAGTTATGGCCAAATGAATTTTCAGAAAGGTCGCTATGGAATTTATATAGCCCGTAAAATTGGCCATTTTGCATATGACGTCGGAATTCGACGAACCCACTTTTGTTGGATCCGGGATGTGAAGTTATTGCTAGGTTTCAAATTTCATAATTTTTGAAGCTAGTATGTGAGCGTGGCAAAGGAAAACGTGTTTTGGTCATTTACAGTCAAATTGGATCGACCAGAAATGGGTCTTTTTGCAAACGGTCTCAGAATTCGACGAAACTAGTTTTGTTGGGACCGTTTCATCAAAACATAGCTAGATTTATTTTTCTGGAATTTTTCGAATCAGTTTGTGGCCCTGGCAAATTGAAATACACGTTCAAATCAAATATTGAATGTTTTATATTCTAATTTGAAGGAAAACTGACTGAAACAGTCGAATGGGCCTATGAAACATATCCCATTGTGTTCGGAATAGGGATTAAACGCTAAGGACGACAGTCGTTGGGTTTAGATTGGTGGTCGTGTCAGAAAACACCTTTAAAACTTCCCCGGCCAATCATATTTTTTATTAAAAAAAATCCTTTTTCTCTCTCCCCGTAACAGCCGATCGACGGCGAAAACCTTTCTCGCCGTTCCTATCCAATTTCCAACCAAACCAGGCAAAATTATCCCCTCCTCCAGTTGAAGATTTTGAAGAGCTCGAGAAGATCTTCAAATCCATGTATAGTTTGTATTTTATCGTTCATCATTCAAGGAGATATCGAGCTCGAAATTCCGAGCTTCCAACCGCCGCCGCCGCTTCCTGCCAGCGTCGAACTGGCCATCTTCCCCCGGCGCCCGAGCGCCTCTCCTCCCTATTCGACACGGCGTAGCCCGATCAAGCTATCGATTCACGGATTGCACGAAAACTTCAAACCTAGTTTTGAAGATTTCAGTAAGGTAACGGCTGTTTAATTTAAAAACTGATTTTAACAGTTTAAAACCGTTGCAAACATTGAAAAATCATATTTTTTTGCTTTGTGGTCGAAATTCAGTGAAACAAGAGACAGTGGACTCGTGTGGACGTCTTCTACATTTTAGAAGAGACCGCATATTTTTCTGAGCCTTCTGCTATTTTTGGTGGAGTGGAACCCAATGTGAGATTTCTAATTTATAAACGATGTGGAAAACGACGATGTATAAATTATATAGTCAATGTATGAGTTATATAAGCATTGTACACCTCTTGTATAAGCGTTGTATAAGTTGTACGTTCGATGTATAAGTTATGTATGCGTTGTAAAAATTATATATGTGTTGAAATAGACGTGAATTGCTATATATAAATATGTATATATATATATATATATATATATATATACGCCCCTCGTCCACAAACCATGGGCGATATTTATTGGTTGTGATTGGTGTGAAAATTGATTGATAGCGAATGGTTGTTTGTGATTGTTTGTGGTTGATATTGATTGATTGTGGTTGAAAAATACCCATTTGTGGTTGAGAAATATTTGGTTGAAACCACGTAGGATTAGTTTGTGGAAATGAAATAAATATATACATGCCGCCTGCATGCGAACTAGATGCATGATCCCCATTGTCAAAAACCGCGAGGTTTTAATGTAGAGCAAGGAGCCGTATTAGGGACGGCCCGGTTTTAACTACCCTGCCGTTATGCTGCCGAAATTTTGAATAATATTCATGTGTTTGAATTATTTTCATTTGTTGAAACTATATTTATTCGTTGTATAGAAATCCTTCATGTGTTGAATCGATATCCATTCGTTGAATTGAAATTCATGTGTTGAATGGTGTTCGTGTTTTAAAATATAAAAATCACATTTTTATCTATATATATAAACTATAGAAAACCTTCATGTATTGAATCGATATTCATTCGTTGAATTGAAATTCATCTATTGAATGGTATTCATATCTTGAAAGAAATTGTTTTATAATAAAAATCCCATTTTTAACATCAATATGAAAAGTATAAGATAATCCTGTTTTGAAATAAATTGTTTTACAATAAAAATCCTATTTTATCCCCTATGTTAACTATACGAAATAATAGTGTTTTGAAATGAATTGTTTTACAATAAAAATCACATTTTTATTATATAAACGAATTGTTAAAAATAGTGAAGTGTTGAAATAGAAGACAGTTAGATAAAAATATCATTTTTATCAAATGTATGAAAGGAAAGTAGCTTTGAAATCGAAGAATCGATATATATATATATATATATATATATATAAATAGAATTAAAATATATCGAATAACGACGCTGCAGTACGTATTTTGAAACCGTGATTTCAAACGATTAGTACGGGAGATCCGACCATCGTATTTTCCTGAAATCGCAACCGTTGGGTTCGCCTTGGAAATATCTTTCCAACGGCACAAACTTTGTAAAAATCCAACGGTTGGATTGTCTGGAATGTTTAATTCAAATCTAAAGAAAAATAGCGCCAGAAGCGATTATATATATATATATATAATTATATTTAATCGAATAACGACGCTGCAGTTCGTATTTTGAAATCGAAACTTCAAACGATTGTACCGGGAGATCCGACCGTCGGATTTTCCCGAAACTGGAACCGTTGGATTCGTTTTGTAAAGATCGTTCTAATGATGTAAATTTTGTGAAGATCCAATGGCTATATTTTCAGATATGTGGAAATCAAATCTGAAGAAAAATAGCGCCACGGTCGCGTTATGGCCCGAAGCGTCGTTTTGAATATATTGGCTATTTTAAAATAAATAAAAATAGCGATATATCGTTATAAAATATTATAAACAATATGGATGTGATTTAGAAATTAACTAAAGGTTGGCTAAGTCGAATGGTTTCCTGGGTGTTGATCTGATGTTGGTTTCGGCCTTCGGGGTTAATATTTGGGAAATCGTTCTCTTACTGATTGACGGTTAGTGACTAATGAATTGAAATGATGCGTGTATATGTTAGTGTTGCACTTGTTTATTATATACGCGAGTTTCTCAGAAAGACCGGGTTTATCCCATTCTGAATAACTGAATCGACGATAAGAAATCGAAGAGGAAGACGGTGGTCGAAGACCGGAGATCTTCACCTCGTTTGGATGGTAACCGAGGTCCTAATTGGGAGGCATCCCGAAATATGGATAATGAGTGGTGATCGTCCAGACGTACGTGGTGATCGATGGGTTTGCGAGGTATTTAGTGCCTCTGGTTTCGTTCAGACCCAGAATGGACTTGTAAATGGACTGTGTGTCTGACATTGGATTTTATTCTGTGTTGACTGATCTCTATTAAATATACATCTGTTTGGCGGCGGAGAATTTATTCTTTTGCTTAACGCCCTTCTCTGAAATGCACGAGCTCAGAGGTTGTATATCGATGGACATCAGTCGCATGGCATGAATTGCCTGTGTGGCATGCTAAGATGTAGTGATCAGGGCTTCTGTTGAAAAGCAAAGACTTGTGGTGATGATCAAAGCACCGCCTGTGTGGCGTAGCTTTGTGTATAACGTGAATTCGCGAGCCTCACACCCCGGTATGAACCAGAAACGGGAGAAGGTCCTTAGGGAGGGCATGCGTTTCTTTCTAGCTAGGGTGGTGTTAGTGACCTACCAGCCCTGACATTTATATACTTTTCACCTGTGTGGTTGTTGCTGTTGCGAGGCGCCTCGGTTTGATCGGACGATCCGGGTCCGATGGAGTCATTCGTTGGCTCGTTTCGCCCCAAAGGGCAGGGAAACGTAGTGTTCAGGCATTTTAATCCACATCGGTGGACCGGCCCTGTCGCTCCAAGGGTCGATGCGTTCTGATCCTGAGACACGGGGTAGAGTGTCTCGAATTCGGTAAGGACTATCTTTTGCCTTGGTTCATGATGGAAATCCAATTTCCAAATACGTGACTGTGCGGTTTTGATTTTATATATATATATATATATATATATATATATATATATATATATATATATATATATGGCGACATGATATATGGTACCCATGCCGCCTATGATTGATAGTTAAGATTTGAAGTTGTTTTCAAAACATATAATCACTAGCAATAATATCAAATGCCTTTGTTTTATTCGTATCAAGCATATTTTGGCCGTTATAAGAAAAAAACTCTACCCTCCGGTTTGCGTTGCATTGTGTGATGGGAACTGAGTCTTATAATGGCTTCATTTGTATAAAAAGCATTGCGATGTTTAAGAGGATGATTTGTTTTAAAGCACTGGCAATTCAATGGAGTAAACCCGTTCCATGAAAGTGGCGTGGTCCTGTGATAAGCCATATTATAAATGTGTTGAGTAGATTTCTCATACCAGTCCCATGACTGACTCGTAGTTTGTTTCACTTTCAAACTCGGGTGCCCCTTTTTCTACACGGACAGCCTTGTATTCAGGTTTAGCTGGTTCTTTCTAGATAGCTGGAACTGAAGATGGATTCTATCATTTATCTCTTTTTATGCTGTTCAGCTCCTATTGTACATTATGTTTGTTTTCCGCTGTAGACATATATGTATAGTTGAACTGTATTTGTACTAAGTATGATCCTGTAAACCGTGTAACCCTGATGATTACTTTTATCCAGTATACTCTATTGCTCATTATCTGGTGTATTTATTTATTTCTGTTTTGCTATTATCTGTTTCTGTGTTATATTCCACGGATTACCCTTGCCACCGTCAGTACGGGGTTTGGGGACGTCTCACGATCAGCTGGATACCGTCCATGGTTCGGATGAGTGATGGGCGACGTTGTCCGCAGCGTCGCACAAATACAAGAGTGGGTCCCCAATGTGATTCAAAGAGTTGTACTCAATGTTTGCAGGCTGCATTCAACAAATGTCAGTACATAGTTCCAGCCAATTCACCAATCAATCTGTAGGAGGTTCAGTTGTTTGATGATTTTATTCGGAGACCCACACGTTTGCCTCTTCGAGACGAGCAGTTGAAAAAGTGGCTTTGGCGTCTGATGCGTCCAACAATATATACACAAAAACACAAACATAAAAACAATCAATAAAATAATAAACACAAAAACAATAAAATAATAAATTTGTTCCTTTCAATTTACCTTTTTCGTAAAAAAATGCATTTCTTGTTCGTAACAATTCTCTTCCAAATAACCCTTCCTGTTCAAAATCAAATTTACCCTAAGCAATGACTCAGGTACTATGCATGCTTCTTTATATATGTAGGGTAATTTATACTTAAATGTTACCTCTCTTGTCATTCAGCAATGGGTTTTAAAAATCAAGTATTATCCTGGGCAATCTTACTTCTCTTCCCCTTCTACACCATTTCATTCTTCTTGATCATGCCCATCATCCAACTCCTAATATCTCTAAACCATTCCAGTTGCTTTCCGGAATCTTCCTTCATTATTCAACCCGAGTCAGTTTGGTTCGACCACTTCATGCGTTTTGCGACACGGTTCTTAACATATCTCGGTACAGCAAGAATGAGTTTGAAGAGAAGATGGAGTGTGTTATATGTCTGTGTGATATTGATGAAGGTGACGAGATGAGAGAACTGAAATGCAGGCATTTGTTTCATAGGTCGTGTTTGGATAGATGGTTTGAGCTCGGCGGGGTTGTGTGCCCTCTTTGTAGGGATGATATTGCAGGGATGACATTGTTCCTTTTATCTGTCTTCTGTTCTATTTATTTAGAAACAGTTTATTAGATGTAAGGTAAAAACAAGGGAAAAATTAAATGCTATACAGACAGCTTTAAATCATATTATTCATAAAGAAAAGATCTTACTTCAACAAATTCAAGTAAACATTTTGCTAAAGTAAAATCAGACAATAACTCATGGCCTCAGCTTTCAAGCTTGCAAAAGATCTTTGCTTACATGGAGATGAAGTGCTCAACTGGGTGGGGCTTTAAATTGGTTTAGTTGATTGTGTTGGATAATTAGTTAGGTGTTAATGTTGTTTACTAGCTGGTCCTTCAATACTTAGTTCATGTTTTTCTCTAACTCTAATACATGTATAATAGTCGGCCTAAAAAAAAGTAGAAGAAATTGGTTATATATATATATATATATATATATATATATATATATGAGGAGCGTTCAATGACACCCCAAATAGTGAGCACCCCAATTGCCCACCTCTCTCTGCCTCTCATTTATTATAAATTATGTTAGTGGAAGGAGAGAGAGAACAGTGGAGGGAGAGAAACGGAATGTGGAGTGGAAATCAGGGGGCATTTAGGGGTGCTGCACTATATGGGGTGTCATTGAACGCTCGCATATATATATATATATATATATATATATATATATATATATATATATATATATATATATATATATATATCCTCTTACAAGTTAACTATAATATCATGGCAAGAGAGTCTAGCCAAATCGAACTCATAACCTCTTGCTTTATGTCTCAACACCTTAACTAGTTGAGATAAGCATGTTTGTCAAACTTTGAAATTAGGTTAGAGGACAACTATTTGTTACTAACATGAGCATGTTGGGTGTGTTTTGATAACAAAGTACATATGTACTTTTAATTCGAGTAATTTAAAACATATATACAACTGGATTATTTATTCATTGTTATTTGTCATAAATTTATTTAGTTCAACTGCAAGTAGACATCCACAAATTTACTTAGTTCAACTGCAAGTAGACATCCACAAATTTATTTTATATAATTTTTATAAAGTGGAAATTAGATTCAAGGGATTATCATTTCAACATGGTAAGACACGACGTAAACAACATGATAAAAACTACATACATCTTCAAAGCATCCATTACTTGAATATAAAAACAAAACTGAATGTACTTACAAGTTAACTCAGGTTATCACAGATCTATGCAGTATTTTAAAGAACCAACTCAAACTCGATCCAGCAGCATTATAACCTCACACCTTGAAGCGTTATAGTCTTCAAAATGAAATACAGTTGCGTGCGCATGAACCTAATAACCCGAAAAATAAACCCTTAAACTCAACACTTAAAAACTGCACTTTCCTAAAATTGAATAACACTAAGTTCTTGCATTTCTTGTGTATCCTCATAATTTTATTATAGGAGCATTTAGTTTTATGGACACATTATAAATTGGAAATTTGCATCAAGGGCTTACTAGTCAGTCCCAATTTTTTTTTAAGGACACGACTTTTAATCTATTATTTTCCAGGACAAATATCAAAATATGCGCACGTCTTCATCTTCTCAAACAACGTTCGTATCTTCTGAAATCAGGTGCTCGTGGAAATTAGGAAAATATTAGGTCGTCGTTTCTTGTGCAATCAAAGCGCTCGTTGACTTTTTAGGGAAAAAATTAGACGTTAGTTTCTTCTGAAATAAATTCGACTTTAACTGTGGAAAATTGTGAGGCAATTTTGTTCATTTGGATAGGCTAATCGATTTTCGCTGTTCAATTGATTGTTCTTTGGTGAGTCTCTATTTTATTTGGTCTTTTTCATTGTCAATTCGATGTTCTCTTAGACGGTGTTCTTATATGCAACCTTTTTGAAAGGGCGAAGTGGTATATTGATGGTTGCCACTAAAATAATGGAAATTAAGTTACTGATTTTGATTTTTTTTCCTTTACTGTTGTATTTACTTTGTACTGTTTGCATTATTTCCTTGTTATAAATTTATGTAACATAGTTCTGTATATAAGTGATTGTTCTATTGAATTTTTGTGTGTACATATTGCATTGTTGTTTAGGCATTGGTCTACTGTTATATAGTACTGCTTCAATTTAGTGCATTTGGTTGTTTCAAATGTAGTAATATCCCGTTCAATTCATTATAGTTCTTCTGCGTTAGGGATTAGCATGTGAAATTATTGCAAAAATGAATTTAGGCTCACAATTTAGTTCTACTAAAATAAAGGATGATCAATGTTATATTTAGATGTTTTATTTTTTTTAGTTTAGTCATCAAATGTCATGATACCTACTGGTTATATTGGATTCACCAGAACTTATTATATTTCAAACGAAAAATGCATAGATGTTTTTATCTCTAACATCTTCAATCTAAATGTATTAGTTACAAAGTAAGTACAAATGTTTAACATACATCCATGCTCCTTCTCATTGTAAGATAACCCTCAAACGTTTCACAATGTTTTTAATGTTGTATGTATATTTGATCCAAAACAAACACTGTAAAAGATTTAATGTTCTTTAATTTGATGTACCAGGTGTTACTGTATACAGGAGTTAAAAGAGATAAGTGCATTTATCTTTAAAGATAAAGAATTAAATAACATATTAAGCTGTACTTACATATCATAGTTACTACTACATGCTAAACATATTTATCATTTTTCTCGTGATTTGAAGTTCTTACATAAGGTATACAAATGATTTAAAACAAAAAACAGAAAAGATAAAAGCATATATGTTTTAGAAGTTCGAACATAAGTATTTGTATTGTAGGCATGAATTATGTTTTTACTGTTTTTATGTTAATATTTTTATTATTTAGAAGTTCTTATATAAGATAAAATCATATATGTTTTATGTTAATATTTTTATGTTTTTATATAAGATAAAAGCATAACTATGCGAAAAAAATAAAAAAAGATTGAGACGACCCGAAATCCCGTTCAGATGGAACAAGGGTTATCTTTGGAATATAACACAGAAACAGATAATAGCAGAACAAAATTAAATAAATACACCAGATAATGAACAATAGAATATACTGGATAAAAGTAATCATCAGAGTTACACAGTATACAGGATCTTACTTAGTACAAATACAGTTCAGCTATACATAAATGTCTACAGCGGAAAACAAACAAAATATGTACAATAGGAGCTGAACAGCATAAAAAGAGATAAATGATATAATCCATCTTCAGCTCCAGCTATCCAGAAAGAACCAGCTAAACCTGAATACAAGGCTGCCCGTGTAGAAAAAGGGGCACCCGAGTTTGAGAGTGAAACAAACTACGAGTCAGTCATGGGACTGGTATGAGAAATCTACTCAACACATATATAATATGGCTAATCACAGGACCACGCCACTTTCGTGGAACGGGTTTACTCCATCGGATTGCCAGTGCTTTAAAACAAATCTTTCTTTTAAACATCGCTATGCTTTTTATAAAAATGAAGCCATTATAAGACTCAGTTCCCATCACACAATGCAACGCAAACCGGAGGATAGAGTTTTTACCTTATAACGGCCAAAATATGATTGATACGAATAAAACAAAGGCATTTGATATTATTTCTAGTGTTTACATGTTTTGAAAAAAATTTCAAATCATAACTATCAATCATAGACGGCATTAGTTCCCCATACCACTATGTCGCCATATATAGGTATACAATCAAAACCGCATAGTCACGTAATTGGAAATTGGATTTCCGTCATGAATCAAGGCAAAAGATAGTCCTTACCGAATTCGAGACAATCTAGCCCATGTCTCAGGATCAGAGCTCGAGTGACCCTAGGAGCGACAGGGCCGGTCCACCGATGTGGATTAAAATTCCTAAACAATACGTTTCCCCGCCCTTTGGGGCGTAAACGAGCCAACGAATGACTCCATCGGACCCGGATCGTCCGATCAAACCGAGGCGCCTCGCAACAGCAAAAACCACATAGGTGAAAAGTATATAAATGTCAGGGTTGGTAGGTCACTGACACCACCCTAGCTAGAAGGAAACGCATGCCTTCCCTGAGGTCCTTCCTCCCGTTTCTGGTTTATACCGGGGTGTGAGGCTCGCGAATTCACGTTATACACAAAGCTACGCCACACAGGCGGTGCTTTGATCATCACCACAAGACTTTGCTTTTCAACATAAGTCCTGATCACTGCATCTTAGCATGCCACACAGGCAATTCATGCCATGCGACTGAGGTCCATCGATATACAACCTCTGAGCTCGTGCGTCTCAGAGAAGGGCGTTAAGCAAAAGAATAAATTCTCCACCGCCAAACAGATGTATATTTAATAGAAATCAGTCAACACAGAATAAAATCCAATGTCAGACACACAGTCCATTTACAAGTCCGTTCTGGGTCTGAACGAAACCGGAGGCACTAAATACCTCGCAAATCCTTCGATCACCACGTACGTCTGGACGATCACCACTCATTATCCATATTTCGGGATGCCTCCCAATCAGGACCTCGGTTACCATCCAAATGAGGTGAAGATCTCCGGTCTTCGACCATCGTCTTCATCTTCGACTTTCAATCGTCGGTCAATTATTTGAAATGAGAATTAACTAGGCCTTCTCAAATAATTCACGTATATTTAGAATTTCAAATCAATTTACTTCAATGGTTAAATTATTTGACAAAGCCAATCTTGTTCTTTAATGTAATTTTCACACCAAACACATTCAACCATAAAAAGCCACATAAATCGAGCAAATTCAGTTTATTTCCATTCCATATCGCTTATGATATTTTATAACTATTTATCGCTATTTTTATTTATTTTAAAATAGCTAATTTATTCAAAACGACGCTTCGGGCCATAAAGCGGCCGTGGCGCTGTTTTTCTTCAGATTTGATTTACACATATCTGAAAATCTAACCGTTGGATTTTTACACAGTTGGTGCCGTTGGAAAGATATTTCCAAGGCGAACCCGACGGTTGCAGTTTCAGGAAAATCCAATGGTCGGATTTCCCGCACTAGTTGTTTGAAATCACAGTTTCAAAATACGAACTTCACGGCCTCGTTTCGTTTTAATTTTATTTATATTTATGTAAATATAGTTCATTCAACAATTTCAATATCATTGTCACTTCAAATATTTCAATATCGTTCTCACTTCAAATATTTCAATATTGTTCTCACTTCAAATATTTCAATATCGTTCTCACTTCAAATATTTCACTAACGCCTTAAAATTTTGGAAAATTTCGCCACAACCTCCTTTGTACGGGAGGGCTGGAAAAATTCCCAAATAGCCACACGGGCGTCTCATGTCAAAAAGAAAAAGAGAAAGCCAAGCGGCTAGCCAACAGGCTCATAAAATCATCACCCAAACAAAGCAGTAAATGTGTACCTATTTGTCGGGCACAAAATTTTATTCCTCTTCTCTAGCCCCTTTGCTATAACCTGTTCAATAAATATGCATGTACATATATACAGTTCTTATCGTTTATCATTTTCCACTCAACTTCATACTTGATTTCCACTTGGTTTAAAAACACCATTCATTCTAATGTTGCATATATAGGCACAAATCATATCATTAGCTAATTAATGAATATTTCAACTCATATATATTTATAACGAGTGGCTATTTTTAACACTTCACATTTCAACGATTCGTGTATATAATAAAAATGGGATTTTTATTGTAAAACAATTCATTTCAAAACACTACTATTTTATATAGTTTGTATCGGTGATAAAAATAGGATTTTTCTTATAAAACAATTCCTTTCAAAACAAGATTATTTTACACAGTTCATATAGTCGATAAAAGGTGATTTTTATTATCAAACAATTTATTTCAAAATATGAATACCATTGAACACAGGAATTTCAAATCAACGAATGAATATCGATTCAACACATGAAGGTTTTCTATAGTTTCTATATATAGAAAAAAAGGTGTTTTTTATATTTAAACCGCGAATACCTTTCAACACATGAATTTCTAATCAACGAATGTATATCTGTTCAACACATGAAGGATTTCTATACAACGAATAAATATAGTTTCAACAAATGAAAATAATTCAAACACATGAATATTATTCAAAATTTCGGCAGCATAACGGCAGGGTAGTTAAAACCGGGCCGTCCCTAATACGGCTCCTTGCTCTACATTAAAACCTCGCGGTTTTTGACAATGGGGATCATGCATCTAGTTCGCACGCAGGCGGCATGTATATATTTATTTCATTTCCACAAACTAATCCTATGTGGTTTCAACCAAATATTTTTCAACCACAAACGGGTATTTTTCAACTACAATCAATCAATATCAACCACAAACAATCCCAAACAACCATTCGCTATCAATCAATTTTCACCAATCACAATCAATAAATATCGTCCATGGTTTGTGGACGAGGGGCGTATATATATATATATATATATATATATATATTTATATATAGCAATTCACTTTTATTTCAACACATATATATTTTTTTACAACGCATATATAACTTATACATCGAACATACAACTTATACAGGTTATCTCAACGTGGTATCAGAGCTTTGGTTAAGCTTAGTTCTGGAATATAACATTTGAACGAACTCGTCAGAAATAGAACCAGTAGTGTTCTAGGACGGGCAACTCAATACAGATAGGATCATTAATATCCTAGTATGAGTAAAGCAGAATGAAATTACACCTTGATAGACACATTTACATTTGAAGTATGTGTTTCTATATTTTAAAATACCTTTTCTGTGACCTGACACTTAATCTGCCATTTGCAGAAGTACTAGAAAATGAGGTTCAGAAACAGAAGAAATACAGAACCGGATATTGAGGCCCTATTAATCAAATATCGAAATATGGGTGGAATACCGTTCTCAGGTGAAGAATCTATTATGAAGACACATGCTTGGATTCGTTCGGCTGAAAAGATCTTTGATGGTTTAAAGCTGAGGGATGACCAGAAAAGATTACTGGCCTCCTGGGCACTTAAAGACGAAGCTTTGTTCTGGTGGGATTCAGTTATAGAGAGTAATCCAGAAGGTGATATCACCTGGGATATATTCAAAGTGACCTTCCTAGAAAGATTTACTCCGCCAGAAGTGACTGAGCGATTATGCGATGAATTTTCTTATCTGATACAAGGTGATATGACCATCCCAGAATATCATAAGAAATTCAACGAACTTTCTCATTTTGCTCCTCATCTGATTAAGGACCCAAAGAGGAAGAATCTTAGATTTATTCACGGACTTCAAAGGAAATACCAGAATAAAGTATTGGGGCATGTGAAGCTTCCTTTTTCTGAAATGATATACATGGCTTATCAGTACAAAGATCTCGACAGGAAAGGCATGTTGCGCAACGATGAGGAAGTCAGCTCTAGTAATACAATTGTGTCTGAAACTGATCGTCCTGAGGCAAGTACATTGTCTGAAGTCGGTAAGGAGCCCAAAGGAAATCGAAAAAGGGCCAGATCCGGAAAAGAACCAGTAACGGCAGCTGTATGCAATAACTGCCATAAGCCAGGGCATTTTCAGGGAAACTGCAAACCCTCGGAGAAGCGAATAAAGAGTGGATCTAAATCCGGTAATAAGTTTCAAGAGAATAGGAAGTGCAGTCAATGCCATCAGACCGGTCATCTTTCAAAGGCCTTCCCGCTGTTCAGAAAACCTAAAGCAGTACATGTAAATGAAGTGGTAGAAGTACCTGCATCCTCGTCTGCTCAGGAAAGATCTGATGTTTTAGAAGGCACGCTCAATGTCAAGAACATTCCAGTTAGAGTACTGTTTGACACAGGCGCGTCACGAAGCTTTATTGCAAAGAGTGCAGTCAAGAAGTTGGATTTGAGATTGAAGTAGCTCAAAGAACCAATGACGGTCCGAAATTCAGTTGGGGGTTCCATCGATCTCAGTTGGGTTTGTGGGGTGCCTGTCTCTTTTTCCTGCTATAAATTCCCTACTATCTCTATCGTCATGAATTTTGATGAATTCGATCTTATTCTGGGATTGGATTGGTTAACCAAATATGAGGCAGAGGTTAGATGCACTGAGAGAGTTGTTAAGGTAAAGGCACAATCAGGAAATTATATAACCATACCATGTGAAGGCCCGACATCAAATAGAAAAGACTTTTGGGCAGCTTTGAATGTTTCTCCAGCCCAAATAGAAAATGTCCCTGAAGTCATAGAGAATATTCCCGATCTAGTGAAAGACATTCCTGTTGTAAAGAACTATGCGGATGTATTCGAGGAAGTTGTTCGCTTACCTCCGCAGAGAGAAATAGATTTCAAAATTGCTTTAATTCCCAATGCAAGGCCGGTAGTTCACGCTATTCGAAGAATGTCCTTAAAAGTGAAGGAGGAATTAGACAATCAAACAAGACAGCTAGTATGGAAAGGTCTGATCAGGCCTAGTTTCTCTGATTGGGGTGCAGCAGTGGTGTTTGTCCCAATATCTGACGGTACTCTACGTCTATGTGTGGATTATCGTGATCTAAACAAGCAGACAATAAAGAACAAATATCCATTGCCGCGGATTGATGATTTGTTGGATCGATTAAAAGGAGCACAGGTATTTTCACGAATGGATCTAGCGACAGGCTTCCATCAACTTCGAATTGCCGAAGAGTGTGTTCCAATGACAGCGTTCAGAGGCCCCGACTTATTCTACGAGTGGTTAGTAATGCCGTTCGGCTTATGTAACGCTCCCGCTTACTTCGTCGATCTAATGAACAGAGTATTCAGAGGAGTATTGAATAAATTTGTTCTGGTTTTTATTGATGATATTCTAATCTTCTATAAATCAAAGGCCGAACATGAAAAACATTTGGAACAAGTGTTAGAAATTCTCAGAAAGAATGTGTTGAAAGCAAAGTTTTCCAAATATATCTTCTGGCAAGATGAGGTAAAATTTCTAGACCACGTTGTATCGAAAGAAGGAATTGCTGTGGATCCAAGTAAAATCACAGCTATTCAGAACTGGAAACAGCCCAGCACCCCCACTGAAGTCCACAGTTTTCTCGGATTGGCTAGCTATTATCGGAAGTTCGTTAAAGACTTTTCGAAGATATCTGGTCACTTAACGAAGCTTACAAAAAAGCATTCTAAATTCAAATGGACTCCAGAAAGTGAGGAGGCTTTCGAAGAGCTGAAGTTGAGATTAACAACTGCTCCAGTGTTAACCATCATAGATGGCAACCAAGATCTAAAAGTCGGGACTGATGCGTCTAGAGAAGGCCTTGGCGCAGTGTTAATGCAAAGAGGCCAAGTAATTGCTTATGCTAGCCGTCAACTGAAGCCACACGAGAAGAACTACGTAACTCATGATCTTGAGTTATTGGCTATTGTGTTCGCTTTGAAAATCTGGAGGCACTCTCTTCTGGGTGAGAGATTTGAACTGTTTACAGATCACCAGTCGTTAAAGTATCTGTTTACTCAGAAGGACTTGAATTTGAGGCAGCAACGTTGGCTGGAGTTTCTTGCAGCATATGACTTCGAAATTATATATACTCCGGGGAAAGCCAATGTCGTGGCCGATGCGCTGAGCCGAAAGAATGTAATGATCGCCAGCTTTATTATCACGACTTCCTTGATTGACAAAATATCTATTCTTCAGAAGGAGGATAAGTTTATTAAGGATATGATCAAAAGGATTCAGAAAGGCGAACCCTCGTGTTTTCAAATAGATAACGATGAGACCTTGAGGTTAAAAGGAAGGATTTGTGTTCCTGACATTCCTGAACTCAAAAGGGAAGTGTTAGACGAGTGTCACAAGTCCAAGCTGAGTATCCATCCTGGTGTGGCCAAAATGTATAACGATCTCAAACGAACATTCTGGTGGAAGGCTATGAAAAGATACATCTCGATATATGTTAGTCGATGCCCTACTTGCCAGCTAGTCAAAAGCGACCAACATAAATTGGCTGGATTATTACAACCACTGGAAGTTCCTGGTTGGAAGTGGGAGCATATCTCCATGGATTTCATTGATGGTTTGCCCAGAACCACAAAAGGAAATGACAGTATTTGGGTGATCGTAGATCGCTTCATGAAGACCGCCCATTTTATACCTGTCAAATCAAATAGAACCGCTCAGAGTCTGGCGCAAATTTACTTCAGGGAAATAGTTAGACTACATGGAATGCCGCTCAGTATAGTCAGTGATAGAGATACAATATTCACTAGCAAATTCTGGGAAGCATTTCAAGTCGAGCTGGGAACAAAGTTAAACTTGAGCACCGCTTATCATCCTCAGACAGACGGTCAGACTGAGAGGGTGAATCGCATTTTAGAAGATCTATTGCGGGCTTGTGTTCTAGATTTCGGTGGATCATGGGAAGACCATCTGCATTTGGCTGAATTCTCTTATAACAAAAGCATCCAGGCGAGTCTGACAATGTCGCCATTCGAAGCATTGTATGGTAGACCGTGACGATCTCCTGCTTGTTGGGTCGAACCAGGTAATAGACTTGTGTTGGGTCCTGATATGATTCGAGAAGCTGCCGACAAAGTCGATTTTATTAAGAAGCGATTACTCGCCGCTCAAAGCCGACAAAAGAGCTATGCCGATAGAAGAAGACGAGATATATCCTTTGCTGTTGGCGACTACGTGTATTTGAAAGTATCGTCGATGAGAGGAGTTATCCGGTTCGGTAAAACTGGAAAGTTGGCACCCAAATTCATTGGTCCGTTTCCTATTCTGGAACGGATCGGAACTCTCGCTTATAGGGTCAAACTGCCTGATTGGTTGCCTGGAGTTCATGATGTATTTCATATATCTCAACTTCGAAAGCACGTTCATGATCCAGACTTGACCGTGGAACAGCTCAACAGGATATTGAAATTACTCCAGAATTGGCTGTGAGAAGAGAGCCGCTAAAAATTATCGGCAAAGAAACCAAAGAGCTGAGGAACAAGAAGGTTCGCTTAGTCAAAGTGCAATGGAGTGGAGATCCGCGAGATTATACTTGGGAAACTGAGGAGAGCATTCAGAAAGCTTATCCTAGATGCCGAGTAGATATCTCTGATTGACTCCGGTGCAAGGTACATCTAACCTACTTTGCATTACCATTTAATTCTCTATTCTATTGCTATTTTATTCCCATGGATGTGCACTATTTATTCTATACTCTGAATGACTTTTAAAGGAATATAGGATTTGATTAGTATAGTTTTGGAAGGTTAAAAACAAATTGGTGTTGTGTGATTGTAGATTTATCAAACCACTTTTGACTTTGTTCCTTTTCGGGGACGAAAAGTTTTATGTGGGGGAGATTGTAACGACCCAGAAAATCTGAACCAATTTAAAAATTTTAAATTGGCTAAAATAATGGATTTTAAATATTTAAAATAAATATTTTAAATAATGTCGATGAAAACTGAGTTTGAATCGACAAATTGAAAACGAATATAATTAATTATAATTATAAATAAGGCCTGAAAGGGCGCTGTAGTTTCAAAAATCGAATTCAAACTTTGTCGGACTGTACCGGGTGCAAGACAAAAAGGATTTTAGTGAAACCAAAAATATTTAAATCTGTTAGTGAATACCTTTCTAACGAATCTGAAAAATCGAATTTTCATAGCGGAAAGCAAAAGTTATGGCCGAATGAATTTTCAGAATGATCGCTATGGAATTTATATAGCCCGTGAAATTGGTCATTTTGCATACGACCTCGGAATTCGACGAAACCACTTTTGTTGGATCCGGGATGTGAAGTTAATGCTAGGTTTCAAATTTCGTAATTTTTGAAGCTAGTATGTGAGCGTAGCAAAGGAAAATGTGTTTTGGTCAATTATAGTTAAATTGGATCGACCAGAAATGGGCCTTTTTCAAACAGTCTCAGAATTCGACGAAACTAGTTTTGTTGGGACCGTATCGTCAAAACATAGCTAGATTTATTTTTCCGGAATTTTTCGAATCAATTTGTGGCCCTGGCAAATTGAAATACACGTTCAAATTAAATATTGAATGTTTTATATTTTGATTTGAATGGAAACTGACTGAAACATTCGAATGGGCCTTCGAAACATATCCCATTGTGTTCGGAATGGGGGTAAAACGTTAGGGACGACAGTCGTTGGGTTTGAATTGGTGTTCGTCTGTGTAAGGGGTATTTTAGAGATTTTAGAAATTATAAAATAAAATAAAAAATTCCTATTGGCCCATAAAAATTTCTCTCTCCCCGTTTTCTCTTTCTCCCTCAGCCGATCGACGACGGCTATCTTCCACTCCTTCTCTCTTATTTTCCGGCGAATCCACGCATCAAAACACCAGGCCACAGTTCAACTTTTTGAAGAGCTCTCGACCACCTTTAAATCCATCTAAGATTCGTTGTCTATCATCAAGCGTGGGGGGAGATTCGAGCCTCCAAAGTCCAAGACTTTGGACCACCGTTGCGCGCGCTATAGGGCGTCGAACTGAGCAAGGTTGGTGGCGCCGGAAAGCCCCTTCGACCCTCTTCGACACTACAGCGGCTGATCGTCCCACCACTTCGCGGATTTGCAGAGAATTCTCGACCTAGTTTTGAACATTTTCAAAGGAGGTATCGGCTGTTTTATTTTATACTGATTTCGACAGTTTTAAAGTGTTGCAAACTTTGAAAAATCATATCTTTTTGCAATGTTAACGAAATTCTATAAAACAGGAAACTTCGTGACCGTGTGGACGCCTTCTACATTTTAGAAGAGACCGCGTATTTTTCTGAGCCTTCTGCTATTTTTGGTGAAGTGGAACCCAATGTGAGATTTCTAATTTAAAACCAATATGGAAAACGACAATGTATAAATTATATAGTCGATGTATGAGTTATATAAACGTTGTACACCTCATGTATAAGGGTTGTATAAGTTGTATGTTCGATGTATAAGTTATATATGCGTTGTAAAAAAATATATATGTTAAAATAAAAGTGAATTGCTATATATATGTATGTATGTATATATATATATATATATATATATATATATATACACGCCCCTCGTCCACAAACCATGGACGATATTTATTGATTGTGATTGGTGAAAATTGATTGATAGCGAATGGTTGTTTGGGATTGTTTGTGGTTGATATTGATTGATTGTGGTTGAAAAATACCCGTTTGTGGTTGAAAAATATTTGGTTGAAACCACATAGGATTAGTTTGTGGAAATGAAATAAATATATACATGCCGCGTGCGTGCGAACTAGATGCATGATCCCCATTGTCAAAAACCGCGAGGTTTTAAGGTAGAGCGAGGAGCCGTACTAGGGACGGTCCCGGTTTTAACTACCCTGCCGTTATGCTGCCGAAATTTTGAACATTCATGTGTTTGAATTATTTTCATTTTCTTAAACTATATTTATTCATTGAATAGAAAACCTTCATGTGTTGAACTGATATTCATTCGTTGATTAGAAATTCATGTGTTGAAAGGTATTCGCGGTTTAAATATAAAAATCACCTTTTTTCTATATATAGAAACTATAGAAAACCTTCATGTCTTGAATCAATATTCATTCGTTGATTTGAAATTCATGTGTTCAATGGTATTCATATTTTGAAATAAATTGTTTGATAATAAAAATCACCTTTTATCAACTATATGAACTGTGTAAAATAATCTTGTTTTGAAAGGAATTGTTTTATAAGAAAAATCCTATTTTTATCACCGATACAAACTATATAAAATAGTAGTGTTTTGAAATGAATTGTTTTACAATAAAAATTCCATTTTTGTTATATACACGAATCGTTGAAATGTGAAGTGTTAAAAATAGCCACTCGTTATAAATATATATGAGTTGAAATATTCATTAATTAGCTAATGATATGATTTGTGCCTATATATGCAACATTAGAATGAATGGTGTTTTTAAACCAAGTGGAAATCAAGTATGAAGTTGAGTGGAAAATGATAAACGATAAGAACTGTATATATGTACATGCATATTTATTGAACAGGTTATAGCAAAGGGGCTAGAGAAGAGGAATAAAATTTTGTGCCCGACAAATAGGTACACATTTACTGCTTTGTTTGGGTGATGATTTTATGAGCCTGTTGGCTAGCCGCTTGGCTTTTTCTTTTTCTTTTTGACATGAGAGGCCCGTGTGGCTATTTGGGAATTTTCCCAGCCCTCCCGTACAAAGGAGGTTATGGCGAAATTTTCCAAAATTTTAAGGCGTTAGTGAAATATTTGAAGTGAGAACGATATTGAAATATTTGAAGTGAGAACGATATTGAAATATTTGAAGCGACAACGATATTGAAATTGTTGAATGAACTATATTTATATAAATATATAAATATAAATAAAATTAAAACGAAACGAGGTCGTGCAGTTCGTATTTTGAAACTGTGATTTCAAACAACTAGTGCGGTAAATCCGACCATTGGATTTTCCCGAAACCGCAACCGTCGGGTTCGCCTTGGAAATATCTTTCCAACGGCACCAACTGTGTAAAAATCCAACGGTTAGATTTTCAGATATGTGAATCAAATCTGAAGAAAAACAGCGCCACGGCCGCTTTATGGCCCGAAGCGTCGTTTTGAATAAATTAGCTATTTTAAAATAAATAAAAATAGCGATAAATAGTTATAAAATATAATAAGCGATATGGAATGGAAATAAACTGAATTTGCTCGATTTATGTGGCTTTTGATGGTTGAATGTGTTTGGTGTGAAAATTACATTAAAGAACAAGATTGGCGTTGTCAAATAATTTAACCATTGAAGTAAATTGATTTGAAATTCTAAATATATGTGAATTATTTGAGAAGACCGAGTTAATTCTCATTTCAAATAATTGACCGACGATTGAAAGTCGAAGATGAAAACGATGGTCGAAGACTGGAGATCTTCACCTCGTTTGGATGGTAACCGAGGTCCTGATTGGGAGGCATCCCGAAATATGGATAATGAGTGGTGATCGTCCAGACGTACGTGGTGATCGAAGGGTTTGCGAGGTATTTAGTGCCTCCGGTTTCGTTCAGACCCAGAACGGACTTGTAAATGGACTGTGTGTCTGACATTGGATTTTATTCTGTGTTGACTGATTTCTATTAAATATACATCTGTTTGGCGGCGGAGAATTTATTCTTTTGCTTAACGCCCTTCTCTGAGACGCACAAGCTCAGAGGTTGTATATCGATGGACCTCAGTCTCATGGCATGAATTGCCTGTGTGGCATGCTAAGATGCAGTGATCAGGACTTCTGTTGAAAAGCAAAGTCTTGTGGTGATGATCAAAGCACCGCCTGTGTGGCGTAGCTTTGTGTATAACGTGAATTCGCGAGCCTCACACCCCGGTATGAACCAGAAACGGGAGGAAGGACCTCAGGGAGGGCATGCGTTTCCTTCTAGCTAGGGTGGTGTCAGTGACCTACCAGCCCTGACATTTATATACTTTTCACCTATGTGGTTGTTGCTGTTGCGAGGCTCCTCGGTTTGATCGGACGATCCGGGTCCGATGGAGTCATTCGTTGGCTCGTTTACGCCCCAAAGGGCGGGGAAACGTATAGTTCAGGAATTTTAATCCACATCGGTGGACCGGCCCTGTCGCTCCTAGGGTCACTCGAGCTCTGATCCTGAGACATGGGCTAGATTGTCTCGAATTCGGTAAGGACTATCTTTTGCCTTGATTCATGACGGAAATCCAATTTCCAATTACGTGACTATGCGGTTTTGATTGTATACCTATATATGGCGACATAGTGGTATGGGGCACTAATGCCGTCTATGATTGATAGTTATGATTTGAATTTTTTTTCAAAACATGTAAACACTAGAAATAATATCAAATGCCTTTGTTTTATTCGTATCAATCATATTTTGGCCGTTATAAGGTAAAAACTCTATCCTCCGGTTTGCGTTGCATTGTGTGATGGGAACTGAGTCTTATAATGGCTTCATTTTTATAAAAAGCATAGCGATGTTTAAAAGAAAGATTTGTTTTAAAGCACTGGCAATCCGATGGAGTAAACCCGTTCCATGAAAGTGGCGTGGTCCTGTGATTAGCCATATTATATATGTGTTGAGTAGATTTCTCATACCAGTCCCATGACTGACTCGTAGTTTGTTTCACTCTCAAACTCGGGTGCCCCTTTTTCTACACGGGCAGCCTTGTATTCAGGTTTAGCTGGTTCTTTCTGGATAGCTGGAGCTGAAGATGGATTATATCATTTATCTCTTTTTATGCTGTTCAGCTCCTATTGTACATATTTTGTTTGTTTTCCGCTGTAGACATTTATGTATAGCTGAACTGTATTTGTACTAAGTAAGATCCTGTATACTGTGTAACTCTGATGATTACTTTTATCCAGTATATTCTATTGTTCATTATCTGGTGTATTTATTTAATTTTGTTCTGCTATTATCTGTTTCTGTGTTATATTCCAAAGATAACCCTTGTTCCGTCTGAACGGGATTTCGGGTCGTCTCAACGATAAAAGCATATTTATTTTATGTTAATATTTTTATACATTAATTACGCACGAATTACGAACATAAGTCTTTTTATGTTTTAGAAATTCGAACATATATGTTTTAGAAGTTCGAACATGTGGTTCTACTGCTTTTTGAAGAAAAAAAAATCATTTTATCTTTTATTGATAAATTTTTTAATTTACCTGAATTTAGTGATAATTTTGTAATGGCTGATGCTGAAACTTTAATGATGAATTTGATAATCAATTTCCAATGTCGGATGATGTTATTCAGATAACTGAGCATGAGTTTTTAATCTGTAATATGGTTCTACTGCTTTTCGAAGAAAGATAGATCATTTTATCTTTTACTGGTAATATTTTTCAAGGTCGTGACATAATTTGTTATTAACAGTATATTGTATCTACATGAAGATATTTCGTGCACTATTACATGTAACTATTTGTTTTTATTGCTCTATGAAGAAATATAAATAATATGTGGTAATATTCAAAAAATAATATGCAATAGTAATATATTTTCAATAAAAGAAAAATGTATTATCTTTTTTAACTGAGCATTAGAATCCAATTGGTCATTGAAAATTCATGATCATTTATCAGAATTTCATCATCAGATTAACATTAGTTGTGTTACATCTTGCTAGTTAACATTAGACATTAAAATTCATCATCAAAACGAATAAGATGAATGTAAATATCAGTTCTTAGTTAAATCCTACATGTTGGGCATAATATATTAACATCATTTCTCAGGTTGGAGCGTGTTGCTATGGTTCTTCTAACTCATAATTTCACCTCAGATTTATTGCTATATAATTCTTAATCATCTAACTCGTTATTTCAATTGTGAACTCATGGTGGTGTAACAAATAAAAGCAGCTATGGTTCTTCCTAATATTGTGTTTTCCAAACTGTAGCAATCTCAAGGCAAATCATTGGATGTCCGGGTTTTTATTTTCAGGATCTAGCGTTACTTTTAGCCATGGTTTTCTAATAGTTGTTTCTAATAATATGAATTTTGATGATTATTATACTGAACGATTTTAATGAACATCATTGGTTTATCACTCATCTTGCTCTACATCTCGTGTAAACTTGAGAATAAAATAACTGAATAAATTCAGCTTCCACACAAAAAGCTAAATAATTTTATCTTTTTCGTCAAACTTATATTTTGATGTGGAAGTGTTTTTCTAATATGCATATATGGTAATTTGCCTTCATGTTTAACTTTTAAACGTACAACTAAGTAAATTTTCTAATATATATAGGTGATGAATGCAGTGGATGGTCATGGGTTATGTGTGTTTGGTTTGGCTAGTGAAAAGAGGGTGCATGGTTTGTAGTATTTAGAGGGGAGGTTTACGGAAGAGAGAATCATAGTGAGCTGGGTAGTTAGAAGTGTTTTAAAGTAGGTTTGAATGATGCGTACGTGAATGGTTACTTGATGAAGTGAAGGAGGACTGTTGTGTTTCAATGATGGATAGTTGGTTTCAGAGTGCACAGAAATGCAACAGAGAGAGACGATGAGAAACCAATGGAAATCAACTGTAAAAACAAATTAGGACAAGATGTAAAAATAATATTGCAAGTGCAATGTAAAATGTTTTTATTACTCTAAATTCAATTTGTTTGATAAGTTTGCACCAAAATTTGGTTTGCTTTTATGGAAATGAACAGAGAGAAGAAAATGAAAGAAGCTAAAACAATGTAATGCAATGCAACTAAAACAAAAGAACAACCCAAAGAAAAAGCACTAGCACATGCAAACTGAAAGGTTCATAGCTATTTTTTTTTTTTTTCCTTTTTTTTCTTTTTCTTCTTTTTTTTTTGCTGTAAAATGCAATTAGAACTTACAGCATATACAATTGGCTTGGAAAAAAAATATAACGGTATCAAATTGTATTCTTTTTCCACTACGCTATCCAAAATGATAAACACATTTACCTTTTCAAGCAACAACCTTTTTTTTGGTTATTTTCATATGTTTATTATTTTAAAAAGATAAATACATTTATCTTTTTATGTTTTCACACTATACAATATACATGTTATATTTCTATCATATGTTTTCATATAATTTTGACTTAAGAGAATTTATCATATGTTGAAACAAAGAAGCTTAGATGACCATATAATTTTCATATGTTTATTAATTTCAAAAGATAAATACATTTATCTTTTTAAATAATTTACATGTTTTCACACAATATAATATACATATTATATGATTACGAGTAAGTGAATTTATCATATGCTGCAATTAAGAAACTCAGACAATCATATGATTTTGATATGTTTCTTATTTTAAAAAGATAAATACATTTATCTTTTTAAAAAAGTTATATGTTTTCATGAAATGTAATATACATTTTATATTCTTATCATATGTTTTCAAAATACCATAAGTAAGGAAACATCCAATACATTAAAATCATACTGCATAGCCATGGTAGCTCAAATGGAAGAGTGCACAAACCATTACAAGGAAATTCGAGCATATAAAACAATCCAGACCAATGTAGGCTACAAGTCAAAACATGTATAGAAGAATCCACAATATCAAAAATAAGGTAGTGAAAATGAAGCATATAACAACACATGGTCAATTTAAAGTAGAAAAGAATAGGGATCACGGAGCAATAACAATTTACATGGAGGTGTCCAATGTGTTGGTTTGATATTAAACAAAATAAGAGTGCACTAGTTATGAGTATACAACACATCAGTTAAAATGGAAAATATATAACAGTTTCCATAATTGTAAAGACCCGTAACTTCCCCGGTAAGGAAAGAGCGGATACTTTGAGGACATAACAAATCAGAGCACAAACAAAAGAACATTTCATTGTTTATTACAACAATTCCATCAGAATACAAGAATATACAGAGTATTAAAAAATAATATACATTATAAAATATCAGAGATTACAATACATAACATAGCAGCGAAAAACAATACAATACACAACTAGAAGTAATAAACGGATATAGAGCTTTCCGAGTATCGTTCCAGCTGTAAATCAGGATCCTGTGAATATAAATCTGCAAAACCAAAACTACTAGCTGCCCGTGTCAAAATAAGGGCACCCAGAGTTTAGGTTAAAACAATAAACTCCAAGTCAGTCATGTGACTGGTGTGAGAACTAAAACAGTTATTAGTCTTTATTTTAAAGTTAGGTAAATCAAGGGACCACGCCATATAACACGAAATAGGTTTCCTCCCAAGAATACCAATGCATAAAACAACAGCGCAATGCTAAATAAAGAAAAATGAAGCTATTATAAGACCCAGATCCCATCACACAATGCAACGCAAGCCGGAGGATGGGGTTTTTACCTTATAATAGCCAAGAATGCTTGGTATGTTAAAACAAATCATTTGATACTATTATAAGTGCATATTGTATAAAACAACTTCAAATCATAAGTATCAATCATGCACGACATAACTGCCCCATACCAATATGTCGCCATATATAGGTTATACAATCAAAACCGCAAAGTCAAGTATTGGAAGTTGGATTTCCATCTGTGAACCGAGGAAAAAGATAGTCCTCTATCAATTCGAGACTCTCTAGCCTGAGCCTCAGGATTAGAGCACGAGTGACCCTTGGATCGTCAGGGCCGTTCCGCCGATGTGGATTAAAATGCCTGAACACTACGTTTCCCCACCCTTTGGGGGCGTAAATGAGCCAAATGACTCCATCGGCTCCACACAGTCACCGATATATCCGAGGCGCCTCGCAACAGCAACAACCACACAGGTGAAAATAATAAAATTGTCAGGGCTGGTAGGTCACTGACACCACCATAGCTAGAAGGAAATGCATGCCCCCCCGAGGTCCTCTCCCGTTTCCGGTTCACAACCAGTGTGTGAGGCTCGCGAATCAATGCTACACAAAGCTATGCCACACAGACGGTGCTTTGATCATCAACCACAAGACTTTTCTTTTCAATAGAAGCCTTGATCATTTGCCACTTAGGCATGCCACATAGGCAATTCACTCCATGCGATTGATATCCATCAATATATAACACCTGAGCTCGTACGTCTCAGAGAAGGGCGTTAAGCAAGAGAATAAATTCTCCGCCGCCAAACAGATATATATTTAATAGAAATCAATCACATAAAATAAAATCCAATGTCAGACACACAGTCCCTTTACAAGTCCATTCTGGGTCTGAACGAAACCGGAGGCACCTTGTACCTCGCATATCCATCGATCTCCAAGTACGTCTGGACATCACCAATTGATTCCCTCCTCTTGGGTGTACAGCCCAATCAAGATCATCAGTAATCACCCAAACGATATGAAGACCTCCGCTCTTCGACCACCGTCTTCATCCTCGACACATCGTCGAATCAGTTATTCAGAATGGGATAAACCCGGTCTTTCTGAATAACTCGCGTATATAATAAACAAGTTTTACACAAACACAACATACGCCTCATTCCAATTCAGAATATTCTTTTATTCAAATATTATATACTTCGGGAAAGGTTCCCATTAATTATATTAAAGATAAATTCTTTAAATTTATTCTTCAATCTTCTTTTGAATATCAATTCAAATTAGTCGGGATTAACGAACCACACCGCAGTTATCATTTATTTTATTTACCAATCCCAGCCTATTCATCCCATGAAGTAAAATAGGTCATACTTCATATCTAACACCACGGTGTTATCGGTAAATTCAATTACCATTTCATGTTCAAATCTAATTAAAGATTTAACTATCGCCTGGAGCAAAACTGGTGATACCCCATTCTCGATCACTTCAATCTAATTAAAGATTCATTAAAACTCCACTTAGTTTTAATCTTCCAAAAAATTAATATCCTATCTTTAACTGGGTTAAAGAACCAATGTCATCTAAAACACGGTTCACGATAAACCCAAAATCACATTCCATTAATTATCGGGTTAAAGAACAAGTGTTATTTAAAACGCCGTTCACGATAAACGCAAAAATCATTTCCAATTCAATTCCAATTAAATACCATTTAATTGGTACACTTCATTAAATCTAAATAAAAAGATTTAATCTTTTTCTCAACTGGGTTTAAGGACAGTGTTAATGAAGACACCATTCACGACAAACCCAAATCACATTTGATTAATTATCGGGTTAAAGAACAAGTGTTATTTAAAACACCATTCACGATAAACCCAAAAATCAATTCCAATTCAATTCCAATTAAATACCATTTAATTGGTACACTTCATTAAATCTAAATAAAAAGATTTAATCTTTTTATCAATTGGGTTTAAGGACAGTGTTAATGAAGACACCATTCACGACAAACCCAAATCACATTTGATATTGAATACAAGGCTCTGAATAGAAAATATATCAGCTTATATTCAATATCAAGTTCTACGACCAACAAATATCGTATTGGAAATAACGACATAAATATATCTTTCAAATTCCTATAACAATATCTGTATCATCACGAAATCCAACATCGAAATATTCCAAAGACAATTTCGATTCAAATCCATTCCAATTCAATTATTGGAAATTCTGGTTACTTTTAAAACCATTTCAAATCCACTTTATTTATTTTAAAAATAAATAGAATTATAATTCTAGTTCAAAACTAGTTCATTTTGATAAAAATCTATTTTCATCTTTTCAAATATGGAATTTTTCATCCCAATTCTTCACAAATCATTTCTTATGATTTTACACAAATTATTACTACTTTTAATAATTTTATCAAGGCCCGTACAGTCGATTTCCATCAACGGCCGTTGAACTGCACTTACACCGACCTTTTCCAAATTTGATTTGGACATAATTCCAAATCCAACCGTTAGATTTCAAATATCTAATATTCATTAGAAATATCTTTTCGATACGAACCCAGTGGTTCTGGTTTTAGGAGAATCCGACGGTCGGATCTCCCGTAATATCCATTCGAAGTCAATGGTCGAAATTCGCGAACTGCCACGGCGCGACGCGTTCTATTCAGGCCATTATATATATATATATAATATATTATATATATTTCATCGATTTCCTTTCAAAACGTATTTTATAAATTGTTTTAAATTCGTTTACGAAACGATTTCAACTTCATATTCAATTTCGAATCAAAATTGAATATTCCTCATCATCAATATACAAATGACAATATTTTCAAAACGTTATATTTTGAAATCAGTTTCATTCTCTATATTCATTATAAAAATTAGTAAAATCGATATAAATATCGTTCACGTCAAAATGGCGTTAATGTAATCTACACGGCTTTTATTCAACGCAGGAATGTTTATTCCATTCAACACATGAATATATTTTCAATTCAACACATGAATTTATTTTCAATTCAACACATGAATTTATTTTCTATTCAACACTCTAATTTATTTTCAATTCAACACATGAATTTATTTTCTAAATTGGAACGAGGCCCAATCAATTAACATATAACGTTAATTATATGGATTCCCCATAACTCATGTATGTAACAGCAACGATAAATCATCAACCGTCATCCAGAGTGCACCACACAAATGCAAAAGCATTAAATATAAATAATTAATGCTTATGCAGTCTGTCAACCCATCGATTGACATACAACTAAACAATCGGGATTAGTGTACGTCAAATATCATCCCAATACCCGTGTGGGGTTTCAATCAATCAAACACATATTTTATTTGTGCAGTTGGGTGATGTGTAAAATTTATCGACCCAATCAATATCAGTCAAATCAATGTATATAAACAAATCGTCCGATTTGTTTATAAATATTTATTTTATATACACGTTAAAAATCATATTTTGAACTATAAAATATTTTCCACTATAAAATATTTTATTTGATTCCACATCACACAATCAAATTTCACAACACAGAAATCAAACAAACAAGTCATCCATGGTCTATGGACGACGGGTGTCGGGTGCTACTAAACACAGTCTGCATCCTAGTATATATTTCAAACTAGAAATAAAAATAAAAGTAAGGAGTTCTCACCGATTAGCTAAACCAAACACCGCGACTCTTCATATGTAGGAAATCTCGCTGTACTCGCCATTGGTCACTTTCATTGTCCTTATGCACTACATATATAAAAATCGCATCTTTACATTGTTGCTATGCATATAAAAATCATATTTTTATAATTGCTCTGTATGGATAAAAAATTCTATTTTTACGCCGCTACTATATGTATAAAAATTCTATTTTTACGCCGCTACTATATAGATAAAAATTCTATTTTTACACCGCTACTATATTGATAAAAATTCTATTTTTACACCGCTACTATATAGATAAAAATTCTATTTTTGCACCGCTACAACATAGATAAAAAATCTATTTTTACACCGCTACTATATAGATAAAACTACAATATAGATAAAAAAATCTATTTTTACACCGCTACTATATAGATAAAAAGTCTATTTTTATCCTTATCACTATATAAAAATTATATTTTTAACCTTTTAAAAAATCGTAACTTTTCCCACAAAGATCTAATCCTTTTTTTGCTATTCTATATATATAAATCAAATTTTTATACTCGCTACCTCATGGTAAAAGTCCAATTTTTATATCATTGCCATATATAATAAAACTATTTTTTTTAAAATAAAATCATTTTAACTCCATTTACATAAATAAATAAAATAAATAAACTCACTTTTCTATCATCGAACTCGGGCTGGAGAGGCTCGGACGGGTGGCATCTGTCTACTGGCGGATACGGCGGTCTTGGATTTGAGGCAGCGGGTTTTAAATCCAAGAAGAGGGGATAGGGGCGGTGGCGCTGGGCAGGACTGAGAGTGGGGGAGGTGTGGCGTGGGGTCTGGTCGGAGGTAGGGGCGTGGCAGGCGGATGGTGGGGCTAGGGTTCGGTGGTTTTAACGAAGGAGGAGCTAGGAGTGAGGGTAGAGAGGAGAGAGAAGGGGAAAGCAGGGGGTGTCGCGTTGGGGTGGGGGAGTCCGGCAGTGGGCGACGCCGCCTAAAGGGGCGCAATGGATCCCGATAGAGACTCCATTGTTTTTTTCTTTTTTCTTTTTTTATTCAATTTTGAACGGTCAACGGTGGGAGAGAGAAAGGGATTGGGGGTGGGATATATAATATATATTATTTTATTTAATTAATTTCAAAAAGCAACTTTTTATTTTGACTTCGAAATCGAACCCACCGACTGTCGTCCATAGCTAATTACCCTCATTCTGAACACAATGGGATATGTATCGTAAGCCAGTTCGGCTGTTTCGATCAGTTTCCATCAAAATCAAAATATAACTCCATATATTGAATTTGAACGTACATTTCAATTTATCGGGGCCACATAAGAACTCTAAACATTCTCGAAAATTATTTTCTAGCTTCATATTGACGATACAGTCCTAACTAAACTAATTTCATCAAATTTTGAGGCCGTTTGAAATATGGCCATTTTCCAATCGATTAAAATTAGCTGAAACTGGTCAAATGCGTTTTCCTTTGCCACACTCACATATTTATTCAGAAAATTATGAATTTTGAAACCTAGCATTGAGATCACGGATCCAACAAAAGTGGTTTCATCGAAAACCAAGGTCGTTTGCAAAATTTCCATTTTTAAGGGCCAGAATTCCATAGCGACTATTCTGAATTTACAACTGGGCACAACTTTCGATTTCCGCTATGAAGTTTCAATTTCTCAGATTCGTTGGAAAGATATTCTCAAATAGATTCTAATATTTTTTGTTTCACTAAAATCCGGTTTATTTTGAATCCTGTACTTTCATTTGAACTTTGAAATCGAATTATCGAACTACCGCGCCATTTTCAATTCCTTTTATAATTAAAATAAAATATTTATATTCTAACGACGTACTATACAAATATATACGTTCTAATTCTATTCAAAATAAATTTCTTGTCCTTTTTATTTAAAATAATTCATTTTAAATATTCAAAATTCGCTAAAATTACCAAAATAAAAATTTTAAATTGGCTCCAATTTCCGAGTTATTACAATCTCCCCCACTTAAAACTTTTCGTCCCCAAAAAGGAACGAAACCGAAAGTTGTTTTACAAACCAACTCAACTTTCAGTATTTTCATTACAGCTTAAGTTCTTCAACTTTTCAATTTTTAAGAACTTTTCAAATTTTTCAAAAATTTGGCTAATACCCTAAATTTTCGAAAAATTTCGCCATAACCTCCCCTGCACTGGGGACTTCGGGATATTTCAAATAGCCTCCCATGGCCCTCATCAATTCAAAAAGAAAAAGAAACAGCCAACGGCTAGCCAATCGGCTCATAAAATCATCCAAACCCAAAGAAATACAATTAACATGTACCTATTTGTTGGGCAAACAATTTTATTCCTCTTCTCTAGCCTCCTTGCTATGGCCTGTTCAATGTAAGTACATGTATATGTATGCAAATGCGACAAATTTTCAATACAATTCAATATTTGGTTTAATTTGGATAAAGGTTCAACATTTAATTAATCAAAACAGTAATCAAACAACACAACCATCAATCAATTTGTTGATTATAATTTCAAATTCATAACTTTGATATATAGTCAAAAATCATATTTTTGGTGCCAAATCACAACAATAGGCCCTATCTAATTTTGGTTCTCACACCAGTCTAATGGAAATATATAGATATCACGCTTTCGGTACTCGAATATAAATACTGATGATGCAGCCGCATCATCAGAATTATCCTCGGGCGACTAGAGTGTGACTCTAATCCATCCAGTATATTGGAGGCTTCCAATACACGTGGATCAGACGTATATTAAAATCTCTATATACCTGATAGTCCAAATCAATATAAATAAATATTCAAATACGAATACTTGAATTAAGTTTTCAAAACAAAACTTGTTTTCATTTTAAAAATATATTATTCACACTCGTTCTAGGATACTACTGATCCTATCTCTAACGAGTCATTCTTATTGGATATTACTAATCCAATCTCTAATAAATTCTTTCGTTTGGTTCTAATGTGTCTTGTTCTCCGAGGTCTGTAAACCAAAGCTCTTATACCACTGTAAAGACACGTAACTTCCCCGGTAAGGAAAGAGCGGATACTTTGAGGACACGACAAATCAGAGCGCAAACAGAAGAACATTTCATTGTTTATTACAACAATTCCATCAGAATACAAGAGTATACAGAGTATTAACAAATAATATACATTATAGAATATCAGAGATTATAATACATAACATAGTAGCGGAAAATAATACAATACACAACTAGAAGTAATACACGGATACAGAGCTTTCCGAGTATAGTTCCAGCTGTAAATCAGGATCCTGTGAATATAAATCTGCAAAACCAAAACTACTAGCTGCCCGTGTCAAAATAAGGGCACCCAGAGTTTAGGTTAAAATAATAAACTCCAGGTCAGTCATGTGACTGGTTTAAGAACTAAAACAATTATTAATCTTTATTTTAAAGTTAGGTAAATCAAGGGAGCACGTCGTATAACACAGAACGAGTTTCCTCCCAAGAATACCAGTGCATAAAACAACAACACAATGCTAAATAAAGAAAAATGACGCTATTATAAGACCCAGGTCCCATCGCACAATGCAACGCAAGCTGGAGGATAGGGATTTACCTTATAATAGCCAAGAATGCTTGGTACCTTAAAACAAATCATTTGATACTATTATATGTGCATAGTGTATAAAACAACTTCAAATCATAAGTATCAATCATAGACGACATAAGTGCCCCATACCACTATGTCGCCATATATAGGTTATACATTCAAAACCGCAAAGTCACGTATTGGAAGTTGGATTTCCATCTGTGAACCGAGGCAAAAGATAGTCCTCTACCGATTCGAGACTCTCTAGCCCGAGCCTCAAGATCAGAGCTCGAGTGACCCTTGGATCGTCAGGGCCGGTCCACCGATGTAGATTAAAATGCCTGAACAATGCGTTTCCCCACCCTTTAGGGCGTAAATGAGCCAAATGACTCCATCGGCTCCACACAGTCACCGATATTTCCGAGGCGCCTCGCAACAGCAACAACCACACAGGTGAAAATAATATAAATGTCAAGGCTGGTAGGTCACTGACACCACCCTAGCTAGAAGGAAACACATGCCCTCCCTGAGGTCCTTTCCCGTTTCTGGTTCACAACCGGGGTGTGAGGCTCACGAATCAGCGCTACACAAAGCTATGCCACACAGGCGGTGCTTTGATCATTAACCACAAGACTTTGCTTTTCAACAGAAGCCTTGATCATTTACCACTTAGGCATGAAACACAGGCAATTCACTCCATGCGATTGATATCCATCAATATATAACCCCTGAGCTCGTACGTCTCAGAGAAGGGCGTTAAGCAAGAGAATAAATTCTCCGCTGCCAAATAGATATATATTTAATATAAATCAATCACACAGAATAAAATCCAATGTCATACACACAGTCCCTTTACAAGTCCGTTCTGGGTCTGAACGAAACCGGAGGCACCTTGTACCTCACATATCCATCGATCTCCAAGTATGTCTGGACGATGACCAACCGATTCCCTCCTCTTGGGTGTACAGCCCAATCAAGATCATCAGTCATCACCCAAACGATGTGAAGACCTCCGGTCTTTAACCATCGTCTTCATCCTCGACACCACGTCGAATCAGTTATTCAGAATGGGATAAACCCGGTCTTTCTGAATAAATTGCGTATATAATAAACAAGTGTTACAAAAACACAACATACGCCTCATTCTAATTCAGAATATTCTCTTATTCGAATATTCTTATACTATGGGAAAGGTTCCCATTATTTTTATCAAAGATAAATTCATTAAATTTATTCTTTAATCTTCCTTTGAATATCAATTCAAATTAGTCGGGATTACAGAACCACACCACAGTAATCATTTATTTTATTTCCCAATCCCAACCTCCCCTGAAGTAAAACTGGTCGTACTTCATATCTAACACCACAGTGTTATCAGTAAATTCAATTACCATTTCACGTTCAAATCTAATTAAATATTTAACTATCGCCTGGAGCAAAACTCGTGATACCCTATTCTCGATCACTTCAATCTAATTAAAGATTCATCAAAACTCCACTTTGTTTTAATCTTCCCAAAAATCAATATCCTGTCTTTAACTGTGTTAAAGAACCATTGTTGTAACACCCCGAAAATTCTATAACTGTGAAAGTAACAAATTAAAGTGTAATTAATTTGAAATCAAAGAACTAAGGGGAACGGGATACGCCATTGCGTTCGTCTCGGAAAAATACGCGAAATAGAGTCCGAGTTTTCGAAAAACGGAGTCCGTATGAAGAAGATATGGCCTTCGGAAGTTTTGAATAAAAATTTAAAATTCAAACAGAATTAAATAATTAAATATTCCGAAGTGGGGCCCAATGGGCCAGGGTGGAAGAACACCTGCCTGGGCCACCCAGGTCGACTGGGCTGTCGACCTGGGCTACCCATGTCAACAGGGCTGTCGACAGCCCTGTCGACAGGGGTATCGACCTGGTCGAGCCCAGTCAACCTGGCTGGCCAGGTCGGTGTGCGGTCGAATTTCTGTGGTCTGCTTTGTCATTAGGGCTAGGTGGCGGGTTTTTATTGGTCTCTCTTCCTAATGAATGGCTATGATCTAACCTAGCAACATCAAGGGTCCTAATCAATTCCTAACCTCTATATAAACAACCCTAGACTAAACCCTAATCTATTCATTCAAATTAAGAACATAGCCGCCATGTTGCTGAGGAACGACAAAGAGTAGCCGCCAACTAGAGAGAGAATTCGGAAGAAAGTTCTAAAGCCTAAAGCAATTCAAGCAACCTAAAGCTAATCAATTCAACAAAGGAATCGTGTCTCTTAATTAGAGAATTCGCCGCAACCATTGTAAGTAGAGTATTACTTTGGTATTAATAAACAACTGTGTTGATATGTATGCTTGAATTGTGGCAATGGAAGTAATTCATATTTGTGCAAAATTATGTTATTCATTATAAAGAACTACATGCGGTAGTTCTATGCAAGTATACGTTTGGAATATTGCGCAAATTGTGTAATCTATATTGAAGCTACATGTATGTAGTTAATTGAAATTCATGCAAGTTTGGGGCTTTGATATTACGCCATCATATTTTTGTGCATAAACCATTTTGCAAGTAATTGAAACAAGTTTGGTTGTTATAGTTCATATGAAAACTATGTTGGAATTTTGACACCATAAGCCATGCATTAAGTCATGCTTTTACAAACTTATGAATATGGCTAGGAATGATATTTGGCATAATTGAAATCCGTTATTAAGTCTATCTTGTTTTAAAGGATTATATGATGACATGGCTAGGTTAGACTCAAAAATCCCTTTTTACCAGTTTAAAGCAAACACCATGTTTAGGAATATTTATGCATAAGTATGTTTATACCATCGTTATGTGATTAGGCTTAAATCATGATTAAGTTGAATTATGCTATGTTCATGCTAGAAGTATTTATGCCATGCTTATGTTTGACAATATGTCATGCCTATGCTAGAAGTATGTTATGCCATGCTTATGTTTGACATTATGCCATGTTTATGCTAGAAGTATTTATGCCATGCTTATGTTTGACATTATGCCTAAATAAGAATATAGGTTCATGTTGTAGTTAAACCTATGCAAGTTCACATGCTTTGATTCATGTCACCTACGTTACCACTATGCAAGTACACCAATTTCTATTATGTATTTTCCAACGTCATATGCAAGTTCATGCGCTCACTTTCCCCTCTTGGTGTATACGCCTTAAGCCTCCCCTTTTCGCATGGCAAAATTGGGCTTTAAAAGGCTAAGCCCAATATATATAAACGGACATGTAAAACGGGGGAAAATAACGTTGGGTTAAAAATTAATTAATGAATGAAAATATGAAATAGAAGGGCCCAAAGTCAAGTATGGGTTGGGCCCATGGTTGGTGTAACCTTTACACCATTAACATAATAATGGGCCGCAAATATTTACATATAAGAAATGAAGAAGAATGACAAAATATGTAAATGTAGAAAAGACGATGTGTTTAACCCGAGGTTGGATTGAGTTGTGATGTAAACCTGCCCGGAACCGCCCGGCTGTCCAGTAGTCACAACAATACCTATCCAATGTGGGAGGTTAAACATGGAGCCCAGCAAGGACCCGAGGTTAGACTGAGTTGTGGCGTTAGACTGCCCGGAACCAACCGGCAACAGGCAGCCACAACAATACCTGTCTAATGTGAGAGGTCAGGGCCTTAATAAGACAATTAAGGCTGAGTCAGGATTGTTAGGATTAAGTGGACAAAAGACTTAATCAAAATGGAACATGCTAAACTAAACGGACTGGTGGGGTTAGGTTAGGAAACACTTAACCAACTTAGCATGTTGGCTAGAGATAGAAAACCTAGTAACGGGGGACCCTTTTCAGCAGTAACCCTAGAAGGTGTATCAGGATACCCTGAAACTAGGCAGGGTGGGGCACGATTACTGGGCTGATTGTAAGAGGTCAAATCGACGACGGTGGTGTAGCAGTGTAGGTTCTAACGGTGTGCGGGCGTGCACGCACTCCGGCGCAGAAAAATAAAGCACTGGACACCAGTAGCATACCTTTGCACTCTAAGGTTGTGTCGGGTTGCCACTATGGGACTTGATACACCCCATGGTGGGACCAGCATAGGTAACTACAGACATCGGGGGCCGTAAGACACATGTAACTATGCGAGTAGGAGCCGATCATCATAGAATGGATCACAACACCCTGATTATGGGGTGCAAATTGGAAACTAGTTTATATGGGTTCAGAGATTAACATGGGGTACGATAGTATATTCGACCCTAGACAACTTAACCAAGTTATGGTGTTTGCCCACTTCCTGTTTTACTTATCATACCCAGTTCTTTATTCATAGACAAAGTAGTACTAGACTTACTCAGGCTTTATGTCTGACTCTATTTTTCTTTCGTCTTCTTTCTTCCGTTTCCCCCCCCCCAGGTCCTCAGGGAGGGAACACAGCAGCTTGACCAGCCTCAACATCCAGCTTGAAGAAGAGAAATGTATTGCTTGGACTTTCCTGTTTTGAACTATGGCTTTGGACAATCCACTATGGGGCTTTTGCAGTTTATCTATGTTATATTTATGCTTCTTTAAAAATAATGTACTCAAGACAGATTATGAAGTGTTATGTTATGTTTTTGGAAAGGATGTTGTTGTAACACGTATTTGACTTTATGAAATAAAGTTTGTTGTTCTTCCGCTGTTTACAAATATGTGTTCTTATATCTGTCTTGTATATCTGTGACTTGTACTTATAAACCTCCACCAAAATTAGGGCATTCCCTTTGAGAGTGACCCTAACGGAGGTGGGGTGTTTCACTTGGTATCAGAGCATAGGTTTACCAGATAAGATAAAAAGTTTTGAAAAAAAAATATTTTCAAAAAAGGAAATTTAAAGAAGCATTTTTAAAAAGAAAAATATTATTTTATTTTTAAAAGGCAAAAGTCCACTCCCCAAAGCCATAGGAACTATCTCTTATCCTTCGTTTTGAATCTATCCTTTTTGTTTCAGCATGTCCCAAGATCTTAACTTGCCGGAAGGGGTACCCATACCTGGGTGGTTTAGACGTTTCTTAGAAGCAAGGGCCACTCAGCCAGGTCCTACCGTTCCTCCTCCTCCAGCTGAAGGGAATCATCCAGCCGCAGCAGCACCTTTTCCTCCACCTCCTCCTCGGGGAAACACATTCGCTAAAATATGTAAAGATTTTAAAGCTATGGGAGGAAGGGATTTCCATGGAACTGAGTCCTTCGTAGCAGCTAGGAATTGGCTAAAAGAAACGGAGGACCTATTCATCATCTTTGAGGTAGAAGATAGACAAAAGGTACAACTAGCGGTGTGGCTATTGAAGGGCGAGGCTTCCTACTGGTGGGAAGTCACCAATGCTGAAAGACCAGTGGATACATGGGAGGACTTTAGGGCAAGGTTTGAGACCAAGTTTCTCTCAGATGCAGAAAGAAGTTTGCAGTTGGAAAAATTCTTATTTCTTAAGCAAGGGGACAAGACGGTCAGAGAGTATGTGAATCAGTTCGATGAGCTGGCTAGGTTTGGGCTTGACCTAGTCAACACCCCGCACAAGAAGGCTCTCCGTTTCGTCAAAGGGTTAAATGAGCCATTACACAGCTTGGCCATGACCCATATACCCATGGGAGCCACGTATGAAAGATTGGTGCAAATGGCATTGCTGAATGAAGAGGACAAGGGCAAGAAGGAGACAAAGGCAGAAAGCTCTCAAGAGAAGAAAGAGGGTTTGCAGCCTAAGAAGACAGACTTTAAAAAAGGCGGGGAAGGCAACAAAGAGAAGAGGACGTGCAATTTCTGTGGCAAAGTGGGGCACTTAGTAAAGGACTGCCGGAAAAAGAAGGCCAAGGAGAATGGTGGGTGCTTTTCGTGCGGTCAGACAGGCCACAGGGCTAAGGACTGCCCAAGGAAACGAGGACAGGGGCAGGGCACTGGATCCACCCCAGGGGCACAGGTTCATGTGCTGGAAGCGCCACCTCTGCAACAGCGAGGTACAAACACTTCTGTAGAAAGTGTAGTTTATCTTTACGATCACCCCGTTCGCACTTTATTTGGCGCATCACACTCCTTTATCTCGTCTGCTTTAGTAGAATCTCTGCACCTAAAAACTAGTATGGTAGAGGACCCCTTAATTGTTTCAAACCCAATTGGGGGCCCAGCTCATTTGTCTATGATCTGTGTGGGATTGAAAATTTCTATTCTAAGTGTAGAATTTCTATGTAGTGCCTTTGTTTTGGGCTTTTCGGGGTATGGTTTGATTTTGGGTATGGATTGGCTATCCAGTAATGGGGCCATCCTTGATTGTGAGAAAAAGGGTTGTTAGGCTCCTAACCCAGCTCGGTAATACTTTGGAAATTTCTTGTAATCCCTCGTATGCGGTTATGCTTAGTTATCTTGAATCGCTAGATGCCTCTGTTGAAAATTTGCAATCGGTTAGAGTGGTCCGGGAATATCCGGATGTCTTTGAAGAGGTGAAGGGCTTACCTCCGAAGCGGGAAATAGACTTCCGCATATATCTTGTAGATAATGTAAAGCCCGTTGCGTTGCCCGTTAGACACATGGCTCCACGAGAAAGGAAAGAGCTCAGTAAACAGATTAAAGAGCTTCTAGAAAAGGGGTTCATTAGGAGGAGCATTTCAGAATAGGGCGCTCCAGTAGTGTTCGCCACTAAGGCTGAAGGTTCATTTCGCTGATGCATGAGTTGTAAAGAATCACCTTAGTAAGTACATTTGGCAACATAGTTGACATTTTTTTATTTTCAAGAGATAATTCATCTATGTGGAATACCTTCTAGTAAGTTAACAAGATCCAAGATTCACTAGTGAATTTTGGAGAGCTTGCATGGGACCATGAGTACGCAGTTAGGCTTGAGCCAAGTATATTAGAAGTAGAGTAAGTGAAAGTGGAACGAGAGGCAACAGTGGAAAAGGTTCCAACTCATATCTTGGAAATAAGAATTAAGAAGCTACGAAATTGTGAAGTTAAAGACGGACAAAGCATAATGGAGTTAAGCTCAAGGAAATGCGACTTAGAAGATCGAAGACTAGATTCGTGCATCATATCTCTTCTTAAGAGTATATCCTTGGTCCCTCTCTTCCTGTAGAGCTTACTTGCATAGTATCTTTCCGGTATATCCTCTCGGTCCCATTCTCAATCCAATTTCTGTTGCAAACCCCATAGGGAGTACGACTCATCTGTTAGTAACACATGTTGGGGCTCGAGGGTGTTCGTTGGTTTTACTAAAGTTTCTGGGCTTTATAGGATACAGATTGGTCTTAGGAAGGGACTCCCTTATGACCTAAAAGGAGTCCATCATGCTTAGTTTCCTAGAATCATATATGGTGGTTAGGTTGAGTAATTCTTTGGGTGTCAGTCTGATGTTGATTTCGGTCTTCGGGGCTGATGCTTAGAGAGTTCTTCTCCTAATCAATATATATGTGGCATAGGTTTTCAGTTTTGACGTTGCCTAATGGGCACAAAGTTTTTACTTGCTTCTGTCATTAGACTATACCTTTAGGTAGGACCATTCCTATCATTGAGAAAATTTGGAAAATGACCTATAGATTAGAGCTACCCGAGAAGTTGGCTGGAGTCCACAACGTTTTTCACGTTTCACATCTCCGAAAATGTCTACATGAGTCTGCTGAAGTGGTAGAGCCAAATATACACGAAGAGGCCGAAGTGGAACACGAAGCAACCATAAGAAAAGTTCCAACCCGCATATTAGGAACGGAAGTGAAGAAGCTACGCAACCGCGAAGTCAAGCTCGTCAAAGTCCAGTGGAGCGACACCGAGGGAGACGCGACTTGGGAAACTGAAGCTAAAATCCGTACAGCCTACCCTTTTCTGTTCGAGGGTACATCCTTGATCTTTCATTTTCCTTAAGTTGCGCTTTTATCTATCTTTTTAGTTATATTTCCTCGACCTTATCCTTTAGGTAGAATCTTTTTGGATGAAAACATGTAGTTGAAACATGTTATGTATGAATGGTTGCAAGTGGTTGCAAGTGATTGCTAGTGGTTGCTCGTGGTTGCATATACACACACAATCTAGGTTTTAGATCGGCTCAGTCACTTCATATTGCATATGCATATATGTTTGCATTCGAATGTGGTTGAATTTTTATGGGTTGTCATATAGATGCTGCATTTGTGTTGAATGATTGTGCACTCATGTAGAATCAAGAATAGGAAAATTTGCATACATAATGGATTCATGGCACTTACATAATTCGCATTAAGGAGGTCAACTGAATCAGTAGACCGCCTGATTTTGCATTAGATAAGTTCATATACACACACTTTGCATATGATCATGAAGCATTAGAAGTCTTTTAAGGACAATGGATGCTCGTGTTTGATGGATGAGTAGATGGATGATTGGATGTTAGGATATACATTCCTCCTAACTTGAAGATTTCGGGGACGAAATCCTTTTAAGTGGGGGAGAATGTAACACCCCGAAAATTCTATAACTGTGAAAGTAACAAATTAAAGTGTAATTAATTTGAAATCAAAGAACTAAGGGGAACGGGATACGCCATTGCGTTCGTCTCGGAAAAATACGCGAAATAGAGTCCGAGTTTTCGAAAAACGGAGTCCGTATGAAGAAGATATGGCCTTCGGAAGTTTTGAATAAAAATTTAAAATTCAAACAGAATTAAATAATTAAATATTCCGAAGTGGGGCCCAATGGGCCAGGGTGGAAGAACACCCGCCTGGGCCACCCAGGTCGACTGGGCTGTCGACCTGGGCTACCCATGTCGACAGGGCTGTCGACAGCCCTGTCGACAGGGGTATCGACCTGGTCGAGCCCAGTCAACCTGGCTGGCCAGGTCGGTGTGCGGTCGAATTTCTGTGGTCTGCTTTGTCATTAGGGCTAGGTGGCGGGTTTTTATTGGTCTCTCTTCCTAATGAATGGCTATGATCTAACCTAGCAACATCAAGGGTCCTAATCAATTCCTAACCTCTATATAAACAACCCTAGACTAAACCCTAATCTATTCATTCAAATTAAGAACATAGCCGCCATGTTGCTGAGGAATGACAAAGAGTAGCCGCCAACTAGAGAGAGAATTAGGAAGAAAGTTCTAAAGCCTAAAGCAATTCAAGCAACCTAAAGCTAATCAATTCAACAAAGGAATCGTGTCTCTTAATTAGAGAATTCGCCGCAACCATTGTAAGTAGAGTATTACTTTGGTATTAATAAACAACTGTGTTGATATGTATGCTTGAATTGTGGCAATGGAAGTAATTCATATTTGTGCAAAATTATGTTATTCATTATAAAGAACTACATGCGGTAGTTCTATGCAAGTATACGTTTGGAATATTGCGCAAATTGTGTAATCTATATTGAAGCTACATGTATGTAGTTAATTGAAATTCATGCAAGTTTGGGGCTTTGATATTACGCCATCATATTTTTGTGCATAAACCATTTTGCAAGTAATTGAAACAAGTTTGGTTGTTATAGTTCATATGAAAACTATGTTGGAATTTTGACACCATAAGCCATGCATTAAGTCATGCTTTTACAAACTTATGAATATGGCTAGGAATGATATTTGGCATAATTGAAATCCGTTATTAAGTCTATCTTGTTTTAAAGGATTATATGATGACATGGCTAGGTTAGACTCAAAAATCCCTTTTTACCAGTTTAAAGCAAACACCATGTTTAGGAATATTTATGCATAAGTATGTTTATACCATCATTATGTGATTAGGCTTAAATCATGATTAAGTTGAATTATGCTATGTTCATGCTAGAAGTATTTATGCCATGCTTATGTTTGACAATATGTCATGCCTATGCTAGAAGTATGTTATGCCATGCTTATGTTTGACATTATGCCATGTTTATGCTAGAAGTATTTATGCCATGCTTATGTTTGACATTATGCCTAAATAAGAATATAGGTTCATGTTGTAGTTAAACCTATGCAAGTTCACATGCTTTGATTCATGTCACCTACGTTACCACTATGCAAGTACACCAATTTCTATTATGTATTTTCCAACGTCATATGCAAGTTCATGCGCTCACTTTCCCCTCTTGGTGTATACGCCTTAAGCCTCCCCTTTTCGCATGGCAAAATTGGGCTTTAAAAGGCTAAGCCCAATATATATAAACGGACGTGTAAAACGGGGGAAAATAACGTTGGGTTAAAAATTAATTAATGAATGAAAATATGAAATAGAAGGGCCCAAAGTCAAGTATGGGTTGGGCCCATGGTTGGTGTAACCTTTACACCATTAACATAATAATGGGCCGCAAATATTTACATATAAGAAATGAAGAAGAATGACAAAATATGTAAATGTAGAAAAGACGATGTGTTTAACCCGAGGTTGGATTGAGTTGTGATGTAAACCTGCCCGGAACCGCCCGGCTGTCCAGTAGTCACAACAATACCTATCCAATGTGGGAGGTTAAACATGGAGCCCAGCAAGGACCCGAGGTTATACTGAGTTGTGGCGTAAGACTGCCCGGAACCAACCGGCAACAGGCAGCCACAACAATACCTGTCTAATGTGAGAGGTCAGGGCCTTCATAAGACAATTAAGGCTGAGTCAGGATTGTTAGGATTAAGTGGACAAAAGACTTAATCAAAATGGAACATGCTAAACTAAACGGACTGGTGGGGTTAGGTTAGGAAACACTTAACCAACTTAGCATGTTGGCTAGAGATAGAAAACCTAGTAACGGGGGACCCTTTTCAGCAGTAACCCTAGAAGGTGTATCAGGATACCCTGAAACTAGGCAGGGTGGGGCACGATTACTGGGCTGATTGTAAGAGGTCAAATCGACGGCGGTGGTGTAGCAGTGTAGGTTCTAACGGTGTGCGGGCGTGCACGCACTCCGGCGCAGAAAAATAAAGCACTGGACACCAGTAGCATACCTTTGCACTCTAAGGTTGTGTCGGGTTGCCACTATGGGACTTGATACACCCCATGGTGGGACCAGCATAGGTAACTACAGACATCGGGGGCCGTAAGACACATGTAACTATGCGAGTAGGAGCCGATCATCATAGAATGGATCACAACACCCTGATTATGGGGTGCAAATTGGAAACTAGTTTATATGGGTTCAGAGATTAACATGGGGTACGATAGTATATTCGACCCTAGACAACTTAACCAAGTTATGGTGTTTGCCCACTTCCTGTTTTACTTATCATACCCAGTTCTTTATTCATAGACAAAGTAGTACTAGACTTACTCAGGCTTTATGTCTGACTCTATTTTTCTTTCGTCTTCTTTCTTCCGTTTCCCCCCCCCCTCCCCCCAGGTCCTCAGGGAGGGAACACATCAGCTTGACCAGCCTCAACATCCAGCTTGAAGAAGAGAAATGTATTGCTTGGACTTTCCTGTTTTGAACTATGGCTTTGGACAATCCACTATGGGGCTTTTGCAGTTTATCTATGTTATATTTATGCTTCTTTAAAAATAATGTACTCAAGACAGATTATGAAGTGTTATGTTATGTTTTTGGAAAGGATGTTGTTGTAACACGTATTTGACTTTATGAAATAAAGTTTGTTGTTCTTTCGCTGTTTACAAATATGTGTTCTTATATCTGTCTTGTATATCTGTGACTTGTACTTATAAACCTCCACCAAAATTAGGGCATTCCCTTTGAGAGTGACCCTAACGGAGGTGGGGTGTTTCAATTGTCATCTAAAACAAGGTTCACGACAAACTCAAAATCACATTCCATTAATTATCGGGTTAAAGAACAAGTGTTATTTAAAACACCGTTCACGATAAACCCAAAAATCAATTCCAATTCAATTCCAATTAAATACCATTTAATTGGTACACTTCATTAAATCTAAATAAAAAGATTTAATCTTTTTCTCAACTGGTTTTAAGGACATTGTTAATGAAGACACCATTCACGACAAACCCAAATCACATTTGATTAATTATTGGTTAAAGAACAAGTGCTATTTAAAACACCGTTCACGATTAACCCAGAAATCAATTCCAGTTCAATTCCAATTAAATACCATTTAATTGGTACACTTCATTAAATCTAAATAAAAGGATTTAATCTTTTTCTCAACTGGGTTTAAGGACAGTGTTAATGAAGATACCATTCATGACAAACCCAAATCACATTTGATATTAAATACAAGGCTCTGAATAGAAAATATATCGGCTTATATTCAATATCAAATTCGACAACCAACAAATATCGTATTGGAAATAACGATATAAATATATCTTTCAAATTCCTATAACAATATCTGTATCATCACGAAATCCAAAATCGAAATATTCCAAAGACAATTTTGATTCAAATCCATTCCAATTCAATTATTGGAATCTCTGGTTACTTTTAAAACCATTTCAAATCCACTTTATTTATTATAAAAATAAATAGAATTATAATTCTAGTTCAAAAGTAGTTCATTTCTATAAAAATATATTTTTATCTTTTCAAATGTGGAATTTTTCGTCCTAATTCTTCACAAATCATTTCTTATGATTTTACACAAATTATTACTATTTTTAATAATTTTATCAAGGCCCGTACAGTCGATTTCCATCAACAGCCATCGAACTACACTTACAGCAACCTTTTCCAAATTTGATTTGGACATAATTCCAAATCCAACCGTTAGATTTCAAATCTCTAATATTCGTTAGAAAGCTCTTTTCGATACGAACCCAAAGGTTCCGGTTTTAGGAGAATCCGATGGTCGGATCTCCCGTAATATCTATTCGAAGTCAATGGTTGAAATTCGCGAACTACCGTGGCGCGGCGCGTTCTATTCAGGCCATTATATATATATTATAATATATATTATATATATTTCGTCGATTTCCTTTCAAAACGTATTTTATAAATCGTTTTAAATTTGTTTTCGAAACGATTTCAACTTCATATTCAATTTCGAATCAAAATTGAATATTCCTCATCATCGATATACAAATGACAATATTTTCAAACCGTTATATTTTGAAATCACTTTCTTTCTCTTTATTCATTATAAAAATGAATAAAATCGATATAAATATCGTTCACGTCAAAATGGCATCAATCTAATCAACACGGCTTTTATTCAACACAGGAATGTTTATTCTATTCAACACATGAATATATTTTCAATTCAACACATGAATTTATTTTCAATTCAACACATAAATTTATTTTCTATTCAACACATGAATTTATTTTCAATTCAACACATGAATTTATTTTCTAAATTGGAATGAGACCCAAGCAATTACCAAATAATGTTAATTATACGGATTCCCTACAACACATGTATGTAACAGCAATGATAAATCATCAACCATCATCCAGACTGCACCACACAACTACGTAAGCATTAAATATAAATAACTAATGCTTACGTAGTCTGTCAACCCATCGATTGACATACAACTAAACAATCGGGATTAGTGTACGTCAAATATCATCCCAATACCCGTGTGGGGTTTCAATCAATCAAACACATATTTTATTTGTGCAGTTGGGCGATGTGTAAAATTTATCGACCCAATCAATATCAGTCAAATCAGTGTATATAAACAAATCGTCCAATTTGTTTATAAATATTTATTTTATATACACGTTAAAAATCATATTTTTAACTATAAAATATTTTCCACTATAAAATATTTCATTTCATTCCACATCACACAATCAAATTTCACAACACAGAAATCAAACAAACAAGTCATCCATGGTCTGTGGACGACGGGTGTCGGGTGCTACTAAACACCGTCTGCATCCTAGTATATATTTCAAACTAGAAATAAAAATAAAAGTGAGGAGTTCTCACCGATTAGCTAAACCAAACACCGCGACTCTTCATATGTAGGAAATCCCGCTTTCATTGTCTGTATCCACTACATATATAAAAATCGCATCTTTACATTGTTGCTATGCATATAAAAATCACATTTTTATAATCGCTCTATATGGTTAAAAATCACATTTTTATACCGCTACTATATAGATAAAAATTCTATTTTTACACCGCTACTATACAGATAAAAATTCTATTTTTACGCCGCTACTATACAGATAAAAAATCGACTTTTACGCCGCTACTATATAGATAAAAATTCTATTTTTACGCCGCTACTATATAGATGAAAATTCTATTTTTATACCGCTACTATATAGACGAAAATTCTATTTTTACACCGTTACTATATAGATAAAAATTCTATTTTTACACCGCTACTATATAGATAAAAATTCTATTTTTATCATTATCACTATATAAAAATTATATTTTTAACCTTTTAAAAAATCGTAACTTTTCCCCATAAAGACCTAATCCTTTTTTCGCTATTCTATATATATATATATATATATATATATATATAAATCAAATTTTTATACTCGCTACCTCATGGTAAAAATTAAATTTTTATATCATTGCCAAATGTAATAAAACTATATTTTTTTAAAAAAAAATATAATTTTATCTCCATTTACATAAATAAATAAAATAAAAAATAAAACTCATTTTTCTATCGTCGAACTTGGGCTGGAGAGGCTCGGACGGGTGGCAGCTGTCTACTGGCGAAGACGGCGGTCTTGGATTTGAGGCAGCGGGTTTTAAATCAAAGAAGAGGGGATAGGGGCGGCGCTGGGCAGGATTAAGAGTGGGGGAGGTGCGGCGTGCGGTCTGGTCGAAGGCAGAGGGCACGACAGGCGGATGGCGGGGCTAGGGTTCGGTGGTTTTAACGAAGGAGGAGCGAGGAGCGAGGGTAGAGAGGAGAGAGAAGAGGGAAGCGGGGGGTCGCGTCGGGGTGGGGGAGTCTGGCGGTGGGCGGCGCCGCCTAGGGGGCGTGATGGATCGCGATGGAGACTCCATCGTTTTTTTCTTTTTTTTTATTCAATTTTGAACGGCCAACGGTGGGAGAGAGAAAGGGATTGGGGGAGGGGTATATAATATATATTATTTTATCTAATTAATTTCAAAAAGCAACTTTTTATTTCGACTTCGAAATCGAACCCACTGACTGTCGTCCATAGCTAATTACCCCCATTCCGAACACAATGGGATATGTATCGTAAGCCAGTTCTGCTGTTTCGATCAGTTTCCATCAAAATCAAAATATAACTCCATATATTGAATTTGAACGTACATTTCAATTTACCGGGGCCACATACGAACTCTAAACATTCCCGAAAAATATTTTCTAGCTTCGTATTGATGATACGGTCCTAGCAAAACTAATTTCGTCAAATTCTGAGACCGTTTGAAAAATGGCCATTTTCCAGTCGATTAAAATCAACTAAAACTAGTCCAACGCGTTTTCCTTTGCCACACTCACATTTTGATTCAGAAAATTATGAATTTTGAAACCTAGCAATAACTTGACAACACGGATCCAACAAAAGTTGTTTCGTCGAAAACCGAGGTCATTTGCCGAATTTCCATTTTTAAGGGCTAGAATTCTATAGCGACTATTCTGAATTTTCAAATGGGCAAAACTTTTGATTTTCGCTATGAAATTTCGATTTCTCGGATTCATTGGAAAGATATTCTCAAATAGATTCTAATAATTTTGGTTTCACTAAAATCCGGTTTATTTTGAATCCTGTACTTTCATTTGAACTTTGAAATCGAATTATCGAACTACCGCGCCATTTTCAGTTCCTTTTATAATTAAAATAAAATATTTATATTCTAACGATGATCTATATAAATATATACATTATAATTCTATTCAAAATAAATTTCTCGTCATTTTTATTTAAAATAATTCATTTTAAATATTCAAAATTGATTAAAATTCCCAAAATAAAATTTTTAAATTGGCTTGGATTTTCGGGTTATTACAATAATGTACAAGAGTGTACACAAACTATGTTTAAGAAAAAAAACTTATGCTCTTTTATGCACCGTCTCGCAAGTTGGAGCAATGGATCGCATAATACAAATGCATTTTCTACACTTCTCATTCCACAATAGTGCAGAATAACAACAAATTCAAACTGTAACAATTGAAGTACATAAATGAATACAAAGATCTAAATTCACAGGCTGAATCTGGCTAAAACCCATGGACCCTGATGAGTCAACTGGTTACCAATTCACCTCAATCTTTTGTAGCATGGACATAAGCTTTCTAGCCTGGTTCATGTCCTTTGTCTTTTGCAGCGCGGTGGCTTCGCAATACATCAAGCCCATGCATTTCCGAGCATGGCACTTTCCATGCATTTTCGAGCCTGATTCTTTTAATTTTGGCTGTGAATCGAGAATCTTTTGTTCAGCTTCTGTGAATTCAGAAGTGCAGACCTGTTATACAAATAAATCAAATTATTCATTAAACAATTCAAATGCAAAAACATTAGTTCTGACTGTAGTTTGCTATATTATTCAAGAATACTATTAATAATATAAAAGTTATAGTTGTATATCTTTTAAAAAAATATAGTTGTATATCTTTTCGTATCAAAAAAGCGTCAGTTGTTGAGATAGATAAAAGTGTTTATCTTTTGGTCTATTTGTTTTTGTATGGAAAAAAGAATTAGTTATTTGAAAATATAAAATATTTATTCTTTTTTCTACTTCATTTAAAATACAACTATTTAAAATAATAAACATATTTCGTAAATTCATAATAATTTAGCAAAAAAACATAAGTTGCTTAAAAAGATAATTTTATTTATCTTTATGCGTACTTTATTAAAAAAACTATTCAAAATAATAAACATACTTCAAGTTTTACAATCTTTATTACTAATGTAATATATATCTATATGCTATTATATGAAAAAAAAATGTAAGTTCTTCTGATTGAGTCGACCGGATTACATTTGATAATATAGGGTCCTGATACCGGTTTAATTCCAACAGATAATATTCTGAGTTTCTTACTAAAATCCTTCGAACTGTCACTTTAACCAACATGAACTGAAGATGGTATTAATTGTTTTCCTGTCTATTCTAATTAATTAGAAGATTGGAAAGGGCCTTTTTGTTGTAAATTGTTGACTTTTGAGAAGTCCATTTTAACTCATACTTACAGTCAACATAATTGCAAAAGAAGATTGGAAACGCCATTCCATACTAAATATTACTTTTTAAACTAAAAGTAGAATTACATAAAAGCAGAAAATGTGGTTTGCCCGAGACATAATGCAGAAAATGATGGAGGTCAAACATACTTAGAGCAATATCCTCGTTAACAGAACTTATAGAATATTATGTTGCATTAGTACATGACTCATATCCATCATACAATTTTTCTTTTTATGGAAACAATACTAAATCACAGAAAATATGTACAAATAGTTCATTTATACTGCTTACTAGGGAAGTCACATAGGAAAAAAAGCTGCAATTTAATAGCATTCATTTGGGTTACATGCACCTTATTTATCATACTTAGATCCGTTTTGCTAACTCAAACGATTTGAAATTGGAGTTTATTTTTTTTGCTAAAATATTGCTGATAAGTTTGTTTATCTTTTTCTAGTTTATTGCTGATAAGATGCAAATATTGCTAATAAGTGTATTTATCTTTTTTCACTTTATTTTTTAATTAGAAAAGTATTAATTTTTTGCTAAAATAAATGTATTAAGTCGTCCAGTGCATAATTATTATTGAATAAATGTTAATAAAAAGCTAATATGATATGTTTATCTTTTTCTTCTTTTATCATTATAAGTTGATTAAAATGATATATATATTTATCATTATACGTTAATATGATAAAAAATAGTAAAATTTATGATCAAAAAGCACATGCATAATTTAGTTATTACATGTATAAAATAATGTAGCTTTTTGCATGCAAGATTGTAAATCTTCTACTTTAAAAAAACTGTTTGTTTAAAAAGATAAATTTATTTATCTTTTTTGAGTAATACCTTTTAGTTACTAAAAAACAGTATAATACAAATGATATTTTGTAATAATATATATGAGTGAATATGCTCTTATCATATTCTGTTTAGTCCCACATCATGAGAATAAGTCTAACATCAGCTCCAAAGACTACATATAAAGGAGCCAATGTAACAGAAATTGTACACACTTGAAGCAAGAGAAATAAAAGTCTCTCCTCTATCTTTTTCTGTTCTCTCTAATGGCTTCTTATTTAACGTATATTCTGTTTTATTTTATAACACGTTATCAGCACGAAGCTCTAACCGATCAAATTATAGGTCTCAAAACATTAGGTCATTTTTCTGACCTGATTGATTTGATTTTTCAAATATCTATTTTTGTTAGATCTCATCTCATTCTAGATTTAAATCTAGTGTGTTATCTTCTAAATTTTTTGTTTAGTCTTATAATTTTAGAACTCGTATAGATCTACACTTTGAGATCTGATTCTTATTTTGTTAATCATATTTCAGACCCCAATCTATTATAGATCTGATTTTTTTTATGTAATCATACTGCTGATCTGAAAATTATACTCAATTTATATACATTTGAGATCCCTAAGATGTTGATTGTAAATATTTATCCTTTTGGATTGAAATTTTTTTGTTCTTCTCTATTCAAATAAATTCATTGAATTTAATTTGATTTTGTTACATAATTCATATTTCTGGAAGAAATGTTTTATTGTTTCTTAGAGAAACATATATAAATATAATACAGATATGGAAGATTGTATTAAGTTTAGATCTAATATTGATATATCACCAAAAGTGAATTATGAAAAATAAACAAATGAAAAATCATAAATTATATTAATTCTTTGGAATTTGAACCTGAAGTTCATATGTTGAAGAAGGAAAAAAAATAAAGCCCGAAGCTTTCTAAAATGTTGTGACATGAAAAGATTATACTTTCAGAAGAAATAAAAGAGGCACACACATCATAATATGTGACAATAACATTGAATTCAATGGAAAATCTCTAAATGGGTTTCATCTAACTGACATCTTTCGTGTACAGTTTATATTAACTGAATATCCTGAAGATTTATTATGCTTATTAATGTCTTGAAGGGATGTTTTAGAGATTTAATTTTATATATCGAATCCAACATCCTAGAAGAGATGTTAGAATTTTTTTATTGCATTGCAATTACATAAATTAAAGATATGTCCCTGAAGGAATATCATACACTCCAGAAGTAGTGATTTCTTTTCTCTCTTGAATCCTATTTTTATTTAATGCACCTAATTTTGTTAATACATTTAAGGTTTGATATGTATCTTTGTATATTGATATGACATTTTAATAGTTTGTATATATTTATCTCTGGAGGAGACAAGTTCATCCCAGAAGCGGTGATAATAAAATATCTTTAGAGGATATTTGTACATTTGGAAATGGTAAAATATCTCTAGAAGAGATCTGTTTATTTGAAAATAATAAAATGTCTCTAGAAGAGATTTCTACAATTAAAAATGATAAAATATTTGTAGAAAAAGTTCATAGATTTTTCCTAAAAAAGAAAATATGTAATAAAACTCCATAAATGGTGTTTATGGAATATCCCAGATGGAATATTATATTCTGTTATGTCTATAAAAGAATTTTCATTGAAATATTTTCAAATACCAAAGATAATGATGCAAATTCAATGACTAAAGAAAATATGCATCTCGAAGATCGTAAGCTAAGATTAAAATATTGATTTTAAATACCTGAAGTGTATGCAGAAGCAATTTTTATTATAAAAATGGAAAATTTAGAATCTGCGGTTTCTATAATGGTAAGAGATAGTTTTGATATGCATAGAAAGATCTAAAAGATTTTTATATGGATTGTATAATTTGAACCTAATACATGTAATTTTTATGTTGTGAATTTTATGTATGGATCTGCAAGTTTATGGAATTATTCATATTAAGGAATGTAAAATTTTGGTTCTATAATTATGCATTTTTAATCAATTCTCGACTAGACATTATGCATATATATGGTATTTTAGAAAATATGATTATTGAAAATGCAGTACAACTATAAGTTATTTGTTTCGGTTTTGTCATTGATCAATATTGTAGCAAGATCCAAATTTTATTATGTTGATTTAAGTAAAATTTATTAATTTGATTCATATATTTAGACCGTGTAATGGTTATTTTCGTTATTTTTATAATAAATGCATTAAATGTATCATTATGGTAATATATATTGTATTACCACATTATTATAAATGTATTAAAAGCATTGGCTATTGTAAGTTAAATGATGTATATTTGTAATAAGAATAGGCATATGTATTATTAGTCAATGTATTTGGCAACTAATATCTAATGTAATGGAAGAAATTGTATAAATCAGATATGAGACCTGAACTTTTAGAATATGAAAAAAAAAGCTTTTTGATGAAGTTTACAGTCTGAAATCTTGATAATTAGCAAAAAAATGTAAAAGACTCTAAATTAAAAGTATGTTAAAAGATTGAGAACCAGAAGTTCATCATAAATTTATAAAATCGATATACATATGTAAGTGTATATATATGCATAGGAACTCGAAGTTCCTCAATCAATAAACTTGAAATACTTCATAATTTAAAAGCCTGCAGCTTTATTAAAACTGTTTGAAATATTAACATTAATAAAATTGGTATCCAAAGATTTCACAATTTTCAAAATGAGTTGTATCTTGCTTATATATTTTATTTACATATTATGTTGAAGAATAAATTTTAACAACTTGAAGTTGTTTATATATTTTTTTTGAACCAGAAGTTCAATACAGTGGAACCATAAGTTCAATACAATTGAACCAAAAGTTGAATACTGTTTAACAAACTTGAAATTATTTATATAATATTTGAACCAGATGTTCAATATGGATTAACAACTCGAAGTTGTTCATATATTTAATTTGAACCAGAAGTTCAATACAGTTCCAAATCAAATATTTTGGATATTATGAAACGATCTTTAAGATTCACATTGGCATTGCTTGATAAGCAAAAATTAATGATTGGAACCTTATGAACAATTTGTTCTAAAATAGATAGCTTGAATGAGAAAGAATATGCAAATCAACTACATATGGAATACGTGGACGCACATATATACACATATATGTGAATACTTAAATAGCAACCTGAAGTTGTCATGAGCTCATATTATAAATTATGCATGTATTATTTAATATCTCAGAAAGTCAATTGGCATCAATACCGATTGACCTGAAGTCATCTGCATATTCAAATGATAGAAAATTCCTCTAAGTCGTCAGATCAACGAAAGGGAATAAGCAATGCAATATGAATCCATCTTATCAACTAATAAGAGCATTATCCTCCTACAATTGAAATACTTCTAATGTATTTGCTAGCTATAATGGATCAAAAATGAGAATCCAAAGAAGGTTTATTATTTAAAGTGGAAATGTTTGTCAACATTGAGGGGGAGGATAAATGAATCATCAATGTTAAATATTTGCTAACATATAGAATTATGCAAAGTATTAAGTAACTTGCATAAATAATCAATTATGCCCATAGTAGACTTTCTCCAATATACATTTGAAACCCCGAAGGATCAAAAGGTGTAAATCACAGCTGAAAATGTGGTATAAAAGTCAGTTCAAAATATTTTTGGAGTAAGTCATAAAGATGCAAAATAAAGGAGATGAGTGTTCCTGAAGAAACACTTAAGGTGCTTTGAAAGAAACCCATGATATGATTGCCAAAGTAACCCCATAAGTGGTTTATGTACCTAAAGCATGATAATTTTTTGAGATATCAATAAATCATGTATAGAACTGAGAAGAAATAATCGTTGATGATAAATTAATAAATAATAAGGTGCTTATATTTATAAATGGATTAAAAATCCCATACTAAAGAGAAACATGATTGGCCATCATGAAATTCTCCTAAATAAGATATATGAACCTTTAGTCTATAAGATATGAACCTATAGTTCATAAGATAAAAATAGAAATATATATAATGACAAAAGCACACAGAAGTTACTAAAGCACCATAGAGTGTCAAAAACATGTTAAGTGCCATGAGCATTGTATTTTCAAAGATAATTGAATTGATTAAAGTGTTTAAAACGCTTATAATACCCTGAAGGTATAAACGATGAAAGTATACGAATTCCAAAAGAATTTAAATAACTTTGGTAGTGATAAAGAGCAAGAAATGTAGATTACAACATTCTTTTATGTATTGTTGTGATGAAAATCTTGAAATAACTCATGATGAGTAGATCACCTCCTTCTTTCAAGAATTGTTGTAATAAAACTCTTAGTATCCATTGAAGTGGTAGTTGCGATATGCAAACTTATTATAATATATAAGTTCTTGAAGAACATAAATAACATTTGTTATCATAAAGAATACAAAGAACATGGACAATAGGTTACATCATTCTTCTAAGTATCATTGTAATGAAAATCTTAATATACTTCAAGATGAGTAGATTACTTCTGTAACACCCCACATCCGTTAAGGTCACTCACAAAGGGAATGCCTTAACTTCAATGGAGCATTACGGGTACTGGAACCGAAATATTACAAGACAGACATATATAAAATATCGGAAAGTAAAGTGGAGGTACTACAAATCATTTATTAAATATAATTGTTTACAATAAAAGCCCATCAACTTCCAATACCCAATTTGCATAGCTAAAATATCTGTCTTGCTCAAAAACAAAGAAGCATAAAAATAAACTGTAGCATTCCCCAATAAAGCAAAGCAAGCCATAGCCAAGAGAAATCCAAGCCGTACAAGAAAGAGCCTTGGAGCTTGGTAAGATCTGAACTAAGCTGTATTCCCACCCTGTGAACCTGGAGGGGGGGGGGGGAAATGGAAGAAAAATAGGCGAAACAAACCGGGTCAGTCATAAAGACTAAGTAAGTCCTAGTGACTTTCAGCATAAAAACAGGTAAGATAACATGGCATGAATAAACTGAAAGTGAACATAAGAATGATGACAATATAAGCTACAGGAACGATAACTAAGAATAACGTGATAGGATTTTTGTCATGTATAACATTGCAAGGTTCCCATTCAAGGTGAACTAAGTATAGTTTCGCAAGATTTCTATCAAGCATCGCAAGATTTCTCTGCTTCACCATCAAAATGATATCTATTTGCTCTGCACCACCTAACTAGTATCCCAACTAGTAATCTATATAAAATGATAAAATCATAACGTGATCCCAATCCCCGAAATTAAGGTTGCTTTCATGTGTACATCTATTATTTATTACCTAGATCTAATCTAGGGTTTTCTATCGAGCGCTTCCTAGATTCAACCAGGATTTACGCCACCTAGGTCCAACCTAGGGATTATGCTACATATTGAACACTTCTCGGATTTAGGGTTTATGCCACCTAGGTCCAACCTAGGGATTATGCTACCTATGTGTGTCATATGGCCCCCAATGATTGTAAATACTTATGCTGGTCCCACCATGGGGTGTATCAAGACCCATGGTGGCGGCCCAACGCAATTCCAGAATACATAGGTTATACTACTGGTGCCCCAGTGCCCTGTTTGTCTGCTCGGGAGTGTGTGCACGCCCGCACCCAGTTAGAACCCACACTGTGCACCCACCGCCGTTGCTTTTGACCGCTTACAATCAGCCCAGTAATCGTGCCCCACCATGCCTAGTTTCAGGGTACCATGATACCTAATTGGGTTACTGCTGAAATGGGTCCCCGTTACTAGGGTTTCCTACTGGTTAAATTTGTGGGCCTATATATACAGATATTACCCACCTTCCCATGATGTACTTAACCCACCGATTCAAGCATGCTTATTAATGGTTAAGTTTGTGGGCCTATATTTACTAATATTACCCACCAACCCGATATGTACTTAACCCTCTCCGTCCATCACGTTAAGTTGGTTAAGTGTTTTCTCTTGTTTTACTTAACCCTACCACACATCATGTTATATCGGTTAAGTGTTGTTCCTTGTGTTACTTAACCCTACCGCAAGCCTTGTTATACTGGCTAAGTGTTCTCCCCTGTATTAACTTAACCCCACCGCATGTCATGTCATATTGGTTAAGTGTACATTGACTTAGCCCACCTACTTATCATGTTGTGACGGTTAAGTTTTACCCTCTGTTGTTACTTAACCTTACCACTCATTACGTTATATTGGTTAAGTGCATGTTAACTTAACCCCATCCACCAGTCATATTATAATGGTTAAGTGTTACCCTCATGTGTTTACTTAACCCTACCACGCATCAGGTTATACCGATTGGGTGTTATCAACCTATTCAAGTTAGCCCAACCCATCCGCTAGTCATGTTATAACGGTTAAGTGTCATTAGCTTAGCCACGTTACTTAACCCACCCATTCATATCATATTGGTTGAGCCTACATTTATAAGTTTTACATGTTCTTAACTCATACCGGTTAGGTCCACATTTACATGTCAAATTTCCATGTCATCCCACCTAACCATCTAACCATACCCACGTCTTATTATGGTCAGTATTTCTTAATTCATTCATTATGACGAACGAATCATGACCTTACACATTAGACCGTGCATTTTGTGGTCACTGGATTTGCCGGGCGGTTTCAGGCAGATTTACACTACAAACTGGGTCTAACCTCGTGTCATCAACCGTTACGCCTACAATTTGGCCTTCGACCTCTCACATTAGACTGACACTTTGTGGCTACTGGATTTGCCGGGCGGTTCTGGGCAGATTTACACCACAAACTGAGTCTAACCTAATGTCAAAGGTTCATTAATGGTCGTATTCCACCCAAAACCCCAATATCAGTTCATATGTTTAACATATAGGAATGTTCATGTTCCAACCACGTTCATATTTCCAGTTATATGCCAATTATCAAGTTCATAATTCACGTTTTTTCCCCAAAACGTATTCCCAAATTATTATCATAATTCACTATAAGGTTATGCCAAGTTGTAGCCTTTTATTTACAATACATGCCAATTACCCAAAACCCAACTTAGGCGCGTTCATATTAAACCTCTACCAAGTCATAAATTATCATATATGTTTCAACTCCAAGTTTTACATAATTAACATATGCCCAAGTTCTAGGTTACATGTCAGTTTTACATATGCCCAATTCATACAAATTTACATATGTTCAATTCATGCCGTTTTACATGTATGCCAATTTTCATGCCAATTTACACATATACCAAGTTTCATGATTTACATGTTTACAGAGCTATTCTTAATTTACATAGATCAAGTTTTATACCCAAAATTACATGTATACCACATTTACACCAATTTACCTATAACAAGTTCTAGCCAAATTACATATATCAAGATCTATATCAAATTACATGTGCCAATCCTCATTCTTGCAATTACCATATTAATGACAATACCCAAATATCCAATTTCATGTTAATGGTAGTAATACCCAAATATCCAAATTTTATGTTATGCCATCAATTCCACCAAACACATATATTCCACTAGGCAATATTCCAATATTTCCCCCGTATACCATCGCACATATATTGTAGTTTAGGCCTAGGTCCGAAATTGACCTAAATTCATCAAAAGAAAATAAATAGGGGAAGATAGAATTTTGCATAAAAATAAGATTAGAGAGAAAAACATCATCATAGGCATAAAGATTACAAATTGATAATAATATCAACATGAATTGATAAAATTGATTTACAACAGGCTGAATAGATCATGAACTTGACATGAGAATAAAGATAGACAAGTCTCAAAAACTCAAGATTCAAGAAGCAATAGAAATAGGTCTGAATCGATAAACATACTTAGATCCAATTCCACTTTATTCCATGGCCATATTATAATTAAATGTTTAAATCTAAAAACAACTAGAACTTACAGAGCATGGCTAGTGAATTAGGAACTGAATTTGTTGTAAAAATGTTGCGGCGTTGTTGATTTATTGTCTTGAATCATTGTTGAAGCTTTGTTCTTTGAATTGATTTGAGTTTGAATGTTTGTGCTTTAATTTGGGGGCGGCGGCCATGGTTCAAGAGGGAGTTCAGTAGCATAATAGTGTAAGAATGATTTGATATGAATTAGGTTAGGTCTAAGGGTGTTTTTATAGGTGTAGCAACTAGTTTAGGCCCTTTGATTAACCCTAGAATCAATCTGGACCATCAAAACATGTCTCAGGCTTCAAAAATGAGTTCTGGGTCAAAACAGGCCGACAAGGTCGATCTGTAAGGGGGGTGGTAGACCACATGGTCGACCTAGGGGGTATGTCGACCCTAGGGTCGACCACATGGTCGACCTGGCCCCCAGGTCGACCCCCAGGTCGACCTGCCTGGTCCTGTGCTGCCTAAAATCTGCTGAATCTTCTACATGCCATAACTTCTTCATCCGGACTCCGATTTTCGAAAACTCTGACTCTATTTCATGTAAAATTTCGAGGCGAACGCAATGGCATAACCCGTTTACCTTGATTCTTATCTTAAAAATTAATTATACCCTGATTTCTAGTTTTAACATGTTATAAAAAAATTCGGGTTGTTACATTTTCCCTTCCTTAAAGGATTTTGTCCCCAAAATCTTCAAGTTAAGAAGAATGTGTCCTACCATCCAATCATCCATCTACTGAATCATAAATCACAGGCATCCATTGTCCTTAAGAGATTTCTAATGCTCTATGAACATATGCAGAAAGTGTGTGTATATGTCCCTTGTCTAATGCAAATGATCAGGCCTAATTGATCTTCTAGATGCAAAATATGTTTAGTGCCATGATTCCAACATGTATGCAAATAGTCCTAGTCACATAAACACTATATGTGTGCATAAACATCCATCCATATGCAACATTCGCATGATAACACATTAAATTTCATCCACAAACAAGTATAAATACTCATGCATATGCAATATGAAAGGTGACAGAGCCGATCTAGTGCTTAATGTGTATACGCATCCACGAGCAACCACTAGCAACCACTTGCAACCATCAATCATAACATGTCTCAAACACATGTTTACACCCGATTGTTCCTATCCAAAGATATAGTCGGATGATAGAAGCAAGTAAAAACTTTGTGCCCATTAGGCAATGTCAAAACTGGAAATCTACGCTACATATATACTGATTAGGAGAAGAACTCCCTACGCATCAGCCCCGAAGACCGAAATCAACATCAGGCTTACGCCCAAGGAATTACTCAACCCAACGGACACCCTCAAGCCCAACATGTATTACTAACAGATGATCCATATGGGGTTTTGCAACAGAAATAGGATTGAGATTAGGACCGAGAGGTTATACTTAAAAGATAGCACACAAGTAAGCTCTATAGGAAAAGAGGGATCAAGGATATACTCTTAAAAAGAGATATGATGCGCGAATCTAGTCTTCAATCTTCTAAGTTGCATTTCCTTGAGCTTAACTCCATTGTGCTTTGACCTTCTTAAACTTCACAATTTCGTTCCTTCTTAATTCTTGTTTCCAAAATATGAGTTGGAACCTATTTCATTGTTGCCACTCGTTCCACTTTCACTTATTCTTTTTCTAGTATACTCGGCTCAAACATAACTGCGTACTCATGGTTTCATGCAAGCTCTCCAAAATTCACTAGTGAATCCTGGATCTCGTTTACTTACTATAAGATATTCCATGCAGAAGAACTATCTCTTGAAAAAAAACAAATGCCGACCATGTTGCCAAATGTACTTACTAAGGTGATTTTTATATAACTCATGCATAAGCGAGATGAACCATCCGCCTTAGTGGCGAACATTACTCGAGCGGATCAATAAATATATTAAGAGATTCTAGGTAACTAAACATGGCAGAACCGTAACGGTTACACTAGACTTCGAGGGCATTACCAGGGCAAGTCAAGAGTCTAACTACCCTCTTTTCATACTTGAGAATGGTATCATTTCTGTGTAACCACTCCATCCTTAGCAACAACCCATAGCCCAAAAACATAAGCATTACTTCTAAACTCAACACTTAGCATAGACATTCTCAAATCCAAACAAGTCATGAATAAATGAGCCGATTCCCCAATAGGATTGGAGACAAAAACGGGATCCTCTACTACGCTAGTACTAAGGTGTAGAGACTTCGACTATCGAAGCAGAATTAAAAGGATGCGATGTACAAAAACAAAGTTCTAATGGGATGATAGAAAAGAAAAGCTAAACCTTTAACAGAAACGCTACCACCTCTCTTAGGTACGCTAATAGTGAGAGCATACAATTGCCCTCTCGACGATCTTGTTTTTATCCTCATTCTTACTATCCTTGCATAGCTTGTTGACAAGTTTCTCGAAAGCTACCTCCATCGCATGACCACCCTACAAAGCTTGAAATAAGATTAGTCGCAATTAAAACTACTGCGGCTACAGATGGAGATTGGGCACTCCTTGCCCTCCGACATGTGTCGTACGCCTACAAAACTATGGTGAAAAGAGAGAAAGAAGAGATTCAAAGAGAGAATCAAAAGACAGTGCATATGGCTTTGGGGAATATGCTTTTCGTAAAATAAAACTTTTCTTTAGAAAAATGCTTCTTTGTAAACGTTTTGAAAACTAGTTCAGAAGGTTTTTGAAAACTTTTGCCCAGTCTGGTAACCTTCTGCTCTGATACCAAATGTAACACCCCACATCCGTTAAGGTCACTCACAAAGGGAATGCCTTAACTTCAGTGGAGCATTACGGGTACTGGAACCGAAATATTACAAGACAGACATATATAAAATAGCGGAAAGTAAAGTGGAGGAACTACAAATCATTTATTAAATATAATTGTTTACAATAAAGGCCCATCAACTTCCAATACCCAATTTGCATAGCTAAAATATCTGTCTTGCTCAAAAACAAAGAAGCATAAAAATAAACTGTAGCATTCCCCAATAAAGCAAAGCATGCCATAGCCAAGAGAAATCCAAGCCGTACATGAAAGAGCCTTGGAGCTTGGTAAGATCCAAACTAAGCTGTATTCCCACCCTGTGAACCTAGGGAGGGGGGAAACAGAAGAAAAAGAGGCGAAACAAACCGGGTCAGTCATAAAGACTGAGTAAGTCCTAGTGACTTTCAGCATAAAAACATGTAAGATAACATGGCATGAATAAACTGAAAGTAAACATAAGCATGATGACAAGATAAGCTACAGGCACGATAACTAAGAATAACGTCATAGGATTTCTGTCATATATAACATTGCAAGGTTCCCATTCAAGATGAACTAAGTATAGTTTCGCAAGATTTCTATCAAGCATCGCAAGATTTCTCTGCTTCACCATTAAAATGATATCTATTTGCTCTGCACCACCTAACTAGTATCCCGACTAGTAATCTATATAAAATGATAAAATTATAACATGATCCCAATCCCCGAAATTAAGGTTGCTTTCATGTGTACATTTATTATTTATTACCTAGATCTAATCAAGAGTTTTCTATCGAGTGCTTCCTAGATTCAACCAGGATTTATGCCACCTAGGTCCAACCTAGGGATTATGCTACCTATTGAACACTTCTTGGACTTAGGGTTTATGCCACCTAGGTCCAACCTAGGGATTATTCTACCTATGTGTGTCATATGTCCACCAATGATTGTAGATACCTAGGCTGGTCCCCCCATGGGGTGTATCAAGACCCATGGTGGCGGCCCGACGCAATTCTAGAATACATAGGTTATACTACTGGTGCCCCAGTGCCCTGTTTGTCTGCTCCGGAGTGTGTGCATGCCCACACCCAGTTAGAACCCACACTGTGCACCCACCACCGTTGCTTTTGACATCTTACAATCAGCCCAGTAATCATGCCCCACCCTACCTAGTTTCAGGGTACCATGATACCTAATTGGGTTACTGCTGAAATGGGTCCCGGTTACAAGGGTTTCCTACTGGTTAAGTTTGTGGGCCTATATATACATATATTAACCACCTACCCGTGATGTACTTAACCCACCGATTCAAGCATGCTTATTAATGGTTAAGTTTGTGGGCCTATATTTACTAATATTACCCACCAACCCGATATGTACTTAACCCTCTCCGTCCATCACGTTAAGTTGGTTAAGTGTTTTCTCTTGTTTTACTTAACCCTACCACACATCATGTTATATCGGTTAAGTGTTGTTCCTTGTGTTACTTAACTCTACCGCAAGCCTTATTATACTGGCTAAGTGTTCTCCCTTGGGTTAACTTAACCCCACCGCATGTCATGTCATATTGGTTAAGTGTTCATTGACATAGCCCACCTACTTATCATGTTGTGACGGTTAAGTTTTACCCTCTGTTGTTACTTAACCTTACCACGCATTACGTTATATTGGTAAAGTGCATGTTAACTTAACCCCATCCACCAGTCATATTATAATGGTCAAGTGTTACCCTTGTGTGTTTACTTAACCCTACCACACATCAGGTTATATCGATTGGGTGTTATCAACCTATTTAAGTTAGCCCAACCCATCCGTTAGTCATGTTATAACGGTTAAGTGTCATTAACCTAGCCACATTACTTAACCCACCCATTTATATCATATTGGTTGAGCCTACATTTATAAGTTTTACATGTTCTTAACTCATACCGGTTAGGTCCACATTTACATGTCAAATTTCCATGTCATCCCACCTAACCCTCTAACCATACCCACGTCTTATTATGGTTAATATTCCTTAATTCATTCATTATGATGAACGAATCATAACCTCTCACATTAGACCGTGCATTTTGTGGTCACTGGATGTGCCGGGCGGTTCCGGGAAGATTTACACTAGAAACTGGGTCTAACCTCGTGTCATCAAACGTTACGCCTACAATTTGGCCTTCGGCCTCTCACATTAGACTGATACTTTGTGGCTACTGGATTTGCCGGGTGATTCCGGGCATATTTACACCACAAACTGAGTCTAACCTCGTGTCAAAGGTTCATTAATGGTCGTATTCCACCCAAAACCCCAATATCAGTTCATGTGTTTAACATATAGGAATGTTCATGTTCCAACGACGTTCATATTTCCAGTTATATGCCAATTATCAAGTTCATAATTCACGTTTTTTCCCCAAAACGTATTCCCAAATTATTATCATAATTCACTATAAGGTTATGCCAAGTTATAGCCTTTTATTTACAATACATGCCAATTACCCAAAACACAACTTAGGCGCGTTCATATTAAACCTCTACCAAGTCATAAATTATCATATATGTTTAAACTCCAAATTTTACATAATTAATATATGCCCAAGTTCTAGGTTACATGTCAGTTTTACATATGCCAAATTCATACCAAATTTACATATGTTCAATTCATGCCGTTTTACATGTATGCCAATTTTCATGCCAATTTACATATATACCAAGTTTCATGATTTACATGTTTATAGAGCTATGCTTAATTTACATAGATCAAGTTTTATACCCAAAATTACATGTATACCACGTTTACACCAATTTACCCATAACAAGTTCTAGCCAAATTACATATATCAAGATCTATATCAAATTACATGTGCCAATCCCCATTCTTGCAATTACCATTTTAATGACAATACCCAAATATCCAATTTCATGTTAATGGTAGTAATACCCAAATATCCAATTTTTATGTTATGCCATCAATTCCACCAAACACATATATTCCCCTAGGCAATATTCCAATATTTCCCCCATATACCATCGCACGTATATTGTAGTTTAGGCCTATGTCTGAAATTGACCTAGATTCATCAAAAGAAAATAAATAGGGGAAGATAGAATTTTGCATAAAAATAAGATCAAAGAGAAAAACATCATCATAGGCATGAAGTTTACAACTTGATAATAATATCAACATGAATTGAGAAAACTGAATTACAATAGGCTGAATAGATCATGAACTTGACATGAGAATAAAGATAGACAAGTCTCAAAAACTCAAGATTCAAGAAGCAACAGAAATAGGTCTGAATCGATAAACATACTTAGATCCAATTCCACTTTATTCCATGGCCATATTATAATCAAATGTTTAAATCTAAAAACAACTAGAACTTACAGAGCATGGCTAGTGAATTAGGAACTGAATTTGTTGTAAAAATGTTGAGACGTTGTTGATTTATTGTCTTGAATCATTGTTGAAACTTTGTTCTTTGAATTGATTTGAGTTTGAATGTTTGTACTTTAATTTGGGGGCGGCGGCCATGGTTCAAGTGGGAGTTCAGCAGCATAATAGTGTAAGAATGATTTGATATGAATTAGTTTAGGTCTAAGGGTGTTTTTATAGGTGTAGAAACTAGTTTAGGCCCTTAGATAAACCCTAGAATCAATCTGGACCATCAAAACATGTCTCAGGCTTCAAAAATGAGTTCTGGGTCAAAACAGGCCGACAGATTGGCATGTAAGGGGGGGAGGTCGACCACATGGTCGACCTGGGGGGTAGGTCGACCCTAGGGTCGACCACATGGTCGACCTGGCCCCTAGGTCGGCCTGCCTGGTCCTCTGCTACCTAAAATCTGCTGAATCTTCTACAGGCCATAACTTCTTCACCGGACTCCGATTTTCGAAAACTCGGACTCTATTTCATGTAAAATTTCGAGGCGAACGCAATTTCGTAACCCATTTCCCTTGATTATTATCTTAAAAATTAATTATACCCTGATTTCTAATTTCAACATGTTATAAAAAAAATCGGGTTGTTACAACTTCCTGCTTTGTGTTGCTGTAATGAAAGTTGCCTTCTTCATCAAATGTGTGCTACAGTATGCAAGCCTGATTGAAACAGAAAATTATAAACACCTGAAGTTTATTCATAAATGAATATTAGTAACATACAAATCATAAAAGGAAACCGTTTTAAATAAGAAACATGCCTAAAGCATGGAGATGCATATGAAGTTTTTAAAAGAAAAACTTCATTAAGAAGTATTTATAAGAAATTTGGGTTATTTAAAGAAGAATATGAATTCAGACGAAATTATTAAATCAAGGGGAGCATCCATAAGTATGTTATAATGCACTCTGTTTCCTTAACTAAGTTTTTTCTCACTGGGTTTTCTTAATAAGGTTTTAATGAGGCATGGGTCATGATCCAGAAGTATCAACCCAAAAGTAAGATACAAAAATAAATTATAATGTACTCTTTTTCCTTATTTAAGTTTTTTCCCACTGGATTTTTCTTATTAAGGTTTTAACGAGGCATTACATTGATCCAGAAGTAGCATACTACTTTTGAAGTAGTAAATATAACATTATATATTGTACTCTTTTTCCTTCACTAATGTTAACCCCGTTCTTAGAACGCGGTTCAGAACTAAGAAGTATTCACAGACGATGGCACACGGCATAATTGACTCATGTTGTTTCTACGATGTGGATCCTATAGCCATTTACACGATGCGATCTTAAGGCATTCGACGAGCCATATGGCTTTAAGCCGTTCACCGCGACTTGAAAGCAAGCCATCAGGACATTGTCGAATGAAGTCATCTCATGTTGATTCATTCATACTGCATGCACCATGACGTCCCCATCGCAAGACAAACCAAGCCATATCCTTGAACTGGGAAGTATGTTGTTGGAGTGTCCATGCCACTGAAAGCATGACGCTAGCACCATATTGTCAAAACCATGTTATTGAATCTGCTTTCATGTCGTCAGCACTTCATGTTGTCGAGTCCAAGACATACTATTAAAACCACGCAAATCTTTAGTGCATGATGAACAACATGATCATGTCATTAGCAAACAAACAGTGCGTGGCATCAAACTGATATCATTTCTTGAGTAAATTCATTCCTACGACTTGAGTTAAAGTCGCTCTTACGACATGGATGAAGATCATCAGCGCGACATGATTATGTATCTTTTACACAATGTAAAGTCACTCCCATAGTTTGAATAAAATCATTGGTATACTTCAATGCATAGCATGGAGCCAACAGCAACATGTGAATCTAACATGTTGTGGGCAACTTGAGGGTAAACAATGCAAGCTTGATTGCCACATGGATACATGAAGAAGGAGCTGGGCACAACATTGTACGAATCGTTTTCATTAAATATTCACATGGTGCCAGCTGTGAACCGCCTTAGACAGGGTTATGTTGTTCGCTCCATGTCGCAAGCCATTCATAGACTCGTTAGAGGCCAAGTTATTCACTACAGCTTTGAATCATGTCATGCTACCTTAAAACTTTTAATTCATATCATGATTTAAGTCAAATCGATGCCTGAGGAGTCATGCCGCCTCGTTAGAATCAAGTCGTAAGTCGTTCAGGGTATTGCGGCATAAATCAAGACGCAAGAAGAAAGCTTGAGACAGCTGTTGCCAACTTGAAACCGCATATATATATATGTATATATCAATCCGTTCCTCATTGAAGAAGGTAGAAGATATATTCGAGGAAAATGGCTACATATTGTATAAGATGAATCATATGGCATGTGTAAGTTAATTTTGTATAAGGACTTAAATCGTTATTTGAAGGGGACAGGTGGCAACGTGAGAGACAAGTCGCATGGGTGCATGTCATGAGTCTTTGAGTTCATTCAGGTCGTATAACATAAATTAAAGCATGCCGAGATGCCAACTTCAGGATATAAAATCTTTTACACAACATGTTGATAAGTCTTTTAGCATGACATGATTTAAAGCCACTCCTACGACATGACTGAGTCGTTCATCCATGCATTAAAATTAGAATGTGCGTATAAACTTAAGTCGCTGGGACAGCTCAAGGCAGTCATTTTCTTGATCTCAATGCAAGGCAACACGTCGCAGTAATGTTTGCCTAAGCTGGAGATGGCTATACAAAAGAAGGATGGATCTTTCACAGTATTTCAATCCGCTGCTCTTTTATGTCGTGGACCATGATATGAGTTATGTGGAACAGGACGATATTAATCCATGTCGTTATTGCGACATGAGTTGAGGTCGCGTAGAACGACTGAATTCATAGTGCATGATTCATGTTGCAAGAAGTATCCATGGCAGGTTGAGTCATGGCGTTTTCAGCATAATTACAGAATTGCCACCTGAGCTAAAATTACCTATAAATACCCCTCATAATTCACTTGAGGGGGGGGGGGATCGAAAATTCATTCCTACAAGGGGACTCCGCCAAATTCAAAGCTCATCTACAACTTCTCTAATGGCTTTTATGCATTCATCAACACTTTTCTAACTTCGTGAAGAACAAATCCAAATCAATGATCATTAGAGCTTTCTACAATTGAATCTAAGCATCTTCAATCTCATTCAAGCTACATAATAAATCTCTCAAGCAATTTCATATCTTCTCATCCTCTCCAAAGCCTAAATCGAATGTTAATTCACTATAGGATCTATGAAGTTCATGAAAGAGGATCAAAGCACACAAGTGATTGAAGATTCATCACAAAGCTAAAATATCTCTTCATTTTCGTCACCAAATTCAAGAAAAATTAGATCATAAGGAAGGAGAATAGAGGAAAAGATTGTAATGAGGAAAATTCATATGTAGTAAGCTTGAATATTATAATGAGAATTGATTGAAAGTGGACGTAGATTCATAGAGAATCGAACCACTATAAAAATTCCTTTGTTTTCTTACTTGCTTTTATTCGTTTATTTTGCGATTTTGCGGTTCCATCTTCTTACCGAATAGATAAGTGTAACTCTTACACCTTTGGTGTATGATCCCAAATTTGGAGCAAACATTTGGCGCCCACCGTGGGGCCGCGCTCGCATCTCCTACCTCTTGTCGCACTCTCCCAAAGTTGAGATCCTTGCATTAAAGATCTAAAGTTGCATCCTTCTCTGAAATCATGGCAAAGTCTAAGAAGACCGTTAACAAAACCGTGATAGAAGCGGATGATGTTGCTAATGAAGAGACACCACTTACTAACCGTTTCAATGTTGGTGAAAACTCGATAAGTGGAGCTGGCGTGACTAGAAATGAACTAAATGCCGCTATTGCCAACGTGAACCGCCGAATTGAAAGTTCAAATAAAACTTTGATGGATACTGATGATGCTCTAATGGAGAAAATGAACGCTCTTCTAAATGCTCGACCAATTCATGCCCATCCAAAAGTGCATAGGGATTTCGACGAAAATGACAAATCGCCTGCTTTCGATCATAACCGCAATAACAATATGGAAGACGATTATGATGGGGAAAATGACGGGGATGAAGCTCATATCGAAGGATTGAAGTCAAAAGCTAAGAACCACTCCGAAGTGAATGCTCAAAAAGCCGCCAATCCTATCACGGGGGAACCTATTCGTCGAGAATGCAAAGGGCCTAGGCTCTTTAATCAAGATCATATGGCTAGACGAACATTCGGTAAAGAGCTCAGCTTCATAGAGCGCCATAGCACCGAAGAATACATTTCGAACATGATAGAACGAGCCATGGAAAAGAATCAAGCTAGCAAGGACGACGAAATAGAATGGGACTTCTCTCCCGATAGGACTCCATTCACCGAAAGAATCCTCGAAGCAGAATGTCCGAAGAAGTTCAATCCTCCGACTCTGCCTCCGAACAACGGTCTCGTTGATCCGAACTACTTCCTATTCAAATATGAATGGCATATGCGTGCAGCTAAGGCGACCGATGAGATGAGATGCACGTACTTTCCTCTCTACTTAGAAGGTGTCGCATCACTATGGTTCACAAAGCTGCCACCCAAATCCATCAATCGATTTTCCGACCTCGCCAAAAAGTTCAAGGGGCAGTTCCGCCTATATGCTACTAAAGCCAAGGATGCTATAACAATTTCGGCGATGAAACATAATCCAGTGGAAACTGTCAAAGCCTACCTTAGTCGACTCAAAATCGCCTTGTCTGAAGTGAGGAATCCAGAGCCACGCATAGTTCTCATGGCTTTACTCGACGCTATAGACAAAACGAGCGAATTCGGAAGATGGATAAAGATGAAGGAACCGACTACGCTTGACAAGTTCTATAAGAATGCGGAGAAGTACATGAGAGTGGACGATAACCCTATACCTCTTCAGATCATCGGTGGTAACCAATTTCTTGAAGCCCCCAAAAGTTCTGCTACTCAGTGTGATCAAAAGAATACTCAGGGGCAGAAGTGAGTAAATGACAGAAATGACAACAAAGCTAATAAAAAGTTTCGTCTTCTTGACTCGTCTGAGTTGACTCCTCTGAATAACACTCCCGAGAACATCTACCTTGCTACAAAGGACACAGAAGATTACCCAGAGCCTTGGCCAATAAAAATGAATGACCATTTGACTAAATCCGGGAAGTTCTGTCGGTATCATAATCAGCCGGGCCACAGCACCAATGAATGCAGGCATCCGAAATCATTGATTGCAGAGTTGATTAGGAAGAACCATCTGCAACAATTCGTGAAGAACTCTCAAGATGCAAATCCTTCTGCATCTCCCCAAGGGTAAGGGGCATCAAATGATCAGTCGGGTCCAAGCAATGTAGCTTCTGCTCAGATCATTCCAAGACTGATAATCAACTGAAAACCGTTGATGATGATCTAATATCGACGGCTCAGAATAAGCGATCACTATCGCCTCTCTGCATTACTTTACTCTTTACTATATTTTTCTTTCCTATAAAAAAGTCTATAATGGTTTACGTGCATCGTACAGAACAAAAGTACTACGAATGAAAATTTGCCTGCTTGTGTAAATCTCTGACTTGCAAAATATATATGAAAAATTTGCTAAAAATCAATTTTCTCATTGCAGGTTATTCCGTAGGCGTTTACTTCCTCAAGAATCCGACGAAATAAGGTAACTCCAATAATAACGACTCAACAGTTGATCAAGGAAGTCCGAATGAATCAAACGGCGAATAGAGCAATAAGCTGTCACGGATCCAAAACCTCATACCCCAAAGGTTGCGGGAATCCATAGGCGTGAAACGAAGCGCAGGAGCTTGCTAAAGCAAGACGAAGCATGAGAGTTCGTAAGCACGGAGCGATGCAACCTTAACCCAATGGTTCGTGGGAATCCGTAGGCGCGAAACGAAGCGCGGGATCTTGCTAAAGCAAGACGAAGCATGGGAGTTCGCAAGCATGGAGCGATGAAACCTTAACCCAAAGGTTGCGGGAATCCGTAGGCGCGAAACGAGGCGCGGGAGCTTGCTAAAGCAAGACAAAGCATGGGAGTTCGTAAGCGCGGAGAGATGCAGCCTTAACCCAATTATTCGCGGGAACCCGTTGGCGCGAAACGAAGCGCGGGAGCTTGCTAAAGCAAGATGAAGCATGGGAGTTCGTAAGCGCGGAGCGATGCAGTCTTAATATAATGGTTCGCGGGAATCCGTAGGCACGAAACGAAGCGCGGGAGCTTGCTAAAGCAAGACGAAGCATGGGAGTTCGTGAGCGCGAAGCGATGCAGCCTTGACCCAAAGGTTTGCGGGAATCCGTAGGCTCGAAATGAAGCGCAGGAGCTTGCTAAAGGAAGACGAAGCATGGGAGTTCGTATTCACGGAGCGATGCAGCCTTAACCCAATTGTTCGCAGGAATCCATAGGCGCGAAATGAAGCGTGGGAGCTTGCTAAAGTAAGATGAAGCGTGGGAGTTCGTAAGCGCGGAGCGATGCAGCCTTAACACAAACCTCGCGGGAGTTCGCACTGAAAAACAACACAACAACCAAAAACCCTTTCCATAGACAAAGCGACTTCTCCGCAGGAGAAATCAACAACATCCAATGAAGCCTCCAACTTCAAAACTAATCAACGAAGCAAACAAGAATTGAGCTATAAAAAAAATCTTTTCATAATGGAGACTATGGATGACCTCCAGAGCCAGGGCACAGATAATCAAAGATTTTCCAAAGAGAAACAGAAAAATAATCACAGATACGTATTCCTCAAATGTGAAATACCATACACCATCATATAAGTCATAAAAACGATAATGTTTGAAATCCACAGTCGGTTCTAGTCGATTAGCTGATTTTAAGCATTTAATGCGAATTCGAATATCGTATTTGTACAGATACTATTCAGTGAATTATAAACTGCTAAGTATAACAATTCTGTGTAGATAGTTATTCAATCCAAAGTAAAATTTTGCTATAATTCATTTTCTAATGATTAAACTAATCCGCTATCAATATGGACGACCGGTAGTAAAGTATAAGTCCAAAACCGCCAAGTGCCTGTTTTGATACAGAACGGATAACATGAAGCATCTAAATTCAAAGAATGATTAGCTATAACAGACAAAAAGCTACGACTGAATCTCAATGCAAATTGTGTTTATTTTGAAGCCTGCATTCCTCGCAAGCAAGAAATACAAGCTTTGAGGGGAAAATGTTAACCCCTTTCTTAGAACGCGGTTCAGAACTAAGAAGTATTCACAGACGATGGCACACGGCATAACTGACTCATGTCGTTTCTACGACGTGGATCCTATAGCCATTTACATGACACGATCTTAAGGCATTCGACGCGCTATATGGCTTTAAGCCGTTCACCGCGACTTGAAACCAAGCCATTAAGACATCGTCGAATGAAGTCATGTCATGTTGATTCATTTTTTCGCATGCACCGTGATGTCCCCATCGCAAGACAAATCAATCCATATCCTTGAAATGGGAAGTATGTCGTTGGAGTGTCCATGCCGCTGAAAGCATGACACTAGCACCATATTATCAAAACCATGTTATTGAATCTGCTTTCATGTCGTAAGCACTTCATGTTGTCGAGTCCAATACGTACTATTAAAACAACGCAAATCGTTAGTGCATGATGAACAACATGATCGTGTCGTTAGCAAACAAACAGTGCATGGCATCAAACTGATATCATGTCTTGAGTAAATTCATTCCTACGACTTGAGTTAAATTTGCTCGTACGACATGGATGAAGACCATCAGCGCGACATGATTCTGTATCTTTTACACAACGTAAAGTCGCTTCCATAGTTTGAATAAAATCATTGTTATACTTCAATGCAAAGCATGGCGCCAACAACAACATGTGAGTTTAACACGTTGTGGGCAACTTGAGGGTAAACAATGCAAACTTGATTGCCACGTGGATACATGAAGAAGGAGCCGGGCATAGTATTGTATGAATTGTTTTCATTAAACATTCACATGGTGCCAGTTGTGAACCGCTTTATACCGGGTTATGTTGTTCACTCCATGTCGCAAGCCATTCATAGACTCGTTACAGGCCAAGTCATTCACTGCAGCTTTGAATCATGTCGTGCTACCTTAAAACCTTTAAGTCATATCATGATTTAAGTCAAGTCGCTGCTTGAGGAGTCATGCCGCCTCATTAGAATCAAGTCGTAAGTCGTTTAGGGTATTGCGGCATAAATCAAGACACAAGAAGAAAGCTTGAGACAGTTGTTGCCAACTTGAAACCGCATTTATATATATATATATATATATATATATATATCAATCCGTTCCTTATTGAAGAAGGCAGCAGATATATTCGAGGAAAAAGGCTACATATTGTATAAGATGGATCATATGGCATGTGTAAGTTAATTTTGTATAAGGACTTAAATTGTAATTTGAAGGGGACAGGTGGCAACGTGAGAGACAAGTCACATGGGTGCATGTCATGAGTCTTTGAGTTCATTCAGGTCGTATAACATAAATTAAAGCATGCCGAGATGCCAACTTCATGATATAAAATCTTTTACACGGCATGCTGATAAGTCGTTCAGCACGACATGATTTAAAGCCACTCCTACGACATGACCGAGTCATTCATCCATGCATTTAAATTAAAATGTGCATATAAACTTAAGTCGCTGGGACAGCTCAAGGCAGTCATTTTCTTGATCTCAAGGCAAGGCAACACATAGCAGTAATGTTTGCCTAAGCTGGAGACGGCTATACAAAAGAAGGATGGATCATTCACAGTATTTCAATCCGCAGCTCTTTTATGTCATTGACCATGATATGAGTTATGTGGAACAGGACGATTTAAATCCATGTCGTTATCGCGACATGAGTTGAGGTCGCGTAGAACGACTGAATTCATAGCACATGATTTATGTCACAAGAAGTATCCATGGTGGTTTGAGTCATGGCGTTTTCAGCATAATTACGAAATTACCACCCGAGCTAAAATTACCTATAAATACCCCTCATAATTCTCTTGGGGGGAGGAGGGATCGAAAATTCATTCCTACAAGGAGACTCCGCCAAATTCAAAGATCATCTACAACTTCTCTAATGGCTTCTATGGATTCATCAACACTTTTCTAACTTCGTGAAGAACAAATCCTAATCAATGATCATTAGAGCTTTCCAAAATTGAATCTAAGCATCTTCAATCTCATTCAAGCTACATAATAAATCTCTCAAGCAATTTCATATCTTCTCTAATCCTCTCCAAATCCTAAATCGAATGTTAATTCACTATGGGATCTATGAAGTTCATGAAAGAGGATCAAAGCACACAAGTGGTTGAAGATTCATCACAAAGCTAAAAGATCTCTTCATTTTCTTCACCAAATTCAAGAGAAATTAGATCATAAGGAAGGAGAAAAGAGGGAAAAGATTGTAATAAGGGAAAATTTATATGTAGTAAGCTTGAATATTATAATGAGAATTGATTGAAAGTGGACGTAGATTCATATAGAATTGAACCACTGTAAAAATTCTTTTGTGTTCTTACTTGCTTTTATTCGTTTATTTTGCGATTTTGTGGTTCCATATTCTTACCGAATAGGTGAAGTGTAACACTTACACCTTTGGTGTTTGATCCCAAATTTGGAGCAAACAACTAAGATTTTTTCCATCGGGTTTTACTTAGTAAGGCTGCGATGAAGCAACATTTTGATCCAGAAGTATCAAACATCTTTGGTATAGTAAACTATTATTTATGAAGAAGATAAGGCAGTTTGTATGGCTCAGATTCAAGTGAATTATATCAAAGGTGATAGGATGGAGCACATTTCTTCTAAATTTCTCTTCATGCATGAATGAAAGGATAACATGAAAGAGAAAAAACAAATTCACTTCAAGAAAAGCGGGTAGATCTGTTCTCAAAGGCAATATCCAAATCAACATTCCAGAAGATGATGTACAAAATTGGTAATGCATCGACTACATCAATAGGATAATTGAATAATGAGTTATAAATAAGGGGGAGCATATAAAAACATGCTATAATGTACTCTTTTTCTTCACTAATATTTTTCCTACTAGGTTTTTGTTAGTAAGGTTTTTAATGAGGCATTATCTTGATCCTGAAGTATCAACCCTTACTGTAACATTGTAAATCGTGTTATCAAAAATGAATTTGCACTCTTATCCTTGTTCATGATTCTTCCCACATGATTTTTCATAAAAAGGTTTTTAATGAGGCATTGTTTTGATCCTAAAGCATCAAATTCTTTTAAGGAATATCATTTTAACACGATATTCATAATGTCAGGCATTGTACTCTTTTTCTCATTCAACGTTTTTCCCATTGGATTTTCCTGATAGAATTTTGAAGGAAATAGACAATAGTTGTATCGACTGGATGGAAATATGCAAACAAGATAATTATAAGGGGGAGCAATCATCATATATGTTTTAAAAAGAGACAACTTCTATGACGACCCCAAACCCCGTAGGACGGTGGCAAGGGTAATCTTTGGAATATAACACATAAACAGATAACAACAGAACATAAATAAATAAATACACCAGATAATGTGCAATAGAATACACTGGATAAACATAATAATCAGAGTTACACAGTATACAGGATCATACTTAGTACAAATACAGTTCAACTATACATAAATGTCTACAACGGAAAATAGAACATAATATGTACAATAGGAGTTGAACAACATAAAAAGAGATAAATGATAGAATCCATCTTCAGCTCCAGCTATCCAGAAACAGCCTGCTGAAACCTGAATACAAGGATGCCATGTAGAAAAAGGGGCACTTGAGTTTGCAAGTGAAACGAACTACGAGTCAGTCATGGGACTGGTATGAGAAATCTACTTAATACATTTTACAATATGGCTAATCATAGGACCACGCCACTTTCGCAGAACGGGTTTACTCCATTGGATTGCCAGTGCTTTAAAACAAGGAAATCTTTTAAACATTGCAATGCTTTTTATAAAAATGAAGACATTATAAGAATCAGTCCCCATCACACAATGCAACACAAACCGAAGGATAGAGTTTTACCTTATAATGGCCAAAATATGCTTGATATGAATAAAACAAAAGCATTTGATATTATTACCAGTGTTTATATATTTCAAAAACAATTTCAAATCATAAGTATCAATCATAGACGGCATTAATGCCCCATACCACTATGTCGCCATATATAGGTATACAACCAAAACCGCACGGTATCGTATTTGGAAATTCGATTTCCGTCATGAACAAAGGCAAAAGATAGTCCTTACCGAATTCGAGATGTTCTACCCTGTGTCTTAGGAATAGCCGCAACTGCACCTTGGATCATCAGGGCCGGTCCACCGATGTGGATTGAAATGCCTGAACACTGCGTTTCCCCACCCTATGGGGCATCACTGGTCATATCCGACCACACCATCGGCTCTGAAGAGACGTAAGCAAACCGAGGCCTCGCTTTCCATCGTCCACATAAGTACAATACTCGGGCGTGCAAAACCCAAAGCACCACTCCTAGTTAGAAGGAAACGTGTGTCCTCCCTGAAGTCCTCCCGTTTCTGGCTCATACCGGGGTGTGAGGCTCGCGAAACAATGCTATACACAAAGCTATGCCACACAGGCCATGCTTTGATCACCAACCACAAAACATTGCTTTTCAACAGAAGCCTTGATCATTTGCCACTTAGGCGTGCCACACAGGCAATTCACTCCATGTGACTGATTTCTATCGATGTATAACCTCTAAGCTCGTATGTCTCAGACAAAGGCGTTAAGCAAGAGAATAAATTATCCACTGCCAAACATATATATATGTATATATATATATATATATTTAATAGAGATCAATCAGCACAGAACAAAATCCAATGTCAGACACATAGTCCATTTACACGTTTGTTCTGGGTCTGAACGAAACCAGAGGCACTCAATACCTCGCATATCCGTACAATCGACATGTACGTCTGGACGGCTACTACTTCACCCCCTTCAAGGTAGCTACTCCTATCATGAGCATTAGTAACACCCCTCCATTCGATGTGAAGATCATCGGTCTTGCACCATCTTCAAATCTTCGACTTTCAATCGTCGATCAATTATTTGAAATGAGAATCAACTCGACCTTTTCAAATAATTCACGTATATTTAGAATTTCAAATCAATTCATTTCAATGGTTAAATTATTCGATATCACTAATTCTGTTCTTTAATGTAATTTTCACGCCAAACACATTCAACCATCAAATATCACATAAACCAAGCAAATTCAGTTTATTTCCATTCCATATCGTTTATAATATTTTATCACGATAAATCACTATTTTTATTTATTTAAAAATAGCCAATTCATTCAAACGACGCTTCAGGCCATAACGCGGCCGTGGCGCTGTTTTTCTCCAGATTTGATTTACACATATCTGAAAATCTAACCATTGGATCTTCACAAATTTTACATCATTAGAAAGATCTTTTCAAAATTAATCCAATGGTTTCAGTTTTGGGAAAATCCGACGGTCGCATCTCCCGCACTAATCGTTTGAAGTTATGATTTCAAAATACGGACTACAACGTCGTTATTCGATTTAATTTAATTATATATATATATAATCGATTCTGGCGTTGTTTTTCTTCAGATTTGAAGTAAACATTCCAAAAAATACAACCATTGGATCTTCACAAAGTTGGTGTCGTTGGAAAGATATTTCCAAAGCGAACACAACGGTTTCGGTTTCGAGAAAATCCGATGGTCGGATCTCCCGCACTAATCATTTGAAATCACGGTTTCAAAACACGAACTGCAGCTTCGTTATTCACTATATTTTAATTATATTTATATAAATATATATAAATATAATTCTTTCTTCGATTTCAAAACCATATCCACTTTATATGTTTAATAAAAATGATACTTTTATCATCAAAAATATTTATTTCACACATCACCATTTCTAACATTTCATATTCACAATAAAAATGTAGATTTTATTGTTCAATCTATATATTCAACAATGAACATTTTCGACTTTACACATACGATAAAATATGATTTTTATCGTTCTAGTCCTTTATTCAACACATGAATATTTTCTATAGTTGATATATATAATAAAAATGTGATTTTTATTGTAAAACAATTTATTTCAAAACACGATTATTTTATATAGTCTATACATAAGGTAAAAATGTTAGCTTTGGTGTTAAAACAATTTATTTAAAATACTAATATTTTATATAGGCTATATATATTATAAAAAAGTGATTTTTATCTTTCAAATAATTTATTCAACACATGAACTTCATGTTGGATCTAGATTAACCCTAGAGGGGGGGTGAATAGGGTTTATCACAGTTTTAACAAGAATTGAAAAATTGACAGGATATTAAAATAAAAACTGATCACAGAATGCAGCAGAAATAAAAGTGCAGAAAATAAATCACACACAGATATACCCAGCTTCAGCAAAACCCTGCCTACTGCTGTATTTCTAAGGTTTCTACTAGGTGATAGAACAGTTCCCGCATACAAGACCATGTACACTCGCAAACCCCTGCTCCTATTCTAACCCTACGCTCAAATCCCTAGACTGATTCAAACCCCTGAATCAGATTTTCCCCTAGTTTTACACAGACTAGTCAACTGCCAGTTAAACCCCTAACTGGTTCCCCCTAGATTTTATAGAATCTATAAACTGTTCGGTTTACAAAGAAATTAAAACTGAAACAATACAAAAATAAAAGAAACTAAACCAAAGAAAACCCTAGGAAATAAATAACAAGGGTCATCCCCTTTTAGCCTTTAAACAAGAACGTGGCCGGCCCAATCTCATTTTTGTTTGCACCCGATCCCTTTACTTTCTCTTTTGCTCTGGGAAACAAAAATGGCGGCTGCGATAACTAGGGTTTCACTGAGTCTTCCCCAAATCGATCGTTTCGTGTTGATTTTGATAATCCCTGAAGCTTGAAAGCATTGCGGCTTGCTGGTTCTTCGATTTGAGATGTTCCTTGATCAAAAACAATAGAAAATTGTGAGTGTTCTCTGAGTTTTTCTTTTCGATTTATGCTCAGAATTCTTTGATGCTTGGTTTTCGATTTTTTCTCTATATCTTTGCCTATGATGAGTTGGTGTTACATATAGGGTTAAGAACGAAACCCTAACCCTCTGATTTCGATATGATGGCTTGACTGATTTGTGTGTGAGTTTATAGGGTAAATTTTTAAACCCTAAAACAACCTCTGATTTCGCATATATGATATTGATCTGAATTTTTTTTTTTATTTCCCTTTTGGAATGCTCTGCATAAATTTGCTTGCGTGTATTTCCAGACAGTTTTTGAATTCTTTGATTGAATCAGCTTTGAAAGAAGATTGCGTAATTCCCTCCTTTGATTTGTACTGTGAATTGCCTCGCCATAATTTCCTCATCTGGTTGCCTTGATTAAGTTTCAACATGACTATCATACTTGATTTGCTCCGCTTTGCTTGAAATCGAAAAGATTATTTCTGGCCAAAAATAAAATGACAAGTAATATTCTGTGATTAAAGTTTTTTTTTAAAAAAAAAAACTTTCCCCCTTTAAAACTGTTACAAAAAAAAACTTGATTTATTCTGATTTTCCATGTGTATTTATCTTTAAAAAAAATACTTTTGGCAATCTGGAATCAATATTAAATACTTGCCAAAAACTGTATTGATATATTTCCTGATCATCTCTCGGCTAATTCTGGAAATTGATTTCTGTTTTGTTGTACCCTAGAACAATTCTTGATTGATTGATTTCTGGAAAGAATTCTTGTCTTGCTCAAAACTTTCTGAACCAAACTGGAATCAAATGACTGATTTCTTGGATTTCCTTGGTTTGATTTTCCATGAATATAAACAGCATTGAATAATAATAAAAAAATGCCATTTGACTTTGCTGATTTTTGCCTTAAAAAAAAGATGTCGATGATACCATTTCTAGAAAACAGTAGCATGATTTCTGGAACCATTTGAGCTTGCTATAAAGTATATCTTAAAGCTTGCCATATATTTCTTCATTTTAAAAAAAATTGTTGCCAACTGTTTTACTTTCCATTTCTAAATGCTGCTGAATATTTGATGCTTGTCTCGACCATTTGAAACTAACCTTGATTGTGCACTTACACATTTGAATCCCCTAGCTTGACCATAAGTGTGTTGTTCACCTGATTCGTATGCACCCACTGCTTTGAATCATTGTGTATATATCAGTGGATTTGTTGTTGCTGTACTTGTTAACTTGTCATGCTTGGTGCTGAGTCCATTTTGCTGAAACAATATGTGCACTTGAAACATGTACTCTTGACCATGTTCTAGCTCAACCACTTTTGCATTTTATTCTGTCACACTGTCTTGATACTTTGTAGTTGACACTGCTGTTCCATGATGTTCACTTTGTTGTGATCATGCTGCTCGACTTTTGTTGACTGCTTTGGTCATGCTTGAGTGTCATCCATGTATTAGCTTCTATGCTCGGCCATTTATTTTGAGTTGCGCCATTGAGTTTACTTGGCAAGCTCACACAGTTTTGATTTGTTTTATTTCTGAAACTTTTGAACCCTATTTCTTTCATACATGTTTGTCCATTGTATTGATATTCTTGTTGCTTCACCATGTTAGGTTCCTTATTGCATTTCTGCACACTTCAACAATGCTTGCTGTTTTGCTTTAGAACTTGAATCATGCCACTTGTACATACTTTTGCAGAACCATATTAACATGTTGATTAGAGCTTTTGACATATCTCGACCATGTATTTGCTGTTTCAACTATTTGATGTTGTTGCCTCGGCCACTTTGACTTGTCATGCATATTTCTTGGCTGAAACATTGTATTTTTCATCTTCTGTCTTGTTCACATGAGTTTTCAATTGAACTGAGTCGAGAAGGTCCACTGCGGCTACTCCTCAGTGGCAAACTGATTTGGCGAGGCAGTGCACACGTGTATACACGTGTGTACATGCAGCCATCAGACGAGTTGTCCCTGTCCCTGCATTGAAATATATATGTTGTCTGCCTTGTGGTATTTACAGTGTATCACTGTGAATATCACAAGTTGTCTAGACACAGATTGATGGTTTTATAATTCAGATCAAGTCATGAAAAATGATGAGAAACACACCAGAATTCTGAGGCAAATAAAATTTTAAAAATAAAATTTAAATTTGCATGTATTCTGTTTTATTTCTATTGCAGTGTACTGTGTGTGTGTGTTTCATGTGTGACAGGTAAGCTGGGATGACTGGACTGACTGTGATGACAGGACTGACAAGCTGAAGATAAGAAGACAGTGTGTGGTGTCAATGAATGTATGAGTCTGTATATACAAGTGAAAGTGGATATATATGAAATGTAAACTGAATGAATGTATGAGTGTTGCAGTGAGGAGCTGTGTATATATGAAATGTACTGATGTCTGTAATAAACAAGTTTGATTGAAATAAAATATCATTTTATTGTTGTCAAACGAACTTGTCTATTTTATTCTGTTTATACAAGTACAAATATTCTGTGAATGTATAAATAGTGGAGTTACAAATAGTTGTACAGTTTGAATATTGAAATAAAATATTCTATTTAAATAAAATACTGTGTTAATATTTGAATTTCTGTACAGTCGTATTTTATTTAAATATAAATATTATATTCATTGCTGTGATGTATATATATATAACAGTACAGTACCAAACACATTTATAATAGAAATATATTTGGTTGTTATCATCAAACAAAAATCATATAATTGTGTATACAACACCGTTATATACAACAATCTCCCCCTTTTGATGATGACAAACAAATAAAAGAAAGATTTTGAATATAATAAATGTGTTTGTTCGTGAATATTTGAACTCCCCCTATTTAAATGCTCCCCCTATAACTATGCATGAGTGAAATGTATGAATAATTAAATTTTCAAAATTAAAAATATTTATAAAATATTCACTCATAAATCAAAATCTAATCCATTCTCCCCCTTTTGTTATCATCAAAAGGATACAGATTTTTAAAATATAGATGAAAAATGACTAACAAATACTATATCAGCTTAAGAGGAAGAACAGTCATCATAAATCTCAATCAGTCAAACAAAAATCATAATATTCTAAGAACAGGTGGCATATTTCACATTGTAGAAAATGACGGATATACGATGAATTTTATAAAAAATGGAGAGAGAAAAATATGAATATTTTCCAACTATTTTTAAAACAGATTTTAAGAAATTGAGGCACAAAACAGTGATGAATTTGGACTATAATTATAAATTCAACTTAAGTGACAAAATCAGATAGTCTCAAATCCCAGTAGCTATCAATCAACGAGTCATAATACTTCATAAGGTATTAACACATTTCACAGATAGAAGATGGATTGATAGGTTGGTTTTTATAAACACCAAGGAGAATTTCATATAAATCTTTATTTTATCCAAATTATTTTCTTTACTTTTTCTTTTTAATTTAAGAGCACACTGATCACGCATAACCAGATCTTGGATTTTTAAATGAGATCAGTTGCAGCTTAAATATAAGTAATCTCATAACCATGCATAACCAGAGCTTGGATTTTTAAATGAGGTTAGAGAAATACTTATTATATTTTTATTTTTTTGTTTCAAAAAGAAAAAAAACTCCTCGATATATAAAATCAATATGGATGATAGAAAAGTGGTAGTTACAGAAATGGACTGTGAAATAAATTTCTAAATTAATTATATTATGAAATATGACCAACTGTACTGGGATCATTGAAAATTTTCAATTTCACTAATTCTGAATAATAAACCAATCACATTTCCATCACAAATATTTTCACTGTCTATTCAAGATGATTTTTTTAAAAAAAATATTATACTCTCCACATTTAAAAAAAATTTATCATGGATGGCAGATTGATGATAGATAATGAGGATGGTCGTGAAATTAACTGCCAATTCACAGATATTATAATGAATATTTAACCATCATGAAAATCTAGATAAAATCTCCTCTTGTTGTGAAGTACACTGCAGTCACAATTCATCACAATTTAAAAAAAACTGATAATAATTTTGATGAATTTTAAATACATTTCAATTTTGGATATTGATTTCAATTTCTGAATGAATAATTAATAAATAATTTTAAAATCGAACATCAATTACAAGAGTAATATGCTGATCTATACATGACAAGAAGGAAAAAATATATATATATATATATATATATATATATATATATACAGCAAAAAATATGCAGCATTTTTAAACTGATACCACATGGTGTCTCTACAAAGTGAAAAATCAGAACAGATGGATAAGACAAACATAAGGCGCTTCTGATACCAAATGTTCTCGCTTTCTTGAGGATTTTAATGACACCCTGGTGGCAAACAATGGTACCTCAGTCAACAGAAAATACTTAATTACAAAGCAAGCAACTCAAGCACACAAATTTCATTTATCAGAGCACGATAAACCTTTGATACAAAATCAAGCAGTCCTCAAAAAATATTTACAATTCAATTTCTTATAATCAGTGCAACATGATTCCAAAACAAACATTTTTCAAAAACAGTATCAGAGCAGCACAAAGAAATCAGTATCACAACAGACTTGTCAAGATGTTGGTCACATAAGGTGGTTCATGATCCAAGATTTGCAAATATACTCTATTTTAAATCATTTGAAGAAATGTGAAAGTATTAGGATTTAATGAATCAATCACACCAGGTTATATTTCAGATTCAAGATGTGTGTGAGATCCAATAAATCAATAATTTCAAATGATTTTAAACAAACATATATTCAAATCAAATAATCATGAAATAACAATGATTTTCAAAGACCATTTTCAAAAAGAACATTTTCAAGAATTTCTCAAAACTATTTCCGACAAGCCCAAGAGAAATTTCAGGTCATTTACATCAAATTTGAAAATATTCATGATCGGGATAATTTATTTGAAATCACATGAATCAATGTAAAGTTTTGGGATATAATGAATCAGTCACACGAGATTGACAATTTCAAAAATAAGAGGTGTGTGATATTCAAAATATCTAGAATTTCAGATGATTTCAAACAAACATATTTCAATATAATGATCATGAATAAAGATGAATTCCAAGATGTATCACTGATACAAGCCAATCTGAAAATCAATGAAATTATCACAACTGATAAATAACAGAGTGTTGTAATGAGTATAATATTTTGAGCTTTTCTAAAATGAATTAGAATAAACTCAGAACAACAAAGGTGTGTGACATTTCATTAAATATTCAGATCTTCAAAAAAATTTAGAATTCAAATTAACAATGTTCAAGATATGACATGAATTCTTCAGCACTGTTATGAATTCAAGAATAAAATAAACTTTTAAATAATTGCAGATAATTACAAGATTAAATTCAGAATCCGGAAATGATTATAAACAAGAGAGTTCTATTTAAATAAAATGAATTTCCAGAAAGTCATGAGACCTGCAATTGGAAGTTTAAGAAACACAAAATAAACAAAGAGATAGGGTAGTGACTAATCAAAAAGGAAAAAAAACCAGAAAAAAAATAGAAGGGGTAGAAGAAGGAGAAATAAACCCAAAAAAATATTTACAAAGATGAGGTTAGAAATCATACCTGATTCACAGAAGACGTTGTGGATCTCTAACTCATCAAGCTTTGGCTAAGGAACTCTGAATGATACAGACAAGTGGAACAACTTGAATATCAATCTCCTTTGCATAGCAGTTCCTCAGCCACTTCAGGTACCTAACAGTTTAGAGAATCGAGTGGTCTAACAAAAATTGTAAAACCACTCACAATTGAATTCATACGTTTTGGTACCCAGACCTGTTTATATAACAATCCATCTGAATTTACCTTTGTACCCTTCGGAACCCAAATCTGTTTGAATTTAACGAGGTTTGTTTTATCTCCTTTTGGGATCCAGGATTGTTTAGATGAATTATTACAAAACAAATTCAAATTTTGTTTTTGAAAAAATTCTTTGGGATTAGCAAAGTCCAAATTAGCAAGATGATTCTTTTCAAAGAAAGTTGAAGGATTTTTAAAATCGTTTGAGCTTCTCCTTTCAGAAAACTCAGATTTCCCAAAACCAAGTCCACTCCTATTTCCCAATGAAAATTGATTTTTCAACAACATATTTAAAGATTTCTCACCATTTGAAAATTTTGCCAGGGTTGTTTCAAGTTGTTGAATTTTAGTTTTAAGATCACCATTTTCTTTCAATAAATCTGAACAATAATTTTCAGTGATCTTACATCTTTCAAAATTAGATTTCAAAACCAAATTTTCATTTTTAAGCAGATTAATTTTGGTTTGGGACTCAGCAATCTCAGACTCAAAAAGTTTTTGTTTTTCAAACCCAAATTTCTTGGATTTTTCAATTTCGTTTTCCAGTTCTTTCAAAATCAGATCTGTTTTCAACAAACTATCATTTTCAGCGTTTTCATGTTTGGAATTTTTGATAGCCTTGAAATTTATAAATTCCTTTTGTAAACAATTGTTTGCATCTTTCAGCTCAATCTCGTTATCTTTTAAAATTAAAATTTCTTCTTCAAGCCTTCGAATATTATTATTGAAGTGAACGAGATCAGTTTTTAATTTCAAACAATTTTCACAATTAGAATTTTCAAATTTCATGACATTTGACAAATTCGATTCCAAACAATTTATCTTGTTGGTCAACTCAGAATTTATAGATTTCAGAGATTTATTTTTCGATTGGAGTTTGTCAACAGACTTGGTTAAATCAACACAAAAATAAACCAGATCTTCATATGAAAAATTTCTTATCTCATCATCTGTTGAGTCTTCATCAGCTGATTCATCTGTTGAACAAAGATCTGAATCTGAGTTGACAGTTGAGGGTTTTGAGAAGTTGCTGTCGTTTCCATATCTTGTAGTTAGAGCTGTCCAAATTTCCTGCGCAGTTAAACAATGAGAAATCAGACTGTATTGATTATCATCAAGGTGAGAATACAGAATATGTGTAGCACGAGAATTAGAAGCTTTATCTACAATGTCAAACCCATTGATAACAACATCCCAACATTTAATATCAACAGATTTTAAATAAAATTCCATTTCTGATTTCCAATTTAAAAAATCTGTTCCAGTGAAAATAGTTGGAGATGAACTGGACTGACTCTCTGTGGACTGACAGCAAGGGTTACCCATGACTCTAGAGTTAATGAAATTACCAGGCTCTGATACCACTTGTTGGATCTAGATTAACCCTAGAGGGGGGGGTGAATAGGGTTTATCACAGTTTTAACAAGAATTGAAAAATTGACATGATATTAAAATAAAAACTGATCACAGAATGCAGCAGAAATAAAAGTGCAGAAAATAAATCACACACAGATATACCCAGCTTCGGCAAAACCCTGCCTACTGCTGCATTTATAAGGTTTCTACTAGGTGATAGAACAGTTCCCGCATACAAGACCATGTACACTCGCAAACCCCTGCTCCTATTCTAACCCTACGCTCAAATCCCTAGACTGATTCAAACCCCTGAATCAGATTTTCCCCTAGTTTTACACAGACTAGTCAACTGCCAGTTAAACCCCTAACTGGTTCCCCCTAGATTTTACAGAATCTATAAACTGTTCGGTTTACAAAGAAATTAAAACTAAAACAATACAAAAATAAAAGAAACTAAACCAAAGAAAACCCTAGGAAATAAATAACAAGGGTCATCCCCTTTTAGCCTTTAAACAAGAACGTGGCCGGCCCAATCTCATTTTTGTTTGCACCCGATCCCTTTACTTTCTCTTTTGCTCTGGGAAACAAAAATGGCGGCTGCGATAACTAGGGTTTCACTAAGTCTTCCCCAAATCGATCGTTTCGTGTTGATTTTGATAATCCCTGAAGCTTGAAAGCATTGCGGCTTGCTGGTTCTTCGATTTGAGATGTTCCTTGATCAAAAACAATAGAAAATTGTGAGTGTTCTCTGAGTTTTTCTTTTCGATTTATGCTCAGAATTCTTTGATGCTTGGTTTTCGATTTTTTCTCTATATCTTTGCCTATGATGAGTTGGTGTTACATATAGGGTTAAGAACGTAACCCTAACCCTCTGATTTCGATATGATGGCTTGACTGATTTGTGTGTGAGTTTATAGGGTAAATTTTTAAACCCTAAAACAACCTCTGATTTCGCATATATGATATTGATCTGAATTTTTTTTTATTTCCCTTTTGGAATGCTCTGCATAAATTTGCTTGCGTGTATTTCCAGACAGTTTTTGAATTCTTTGATTGAATCAGCTTTGAAAGAAGATTGCGTAATTCCCTCCTTTGATTTGTACTGTGAATTGCCTCGCCATAATTTCCTCATCTGGTTGCCTTGATTAAGTTTCAACATGACTATCATACTTGATTTGCTCCGCTTTGCTTGAAATCGAAAAGATTATTTCTGGCCAAAAATAAAATGACAAGTAATATTCTGTGATTAAAGTTTTTTTTAAAAAAAAAAAACTTTCCCCCTTTAAAACTGTTACAAAAAAAAACTTGATTTATTCTGATTTTCCATGTGTATTTATCTTTAAAAAAAATACTTTTGGCAATCTGGAATCAATATTAAATACTTGCCAAAAACTGTATTGATATATTTCCTGATCATCTCTCGGCTAATTCTGGAAATTGATTTCTGTTTTGTTGTACCCTAGAACAATTCTTGATTGATTGATTTCTGGAAAGAATTCTTGTCTTGCTCAAAACTTTCTGAACCAAACTGGAATCAAATGACTGATTTCTTGGATTTCCTTGGTTTGATTTTCCATGAATATAAACAGCATTGAATAATAATAAAAAAATGCCATTTGACTTTGCTGATTTTTGCCTTAAAAAAAAGATGTCGATGATACCATTTCTAGAAAACAGTAGCATGATTTCTGGAACCATTTGAGCTTGCTATAAAGTATATCTTAAAGCTTGCCATATATTTCTTCATTTTAAAAAAAATTGTTGCCAACTGTTTTACTTTCCATTTCTAAATGCTGCTGAATATTTGATGCTTGTCTCGACCATTTGAAACTAACCTTGATTGTGCACTTACACATTTGAATCCCCTAGCTTGACCATAAGTGTGTTGTTCACCTGATTCGTATGCACCCACTGCTTTGAATCATTGTGTATATATCAGTGGATTTGTTGTTGCTGTACTTGTTAACTTGTCATGCTTGGTGCTGAGTCCATTTTGCTGAAACAATATGTGCACTTGAAACATGTACTCTTGACCATGTTCTAGCTCAACCACTTTTGCATTTTATTCTGTCACACTGTCTTGATACTTTGTAGTTGACACTGCTGTTCCATGATGTTCACTTTGTTGTGATCATGCTGCTCGACTTTTGTTGACTGCTTTGGTCATGCTTGAGTGTCATCCATGTATTAGCTTCTATGCTCGGCCATTTATTTTGAGTTGCGCCATTGAGTTTACTTGGCAAGCTCACACAGTTTTGATTTGTTTTATTTCTGAAACTTTTGAACCCTATTTCTTTCATACATGTTTGTCCATTGTATTGATATTCTTGTTGCTTCACCATGTTAGGTTCCTTATTGCATTTCTGCACACTTGAACAATGCTTGCTGTTTTGCTTTAGAACTTGAATCATGCCACTTGTACATACTTTTGCAGAACCATATTAACATGTTGATTAGTGCTTTTGACATATCTCGACCATGTATTTGCTGTTTCAACTATTTGATGTTGTTGCCTCGGCCACTTTGACTTGTCATGCATATTTCTTGGCTGAAACATTGTATTTTTCATCTTCTGTCTTGTTCACATGAGTTTTCAATTGAACTGAGTCGAGAAGGTCCACTGCGGCTACTCCTCAGTGGCAAACTGATTTGGCGAGGCAGTGCACACGTGTATACACGTGTGTACATGCAGCCATCAGACGAGTTGTCCCTGTCCCTGCATTGAAATATATATGTTGTCTGCCTTGTGGTATTTACAGTGTATCACTGTGAATATCACAAGTTGTCTAGACACAGATTGATGGTTTTATAATTCAGATCAAGTCATGAAAAATGATGAGAAACACACCAGAATTCTGAGGCAAATAAAATTTTAAAAATAAAATTTAAATTTGCATGTATTCTGTTTTATTTCTATTGCAGTGTACTGTGTGTGTGTGTTTCATGTGTGACAGGTAAGCTGGGATGACTGGACTGACTGTGATGACAGGACTGACAAGCTGAAGATAAGAAGACAGTGTGTGGTGTCAATGAATGTATGAGTCTGTATATACAAGTGAAAGTGGATATATATGAAATGTAAACTGAATGAATGTATGAGTGTTGCAGTGAGGAGCTGTGTATATATGAAATGTACTGATGTCTGTAATAAACAAGTTTGATTGAAATAAAATATCATTTTATTGTTGTCAAACGAACTTGTCTATTTTATTCTGTTTATACAAGTACAAATATTATGTGAATGTATAAATAGTGGAGTTACAAATAGTTGTACAGTTTGAATATTGAAATAAAATATTCTATTTAAATAAAATACTGTGTTAATATTTGAATTTCTGTACAGTCGTATTTTATTTAAATATAAATATTATATTCATTGCTGTGATGTATATATATATAACAGTACAGTACCAAACACATTTATAATAGAAATATATTTGGTTGTTATCATCAAACAAAAATCATATAATTGTGTATACAACACCGTTATATACAACACTTCATTCAACACATGTATTAATATTCAACACATGAATTTCTATTCAACACATGAATATAGTTTCAACACATGATAATAATTCTAACACATGAATATTATTGAAAATTTCGGCAGCATAACGGCATGGTAGTTAAAACCGGCACCGTCCCTACTACGGCTCCTTGCTCTACCTTAAAACCTCGCGGTTTTTGACAATGAGGATTTCATGCATCTAATTCGCACGCAGGCGAGCATATTTATTTTTATTTTCCACAAGCTAATCCTATGTGGTTTCATCCAAAATGATTCTCAACCACAAACAGGTATTTTTCAATCATCCATGATTTTCACCAAATTTCATATAAACCACTAATCCAAACAATATCACAATCAATATAGATCGTCCATGGTCTATGGACGAGGGGAATATATATATATATATATATATATATATATATATATATATATATATATATATATATTCGTATATAAATATATTTCGATTTCACTTCAATATCATTTCAATTCATTTCAACGCATATATCACTTTTACAACGCATATATATAACTTATACATCGAACATACAACTTATACAACACTTATACATGAGGTGTACAATGCTTATATAACTCATACATCAACTATATAATTTATACATCGTTGTTTTCCATATCGTTTATGAATTAGAAATCTCAAATTGGGTTCCACACTACCAAAAATTTTAGAAGGCTCAGAAAAAATACGCGGTCTCTTTTAGAATGTAGAAGACACCCACACGAGTCCACTATCTCTTGTTTCACTGGATTTCGTCAAGAAACAAAAAATATATGATTTTTATTGTAAAATCATAAACCGTAGCGCTTTAAAGTGCTATAGAGTAGTTTAAAATAATATAACCCGTTACCTCAGCTATTTGTTCAAAACTAGGTATGGGTTTTTCTCCGAATCCGTGTAGCTAGGGGCCGATCGGGCTGCGCCACGTTGAAGCACTAGGAGGGGCGCATCTGCACCGGAAGTGGGACCCACTTCGGTGGCCCCTGTCGTCCTCGGCGACGGTCAGAAGATCGGAACTTCGTGGCAACAAATCTCGAGAACGGTGTAGCGAGGAAGGCCGATTCTGGTATGGATTTGTAGAAGGGAGTGAGCTCTTCAAAATCTTCAACTGGAGCTCCTGTTTTATTGTGTGGAGGAGGAGAAAACGAGGAGAGAAGCATGGAAGCCCTTTCCGTCGTCGCGCAGTAGAAGATCGGGGAGAGAGAAGGAGGGCGTGTCGAGTTGTGATTGGCTGGGGGGTTTTATTTTAATTTATAATTTATTTAAAATCTGAAAATACCCCTTGTCACATACGAACTCCTATCCAAACCCAACGACTGTCGTCCCTAGCTAAATACCCCCATCTCGAACACAATGGGATATGTTTCATAGGCCCATTCGACTGTTTCAGTCTATTTCTCTTCAAATTAAAATATAAAACATTCAATATTGAATTTGAACGTACCTTTCAATTTGCCGGGGCCACATACTGATCCGAAAAATTCTAGAAAAATAAATTTAGCTAAGTTTTGATGATACAGTCCCAAGAAAACTAGTTTCGTCGAATTCTGAGACCGTTTGAAAAATGGCCATTTTCTGGTCGATTCAATTTAACTATAATTGATCAAAACACATTTTCCTTCGCCACGCTCACATATTACCTTCAAAAATTATGAAATTTGAAACCTAGCAATAATTTGACATCCTGGATCCAACAAAAGTGGTTTCATCAAATTCCGAGGCCGTTTGCAAAATGTATGTTTTTAAGGGCGATATATTCTCTAAAGTGACCTTTCTAAAAATTCATTTGGCCATCTTTTGACTCCCGCTATGAAACTTCGATTTTTTAGATTCGTTAGAAAGATATTCACTAATAGATTTAAATATTTTTGGTTTCACTAAAATCCATTTTATTTTGCACCCAGCACAGTTAGACAAAGTTTGAATTCCAATTTTGAAACTGCCGCACCATTTCAGTCCTTGTTTATAATTTAAAATAATTATATTTATTTTCAAACATCGATTCAAACACACTTTTCGTCGTTATTATTTAAAATATTTTATTTTAAATATTTAAAATCCCCTAAAATAACCAATTTAAAAATTTTAAATTGGCTCAGATTTTCCGGGTTGTTACAACTTCAAGTTAGCAAAGCATTCAAGATTTTGATGATGCATATTCAAGAGGGAATGTTGTAATATATATGTGTGAATATGCTCTTGTCATATTCTATTTAGTCTCACATCATGGGAATAAGTCTAGCATCAGCTCCAAAGCCTATATATAAAGGAGCCAATGTAATATAAATTGTACACACTTGAAGCAAGAGAAATAAAAGTCTCTCCCCTATCTTTTTCTGTTCTCTCTAATGGCTTCTTTTTAACATATTTCTGTTTTATTTTATAACATGGTAAAAATATTAAAAAAATGATTGCTTAATAATCTAACAAAATTTTAAAGAAAAAGCTATTAGTTATATGTTTGTATAAAATACAATATCCCTTTAAAAAGATAAAATTGTTTATATTTTTTTAATAAATTCAATCCTAGCTTCAAAATTTAACAAATTTAAAATATAATTGTGCTTAAACATTTCTTGCTTTACAAGTTAAGGACACTGTTCTATAAAAAAATTACATTGTACATATGATTTTGTGTAAAGACAATAGTCATTTAAAAAGATAATTCCTTTTATCTTCTTCTTCGTTATCATTATAAATTGTTTAAAATGATAAATCAATTTAATAGTATACCTTAATATGATAAAAAATAGCAAAATTTTAAATTATAAAACATATGCATAAATTACTTATATATGCATAAATGACTAACTTTTTGCTTAAAAAGATAAATATGTTTATCTTTTTCTTTTCTTCATTATAAATTGATTAAAAGATAACTTGGATATATGATTTTAAGTATACTTATTTAATAATTTAAGAACGGTGCAAAAAGATAACTTGGATGCTTGATTTTGTGTAGAGAAAGACAGTACTCATTAAAAATATAACATCTCTTCAAAAATATAAACTTGTTTAGCCTTTTAAACTACTTCAACTATAGCTTCAAAAATATCAACAATTTATAAAGATAATTGTGTTTAAACATTTCTTCTTTAATAATTTAAGGATTCTTTTATATAACAACTAACTTGTATATATGACTATTTAAAGACCATAATTATTTTAAAAGATAATTCTATTTATCTTCTTCTTATTTTTCAATATAAATCGATTAAAATGATAAATTAATTTACTGTAACGTTTACTATACTTTGTGATTCAAAAAGTGATAATTGTTTCGTTGTACAACTACAAACTCCGTTTTCAAATAATAAGGGCAGTAAACTAAAATCATTAAGGTTATTTACATGAACTATTATGGTAGAGAAAAACATCAAAAGATTAAAAGTAGCTTAATATATATTAAAAAAGGGGGGAAATGTAGGGTTTATACCTATTGTAGTGTTAAAAAAAATTGCTGCTTGTTGTGTAAGAATTTAAAAGAACTTAAATCACGTGTAGCAACAAGCATGAAGATATTTCTAGGCTTTTCTTGTATTTAAATCGTGTATTTAAAAACTTAAATGCTTTTATCATAATAAATTCAAATTATAAGAAAAACAACAAATATGTTTAACCTATATAAGTAATTATCAAATATTACTAAGGTTTAATACGTATTTAAATCATTAAAATCAAATGATAAACACCTTTATCTTTTTAGGTTGTTAAACAAAATAACATCTACCACTGAATATATACGTATGATTAACCAAACAGTTTCGTATTATGTTATATCATTACAAAACAACAAACACCGCACATGCGCTAATAGCGAAGTTGGAATAAAATTGAACATACTTCTTACTTATTCAAGCTCAAACACAAATAATCGATGAATAACAAACAACATAGATAGACAAGCACTTACTTGTTGATCAAGAACTAGTGAACAAAAATCGCGACTTAGTTTCTTCAGCTGAAGAAAGGTGAGGCGATTAGCATCATCTATAGAAAGGTGAATCAATATATATAGCAAATAGCAGAAATAAACAGTTACTTACTCAGTTAAGAATAGTGATGCAATTTGATTTGTTCAGCCAATCGACAAATCAGCTAAGGCGATTTTGTTCTGAAAGTATATTAGCAGCAGATTTGATTTTGATTTAGGTGAGAAAGATGAATTGGCTGCAGATTTGATTTTGTTTCAAAAATGTATTAGCAGCAAATTTGATTTCGAAAGTATATAGATGAAGAAGAAAGCAGATTTGAAATCGATTTGGGTTTTTTTTTTAGAGTCGAGAATGCATACGAAATGAAAAATAGAAGGAAGAAACAGACAAATAAAATTTTGTCCTAATAAATAATTATTTTAAGGCTGTGTCCTAGAAACTAATTAGCAGATTAAAGGAAGCCCTTAAATATATATCCAATGACAACTAAGTTTAATAATTAGGTTAAGGATAAAGTACAAATTGTATAATGTCAACATGAAGTTCACTTTAGTTTCTCATCATTACTAAATTAATTAAAAAATAAAAAGTAGCCCTCAAAACTGAAAGAGAAAATGTGATTTCAAAATTATTTTATCAATTAATGTTACTATAAACATAGAGAAATAATTAGCTCAGAAAGCTAAATGAATACAAATTTATAATTTAGAAATGTAGCTTTATATATTATGTCAGTTAGATACAGAATTAACCCATTTTAAAGCTAATCTTATTTAACTCTGAAGAAATTTATATGTAAAGAACGAAACTATATGCATTTAGGTTTTCATGTTGAATTTTCTTATTTTCTTTCCATATTTACAAAACAGAAAACATTTCCTAATTTATTTTTAATCTTATAATAATAGGAAAACATTTTTGTATAAATTTTAATTATTTGTAAAATGTTAATGGGTGTCCTTAGTTTAAAATATTTAGACTTTTTTTTGCTAAAACATGAAAGTTTTCATTGATTCATGTAACAAAAGTTGCTTGTCCTTATATCCAATTTTTTTCTAAAATATGTTATAGAAACAAATTTCTACTACATTATCGAACTATAATTGTAAATGATACATTTAACATGGTTATGATTCTTATCACCATCACTACTCTATTGTTCTTTTCATCATAAATAAGATCATATCATAATTACACTCTTTTGTGACTCTTCTTAGAAATTATACACTACTACCCCTATATATATTTAACATTCAAATGTAATATTTTGGCATTGTTTCATATATCATCAATAATATGATTTTGTAAAATGCACGCTATGTGATGTAGCTTCATTTCAAAACCAGATTATTTTATATAGTTCATATTGGTGATAAAAATGGGATTTTTTATTATAAAACAATTTATTTCAAAACTTGACTATTTTATATAGTCAATATAGATGAGAAAAAGGTGATTTTTATATTTAAAACACGAACACCATTCAACACATGAATTTCAATTCAATGAATAAATACAGTTTCAACGAATGAAAATAATTCAAACACATGAATATTATTCAAAATTTCGGCAGCATAACGGCAGGGTAGTTAAAACCGGGACCGTCCCTAGTACGGCTCCTCGCTCTACCTTAAAACCTCGCGGTTTTTGACAATGGGGAATCATGCATCTAGTTCGCACGCAGGCGGCTTGTATACTTTTATTTCATTTCCACAAACTAATCCTATGTGGTTTTAACCAAATATTTCTTAACCACAAATGGGTATTTTTCACCCACAATCAATCAATATCAACCACAAACAATCCCAATCAACCACTCATTATCAATCAATTTTCACACCAATCACAACCAATAAATATCGTCCATGGTTTGTGGATGAGGGGTGTATATATATATATATATATATTTATATTTATATATAGCAATTCACTTCTATTTCAACACATATATAAATTTTACAACGCATATATAACTTATACATTGAACGTACAACTTATACAACGCTTATACATGAGGTGTATAACGCTTATATAACCCATACATCAACTATATAATTTATACATCGTCGTTTTCCATATCGTTTATAAATTAGAAATTTCACATTGGGTTCCACTCCACCAAAAATAACAGAAGGCTCCGAAAAATATGCGGTCTCTTCTAGAAGGTAGAAGATGTCCACACGGTCACGATGCTTCCTGTTTCATCGAATTTCGTTAACGAACGAAAAAGATATGATTTTTCAAAGGTTGGAACACTTTAAAGTGTTTAAACAATATAAAGGAACCACCTTTATACGCTGTTCAAAACTAGGTCGGAGAAATTCGCGAAATCCGGGAAGAACTGGGATGATCGGTGCCTGCAGCGTCGTAGAGGGAGGTGAGGGCTGTCGGTCGATGGTGGTTTGAGGGGGTACGGTGGTTGGATCTGTCGTCGGTGGCGTCAGGAAGATCGGAACTTAGGAGGGCCGATTCCGGCGATGGGGGCATTGGTCGGGGTCGTGGTGGGGTCGGATTGGAAGAGGAGGGAGCGGCGCTTCGAGTGGTGGCGGCGGCGAAGGCTGGAAGTCCCTGTAGCGGCGGTGGCGGAGGAGAGAAGGAAAGAAGGGGGAGCGCCGTTCGTTCGGGGAGAGAGAAAGGGTTTTCTTTTATATATATATATATATTAAAAAAATTATGATTGGTCGGGGGAGTTTTAAAGGGGTTTTCTGACACGACCACCAATCTAAACCCAACGACTGTCGTCCCTAGTGTTTTACCCCCATTCCGAACACAATGGGATATGTTTCATAGGCCTATTCGACTGTTTCAGTCAGTTTTCCTTCAAATTAAAATATATAACATTCAATATTCAATTTGAATGTACATTTCAATTTGCCAGGGCCACAAACTGATTCGAAAAATTCCAGAAAAATAAATCTAGCTATGTTTTGACGATACGGTCCCAACAAAACTAGTTTCGTCGAATTCTGAGACCGTTTGCAAAAAGGCCCATTTCTGGTCGATCCAGTTTAACTATAATTGACCAAAACACATTTTCCTTTGCCACGCTCACATACTAGCTTCAAAAATTATGAAATTTGAAATCTAGCAATAACTTCACATCCCAGATCCAACAAAAGTGGTTTCGTAGAATTCCGAGGTCGTATGCAAAATGGCCAATTTCACGGGCTTTATAAATTCCATAGCGACCTTTCTGAAAATTCATTTGGCCATAACTTTTGCTTTCCGTTATGAAAATTCGATTTTTAAGATTCGTTAGAAAGGTACTCACTAACATATTTAAATATTTTTGGTTTCACTCAAATCCGTTTTGTTTTTCACCCGGTACAGTCCGACAAAGTTTGAATTCAAATTTTGAAACTGCAGCGCCATTTCAGGCCTTGTTTATAATTAGAATTAATTATATTTGTTTTCAATTGTCGATTCAAACTCCGTTTTCATTTCTATTATTTAAAATATTTATTTTAAATATTTAAAATCCATTGTTTTAGCCAATTTAAAATTTTTAAATTGGTTCAGATTTTCTGGGTCGTTACACAAGTTGACACCTTTAGATCCATAACATGTGTAGTTTTATGCAAGTTTCACCCCCTATTATGATTAGATTTATTTTATTTGTCTATATGTTGTGATAATTTCTCTTTGTGCTATGAGTTAGACTATTCGAGTCTAACGTATATTTTGCGTTGAATAAGCGAACGTATAACGTGGGGTAGGGATAAGTAATATTAAGGATTTAATATTAAGAAGTTGGGGTGCAATTGATATGATTTTGCATTCCATGAGTGGATGGCCATAATTCATTCAATTATGGACATCATTAAAATTGGAATTAATTAATAATTTGAATAGGGAATTATTAAAACTGGCGTAAAAGATTGAAAGTGTTAATCAATGCTTAGGACACGAGGTTGGACTCGTTTGTGACGTAAACCTGCCCGGACCCGCCCGGTAAATCCAGTGGTCACAAATGTCAGCCCAATGTGAGAGGTCCTAGGCCCAAACTAAAGCATAACAGTTGTAAAGACACGAGGTTAGACTCTTTTATGGTGTAAGACTGCCCGGACTCGCCCGACAAATCCAGCTGCCATAAATGCCAGTCTAATGTGAGAGGTCTTTATGAGGTTATGGCCTGATTGAATTAAGAAATACTTAACCAGATAAACATGTAAGGTGGGACATGGGGGTTAAGTAGGTTCCTTGGGTGGCATGAGGAATCTAGTGGTTGCCTTTAGTGGCATTTGAAATACGATTAGTAAGACTTAACCAAACACACATGTAAATGAACATGACTAAGAGGGTTATGTGGGATATACTAGTGGTGACAAGCTTAGGTGGATAGCTTGTGGGGGGCCATTTCAACTAGTATCCCAAACGTATCTTTGTGGGCTCGACCCAAGTCGAGGACGGGACACGCATACTGGGCTTGACTATAAGAGGCCAAAACGGGGTAGCGGTGGCAACGCAAGTCCAACGGATTTCATATGCGTGTGTGGACCCGGGCTGGTAGGTAAGACTTTATTGCATCGTGTAGGTATAAGCCGTGCATTCTCAAGTTGTATCGGGTTGCCACTTTAGGGGAGTGATACACCCCACTGTGGGGCCAGCACGTGTATCTACGAGTAGGGAGTCGATCGAAAGTGGGTAATGGGGTACGCCTAGTGGAGATAGGGGCAGACGACACCTATGTAGTAAGCTAGGGGTACGCAAGGCTATTTATATAATTTCGAAGTGAAGCAAGCGGGATCAACTTTGAGGGTGACTGGTGTGGTGCAGTGTAGTAATTATTCGTTAGTAATTAGGTGTGCCTTTAACGTTATCTTTATCTGCTCTTCCATACCCAATAGTTCATAAACATTTCCTTGTGTTCCAGCTTATGCCTTAGTCTAGTTACTTTGATAATAGTATTGTTAGAATTATCATACTCGGCAGACTTTACGTCTAACCCCCTCCATTTCTATCCTTTTTCCCCTCCAGGTCCTCAGGTTGGGTCCAGCTCTAGTGGATTTTGATTGGATTGCTTCACTCTCTTTGGAAAGCTTGGACCGTTGAAGTAAAGTCCAGCTTGTTATCTTCTTTAATGGCTATTTGTGTAATGGGGTTATGTATTTTGTTTTATCAAGATGCATATTGTACTTGACTCTGATTTATGGTTTTTATGATGTAACAAACATGTTTAACTTCCGTTGCAATGAAATAAAGTTTTAGATTTTCAAGTACTACTTATTATCCGTCTTGTTGTAATTTTTCTGTTCTATATTCACTTAAAACCTCCATGGAAGTTAATGCATTCCCTTTGTGAGTGACATTAATGGACGTGGGGTGTTACAGATTTTGCTTGCTTTCGGTTCAGCTCATGTACGGTTTGATCTTGAGCTATGCTATGGCTGCATTTCTGCTACATTTGGGGAATTAAGCTACTTTTGTTGTTTTAAGTTTATGCTTCTTTATTTTATGCAAGATAGAATTGGTTGTAATGGAAAATAATGATTTTGGCTATTTGGTACTTTGGATGTAAAAGGTTTTAACTCTTTTTGAATGTAATGAAATTTAGCTTTTGAAACTTCCGCTGTTTTATTTATGTTCTGTCTTGTAATAATTCTATGATTGTTTACCACGATAACGCTCCTCCAAAACTAGTGCATTCCCTTTGTGAGTGACCTAGCGGAGGTAGGGTGTTACACGTGGTATCAGAGCAGAAGGTTACCAGACTGGGCAAAAGTTTTTTTTTAAAAAAAAAACTTCTGAAATTACTTTCAAAACCGTTTACATAGAAGCATTTTTCAAGAAAAGTCTTGTTTTATTTAAAGGCCATTCCCCAAAAGCCATTAGCACTATCCTTTGTTTCCTCATTTTGAATCTCTTCTTTTTCATTTCAGCATGTCTGGGAATCTTAACATTCCAGAGAGCGTGCCAATACATGGCTGCTTCAGGAGGTACTTAGAGGCTAGGGCCAACGATGCAGGCCCAGCAGATATTCCCTCCTCCAGCTGCAGCGATTCCTCCTCCTCCACCCCCTCCTCATGCAATTGCTTTCTCAAAGATCTGTAAAGATTTTAGGGCCATGGGTGGAAAGGATTTCAAGGGAACTGAATCATTCGTAGAAGCGAGGAACTGGCTCAAAGAAATGGAGGATCTGTTCGTTATCTTCGAGGTAGACAATAGGCAGAAGGTACAGTTGGCAGTATGGTTGCTCAAAGACGAAGCTTCCTATTGGTGGGAAGTCACTAACGCTGAGAGGCCAGTTGAAACATGGATGGATTTAAGGATAAGGTTTGAGATGAAATTCCTCTCACAAGCTGAACAAAGTCTACAGCTAGAAAAGTTCTTATCTCTTAAGCAAGGAAGTATGAAGGTCAAGGAGTACATTAATCAGCTGGCCCGATTTGGACTGGACTTAGTGAATACTCCTCATAAGAAGGCTCTTTGTTTCATCAAGGGATTGAATGAGCCACTTCACAGCTTGGCTATGACTCACATACCTATGGGAGCTACTTACGAAAAGTTAGTGGACATGGAGCTCTTAAATGAAGAAGACAAGAATGGAAAGAAGGAGATCAAGGTGAATGAGTCTCAAAACAAGAAGGTAGACTCCGAGAAAGGAGGCAAGAACAACAACAAAAATAATGATAACAAGACATGTGAGAAAAGAAAATGCCACTTCTGTGGTATTGAGGGGCATATAGTCCAGGATTGTAGAAAGAAGAAGATGAAGATGGGAGCATGCTTTTAGTGTGGTGGTACTAAACATATTAGCAAGAATTGCCATAAGAAGCAAGGGCAAGCCCTGCAAGCAGGACCTTCTGTGGGTACATCTTTAACTTCTTCTCCTTGATGCTTTGTTTTATCTTGCTTATTGTGACGGCATGGGATTTCGCTCGATCTGAATCAGTCGTTAAACCGATCTAGACCGTTCGAAACCCCTGACTGTTGAGAACAGGACAAATCAGAACACAAACAGAAGAACATTTCATTGCTATTACAACAATGCATCAGATTACAAGAATATACAGAGTATAAATGAATAAATATTACACAGAAATATCAGAGATTACAATAAATTACATAGCAGCAGAAAAATAATATAAAGCACAACTGAAGGTGATATACGGATACAGAGCTTTCCGGATATCATTCCAGCTGTAAACCAGGATCCTGTGAATATAAATCTGCAAAACCAAAACTACTAGCTGCCCGTGCGGAAAATAGGGGCACCCAGAGTTTAGGTTAAAACAATAAACTCCAGGTCAGTCATGTGACTGGTGTGAGAACTAAAACAGTTATTTAAAACTTTATTTTAAAAGGAAGTAATTCAAGGGACCACGCCGCATAACACGGAACGGGTTTCCTCCCAAGAATACCAGTGCATATCAATAGACAACGCAATGCTTTTTCGAAAAATGAAGCTATTATAAGACCCAGGTCCTATCATACAATGCAACGCAAGCCGAGGGATAGGGTTTTCCCTTATAATAGCCAAACATGCTTGGTACGTTTAAACAAATCATTCGATACTATAATAAGTGTATAGTGTCAAAACAATTTCAATCATAAGTATAAATCATAGACGGCATGGGTACCATATATCATGTCGCCATACTAGTTCTACAATTAAAACCGCGATACACGTATTGGAAATTGGATTTCCATCATGGTGGCTCCTGATTCGAAAGATCGATCGCGGAATGCAATTCACCACGGCTTACGTCCCAACAAGAGAACACCGTCTGCATCCGCACATTTGGGACCAGAGTACCACCGCGGCTTACGTCCCAGCGAGAGAAAACACCGCTTACTCTATATATCCTCCGAGCACGAAGCTCAATATCGGTCGACCGAATCCACTACACTAAAAAAATGTATACTGATCAAACCATCAGTTTACCACCATCCCGGGCTGTGAGGCTCGCGGATCCACGCTATACACAAAGCCATGCTATATCAGCTGCGCTTTGATCATCAACCACCAAACTTTGCTTTTCAACAAAAGTTTGGATCACTGCATCTCAGTATGCCACACTATCAATCCATATCGTACCACTGATTTCTGCCAATATATAACCTCTGAGCTCATATGTCTCAGAGAAGGGCGTTAAGCAAGAGAATAAATTCTCCGCCGCCAAACAGATATATATTTAGCAGAGATCAACAAATACAATATAAAGGAATACAATGTCAGACACACCATCCATTTACAAGTCCGTTCTAGGTCTGAACGAAACCGGAGGCACTTTCCTCGCATATCCATCCATCTCCAAGTACGTCTGGACGACCACCAACTATTTTCATCCTCTTGGGTGTACAGCCCAATCAGGATCGTCAGTAATTATCCGAACGATGTGAAGACTTCCGGTCTTTAACCACCGTCTTCATCTTCGACATATCGTCGAATCGGTTATTCAGAATGGGTTTAAACCCGGACTTCCCGAACAACCCGCGTATATTAAAAACAAATGTTACGCAAACACAACATACGCCTCATTCCAATTCATTAGTCACTAACCGCAAATTAGCAAGAGAACAATTTCCCGAACATTAACCCCGAAGGCCGAAACCAACATCAGATCAATACCCAGGAAACCATTCTTCTTAGCCAACCTACAGCTAGTTACTAAATTCCACATTCTTAGGGAAAGGTTCCCATTAATTTTATCCAAGATAAATTCTTTAAAATTTATCCTGTAATCTTCCTTTGGATGTCATTTAAAACCAAATTATGGTTTTTCCAACTAGTCGAGATTAGCGAACCGTAACGAAGTAATTATTTATTTTATTTCCCAATCCCAACCTATTCATCCCATGAAGCAAAACTGGTAATACTCCATATCTAACACCGTGGTGTTATCGGTAAAATTAATTACCATTTCGCGTTCAAATCTAATTAAAGATTTAACTATCGCTTTGGAGCAAAACTGGTGATACTCCATTCTCGCTCATCTTCTAAATTTGGTAATTTAGATTATCAATTCGAATTTCAATCTAATTGCAGATTCAATAAAACTCCTTTTTCTGGGTTAAAGAACTAGGTGTTATTTAAAACACAGTTCACGACAAACCCAAATCACATTCTATTTGTTATCGGGTTAAAGAACTAGTGTTATTTAAAACACAGTTCACGATAAACCCATTTCAAATCCAACCAAATATATTAGAAATCCCGATTATTTAAAACCCCTTTTAAATCTAATTTATTTATTTAAAAATAATTAGGTTTTAAATTTAGTTCAAAACCAGTTCATTTCGATAAAAATCTATTTTTATCATTTCAAATATGGAGTTTTTCATCCCAATTCTTCCCAAATCATTTCTTATGATTTTACATAAATTATTACTATTTTTAATAATTTTATCAAGGCCCGTACAGTCGATTTCCAACAATGGCCATCGAACTGCACTTATAGCGACCTTTTTCGAATTTGATTTGGACGTATCTCCAAATCCAACTGTTAGATTTCAAATTTCTAATATTCATTAGAAAGCTCTTTTCGATACGAACCCAACGGTTCTGGTTTTAGGAGAATCCGACGGTCGGATCTCCCGTAATGTCCGTTTGAAATAAATGGTCGAAATTTACGAACTGCCGCGGCGCGGCGCGTTCTATTCAGGCCATTATATTATATATATAATATATATAATATATATTTCATCGATTTCTATTTAAAACGAATTATATAAATAGTTTTGAATTCGTTTCAAAAGCAAAGTCAACTTCTATTTCAATTCAAATAGGTTTTCTATTCGATTCAAATTCATTTTCTATTCAAATTAAATTCGTTTCGTTTTCTATTTGAATCAAGTTCATTATATATTCAATTTGAAATCAAATTGGTTTTCTATTCGATTTAATTCGAAATCGCTTTATATTCAACTCAAATCGAAATCGTTATATATTCAATTCATTTCGAAATCGTTATATATTCAATTCATTTCGAAATCGTTATATATTCAATTCATTTCGAAATCGTCATATATTCAATTCATTTCGAAATCGTTATATATTCAATTCATTTCGAAATCGTTATATATTCAATTCATTTCGAAATCGTTATATATTCAATTCATTTCGAAATCGTTATATATTCAATTCATTTCGAAATCGTTATATATTCAATTCATTTCGAAATCGTCATATATTTAATTCATTTCGAAATCGTTATATATTCAATTACGAATGTAATCGATATAAATATCGTTCGCGTCAAAATGGCGCATCACTAATCAACACGGCTTTATATATTCTATTTCAAATATTTCCTTTTGTCAACACACGACTAATCTCAACGAATGAGTACCGTCCATGTGTGACTATTTTTGTTAAATTATTTCGTTCAACACATGACTAATCCCACGGATGAGTATAGTCAACACATGAACCTTTATTTTATATTGATAAAGATATAGATTTTTATTATAAAAATATTTCGTTCAACACATGACTAATATCAACGGATGAATATAGTCAACACATGAACCTTTATTTTATATTGATAAAGATGTAAATTTTATTATAAAAATAATTCGTTCAACACATGACTAATATCAACGGATGAATATAGTCAACACATGAACCTTTATTTTATATTGATAAAGATGTAAATTTTATTATAAAAATAATTCGTTCAACACATGACTAATCCCAACGGATGAGTATAGTCAACACATGAACCTTTATTATATAATATTCTTTATTTTTCAAATTGGAATGAGGCCCAATCAATCACCATATAACGTTAATTATATGGATTTTCATACAACACATGTATTTAATAGCATTGAAAATAATCAACCATCAACCAAAGTGCACTACACTGTATAAGCATCAAATATAGATATCTAACGCTTATAACAGCCTGTCAATCAATCGATCGACATATTTAATCAGTCAGGATGAGTGAACTTTAAATTTCATCCCAACACCCGTGTAGGGTTTCAAACAATCAAACATAGATTTTATTCGTGCAGTTGGGCGACGTGTAAAATTTATCGTCCCAATCAATGTCAGTCAAATCAGTGTACATAAACAAACCGTCCGGTTTGTAAATGAATATTTTATTTTATTCACTTCACGTTAAAAATTATATTTTTAACGATAAAACATTTTATTTTAACATATGAATATCTATTCAGTTCATTCTTTAAATAAAATGATATTTTTATTTTTCTAAGATATTTTAGAAAATTTCAGCGGCATAACGGCATGATACTAGAAACGGGACAAGGTCCAGCCTTATCCCCGGTCTAGTGAAGGCCCACGCCATTCACACATCAATCAAATCCACTTTCGTTATGCAAACCACAAAATTTGGAGTAAGGGTCTAACCTAGCCTTACTCCTTCGCCTTATAACGGCGCACGTCTAATCCTAATCAATTTATCGATTTGATTTTTCACACCACAAACCACATTCAAACCAATATCGCAATCAATCTCCAAACAGTCAAACAAACAAGTCCATGGTCTGTGGACGATTGTGTCGGGTGCTACTAAGCACCGTCTGCATCCTAGTATATATATAACTAGAAAAATTAAATTGAAAGGTGAGAAGTTCTCACCTATAGCTATTCAATCATCTTGACTCTTCATTTATAGAAATCTTCAACGCTATCCCATCTTCGTCATCTTCGTTGCCCGTAGCCACTATATATATAAAAATCACATTTTTATATATTGATGTATTAAAAATAAAAATCGCATTTTTATTTATTCACTTTCGGTTTAAAAATCATATTTTTATCGCTAACTGTATATTGTGAAAATAGAATTTTCACTTCGTTATACTTTATATAAAAATTGAATCTTTACTATGTTATTCAATATATAAAAATCGAATTTTTACTCCATTATTGATTACTTCTATGTACGATCATTTTATAAATAACATACATACGATAAAAATGATATTTTTATCAAACCAAAAATTGTATTTTTCACATCAAAGAAAAATCATAATTTTCGATCTTAGAAAATCTTATTTTCATTTCAAAGAAAAATATATTTTCACAATCACAGAACTTATTTTTCAAAAATCAAAAATCATATATGCAAAATTCATATTTTTATATAATTAAAAATCAGATCTCTATGTGTATAAAAATCAAATCATTGAATGGATAAAATCACATCTTTATGATGATATCGTTCATATAAAAATTTCACCTTTACTTGTTGGTCATGTAAATAAAGATCACACCTTTATTATAGAGATCATATTTTAAATCTATATTCTCTATAAAAATCTAATTTTTAAACAATGTTTTTAAATCTAAAAACCTTATCGTTATATAGTGGAAAAATCAGATCTTTTATATTAATGAAAAACAAATTTTTCTATAAAAAAAAAATATATTTTTCTAAAGCTTTATATATTTTAACTGATTTTTATTAAAAAAAACATTTCTAAAACCTTAAAAGATTAAATTGCATAATTAATAATAATAATAAAGGCAAGAAATAAAATAGAAATCAAGGTTTTGATTACCCTAAATTTTCAGGGCCGTTGATCTTGGAGCCAAAGACACTGCCTTTCTTCTTCCTTTTAGACGTCCACTGAACCCATGAACTTCGACTTCGACAGTTGCTTGTCGAGCCGCCCTGGAGCCACCGACTTCAGATCTGATGTCGCCCCACCCTTCGCCTACATCTCACCATCCTACGGTCGCTACAGGAGCTAGCTCAGTGGGCCCGTGTGCCTCCAAAACCGATGCGAAGGAGGCGTGCTGCGCTGGTTGGGGGGGGGGGGCGAGCAAGAGGTGGTAGTCGGGATTGGATCTCGTTTCTCTCGATGGGGGCCTCACGAGGGAAGCGCGACTTCCGAGGATGCAGCGAGTTCGAGAGGAAGGAGGAGCGGGGGGTCTGGGGCTCGCGGAGGCGACAGAAAGAAGGAGGTGATGGCAAGATGGAGGGGAGCGGAGGTGATGGAGGAAGCGACGGCATCATCCGCCATTTTCAATTGATCCGAGAAAATCTGATTGGGGTTCGTTTTCAGAAAACTTAAATAGGAGGGGGGGTTAAGTGTAATAAGGGGTTGACCAAGTCAAAATAATATATATTTAATTTTAATTTTAAATTCAAAAAGTTATTTTTAAATTCGATCTTCAAACAAGACCCAACGACTGTTGCCCCTAGCTAATTACCCCCATCCCGAACACAATGGGTTATGTATCGTAGGCTGATTCGGCTGTTACAATCAGTTTTCGTTGAATTTACATTTAAATCACTATATTGAATTTTAAACGTACATTTCAAATTACCGGGGTCACATATTAACTCTAAAAATTCAATAAAAATATTTTCTAGCTTCGTATTAACGATACGGTCCTAACAAAACTAGTTTCGTCGAATTCTGAGACCGTTAGAAAAATGGCCAATTTCCAGTCGATTAAAATCAACTGAAATGGTCAAAACACGTTTTCTTTTGCCACGCTCACATATTGATTCGAAAAATTATGAAATTTGGAATCTAGCAATAATTTGACACTGCGGATCCAACAAAAGTGGTTTCGTCGAAATCCGAGGTCGTTTGCAAAATGTCCATTTTTTTAAGGGCCTGAATTCCATAGCGACTATTCAGAATTTTCAACTGGACATATCTTATCATTTATAAAGTGAAATCTCAGTTTGTTAACTTCGTTGGAAAGATATCGTCAATTAGATCCTAATGTTTTTGGTTTCACTAAAATCCGGATTGTTTTGCACCCGGTACATTCAATTGAAGTTTGAAATCGAATTATCGAACTACCGCGCCATTTTCAATTCTATTTATAATTATATATAAATATTTATATTCTAACGACGACGCGTATAATATAAACGTTCGAATTATATTCAAAATAAATTTCTCGCCGATATTATTTAAAATAATTCATTTTAAATAATCAAAATTCGCTAAAATTGCCAAAATAAAAATTTTAAACTGGCCCAGATTTTGCGGGTTATTACAATCTCCCCCACTTAAAACTTTTCGTCCCCGAAAAGGAACAAAGTCGAAAGTGGTTTGATTATTCAACTCTATGTTCGATCTGGCTTCCATTCTCCAACTCTTTAGTTTCTGAGAATTTCCAAAATTTCAAAAATTTGGCTAACACCCTAAATTTTTGAAAAATTTCGCCATAACCTCCCCTGCACCGGGAGCATCGGGGAATTTCAAATAGCTTCCCCGGTCCTTCAGATCTCAAAAAGAAAAAGAAAAAGCCAAGCGGCTAGCCAATAGGCTCACAAAATCATCATCACCCAAACAAAACAGGAAATTATGTAGTAAACATGTACCTATTTGTCAGGCAAACAAATTTTATTCTCTGCTCTAGCCTCCTTGCTATGACCTGTTCAATGTAAGTATATGTATATGCAAGCAAATGCGACCAATTTCAATACAATTCAATATTTGGTTCAATTAGGCTAAATGGTTCAAAATTATCAAACAAATAAACAAACAACACAAACATCAATCAATTAGTGAATTAGAGTTTCAAATTCATAATTTTGATATCTATATATAAAGAAAATCATGTTTTTGATGCTAATTCACAACAATGTGTCCTAACTATATATAAGTTTTGGTTCTCACACCAGTCTAATGGAAATATATAGAAATCACACCTTCGAAACACGAACACTAATTCTGATGATGATATATCAATCATCAGAACCATCTCCGGGTGTCTAGAATGTGTAACTATATCTATCCAGTATATTAAAACTTCGACTATACGTTCATGACGCGTATACGCGAAATCCATATATACTCGATTGTCCATATTCAAAATAAATAAATATTCAAATACGTATAAAATGGTTTAAATTTCAAAACAAAAATGTTTTCATTTAAAAAAAAAAAAATAATATACTCTTCACACTCATTCTAGGATACTACTGATCCTATCTCTAACGAGTCATTCTAATTGGATATTACTAATCCAATATCTGATGAATTCTTTCGTAAGGTTCCAATGTGTCTTGTTCTCGAGCTCTGTAAACCAAAGCTCTGATACCAAATGTGACGGCCTGGGATTTCGCTCGATCTGAATCAGTCGTTAAACCGATCTAGACCGTTCGAAACCCCTGACTGTTGAGAACAGGACAAATCAGAACACAAACAGAAGAACATTTCATTGCTATTACAACAATGCATCAGATTACAAGAATATACAGAGTATAAATGAATAAATATTACACAGAAATATCAGAGATTACAATAAATTACATAGCAGCAGAAAAATAATATAAAGCACAACTGAAGGTGATATACGGATACAGAGCTTTCCGGATATCATTCCAGCTGTAAACCAGGATCCTGTGAATATAAATCTGCAAAACCAAAACTACTAGCTGCCCGTGCGGAAAATAGGGGCACCCAGAGTTTAGGTTAAAACAATAAACTCCAGGTCAGTCATCTGACTGGTGTGAGAACTAAAACAGTTATTTAAAACTTTATTTTAAAAGGAAGTAATTCAAGGGACCACGCCGCATAACACGGAACGGGTTTCCTCCCAAGAATACCAGTGCATATCAATAGACAACGCAATGCTTTTTCGAAAAATGAAGCTATTATAAGACCCAGGTCCTATCATACAATGCAACGCAAGCCGAGGGATAGGGTTTTCCCTTATAATAGCCAAACATGCTTGGTACGTTTAAACAAATCATTCGATACTATAATAAGTGTATAGTGTCAAAACAATTTCAATCATAAGTATAAATCAAAGACGGCATGGGTACCATATATCATGTCGCCATACTAGTTCTACAATTAAAACCGCGATACACGTATTGGAAATTGGATTTCCATCATGGTGGCTCCTGATTCGAAAGATCGATCGCGGAATGCAATTCACCACGGCTTACGTCCCAACAAGAGAACACCGTCTGCATCCGCACATTTGGGACCAGAGTACCACCGCGGCTTACGTCCCAGCGAGAGAAAACACCGCTTACTCTATATATCCTCCGAGCACGAAGCTCAATATCGGTCGACCGAATCCACTACACTAAAAAAATGTATACTGATCAAACCATCAGTTTACCACCATCCCGGGCTGTGAGGCTCGCGGATCCACGCTATACACAAAGCCATGCTATATCAGCTGCGCTTTGATCATCAACCACCAAACTTTGCTTTTCAACAAAAGTTTGGATCACTGCATCTCAGTATGCCACACTATCAATCCATATCGTACCACTGATTTCTGCCAATATATAACCTCTGAGCTCATATGTCTCAGAGAAGGGCGTTAAGCAAGAGAATAAATTCTCCGCCGCCAAACAGATATATATTTAGCAGAGATCAACAAATACAATATAAAGGAATATAATGTCAGACACACCATCCATTTACAAGTCCGTTCTAGGTCTGAACGAAACCGGAGGCACTTTCCTCGCATATCCATCCATCTCCAAGTACGTCTGGACGACCACCAACTATTTCCATCCTCTTGGGTGTACAGCCCAATCAGGATCGTCAGTAATTATCCGAACGATGTGAAGACTTCCGGTCTTTAACCACCGTCTTCATCTTCGACATATCGTCGAATCGGTTATTCAGAATGGGTTTAAACCCGGACTTCCCGAACAACCCGCGTATATTAAAAACAAATGTTACGCAAACACAACATACGCCTCATTCCAATTCATTAGTCACTAACCGCAAATTAGCAAGATAACAATTTCCCGAACATTAACCCCGAAGGCCGAAACCAACATCAGATCAATACCCAGGAAACCATTCTTCTTAGCCAACCTACAGCTAGTTACTAAATTCCACATTCTTAGGGAAAGGTTCCCATTAATTTTATCCAAGATAAATTCTTTAAAATTTATCCTGTAATCTTCCTTTGGATGTCATTTAAAACCAAATTATGGTTTTTCCAACTAGTCGAGATTAGCGAACCGTAACGAAGTAATTATTTATTTTATTTCCCAATCCCAACCTATTCATCCCATGAAGCAAAACTGGTAATACTCCATATCTAACACCGTGGTGTTATCGGTAAAATTAATTACCATTTCGCGTTCAAATCTAATTAAAGATTTAACTATCGCTTTGGAGCAAAACTGGTGATACTCCATTCTCGCTCATCTTCTAAATTTGGTAATTTAGATTATCAATTCGAATTTCAATCTAATTGCAGATTCAATAAAACTCCTTTTTCTGGGTTAAAGAACTAGGTGTTATTTAAAACACAGTTCACGACAAACCCAAATCACATTCTATTTGTTATCGGGTTAAAGAACTAGTGTTATTTAAAACATAGTTCACGATAAACCCATTTCAAATCCAACCAAATATATTAGAAATCCCGATTATTTAAAACCCCTTTTAAATCTAATTTATTTATTTAAAAATAATTAGGTTTTAAATTTAGTTCAAAACCAGTTCATTTCGATAAAAATCTATTTTTATCATTTCAAATATGGAGTTTTTCATCCCAATTCTTCCCAAATCATTTCTTATGATTTTACATAAATTATTACTATTTTTAATAATTTTATCAAGGCCCGTACAGTCGATTTCCAACAATGGCCATCGAACTGCACTTATAGCGACCTTTTTCGAATTTGATTTGGACGTATCTCCAAATCCAACTGTTAGATTTCAAATTTCTAATATTCATTAGAAAGCTCTTTTCGATACGAACCCAACGGTTCCGGTTTTAGGAGAATCCGACGGTCGGATCTCCCGTAATGTCCGTTTGAAATAAATGGTCGAAATTTACGAACTGCCGCGGCGCGGCGCGTTCTATTCAGGCCATTATATTATATATATAATATATATAATATATATTTCGTCGATTTCTATTTAAAACGAATTATATAAATAGTTTTGAATTCGTTTCAAAAGCAAAGTCAACTTCTATTTCAATTCAAATAGGTTTTCTATTCGATTCAAATTCATTTTCTATTCAAATTAAATTCGTTTCGTTTTCTATTTGAATCAAGTTCATTATATATTCAATTTGAAATCAAATTGGTTTTCTATTCGATTTAATTCGAAATCGTTTTATATTCAACTCAAATCGAAATCGTTATATATTCAATTCATTTCGAAATCGTTATATATTCAATTCATTTCGAAATCGTCATATATTCAATTCATTTCGAAATCGTTATATATTCAATTCATTTCGAAATCGTTATATATTCAATTCATTTCGAAATCGTTATATATTCAATTCATTTCGAAATCGTTATATATTCAATTCATTTCGAAATCGTTATATATTCAATTCATTTCGAAATCGTCATATATTTAATTCATTTCGAAATCGTTATATATTCAATTACGAATGTAATCGATATAAATATCGTTCGCGTCAAAATGGCGCATCACTAATCAACACGGCTTTATATATTCTATTTCAAATATTTCTTTTTGTCAACACACGACTAATCTCAACGAATGAGTACCGTCCATGTGTGACTATTTTTGTTAAATTATTTCGTTCAACACATGACTAATTCCACGGATGAGTATAGTCAACACATGAACCTTTATTTTATATTGATAAAGATATAGATTTTTATTATAAAAATATTTCGTTCAACACATGACTAATATACACGGATGAATATAGTCAACACATGAACCTTTATTTTATATTGATAAAGATGTAAATTTTATTATAAAAATAATTCGTTCAACACATGACTAATATCAACGGATGAATATAGTCAACACATGAACCTTTATTTTATATTGATAAAGATGTAAATTTTATTATAAAAATAATTCGTTCAACACATGACTAATCCCAACGGATGAGTATAGTCAACACATGAACCTTTATTATATAATATTCTTTATTTTTCAAATTGGAATGAGGCCCAATCAATCACCATATAACGTTAATTATATGGATTTTCATACAACACATGTATTTAATAGCATTGAAAATAATCAACCATCAACCAAAGTGCACTACACTGTATAAGCATCAAATATAGATATCTAACGCTTATAACAGCCTGTCAATCAATCGATCGACATATTTAATCAGTCAGGATGAGTGAACTTTAAATTTCATCCCAACACCCGTGTAGGGTTTCAAACAATCAAACATAGATTTTATTCGTGCAGTTGGGCGACGTGTAAAATTTATCGTCCCAATCAATGTCAGTCAAATCAGTGTACATAAACAAACCGTCCGGTTTGTAAATGAATATTTTATTTTATTCACTTCATGTTAAAAATTATATTTTTAACGATAAAACATTTTATTTTAACATATGAATATCTATTCAGTTCATTCTTTAAATAAAATGATATTTTTATTTTTCTAAGATATTTTAGAAAATTTCGGCGGCATAACGGCACGATACTAGAAACGGGACAAGGTCCAGCCTTATCCCCGGTCTAGTGAAGGCCCACGCCATTCACACATCAATCAAATCCACTTTCGTTATGCAAACCACAAAATTTGGAGTAAGGGTCTAACCTAGCCTTACTCCTTCGCCTTATAACGGCGCACGTCTAATCCTAATCAATTTATCGATTTGATTTTTCACACCACAAACCACATTCAAACCAATATCGCAATCAATCTCCAAACAGTCAAACAAACAAGTCCATGGTCTGTGGACGATTGTGTCGGGTGCTACTAAGCACCGTCTGCATCCTAGTATATATATAACTAGAAAAATTAAATTGAAAGGTGAGAAGTTCTCACCTATAGCTATTCAATCATCTTGACTCTTCATTTATAGAAATCTTCAACGCTATCCCATCTTCGTCATCTTCGTTGCCCGTAGCCACTATATATATAAAAATCACATTTTTATATATTGATGTATTAAAAATAAAAATCGCATTTTTATTTATTCACTTTCGGTTTAAAAATCATATTTTTATCGCTAACTGTATATTGTGAAAATAGAATTTTCACTTCGTTATACTTTATATAAAAATTGAATCTTTACTATGTTATTCAATATATAAAAATCGAATTTTTTCTCCATTATTGATTACTTCTATGTACGATCATTTTATAAATAACATACATACGATAAAAATGATATTTTTATCAAACCAAAAATTGTATTTTTCACATCAAAGAAAAATCATAATTTTCGATCTTAGAAAATCTTATTTTCATTTCAAAGAAAAATATATTTTCACAATCACAGAACTTATTTTTCAAAAATCAAAAATCATATATGCAAAATTCATATTTTTATATAATTAAAAATCAGATCTCTATGTGTATAAAAATCAAATCATTGAATGGATAAAATCACATCTTTATGATGATATCGTTCATATAAAAATTTCACCTTTACTTGTTGGTCATGTAAATAAAGATCACACCTTTATTATAGAGATCATATTTTAAATCTATATTCTCTATAAAAATCTAATTTTTAAACAATGTTTTTAAATCTAAAAACCTTATCGTTATATAGTGGAAAAATCAGATCTTTTATATTAATGAAAAACAAATTTTTCTATAAAAAAAAATATATTTTTCTAAAGCTTTATATATTTTAACTGATTTTTATTAAAAAAAAACATTTCTAAAACCTTAAAAGATTAAATTGCATAATTAATAATAATAATAAAGGCAAGAAATAAAATAGAAATCAAGGTTTTGATTACCCTAAATTTTCAGGGCCGTTGATCTTGGAGCCAAAGACACTGCCTTTCTTCTTCCTTTTAGACGTCCACTGAACCCATGAACTTCGACTTCGACAGTTGCTTGTCGAGCCGCCCTGGAGCCACCGACTTCAGATATGATGTCGCCCCACCCTTCGCCTACATCTCACCATCCTACGGTCGCTACAGGAGCTAGCTCAGTGGGCCCGTGTGCCTCCAAAACCGATGCGAAGGAGGCGTGCTACGCTGGTTGGGGGGGGGGGCGAGCAAGAGGTGGTAGTCGGGATTGGATCTCGTTTCTCTCGATGGGGGCCTCACGAGGGAAGCGCGACTTCCGAGGATGCAGCGAGTTCGAGAGGAAGGAGGAGCGGGGGGTCTGGGGCTCGCGGAGGCGACAGAAAGAAGGAGGTGATGGCAAGATGGAGGGGAGCGGAGGTGATGGAGGAAGCGACGGCATCATCCGCCATTTTCAATTGATCCGAGAAAATCTGATTGGGGTTCGTTTTCAGAAAACTTAAATAGGAGGGGGGGTTAAGTGTAATAAGGGGTTGACCAAGTCAAAATAATATATATTTAATTTTAATTTTAAATTCAAAAAGTTATTTTTAAATTCGATCTTCAAACAAGACCCAACGACTGTTGCCCCTAGCTAATTACCCCCATCCCGAACACAATGGGTTATGTATCGTAGGCTGATTCGGCTGTTACAATCAGTTTTCGTTGAATTTACATTTAAATCACTATATTGAATTTTAAACGTACATTTCAAATTACCGGGGTCACATATTAACTCTAAAAATTCAATAAAAATATTTTCTAGCTTCGTATTAACGATACGGTCCTAACAAAACTAGTTTCGTCGAATTCTGAGACCGTTAGAAAAATGGCCAATTTCCAGTCGATTAAAATCAACTGAAATGGTCAAAACACGTTTTCTTTTGCCACGCTCACATATTGATTCGAAAAATTATGAAATTTGGAATCTAGCAATAATTTGACACTGCGGATCCAACAAAAGTGGTTTCGTCGAAATCCGAGGTCGTTTGCAAAATGTCCATTTTTTTAAGGGCCTGAATTCCATAGCGACTATTCAGAATTTTCAACTGGACATATCTTATCATTTATAAAGTGAAATCTCAGTTTGTTAACTTCGTTGGAAAGATATCGTCAATTAGATCCTAATGTTTTTGGTTTCACTAAAATCCGGATTGTTTTGCACCCGGTACATTCAATTGAAGTTTGAAATCGAATTATCGAACTACCGCGCCATTTTCAATTCTATTTATAATTATATATAAATATTTATATTCTAACGACGACGCGTATAATATAAACGTTCGAATTATATTCAAAATAAATTTCTCGCCGATATTATTTAAAATAATTCATTTTAAATAATCAAAATTCGCTAAAATTGCCAAAATAAAAATTTTAAACTGGCCCAGATTTTGCGGGTTATTACAATCTCCCCCACTTAAAACTTTTCGTCCCCGAAAAGGAACAAAGTCGAAAGTGGTTTGATTATTCAACTCTATGTTCGATCTGGCTTCCATTCTCCAACTCTTTAGTTTCTGAGAATTTCCAAAATTTCAAAAATTTGGCTAACACCCTAAATTTTTGAAAAATTTCGCCATAACCTCCCCTGCACCGGGAGCATCGGGGACTTTCAAATAGCTTCCCCGGTCCTTCAGATCTCAAAAAGAAAAAGAAAAAGCCAAGCGGCTAGCCAATAGGCTCACAAAATCATCATCACCCAAACAAAACAGGAAATTATGTAGTAAACATGTACCTATTTGTCGGGCAAACAAATTTTATTCTCTGCTCTAGCCTCCTTGCTATGACCTGTTCAATGTAAGTATATGTATATTCAAGCAAATGCGACCAATTTCAATACAATTCAATATTTGGTTCAATTAGGCTAAATGGTTCAAAATTATCAAACAAATAAACAAACAACACAAACATCAATCAATTAGTGAATTAGAGTTTCAAATTCATAATTTTGATATCTATATATAAAGAAAATCATGTTTTTGATGCTAATTCACAACAATGTGTTCTAACTATATATAAGTTTTGGTTCTCACACCAGTCTAATGGAAATATATAGAAATCACACCTTCGAAACACGAACACTAATTCTGATGATGATATATCAATCATCAGAACCATCTCCGGGTGTCTAGAATGTGTAACTATATCTATCCAGTATATTAAAACTTCGACTATACGTTCATGACGCGTATACGCGAAATCCATATATACTCGATTGTCCATATTCAAAATAAATAAATATTCAAATACGTATAAAATGGTTTAAATTTCAAAACAAAAATGTTTTCATTTAAAAAAAAAAAAAATATACTCTTCACACTCATTCTAGGATACTACTGATCCTATCTCTAACGAGTCATTCTAATTGGATATTACTAATCCAATATCTGATGAATTCTTTCGTAAGGTTCTAATGTGTCTTGTTCTCGAGCTCAGTAAACCAAAGCTCTGATACCAAATGTGACGGCCTGGGATTTCGCTCGATCTGAATCAGTCGTTAAACCGATCTAGACCGTTCGAAACCCCTGACTGTTGAGAACAGGACAAATCAGAACACAAACAGAAGAACATTTCATTGCTATTACAACAATGCATCAGATTACAAGAATATACAGAGTATAAATGAATAAATATTACACAGAAATATCAGAGATTACAATAAATTACATAGCAGCAGAAAAATAATATAAAGCACAACTAAAGGTGATATACGGATACAGAGCTTTCCGGATATCATTCCAGCTGTAAACCAGGATCCTGTGAATATAAATCTGCAAAACCAAAACTACTAGCTGCCCGTGCGGAAAATAGGGGCACCCAGAGTTTAGGTTAAAACAATAAACTCCAGGTCAGTCATGTGACTGGTGTGAGAACTAAAACAGTTATTTAAAACTTTATTTTAAAAGGAAGTAATTCAAGGGACCACGCCGCATAACACGGAACGGGTTTCCTCCCAAGAATACCAGTGCATATCAATAGACAACGCAATGCTTTTTCGAAAAATGAAGCTATTATAAGACCCAGGTCCTATCATACAATGCAACGCAAGCCGAGGGATAGGGTTTTCCCTTATAATAGCCAAACATGCTTGGTACGTTTAAACAAATCATTCGATACTATAATAAGTGTATAGTGTCAAAACAATTTCAATCATAAGTATAAATCATAGACGGCATGGGTACCATATATCATGTCGCCATACTAGTTCTACAATTAAAACCGCGATACACGTATTGGAAATTGGATTTCCATCATGGTGGCTCCTGATTCGAAAGATCGATCGCGGAATGCAATTCACCACGGCTTACGTCCCAACAAGAGAACACCGTCTGCATCCGCACATTTGGGACCAGAGTACCACCGCGGCTTACGTCCCAGCGAGAGAAAACACCGCTTACTCTATATATCCTCCAAGCACGAAGCTCAATATCGGTCGACCGAATCCACTACACTAAAAAAATGTATACTGATCAAACCATCAGTTTACCACCATCCCGGGCTGTGAGGCTCGCGGATCCACGCTATACACAAAGCCATGCTATATCAGCTGCGCTTTGATCATCAACCACCAAACTTTGCTTTTCAACAAAAGTTTGGATCACTGCATCTCAGTATGCCACACTATCAATCCATATCGTACCACTGATTTCTGCCAATATATAACCTCTGAGCTCATATGTCTCAGAGAAGGGCGTTAAGCAAGAGAATAAATTCTCCGCCGCCAAACAGATATATATTTAGCAGAGATCAACAAATACAATATAAAGGAATACAATGTCAGACACACCATCCATTTACAAGTCCGTTCTAGGTCTGAACGAAACCGGAGGCACTTTCCTCGCATATCCATCCATCTCCAAGTACGTCTGGACGACCACCAACTATTTCCATCCTCTTGGGTGTACAGCCCAATCAGGATCGTCAGTAATTATCCGAACGATGTGAAGACTTCCGGTCTTTAACCACCGTCTTCATCTTCGACATATCGTCGAATCGGTTATTCAGAATGGGTTTAAACCCGGACTTCCCGAACAACCCGCGTATATTAAAAACAAATGTTACGCAAACACAACATACGCCTCATTCCAATTCATTAGTCACTAACCGCAAATTAGCAAGAGAACAATTTCCCGAACATTAACCCCGAAGGCCGAAACCAACATCAGATCAATACCCAGGAAACCATTCTTCTTAGCCAACCTATAGCTAGTTACTAAATTCCACATTCTTAGGGAAAGGTTCCCATTAATTTTATCCAAGATAAATTCTTTAAAATTTATCCTGTAATCTTCCTTTGGATGTCATTTAAAACCAAATTATGGTTTTTCCAACTAGTCGAGATTAGCGAACCGTAACGAAGTAATTATTTATTTTATTTCCCAATCCCAACCTATTCATCCCATGAAGCAAAACTGGTAATACTCCATATCTAACACCGTGGTGTTATCGGTAAAATTAATTACCATTTCGCGTTCAAATCTAATTAAAGATTTAACTATCGCTTTGGAGCAAAACTGGTGATACTCCATTCTCGCTCATCTTCTAAATTTGGTAATTTAGATTATCAATTCGAATTTCAATCTAATTGCAGATTCAATAAAACTCCTTTTTCTGGGTTAAAGAACTAGGTGTTATTTAAAACACAGTTCACGACAAACCCAAATCACATTCTATTTGTTATCGGGTTAAAGAACTAGTGTTATTTAAAACACAGTTCACGATAAACCCATTTCAAATCCAACCAAATATATTAGAAATCCCGATTATTTAAAACCCCTTTTAAATCTAATTTATTTATTTAAAAATAATTAGGTTTTAAATTTAGTTCAAAACCAGTTCATTTCGATAAAAATCTATTTTTATCATTTCAAATATGGAGTTTTTCATCCCAATTCTTCCCAAATCATTTCTTATGATTTTACATAAATTATTACTATTTTTAATAATTTTATCAAGGCCCGTACAGTCGATTTCCAACAATGGCCATCGAACTGCACTTATAGCGACCTTTTTCGAATTTGATTTGGACGTATCTCCAAATCCAACTGTTAGATTTCAAATTTCTAATATTCATTAGAAAGCTCTTTTCGATACGAACCCAACGGTTCCGGTTTTAGGAGAATCCGACGGTCGGATCTCCCGTAATGTCCGTTTGAAATAAATGGTCGAAATTTACGAACTGCCGCGGCGCGGCGCGTTCTATTCAGGCCATTATATTATATATATAATATATATAATATATATTTCGTCGATTTCTATTTAAAACGAATTATATAAATAGTTTTGAATTCGTTTCAAAAGCAAAGTCAACTTCTATTTCAATTCAAATAGGTTTTCTATTCGATTCAAATTCATTTTCTATTCAAATTAAATTCGTTTCGTTTTCTATTTGAGTCAAGTTCATTATATATTCAATTTGAAATCAAATTGGTTTTCTATTCGATTTAATTCGAAATCGTTTTATATTCAACTCAAATCGAAATCGTTATATATTCAATTCATTTCGAAATCGTTATATATTCAATTCATTTCGAAATCGTTATATATTCAATTCATTTCGAAATCGTCATATATTCAATTCATTTCGAAATCGTTATATATTCAATTCATTTCGAAATCGTTATATATTCAATTCATTTCGAAATCGTTATATATTCAATTCATTTCGAAATCGTTATATATTCAATTCATTTCGAAATCGTTATATATTCAATTCATTTTGAAATCGTCATATATTCAATTCATTTCGAAATCATTATATATTCAATTACGAATGTAATCGATATAAATATCGTTCGCGTCAAAATGGCGCATCACTAATCAACACGGCTTTATATATTCTATTTCAAATATTTCTTTTTGTCAACACACGACTAATCTCAACGAATGAGTACCGTCCATGTGTGACTATTTTTGTTAAATTATTTCGTTCAACACATGACAAATCCCACGGATGAGTATAGTCAACACATGAACCTTTATTTTATATTGATAAAGATATAGATTTTTATTATAAAAATATTTCGTTCAACACATGACTAATATCAACGGATGAATATAGTCAACACATGAACCTTTATTTTATATTGATAAAGATGTAAATTTTATTATAAAAATAATTCGTTCAACACATGACTAATATCAACGGATGAATATAGTCAACACATGAACCTTTATTTTATATTGATAAAGATGTAAATTTTATTATAAAAATAATTCGTTCAACACATGACTAATCCCAACGGATGAGTATAGTCAACACATGAACCTTTATTATATAATATTCTTTATTTTTCAAATTGGAATGAGGCCCAATCAATCACCATATAACGTTAATTATATGGATTTTCATACAACACATGTATTTAATAGCATTGAAAATAATCAACCATCAACCAAAGTGCACTACACTGTATAAGCATCAAATATAGATATCTAACGCTTATAACAGCCTGTCAATCAATCGATCGACATATTTAATCAGTCAGGATGAGTGAACTTTAAATTTCATCCCAACACCCGTGTAGGGTTTCAAACAATCAAACATAGATTTTATTCGTGCAGTTGGGCGACGTGTAAAATTTATCGTCCTAATCAATGTCAGTCAAATCAGTGTACATAAACAAACCGTCCGGTTTGTAAATGAATATTTTATTTTATTCACTTCACGTTAAAAATTATATTTTTAACGATAAAACATTTTATTTTAACATATGAATATCTATTCAGTTCATTCTTTAAATAAAATGATATTTTTATTTTTCTAAGATATTTTAGAAAATTTCGGCGGCATAACGGCACGATACTAGAAACGGGACAAGGTCCAGCCTTATCCCCGGTCTAGTGAAGGCCCACGCCATTCACACATCAATCAAATCCACTTTCGTTATGCAAACCACAAAATTTGGAGTAAGGGTCTAACCTAGCCTTACTCCTTCGCCTTATAACGGCGCACGTCTAATCCTAATCAATTTATCGATTTGATTTTTCACACCACAAACCACATTCAAACCAATATCGCAATCAATCTCCAAACAGTCAAACAAACAAGTCCATGGTCTGTGGACGACTGTGTCGGGTGCTACTAAGCACCGTCTGCATCCTAGTATATATATAACAAGAAAAAGTAAATTGAAAGGTGAGAAGTTCTCACCTATAGCTATTCAATCATCTTGACTCTTCATTTATAGAAATCTTCAACGCTATCCCATCTTCGTCATCTTCGTTGCCCGTAGCCACTATATATATAAAAATCACATTTTTATATATTGATGTATTAAAAATAAAAATCGCATTTTTATTTATTCACTTTCGGTTTAAAAATCATATTTTTATCGCTAACTGTATATTGTGAAAATAGAATTTTCACTTCGTTATACTTTATATAAAAATTGAATCTTTACTATGTTATTCAATATATAAAAATCGAATTTTTACTCCATTATTGATTACTTCTATGTACGATCATTTTATAAATAACATACATACGATAAAAATGATATTTTTATCAAACCAAAAATTGTATTTTTCACATCAAAGAAAAATCATAATTTTCGATCTTAGCAAATCTTATTTTCATTTCAAAGAAAAATATATTTTCACAATCACAGAACTTATTTTTCAAAAATCAAAAATCATATATGCAAAATTCATATTTTTATTTAATTAAAAATCAGATCTCTATGTGTATAAAAATCAAATCATTGAATGGATAAAATCACATCTTTATGATGATATCGTTCATATAAAAATTTCACCTTTACTTGTTGGTCATGTAAATAAAGATCACACCTTTATTATAGAGATCATATTTTAAATCTATATTCTCTATAAAAATCTAATTTTTAAACAATGTTTTTAAATCTAAAAACCTTATCGTTATATAGTGGAAAAATCAGATCTTTTATATTAATGAAAAACAAATTTTTCTATAAAAAAAAAATATATATTTTTCTAAAGCTTTATATATTTTAACTGATTTTTATTAAAAAAAAAAACATTTCTAAAACCTTAAAAGATTAAATTGCATAATTAATAATAATAATAAAGGCAAGAAATAAAATAGAAATCAAGGTTTTGATTACCCTAAATTTTCAGGGCCGTTGATCTTGGAGCCAAAGACACTGCCTTTCTTCTTCCTTTTAGACGTCCACTGAACCCATGAACTTCGACTTCGACAGTTGCTTGTCGAGCCGCCCTGGAGCCACCGACTTCAGATCTGATGTCGCCCCACCCTTCGCCTACATCTCACCATCCTACGGTCGCTACAGGAGCTAGCTCAGTGGGCCTGTGTGCCTCCAAAACCGATGCGAAGGAGGCGTGCTACGCTGGTTGGGAGGGGCGAGCAAGAGGTGGTAGTCGGGTTTGGATCTCGTTTCTCTCGATGGGGGCCTCACGAGGGAAGCGCGACTTCCGAGGATGCAGCGAGTTCGAGAGGAAGGAGGAGCGGGGGTTCTGGGGCTCGCGGAGGCGACAGAAAGAAGGAGGTGATGGCAAGATGGAGGGGAGCGGAGGTGATGGAGGAAGCGACGGCATCATCCGCCATTTTCAATTGATCCGAGAAAATCTGATTGGGGTTCGTTTTCAGAAAACTTAAATAGGAGGGGGGGTTAAGTGTAATAAGGGGTTGACCAAGTCAAAATAATATATATTTAATTTTAATTTTAAATTCAAAAAGTTATTTTTAAATTCGATCTTCAAACAAGACCCAACGACTGTTGCCCCTAGCTAATTACCCCCATCCCGAACACAATGGGTTATGTATCGTAGGCTGATTCGGCTGTTACAATCAGTTTTCGTTGAATTTACATTTAAATCACTATATTGAATTTTAAACGTACATTTCAAATTACCGGGGTCACATATTAACTCTAAAAATTCAATAAAAATATTTTCTAGCTTCGTATTAACGATACGGTCCTAACAAAACTAGTTTCGTCGAATTCTGAGACCGTTAGAAAAATGGCCAATTTCCAGTCGATTAAAATCAACTGAAATGGTCAAAACACGTTTTCTTTTGCCACGCTCACATATTGATTCGAAAAATTATGAAATTTGGAATCTAGCAATAATTTGACACTGCGGATCCAACAAAAGTGGTTTCGTCGAAATCCGAGGTCGTTTGCAAAATGTCCATTTTTTTAAGGGCCTGAATTCCATAGCGACTATTCAGAATTTTCAACTGGACATATCTTATCATTTATAAAGTGAAATCTCAGTTTGTTAACTTCGTTGGAAAGATATCGTCAATTAGATCCTAATGTTTTTGGTTTCACTAAAATCCGGATTGTTTTGCACCCGGTACATTCAATTGAAGTTTGAAATCGAATTATCGAACTACCGCGCCATTTTCAATTCTATTTATAATTATATATAAATATTTATATTCTAACGACGACGCGTATAATATAAACGTTCGAATTATATTCAAAATAAATTTCTCGCCGATATTATTTAAAATAATTCATTTTAAATAATCAAAATTCGCTAAAATTGCCAAAATAAAAATTTTAAACTGGCCTAGATTTTGCGGGTTATTACACTTATCTTCTCAATCCTATCTTGAGAACCTTAGGTAGAACCCTTTTGAATGTAAACATGTGATTAAAACATGTTATGGTTGATGTTTGCAAATGGTTGCAAGTGGTCGCAAGTGGTTGCTCGTGGTTTCATAACACACATTAGGCACTAGATCGGCTCAGACACATTTTCATATTGCATATGCATGAGTGTTTATACTTGTTTATGGATGAAATTGAATGTGTTATCATGTGAATGTTGCATGTGGATGAATGTTTGTGCACACATATAGTGTTTATGTGAATAGGACTATTTGCATACATGTTGGATTCATGGCATTAAACATATTTTGCATTAAGAAGATCAATCAGGCCTGATCATTTGCATTAGATAAGGAACATATACACACACTTTCTGCATATGTTCATATAGCATTATAAATCTTTTAAGGACAACGGTTGCTTGTAGATGATGGTTGAGTAGATGGTTGATTGGATGATAGGATGCATTCTTCTGAACTTGAAGATTTCGGGGACGAAATCCTTTAAGGAGGGGAGAATGTAACAACCCGAATTTTAATAACATGTTAAAACGGTAAATCAAGGCAGAATTAAATTTTAAAGTAAGAATCAGGGGAAATGGGTTGCGCTATTGCGTTCGTCTCGAAATTATGCTTCGAAACGAGTCCGAGTTTTCGAGAATCGGAGTCCGTATGAGGGAGATATAACCCTCCGAAGTTTCAGGAATTTTCAGAATAAAAAACAGCTCGAAATTCGAATTCAAACTCCAGCGCATATTGGGTGGGAATTTTCCCGCCCAGAACCAGGTCGGCCTGGGGGTCGACATTATGGTCGACCTCACAGGGACCAGGTTGACTCTATGGTTGGCCAGGGGGTCGACCTGGTGCTGAAGCCCAGTTTTGAGCCTGGGTTCATTTTGATGTACCTGGTCTCGTTTTCTGTCTAGATTCGTCCGCCTAATCCTATATAAACAGCTTCTTAGCCTCATTCTCTTTACAGCATTCTTCTCTAACCTTATGCTGCACAAATTCTTGATGGACATGGCTTCTTCTTCTTACTCTAAATCAAATTAAGATAAATTAAAATAAAACATGAGGACTATTTCTTGAAGACTACGACGAGGAATTGCATATTGGGGATTTGCTTCTACAATCAAATCAAGATTCAACAATTCAACTATTCGACGACTAGTTTATAGATTCAACTTCTGCATCTCAATTTCTTAGACCACGATCTCTAAGTCCAAGTTACTTTTAGATAAAAACTATAAACTTAATATGGACATGTTATAAATTGGAATTGGATCTATGTATAATAATTGATTCATATCTATTCCTGTTTATCTTGGATCTTGAATTTTGGGAATAATGCTATGAGATTAATTTGGGCCTATTCATGTTATAAATTGGAATTGGATCTATGTATGATAATTGATTCATATCTATTCTTGTTCATCTTGGATCTTGACTTTTAGGAATATTGCCATGAGATTAATTTGGGCCTATTCATGTTATAAATTGGAATTGGATCTATGTCTGATAATTGATTCATATGTATTCTTGTTCATCTTGGATCTTGATTTTGGGAATATTGCTATGAGATTAATTTGGGCCTACTCATGTAGTAAATCGAATCCTTTTATGTCCATAATATTATCATGCTTGTGATGTTGAATCAGTTATTATTCACAAGTTTGGGACTATCACCTTATGTCAACTTTTATCATGACTATCACCTTATCATACTAGATTTGAAATCCTAATGTTTTGAGGCTATTATTCCATATACCAGTTATGTTGTAAACAGTTATCTCAAGTTAGATCATGCTAGACTTGTAATCCCTTTTATCACTTTATGCGCGTCTTTTTTGCCTATCATAGTTTTGATGTTATTCCCTTTATTTCGGGATTAGGATTTACTTGTAATATAAATGGATTCACATTTACATACGATGGGAATACGATTTGGGTAGATTAGGAAAAACATTAATTGGTTATGAACATGAATTATGAACTTGATAATAGGCATAAATTGAAACATGAATATTGTTATAACTTGAATCTGGATATGGACATGAAACTTGCCTTGAAACTTGTCACGAATTTGATATGAAATTTGAACATGGACATGACACTAGAATGAACTTGAAAATGGCCAACTCGAGGTTGGGTTGAGTTTGCAATGTAATTCGTCCCGGAACCGCCCGGCAAAACCAGTTACTGCAAACAATAGGATCCAATGTGGGTAGTTGGTCATATCGCGCTTGAAACCCGAGGTCAGACTGAGTTGTGTTGTAAATCTGCCCAGAACCGCCCGACATATCCAGTGACCACAACAACAGGTCTAGTGTGAGACGTTGGGGTGCATTAATGAATTAATGCCACATGATAGGGTTAAGTCATGAACATGAAAGACAACACTTAACCAACTTGATACATGATTCATAGGGCTAAGTCATGAACTTGAACAACAACACTTAGTCAAATTTGACATGACACGTAGGCGGGTTAAGTCACGAACTCGAATGACAACACTTAATCAACTTGACATGCTAGACTGATAAGGGTTAAGTCACGAATTTAAATGAAAACACTTAACCTATTGGACAAAAACCCTAGTTACGCAGTCCATTTCAGCAGTAACCCATTAGATGTATCATGGTCCCCTGGAACTAAGCAGGGTGGGGCGCGATTGCTGGGCTGATTGTAAGCGACCAGAACGACGGCTGAGTTGGTGCGCCAGTGTAGGTTCAGGCGGACTATGGTCATGCAAGTAGTCCGAAGTTGAAAAAGAAGGCATTGGGCATCAGTAGGTTTACCTGTGCATGCTTGATTTGTGTCGGTGGTTGGCACCCTAGGGCTTGATACACCCTATGGTGGACCTAGCACAGGTGACTACATTCGTGTTAGGGCCATATGACACAGACACAAGACGAGTTAGAACTTGTAGGGAGCGATCGATAAGTGGATCGTTCCGTTGGACCTAGTAATGGGTCGTTTCATGATATTGGGTCAAGGGATCATTTCATGGTTAATATAAGACATGGGTTTGGGATACTAGTACAATTGGTGCAGCAGACCTTGAACATGCGATGCTATACTTGATTTATTATGTTATCTTAGTCTATATTGCCCATCTTGACAGCATCCTTATGTTTACTTTTAGTTTATACATGTCATGTTACCTTTACCTGTTTTTATGTTGAAAGTCACTAGGACTTACCAATCTTTATGACTGACCCGTTTTCTTTCGCCTCTTTTTCTTTCGTTCCCCCCTCCTTAGGTTCTCAGGGATGAAACTTTAGCACTTAGCTTGGATTTCGCTTGCTTTCGGTTCAGCTCATGTACGGTTTGATCTTGAGTTATGTTATGGCTGCATTTCTGCTACCTTTGGGGAATTAATCTACTTTTGTTGTTTTAAGTTTATGCTTCTTTATTTTATGCAAGACAGAATTGGTTGTAATGGAAAATAATGACTTTGTCTATTTGGTACATTGGATGTAAAAGGTTTTGACTCTTTTTGAAAGTAATGAAATTTAGCTTTTGAAACTTCCGCTGTTTTATTTGTGTTCTGTCTTGTAATAATTCTGTGATTGTTTACCTCGATAACGCTCCTCCAAAACTAGTGCACTCCCTTTGTGAGTGACCCTAGCGGAGGTGGGGTGTTAAACTGACCATGTGGGTCGAAGTATATATATTCTTTGTTCCTGCAATATCGCAGATGTCACTCCGTACAGGGGAGACTCTGCCGAATTTTTCCGGGAATTAAATGCGTTAGAATTTTTTTGATATTTTTGAAAATATGTATATACGGTATTGAATTGGTTTTGATTTAAAATAAATTGGATTTGGAAATTATTGGGATTTGTACCAATTTTCTTACCTTGGAAATTTCGAGGACGAAATTATTTCAAGGGGGGAAGAATGTAACAACCCGTATTTTTGGTAGCCAAATATTTAATTCAATTTATTTATTTTAAATATTTTATTTGGAATATTAATGGATTTTAATATTTAATTCGTTACTTAAAAGGAGTTTTAATGTTAAAGATTTAAATAATTATAAAACGAGCTTGAAATGGCGCTGCAGTTCGTAATATGGAGTTTTGAACTTCAATTGGATATACAAGATCCAGTATTAGAAACAAGAAACGTCGGAACCGTATTGATGATAATTTTCATATAAAAGAGAAAAATCCAGATTTTGTGTTATAGTTTGTTAGTTATGACCAAATCAACTTTTGAAATAGTCGTCTGGATAATCGTTATTTAATTATTGGCCTTTAAAATAGCCATTTTTCAAACGGACTCCGTTTTCAATGAAATTAGTTTCATTTGAATTGTATCGTTAAGTTATTATAATAAAATCAAATTGTGTGGCAAATCGATGTCGTATGTGACCATGGCAACCGTAAACGCCCGTTCAATTTCTATAGCGCATAATTAAATTAATTTAATTCAATAAAGAGATATTTGAGTGTAACTTGAGCAGACGGTCGAATTAAGCCATGGAACCAATTCTGTTGAGTTCGTATCATCTATTAGAGTCAGGATAGGTAGATAGTTTGTTATTTTTGGAGACCAACTAATTTGGTGTCCAGAATGGCATCTCGGTGCGTTAAAACAATAACGTCCTAGGTAACAGTCTCAAAATGCGACGAAACTGGTGCCGTTGTGTTCGTATTAACTAATTATTGTAGGATTTTAAAGTTTCAAGTTGATTGGATTTACCTGGTGATCGTGGAAAAATTAAATGCGCGTTTTTCGCTGGTTTTATAAAGGAAAATTTTCCAAACGATGTCGGAATTCAACGAAACTTGTCCCATTGGGTCTGGAATATTTTTCTATGCTAAGATTAGTTTCTTTATCAGAAAACAGAGATTGTCTGTAGTGGTTTTATTGCGTTACTTCATGACGAAGTTTCGATTAATCTAACGAACATGGATTTTCAGCCCTGAAAATCGACATAAATACATTTCCCATACCTCATGCCAACCGTCCAAACACCGAAAACACCGGAACGTTATTAGAAATAAATTAGAGGGTGAGATAAGAAAGAAAGAAATATTAGAATAGAAGAAGAAGAAGAAGAAGAACCAATACAACACAGAATCAGAGTCTCACATCGCAGCGGTACAAAATATAATACAGAAATGAAACTTTATTGAAAGCTTTTAAAATATACTTACAATATCAGAGTACATCAGCATCTCTGGACAGTTATAAAAATCTGTCCTATACACAACACACAACAGAATAGTAGCAATATAATATCATATGTCTGGACTCTTCCAGCTTGTCTCTTCGCAGCATTCGATAACTTGAACCTGTACAACTCGGGCTAACCCGAGCATTTACAAAACACTGGGTCAGTCTGGTGAACCAGAGTGAGAAAACTCACACAGTATTAAGGTAACACACAACTTGATTTAAAGTTAAAATCTTTCCAAAGAAAAGGATAATCGTAAGACAAAATCCAAACATAAATACGGACGGTTTTTACCTTACGATAACCCAAAACATTTTTGAAACCAGTATCTTTTCTGATATTATAATAGTGTCTAAATACAAGTAAATATCAATCTAGTGGAACGCTTTTATCTCACACTCCACATATATAGTATAAAATCAAAACCGCAGGCGCTTATTGAAAATTGGATTCCGACTATGACAAGGTATGGGACTGCCTACCGATAGTGTATCTCTAGAGGCGAATACACAGGGTTCAACAAGAACGCCTTGCAACCCGGCCCACACATGACCGACCACTCATTTCGCTTGAGTGTATCGAATGTACATCACCAACGGTTGGGCTCAAACCACCGTTTCCCGAAAAGGGACAACATCGAAATAGATTAAAGAAGCAAAAGGAATTTCTCTAGATAGATGATTATACACCCTAATGGGAGCGACCCACATAGCCATGCTACCTGCCAGATTTTTGTCATTTCCCGGTTGATGAGGCTTGAGGCTTGGACTATCTTTAGAACATCTGGCCACCATTAACTTTGAATGCCACATTGTCAAATCCGCCAGATATCACTAATTGACGTTTACAAAAATACGCTAGTGGTTAAGCTAAGAGAACCGTCGTCCTCCGCCACGAACTATGGTATGTTCGAAGAAATCAACATACGTAATTCCTTTGGAAATACTCTGTCAGACATCCGTCCATTCAAGTCATCCAGGAACAGGATGAACCGAAGGTACTCTCCTACTTCTTCCAATATAGGAATCACCCCACAGATCAGTAGCGAGAAGTCCTTGCAACCCGTAGATTCCAACCACGACAGAATCACAGTTTATCTCTGTCCTCTAATCCAGAGATTATAAGTAATCTTTCGCTTATGGAGATCCACGGTCTTCAACGTTCCATCTCGATCGCCTTCTCTTATCTTCACGTATTTGTTGGTCGTAATGGTTTTCGAATAAATTTGATTCCGGTCTTTCCTTACCAACAATCGTATTGGATTTGATTTGATAGTCGGTGATTTAACTATCAAAATAAACAGTGTTTCAATCGTGACAATCCAATGAGTTCACTGGTTCCATATTCGGCATCACTTGGCCCTTTAATTAAAACAAATGTAAATTCAAACTCTTAAATCTTTCGATATTAAAAATATAGTTTTCTCGCTTCTTATTTAACATAAGTTTTCTCTTTAAACAAAATTCACTTTTACTACTTAGGGAAAATTCTATATCATATCCAGATTTCTATTTCACTTTTAAAACATTACCCACATTATTGTCTAATACTGGGAAATCAATTCACTTAATATTTGTAAAACATTTTTGCAGAATATCTTTTATTTATTACTTAACAACACCCAGTGCATGTTCTTATCGAGTAAAACTAGACTTTTTACATTTCCTTCTCACTCGAAAATGTCGTTATAAATTCCAGCAATTCCCTTTTACTTTGGAATACCTATATATATATGTATATATATTCCAAATTCCACCAAGAATGTTTCGTTATTATTTTGCTAAGGAAATAATAAATTTCACTAACCTCCGTTACCCTTACAACTAGTATCATTTTCAGATAATCCTGGAGTCGTTCAAGTTGGGGTATTTCAATTACCTCTCAGACCTTGATCAACAACGATCATATCTAAAGACTGATACAAGTTGTAATCCAAAACTCGATACTTCATTCACTAATCAATTGGATTTCTTTTCAACTTCGATTACCTTTTAAATGAATTTAAATAAAAAGGTAATTCTCTAAATTATTATTAATTAAAATAATAATTTACTTCCATTATTAACCACTTTTGTAGTAAATTTCTTTGTCAACTAAATGAATTGTAATTCCCTTTTTAAAACCCTATTAAAATTAAACAAATATTCTTCAAACAATTTTATTAGATTAATCCAAACAAACTAAAATAATAATTTATTCCAGTTAAAAATGGTCCATTTAGTCAACTCTAAACACGGTTATCTCATTAATCGATTTCAATTCGCTTTCCCTTTAAATTAATTAGTAATATAATTAACTTAAAATAATTCCATTTAATTATTATTAACAAAACGATTATCCAAATTTAATCGTTAGGTTAATCTCTAATCACCTATTTATAATTCTGATTAATATCAGAATTTACTTTATTAAATCAATTAATAATTAATTATAAACTTAAATAATGAATAATAATTATTTATTTCCTTTTAACAAACCTTTATTAAAAATATATATATTCAAATCTATCTTTAGCTATAAAATAATTTTTTTAACTTCAGTTCTATCAACTTACCTGGCGGTAAATCGATATAAATAAAACCATTTACTTTTTGACCAATACTGCCCATTGGTTAAAACCAAACACAGGTTGAATTTCTAATCAATGATCAACACTCAAATTAATCACCCAAACATAACAGTTCATATGGTAATATGAAAATAAATAATATATTTGAGGAATCCGGTTCGATTCCTCTAGCCTGTTCTTCCCTGTATACAAATGATTATCTTCCAAACAGATCGTTCAATTTCATTTAACTAATAATAATAAATAACAACCATTTAAAATCATCCAAATTCACAAACAATTCAACCAATTAAACACGTCTATTTCATAAACGTGACCAATAAGGTAAGTTACCTTTATTGGAAAAAATCGTTAGAATAACGATTTGGTATTTCACTGAAATTAAACAACGGTTTAATTTCATCAGTTAAATCATCAAATAAATATATAATTAGCAAACAATCAACCATTGGCAAGCAGAGCACACAAAAATCCAAACCCAATTTATATAAAATATAAATGGGAAAAAACTAAGTGAGTTTAACTCACCTTGATTTCATTCGTTGAAGTGATTTAGTTACAGTTAAATTAAACTATCGTTTAAATTAACCGTAAAACTCCAGTTGTCTCCTGCATTGTCTGGATCAGTTCCATATTGTCGCACTCGCCACCATGATTCTCGTGCAACTTGTTTTGATCCATTTTTCGAAATGGAAACGGCGGAGTCCGATTTGTATCCTTCCATCAACTACTATTGAATTATGCAGCCACACTGGTTTCATTGCTGACTTTATTATTCTTTCCCCTTTCTTTTCTTGTTTGAATCGACCATCCGTTGGCTCATATTAAAGAAAATTTCCATTTTCCTATTCGTCACCTTCATTCCACAAGAAGCTGCTTCAAACAATCCCTTCCAAATTCCCGGCTGCTCTACGCAAAAACCAAAGCCTTGCAACTTTACAAGCCCATCTTAATTTGATTCTTCCCAATGCCTTTTGTCTGTTTGCTTTCATCTGAATAGCCTTAAATATATTACAAAGACTCAGGATATTCTCTTCCCTCATGTGTATCCTCTACAGCTTTAATTTCTTCAGAAAGACATATCATTTTCCAGTTTCGGAACCCATGCCTTCCTCCCACTTCGTCCACCCGCGACCTTTATTCACCAGTCTCCGATCCTCCCTCCGCTCCCTGGTCAGACTAACCACCCAATTCTCACGTCATCACCCACACTTCGAGCATCCCATGGTCCGCTCCCTTACTTCCAGTAACGGAAATTCATGCCCACTTCTTCAACCACCAGTGTCGAACACCCCATGAGCCACTTCCCTACTGCACCGTCATTATCTGCACCCTTACCCACACTCGCATGTCTGTAAGCTCACCTTTTCATGTCAGATCCCCTTCCATCACTCAACGCACTCATCAACTGCGTCCCCCTTGATCGCCTGAAACTCATCGCCTGCCGCCACGTCCTTCCTCGCCTGTCTGCCACGTCCTTCCTTGCCGACCACCTATCATGGCCAGTACTTGGAGCTTGGTCATTCCCATGGGTTCGCGTCACTCACTGCACACTCACCCAGATCTGCAAGGTGTTTGTGTGAAGCAAAGGTGTTTACGCGAAGAGTGGTGTGGTTTAATCTCTACTGTAATGATGTAGGTCGGAAGAAAAAGAAGTGGAGATTTGTTTCATTGGTAGAGTTTTTTTTTCATCATTTTCGAAGAAAGAAAAATAAACGAATGGAGGTTGCCTTTTTATAGGGGAAGAATGTCGTAGTTGCCAAGGAATCATAGGTGATAGGTCAGCTCAACATAGGATAGGTGGGGATTTAAAAAAAAAACGTGGCAGGCAAGGAAAGTGAAAGCGTGGGATGCAAGCAAAGATTGTGTGGAGAACAAGGCACTCATGATTTGATGGAAAATGATTGTAAATTTTATTTTAGGCTTACGTACGGTTAGTATATATATAGTTGAATTAAATAATATAATAATGTTTGTGAAACTCCAGCGTGAAGTAGTTGATAAAAACCACCACAAACGATTTCTGTTTTCTGATAAAAAGGCTAATCTTAGTATAGGAAAATATTCCGGACCCAATGGGACGGGTTTCGTCGAATTCCGACATCGTTTGAAAAAAATTCCTTTATAAAACCAGAAATAAACACGCGTTTCAATTTTCCACGATCACTAGATAAATCCAAACAACTTGAAACTTTGAAATCCTAAAATACTTAATCAATACGAACCCAACGGCACCATTTTCCACATTCTGAGACTGTTTTCCCGGCAGACTATTTTCACGCGCATCGCAATGCCATTTTTGACACCAAATTGCCCGGACTCCAATAACAAAATATATACCTATCCTGACTATAATCAACGATACGAACTCGACGGAATTGGTTTCGTGGCTTAATTCAATCGTCTGCTCAAGTTACACTCAAATACCCCTTTATTAAATTAAATAAATTTAATTACGCATTACAGAAAATGAACGGGCGTTTACGGCTACAGTGGTCACATACGACATCGGTTTTCCACGCAGTTTGATTTTCTTACAATAACGATACGGTTCCAATGAAACTAGTTTCATTGAAAACAGAGACCGTTTGCAAAAATGGCTATTTTTAACGCTTATATAATATCGATTAAAATACTATATAAATTCCAAATAAATAAAATAAAATAAAAATAAATTATTTTTATCATATATATCCAACCAGAAGATATATACAATTTTCCATATAATTTACACAACTTAATATCGCCAGTTTTGAGTAAAATGATTTGAATTTTCTATTTAAATATATTAAATAACGTTATATTTTAATAATGATTTCCATAGCGACTATTTTAAAATTTGAATTGGCCATAACTAACAAACTATAACACGAAATCTGAATTTTTCTCTTTTATATGAAAATTATCATCAACACGGTCCTAACGTTTCTAGTTTCACAGAAATCCGACTTATATCGGATCTTGTATATCAAATTGAAGTTCAAAACTCCATTTTACGAACTGCACGCCATTTTCAAGCTCGATTTATATTATATATAAATATATATAGTTCAAAATTCGTTTTAAATACGAATTCAATATTAAAAACCATTAATATTGCAAATATAATATTTAAAATAATAAATTAAATTAAATATTTGACTGCCAAAAATATGGGTCATTACAATTAATAAAATAATATTATTCCACACCATTATCACTATATGTGTTCATGCTATAACCCTAATTGATCCGCGTCAGAGGCTTTCTTCTGGTCAATACCTTCCTTGTGCCTCCACAAATAAAACAATGGTTGAAAATCATGGTTTAATTTCTCCACAAATTCTCTCAAACAATTAATTAAATTCGAATCCTTCCAATTACAAAATCCTTTAGCTAAACCTACTGTACAAACTGGTCGGTGGAGACGAGTTATGGTGCAATAAGGGGGTCTAATTTTTGTTCGAAAACCGCCAGCGTTTAGAGGGGTTTCCAATCGAATGGAGAAGTTGGTGAACTTGAGTCGGCTGGCGTAAGGTGAGGAGGCCTTGGCGTGTTCTAGTGGGGTCACGGATCGGAGTCCGATGATCAACGAATGGCGCCGAGGGTTTGACTGATGAAGACGGTTTGGGAAAAAAATTGAGATACTGAAGTTAACGAAGGAACCCGACTGTTTAAACCAACGTGATTCAATTGGCAACAGGAAGACGTGCATGGCCTTGGGAAATGATGCAGCGTTGGTTATCATTATTGAAGAAGGATGCCTGGAAACCAAACACAGTAAACAAAGGGTTAACGTGTGAAAAGGGAGTGAGGAGTTTGGGCATGTATTTTCAATTCAGAGAAGATAGTCGCGATGGGAATTCAGAAGAAACCGTAACCAAGAAGAACTAACTATCTCCCTTAACTGTCTAATTATCCTAATTCCTGGGTAACATTCATTTGGGTATTTTATTATTATTGTACTAAATAAAAAGGGTATTAATTAGAGATGTGAATTGATGCAGAAACAAACGAAGGACAGCAGGAGGTCTTCATGAAAAAGGTTAATCATTTTAGTTCAGGCCTGGGTATGTTGAGAGATAACCCAAGCCTAAACAAACAAAGGATGTTGAAGAGAACTAGAAACCAAAGATAATCAGCCTGATAACATAGTAATTAAAAACTTAATTAACAGTATTAGTTATTTAACTTAATTAAGTAAGTTGGTATTTAAAAAAGGGAAAAACATGCATGATGCAGGTTCTAACAGGAACAGTGGAAAACAAAAAAAAAACAAGAAGGAATGGGCTGCTTATGTTATTCCTAATCGAAGAAAATAGTCTAGTCTGGAAGCTTAATATCAAAAGTAAATTAAAAGAAATCAGTAATTAGTTTCATGAAATTTTATAATGGTTAACCAGTTTAAATTAGATTCAATGCTAAAACACGAATAACTTTTATTTGGATGACCAGAATTTAACGGAACAAATTGCAGTGGGATCTCATTGACGAGCATCACATGATGGAACTAGCCTGGAATAGAAGTGGAGGCAATTGAATCAACCGGGATTTTAAATTAAATTAAACACTCGTTTAATTTATTTAAAACTGACCATTTAAATGACCGTATCAACTCAATGTGAGTTAAACTCACTCAATTCTTCCCATTTATATTTTATATAAATCGGGTTTTTATTTTGTGTGTTCTGTTTGCCAATGGTTGACTGTTTGCTAGTTGTATATTTAATTGTTGATTTAGCTGATGAAATTAAACCGTCGTTTAATTTCAATGAAATACCAAATCATTATTTTAAGGATTGGTTCAAATAAAGGTAACTTACCTTGTGGGTCACGTTTATAAAATAAACGTGCTAAAATTGTTTGAATTGTTTGAATTGCTTGTGAATTGGTTGATGTAATGGCCAATATTTGTTGCTATCAGTTAAATGAAACTGAATGATTTGATTTGAGAAAACCAGTTTGATACAGGGAAGAACAAGTTGGAGGGATCCAACGGGATTCCTCAAATATATTATTTATTTTCATATAATCATATATGAACTGTCCTGTTTGGGTACTTGATTTGATTTGTGATCATTGACTGAAAATTCAACCTGTTGTGATAGCCCGTAACTTCCCCGGTAAGGAAAGCCCGGATTACCTTGAGAACACGACAAAATAGAACGCAAACAGAAGAACCTTTCATTGTTTAGTACAACAATTCCATCAGATACAAGAATATACAGAGTAAAAATGAATATTATACATTCGATAAATATCAGAGATTACAATAAATTACAAAGCAGCGGGAAAATAATACAAAGCACAACTGAAAGTAATACACAGATACAGAGCTTTCCGAGCATCGTTCCAGCTGTAAATTAGGATCCTGTGAATATAAATCTTCAAAACCAAAACTACTAGCTGCCCGTGTGGAAAATAGGGGAACCCAGAGTTTAGGTTAAAACAACAAACTCCAGATCAATCATGTGACTGGTGTGAGAACTAAAACAGTTATTAATCTTTATTTTAAAGTTCGGTAAATCAGGGGACCACGCCGTATAACACGGAACAGGTTGCCTCCCAAGAATACCAGTGCGTAAAAACAAATAGAGCAATGCTAAATAAAGGAAAATGAAGCTATTATAAGACCCAGGTCCCATCTCACAATGCAACGCAGGCCGGAGGATAGGGTTTTTATCTTATAATATCCAAAGCATGCTTGATACGATAAACACATTATTTGATACTATAATAAGTGTATAGTGTCAAAACAATTTCAATTATAAATATAAATCATAGACGACATTAATGACCCATACCACTATGTCGCCATACTAGTTCTACAATTAAACCCGCAATATCACGTATTGGAAATTGGATTTCCGTCATGAGTCGAGGCAAGGGGCAAGCTCATCTCCGTTCGAGACACTCTATCAAATGTCTCAGGACCACACACAGCGATCCTTGGATCTTCAGGGCCGGTCCTCTCTTACTTTTGATGATTTGCAATTCCTGAGCACACGTTTCCCGGTCCTAACAGACCTATATCCGAGGCGCCTAGCATTCCAACAACCACATGGGTGAAAAGTACATAAATATCAGCCAGTTTGAGCACTGACACCACCACTAGCTAGAAAGAAACGTCGTGCTCTCCCTGCAGTCACCATCCCGTTTTTGACTCATACCGAGGTGTGAGGCTCGCGAATTCACGTTATACACAAAGCTGCACCACACGGGCCGTGCATTGATCATTAACCACAAGACTTTTCTTTTCAACAGAAGCCTTGATCAATTGTCGCTTACGCGTGCCATACTGACAATTCACTCCATGCGACTGTTGTCCACCGATATACAACCTTTGAGCTCGTACGTCTCAGAGAAGGGAGTTAAGCAAGAGAATAAATTATCCACTGCCAAACAGATGTATATTTAATAGAGATCAATCAACACAGAATAAAATCCAATGTCAGACACACAGTCCATTTACAAGTTCATTCTGGGTCTGAACGAAACCGGAGGCACTTTCCTCGCATATCCATCGATCTCCAAGTACGTCTGGACGATCACCAACTGTTTCTCTCCTCTTGGGTGTACATCCCAATCAAGATCATCAATAATCACCCAAATGATGTGAAGACTTCTGGTCTTAAACCACCGTCTTCATCTTCGACATATCGTCGAATCGGTTATTAAGAATGGTTATAAACCCGGCCTTTCTGAATAACCCGCGTATACAATAAACACGTGTTACACAAACACAACATACGCCTCATTCCAATTCAGAATATTCTTTTATTCAAAAATTCACATTCTTAGGGAAAGGTTCCCATTAATTTTATCAAAGATAAATTCTCTAAATTTATTCTTTAATCTTCCTTTGGATATCATTTCAAACCATATTATGGTTTTCCAAACTAGTCGGAATTAGCGAACCACCCCGAAGTAATTATTTATTTTATTTCCCAATCCCAACCTATTCATCCCATGGAGAAAAACTGGTAATACTCCATATCTAACACCACGGTGTTATTGGTAAAATTAATTACCATTTCACGTTCAAATCTAATTAAAGGTTTAACTATCGCTTTGGAGCAAAACTGGTGATACTCCATTCTTGATCACTTTCCAAATTTGATAATTTTAATTATCAATTCACATTTCAATTTAATTACAGATTCATTAAAACTCCACTTAGTTTTAATCTTCTCAAAAATCAATATCTTTTCTTTAACTGGGTTAAAGAACCAATGTCACCTAAAACACGATTCACGACAAATCCAAATCACATTTGATATTAAATACAAGGCTCTGAATAGAAAATATACCGGCTTATATTCAATATCAAATTCTGAAAACCAACAAATATCTTATTGGAAATAACGATATGAATATATCTTTCAAATTCCCATAACAATATCTGTATAATCGCGGAATCCAACATCGAAATATTCCAAAGACAATTTCGATTCAAATCACTTCCAATTAAATTATTAGAAATTCTGATTATTTTTAAACCAATTTAAAATTCAATTTATTTATTTCAAAAATAAATAAATTTTAATTCTAGTTCAAAACTAGTTCATTTCGATAAAAATCTATTTTCATCTTTTCAAATATGGAGTTTTTCATCCCAGTTCTTTCCAATTCACATATTATGATTTTACACAAATTATTAATATTTTTAATAATTTTATCAAGGCCCGTACAGTCGATTTCCATCAACGACCATCGAACTGCACTTACAGTGACCTTTTCCAAATTTGATTTGGACATAATTCCAAATCCAACTGTTAGATTTCAAATTTCTAATATTCATTGGAAAGCTCTTTTCGATATGAACCCAACGGTTCTGGTTTTAGGTGAATCCGACAGTCGGATCTCCCGCAACGTCAATTCGAAGTCAATGGTCGAAATTCACGAACTGCCGCGGCGTAGTGCGTTCTATTCAGGCCACTATATATATATATATATATATATATATATATAATATTATATATTTCGTCGATTTCCTTTTAAAACGTATTTTATAAATCATTTTAAATTCGTTTTCAAAACCATTTCAACTCTGCATTCAATTTTAAAACAAAATTGAATATTTCATATCATTACGATATAAATGATAATATTTTCAAACGTTAAATTTTGAAATCACTACCTTTTCTATATTCATTATAAAAATGAATATAATCGATATAAATATCGTTCACGTCAAAATAGCGCAACTCTAATCAATTCGGCTTTATATATTTCAATAAATTCGTTATTCTATTCAACAAATGAATATTTATTCTATTCAATACATGAATCTATATTTCTTTCAACACATGACTAATCTCAACACATGAGTACTGTCAACACAAGACTATTTTTGTTATGTAATATATTTTATAAAATTATGGTATCTATCATTTGATTTTTAATTAGACTCCAACCGTAAAGTAGATTCTAATTTTAAATATGATAAAGATGTAAATTTTATTGTTAAAATATTTTATTCAACACATGAATACTCTCAACACATGAGCACCGTCAACACATGACTATTTTTCTATTCAACACATGAATCTTTATTTTATAATATTCTTTATTTTTCCAATTGGAATGAGGCCCAATCAATTACCATATAATGTTAGTTATATGGATTCCATATAACACATGTATATAATAGCAACAATAAATAATCAACAATCATCCAAAGTGCACCATACAACTGCATAAGCATCAAATATAAATAATTAACGCTTATACAGCCTGTCGACTAATCGATCGACATACAATTAAATAATTGGGATTAGTGTACGCCAAATATCATCCCAACACACGTGTGGGGTTTCAAATCAACTAACGCTGAATATTATTTATGCAGTTGAGCGATGTGTAAAATTTATCATCCCAATCAATATCCCTCAAATAGATGTACATAAACAAACCGTCCAATTTCTAAATGAATATTTATTTATTCACATTCACGTTAACAATTATATTTTTAACGATAATTAATTTATTTCAACCATCTACATTTTATTATCGATTTCACATCAACATCACAAACAAATTTCACAACACATCAAACAAGCATACAAGTCGTCCATGGTCTGTGGACGATGGGTGTCGGGTGCTGCAAAGCACCATCTACATCCTAGTATATAATTTAAACTAGAAAAGAAAATTTAAAGTGAGAAGTTCTCACTGACTAGCTAATCCAAACGCCTCGACTCATCTTATGTAGAAGTCATCGTTGTTCTTGCCTTTTGTCACTTTCGTTGCCCGTACCCACTACATATATAAAAATCACATTTTTATATTGTTGTCATGTATATAAAAATCATATTTTTATAATCACTCCATATGGATGAAAATTCTATATCTATATCGATGTTCATATAATAAAGATTATATTTTTATCATGATATTCTCTATTTAAAGAATTCGCCTTTTCAAATATAAAGATTTCGCCTTTTCAAATATAAAGATTTCGCCTTTTCAAATATAAAGATTTCGCCTTTTCAAATATAATAAAAATCGTATTTTTAACTTCTTGCTTATGTAAAAATTATATTTTTAACCTTCACATCATATAAAAATTATATTTTCCTTATTAAAAATCGGATCTTTTTAGTGATAAAAATCTAAACTTTATATATTATAACAAATAATAAGAATTCCATTTTTAGTTTAACCATTTCATATGAAGGATTGACTTTTACAAACAATACTTTGAAATATAAAAGAGAAAGCTTACAGATTTATAGCCGGGGAGGGTTTAGAGGGCTGAGGGCGGTGCCAGAGCTCGCAGCAGGGTCGAGGAGGTGGTGTCGTCCTCACGGTGGCGCCGGAAGGTCCACATTGGTCGGCGAAGGTCGATTTGGGGTTGAGGAGGTTTGGAGAAGGGGAAGGAGATGCAGAGGAGGGCGCAGGGGCTCGTGGGTGGTCGGTGTAGTGTCGGGGTCTGTCGGAGGTGGGAGGAGGTTAGGGCTTCGGTGGCGATTTTAAATCGTAGGGGGCGTTCGCGTGGAGAAGAAGGGGGAGGGGAGGAAGGCGCGTGGCTCCCGCCTTATGGCGGCGGCGATGGGAGCAACGCCGCTGCTGCGGCTATGGAGGAGGCGACGCCCCTCCATTCTTTTCTTTCTCTTTTATTTTATTTTGCTGTTTCGATCTGTACGAGGCATCGTGGGGGGTTAAGGAGAGAGAGGGGGTAAGTAAAGAGAGTTTTATTATTATTTTATTTATTTTTAATTTCAAAAAGTTGACTTTTTTATTCGAACTCCAATCGAGGCCCAAGCCTGTAGTCCATGGCTATTTACCCTCATTCCGAACACAAAGGGATATGTATCATAGGCTGATTCGATCGTTTCGATCAGTTTTCGTCATAATCAACATATAACTCTATATATTGAATTTGAACGCGCATTTCAATTTACCGGGGCCACATACTAACTCAAAAAATTCCAAAAGAATATTTTCCAGCTTCATATTGACGATACGGTCCTAACAAAACTAGTTTCGTCGAATTCTGAGACCGTTTGAAAAATGGCCATTTTCAAGTCGATTAAAATCAACCAAAACTGGTCAAACGCGTTTTCCTTTGCCACGCTCACATTTTGAATTCAAAAATTACGAAATTTGAAACTTAGCTATAATTTGACATCACGAATCCAACAAAAGTGGTTTCGTCGAAATCCGAGGTCGTTTGCAAAATCTTCACTTTTAAGGGCCTGAATTCCATAGCGACTATTCGGAAATTTCAACTGGACATATCTTTTGATTCCCGCTATGAAATTTCAATTTTTTGGATTCATTGGAAAGATGTTCTCAAATAGATTCTAATAATTTTGGTTTCACTAAAATCCGGTTTATTTTGCACCCGGTATGTTCGTTTGAACTTTAAAATCAAATTATCGAACTACCGCGCCATTTTCAGTTGCTTTTATAATTTAAAATAAATATTTTTATGCTAACGACGATCTACATAAATATATATGTTCTAAATCTATTCAAAAAAAATTTCTCGTTGATATTATTTAAAATAATTCATTTTAAATCATCAAAATTTCCAAAATAAAAATTTTAAACTGGCTCGCATTTTCCGGGTTGTTACAATCTCCCCCACTTAAAAAATTTCGTCCCTGAAAAGGAAAGAAGCCGAAAGTTGTTTAACAAATCAACTCAACTTCCATTATTTTCGTTACGGCTTAAGTTCTTCAACTTTTCAGTTTCTAATAACTTTTCAAATTTTTCAAAAATTTGGCTAACACCCTAAATTTCCGAAAAATTTCGTCATAACCTCCCCTGCACCGGGGACTTCGGGATATTTCATATAGCCTCCCATGGCATTCTTCAATCAAAAAGAAAAAGAAAAGGCCAAGCGGCTAGCCAATCGGCTCATAAAATCATCATCACCCAAACAAAACAGTAAATTATGGTAAACATGTACCTATTTGTCGGGCAAACAATTTTATTCTTCTGCTCTAGCCTCCTTGCTATGACCTGTTCAATGTAAGTACATGTATACGCATGCAAATGCGACTAATTTTCGATACAATTCAACATTTGATGCAATTAGGCATAATGGTTCAAAATTATCAAACAAATAAACAAACAACACAAACATCAATCAATTAGTGAATTAGAATTTCAAATTCATAATTTTGATATATATACAAAAATCACATTTTCGATGCCAAATCACAACAATGTATTCTAGCTATATTTTGGTTCTCACACCAATCTAATGGAAATATATAGATATCACACCTTCGAAACATGAGCATAAATACTGATGATGTCATGACAATTATCAGTACCATCTCCGGGTGACTAGAATGTGATTTTATATCTATCCAGTATATTAAAACTTCGTATATACGTTCATGACACGTATACGCGAAATCTTTATATACTCGATTGTCCTAATTCAAAATAAATAAATATTCAAATACGTATAAAACGATTTAAATTTTCAAAACAAAGTTTGTTTCCAATTTAAAAATATATTCTTTACACTCGTTCTAGGATACTATTGATCCCATCTCTAACGAGTCATTCTAATTCGACATTACTAATCCAATATCTGATGAATTCTTTCGTATGGTTCTAATGTGTCTTGTTCTCGAGCTCTGTAAACCAAAGCGCTGATACCAACTGTGATAGCCCGTAAGTTCCCCGGTAAGGAAAGCCCGGATTACCTTGAGAACACGACAAAATAGAACGCAAACAGAAGAACCTTTCATTGTTTACTACAACAATTCCATCAGATACAAGAATATACAGAGTAAAAATGAATATTATACATTCGATAAATATCAGAGATTACAATAAATTACAAAGCAACGGGAAAATAATACAAAGCACAACTGAAAGTAATACACAGATACAGAGCTTTCCGAGCATCGTTCCAGCTGTAAATCAGGATCCTGTGAATATAAATCTGCAAAACCAAAACTACTAGCTACTCGTGTGGAAAATAGGGGCACCCAGAGTTTAGGTTAAAACAATAAACTCCAGGTCAGTCATGTGACTGGTGTGAGAACTAAAACAATTATTAATCTTTATTTTAAAGTTTGGTAAATCAAGGGACCACGTCGTATAACACGGAACGGGTTTCCTCCCAAGAATACCAGTGCATAAACAAACAGCGCAATGCTAAATAAAGGAAAATGAAGCTATTATAAGACCCAGGCCCCATCACACAATGCAACGCAAGCCGGGGGATAGGGTTTTTACCTTATAATAGCCAAAGCATGCTTGATACGTTAAAAACACATTATTTGATACTATAATAAGTGTATAGTGTCAAAACAATTTTAATCATAAATATCAATCATAGACGGCATTAATGACCCATACCACTATGTCGCCATACTAGTTCTACAATTAAAACCGCAATATCACATATTGGAAATTGGATTTCCGTCATGAGTTGAGGCAAGGGGCAAGCTCCTCTCCGTTCGAGACACTCTAGCAAATGTCTCAGGACCACACACAGCGATCCTTGGACCTTCAGGGCCAATCCTCTCTTACTTTTGAGGATTGGCAATTCCTGAGCACACGTTTCCCAGTCCTAACAGACCTATATCCGAGGCGCCTCGCATTCCAACAAACACATGGGTGAAAAGTATATAAATGTCAGCCAGTTTAAGCACTGACACCACCACTAGCTAGAAAGAAACGTCTTGCTCTCCCTGCAGTCACTATTCCGTTTTTGGCTCATATCAAGGTGTGAGGCTCGCGAATTCACGTTATACACAAAGTTGCGCCACACAGGCCATGCTTTGATCATCAACCACAAGACTTTGCTTTTCAACAGAAGCCTTGATCAATTGCCACTTACACGCGCCACACTGGCAATTCACTCCATGCAATTGATGTCCATCGATATACAACCTCTGAGCTCGTACGTCTCAGAGAAGGGCGTTAAGCAAGAGAATAAATTCTCCGCCGCCAAACAGATGTATATTTAATAGAGATCAATCGACACAGAATAAAATCCAATGTCAGACACACAATCCATTTACAAGTTCGTTCTGGGTCTGAACGAAACCGGAGGCACTTTCCTCGCATATCCATCGATCTCCAAATACGTCTGGACGATCACCAACTGTTTCTCTCCTCTTGGGTGTACAACCCAATCAAGATCATCAGTAATCACCCAAACGATGTGAAGACTTCCGGTCTTCAACCACCATCTTCATCTTCGACATATCGTCGAATCGGTTACTCAGAATGGGTATAAACCCGGCCTTTCTGAATAACCCGCATATATAATAAACACGTGTTACACAAACACAACATACGCCTCATTCCAATTCAGAATATTCTTTTATTCAAAAAAATCACATTCTTAGGGAAAGGTTCCCATTAATTTTATCAAAGATAAATTCTTCTAAATTTATTCTTTAATCTTCCTTTGGATATCATTTCAAACCATATTATGGTTTTCCAAACTAGTCGGAATTAGCGAACCACACCGAAGTAATTATTTATTTTATTTCCCAATCCTAACCTATTCATCCTATGGAGCAAAACTGGCAATACTCCATATCTAACACCACGGTGTTATCGGTAAAATTAATTACCATTTCACGTTTAAATCTAATTAAAGGTTTAACTATCGCTTTGGAGCAAAACTGGTGATATCCATTCCTGATCACTTTCCAAATTTGATAATTTTAATTATCAATTCACATTTCAATTTAATTACAGATTCATTAAAACTCCACTTAGTTTTAATCTTCTCAAAAATCAATATCTTGTCTTTAACTGGGTTAAAGAACCAATGTCACCTAAAACACGATTGACGACAAAACCAAATCACATTTGATATTAAATACAAGGCTCTGAATAGAAAATATACCGGCTTATATTCAATATCAAATTCTGAAAACCAACAAATATCGTATTGGAAATAACGATATGAATATATCTTTCAAATTCCCATTACAATATCTATATAATCACGGAATCCAACATCGAAATATTCCAAAGACAATTTCGATTCAAATCAATTCCAATTAAATTATTAGAAATTCTGATTATTTTTAAAACCCCTTTCAAATTCAATTTATTTATTTCAAAAATAAATTGATTTTAATTCTAGTTCAAAACTAGTTCATTTCGATAAAAATCTATTTTCATCTTTTCAAATATGGAGTTTTTCATCCCAGTTCTTTCCAGTTCACATATTATGATTTTACACAAATTATTATTATTTTTAATAATTTTATCAAGGCTCGTACAGTCGATTTCCATCAACGGCCATCGAACTGCACTTATAGCGACCTTTTCCAAATTGATTTGGACATAATTCCAAATCCAACCGTTAGATTTCAAATTTCTAATATTCATTGGAAATCCCTTTTCGATATGAACCCAACAGTTCCGGTTTTAGGAGAATCCGACGGTCGGATCTCCCGTAACGTAAATTCGAAGTCAATGGTCGAAATTCACGAACTGCCGCGGCGCGGCGCGTTATATTCAGGCCATTATATATATAATATATATATATTATATATTTCGTCGATTTCCTTTTAAAACGTATTTTATAAGTCATTTTAAATTCGTTTTCAAAACCATTTCAACTCTACATTCAATTTCAAAACAAAATTTAATATTTCATATCATTAGCAGATAAATGATAATATTTTCAAATGTTATATTTTGAAATCACTACCTTTTCTATATTCATTATAAAAACGAATATAATCGATATAAATATTGTTCACGTCAAAATAGCGCAACTCTTATCAACACGGCTTTTTATATTTCAATAAATTTGTTATTCTATTCAACAAGTGAATATTTATTCTATTCAACAAATGAATCTATATTTCTTTCAACACACGACTAATCTCAACACATGAGTACTGTCAACACACGAATATTTTTGTTATGTAATATATTTTATAAAATTATGGTATCTATCATTTGATTTTTAATTTGACTCCGACCGTAAAGTAGATTCTAATTTTAAATATGATAAAGATGTAAATTTATTGTTAAAATATTTTACTCAACACATGAATACTCTCAACACATGAGCACCGTCAACACATGACTATTTTTCTATTCAACACATGAATCTTTATTTTATAATATTATTTATTTTTCCAATTGGAATGAGGCCCTGTCAATTACCATATAATGTTAATTATATGGATTCCATACAACACATGTATATAATAGCAACGATAAATAATCAACAATCATCCAAAGTGCACCACACAACTGCATAAGCATCAAATATAAATAATTAACGCTTACAAAGCCTGTTGACCAATCGATTGACTTACAATTAAATAATTGGGATTAGTGTACGCCAAATATCATCCCAACACCCGTGTGGGGTTTCAAATCAACTAACACTGAATATTATTTGTGCAGTTGGGCGATGTGTAAAATTTATCATCCCAATCAATATCCCTCAAGTAGATGTACATAAACAAACCGTCCAATTTCTAAATGAATATTTATTTATTCACATTCACGTTAACAATTATATTTTTAACGATAATTAATTTATTTCAACCTTCTACATTTTATTATTGATTTCACATCAACATCACAAACAAATTTCGCAACACATCAAACAAGCATACAAGCCGTCCATGGTCTGTGGACGATAGGTGTCGGGTGCTGCTAAGAACCGTCTGCATCCTAGTATATAATTTAAACTAGAAAAGAAAATTTAAAGTGAGAAGTTCTCACCGACTAGCTAATCCAAACGCCTCAACTCTTCTTATGTAGAAGTCATCGCTGTTCTCGCCTTTTGTCACTTTCGTTGCCCGTAGCCACTTCATATATAAAAATCACATTTTTATATTGTTTCCATGTATATAAAAATCATATTTTTATAATCACTCCATATGGATAAAAATTCTATTTCTACATCGATGTTCATATAATAAAGATTATATTTTTATCATGCTATTCTCTATATAAAGATTTCGCCTTTTCAACTATAAAGATTTCGTCTTTTCAAATATAAAGATTTCGCCTTTTCAAATATAAAGATTTCGCCTTTTCAAATATAAAGATTTTGCCTTTTCAAATATAATAAAAATCATATTTTTAACTTCTTGCTTATGTAAAAATTATATTTTTAACCTTCACATCATATAAAAATTATATTTTCCTTATTAAAAATCGTATCTTTTTAATGATAAAAATCTAAACTTAAATATTATAACAAATAATAAGAATTCCGTTTTTAGTTTAACCATTTCATATGAAGGATTGACTTTTACAAACAATACTTTGAAATATAAAAGAGAAAGCTTACAGATTTATAGCCGGGGAGGGTTTAGAGGGCTGAGGGCGGTGTCGGAGCTCGCAGCGGGGTCGAAGAGGTGGTGACGTCCTCACAGTGGCGTCGGAAGGTCCACATTGGTCGGTGAAGGTCGATTTGGGGCTGAGGAGGTTTGGAGAAGGGGAAGGAGATGCAGAGGAAGGCACAGGGGCTCGTGGGTGGTCGGTGCAGCGTCGGGGTCTGTCGGAGGCAGGAGGAGGCTAGGGGTTCGGTGGCGGTTTTAAATCGAAGGGGGCTTTCGCGTGGAGAAGAAGAGGGGGAAGGAAGGCGTGTGGCGCCCGCCTTAAGGCGGCGGCGGTGGGAGCAGCGCCACTGCTGCGGCTATGGAGGAGGCGGTGCTCCTCCGTTCTTTTCTTTCTTTTTCTTTATTTTGCTGTTTCGATCAGTACGAGGCATCGTGGGGGGTTATGGAGAGAGAGGAGGTAAGTAGAGAGAGTATTATTATTATTTTATTTATTTTTAATTTCAAAAAGTTGACTTTTTTATTTGAACTCCAATCGAGGCCCAACGCCTGTCGTCCATAGCTAATTACCCCCATTCCGAACCCAATGGGATATGTATCGTAGGCGGATTAGATCGTTTCGATCAGTTTTTGTCAAAATCGACATATAACTCTATATATCGAATTTGAACGCGCATTTCAATTTACCGGGGCTACATACTAACTCGAAAAATTCCAGAAAAATATTTTCTGGCTTCGTATTGACGATACGGTCCTAACAAAACTAGTTTCGTCAAATACTGAGACCGTTTGAAAAATGGCCATTTTCAAGTCGATTGAAATCAACTAAAACTGGTCAAACGCATTTTCCTTTGCCATGCTCACATATTGAATTCAAAGATTACAAAATTTGAAACTTAGCTATAATTTGACATCACAGACCCAACAAAAGTGGTTTCGTCGAAATCAGAGGTCGTTTGCAAAATCTTCACTTTTAAGGGCCTGAATTCCATAGCGACTATTCTGAAATTTCAATTGGACATATCTTTTGATTCCCGCTATGAAATTTCAATTTTTCGAATTCTTGGAAAGATATTCTCAAATAGATTCTAATATTTTTGGTTTCATTAAAATCCGGTTTATTTTGCACCCGGTATGTTCATTTGAACTTTGAAATCGAATTATCGAACTACCGCGCCATTTTCAATTCTTTTTATAATTTAAGATAAATATTTATATGCTAACGACGATCTATATAAATATATATGTTCTAAATCTATTCAAAATAAATTTCTCGTCAATATTATATATAATAATTCATTTTAAATATTCAAAATTCATCAAAATTGCCTAACTAAAAATTTTAAACTGGCTCATATTTTCTGGGTTGTTACACCTGTGCTTTGTTTTAACCAATAGGCAATATTGGTTGAGTAATCGGCAGTAAATGGGCTAAGTAAATAGTTTTTAATTATATTGATTTACCGTCAGGTGAATCAATAGAACTAAAGCTATAAAATTTATTTTATAACTGGAAATAGATTTTTAAATATACATTTTGAATAAAACATTTGTTAAAAGGAAATAAATATTTATTATTTAATTATTTAGATTTATAATTAATTATTAACTAATTTTATAGAGTTAATTCTGATGTTAATCAGATTTATATACAAGTGAATAGAAATTAACCCGACGATTAAAATTGGATAACTGTTTTGTTTAGAATAATTAAATGGAATTATTTAAATTAATTATAATATTAATTAATTCAAAGGGAAATCTAATTGGAATTGGTTAATGGGATAACCTTGTTTTGAGGTGACTAAATTGACCATTTTTAACTGGAATTAATTTTAAATTAGTTTTATGGATTAATCTAATCAAATATTTTAAAGAATATTTGTTTAAATTTAATAAGGTTTTAAAAAGGGTATTATTATTTACTTTAGTTAATAAAGCAAGTAACTACGGAAGTAGTTAATGGATTAAAGTAAATTATTATTTAAATAAATAGTAATTTAGGGAATTACTTTTTAATTGAGGTTCATCTAAAAAGAAATTGTATTGAAATGAAATCAAATGGTAATGGTGAAAGGAGCTTATAAACAACTTTTACATTTAAAACTTGATTTTTTATAACAAAGTTATAAAGAAAATTTTAAGCAAATACGATTGCTTAAATTAAATTTGAATTAAGTAAAAGAAGAGAGAGATGAAAAGTGTTTATAATACATCATAATTAGATGAAAGAAGTTTAAGGTGTTATATCGTTAATTCTAAATTAACGTTACTTAAAAATGTGGTTAAGTAAAAGTGGGGAATTGAAATAAGATTGCCAAAGCGGGAAATAGTTTGATGGATTTGAAAAGGGATTGGTAAAAGTGAATTGGGTAAATGAAATGGGTCGTAGGATTTTATAACCTAATCCGAATTAAAATAACTGTTTTGAAAGGAGCAAGGTTAAAAAGTGGTGTTTTATAAAGAAGTTACTTAATTATTGAATTAAGGAATAAATGAGTATATCCTAGGAAGAGATGTTCAAAAGTAAGCAGGTTTGTGATATCGTATTTTGGACAAAATAGTTAAATAGAATTTGGGTTGAGACTGGAATGGAATATTGGTTTTTGGATTACAACTTATATTTATCTGAGGATATGAACGTTGTTGATCAAGGTTTGAGAGGTAATTAAAATACCCCAACTTGAACAACATCGGAATTATCTGATGAGGATATGAGTCGGTAATGGTAAAAGGAGTTAGTAATAGTTTATCATTTCCATTACAGAAATAATAATGCAACGTGTAATGAAGATTTGGATTATATATATATACATATATATATATATATATAGATTCCAATGTGGAAAGGGGAAATAAAAAGGGTTGCGTGAATTACAACGATATTGTCGAGATTTAAAAAGGAAATATAAAAGATAAGTTTTATTCTATAAGAATAAGCATGGATTATTGTTTTCAAGTAATTAATAAAAGATATTTCATAACGTTGTTTACGAGAAATAGGCTGAATTGATTTCCCAATATTATATAATAAGATGGCTAATGTTTCGAAAGTGAAAATAGAAAACTAGATATGATATGGAATTTTTCTAAGTATAAAAATGAACTTGTTTAAGGAATAACCTTACGATAAATAGAGAGGGAAAGTTATATTTATCATATCTAAATATTCAAGAGTTTTAAATTATATTTGTTTAATTAACGAAGGCCAAGTGATGTTGAATACTGAACCAGTGAACTCCTTGGATGTTCATGATTGAATCACTAATTATTTTGATAGTTAAATCACCGACTATCAAATCTGTCCAATACGACTGTTGGTACGAAAAGACCGGGATCGAATTTATATTCGAAAACCATTCTGACCAACGAATACGTGAAGATACCAAAAGATGATCGAGATGGAGCATTGAAGACCATGGATTTTCATAAATGGAAGGACCAATAATATTCTCTGCCTGGCAAGTAGAGATAAGCTGGGATTCCATCGTGATTGGAATCTACGGGTTGCAAGGACTTCTCGCTACTGATCCATGGGGTGATCCCTGTATTGGATGCAGTAGGAGAGTACCTTCGGTTCATCCTGTTCATGGATGACTTGTATGGATGGCTGTTTGACAGAGTATCTCCAAACGGATCACGTACGTTGATTTCTCCAAATGTATTATAGTTGGTGGCGGAGAACTGCTGTTCTCTTAGCTTCCAATAAGAGTATTTTTGTAGACGTCAATTAGTCATATCTGGCGGATCTGACGATGTGGCATTCAAAGTGAATGATGACCAGATGTTCAAAAGTTAATCTAAACCTCAAGCCTCACCAACCGGGAAATGACAAAAATCGGGCAGGTAGCATGGCTATGTGGGTCGCTCACATTAGGGTGTATAATCACCTATCTAGAGAAATTTCATTTGCTTCTTTAATCTATTTCGCTGCTGTCCCTTTTCGGGAAACGGTGGGTCGCACCCAACCGTTGGTGATATACATTCGATACACTCAAGCGAAATGAGTGGTCGGTCATATGTGGGCTGGGTTGCAAGATGTTCTTGTTGAACCCAGTGTATTCGCATCTAGAGATACACTATCGGCAGGTGGTCCCATATCTTGTCATAGTTGGAATCCAATCTCCAATAAGCGTCCGCGCTTTTTGATTGTATACTATATACGTGGAGCGTGAGATGCAAGCGTTCAGCTAGATTGATATTTACTTGTATTTAGACATTATTATAATATCAGAAAAGATAGTGATTTCAAAAATGTTTTGGTTATCGTAAGGTAAAAACCGTCTGTATTTATGTGTGGATTTGGTCTTACGATTATCCTTTTCTTTCGACAGGACTTTTAACATTAAAATTAAGTTGGATGATCCACTTAATACTATGCGAGTCTTTCTCACTCTGTTTTACCAGACCGACACGATGTTTTGTAAATGCTCGGGTTAGACCGGGTTGTACAGGTCCAGGTTATCGGTTGCTGCGAAGTCCAGAGACGAGCTGGAGGTGTTCAGATGTATGATATTATATAGTTACTATTCTGCTGTGTGTTGTATATGAGGGCAGATTGTTATAATTGTCCAGTGTTGATATACTCTGATATTGTAAGTATTTTTCAAAGCTCTCAGTAAAGATTTGTTTCTGTATTATATTTTGTTCCGTTGCGATGTGAGACTCTGTGTTGGGTTGTTTCTTCTTCTTCTTCTATTCTAATATTTCTTTCTTATCTCACCATCTAAATTCTTTCTAATAACGTTCCAGTGTTTTTGGTGTTTGGAAGGTCAGCATGAGTTACGGTAAAGGTATTTATGTCGATTTTCGGAGCCGAAAACCGCTGGGTCATTACACTTTTTAAACTTCTTTCCCTTCTACTTTTTTCCTTTCATTAGACTGGCTTTAGAGTTCCATATAGAGTTTTCAATTATTATAGAATCCATCACAATGCCAGTAAAGTGTATTTGTAACGGTTATTACCATTTAAAATATACTTTATAACAATTATAAATGTTACTACAACATACATGATCAATTATTGTAACAAATATTGTAACAGTTATAACCGATATATATATATATATATATATATATATATATATATATATGTATGCATGTATCTGGATGTGTGTGTGTGTGTGTGTGTGTATATATATATATATATATATGTATATGTGTGTGTGTGTTAGAACTCTAGTTATACAATTTCAAAGTGAATGCCATAATACTCACTCATACTGAAGATAAGTCCAAATTAAAGATGTAAAATCCAAAGGTAATGTAAATCTCAAACTTAGACCAGACCATATCTATAAGACTAAATTACATAATCCTTAGGACAATAAGCGTAGACTTCCCAACAAATGGTATGTTCCAAAATTCAGAGGATGCACCTACATCAGGAGAAGAAGAGTCCCTATTTTTTTAAAGTTCTTTCCCTTTTTCTTCTTTCCTTTCATTTGATTGGCTTTAAAGTTCCGTACAGAGTTTTCAATTAATCCAAAATCCATCACAATGCCAGTTGTGAATACCCGAAACTTCCCCGTGAAGGAAAGCCCGGATACAGTTGAGAACCTTAACGAAGTAATCATTTATTAAATTTCCCAATCCTTACCTATTCATCCCATGAAGCAAAAGTGGTAATACTTCATATCTAACACCACAATGTTATCGGTTAAATTAATTACCATTTCACGTTCAAGTTTAATTAAAAATTTAACTATTGCCTGGAGCAAAACTGTTGGTACCCCATTCTCGATCATTTCTTGAATTTGATAATTTTAGTTATCAAATTCACCTTTCAATCTATTTGAAGATTCATTAAAACTCTAATTCAGTTTTAATTTCCAAAAATCATTACTTAATGATAATTCAATGTTAAGAAATAAGTCTTATCTTTAACTGGGTTAAAGAACTAATGTCATTTAAAACACAACTCATGATAAACCCAAAATCACATTCCATTAAGAATGGAATCTTCGCGGAAAACAGATCAATATATATAATCGATATGAACTTCCATAAACAACCGATAATATAAATGGAATAACGACAAAGCCTTTTAAATTCCATATGTAATAACAGTCTTCCTCCACAGGAGTTCACTTCGATTATTACTGAATCGAATTCCATTCCATTCCAATTTATTTTATTAAACTGGAAAGCTTTTCTTTGGAAAACTCCACTAAATCTTATCTCAAAAAGATTTATAAATTCCAAAACATATTATGCTGTGAATCGGGTTAAAGAAAAAATGTCGTTAAAACACAGTTCACAATAAACCCAATTCACATTCCATTTCAAATCCAATTAAATGTTAATTAACTGGTAATTCTTCTCTACACCATAAATAAAATATTTATTCTTTTCACACGGGGTTTAAGAACAATGTTCTGAAGACCCCATCCCATCAGCCTCTAACCGTAAATTAGTATGAGAACAATTGCCTAAGTATTAATCCCGAAGGCCGAAACCAACATCAGATCAGTACACAAGGAACCATTCAACTTAGCTAATCTCTAGTTAGTTTTTAATTTTCTTAACTCTATTGGGTTTAAGAACAGTATTATTAATGATACCATTCACGACAAACCCAAAATCTCATTCCATTGTTAATCGGGTTAAAAACGAATGTCGTTAAAAACACAATTCACGATAAATCCAATTCACATTCCATTTTTATTCCAATTATTAAATATAATTGGGAACTGTAACAATTTTAATTAAAAGATTTATTCTCCTCACATGGGGTTCAAGAATAGTGTTACTGAAGACACCAGTCACGACAAACCTAAAATCTCATTTGATATTAAATACAAGACTCTGAATAGAAAATATATCGGCTTATATTCAATATCAAATTCTACAACCAACAAATATCGTATCGGAAATAACGATATAAATATTTTTTTTCAAATTTCCATAACAATATCTATATAATCACGAAATCCAACAACGAAATATTCCGAAGACAATTTCGATTCAAATCCATTCCAATTTATATATTGGAAATCCTGGTTATTTTTAAAACCATTTGAAATCCAATTTATTTTATTCAAAAATTATTGGATTTCAAATCTAGTTAATAACTAGTTCATTTTGATAAAAATATATTTTTATCCTTACAAATATGGAATTTTTCATCCCAATTCTTTCCAAATCATTTATTATGATTTTACACAAATTATTAATATTTTTTAATAATCTTATCAAGGCCCGTACAGTCGATTTCCATAAATGGCCATCGAGCTGCACTTACAACGACCATTTCCAAATTTGATTTAGACGTAATTCCAAATCCACCCGTTAGATTTCAAATTTCCTGTATTCATTAGAAATCTCTTTTTGATACGAATCCAACAGTTCTGGTTTTAGGAGAATCCGCTGGTCAGATCTCCCGTAATGTCCATTCGAAGTCAATGGTCGAAATTCGCGAACTGCTGCGGCGTGTTCTATTCAGACCATTAAATATATATAATATATATTATATATTTCATCGATTTCCATTTAAAGCTTACTTTATAAATTCATTTTAAAATGGTTCTAACTTCATTTCAAATTTCAAATCAAATTTGAATATTCCTTAATAAATTCGTCTTAATTTCATTTTAAAACGATTTCAATTTCATTTAAAATTTTAAATTAAATTTGAATATTCCATATCATTGTATTATCTAAATGATAATATTTTCAAAATATTTAATTTTTGAAATCACTTTTCGATATTCATTATAAAAAGAATAAAATCAACAAAATTCCCATTCGTGTTAAAATGGCGGTTAACTACTTAACACGGCTTCACATTTCAAAATTCAATGAATATTATTTTAAAATATTCTTTAATTCTGAACTGGAGCCAGACACAGTCAATTACCATATAATTTTATTTATATGGATTTCATACACACATGTACATAACAATAATCAAACACAGTCAACCATCATCTAGAGTGCATTACACAACTGCATAAGCGTTAAATATAAATAATTAACGCATAAAATAGCCTATCAACCCATTGATTGACATACAACTTGTTAGCCTACTTTGTGAACTAGGCAACACAAAGTCGAGAAACCAAACATTGAAGGGTATTTCTAAGTATAAGGCTTCGGTTCGGATTGAAGGAAAACACTACAATTCAGATTGATAGCTGCAGTTGTTCGGATCGGATAGGGTCCTCTGTTCGGATCGGGTTAGGGCAGCATATTGGTTCGGATCGGATAGAGTTCTTTGTTCGAATCGGTGATCTCTTACTGGATAGATTGGTAAGGCATATCCAATCGGACCGGAAGGCAACTAAATCTCGAATGGATCGGAAAGCCATCTGCTTGCCCCAGCACTGGAGCGGAGCGGAATAGGTTAGAGAAGGAGAGACACCCAAACCAATCCGGTTCGGATCGGGTATCCCGATCCGAACCCCTTACCTGCATATCTCCGACCCGCACCCACGATCCATGTTAATTTCCTGTAAAATCACCCGGAGAACCGGACCGGCTATGACTAATTCCTACCCCTAACGTCCTTCCCTTTGATGCGTTGTCAACCTGATAGTTCATCCGAACCCGAAGAGAGTGCGATGGGTGACACGTGGCCCGACCGGGATCAAGTCTCAAGCAAATTCACACCTATAAATACCCCATCTGGAGACAAAGAGAAGGATCTTTTTTCAGCACTTAAAGAATTCAATCACCTCCAACATCCGAACTCCATTACTCCCGGAAAATCCAAATCATCTTTTATTTCTTGTTTTAGTCAATTGAGTGAACAAAAGTGAGTTATGAGTGAATCTTTCATTGTATTTGCAACTGAATTATTGAATATAGTAAAAAATAAGTGGACGTAGGCATTTGTTCGCCGAACCACTATAAATCTTGCGTGTTCATTTTTATTTTTATCTCATTTTATCTTGTTTCAAATCAATTTGGGTGTTAGAACCACTTTTGGGTCTAACATTTTGGTGCTTTCACTGAGAACCCTCATCTAAATTCTTTATTTTCCGGGATCTCTTTCTACTTTTTGGACCGTTGAGTTCGAAGAAGTGAATCCTTAAGTTTCTACGCTTTCTTGCATTCGTTGAAGTAATTGTCAAAAAGTCATGGCCAAAGGAAAAGGCAAGGAAGTTCAGTCTTTTCGAGGAAATGGAGCTGGCGAAGATCAGCAAAATGCTGTTGTAACAAGGTCTCGGGGGCAGAGTTCAGCAGCAGGAAGAATCAATGCAGGAAATCCGAGCCGCCAGCAGGGGGAGAGCTCCGATCCGATCCGGGTAGGAGACTCTGAAGCAGTGCATTCCCCCAATCTGAACCGACCCGAACTGCCTGCTGCGCTCCGATCCGACCAGGCACCCCAGCTCTGATCCGATCCGACTTCCTACCTCTGATCCGACCCGATGCTTGGTGAAGCTGGAACCTCTACTCGAGTCCCTACGAATGCTCCAATTCCAACTGCCAGGGTTGGTGATCAGGTCAATCCATCTGCGCCCATCACTCAAGGAGATTTCTCGCGCTTGCTTGATATGCTTGAGAGCACGAGGGAAGCTATGAGAATTCATGAGCGCACTAATCTCATGATGCTGGAAAATATGAGGCTCATGAGTCGGGAGATTAGCGAACTCCGTCGGCAACGGACTCCATCACCGGTTCGTCACACACCAGTAGATCAATCTTCATCTTCCGAGGAAGAGGGGCCCCGTGAACGGAGGCCACTCGAACGACCTCAGAATGTGGAGCAGCTAACATTTGGATCTTTGGGATATCGCTAGGATATCGCACGAGCATTAGGAAACGATGACCCCACTCGGGGGCAAGGGGAGCAGGCTCCAAAACAGATCCTACCTGCTCCTAAGCCTACCGCGCAGCAGAAAGGTAAAGGGATTGTCATCAACTCCATAGTAGGTGGACCTCACCCGGTAATCCGAAGTTTTAGGTCAATGGACCAGTATGTGAATGCTGCCAAGCATCTAGATGTGAATGAAGGTGACGATTTGGAAGATGTCACCCCCATAAAACAACAAAAAACCATGTTCGACGACGTGGTATTTCGCAGCCGAGACAACACGGGGATACAATCTCCCACCAATGATCCGTTGGTTATTACTACCACCATTGGGCCGGCCTTGGTCCATAAGGTATTAGTAGACAACGGAAGTTCCATTAATATTTTGTTCAAGAAGTCATTTGATCAGATGAAGCTTGAGCCTGAAGATCTGAAACCTTGTGAAGGATGGATTAGAGGCTTCAACGGAGCGACGACAGCTCCCATGGGATATATAGAGTTGCCCGTGACCCTAGGGCAAGGAGAACGTAGAAGAGTGCGAATGCTTCAGTTCGTGGTATTGGACGTAGATTCGCCATATAACGCATTTTTAGGGAGACCTGCCCTCGCTGAATTTAGAGTTTGTATCGCCCCTTGGTGCTTGTTACTAAAGTTCCCAACCGAAGCCGGAACTGGAGTAATAAGAGGGGATCAGGTCTCTGCACGGGCCTGCTATGTGGCTGAACTGAAGATGTTGATGAAAGGAGTTAATGCTGAGAGTAAGGATGCCTCGTCACCCTCAAAGGGGGACTCGGCATAGCAATTAGAGAAATTGACCCCAAAGGAGTTGCCCAAAGGAACACCTGAAGACCTGGATCCTAGAAAAGACGAGGAACCAGAGGCTAGGAATGCAACTCCTAATGAAGAGATAGTGGAAATTCCTGTAGATAAAGCTGATCCGACGAAAGTTTTGAAGATTGGTTCCCAATTGGATCCACGTCGTGCTGAAGAACTGACGGACTTCTTGAAGGCAAACTTAGATGTGTTCGCCTGGACCCATGCTGACATGTGTGGGATATCACCTTCCATTATCAGTCACAAATTGAATGTAAATCCGAAGCATCCGCCTGTAAAGCAAAAGAGACGCATGCTGGGCCCAGAAAGGTCGGCTGCCCTCAAAGAGGAAGTAGAGAAATTGAAGCAAAATGGATTTATTCGAGATTCGACTTATCCCGATTGGATATCGAATCCCGTCCTGGTAAAGAAGCCAAACGGAAAGTGGCGAACTTGTATTGACTTCTCAGATTTAAATAAGGCTTGCCCAAAAGATAGTTTCCCACTTCCCAGGATTGACCAGCTTGTAGACTCGACAGCAGGTCATGAACTTCTCTCTTTCATGGATGCATACTCTGGATACAATAAAATTCCTATGCATGTGCCAGACCAAGAGCATACGAGTTTCATTACGAATTTGGGGCTATATTGTTATGTTGTAATGCCATTCGGATTAAAAAACGCTGGAGCTACTTATCAGCGGTTGGTAAATAGAATGTTTTATGATCAAATAGGAAAAACTATGGAAGTTTATGTGGATGATATGCTTGTTAAATCAAAACAGTCTTCCAGTCATACGCAAGACTTAGCGGAAATGTTTGGTATCTTGCGAAAGTACCGTATGAAATTGAATCCTTTAAAATGTTCATTTGGAGTGGCGTCGGGAAAGTTCCTTGGCTTCATTGTGAGTTCCCGAGGAATTGAGATCAACCCTAGCCAGATAGCAGCGATTAGAAATATCGAAGAACCAAGGAGAATTAAAGACGTCCAAAGTCTGGCAGGGAAGGTAGTGGCGCTGAGTAGATTCATCTCCAAAGCCACCGATAAATGTGTTCCGTTTTTTGATTTAATAAAAAGGGGGAAGAAGAACTTCCAATGGACTCCCGATTGTATTGAGGCCTTTCAAAATCTGCTAGAACTGTTAGAGAAACCGCCAATCTTATCAAAGCCCGTAGATCACGAAGAATTATTTGTTTATCTAGCAGTCTCGGCTCACGCTGTCAGCACAGCCCTGGTTCGAGAAGAAGACAAAGTACAAAGGCCAGTATACTATGTGAGTAAGAAATTAGCAGCGGTAGAGCGCAACTACCCAAAGATTGAGAAGCTTGCTTACAGCCTCCTGATTGCATCCCGAAAACTTCGTCACTACTTCCAAGCCCATCCAATAACCATATACACCGATCAGCCGTTAAGACAGGAATTGCAGAGACCCGAAGCATCGGGAAGGTTGATTAAATGGAACATAGAACTAAGCCAGTTTGATTTGAATTTTCAACCACGAAAGTCAATCAGGGGGCAAGCTCTAGCAGATTTTATTGCGGAGTTCACCGTTCCAGAGGAGGAAATAATCAATGACCGAGTGGTCAAATCCGAGGATAAGCTAAAGATGAATCCGTGGAAATTATATACAGATGGAGCTAGAAATGACCGAAGGTCCGGAGCTGGAATTGTCTTAGTCACTCCCGAGGGACGGTCGTTATATTACGCCCTGCGATTAGAATTTTCAGCAACTAACAATGACACTGAGTATGAAGCCCTGATTGCCGGGCTGAAACTTGCTGAAGACCTCGGAGTAAAAACGATGGACATATTTTGTGACTCTAAGATTGTTGTTTGTCAAGTGCGAGAGGAATTCGCGGCTCGAGGACCTCGACTTATTGCCTATCTCAAGAAAGTGAAAGAGCCATTGAATAGCTTAGAGCGGTACAACATAACACATATTCCCAGAATTGAAAACCAGAAAGCGGATAGACTGGCAAAACTGGCTAGTTCTGACAATCCAGAAGGGACTGAGGTAATTCCAATTGAAACGTTGGAGTCGCCAAGCTTTGAGTCAATGGAAATTGAATTCGCTCTTGAAGCGGAACCAGAGAAGGAGTCATGGATGACTCCAATTAAGAATTTCCTTAAGAATGGGACACTCCCATCGAAGAAGAGTGAGAAAAGAGCTGTAGTTCGCAAAGCTACCAGATATGTTATACAAGACGATACTCTTTATAGACAAGGATTTTCTATGCCCCTGTTACGATGTATCGCACACGACGACATCAAGCGTGTACTAAGAGAAGTGCACGAAGGTGAGTGTGGAGATCATACAGGAGGTCAAACTTTAGCAAAGAAAATATTACGGTACGGATACTTCTGGCCTACGATCAACAAAGATGCAGCTGATTATTCACGACGCTGCGATAAGTGCCAGAGATACGCCAAAATCCCCAGGGCACCGTCAACCCAGCTTAAATCGATGGTGAGTCCTTGGCCATTTGCCACATGGGGAATTGATATCATTGGAGTTTTACCGATTGCTAAAGGAGGAGCTAAATATGCAATAGTAGCCGTGGATTATTTCACAAAGTGGGTGGAAGCTGAGCCCTTGACTAAGATCACCACAAGAAAGGTGATAAGTTTTGTGGTCAAAAATATTATATGCCGATTCGGGATCACAAGGACGATTGTTACTGACAACGGGACCCAATTTGATAGCTCTGAATTCAGAAATTTTTGCCAGAAATATAAGATAGACAAACGATATACTGCGGTTGCCTATCCACAATCGAATGGGCAAGTAGAGGCAGTAAACAAAGTTATAAAATCCATCCTCAAGAAACGGTTGGAGCGTGCAAAGGCAAGATAGGTTGACGAATTGCCTTTAGCTTTGTGGGCATATCGAACAACATTTAAAACGGCTACCGGTCATACCCCTTTCTCTCTCTCCTTTGGCTCAGAAGCAGTAATTCCAGTTGAACTAGAAGTTCCTTCCCACAGGGTGACGTATTATGACCCGATGACGAATCGGGCACTTTTACTTGAGTCTCTTGATGAAGTCGAAGAGAAAAGGGACGAAGCAGATTTGCGTGCAGCAAGACATCGGCGTCAGATGGCACGCTATTATGACAAAAAAGTTCGCCTCAGAACTTTTGAACCAGGAGATTTGGTGCTAAAGAGAGTTTTTTCATCCCTTCCTCACCTCGGCCCAAAATGGGAAGGACCCTTTGTCATCCAACGGAAACTTGAAAAAGGAACCTTCAAGTTAACGACCGTAGATGGCGAGGAAGTTCCTCGAGCATGGAATGCCCAACACTTAATGCGATATTTGGATTAGAAATGCTATACTTTTTTTTCGTTTTTACTGTGAATTCTGTAACAAGACATGCCTGGTCTTGGGAAAATCTGATGATATGAATAAAGCACTATAAAGTGGACGTAGGCTACGACTTAGCTGAACCACTATAAAAATATTGTGTGTTATTTACTTTTATGCATTTACATTCATTAGTTGTTCTGTTGTGATTATAAAATACAGGATAACTAAGAGCCTAAAAAAGGTTGAAAACAGTCTGGACATAAAAAGAAGCACAGTGATTATTTGTGCAATAAGACGTAAAAGAATGAGAAAACGACATTCTAACTCTAACTCTCCAGAGAAAGAGAGAGAGTATAAAAGCGTCTCAGACTGAGCGCTGAAAAAGAAATTCAATTCCTAACTCTAACTCTCCAGAGAAAGAGAGAAAGTATAAAAGCGTCTCCGACTGAGCGCTGAGAAAGAGATTCAACTCCGAACTCTAACTTTCCAGAGAGAAAGAGAGTATAAAGGCGTCTCCGACTGAGCGCCGAGAAAGAAATCTTTTCCCGTTGAGAGACCGGGGAATGAATAGATGACTAAGCTCGAACTCTAACTCCCAAGAGAATGAGAGAGAGTATAAAAAATGCCAGGAAAAACGACAGGAATTGACGACACAGGAAATGCCATCCCGTTAGAGAATTGGGAGCATTCAGATTGCATGGTTAAGCATTGAATAACTCATTGAGATTGACTGGGGACACATATGCATACACATATTTCCCCCCTCCACAACTTCGTTTCATAACTATAGACATGCATTTTTACATAAGTGCAGAACTATTAACAAATAAACATTGCAAAAAGTGAATTATTTTTATTTACAAATGAATGAATTTGTACAGGGAAATAACTAAAGAAGAAAGTGCAGGAGCTGCTTTTGTAGCAGCAGTTATTAGTTCACAAAAATGCTAAAAAGATACAGGGGAACCCACTATTTGGGTTTGGAATGAGCCTTCGATTTCTTGGCAGCTTTTTCCGCATCCTTTGCTTCCTTCTCGGCTTCAGTCAAGATTCGTTTCGATTTCTTTTTTCCTGAAGATGCGGTACTGGAGCCAGTAGACTTCTTCCCGGAGGGCGGGACACTGGAATCAAGAGAAGATTTTTTAGCAAGTTCTTCGGTAATAGATCTAGTTGAGAGCTTAACAACTAACCTTGAACCTGCATCCACAACTGCGAGGGGCTTGAGGACCTCAGGGTCTAGTTCTTCGGCCTTCAATTGCAAGCGTTTGTTTTGATCAGCCTTCATGGCAGCCAAGGTAACGTCATCAGCGCTTTTTGATTCCCCAATTATTGCAACCTCCGGTTCCTCATCATGCCCCTCGTCTCCTCCGTCGTCTTTTAAAGCTGCGATCATTTCTTCATCATGGGGAGTAGTGACCTTAATTTGCTCACTTCTTTCCCCCAGGTCTGTGGAAGCAGCCTTGTCTTCCCCTTCTTTGACCCTATCAGCGGGCTTCGTCCCAGCAACGGCTCCTTGAGCTACATCTGTCTTTGCAGATGATTCAACGCCTACAGAATGAGAAACATCGGTTATCAACTCAGGCAAAAGCAAAGGATTTCTCATCGAACGTTCAATCATGTAGCCAAAGGTAGTAGTAGCCTTGGCAAATTGAGGAGAAAAGATAGGGATACCTTCTGAAGACTTTTCAGCGGGGGTGACTACTACCTCTGGAGTTATTTCAGGAATGGGAGATAGCAAAGTTGTTCGGGGAATTCCCGGGTTTTCGGGATCATACCCTTCTACTTCGGGAGTTACAGGAGCAGAAGAAGAGGAGCCAGCTTCAGGAATGGTTTTCTGTTTAGACTTCCGCCTCTCTTCTTCCATGGCCTCAGCAATTAGACGGCGCCCTTCAGCTAGGCGCTCCGGTTCGTCGTCTCTCAAGTATTTCTCCATCAGCTTATCTTCATCGAGGGAATCGACCTTAAGTTCTTCTTTTTCCCACTCAACGATTTGATTCCACACTTGAACCAGAGTGGATGGATAGTCCTCGATCCAAGAAATGTTTCGACGACGAATAATGTGCGCGAAGAATTCAATCATTAGCTCGCCGAAGCCCTGAATATCAGCCTCCGCCTCTGATAGTTGTTTGCGGGTTTCCTCCGCAGATTTAATAGCGCATTCCACATTGCCCTCAGCCAGAGCAGCCCTGTTTTCCGCCTCCAACAATTTTGAAGCCAAGTCAGCGTTCTTCTTTTCTAACTCAGCACTCCTTTTCGCTAACTCGGAGTTTTTCTGCTCAAGCTCAGCATAGGCAAGGCATGTCTTAGCAGCCTCTGATTTGGCCTCGTCAGCTTGCTTCTTCAACTCAGAACGCTCCTGAGTGTGGGATTCAAGCAGGTCATGATAGCGCTTTTGCATGTCCTCAAATTGTTGTTTGAAGTTAGAAGCGTTCTTTTGAGCGACAGCTAGTTGAGCTTGAGTGTCTTCTAAGTCTTTTCCTAAGGTTTTTAAGGCCTTAGCATCCTCCTCCGCGGTCTTTTGCATTGAGTTAGCATTTGTCATTAGAGTGCGGATGATTCTAGAAAGATTGCGAGAATACTTGAACATCTCGGAATATTGTTTTTCTACCAAATCAATTTTTGCCTTGGCCTCATCTGCCCAATTAGAAGAAATAGGTTCAAGGGTGGGTAGAAAGGTCAGAGTCTCGAAGTAGTGCTCGGGAAATTGCTCCTTTAAATATGCCAGCTTTACTGCGGTTCCCGCATCTGGTGGAGGAGGAGCGAGGATTGTTAATTCGGTGTCCCTTCCTGAAGAAGATTCCGTAGAACCCTTGACTGTCCTAGGTCATTTAGTAGCAGGGACTTTTTTCTTACTTCGAGACCCAGTTTCCTTTGGAGGCGTTTTCTCTCTACTCCGCTTTCAATGGGAGGAAGTTGAATCCTTAGATGGTGGTCTATCCTCCTCCCTACGACCTTGATAGCTCTTGTATTTTTCTTGTTTCGGTCGAACTGGTGAGCGGGAGCGTGAGGGCCGAGATCGATAGGGATCATAAGGTCTTCTTTCCTCCCTACCACGGTCATCTCGGCGATCATACTCGGCATCCTGAGGAGGATTGGACATGCTGTGACGAAGCTTTCTTATATCATAATAGGACCGAGACATTGTACCTGCACGATAAAATAAGCGAAGTTTAGAATCAATGGATTCATGGAGAAAGAAGTGCAATGAATGCTAATGCTGTGGTGTAAAGTGCATCCTAAGTGGTGTATGTCCCCCCAACCAACCCGAGTCTGAAGCTAGACTGGTGCGGGCAGGCTCTTTGGCCTTGGCGGGAGTAGTTTCTTCAGAAGAGGTGAAGACTAAAGGGTCCTTCCTGAAATCTTCTGAAGTATATATAGTCTCAGGTAAGGGGAGATCCCCCAAACCCTGAAATATGTGCTCGTCAGTGCTAGGAACATCCCCTTCGGAAGCGCGAAGTGGCGACTCTTGGGAAGACTTTGACTTGTCCGGAGAAGTAGTTTCCTCGGGGGCAATATACCCTTCACGATGTTTTTCGGCCAGATTAGCCAGTTCGTCATCTTGTGTGGAAGAGGGAGAAGGTGAAGTTTGAAGAGGAGCTGCAGGAATTCCCGAGCCTTCTCCTATCTCTGGAACTGTTTCCACTGGAGGAATGTATGCATAAGGGACCGTCCCGTGACCGATGCTACGGAAAACGGATAGCAGCCCGTGAAAATGAAGGTATTCATCTTTAAGGACCTCGTCGATAGTCAGGAATTTTTGATCGCCATTAAGAAGACGGTGCATCCGATCAAAGAACACCTGATCTGATATCTGCTTGGGATTGTCGACTGCAAACAAAAAGGAAAACAGGTCAGGGTGATGATTCAAATGTATAGAGTCCGGGTTCAGAAAATCAATGCTTTACTTGATTTTGTCCATCTCCTGGCGCATCCAGACTGTTGCTTTATATAGAACCACTCTAGTCTGGAATCTCCAGCTTTACTGCTAAATGGCGTAGAGATTATCTTCCTTTTGGGGACCGATTCAAAGTAACAGAAAGATGGAGTTTCTCTAGTCCGATGTTTGAAATTATAGAAGAAATGAACATCATCGAACGTGAGCTCTACGCCTAGAATTTCGCGATATGCTATGAATAAGGTATGCAAATAGGCATACGAATTGGGATGCAACTGCATGGGGGCAATCCGCATTTGTCTTAAGAAGTCAACGATGAAAGGCGAGAATGGAGGAATGGCGCCAACCATGCACATCAATCTAGTGACCGTCATGTATCCTTCTGGAGGGTTGTGGGGACGGTCGGAGCGTGAGGGCACTAGGGTGTCCCTTTTCATTATTCCATACATTAAGCAAATTCGAACAAGTCGGTCGTTGTCGATTGTCGATTCTACGGAATCTGGAGGTGACTCCAATATAATGGTTGAGTCAAATTCATCGGGTGCTCGATTGTCACCAATCCCTCCTTCCTCCTCAAAGCCCAGGGAAACTTCATTCTCTGAAGACATTTCGTCGCTTTCCCGATGACCAACTCCGTAATTCGGACCCTCACTGTCCCATTCTGGATCAGATGAAGAAGATATATCCTCAAGAGTGGTTTTGTTGGAAGTTTCCGGGGTTTCTTTCCTCTCAGCTAGACGGGAAGAGCGTCTGGGCATCATTGTCATGGAACTATTGAAGAAGCAATAGCACGGATTAGAGTGAATTATCCCGTGCCCCCTTTTTTGTGTATGTGTGTGAACTAAAGTGTGTGCAACAAATATGGGAAATGCAAAATAAAAGTACAGCAATGTAAGACGAAGCTTTGAAGAGAAGGTGATAGTCGGAGTTGTTCTCAGTTCTCGTTTATGTTCGCAAGGCACTATCCTAACTGTCCACGAAATTATAGTCTAGAGTGAATGTTAGTTGAATTAGTTGGGTAGTCTTTGTGTGCCAAATTTGATACGTCCGGTTCGGTTCGGATATGCATGTGATAATTGGCTCAATACAAATACAGATATAGGATCGGTTCGGATGCTTCATTAAAGCAAGGTCAGTTCAAGACAAGGGAAACAACGGGTTCGGAAGCAGGACTGATCTGATCGGATCGGGTGACCTGATCCGAACCGAACCAGCACCACTTAACCGGTCCATTTATTTCAACCTCTTATCCCATTCTCTTCTCCGACCCGAACCGACATTTTCCTCCCTTCCCGTCTTTCTAAAGTATGCAACCCGAACCGATCCCCTTTCCTTCTCCTTCCTTTTTGCTCCTTCGTCTTCTACCCGAACCAATTTGTCATCGCACTCTTTTCTTCATCTTCTTCCTCTTTCCCCCCTACTCACAAACAAATCCGTTCTATCGCCAAAACTACCGTTGAGGACAAATATTTGCCCTCTCCAGCCTCGCAACGCCTCGAAGTAATGGCGGATTCACCAGTAACGACGTGGAGCTCGAGCAAAGCCCCGTGGCTAAACCATCCCAATCAACCACGAATTGAAATCAAGTACAGTTACAACGAAGTTATTCGAGATTAAAAAGCTACCTATATGTTCGATTTGAGAAATCTACAACGAATGATTTCAAGATATTGGAGTTTCAGACGTTTTCAATACTAGGGTTAGGAGCGGCAGCAAAAAAGAAGAAGGAAAGAAGGAAGACAGTGGCGGATTTATATAGGGGGTGATGTTGACTCCTCGTATTCCTATTCTTCCTCACCCGCTCGGACCGGAGTGAAGGCCCAGTAGCACAACTCTGCCTGAAGGCCCAACATCCAAGAACCAAACCCACGAAAGCGCTTCGGATCGGAATCCGAACCGAGCAAACTTCACACATTAATTTAGCATCCGACTCGAATTGAGTTCAAACGAGAGATAAAAGAAGCGCATACCCGAGAGAAGCACTATGTATCGAGAAAAATTCCCAAACTTGTTCAGAAATGAAGAAAATGTGCCCGAGTCAGACACCGAACCGAATAGAAATCTGTGCATTCCTCCTGACCGTTCCGATTTAAGGACTAGCACTTCGAACGACATCAAAGCACGCTTCGTATACAACAGAAGCATCCTTTGAGGGGGCAAAATGTTAGCCTACTTTGTGAACTAGGCAACACAAAGTCGAGAAACCAAACATTGAAGGGTATTTCTAAGTATAAGGCTTCGGTTCGGATTGAAGGAAACACTACAATTCAGATTGATAGCTGCAGTTGTTCGGATCGGATAGGGTCCTCTGTTCGGATCGGGTTAGGGCAGCATATTGGTTCGGATCGGATAGAGTTCTTTGTTCGGATCGGTGATCTCTTACTGCATAGATTGGTAAGGCATATCCAATCGGACCGGAAGACAACTAAATCTCGAATGGATCGGAAAGCCATCTGCTTGCCACAGCACTGGAGCGGAGCGGAATAGGTTAGAGAAGGAGAGACACCCAAACCAATCCGGTTCGGATCGGGTATCCCGATCCGAACCCCTTACCTGCATATCTCCGACCCGCACCCACGATCCATGTTAATTTCCTGTAAAATCGCCCGGAGAACCGGACCGGCTATGACTAATTCCTACCCCTAACGTCCTTCCCTTTGATGCGTTGTCAACCTGATAGTTCATCCGAACCCGAAGAGAGTGTGATGGGTGACACGTGGCCCGACCCGGATCAAGTCTCAAGCAAATTCACACCTATAAATACCCCATCTGGAGACAAAGAGAAGGATCTTTTTTCAGCACTTAAAGAATTCAATCACCTCCAACATCCGAACTCCATTACTCCCGGAAAATCCAAATCATCTTTTATTTCTTGTTTTAGTCAATTGAGTGAACAAAAGTGAGTTGTGAGTGAATATTTCATTGTATTTGCAACTGAATTATTGAATATAGTAAAAAATAAGTGGACGTAGGCATTTGTTCGCCGAACCACTATAAATCTTGCGTGTTCATTTTTATTTTTATCTCATTTTATCTTGTTTCAAATCAATTTGGGTGTTAGAACCACTTTTGGGTCTAACACAACTAAACAGTTGGGATTAGTGTATGTCAAATATCATCCCAATACCCGTGTGGGGTTTCAATCAACACACCAATTTTATTTGTGCAGTTGGGCGATGTGTACAATATATCATCCCAATCAATATCATTTAAATATGTGTACATAAACAAATCATCCGATTTGTAAGTGAATATTTATTTTCATTTCATTTACTCATTAAAAATAATATTTTTTTTTACAATAAATATTTTACTCAACATACGAATATTTTATATAATCTGTTTCACATCACAAACAATTTCAAACAATACAATCAAGCAAACAAGTCATCCATGGTCCGTGGATGATGGGGAGCAGTTCATAAAGGATGTTATAAAATAAATAACTGCACATAAATAATTTTAGTGAGGATTTCTCACCTTTGGGTTCCACTCCGCCATTCTTTAGCAGACAATGGTTTGGATTTACCTGACATTCCACTCCATCTTTCCGCGCTATTCATAAATAAAAATCAAATTTTTATTTCTACACTGTATGGATAAAAATCACATTTTTATCACTTTGCTATATTTATAAAAATCAAATTTTTATAGCGCTTTATATATTTTATATCACCTTCCAAACAATAAAAATCATATTTTTATTTCAAATCCATATGTATAAAAATCGTATCTTTTTATATCGTTACTTATATATATATAAATCACATTTTTATTTCAATGCTACATATATAAAAATCATACTTTTAATTCGCTACCTATATAAAAATAATATTTTTATATTCCTCATTGTATAAAAATCCTATTTTTATATTATGAAAAATCATACCTTTGTATAATTAAAAATCAAATCTTTTCTTATATAAAAATATAACCTTTCCTTATATAAAAATATAATCTTTTCTATGATAAAAATCTAATCTTTACTATGATAAAAATCTAATCTTTACTATGATAAAAACCTATTTTTTATCTCGCTATAGCATATATAAAAATCCCAATTTTATCATGTTAATCGTATAATAAAAATCCTATTTTTATCATGTTATTTTATATGTAAATAAAAACTGAAAATAAAATTCAGTTCGAATTTATTTACCTTGAATTGCAGAAAGAAGGGTTTAATCGGCAAGACGAGGTGGAGCAAAGGGGGAAGCGGCGCCTCTGACCGGCGGTGGCCCCACAGTTGGCTGGAGATGGCTTGATGAGGTAGCAGGGGCGACGGCAGGCGCGGTGGGGCCCTCATCTGTTGGCGGTGGCGGGTTCTCCGTGGATTCGAGGGCTTCAAAAGGGAGGAGGACGATAGGGGAAAATAGGAGGCCGGGGTGAAGGGGGGCTCGGTGGCTAGCGGTGGTGGAGGGAAGGTTGGACATCGGCGGCGGGGTCTGGGATTGGGGATCGCATTATTTTGGTTTGTTTTTTTATTTGATTTCAGCGTTGACTGATATAGAGAGGGAGGAGAGGGCTTAACGGAGGTTACATAATTTATTTATTTATTTATTTTATTATTTTAAATTCCCAAAAAGCAACTTTTTATTTCGACCTCCAAACAAGACGCACCGATAGTCATCCATAACTAATTACCCCCATTCCGAACGCAATGGGATATGTCCCATAAGCCAATTCGACTGTTTCGATAAGTTTCCATCAAAATTAAAATATAAATAAATAGAACAGTCAATATTGATCTTGACTACCGCGACCACATACTAACTCAAAAAATTCCAGAAAAATAAATCTAGCTATGTTTTGACGATACAGTCCTAACAAAACTAATTTTGATGAATTTGGAGACCGTTTGAAGAACGGTCATTTCCAATCAATTAAATTCAAACTAAAATTACCAAACACGTTTAAATTCACCACGCTCACATATTGATCCCAAAAATTAAGAAAATTGGAATCTAGCAATAATTTGACATTCTGTATACAACAACAGTGGTTTTGTCGAAAACGGAGGTCGTTTGCAAAATGGCTATTTTTACGGGCTATATTTCTATAGCGGCTATTCTGAATTTTCAACTGGACATAACTTTTTATTCCCGCTATGAAATTTCGATTTTTCAGATTCATTGGAAAGATATTTTCAGACAGATTCAAATATTTTTAGTTTTACTAAAATTAGGTTTATTTTGAATCCTGTACATTCATTTGAAGTTTGAATTTGAATTTTCAAATTACCGCGCCATTTCCAATTCCTTTTATAATTAAAATAAATATTTATATTCTAACTTCGATCTAAATAAATTTATACATTCTAATCCTATTCAAAATAAATTTCTAGTCGTTATTATTGAAAATAAATAATTTTAAATATTCAAAATTCATTAAAATTGCCAAAATAAAAATTTTAAATTGGTTTTTATTTTCCGGGTTGTTACAATCTCCCCCACTTAAAATCTTTTCGTTCTCGAAAAGGAACAGAGCTGAAAGCTATTTAACTAACCAATTCAAAATAAATTTCGACATAACCTCCTTTGCACGGGGAGCACCGGGAAAATCCCCAAACCGCCACACAAGCCCTCTCATCTCAGAAAGAAAAAGAAAAGGCCAAGCGGCTAGCCAATCGGCTCATAAAATCATCCAAACCAAATAAATTTGTAAACATGTACCTATTTTTTGGGCATACAATTTTATTCCTCTGCTTAGCTTCCCTGCTGTGACCTGTTCAACTTATATACATGCTCATATATGCAATTTCAATCAAATTCAATTCAGCTCAATATTTGACTCAATTTGGCTAAATTCACCATTCATTCACATGTTGGTTAAATTAGTCAACAAATAATCAAACAACACAACCAGCAATCAATTAGTTGATTAGCTTTTCAAATTCATAATTTTAATATATAAAAATCCATGTTTGATGCTGAGTCATAACAATAGACCCTATCTAGTTTTGGTTCTCACACCAGTCAATTGGAAATATATAGAAAACCCACTTTCGAAACTCGAACATAAATGCTGATGATGCTATAGCGATCATCAGAACCATCTCCAGGCGACTAGAATGTGATTCTGTATCCATCCAGCATATTGGAGGCTTCAAATACACGTGGATCAGACGTATATCAAAATCTCTACATACCTGATAGTCCAAATCAATTTAAACTAAATTATTCAAATATGTATAATCAGGTTTAAATTTTCAAAACAATTTTTTTTTCATTTTCATTTTAAAAACACTACTCTTCATACTCGATCTAGGGTACTACTGATCCTATTTCTAATGAGTCATTCTTATTGGAAATTACTAATCCAATCTCTAATGAATCCTTTCATTCGGTTCTAACGTGTCTTGTTCTCCGAGCTCTGTAAACCAAAGCTCTGATACCAAATGTAACAACCCGAATCTTCCCCATAAAGGAAAACCCGGATTGAGTTGAGAACACAACAAATCAGAACACAAGCATAAGAACATTTCATTGCTTATTACAACAATTTACATTAGAGTACAAGAATATACAGAGTATGAAAAAATAATATACATTCAATAAATATCAGAGATTTAAATACATTACTGTAGTCGGAAATAATACATAACACAACTAGAAGGCATACACGAATACAGAGCTTTCCGAATATAGTTCTAGCTGTAAAACATGATCCTGTGAATATAAATCTGCAAAACCAAAACTACTGGCTGCCCGTGTGGAAAATAGGGGTACCCAGAGTTTAGGTTAAAACATAAACTCCAGATCAGTTATGTGACCAGTGTGAGAACTAAAACAGTTATTTAAAACTTTACTTTAAAATCAGATATATCAAGGGACCATGCCGTACAACCTGGAACGGGTTTCCTCCCAAGAATACCAGTGCATATAACAAAATAGCGCAATGCTTTTTGAAAAAATGAAGCTATTATAAGACTCAGGTCCCATTACACAATGAAACGCAAGCCGAAGGATAGAGTTTTACCTTATAATAGCGAAACATGCTTGGTACGTTTAAAACAAATCCCTTTGATACTATTATAGTGTAAAGTGTATGAAAACAACTTCAAATATAAATGTATCAATCATAGATGACATTAGCGTCCCATGCCACTATGTCGCCAATAGTATACAACTGAAACCGTAAAATGTCGTATTGGAATTTGGATTTCCATCAGTGAACCAAGGTCCTTAGCGCTTCGAGATGCTCTAGTCCGTGTCTCCAGCAAGTACTCAGTAAAGCCTTTGGATCGTCAAGGCCGGAACATCCTATGTGGATAAAAATGCCTGAACACTATGTTTCCACACCTTATGGGGGGTCAATTTGGTCTGTATAAAAACTATACGATCCATCGGCCCTGCAGTACTGATATATCCGGGGCGCCTCACTATCCATCATCCACATAATTAAAACGTCTGGGCGGGCAAAACCCGACACTGCTCCTAGCTAGAGGGAAACGTGTGTCCTCCCTGATGTCCACTCCCGTTTCTCGTTCACACTGGGGTGTGAGGTTCGCGAATTGACGCTATACACAAAGTTATTCTATATTAAAGTCGTGCTTTGATCATCAACCACAAGACTCTGCTTTTCAATAGAAGCCTTGATCATTTGCATCTTAGCATGCCACACTGGCAATTCACGCCATGCAACTGATGTCCATCAATCGCACAGAACGAAGTCTAATGTTAGACATACGTCCATACAAGTCCGTTCTAGGTCTGAACGAAACCGAAGGTACCTTATTCCTCGTCCCTTATGTCCAATACAGGAGAGAGGCCCTCGCATATCCGGTGGATCTCCAAGTACGTCTGGATGATCAACACTTATTACCTTGTCTTGGGTGTACAGCCTAATCAAGACATCAGTAATCATCCAAACGATGTGAAGACCTCTGGTCTTCAACCACCGTCTTCATCGTCGACTTATCACTGATTCAGTTATTCAGAATGGGATAAGCCCAGTCTTTTTGAATAACTCGCGTATATAATGAACAAGTGCTATAAAAATACAACATACGCCTCATTCCAATTCTGAATATTCTTTTATTTAAATATTCATATCCTTTGGGAAAGGACATACACACACACTATGCATATGATCATGAAAGCATTAGAAATCTTTTTAAGGATAATGGATGCCTGTGATTGATGGTTGAGTAGATGGATGTTGGATGTTAGGATACGTTCTTCTTAACATATAGATTTCGGGGACAAAATCCTTTAAGGAGGGGAGAATGTAACACCCAGTATTTTCTGTGAATGTTAAAATTAACAAATTTAAGAACACTTAATTTTTAGAAGAAGAATTGGGTGAAATTGGTTACGCCATTGCGTTCATCTCGGAATTCTGCTTGAGATAGAGTCCAAGTTTGCGTGAATCGGGCTCCGTATAAAGAAGTTATGGAGGTTAGAAGAGTTCTAGCGCAAACAGAAAATAATAATTAAATAATAAATTTAGTTTGTAATTCAATATTCGGCCAGAAAAGCTGGGCGGGAAATTTCACACCCAATGGTGTCGACCCCCTATAGGGGTGTCGACATAGGTGTCGACCCCCCCGTAGGGAATCGACCCCTTTGAGATCTAATTCCTGTGACGAATTTTTATAGCCTTGATGTAACACCCCGAATTTTCTATTAACACTAAAGTTGCTAAAATAATAATAAGTGTGTAGAAGAGGGGATGTATCTAATATGAATATAAAAATATTAATAAGTGTGTAAGAGAGGAGATGTATCTAATATGTATATAAAAACAATAATAAGTAAAGGGGGATGTATCTAATATGTACATTATAGAAAAAAAAAATATTTATGACATGAATAGAAGTTTATTAATATGCTGAGTCACATCTGACTCATTGCTGAGTCAACAAGATAAACCCCATCTTGTCTGAACGGCTGCGGTTATTTCTAGGTTAAATCTAATGGCCTAAATGAATTCTAAAATCTATAAATAAGTGGGTAGACCCTAGACCTAAATCACTTGTAAAATTAGAGAAGCTACCGTCATGCTGCTGCCATGGAGTTCAGCATAGCCGTCACAAACTAAGAAGAGGAAGCCTAATCATCTACAACTAAATCTACACAAATCAAATCAAAAGATCTCTCTTTCTCTAATTCTTTTCTTTTGTTGGTGAGTATGATGATTCTCACAAGACTATTACAAACTAATTTGACTCAGCTATGAATGGATCACAAGAAAGTGATGTGATTTGTAATTGTAAATTCTATATATTGTGGATCTCATATTATGTTATTATGTTGTCGTATGATGTAAATTATATATGCTATGTCATGCTATGTTGTAAATTCTCTTATGCTATGTCGTGCTATGTTGAGAATCATGTCAAGCTATGTTATACTATCATACTATGCCATGTTATAAATCATGCTATATTATGTTGAAAAATCATGTTGTTGGATCATGCTTAAAGTTATGTTTTTTTCTTAATTTAAATGGATCTTGTTTAAGGGAATTTGCCTATTAGGTTAGGTGTACCCATAAACTTGAAACTATAATTAAATAAAACTTGATTATGGGAATTTGCCTATTGAGTTAGGTGTACCCATATAAAACCATGTTGTTAAAAAATTAGATGATGTTGATTCACACATGTTCATATGTAAGTTTATGAAAATTGATTGAGATCATATTAGGTGAATTTTGAACAAGTTGACACCTTTAGATCCATGACATGTATAATCTATGCAAGTTGGACATATGCAAGTTTCACCCCTTATTATGATTCATTTGGTCACATATACATGTTGTTATTATGATAATCTCTTTTATGCTATGAGTTAGGCTATTCGAGTCTAACATATATTTTGCGAATAAACGTTCAAATGTGGGGTAGGGGTAATATTAGGAATTAATAAATTGGGTGCTATTTTGTAAGATTTTGCTTACCATGAATGGATGTCCATAATTGAGTCAATTATGGACATTGTTAAAAATTGGAAGTAATTAATAATTCAAGTAGGGAATTATTAAAATTGGGGGAAAGTGGATTATTATTAATAATCAATGCTTAGGACACGAGGTTGGACCCGTTTGTGATGTAAACCTGCCCGGACCCGCCCGACAAATCCAGTAGTCACAATTGTCGGCCCAATGTGAGAGGTCCTAGGCCCAAACTAAAGCATAACAGTTGTAAAGACACGAGGTTAGACTCTTTTATGGTGTAAGACTGCCCGGACCCGCCCGGCAAATCCAGCTGCCATAAATGCCTGTCTAATGTGAGAGGTCTTTATGAGGTTATGGCCTTAATGAACTAAGAAATACTTAACCAGATAATCATGTAAGGTGGGACATGGGGGTTAAGTAGGTGCCTTGGGTGGCATGAGGAATCTGGTGGTTGCCTTTAGAGGCATTTGAAATACGATTAGACTTAACCAAACACACATGTAAATGAACATGACTAAGTGGGTTAAGTGGGATGGACTAATGGGGACAAGCTTAGATGGAATGCTTGTGGTAAATAGTGGGGGCCCATTTCAACCAGTATCACAAAACGTATCTTTGTGGGCTCGACCCAAGTCGAGGACGGGACACGCATACTGGGTTTGACTATAAGAGGCCAAAACAGGGAGCGGTGGCAACGCAAGTCCAACGGGTTTCATATGCGTGTGTGGACCCAAGCTGGTAGGTAACACGTTGTTGCATCGTGTACGTATAAGCCGTGCATGTCCGTTGTATCAGGTTGCCACTTTAGGGAGTGATACACCCCACCGTGGGGCCAGCACGGGTATCTACGAGTTAGGAAGCCGATCGAATAATGGGAAGTAGGGTACACCTAGTGGAGATAGGGGCAGGCGGCACCTATGTAGTCAGCTAGGGGTACGTAAAGCCATTGGGAAAGTTTCTAAGTGAAGCTAAGTGGGATGAATCTTTAGGGTGACTGGTGTGGTGCAGTATAGTGTTTATCCTTTAGTATTTAGGAGCGCCTATAACGTTGCCTTTAGCGATTGTCTATGTCCTTAATCTGCTCTTCATAGACATTTTCTTGTTTTCCAGCTTATGCCTTAGTCTAGTTATTTTGGTAATAGTATTGTAGAATTATCATATTCACCAGACTTTATGTCTGACCCCCTCTTTTCCATCCTTTTTCTCCCTTCAGGTCCGCAGGTTGGGCCAAGTTCTAGTGGAGTCTAGTTGGATCGCTTATCTTCTGGAAAGCTTGGACTGCTGAAGTAAAGTCCAGCTTGTTATCTTTCTTTTTAATGGCTATTCATGTAATGGGATTATGTACTTGTTTTATCAAGATAGATATTGTACTTGACATTGAATGTGGTGTTATGATGTAATCAAACATGTTTTGACTTCTGCTACAATGAAATAAAGTTTTTGAATTTCCAAGTACTATTTTATATCTGTCTTGTTGTAATTTTACTGTTCTATATTCACTTAAAACCTCCATGGAAGTTAATGCATTCCCTTTGTGAGTGACATTAATGGACGTGGGGTGTTACACGTGGTATCAGAGCATAAGGTTACCAGAACAGATAAAAAAAAAATTTAGAAAAATATTTTTTTTTCTAAAGTATTTTTGGAAGAAGTGCTTTCAAAAAAAAAAAAACATGTTATTTAAAGAGAGTTTTTATGAAAAACATAATCCCAAATAGCCACATCCTTATCTTTATCTTTCGAATTCTCCATTTTGATTCTTTCCTTTTTCGTTTCAGCATGGCTGAAGATCTTAATCTCCCAGAAGGTGTGACGATTTCAGGGTGGTTTAGGAGATACTTGGAGGCTAGGGCCACCACTGCAGGCCCAGCGGATACTCCTCCACCCCTAGTTGCACCCATTCCTCCTCCTCCTCCTCGGGTTGACACTTTTGCAAAGAAGTGCAAGGAATTCAAGGCTGTGGGAGGAAAAACTTTTCAAGGGACTGAGACGTTTGTGGAGGCCAGAGATTGGCTTAAGGAGACTGAGGAATTGTTGGATATCTTTGAAGTGGAAGATGGGAGGAAAGTCCGCTTAGCTGCTTGGTTAATGAAGGGAGAGGCCTCGTTTTGGTGGGAGGTCACTAACGGGGAACGTCCAGTTGATTCATGGGCGGATTTCAGACGAAGGTTTGAGGCAAAGTTTCTTTCAAGGGCAGAGGAGAACTTAAATATGGAAAAATTCCTGGCACTAAAGCAAGGGAGCTCATCAGTAAAGGAATATGTCAATAAATTTAATCAGTTAGCAAGGTTTGGCTTGGAGTTGGTGAACACGCCAAAGAAGAAAGCTTTGAGGTTCGTTAGAGGCTTGAATGAACCGTTGCAAGGGTTGGCTATGACCCACATCCCTATGGGAGCCACCTTTGAAAAGCTAGTAGAAATGGCACTTATGCATGAGGATAAGGCAGTTGAAAAGAAAGGGGATCAGAAAAAACCCCAAAAGCAAAATAAGAAGGGTGGTAAAAACAATAATGGCAAAGGGAAGAAGAAATGCTTCAATTGTGGGACGCCTGGCCATGTCAGCAAAGATTGTAGAAAGAAAAAGAAGAATGGTTGTTTTCATTGTGGCGATGCGGGACATTTAGTGAAGGACTGTCCAAAGAAGGGGCAGAGGGCAGGGTCTACCTCGGGAGGACAGGTGCAGGCTCTTATGGCACCAGGGCAGGCAAGGGGGCAAGTTCAGGCTATTGCGGCCCCACCGCTGCAAGAAAGAGGTAGAACAATTTCTGTTGAAAGCTTAGTTTTTCTGTTTGATCATCTTGTCCGTACCTTATTCGATTCTGGCGCATCTCATTCGTTTATCTCTGCATCATTAGTTGAATCACTGCACTTGAACACCAGTTTAGTAGAGGATCCCTTGGTCGTTTCAAATCCAATTGGGGGTTCGACTCATTTGACCATGATATGTTTGGATTTGAAAATCTCTATACTTAGCGTTGAATTTAGATGTGATGCTTATGTATTGGGCTTCACGGGCTATGGGCTAATTTTAGGAATGGATTGGTTGTCTAGAAATAGGGCCATTCTTGATTGTGAAAGGAGAGTAGTTAGGCTTGTGACTCGCCTTGGTAATGCTCTCGACATCTTTTGTAATCCCATAAATTCCGTTATGCTAAGTTATCTTGAATCGCTTGACGCGTCTGTAGAGAACCTGCGATCGGTAGAAGTGGTCCGGGAATATCCGGATGTGTTTGAGGAGGTGAAGGGCTTACCTCCAAAGCGGGAGATAGACTTTCGAATTTATCTTGTGGATAATGCTAAACCCGTATCTTTGCCAGTGCGCCACATGGCTCCTCGTGAAAGGAGGGAACTCAATAAGCAAGTAAAGGAGTTGCTTGAGAAGGGGTTCATAAGACGTAGTATATCGGAGTGGGGTGCTCCAGTAGTTTTTGCCACAAAGGCGGATGGGTCTCTTAGACTTTGTATGGACTATAGAGAACTAAACAAGCTTACTAAAAAGAACCGACACCCACTGCCGAGGATTGACGATCTCTTTGATCAGTTAGTTAGCGCCTCAGTGTTTTCGCAGTTGGACTTAGCCACTGGCTTTCATCAGCTGAGAGTGGCTGAGGATAGTATAGATAAGACTGCTTTTAGGACTCCTGACAGATTCTATGAATGGCTAGTGATGCCCTTTGGTTTGACAAACGCCCCTGCATATTTTGTTGATTTGATGAGTAGGGTGTTTAGGGAATACCTTAACAAATTCGTGGTAGCCTTTCTGGATGACATCTTAGTCTTTTCTAAGAATAAAGAAGAGCACTCCCTACATCTTAGGGAAGTGTTGGAAACCCTTCGAGCGCATAACCTTAAGGCAAAATTTTCTAAGTGTCACTTCTGCAGGAAGGAAGTACGGTTCTTAGGGCACGTGGTTTTCAAAGAAGGGATAGCAGTGGATCCCGCAAAGGTGGTGGCCATCCAAGATTGGAAGGTCCCTAAAAATGCAACCGAAGTAAGAAGTTTCTTAGGGTTGGCTGGCTATTATAGGAAGTTTATCAAAGACTTCGCAAAAATATCAGCTCCATTAACACGGTTAACGAAGAAGAACCTGGTTTTTACGTGGGACAAAGATTGCGATGATGCGTTCCAACGTTTAAAGAGAGCCTTAACTTCAGCCCCAGTCTTAGTGCTGCCAGACGGGAATAAACCGTTTACCATCTATACTGATGCTTGTGGGACGGGACTTGGCGCGGTCCTCATGCAAGAGGGAAGAGTAATAGCCTATGGTGGAAGGCAGTTGAGGGTTCATGAAAAGAATTACCCCACGCATGACTTAGAGCTAGCCGCAATTGTTTTCGCGCTTAAGTCTTGGCGTCACTATCTTCTTGGTAAGAAATTCGAACTGTTCACTGACCACAAATCATTAAAATACTTATTCTCTCAGAAGGATTTGAATTTAAGGCAGCAACGGTGGATGGAATTCTTAGCCTCCTACGATTTTGAAATAGCATATACCCCGGGAAAGGGTAACGTGGTGGCAGACGCCTTAAGTAGGAAAAGATTGTCCTTGAGTCCGTTGTTTGTTGAACGACAAAGCTTAGAATTCATCTCTATGTTTGACTTTAGACCCTCCGTTGACTTAGTACCCGGTCTGTTAGCATCCTTGGAGGTTAGACCTACACTTCTAGGACGGGTTGGTGAGGCACAGCGAGACGACCCACAGTTGATTGAGATAGTAGAAAAGCTCAAAGGGGGGGAGTCGTCAAGCCATCTTCGTAGGTATACCCTAGACGATAAGGGTTGGTTACGAAGGGATAATAGACTTTGTGTACCACAAGACGAAGACTTAAGGAAGGCCATTCTTGATGATGCTCATCGCTCAAAAATGACCATTCATCCCGGCGGGGATAAGATGTACAAAGATATGAAGCGGGTTTTCTTTTGGGCCGGTATGAAAAAAGGATGTGGCCGAGTACGTCGCTAGATGCTTGGTGTGCCAACGAGTTAAAGCAGAACAAAAGAAACCTGGTGGGTTGCTTCACCCATTAGAAGTTCCACTATGGAAATGGGAAAGCATCTCAATGGATTTTGTGGATGGATTACCAAGATCAAGGAAGGGTAACATGGGGATTTGGGTTATAGTAGATAGACTTACTAAAAGCGCCCATTTTATTCCCGTGAAAAGTAAGAGGACTGCTCCGTGGTTGGCTTCTGTATACATTAAGGAGATAGTTCGTTTGCATGGTATTCCTTCTAGTATAGTAAGCGACCGTGACCCCATCTTTACTAGCGAATTTTGGAAGAGTTTACAAGAGGCGGTAGGGACTCAGCTATGTTTGAGCGCCGCATATCATCCTCAGACAGACGGCCAGACCGAGAGGGTGAATCGCATTCTAGAGGATCTTTTAAGGCTTTGTATCCTAGACTTTGGGGGTACATGGGAAGAGCACCTTCCATTAGTAGAATTCGCATATAATAATAGCTTTCAGTCTAGTATTGGCATGGCACCTTTCGAAGCTCTTTATGGAAGGCCTTGCCGTTCGCCTACATGTTGGTGGGAATCTACCGATAAAATCCTACTTGGGCCCGATATGGTTAGGGAAACCTCGGAGAAGATTGAGTTGATTCGAAGGAGGATGAAAGCAGCACAAGATAGGCAGAAATCATATGCTGATAAGAGGAGGACAGATCTTGAGTTTGACATTGGGGACATGGTTTTTATCAAAGTATCTCCGTTACAGAATGTTGTTCGCTTTGGGTCCGTGGGGAAATTAGCACCAAGGTTTGTAGGGCCGTTTCCTGTAAAAAACAGGATTGGGAAGATGGCATATAGGGTGGAGTTGCCTGAGAAACTTAGTGGAGTACACGACGTATTCCATGTATCACATTTGAGGAAGTGTTTGCACAAGACCGCGGAGGTGGTAGAGCCGAGCTTGCTTAAAGAGGTGGAAATAGAGCGTGATGCAACAATTAGACGATCTCCTACATGCATTCTTGGGTCGGAGATCAAAAAGTTGAGGAATCGAGAGGTCAGACTGGTTAAAGTGCAATGGGGAAATGATGAGAGCAACGCAACTTGGGAGACAGAAGAGAAGATGCGTTCGTTGTACCCTTTTCTTTTTGAGGGTATGTCTTTTAATTTCTCCTTTATCGCTTAGCTTATCTTATCTTATCTTTAGTATGTCCTCTCACTAGTATCTTTGACCTTTAGTTAGGATAATCCTATGGTTGAAACATGTGTTTGAGACATGTTATGTATGATGGATGCAAAATGGATGCAAGTGTTTGCTAGTGGTTGCTCGTGGATGCATATATACACATACTTTAGGCACTAGATCAACTCAGTCACTTCATATTGCATATTGCATATATATGGATGTATTTAGTATAATGGATGTATAATGGTTGTACCATCATATGGATGCTGCATTCGGTTGAATGGGTGTGCACACATATAGAAGTAGTATGTAAGCAATTAGGATCTTTTGCATACATAATGGATTCATGACACTTACATAATTTGCATTAAGGAGGTCAACTGAATCAGTAGACCGCCTGATTTCGCATTAGGTAAGGACATGTACACACACTTTGCATATGATCATAAAGCATTAGAAGTCTTTTAAGGACAATGGATGCCTGTGTATGATGGATGAGTAGATGGACGTTTGGATGGTAGGATATACATTCTTCCAGACTTGAAGATTTCGGGGACGAAATCCTAAAAGGAGCAGAGAATGTAACACCCCGAATTTTCTATTAACACTAAAGTTGCTAAAATAATAATAAGTGTGTATAAGAGGGGATGTATCTAATATGAATATAAAAATATTAATAAGTGTGTAAGAGAGGGGATGTATCTAATATGTATATAAAAACAATAATAAGTAAAGGGAGATGTATCTAATATGTACATTGTAGAAAAAATATATATATTTATGACATGAATAGAAGTTTATTAATATGCTGAGTGTTTGCTGAGTCACTTCTGACTCATTGCTGAGTCAACAAGATAAACCCCATCTGGTCTGAACGGCTGCTGTTATTTCTAGGTTAAATCTAATGGCCTAAATGAATTCTAAAATCTATAAATAAGTGGGTAGACCCTAGACCTAAATCACTTGTAAAATTAGAGAAGCTACCGTCATGCTGCTGCCATGGAGTTCAGCATAGCCGTCACAAACTAAGAAGAGGAAGCCTAATCATCTACAACTAAATCTACACAAATCAAATCAAAAGATCTCTCTTTCTCTAATTCTTTTCTTTTGTTGGTGAGTATGATGATTCTCACAAGACTATTACAAACTAATTTGACTCAGCTATGAATGGATCACAAGAAAGTGATGTGATTTGTAATTGTAAATTCTATATATTGTGGATCTCATATTATGTTATTATGTTGTCGTATGATGTAAATTATATATGCTATGTCATGCTATGTTGTAAATTCTCTTATGCTATGTCGTGCTATGTTGAGAATCATGTCAAGCTATGTTATACTATCATACTATGCCATGTTATAAATCATGCTATATTATGTTGAAAAATCATGTTGTTGGATCATGCTTAAAGTTATGTTTTTTTCTTAATTTAAATGGATCTTGTTTATGGGAATTTGCCTATTAGGTTAGGTGTACCCATAAACTTGAAACTATAATTAAATAAAACTTGATTATGGGAATTTGCCTATTGAGTTAGGTGTACCCATATAAAACCATGTTGTTAAAAAATTAGATGATGTTGATTCACACATGTTCATATGTAAGTTTATGAAAATTGATTGAGATCATATTAGGTGAATTTTGAACAAGTTGACACCTTTAGATCCATGACATGTATAATCTATGCAAGTTGGACATATGCAAGTTTCACCCCTTATTATGATTCATTTGGTCACATATACATGTTGTTATTATGATAATCTCTTTTATGCTATGAGTTAGGCTATTCGAGTCTAACATATATTTTGCGAATAAACGTTCAAACGTGGGGTAGGGGTAATATTAGGAATTAATAAATTGGGTGCAATTTTGTAAGATTTTGCATACCATGAATGGATGTCCATAATTGAGTCAATTATGGACATTGTTAAAAATTGGAAGTAATTAATAATTCAAGTAGAGAATTATTAAAATTGGGGGAAAGTGGATTATTATTAATAATCAATGCTTAGGACACGAGGTTGGACCCGTTTGTGATGTAAACCTGCCCGGACCCGCCCGGCAAATCCAGTAGTCACAAATTTCGGCCCAATGTGAGAGGTCCTAGGCCCAAACTAAAGCATAACAGTTGTAAAGACACGAGGTTAGACTCTTTTATGGTGTAAGACTGCCCGGACCCGCCCGGCAAATCCAGCTGCCATAAATGCCAGTCTAATGTGAGAGGTCTTTATGTGGTTATGGCCTTAATGAACTAAGAAATACTTAACCAGATAATCATGTAAGGTGGGACATGGGGGTTAAGTAGGTGCCTTGGGTGGCATGAGGAATCTGGTGGTTGCCTTTAGAGGCATTTGAAACACGATTAGACTTAACCAAACACACATGTAAATGAACATGACTAAGTGGGTTAAGTGGGATGGACTAATGGGGACAAGCTTAGGTGGAATGCTTGTGGTAAATAGTGGGGGCCCATTTCAACCAGTATCCCAAAACGTATCTTTGTGGGCTCGACCCAAGTCGAGGACGGGACACGCATACTGGGTTTGACTATAAGAGGCCAAAACAGGGAGCGGTGGCAACGCAAGTCCAACGGGTTTCATATGCGTGTGTGGACCCGGGCTGGTAGGTAAGACGTTGTTGCATCGTGTAGGTATAAGCCGTGCATGTCCGTTGTATCAGGTTGCCACTTTAGGGAGTGATACACCCCACTGTGGGGCCAGCATGGGTATCTACGAGTTAGGGAGCCGATCGAATAATGGGAAGTAGGGTACACCTAGTGGAGATAGGGGCAGGCGGCACCTATGTAGTCAGCTAGGGGTACGTAAAGCCATTGGGAAAGTTTCTAAGTGAAGCTAAGTGGGATGAATCTTTAGGGTGACTGGTGTGGTGCAGTATAGTGTTTATCCTTTAGTATTTAGGAGCGCCTATAACGTTGCCTTTAGCGATTTTCTATGTCCTTAATCTGCTCTTCATAGACATTTTCTTGTTTTCCAGCTTATGCCTTAGTCCAGTTATTTTGGTAATAGTATTGTAGAATTATCATATTCACCAGACTTTATGTCTGACCCCCTCTTTTCCATCCTTTTTCTCCCTTCAGGTCCGCAGGTTGGGCCAAGTTCTAGTGGAGTCTAGTTGGATCGCTTATCTTCTGGAAAGCTTGGACTGCTGAAGTAAAGTCCAGCTTGTTATCTTTCTTTTTAATGGCTATTCATGTAATGGGATTATGTACTTGTTTTATCAAGATAGATATTGTACTTGACATTGAATGTGGTGTTATGATGTAATCAAACATGTTTTGACTTCTGCTACATTGAAATAATGTTTTTGAATTTCCAAGTACTATTTTATATCTGTCTTGTTGTAATTTTACTGTTCTATATTCACTTAAAACCTCCATGGAAGTTAATGCATTCCCTTTGTGAGTGACATTAATGGACGTGGGGTGTTACACTTGAGCTGATGTGGCCTTCCCTGATTGGCCAATGACTAATTTATGAGATATTGGGGCTTATATGTCGTGCTATGATTGGCTGGATGACACATCTCTTTGGTTTGATGGCTCTGATTTCTCCTAGACTAATCTAAAGGCTAGAACTAATCATAGACTTCTATATAAACACCCCAAACCTTAACCCTAAACCTCACAATATCATTCTACGAAGTCGTCATGCTGTCCATCCCTAAGCTAGCATAGCCTCCATCTTCACCAAATTAGAAATCAAGTTAGAAAGCTCCAAACCAAATCCAAACTAGTGAATCAAACGTCCACATCAAAGGATAGCTTAACAAATTCAGAAATCAGATCCCAGAATAAAGATCCGTCATTTTTCTCTAAGTTCTGTTATTATTTAGATTTGAACACATAATTGAAATCATGACAGTAATAATCAGATCTAGGACGATGCCTAATTCTGATTCATGCCTATCCTTTTGTCAAATCTGAATTGCCTATGCGTATGAGACTATTATGATTTATGTAATGACACCTATCATGCCTATGAGACTGTTGTGACTGACATAATGAAACCTATCATGCCCATGAGACTGTTGGATTGACATAATGGAACCTATCATGTCTACGAGAATGTTGTGATTGATATGATGGAACCTATCATGTTGTACATCCTATGCCTATGAGAATATTGTGATTGATATAATGGGACTTATCATGTTGTACATCTTATGCCTATGGGACTATTGTGGTTGATATAATGGGACTTATCATGTTTCAAAATTAGTGATTCTCTTAAGTCCAATTCTATTTAATATTTATGCCTATGGTGTAAATTGCTTAGCTTGCCCACACTTATTGTTAATGTACAACATGCCTATTGAAACATGATTCTTGAATTGGGTACACCTTTACCTGCCTATTTTTCCTTATGTCAATTCTTATGCTCCTTCTCCATTTTTCCCTTTTTACTTTCTTTTGGGAATACTATGTTAATTCAGAACTTAGATTAAATCTCGTTGTATGTGCGATTATAACGCGGGAAAAATTGGGTATAATTTAACTTAGTAAATTTTGGGCGTAGCAAGTGAATATGGCATAAAACTTGTACTGACTACATTTGGGGAATATTGGCATAAATTGGACTTAAGAGAATGCATGCCTAATTGGCAAAAGAACTTTGACACATATGACAAATATGTAAATTGGCAAAAGATGAACATGCCTAACCCGAGGTTAGATTGGGTTGCAGTGTAAGGTTGCCCGGAACCGCTCGGCACATCCAGCGACCGCAACAATATAGATCTAATGTGAGAGGTTAGTGCATTAAGCCCAAAAACCCAAGGTTAGATTGAGTTGCAGTGTAAGGCTGCCCGGAACCGCCCAACACATCCAGCGACTGCAACAATATAGATCTAATGTGAGAGGTTGGTGCTTTAATGAATGAATTAAAGCTAAGGAACAGACAGGCTAAGAATGGTAGGGTTAAGTTAATTAAGGCAATATTTAACCAATACAACATGTTAGTTAAATAGATGGGTGGGTTAGGTTAATTTGAGAACACTTAACTATTATAACATGCTGATTAGGAAACCCTAGTAACGGGGACCCATTTCAGCAGTAACCCATATAGATGTATCACGGTACCTTGAACTAGGTAGGGTGGATCACAATTACTGGGCTGGTTATAAGCGGTCAAAATAGCAGTGGGTGGTGCAGCAGTGTAGGTCCCGGCGGAGTATGGACATGCACGTACTCCGAAGTGGATAAAACAGGCACTAGGCATCAGTAGTATACACTGTGCATATAGAATTTGTATTGGGTTGCCACCATAGGAATTGATACACCCTATGGCGGGACCAGCACATGTATCTATAATCAAGTAGGGCCGAATGACACAAGTAAGAAATGCATGCGAGTAGAAGCCGATCGGGAAAGGGATCACTTTGTTATGAACACATGATGGTAGTTGAAACATTCATTAGTAGGTGCAGAGAAATGGAAATGAGTGCGATAGTATGTTCAGCTTATCTTGCCTTATCTTATGTTATCTTATTTCTATGGTATTGTCCTATATCTAGTTTATTCATGTCATGATCCTTTTACCTATTTACATGCTGCATAATCACTGGACGTATTATATTTATGTCTGACCCATTTTCTTTCGCTTTCTTTTTTTTGTTTCTACCCCCCCTCCCATGTCCGCAGGGAGGGAATACTTCAGCTTCGTGCAGACCTTTTCCAGCTAGAAGAGAGTAGATGTATTGCTTGGATTCTCTTTTCTTGGGTTATGGCTATGGTTACACTTCATTGGGGATTTGTGCTGCTTTACTACTGATTTATGCTTCTTTATGTACTTGGAGTTTTAAATCAAGACAGATGTTTTATTGTAATAATTTAGAAGTTGGGTTTTTTGACTGAAGCACGCTATTTATGAAATGATCTCAGTTTTCCGCTATTCATATGTCTGTCTTGTTAATTATCTGTGCCTTTTACGTAAAATGCTTCACCAAAGTTAATGCATTCCCTTTGTGAGTGACCTTAACGGAGGTGGAGTGTTTCCGTATACGACTCGCTAAAAATACACATGTGTTGAAACATATTTTTGTTCTCCAAAAATATCATTTTATCCTATAAATGAAGTGTTAAAAATAATCGTGTGTTGAAATAAACATTTGTTCGTTAGAAATATTATTTTTAGCTTGGTTCTGCATATATATATATATATATATACATATGTTCAACAACAAAATGGATTAGCTGTTGAGTAAAGAATATATTTGCGTGCCCGACAAATAGGTAAGCCTTAATGAGTTGGTTGCGCGGTTTTATTATTATATAAACTCCTGTGAGTGCCATTGGATGCGGAGTGCTGGTTGTTCTGTGTGAAATCATAAACGTTACCGTAGGTTAGTAACAAATAATTTTAAACTACACTACATGGCATACTTCTTGAAGATAGCATACCCTATCATATACCATATAAGCATTTGTAGCTTGTGCGACGAGGTTGAAGATATACCATACAAGCTAGAGGCTTGTATGGCAATGACTATATTTCAGGTTGAACTGAAGACTAATATGGACTATATAAAATGTAATGGTAAATTGTCAGATTAATATAAACCCCACATGGGTCTCGAGATGACAATAAACACGTCTTTCTAGTCATTAAGGCACAAAAACCATTTATAGGGTGACAAAAGTTCATTCTCTTGAGTTATGATCTATACACACTCCCCTGTGGACACAGGAATATATCACTATAAATACGTGTATGCTTTTTAGGATTTATTGGGTGCCTACTACAGCCCAATAAATTTCCAAATCCCCTCCGTACAAAGGAGGTTACGGTGAAATTTTATGAAATTTAAAGGCGTTAGTGAAATATTTGAAGTGAAAAACGATATAGGAATCATCGAATGAATTATATTTATATATATATAAATATAAATTAAATAAATGAATCGCACAGCTGTAGTTCGTGTTTTGGAATCGTAATTTTAAATGATTATATCGAGGGATCCGACCATCGGATTTCCCCGAAACTGGAACCGTTGGGTTTGCTTTGGAAAAATCTTTCCAACGATATAAAATTTGTTAGGATCCAGCAGTTGGATTGTGTGAAATGTTTAATTCAAATTAAAATAAAAACAGCACCAGAATGAATTTTATATACATATAAATTAAATAGAATGAATAACAACGCCGCAGTCCGTGTTTTGAAACCGTAACTTTAAACGATTATATCGAGATATCCAACCATCGGATTTTCCCAAAACCGGAACCGTTGGGTTCGCTTTGGAGAGACCTTTCCAATGGACTAAACTTCGTTAAGATCCGACGGATAGATTTTTAGAAATGTGTAAATCAAATTTAGAGAAAAACAGCCTCGGGGCCACGTTATGGCCTGAAACGTCGTTTAATTAAATGGCGCTATTTTTAAATAAATAAAAATATCGAAATATCGTTATAAAATATTGTAGGCGATATGGAATGGAAATAAACCGATTTACTTGGTTTGCTTGATATTTTGTGGTTGAAGGTGTTTGACATGAAAATTATATAAAGAACTGAAATGTGGATGTCGAATAATTTAACCATGGACATAATTGATTCGAATTCTAATATACGTGAATTATTTGAAAAGGCTGAGTTAATTCCCATTTTAAATAATTGATCGACGAATAAAAGTCGAAGATATGAAGACGGTGCAAGACCGGTGATCTTCACATCGTGTAGATTACTACTGATGCCTTTGAGATGGGTAGGTCCCTTGACGAGGTTACAGTGGTAGTGGTCTAGACGTACTTGTTGATCGTCCGGATGTGCGAGGGCCTCTCTTCCGTATTGAATATATGGAACGAGGAATAAGGTGCCTCCAGTTTCGTTCAGACCCAGAACGGACTTGTAAATGGATGTGTGTCTGATGTGTATTCTGTGCTGTATTTGTTGATCTCCACTAAATATGCATCTGTTTGGTAGTGGATAATTTATTCTCTTGCTTAACGCCCTTCTCTAAGATGTACGAGCTCAGAGGTTGTATATCGGTAGATATCAGTGGTATGGTGTGGATTGACAGCGTGGCATGCATAGATGCAAATGATCAAGGCTTTTGTTTAAAAGAAGAGTCTTGTGGTTGATGATCAAAGCACGACTTTAATATAGCGTAGCTTTGTGTATGGCGTTAATTCACGAGCCTCACACCCCGGTATGAGTTAAAAACGGGGTAAGAACCATTGGGAGAACACGACGTTTCTTTCTAGCTATGGGTGGTGTCAGCGTTTTACTAGCCCTGACATTGTTGATTATTAATACCTTTATGGATGTTGGAATGAGAGGCGCCTTGGTTATATCGGTCTCTACGGAGCCGATGGATATGTCTGATAGGACCGGGAAACGTGTGTTCAGGAATAACTAATCCTCAAACGTAAGGGAGGACTAGCCCAGCCGATTCCAAGGGTTCTCTGCGTGGAATCCTGAGGCATTTGCTAGAGTATCTCGAAGTCGGCGAGGAGTATATCCCTTCCCTCGATTCATGATGGAATCCAAATTTCCAATACAAAAATACGGATTTGATTATAACTTATATATGGCGACATAGTAGATGGTAGCTATGCCGTTTAGGGTTGATATTTATGATTGAATTTGCTTTTGAAACATATATGGACTAGTACTAATATCAAATGATTTTGCTTTACACGTATTTAGCACATTTTGACCCTTATAAGGTAAAACTCTATCCTCCGGTTTGCGTTGCATTGTGTGATGGGGCTTGAGTCCTATAACGGTTTCATTTTTTAAAAAAGTATTGCATTGTTCAAAAGATTTACTTTATTTCATGCACTGGCAATCACTATAGTAAACCCGTTCTGCGAAAATGGCGTGGTCTTATGATTTGCCTTGTTATTGTTGATTATCCAATTAAGTAGATTTCTTATACCAGTCCCATGACTGACTCATAATTTGCTTCACTTTGCAAACTCGGGTGCCCTTAATTTCACATGGGCAGCCTAGTGACAGGTGACAGGTTATATTTTGGCTTTTGCACTGCAGCATGGAGTGCACCTTTTGGCTTGTATGACGAAGACTAGATTTCTCAGTATTTTGGCTATTTGATATTCCACCATTAGTATCTTATGTACATGATTCCGCTTATCACGATGTAAATAGATTTACTTCTATTATGTACTCTATGATGTATATGTCCCAGTAATCTTGATGTAGACTGATCATTTCCTTTTATGCACTAAGTTGTATCCTACATAGTGCTACTCTGATGTTTACTACAATTTATGATTCTGCTGTCATTTTGATGTACACTTTTCTATTTCATGCTTATGCTATTATCTGTACTCTGCTAATGATGATTAATGTGTTATATTCCAATGATTATCCTTAATTTCGTGATACGGGGGTTTGGGATCGTCATAGGTGGTATAGAGCATTGGTTAATCTCAGTTCTGGAATTTAACACATTAAACACCTTGTCAAAATAGAATCAGTTGTGTTCTAAGGCGAATAGCTCATTAGAGATAGGATTAGTAATGTCCTAGAATGAGCTAAGAAGAATAGCAAAATAACTTGATCAGTACATCGTTATCTTTCCATATATTCTTCTGCTTTTACCATATCTTAAAATTATCATTTCTGTGAGCTTGACTCTTTTCTTGCTTGTACAGAACTAACTTAGATGGCTAACCAAGAAGCTAGAGGTAGAGGAGGGCGAGGCAGAGGACGGGGGAATATTCCTGTTGCCGAGGAGCCTTTGATTCAGCCACCACAACCCCCGCAGCTGTTTGATTTAGACCGACTGGCGAAGAAGTATGAAAAACTTGGAGGCAAGACATTCTCTGGCACAGACACTGTGACTGAAGCCTTAGGTTGGCTAAAAACATGTGAGAAGATCTTCGGTGGCTTAGGTCTTGATGATCGTAGGAAAAGCTTTATGGGTGCTTGGCTATTGCAAGACGAGGCACAACTATAGTGGGAAGCCATTACCTTGAATGAGGAAGAGGTGGAAATGTCTTGGGATGAATTCAAAGAAGTATTCAAAGAGAAGTTCATTCCCGAGCAGGAGATGGAGCGCTTACATGATGAGTTTGCCAATCTCCAACAAGGATATCGCACCTTTCAAGAATACCTCAACAGGTTTACTCAGCTATCCCGCTATGCACCAGAGCTTGCTCTGACTGTTAAGGTGAAGAATAAGAGGTTCATACATGGACTTCAGCGCAAGTACCAGAATAGGGTAATGAGCCACGTAAAGCTTGCATTCGCCGATATGGTTGATATGGTGTATAATTATGAGAGCTTGGATTTGAGAAATATGCAAGTAGATCGTGCAAAGAATCAAGCGGGCAACAAGAGCAAGACTTCAGAAAGGCATCTCGATTCAAGCAACACGGTAGCAAATGCCAAGCCGCCAACAAATAGACCACCCACGGGAAGTTACTACAACTACGGTCAAGCTGGCCATTACTCCAATGTATGCATCGCTCTGAAGCAGTAGAAGACCAACCAAGCCAGCTCGAGTCAGAATTCTGGTGATAGGCGAGAGTGTTTCAACTGTCATCAAAATGGGCATATCAAGACCAATTGGCCATTGCTGAAGAATGCTCAGGTTGCACATGTATATGACGGGTGAACCCGCCAACTGCTACTCCGGGAGCAGGTAAACCCAATGTTTTGGGAGGTACCCTTACTATTAAAAATATTCCTGTTTCCGTACTATTTGACACTGGTGCATCACAAAGTTTTATTGCAAGTAACATTGTTAAAAAGTTAAAGTTAAATCTAAAGAACCTTAAAGAATCAATAAGAGTTCACAATCCGATAGGAGGTTCTATTATTCTCAGTTCATATCGTAAAGTGCCTATCTCTTTTTCTCGATACCGATTTCCTTTCAAATTGATCGTCCTGAATTTCTCCAAATTCGATATTATTCTTAGGCTAGACTGGTTAATGAAATATAAGGCAGAAGTGAAATGCGCCGAGAGGATAGTTGCAATTAAAACGAAGCTTGGAGACATATTTATATCGTGCCATGGCTCAGACTCAAATAGAAAAGAGTTTTGGTCTGCACTGGAAGTTATTCCCAATTTGTTAGAAAATATTCCTATCGTCAAACATTATGCGGATGTGTTCGAAGAAGTCAATAACTTACCTCTGCAAAGAGAAATTGAGTTCAGGATTGATCTAATTCCGAATGCCAGGCCAGTAGTACATTCAATTCGAACAATGACATTAAAAGAAAAAGAAAAATTGGGTGATCAAACTCTTCAACTGCTATGGAAGGGTCTGATCAGACCTAGCTTCTCTAATTAGGGTGCAGCGGTAGTGTTTGTTCCTAAGTCAGACGGTACTCTCCGATTGTGTGTTGATTACCGAGACCTCAACAAGCAGACGCTCAAGAACAAATATCCATTGCCCCGCATCGATGATTTGTTGGACCAATTGAATGGTGCAAGAGTATTTTCCAGGATGGACCTAGCTACAGGTTTCCGTCAACTGAGAATTGCCGAAGAATGTGTTCCTTTGATAGCTTTCAGAGGTCCAGACATATTTTATGAGTGGTTAGTAATGCCATTCGGGTTGTGTAACGCTCCATCTTACTTCGTCGATTTAATGAATAGAGTGTTCAGAGAAGTCTTGAATAAATTTGTTTTGGTATTCGTCGAAGATATTTTAATCTACTCCAAGTCAGAAAGTGAGCATGAAAAACATTTAGAACAAGTGTTGGAGATTTTGAGAAAGAACATCTTCAAAGCTGAATTCTCTAAATGTATCTTCTAGTAAGATGAAGTGAAGTTCCTTGGTCACGTCATATCAATGAGAGGAATTTTTGTAGATCCAAGCAAAATTACAGCAATTCAAAATTGGAATCAGCCTACTACACCCCCAGAAGTCCGAAGTTTTCTTGGATTAGCCAGTTATTATCGGAAATTCATTAAGGATTTTTCGAAGATATCCGGTTCATTAACAAAGCCTACAAAGAAGCACGAAAGATTTAAGTGGACTCTAGAATGTGAGGCAGCTTTCTAAGAGCTGAAATTAAAATTGACAATTGCTCCAGTATTAATGATTATCGATGGCAATCATGATTTGATGGTATGGACGGATGCTTCTATTGGAGGTCTTGGTGTGGCATTAACGCAAAGAGGCCAAGTAGTTGCTTATGCTAGCCGTCAGTTGAAGCCACATGAGATGAATTATGCAACTCATGATCTTGAATTATTAGCCATCGTGTTTGCTATGAAAATCTAGAGACATTATCTATTGGGTGAGAAGTTCGAATTATATACCAATCATCAATCATTGAAATATCTGTACACCCAGAAAGACTTGAACATGAGACAACAATGTTGGCTAGAATTTTTGCAGCGTATGATCTAGATATTCTGTATACGCCGGGAAAAGCCAATGTGGTTGCGGATGCGCTTAGCAGAAAAACCACAATCATCGCCAATCTTATAATCACGCCTTCGTTGATTGATAAGATCTCTGTACTTCAGAAAGACGATGAATTTATTCAGAGGATTAGCAAGAGGATCAAGGAAGGTGAACCCTCGAGTTTTCAGATTGATAACCAGGGATTTCTGAGGTTGAAAGGACGAATTTGCATCCCCAATATTTCTGAGCTCCGAAGTGATGGATGAATGTCATAAGTTTAAACTTAGTATCCATCCTGGTGTGAGTAAGATGTACAATGACCTCAAACGCACATTCTGGTGGAGGGCAATGAAAAGGGACATTTCTATATATGTTAACCGGTGTTCTACTTGCCAACAAGTCAAAACGACCAACAGAAACTGGCCAAATTGTTGCAACCGTTGGAAATTCCAAATTGGAAGTGGGAACAGATTTCCATGGATTTCATAGATGAACCAGGAAAAGAAATGACAGTATTTGTGTGATCGTAGATCGTTTCATGAAGACCGCCCATTTCATACCTGTCAGATCCAGTAGAATAGCTCAAAGTCTAGCACAGATTTATTTCAAAGAAATCATTAAACTGCATCGAGTCCCCATCAGTATTGTCAGTGATAGAGACCCAATTTTTGCTCGTAAATTCCGGGAAGCATTCCAAACAGAATTGGGAACGGAGCTGAATCTAAGCATCGTCTATCATCCTCAAATAGATGGCCAAACTGAGAGGGTGAACCGTATACTTGAAGATTTACTGAGGGCTTGTGTTATAGATTTTGGTGGATCTTGGAAGACAACTTGCACTTAGCTGAATTCTCGTACAACAACATTTATCAAGCAAGCTTGACAGTGTCACCGTTCGAAGCATTATACGGTAGACTGTGCAAATCTCCCGCATGTTGGGTAGAACCTGGAAACTGACTTGTATTGGACCCCGATATGATTCGCGAAGCTTCGGACAAAGTCAAATTCATTAAGAAACGATTACAAGCAGCTCAAATCCGACAGAAGAGTTATGCAGATTCTAGAAGAAGATATTTAGCATTTGCTATTGGTGATTATGTTTATTTGAGGGTTTCTCTGATGAGAGGAGTAGTCTGATTCGGTAAAATTGAGAAGTTGGCATCTAGATTTGTTGGTCCATTTCCTATACTTGAACGAATTGGAACTCTTGCTTATAAGGTTCAATTACTTGATTGGTTTCCTGGAGTAAATGATGTGTTTCACGTATCTTAACTCCGAAAGCACATGCATTATCCAGATCTAGTTGCAGAAGAAGCCGCGCAACAGGACTTGGAAATTACTCCAGAATTAGCAGTTAGAAGAGAGCCGATAAAGATTATTGGAAAAGAAACTAAAGAGCTAAGGAACAAGAAGGTTCATTTAGTTAAAGTGCAGTGGAGTGGAGATCCTAGAGACTGTACTTGGGAGACAGAAGAAAGCATTAAGCAAGCTTATCCCAGTTGCAGAGTGGGCATCTCTGATTAGCTTCGGTGCAAGGTACATTTCAATACTTTGCATTTCCGTTTTGTTTCCTACTTTAATGTTGTTTCCTTTCCGGGGATAAAAAGTTTTAAGTGGGGGAGATTGTAACAACCCGGAAAATCAGAGCCAATTCAAAAATTTTAATTTGGCTATTTTAATGAATTTGGAGTAATTGGAATAATTTATTTTAATTAAATAATGAGTTAGAAATAGTGCGGTAGTTTGAAAATTTGAACTTTGACTGAACTTAGAGGATGCAAAATAAAACGGATTTTAGCGAAACCAAAAATATTTAAATCTGTTTAAGAATATCTTTTTAATAAACCTGAAAAATCGAAATTTCAGAGCGGGAACCAAAAGTTATGGCCAGTTGAATATTCAGAATGGTTGCTATGGGATAAATATAGCCCTTGAAAATAGACATTTTGCAAACGACCTCTGTTTTCAGCGAAACCACTTTTGTTGGATCCGGGATGTCAATTTATTGCTAAGATTCAAATTCCATAATTTTTGGAATTAATATGTAAGTGTAACAAAGGAAAACGTGTTTTTTTAATTTTAGTCAAATTGGATCGACCAGAAAATGGCCATTTTTCAAATGGTCTCAGAATTCGACGAAATCAATTTTGTTGGGACCGTATCGTCCCAACGTAGCTAGATTTATTTTTTGCGAATTTTTAGAATCAATATGTGGCTACGGCAAATTAAAATGTATGTTCAAATCCAAATTTGAATGTTTTATATTTTAATTTGAAAAATAACTGACTGTAAACGTCGAATGGGCTCACGAAACATATCCCATTGTGTTCGGGATGGGGGTATTTAGCTAGGGGTGACTGTCGTTGGGTTTGAATTGGGGTTCGTTTGGAGAAAACCCTAGTTTAGAATTAAATAAATAGCTGGCCAATCATATTATTCCATTCATAATTAATTTTATAAAAAAAATCAAAAACCCCCGACTCTCCATCGCGACCGACGACGGAAGTTTTTCCCCCTTCCTAGCCAATTTCGGTAGATTCCGTTCAGCAGTCCCCCTTGCCCCAGTTAAACCTTTTGAAGTCCTTCTCCTCCTCTTCAAATCAGTACCAACCTCATCACCTCTCGTCGCCCCTACATCAAGATTCACCTCCACGAACTTCGGGTCTTCAAACCACCGCCCAGCTCCAACCCTACCGTCGAGTTCACCGTGGTTGGGTCTCTCAGGCGCGCGACTACGAGCACTCCATCGTGGTGAAATCTGATCAACAAATCGCTTCACGGTTCTCGTGATAATTCAAAACCTAGTTTTGAATCAAACGTGAAGGTATATGGCAGTGGTTTTTAAAACTATTTATAATTCTTCGAAGTGTTGCAAATCATGATTTTAAAATAAAAATCATATCTTTTTGCTATGTTGTCGAAATCCAGTGAAACCAGAGATACTAGACTCGTAGCGACGTCATCTACATTCTAGAAGAAGCTAGAACACATTCCGAGCTTGCTACAATTTCCGAAAGGATTAAAACCGATGTGAGACTTCTAAATACAAATATGGAATGGAAATGCGCTGTATAAATTATATAAACGAAGTATAAATTATATATGTGTTGTACACCTCATGTATGAGCGTTGTATAAATTATATGAGCGATGCATAAATTATACATGCGTTGTATGAATCATATATGTGTTGAAATGGAAATGAAATATATTTATATACGTATATATATACATATATATACTCCCCTCATCCACAAACAATGGACAATATGAATTGATTGATATTGGCGTGAAAATTGGTTGATAATGCAAATGGTTGAAAATTAGTTGATATGACGAATGGTTGAAAATAATTGTTTGTGGTTGAAAGAAATTGTTTGTGGTTGAAACGAGTTGGAATAGTTTGTGGAAAATTCATATGATACAAAATTGATCTTAAGTCATTTAGATGAGTCCATTATGGAACGCCGCGAGGCCTAATTAGTGGAAGGAGCCGTACTCGGGATGGTGCCGGTTTTAAACCCCCTACCGTTATGCTGCCGAAATTTTCAGAAATATCTATATGTTTGAATTATTTTCGTGTGTTGAATATTCATGTGATGAATAAATTGCTTAGATAATAAAAATCACATTTTTGTTATGCGTATGAAGTATATGAAATATTCATGTGTCGAATAACGTTCATGTGTTGAATAAATCCTTTGAAAGATATAAATCACATTTTATCATATGTATGGACTACGTAAAATATTAGTGTTTCAAATAAATTGTTTTAACACCAAAAATAACATTTTTATTATATGTATGAAGTATATAAAATATTTGTGTTTAAAATAAATTGTTTTAACAATAATAATATCATTTTTATTATATGTATGAACTATATAAAATATTCATGTGCTGAGAAGGATTCATGTGTTGAATAAAAGGATTGAACAATAAAATTCACATTTTTATTGTGAATATGAATTGCTAAAAACATTCATGTGTTGAATAAAAATTTTGAACGATAAAAATATCATTTTTATCATGTATACGACTCACTAAAGATATACATGTGTTGAAACATATTTCTATTCGCCAAAAATATCATTTTATTCTATGAATGAAGTGTTAAAAATAACCTGTGTTGAATTAAACATTTGTTCGCTAGAAATATTATTTTTAGATTGGTTCTGCATATATATACATATGTTGAACAAGAAAATGGATTAGCTGTTGAGTAAAGAATATATTAGCATGCCCGACAAATAAGTAAGCCTTAATGAGTTGGCTACGCGATTTTATTGTTATATAAACTCCTATGAATGCCATTGGATGCGGAGTGCTGGTTGTTCTGTGTGAAATCATAAATGCCGCCATAGGATAGTAACAATTAATTTTGAACTGCACTACATGGTATACTTCTTGAAGATAACATACCCTATCATATACCACATAAACATTTGGAGCTTATGTGACGAGGTTGAAGGTATACCATACAAGCGAGAGGCTTGTATGGCGATGACGATATTTGAGGTTGAACTGAAGACTAATACGGACTATATAAATGTAATGGTAAATTGCCATATTAATAAAAACCAACACGGGTCTGGAGATGACAATAAACTCGTCTCCCTAGTCATTAAGGCACAAATACCATTTATAGGGTGGCGAGAATTTATTCTCTGGAGTTATGATCTATACACACTCCTTTGTGGACACCAGAATATATCACTATAAATATGTGTATGCTTTTTAGGATCTATTGGGTGCCTAACACGGCCCAATAAATTTCCAAACCCCTTCACATCCAAAGGAGGTTATGGCGAAATTTTCTGAAATTTATAGGCATTAGTGAAATATTTGAAGTGAAAATTGATATAGGAATCTTCGAATGAATTATATTTATATATATATATATATAAATTAAATAAACGAATCACGCAGTTGCAGTTCGTGTTTTGGAATCGTAATTTTAAATGATTATATCGAGAGATTCGACCATCGGATTTCCCCGAAACCAAAACCGTTGGGTTCGCTTTGGAAAATTCTTTCAACGATATAAAATTTGTTTGGATCCAATGGTTGGATTGTGTGAAATGTTTAATTCGAATCTGAAAAAAACAGCACCAGAATGAATTATATTTATATATATATATATTATATAAAACGAATAAAAGACGCTGCAGTTCGTGTTTTGAAATCGTAACTTTAAACGATTATATCGAGAGCTCCGACCATCGGATTTTCCCGAAACTGGAACCATTGGGTTTGCTTTGGGGAGATCTTTCCAACGGACTTAACATCGTTAAGATCCGACGGTTAGATTTTGAGAAATGTGTAAATCAAATTTAGAGAAAAATAATGCCAAGGTCACATTATGGCCTGAAACATCGTTTAATTAAATGGCGCTATTTTTAAATAAATAAAAATAGCGAAATATCGTTATAAAATATTATAGGCGATATGAAATGGAAATAAACCGATTTTACTTGGTTTGCTTAATATTTGGTGGTTGAAGGTGTTTGACATGAAAACTATATAAAGAACTGAAATGTGGATGTTGAATAATTTAACCATGGACAAAATTGATTTGAATTCTAATATACGTGAATTATTTGAAAAGGCCGAGTTAATTCTTATTTCAAACAATTGATCGAGGAATAAAAGTCGAAGATAGGAAGACGGTGCAAGACCTGTGATCTTCACATAGTGTAGATTACTACTGATGCCTTTGAGATGGGTTGCTCCCTTGACGAGGTTACAGTGGTAGTGGTCTGGACGTACTTGTTGATCGTTCGGATGTGCGAGGGCCTCTCTTCCGTATTGGACATATGGAACGAAGAATAAGGTGCCTTCGATTTCGTTCAGACCCAGAACGGGCTTGTAAATGGTTGTGTGTCTTACGTGTATTCTGTGCTATATTCTTTGATCTCTACTAAATATATGTTTGTTTGGTAGCGGAGAATTTATTCTCTTGCTTAACGCCCTTCTCTGATACATACGAGCTCAGAGGTTGTATATTGGTGGATATTAGTGGTATGGTGTGGATTGACAGCGTGGCATTCAAAGATGCAAATGATCAAGGCTTTTGTTGAAAAACTGAGTCTTGTGGTTGATGATCAAATACAAAGATGCAAAGTTTTGTATATATCTGAGACGTACGTAGCTTTGTGTATGACATTAATTCACGAGCCTCGCACCCCGGTATGAGTTAAAAATGGAATAAGGACCGTTGGGAGAATACGACGTTTCTTTCCAGCTATGGGTGGTGTCAGCGTTTTACTAGCCCTGACATTGTTGATTATTATAGCTTTGTGGATGTTGGAATGTGAGGCGCCTTGCTTGTATCGGTCTCTACAGAGCCGATGGATAGGTCTGATAGGACCGGGAAACGTGTGTTCAGGAATAACTAATCCTTGAACGTAACGGAGGAACGGCCCAGCCGATTCCAAGGGTTCTCTGCGGGGAATCCTAAGGCATTTGCTAGAGTGTCTCGAAGCCGGCGAGGAGTATATCCCTTGCCTCGACTCATGATGGAATCCAAATTTCCAATAAAAAATTACGGATTTGATTGTAACTTATATATAGCGACATAGTAGATGGTAGCTATGCCGTCTAGGATTGATATTTATGATTGAATTTTTTCTTGAAACATATATGCACTAGTAATAATAACAAATGATTTTGCATTACATGTATTAAGTACATTTTTTCCCTTATAAGGTAAAACTCTATCCTCTGGTTTGCATTGCATTGTGTGATGGGACTTGAGTCTTATAACGGCTTCATTTTATAAAAAGCACTGCGTTGTTCAAAAGATTTACTTTATTTCATGCACTGGCAATCACTGGAGTAAACCCGTTCCGCGAAAGTGGCATGGTCCTATGATTTGCCTTGTTGTTTATCGGTTAAGTAGATTTCTCATACCAGTCCCATGACTGACTCGTAATTTGTTTCACTTTGCAAACTCAGGTGCCCTTATTTTCACACGGGCAGCATAGTGACAGGTGATAGGTTATATTTTGGCTTTTGCATTGCAGCATGGAGTGCACCTTTTGGCTTGTATGGCGAAGACTAGATTTCTCAATATTTTGGCTATTTGATATTCCTCCATTAGTATCTTATGTATATGATTCCGCTTATCGCGATGTAGACAGATTTACTTCTGTTATGTACTCTATGATGTATATGTCCCAGCAATCTTGATGTAGACTGATCATTTCCTTTTATGCACTAAGTTGTATCCTGCACTGTGCTACTCTGATGTTTATTACATTTTATGATTCCGCTATCATATTGATATAAACTTTTCTATTTCATGCTTATGCTATTATCTGTACTCTGCTAATGATGATTAATGTGTTATATTCCAATGATTAACCTTAATTCCGTGATACGAGGTTTCGGGATCGTCACAATTAAGTACCATTTCACGTTCAAATCTAATTAAGGATTTAACAATCGCCTAGAGTAAAACTGGTGGTACCCCATTCTCGATAATTTCCTGAATTTGGTAATTTTAGTTATCAAATTCACCTTTCAATCTATTTAAAGATTCATTAAAACTCTAATTCAGTTTTAATTTCCAAAAATCATTACTTAATGATTATTCAAAGTTAAAAAATAAGTCTTATCTTTAACTGGGTTAAAGAACTAATGTCATTTAAAACACAACTCATGATAAACCCAAAATCACATTCCAATAAGAATGGAATCTTCGCGGAAAACATAACAATATATATAACCAATATGAACTTCCATATCCAACTGATAATATAAATGGAATAACGGCAAAGTCTTTTAAATTCCATTTATAGTAACAGTCTTCCTCCATAGGAGTTCACTTCGATTATTACTGAATCGAATTCCATTCCATTCTAATTTATTTTATTAAACTGGAAAACTTTTCTTTGGAAATCTCCACTAAATCTTTTATCAAAAAGATTTACAAATTCCAAATCATATTTCGCTATGAATCGGGTTAAAGAACGAATGTCGTTAAAACACAGTTCACAATATACCCAATTCACATTCCACTTCAAATCCAATTAAATGTTAATTAATTGGTAATTCTTCTCTACATCTTAATTAAAAGATTTATTCTTTTCACACGGGGATTAAGAATAGTGTTCTAAAGACCCCATCCCATCAGTCTCGAACCGTAAATTAGTAAGAGAACAATTCCCTAAGTATTAATCCCAAAGGCCAAAACCAACATCAGATCAATACCCAATGAGCCATTCAACTTAGCTAATCTCCAGTTAGTTTCTAATTTTCTTAACTCCATTAGGTTTAAGAACAGTATTATTAAAGTTACCATTCACGACAGACCCAAAATCTCATTCCATTTGTTAATCGGGTTAAAGAACGAATATCGTTTAAAAACACAGTTCACAATAAACCCAATTCACATTCCATTTTTAGTCCTATTATTGAATATATTTGGAAACTCTAACAATGTTAATTAAAAGTTTTATTCTCTTCACATGGAGTTCAAGAATAGTGTTACTAAAGACACTGTTCAAGACAAATCCAAAATCCCATTTGATATTAAATACAAGACTCTGAATAGAAAATATATCGGCTTATATTCAATATCAAATTCTGCAACTAACAAATATCATATCGGAAATAATGATATAAATATATCCTTCAAAAATTCATAACAATATCTGTATAATCACGAAATCCAACATCAAAATATTCCGAAGACAATTTTGATTCAAATTCATTCCAATTTATATATTGGTAATCCTGGTTATTTTTAAAACCATTCCAAATCCAATTTATTTTATTTAAACATTATTCGATTTCAAATCTAGTTAATAACTAGTTCATTTTGATAAAAATATATTTTTATCAATACAAATATGGAATTTTTCATCCCAATTCTTTCCAAATCATTTATTATGATTTTACACAAATTATTGATATTTTTTAATAATTTTGTCAAGGCCCGTACAGTCAATTTCCATAAACGGCCATCGAACTACACTTGCAGCGGCCTTTTCCAAATTTGATTTGTGCATAATTCCAAATCCAACCATTAGATTTCAAATTTCTTGTATTCGTTAGAAAGCTCTTTTCGATACGAACCCAAGGTTCTAGTTTCAGGAGAATCCGACGGTCAGATCTCTCATAATGTCCATTCGAAGTCAGTGGTCGAAATTCGCGAACTGCTGCGGTGCGACGCGTTCTATTCAGGCTATTAAATATAATATATATATATATATATATATATATATATTTCATCGATTTCCATTTAAAACGTACTTTATAATTTCATTTAAAAACGATTCTAACTTCATTTCAAATTTCAAACCAAATTTGAATATTCCTTTATAAATTCGTTTTAAATTCATTTTAAAACGATTTCAATTTCATTTCAAATTTCAAATCAAATTTGAATATTCCTTATCATTATATTATTTAAATGATAATATTTTCGAAATATTTAATTTTTGAAATCACTTTTCGATATTCATTATAAAATCGACAAAATTCCCGTTCGTGTTAAAATGGCAGTTAACTATTTAACACGGCTTCACATTTAAATATTCACTGAGTATTATTTTAAAATATTCGTTAATTCTGAACTAGAATTAGACACAGTCAATTACCATATAATTTTATTTATTTTAATTTCGTACACGCATGTACATAACAATAATCAAACACAGTCAACCATCATCCAGAGTGCATTACACAACTGTATAAGCGTTAAATATAAATAATTAACGCTTACAACAACCTGTCATGCCATCGATTGACATAAAACTAAACAATTGGGATTAGTGCATGTCAAATATCATCCCAGTACCCGTGTGGGGTTTCAATCACCACACCAATTTTATTTGTGCAGTTGGGAGATGTGTAAAATATATTGTCCCAATCAATATCAGTTAAATGTGTGTACATAAACTAATCGTCTGATTTGTAAATGAATATTTATTTTCATTTACTCATTAAAAATTATATTTTTTTACGATAAAATATTTTACTCTACATACGAATATTTTATATAATCCATTTCACATCACAAATAATTTCAAACAACACAATACAATCAAGCAAACAAGTTGTCCATGGTCTGTGGACGACGTAGAGCAGCTCATATAGGCAGTTATAAAATAAATAACTGTACAGAAATAATTTTAGTGAGGAGTTCTAACCTTTGGGTTCCGCTTCACCATTCTTTAACGGACGATGGTTTGGATTTACCTGACATTCCAACCCCATCTTTCCACACTTTTCATAAATAAAAATCACATTTTTATTTCTATGCTATAAGGATAAAAATCACATTTTTATCATTTTGCTATATTTATAAAAATCAAATTTTTATAGCGCTTTATATACAATAAAAATTATATTTTTATATCGCCTTTCAAACAATAAAAATCATATTTTTATTTCAAATCCATATGTATAAAAAATGTGTCTTTTTATAATGTTGCTTATATATATAAAAAAATCACATTTTTATTTCAAAGCTACATATATAAAAATCATATTTTTAATTCGCTACCTATATAAAAATAATATTTTTATATTCTTCATTATATAAAAATCCTATTTTTATATTATGAAAAATCATACTTTTTTTATAAATAAAAATCAAATCTTTTCTTATATAAAAATATAATCTTTCCTTATATAAAAATATAATCTTTTCAATGTTAAAAATCCCATCTTTATTAAGATAAAAATTTAATCTTTACTATTATAAAAATCTAATCTTTGTCTCGCTATTATATACATAAAAATCCCATTTTTATCATGTTAATTATATAATAAAAATCCTATTTTTATCATGTTATTTTATATGTAAATAAAAACTGAAAATAAAATTCAATTGGAATTTATTTACCTTGAATGAAGAAAGAAGGGGTTAATCGGCAAGACGAGGTGGAGCAAAGGGGGAAGTGGCGCCTCTGACTGGCGGTGGCCCCACAGTTGGCCGGAGATGGCTCGATGGGGGTAGCAGGGGAGACGGCAGGCGCGGTGGGGCCCTCATCTACTGGAAACGGCAGGTTCTTCGTGGATTCGAGGGGCTTCAAAAGGGAGGAGGACGTTGGAGGAAAAGAGGAGGCCGAAGGTGAAGGGGTTTGGTCGGCGGCTAGCGGCGGTGGGGGGGTTTGGACGTCGGTGAAGGGGTCTGGGATTGGGGATTGCATTGTTTTTTTTATTCGATTTCAGCGTTGACTGATTTAGAGAGGGAGGAGAGGGCATAAGGGAGGTTATATAATTTATATTTTTATTTATTTTATTATTTTATATTCCCAAAAAGCAACTTTTTATTTCGACCTCCAAACGAGACCCATCGACTATCGTCCATAACTAATTACCCCCATTCCGAACGCAATGGGATATGTCCCGTAAGCCAATCCAACTGTTTCGATCAGTTTCCATCAAAATTAAAATATAAATATACAGAACGGTCAATATTGATTTTAATGTACATTTTAATTTACCGGGCCCACATACTAACTCCAAAAATTCCAGAAAAATAAATCTGGCTATGTTTTGACGATACGGTCCTAACAAAATTAATTTCGTCGAATTTGGAGACCTTTTAAAAAGTGGTCATTTTCTAGTCGATTAAATTCAAGCTGAAATTACCAAACACATTTAAATTCACCACACTCACATATTGATTCCAAAAATTATGAAAAGGAATCTAGCAATAATTTGACATTCCAGATCCAACAAAAGTGGTTTCGTCGAAAACGGAGGTCGTTTGCAAAATGGCTATTTTTACGTGCTATATTTCTATAGCGACTTTTCTGAATTTTCAGCTGGACATAACTTTTTATTCCTGCTATGAAATTTCAATTTTTCGGATTCATTGGAAAGATATTTTCAAATAGATTCAAATATTTTTGGTTTCACTAAAATCCGGTTTATTTGAATCTTGTACATTCATTTGAAGTTTGAAATCGAATTTTCGAACTACCGCGCCATTTCAAATTTCTTTTACAATTAAAATAAATATTTATATTCTAACTTAGATTTAAATAAATTTATACGTTCTAATCCTATTCAAAATAAATTTCTAGTCGTTATTATTTAAAATAAATCATTTTAAATATTCAAAATTCATTAAAATTGCCAAAATAAAAATTTTAAATTGGTTCTGATTTTCCGGGTTGTTACATAAAGGGTATTTGTAACGACTATTATCGTTTAAAATATACTTTATAACAATTATAAATGTTACTAGACATATGTGACAAACTATTATCATGATCATTGTGACAGTTATAACCGCAATATATTTGTATATTACCATAGTTATAACCATTACAAAGCTATGATTCTATCACACTTATAACTGTTACTACTGAAAAGTTATAACCTTTGTAACCGTTATAATATTTATTTTTATAACATTGTTTACTATTTTAAGTATTATATATGTACAGTTGTTCCTATTAGTATGAAAAACTGACTATTTCATGTAATAAATTTAATAACAGTTATAACTATTACAAACTTGAATATTATACCAGGCCTGTAATAGGTACTTTCTTTAAACTAGTAATAATCATAATATGCTTCAACTAATTTAATAAAGCATTTACAAATAAGAATGCGACTACCTTGTTTTTTGAAACCCAATTAAATTGGTTAATTCATATAATTTTGAATACATATTATGAAAAATAATTTCAATATGATAATAAGTTGAATGTGACATTATATTATGTTGAAAAACGGGCTTTGTCAATTTATAGTCTTTAACAAATTTGTCAAAACGAGATTTTATAACTTGTCAAAATTGATTTAGTTTAACCACTTGAAATTATAGTAATTTGTATTTTGAATTTGATTTGAATAAAAAAAAATGTTTTAAACTATAGAATGTAACTATAAATTTTATTGACAAAAATATATCAGCTTTTTTCAAAATTAGCTATTCAAACACGTATTAATAGAACTATTTTAAATATGATCATTTTAAATATTAACTATAATTATAAATTTTAAAATAAGAATAATTAATTTGAGTTATTAATAAGTTTTTTGAACATCTCCGGAATTTGATCACTTTGATTGTCGCATATTAAAACGGTTAAACGATAACATATATATTGATATGTAGTAACATATATAATTGTATCAAGCTTAAAACACTTAAAAAGCATGACAAAGGTGTCACAAAGGGTTAGACGGAAACCGTGTTCTATAATCCATGGTTCTTGGTTTTCCTAGCACCCGGTGTTCCTCCTTCTTTTTTTACCATTTTACCCTCCCCTCATCCTATAAAAGGACCCTTATCCCTCCTTACTTCTCATTCCATTCCACTCTTATTTTCTACTTCTGCTAGTTTCCACGGCCTCCAAGCCTATTCTTCCTCCTCTCTCTCTTTCTTTCCCTCTTCTCACCCTGTTTCTCTTCTCTTCCTCTTTTTGGCCATGCATCACCCTTCTTCCACCACCAAAAACCACCATCTCCCACTCCTTCCCTTGGCCCATCATTCCCTCCACCTCCTCCTCCTAACGCCGCCCTTACCTCCCCACCAAGCCACCTCCTCCTTGCGCTACCTACCCCTACCCCTCAACCATCGCCTATTCGGCTTGTAACCCCACCACCACCCACGGACCATCTCTACCTCCTCCTCACTCTCCTTCTATTTTAAAAATATATATTACATATATAATAATATTATTATTAAAGAAGTCGATGAGGAAATTTTGTTGGTTTGGAGCAATCTAGGTTAGCTCGGAAGTTCTACCGTAAAGTTAGATGGAGTGGAACCCCAAGGTGAGAAAGTCTACACTTCTTTTTTACATTATGGATGTTATGTTGATGACTGTAAATATTGTAGTTAATCAGTTATTAAATGAGTATAAGTGTTAATTACTAAACTCTTATGCATATACCATGTGATATATATGTTATGTGATGGTTGAACAGATGATATGGATGTTGTAATGGTTGTTAGTAGTGATACTATGTGATATTACACATGTTACGCCCATATATAAATATATATATATATGGAATTATATGGGTATTGATTAGTTGTCATGCTTATCGGGTAATATAAATGAGTATTTTATTCATTTAAATATAGTGGAAAATAAATGTTGAATTTTTCCATTCGAAATTGGATATAAATGAAATTGAAGTGACTTTGAATTTTTCTTGTAAAGGTTGAAATTTTATTAAACTAGGTTTTGATATTAATAGTGTGTTCAAGTTAAAATGATCAAATTGATTTCGTTTTCAAATTTGAAGGTTGGTTTGGCTATGTAGAAGGTGTTTTAAGTTAAACCCTTTATTCCAAATAGCATATATATTATTTAATTAGTTTCCTGGAAAATTTTGATTTCAAGAGATTAACTTTTGGAAAATAATTATATTTTAATAATTAAATAATAATATGATAATAACTAAAAATGAATATTTTAATTTTAATTTGAAATTATGAAATATTGTTCTGAAATAGTCTTATATACGTTTAAATGGTTTTCAAAATTATTTTGAAGTAAATCAGATTATTTTTAATATAAAGTTAAAATACGATTAAAACAAAGCTTGTCGCACTATAGGAGTTCGTGAATTTCGACCGTAAACTTTAAACTGACTTAAAAGACTCATTTTAAATCAAATTTACCTGAAATAAAAAGCGTTGCTTACTTATAATAATATTTTCCAAATGGAAAAGAATTTTTCTAATTTCAGTTTATAGTTTTCAAGTTATGTCCAAAACAGTTTTAAATAAAATTCGCGATAGTGTAGTTAAGTGACTGAATTTGGAAATCAACTAAAATGACTTTATAAAATTATTAAAGACATGGAATTTTTTTGATAGATCATATTAAAAGACATCAAAGTGATTTGGATGGAAAATATAGAGTTTTAAAGTTACTTTTATCAAACTAGTTAAATAAGCCTTTTTGTAATGCTTTTGTAAATCTTCTACGACACTTTTTACCAATATTGAAATTTAATGATTTTAACTTAAGAAGTACTATCCAAATCCTAAGTAAACCATTTCAAATGAATAATGAAGTATTCTAATAATGATCTGGGTAATGTTATTTCGAAATATAATCTGATGAGGTTAATCTAATTTCCAATTATAAATAAATTGGATTTAAATAGAAATAATCATTGGGTATTCGGTACTGGAATCCATAATCAAACTTATAATATTTGAGGAACTTAAAAGATATATATCCTGTTATTATGTTTATAGTATTTGTTGATTATTAGAATTGATATTGGATATAAGCTGATATAATTTTTGTTTAAATATTATATTTAATATCAATCAGTTTTGGGTTTGTCGTGAATGGTGTCTTAAATAACACATTCTTTAACCTGGTTAAATATTAAGTTACGTTGGGAAATTAGAATGTTATAAACTTTATTTAGATTAATTTAATCTTTATATTACAGATTTATGAGTTCAAAAATTTAAGATTAAAAAATAATGATATTATATAATCATTGTTTAAGAAATAGTTTTGAAAAGAGAAGCTAAAATTTTTGTAAAGGTTAATGAATGGCTTTGGATAATTCCTAAAGGAAAATTAAGGAATCAATTTAAGTTTTATCAAGTTAGGGGAAATTATTATCGTTGGGGAATGAGACTTAGCAATCCTGTATTTCCATATGGTTTTAAATTAACTCTCATTATTCGAAAAGACCGAGATTGGATTTCTATCCAGAAACCATTTCGAATAATGATACGAAGAAATAGAGCAAATGAAGATTTTGAAGATGGTGTTGAAGACTGGAAATATTCACATCGAAAGGGCTGCTGTTGATGTCTCTATTGGGAGGGATCCTATAATGAGGTTTTTATATAGCAGTGGTTCCGACGTACTTGAAGAATTTTCGGATTTGCAAGTGCTTCTCTCCTTTATTGAATGAGGAATAAATCGCCTTAGGTTTCGTTCAGATCTAGAATGGACATGAATGGATATGTGTCTAACATTGTATTTTGTAATATATTGATTGATCTTTACTAAACATATTTCTGTTTGTGGTAGAGGATATGTTCTTTTAGCTCAACGTCCTTCTTTGAGACTTAAGAGCTCAAAGTTGAAATGGTTTATGATTATCAATTATATGTTATGAAATGATAGTGTGGCATTCCAAGTGATTGAGCGATAGATGATCAACACATGGCTTTAGGATAAAACGTAGCTTTGTGTAATGAGATTTCGTTAAGCTTCATAACACAGTAATGGCCTAAAACCGGATGAATGTGACAAGGTTATATGGGTCATTCCTATTAGGGTATGGTCATTCAGTTCTTAATAAAAAAAGTGATACCATGGTATGAATCCCAGGTATATACTTATGTAGAAAAATGAGCACTCGTTTAATGGTTGGTAATGATTGGGGAATGTCATATTCGAGTTACCATCGGGCACTATCAACAATAAGGGATGGTCCATCCTTGTGTTGGTAGAAGATTCATCGGTTTGTTTCCCCAAAAACATCCCTCTAGATGTGTTTCCTTCGGAAAAGGAAGATCCTTTGCCTTGAATTGTTTGCATCCAATTTTCAGCTACGAGCCCATGTGGTTTTAGTTGTATACCTATACGTCAACATAATAGAGTGAAGAATTATGTTGGCAAGATTGATACATTTACTTGCAAAGTGATTTTCCACGCTTATAGTAATATCAAATGGTTTTCGCATATCAAGCATTTTCGGTTATCATAAAGATAAAACTAGCCCATTTGTGTGCATTTGCATTGTGTGATATGGAACGAGACTTATGATAGCTTCATTTTCCAAAAGCATTGCTAATTTTATGCATTGATATTCATAAAGGAAAAACCAATTCTGTGTTTATACGGCATGGTCTTATGAATTACCTCATTTTAAAAAGAATAACTGTTTTAAGTTTCTCACACCAGTCTCATGACAGACGAAGAGTTTAATATTCTTCCACCTAAACACTGGGTGCCAATAATTTTCCACACTGGCAACCTAGTAGTTGTGGTTTGTAGAATAGTCTTGGATTCAGTTTAAAGAAGATGCTGGAATTAGGAGTGGAGCTGTCAATTGGATCATATTTACGTTCTTTTGCTGAGCACTTGTGTTTTCTATTGTGTAATATTTGTACCCTGATATCTCATTGCAATATGTAATAAGAAATTGTTATAGCAATGAGGTTATTTTGTTTTTATTCTAATGTGTAAGTACCCTTAACAATCCATCTTTATGAATGTTTCGAGTTGGTTCAAATACTAGCTTGAACTGAACAACTAGGCGGGTCGTTACAAAAGTGATATCAGAGCTTTGGCTTATACAAAGCTTATGGGGTGTGTCTCATTAGAATTGAAGGAAAGAACTCATCAAAGATGGGATTAAGAAGAGTAACTCAATAGAGATAGGGTTAGTAATACCCAAGAATGAGTTACAGAGTATTATATATAAGGAAATGTATTTTCAAATAAAAATGGGTTGGTTTTGAAAAGTTATAAAAGAATATGATTTGAAAATTATATTGATTTTGAAAGAATTGGTTTTGAAAAAAAACATATATGGATAACTTGAATAATTAAGATGGTTGGAAGATTAGAATTTCACAATTTGAATAAAGATGTTCATGTGTTTATTAACCAATTAAAGCAAATAATCTAAGAAAAAAAAGTTGAGTGGTTTGGACAAATCAAAAGAATAATGAAAATATAGGAAACTTGGGAAAAACGTTAAGAGTAAATCATGTTTTGAACTTAGTAAATTTGGGAAGAACTTAAAATTAAGCCATTTAAGTTGGAATAAAGAATTGAAGTTTTCAACGATTATGGACAACTGATAAAATATGTAATAAGTTGTATAGACAAAAGCAGTTCGAATACCTTGTGAATTTAATTTCACTATTTAACTACAAGGTATTTGCCGATAAGGATAAGTGAGATCTTGAAATATTCTTACCAGATAAACCAGCTATTAAGGGATAATCTAGTAAATTTAATTAGGAAGTAGCTTGGACTCCCCAACAAAATTTCCTTCTTATTAGAAAAGGGGTATGAAGGATAGAATGGTTGGAACCAAAGGTTAATTAACTCAAGGATAAACCAAAAATGTTAAGAGCTAAATTTAAGGGGTATTTGTAAGGCCATTAGAAATAATGATTATGGGAAGTCTTTTAAACATACACCCCTATAAATTTTTGATTAAAATTAGAAATCTCAACTTGGACAATCGATAAGTTATGAAACATGTTTAGATAAGAAAATGAAATATTTAAGTAGGTACAAATACCATGTGAATTAAGTTTCAGAATTTTGACTAAAGTGTATTTGATAAACAAAAGAAATTAAAAGTTAAGAGTTTATCTAACATAGGTAAGCTAGTTTGAAAGATAGTGTAACCTTTCTGTATCTGTTAAGTAAAGGTCAGGAATTTTTCCAAATTAAGGTAAAAGTAGAATTCTCCCATATTTGATAAAAGAGAAAAATATATAAGGGACAAAATGTTTTTTTTTTTTTTTTTGAAACTTTAGAAGAAATAAGTTTCATGACTTCGAGTAATAATAAAGGATATCAAGATGAGATTAAACCTTAAAAAGATAAAAATTTCTAGCTCTATCTTCTTTGTACATTTTGGCGGGGTAAACCATTAGGAATTTGAAAACCTATTGGTTATGAGATAATTTGTATAATTTTGATTTTGGAATAATCTCTGCTTTTTAAGAATGAATAGTTTTTAAGGTGAAAGAATGTAATAACCCATATTTTTGAAACCCAATTAAAGTGGTTAATTTATATACTTTTGAATATATAGCACGAAAAATAATTTCAATATGATAATAAATTGAATGTGACATTGTATTATGTTGACAAACGGGTTTTGTCAATTTATAATGTTTAACAAATTTGTCAAAATAGGATTTTATAACTTGTCAAATTTAATTTAGTTTGACCGCTTGAAATTATAATAAATTGGATTTTGAATTTGATTTGAATAATAAAATAATTATTTTAAACTATGGAATGTAACTCTAATTTTTATTGACAAAAATATATCAGCTTTTTCAAAATTATCTATTCAAACACGTGTTAATAGAACTATTTTAAATATGATCATATTAAATATTAATTATAAATATAAGTTATAAAATAAAAATAATTATTTTGAATTATTAACAAGTTGTTAAACATCGTCAGAATTTGGTATCATCGAGTTGAGACGTTTAAACGATAATAATATATTGATATATAGAAACATACATAAGTGTAGCAAGCTTGAAACACTCAAAAAGCATGACAAAAGTGTCACGAAAGGTTAGGTAGGAACCATGTTTCATAGTCCATGGTTTTGATTTTCCTAGAACATGGTTTCTCCCCTTGTTTTTTTTTACCATTTTACCCTTCCCTCGGCATATACGATCATTACCCCCTCCTTACTACTCATTCCATTTCACTCTTATTTTCTTCTTCTTCTTATTCTTAGTTTCCATGGCTTCCAAGCATATTCTTTCTCCTCCTCCCCCTTTTTGTTTACCTCCACTACAACAAATATACCATATTACAACGGTGCAAAAACGTTATAAAAGGTTTTTACAACGGTGGAGCCACCGTCGTGTATTAAGAAGTTGTAATATACTTATATCTTTTACAATGTTTCTACACCGTTGCAACACCATTGTGAAATATACCATATTACAACGGTGAAAAAATGTTGTAAAAGGTTTTTACAACGGTGGAGCCACCGTCGTGTATTAAGAAGTTGTAAAATACATATATCTTTTACAACATTTCTGCACCGTTGTGAAATAGGGTATTTAACAACTTTTACTCACCGTTGTAAAATGATCTATTACAACTTTTTTTCGCTATTGTAACTTATATACACCTTACTAATATAAAGAATTCATATATATTAATACTAATATGATTCATATTTCAATGCAACAAATATAACTATACGGAATCATTCATATATGTTAATTAACATAATATTCGATCAACATACACATAGTACATCACCAACTAAACCTGTCACAAAAAACATAACCGTTACATCAATCTAACACACAAGAAAGATAGAAGCTTTGTCCACAAAAGATACATGAGCATACCCTACGAAGGCACTCTAACTGAAGGCAACGTAATTTTTATTCCAAGCCACAGTTAATCCAGCAGCTTCTCCAATGGTAGTCATTTCGGAATTCGGCTTCCACAAGAAAGCATCAGGATCCACCGCCGCATCAATCCAAACTTTCCAACCTTGCAGTCCACGGTGGGACTGCGAAAAAAAATCATTAGAGGTGCAAGCTCATATATATTGTTATTGTGACGAAAGTATGAAGGAGAAGGAAACTATAATGATTCGTAAACATGATATTTAAAATGAACAAAAACATTACACATCATCTTAAAACAAACATTACATGTTACATATCTTATTATGCTTGTAATATTAAACGAACATGTTTTGCAAACAGCATTATCGATAACTTTACAAAAAATAAATAACAGTATAATAGCATGATTTCGATCCCAACCAGTATTGAAATTGAAAACTCAGAAACAAAAAATAAAATCAAAGCTGACCATATAAATAAAAAAGGAAAACTGCAAATATGGAAAATTTTAATTGACTAAATCAATCTTATTACCAATTGCTCCAAATCAAACTTAAAAAAAAAGATCACGCAATGATATAAAAGTAAATATATGTGCAGAAATGGAAGGAGATGCTAAAAGGAACTTACCTCAAAATGATGGATTTGAATCAAGCATCAAATCAAAATCAAAACTTTACAAAAATACCTTGATAAAGATCTTAACTTTCCACAAGCTACAGAAGGAAATAGAATAACAAAAAAGGAACCAGATAAAGTAAAAAAATAAACTAACCTTGATGATGAAATAAAATACTGATAAATCCAGATTAGTCCAAAATCTAGATATTGGATCGCTTAAAGTACTCATCACTTCAAAGCCTGAGAACTTTCTATAAGAATAAACAACGGTAAAAATATAATTAAATAAGGGGCAAATGGACAAACGGGGAGAAGTGCTTATTGAGATAGTGATTGAGAAGTGGGCTTAACAACTTTAAAGTCAATGGAACAATGGGTTTATTTTTCGAGTTCTCAAAATTTTTAAGGGGGTACTTTGCAAATTAGGTAGAGGGAGTCATAATGGCTAAACTCGGTACATTTAATTACCATTTTAAATTTGCAAGGACACTGCACTTTCAAATTCTTGTGACAACTAAAATGACAGATTGAAAGTCTCTCTTGCTAACTTGAGTTTCTAAAGAATTGACGTGTCAAAGAACAACTGTAGTAACTTTATAATTATTATTACAACCATAACTATGGCCTAGCATACTTATTAATACTAATTACAGTCTAACCAGAAATAATATAGCATCTCAACTAATAAATTCAAGCCATATGATATCCGAGATCTATTGACAAAAATCTAGCACCTGATATATAAAAGAGATTCATGGTGTAATCATACGTATATTACATACCTTGATATCCAAATTAAATACTCTCTGTTGTGATTAGCGAGACTTCTTGATGGTCACATGAGCCAAGAACGGATCCTTTCTATTTAGTTCCTCGTAAGCACAATCCTAGAGCCTTATAGAAAATGTCTAACTTAGAGATATTAAAAGGATACGATTATGTACCAAATAAACGACAAAAGAAAAGAAAATAATGGGATAACATACCTGAAGAGAAGCCCAGCCTTTGGTAATATCAACCTATAGGCCCCCTTAACCCAACCTTATCACTACAAAAATAAAGATAAGTAGAGACGTTGTTATTTAGTATTTAATTAGCAGAATTTGTCTCAATTTTGTGGTTGAGACAAACTTGAAACAAAAAAAGTTATCTTTATAATCAGGTCTCAAAAAAACTAGAGGCAACACGCATTGGTTACAAAAACATTAGAACATTGACAGTCAATTCTGGAAGGCTAAACCTTCTTAAATAAGCCTTAACCTATGTTTGGGAAGTAGCTTTTTCAAATGCATGCTTCAATACTATAATACTAGAATCAAATCCTGTCATTTGTGAATGCAAATTATTAGGCGTTGATGATTGATTAGTAGCTGAGTCACTCTTATACACAGAAGCGGCAGCATCATGAGGTAACACGACGAATAATTACTCCATCGTTTTTAAAGAATGTGAGCCACCCTTAATCTGTGGGCCACCACTTCTTGGACGTGGTGGAGCACCATGGATTTGAGCTTTCTGTTTAGGCAACACAACATAAGAGTGCTCCATTCGACTAGCACCCAATATACTACAATGGATTGAAGACTGCATCCCTATGTCCAACCATGAAGGATAATTACTAAATTACATAATTCAGACAAGTTGCTTTAGTGTTTCATTAATGATAGATATCAAAATAGACTGTTTTATACAGCGAAATATCAGCCTAAGACAATTTGAAACATGTTACTGTAGCTGTTATGCTGGTTATTGTAAATTGAAACACAAAGTAACAAGCAACTATAATTGATGCAAATAGCTCCATAATGTCAGTAGTCGTTGAAAATCGATTAAAATATGATTAACCCTAAAAACTGACCAGAAACGCTTTGACGGGTTAAGCAGCGTTGAATCAAAAACAAGCGGATATCTTATCTCATAGATAAGCATAAACAGGGGAGGAAAGCAAGTGACAATCAAATCCAGTAAGACGAAAGGAACTCCGAGTAGATCTATAGATTACTGCATCAAGTAAGAGTGAGAAAAGGAGATACTCTGCTGAACAATTCCACATTACTGCACAAAAATCACCGTCGAACCAGATCCGTAACAACCAACTCAGGGAAGACCAATTGGGAAGGCAACGAGAATGGGATTGGTGAAGGCGGTAGAGGACATTGACGTCAGCAATCAGCTAAACTTTCTCAAAAAGAAGTCGATGACTAGAATACGTTAGATCTGGAGGGAGTATATTTGAAATAAAGGAAACTGAAATTGGGGAAGGGCTTCAAACAACGATGGAAAAAGCCACGCTTAGGGAAGAGAGAGCGAAAGGAGGAAATGGGAACAAAAAGAGAAAAGGAGAAATGGTAGGGGGCGGCTGTAAAAACCTAATCAATAAATATCGATATTTTTCAAGACTTATTGATAAGAAATTAGCTTGGACAAAAAACTATTTACATAAGGACATGTGGACAGTTATGAAGCGATTAATCAATAAGTATGTGTTATGATCTCTTATGGAATGATTTAAAATGAAATGTCCAAAATTAACTTTTCATTTTTTTTAAGTGAATCACAAAGAACTTGGTTTGAAAGCAAATATATTATGATTTTGTTAATTAATAAAGAATTTCATGGTTCTCAAATTTAATTCATTTTATGAAGAAAGAATAAGATGCTAGCTCAACGATTTTATTTGAAAATTGAATTGAAAAGGTATTTGATATTTAAGATGAAATTTGTATTTTGAATTGAGAATTATATTTTAATTATGTAATATTATTAATTATTAATAGCGATCATTGATTATTCGTGATTATCATTAATTATTATATTATAATTATTAACTATTTAATAGTAATTATGTAATATTAACTATATTTTTTAATTATTCTTCTGAATTTCTAAGTATTAAATATTACAGATTGATTATTGATTATAATTTCCTAACTGATTATTAATAGTAATTATTAATTATAAATAATCAATATAAATGTATTAAATATTAATTATTGGTTGTTAATTATATTAAAATATAGTCATATATTACAACAGTCAAAAAATTAAAGTAGTGATAGGCCTTTATTACAACTGTTAAAATAACACAGTTGTTAAAAATAAGTTTATTACAACTTTTCTGGAAAAAGTTGTAAAAAACATTTATTACAACGGTGCTTTTACCACCGTTGTAATATGGTGTTTTTGTTGTAGTGCTCTTCTCCTCGTCCTTCTCTTCCCCTCCTCCCATCCTCCTTTAGACCATGCTCCATCATCCATCCATTACCAAAAACCACCACCTTCTCCTCCTCACGCCGCCCCTACCTCGGCCCCACCAAGCCACCTCCTCCTTGCACCAACTACCCCACCCCTCAACCACCACCTATTCGCCATCGAATTCCACCACCACCCATGGACCCATCTCCACCTTATCCTCCTTCTATTTAAAAAATATATTACATATTTAATAATATTATTAAAGAAGCCAACGAGAAATTCTATCGGTTCAGAGTAGTCTGGGTTAGCTAGGAAATTTTACCATAAAGTTAGATGGAGTGGAACCCTAAGGTGAGAAACTTTGCACTTGTTTTTTTATATATAAGCGTTATGTTGATGGCTGTAAATATTATAGTTAATCAGTTATTAACATAGTATAAGCCTTAATTACCAACGCTTATGCATATACCTTGTAATATGTATGGTATATGATGGTTGAATGTATGATATGGATGTTATAATGATTGTAGTAGTGATACTATGTGATACTGTACATGTTACACTCACATATGTGGAATTATATGGGTATTGGTTAAGTTTCATGCTTTTTGGGTAATATAATTGAATATTTTATTCATTTAAATATAGTGGGAAAATAAAAGTTGGAATTTTCCGTTCGAAATTGGGTAGAAATGAAATTGAAGTGATTTTGAAAAACTTTTGTGAAATTTTAAATTTTATTGAACATATATTAAACAGTGTTTTCAAGTTAAAATGATTAAAGTAATTTCATTTTCAAATTTGAAGTTTGTTGACACACTTTTTGGTCAAAGCTGTCACACATGGAATCTCTAATTATTAGCGTGCTCAGGCACTAAGAACATTGTCAACAAAAATGAAGCAGCTTGGTCGAAATCACAATATCAACATAAACAGGCCCGAAATTCCTATCATACGACCTCGTTTGGGCCCGAAATCATCAATTACAGAGCTTTGCTCCGTAACTTTTGCAGCCCTCTGAATTAGCTTTAGGTTGAGCTTTTGTTTGGGCAAAACGGACTTACGGTTTGGAATAAGCTGCGCGTAGAACTTGGATTTTGGATTTTGGAATTGGTGACATTTCTGCTCGGCTCGCCCCCGGCTCGTGACTGAAAATAAGCGAACGTGCGCAGAACTTGGATTTTGGAATTGGTGACATTTCTATTCGGCTCGCCCCCGGCTCGTGGGACCCACCTCGGCTCGTGAAGACCCCCCTCGGCTTGTGGGACCCACCTCGGCTCGTGGCCTAACCTGGCTCGCCCTCTTTTCCTGCTCGTGGTACACCCCTAGACCATTACCTGACCCATGGACCTGCAGCAACGCGTGGATCTTGACCTATTCTCCAGGCTACTTCTGCTCCTACCTTCCCAGATTGGGTGCCACGCATCAGTCACGAGCTGGTCCTCCCAGGATCTCTCTTACAGTTATAAATACAAGACTTGATGATAAATTAAAGGGACTTTTTGGCTGGGACTTTCTCCTATGTCTCAACAGCCTCTGCAATTACTGATTGCAAGGATTTTGCACCTTTCTACATCTAAATTCTTCACTTGTAATCTAAATTAACACATGGATTGCGCGTTTGCATGGAACTTCTTCCTGTAACCTGTTAGTACAACGATAAGATTATAAAGTGGACGTAGGCTACATCTACAACTGAACCACTATAAAAACCTCATGTGTTCCCTATTTTTGTTTTTGTTTTCGGCATTATGTGATCTGTGATCTGCATTTGGGTGTTAGTACCATTTTAGTATCTAACAAAGTTCGGTATGTCTATGTAGAAGACGTTTTAACTCAAACCGGTTATTCCATATAGCTTATATATTATTTAATTTGAGTTCGTTTGGATTTCAAAAGATTAATTATTGATATTTTGATAATTAAATAATAGTAATTAAAAATGAATATTTGAATTTCAAATTGAATTTATGAAATATTATTTTGAAATAGTCTTATATATGTTTTAAATGTTTTTCAAAATTATTTTGAAGTAAATCAGATTATTTTAATATAAAGCTAAAATACAGTTAGAATAGAGCTTGTCACGTTGCAAGAGTTCATCATTTTTGACCGTAGACTTTAAACTGACATAACGGATTATTTTAAATCAGATTTACCTGAATTGAAACATGCTTACTTACTTATAATAATAGTTTCCAAATGAAAAAGAAATTTTCTAATTTCAGTTTGTTGTTTTCAAGTTAGGTCCAAAACAGTTTTTAATAAAAAAACGCGGTAGTGCAGTTTAATGATCAAATTTGGAAATCAACTGAAATGACTTTGTAAAATTATTAAAAATATGGAATTTTTTTGATCAATCATATTAAATGACTTCAAATAGATTTGGATTAAAAAATTAGAGTTTTAAAGTTATTTTATTAGACTAGTTAAATAAGCCTTTTGTAACATTTTTGCGACACTTTTTTTAACCAATATTGAAATTTGATGATTTTAACTTAAGAAAGTACTATCCATATCCTTTGTAAACATTTTCAATGAATAATGAAGTATTTTAATAATGGTTTTGGTAACGTTATTTTGAAATAAAACCTAATAAGGTTAAAAAAATCGATTATAAAATAATTGGATTTAAATGGAAATCATCCTCGGATATTCGGTATTAAAATTCGTAACTAAACTTATACTATTTAAGGAATTTAAAAGGTATCTATCTTATTATTCCGTTTATAATATTTGTTGATTATGAGAATTGTTATTGGATATAAGCTGATATAATTTTTGTTTAAATCATATATTTAATGTCAGTTGGTTTTGGGTTTGTCGTGAATGGTGTCTTAAATAACATCATTCTCTAACCTAGTTAAAGATTAAGTTATGTTGGGAATTTAGATTGTTATAATCTTAATTAAGGTTAATTGAATCTTTATATACATATTTATGAGTTTGAAAATTGAAGATTAAAGACTAATTATATTATACGATCATTGATTAATAAATATGTTTGAAAAGAAAAGCTAATATTTTTGTTAAAATGTTAATGAATGGTTTTGAATAATTCCTAAAGGAAGATTGAGCAATCAATTTAGGTTTTTTCAAGTTAATGGAATTTATAATTTATAAGGAATGAGACTTACAATCTTGTATTTCCATATGGTTTTTAAATAACGCTCATTATTCGAAAAGACTAGGATTAGATTTTTATCTAAAAACCATTTTGAATAATGATATGATGAAATGGATCAAATGAAGATTTTGAAGACAGTGTTAAAGACTGAAAGTCTTCACAACAAAGGGTTGCTTTCTAATGTCTCGCTTGGGAGACATCCCGTAGTTTTTATATAGTAGTGGTTTAGATGTACTAGGAGAATTTCTAGATTTGTAAGGACATATTTCCTTTATTGGACAAGGAATAAAGCGCCTTCGGTTTCGTTCAGACCCAAAATTGACTTGTATGGATGTGTGTTTGACATTTTATTTTGCAATATATTGATTGATCTTCATTAAACATATATCTGTTGGTGGCATAGGATATGTTCTCTTAGCTTAACACCCTTCTTTGAGATATACGAGCTCAAATGTGACATGGTTAGTCATTATCAATTTTGTTATGAAATGACAGTGTGTCATATACCAAGTTATTGAGTTGAAGACGATCAAAGCATAGCTTAGCTTTATGCAATGGGACTTTGTCAAGACTCACAACCTAGTAATATCCTAAAACAGGATGAATGCGGAAAGGTTATGTGGGTCATTCCCATTAGGGTATGGTCAATCCTTTCCAGATAAAAAGTGATACCATGGTATGGAGCCAGTTATTTACTTATATAAAAATCTAATTTATGTGGATGATGGAAATAAGCATTCGGTTAAAGGTTGGTTATGATTGGGGAATGTCATATTCAAGCTACCATCTAGAATAATCAACATATAGGGAAGGTTCGACATTGTGTTGGCCGAAGATTCATCGGTCATTTCTCCGAAAGCATCCCTCTCAAGGTGTTTCCTTCTCATAAGTTCCTTTTCCTTGGCATTGTTGGCACCCAATTTTCCATTACGATCCCATAAGGTTTTAGTTCTATACATATACGTTAACATAGTAGGATGGGGTATTATGTGGGGTAAGATTGATACATTTATCTGCGAAGTGATTTTCCACACTAATAATATCAAATTATTTCGCGTATCATGCATTTTTGGTTATCCTAAGGAGAAAAATCGCCCATTGGCGTGCGCTTGCATTGTGTGATGTGGGACCAGCCTTATAATAGCTTCATTTTCTAAAAAACATTTGAATTTTGTGCATTGGTATTCATAATGGAAAAAACCTTTCTGTGTTTATACTACGTGATCTTGTGAGTTACCTTATTTTAAGAAGAATAATTGTTTTAAATTTCTCGCACCAGTCCCATGACTGACCTGGAGTTTATTGTTCTTCCACCAAAACTCTGGGTGCCCCTAATTTTCCATGCGGGCAACCTAGTAGTTGTGGTTTGCAGATTAGTCTTGGAGTCAGTTTAGAGCAGATGCTGGAATTAGGACTGGAGCTATCTTTTGGATCATATTAGCATTCTTCCGCTGAGCATTCGTGTTTTCTAATGTGTAATCATTATACTCTGATATTTCATTGTAACTTTGATGTAAGAAATTGTTATAACAATAAAAGTTCTTTTGTTTCTATTCCATTGTGTAAGTACCCCAAACAACGCGTCCTTGTAGATGTTTCGAGTTGGTTTAATTTCCGGCTTGAACCGAGCAAAAAGGCGGGTCTTTACAAACAATTTACAACATATGTATTACAATATCCCAAAACAAATACAAAATATCACAATTTATATCCTAAAGCAAATTCCATTTTGACAAACATCAAACTGTCACAATTTTACATACAACAATTCATCATCCATAACAAATATTAAATAACATCGGTGTATCATAATTTAGCATACAACAATTACACAAAATACAAACGATAAATAGGCCAAATTGCAAATCCAACATCGATAAGATCAAATAGCGTACGTATACTATAAGACTGAAAAGTGGCACTAACACCCAATGCAGTGTGAAATCTTCACAAACACATATCAAATAATGCATAAAATAGTAAATAACAGGGGACACACGATATTTTTATAGTGGTTCAGTTCAATCCAAGCCTACATCCACTTTATAGCTTCTTAAATTCTAGTATGTTACAGATACAAGCCTGACAATTCATTAGAACTTGTCATACAAGAGCTATTCATTCAAGTTTCTACATTAGACCTTGTGTTACACTAGAAAAAGGAAAAAATAGAATGTTTATACACAATCCTCGTGTTGTTTGAGTGGAATTAGCCTTGAGGTGGATGCAAAGTCCTTGTACTTTGATAATGGTGGAGGTCGTGCAGAGAGAAAGCCCAAAAGATCCTTGAAAATGCCTTCAATTCATGTATTTATAGGATAAAAGGTGGATCGGGTCGAATGCCACATGTCGAGCATCCAGGTAGCCTCAGAGATGTAGTGGGGAAAGTGGAGAATGTGTCTACATGGCCAGGTGGAGTTTGACCCAGTTTTGTAGGAGATAGACATGCCTACGGAATAATGCCACGTTACATGCTGGAGCTGTTTCAGGCGGGTCGGGTCAATTATATTAGACCTGGTGCGGTTCGAATGTATTAGACCCAGGGCGGGTCGAATGTATTAGACAAGGAGCGAGTTTGAATGTTTTAGACCTAGGGAGGGTTGAATGTATTAGACCTAGGCCGAGTTGAATGCATTAGACCCGAGGCAGGTCAAATGTATTAGACCCAGGGCGGGGCAATTGTATTAGACCGAAATCCGAGAACCGAAATCCGAAAACTAAGATCTGAGAACTAAGATCCGAGACCCAAGATGTAACACCCCACGTCCATTAATGTCACTCACAAAGAGTATGCATTAACTTCCATGGAGGTTATAAGTGAATATAGAACAGAAAAATTACAACAAGACAGATAATAAGTAGTACTTGAAAACTAAAGCTTCATTTTATTGCAGCTGAAACATGTTTATTACATCACAAAACCATTAATCAGAGTCAAGTACATTATCCATCTTCATAAAAACAAAATACATAATCCCATTACACAAATAGCCATTAAAGAAGATAACAAGCTGGAATTTACTTCAATGGTCCAAGCTTTCCAAAAAGAGATAAAGTAATCCAATCAAACTCCACAAGAGCTGGGCCCAACCTGAGGACCTGGAGGGGGGGGAAAAGGATAGAATGGAGGGGGGTCAGACATAAAGTCTGGCGAGTATGACAATTCTAACAATACTATTATCAAAATAACTAGACTAAGGCATAAGCTGGAAGACAAGTAAATGTCTATGAACTATTAGGTATGGAATGAAAAAATAAAGATAACGTGAAGGATAACGTTAAAGATAACGGTAAAGGCACACCTAATTGCTAACGAATGATTACTACACTGCACCGCACATTACTACACTGCACTGCACCAGTCACCCTAAAGGATGATCCCACTTGCTTCACACAGAAACTTTATAAATAGCCTTACGTACCCCTAGCTGACTACATAGGTGTCGTCTGCCCCTATCTCCGCTAGGTGTACCCCACTACCCTCTTAGAAAATTTATAAGTAACTTCGTGTACTCCTAGCTGACTACATAGGTGTCGTCTGCCCCTATCTCCACTAGGTGTACCCCACTACCCACTTTCGATCGGCTCTCTACTCGTAGATACCCGTGCTGGCCCCACAGTGGGGTGTATCACTCCCGTAAAGTGGCAATCCGATACAACTTGAGAATGCACGGCTTATACCTACACGATGCAACAACGTCTTACCTACCAGCCCGGGTCCACACACGCATACGAAACCCGTTGGACTTGTGTTGCCACCGCTCCCCGTTTTGGCCTCTTACAGTCGAACCCAACATGTGTGTCCCGTCCTCGACTTGGGTCGAGCCCACAAAGATACGTTTGGGATACTGGTCGAAATGGGCCCCCACAAGCTACCCACCTGAGCTTGTCACTAGTATATCCCACTTAACCCTCTTAGTCATGTTCATTTACATGTGTGTTTGGTTAAGTCTTACTAATCATATTTCACACGCCACTAAGGGCACCCCCTAGATTCCTCATGCCACCCAAGGCACCTACTTAACCCCCATGTCCCACCTTACATGTTTATCTGGTTAAGTATTTCTTAATTCATTCAGGCCATAACCTCATAAAGACCTCTCACATTAGACTGGCATTTATGGCAGCTGGATTTTCCGGGCGGGTCCGGGCAGTCTTACACCATAAAAGAGTCTAACCTCGTGTCATTACAACCGTTATGCTTTAGTTTAGGCCTAGGACCTCTCACATTGGGCTGACATTTGTGACCACTGGATTTGCCGGGCGGGTCCGGGCAGGTTTACGTCACAAACGAGTCCAACCTCGTGTCCTAAGCATTGATTAACACTTAAAATCTTTTACCCCAGTTTTAATAATTCCCTATTCAAATTATTAATTAAGTCAACTTTTAATGATGTCCATAATTGACTCAATTATGGCCATCCACTTATGGCATGCAAAATCATATCAATTGCACCCCAACTTTTTAATATTAAATCCTTAATATTACCCCTACCCCACGTTTATACGTTCGCTTATTCAACGCATAATATAGGCTAGACTTGTATAGTCTAACACCTAGCACAAAGATAAATTATCACAACATATAGACAATTAAAATAAATCTAATCATATTAGGGGTGAAACTTGCATAAACTACACATGTTAAGGATCAAAAGGTGTCAACTTGTTAAATGTCTCAATTTACATGATATGATCATAGCCCAAATCTATACATAAACTTGCATATGGGGTTTTTAGGCAACATAATGATGGTGTGAACTAGCATAGGATATCACATATGTCATAGCATAATTCTAGATGTCATAATAGATGTCTTGGCATATGTTCATAAATTTTCTAATCAATCTAACTTGCATATGTGACTTGTCATATAGATCAACATAACCCAAACATGATGATTTAATTAATATGAACTAACTAGCATAGATGGTAACATCATGGCCTTTTTAACATGTATGATTCATCACAACTTAGCATAGAAACGTTCAACATACATAACATCATCATAGCATGATGTACAACATATAAGATATCATCATCACATAACATTGGATTTACAATATACATGATAGCAAAAGGGGTTTACAACAACATATATGATAATTCACATCGTCTATTCATAATCCATTCATAACTCAACCTTATTAAAATGATAATAATCTTGTTAACATCATCATACTCACAATTTAGAGAAGAAAAGAGAGAGTTTTGCTTTGCTTTAGGGTTGAGAGAATTAGAATTGAATTTGCTTTTCTTCTTTCTTAGTTGGCGGCGGCTCCATTGATTTCCACGGCGACGGTAACTATTCTATTTTAATTAGGTTTAGGGTTAGCATTAGGATGTATTTATAGGTGTAGGAAGTTATTTAGGACCATTAGATTAACCCTGAACCATGAGAACCAATCAAATGCAAAATGTGCATTTGAGCGAATCGGCCCACGGGTTGACAGCCAAACACCCTGGATTAACCCCTAGTCGACCCAGCCGGGCTTGGGTCGACCTCAAAAATGGGCCGGTTCGGTTATTCCCCCTCCCAATTCGCTGTTTTGAACTTTTTTGCATATTTATTTATTTAATTTTTAATTATATATATATATCAATATATATATATATTTCTCTGCGCAACCCATTTCACTTAATTCTTTTCTAAAAATTAAGTATACTTTGATTTGTGAATTTTAATGTTATAAAATTACGGGGTGTTACATTCTCCCCTCCTTAAAGGATTTCATCCTCGAAATCTCCAAGTCAAGAAGAATGTATATCCTACCATCTAATCGTCCATCTACTCAACCATTAAACACCAGCATCCATTGTCCTTAAAAGACTTCTAATGCTTTAATGTTTATATGCACAGTGTGTGTATATGTCCATATCTAATGCAAAATTAGGCGGTCTACTGATTCAGTCGACCTCCTTAGTGCAATCCATGATAGTGCCATGCGTCCAATATGTATGCAAAAGATTCCTAATGATACATATTAATTCTATATGCGTGCACAACCATCCACCTGAATGCAGCAACTATATGATAATACAACCATTATACATCCATTTTACTAAATACATCCATATATATGCAATATGCAATATGAAGTGACTGAGCCGATCTGGTGCCTAATAGTGTGTGTATATGCATCCACGAGCAACCACTAGCAAACACTTGCATCCACTTTTTATCCACCATACATAACATGTCTCAAGCACATGTTTCAACCATAGGATTATCCTAACTAAAGGTCAAAGATACTAGCGAGAGGATATACTAAAGATAAGATAAGTACAAGCTAAGCGATAAAGGAGAAATTAAAGGACATACCCTCAAAAAGAAAAGGGTATCGTGAATGCATCTTCTCTTCCGTCTCCCAAGTAGCGTTGCTCTCATCATCTCCCCATTGCACTTTGACTAGTTTGACCTCTCGATTCCTCAACCTCTTGATCTCCGACCCAAGAATGCGCGTAGGAGCTCGTCGAATTGTCGCATCACGCTCTATCTCCACCTCTCTAAGAAAGCTCGGCTCTACCACTTCCGCGGTCTCGTGCAAGCACTTCCTCAAAATTGACACATGGAATACGTTGTGTACACCACTAAGTCTCTCGGGCAACTCCACTCTATACGCCATCTGTCCAATTTTCTCCTTAATAGGAAACGGCCCTACAAACCTTGGTGCTAATTTCCCAACGGACCCAAAGCGAACAACGTTCCGTAATGGAGACACTTTGATAAAGACTATGTCCCCAACTTCAAACTCGAGATCTGTCCTCCTCTTATCCGCATAAGATTTCTGCCTATCCTGTGCTGCTTTCATCCTCCTTCGAATCAAGTCGATCTTCTCCGAAGTCTCCCTAATCATATCGGGCCCAAGTAAGATCTTATCCGTAGATTCCCACCAACATGTAGGTGAATGACAAGGTCGTCCATAAAGAGCTTCGAATGGTGCCATACCAATGCTGGACTGAAAGCTATTATTATACGCGAACTCCACCAATGGAAGATGCTCTTCCCACGTACCCCCAAAGTCTAGGATACATAGCCTTAACAGATCCTCTAGAATGCGATTCACCCTCTCGGTCTGGCCATCCGTCTGAGGATGATATGCAGTGCCCAAACATAACTGAGTCCCTACCGCCTCTTGTAAGCTTCTCCAAAATTCGGTAGTGAAAATAGGACCGCGGTCGCTCACTATGCTAGAAGGAACACCATGCAAACGAACTATTTCTCGGACGTATACAGAAGCTAACCATGGAGCAGTCCTCTTACTCTTTACGGGAATGAAATGGGCGCTCTTAGTAAGTCTATCTACTATAACCCAAATCACCGTATTACCTTTTCTCGATCTCGGTAATCCGTCAATAAAGTCCATCGAGACGCTTTCCCACTTCCATAGTGGAACCTCCAATGGGTGGAGTAACCCACCGGGTTTTTTTTGCTCCGCTTTTACTTGTTGGCACACCAAGCATCTAGCGACATACTCGGCCACGTCCCTCTTCATACCGGCCCAAAAGTAATCTCGTCTCATGTCCATGTACATCTTGTCCCTGCCGGGATGAATAGTCATCTTCGAACGATGTGCTTCGTCAAGAATAGTCTTCCTTTGGTCATCGTCTTTTGGTACACAAAGTCTACCGTCCCTACGTAACCAACCCTTATCATCTAGGGTATACCTACGGAGATGGCTTGATGACTCCCCTCCTTTGAGTTTTTCTACTAACTCAACCAACTACGGGTCGTCTCGCTGTGCCTCGCCAATCCGTCCCAAAAGCGTAGGTCTGACCTGCAAGGATGCTAGCAAACCGGGTACGAAGTCAACGGAAGGTCTAAAGTCAAACATCGAAATGAATTCTAAACTTCGCCGCTCAACAAACTAAGGACTTAAGGATAATATTTTTCTACTTAAGGCGTCTGCCACCACGTTACCCTTGCCAGGGGTATAGGCTATTTCGAAGTCGTAGGACGCTACGAACTCCATCCACCTTTGCTGCCTTAAGTTCAAGTCCTTTTGAGAGAATAGGTATTTTAAAGACTTATGGTCAGTGAATAATTCGAATTTCTCGCCAAGAAGATAATGATGCCAAGACTTAAGCACGAAAACAATAGCGGCCAATTCTAGGTCATGTGTAGGATAATTTTTCTCATGCGCTCTCAACTGCCTTCCACCACAGGCTATTACCCTACCCTCTTGCATTAAGACTGCGCCAAGTCCTGTCCCACAAGCATCAGTATAAACAGTAAACAGCTTACTCCCGTCTGGCAATACTAAGACTGGGGCTGAAGTCAAAGCTCTCTTCAAACGTTGGAACGCATCATCACAATCTACGTCCCATGTGAAAACTAGGTTCTTCTTCGTCAAGCGTGTCAATGGAGCTGATATCTTTGCGAAGTCTTTGATAAACTTTCTATAGTAGCCAGCCATCCCCAAGAAACTTCTCACTTCGGTAGCATTTTTAGGGACCTTCCAATCTTGGATGGCCACCACCTTCGCGGGATCTACAGATATCCCTTCTTAGGAAACCACGTGTCCTAAGAACCGTACTTCCTTCCTCCAAAAGTACACTTAGAAAATTTAGCTTTAAGCTTATGCGCTCGAAGAGTCTCCAACACTTCCCTAAGATGTAGGGCATGCTCTTCTTCATCCTTAGAAAAGATCAAGATGTCATCTACAAAGACTACCACAAATTTGTTAAGGTACTCCCTAAACACCCTACTCATCAAATCAACAAAATATGCTGGGGCGTTTGTCAAACCGAAGGGCATCACTAGCCATTCATAGAAACCGTCCGGAGTCCTAAAGGTAGTCTTGTCTATGCTATCCTCAGCCACTCTCAACTGATGGAACCCAGTGGCTAAGTCCAACTGCGAAAACACTGAGGCGCCAACTAACTGATCGAAGAGATCGTCAATCCTCGGCAGTGGGTGTCTGTTCTTCTTAGTAAGTTTATTAAGTTCTCTATAGTCCACACACAGTCTAAGGGACCCATCCACCTTCGTGGCAAATACTACTGGAGCACCCCACTCCGATATACTTCGTCTTATGAACCCCTTCTCAAGCAACTCCTTCTCTTACTTATCGAGTTCCCTCCTTACACGTGGAGCCATGTGGCGTACTGGCAAAGATACTGTTTTCGCATTATCCACAAGATATATTCGAAAATCTATCTCCCGCTTCGGAGGCAAGCCCTTCACCTCCTCAAACACATCCGAATATTCTCGGACCACTCTAACAGATCGTAGATTTTCCTCATATGCGTCAAGCGATTCTAGATAACTTAGCATAACCGAATTTATGGGATTACAGAAGATTTCGAGAGTGTTGCCAAGGCGAGTCTCGAGCCTAACTACTCTCCTTTCACAATCAAGAACGACCCCATTTCTGGATAACCAATCCATTCCTACCATAGCCCGTGAATCCCAACACATAAGCATCACATCTAAATTCAATGCTAAGTACGGAAATTTTCAAATCCAAACACATCATGGACAAATAAGCTGAGCCCCCTATTGGATTCGAAACAACTAAGGGATCCTCTACTAAACTGGTGTTTAAGAGCAGTGATTCAACTAATGATGTAGAGATAAACGAATGTGATGCGCCCGAATCGAATAAGGTACGGACAGGATGATCAAACAGAAAAACTAATCTTTCAACAGAAATGGTTCTACCTCGTTCTTGCAGTGGTGGGACCGCGAGAGCCTGAACTTGTCCCCTTGCCTGCCCTGGTGCCATAAGAGCCTGCACCTGTCCTCCCGAAGTAGCTCCTGCCCTCTGCCCCTTCTTTAGGCAGTCCTTCACTAAATGTCCCGCATCGCCACAATGAAAACAGCCTGTCTTCTTTTTCTTTCGGCAATCCTTGCTGAGATGGCCTGGTGTCCCACAGTTAAAACATTTCTTCTTTCCCTTGCCGTTATTGTCTTTACCACCCTTCTTGTTTTGCTGTTGTGGTTTCTTCTGATCCCCCTTCTTCTCGGGTGCCTTATCAGCTTTAGCGCTTTTCTCCTCAGGCTTAAGCGCCATATCTACTAACTTCTCAAAGGTGGCCCCCATCGGGATGTGGGTCATAGCCAACCCTTGCAATGGTTCATTCAAGCCATTCACGAACCTTAGAGCCTTCTTCTCCGGCGTGTTTACTAAGTCCAAGCCAAACCTTGCTAACTGATTAAATTTATTGACATATTCTTTCACTGATAAGCTTCCTTGCTTCAATGTCAAGAACCTTTCCATATATAGATTTTCTTCCGCCCTTGAGAGAAACTTCGTCTCGAACCTACGTCTGAAATCCGCCCAAGAGTCAACAGGACGCTCCCCATTAGTGACCTCCCACCAAAACGAGGCCTCTCCCTTCATCAACCAAGCTGCTAAACGAACTCTCTTCCCTTCTTCTACTTCAAATATTTCTAGCAATTCTTCCACCTCCTTAAGCCAATCTCTAGCTTCCACAAACGTTTCTGACCTTTGAAATGGTTTTCCACCCATAGCCTTGAATTCCTTGCACGTCTTTGCAAAAGTATCTACGCGAGGAGGAGAAGGAGGAACGGGTGCAACTGGTGGTGGAGGAACATTGGCTGGTCCTGCAGCGGCCCTAGCCTCTAATAACCTCCTATACCATCCTGGTATCGTTACACCGTCGGGTAGATTAAGATCTTCAGCCATGCTGAAACGAAAAAGGAAAGATTCAGAATGGAGAATTCGAAAGATAAAGATATGGGCTATTGGGGATTATGTTTTTTTTTCTTAAAAACTCTTATCTTTAAATTTCTCATTAAAACATGTTTTTGAAAGCACTTCTTCCAAAAATAACTATTTTTCTAAAGTATTTTTATCTGTTCTGGTAACCTTAAGCTCTGGTACCACGTGTAACACCCCACGTCCATTAATGTCACTCACAAAGGGAATGCATTAACTTCCATGGAGGTTATAAGTGAATATAGAACAGAAAAATTACAACAAGACAGATAATAAGTAGTACTTGAAAACTAAAGCTTCATTTTATTGCAGCGGAAACATGTTTATTACATCACAAAACCATTAATCAGAGTCAAGTACATTATCCATCTTCATAGAAACAAAATACATAATCCCATTACACAAATAGCCATTAAAGAAGATAACAAGATGGACTTTACTTCAATGGTCCAAGCTTTCCAAAAAGAGATAAAGCAATCCAATCAAACTCCACTAGAGCTGGGCCCAACCTGAGGACCTGGAGGGGGAAAAAGGATAGAATGGAGGGGGTCAGACATAAAGTCTGGCGAGTATGACAATTCTAACAATACTATTATCAAAATAACTAGACTAAGGCATAAGCTGGAAGACAAGTAAATGTCTATAAACTATTAGGTATGGAATGAATAGATAAAGATAACGTGAAGGATAACGTTAAAGATAACGGTAAAGGCACACCTAATTGCTAATGAATGATTACTACACTGCACCGCACATTACTACACTGCACTTCACCAGTCACCCTAAAGGTTGATCCTACTTGCTTCACACAGAAACTTTATAAATAGCCTTACGTACCCCTAGCTAACTACATAGGTGCCGTCTGCCCCTATCTCCGCAAAGTGTACCCCACTACCCTCTTAGAAATTTTATAAGTAACTTTGTGTACTCCTAGCTGACTACATAGGTGCCGTCTGCCCCTATCTCCACTAGGTGTACCCCACTACCCACTTTCGATCGGCTCCCTACTCGTAGATACCTGTGCTGGCCCCACAGTGGGGTGTATCACTCCTCTAAAGTGGCAACCCGATACAACTTGAGAATGCACGGCTTATACCAACACGATGCAACAACGTCTTACCTACCAGCCTTGGTCCACACACGCATACGAAACCCGTTGGACTTGCGTTGCCACCGCTCCCCGTTTTGGCCTCTTACAGTCGAACCCAGCACGGGTGTCCCGTCCTCGACTTGGGTCGAGCCCACAAAGATACGTTTGGGATACTGGTCGAAATGGGCCCCCACAAGCTACCCACCTAAGCTTGTCACTAGTATATCCCACTTAACCCTCTTAGTCATGTTCATTTACATGTGTGCTTGGTTAAGTCTTACTAATTGTATTTCACATGCCACTAAGGGCACCCCTAGATTCCTCATGCCACCCAAGGCACCTACTTAACCCCCATGTCCCACCTTACATGTTTATCTGGTTAAGTATTTCTTAATTCATTCAGGCCATAACCTCGTAAAGACCTCTCACATTAGATTGGCATTTATGGCAGATGGATTTGTCGGGCGGGTCCGGGCAGTCATACACCATAAAAGAGTCTAACCTCGTGTCTTTACAACCGTTATGCTTTAGTTTAGGCCTAGGACCTCTCACATTGGGCTGACATTTGTGACCACTGGATTTGCCGGGCGGGTCCGGGCAGGTTTACGTCACAAACGAGTCCAACCTTGTGTCCTAAGCATTGATTAACACTTAAAATCTTTTACCCCAGTTTTAATAATTCCCTATTCAAATTATTAATTAAGTCAACTTTTAATGATGTCCATAATTGACTCAATTATGGCCATCCACTTATGGCATGCAAAATCATATCAATTGCACCCCAACTTTTTAATATTAAATCCTTAATATTACCCCTACCCCACGTTTATACGTTCGCTTATTCAACGCATAATATAGGCTAGACTTGTATAGTCTAACACCTAGCACAAAGATAAATTATCACAACATATAGACAATTAAAATAAATCTAATCAAATTAGGGGTGAAACTTGCATAAACTACACATGTTAAGGATCAAAAGATATCAACTTGTCTCAATTTACATGATATGATCATAGCCCAAATCTATACATAAACTTGCATATGGGGTTTTTAGGCAACATAATGATGGTGTGAACTAGCATAGGATATCACATATGTCATAGCATAATTCTAGATGTCATAATAGATGTCTTGGCGTATGTTCATAACTTTTCTAATCAATCTAACTTGCATATGTGACTTGTCATATAGATCAACATAACCCAAACATGATGATTTAATTAATATGAACTAACTAGCATAGATGGTAACATCATGGCCTTTTTAACATGTATGATTCATCACAACTTAGCATAGAAACGTTCAACATACATAACATCATCATAGCATGATTTACAACATATAAGATATCATCATCACATAACATTGGATTTACAATATACATGATAGCAAAAGGGGTTTATAACAACATATATGATAATTCACATCGTCTACTCATAATCCATTCATAACTCAACCTAATTAAAATGATAATAATCTTGTTAAGATCATCATACTCACAATTTAGAGAAGAAAAGAGAGAGTTTTCCTTTGCTTTAGGGTTGAGAGAATTAGAATTGAATTTGCTTTTCTTCTTTCTTAGTTGGCGGCGGCTCCATTGATTTTCATGGCGATGGTAACTATTCTATTTTAATTATGTTTAGGGTTAGCATTAGGATGTATTTATAGGTGTAGGAAGTTATTTAGGACCATTAGATTAACCCTGAACCATGAGAACCAATCAAATGCAAAATTTGAATTTGAGCGAATCGGCCCACGGGTTGACAGCCAAACACCCTGGATTAACCCCTAGTCGACCCAGCCAGGCTCGGGTCGACCTCAAATATGGGCCGGTTCGGTTATTCCCCCTCCCAATTCGCTGTTTTGAACTTTTTTGCATATTTATTTATTTAATTTTTAATTTATATATATATATATATCAATATATATATATATATATATATTTCTCTGCGCAGCCCATTTCACTTAATTCTTTTCTAAAAATTAAGTATACTTTAATTTGTCAATTTTAATGTTATAAAATTACGGGGTGTTACACAAGATCTGATACTCGGATGGTTGCTTCATCAATGAAAAATCCAAGCTTTCCAATACTTTGTCACTTCATCCTAGTGAATGCCGACCAACATAAATTTATACTCATGTCCTGAGTAGTTGCCTTGATAGAATTCGAGTTGTGACGGCCTTGCCTAAAAGGCGTGTGAACATTTTGCCCTTCAGAACATATTTTTCTTGATGAAGGAGGATGTGTTCTGGATAATCTGAGAAATCTACACTCTATAGAAATCCTAAGTGAATAGTAGTCCAGAATGCTACGATCTTGTTGGTCGTATTAGGTAATAATAGAAATCCATGGTCGTGCTGGACCATATTATAAGAAGTTCAGAAAATTGACGATCACTCGGGATCGTATTAAATCCATAAGAAATCCTAGAAAACCAGGGCCTCGTCAGGCCCGTCCAGCTGCGAGTATAATCCATACGTGCAAAAAAAAGGCAAATAGATATGTCAAATCCTAACCATATTGCTTAACCTTTTCGAGCATAAACCATGCTTGGGCGTCAATTTTGAGTATAAGCCATACCCTAGTGACGTTCGAACCATCCCTCCAAAACCTAGAAGAGGACCTAACCTTCCAGGCATAAACCATACCTGGAAGTTGAGACTGAGCATTATCTATGCTTGAGCCTTATTGGGTTCCTTTGTCAGACCCTTAAAAGATAATTTGATGTTCCTACGTATAATCCATACTTAGGAATCCAACTGAGTCCAAATGATACTCATATCGAGATAGAGCTATACTTGCCACATCCTGCAAGATAGTTCGTCCCTAGGCGTAATACATACTTAGGGTTCTGAGATAAGTACAATCCATATTTTAAGTTGAGATTGAGAACCTTGCCACATCCTGACAAGATACTTAAGCTTGTAACCATAATCCATGCTCGGAAGTACATTTTATTCAATTCAAAATTGATTATAAAGCCAAAAAAATCATGTTTGGTTTATCTTTGAATCCAGAGCATTCCTAGGGACCACATCCTAACCCCATATGTGTGTTCTTCAACTTAGCAATTTATTTGTCAGATGGTTTTATTATAGAGAATAGAATGTGTTCGAGGATTAAATCCTAATCCCCGTACACTTATGAGTCGACCTAGCCATATGGATAAGCAAAAGCAAATAAAAACATAACTTATATCCTAAGAAATGCAGAAAATCCATGGTGGTCTAATCTAGATTAGCTGACAACGATCCCACAAGTACTCGGTCCAGGATTATTCCCACTCCATGGATCAGGAGGTAGCAGCGCGGGTGTAGGAGCTATTGGTTGTTTGACGTACTCGAGTAGCTCTCTGTGTCTAACCTGTTCCACACTCAAGTCTCCCAAATGTCTGCAGTCGTTGGTGTTATGATCGTCTATGTCATGAAATATGCAGTGTTTTCCAAAATCTCGCTCTCTTACATTGGCTCTGTCCTGAGAGGCTTTGGGTAGAGGATAGCATTCCACGTATCCATGTCGAGTCAATTGGTGAAGCACTGAGTTCAGGGTACTTATCATATCTAGGCCATCTCTAAGGTTGAGAATTACGATCATTCTTGGCAGTGGCTTTTCCTTTCCCCCTGTCATTGACTGTTTCAGAATCAGACGGACCTCCATCCTTGACTATGTTAACATCGAGAATGTCCTTCTTGGAATTCGCATCTTCTTCCCGTAGAAACTTTTTTGCTTCAAAATAGAATTCGCCATGATCTTTCGGTGGATCTCGGTGCAAATAAACTTTAAAGTCCGAGTTATCCAGAATATCAGATAAAACTTCCATCAATACCATAAACGGTTCAGGCCGATCTACTGATGCTACTGCAGCGTTGAATTTTTCCAGGAATGAACACAGGGTCTTGTCGGACCTCTGTTTGATTGAAGTGATTGACATGACATCTTGGGTTGAGAGATGTGGAGCCGAAATTGCTCGATAAAACGGGGGACCGACACGTACCAACTGTTAATCAATTTAGATTCCAACTGCCAAGACCACATAATAGCTATGTCAGTCAAATAGAGGGAGAAGCATTTCGCTATGACATTATCTGACACCGATAAGACCACTATGTGGCGCATATAGCGCATTAAATGTACTATAGGATCTGTATTGATGTTGTATGACTCAAAATACTATAGCTAGAAATTTGTAGGATTACGGGTACTCCTGATTTCCCGTGTGAATGAACTGCGATTGACGTTATCCACATCGTTCTGAGAAGTATTGCCTCTCGTAGAGCATCGAATGATGTTAGCTATATGATTTCCATCAGCTAGCAACTATCACTAGTCCTCCAATCCTGTGTTTGTTCCCCCATGTTTGAGAACAAGAGAGCGAGGGAGCACACGCTGAGTTGTCTGGTTTGGATCGAATCTAGGTCTGGGTTGCGGTTCGAGTTGTTTGATCCGACCAGGTTCTTGATTTTTGACCTGATGGCCTTCTTTCTAAGGAGGTGCCGTGGAGTCCATTTGAACTGGAGCGGATGTTGGCCGAACTTGGCTTAAGTTTTTGATGACTCTTAGGCGCCCAACGGAGCGTTGTGAGTTATCATTGCCCATTGCACATCAATGGAGGGGTTTGGTTGCCCCTTACTTCGTTCAAGTCGATTTTGTCTAACTGGTCTGGGATCTCATCCGACCCGATCCGATGGAAAGGACTGTTTGAGTCAAGTTTGCTGCCTTTTGCATTCTCATGGTGCTCGTTCCAGCGAGTAAAGTGTTTTTGCTTGGCCTTCCATCCGTACGAGTGAAGAAACTGTTCATCATTCTTGCTGCTTCCAGAGAAGCTCGTCTTGTCATGTCATCTGTGTTCTCAATTTAGCAAGAACACTATCCATTTCCTCTCTAGTCGTGTATAATGATAGATCACCGTGAGAGGAAGCCTCTTGACTTCCTTCATTCCTAGTGCCTTCTGTGCCAACATCGTCAGCTCGAGAAAAGGTTCCGTCTTTCTTTCATTTGACCATCTATCCAATAACCAAGCAATCTGCTTCCTTTCAAGCTAGAAGAAGAAGTAATAGCATATGCCCCCACCTGGCATGCCAAAATGTTAAGGCGAAAAGTGGCACTAACTCCCAATGCAGTGTGAAATATTCACAAACACAGATCACAGAATGCAGAAAACAGTAAATAACAGGGGACACATAATATTTTTATAGTGGTTCGGCTCAATCCAACCGTACGTCTACTTTATCGCTTCTTAAATCCTAAGAAGTTACAAATACAAGCCTTACAATTCGTCAGAATTTGTCATACAAGAGCTATTCTTTCAAGTTTATACACACGATCATTGTGTTACAATAGAAAAAAAATAGAAAAAGAGAATATTTTTACATGAAATCCTTGTGTTGTTTGAGTGGAATTGGACTTGATGTGGATGCAAAGTCCTTGCACTTTGATAATGGTGGAGGCCGTGTTGAGAGAAAGCCCAAAAGCTCCTTGAAAATGCCTTCAACTCATGTATTTTTAGGCTAAAGGTTGGATCGGGTCGAATGTCACATATTGAGCATGCAGGCAGCCTTGGAGATGTAGTGGGGTACGAGGATAACGTGTCTTCATAGCCATTCGATTTTATAGGAGATAGACGTGTCTAAGTAATATGACCACATTACATGCTGGAGCTGTTTCAGGCGGGTCGGGTCGATTGTATTAGACCCGAGGCGGGTCGAATGTATTAGACCCAGGACAGATCGAACGTATTAGGCTAGAGATCTGAGACCCAAAATCTGAGAATCGAGATTTGAGATCCGAGATCTTAGTTCCTAGAATCGAGACTCGAGATCTGATACCCGAACGGTTGCTTCATCAACGTAAAATCCATGCTTTCCAATACTTCGTCACTTTATCTTAGTGAATGCCAATCAACATAAGTTTATACTCAAGTCCTAAGTAGTTCTCTTGATATAATTCGAGTTGTGGCGGCCTTGCCAAAAAGGCGTGTCAACATATACCATTTTACAATGTGTCATAAATTGACACTTCCGGATCTAGAACTTTCTCTACCTAGAGCCTACAATCTTTATCTTGCTTCTACTGCTTCTGCCAAAGCCTACTATGTTCAACAAATATAATGATATGAGTCAAGACGTGAAAGTAATCCATATTATGCCTTCTAACAAGTATATAATAATATGCTTAGATAATAGAACTGGGCACTGAATTTTTCAAAATAAGCTGAGCAATGCTCGGCCAGTGAAATTGAAATTAAGCCTGTGTGATTTCCAAATTGGAAATTAAGCCACATCCATACATGCACTGGGCCACATACAAACATATTGCTAACAACAACATCATCTACCATAACATAATAGTCAAATTACATCAACTAACAACGACCATACATATTGAACTATTAGCACCTACACAGGATAATCTACAAATAAAAACATAAAGACAATGTTACTGACAACATCAAGTAGCTAGAAAGCTATCCAATCATAGAAAACGAACATTGCTCGGTTTCAGTTTCCTAACAACATACAACACCAACATACTTGAGTGTTTACACATCCAAGTAGAGATGTCAATGAGTACCCGAAAAACACGAAATCCGTCCGTATACATATCCGAAAATGTGAAAAGTATCTGATATTCGAAAAGCGAATATGGATATCCAATATCCGAATTGCTTATTGGATACGAATACGGATATGGGAATATCCATATCTGAAAAAACCATCCTTATGAAAATATGTACTTATATATTTTTATTTTTATGTTATAGTTATATTTATTATTTTATACATAGAAAACCCTTTGATTCCACTCTTATACATACAATACCTATACAGTCATTAGATAGAAATCGAACGTTCCATCCTAAATCCTTATATGTCCAGTTCCACGCTCTTTTAAAAAAATCAAATACCCTCGTCTCACAGATAAACGCGCCGCAATTTCAAAAATAAACTATCACGACACGTATTATATCAATAAATTATCAAACCACAAATTATATCATCAGTTCAATGAGTACAATATATTATCGTTAACTAATGCACAATATTCATTGATTTCTTATCAAGAAAATCACCTGTCTAATATAGGAATTTATCTATATTCCTAAATTAACTAATAATCCACCATTATCACCAAACAGTGGTTAATAAACATATACAAATACACAATCATCTAGATTTATCAATTTACAATTAAAAATCATACCTTAAACAATAAGTTGGAAGACAAATCGGGAGGGGGACAAGCATCAACGGATAGTGGAGGATGGGTGGCAGTGGACGATGGGCGGCACTGGGTTGGATGCGGTGGATGATGGATAGAGGAAGCATGGTTTTTTTTGTTTTATTTCACGTGCTCTTTTCGTGGGAGGGAAAGTGAAATGTTCTGGATCGCGGTCTATATGCAGTTCGGCGATGGTTGGCGACAACCGTCGACGATTTCTTATTTAAGCCGATGTTAGTTATCGCTAGAGTCGGTCGCGTTTTAGAGAACACCTTGTAGTATTGGTTGGAAGCTTGTAATATTTAACATACACAAAATCCAACATTCTATGTGCAATAGGTGTTGTGAGTCAATACACGTAGAATCCAACAGCAACTCATTTGAAGTTGGAAAAAAACGATTCTTTGCTATGTTAAAGGCACAACAAATTTTGACTTATACTACCATGTCTCTGATAATTACGAGCTTGCTGGATATTGCAGTAACGGTTAGAGTGGAGATATGAATGACCGTAAAAGCGCAAGTGGCTTCGTGTACTACATAGGAAATATATCTTCTACATGGATGTCGAAAAATAAGTCGAGTGGCACTCTTTTCACTTGCAAAGAAGAGTGCATGGCTGCTACTTCATGTATTTGTCATGCGATCTGGTTACGAAATCCTTTAAAGGGGTCAAAATTGTCGCAATAGCGGCCGCCCACGATTTTCGCGGACAACAAGTCAACAATCATTATGGGTGAGCATTATTTGGTTAAACCAAATAAATAAAACAAAATCTATTTATTTTGGTCAGTTTGGTTTTGAAATTAAATCGGTTTGTAATCAGCCCAAAAAAATATTAAGTTCGGTTATTGGTGTAACCAAACTAGCTGAAATTTTACTATATTTTCAAATTTATCGATATTATAATAAATATTTTATGTTAGTTTAGTTATTTAAGTAAATTTTATTTTTAGCATATTTGTGAAGAATAATTTTAGACAACATAAAAATCATAAATTATAATACTCTAATCATATATTAAAATTTATTTCAAATTTTTGTGAATATTCCAGCACAAAGTGTAAAACATTTTTAGTTTGTTTTTATCGGGTAATCATCCGAACAAATAAAACTTAATTTGGGTAGTTGGTTTGGTTTTCATTTTTATTGGTTCTAGTTTGATTTGGTAAATTTCATCATCGGATAAACCAAACTAACCAAACATTCACCCCTAGTAATCGCTCTGGACAAGAGTCAAGCTTTTATGATCAAAGCAAACATATTGATACACGTTCTCACTATATTAGCACAACCGGCCATGGCCCAGTGCAAACAGGGTATATGCACGGGGCAACATTGCAGCTAGGGCACGAAAATTCTACTGCGTACAGCAAATAAACGAATGAAGGTAAAAACGTGAAATTGAATTGCGCGTTGGAGAAGAAGGGCAAAGCACACAAATATGGAGGAGGAGAAGAAGACAAGAGGCATATGAAACCTGAAGACACACGCAAGGGACAGAGTGAGGGCAATTTATGAAGAACAATTCAACATCTCAGATCTGATTTTAGGTATCTCTAATTTTTAAATTATCTTATTTAGTTTAATATTTGGTTAGTGGCTAGAATTATGATTGCATATTTTAGGATGACAATACCGATGGTTGATGCCTCTCACTTACCTTGTTTTTAGGTATACCATAATTGTTATGAAAATTTACTTTTAATCCATTTAGCAGGTGTATATATTTTACAGTATTGAATGTTAGGCAGTAGCAATTTAATAAACAATGTCTTGTTAGGAAAAAAGGATAAATCTGATAATGCAATTGAAATTCTTCCTATAAATTGTAGAATAATGACACATTTCTTGATAGTTGATATTGTTCATTTAACTTATTTATCGTTATACTAACCAATTACATCACAACTGACAATACCCACGATTCACATTAAAGTTGTTTTGTAATTTAGCTACCAAATTCATGATTATAACACCACAATATAAAAATGAAATGAGTAAATTAAACCATGATCATAACAGGATGCATGATCAACCGGATAAAATTAAAAGGTGGTTTTAATTTTTTCCATGAAAGCAACAATCTGGAAGTTCTAACAGAAAAACAGAAACAAAAAAGGAGTGAAAAGATTGCCAAATCATTAAGAGGTTCTCTTAGCAAGTATTTTTCAAAAACTACAGATTAAGTTGGTAATGCAGATCAATCTTATGATTTTGAACATAAAATTGGTTCCAATGATATAGAAGAAAATGAGACTACAGTGAATGAACGAGTTAACGATACAAAATAAAATATACATCATATTGAGATTTCACCATAACAAATACTATCCAGTTTTAGAACAATTGAATGAGACCAAGATCATTTCATTAGAACAAGTTTTTAATACATATGATCCAACGATTTTGGATAATATGTATGGAAACAGAAGGGATCCACTTGTTCAGAAGCTTCCTATTAGGAAATTTAATATAACTTACCCTCAAGATGAAAACTATAGGCATTTCTGTACAAGTTATTTTTAGAGACGAATGAGTAAAGGGGAATATCATGATAGAAGATGACTTTTCTATCCTAAGCCGATAGATAAAGTATTATGTTTCTGCTGTTAGTTGGTTAGTAATGAGAGACTGGATGAATTTGAGTGAAAAAATTTATACAACATGAATGAAATAAATAACACAAATTAAATACGCTGCCTAGGTTGAGTTGGAAAAACATGACTAAAATGTAATCAAACAATTGATAAAAATATGCAAGATCTTATTCAAAAAGATAAAGAACATTGGAAAACGTCGTGCTTAGAATAATTGCAATTGTTAAATGTCTTACTATTAACAATTTAGCTTTTCTTGGATCAAACGTTAAAATTTATGAGAACTCTAGTGGTAATTTTTAGGCTTGGTTGAAATGATTGCTATGTTTGATCCAGTAATGCAACATTGTTTCTGTCTCATTCAAGATAAAAAAAAATCATTATCATTATCTTAGCCACAAAATAAAAAATGAGCTGACTGAGATTAATGGATCCAAAGTAAAAAACACAGTTATTTCGAAATAATAGAAACAAAGTATTTTTCTATTATACATGATTGTACTCCTGATGCAAGTAATAAAGAGCAAATGACTTTGATCATACGATGTGTAGATGTGAAAAGTAGTCCAATTAAAGTTGATGATTTTTTCTGGGGTTTTTGAACATTGAAGAAACAACTGGGTTGGGGCTTTCTACAAAATTGAAAAAGGCATTAGACTCATATGAACTTGACATGGATAATATGAGAGGACATGGATATGATAATGACTCAAATATGAAAGGAAAAAAAATATTAGTGTACAAAAATGGTTACGCGTTTTAATCCAAGAGCTTTTTACATGCCTTGTCGTTGTCATTCTCTTAATTTAGTTATTTGTGATATAGCAAATTCTTATGTTGGAGCAAAATCTTGTTTTGGAGCATGCCAATGCATATATATAGTATTTGATAATTCCTCTAAGCGATGAGCTATTTTATTAGAATATATTGACAACCTCCCTTTGAAATCTTTATCGACTACACAATGGGAATGTTCACATAGAAAGATTCAAAGCTATATTATGTCAAGTTTCTCAAAGTAGAGATGCACTGTTTAAATTAGCAGAGATAAAGGATGATGCAAAATTATATCAAGATGATGAAATTTTGGCAAATCAAGAGCTATCAAGTTTCGAGTTCATCTTAAGTTTAGTTATTTGATATGAAATTCTCGCAAAAGTTAATATAGTCAGCAAAAAATTACAATCTGAAGATCTGAGCACTAATACTACGGTAAAATCATTGCAAGGTCTCGTTTCTTTTTTGAAAACTATAGAAAAAATGGGTTTGATTCTGCAAAGAATTAGGAAATAGAAATTGCCTGTAAAATGAATATTGATCAGCTACTTCATTTGAAACTCCAAGTTCGTAGAAAACGTCAATTTGATGAAACTGCAAATTCTGAAAGAGAGCAGCAAACTGCTGAAGAATCATTTAGAACCGATTATTTTATTGTTATAGTGGATATTGCTCTTTCAAAATTAAGAGAGAGAGATATTGTGGTAAAACTTCGATGTCTTGAAATTAAAATCATTAGATGAGGATGAATTAAAAGATTGTTGTGTAAAAGTAGATTTGGGTTTGAAAAATGGAAGTGCCTCTTATATTGACGAAAAAGATTTACATTTAGTGCTACAAATATTACAACTTACATTACCGAGTGAATCATATGATGTAGACAAGCCACAGACGACTATTAAAATTTTGATTTTTTTTGAAAAGTATGGATGTGTTTTCAAATGTGATGATTATATATAAGATTCTCCTAACTCATCCGGTGACAGTTGCATCCGCAGAACGAAGTTTTTTAAAATTAAAATTAATAAAGCCATATTTGCGAACAACAATGAGCCAGGACAGACTTAATGCACTAGCAATCATATGCATTGAAAAAGATATTTTGAAAGACACTGCATATGAAGGCATTATCTATGTTTCGCATCTAGAAATGCAAGAAGAAAACATTTTAAATGATAAATTTTCAAAGAGGAAAAAAGGTACTTGACACACTTCTTCACATGTCGTTTACTTTTATTATTTATTATTAAAATAACGTTATATTATGTCTATTACTTTATAATTATATTTTTCACAAATATCCAAGTTATATATATATATATATCATAATTTGCAGATATATGGAGTGCTAGCTATCTAATGGCACAAAAGAAACAAATTTTGATTTATAGTATTTGAAATAGCTCAAGTCTTGTATGTAAAATTACTTCATATTTAGACTTATTATTTATGATTTTTTGCATTATGACCACGTTATTTTTTTTTTATAATCCATGCATTATTAATCCATAATAGCAGTATTGAGTTTTCTAATATTGATGCCTTACAATATGAAAATTATTTAGTATCGTTATGTATTTTTTTAACCTTGGGAGGCATTATTTAGTATACGAGTGGAAACCCGTGCGATGCACGGAAGCATAAACTTTCAAGTGTTGTAGTTTGCATTTATGAATAAGGTATGGGAACGTGTTGTATGGTAGTGAGAAAAATAATGTAAATGATACATGTATTTGTTAGGATTCAACCGCAGACATTAAATTTTCCGGTAAGTAAATGATTCATGCATAGCTAGTGGTTACAGTTTGGACATGGTGTAAACTGTGTCAAATTTCATGTATCTCTGTTCAATTGATGAAAAGATGTATATATGAAATGCTGAATTAAACAACCATGTATGTGTTAATTTGCATTGATTAGACACAGTGAGCATAGAAATATGAGTATGGAATTGAAAAAAGCATATGCATAGAAATAAAAGGTTATGTCATACGAAATTAACCACACCATAACAAAGTGAACAGTAGTTACCAACCAAAATGATTGAAACAAAAGAGCAGTAAGTAGTAAAAAATAGCATTCTTAAGATGGAGATAAAAAACTGTAGTAGTTAAAAAGTCAGCATAGTTCAAGATGGTGTATGGTGGCACCATAACATGCAAAAGTCAGCATAGTTCAAGATGGTGTAGGGAGATCCTTTGATCACCTCTAAGGAAGTCTAGTCTGACTATATAGGGTAGGAAAGAGCAAGAGAGCAGTACTCGTGTTATAGTCCTTCTTGAATAGCATAAAGCACTAACTTTAAGTGCAGCTATGACGTAGACTCATCCCCTATGATAAGGTGTACTTATAGCGCTAGTGCTGGGCACTTCTCTTTTTTCGCTTGCTGCTTGCGATACGATAATAGCTGTGTTATTGAGCGGGAAAGGGCAGATCCACTTTACGGGAAGGGGAAAGTAAACTAAAGTAGGTTAGCTGATGTCTACGGCCGCAATCTATCTCAAAGGGAGTGGCGATGCCATATGCAAAAAGGAAGAGACTCATAGAATGGCAGAGGCAAATAGAGCTTTTTCACATTTTCGTTAATCCATGAACATGATCTATATAGACACATATATCCATGGATCCATACATCTCGATTGGAAAAGAATCAATCGAAAAAGAAAGAATCACAATTTATCGATATCTTTCTCAAAACAAACAAAAAGAAAGATGAAACATAAATAATGGATAGCATTTTCCTGATAAATTTATAATAAATAATAATGAAAATGTTGTGAAATAATCTAGTTACATGTATGTTTCCAAAGATTCAAGATAAAAGTGCATATGTAGTTGTTGACTCTGTCGTCAACTTATTATTTTCACAATATGGTATCATTTGCCGCAAATTTATTCCATGTTAGCGACACGTTCACATACGCACGTCCGTTGATTCAGATGCATACACCCACCAATCCACGTCAAACAATAGTGAAATTGATTGTTGGAAAATGGACGTTGGCGTCCGACGTGTCTGACACGTCGGGAGCGAACTTGGGACGCAAGACAACGGTCCATTTTCCAAAACGTTGCTTGCTCCTCTTTATAATTCCTCCCTCTTCCTCCATTTCAGCAAGCAACTCCACCTCCTTCCCTCTCCTATTTGATTTTTTGCTGACAAACAAAGCTGCAATATAGGTTTATTTTATATCTTTGTGTTTATTTTTTTGAAATCCCTAATATATATTTTTCTTGGAATTTTTTGATTTTTTTTTTTTTTTGTAATTTCTGTTTTTCAGTATGTCTTCTGATTCTGATTTGGCTACTTTCCAACCTTTTGTCAATTGGACAATGGAACGAGAGACAGTTTTCATCGATACTTGCATTGAATTTTTAGAAAAGCGAACATCTTTGGCTAGCAACTTTTATGGGATGGTCGCAGCAACTTTAAATGACTGTTTTAATCTGGGTTACACAGAGAAACAAATTAAAAACAAGTGGGATAACTTGAAATGGCCATTTTGTGAGTGAGAGAGACTGCTGTGGATATCGGACGGGGAATGAGATTTAGTGAACGATTAGTTGGATGGTACTGGCGAGTGGTGGGATAGCGGCCCAGCTAGAGCATATAGGCGATTCAGAAGAAATGCACTGAAGAAATTTCGAGAGCAAAACCAACTTTTTGGTGGATGTTTAGGCACACATTCTTGCCTATATCTGATTCGTCCTAATGCACCTGTAATGGCTCGCAAATATGTACTATCTGGGTTGACTAAATACACCATACGTCCAACCCAAATTGCACAGAAATACAAATCATTATGAAATAAGAAGAAAAGATAGAAGAACAGAAACAACAATACAGTATCTCACATCTTAGCAGAATAAAATAAAATATATATAACAGCTTCTGGAATAAAAAAAAATTAACTGTATATAGATATCATCATCAGAGTACAACATTTGTTCATCACATAGACAACACAGCGAAATAAACTCTATATATATCTAATATTGAAGCCTCCTACTCCAAGCTCCTCCAAGAATATCTAAAAATGTCTGAACTACTTGATTGTCATACAAATTTGGGCACCCAAGAGTTTAGTGTAAAATAAAAGAAAATAAAATCTGGGTTAGTCATGGGACGGGTGTGAGTAAACTCCAGTCATTGGTTTCACCGTAAAAAAAAAAAATCAAAAGAAAAGATAATCGTAAGACCAATCCACGCATAAACATGGATGGTTTTTACCTTACGATAACTCAAAACATTTCTTTAAAATCAATACTATTCTGATATTATAATAGTTTCTAAATCAAATAAATAAAATTCTAGCAGAACGCTTGCATCTCACGTTTTACATACATAGTATACAACCAAAAATCGTGGGTGCTTATTGAAGATTGGATTTCCAACTATGACAAGGTATGGAACCACCTTCCGATAGAGTACCCCTAGAGGGGAATACACTGGGTTCAACAAGAACATCTTGCAACCCGGCCATCCATGACTGACCACTCATTTCGTTTGATTGTATCGAATGTAAATCACCAACTATTGGGATCAACAACCTTTTTCCTGAAAGGGACAACAATGATAAATTAAAGAAGAAAATGAATTTTCTCTAGATAGGTGATAATACACCCTAATTGGGAGCTACCCACTTAGCCATGCTACTTGCCTGATTTTTGTCATTTCTTGGTTACAAGGCTTAATGTTACGATTACTTACCTTTTATTGATAGCACAGTCACTTTTGAATGCCATATTATCTGATCCATTAATCACTAATTGATTTGCACAAAGATATTTTGGATATTATGCTGAAAGAATAAATTCTCCGCCACCAAATTTATATTTGTACAAACCAACATATGAGATCATTGGAAATACCCTGTCATACATTCGTCCATACATGTTCGTTCTGGGACTGAATGAAACCGAAGGAAAAATTTCCGTTTATCCAACTTAAGCAATTTCTGTCTAGGATTAACAACAAAAGTCATTGCAGTTTACTCCGTCTTTGATTGTCTTCATATAATTTGATTCGCAGCGTTATTGCCAATACGGAGTGGTTCTCGGATAATAATCCAACTGGTATCTCCATATTGACAACGATATTGGTCAATACTTCGATAGTCGGTTATTTAACTATCGAAGAAAAATAAACATTCATCCAAGCATCAAACAATTACAAGACCCCTTAATTAATATTTCATTAATTAAATCACTTCTCCATTTCCTTATCAATATTTGTTAACCCAATAGTTTCAATAATCCTCTTCGCCTCTTACGTTATTTGGAAAAACTTTTCATATACCACCTTCTTTTATTTTCTATACATAGAAAATATCTTCTATTTATAACTAGAAAACATTCCAATTACTTATCTCTTTTTCGAACTCGCTTGTTCCTATACTTAGGAAACATTTATTATTTTATCTCCAAAATTCCACTTACTTGGGTTAAAACGAATGTTGTGTTAAACATCATTACAACAACACACAATACTGCATTCAATTAAATCTTATTTAAACATTGATCTATGAGGCTGAATCTTTCTATCTGTCGATTAGTAATGAAATCAATCAAGTTGGGGTATAACTACCTCTCAAACCTTGACTAAATAGCATTCTTAACTTCAAAACAGACTAGACTGCTTATCTCGAGTAATCAACATCATATAAAACCAATAATCCATTTTTTTAAACATGTATATGTTTTTCCTTTTATTTTTACAAGATTTTAATTTATAGATTTCCTTTTTGTTTATAATATTCTATTTTAAGTTCGTTTCATTATCGAATTATATATATATATATATATATATATATATATATATTGATATATTGGTTTCTAATTATCAATTTTTTCTTAAAAATATTCTAACTCCTTAAATTTTCAGAATTTTTTTGCCAACACCTCCTTTATATGGCTCAATATCTCAAACCCCAACTCGCCTCTCTATGCCCTTTCCATTCAAAAAGAAAATCAAAAAGCCAAGCGGCTTGCCCAATAGACTCATAAAATCGCATATGGAATTTAAACATGTACCTTTTTGTCGGGCACTCGAATTATAATCTTCATTCCATACTTGTTTCACATATATACGTCCATTCCCTATTTATTTCAACTCATTCCAATCCTTTTCAACTCAATTCGCTAATTTATCCTTTAATTAGTTCTTTTGCTCGTTTCACTTTTTATTTGAACATATCACGTTCATATACAATTTTAATTTTCTTATAAAGCAATTGAATTCCATTTTCAATTCAAGTTCCATATTTGATTTCGAATATGAATTCAAAATCCAATTCACCTATCCAAAGCCTAATTTCAATTCAAAATTCCATACTAATTATTCTTCAAATTAGTTAATTCTATTCGATAATTCAAAATCTGATTTTTGTTTCAAAAATCAATCCATTCACTCCACTTGAGTTCATATTTATTTTATAATTCAAATCTGGATTTTTCCAATGGAAATCAAAATTTTATTTCCTTAAAATCTTTTTGTCTTATTAAATAAACCATTATGATTCTTAAACGATTATAATGCTGTAGTTCTGAAAATTTGATTTTGGCATAAGTCAAAATCTATAAGACGAAATCTAGAATTTTCTATTCCATTAGAAAACTATTATTCAATCGGTTCTGAAGATTCTTATTGCAAAGAATTTTGACTTAAATTGAGTTCGACATACTCAATTGAAGTTCGATACATCAAATTACGAACTACCACGCCGTGGTGAGCTTGTTTTTAATTTAATTTAAATATAAACGTTTAAACTTCGTTTATTAAATTAATTTCAAGTCCATTCTTATATATTGTAATATATATATATATATATTAAACCAATTTTCCCAGTCCAACTTAATATTTCTGACTATCCCTAATTTCATAATTTATTTATTTCATAATTCAATATTTTATACTGAATTCCAATTCCCTTTGAAATAAAATATTTTATAAAATTCGATATAATCAAATTTCAATTATAAATCCGTTGGATTTTCCCAATTCAGTATATATTCCAAATTTCGGACTACAATCTATCGTTCCTTTTTCAAAATGTTTTCTAATTCACTTTTAAATTCATATCTGAATATATATTTACGAATTATCCTATGATAATTTACTTCACCATTTTTATAAACATCGTTTATAAATTAATTTTCTTGCTTTATAAATTACACAAGCTACCCTTTCAAATATTTATTTGAAACCCAACTCCTATTTTGGAATATTTTTATTATTATAACTAAAATACATAAACATAGGTCTATTTTATATTTACTTCTAAATCTTAAATTCTATTTAGTATAATTCAAATATCCCTTCAGAAACTAATTTATATTTTTTTGAATCGAGCTAGTCAATGAATTTATTTTAATTCAATTTACATTCCAAACATTAAAATAGATTTCATCGTTTCCAATTTGAAACTAATTTCGATTCCCCTTTTTAAATTCACATTTGAAATTTACATTTCCCAAATTATCCAATGATAATTTATTTCACTTCATTTAGAAACACCTTTTATACATGAACTGCTTGTTTTTATTATTCAAAACAAGTTAGTATTTCCTATCCCATTTAAAATTCAAATCCTATTTTACAAAAATAAAATTTTCCCTTTTAAATCTCAAAATTCCTTTTTATGATATATATCAATATCTAGGGCCAGTGACATTCAAACATCCAAAACACCAATTATCAATCACAGGCTTTTTAACACATCATATATGATAATAATTATGAAAACAAACTTTTTTTTTGATGAATCCAGTTGGATCCCTCCAACCTGTTTTCCTACATCCATAGATGTTAGCCAACATAAAAATACCCATCCTGCTTCGAGGCAGGATACCGCGGTAAGAAGGTCATCCACTATAATACATTGTGGGGGCACATAGGGCCATTCACTAATGATACTGCGAGCATCCGCTAATGGTAATGCGATAAATATCCAACCGCCAATATATATATATATATATATATATATATATATATATATATATATATATATATGCCACAACCACCATGCCTAAATATAACTAATAGGGAAAGGTCTATTTGAACATAACAAATAGACACAAGTAAGGAGACACAAAATCTACACCATTGGATCTCCACCTGAATTCCACCTCTCCACATAAAGACAAAAAGAACCAATGGTCAAGATTTTGTGTCTCTATGTTTGTGTCTAGTTTTGTGTCCTAATAGCCGCCCCTAACTAACTAATATATATATATATATATATATATATATATATATATAATAACCACAATTATCAACCATTCACCAATACATCCAAACAACCAACAATTATTTTTAATGATTAAAAATAACTCTAAATAATAAATTCTAAGGTAGATTTACTCACCTTAATTTTATATCACCGACTATCCAGACTTAAATCGGTTTAATTTAAATTCCAGTTGTCCCTAAAAAGTTCTCCACCCATTTCTAGCTCGAATATCTCACTGCTACAGACTAACCCGCCTTGTTTACCAGATTTTGGAACCATGTATAAATTAAACACACATTGTTTAAATCGACGGTTTCTAATGACAAAATTAATGATCTAACCTCCTCTTAATTCCGTACTTAACGATTAGTCTACAAATTTTGTTTTATACAAGCCAATTTTTGAACCTTGTATAAATTAAACACACATTGTTTAAATCATCGACTTCTAATTAATGATAAAATTAACAATCTAACCTTTTCTTAATTCCGTACTAAATGATTAATTTACAATTTTTGTTTTATACAACCAAACTATATAGGATTTCATCAATTACCTTAAGTAGTCCCTAATTGTATAAATCATTTTCTATATAATTTCTAAGTTTAATATATATATATATATACACACACACACACATACCCTTAATCCTCTCCACTAAACTCTTCCCAACGGATTTTGAATTATTGTAGCAGTTCTGGACTGTCAATCTTACCTACGGTTCCTCCAATTCGAATAGCTCTAAGTGGAACTTCACGAAATCGCCTGACATACTCGGCATCATCATTTCCCCCTTCTCTTTTTCCCGTTTTCAATCATTGTTCTAGCTCCTATGTTTCACAGCCCTTGCCGTTCCTTTTTCCAAACTCACACTCCACTTCACGAAACACCAGTCTGACAAAACAAGTGAACTCCATTTCCCGAACTCCACCATCCTATCACAATCGTGACCTATTCGAACCCATTTTCCTAAATTTTCCAATCGCTCATATCAACATCAGTAAAAATCGAACCCCATTGCAGGGGCGGATTCATTCATAGGCCAGCTAGGGCCTACGCCATAGCTGGAATTGAGTAATGTAATACAAAAATACTTGAATTCTTTAGGTAGCCATACCTGAAGTAAAAGTAAAAGCTTTGCCCTATCTGACCGCACCAATTCTTCTGTGCCGAAATTCGGTGTGCCCAGTGTCCCCAACCAATCACAGCCCCCTGATTTCCGCCTTTTGTAGTTAAACCATTTAATTGTTCGGGGACTAAAATGCAAAAAATCTGAAATAGGGAGATTTGATTGGAGAGAACATGGGGACAGGGGAATTGGGTACAGAAGAGGTTAGTGTCATGTATAAGCCCATTTTTGTATTATTATTGTACATGCTTTTGGCAACGGCCAGTTTTGCTGATGTCAATTATTATTTACCTTCTTTTTTTGTGACGTTGAACTTGCTTTATTTAATCTCAAAAAACTTCAAGTTTTCTTTTGTAAAATTCTGCTCTAGCTGGATCCATTGGCTGGCTCCGCAACTGCCCCATTGCATCACATTCTTCCTAAAATCGTAACGATCTTGTTCCCATCAATCGCGAACTTCATCTTCAAATCAGCACAAACCCACGATATCCACCCAACACTCGACTTAAGTCGCGACTTCACCCTTCACTGTATTCGATTGCGAATGTATCGGCTTCCCCATATTCCATTGAGATTTGCGATTTCTTTTCTTTTTTTCTTTGTTTTCTTTAAATCGTGAATTGATTTGGTTCTTCTCGTGATTTAAGGAAAATGGAAAAGAAGGTAGACATATTTGATTTCGAGAATGGCAGAATGAATGGCAAATGTTTTGAACTGCTATCATTGGTAAAAAAAAAAAAATATGAAAGAAAATATGAAGGCGTTGAACTGGTTTCAGAAATGGGAAAATATACGAAGGGTGAGACTTATTTATATAAGCGATAATGGACACAGAAGGCACTGACCATTAATTCGCTGCTTTACTTGGTAGTGAAGGTGAGGAACCGTTGTTCGTGATATGAAAGAGGAGGGTAGGTGTAGCAAAAGGTAGGTTCTTAGAATAAACTTCATTCGAAAGTAAGAGCATCCAACGCTGGGTCGGTTGAAAGCCAACCGACCTTCAATGCAAGGGTTATAAGAGGGGCCAGGATTGCTGAAGCAACCCTGGAGGTTGTTGGAGCAACCAAATGGTTGCTCCAACAACCGAGCTTAGCCGGCTTGGTTAAAGCCGACAAAACATAGCCGGCTTCAACCAAGTCGACTAAGAAGATTTTTTTTTTTCCCAAAGTCTAGTGCTGGGCAAATTTTTTATTTATTTTTTAATTATTTCTTAGCCGGCTTTTAGAAAGCCGGCAAGAAATTAATATATATTTTATATATTTCTTTCTTAGCCGGCTTTCTAAAAGCCGACTAAGGTTAAAGTAACCCCGACCCTGTTGGGGGAGTTGCTTAGGTCAACCACCTCGAATTGACCACGAGCAACCCCCTATGTTGAGGATGCTCTAATAGGTATCTGCATTGGAAAGTATATAGATATAGGTTGGCCTTTTAATTTATTTTTATAGTTTGATTTGGACCGATACAATTTCAACCCCTTTTATTCAAAATATCTTGTGATATTCCAACTCCTATTTGAGCGTAACACCCGACATTTTCAGGGTTATACCATTATTATGAACACACTAAATCAGGTTTCGACGTCTCATTCGATCGTATGGAGAAGATATTAATTTAAATCGATATAATATAAACTAAATTCAAAATAGTTAATTACTCGATAATAAATTATTATTATTATTATCATTTATAGTTGAATACAATTTATATTGATCATCTGAATCGTTTCGATTCAGTTTTATCTTCGAATTTAATTATTAGTTGTTATCAGTATTAGGATAATTCAATCTACTCGAAATTAAATCGCATTTGATTATTAAATCAATAAACTTGGTAGTAAAAATCCATTTATATTATCAACTAAACATTTAAAATAAAATTAAATGTTTAAAATTAATCGATAAAAAATCCGAGTCATTACAACCTGCACCTCCACCTGCACCAGTTGCTTCTTTCACCGATTGGAAGCTTAATGGCAACCCGCCTTCTGCTCAGCTCCCTAGGCGCAGACATGCTGAGTGTGGCAGCACAAGCCTCAGATTTGTGACCTCCCCCACCCCACCTTTAGGATATCGTTTCTCGTTGCTATAATATTGTTCAAGCTTTGTCTGATATCGAGCAATGAGAAATTATGCCGATTTTTCACAATAACCCACGGAATTTGGAGATTGTCGACGCGCTGGACGATAGTAAAGCACGAGGGTTTCTTTTACTGGAGTTGCTGAGTTTGGATCATCGTCGTAGGTAGTAATTTTTTATGTATTCGTTTTATTTTTAGTGTACTAGTTGTAATTTTGTTTGTAATTCTGTTTCGTTTAATGAAATGTAGTCGTTTTTTAATGTGTAATTAGTATTTAATTAATTCAAAACAAATAAGTTAAAATCGCATTATATATAAATACCTCATTCAAATACCATGCTCAAATACTCGTTTATAGCAAAAAAACGCATTTCTCATTCATTAACGTGTTACACTTAAATACCACGTTAAAATGTGACGCTCAAATACCCCGTTACTATTTGCAAAACACACATCCTTTATGACCTGCGTTGGCCTTGTGCATGCCGCGGGCATCAACGTTCAAAACATCCCTGAAATGCTGATATTGGAGTGTCTCTAGCAGCTAGAGAAAAACAGGAGGAGGAAGAGGGAAAACAAATGCGAGGAGTCCCCATCAGTTCAGCGGTAAACGACATTTTTTTTTTAATAAAGTCTTAAACAGGAACATGTTTTGCGTTTCTTTTCGCCGATTGAAAGCTAAACGGGAAACAACTCCCCGTTTTTTCTTGCTGTTGGAAAAATGAGAGGAGAAAACCCTAACTGAACTCTTTTTCCATGTTTGAATCGCTACTGCCGTAGGAGATGATTTTAGTAACAGGTATTAATTAATAATGTAATTGTCCGCTCACCTAATTTCAGAGGCCGGCCAGTAAACATAAATATTACAGGACAACATGAATTCTGCATTAAAGGACCAACTAGTAAACAACATTAACCACTAATTAATCATCCAACACTGTCAGCTAATCCAATTTAAAGCCCCACCCACTTTACTCCTCCATCTCCAAGAAATACATAGAACAAAAGAAAGAGAAAGAGAAACAAGCAATTTACACTCATCATCCCTACAGTAATGAGAAAACAAGCAATCAAAGAATTTAATACATTTTCATGTATCCAAAAACTACAATATCCAGCAGCATATATATACATACGCTCACAAACCCAAAGACCATCACCACCAAAATCCCAGGAATCGAAAACCAGCTCATCATCATCATATACAGTCTTGGCTTTCACTCAAAATGGAGCGAGGTCATCCCTACAAAGAGGGCACACCACCCGTCCGAACTCAATCCATCTATCCAAGCAGAGCCTATGAAACAAATGCCTGCACTTCAGTTCCCTAATCTCATCCCCTTCATCAATGTCGCACAGACATACAATACACTCCATCTTCTCTTCGGACTCTTTCTTGCTGTACCGAGATATGCTGAGAATATTGTCGCAAAACGACATGAAGTGGTCGAACCGAACTGACTCGGATTGAATGAAGGAAGAATCCGGAAAGCAGCTGAAATGATTTAGAGATATTAGGAGTTGGACGATGGGCATGATCAAGAAGGATGAAATGGTGTTGAAAGGTAGGAGAAGTAAGAAGACTGCCCATGATAATGCTTGATTTTTAAAACCCATTGCAGCTGAATGATCATGAGGTGACTTTGAAGTATATATATAACCCTGCATTTATAAAGAAGCGTGCATGGTACATGCTGAAAGTGTTATGGTTGAATTAACAAATGCAGATCCCTACAAATTAAGGAGGAATTAGTTGGTACCGGCTAATACGGATACCTGTAGTACTTAGTAGGACTGTTAGATTCATTTAATTATAATTGCAAAAGAAAGATCTAGACGTTTAGAATTAGTACATTTGCATTGTCCTTTTCCTGACAGACGCAATCTACGGTAATTAAGGTACGAAGAAAAACCAAAACTGGATATCTCCAATTAGTATGAATTAACTTTTACTGAATATAATAAAACAGTACGTATCTTTTGTGGGTGTGAAAGAGCTGCATGTACAATGTGGGTTTGACGTTGGATTGGGATTGAACATGAAAAAGATCATAAGACCTGACACACAAACCATAAATCTGTGTTGAATATCGTTAAATGAAAGAGGAAAAAAAATTTAAACAAGGAATTGAAATCTTTTCAACTATTAATGCTTGAATAAGGATCGTCTTTGTTGCCTTCAAATAAGTTGTTGTTGTTGAGTTCTCCATATATCGACTCACAACACCTACAGCATATATAGAACGTCACTACACCAAAAACAGGTGAATCCCAAAGAGTATAACAGTCGCAAACAATTTCAGCAATGCTTATTAGCGTTGCTAAAGGGGCGTGGCAGTTTATTTCCAACACATACAAGCGTTGTTAGATTTTCTTTCCAACGCTTACAAGCGTTGGTATATTTTCGTTCGCAACGATTATAAACATCGGTAGATATTCTTTCGCAATGCTTAAAACGTTCGTAGATTTTATTTCCCAGCACTTATCAACGTTGGAAGATGTTTGTTTGAAATGTTTATACATGTTGCAATATTTTGTTTACAACGCTTATACATGTTACAAAACTTTAATTCACAACAAATATAAATTTAAATAATAAAAGAAATATGTATTAATAACTCACATATTCTAACATTAATATTCAATGAATATCCAACATGATAATAATATAGACGATATTTAATATGAATCCAAAGCTAATATTATTCTCAATTTAAGCTCAATGCATACCAATAAACAACATTCATAATCACTTGTGATATAGAATATCATTTAACAACAGATAGGTACAATACATAATTAAATTGTTAAATTCAATGGATAATTAAGTTGTTAAATTTCCATACATAATTAGGTTACTAAATTCAATACATAATATGAAGTAATTGAATTGATGGCGTTATTAACTTGATTAGCTACTCCCTTTCTATCTCCAATTTCTGAACAGACAAATCCACTGCTTGTTTTTTTTCAGTTACAACCTTTACAGCTCGAGTCACCTTTACTTGTTTTATAGAAGAAGTAGAACTAGGTACTCGACGATAATTTTTCTTCATGCCAGAACCAAAAATTTCTGCAATTAGATCATTTTCAAGATCACCTACTGCACCATTAGACTACCATCCAATTTACTCTTTTCTTCCTTGCCTCTAAAAGTGTCTGCATTCATTGAATATCAAATTAAATTAAAATTTTCAGTTCCTTGTTAAAAACAAAAAAACATGAGAATGCATCACGTACAAAAAATATTACTGTAGGCTCTAATGACTCAGTTTTACTGAGCCAAATGGCTCGGTAAAACTGAGCTGAATGGCTTAGTTAAACTGAGCCTATTAGGCTCAGCATTACTGAGCCATTATGCTCATTTCTATTGAGCCTATATGGCTTAGTATTACTGAGCCATTAGGCTCAGTCTATATCAAGTGCAAAACTTTAATTTTCGGTTTATGATTTTCAACTTCTACTTTGTTGATAAGAATACTCCCAGTACTTCTTCATATTTCATTGAATACACATAAAAGCGTAATCATAGAATTCGTCATTAATTGTTATTTTCTTCCATATGAAATTTTGCTATGTAACTCGGGTACATTTGAATGTAATGGTTCAAGTAATTCAGATACTCTACCCACAAGTTGATTCACAAGTAGTTTTCTCTTCAATGTATGTTTCATATATTTTTCAACTTCAACAATAATACGTTTAGAAATAAACGATAAAACTAAGCATATTTCAAATGGTATTATTATTGATATGTCCTACTCTACCATGTCATAAAGGTAAATAATCAATGGTATAGCAAAACAACTTTATTAAGTTTTTTACAAGTATATTATTTTTAGATGGAATAGAGATTAACTGAGCCATATGGCTTAGTATAATTGAGCCATTATGCTCAATATTACTGAGCCAAAGGCTATGTTTAAATGACCACTTAATGGGATGCAATTGTTCAATGGGATCCGTATTGTTTATACTACCACATACCAGTTGTGGAATCGACCGTTTATGGTCATATAAATTGGAAATTTTACCTGTTAATTTTTATTAACATGTAATACAACTCATATTTAATGATATAATGGAAATTAACATATGATCAACAAAAGCAGTTATGATGCACATAACAAAATGCAATAGTAACTACAACTTTTTTTTAATCACATGGGGTCTTATAACTCATATTGGTGTATAATTTTACAAGCCTATTGGCAATCAAATAACTGCCGGATGGTCCCAATTTTGAGATATTTAAGAAATTACCCACAATGGAAATGCAAGGTAAGTTAATGGATATACATGCATATAAAGATCATACGAATTAGAATATGTCGGCTCCACTAACAAAGCTTTTATATTCTTTTGTTTTTGTTATTAGGCTATGTAATATAAGGCTTAGCCCAAAGCCTTTTTGCTTCCACTGATACTATATATATTAGTCCATCGTGTACATCCAAGAGAACATTATCATTTGTATCAAATTACAAATCAATAAATAAAAGAATTCTCTTGTTTTCAGAATTTCAGCTTGGTACACTACAACAAAAAACACTTTTCGCAACAGGCAACGTCTGCTGCAGTAGACCAATTGCAACAGACGCGCGCCTGTTGGTATAACCGAAGTTGCAAAAAGTTCGCAACATTTTCCGCCTGTTGCAGTAGACTTTTTTGCAACAGACTTTTGCTGTTGCAATAGATCCTTTTGCAACAGTATATGCCCGTTGCAATAGATTTATAAATCTATAAAAAAAAATCATAGCTACCGATACTACATATGAAATGTACTCGTTTTAGTAATAGTGTATATCACAGAATGAAATAAATAAATAAATTTTTATTTTAACAAAGTTTTAATAGTATAAACAATTGCAACAAAAATTTCTAACAATTTTCATACACCATTCATATATAACAATTTCTTCTCTCACACAACACATTTTTTCAAATAGAATTTTTCTAATCATATTTCTGCTCTATCATACATATACTATAAGAAGAGAATAAATATGCAACCCATTCTCCAAATGAATTGTTCCCCTTCCTCTATGCTTACAACTCTCCAATAAGATAAATCACTTTTGTTTCCAATAAGCATAAATGAAGATAACGAATGTTATGAACTTTTAGTCAACCTTCCTCAGTTTCTTCATATCCCCATCAATGATGTAGTTCATGCCATACACCCTTCAAATTCGTTGATTCTACTCCCAATCACACGGGGCTTTAAGAAATCAAAAGGCGTGTTTTTTACTTTTGTTTATTTTCCAGTTGGGATGAGATCTTTGTATACTGGTGTGACTTTTGATCCACATATTTGAATTTTGTGCGACAGGATTGTGTCGTTGCCTTCACCGTTTAGATTTCAGTATGAATGTTGTGCTAGGTTTACAGGGGTTGCTTTGTTGAGAGCTTTTACTTTCATTTGTACGCTTAGTTTGTAATTGGATGTGATTTTGTATGTTACATGCACGTCCAGTGCACCTAGGAACCCTATACATATCAAAATATACATAATGAAGAAGTGACATTGTCTTTTTTAAACTTAGATACCTGAAACAGTATGTAATATTGACTGTATTGCATCTAGATCAAAGGTGCAGTTATGTGTACATATCCTTGTGCATGTACATATCCATGCGCATGTGTTAGTGACTATATATTAGTGATTAAGCATTACAGCGGAAACTCGAAGCTTCTAAGCAGAAAAATATTAGTGATCAAGTCGTTACTAAGTTGAGGTTTAAAGAGATGCTTGTGTTATAATGAAAAATATTGATGAGGTATTGATAAATGATACTGATGCTACCTAATATCATAATTAATGGCATTCAGATCAACAAATTTGGTGTAGTTTACATCAAGTAAGCCCAGTTGGGCTGTCAAAAAAGAAAACAATTAAGATGGTATAAATTACAGTACATATTTTAGATGAAATTATGTATAGTGAAATAGGAAAAAACACAAATTAGTTAAAGTAGAAATGAACAAACGAGACAACACCCATGTCCAAATTAGCTGGGACGCTTGGATATGGTCAAAAAATCACTGGTACGATTTTCGTTTTGCACGGGGTAATCCACTTGTCATATAGCATGTTATATGCTATATAAAACTTATATGTAAGGTATCAATTCCAACAACAAACAAAAAAAATTTGAAAAAATAATAATAACAGATGTATTATCTTCTTCCTCATCGAAACTACATTAGTGGAATGTGGCGTATGGAGTTTCACCACCACCCATTTTTGATAACCTCCAAAAGTTTGCATTAAATCCTCTGAGCCCACCTATTTTTTGAAAATAAACCTTCTAAGAATTTTCAAGATAAAAGGCTGCAGTATACAACATTATGACAAGTTTAAATTATGAACAAACCATGAAGGCTATTTTTTCCATCACTGGGATATAGCGTGTATGCTTTTCCATTTAAAACAAATCAGGCATTCGCAATTCTATTTGCAACTTGACCGACCAATGCTCCAAAGTATGGTGTATTACTCTGAAAAATTGCAACTTATCGCCACATATTTATTATTCTTTGTTTACATATAATTGAGAAATCTGTGCACACACTACTTTCTTGACTTTCTTGATTAAGGTAAATCCGACAAATTTATATAATTTTTGTGAGTTGTAACTGATGTTATAACTTAAAAGTAAAATATGAGTTAACTTGAATATAGCACAAAGGACTAGATCTGTAAATGTTGACTAGTCAAATACATCAGCAAGTTGCAGTAAATTATTGACTATTTTGTTTTTTTGGAATGTGATAGGTCGGGAAACAAAAATTACAGCTCATTCACCAAAATTGTCTAATTCAAAACTTTGAACCAAAGTACACTTGCAATATAGTTTAGTTAACCAAGAAGAAAAATCAAGAAATAAATCGTCAGATGCTAAAATCATCATATATAATGAAAATAACAATTAGGGAACCATTATTCCTTATAAGCTACAGAGGTGTAGGAATAGAGCAATAATTTACTCTGAAATATGAAAATGTTTCCGCAACTAAAACAATATTTCACAACAATGCCACAAAAATCTATGAAAAGTAAAAGAATGCAAATTGTTTGGCATCCGCATTAAAAAGCATAAAAGAAATACTAAACACTATTTCACTCAGAAAGCCAGTAGGCTTCTCATTATGATGCGCTACCACCATAGTTACACTGTTATTATTTATTAAAGAACCTGGCACTTTCGTGCTTAGAACCAGTCTGCGAATAGTTTCATTCAATCTTTCATGATCACATCAAGATTACCTACTTAAAATAACGCTGAAGAATAAAGCATCACCATTATCAATGACATAAAAATTCATCTCAAACAACATTCACCAAAGCAATCTAAAATTCGCCATTATTGTCAAGATTATCAATCAGTTATTGATCATATTGCACAAATTTTAAACATGCATACAAGAAAAACTTCATGAGTGAAAGGTATGTGTGCTTACTAGCTATCAGGTCGCCAAGCTTAGCAACTACATCCACAAATCAAGCGTCAATCTTAGCCTTGGATTCAGATCCGTGGAAAGAAAAAATCCACCATTCATTTAAACTAAACTATATATCCTTTTACTATTCTCAGACATTTGCTTCAACATTCACACCAAAACACTGATAAAAAAATAAAATTATAATGTATTCAAAGATAAATCGACTTATTTCTTTGCAGGAATGGAAATAAAAGCGGCAAGTTCTCGACTGTTGGGAAGAAGAGTTAGTGATGGAAGATTAAGGCCAGCCTTTGATACTCTTCTTTACTGGTTGTTTCGTCATCGGTTCGTGGATGCCAAAGGACAAATATGTGGAATGAACATATAAGAGCTTTCGTTTCGTGCTCGGTGTAAGATAGAAGTGATTTGGTTTTAGGTTCTAGGATGTTTCAGAAATTAGGGATTTTGGAGAAATTAGGGATCTGGAGAAAAAGAAATTAGTATATTCAGAGCATCAGGTTTTCAAGAGAGGGAAACGAAAAATTGGAAGCGGGACTGTAATTTCTTTTAGATGGATCATGCTATAACGTCGGCTGTGAAGCCTCACGTAAGTTGCACAGGAAAAAATCGTACAGGAGAAATATTTTGGGAGCTTTAAACTAACACATGCGATTAATCGTAGGCGTTCTGAAGGAGGAAAGAGCCGGTTGAAACTAAAATTCTTATTGGACTCATCCTAAATAATAAATTAATACACTTGCAATTGAATGTTAAACATTAATTATTAAATGTTACACACTTATTAGTAAAAAAATCATTAATTGTTCAATGTTAATTGTTAATCATATTTAATTATCAAATTTTATTGACAAATATTAGTTATAATATACTAATTCTTAATAATTAACTATAGCAAGTTCTTAAATATCAATTATAAGTATTAAAGAATTATTAATTTTCAATTATAAACATTAAATACTAAGTAATGAAAATACATATTAACATTAATTATCAATTAAAATTATTAAAGTATTAATTCATACTTTTATTAAAATATTAATTACAACAAATACTAAAAATTTATTAAAGTACTAATTCATATTAATTAATTATCATTACCTAATACTTATTTTATTATAACTAAAAACTATTTCATACTCTCATATTCAATATTAATTATGTTTACCAGAGGCAAGGGAATTTTTTTAAAAGCATGTTTTTTGCAACTAGATTAACCACTTGTAAAATAATACAGTTATCGCAAGTGATGAAAACAGCTGCTGAAAATATTTTTTTGCAACAAGTTTGGAAGCATTGTTGCAAATAATATGGTTGTTGCAACTGTTTTGGAACTACTAATAATTCACAAAAATATCTCAATCAAACACATTATAAATTAATTCATGCTAGAAATTACTATTAACTATTAATTATTCCTTAACAGTAACATTAATCAATTACCGTTTATTTATTATGAATATATTAGTTAATTATTATTTATTTAATATTTAAACCTATTCATATTTCAAATTAATTATTATCCATTAGTTTTTTATTGTTAATTTATTATTTTTTAATAATTATTTATCTATTTTATTATTCTATAAATGTTAATTATTATTATTTGTTAATTATTAATTATTATTATTATTTAATTATCAGTTATAAATATCATTTTGAATACTTAAATTTTATTATTAATTAATAATTATTAAATATTAATCTTAATTATTATATAATTATAAGTAGTTAATCATTTAATAGTAATTATTTAAAATTGATTATTAAAAGTTAATCATCAAAAGCTTATACTTATTTTTAGTATGTTTTTCGCAATTGGCTTTACCGGTTGTAAAAAAATACAGTCGCTCCAAGTGGCGAAAACATTTGCTAAAACTATTTATTCGCAACTGGCTAAAAAGCACAGTTGCAAATAATATGTTTGTTGCAATTGTTATGGAAGCACAGTTGCTAAAAGTATGTTTTTGCAACAGGAAGGAAAGCGTTGTTGCTAAAAATATGCTTTTCGCAACAGGAAGAAAAGGCCTGTTGCTAAATCTTACCTATTGCAACTGCTATAATAGGTCTGTTGCTAAATATCATTTACTGCAATTGTCATTTATTGCCTGTTGCAAATAGCTAGTTGCAATAGGGCATTTTTCTTCTAGTGGTATAAGAGCAAGCTTTTGTTCACTGTCTCTAATAAATATGGTTGTAACAATTTTTGTTCCAAGAATGTAGTCCTCTAGACCATATGCTCTAATAGTTGCTTCTACCTGTAATTTCCATAGCAGGTAGTTTGTTTCATAAAGTTGAGTCGAGATCAATTGGCTTGGTAGTTTGATGATAGTCTTCATCAAATCTTGGATTGGATAAATCTGAGTTTGGTGAACTCTATTGCTAGAAACTTGTGGGCTGGAATTGGAATTATCACCAGAATCAACCGTGTTGAATGATGATAGATCTAATATAGAAGTAACCAGGAACAATTTGTTTCCAGAGACTTTGAATTGAAAAGAATTTCAGGTGATCCCTATTGAATCTGTTAGATCCAAAAATGGGTCTAACACCCAAGTGAATGATAATTCCAAATGAAATGAAAGCAAAAACTAGGAAAAAACACAAGATTTATAGTGGTTCGGCGTTAAAGAGCCTACGTCCAAAGAGTACAAATACAATGCTTATCTTCACTCAATCTCACTATTACAAAAGATAATTTCACTTAATTTTTGCTGAAATATGCTCCAAAAGTTGATAAAGTTCTGAATGAACTGATGAAATTCGGTGGTAGTGAGAGTTAAAGTAGAAAATTTGCGAAAAGATCCCACAAAATGATGCTTGGTGGTGTATTTATAGGCAGAAAATCCCTCTTGAAGGCCTTTGTAACACCCCGTAATTCTGTGACATTAAGATTCTCAAATTAAAGTATAATTAATTTTTAAAAGAAAAATTAAAAGAAAAAGATCCATGCAGTTGTTTAATTTAAGTATTGTAACTAACATGAAAAAGAGAAGTATGGAGAGAACAATAATTATTATTGTTCTAAGACTTATTAACAAAAGCCTCTGTAGCTCAGTTGGTTAAGGCATTGGATTTGTAGCATGGAGGTCGGGGGTTCGAACCCCGGCGGCGGCATAATTTTTTTATCTTTGTTTTAGAGAGGGCCAACTGAACATGCAAATATATGTACGTATACAAATTCAAAATTTGAAAGGATAAGAACGTACATATAAGGAAATGAAGAAAATATATATATATACATATGGGAATATATATATATATATGCGAAAACATATGTATACGAAAGATAAAATTCAAGATAAGGCTACAGTCAATGAAATATGGCAACATCATTTAAATTTTGAAAATAAAATGAAAGTTGTGCATATATATATACGCGTAAAATGGTCGTTAGAGGAATTGTATACATATAAGAATATTTCATGTGAATAAAACAGTTAAATAAATTCCAGAAATTCAAAAGTTTGAAAATCAAACTTTTACGCCAAAATAGCTTGTGGGACCCAATGCTGACTCAGCACTGCGTGTATGATAAGGTTTGGCTAGATTCATCTACGTACCTGGACTATTTTCTTAACTAGGTTCAATGCTGACTCAGCGCTGCGTGTACAATAAGGTCTTGAGCAGCTATATAAACAGCCCTAGTCTTCATTCTCTTTGCACCAATTCTCTTCTATCCTTATGCTGCTAAGATTCATGGCTTCTTCCCCTCTTCTAAATTATCTTAAATAAATAAAATAAAATATGATTCAAGACGAGGAGATGCTGCTAAAAGACTTTTAAGGAGGAATTCAAATCAAAGTTTCAAGTGAAGAATTCAAAGGCTAGCTCAAACAAGTTTCAAGCAACAACGCACGAATCATAGCCACGCTTTCCTTCTTTTCTAGATCTATTTTCTGTAAGTTGGTTATTTCTAGATCTGAATATTTTGTTTTATTTGTGACATGAAATTAAAGGAATAAAGGAATATGCCAAATCTCTCTCTCTCTCTCTCTCTTCGAATCTGTGTTTATACTCTTGGACTGAATTAAGAACTGTTATGATTCGAGGACAAATAAGACTGTAACCGTGACTATGACTATAGAACTGTGGCCTTTGAAAGCATATGCCTTTGGACTATGACATAAGCCTTTGATTTTGGGACATATAAACATTGCCTATGACAATGACTTATGACTATGGGAATTATTTTCCCTTTTGAACTATGAACATCGCATACGACTATGGACATTTCCTATGACTGTGACTGTGACTACAAGGATTATTTCCTTGACTAGGCCTATACCTTTGATTTGGACATAAACTATTACTTATGACATAATGAGGACAACTGTGATTTTGACACCCATGATTTATGATTAGGAAAATATTGCTTTAGTTTTGTGATTGAGAAGTTGGGTCTAAACCCAATTATTTATTCTACATGTTCCTTGGTTTTTCTTTGGTTTTAAGATAGTGGGAATTTACCTATTAAGTTAGGTCTACCCACGTTCTTGAACCTATTTTTCCCATTCTTTGGTTTTAAGACAGTGGGAATTTACCTATTTAGTTAGGTCTACCCATATTCTTGAACCTACATTGTTATCCAAACCTTTTTATGCCAATTATTCCTTCTTGTCATTTTGATTCATTCCCTTTTTATCTACGAATCTAGATTTATTTATAATCTAGGTTGAATCACGATTATTCGAACGGTGGGAATGCGATTTGGGGAAAAACATGGAAATGAATATGAACGTAATTGTAAACTTGGAAACTGGCATAATTTGGAATATGTATTATGACATGCATATTAAAATGGAAACGGGGAAATTTGACATGGATTAGGGAATATGTGATTTTGACATATTAAATTTAGCGTTAGTAAGTAAGCTAAATTTTAGGCATAAAATGTAAACTAGAAAAATAATTCTAGTTTTGCCATAAATTGTGAATTAGGATGTTAAACCAAGATTGGGTTAATTAAGGTTGATTTGGAATAAGTATATTAGCACAATTTTGAATTTATTCATAATTGTGAGCAATTGTCATGTTTAGAATAAATTATGGTTAGCGACACTAAATTTGGTATAATTTACATACCAAAAAGTATAAATATGATAAATAAGAGAGAATGGGCCATAATAATAAATGTGACAATGTACATTAAAAGAGTAGTAATGAAATAAGTAAATTAGGAGTAATTTACTTATAGAATTCGTCATAAATGTTAAATTGTTCATTTACCACAAAATATGTAACTTGGTTAAGTTTTGGCCATAAATTATAAACTAGGATATTTAATCTAGTTTCGGCAATGAAATAGGAAATGGCCTAAACTGCATGTTGGGTTAAGACTTGGGCCTAGAATATAAGTATACTAGTAAGCTTGACAAATAAATATAGGCCAAATTTGTCTAAAAAGGGGAAATGGGCTTTTGAAATAAATTGTTAACAATTTATAAACAAAAGAAAAGTATTTTGATAACATCCCTTTTTATAACACATAGACCAGAAGGTTCTAGGGTGACAGAGAGGATAGTGTCTAGGCTTGGGTTTGGAAAATACAAGTTTCCTGCCCTCCCTGGATATCCCTAACTGATCCGAAGGACGGGATGGTTGTTTTCAAAACCAGATTTGGAAATTAATCAAAAACCCTTTGAACTTAGAAAACATGAATACGCCTAACCCGAGGTTAGACTGAGTTGCGGTGTAAACCTGCCCGGAACCGGCCGGCACATCCAGTAACTACAGCAATATCTGTCTAATGTGAGAGGTTGCGGCTTTAATTTATTAATTAAATCTAGAACAAGAATGGGTGGGTTAAGTCCATAGGAACACTTAACCGACTTAACAAAGTTAAGCTGGAATGGGAAGGTTAAGTCCATAGGAACACTTAACCAACCTAGCACGGTTAAGCTAGAATGGGAAGGTTAAGGAACACTTAACCAACTTAGCACAGTTAAAGCTAGAATGGGAGGGTTAAGTCCATGGGAATACTTAGCCAAATTAACATGTTGACTAGACTAGAAGGTGGGGTTAAGTAAAGTTAATACACTTAGCCAATTTAACATGTTAATTAGACTAGAGGTTGGGGTTAAGTAATACACTTAGCCAAATTAATATGTTAGCTGGACTAGACCATAGGGTTAAGTAAACTTGAACGCTTAACCATCAGAATATGATAAATGAATAGGGTTAAGTAAAAAGCATAAAGGGATAACACTTAACCAGTGTAATAGGATAAGGGAAGAGGGTTAAGATAGCTTGAATCGACTAAAGACACTTAACCAACCCAACCTGGCTCTGATACCACGTGTAACACCCCACGTCCGTTAGTGTCACTCACAAAGGGAATGCACTAAGTTCTGTGGAGCATTTAGGGTAAAAGATGCAGATAAATTACAAGACAGACAGAAATTAAACAGCGGAAAATAAAACTTTGCTTTATTGATAAAATAGTTTGTACAATGGTTTCTTTACAATATCAGAGTATCTTCTGTCTTACAAAATAAAGAAGCATAAAAACAACATTTATATTCCCCGATTTTAGCAAGAGCCAGCCATAGCATCTGAAAAGAGAATCCAAGCAAACTTCGACAAATCTTCAAGCTGGGAAAGAGTGGCAGTCCATCTTAACCTGAGCTAAACTATTCCCTCCTCTACTACCTAGGGGGGGGGGAACGGAAGAAAAGAAGACGAAAGAAAAACAGAGTCAGACATAAAGCCTGAGTAAGTTCAGTAACTTCTAGCATGTGAACATGGAAAACAAAATGACATGAATTAACTGAATACAAGATTACACCATGACGATTGGGTCAACAAGATTAGACAAGGTAATCACAAGATATGCTAAGATAAGATAAACTGGATACGCTTTAATACTTTCGCAGCTTCGCTATTTCCTTGTTATACTGGTTTCTATATCTCTACACCACCTAACTAGTGTCCCAACTAGTAACGATAACGTGATCCCAATCCCAGTATTTTCCATGGCCTTCGAGCATCCATTGATTATTTATTACCTAGATCTAATCTAGGGTTTTCTATCCAGTGCTTTCTATATTCAACTAGAGTTTACGCTATCTGCTGAACGCTTCTCGGATTCAGGATTTATGCCACCTAGTCCAACTAGGGATTATGCTACCTGTCGAACGATGCCCCCAAGTCTAGGACACACTACCTAGAGTGATATATGTTCCTATACTTCCCCACGCATGTATCGCGAATCGTTATCGCTTGTCTAGATGCACATGTCCTGTAATGTGCGGACCGAGTTCTGTATTCCTTGATTTGCCCTGACACAGGACTCGGACCGCACATTACAGGACATGTGCATCTAGACAAGCGATAACGATTCGCGATACATGCCTGGGGAAGTATAGGAACATATATCACTCTAGGTAGTGTGTCCTAAACTTGGGGGCATCGTTCGACAGGTAGCATAATCCCTAGTTGGACTAGGTGGCATAAATCCTGAATCCGAGAAGCGTTCAGCAGATAGCGTAAACTCTAGTTGAATATAGAAAGCACTGGATAGAAAACCCTAGATTAGATCTAGGTAATAAATAATCATTGGATGCTCGAAGGCCATGGAAAATACTGGGATTGGGATCACGTTATCGTTACTAGTTGGGACACTAGTTAGGTGGTGCAGAGATATAGAAACCAGTATAACAAGGAAATAGCGAAGCTGCGAAAGTATTAAAGCGTATCCAGTTTATCTTATCTTAGCATATCTTGTGATTACCTTGTCTAATCTTGTTGACCCTATCGTCATGGTGTAATCTTGTATTCAGTTAATTCATGTTGTTTTGTTTTCCAAGTTCACATGCTAGAAGTTACTGAACTTACTCAGGCTTTATGTCTGACTCTGTTTTTCTTTCGTCTTCTTTTCTTCCGTTCCCCCCCCCCTAGGTAGTAGAGGAGGGAATAGTTTAGCTCAGATTAAGTTGGACTGCCACTCTTTCCCAGCTTGAAGATTTGTCGAAGTTTGCTTGGATTCTCTTTTCAGATGCTATGGCTGGCTCTTGCTAAAATCGGGGAATATAAATATTGTTTTTATGCTTCTTTATTTTGTAAGACAGAAGATACTCTGATATTGTAAAGAAACCATTGTACAAACTATTTTATCAATAAAGCAAAGTTTTATTTTCCGCTGTTTAATTTCTGTCTGTCTTGTAATTTATCTGCATCTTTTACCCTAAATGCTCCACAGAACTTAGTGCATTCCCTTTGTGAGTGACACTAACGGACGTGGGGTGTTACAGCCTTCGGTTCAGGTACACGTGAAGATTACCCCACTGGAGTCAGGTTCGGAGGAGCTGAGAAGAAGACAGCGCATTGAAGAACATGTGTGAACGTGAGGGAGTGGGCATGCAACCACTCCGCATCTCCAGGAACGTGGAGTGTAACTGCAGTGTTGGCCATCATAGGTTCGGATCGGAAGTATGAAAAAAGGGGGGTGCGGATCAGGTAGCTCTGAACCGATATGATTGAGTTATTCCCTTCTCATTTTGAGTATGTCCGCTTCTCCATGCATGGGTTCGGTTCGGGGGTCTCCGTACCGATCCGGGCTTCAGCAGTAAGGTTCATTAATAAACATTTTTCATTAGTTATTCTTTTAGCATTGTGTAGCCCGGTCACAAAGCAGGATAACATTTTGCCCCAGTGAACTACATGTTTATTGGACGTAAAATGTGCTTCAAAATAATTTGTTTGTTTGCTTCTGAATCGATGTCTTCGAATAGGTGTTTCCATTTATTTGTACAGTGGTGACATTTCATAAAGTCGCATCTTCTGGCACTTATAAATATAATATTGGATGTACAAACCATTCCTGTTGCTTTCAGTAACTTTGAGATTCCATTTAGCGTCCGAGCAATTTGTCCAAGTAAGCTCCTATAACGTTCATTTATGAATTTTTTATTCCCCCATGGATTTACCTTATGCGCTGGATTAATATTGGTGATCACGCTTCGGTTCGGACTGGTCTCATCTGGCCTAGTCCATGCTCCAACCGTTGCTGCGCTAATTGGCTGAGAGGCTTCATATTAATGAGGGCCAGCTAAAGCATCTAGTCCACCGGAATACAATTGGACACCCACCTTTCACACACACACACACACACACACACACACACATATATATATATATATATATATATATATATATATATATATATATCCACGCATTGCCCTTCAGCTGTCCATTTCTTACTATTAATTTCCCAGCATCTCTCAAGAACCCTAGGTCCCAAATCCACGAAAAATCCTTCCAAGCATTAAAATCGAATCAAAGGTAGGTTTAGATCTTTATGAAATTCACTTGTTCACGGTTTTTCTTATCAGCGACCTTGATTTTCCATGTTTTGACTCGATTTGACCTCGATTTTGACGCCATGAACGTTGCGCCTTGCCGCAGCCAATGGGAGTTTCACCATGGTCTTGAGGTGGTGGCGATGGCGGCTTAACTCAGTGAAACAAAGAAGATAAGCTTATAGTGAAGGGAGAATTCGGTTCGGATCGGTTGAAAGTAGAAGGCACTGAAGCTTATTCGAGGGCACTTATAAAAGAAAGCGCTGGTGATATGAAGTCGGTTCGGATCGAGGAACCTTTAAAGGAGGGTGTAGACTTCCAAATGAATGCTTTGGTTCAGATGGGTGTTGATCGATCTGAAATGCTTTGGCTTTGTCAGATCTGATCCGACCTTGTCTTATTCCTGTCTCCGAACCGATCCGACGAGATTGTTTGAAAGTTATTTTCTTTATCGCGATACTTCATATCATGAACTTCTGAACCGTTTCGCGGATAACAAGTACACCCGAACCGATCCGAGTTTGAAAAATAAACCCGAACCGATCCGCAACTAATAAATGCACCCGAACCGATCCGAAACTAATAAACGCACCCGAACCGATCCGCAGCTGTCAAATATTCCCGAACCGATCTGCAATTAATAAACACCTCTGAACCGATCCGAAGTTTTATATCGTGCAATGCGATTATGCTATGACTAATTCAGCCACTGTTAAATATGGCTTGTGACTTTATGAATAGTTAGGATAGTGCCTTCTTGAATGAACTTTTGGACTGCTTATGGATACATAGCCTTTTGTTCGTTTCCGCATCGCATTCCTTTATATTTACCTTGCATTCTTTAATTCCATCATGGCACACACATTTGCACATTTTAGCTCAAACACATGCACAGGGGGAACATGGGAAACTTCACTCTAATTTCTATTATTGTTTCTTCGGTAGTAAAAGTACAGCAGCCATGACCGAGAGACGCTCATCTAGGTTAGCAGAGAGAAATGAAGCTGTAAGAATATCTGAGAATCCCATCATTGAGGATGTATCTTCGACATCAGATTCAGGTTGGAATAGTGCGAGTTCAAACTATGAACCAGGGGTCCAACAGAGTGGAGTATCATCTAGGGGTGATATGTCCATGGATGAAGAGAAGGAGGGAAGTGTCAGAGATTACCGTGCTCCTGACGAGTTTGAGAATGTTATTATCCTGGAGAATCCCAGTGACACGGTCAGGTCAACAGTTGACAATGATAAACTTACGCGTATATGTCTAAAACATGGGATACTACGAAGAGATACCGAGTTGCCCTCCAAAACAAATCGACCTCATAACCCTCCTGAAAGGTACATGGCCATCAGCAGATTAATGTGTCTTGTTGGGGCGATTCCACCATTCCTGCCATTTGTCGTCGATTTTCTGAGACAAATGCGGATCGCTCTAATGCATCTCCAACCCAACTCCTATGCTTATCTGTATACCTTATATATAGCTTACAGAGAGATTTTGGGTGTAGAGCTCACCTTCAAGGATGTCCATTTCTTCTACAATTTCGAGCATCGGACCCAGGACACTCCATCCTTTGTATACTTTGAGTCAGTACCAAAAAGGAAAATCATCAGTGTGTCGTTTAGTAGCAAGGTTGGTGATCTCAAATCCGAATGGTTTTACATTAAGCAGCAACTTGGATGTGCCAGAAGATTGCTCAGATCAAGTAAAGACTTCAGCTTCTTGATTTCTGACTTTATTCAATATTGTAAATGTATTAACATCGGTTCATTATATATATATTATTTGCAGTTCTCAATCCGACGTAGGAAACACATCAGATGTATTTTGGTCATTTAAATCAACTACTCAACGGTGATAAAAAATTCTTGATCATCAAATATTGCTTAGTGGATGAATATCTTCACCATCATCGATTATTGGCTATTACCCATAGTATAGACCACGGAGAGGGTCCTTACGTGTACATACCCCCAGTCGGGGGGACAATCGACATTTTGCCTGAGATTGGGGGAAGCTCAAAAGATCCAACGATGCCTTAAAAGAGTCGTTCCCCTACTTCGACTCAAGACGATATACTAGCGAACACAACCCACCAGGACAGGGATAAATGCATAACCCCTGAAGATGCGGCTACCCCTTAAAAACTGATTTCCCAGAAAGAGTTGTCGTCAGTCATTCCCCAAGGAGGAGATCTTACTGTAGATGATTCTATTTGTTGGGATTTGGGGAAACTTCCCTTGCCCGATGCCATTTGCACCACTGAAGACTTTAGAACAGATCCCCTTACTTTCACCTACGAAGAAGAAGTTACCCCCGCGAAGGTCGGGGAAACCGTGCATACTGGCCTAACTCCAAGCTCTGGTCTGTTAGAGGCGAATCACTTAGGATACACACAACACTCTAGCAGTGCACTTCACAACACTTATACTTTATATCACTCTTGACTCTAACATTTACTTATGCCGCCTTGTAGAACAAATGGTGAAGCAACGCTACTATATGAGGGATGTTCGCTCGAGCATTCCTCCGATGGGTTCTGACACGGGGCACGATCATCACGAGAGCCAGGGTAGAGATGATAGGTGGAACTGACCCCCTCAGCACTATCGTTCTTCTCGCGCTCGATCTCTGCACTGTAGAGACTCGAAGAAGCATAAGAGCCAAACAACTTCTCACGAAGGGGATAAATATGCCCCCATGCCTTCTTCTTTGTCAAAAGATAAAATTCCTCAAGATAAACTTTCGAAGAAAGGGTCTGACTCTAAGAAAATCACAAAGAGACTGGGAAGATGCAGGAAAGAGTAAATCTATCATACTGATGAAGCGTCACAATATTGACACCAGTACTACAAGGCTGGTTATACTTGATGACAAGAACCATGCCAGATTAAAGCTCCTGTGAGAACAATTTCCCGAACACCATTTCTGGCTCATGCACTTCGACCCAAAGCTCAAACCAGTAGATCCTGACTGGGTCACTGAAGTAAAAGCGAAAATAGATTTTTTGGATTCTCAGTATAAGGAGATAAAGAAGTACTCGAAGACCCTTTCCAAATTCATTAGCGATCTAATCGCCGACTTAAAGACAATGAGTGATGTTGTCGAATACGATGCAAGGGCTATCGAAAACTTTGAGAAGATCTCGAGGATGCCCAAGCCAAACTTTCCCTTATGCAACATGATGCGGATAATTATAAGAAGCAATTTAAGGAGTTACAAAAGCATTTTCATTCCGAGCTCAAGTCCAAGAGTCAGAAGCGCATAGACCTAAAGAAACAAGCTGAGGATGCTAAGTCTGAAAGCATCGCTGCAAAGCTGGTTTGCACTTGTCTCGAGTAGGAGAAAGCAGAATTAGCTAAAAAAAATGCAGAGATTGAGGCCAAATTGCTCAAGGCTGAAACAAGGGCAACTCTTGCCGAGGGGAATGCGAGTGTAGCTTTGCAACAGGTCGAGAAGGCCAATGATCAGCTTGTAGATGTTCAAAAAGAACTGGATGAGAGTGCTGAAACTATGATGGGATTTTTTCCAGGTGATCCGTCATCGAAACATTGCATGGCTTAAGGATTATCTTATCCCTTTGGTGTATGCATGGTACCAAGTGGTCGAATGGGAAAATTAAGAAATCAAAGTGAATTCGATCGATGAGGATAAGTTAATAGAGAAATATCTGAAGGACACAAACTTATTGCTGCTGCTAGGGAGAATGAGAGACGTCGGGCCATGGGGAAAGAAACTACCGAAACCGGTTCCTCCTCTTCTGCCCTTGGGGATATCGAAATAGAAGGATATGATCCGGAGAATCCGGGAATCCCCAAGGCATCTTTATTATCTCCTATCACTAAAACAAATCCAGATACTCCTATTACTCATTTTCAGAAATCATCTGAAGGTGTCTCCACCTTTTCACTTCAGTTCATTAGAGCCATCTCAACTTTTCTCATATTGTTGGACAAACAATTGAAGAATACGAATTTTCCCCTGAGTTAATAACTGTTGCTTCTCGTTCTATCGGTGCAAAACCGATTGAAAAAGCTGATAAACGATGTGAAGGAATGACCGACTCGAAGTTAACTGAAGAGATCCAGGAGAAACGTAATGAAGCCACTGGCTCAAAATCTGCAGAGATGGTTGATGATTAGGAAGAGGTTGCTAAGAAAACTTCCAAGCCATCTAGCACTGAGATTCCCAAAGATGGGGATATGATAGATGCGTTGAAAGATGATGGCGACAATGATGGGCATGAGGAAGACGATGACGTCGTCGTGACCGAGGATTTGGGGAATGCCGATGATATGACTTTGGCTGACATGAAAGCCAAATAGGATATGCTTTTAAAAGCCAAAAATGAGAAGGAAGATCCCGAGACTCTCAAACCACTCGCAACAATTCCTACGGGGTCAAGATTAGTTGTCAAACTTTCATCTACGTCAATTACTAAAGAGCTCGCTAAAAAATCTTCCATTGATCCCCGCGCTCCAGCCCCAAGGGAGAAGAAGCCAAAGCATAATTTTACCGAAGTTGAGAAAGAGGAAAAGGAAAAGCTCAAAGCTGCTAAAAAAGAAAAGTCCACTTCGAAGTCCAAATAAAAAGCGACTTTATATTTTGTTTTTATTTTCTCATAGACTACTATTGTTGTAGCAAGTGCGGCCTTGCCTTTCTTTGTTTTAGTCCTTTTGTATAAACCTGCACTCATGTAAATAAAGTAGTTTGTTTCCTACTATGTTAAATGCTTGTAAATTTGTTATTTGTCTCTTTTAATGTTAAAAGGTTAATAAGCATAAGTGGTAAGCAACAATTTAAGTCACGATTGTGTTCCCCTGCAAGTGTATAGACAGGAAAATATTATTCGCAGAAATTGCTTCTTAAATAGATGATCTATGACAGGGGGTGCGATGTGTATGCTCCCAATCAATCTTGAATAAAATGCTTGGCCAGGGCTCATTCGGGATTGATTAGGTTCGACATTAAACCGCCTCCAGCTCTTTAGTGAGACTAAGATTCTTTTTCATTGGTACTTATTCCTTGTACCTTTATACTCTCCTGTCGTATAGTCAGGTTAGAGTGGATTCGGGGCAGTCTTTTGTCATGGTGCACCTTCACGCCTTAAGGATGTCGTCTTCCCATCCTTTATGTTCTCTCTTGAACCGTGAGAGATAGAATTTGGGACTTTGCTTTCGCGTCCTCTTTATTTTGTTACGCAAATGGGTATTTCATTTGCTCTGGTATCGATTCAAATTTCTAATGTTTTGTACTTATACCATGACAATCATGGAATATACATGAAATAAAATTCAAGCGGGAAAAGTAAATCACACAAAATATTTTATAGTGGTTCGGCCAAGTCGTGGCCTACGTCCACTTTATAATCTTTTGTTTATATTAACCAGACTTTTCTAAGCAAGTCGTGCATTTTTACATGGCTTGTAAAACAAAAGAAAACAGTACAAATTAAAGTCAAGTATCGAAGCTCTAGGAATTTCTTCACCATCTACAGTCGTTAACTTGAAAGCTCATGTATCAAGTTTCAGTTGGATGGTATATGGTCCTTCCTACTTTGGACCTAGATGAACTGGAGGTGGGAAGACTCGCTTCAGCACTAAGTCTCCAGGTTCAAAGGTCTGAGGGTGAACATTTCTGTCATAATAGCATGCCACTTGGCGTCGATGCCTCGAGGCACACAAGTCCGCTTCGTCCCTCTTCTCTGAAATCATGTCCAGGGACTCAAGGAGGAGCGCTTTGTTTGTCATAGGTCATAATACGTCACCTTATGAAGGGGAATTTAAGCTCCACCGGAATTATCGCTTCAGATCCAAATGAGAGCGAAAAAGAGGTGTGACCAGTCGTCGTCTTGGAGTTCGTCCGATAGGCCCACAAAGCTAATGGTAATTCGTCAACCCACATGGCCTTTTCTCGTTCTAATCGTTTTTCAAGCATGGACTTAATAACTTTAGTTATCGCTTCAACATATCTGTTTGACTGTAGGTGAGCTACGGCGGTATATCTCTTGTCAATCTTATACTTCTGGCAGAAATTTATGAATTTGGTGTTATCGAATTGGGTTCCATTGTCAGTTATAATGGTTTTTGGTATCCCCAATCGACAAATGATATTCCTGACCACAAAGTTTATCACACTTTTTGTCGTGATCATGGTTAAGGGTTCTGCCTCCACCCATTTTGTGAAATAATCCATGGCGACGATTGCATATTTAGCTCCTCCTTTGGCCATTGGCAGGGTACCGATGATGTATATTCCCCACATAGCGAACAACCATGGGCCGACCATTGATTTAAGCTGTCTCGGAGGTGCCCTTGGAACTTTAGCGAATCTCTGGCATTTATCGCAGCGTCATGTGTGATCAGCTGCATCTTTATTTACGATAGGCCAAAAATAGCCATATCGTAAAACTTTCTTCGCCAAAGTTTGGCCTCCGGTGTGGTCTCCACCCTCACCTTCATGTACTTCTCTTGGTACACGCTTGATGTCGTCATGTGATATACACCGGAGGAGAGGCATAGAAAATCCTTGGCGATAAAGGATGTCGCCATGTAAGATGTATCTTGCGGCTTTATATAGTACACCTCATCTCTCACTCTTTTTTAATGGGAGAATTCCTCTCCTAAGGAAGTTCTTAATCGGTATCATACATGACTCCCTTTCTAGTTTAGCTTCCAGGGCTAATTCGACTTCCATTTGGTCAGATCTTGTGATTCCAATACCTCTATTGCAACCATCTCGGTTTCTTCTGGGTTGTCAAAACTTGCTAACTTAGCCAGTCGGTCTGCCTTCTAGTTTTCTATTCTCGGGATATGAGTTATGCTATAATGTTATAGATTACCTAGTAACTCCTCTATTTTTTTATGGTAAGTAACAAGTCGAGGCCCCCTCATTTCGAATTCCTTTCGAACTTGGCAGACAACTATCTTGGAGTCACAGAATATGTCTAGTGTCGTTACCCCTAGTTTCTTAGCGAGATTTAGTCCGACACTCAAGGCCTCGTATTCAAAATCATTATTGGTGGTAGAGAATTCCAACCGCAAGGTGTATTAGATGGATCGTCCTTTAGGGGTAGTTAAAACAACTTCGGCACCGGACCTTCGATCATTCTTAGCCTCGTCTATATATAATCTCCAGGGGTTATGTTTTAAATTATGTTTCGAAGGGTTGACCTTATCATCCAACACTTCTTCCTCGGGAATTGTGAATTCTGCTATGAAGTCAGCTAGGGCTTGTCCCCTTATCAATCTTCTTGGTTAAAAATTTAAATCGAATTGGCTCAACTCGATGTTCCACTTAAGTAGTCGTCCTGATGCTTCAGGCCGTTTTAGCACTTGTCTTAGTGGCTGATCAGTGTATATGACTATCTGGTGAGCTTGGAAATAATGACGGAGCTTCCGGGATGTAATCAAGAGACTATAAGCAAGTTTTTCTATTTTCAGATAGTTTCGTTCTGCTGCCGCTAACTTCTTGCTTATGTAGTACACTGGCCTTTGAATCTTGTCTTCCTCACGCAAAAAAGCCATGCAGACAGCATGAGATGACACTGCCAAGTATACGAACAGATCTTCGTGATTCACCGGCTTTGACAATATTGAAGGTTTCTTTAGCAAACTTAACAGATTTTGGAAGGCCTCTATACAATCGGGGGTCCATTCAAAGTTTTGCTTCCCCATTTAATTAAGTCAAAGAAAGGGACACATTTGTCCGTGGCTTTGGAAATGAATCTACTTAACGCCGCAATTTTCCCAGCCAAGCTTTGAACATCTCTAACTTGACACTTTTATGTTCCTGATTGCTGCTATTTGGTCAGGATTAATTTCAATCCCTCGGGAACTTACAATAAAACCGAGAAATTTTCCTGATGCAACCCAAATGAGCATTTTAAGGGGTTCAACTTCATCCCGTACCTCTTTAGAATATCAAACATTTCTGCTACATATTTCACTTGATCAAAAGACTCTCTAGATTTCATGAGCATGTCGTCTACATAAACTTCCATGGTTTCCCTGATCTGATTATAGAACATTCGGTTTACCGAACGCTGATATGTGGCTCCAGCATTCTATAGTCTGATGGCATCACCACATAACAAAATAATCCCAAGTTTGTAATAAAACTTGTATGCTCTTGATCTGGTACATGCATGTAGTTCTGGTTGTATCCCGAATACGCGCCTATGAAGGAGAGAAGTACGTGTTCGGCTGTTGAGTCCACTAGTTATTCAATCCTGGGGAGTGGGAAGCTATCTTTTGGACAAGCCTTGTTCAAATCGGAAAAGTCAATGCACGTTTGTCATTTCCCATTTGATTTGTTGACCAAGACGGGATTCGATATCCAATCGGGATAGGTCAAATCCCTAATGAACGCATTATACTTTAACATCTCTACTTCTTCCTTTAAGGTTATTGACCTCTCCGGGCCAGACATACGCCTCTTCTGCTTAACGGGTAGATGTTTTGGATTGATACTCAATGAGTGGCTCATAATTGAGGGTGATATCCCACACATATCTGCGTAGGTCCAAGCAAACACATCCAAATTTGCCTTTAAAAAGTCAGTCAATTCCTTTGTTCGAAGAGGGTCTAGCTTGGACCCAATCTTTAAATTTTTTGCCGATTCAACATCGTCAATAGGGATATCCATAGTTGTTTCGTTGGGGGGTCTCCATCCTGCTTCCAGGCTCCTCATCCTTTCTGGGATCTATTTTCTCAAGTAGTTCTTTGGGCGACTACCTCGGGGTCAGCCCCCTTAATTGATATGTTGAACCCTCCTTCGCGGGGAGGAGGCACCTTTAGTTTTCAGGTTTAATCCTTTTAGTAACATCTTCAATTCCGCCATATAGCAGGCTCCTCTGGTGGCCTGATCAACTCTCATTACTCCCACTAACCGCTTTGATCGGGAATTTCAACAATAAGCACCAAGGCGCGATGCAAGCCCTGAATTCTACGAGGGTCGATCGATCCAAAAAGGCGTTATAGGGTGATTCGATTCTAAGTCTACAAATGGGAGAATTCTCACTCTCCGGCGGTCTCCTTGTCTCAATGTCACTGACAATTCTACATATCCCATTGGAGCTGTTAGGCCCCATTGAAACTGCATATCCATCCCTTGCAAGGCTTCAAATCTTTCGCTTTGATTTTCATCTGATCGAATGCTTTCTTAAAGAGAATATTAACTGAACTTCCATTGTCCACTAATACCTTGTGAACTAGAGCAGGGTCGATAGTGGTGGTAATTACCAATGGGTCCTCGGTAGGCGATTGAACTCCAATATCATCTCTACCACGAAATATGACATCATCTGACATCGTTTTCTGTTGCTTCACCGGGAGGGGGGCGTCTTCGAGGTTCCTACACTCCCCCACTTCAAGGTGCTTGGTTGCATTTACATATTGGTCCATTGCCCTGTAGCTATGGCCAGCGGGATGGAGCCCCCTACTATAATGTTAATAACGATTCCTTTAGCTTTCTACTGGGTTGTGGTTTAGGAGCGGGCAGATTTTGGTTCGGGGAACTCCCTCCTTTCCCCTATCTCTTGAGGGAACTTTAATTCATTTAACTTTCCTTTTTGCAGCAGTTTCTCAACAACGTCTCTTAAATGCTGACACTCATTAGTAGAGTGACTGTGGGTTCCACGAAACGAAAAAAGATCCCTGTCGTAAGCTCCTTCTCGATGGAGTCTCTCGGCGGAGGTTTCTTATACTACAGGACATTATATTCATCCGGATAGATGTTTTCCAACGCATCATTCAATTGTGTGTAGTTTTCAAAAGTTTGGAATCGAGGTCTTTTTCCCGAATTGTTTCCTCGGTACCTATTTCTTTTATTGCCTCTTATGTTCCTGTTGCCACTTCCTTCATTTTAGTTGCCAACTTTTACCTCAACCTTCCCTGAACAGTTGTCGGACTGTTTCACATCAACATTACTTTGAATATTTTCTTTTGAATCACCCTCGTATTTTCTTTTTTGACTAGCGCATATTTCCTCCCGCCGTAAGAGAATATTCACCTTTTCATAGAATGCCTCCCTAGTTGATGGCGGTTTTCCAACTTGATATCCCCCGAATTCAGTGTTTGGATCGAACCGCTGTATTAATGCCATCAAGATGGTTGTACCATGAGGGTCACTTATTTCAGTAACTGCTAAGTTGAAATGGTTTAAGTATGACTTCAGGGGCTCGCCAGGAGCCTGCTTGAGGCTGTACTGCTCAATGACGCTTTTAGCTCTCCGGGCATGGAACCGTAATTTCCTCATAAAATGTTCACTTAGTTCTTTAAGGCTTGACACTGATCGTGGGGGAAGTTGAGTGAACCACATTAATGCAACATCTTCTACATATATCGGGAAGGCTTTGCATTTTGCAGCATCAGGCGCGGCTGCGGCGTTCATGTACCATCCATACCTCATCAAATGTTGTCCCGGATATTTTCTTCCAGCATATCGGTCCATTTGTGGCAAGTTGAATCGTCGGGGAAATTGGAAATCCAGGATGTCATCGATGAACGGGGTGTGACTACGCTCAATACCCCAGTCTTTATTGGTATAATGCCGACTATCGGCCATGATTTGGCGCACCATCGCTTCTACTTCAGCGTTGGTTAGGGTAGGTTCAGGGTCCACACTTCTATTTCTTCTAGCATTTCCGGCACCTACGTTAGGCGATATTCTTTGGTTCTGAGTTATGGCTGAACTTCCCCTCCTTCTGCGATCCTGGTCGTTCATGGGACGAATTGGCTGGAGAAGTTGGCTTTGGGTAGGATTGACGATATTAGGATTTCGAGGTAAAACACGTGATCCCCCCAAACCTGGCTCGTAGGCTCCTATGGTCCGGGCTACGTCCTCACGAGACCTTAGCGACCCAAATGTTAACTAGTCCACATTATTGGGTCTTTCGTTTGGCCTTCTTTGATGCGGGTGTTCTTCGTCTGAAGAAGATGAGTGATCAGGAATAGGACGATGAGTTGGGGAGGGCATTCTATGCCAGCGTAGCTCGCTTATTTCCCTGCTCATGGATTTCATGTTCTCTCGCATGAGAACATTGTCACGCTTATGGGCTTCTAAAGCATCCTTGGTGATGTCAAGCATATCAAGCAAGCATGAAAAATCTCCGTGTGTGACAAGCGCAGAAGGAGTAAGTTGATCACTAGTTGTCGCGGCTGGTATCAGAGCATTGACAGGAGCTCGAGTAGAAGTGCTAACATCTGCAGCATTTGGGTCGGATCGGGTTGCAATCATATCCTCGGATCGGGTCGAGGGAGAATGGCCAACAACGTTCTGATTCTAAATCCGGTTCGGGATAGTATTCTTTGTTTGGTTCGGAGTTTCTTCCCCGTATTGGATCGGAGACATTCTCTCTGACTTGTTTGGACCTGAACCTTGTCCCCTTGATCTAGTGATAACTACAGCTTGTTGATCTTCATTTTCCTCATTCTCACGAGCACTTTGCACTTCTTCTCCTTTTCCTTTCGCCATGATGTCCAATTCTTTGGAGATTAGTCGGAAAATTTCCAAAAATACTGAAGAGAACAGATTAACTTCTTTGAACTTGAGGGTCCAAATAGTAGAATGAAAATCTAAAATGCTGAGAATTCAAACATTCTCAGTGAAAGCACCAAAATGTTAGATCCAAAATTTGGTCTAAAACCCAAACGAATGATAATTCCAAATGAAACGAAAGCAAAAACGAGAAAAAAAAACACGATTTATAATGGTTCGGCTTTAAAGAGCCTACGTCCACTTTATACTTCTTTGATTGATGATAAGAGTACAAATACAATGCTTATCTTCACTCAGTCTCACTCTTACAAAGGATAATTTCACTTATTTTTTGCTGAAATATGCTCCAAAAGTTGATAATGTTCTAAATGAAGTGAAGAAATTCGGTGGTAGTGAGAGTTAGAGCCAACAATTTGCCAAAAGATCCCCCAAAATGATGCTCGGTGGTGTATTTATAGGCAGGGAAATCCCTCTTGAAGGCCTTCGGTTCAGGTAAACGTGGAGATCATCCCGTTGGAGTCAGGCTCAGAGGAGATGAGAAGATGACAGCGCATCTAAGAACGTGTGTGAACGTGAGGGAGTGAGCATGCAACCACTCCGCATCTCCAGGAACGTGGAGTGTAACTGCAGCGTTGGCCATCATCGGTTCGGATTGGAAGTGACACAACCCGAACTTCCCTGTGAAGGAAAGTCCAGATTGAGTTGACAACACGACGAATCAGAACACAAACAGAAGAACATTTCATTGCTTTTTACATCAGAGTACAAGAATATGCAGAGTACGAACAAATAATATACATTTGATAAATATCAGAGATTTACAAATTACAATGCAGCGAAAAATAATACAAAATACAACTGAAAGAGATGAACGAATACAAAGCTTTCTGACTACCATTCCAGCTGTAAACTAGGATCCTGTGAATATAAATCTGCAAAACCAAAACTACTAGCTGCCCGTGTGCAAAATAGAGGCACCCAGAGTTTAGGTTAAAACAATAAACTCCAGGTCAGTCATGTGACTAGTGTGAGAACTAAAACAGTTATTTAAAACATTACTTTAAAATCGGATATATAAAGGGACCACACCGTATAACACGGAACGGGTTTCTCCCAAGAATACCATTGCATAAAACAAACAGCGCAATGCTTTTTGGAAAAATGAAGCCATTATAAGACTCAGGTCCCGTCACATAATGCAACGCAAGCCGAAGGATAGAGTTTTACCTTATGGTGGCCAAAATATGCTTGGTACGTATAAAACAAATAATTTAATATTATTATTAGTGTATATATGTTTTAAAAACAATTTCAATCATAATATCAATCATAGACGACATGAGCGTCCCATGCCACTATGCCACCAATATAGGTGTACAATCAAAACCGTACGTGTCGTATTGGAATTGGATTTCCATCATGAACCAAGGCAAGAGATCGTCCATACCGAATTCGAGGCAGTCTAGCCCGTTCCTCAGGATTCAGCCGCAACTGCACCTAGGAGCTGCAGGGCCGGTCCATACTTACATTAGTGGATTATAACTCCTGAACAATGCGTTTCCCAGTCAGATGGGGGGTACATGAGCCAGATGACTCAATATCCATCGGCACCGCAGTGACCAATATATCCAAGGCGCCTCGCATTCCAACAACCACATATGTAAAATATAAAAATGTCAGGGCGTGTAAAACCCTGACACCACCTCTATCTAGAAAGAAACGCATGTTCTCCCTAGATTCGCTCCCGTTTCTAGTTCATACCAGGGTGTGAGGCTTGCGAATTAACGCTATACACAAAGCGGCGCTATATTAAAGCTATGCTTTGATCATCAACCACAAGACTCTGCTTTTCAACATAAGCCTTGATCACTGCATCTCAACATGCCACACAGGCAATTCATGCCATGTGACTGATACCTATCGATATATAACCTATGAGCTCTACATCTCAGAGAAGGGCATTAAGTAAGAGAATAAATTCTCCACCGCCAAACAGATATATATTTAATAGAAATCAATCAGCATAGAATAAAATCCTAAGTCAGACACACAGTTCATTTACAAGTTCGTTCTGGGTCTGAACGAAACAGGAGGGACCTTATTCCTCGTCCTATATGTCCAATACAGGAGTGAAGCCCTCGCATATCCGTCAATCTCCAAGTACGTCTGGACGATCACCAATTATTACCTCGTCTTGGATGTACAGCCCAATCAAAACATCATTAATCATCCAAACGATGTGAAGACATCCGGTCTTCAACCACCGTCTTCATCGTCGACTTATCGTCGAATCAGTTATTCAGAATGGGTATGAACCCGGCCTTTCCGAATAACTCGCGTATATAATAAACAATGTTATAAAAACACAACATACGCCTCATTCCAATCCTGAATATTCTTTTATTTAAATATTCATATCCTTTGGGAAAGGTTCCCATTAATTTTATCAAAGATAAATTCTTTAAATTTATTCTTTAATCTTCTTTTGGATATTAATTCAAACCATATTAAGGTTTTCCAAACTAGTCGGGATAAACATACCTTACCGAAGTAACCATTTATTTAATTTCCCAATCCCAGCCTATTCTTCCCATGGAGAAAAACCGGTAATACTCCATATCTAACACCACGGTGTTATCGGTAAATTTAATTACCATTTCACGTTTAAATCTATTTCAAGATTTAACTATCGCTTGGAGCAAAACTGGTGATACTCCATTCTCGATCATTTCAATCTATTTAAAGATTCATTAAAACTCTAATTCAGTTTTAATCTCCAAAAATCATTTCTGAATGATTTTTCAAAGTTAAGAAATTAATCATATCTTTAACTGGGTTAAAGAACTAATGTCATTTAAAACACGGCTCACGATGAACCCAAAATCACATTCCATTAATTATGGAATCTTCACGAAAAAAATATCAATATATAATCGATATCAATTTCCGTATTCGACTAATAATATAAATGGAATAACGACAAAGCCTTTTAAATTCCATATATATTAACGGTCTTCCTCCACAAAAACTCACTTCGATTATTATCAAATCGAATTCCATTCCATTCTAATATATTAAATTGGAAAACTTTACTTTGGAAAATCTCCACTAAATCTTTAATAAAAAGATTTATAAGTTCCAAATCTCATTTCACTGTAAATCGGGTTAAAGAACGAATGTCGTTAAAAACATAGTTCACAATAAACCCAATTCACATTCCATTTCGAATCCAATTAAAAGTTAATTAATTGGTAATTCTTCTCTATAACTTAATGAAAAGATTTATTCTTTTCATATGGTGTTTAAGAACAGTGTTACTGAAGACCCCATCCCATCGGTCTCTAATTGTAAATTAGTAAGAGAACAATTCCCTAAGTATTAAACCCGAAGGCCGAAACCAACATCAGATCAATACCCAGGAAACCAATCAACTTAGCTAATATCCACTTAGTTTCTAATTTTCTTAACTCCATTGGGTTTAAGAACGGCATTATTAAAGACACCATTCACGACAAACCCAAAATCTCATTCCATTGTTAAGTGTTATTTAAAATACCATTCACGATAAACCCAAAACCAATTTCAATTCAATTCCAATTAAATATCAATTAATTGGTAAACTCCTCTAAATCTTATTTAAAAGATTTATTCTTTTCTCATTTGGGTTTAAGAACAGTGTTAATGAAGACACCGTTCACGACAAACCCAAAATCCAATTTGATATTAAATACAAGGCTCGGAATAGAAAATATATCGTCTTATATTCAATATCAAATTCTCAAATCAACCAACATCGTATCGGAATAACGATATATATATATCTTCCAAATTCCTCCACAATATTTGTATTATCACGGAATCCAATATTGAAATATTCTAAAGATAATTTCGATTCAAATCCATTTCCACTCATATATTGGGAATTCCGGTTAGTTTTAAAACCATTTCAAATCCAATTTATTTATTTAAAAATATTGAATTATAATTCTAGTTCATAATAAGTTCATTTCGATAAAAATATATTTTTATCTTTTCAAATATGGAATTTTTCATCTTAATTCTTTCCAAATCATTTATTATGATTTTACTCAAATTATTGATATTTTTAATAATTTTATCAAGGCATGTACAGTCGATTTCCATAAAAGGTCATCGAACTTCACTTACATCAACCTTTTCCAAATTTGATTTGGACATAATTACAAATCCAACCGTTAGATTTCAAATCTCTCATATTCGTTGGAAAGCACTTTTCGAAAAGAACCCAATGGTCCCAGTTTTAGGAGAATTCGACGGTAGGATCCCCCGTAACGTCAATTTAAAGTCAAGGGTCAAAATTCGCGAACCGCCGCGGCGCGACGCATTCTATTCAGGCCATTATATATATATATATATATATATATATATATATATATATATATATATATATATATATTATATATTATATATTTTGTCGATTTCCTTTTAAAACGTATTTTATAAATCGTTATAATTCGTTTTTAAAACGATTTCAACTTCACATTCAATTTTAAATCAAAATTGAATATTTCATATCATTAATATATAAATGATAATATTTTCAAACATCAGATTTTAAAATCACTTCCTTTTCGATATCCATTATAAAAATGAATAAAATTGATATAAGTATCGTTCACATCAAAATGGCCTTAATCTAATCAATACGGCTTCATATTTTAAAATATTTTAGTGTCCATCCCAAATCGGACATCAAAATCATATTTTGATCTTTTATTGAATATTATTTTAAAATATTCGTTATTTTAAAATATTCATTCTTTCTGAACTGGAATCAGACACAGTCAATTACCATATAATTTTATTTATATGGATTTCATACAACCCATGTATACAACAGCCATGATAAATAATCAACCATCATCCAGAGTGCATTCTACATTGCATAAGCATTAAATATAAATATTTAACACTTATAACAGTCTGTCAGCCTATCGATTGAATACAACTAAACAGTTGGGATTAGTGTACGTCAAATATCATCCCAACACCCATGTGGGGTTTAAATCCACAAACACAGAATGTATTTATGTAGTTGGACGACGTGTAAAATTTATCATCCCAATCCACATCAGTCAAATGAGTGTACATAAATAAATCGCCCGATTTGTAAATGAATATTTATTCTATTCATATGCATGTTAAAAATTATATTTTTAACGATAAAATATTTATTTCAACATATGAATAATTTTGTTTTCCATTCCACATCGCAAACCAAATTCACACAAACAAATCAATCCAAACACACAACAAAACTAGTCGTCCATGGTCTGTGGACGGTGGGGAGCAGTTCATACATGCAGTTATAAAATAAATAATTGTACAAAGAATTCAATGAGAGAGTTCTCACCTTTGGGATCCACTCCTCCATTCTTTATTTCTGAACGGTTCGGATTTCGTTTTGATTTCAGTCTGATCCATCGCCATCTGTTTCACGCAGTTGATTATTAAAAATCACATTTTTTTACTGTTACTTCATACATAAAAATCATACTTTTATGTTGTTTATATTTTAAAAATCACATTTTTATATTGAAAATCACTGCTTTTTATTTTAACTAAACTATTCTAAATAAATAACTTTCTTATCTAAATAAATTAATTTAAAAACTTACATTCGTTGTTCGAAGGGGGAAGAGAGTTCCTCATCGTTATTGACAGTCGGAGGACTTCCGGTAGCGGCACAGGCGAGGCTAGGGTTTGGAGGAGGAGCTGAGGTCTCGGCATCGGTCAAAGGCGAGGGCGGAGAGGCTTGGAACTCGCGGTCACTCGAATAGAGGAGGCTAGGGCTTGGGGGAATCTCGAATTGGGGGGAATGAGAGGCAGAAGGCGGCGGCGGACTGCAGATGGTCGGAGGGGAAGTCGTTGGCCGGCGATTGGGGGCTAGGGAACGCTGACGACGAGGTTTTTGGGTTGCGGGCTCGGGGGTTTTCACGTCGGTTGGAGGAGGAGTGGGAGGGTGCGGCGCCGCCTGGGGGGTCAGAGGCTTCATCGGCGGCGGTCAAAAGTGAGGGCAACGGGCGGATGCGTGGTTTTATTCCTTTTGAAATGTAGGGAAGAGAGAAGGTAATGGGGGATTATATTATATATATATATATATATAATTACTTATTTTCTCTACAAAAAGTGATTTTGTGTACGAACCCCAAACGACATCCAACGGCTGTCGCCCCTAGCATATTACCCCATTCCGAACACAATGGGATATGTATCGTTAGCCAATTCGGCTGTTTCGATTAGTTTTCATTTAAATTACCATATAAATCAATATATATTTAATTTAAACGTACATTTCAATTTATTGGGGCCACATACTGACTTTAAAAATTCCCAAAAAATAAATATAGCTTTGTTTTGATGATATGGTCCTAACAAAACTAATTTCATCGAATTTGGAGACCATTTGAAAAATGGTCTTTTCTGGTCGATCCAAATTGACTAAAATTGTCAAAACACGTTTTCCTTTGCCACGCTCGCATATTGATTTCAAAAATTATGAATTTTGGAATCTAGCAATAATTCGACATTCCGGATCCAACAAAATTGGTTTCGTCGAAAATGGAGTTCATTTGCAAAATGACTATTTTAAGGGCTATATTTTCATAGCGACTATTCCGAATTTTCAATTGGACATAACTTTTTATTCTTACTATGGAATTTTAATTTTTTGGATTGTTGGAAAGATATTTTCAAATAGATTCAAATATTTTTGGTTTCACTAAAATATGGTTTATTTTGAATCCTATACATTAATTTGAAATTTGAAATCGAAATTTCAAACTACTACGTTATTTCAAATTCCTTTTATAATTAAAATAAATATTTATATTCTAACTTCGATTTAAATAAATATATACATTCTAACTCTATTCAAAATAAATTTATAGTCGTTATTATTTAAAATAATTCATTTTATATATCCAAAATTCATTAAAATAACCAAAATAAATTTTTTAAATTGGTTCTGATTTTCCGGGTTGTTACAAGGAAGTACGAAAAAAGGGGGTGCGGATCGGGTAGCTCCGAATCGATCCGGTTCAGTTATTCCCTTCTCATTTTGAGTTTGTCCGCTTTGCTATGAATGGGTTCGGTTCATGTAACACCTCGTAATTCTATAACATTAAGTTTCGCAAATTAAAGTATAATTAAATTTTAAAATAATAATCAAGGGAAACGGGTTGCGCCATTGCTGTCTCGAACTGCTTGGAAACGAGTCCGAGTTTTCGAGAAATGGAGTCTGTATGAGGGAGATATAACCCTCCGAAGTTTCAAGGATTTTCAGAACAGAAAAATAGCTCGAATTCGAATTCGAAATTCGAATTCAAACCCCAGCGCAGACTAGGCGGGAATTTTCCCGCCCAGGACCAGGTCGACCTGGGGGTCGACACTATGGTCGACCTCCCAGGGACCAGTCGACCTGGTGCTGAAACCCGGTTTTGTGCCTAGGTTCATTCTGATGTTTCTGGTCTCGTTTTCAGTCTATATTCGTCCGCCTAATCATATATATACAGCCCCATTCTCTTTACACTATTTTATTCTCTCCTTATGCTGCCTGTGGAATAATTGAAATAAATAAAATAAAACACGAAGACTATTCTTGAAGACTATGGCTAGGAATTGCATATTGGAGATTCAAATAAAGTTAAAGCTTCAAGAAGGGAAGCAAAGGATAATTCAACGACTTCGAGCAACGTCGCGCGAATCATAGCAAAACACCTCAACGTTATCCTATTATCCTTTTCTAAAACCGATCAATGTAAGTCAGTTACTTTTTAGATTTGAACAACTAGATCTATTTGTGGCATGAAATTAAATGAATATAAGAATATGCCTGATCCTCTCATTTGAATCTGTGCTTGTATATGCCTTTGGATCTAATTAAGAACTATTGTGATTAATTACCGATGAGACTATGTCTATGCCTGTGACGTTGAAAACTATTGTTAATGTCCAAAGCCTATGACTGTGAATATAAGACTATGCCTATGTCTGTGACTGTGAACATAAGACTATGCCTATGCCGATGACTATGAACATAAGACTATTGCCTACGACCATGATTCATGACTATGAGATTATTGTCTATGATTATGAACATAAGACTATTGTCTATGATCATGACTTTAAAATTATTACAGTTAATTGCCTATGACTATTCAGGATCATTGCCTAGGACTATTTTGGTTAATTATCCATGACTATTGTGGTTAATCGCCTATGATTCATAACTATGAGATTTCTACCTATGACCATGACTATGACTATTGTGGTTAATTGCCTAAGACTATTATGGTTAATTGTTTATGCCCATAATACTATAGTTACAAACCATGTTGTACATCGAACTGGCATTTTGTTGGATCTCATACCTAGGGTGTGACTTGCTTAGTTTATTCCTATTCACTATTATGTACACCAAACCCACTGGATCCATTATCTTTGTATTTTTGTATTTTGGTTCTCTTTTTCATGCCTATTCTCTTATGTCAATTCTCGTGCTTATCCCCTGTTCCTTTTGTTAGTTTCATTTCATAAGTACCTAGAAACTTATGAAATCATGTTATTAGACTTGGGCGTAGCTTAATTAAGATGATTTGGCATAACTAATATGTTCGCATAATCTGAATTGGCTATAATAGAAAATATAATTTGCATATTAGACTTGGGCGTAAATTGGTAAAATGTTAATTGACCGCAAAGTATGTAATTGGCATGTAAGCCAAGTTTGGATATAAACTATAAACTAGACTATTAAATCTAGTTTTGACATGAACTGATCTAATCTGGCATAAACTGCAAGTTGGGTTAAATGATAGGTAAATCAGGATTTAGGCCTAGAATACAGGTATGTTAATGGGCATGACAAATAAATATGATATAGGCGAAATTTGTTTAAAAGAGTTGTTAGCAATTTACATATAGACAAAAAGGATAAATATGTAAATGTAGGAAAGACGAATATGCCTAACCCGAGGTTAGATTGAGTTACGATATAAGACTGCACGGAACCGCCTGGCAAATCCAGCAACCGTAACAATACCTATCTAATGTGGGTGGTTAGAGCATTGAGCCCAAAAGGACCCGAGGTTAGACTGAGTTATGGTGTAAATCTGCCCGGAACCGACCGGCACATCTAGTGACCACAACAATATCTGTCTAATGTGAGTGGTTGGTGCTTTAAATGAATAATTTAAAGCTAAGAAACTGTTAAGCTAGAATGGGGGTTAAGTAAAATATACTTAGCCAATTTAACATGTTAACTAGACTGGAAGGTGGGGTTAAGTAAAATACACTTAGCCAATTTAACATGTTAACTAGACTAGAAGGTGGGGTTAAGTAAAATGCACTTAGCCAATTTAACATGTTAACTAGACTAGAAGGTGGAGTTAAGTAAACTTAGAGCACTTAGCCATCATAGTGTGACAAATGAACAAGGTTAAGTTAAAACATGAAGGGACAATAGTTAACCATTAGAACATGTGAATTAAACAGATGTTAGGGTTAAGTTAACTAAGGGAACACTTAACCAATACAAGATGAAGGGGTGGAGTTAAGTAATAAGAAATACTTAACCAATATAACTTGATTTGTGGTAGGGTTAAGTCAACATGAACTACCGATAACACTTAACCAGTTTAACTTGACAAATGAATGGGTTAAGTTAACTTGAATTGACTAATGACACTTAACCAATCCAACTTAACGAGAAAGAGAACTAAGTAGTAAACCTTAGTTAAGAGGACTAAGTTGTAAACCTTAGTTAAGAAAACGACGATTCAGGAACTAAGTAGTAAACCTTAGTTAAGGGAACTAAATAGTAAACCTTAGTAGAACACGAGAAGGAGTGAACGTCCATCTGATCTTAAAGAAGGCTCCAACAAACTGGGTTACGAAGCACGCGGCTTCGAGGGGACGTGAGGGTACTCTTGGTATCCCTCTGTGAGGCTGCAGATGATCGCCTGGGCTCACAGAGGTTAAGGTCTGCGTTAGAAGAACCAAGGGTATGCCTTGGTTGCAATATAAGGCAACCTAAAGACTAGGATGGACAAGCGTGATTCGGCGAGACCAATAGCCCTGTGATAGCAACTCGTCGTCTACCTACCATCTTGAGTCAGTCGAGATACGTACAGCGGAAAGGCGGAGAACTTCAAAAGACCATATACTTGCTATCTAGTTATGGGTGCGGATAGCCATAGGTTAGTGGGGCATAGAGGGCCTGCGTATAGTTCTCATTTTTCAAAATGTGCCTTTCATTAGTTGAGGGAGGGGTCAGGTGGGACCATAGCCACTGGAATAACAGACCTTAGCATCTGCATTGGCAGATATCTGAAAGCTCCTGACCGAGTTCTGTGCTTCTTGATTTGCCCTGCCACGAGACTCGGGTCGCACATACGGAGGACATGTGCATCTAGACAGTGATAACGATTCGCGACACATACGTGGGAAAAGTCTAGGAACATATACCGCTCTAGGTAGTGTGTCCTAAACTAGGGGGCATCGTTCAGTAGGTAGCATAATCCCTTGTTGGACCTAGATCGCGTAAACCCTAAAATCTGAGAAACGTTCAATAGGTAGCATAAACCCCAGTAGACCTGGGTTGCGTAAACCCTGGTTAGATCTAGAATGCGCTCGATAGAAAACCCTAGATTAGATCTGGGTAATAAATAATAGATGTACACCTGAAACAACCACAATTGCGGGAATTGGGACCACGTATCTGTTCTTATCAGTTTATATAGATTACTAGTTAGGTGGTGCAGAGATATAGAAATTAAAATAACAAGGTGGTAGCGAAGCAGAGAAAGTATAGAAGTGCATCCAGTTTATCTTACCTTATCATATCTTGTGCTAACCTTATGATTCCCATCATCATGGTGTTGTCTTGTATTCAGTTAAATTCATGTCATGTTGCTTTTACCTCTTCACATGCTGAAAGTTACTGAACTTACCAGACTTTATGTCTGACTCTGTTTTCTTTCGTTTTCTTGTCTTCCATTCCCCCCCCCCAAGTTCGCAAGGAGGGAATATTACTACTTAGTCCAGTTTTCTTTCCAAGCTGAAGATTAGTCGAAGTTTTGCTGGGATTCTCTTTTCCATTGCTATGGCTGGCTCACGCTACATTGGGGAATATAAATGTTATTTTATGCTTCTTTATTTTGTAACACAGATATTCTGGTATTGGAAAACAATTGTTGTACAAACTATTTTATCAATAAAGTAAAGTCCTATTTTCCGCTGTTTTAATTTTGTCTGTCTTGTAATTTATCTGTATCTTTTACCTATAACTCTCCACCAAAGTTAAGGCATTCCCTTCGTGAGTGACCTTAACGGATGTGGGGTGTTATAGTTTAGGGGTCCCCGAACTGATCTGGGCTTCAGTAGTAAGGTTCATTAATCAACATTTTTCGCTAGTTATTCTTTTCGCTTTGTGTAGCCCGTTCACAAATCTGGCTAACAGAATCAGTGCCATCAAAGATTGTGAATAATCCTAAATATATCATGCATCAGAGACAAGATGGCCTAGTTTGTGCATGGTTGATGTCATCAATTGGTCCAGCTATATTACCATAATTAATTGGGGGTAAGAACTGCTCAAAAAGTATGGGAAACAGTGCAAAGAAACTTCTCAAATCAATCTTCTACTAGAGTTATGCATTATAGAAGACAGTTGCATAACATAAAGAAAGGTGAATCATCAATGAATGAGTACTTGCTTAAGGTAAAAAATATATGTGATCAATTAAGCTCAACTGGTAAAAGAATACCTGAATCTGAACAAGTTATTGCAATTGTAAGTGGCTTAAATGATGAGTATGATGCAGTCACAACAGTCATACTGTCTATGCATCCAACACCCTCATTACAATATGTATATTCTACCCTATTGTCTCACGAAGGCAGAATAGAGCACAAAAAATGCTAAATCAGATTTATTTGTCAACTATACTACATATGGAAGAGGAAATAATCAAGACAAAGGAAATAGTTTAGGAAATGAAGTTAATAATCAAAGAGGGGGTTGGTCTGGTAGAGGAAGAAGAGGTGGTAAAAGTAATAACAATAATAGAATTAGATGTCAAATATGTGAAAAAGTGGGGCACAGTGCTAGCAAATGTTATTTCAGGTTCAATATTAACTATAAAAACAATGCAAGTGCAAATTGGTCAATACGACAAAAGATGGCAATAAAGCACAAGCAGAAATTTTTGATGCAGAAGCTACCACAAGTGATGATATGTCAGATGATTACTGGTATCTAGATTCTGGTGCAACCAACCATGTCACCAACAACTTAAGCAACTTAAATTTGGGAAATAAAAAGTACAAAGGTACACAAAATCTTACAGTTGGTAATGGTAAAACTGCACTTATCAAACACACTAGAAATGCAAGTTTAGATGGAACCAAGCAATTGTTTTTGAAAATTTGTTAAGAGTTCCATCTATAAAGAAAAATCTAATGAGTGGTTCCCAATTTGTTAAAGACAATAATGTCTTTTTTTGAATTTTACCCTAATGCATGCATTGTAAAGGCCATACTGACACATAAACTTCTTTTGCAAGGTAAAGAAAGTAGGGGATTATACAAGTTTGATATCAGTTCTAAAGATTCTGAGCATAAAAATAGTAAGTGTATAATGTCTGTTACAAATGATTCTGATAGATTCAAGGAATTTGATATGTGGTATTGTAAACTGGGACATCCTAGTATTAAAGTTACAAAGCATGTCATGATGAATAATAATTTTTCGGATAATTACAGTCTAGATTCATATATTTATTCTACATGTCAATTGGGAAAGAGTCATAAACTTGCATTTCTAGACTCACAAACCAATTATTCTAGACCCCTTGAGTTAATTGCTACTAATATATGGGGTCCTGCGCATATTAGTTCCAATTATGGACACAAATATTAGATTTCATTCATTGATGCTTACTCTAGATATGTCTGGATATACTTGCTTAAATCCAAGTCTGAAACCAGTAATGTAGTGATACAATTTATTAGTAAAGTAGAAAACATTACTGGAAATAAGATGAATACATTTCAGACTGATGGTGGTAGATAATTTCTACCCTTAAAGTCCTATTTTGAAAGGAAAGATATTAATCACAGAACTCCAAGCCCCTATACTTTTGAACAAAATGGTTTAATTGAAAGTAAACATAGGTATATAGTTGAAACTAGTTTGGCATTGTTAGCTCAAGATTCAATGCCATTTAAGTATTGGACAGATGCATTTTATACTGTTGTATATTTGATTAATTTAATGTCCACTAAGGTGTTAAAATTCAAAAGTCCTCAAGAAATGCTAATGAAAATTAAACCATATTATAAGCACTTGAAGGTGTTTGGATGTCAATGCTTTCCTTATATAAGGCCATAAAATAATCATAAATTAGATTACAGGTTTACTACCTGTACATTTTTGGGGTATTGTACTAAACAAAAAGGATACAAGTGTCTAGATAGTAAAGGAAGGATTTATATTTCTAGACATGTAAGATTTAATGAGAATGTGTATCCTTTTACAAAACAAGTGAGAGTACTACAGATAAAACTGAAAGTATTAGACAAGTAAGGTATGATATACCTGATGAAATTGAAATATTGATGCATGTTCACCATAATGAACATGACACAATACTAGCTCTCAACGCACCATGCCCTCAAGTAGGCCAGGTCAAGAGCAGTCCACTTCCAGCAGCTCTCAACACACCATGCCCTCAAGTAGGCCAGGTCAAGAGTAGTCCGCTTCCAGCATTGGTGATAGTGTAGAACAACAAAGACAATATATCAATGAACCTCATACTGATCAAGAAGCAGATAATAATATCACAAGCGAAAATCAGACTATAGCAGTCCGAGATACTACAAATCAACATCCAATGATTACTAGAGAAAAATGTGGAAGTTATAAGCCAAAAATCTATAATACTGCTGTAGTGATAGAAGAACCATCATCATATTTTGAAGCAACTCAAAATGACAAATGGAATTCAGCCATGCTAGACGAGTACAATGCTTTAATAAAGAAAGGAACATGGTCGTTGGTTAAAAAACCAGAACACAAAAATATTATTGGCTGCAGATGGATCTTTAAATGAAAAAGAAATGATGATGGTTCAATTTCTAGGTACAAAGCATGACTAGTTGCAAAATGGTATTCACAACAGTATAGGTTTGATTTTTCAGAAACCTTTTCACCTGTTGTGAAACCAGCTTCAATCAGAATCAATTTAACAATTGCTTTGTATAGAAATTGGAACATCAAATAATTAGATGTTAATAATGCATTCCTTAATGGTGATTTGCAGGAAGAGGTATACATGGAGCAGCCTCAAGGTTTCATTCAGCATACAAACAAAAATTTGGTGTGCAAACTCAACAAGGCCATCTATTGTTTAAAGCAAGCACCTAGGGTTTGGTTTGACAAGCTAAAAGCTATACTTGTCAACTGTGGATACAAAACATCAAAATCTGACAACTCAATATTTATAAAGATTTCTGATACTGTTGTGACATATATACTGATTTATGTTGATGATTTTATTGTTACAGGAAGTAGTGAGTCTGAAATTAAAGACATCACAAATATGTTGAATTTAGAATTCCCTATCAAGAATTTGGGTGATGTAAACTATTTTCTGGGAGTTGAAGTTAAAAGGACATCGAATTCTGAAATTCATCTTAATCAAAGAAAATACATTTCAGAAATTCTACTCAGAGCTCAAATGAACAAAGCAAACCCTTTGCCTATGCCAATGATAATTAGCACACAATTATCTAAGTACAAAGGAGAACCATTTCAAAATGAAAAACTGTATAGTAGTATAGTTGGTGCACTCCAATATGCTACAATAACAAGAACAAACATAGCCTTCTGTGTCAATAAGGTCAGTCAATATATGCAAAATCCTTTAGACAATCACTGGAAAGTAGTTAAAAGGATTCTCAGATATCTCAAAGGAACTATAGATCATGGTCTTATTCTAAGGACTAGCAATACATTAAACATCAATGGATATGCAGATGCAGGTTGGGGAACAGATTGTAATGACAGTAAATCAACATTAGGTTAGGTATTTTTCTAGGCAAAAATCCTGTGTCATGGTGCGATAAAAAGCTGAGTTCTGTTTCTAGATCTAGCACTGAAGCAGAATTTCGAAGTGTAGCAAGTTGTACAAATGAAGTTATGTGGACACAATAACTATTAAGTGAGTTACAGATTGCTACAACAAATTAACCTACAATATGGTGTGACAATATTAGTGCAATTTCCTTATCATCTAATCATGTGTTACATTCAAAGACTAAGCACATCGAATTAGACCTCTATTTTATCAGAGAACAAGTCATCAAAGAAAAGCTAAAAGTTGGATATATACCTTCCACAGATCAAAAGGCAGACATACTTACGAAGCTTTTATCAAAGCCTTGCTTCTCCAAGCTCAAAGAAGAATTAAACATAGATGTTGCAGATAAAGCTCAAAGATCTGATAGGATGATTTACACACCAGACTTCTGACATAGCTCAAGTTTCTGATGATGGGGCCTCTGATTGTTGTTAGATCATCTCCTCCAGCCAGGTCTTCATCAGACCAACCTAGATCAGTTCTGATTCATCAATTTAACCACTCTCAACAAATCCAGAGGTCTCGAGCTTTTGGACTCGAGCTTAGTTGGATTCATCTGTCATGGAGGCCTGTGAAGGAAGAACTTTCATCAATTAGAGACGTTCGTGTCAAGGGAGTCGCCATTTTTTTGATTTCACGAGAGCAAACCCTAACCCTAAGTAGGGTTTGATGGGGGAATTAGAAAACGTAGGCTCCGCTAACAAAGCTTTTATATTCTTTTGTTTTCATTATTGGGCTGTGTAATATAAGATTTAGCTCAAAGCCTTTTTTGCTTCCGCTGATACTGTATATATTAGTCCATTGTGTACATCCAAGAGAACATTATCATTTGTATCGAATTACAAATCAATAAATAAAAAAATTCTCTTGTTTTCAGAATTTCAACTATATGCATTCACAAAATTATGAATACTGACAAAGAACAGCTGGGGCATTCAACAGATTCAGTATCCATCGTGTATTCTACAATTCCGTTTCTACTTTATAATAACATAAAATAGGAAGAGAAGAGACCTGAGGAATTCCAGCATGTAATGCAGCAGTAGTAGAGCCATTCCCCTATGGTGGATCACTAGAGAACATCTACGAAACTGCCAGGAGTATGGCATGGCGTCAGAAAAACAAAAGAGTCGATCACTATAGAGAAGCATCCAATCTTTGTTGACTGGAAAATTAATGTCTCTGTTTGAATCCAGTGAATTTCCTGCTACGAACTGAGTAGCAGCGTTTAAAGGATCATATCCATGGGTAAAAAGGAGAAATTTGTAATTACAGTTGTCTACAATAACTTTTTTTTTTGGCAAGGCCGACGGGGTTGAGTGGACCCCTACCACTTTATTAATGTACCGAAGAAAATCAAAAAGAAATACAACACACACAAGACAACATAGAAACACGGTACATCAACACAAGAAGACAGTACAAAAAACAAATAAACTTAAGGCAACACCTCTCAGGTTAATCTCTGTATAATGCCCGGATCAAATGTGAAGTTCAGAAGCTTTAACCCGTTCCTCACGTTGGCTTTGATGCAAGCTTTTAGATTTTCGTTGCTTTTGGCTTCAGCTGGGTTGAATGTCCTATTGTTCCTCTCCCACCAAATAGAGCTGATAACTTTCTTGAGGGTAAAACATAGTATTCTGCCTCTACTTAACTTCTTACTTGTCATCTTCTCTAAATTTGTCCATTCAGTTTCATTGTTCTGTAAAGCACCACTGAATGTTGCTGCATGTTTCACTTCATTCCATAATGTATAAGTAGTATTGCATTCGAAAAATAGGTGTTCTGCACTTTCTTGTTGCACATCACACATCACACATTTTTGTTCAACTTGCATGCCTCGTTGAAAAAGTTTATCTCTAGTTAGCAATGCTTTGTACAGTACTTTCCAGAGCATCATGTTCTCTTTGGCGCAATTATCACGGCTCCATATTTTTTTGTTCCATTTACATTTCCGCAACCTGTTATGTCCCGATAAGAGGCGATACATATTGCTTATCTGAAACAGTTTCTTGTCTATACTCCACTGAGTAATGCGTTCACTGCTGTCATCCACCTTGAGTTGTCGCGCTTCATTCCAACATTGGTTAATTCTAGGAACAGAACACGCCGGAAAGGTTAAAACATTATTGTTGATGAAGTGACTGACATTGGCATTCATACACACACCTGATACTTCAATTTCAATGTCATTGAGTTCATTGTATAATATAAAGCCATTCTTCAGCCAAGGATCCTACCAGAGTTTCACCGCATCATCAGTGGTTACTTTGTATGAGAAATAAGGGAGAAAGTGACTTCTCAGCTTAAAGATACTCCTCCATGTTGAACTTATATTTTGAGGTTGTTTCATTATCCAAAAATTCCGGTTTTTGATAACATGAAGTTTCGACCGATGAACCCATAAGCTATCGCAGTCATTAAGGAAGTCATCCATATGAAAAGCAAAAACAATTTTATTCCACTGCACCAAGTTAATAATGCCGAGCCCCCCATTACAAACTGGTTTTTCAATAGCACTAAACGAGATTGGGGCGTGATATCTCCCTTCGAGTTTCCCTTTCCAAAAGTACCTCATAAACGCAGATCGAATCATTTTTATTAGCTTGGTTGGCAAAACGAACATCCGTGCCCAATATACTTGCATGGAGAAAGCAACAGATTTGATTAAGATTAGTCGACCGGCTTGGCTCAACATTCTATTCATCCAAAAAGACATTCGTGCTGTTATCTTAGTATAGAATGGCAAGCACTGAGTAGTAGTAATTCTAGTGCTAGTTAGCGGAAGGCCGAGATATGTGATCGTGTCCATACTACACCTCAAGCCGGTTTTAACACGTAGGTCACTCACTTGCTGATTGGAGAGACCAGCGACCATCATCTCAAATTTTTGTAGATTGACTCTAAGCCCAGTCATCCGATGGAACTCATCAAGTGTTTGTAATATGGTGTCAACAGTAGTATTGTCCGGTGTGCAGAAAATTACGAGATCGTCGGCAAACATCAAAGACGAAACCCTCGGTTGTTCACATTGCGGGTGCAGCTTAAAAGTGCCGTTATCAATCTTACTGTTCAACATACGAGTCAAGACTTCCATAATCAAGATAAATATATAAGCAGAGAGAGGATCCCCCTGTCTAACACCTTGGTTGCTTTTAAAAAAACCAACCATATAACCATTCAGCTTGATTGAGAACATAGGCGTGGAAATACACGAAAAGATCCAGCTAACAAAAGGAGGTGGAAAGTTCATAAGACTCATAACCCTGACTATAAAATCCCACTGTAGCATGTCAAATGCTTTCATAATGTCCAGCTTGAACATTGCTCTCGGGCTTTTATTCCGGTTTTTATATCCGTTTAGCAACTCATGAGACATGAGCACATTGTCTAAAATACTCCTACCCGAAAGGAAAGCAGCTTGATTCGATGATATGATTGTTGGAAGAACTGTCTTCAGTCTTGTTGCAATGACTTTCGAGATACACTTGTAGACCGTGTTGCAGCACGAAATTGGACGATAGTCGGAAACTTTAGTTGCATTCTTAATCTTTGGGATAAGGGTTATATTAGTGCAATTGTAGGTTTGATTCATTTTGGCCGTCTTGAAGAAGTGTCGTATTGCATTACAAACTTCCGGATGAATGCTGCTCCAGCATTTTTGGTAAAAGTACGCATTGAAACCGTCGGGACAACACGAAGAGTTGCTATTAAGCGAGAACATTGCTCTTTTAATTTCTTCATTCGTAACTTCAGCACATAGAGGTTGATTATCAGCACTTGAAAGTTTTGGAAGAACATACGGGTCAATAAGTTCCAGCGCAGGCTTAAAACCATCCTTGTTACCAAGCATTTCAGAAAAGTGATTAAGGAAAGCATTCTCCACATTGGTATGGGTGGTGGCAGTGTTTCCCAGATTGTTCACAATACTCACTATATTTTCTCTATATTGCTTGTCTTTCAAAGATGCGTGGAAAAACGAGCTATTATTGTCTCCTTCGAGTTTCCACTTGAGCCTTGCCTTTTGCTCAGTCATTGCATCTTCAGTTTTAATTGCCATCGTGTACTGATGTAAGATATAAGTCTCCATACTAGAGTGCACAGGGTTGTTCGTGTCATTCATCATTTCTGTCTGTATTTCTTGAAGCTTCATTTTCCAGTAATATGTTTGTTAGTTACCGTTCCCGTATTTTTCTTTCGCCCAGTCTTTAAGCACATCTTTGGCCGCTTTCAGTTTCGCCTGCAAAATGAACATTGGGTTACCGTATATTGTTCTCCCCCATGCTCCTAACAAAGTGTTTAGGAAATCGGGTTCATTGAACCATACGTTAAAAAATTTAAAGCATGAGGGACCCGTCATGTCAATCCCACTGAGGTGAAGAATAAGCGGGGAATGGTCGGAGAGCATGGGGGGAGGTAAGTTGCAATTTAAAGCAGGCCAAAGGTTCAGGGTTAATGGAGTACAAAATGCATGATCGATGAGAGAATAAGTCCTAGGTCTATTTCTGCTTTTGCTGTTCCAAGAATATAGTAGACCAGATTTATTAATAGAAACCAGGTTACTCTTGTCGATCATTTCTTGAAGTGGAAAAATCGCAGAAAGGGACAGAGGATTGCCACCAGCCCTTTGAGTGATGTCGTAACAACAATTAAAATCCCCTAGAATTAACCAAGGAGTGGTGGAGTGATAGAGAGAGGGTATTTTGTCGAGGAGGATTTTCCTAACGTTGACAAAATTGGCAGCGTAAACTATGGTAAGGTTGAAAGGAGGTGAGTCTTCAATGAAGTGAGCAGAACAGTGTATCATTTGAGAGGTGGAGAAAACAGGATCGATTTGGATTATTTTGGGGTTGAACATCAAGAGAATCCGACCATAAGGAGCATCATCCAAGATGTGAATTAAGGACCAAGAGGGATTAATGAATTTTGAAGCTCTGCATGTTAATGCCAGGTTTAGCTTGGTTTCAAGCAGCGCCAAGAAAAATAACTTGTTTTCTTTAATAAGTTTTTTACATTGATTCAACTTGGTATCTTCGTGACAGCCTCGTATGTTCCATACTCCAAGGGTTTTCATCATTGATTAAACCGAGGGGGGTATAGTATCGTCGCCTTTCTTACTTCTTAGCCCGTACTTACAAGGTACCGAGGCAGAGGTTCTCTTTTTATTGGATTTGTCTTTCTTATAAGTCATAGGGGAAAAGGAGTCTAAAGGCGGAGATTTGAAGGCAAGCGGGGGGGGTTGATTTTGGAGTATATGGCATTGCGTGGAGTGGCACTTGTAGGGGTTTGAGTGTCTTTAGGCTGGCGTGGTATATTAGGATGTAGAACTTTTGTGGTGGACGTAGGGTTGTGCATGTGAAAGGAAGCTAGAGGATCAATAGCAGGGATATTTAATGCGAGTGGGGATGTTAGTTCAGAGGCATTTAAAGTTTCAACACTCTCATTAACAGCCATATCACTAGATCCCACATTCTCTTTACTATTGTATGTCTTCAATTCGATTTCTTCAGTACATGAGTTCTCTTTTTGTTTAGCTTTATCAGCTAGCCAACCATCTTTAACTGTTTCATTCACCATCTCATAAATTTTGTTTGTTGCAATCAATTCTTCCATCATTTCATCCTCATTCATTGCTTCATTGCATTGCATTGCATTGGAGAAAATATTGCCTGAACATTGTTTCTTTGAAGCAACAAACTTTCCAGTGTTGGCATTTCGTAAGCGATATTCTCGTCCATATTAGCTTCCATTAGTTCGTCTATGTAGTTCTGTTCCTCATCGTCAACTTCTATTTCAATTATAATTTCCCCCTCTTCCAACACATTAAAGCTATTACAGATTTCAATTTCATCGTCTTTTTCCTTCATCAAGGTCTTTCCTTCATCACTCACATTGTTTTGCTTTCCTTTATTGAGTTCACTTTCATTTGCTTTGCTTTTCCTGTTATTTACTATTTGCCATCTTTGAGTATTGTTTTGTACCACAGCTTTCGGTTTATATATCACTTGTTCCCTTAATTGTACATTCGGTGCCGCTGTTTCATTTCTTGTTCTCTGATTTCCCTCATTCACTTCATTTCTTGTTTCACTTCTACAATAACTTTGAGAACATGTAGAAATGCTTCATGATTTCAAAAAAAATACATGCTCCTGATTGAATTTAACCTGATAAATATGGACTAGGAGTATCAAGGTAGTGCTGTAGAGCAATATGGTCAGAGCACAACTGAATCATATAGACCGATTTTTCATAAGAATGTGAAGATATTGCATCCTTGCATACACTGCATGAGAACTGCTAGTTCATAGGCATAAACCAGAAGCCACATGAATGTATATTTGATGGCCAGTAACCAGGGCACTCCACAACCTCCTTACTGAAACCATAAAACAACAAAGGCGACTGCACTTTTGTGTTCCACAATGGAACATATGTTACATGATCATTAAATGGTATTCGGCTAAGCTCTAAACAATCTTGTCTCCATGAACTCGGATCTTTTAGAAAAAGTGGTCGCATATGTCTCTTGAAAATACTCATAAAGTAGTGGAAATTCATGTTTGAATTGACATTCAAATGAAGGCACGTTGTGACAACATAAGGAGCAGCAACAATACGTTGAACGTAGAACGGTTCATAGCATAGGAAATAGGAAAAAATAGGAACATGCTACAGTGACCTGGGCTTTAACGATTAGGTAAAGATTGCTTCCATCTACAGAACATTCAGTAATGCAACCAGTTAAATCAACATTACTGAAAAGAGATAACTCAAACTCCTGTACCTACGATCATGCAATGTTTAACTGCACAAGTAATAGCCCCTTTATTTTGAACTCAAATAGATACATATCAATGTGTAAGGGAGCGCTGGAAAATAAATTGTCTGGGCAACAACTAGTATTTGAACACCAATTCTAGTCCATACAAGTAACATGATAAATAATTGCTTATTGGTTGCAATCCAATACAAAACCAAAATGGATAAGAAGAACATGATGAATCATATAGTGCAATAGTTGCTCAACAGACTATAAGAACAACAAAAAATGTGTATATTTATACAACTGAAAAAAAAAACTAATATAAAATAAAAATAAGATGTGATTGTTTTTTCTTTTTATGTAAAAATTAACTGACTTGTAGTTGTATATGGTTTGTTCATTACTGCTCAGAGAATAAGTAAGTCTGCAGTTGAGAATGACTTGAAAGCTTGCTTGTCTCGCTGTTCCAGCAATATACAAAAAATAAAAATAAAAACTTACATAAGATCGAAATCACATATTTTCACATATAACTGAGCACTTATATGATATGAATTCTTAACTGATACAACGAGAATACAACAATAACACTGTAAAAGCTATAAGAAGTTACTAAAATTGTAGAAATAACTCAAAAAGCGACAACATAGCAATATCTAACAGAAGAGTACCTCATACCGCCAATACGATTTTCTTTCCTATATTGTTTTTCTCATGTATCGGTTGCATGTGATAGTGTTGAATGGGTGAATGTGATCATTAATCTTTCTAACTTTTTCAAGGTTATAACAATGTGTTTCTCCACAAATGACCTAGTTAACAAAGCTGTCTGGATATTCATCTTGCTTGTTGGAGCTTTGCACTACAACATTATAACTTAACTTGGATGAATTTCTTTTTCCAATATCATTTGTTCCCTTACAGAAGTAGAAAAAGCTAGAGGAACTGTTACTACCAAAATTCAACACTGAAATAGGCTATCGGTGAAGGGTTATTGAATCTTCACAGGCTAAAGGGAATGATCTGAGGCATAAACTCGGCACCGGAGTAAAACCGAAAGCATGAGAGAAACTACGGTGATAATAGACAACCGTCATCATCCTAGAGGGAGAGAGCCTAGAACTGGTAAGGAGAAGGGGTACCGACAGGGTAATTCCAAAACAGACGAAAAATAATTTGAAATCAGTTTCGGAAGTCAATCACCTCAAACTAGAAGCAAATAAGAAAGAAAAGGCGACAATACATGATCTGAGACCAAAGACTTGACAAGGGACAAAGCAAAGAAAAGCAAAAGGGGCCGAAAGGGCCAATACAAAAAGGGATAAAAGACAATAAGAGAAAAAAAAAGCCGAAACATAAGCATCCCCAAGGCCAGCTACCGGACTCAAAGTTTGTCGGCTACTTAAAAGCAACCTCAGCAGGAAATACACCGAAAGCGTCCTCCTAGAAAACCAAAAATCCACCCCATAGATTCACGGAGAACAAGTCAAAATCTCTAAGAAGAAGAGTTATCCACACTAACATGCTTAATGTCGATACCGAAAGGGGTGACATCTTCAGAAATGAAAGTGATGAATGTCAGCAAGCCACGCCATGAAGACTAATAGATGAGACCAAAAGCTTATCTTCGAATGCCAGAGGTCATTCCTGATGCTATCAATAGCAACAGGTTTGGTATTGATACAGAAGGTAGAAGCAATCTCAAAGAGAAGCTCCAAGGACCGGAACAGTCTCTCTGAAAGCTAAGACCAACATATTAAAGGTTATGTCATATCTTTCAACAACAACTGAGACCCAGGCAACTGGAACCGAAAGGTGAAAAGCGGCCGACACACAGCTGACGCACCCGAATGAGGTCTTTGCTGGCCTAATGTCAAAAGGGATCCCGATTGTCTATAAATAAGATGCTAGGGGTCACAATTCGGAGGGCTAATTCTCATTTCTCGATCTTGTATTCTTTTCTTATAGTGTAAACCCTAATTCCTAAATTAATTTGGTAATTTACTTTGTTAACACTTGTGTACTCAAACCAGTGAGCAATAAAGAGATAACCAAACAATTAGCATAATTCCTATGAGTTGTTTATTTATTTCCTTTTCATGCTACATCATGCTATTGTATGACAAAGATTTCCTACTCAAACCTAAACCCTTCCTCAAGATTATCGAGAAACCCTTTTCTGCAAACCGTTTAGCTTTTTATCTTGTGTTGAGCTTAGGAAACCCTTATACCAAGATAATTGTTGGTTATTAGGTCTCATAAGCATGACACTCACCCCTTGAGGGAAGAGTAACTAATCTTTGAGCTTAAGACCTTGATACCTAGGAAACGGCAAACTAACTTGAGTTTGTAGGAACTAAATGATCTCATTTTCCACATAGGTCCATCTCCTTAGACCTGTCTCTGGTGTTGACAAAAAATATCGTTAACATGAACCTTGTTTAAAGATTATTTAAAGTTATTAAAATACAAATCCTAGGTATTATATTCAGACTGATTTAATTTGAATTGTGCTACAATCTAAAAGGATCAGACAGAAAAAAAGTAAAAGAAAAAAAACTATGGTATAAAGCCTAAATATTTGAAACATAAGCATGCTATGCTTTAAGGAAATATTATGCTAGGTTGAATAACCAGACTAAGATGTGCAAATATAAACCATAAAAGAAAAAAAAATAACTTAATTCGAAAGCATATTCAAAGAATCTTCTAAGTAAGAAAGTGTAATTGACTAAAAATAATAATCAAAGGTCAATTATTACAATGCCAAATAGATTCAACAATTAAATTAATTTATATGGAGAAAATACTGCGTTGTTTATATGTTCACGTATCAAATAACTTAAACGAGAACACTTAACATTGATCTTTCAAAATAAACCAAAACACTTACATATGAAAATGGTTCTGCCGAAATAAGCGAGATGACGTTCTAAATCCAACCAAAAGAAGTTTTTGAATGGCTTGAAAACGAGCCAATTTGGATGTTGCAAACATCAACTAAGCAATAAGTGTAAACATCATAGATGCTTCGGTTCCCATACAGTATGACGAACAACGTAGAGAATAAGATAGAAGACTATAACAATAAAGAGGCAAATCAAGCGAATAAAATTTAGACCTGAAATCGGAATTATAAACAATAGCGAATCAAACGAACAAAGTTCCCTAAAATTGAATGTAACTGAATTCGAGTTGTTCCTTGAAGCAAAATCGATTCTCTGATGTTGAAATCGAATGTGATCCCCAAAATCTGATAATTTGATATCCGATTAGAGAGGAACAAATTTGAATTTTTAATCTTTGTGATTCTTAGATTCATCTTTTTTTAATGAAATCATGGGATTTTTATTTCGATTTAGTTGGTTGTTTCTTGTAAAATTGTTGACAAAGAAATGAGAAATAGGAAATAGGGTTACAGACGTTAGTTTTTCTCCCTTAGAAACTAGCCTTACCAACTCAAATAATTGTTGGCAATAAAAAAAATTAAAATTATGTATTCTTTATAACACTTTTTAACATAGCAACACATATTATTGTGACTACCTTGCAACACAAATAAGTGTTGGCAATTGATAAAAAGGTAACCAAATGGCTGTTATGGTGTAGTGTCGGGTTTTGAACATGTTAAATATTGCAAGCTTCCAACCAACTCTGCAAGAAAAGCTCCAAGTCGCGCTGACCCAAGCGATGTCGAACATCAACTAAAATAAGCGATCGTCGCTAGTCGACACCTAACTAGATATAACACGCGACCCAGATCATTTTACTTTCGCTTTCACCACCATGAAAACAACGCGGGAAATCACTTCTTCCCTCCTCCATTACCCATCACTGCTTATCCCCCTTCCAACTTCTCTTCCAATTTATTATTTGAAGTATGATTTCTAATCCAAAACTAATAAATCTTGATGATTGTGTGTTTGCATATGTTGATTAACCATTGTTTGGTGATGATAATAGATTATTATTTAATTCAGGAATATAGATAAATTCTTATGCTAGAAAGTTAGGTGTTTTTTAAATTAGAATTCAATGAATATTGTATATTAGTTGATGATAATATAGTGTATTAGTTAATTTGATGATATAATTAGTGGTTTGATATTTTTTTTTTAGAAACTAGTGTTTAAAGTTTGGAAATTAAAGTATAATTATTTATTATTGTGTATTGATAAGTTTACGTGAATGTTAGATGCAAAATAATGTTTGTTATATTTTACGTGAAAAAACTAATAGTTATATCAAACTTAAAATATTTTTTGAAGTTTATAGTTTAGTTAAACAAGTTTTGAAACATTAAACTTAAATCGATTTTGTTAAAAAGTTAGAAATGAATTTAACAACTATAAAAGCTATACAGAAATCCATTATTTTTAATATTTAGAAATGGTTTTATTAAGAGAAAATATTCTGCTAATTTCGGTTTTCTTTAAACAAAATTGAAAATATTGTAACAATTGAAAATTATGTACTGAAATAGATTTCGTAAACAGTTCAGTAATAGATATAACAACAACAAATATTATAGTAAAATCTATTTTTTACTGTTTAGAAATGAATTCAATAAGGGAAAATATCCTACTAATTTATAAAAATTGAAATAATAGAAAGTACTATCGAGATGAATATTAGATTAGACAGAAGGTGGTGTGTAAAAGACAAGTGAAAAAAGTACTGTCGGGACATGATAGTGTAATGTATAAAACCTTTAGTCTCAAAAGGTTTTACTTTATTTTCAAAATACAATAAATATACTCCTTGGATGCAACTAATGCGTACAAGAGAAATGTGGTGAATTGCTACCGAAATTTCATAGAAGTCTGGTGTTTGAAGCCTTTAGTTCCATAAGCTTTACTAACGTATATGTGTGTGTGTGATATCGAAATTACAAACATATTTTTTAAATTAGGAAAAATGTTCGATTATTATGTCGATCGTAGTTGAGTGTGTGAAGTTAGAACTGGATTGAAAGGTTTGATTAAAATATATTTCTATAATAGTGTAAAAGAATTTAATAGATTCACAATATCTAATTATCTAAATTACATGGAACTTCGTTGTCCGTGTAGTAAGTGCAAACTGATGAGGTTTTGAAAACCAGATGCAATTAAAGTACATTTGCATAAATCTGGTTGTGTCAAATTATTATTTATGGGATTGTCGTGAAGAACTTGTTGCACCTACGGTAAATTCTGTAGTGTTATATGAGATTTAATTATGATTAATCCAATATAATATATGGTAGAAGATGCAACACAGTCAATGTTCCCTTCCAGTCAAGTTTATGCCGATATCCAAGAAGAACTGAATGCGGGATAAAAATTATATATATGACTTATTGGCCTCAACTAGGACGTCATTGTTGGACGATTGTATAAGTGGAACTGAATTATCGGTAACCACATAATACTTCACTATGAAATCAAAATTCAACCTTACAGAAACTGAATTTACGGCGGTTGTACAGGCTGCAAAAGTACATATTTCATCCAATAATCTGATGCATGATGGTCATTATGGTTGTTAATGAGAATCCTATCAATTAGAATTATGTCATGACATGTAATAAACCGCAAATGCACAATGTACACTTATAGTTCGTGGTGAATACGAGTCGATCCATGGAGTAAGAATTAATTCGAAATTCCTACTCAATCAAATTAAACCAACTTGAGATTGTGATTGGCTAATAACAAGAAAACAAAAATAAGCAAAAGTTTTAAAATTTATGAAATTAAAAGTCAATTTAGAGGCAAATCCACTTTCCACTTTTAAACATAAGTCAATATAAAATCATATGATGATCTCCTACTAGTCTAAATATGATTAGTGATGTAATTATCATAAGCATGACCTATTTGTATAGTTAGTTAACTCAAATTCAGCCATCAAACTATAATACACATCTAATCACTACATGTTCACATTCAACAAACATAAGTTTGAAATGAAAAGAAAATCTAGTTTAAGATGATCTATTTACTATTAATTAGTAACATAGTTTCGTTTTTTGAGTTTCAAAATGATCATTTGAAAAATGGCTTCATTTCTGGAAAAGACTGTAAATGGGATCATAGTCACTCCCCTTTCTTCAACATTCTCTTCAAAGCTGAATCTATTCTTCCACCACTACCATCTTCTTTGCTCTACTCCTCAACACTAGGTTTTTGCCATGCGTAGTCTTTTCCATTAACTAATTCCCGCTTCCAGATCAAAACTATACCCACGAAATTGACGCTGAACTCAACCCCTATTTTCCTCAATTTGTTCTCCTTTTCCTCAAATCTAACTGGATTAACTACTGTAATTGTAACACCCTACCTCCGCTAGGGTCACTCGCAAAGGAATGCACTAGCTTTAGAGGGGTATTATTGGTAAACATGTACAAAAATATTACAAGACAGAACATATAAAATAGCGGAAGTAAAACCAACTTTCATATCATTAATAAATAAGGTCTAAAGCCTTTTACATCAGAGAATTTCTTACATGAAAACCTGTCTTGCAATAGTAAAGAAGCATAAAAACCTTTTCATAAATTATTCCCTAAGTGAAACAGTAAAGTAGCCATAGCCAAGAAAAGTCCAAGCCAGACATGATGACCTTCAAACAGAAGAAGTCCGAACCAACAATAGCATTTCCTCCCTGTAACCTGGGGGGTAAACGGAAGACAAAGAGGCGAAACAAAACGGGGTCAGTCATAAAGACTGGTAAGCCCTATCTACTATCAGTATATAAACTAGTAAAGTTAACTGGCATGATGAACTGAGATGAACATAAGTATGATGACAAGATAGATAAGCTAAACCAAAATAACAGGATGAACTACTGTACCAAGATAAACAAGTGTGTCATGATAAACTACGTTGTCAAGATAAGTCAAGGTATCACATCGTCAGGTTTCTATCAAGTACAATATCGCAAGGTATCTATCATGTATATTCGCTCTGCACCTCCCGTACTAGTATCCCGGCCCGCGTCATGTGTTAACTATGAATGTCTCTTGCCCAATGTCATGTAATGGTCCATGTCATCCTAATATATCGTATATGTAGGTTTCCTGATTCGTATGATTCTTTCCATGCATAAGTTCAGTCCTTTGTCGTAGGCCGTACGGGCTTTCTTATGTAAATCTATACCACTTCAACGTAGTACCGTTTTATCCTTGAGGTTATTTTGGACTGCTACCCTTGATCTGGTTATGTTTTCTTACCATGAACTATCGCGTGTTCACTTAGGATTTATGCCACCTAGGGTCACTAGGGATTATGCTACCTAATGAACGTTTCCGTGTTTTGAGTTCAAGCCACCTAGGGCCACTAGGGATTATGCCACCCGTCAACCGCGCCCTTTATCCCACGTATGTATCGTGAATCGTTTCCATGTCTAGACGCACATGTATCTCAATGTGCCACCCGAGTTCCGTGCCAGGGCAAATCAAGAAATACGGAACTCGGTCGGGAACTTTAAGTCGTCTGCTGATGCAGATACCAAGGTCTGTTTTTGTATCCGTGGCTATGGTCCCACGTGACCCCTCCCTCAACTACTGAAAGGCAATCCAAGAAAAATCATGTATGAGAACTACATCCCAGCCCTACTATAGCCCCACTTTCCTATGGGCCAACCTCACCCATGACTCGATAGCAAGAACATGGTCTGTTGGGAGTTCTCTGCCTTTCCGTTCGTACACGATTGACTAAAGATGGCAGGTAGTCGGCGACGTGCTATCCAGGGCAAAAACAAGTATCGTCGACTCCACGCTAATCCATCCCAGTCTTTAGGTCGCTCGTATAGCAACCAAGGCATACTCTTGGCTCTTCTACCGCAGACCTTAACCTCTGTGAGGCCGGGTTTCATGGACCACCTGCCACCTCACAGAGGGATACCAAGAGTACACTCACGTCCCCCGAAGCTACCGCTTCGTCATCCAGTTCGCTGGAGCTTTTTATCCAAGTCAGATAAGTTGCTCCTCCTCGTATACTAAGCGATGACTTACCGTATCTATTTATGATCTAGTCCCATGTCCTTGGCTAAGAATTATTACTTAGTTATCCTTAACTAAGGTTTACCACTTAGCTTCTCTTCCCACTATCCTTGTTTACTACGATTTTCAACCTAGTCCCCTGAGCTAGGGTTTCGTCTAATGGGTTAAGTGTTGTCATTCAAGTTCATGACCTAACCCGCCCACGAATCATGACAAGATTGGCTAAGTACTCAAGTTCAAGGCTTAGCCCTACAAGTTGGTTAAGTGTACCAAGAAGCTCATGACTTATCCCTATCAAGTCAAATTGGTTAAGTATTTATTTGTCTTAACCCTATCAGATTATCATGTTAGATTGATTAAGCATAGATTATCTTAATCCCATCAGATTATCGAGTCGGATTGGTTAAGTATGGGTTAGCTTAACCCCATCCACTAATCGTATTGCAATGGTTAAGCCTAAGTTAAAAGGTCATGTGACTTAACCCTATCAGGTCCGCATATTAGATTGGTTAAGTATAGGTTACTTAACCTCATCAAATCATCATGTATAATTGGTTAAGTATTGGTTACTTAACCTCATTAAATTACCAAGTTTAGATTGGTTAAGTGTTTAACTTAACCCTATCGAATTACCGTGCTTAGATTAGTTAAGTGAAGGTTACTTAGCCCCATCTAATTACCGTGTTTAGATTAGTTAAGTCTAAGTTACTTAACCCCATCTAATTACCGTGTTTAGATTAGTTAAGCGTAGGTTACTTAACCCCATCTAATTACCAAGTCGGATTAGTTAAGTGTAAATTACTTAACCCCATCCCTTAATTGTCTTATATGGTTAAGTGTCATTAAGGAACCAAGTCCGTTTTAACTTAACCTACCCATTCGTGTCATATCGGTTAAGTGTCATTAATCAAAATTACTTAACCTTTTCATGTGGCATTAATTAGATTAATGCACCCCAACCTCTCACATTAGACTTTGTTGTGGTTACTAGTTAAGCCGGGCGGGTCCGGGTATATTTACACCACAACCTAGTCTAACCTCGGGTTTTAAGTGCTATATGACCAACTACCCACATTGGGTCCTATTGTTTGTAGCCACTAGTTAAGCCGGGCGGGTCCGGGTAGATTTATGCTACAAACTCAACCCAACCTCGAGTTGGCCACTTCCATGTTTGGTCTAGTGTCTTATTACACTTATAACCCATACGTGTCAAGTTTTCAAGTCCCATGTTCTTAGCCAAAATTACATGTTGTCATGTTTATACCAATTTACCCAAATCATGTTTCATGTCATTAAAGTTTACCCGTGACGTAACCCCAACGCTTTTAAGCTCGCATATACATTCGCAACAACGCATAATGGATTAAAAGAAGGAACTTGGCAAAGGTATGACAAAAGGGGTATAAGGCCGCAAGTTAAACATGGTGGCATATGAGACATAATGTGTTCACAAACTTGCATGTTACATTATTAAGCCCCAAAAACATGCATAACCCCAAAACTTAGCATATAGGTGAATCATGGTGATAGATGACATAGAAAAATGGCTAGAAGTTCGCATCTAGCATTCTATGCAAGTTAACTTAAGGGATAAGAGAGTTCTTATGTTGCATAATGCAACATTTCAACATAAAGCTTATAGCTTTTAGCCCACAAAATCAAGATGATGACTTTACGAATATGCATAGGATAAATCTACACATAACATGATAGTTTCTAAGCATGTAACCTACTCAAGTTCAAACCCAAAACTTGCAACATGAACATTTAACTTCATAGTTAATATCTAAGAGTAGGAGGGGGCTTACAATGCTATGAAGGCACAAATCAATATATAAAAAGATTGAGACGAAGCCACACTAGCAAAAACCCCAAATCAATAAGCTCCAATAAAACCCTTGAGAAAATAATAAGAAAGATCCTTGCTTTGATGAAGATTTGCCTTGAAATCAAGTTTAGAAGCTCTCATATGAACATAGAAACTCTCATACACTCATATGATCATGTAATCTCTCATGTGAATGAAGATAGAATTTATGACAAGAGGATGGAGGCTAGGGTTTTGAGTGGAGGCCATGATCATTAGAAATTTTGGCATAGTTTAGTTGTAGGATCAATTTATAAGGGTTTAAGGTAGGGTTAGGGGTCTTTTTATAGAGATTAGTATTAGTTTTAGCCATAGGATTAACCCCAATTCAGATCCTAGCCATCAAAATCTGTCACAAGCCAACAAATCAGACCCAAAACATGTCTTGGGGAAGAAGTCAGGTGCACCAGGCCAAAACTGGTCTGGCCACCTGTGTCGACTCCCAAGTCGACTCTAGAGACGACTTGGGGCGGGGGGTTGGTGTCGACTCTAGAGTCGACACCCCTTTGACCAGGGTTGACTTTTTGAATTTTAATCTAATTTAAATTCTGAAAATTCTGAAAACTTCGACGGACCATATCTTGGTCATACGGACTCCGATTCTCGAAAACTCGGATCTATTTTGCGTATTTTTCCGAGACGAACGCAATGGCGCAGCACGTTTCCCTTGATTCAGATTTTAAAATTAAATTCTGCCTTGATTCTTGTCTTAACACGTTATAAAAATTCGGGTTGTTACAGTAATCATCCTTATCCGTTGATGATTACTATTTCAGGCAACTATGTGCCCTCCACGGCACATTATTCAACTGATGGGGATCAGATATGAACACTAGCGTGGAATAATTGGTGAGTAGCAACGCCTTTTCAATTTTATAGTTATGCATTTTGACTTCGTCTATTATGATTGTTGGCATCCAAAAGTGAACACCAACACCCAAGGTGTTTTCACAACACTTCACAGAAAAGGTCGATCTAACAATAAGGAGCTACAAACACATAAATGTAAAGAACAAAAGGATTTAGAGTGGTTCGGCCTAGAATCGGCCTACGTCCACTATGGAAGAATTTCTCATTATCATCATAGAGATTACAAGGTACATATTCTTCGCTTTATCACTCATTTTATATCTTTTACAAGTTTCTCTCTTTATTTCCTCTCTTTTTTCCTTTGATCCACTCAAGTCCACCAAGGGAATGGTTAGATCTCTCTAAGTGTGGTGATTTTTGATGCAGTTCTTCAACAACTGGACACTTAGGTGATTTTGAATGATTCCGTGGAGGTCTTGCTATTGGATCTAAGTTTGGAGAAGTTTAATGGAAGTTGGAGTGATTTGGAATGGTTGAGAAATGAATTCAACAGCACTTCGTGGAGAGAAGATTTGATCCCTTTAATGGTGGAATAGTGGGGGTATTTATAGGAGTGATTGTGAGGAGGGGAGGTCTTAAAATGCTATGTGCAAGCAATTAGTTCATCGAACGACCAGACCCATAGTCGGTTATGACCTGGGCTAGTTACGACTTAACTCCTGTCGTAGTGCCCAAGCAACGGTCTGCCTTTCATGACTTAATGACTTGAACTGGTTACGACCTGAATTATAGGTCGTCTACGGTCTAACACTGTCTTCCTCCTCAAGAGATGATATATGGTCTAACGACCTGCCCTTGCCTGTTTGTTAACGACTCGACCTTCCATGCAGATGACCTGATGAACACAACCTAAAGTTTTGTGATATGTCCTTGATTTTACGGCGACCAAGTGCTTTTCAGTGCTAATGACCCAAGGTCTGTACAACATAAAACATGCGACCCGGCTGGAGCATAAGCTGAACGTCCTATGACTTTAACGGCCCGGTTGACTTGGCTTGGCAGCGACCTGATTGGGGGAATGACCAAAGGATTGAGGCATACTTGTGCACTATATTCAAGCTATATTTTTATGGATTAATATTTGCCCCTAGAAGTCTGTATTATTGAATATAATATGGGCTTCGAATCAACTTTATCATGTTGAACCCTGCATCCATTCATAGGTTATTACGATACACTATTGTTGATTTACATTGAGCTACCATTCAGGTCGTTCGAGTGTGCAAACCGTTAGGTCATGGTGGGCTTCCTTAACGGATCGGGTACGACCCAGTTTCCAGTGCTTTATAACTTCGCTTTAAGCCGTCAAAACCCTTTTATTTCCTTCTATGATGAAGAAAGCAATGGTGGTTGTGTCTTGAGAGGAACTATTCCATCTTTTTGCTGCAACTTGAATCCAACACTGTTCAACCAAATTCACCTCGTCGTTGATCTCCAAGGTTTCAAATCCCATCAAACCCGATTGTGAACCCTAAACGGATCTGATCCCATTCAGCTACCCTCAGTTTCAACTTATTTGTGACGTTCTCGGCCCCATTAGAAGTGATTTGACGTTGCCGTATTATCGAAAATCTTCAACACAATTTCCAACCAATATTACTCGAGGTAAGTATCGATTACGCAGGGTTTTTAAGTTAAATTTGGGGACATTGACTGTTTTGATCTGATTGCGGTGATCAGCTTTGATTTGGCCTTGGATTGAATGTGTTTAGGAATTAAACAAACATTCATCTTGATTTTTATCTAATGATCGGATTTATGTATCTGTTTATTAATAATTTTGTGAATTAAGCTGATTTCAGCATCGCCATTTGCTTTTATTAAGTTTCTTGCCAACGCGTATTCCTGACAATTCATAATTGAATCTGAAATTGACATCTAGATGTTTGTTGTAATCGACACTGTGCATTTATGTTTTGACACTTGTCATAGGTTTAACATAACGATCCTTTTTGTTTGAATCATATTTGTTAGCTTAAGCAAGAATTTATGATTCCTAGCCTTGTTCTAGTGAACTTATGGTTTAGGACGTATATGTGAAATTTACACACTTCAATGTTATATACCATGCTGGTCAAGTAATTACGTTGTAGTTTGAATGCTTTTGAGTAACTTCGTAATCGGATTGGAAACTAAATCATGCCTTTAAATTGTTCATACAGCTTAATATTTCAGACCGTGGAAACGACCTATGGCTTAGACATCCAGTGTGACTTAGGTTGTTATAGTTACTTAGTCCCCCTAGGTCAATCGATGAACTGAATAAGTCACATAAGACCGACCTGACCCTGAGTCAGAGAGAACAACTTGCAACTCTAGATCATTTAGACAGTCTACGTCCAATGAGCTTAAAAGTATGTAATGACCTATGCCTTCCAAACAATTTGAGTATATAACGACTTAGGTCTCTTTCTGAAGCTTCATTCAACCTTTGAACGGCCTGGGCTTGTAATAACCAGATTTTTGTTTTAATGTTTTGAACGACCTTGGCATTCTTCTATGACCCATGACCTAGGACCTGCTAGTGTCGGGATGGACTGAGTTTTTAGTCCATTGAGATGCCTGCTGTGCTGAAGCATTGAACGACCTAGACCCTTTATTAGGTTGTGAACGACCTAACTGTCAGGTCGTTGGATGACGATTTTTAGAACTTAATCAAGTCATATTTGTGCCTCAAGAATTGAATATTGTCATGTCCTACTTCCTATCTTACAACAATAGCATATATTTGCATGTTTTGGACTTATACGTCGTTATCGTCGTCTATCTCGATAACGGATTATGTAGATAATAGATCATATCACAATAAGTTTCAATACTTAAGCTAAGTGACACATATATACAAGCTTGTTCTACTTAAAAGTTTATAACTTGTCAAATCCTCCTTGCATATGTATGACAATTTTAGTTTAATTTTGTAGCAGCGCTTGATCGATTAATCGATATAAGCCAGATTGTAGATTTCAAGCCTCTCTTTTAATATAACGTGCAGAATTTCATATAATATTTCATGTTTTAAAGAATGTGCACCTGGGATATGTTTATGAACAAGTATAATTGTGTAGAATGACTACTAGGAAGCAAACTCGCCTTTAAACCGAAGGAACATCTTCTGATCAAGTTGATATTTCTACCACCGCTCCCGTGACGCAACAACCACAGTTTCCGGTCATGTTCCTCCTCAACCATTTCCAGAGCCTCGCCCGCTTAGTGCTTCGCCTCCGGAAAGGCAGTCTACCATTATTAATCAGGACAAGTTCGAACAGTTGTGCAGTCAGTACAATATGCCTATTACTGAAGTGGCATTGCTGAGTGAGGGCGTATTTGAAGATCAGCCCCCAGTCGGATATGTGATTGTTCGACATATGTTGGTGAGTGGTATTATTCCTCCGTTTAATCCTTTCGTATGGCCGGTGCCCCCTTCCAACTTCATCCAAATGGATATATTATTTTGTTAGGACTTTACTTGCTTTTTATGCAAGAACAAGAGCGTGAGCCTACGTTTCAGGAGATTCCACTACAAGAAAAGTAGGTTTTGATAACAAACGTTCTCAGCATTTAAGGCTGAAATGCAGTAAATCTTCTTTCTCAAAGAACATAATGCACGTGCCAACGCTGACAATACCCCTTGCCTAAAAGTTTACTTTGTCACTTCTCTCGTTTTCCCTCTTTTTATCTATTTTATTGCATCTTTAATATATTCCCAAAATAATTGTTTTCCCCCTTTTTTCTATTTTGCGGCTCCTTAATCAGTTCTCCTTTATTTTTGCTTACCCTAAAATTTTGCTCATCTTCGAGATTCATCTGGTGAGTTTGATCATCCCTGGCGTAACTCCTTGGCCAGGCTCCAGGTATCCCTGATTCCTCTTTTTAGGTTTATTAGATTCATCCATTTTTGGGTTAATTTCATTGATTAATCTTATACACTCGATGAACTCGAGCTATTAATATATTTCGATTGTTCTACAGGTAACTTTCAGCTTTGCTATCAAACCAATGGAGCTCGAATAATAAGAGTAGGTTGGCCAATTCATAAGGATAATTAAAAGGTACAAGCAAATATATTTTTTCTAAAATACAGCTGAATTTTTAATTGAGTTGGGTGCTTATGTCAGTACTTATAGACCTATTTTAATTTTGCTTTAACAATTTTTATCTTTTCCTAGTTTATTGTTGATATCCTTTAGGTTTACATGTTGTGCTTGTTTTAACATATTGTTTAGAGATATGAGACTATATTGTCTACAACAAGCAGCTGTTGTTTACTTGGCTAAAGGTGTATGATAAAAACTAACATGATAGAATAAAGATTTTATTTTTATACATCATGAGTTTATGCATAGCTTATCTCCTTAAGACATTTAAATCTAAGAGTAAGTACTAAGAAGAGTAAAACATTAAGGTAGCGGAGATGCTTTCATATGCACATGATACTCAGCATGAGAAAATCATTAGGGGATTAGCAATGGGACTTGCTTTAACAGTGTATGGAAGAGAGGAACAAGCCGATACTTTCATAAGCCTTGCATTCTCACCCACCGCTTTTGTTGAGCTCAATTATGATCTTATAATGCCAAAATTTGAGTTTTTTTCAACTGCTTAATTATGTTTTGGTTCATATGCAACGATAATGCTGATATTTGTAGTTGATTAGAAACAACTATTAGTAAAGGCAAGTATAAAATAAAATAGAGTTGAACTCACGCTCTTTCACCTTTCCTTATTTCCTCTTATTAAAGCTGATGTATGGACTGTTATTTGCAATGGGGTAGTCATTAAGTTTGTGAAACTGGCATTAAAGATAGGTTTGATTGCATTAAAAATAGAAGGCATATATGAAAAAACTTACAAGAAATTTGAGATTACAATTTCAAATGATTTGGTGGTTTATTTTTTTAATGAACATGATATGGTTTCAGACGGTTGCCAGGATTATGTTGTTAAATAAACTATTTTAGGATTTGGCTGAAAAGGTGGATAGAATTGTTGAGGGTAATGTTAAGGATAATGAAGAAATAGAATTAGTGCATAGTGATATAGAAAGTGTACATAGAGAAGAAAAGTTGATGCACTTAGTTAACTTGAACTACATTAGTTTATGCGCTTTGGCGTTGTATGGACCTGAGATATATATGTACCCAATTGTCTATTTAACTGACGTTGTCGGCTTTGAATCGCATGATAGTTAGATCTTGCCTGCATGTTCTTTTTTCATCATACTTTACATTTATTGCACTGTTGGGCTTGGACGAATGTGACGGCCCGCCCCGCACCAGCCGGCATTTCCTCCGAAAGTGTGTTGTACACATGTCAACTAGCACGGAACGATTGCCAAAGAAAGGAAAGAAGAGGATGAACTAACTGAAAACCTGTAGAATGTCTCACAGAGCATGGAACAAAATATAATAATAATATACTTGACATAAAACAGGCGAGATAGTGCATAAGCTGATAACTAAAACCAACATCAACATCAGAGTAGCGGAAGTCTAAATACAGCTTATCACAACTTTTCAAATTACTGTCTCTAAGCAAAAGAAATCTAAAGTAGAAGATTCACTACTAATGCCCAAGCAGTGATCTTCAACAACACAGGGAGAATATCTATAAGTATCATACGTGGAAGCCTCCTGCTCGTCTCCGGATCAGCTACTCGTGCACACCAAGCTAACCTGTCTCTAGTCTGCTCGCGAAAGCACGCAGAGTAATAAGAAGAGACATAAAACTATGGGTCAGACAAAAAGTCTGGTATGAGCGATAAGCAGCTAAATAGAATAATAACAGGTATACTAAACCATACCTAAACCTGCAACCAAAGAGTTAGCACTACATACCGTACAATACTCTAAGGTGTCACTAAATAGATGGTGTAAAGATAACGGGGGTAGGGGTGTGCATGTCATAATGATGGGAAACAAATCAACCATAGCAATCATCCTCACATCTCTCACTCAGTGCGTAAAGCATACGATGTCCACCACGGTCAATCACTAGACCCATTGAAGTAGTGACGGAGTTCGACTTGTACAACTACTGCTACTATCAAGCTTACCACATGGAGTCATGACCAAATCTTTACAAATGACCCCACTTCATTGGTCTATAGCTCTTTAGTCGTACCTAGGCCACTGTGGCCCTGAATCCGTTCACGTACCCCCTGCACATAGTGATCCAAAGATATAGACATCGACAACCCCTTAGCACACGTCCCGCAACAAAGTCCAACTCATGAAGTTAACTCGTTGGTTCCCAACCGGATCCTGAGCTCTACTTCCTATTTGGACTTCCCTTGCATCTCGGGTTTTGGTCCAATTGGAGTTGGTCTTCAGAAGAAATCGTCACGATGAAGTAAAAGTATGCATCGGGTTCGGTTCGGTGTTCCCAACCCGGTTCGGTGCTCCCAACCCTGTTCGGTTCGATGCTCCCAACCCGGTTCGGTTCGGTGGTCCTAGTCCATGCCTTGATTGGTGTTCCATCCCACCTCGGTTCGGTCCACTCACACTTGCCTGGTACAGTTCAGAAGTATAGTGCCTATCCTCTGTTTGGTTCGGTGGTTGCTCCCTTCTAGGCATCCCGATCCGATCCCATCCTTCTCCATCCGCCCGATCCGATCCCCTTTTTGGTCTCTCCGATCCAATCCCCTGTCCAACTCCAACTCTAAGCAAATGGCCTTCCTTCTCGCCAAGCCTCCCTTAGTGCGAAGTTCTGATTCGGATCGGTTTCTCTGCCCAGTCCACCATCCGATCCGAGCCCCCTATTCCGATCCGATCCGAAACCCTGCACATTTTCCTGCAACTTTTCCAGCAGCTGTTTTACGCCATACGACGGCGTTTTCGACTAATATAACACTTCTAGGCAATCAAAAAGCGTACCATACAGTCATAGCAACATGTATAATCATTTACAAACACCAAAACAACAACTATAGCATGTAAAATGGATCAAACATACCCAAAATCCCATATTTTCCCTTAAGCATGTTTAGGCAAAACTAATGATATGATTAGCAAAAACTCAAGTTTCTAACAGAGGTCTAAAACATCATTTAAGAATTTATAAATATTTTTCTAGAATTTATTAGTGTATAAATTCGCTAATCAACACTAATTATCCTTAATTAACCGTAATTAGTGAGGAACTATGCAAATCACTCACCTTGGCCACAAATAAAACTTTAGAACTGAAATAATCTACTGTATTGGTCGAATTACAATGCCTAGCAGTAGCTCCAACTCTGATTTGGTGCTATTTCTCCTTGATTTGATGTAGTTTAAGCCAAAACTTGATTAAGAAGTGATTAGGGATGATCTAGATGTTGGAGGCCATTGTTAGGTTGAAGAGAGGGTTTGTGGCGGCTTGGAAATGAGTGAAAACTTGAAATCCTAACCCTAGCAGCCCTCAAATACCTCTAATTCCGAAATCCCCCATTGGGCCTAGCTGTTAATCACCCGGTTAAGCCCAATTAAGCAGTTTTTCACTATGTGAAACTTGTTTCAGCCATATCTCCCAAACGGTGAGTCCGTTTGGCTAATGTGACCACTCTACGGAATTGTAAACCATCTTCTGAAGCCAATGGAAGTGGTTTCAGGTCAAAATTCCTTTCCAGTCAAAAGTTATGGCCAAAACAAAATCAGCTAGGGGCAAAATGGTCATTTAAAAATTGGGAAAAATCATGAACATGGGAAACGACCTCAATAGCCGTCTCCCAAAGTTACATGACCATACGACTTCGTATGTGAAAGAAATAAATATTCTACGATCCTTCGATGCGTAGAATGCGGGTCGTTACACTCTCCCCCCTTAAGAAATTTCGTCCCCGAAATTCCTTAACACAAAACATACAACGGATCCCGCATGCCTACCAGCCACATACAACAATCAAACATGCAAAACAAACAAAACAAACCTATCCTAGCATGCGGAAAGGCTAAATCGAAACTGAAATCTTACCAGGCGAAGAGTTCTGGATACGTCTTCCTAATGCTCTCCTCTGTCTCCCAAGTACAGTCATTCTCATTCTCGCCCCACTGAACTTTGACTAATTTCACTGCTTTCCTTCAAAGGCTTTTCGTATCGTTCCCAACAATACGCATAGTCTTGCGGTTCCCAACCGCCTCGGGTTCAGCTTCGATATCGTCCAACTGATCAGGTGAAATAGTCACATCTGGCTTGTGCACGAACTTCCTTAGCTGGGAAACATGAAATACGTTGTGAACTCCTGCCTTATTCTCTGGTAATTCAATTTTGTATGCCAAATTCCCAATTTGCTCAAGAACTGGGAATAGACCAACAAATCTTGGTGCTAACGTGCCTCTCCTGCCAAATCGTATCACGCTCTTCAACGGAGAAATCTTGATAAACACCAAGTCGCCAATGGAGAATTTTAATTCCTTTCTCCTCTTATTAGTATAACTCTTCAGACTATCTTGGGCAGCCTTCATTCTCTATTGGATAACCTTAATCTTAGCTGAAGTTTCTCTTATCACATCGGGTCCAAGTACAAACTTCTCACCAGTTTCTACCCAACATGACGGTGAGTTGCACGGTCTTCCGTACAAAGCTTCAAATGGAGCCATACCGATACTGGATTGATAACTATTATTATATGCAAACTCTACTAGATGCAAATGGTCATCCCATGATCCACCAAAATCCAATACACAGGCTCTCAAGAGGTCTTCTAATATACGATTCACCCTCTCTGTTTGACCATCGGTTTGAGGATGATATGCGGTACTGAGATGTAATTCTGATCCTAACTCCTCTTGTAAGCTCTTCCAAAATCCACTAGTGAACAACGGATCTCTGTCACTCACAATGCCTTTGGGTATTCCATGAAATCTCACTACCCACTTTATATACAGTTCCGCTAACTTAGCTGCCGTCCTATTTGACTTGACGGGTATAAACCTTGCACTCTTAGTCAGTCGGTCGACAATCACCCAAATGCTATCATAGCCCGATCTAGTCCTTGGTAACCCATCAATGAAATCCATTGACACTTGTTCCTATTTCCATTCTGGAATTTCTAATGGTTGTAGCAACCCACTAGGCTTCTTTTTCTCGGCTTCAACTAGCTGACAATTCATGCATTTGGATATAAACTTCCCAATGTCTCTTTTCATCCCTTTCCAGTAGTAGGTCTGCTTCATGTCTCGATACGATACATCTTGTTACCACCGGGGTGTATAGTCAGTTTTGAGTGATGACATTCTCTAAGTACTTCATCTCTCAATCCATTGACATTGGTACAACTAGCCTTCCATTCTTTCTAAGCCATCCATCTCGATCAAGCCCATACTTATTCATCTCTTCGTTGATTCCCATCTCTAACTTCGAGATGATTTTCATTAGGTTAGGATCGACCCTCTGACTGGAACCAATCCGCTCAATCAAAGTGGGTCTGATCGTCAAACTTGCTAACATTTCTGAATCCAATTCGCACTTTGGTCTGAAATCATACCCAGCGATGTACTCCAGTTGCTTCCATTCTAGAAACATAGCCCCTAAACTGGCATGTCTCCTACTCAATGCATCAGGTACCGCATTGCCCTTTCCTGGTGTGTATGCGATATCGAAATCAAAGGAAGCTAAGAATTCTAACCACCTTTGCTGCCGGAGATTTAGATCCTTCTGAGAGAAATGATACTTTAACGATTTATGATCGGTAAACAACTCGAATCTTTCTCCTAAGAGATAATGTCTCCACATCTTCAACGCAAACACGATCGCTGCCAATTCCAAATCATGGGTTGTGTATCTTTTCTCATGCGGTTTCAATTGCCGACTTGCATAAGCTACAACCCTACCTCCTTGCATCAATACAGCACCTAGTCCTGTGCAACATGCATCCCTATATACTGTCATCTCTTCTTTCCCCTTAGGAATGACTAACACTGGTGCACATGTCAACTTTTCCTTTAGGCTCTTGAATGCATTCTCGCACATTTCGTCCCAGACGAAGGCTTGATTCTTCTTGGTCAACTGAGTCAACGGTGCTGCTATCTTGGAGAAGTCTTGGATAAACTTACGATACTATCCAGCTAATCCCAAGAAACTTCTCATGTCCGTCGCATTATTTGGCGTAGACCAATCTTGTACCGTAGCCACCTTCGCAGGGTCCACGGCAATACCATTCTCTGAAACAACATGGCCCAAGAATCTCACTTCCCTCCTCCAGAAGTGACACTTAGAAAACTTTGCTTTTAATTGGTGTTTTCTCAACACCTCCATCACTATTCTTAAATGTCCCTTGTGTTCTTCCTCTATTCTCGAATAGACCAAAATATCATCCACAAACACAAGGACAAACTTATTCAACTGATCTCTGAATACCCTATTCGTAAGATCCACAAAATATGATGGGGCATTGGTCAGCCCGAATGGCATGACCAACCACCTATAAAATCCAGACGGCGTTCGAAATGCCGTTTTAGCTATATTCTTAGCTTCCACTCTAAGCTGATGAAAACCTGTCGCGAGATCCAACTGAGAGAATACTCTCGCGCCACTCAACTGATCAAACAAATCATCTATCTGCGGTAGATGATACTTATTCTTCCTCGTCACTTTATTCAACTCGTGGTAGTCTACACACAAACGAAGGGAACCATCCGCCTTGGTAGCAAACACAAATGGTGCTCCCCATTCAGAAACACTCCTTCTGATAAATCCCTTCTTCAAAAGATCGTTGACTTGCACACCGAGCTCTCGCTGCTCCCTTGGTGCCATACGACGAAGTGGCATCACTATAGGTCTGGCATCTTTCACTAAATCAATACGGAACTCAATCTCTCGGTGTGGTGGAAGCCCGGTCACTTCCTCGAAGACGTCCGGATACAGGCCAACCACGGGGAACCCTGACAACTCACTATGCGGGATGTCGAGAGAATTTAGAAAACTAGCCATTACCCCATCACCGGGTAGACCACCAAACACTACCTTCCGGCCATCATCCGCTCTAGCTGTCACCAAAAAACACTCACAGTCTACCACCACCCCGTATCTTTGGAGTCAATCGACTCCCAAAATAATGCCAAACCCAGTAAAGCCCAAAACAAAGCAATCACAACCAAACATGCATCCATGACTCGATGAGACCACATTACGACAAATCATGCTAAGGTTAGTTGAACCACCAATTGGGTTCGTCACTACTAAAGGTCTATCGACAATCTCGGGCTCCAATCCCAAACTATCTACCAGGTCACTAGATATGAAAGAACTGGAAGACCCGGTATCAAACAAAACTCTAACAGGAACATCATAAACAGAAAACATACCTTGAATAACAACATTCTTTCCTTTCTCCGCCGCAGTTGGGGCATTCGACGAAGAAGGAATAGCATTAAGGGCATATGCTTTCACCACCTGCTTTTATGTAGGGGGTTGCGGACACTTGTCCTTGTGATGTCCCACTTGGCCACAGTTGAAGCACTTCCTATCCGCTGCCTTGGCATGACACTCTTTGGCATAGTGGCCCTTCTTACCACAGCTGAAGCACTCAACATCTTGCTTATTCTTTTCTTCTGGCCATCCTTGGTCTGATTCTGCTTTCTCTTATTCTAAGAACCATTCTTGCCTCCACCGCTTGCTTGCAGCTTTGGCTCCTCCGTAGATGCAACCTCAATCTTCGACTTAGGGTAAAGACTCTTGGACCTCAATGCTTTCCCCACAATCGATTCAAACGTCTCATCGATGTGGTTGATAAGCCTTTCCCCCAAGTACTGATCCAGGCCAATTATAAACTTCTCAATCTTCCTCTTGGCAGTATCAATAAGAGATACTTTAATAAAGTATAGAATTCTGCAATATACTCCGAGACAGCTCTGTCATTCTGCTTGAGTTCCAAGAATTTCTTAAACAACACTGACTTCTGAGCGGCTGGAATGAACTTACCGCTAAAGCGAACCTTAAACTGCTCCTAAGTAATCTTATCCTCGGGAGTAACTGCCTTTACAACATTCCACCAATTCATTGCCCGTCCTTGCAGCTGACGGGATGCTAGCCTTCTCTTCATCACATCCTCGATACCCAAGTCTTCAAAGATACACTCGCAGCTATCCAACCAATCCTGAACATCAGTAGCTAACTCCATTCCGTGGAACGACTTTCCTTGTTCAGCTTGGCGAAATCGGTCCTAGGTGCCTGCACTATTGGACCACCACCATTACCATTATTGGGAGCTTCCCTCAGCATCTCTCTCATGAGGTCAGTAAACATCGTCCTCATGTCAGCAGCATTCCCATTATTAGCTCCTCTACTAGCACCTCTTGCGTATCGGCTGATCGTTCAATCTGTAAAGAGAAAACGATTAACCATCTCCATAGTGGTGCTAGTGCAGTGCGACTTTATCCTTAGCAATATTAATAGTATATATATAGCTTTTGAAAACCAAAATAATCACAAATACGCGCTCTCATATACGTATACTATCTCTCCCTGATGACTTCCCTAGGTTAACTACGCAACCTAGAGCTCTGATACCAAGTGTGACGGCCCGCCCCGCACTAGCCGGCATTTCCTCCTAAAGTGCGCTGTACACATGCCAACTAGCACGGAACGGTCGCCAAAGAAAGGAAAGAAGAGGATGAAATAACTGAAAACCTGTAGAATGTCTAACAGCGCATGGGACAAAATATAATAATAATATACTTGATATAAAACAGGCGAGACAGTGCATAAGCTGATAACTAAAACCAACATCAGCATCAAAGTAGCAGAAGTCTAAATATAGCTTATTACAACTTTTCAAATTACTGTCTCTAAACAAAAGAAAGCTAAAGTAGAAGATTCACTACTAATGCCCAAGCAGTGATCTTCAACAACACAGGGATAATATCTATATGTATCATACGTGGAAGCCTCATGCTCGTCTCCGGATCAGCTACTCGTGCACATCCAGCTAACCTGTCTCTAATCTGCTCGTGAGAGCACCCAGAGTAATAAGAAGAGACATAAAACTCTGGGTCAGACAAAAAGTCTGGTATGAGCAATAAGCAGCTAAACAGAACAATAACAGGTATACCAAACCATACCTGAACCAGGACCTGCAACCAAAGAGTTAGCACTACATACCGTACAATACTCTAAGGTGTCACTAAATAGATGGTGTAAAGATAACGGGGGTGGGGGTGTGCATGTCATAATGATGGCAAACAAATCAACCATAGCAATCATCCTCACATCTCTCACCCAGTGCGTAAAGCATACGATGTCCACCATGTTCAATCACTAGACCCATCGAAGTAGTGGCGGAGTTCGACTTGTACAACTACTGCTATTACCAAGCTTACCACATGGATTCATGACCAAATCTTTACAAATGACCCCACTTCATTGGTCTATAGCTCTTTAGTCGTACCTAGGCCACTGTGGCCCTGAATCCGTTCATGTACCCCCTACACATAGTGATCCAAAGTTATAGACATCGACAACCCCTTAGCACACGTCCCGCAGCAAAGCCCAACTCATGAAGTTAAATCGTTGGTTCCCAACCGGATCCTGAGCTCTACTTCCTATTTGGAATTCCCTTGCATCTCGGGTTTTGGTCCAATTATAGTTGGTCTTCAGAAGAAGTCGTCATGATGAAGTAAAAGTATGCATCGTGTTCGGTTTGGTGCTCCCAACCCAGTTCGGTTCGGTGGTCCTAGTCCATGCCTTGATCAGTGCTCCATCCCACCTCGGTTCGGTCCACTCACACTTGTCTGGTACGGTTTGGAAGTATAGTGCCTATCCGCTGTTCGGTTCGGTGGTTGCTCCCTTCTAGGCATCCCGATCTGATCCCATCCTTCTCCATCCGCCCGATCCGATCCCCTTTTTGGTCTCTCCGATCTGATCCCCTATCCAACTCCAACTCTAAGAAAATGGCCTTCCTTCTCGCCAAGTCTCCCTTAGTGCGAAGTTCTGATCCGGATCGGTTTCTCTGCCCAGTCCACCATCCGATCCGAGCCCCCTATTCCGATCCGATCCGAAACCCTGCACATTTTCCTGCAACTTTTCCAGCAGCTGTTTTACGCCATACGACGGCGTTTTCGACCAATCTAACACTTCTAGGCAATCAAAAAGCATACCATACAGTCATAGAAACATGTATAATCATTCACACACACCAAAACAACAACTATAGCATGTAAAATGGATCAAACATACCCAAAATCCCATATTTTCCCTTAAGCATGTTTAGGCAAAACTAATGATATGATTAACAAAACTTAATCAAATTAACCCAAGTTTCTAACAAAGGTCTAAAACATCATTTAAGAATTTATAAATATTTTTCCAGAATTTATTAGTGTATAAATTCGCTAATCAACACTAATTACCCTTAATTAACGGTAATTAGTGAGGAACTATGCAAATCACTCACCTTGGCCATAAATAAAACTTTAAAACTGAAATAATCTACTGTATTGGTCGAATTCCAATGCCTAGCAGTAGCTCCAACTCTGATTTGGTGCTATTTCTCCTTGATTTGATGTAGTTTAAGCCAAAAGTTGATTAAGAATTGATTAGGGATGATTCTAGATATTGGAGGCCATTGTTAGGTTGAAGAGAGGGTTTGTGGCGGCTGGAAAATGAGTGAAAAACTGAAATCCTAACCCTAGCAGCCCTCAAATACCTCTAATCCCGAAATCCCCCATTGGGCCTAGTTGTTAATCACCTGGTTAAGCATAATTAAGCTGTTTTTTACTATCTGAAACTTGTTTCAGCCATATCTCCCAAACGGTGAGTCCGTTTGGCTAATGTGACCACTCTACAGAACTGTAAATCATCATCCGGAGCCAATGAAAGTGGTTTTAGGTCAAAATTCCTTTCCAGTCAAAAGTTATGGCCAAAACAAGATCAGCTAGGGGTAAGACAGTTATTTAAAAATCGGGAAAAATTATGAACATGGGAAATGACCTCAATAGCCGTCTCCCAAAGTTACATGACCATACGACTTCGTATGTGAAAGAAATAAATATTCTACGATCCTTCGATGCGTAGAATGCAGGTCGTTACAACGAACTCCTACCATTGCGGTATGGGTGCCTTCGGAATTGTTTCCAGCTCACCCATTTACAGCAATCATAGATGTTGTCACTATGGTATAAGGTCTAAATGATATTGATGAGGTAAGAGTTGAATAGCATAAAAATTGGGAAGATTCCTAAATTTTATGCTATTCAACTCTTGCATTATCAATATCATAGGGAATCCGAAGATTGTCGACTTTGGTTAAGCGCCTTTACTGGGTTGGATGTGTTGCTTCCATCATTGCGCTATTCACATTTTGGTATTTTTCTTCTCTTGTAATCTTCAGGATTTAGTTTCACGTGGTTGTTGGTTAATTTGTTGATTGAGCAAGTGATTTAGATCATTCCATTTAAGTAATCGTTTGGAGCAAATTCTTTTTTGGATATTTGTATTGGTTGCTGGTTTATCCTATATTTTTCTTGGTGAATGATATATAATTGATAGAATATGGAGCTTCCAATCTTAAACGGTCATAGATTTGATATCTAGATAAGTATGTTTTCACGGCATTATTTATCAAAAATTATTCTGAAATAATGGAGTTTTATAATCTTATTGTATATGGTGTTGTATAGTGAGGAGATGACAGTGCATTCAGGTGTTTGTTTCGGTTGGCCGTGCGCAGAAGCATCTTCAATCCATATTGTAGATCATTGAATCGTTCTTCCTCTTTTCTCAGGTCAGATTTTTTTTCTTTCTAGAATTAGTATGCTTTAAAACTATGTCATTAATATGCTCGTGCAAAAATCTCCCAATTGGTAGTGCTTTTACCTAGCAGAAAAGTAATTGTACACCTCGTAAGTTGGGAATATTTGAGTTGTACATGTCTGTTTAGTGTGGTGGCGTATCAGTGCTCGTAAGTATTCACGGACATTTTGGTTTGCCGCTCTTACGATGTTTCATTTCCCTCGTAAGTTAGGATTTTTTTTTCCTTTTCATCTCTTTGCCGACATTATGCAATGGTGCTAATGGTGCACTGCACCACAGTAATGATGCATCTGTGCACCATTACTTTGATACAGTGCACCATTGCATAATCTCCGACGATGACAATAATAATTTAAAGAAATCATCATTGTTTCACTAATAGATAATTAGTAAAGAGAATTGATTGAGCTTATACTTACAGTGTTGAAGCTTAAGCGGACTTGAAGCATTACAGACGAACAATGGAGCAAACTGCAGTGTGGACTAAAAGGAAACAATAAACGACATGCTTAATGTGTCAAAACCAAAGGTTGAAGGGATAAATATGTATATTTTTAACATATCATAAATAGGTTTGTTTTCATTAGTTTGTCTAATGTTGTATGACATTTGTTTATGAATTTATGTAAATTTTGTCTATAGATATTGTATTCATATTACTTTATGAAAATGATGATTAATAATTATATGTTCATATGGTAGTTTCTAGTTTGATACGATGTTATGTATATTGTTTAGTTGAAATACGATGAAATGGTGGAGTAGAAATATCAGGAACAAACGGCAACAGAAAAAAATGCTGTGAAATATTATTAATAGCGTTTATAATCCGCTGTTGAAAATGGAAGCAACACACACTTGAAACCCATTAACAACTCATTATAAACACTGTACATAAAGTTTAACTGCCTAGGAAAAACGCTGTGTATAAAGTATTAACAGCTCAGAACAAATGCTGTAAAACTAAAATTTTAACAACATTTATTTCCCGCTGTTGAAAAAAAAGGCCTACGACAACATGTCATTATACAGCGTTTATCAAAACGCTATAATATCTTGTAATAGCGTTTTTTGACATGTCGTTAAAAGCCTTTTTTGGTGTAGTGTTCGCTACTTATGTTCGTTTAAGAGGAGGAAAGACGCTCCCACTATTATGCATGTCAAGGGTGCCCGAAATCGAAAACTTGTACTTGATTTTCCAGAGTGTGTTCCGGGATTCCTAACTCAATTTTTATTCGTTCGTTACCCCGAGACCTTTTGCGGGAACTGGACAGAAGGAGGTGAACATTCTTCTCACAGACAAATTCTTATCTGATTCCTCATAGTTCTTGATCACTTAACTTTTACTTTCCTATTTGTAGTTGTCCCGGCTCCAATTAAGGATAAAGATGTTGCTCCTTACAAGCACATTTACGAAGCTATTAAATTAGACAGGTGGAGGAGATATTTAATAAAAGAGGGGTCTCTTTGCAAATACAGGTTGCTTATTTTTTGAGGAAATTCCCTTCCAAAGGAGCACCTTTGACACCTAAGTCTACACCTACAACACCAGATGTTGGTACTTCTGGAGATGACGATGCATCACAAAGTCAAGTCTTCAAATCTTTACTTGAAAGTATTCAGATCCTGCTGCTAGTAGCAAAGAGCCCCCTAAGTCTAAATTGCCTTTTGTCGTAGAAGAAGAGCCAATAAGGCGTGAGGGTAAAAGTCTTATGATTTCTACCGAATAGGTCAAGGAAGGTGAGACCACTCCGGGACCCGATCCAATTATTAAGAAAGTGACTAAGGATCCTGTGATTGCGGACACTCATGAGCAGAGTTCCACGGATACTTTCTGGAATTTAAGTGACCTCATCACTGTTATGGATCTTGTCTAAGGTGACACTATGATCTCGAATCTGGCAACTTCGGCTACAAAAAATGGAACTGAGACAATTGTAGCTCAAACTCCTTCATCGGGGAAAATGCTTGAGGACATAGGGATTCATTTAGCTTCACCACTTAAGAGCGGCTCATTATTAGATGCACATTAGAAAATATTTTACAAGCGTTATAAGTTTCTAATGCGTTGTATAAGCTTTATATTTTCTCCATTACTTTCAACTATAAGTACTGAAATCCTTCTTTGCCTTTTTTTAGGTCCAGAAATGAATCGTCCATTTCTGAAAAACTTTAAACAACACACCAACTATTTCAATCCAAAGCATCTCATACAGGCCTGTCATCCACAACACTCACAACATTCTCAACAACCTCATCATTTTCAGCATCTGCAACCTTCTCATCATCCTCAACAAACCCATGGTTACATATTGACTGATGAGAAAAGGCGGTGGAGGAACAATCACCAAGATCTATTGGATTAAGAGGAGAGGGCCCGAGGTTCTCATAGTGACCGAGATAAATATGATGACCGATATGATGATCGGGAAGATGAGGAAAGCCGGCGAAGGAAGAGAAATAAGGATGATCAAGGCTGGGATGATTCTCAAAAGCATCTTAGATCAGACAAGCTTCCTGCTACTACCCAAACTACTTCATTTGGTATTCTTCTTGCCGATATTCAGGCGATCATACAGAAGCCCCTTTACGATCCTACTCCGACAAACTCTGCACTTGCTGAACGATTCAAGGGTTCGTGTCTGAAAGGGATGTTCTTTGACTTGGATACATACCCATCTGATAGGTGGGATATACTTAGAGAACTGGACACCTTGAAAGGCAACATGCTTATACAGTTGGAAACTACTAAAAGTCAGCACAAGGCACATCTGGATGTGGTCAGGAGTCAAACTGATAAGCAGTTAGCTTTATGGTATAAGTTTGCTAATGATCTCCAAAGACTTAACCGAGTCAATCTTGATTAGATTGCTATGCTGGAGGATGATAAGATCGAATAGGCCAAGATTCTTGAGTCTAGGGATGCTACCATTACGTCTCTTACACAAAGGAACCCAGAGTTAGAAGGACTTAAGGCTAAAAATAGGAGGCTCAAAGAAGAGCTCGCTACCGCTAAGCTGAGAGAAACTATATGTTATAAGCATAGACTAGTACAGAACTTATCTTTTGTGTCTCTTCATTTGCATCTACTGTATAAACAACATAGGCAAATAGTTCAATTTGCATCTATTCATAATCGAAACTAGACGCAAATAAGGAGAAGTAAATATTATTGCAATCTTTGCATCAGTTGTTGTCTATGAACCGATACAGTAGGGTGGTAAAGAAAATTTAGCATAGCTATCTGCGTCTATTCATGATATGATTGGATGCAAATAGGCTAGAGAACAAATTATTTGCGTTCCATCTTATATAAACACAGACGCAAGTACCGTTCAATCTATTACCCCTTCCTTCTCACCCACATAAATTGAAAACCAATTAACTTCTCCCCCTTTCTTCTCTCAGCTCCCTCTAAGCCATCCTGTAATTTTTCTCCGCGGCTTGATTTCTTCAATCTCTTACTCCCCAACAATTCACATTTCACAATACTTGATTTCTTAGCCTCTTCGCGATTTCTTTTTAATATACCACCCACGAACACAACTTCTTCTCCCAATCGCCGCTTGGGAAAAAAGCCCTAAAATCTGTCCTAAAATTCGCACTGTTATCCCACCTTAAGAATTCACTACCAGGTGCCAGAGTAGGAGAAGAATTACCTTCCGTCAGCATACTCTCCACCGCTCCTTTTCCGATCGAATATTGATGAAGGAGTTTCCGTTTAAAATTGAAGGGGCTATCCTATTACTAGGTAATTACTGAATCCTCCACTACTCACTTCCCGCTTGAACCTTTGTTTTTTATTTGCAAAATCAGGTAAATGGAGTTTGATGAATACCATGGTCTATTAAATTTTATTGATTTCTACAGTTTACAATTTCATTTACTTCATATCCAATGTTGTATGTTTGTTGACACTGTTGTCCATTCGATTTTTGGCATCAGATCGGTTTATTAATGATGACGAAACCTCTGATTTTCTGAGATTCCTTCAAATAAAGAATCTGGCTGTAATCCATGCTTAAATTTTTGGAAACATTTTACTCCTGATTGCATACTGATATATTCAACTCTATTGGGTATATTAATTGCGGATAATGGTCTACTTTCCTACAATTTAATTTAATTTTGCTTCTAATTTGTCATATACATTCCATGACTCATTTAAAGCTTAACAGGGTGCAAAATTCCTTAATATTTGTCCACACACACATATAATAGACTAATGCCATTTTATTTTTGATGCAAGTCTAATGATATTTCAATCTGCAACTATTTATATATTTGTACTAGAATAACGTTAATAGCGTAATACAACTTTCCTTTTGGCCATTTATTTATTTACAAAAAGTTTGATATTCAATTAGACTAAAATTTTGGGCATTTATCTCTTTGCTCTCAATTGTAATACAACATGAATAGCAACGAAAGTATTTATGCTTGAATTATACCGCTGCAATCAGTGTTCATCAATTTAATGTATATGTAACAGTCAATTTGTTCACCACTATCAAACCTTGACTTACACTTTATCCTTATATTAACTGTTGTTAAATTATGACCGTTAATCTCATAATCGTATTTTCTACACTTTAACATTGGTTTGTTTTACTCTTTTACGGCATGTGCGAGTAAAGATATGTTATATGTTGTAAATTTTATATGTTAATTAATTTCTTTGTCATACATACTATTTACAGTTAAATTTAGGCATTTTTCTTGCCTGTTTACTGCTGTTTAGGGCATTTTTTTTGTATACGTTTCTATTGTTACCTCATGAGCCATGGTGTGCAACATGGTTAACAGTCCATAAATCATTAAAGGACATAAATTAGTGTTGAATATGAACTAAATTCAGTGCACTAAGAATAATATGTATCCGTATTTTTTGATCCTCTATTTCAACACCATTAACAACTTATCAACATTATTTTTGACTTGTTTCTTTATTTTTATTCCAATTTCCAACTTGTTGTATATTTTTTGATGCAGAATACCACAATAATAATTGATACTTAAATATGATTTTATTTCCATAACTCTTTTTTTCGTCCTATCTTTCTTGTACTTTTCACATCAAACTCTATTTGAGACATTTCCTGCTGGAGGATATGCATTAGGAACTGGTCGTTAAACTATTTTTGTCTTCCTTGCATCAAGCTTCAAATATGCATATGCATTTCTACTATTACATTAAACAAAATAACATCTTAGTTTATACCTGCAATTATGAGCTCAAAATAGAATATTTTCTATATTATATACAACTATTTTGAAGGATGATTGTATATGTGCAAATTCGAGCAACTATATTGATGCATTTGATCGTGATGCTATTCGCTACAGACGTTGATACAAGACTATCCACATGAGGTGTGTATAAATTGAAGTAGTAATTGTGTATGTTTGCATCATATGTTTGATTTAAACAAATCAGAAAAAAAAAACGTCCATTAATATTAGTGTGAAATTGTGTCTGCTGCAAAATTCGTTTTGTTGTATTACTGCAACTGAATATACAAAACTTTGTATGTCCATCTCAGATTATGTACAGAATGAAGTTAAAACTATTCCATCAGTTTTTGTTTAAAAGTATGACTTCTCTCTACTTAATATAGGATTATTCAAATATAAGGCAGGATGTATTTGAAAATAACCCATTTACTATCTGTAATATATAGTAATTATCGTATGAATTTAGTGTATATTTAATGGTTAAATTTCACCGAAAGTTTATATTTTTTATTTACTATTAAATGGACAGAGGACTCTATGAAAGTTTATTAGAGATAGATGATTGTATCAAAGTTTATCAAAGACAGAAAACTGTACGAAATCTGCAGTTGTTACATTAGTTTTTTTTTTTTGTTGCTTTTATGACGATGGTGACTATGTTATGGTAATAAAATCTTTATAATTGTAACATGAATCTTTTTAATTTTAACATAAAATCTGTGATGACAGTGACTATGTTATTTGTCTATCTCTAATGTATTATCCACCTTTGTAAAGATAGTGTAATAACTAATTATAGAGTTTATTCAGCATGGACAGGGGATGTTATTTTTAGGGAGGAACAAATTTGGAAGCATTAGAATAGTTAAAGAAATTAATACAGAGGACAAAATTGGAAGGAAAACTAAAATAAAGGGGAATAATAGCCGCATTAGGGCAATTACCTTAATCCTTTTGTTGAAATATAAAATAGTTTGAAAATAATATTTAAAAAGGTAAAATAGTACATTGTCTTTTTTCAAATGCTAGTGATAAAGTATGAATTAATGTGACATGAGTTAATATAGCATTAGTTATAATAATATATAAATGTTGTCATGGAATGACGTTACAATGTGACAAAGGTGGTATGTGAATTTTGTACAGAATTATGGTATGTTAAATTATTAATTCACTATGAAAAAATATAATTAAGGATATATTATGAAGAGTTAACAGGTCAAAGTATATATATCCATTTGAGTTGTGGTAAGAATATAAATAAGTAGAATTGTGAAAATTAGGTGGAAAACTTGTGTAAATGGAAATATGATTTTGCATTTCTGCTTAAATACAGGTTTTTTTTTTTTTAAGTAATGCATATTATTTGTGATATAAGCTAGCTTATGAAGAATGTAGACAATGAAACATGGTAGGTAGCGACCTTTTTTAAAGTTGTACTAAACTGTATATTAGAAAGGAAGAAAGCATAAAGGAAAACAAAATTATATGCACAAACAACATGCAACAGCATACCCATTAAATAACAATGAATAAATTATATGTATTTCTTGCATGATGCATGCTTATGCTTGATACATTTTTTTTTATAGGATTAAGCATCAGCACAGCCTAATCTTTTACTATTTTTTCTCACTTCTTTCATCCGTTAGTTTATTTTTTATTTTTCAATCTATATTTTTTCTGCATTTGTGATTTGCATGAATTTGGGTGAGAATATAATTTTTCTAAGCTGATTTCATGACCAAGGGCAATAGGGATCCTATAAATACATAGGCCTTTTAGTCAGGAAAATTCAAAAGTTTATATAGCTAATAGTGATATATATACACAGGTAGGACATTGGAAATAGGAAATTTATTTATGTTCAATAATCACTTCTCCTTTAATATTAAAATCAGTAATGTTGTGCTTTCCAAAATTAACATTTTGTCCAAATAAGAGAACTACAATGAATAACATGGACATCCATTGCATGTAAAAGTATAATTAAACTTTGCTGAGCAGAATTTGCAAAGTTTTTCCTTTATCGTATCTATGAATGCCTTTTAATGCATTTATCATTCACATGCATATGGGAGGAGCAATATTAGGTAACAAATTACTGATAATATTTGAGCTAGATTGACAAAATAATGTGTAATAAATGCGCATACAATGACTACAGGTGTTAAAACTTGTTTTAAGTACTAATGAGTGGTGTAGGAGTTTCAAAACTTTTTTTTTTGAGTTATTGAAAGTAACATGTCTATTAACATGTTTCAATTGTTTATGTCCAGTAAACACCCCCCATGCCCCACACCCACCATGCAGCTGGGATGCCTCCATCAGATCACTGTACTTTTATCTTCTCTGCCAGTTTGTTGCACCGATCAACCCCACACCGCTACAAACCCACACACGATCATTATCTGTGGATTCAACACTGCGCAACTGCAAGTTATTACAGTGAACCCTCCCAGCAATCTGCTGTATACTTAGTCATGTTCCAGTGCCTCGCAAACAATCTTTTCTCAAACAACGTTGTCAATGCTGCTGCACATCCAGGTAGGGTGGTTGTCATCTCTGTCGTCCTTACAGCTGCAGTCGATCCTGTAATAGTTTAATAGTGATTAAGCTGCATGGGACATGGCGATTGTCTGAATAGGTCTAGTTACTGGATTGCATGGTAAATTGTGTGTCATTTGGAGGAGTTACAGTAGATATAATTGTGCATGGATTGTGTTGTTGGTGTTCAAGTGGTTGAGAGAAAAAGGATTGCCAAAAAGAGAGTAGTGAAGGCTAGAGATTGTTAGAGCTTGTTGATTATGTGAATAAGGGGATAGTCGCATGGAATGGTGTTCATGGACAAATATCACTCTGAGGTGTATCTGAAGTTAGCTGAGTAGCGCAAGGATGGGAATTCACATTTGTTTGGGAGATATCAAATTTAATGCATCAATGGATAGTGCTTGTTCTTTATTAGAAGAGTTTGACTGGGGGCAGTTGCACTTGCAGCTAAGGTTAAATCAATAGTTATGGAAACTTGGCAGGCATGAAGAGGAGAGGGCTACCGATTACCTGATATGACTTGCAAGTTCATGCCAAATGAGTACCAAGGATTGGATAAATTGGACAAATTTATATCAATATATATTATGAAAGGGAAATCGTGGAAGAAAGGAGGAGAAAGCACAGAGGAATTTTTTTTACTTACAGCCTATTTAATAGATGATTGCCTTGCTACATGCGAATTAATAAGATGAAGAAACGTATGAATAGAGGATGAGAAAGTGGTTTGTGAAACATGTGCTGAAAGCAGTGGGAGACGCTGAAAGTAGTGGGAACCTCGGTTGGTTGAGGACACGGTGGCAATCGCCAGTTTTGTATGTTATTTCATTTATAGCCGCATGATGTCCTACTTTAAGAAGAAATCTTAACCATTTTTTGTCTTTTGTTTATCTATCAAGGGATTTTATTATATAGATTATTAACGTCATTACTTAATATGGATAGCCATCTTGGTTATCAAATCTATTATTCAAAATTTTGGATAAAATTCCTTTTTTAAGAGGGGAAAAACATGACATCTTTTGTTAAATCTTGATAATACTTTCTACCTAACATAATTCTCAATGCATTTTTTTACCAGAATATTTTGTACGACTAGCCTTCAATTGGCACATTGATTTGCAGGCTATGTCTATCATACATTTGTTTTCCACTCTTTACTAACTAAGAGCTTGCAGCCTAATCATGAATGTTCCAATATATGTCCTTGATGGCTCAAAATGACCCATGTCAGAGGTGGATGGCACGACATTAGCCTTCTTCAAGGTAATTTCCTTAGTTTTTTAATAATATATGCACAACATTTCTTACAACTTAATAATATTATTATCATTTCACAATTTCCCCCTCCATGCCATGATTTCTATAATTATAAAGAACTTGTGATATACAAAATGAGTGGTATGCTATTACGTATCATTTTATAATTATTAATTAAATTTTTTTTTTCTGCCTGTCGGTTTTGTTCGGAATCAAACAGAGTGAAAAATTTCACTACTCTGTCCTAAATACATCCATGCACCATATATGACCTGATGATGCAAGATCCACCTCATATGTACTACGTCATGGCATTCAAGAATTTGAATTTTGTCAACCTGAATAATTGCTTTGTTGTTTAAGTCATGAAGTGTTATGTCCATGTTCTAACTAAGTGATCATTGGTAACATTGTAGCTAACCATGTAAGATCATTCATTTATAGTTCAAAATAATTTTTCTTACTCCATCATTAATCAAAATTTAACTTATCCTGACAACTTTAAAATGTAGGGAAACATAACGCCATTCTTTTAAAAAATGCATACTTAAGGAGACTAAAATCCATTTTATAAACAAGATAAAAAATTTTGGAGCAAAAATAATATTCTAAGTTTCTCACTAGGACGACAAATTTATTATGAAACAAATGAAGCATCACCGTTTTAAATATATTGTCTATTAAACTTCATGTGAATTTCCTGCAGTGCTCGCATTGCCTGAGCTAGCACTCAGCTTTATTCCTTTTGTTCCATCTACTTTTACCCTTAAGTTGACTCATCATTTCTGTCCACGCAAGGTTACTAGTAACTCCGTCTTCCTATGCCCGAAAAGAGAAATTATCCTCTGCTTTCCTGCTCCTGCGAGTAATCCGAAGGCTGGAGAAAGCAATCTTCGAAGACACTTTACCTGCCTACTGCTATTCGGATCAGAGTTAGTTCGCTGCAAAGGTTTGTTGTAACTTGACTCCCCCTCTGCTGTATTATTATCATTTTCTATGTTCATCGGCACAACATGCATTTCAGTCTCATTTTCCTTGTTCTTAGGTGCAACAAACGTCTCCACGATATTCAAACTGTTCATAAGCTGCTTTTCCACACACTCTCCATCATCCTGGTCTTGAAATGGATTTGAATCTGTATGCATATATCGAACTATATTATCTTGATGACCACGAAAAGCATCCAAATTCATAGGAAGCCATTTGTTAGTTAAGTTTGTAATTTTATGTTTGACTCTAATCTGCTGTTCAGTGACTTTTTCAATTTGTACATTAGAATTATTATCCCCATTATCTAATGCTAGCTGGCCACTTACATTATTGTTTATTACTACATTTTTCATTGTCTCAACTTGCATTTCATTTATATTATTTACATTGTACAGGTGATTTGTCAAATATGGCTTGTTTCTTGTGTTGAGTTCATTGGAGTTTTGGATATGTTATTATATTACCATGTATATAAAAAATAAAATATCAAGTCAAACTGCCCTATTCAGTTTCTTGCATTGTGCAGGTGATTTTTCCATGATGTATCTTCCATATTTTGGTTCTTTACTAATTACTATTATAACTTATAACCATTTATTTCACTTCTCTTTTCTACTATGAGTTTGTTTCCTCATTCTTTAAACTATTTGCCATTCTTTTGCAGCAAAAAATCAACTCACGAATTTGGTGACATCTTGTATGTACACATGCTGGCCATCTTTCCAACCAAGCATTAGTTCTTGCAGGTAAGTCTGCATGTCGGTGGTAACCTGATCTTTCAAACTTAGGGATTTAAAGAAAGCTCTGATAAGTCCATCTTTGTAAGCTTCCATTAATCAGAAGTATTGAAGATTTTCCTAGTTATTTAGTTAAAGATCTTGAGCAGAACAGGATGAATGCTTCAAAAGAGCTCTGCAGAACATATTTGTTCACTTCTGGGACCGTTGAGACTATCGTTTTGCTACCAAAGAGGTGCGACTTTAAATGCCTACATTTTTATCGGTACCATTCACTCAGGCATTTTTATATACCTCATATTATGACTTTTTAAGATTATGACTACTTTATTCTTTGTAGCATACAGAATGAAGTATAATTTTCTCTTTGTCATGCCTACCTTACATTTAAATTATATTTATGTAGTTCATTTATAAAAAGTTGCTTGTGACTAGATGTTAGGAGAACTCATGCATCACAGGCAACGATAACTCTGGGTTGAAAGACATTCTTGCTTACTGTTCATAAAATGAAGCCATTTATATAACGGTTATTTGTTTTCTTTAAATCTAGGTTCTTGCTAAGGAGATTGTGAGATCATGGCAAACGGTGAACCGTCTTCATGAAAATAAAGCACAGTTGAATTTAGTTTCAATGCATCTTGGTGAAGTAGTTAGTAAATGATACATTGAGGTTATGTTGTATAATCTTTTATCTGTTCAAGTATTTCATTTGTAATTCAATAATGGACCTAAATGTTGTTGGGCGACACACTTAATGTTCTATGATTGTTAAATACCATGTTTTGTATCATTTAGAAAGTAATATTCTAGGTGAACATGTTAATATGAGTATCTCTAGTGTTCTTTTGCTGTTGGGAAGTTTGAATTGATTGCATTTGTGTAAATAGGTGACTTTAAGGGATAAGTATGCATCTGTTATGACAAGCCTAAAAGGCTCATTTGAAAAGAAAAAAAAAAAAAACAAATTTGCATCTGTTGTAGTAGTAAAATAGATGCAAATGCATTGAAGAGTAAAACTACCATTTGCATCTGCTGTAATAGTTGGGAAGATGCAAATGCATTGGTATTTGCGTCCAATGTACGCTATAGTAGACACAAATATGTTAAATTTGTGTCTACTATAATAGTAAGACAGACGCAAATGCATTTGTATTTGCGTCCAATGTACGCTATAACAGACGCAAACATGTCCAATTTGCGTCTGTTCAACAACAGAAGCAAAAATATTTTAACATTTGCGTCCATTGTATTTGCATCCACATTGGAACAGACGCAAATAATGCAAAATATTGGATGCAAATACCCTGTTTTGTACTAGTGGCGCAGGTTAAAGATTCACAGCCTGCCCAACAAATTGTTGAATCCCAATAGCCTTGGAAAAGCATGCTTCTGCAACTTATCAGCAAGAGAATGCTAGTCTTCACGAGAAGAATACTGCTCAGAGCTTGGCTATTTCTGTGCTGAATACTAAGACTGAACTTCTTGAGGAGGATAGAGTTAAAGCTTTAGCCACTTTAAAAAATGCTAAGGCAGACGCTGATACCACTTTATTTAAATTTTACGTAAGTCGGGGGAGTTTACGCTACTTGGGATTTGACTTTGTAGTGACTTTGGCCTTAGTTTGGGAATCTGTACTTAAGCATACTGAAGGTTCTCACGATGAAGATTACCTCTTGTAAAATATATTAGATGAGGAATCCTGTGAAGCCCCGGTCAAGGGCAAGATAAAACTTATGGAGGAGCGAGGTAAATCCTTTGGGAAGAAAGCCCCGGACGCAATCGCTTTAGTTGCTCCTTCCTATTCTATCAATGTTGAGGCTTCGGGTTCTCAAACTCCAACTGTGCCTCTTGCTGATCCTTCTATTGCTCACATAGAAAAAGATACAACCGCTGAGGAACATACTGCTACAAGGATATTGCTGAGGAGCATATTGGAGATTGTGAAGGAGACGATGATGATAACCCAGACAAATATAAAGTTGAGCACAGAAATCTTCAAGCCGTAGGTAAAACCGAGAGCTATGTCATACTTGGATTCTCTTTGTAATTCACATGTCTCTTTTGCATTCTATGCTCATTGTTCCTTTATATTAGGTTTAGTCTCACCACAACCTTCTCCCCCGGAGTCGATACTATAACAACTGAAGCCATCATCACTAACTCGACCTTTATGTCAATTACCACTTCTGCTCCAACTGTCACCCTTCCTCCGGGTGATGCATCTTCACAGCCAGGATCACAAGATGCGAAGATTGATGCACTTGTTAATTTGGATGATGATGTTGACTATGTCGCTAATGATGAAGCGGAATATTCTGACGATGCAGATGAAAGCTTAGAAAAAGATGCTAAGGACGAGGAAAAGGCGAAAACTAAGCCTTTGTCATCTTCAAGGCACGAAGGAAAGCGCGTTGTTAAAAAGAAAGGAGTTATCATTCTATATTCTCCTGAGAGTCCTTCTGGTGACATATGAGCTAAAGATGGAAACCAGCCAGTTGATACACCCCCTCCTTCTTCCAACAAGATTGGTAAACCATATCTGAGGTTTGGTGATTCTATGAATGGGAAGAAGAAGAAGTAGTGTTTAGCGCTTTCTTTCTTTTCTCTAGCTTGCTTTCATGCATTTCATTTAGACCGATTGCATATGCGAGTGCCAGTCCTCGTTTATCACTTTATGCACATTCGTGTTTGGAACTCTTGTATTTGTGACTTGTGTTGTTGTGAAGCTGTTCTTTTGCATTTTCTGTACTTTGGATGGTAGTTGTTACCGTAGCTTTGTTGTACTTTCTTATGCATGTGATTCTTTATAAACTACAAGTCTTTTTGTTTGGTATGAAGTTGTGGCGAGCTTGTGGTATGTATTGTGAGCATTATTACTCTGTTTTAATGCGGTAGTTGATGCCCCCATACGAAAGGTTGTCACAAACTTCTTAGGCCTTGTACAATCAACTTTACTAGGGTTTCTTGGCTATGGATTAAACACTAGAAGTTTCTTCTTTAATGGTTGAGTTTTTTAATTGTTTTCATTGTGCTTAGATCTTCTCAGCTCTTCCAGTTAACCATGAAATCCAGCTTGGTCGATCGAACTCATGCCTTTTAGTTGAAGAAATTTCCTAGTTTCTGTGCCCTTGCTTGAGAGGTCTTATATCTTCTCAATGTTTATTTGTTATCTGACTAGTTAATTCAGACATAGGAGACTCTCGTCTACAACTAAGCTAATGTATTCTAACATCGGTGATTTCACTGGGTGCCCTGCAGAGGTCTTGAGTTAAAGCCCAACTTTCGTCGCAGTCTGAATGAATCAGGTGCTAGCTGAATTAATTGGACACCTCCGAAAAGGTCTTTTGAGTCCGTCGATTGCTGAATCTGAGATGATCAGACACTAACAATCTAATTGGATGTCATCAAAGAGTTCTTTTGAAGCCTGCCAATCACTGAGTCTGTGGATAGTAGACACTAACAAACTAATCGGGTGCCCCCGAAGATGTCTTTTGAATCCGCCGATTGCCGAGTCTGAGATGATCTGACACTAAAAACCTAATCGGATGCCCCAAAGAGGTCTTTTGAAGCCCATCGATCGCCGAGTTTGTGGTTAGCAGACACTAATGAACTAATCGGATGCCCCAAAAGAGGTCTTTATTCCCAGTGTTTGTCGTAATCTGGTTGGATGTTTCCTAACACTGACGATCCCATTGAGTACCTTTTTTCGGTTGGGAATTCTGATGAATCCAAACATGCGACTCTCTAGCCTGGTGATTTAGGCCCTTCGGAGACTAGATTGAATTCATGCCCCATTTCTGTTGGGACTTCTGATTAGCTTCATTATGAGAGACTTTATTGTTGAGTAGTTTCATGGGGCGGACGCCAGTTCCATTACCGGATGCTCATCATAACAAGCTATCCTAATAATAGGACTAGGGTCCTGGGTCTCTTTTCATGAGATGCCCCTTTGGTGAAGTTTGCAATTTTTATTTTTTAGATTTGACATTACACGTTATAACCGTTTAACTGTTGGTGGCCTTCATTTTTTGCAAGGCAATGCTTTACACCTTTTTACTTTTTGCGAATGGTGTTTTATGGCACTTGTCACTTGAGCTGTCCCCATCGGGATTTGCTGTAAAGGTCACCAGGTCTTATTGGTTCGTTAGTGGGCAATCGTTCAATGACCTACAATCAAAATCGATTTTAGTAACTTTGAATAATTGCACAAAAGTTTGCAAATGTACGATTCAGGTAAGCAAATCTACTTCTTTCATTCATATGTACGAAGTTTCATTACAATGCTTGCAAAGTACTTACAAATTTTTGGTAGAAAATACAAATGAAAAATTAGGTAAAATAACGACGGAGATGGTTGTTATTCCAAGCTCTGGGAATCTGAAGTCCATTTGTTGTCTTCAACTGGAAGGTGTCATGTAGGAGCTTTTGGCTTATAATGAAGGGTCCTTCCTAATTGGGTTCGAAAACTCCAGTTCCAGTCATTATTCTCTCCAATACAAGGTCCCCAATCTCGAAGGTCCTTTGCTTGACTTTGGAATTGAAATATCTGCGATCCTTCTTTGATGAGCGACTACTCTGAGCTCTGCTTCATTCCTCCTTTCTTCGAGCTGATCAAGCACTTCAAGTTGCAGCTTCTCATTCTCTTCCCGGTTGAAGTGAATCCTGTGGTGAGTGGGAACTTCCAGCTCTACATGGATCATAACCTCGGATCCAAATGCTAGAGAGAACGGAGTGTGCCCAATTGTAGTTTTATGAGTGGTGTGATAAGCCCATAGTGTAAGTGGAAGTTCGTCTAGCCAACCACCTTTGGCTTTCTCAAGACGCTTTTTGATGATTGATTTTATGATCTTGTTAACTACTTCGACCTGCCCGTTGGCCTTTGGATGGGCCACTGCTGCAAAACTCTTCTGAATCTTATATTTGGCGGAGAATTCCTTAAACTTTTTGCTTTCAAATTATGTCCCATCGTCTATGATTATCTTCTGTGGCATATCAAACCTGCAAATAATGCTCTTCAAGATGAAGTTGATAACTATCTTTGAGGTGATCGTGGCCAGTGGCTTTGATTCGGCCCATTTAGTAAAGTAATTGACAGCTACAATGGCGCATTTTAAACTGGATTTTGTAGTAGGTAATACTCCAATTAAATTGATGCCCCAGACGGCAAATGGCCATAGGCTGACCATTTGAGTTAATTCAGTAGATGGGGCACTTGGAATCTTCATGAATCGCTGACATCTACCACATTTCTTAGTGTAAGTCATGGAGTCTAAGTTCACAACTGGCCAGAAGTAATCCTATCGCAGAATCTTCTTAGCTAGTGTCTGACCACCAATGTGTCCTCCACACTCCCCTTCATGCAATTCTGCCATGATTTCTCTTGATTCTTCTTTGGTGGCACAATAAAGCAAAGGCATAGAAAAACCTCGTCTATATAACTGACTATCTTGAATAAGATACATAGGAGACTTTCTTAGTAGCTTTGTTCAATTTTTCCGATCATCTGGGAGTACACCTCTGAGGATATAATCTTTGATTGGAGTCATCCATGAATCTAGCTCTTCGGTAGTTTCCATGATCCAATCTATATCGCGGTCATTAGTGCTGGGATTTGAAAGAACTTCAACCGGAACTATTCCCAACAACTGTGCATCTCTCGTGCTGGCGAGATTTGCGAGTGAGTCCGCCTTTAAGCTTTCTTCCCACGAATGTGCGAGATAGTGTAATAGTCGAAATAATCGAGTAGCTCCCAAGATTTTGATAGATAAGCTGGTAAGTTTCCACCTTTAGCCTGAAACTCACTCTTAACTTGACATACTACCAACTGTGAATCGCTGAAAATGTGTAAAGCTTTCAACTGTAATTCTCTTGCAATTCTCAATTTAGCAATCAGGGCTTCATAATCTACATCATTATTTGTTGATGTAAATTCTAATCTCAAGGCATAGCATAACGAATGTTCTTCAAGAGTCTCAAGCACTACTACCGCTTCTGAGCAATACTCGTTCATAGCACCATCAACATATGTCTTCCACTAAGCGACCACTTCGATGGCTTTTTCCTTGTCATCACTTCTATCCATGAATTCAGCGATAAAGTCTGTTAAGGCTTATCCGCTAATCGCCCTTCGCGGATGGTAAGTGATATCGTATTGACTGAGCTCTATGTTCCACTTCAATAACCTCATGGAAGTCTCTGGACGGAATAAGTCCTACTTCAGGAGCTGATCTATGAGAACCTTGATAGGGTGATACTGAAAATTTGGCCTTAACTTTTTAAAGGCTATGAGCAGGCAGTATGCGATCTTTTCCAACTTGGGATAGTTTAACTCTTCCTCTGACAGTCTTTTGCTGATATAGTACACCGGCCTTTGAACTTTCGATTCCTCTCTGACCAAAGCAACACTTAATCCATGGGATGAAACTGCCAGATACAAGAATAGATCTTCCCCCTCTTTAGGTTTGGACAACATTGGCGGCTATTCCATATGCTTGATTAATTCTTCAAAAGCAGCTTGACATTACTGAGTCCACTGGAAGTCCTTCCTTTCTTTTCTTTGAGCATCGAAAAGAGGAATGCACTGATCTGTTGTCTTAGAAATAAAATGATTCCATGTAGCAACTTTCCCATTTAGACTTTGTAGCTCCTTCTTCGTTCTAGGAGCTCTCATTTCTCTCAAAGCAGTAAAATGTGTAGGTTTGGCTTCAATGCCCTAAGCATTAACCATGAACCCAAGAAACCTTCCTGATGTGACCCCAAACGAACACTTGAGAGGATTGAGTTTCATGTCGTACTTCCTCAGAATATTGAACATCTTGACCAAATTTTCTAGATGATCGTCTGCTCTTTTGGACTTTATCATCATCTCATCCACATAAACCTCCATACTCTTGCCTATTTGAGATTTGAACATGGAATTGACAAGACACTGATAAGTCGCACTAGCATTTTTAAACCCGAATGGCATCACTTTATAACAGTACAAGCCTACGTATGTGATAAAGCTCGTGTTTTCTTAGTCAGGCTCATGCGTCTTGATTTTATTATTGCCCGAGTATGCATCCATTAAAGATAGGAGTTCACGCCCCGTCGTCGCATCAACAAATTGGTCAATTCTAGGCAGGATATGTAGATTCTCGTATAAAGTGATTCTCCATTAGTCTATCCACTTCTTTTTTGAGTGCAGCTGACCTTTCCGGGCCTTGAATCCTTCTTTTCTGCTTGATTGGGGTGATGCTTGGGTCAATATTGAGTGCATGAACCACCACTTCAAGGGATATGCCGCACACGTCAGAATGACTCCAAGAAAACATGTCAAGATTAGCTTTCAAAAACATTCTTTCTGCAACTTTGGATCCAGTTGAGAGCCTATCTTCAACACTCTATCCGGATCTTTACCATGAACTGGAATTGTGACTTCAGCTGGCGCCGCTCAATCCTCCCCTATATTGGACTTTCTGGGATCCAACTCCTTTTGAGCCCTATTATGCTCGCTAGTACAGGGGCCATGCCCTAATTGCTATAAGGCGGGCTCGCGAATGCGGTGGGGGACCTCCACACTCTTCCCTTTGTCCTTCTTCTTAGATTCTCCTAGCTCGTTGACATAGCATTCTATGGCAATGTCCTGATCTACCTTAACCACACTGATCCCCTTGTCTGTCGGGAACTTCATTGTCAAGCACCAAGGTCCAGTATAATTCTGAAGGCTGCCTGAGCTGGTCTTCCCAAAAAAGCGTTATATGAAAATGGATCATCTATAAGAACAAAGGACTGCATTAAAGCAGCTTTCCTCTCTCCATCTCCAAGTTCCACGAGTAAATCAATAACCCCAATGGGTTTCTTCGGTTCCCCTGTGAACCCTTGGATTTTCTTCTGATAAGCTTGCACATTCGACATGGAAAGCTTCATTTTGTCGAAAGTGCTCTTGAATATACATTCACTGAGGCCCCACAATCAACTAAAACCCACTTCATAGTGGTCGGGCATATCCCGACTGTTACTACCGTAGGATCTTGAGTTAAAGTGACAACACTTTCCTTATCTCTCCCGTTGAACATAACATCCCCAATTGAAGTCTTTTGTTGTTTTGCGGAGATAATATTGTTCAAAAACGAGCACCTTTCTTCCTTTGAAGTATTCTTAAGTGCATTAGCATACCTTTCAATATCTCCCCCAACTAGCCCCAGCTGGATGGGGACCTCCGGAAATGGTGTTAATCACGGGCCTTTGGCTAACCAATGTCGGGGCTTTATCTCCCGATCCAAACGTATTCTGTTCTTGGGTAGTTTGAGGAGAATTGGCAGACTGTGGCCTTTTCATATACTGCTGCAGATGGATATTTCAAATCAACTACTCGATCAGGTTCTTAAGATGCTTGCACTCATTTGTTTTGTGGCCTGGCTGATTATAGAAGCGGTAGAACCTCCCAGAATTTGCCTAACTATCGCCTACCTTCTGAGTCTTTGGTTTTGGATAGTCCTCGGTATTCTTAGTTGCAATAAAAATATTCTCTGGCGTCTCCATCAATGGGGTTAATTCAGCAGATTTAAAGAAGCGGAACTTCTTTCCATCTCGATTATCTTTAGCATCATTCCCTCGTTTTTGGCACCCATTGTTCTTTTGGCCACTTGGAACATCATTATCTTTCTTTAATGGAACTGTACTACCCTCAGCAACATCCATAGCAAAAGATGAATCATCTTCCACATCAATATACTCTTCTGCTTTTGCGTAGAACCTCTCTAAAGTGTTAGGCCTCTTCATTTTAATCCATCTTCCAAACTTCAAGTATTTAATTATAGCACACTTCAATGCCACTAATACTAGCTCACTACAACAGAAATACCCTTTTACGACTGCTAAAAACTATCGTAATATGTCTATTACAACTTGCGATCGCCAGTTGTAATATCCGCAGTGGTAATAGAGCAGGTATATTTTAAACCTGCTTTTTGCTGTTGTAAAACGATCTTTTACAACAGTTGTAAAAGACTTATTTGAGAACTGCTCATTGTTGTTGTAAAAGCTCTTTTGACAACGGATTAAAGCTATTGTAAAAAATATTTTTACAACACTTTTTGTTTGTTGTAATTAAGTTTATTGCAACAGTTTCTAGCTATTATAAGATCATTTCGCAACAAGCACTACATATTGTAAAATAGTTTATTACATCTGCTTGTAGATGTTGTAACTAAAATTTCAACAACTGTTTTCGTCGATTGCACTAGGGATTTACAAGTGTTTGTAAAAGTTGTAACAACTAATAATAACAATTGCAGCAAATTCACTGATATTAACCATAAATTTTACAGTATTATAATTAAAAACAATATTTCATTAGCAATAACTACAGTCGTTTAAATTCCTTGAAACAATACGAAGTGTTCGCATTCATAATAGTCGAAAACAATTCAAGTTACAACATTTTTGAATTTATAGCTCCATTACGAAACATAGCTAAGTCCATAACATATATCAAATATAAGTACACATACATACTAATCAAAAGAGATAAACTCCTTAGGCCAAGCAACAGTCGTCTCAACTGCTTGCACAATAGTATAGATATCTGAAGTAGGCCTGTATAAAGTGGCTGCAGGATCCACTGCCGTATCAACCCAAACCTTCCAAGCGTCTGCTCCTAATGGTACATGATGCACTAAAGCTGTAGGATCAGTTGATGCACTTGTTGCTTCTGCGACAACATTTCTTAGCCAATCCAATAGTTTACAGTTTCTATAATGATTCTCGACTTGTATATTACCACCATTTGAGACGTTATTGCTACCCCGATAAGACTGCAAGAACATAAAATGTTCGTGCTATGAATATCTTTCTTTGTATCATCACTTAATTGATGTTACAAGCCAAAAATATAAATGGTACTTCATACAATGCTAAAAAAAGTTTTTTTTTTCCTGCCTGAGTCGCCGCTGCTCCAAAGCAGCAGCTACTGCCTCTCACTTCCTTTTATCATATTGTTTATAAAACTAAAGCATGAATTTCAGTTTCAGAAATGATGCCTTGCTTCTGTTGAAGAACAGATGCACATTAGTATTTTACGAAGTAAGCATTTAAGCTAAAAACTACAGCTTTCACTTCAGTTATACATTTAAGCACTGCTGCAGTATTTTACGAAGTAAGCATTGTTGGATCTAGATTAACCCTAGAGGGGGGTGAATAGGGTTTATCACAGTTTTTAACTGAATTAAAATTCTAACGAGATATTAAAATAATAAATAGATCACAGATTATAGTAGAAACAGAAATGCAGAAAATAAATCACACACAGATATACCCAGCTTCGGCAAAACCCTGCCTACTGCTGCATTTCTAAGGTTTCTACTAGGTGATAGAACAGATCCCGCATACAAGACCATGTACACTCGCAAACCCTGCTCCTATTCTAACCCTACGCTCAAAATCCTAGACTGATTCAAACCCCTGAATCAGATTTTCCCCAGATTACAAACCCGTAACCTGTATTCCTAGATTTTACAGATTCTAGTACCGCCAGTTAACTCCTAACTGAAACTCCCTTAGAGTTTTACAGACTCTAGAACTGATTGTTTGAATTTACAACTCGAACAAAAATAAAAACAAACAACACAAAAAAATAGAATAAACAAATAAAAAGCCTAGGAGTTAATAAAAGGGTCATCCCCCCTTTTTTTTTCTTGAACTAGAAAATAGGCCGGCTCCTTTTGTTTGTGTTGCACCCTTCTCTTTAGCCCCGTTCTCTTCTATTTCTCTGGGAAATAAAAATGGCGGCTAGGGTTTTCTGATTTTAATCCCAAATCGAATTGTTGGCTTCTGAAATTTATGAAATTGATGCCTCGAGGCTTTGAGGCTATGTGATTCTTCACTTCGTCTTTCACTGACTTGGGATTATTCTCTGGCGATCGAAACTGTAAGTCTTTCTGAAAAATTCGTGCTTTGAAAATGGTTGAATTGATTTTTTTTTTTGTGGGTTTCGATCATCAAATTGCCTGTGATGATGTGGTGACAAAATAGGATTAGAAAATCCTATTATTCCTCTGATTTCGATTGATGTCTTGGCCAGATTTTGTGTTGCCCCTTTTGCTAAATCGGCTTGAATGCTTGCGTGAATATTGGCTATGAATTCTGACTTGTTTGTGGCCTTTTGTGACGATTTTCTCTTGCGTGAATATTGGCTATGAATATTGGCTATGAATTCTGAATACTTTATTCCAAAAACATTGTGGCTTTGCTGGAAAAATATATTCTTGCCGTAAATATAAATACAGATTTTTCTGATTTGTGCCCTTGAATAAAATTCCTGATAAAAGATTTTCTGAAAAGTACTCTTGCCAAATTCTTGCTGTCACATGCATGATTGTGTTTATATTTAAAAAAAACTAATTGAAATCTTTTGGTGCCGAGATTGATTCATTCCAAAATGATTCTCTATAAAAACTGCATGATTTCTGCCTGTTGCTTAATTGCACCAATTTGGAAATGTTTTGAGAAATTGCCATATGATTGCTGTGCTCATTACAAAAACAGATTTTCCTATTAAAAAGAAATCTCTCTGCTTTGATTAAGGATGGTAAAAGTGGAAAGTCATTTTCAAATTTGTTGTCGAGTTTCAATCTGAATGATTTTGCTTTCCAATCTTGAGTTTCTGGAAATAAACATCCTTGGTCCTTGCGAATTTAATTGCTGCACAAAAACTTGTTATTCTTGCCTGACCCATCTTGGCTTGACCAGACCATTTTGCACAAGCATGTGATGATGCTTTTTTATTCTTTCACTTCTCAGACTTGAACTCTTATACGCATACATAAATATATGTACACATAAAACAGTTCTGTCCATACTGACTTGGACAGTCTTGCTGTACCCATGTTATTATGGTTGCTCTTGAACACTGTGTAGTTCACCCTCTTTACTGCATTGATATATACATGCCAGTGTTGCACTTGTACACTAGAATTTTGCTGTCTTGAGACTTGATATATACATGCCAGTGTCATATCACCACTTTGTGCCCATCATTGCTGTCTTGAGACTTGAGTATATGCTCGTCTATACTGCTGCTTTGAAACGAACCATGTCTCGACCACTCTGAAAGAGCTGCTATGATGTACCATGCTGCCTTATCATATACTTTTTGTTTTGGCACTCAACACTTTGAACACTTGGTCTGAACTTGTGCATGCAGCGTTGTCATTTTTGCTGTGTGCACCAGTTTCACCACTGAGTCCATTGTGTTTCACAGTCTCGACCATGCTCGACCATGCACCTATTTTGACTTGTTGTTGCATACTCCATATGCTTGTCCCATTATTAATATGTTGCCATGTACCCATACATTCTGAAATGCTTGTTGAATGAGTGGTTTCATTGTGTTGAGTTTGCTGAACTATTCTTTGCTGGTTGATTACTTGTTGCTCCAATGATTATGCTGCTCCACTTTGTAGTTGCGTTGTTTTACTGCCACTTCCTTGAACTGATTTGATGCACAATGATCGTTCATGTGTCCACTGTCATGCTAGCTTTGATGCATCGTTCACTATGTTGAACCATTGCTGTTGACTTTGACTTTGTTGTTTTCATATGTACCGAGTCGAGTTGGTCCATGTGGCTGCTCCTCAGTCATACACTGATCGGCGAGGTAGTGCACACGTGTATATCTATACACGTGTGTATATGCAGTCATTCAGAAAATTTCCTGTCCCTGTACATATACAAACTGTCTGCTAGACACAGATGAATCAGATCAAGTCATGAAAAATGATGAGAAACACACCAGAAAAACTGAGGCAAATAGAATTTTAAAAATAAAAATTTATATTTGCATGTGTTCAGTTTTATTTCTATTGCAGTGTACTGTGTGTTTTCTGTTTCATGTGACAGGTAAGCAGACGGTGACTGGACTGACAGTGAAGATGCGGTGAAGACAGAAGACTGAAGACAAGAACAGTGTGAAAAAGTGTATATGTATACAAGTCTGTGTAAAAGAATGAATGAGTGAAACTGTGACTGAAAGATAGAGTGTTGTAGTGGAGAACACTGTATATGGAATTGTATTTGATATGTAATACAGTGATGTACAAATAGTGGAGTTAAAAAATTTGTACTGTTTGAATATTGAAATAAAATATTATATTTAAATAAAACACTGTGAATATTTGAATTTCTGAACAGTCGTATTATATTTAAATATAAATATTATATTCCAGTCTGTGATTTACAATAACAGTACAATATCAAACACATTAAAATAATATTTATTTGGTTGTTATCATCAAACAAAAATCATATAATTGTGTATACAACACCGTTATATACAGCAATCTCCCCCTTTTGATGATGACAAACAAATAAAAGATTTTGTATACAATAGATGTCTTTGACAGTGAATATTGAACTCCCCCTATTTATTAGCTCCCCCTACAACAGACAGCTCCCCCTATAACTGTGCATGAGTGAAATGTATGAATAATAATAAATTTTCAAAATTAAAAATATTTATAAAATATTCACTCATAAATCAAAATCTCTATCCATTCTCCCCCTTTTGTTATCATCAAAAGGATACAGAGTTTAAAATACAAATGAAAAATGACTAAAGATATAATTTCAGCTTAAGAGGAAGAACGATCATCATAAATATCAATCAGTCAAACAAAAATCATAATATTCTGAGAACAGGTGGCATATTTCACATTGTAGAAAATGATGGATTTACCAATGAAAATGGGGAGAGTAAAAAAAATGTATTCCAATTATTTTCCAAAAAAAAAACAATGAGGTTCAAAAACAGAGATTGAATTTGGACTATAATTAATAATTCAATTTAAGTGATAAGATCGAATAACCTCAAATCCCAATATCTATCAATCAACAAATCATAATACGTCATAATATTTCAACATATTTCACAGATTAGAAAGATGGATTGATAGGCTGGTTTTTATACACTGAAGAGAATTTCAAATTTATTTCTATTTTTAGCACTTTATTTCCTTTTTATTTAAGAGCACACTGACCACGCATAACCAGAGCTTGGATTTTTAAATGGGATCAGTCGCAGCTTAAATTATAAGACGTCTCATAACCATGCATAACCAGAGCTTGGATTTTTAAATGAGATTAGAGACACTCTTATAAATTAATTATATTTTTATCATTTTCAGCTTTTTTTTTAAAAAAAACCTCGGTATATGAAACCAATATGAATGATAGAAATGTGGTAGGTACAGAAATGGACTGTGAAATAAATTTCTAAATTAATTATATTATGAGATAAGCTCGACTGTACTGGAATTATTGAAAATTTTCAATTATCACTAATTTTGAAAAAAAAATATAGTCCCATTTCTATTACAAATAGTTTTCACTGTTTCAAAATAAGATGATTTTTCTTTTAAAAAAAATAAACTCTCCAAATTAATATTAAATCATGATGGATGACAGACGGGTGATAGATAAAGGAGATGGTCGTGAAATAATTGCCAGTTCAAAGATATTATAATAAATATTCAAGCATCATGAAAATCCAAACATATTCTCCTCTTGTTGTGAAACATACTGCAGTCACAATTCATCACAATTTCAAAATCTAATAATAATTTTGATGAATTACAAATACAGCACAAATTGGATATTGATTTCAATTTCTGAAAGAATAATCAATAAATAATTTTTAAAATTGAAAAACAATTATAAGAGGAATTTATACAGATTTATACACGAAATGAGGGGTTTAAAAATATATACATGATGAAAAAAAATTCAGCACATCTAAACTGATGCCACTTGGTGTTTCAATCTTGAGGATTTTAACATGACATAGGTGACTAACAAGAGTATCCCAAACATAAAGCCAAAGCAGACAAGACTCACAAATTTTACAAGATTATCATAGCAGCAAGTTGTATTTACCAAAGCTAACAGTCATAAAAAAATTGTCGAATCAGTATCAGAGCAGCACAGAACATAGTTTCAAATCATACTTGTCAAGTCATTTCTGATGGTCACATAATATGATTCATGATCCAAGATTAAAAGTACTGTTTATTTGAAATCATTTGATGGAAGATGAAGATATTAGGATTCAATGAATCGATCACACCAAATTATTATATTCATATTCAGGATATGTGTGTGATTCAATAAATCGATATTTTCAAATGATTTTAAACAAACAATCATTCAAATCAAATCATCATGAAATAACATTGACTTTCAAAGACCATTTTTCAAAAGAAGGTTTCAAGATATTTCTGACAAGCATAAGAATAATTTCAGATCATTTACATCACACTTGAGAAATATTCATGATCCAGAAAAAATAATTTATTTGAAATCACTTGAATCAATGTCAAGTTTGAGATATAATGAATTATTCACACAGGATTGATTATTTCAAATTCAAGAGGTGTGTGATATTCAAAATATCAGGAATTTCAGATGATTTCAAACAGACATATTCTAACCATATAATGATCATAAATAAAGATGGAATTCAGGATGTATCACTGATTCAAGCCAATCCGAAAATCAATAAAATTATCACAACTGATAAATAATAGAGTGCTGTAATGAGTATAATATTTTCAGCTTTTCTAAAATGAATTAGAATAAACTCAGAACAGCAAAGGTGTGTGAAATTTCATTAAATATTCAGATCTTCAAGAAAAAAATTAGAATTCAAATTAACAGTGTTCAAGATATGACATGAATGCTTCAGCACTGTTATGAATTCAAGAATAAAATAAACTTCTAAACAATTGCAGATAATTACAAGATTAAATTCAGAATCTGGAAATGATTATAAACAAGGGAGTTTTATTCAAATAAAATGAATTTCCAGAAAATCATGAGAACTGCAATTGGAAGTTTAAGAAGCACAGAATAATCAAAGAGATATGGCAGTGACAAATCAAATAAAAACAAATAGAAGAAAATAAATAAACAATAAAAGAAGGGATAGCAGGAGAAATAAACAGAGAAAACAAAGAATATTTACAAAGGTGAGTTTAGAGATCATACCAGAATCCAATGAAAATCAGAATCTCTAACTCAACCAATCTTGGCCAAGGAACTGTAAAGAATACAAACAAAATGACAGCTTGAAATCAATCTCTTTTCACCACAGCAGTTCCCCAGCCTTCTTCGTTACCTAACAGTTGAGAGGATCGAGCGGTCTAACAAAATTTGTGAAACCACTCACAGTTTTGTTCAAATCTTTTGGTACCCAAATCTGTTTATATAGCAAACCATTCGAATCAACCTTTGTACCTTTTGGGACCCAAATCTGTTTGAATTTAGTTGAAGTCGTTTTATTTTTATTTGGGATCCAAGATTGTTTAAATGGTTTGTTATAAAACAAATTCACATCATGTTTTTGATTCAAAAAACCTTTGGGATTATCAAAGTTTGAGTTTTCAAAAAGACTTTTTTCAAAGCATTTTGAAGGATTTTTCAAATCATTTGAATTTTGTTTTCCAAAAACATTATTTTTCCCGAAGCCAAGACCAGATTTATTTCCAATAGAAACTTGGTTTTGTAACAGCATATTCAACGATTTTTCCCCATTAGAAAATTTATCCAAAGTTGATTCTAATCGTTGAATTTTGGATTTTAGATTGCTATTTTCCTTTAATAAATTTGAGCAATTATTTATAGCGATCTTCTGTTCAGCATTGGACTGTTTCAAAACCAAATTCTCATTTTCAAGCAATTTAATTTTGGCTTGGGATTCATCAATTTCAGATTCAAAGAGTTTTTGTTTTTCAAACTCAAATTTCTTGGATTTCTCAATCTCATTTTCCAGCTCTTTTAAAATCAAATCGGATTTCAACAAATTCTCCTTTTCAGCAATTTCAAATTTGGAATATATATCATTCTTAAAATTTTCAAATTCCTTTTGTAAAAAATTATTCAAACTTGATAACTCAATCTTGTTTTCTTTTAAGATCAAAATTTCTTTTTCAAACTTTTGAATATTTTTATTGAGATGAACAAGATTGGTTTTCAGTTTCAAACAATTTTTGCAATCAGAATTTGAAGGATTTTTGAAATATTCAAGCTGTGATTCCAAATCATCAATTTTGCCGGTCAACTCAGAATTTTTAGATTTTAGATTTTTATTTTTAGATTGTAGTTTATCGACAGACTTAGTTAGATCAGCACACATATAAATTAAATCTTCGTAAGAAAAATTTTCTGTTTCACCATCTGTTGACTCTCCATCGTTTGATCTATCGTTTCTCCTTTAAAGCGTTGATCTGAATCTGAGTTGATATTTCAGGATTTTGAGTAGTTGTTGTCAATTTTCCCATACTCCGTATTGAGAGTTGTCCAAATTTCCTGCGCAGTTAAACAATGGGAAATCAGACTGTATTGATTATCATCAAGACGAGAATAAAGAATATGTGTAGCACGAGAATTAAAAACTTTATCTACCATATCGTACCCATTAATAACAACATCCCAACATTTAATATTAACAGATTTTAAATAAAATTCCATTTTGGATTTCCAGTTTAAAAAATCTTTTCCAGTGAAAATAGTTGGAGATGAACTGGACTGACTCTCGCTAGACAGACAACTAGGGTTACCCATGACTCTAGAGTTAAAAAAAATACCTGCTCTGATACCAGTTGTTGGATCTAGATTAACCCTAGAGGGGGGGTGAATAGGGTTTATCACAGTTTTTAACTGAATTAAAATTCTAACGAGATATTAAAATAATAAATAGATCACAGATTATAGTAGAAACAGAAATGCAGAAAATAAATCACACACAGATATACCCAGCTTCGGCAAAACCCCGCCTACTGCTGCATTTCTAAGGTTTCTACTAGGTGATAGAACAGATCCCGCATACAAGACCATGTACACTCGCAAACCCTGCTCCTATTCTAACCCTACGCTCAAAATCCTAGACTGATTCAAACCCCTGAATCAGATTTTCCCCAGATTACAAACCCGTAACCTGTATTCCTAGATTTTACAGATTCTAGTACCGTCAGTTAACTCCTAACTGAAACTCCCTTAGAGTTTTACAGACTCTAGAACTGATTGTTTGAATTTACAACTCGAACAAAAATAAAAACAAACAACACAAAAAAATAGAATAAACAAATAAAAAGCCTAGGAGTTAATAAAAGGGTCATCCCCCCTTTTTTTTTCTTGAACTAGAAAATAGGCCGGCTCCTTTTGTTTGTGTTGCACCCTTCTCTTTAGCCCCGTTCTCTTCTATTTCTCTGGGAAATAAAAATGGCGGCTAGGGTTTTCTGATTTTAATCCCAAATCGAATTGTTGGCTTCTGAAATTTATGAAATTGATGCTTCGAGGCTTTGAGGCTATGTGATTCTTCACTTCGTCTTTCACTGACTTGGGATTATTCTCTGGCGATCGAAACTGTAAGTCTTTCTGAAAAATTCGTGCTTTGAAAATGGTTGAATTGATTTTTTTTTTTTTTGTGGGTTTCGATCATCAAATTGCCTGTGATGATGTGGTGACTAAATAGGATTAGAAAATCCTATTATTCCTCTGATTTCGATTGATGTCTTGGCCAGATTTTGTGTTGCCCCTTTTGCTAAATCGGCTTGAATGCTTGCGTGAATATTGGCTATGAATTCTGACTTGTTTGTGGCCTTTTGTGACTATTTTCTCTTGCGTGAATATTGGCTATGAATATTGGCTATGAATTCTGAATACTTTATTCCAAAAACATTGTGGCTTTGCTGGAAAAATATATTCTTGCCGTAAATATAAATACAGATTTTTCTAATTTGTGCCCTTGAATAAAATTCCTGATAAAAGATTTTCTGAAAAGTACTCTTGCCAAATTCTTGCTGTCACATGCATGATTGTGTTTATTTTAAAAAAAAAACTAACTGAAATCTTTTGGTGCCGAGATTGATTCATTCCAAAATGATTCTCTATAAAAACTCCATGATTTCTGCCTGTTGCTTAATTGCACCAATTTGGAAATGTTTTGAGAAATTGCCATATGATTGTTGTGCTCATTACAAAAAAAGATTTTCCCTTTAAAAAGAAATCTCTCTACTTTGATTAAGGATGGTAAAAGTGGAAAGTCATTTTCAATTTTGTTGCCGAGTTTCAATCTGAATGATTTTGCTTTCCAATCTTGAGTTTCTGGAAATAAACATCCTTGGTCCTTGCGAATTTAATTGCTGCACAAAAACTTGTTATTCTTGCCTGACCCATCTTGGCTTGACCAGACCATTTTGCACAAGCATGTGATGATGCTTTTTTATTCTTTCACTTCTCAGACTTGAACTCTTATACGCATACATAAATATATGTACACATAAAACAGTTCTGTCCATACTGACTTGGACAGTCTTGCTGTACCCATGTTATTATGGTTGCTCTTGAACACTGTGTAGTTCACCCTCTTTACTGCATTGATATATACATGCCAGTGTTGCACTTATACACTAGAATTTTGCTGTCTTGAGACTTGATATATACATGCCAGTGTCATATCACCACTTTGTGCCCATCATTGCTGTCTTGAGACTTGAGTATATGCTCGTCTATACTGCTGCTTTGAAACGAACCATGTCTCGACCACTCTGAAAGAGCTGCTATGATGTACCATTCTGCCTTATCATATACTTTTTGTTTTGGCACTCAACACTTTGAACACTTGGTCTGAACTTGTGCATGCAGCGTTGTCATTTTTGCTGTGTGCACCAGTTTCACCACTGAGTCCATTGTGTTTCACAGTCTCGACCATGCTCGACCATGCACCTATTTTGACTTGTTGTTGCATACTCCATATGCTTGTCCCATTATTAATATGTTGCCATGCACCCATACATTCTGAAATGCTTGTTGAATGAGTGGTTTCATTGTGTTGAGTTTGCTGAACTATTCTTTGCTGGTTGATTACTTGTTGCTCCAATGATTATGCTACTCCACTTTGTAGCTGCGTTGTTTTACTGCCACTTCCTTGAACTGATTTGATGCACAATGATCGTTCATGTGTCCACTGTCATGCTAGCTTTGATGCATCGTTCACTATGTTGAACCATTGCTGTTGACTTTGACTTTGTTGTTTTCATATGTACCGAGTCGAGTTGGTCCATGTGGCTGCTCCTCAGTCATACACTGATCGGCGAGGTAGTGCACACGTGTATATCTATACACGTGTGTATATGCAGTCATTCAGAAAATTTCCTGTCCCTGTACATATACAAACTGTCTGCTAGACACAGATGAATCATATCAAGTCATGAAAAATGATGAGAAACACACCAGAAAAACTGAGGCAAATAGAATTTTAAAAATAAAAATTTATATTTGCATGTGTTCAGTTTTATTTCTATTGCAGTGTACTGTGTGTTTTCTGTTTCATGTGACAGGTAAGCAGACGGTGACTGGACTGACAGTGAAGATGCGGTGAAGACAGAAGACTGAAGACAAGAACAGTGTGAAAAAGTGTATATGTATACAAGTCTGTGTAAAAGAATGAATGAGTGAAACTGTGACTGAAAGATAGAGTGTTGTAGTGGAGAACACTGTATATGGAATTGTATTTGATATGTAATACAGTGATGTACAAACAGTGGAGTTAAAAAATTTGTACTGTTTGAATATTGAAATAAAATATTATATTTAAATAAAACACTGAGAATATTTGAATTTCTGTACAGTCGTATTATATTTAAATATAAATATTATATTCCAGTATGTGATTTACAATAACAGTACAATATCAAATACATTAAAATAATATTTATTTGGTTGTTATCATCAAACAAAAATCATATAATTGTGTATACAACACCGTTATATACAACAAGCATTTCAACTAAAAAATGAAGCTTTCACTTAAGTAAGCATTTAAGCATTGCCTGCGGTTTTAAAATTGGAGCACTGCTGCAGTTTTAAAACTGTAGCAGTGCTTAAATGCTTTAAAATCCTAGAGGGAGCTTTCACTTGTTATAAAACTGAAGCATGCGATTCATTTTAAAAACTGTAACTGTGCTTCAGTTTAGAAACTGAAGTGCTTCGGTTTTCAATTAAAGCACATGCGTCAGTTTGTAACTTTTTTTACGATAAGATATTGGTTTTTTTTTTCTTTTTTAATGATAAGATACTCAAAGAATTATCAATCCCGAATCCTCTTTTTTTTTTTTTTTTTTGGAGATTCCATTTCCTTCAAGTAAGGACTTATACTCACGAACTATAAACATATGATTATATGTATACAAGTAGGTTTTGCAAATAAATCATTGTAACAACCCGTAAAATCTGGGCCAGTTTAAAATTTTTATTTTGGCAATTTTAGCGAATTTTGATTATTTAAAATGAATTATTTTAAATAATATCGACGAGAAACTTATTTTGAATAGAATTCGAACGTATATATTATACGCGTCGTCGTTAGAATATAAATATTTATATATAATTATAAATAGAATTAAAAATGGCGCGGTAGTTCGATAATTCGATTTCAAACTTCAATTGAATGTACCGGGTGCAAAACAATCCGGATTTTTGTGAAACCAAAAACATTAGGATCTAATTGATGATATCTTTCCAACGAAGTTGAGAAACTGAGATTTCACTTTATAAATGATGAGATATGTCCAGTTGAAATTTAGAAATAGTCGCTGTGGAATTTATATATATTTTAATATAATATAAGGCCCTTAAAAATAGCAATTTTGCAAACGACCTCGGATTTCGACGAAACCAGTTTTGTTGGGTCCGTGATGTTAAGTTATTGCTAGGTTTCAAATTTCATAATTTTTCGAATCAATATGTGAGCGTGGCAAAGGAAAACGCGTTTGACCAGTTTCAGTTGATTTTAATCGACTGGAAATTGGCCATTTTTCAAACGGTCTCAGAATTCGATGAAACTAGTTTTGTTAGGACCGTATCGTCAATACGAAGCTAGAAAATATTTTTCTGGAATTTTTCTAGTTAGTATGTGGCCCCGGTAATTTGAAACGTACGTTTAAAATTCAATATAGTGATTTAAATGTAAATTTAACGGAAACTGATTCAAACAGTCGAATCAGCCTACGATACATATCCCATTGTGTTCGGAATGGGGGTGAAACGCTATGGGCGACAGGCGGTGGGCCTCGTTTCGAGGTCATGGATAAAAGTCAACCTTTTTGCAGAATTAAATAATAATAATAATAAATTTTAAGTCTCCCCCCCCCTTTTTCTTCCTTTCTGGCCCCCCCTTCCTTTGATTCTCGATCATTACTGAAATAAAAAAATAAAAAAAGAAGAGGGAAAAGGAACGACGGGGAGGACCATCAATCGTCGACGCCTCCTGGCGCCAGAGCGCCGCCCACCGCCGCAACTCCCCCTCGAACCCTCTTCCCCCTCCTGAAACGCGCGAGGCCATCTCGTCGGCACCCCAAGTTCGAAGCCCCTGACAGCCGACCTCCTCCTCTCCCACTCCGAAGACGATGAGACCCCCCCCCCCCAGATTCGAGACCGCCACCAACCCCGAGCCCCCCTGTAAGTTTTTTCTTTCTTATTTAAGTTTGAAAACTGATTTCTAAAATAAGTTTGAAAATTGATTTCTAAAATAAGTTTGAAAACTGATTTCTATATAAGTTTAAAAACTGATTATTTAAAGGTTTAAAAACTGATTTTTGAAAAGCTTTAAAACTGATTCTTTTTATTTAAGAAAAAAAAAAAGGGTTTAAAAAGATTTTTATTTTTTTAAAAGGTTTAAAAAGATTTGAATTTTTAAAAGGTAAAAGATTTGAACTTTAAAAAGTAAAAGAAAAGATTAGATCTTTGAAATGGAAAAGACGGAAACTTTGAAATAAAAATTCGATTTTTATATATTGAACTTTGAAATAAAAATTCGATTTTTATATATTGAACTTTGAAATAAAAATTCGATTTTTATATATTGAACTTTGAAATAAAAATTCGATTTTTATATATTGAACTTTGAAATAAAAATTCGATTTTTATATATTGAACTTTGAAATAAAAATTCGTTTTTTTATATATTGAACTTTGAAATAAAAATTCGATTTTTATATATTGAACTTTGAAATAAAAATTCGTTTTTTTATATATTGAACTTTGAAATAAAAATTCGATTTTTATATATTGAACTTTGAAATAAAAATTCGTTTTTTATATATTGAACTTTGAAATAAAAATTCGATTTTTATATATGGAATAGCGAAGTAAAAATTCGATTTTTACATAGGTAGTGAAAGCGGACAACGGAGGTTCAAAAAGGGCGAAACGACGAAGACTTCTGCAAATGAAGAGCCGTGGAGCTAGGATAGCTATATGTGAGAATTTCTCACCTTTCAATTTATTTTTCTAGTTATATATATATACTAGGATGCAGACGGTGCTTAGTAGCACCCGACACAATCGTCCACAGACCATGGACTTGTTTGTTTGGTTGCATAGATTAGTTGAATTATTTGTTTGAATTGAATTGTTTGGTGAGATGAAATTGATTTGATTGATGAGTGAATGGCGTGGGCCTTCACTAGACTGGGGATAAGGCTAGGCCTTGTCCCGTTTCTAGTATCGTGCCGTTATGCCGCCGAAATTTTCTAAAATATGTTAGAAAAATAAAAATATCATTTTATTGTGTAAATGAATTGAATAGAAATTCATAGGTTGAAATAAAATGTTTTATCGTTAAAAATATAAATTTTTAACGTGAAGTGAATAAAATAAAATATTCATTTATAAACCGGACGGTTTGTTTATGTACACCTATTTGAATGACATTGATTGGGACGATAAATTTTACACATCGCCCAACTGCACGAATAAAAATCTGTGTTTGATTGTTTGAAACCCCACACGGGTGTTGGGATGAAATTTGAAGTTCACTCATCCTGATTGATTAAATATGTCGATCGATTGATTGACAGGCTGTTATAAGCGTCGAATATCTATATTTGATGCTTATACAGTGGAGTGCACTTTGGTTGATGGTTGATTATTTTTCAATGCTATGATATACATGTGTTGTATGAAAATCCCTATAATTAACTTTATATGGTAATTGATTGGGCCTCATTCCAATTTGAAAAATAAAGAATATTATAAAATAAAAGTTCACTTGTTGACAGTACTCATCCATTGAGATTGGTCATGTGTTGAACGAAATATTTTGATAATAACAACTATTTTGAAAAAGAAATATTTGAAATAGAGTATTTGAAAATAGAAATTTATGAAGCCGTGTTGATTAGATTGACGCCATTTTGACGTGAACGATATTTATATCGATTTTATTCATCTTAAAAATGAATATTGAAAAACGATTTCGAAATGAATTGAATATATAACGATTTCGAAATGAATTGAATATATAACGATTTCGAAATGAATTGAATTGAAAACGATTTCGAAATGAATTGAATATATAACGATTTCGAAATGAATTGAATATATAACGATTTCGAAATGAATTGAATTGAAAACGATTTCGAAATGAATTGAATATATAACGATTTCGAAATGAATTGAATATATAACGATTTCGAAATGAATTGAATTGAAAACGATTTCGAAATGAATTGAATTGAAAACGATTTCGAAATGAATTGAATATATAACGATTTCGAAATGAATTGAATATATAACGATTTCGAAATGAATTGAATTGAAAACGATTTCGAAATGAATTGAATTGAAAACGATTTCGAAATGAATTGAATTGAAAACGAATTCAAATTGAATTGAAATTTGAATTGAATAGAAATGAATTTTGAAACGAATTTGTAAAGAAGAATTCAATTTTACTTTGAATTGAAATGGAAGTTGAAATAGATTTTGAAACGAATTTTAAAACTATTTATATAATTCGTTTAAATAGAAATCGACGAAATATATATTATATATATATATATATATATATAATATAATGGCCTGAATAGAACGCGCCGCGCCGCGGCAGTTCGCGAATTTCGACCATTTATTTCAAACGGACATTACGGGAGATCCGACCGTCGGATTCTCCTAAAACCGGAACCGTTGGGTTCGTATCGAAAAGAGCTTTCTAATGAATGTTAGAAATTTGAAATCTAACGGTTGGATTTGGAATTATGTCCAAATCAAATTTGAAAAAGGTCGCTGTAAGTGCAGTTCGAGGGCCATTGTTGGAAATCGGCTGTACGGGCCTTGATAAAATTATTAAAAATAGTAATAATTTGTGTAAAATCATAAGAAATGATTTGTGAAGATTTGGGATGAAAAACTCCATATTTGAAAAGATAAAAATAGATTTTTATCGAAATGAACTAGTTTGAACTAGAATTATAATTCTATTTATTTTTAAATAAATAAATTGAATTTGAAATGGTTTTGAAAATAACCAAAATTTCCAAGGATGGCATTGGAGTGGATTTGAATCGAAATTGTCTTCGGAATATTTCGATGTTGGAATTCGTGATATTACAGGTGTTGTTATGGAAATTTGAAAGATATATATTTGTATCGTTATTTCCAATACGATATTTGTTAGTCGTAGAATTCGATATTGAATATAAGCGGATATATTTTCTATTCAGAGCCTTGTATTGAATATCGAATGTGATTTGGGTTTGTCGTGAATGGTGTCTTCACTAACACTGTTCTTGAACCCAGTTGAGAAAAGATTAAATCTTTTTATTTAGATTTAATGAAGTGTACCAATTAAATGATATTTAATTGGAATTGAATTGATATTGATTTTTTGGTTTATCGTGAACAGTGTTTTAAATAACACTTGTTCTTTAACCCGATAATTAATGAATGTGATTTGGGTTTGTCGTGAATGGTGTCTTCACTAACACTGTTCTTGAACCCAGTTGAGAAAAGATTAAATCTTTTTATTTAGATTTAATGAAGTTTACCAATTAAATGATATTTAATTGGAATTGAATTGGTATTGATTTTTGGGTTTATCGTGAACAGTGTTTTAAATAACACTTGTTCTTTAACCCGATAATTAATCGAATGTGATTTGGGTTTGTCGTGAATGGTGTCTTCACTAACACTGTTCTTGAACCCAGTTGAGAAAAGATTAAATCTTTTTATTTAGATTTAATGAAGTGTACCAATTAAATAATATTTAAATTGGAATTGAATGGATATTGATTTTTGGGTTTATCGTGAACAGTGTTTTAAATAACACTTGTTCTTTAACCCGATAATTAATGGGATGTGACTTTGGGTTTATCGTGAACCGTGTTTTAAATGACACTGATTCTTTAACCCAGTCACAGATTAAAACTAAGTGGAGTTTTAATGAATCTTTAATTAGATTGAAAAGATCGAGAATGGAGTATCACCAGTTTTGCTCCAGGCGATAGTTAAATCTTTAATTAGATTTGAACGTGAAATTTAGAAACTAACTGTCGGTTAGCCAAGCAGAATGGTTTTCTGGATATTGATCTGATGTTGGTTTCGGCCTTCGGGGTTAATATTTGGGGAATTATTCTCTTGATTAATTTACGGTTAGTGACTAATGAATTGGAATGAGGCGTATGTTGTGTTTGTGTAACACTTATTTAAAATATACGCGAGTTATTCGGAAAGACCGGGTTCGTCCCATTCTGAATAACTGATACGACGATAAGTCGAAGATGAAGACGATGGTCGAAGACCGGAGGTCTTCACGTCGTTTGGGTGATAACTGATGATCTTGATTGGGCTGTACACCCAAGAAGATGGAAACAGTTAGTGATCGTCCAGACGTACTTGGAGATCGATGGATATGCGGGGTACTAGGTGCCTCCGGTTTCGTTCAGACCCAGGACGGACTTGTAAATGGACTGTGTGTCTGACATCGGATTTCATTCTGTGTGACTGATATCGGTTGCATAGGATGGTTTGCCTGTGTGGCATGCTAAGATGCAAATGATCAAGGCTTCTGTTGAAAAGCAAAGTCTTGTGGTGATGATCAAAGCACGGCCTTTGTGGCGTAGCTTTGTGTAACGTTTACCTCGCGTGTTTCACACCCGGTATGAACCAAAAACGGGAGACGGACCTCAGGGAGGACTTGCGTTTCTTTCTAGCTAGAAGTGGCGTCAGTGGTTTTACACGCCCTGACGAGTTTGACTTATGTGGTTGTTGCTGTTGCGAGGCGCCTCGGTTATATCGGTTTCGGCCGATGCTTCTGGTCGGCTGACGGACCAGACTTACACCCCATAGGGTGGGGAAACGTAGTGTTCAGGCATTTTAATCCACATCGGTGGACCGGCCCTGACGATCCAAGGGCCCACCTGAGTCTGGGTCCTGAGGCTCGGGCTAGACAGTCTCGAATCGGTTGAGGACTATCTTTTGCCTCGGTTCATAGACGGAAATCCAATTTCCAAATACGTGACATTTGCGGTTTTATTTGTAAACCTATATATGGCGACATGATATATGGTACCCATGCCGCCTATGATTGATACTTATGATTTGAAGTTGTTTTATACACTATGCACTTATAATAGTATCAAATGATTTGTTTTAAACGTATCAAGCATTCTTTGGCTGTTATAAGGGAAAACCCTATCCCCCGGCTTGCGTTGCATTGTGTGATAGGACCTGGGTCTTATAACAGCTTCATTTTTCTTTATTTAGCATTGCGCTGTTTGTTTTATGCACTGGTATTCTTGGGAGGAAACCCGTTCCGTGTTATACGGCGTGGTCCCTTGATTTACCTAGCTTTAAAAATAAAGATTAACTGTTTTAGTTCTCACACCAGTCCCATGACTGACCTGGAGTTTATTGTTTTTAACCTAAACTCTGGGTGCCCTTATTTTCGACACGGGCAGCTAGTAGTTTTGGTTTTGCAGATTTATATTCACAGGATCCTGGTTTACAGCTGGAACGATATCCGGAAAGCTTTGTATCCGTATATCTCTTCTAGTTGTGTATGGTATTATTTTCCGCTGCTATGTATTTAAATGTAATTTAAATCTCTGATATTTCTGTGTAATATTCATTTATACTCTGTATATTCTTGTAATCTGATGCATTGTTGTAATATACAATGAAATGTTCTTTTATATGCGTTTTGTTGTGGTTTGTTCTCGAACTATCCGACGCTTTCCTTTACGGGGAAGTTGCGGGTCTTCACATTTGGTATCAGAGCTTTGGTTTACAAAGCAGAGAACAAGACACATTAGAAACATACGAAAGAATTCATCAGATATTGGGTTAGTAATATCCAATTAGAATGACTCGTTAGAGATGGGATCAGTAGTATCCTAGAACGAGTGTGAAGAGTATGTTTTTCAAATGAAAACCAATTTTGTTTTGAAAATTTAAATCAATTATTCGTAGTTGATTATTTATTTATATTGATGTGGACAATCCAGTATATATAGATTTTGCGTATACGTCTGATCCGCGTGTATTCGAAATTTTAATATATTGGATAGATATAGAATCACACTCTAGTCGCCCGGAGATGGTACTGATGATAGCACGTGCATCATCAGTATTTATGTTCGTGTTTCGAAGGTGTGTTTTCTATATATTTCCATTAGACTGGTGTGAGAACCAAATCTTATATAGCTAGAACACATTGTTGTGAATTGGCATCAAAAACATGATTTTTGTATATGTATCAAAATTATCAATTTGAGACTCTAATTCACTAATTGATTGATGTTTGTGTTGTTTGTTCATTTGTTTGCTAATTTTGAACCATTATGCCTAATTTGATCAAATATTGAATTGTATTGAAAATCGGTTGCATTTGCTTGCATATACATATATATCATTGAACAGGTCATAGCAAGGAGGCTAGAGCAGAGAATAAAATTTGTTTGCCCGACAAATAGGTACATGTTTACTACATAATTTCCTGTTTTGTTTGGGTGATGATGATTTTGTGAGCCTATTGGCTAGCCGCCTGGCTTTTTCTTTTTCTTTTTGAGATCTGAAGGACCGGGGAAGCTATTTGAAATTCCCCGATGCTCCCGGTGCAGGGGAGGTTATGGCGAAATTTTTCGAAAATTTAGGGTGTTAGCCAAATTTTTGAAAATTTGAAAATTCTCAGAAACTGAAAAGTTGGAGAATAGAAGCCAGATCGATCGTAGAGTTGAATAATCAAACCACTTTCGACTTTGTTCCTTTTCGGGGACGAAAAGTTTTAAGTGGGGGAGATTGTAACAACCCGTAAAATCTGGGCCAGTTTAAAATTTTTATTTTGGCAATTTTAGCGAATTTTGATTATTTAAAATGAATTATTTTAAATAATATCGACGAGAAACTTATTTTGAATAGAATTCGAACGTATATATTATACGCGTCGTCGTTAGAATATAAATATTTATATATAATTATAAATAGAATTAAAAATGGCGCGGTAGTTCGATAATTCGATTTCAAACTTCAATTGAATGTACCGGGTGCAAAACAATCCGGATTTTTGTGAAACCAAAAACATTAGGATCTAATTGATGATATCTTTCCAACGAAGTTGAGAAACTGAGATTTCACTTTATAAATGATGAGATATGTCCAGTTGAAATTTAGAAATAGTCGCTGTGGAATTTATATATATTTTAATATAATATAAGGCCCTTAAAAATAGCAATTTTGCAAACGACCTCGGATTTCGACGAAACCAGTTTTGTTGGGTCCGTGATGTTAAGTTATTGCTAGGTTTCAAATTTCATAATTTTTCGAATCAATATGTGAGCGTGGCAAAGGAAAACGCGTTTGACCAGTTTCAGTTGATTTTAATCGACTGGAAATTGGCCATTTTTCAAACGGTCTCAGAATTCGATGAAACTAGTTTTGTTAGGACCGTATCGTCAATACGAAGCTAGAAAATATTTTTCTGGAATTTTTCTAGTTAGTATGTGGCCCCGGTAATTTGAAACGTACGTTTAAAATTCAATATAGTGATTTAAATGTAAATTTAACGGAAACTGATTCAAACAGTCGAATCAGCCTACGATACATATCCCATTGTGTTCGGAATGGGGGTGAAACGCTATGGGCGACAGGCGGTGGGCCTCGTTTCGAGGTCATGGATAAAAGTCAACCTTTTTGCAAAATTAAATAATAATAAAAATAAATTTTAAGTCTCCCCCCCCCCTTTTTCTTCCTTTCTGGCCCCCCCTTCCTTTGATTCTCGATCATTACTGAAATAAAAAAAAAAAAGAAGAGGGAAAAGGAACGACGGGGAGGACCATCAATCGTCGACGCCTCCTGGCGCCAGAGCGCCGCCCACCGCCGCAACTCCCCCTCGAACCCTCTTCCCCCTCCTGAAACGCGCGAGGCCATCTCGTCGGCACCCCAAGTTCGAAGCCCCTGACAGCCGACCTCCTCCTCTCCCACTCCGAAGACGATGAGACCCCCCCCAGATTCGAGACCGCCACCAACCCCGAGCCCCCCTGTAAGTTTTTTCTTTCTTATTTAAGTTTGAAAACTGATTTCTAAAATAAGTTTGAAAATTGATTTCTAAAATAAGTTTGAAAACTGATTTCTATATAAGTTTAAAAACTGATTATTTAAAGGTTTAAAAACTGATTTTTGAAAAGCTTTAAAACTGATTCTTTTTATTTAAGAAAAAAAAAAAAAAGGGTTTAAAAAGATTTTTATTTTTTTAAAAGGTTTAAAAAGATTTGAATTTTTAAAAGGTAAAAGATTTGAACTTTAAAAAGTAAAAGAAAAGATTAGATCTTTGAAATGGAAAAGACGGAAACTTTGAAATAAAAATTCGATTTTTATATATTGAACTTTGAAATAAAAATTCGATTTTTATATATTGAACTTTGAAATAAAAATTCGATTTTTATATATTGAACTTTGAAATAAAAATTCGATTTTTATATATTGAACTTTGAAATAAAAATTCGATTTTTATATATTGAACTTTGAAATAAAAATTCGTTTTTTTATATATTGAACTTTGAAATAAAAATTCGATTTTTATATATTGAACTTTGAAATAAAAATTCGTTTTTTTATATATTGAACTTTGAAATAAAAATTCGATTTTTATATATTGAACTTTGAAATAAAAATTCGTTTTTTATATATTGAACTTTGAAATAAAAATTCGATTTTTATATATGGAATAGCGAAGTAAAAATTCGATTTTTACATAGGTAGTGAAAGCGGACAACGGAGGTTCAAAAAGGGCGAAACGACGAAGACTTCTGCAAATGAAGAGCCGTGGAGCTAGGATAGCTATATGTGAGAATTTCTCACCTTTCAATTTATTTTTCTAGTTATATATATATACTAGGATGCAGACGGTGCTTAGTAGCACCCGACACAATCGTCCACAGACCATGGACTTGTTTGTTTGGTTGCATAGATTAGTTGAATTATTTGTTTGAATTGAATTGTTTGGTGAGATGAAATTGATTTGATTGATGAGTGAATGGCGTGGGCCTTCACTAGACCGGGGATAAGGCTAGGCCTTGTCCCGTTTCTAGTATCGTGCCGTTATGCCGCCGAAATTTTCTAAAATATGTTAGAAAAATAAAAATATCATTTTATTGTGTAAATGAATTGAATAGAAATTCATAGGTTGAAATAAAATGTTTTATCGTTAAAAATATAAATTTTTAACGTGAAGTGAATAAAATAAAATATTCATTTATAAACCGGACGGTTTGTTTATGTACACCTATTTGAATGACATTGATTGGGACGATAAATTTTACACATCGCCCAACTGCACGAATAAAAATCTGTGTTTGATTGTTTGAAACCCCACACGGGTGTTGGGATGAAATTTGAAGTTCACTCATCCTGATTGATTAAATATGTCGATCGATTGATTGACAGGCTGTTATAAGCGTCGAATATCTATATTTGATGCTTATACAGTGGAGTGCACTTTGGTTGATGGTTGATTATTTTTCAATGCTATGATATACATGTGTTGTATGAAAATCCCTATAATTAACTTTATATGGTAATTGATTGGGCCTCATTCCAATTTGAAAAATAAAGAATATTATAAAATAAAAGTTCACTTGTTGACAGTACTCATCCATTGAGATTGGTCATGTGTTGAACGAAATATTTTGATAATAACAACTATTTTGAAAAAGAAATATTTGAAATAGAGTATTTGAAAATAGAAATTTATGAAGCCGTGTTGATTAGATTGACGCCATTTTGACGTGAACGATATTTATATCGATTTTATTCATCTTAAAAATGAATATTGAAAAACGATTTCGAAATGAATTGAATATATAACGATTTCGAAATGAATTGAATATATAACGATTTCGAAATGAATTGAATTGAAAACGATTTCGAAATGAATTGAATATATAACGATTTCGAAATGAATTGAATATATAACGATTTCGAAATGAATTGAATTGAAAACGATTTCGAAATGAATTGAATATATAACGATTTCGAAATGAATTGAATATATAACGATTTCGAAATGAATTGAATTGAAAACGATTTCGAAATGAATTGAATTGAAAACGATTTCGAAATGAATTGAATATATAACGATTTCGAAATGAATTGAATATATAACGATTTCGAAATGAATTGAATTGAAAACGATTTCGAAATGAATTGAATTGAAAACGATTTCGAAATGAATTGAATTGAAAACGAATTCAAATTGAATTGAAATTTGAATTGAATAGAAATGAATTTTGAAACGAATTTGTAAAGAAGAATTCAATTTTACTTTGAATTGAAATGGAAGTTGAAATAGATTTTGAAACGAATTTTAAAACTATTTATATAATTCGTTTAAATAGAAATCGACGAAATATATATTATATATATATATATATAATATAATGGCCTGAATAGAACGCGCCGCGCCGCGGCAGTTCGCGAATTTCGACCATTTATTTCAAACGGACATTACGGGAGATCCGACCGTCGGATTCTCCTAAAACCGGAACCGTTGGGTTCGTATCGAAAAGAGCTTTCTAATGAATGTTAGAAATTTGAAATCTAACGGTTGGATTTGGAATTATGTCCAAATCAAATTTGAAAAAGGTCGTTGTAAGTGCAGTTCGAGGGCCATTGTTGGAAATCGGCTGTACGGGCCTTGATAAAATTATTAAAAATAGTAATAATTTGTGTAAAATCATAAGAAATGATTTGTGAAGATTTGGGATGAAAAACTCCATATTTGAAAAGATAAAAATAGATTTTTATCGAAATGAACTAGTTTGAACTAGAATTATAATTCTATTTATTTTTAAATAAATAAATTGAATTTGAAATGGTTTTGAAAATAACCAAAATTTCCAAGGATGGCATTGGAGTGGATTTGAATCGAAATTGTCTTCGGAATATTTCGATGTTGGAATTCGTGATATTACAGGTGTTGTTATGGAAATTTGAAAGATATATATTTGTATCGTTATTTCCAATACGATATTTGTTAGTCGTAGAATTCGATATTGAATATAAGCGGATATATTTTCTATTCAGAGCCTTGTATTGAATATCGAATGTGATTTGGGTTTGTCGTGAATGGTGTCTTCACTAACACTGTTCTTGAACCCAGTTGAGAAAAGATTAAATCTTTTTATTTAGATTTAATGAAGTGTACCAATTAAATGATATTTAATTGGAATTGAATTGATATTGATTTTTTGGTTTATCGTGAACAGTGTTTTAAATAACACTTGTTCTTTAACCCGATAATTAATGAATGTGATTTGGGTTTGTCGTGAATGGTGTCTTCACTAACACTGTTCTTGAACCCAGTTGAGAAAAGATTAAATCTTTTTATTTAGATTTAATGAAGTTTACCAATTAAATGATATTTAATTGGAATTGAATTGGTATTGATTTTTGGGTTTATCGTGAACAGTGTTTTAAATAACACTTGTTCTTTAACCCGATAATTAATCGAATGTGATTTGGGTTTGTCGTGAATGGTGTCTTCACTAACACTGTTCTTGAACCCAGTTGAGAAAAGATTAAATCTTTTTATTTAGATTTAATGAAGTGTACCAATTAAATAATATTTAAATTGGAATTGAATGGATATTGATTTTTGGGTTTATCGTGAACAGTGTTTTAAATAACACTTGTTCTTTAACCCGATAATTAATGGGATGGGACTTTGGGTTTATCGTGAACCGTGTTTTAAATGACACTGATTCTTTAACCCAGTCACAGATTAAAACTAAGTGGAGTTTTAATGAATCTTTAATTAGATTGAAAAGATCGAGAATGGAGTATCACCAGTTTTGCTCCAGGCGATAGTTAAATCTTTAATTAGATTTGAACGTGAAATTTAGAAACTAACTGTCGGTTAGCCAAGCAGAATGGTTTTCTGGATATTGATCTGATGTTGGTTTCGGCCTTCGGGGTTAATATTTGGGGAATTATTCTCTTGATTAATTTACGGTTAGTGACTAATGAATTGGAATGAGGCGTATGTTGTGTTTGTGTAACACTTATTTAAAATATACGCGAGTTATTCGGAAAGACCGGGTTCGTCCCATTCTGAATAACTGATACGACGATAAGTCGAAGATGAAGACGATGGTCGAAGACCGGAGGTCTTCACGTCGTTTGGGTGATAACTGATGATCTTGATTGGGCTGTACACCCAAGAAGATGGAAACAGTTAGTGATCGTCCAGACGTACTTGGAGATCGATGGATATGCGGGGTACTAGGTGCCTCCGGTTTCGTTCAGACCCAGGACGGACTTGTAAATGGACTGTGTGTCTGACATCGGATTTCATTCTGTGTGACTGATATCGGTTGCATAGGATGGTTTGCCTGTGTGGCATGCTAAGATGCAAATGATCAAGGCTTCTGTTGAAAAGCAAAGTCTTGTGGTGATGATCAAAGCACGGCCTTTGTGGCGTAGCTTTGTGTAACGTTTACCTCGCGTGTTTCACACCCGGTATGAACCAAAAACGGGAGACGGACCTCAGGGAGGACTTGCGTTTCTTTCTAGCTAGAAGTGGCGTCAGTGGTTTTACACGCCCTGACGAGTTTGACTTATGTGGTTGTTGCTGTTGCGAGGCGCCTCGGTTATATCGGTTTCGGCCGATGCTTCTGGTCGGCTGACGGACCAGACTTACACCCCATAGGGTGGGGAAACGTAGTGTTCAGGCATTTTAATCCACATCGGTGGACCGGCCCTGACGATCCAAGGGCCCACCTGAGTCTGGGTCCTGAGGCTCGGGCTAGACAGTCTCGAATCGGTTGAGGACTATCTTTTGCCTCGGTTCATAGACGGAAATCCAATTTCCAAATACGTGACATTTGCGGTTTTATTTGTAAACCTATATATGGCGACATGATATATGGTACCCATGCCGCCTATGATTGATACTTATGATTTGAAGTTGTTTTATACACTATGCACTTATAATAGTATCAAATGATTTGTTTTAAACGTATCAAGCATTCTTTGGCTGTTATAAGGGAAAACCCTATCCCCCGGCTTGCGTTGCATTGTGTGATAGGACCTGGGTCTTATAACAGCTTCATTTTTCTTTATTTAGCATTGCGCTGTTTGTTTTATGCACTGGTATTCTTGGGAGGAAACCCGTTCCGTGTTATACGGCGTGGTCCCTTGATTTACCTAGCTTTAAAAATAAAGATTAACTGTTTTAGTTCTCACACCAGTCCCATGACTGACCTGGAGTTTATTGTTTTTAACCTAAACTCTGGGTGCCCTTATTTTCGACACGGGCAACTAGTAGTTTTGGTTTTGCAGATTTATATTCACAGGATCCTGGTTTACAGCTGGAACGATATCCGGAAAGCTTTGTATCTGTATATCTCTTCTAGTTGTGTATGGTATTATTTTCCGCTGCTATGTATTTAAATGTAATTTAAATCTCTGATATTTCTGTGTAATATTCATTTATACTCTGTATATTCTTGTAATCTGATGCATTGTTGTAATATACAATGAAATGTTCTTTTATATGCGTTTTGTTGTGGTTTGTTCTCGAACTATCCGACGCTTTCCTTTACGGGGAAGTTGCGGGTCTTCACATTTGGTATCAGAGCTTTGGTTTACAAAGCAGAGAACAAGACACATTAGAAACATACGAAAGAATTCATCAGATATTGGGTTAGTAATATCCAATTAGAATGACTCGTTAGAGATGGGATCAGTAGTATCCTAGAACGAGTGTGAAGAGTATGTTTTTCAAATGAAAACCAATTTTGTTTTGAAAATTTAAATCAATTATTCGTAGTTGATTATTTATTTATATTGATGTGGACAATCCAGTATATATAGATTTTGCGTATACGTCTGATCCGCGTGTATTCGAAATTTTAATATATTGGATAGATATAGAATCACACTCTAGTCGCCCGGAGATGGTACTGATGATAGCACGTGCATCATCAGTATTTATGTTCGTGTTTCGAAGGTGTGTTTTCTATATATTTCCATTAGACTGGTGTGAGAACCAAATCTTATATAGCTAGAACACATTGTTGTGAATTGGCATCAAAAACATGATTTTTGTATATGTATCAAAATTATCAATTTGAGACTCTAATTCACTAATTGATTGATGTTTGTGTTGTTTGTTCATTTGTTTGCTAATTTTGAACCATTATGCCTAATTTGATCAAATATTGAATTGTATTGAAAATCGGTTGCATTTGCTTGCATATACATATATATCATTGAACAGGTCATAGCAAGGAGGCTAGAGCAGAGAATAAAATTTGTTTACCCGACAAATAGGTACATGTTTACTACATAATTTCCTGTTTTGTTTGGGTGATGATGATTTTGTGAGCCTATTGGCTAGCCGCTTGGCTTTTTCTTTTTCTTTTTGAGATCTGAAGGACCGGGGAAGCTATTTGAAATTCCCCGATGCTCCCGGTGCAGGGGAGGTTATGGCGAAATTTTTCGAAAATTTAGGGTGTTAGCCAAATTTTTGAAAATTTGAAAATTCTCAGAAACTGAAAAGTTGGAGAATAGAAGCCAGATCGATCGTAGAGTTGAATAATCAAACCACTTTCGACTTTGTTCCTTTTCGGGGACGAAAAGTTTTAAGTGGGGGAGATTGTAACAACCCGTAAAATCTGGGCCAGTTTAAAATTTTTATTTTGGCAATTTTAGCGAATTTTGATTATTTAAAATGAATTATTTTAAATAATATCGACGAGAAACTTATTTTGAATAGAATTCGAACGTATATATTATACGCGTCGTCGTTAGAATATAAATATTTATATATAATTATAAATAGAATTAAAAATGGCGCGGTAGTTCGATAATTCGATTTCAAACTTCAATTGAATGTACCGGGTGCAAAACAATCCGGATTTTTGTGAAACCAAAAACATTAGGATCTAATTGATGATATCTTTCCAACGAAGTTGAGAAACTGAGATTTCACTTTATAAATGATGAGATATGTCCAGTTGAAATTTAGAAATAGTCGCTGTGGAATTTATATATATTTTAATATAATATAAGGCCCTTAAAAATAGCAATTTTGCAAACGACCTCGGATTTCGACGAAACCAGTTTTGTTGGGTCCGTGATGTTAAGTTATTGCTAGGTTTCAAATTTCATAATTTTTCGAATCAATATGTGAGCGTGGCAAAGGAAAACGCGTTTGACCAGTTTCAGTTAATTTTAATCGACTGGAAATTGGCCATTTTTCAAACGGTCTCAGAATTCGATGAAACTAGTTTTGTTAGGACCGTATCGTCAATACGAAGCTAGAAAATATTTTTCTGGAATTTTTCTAGTTAGTATGTGGCCCCGGTAATTTGAAACGTACGTTTAAAATTCAATATAGTGATTTAAATGTAAATTTAACGGAAACTGATTCAAACAGTCGAATCAGCCTACGATACATATCCCATTGTGTTCGGAATGGGGGTGAAACGCTATGGGCGACAGGCGGTGGGCCTCGTTTCGAGGTCATGGATAAAAGTCAACCTTTTTGCAGAATTAAATAATAATAAAAATAAATTTTAAGTCTCCCCCCCCCCCTTTTTCTTCCTTTCTGGCCCCCCCTTCCTTTGATTCTCGATCATTACTGAAATAAATAAATAAAAAAAGAAGAGGGAAAAGGAACGACGGGGAGGACCATCAATCGTCGACGCCTCCTGGCGCCAGAGCGCCGCCCACCGCCGCAACTCCCCCTCGAACCCTCTTCCCCCTCCTGAAACGCGCGAGGCCATCTCGTCGGCACCCCAAGTTCGAAGCCCCTGACAGCCGACCTCCTCCTCTCCCACTCCGAAGACGATGAGACCCCCCCCAGATTCGAGACCGCCACCAACCCCGAGCCCCCCTGTAAGTTTTTTCTTTCTTATTTAAGTTTGAAAACTGATTTCTAAAATAAGTTTGAAAATTGATTTCTAAAATAAGTTTGAAAACTGATTTCTATATAAGTTTAAAAACTGATTATTTAAAGGTTTAAAAACTGATTTTTGAAAAGCTTTAAAACTGATTCTTTTTATTTAAGAAAAAAAAAAAAGGGTTTAAAAAGATTTTTATTTTTTTAAAAGGTTTAAAAAGATTTGAATTTTTAAAAGGTAAAAGATTTGAACTTTAAAAAGTAAAAGAAAAGATTAGATCTTTGAAATGGAAAAGACGGAAACTTTGAAATAAAAATTCGATTTTTATATATTGAACTTTGAAATAAAAATTCGATTTTTATATATTGAACTTTGAAATAAAAATTCGATTTTTATATATTGAACTTTGAAATAAAAATTCGATTTTTATATATTGAACTTTGAAATAAAAATTCGTTTTTTTATATATTGAACTTTGAAATAAAAATTCGATTTTTATATATTGAACTTTGAAATAAAAATTCGTTTTTTTATATATTGAACTTTGAAATAAAAATTCGATTTTTATATATTGAACTTTGAAATAAAAATTCGTTTTTTATATATTGAACTTTGAAATAAAAATTCGATTTTTATATATGGAATAGCGAAGTAAAAATTCGATTTTTACATAGGTAGTGAAAGCGGACAACGGAGGTTCAAAAAGGGCGAAACGACGAAGACTTCTGCAAATGAAGAGCCGTGGAGCTAGGATAGCTATATGTGAGAATTTCTCACCTTTCAATTTATTTTTCTAGTTATATATATATACTAGGATGCAGACGGTGCTTAGTAGCACCCGACACAATCGTCCACAGACCATGGACTTGTTTGTTTGGTTGCATAGATTAGTTGAATTATTTGTTTGAATTGAATTGTTTGGTGAGATGAAATTGATTTGATTGATGAGTGAATGGCGTGGGCCTTCACTAGACCGGGGATAAGGCTAGGCCTTGTCCCGTTTCTAGTATCGTGCCGTTATGCCGCCGAAATTTTCTAAAATATGTTAGAAAAATAAAAATATCATTTTATTGTGTAAATGAATTGAATAGAAATTCATAGGTTGAAATAAAATGTTTTATCGTTAAAAATATAAATTTTTAACGTGAAGTGAATAAAATAAAATATTCATTTATAAACCGGACGGTTTGTTTATGTACACCTATTTGAATGACATTGATTGGGACGATAAATTTTACACATCGCCCAACTGCACGAATAAAAATCTGTGTTTGATTGTTTGAAACCCCACACGGGTGTTGGGATGAAATTTGAAGTTCACTCATCCTGATTGATTAAATATGTCGATCGATTGATTGACAGGCTGTTATAAGCGTCGAATATCTATATTTGATGCTTATACAGTGGAGTGCACTTTGGTTGATGGTTGATTATTTTTCAATGCTATGATATACATGTGTTGTATGAAAATCCCTATAATTAACTTTATATGGTAATTGATTGGGCCTCATTCCAATTTGAAAAATAAAGAATATTATAAAATAAAAGTTCACTTGTTGACAGTACTCATCCATTGAGATTGGTCATGTGTTGAACGAAATATTTTGATAATAACAACTATTTTGAAAAAGAAATATTTGAAATAGAGTATTTGAAAATAGAAATTTATGAAGCCGTGTTGATTAGATTGACGCCATTTTGACGTGAACGATATTTATATCGATTTTATTCATCTTAAAAATGAATATTGAAAAACGATTTCGAAATGAATTGAATATATAACGATTTCGAAATGAATTGAATATATAACGATTTCGAAATGAATTGAATTGAAAACGATTTCGAAATGAATTGAATATATAACGATTTCGAAATGAATTGAATATATAACGATTTCGAAATGAATTGAATTGAAAACGATTTCGAAATGAATTGAATATATAACGATTTCGAAATGAATTGAATTGAAAACGATTTCGAAATGAATTGAATTGAAAACGATTTCGAAATGAATTGAATATATAACGATTTCGAAATGAATTGAATATATAACGATTTCGAAATGAATTGAATTGAAAACGATTTCGAAATGAATTGAATTGAAAACGATTTCGAAATGAATTGAATTGAAAACGAATTCAAATTGAATTGAAATTTGAATTGAATAGAAATGAATTTTGAAACGAATTTGTAAAGAAGAATTCAATTTTACTTTGAATTGAAATGGAAGTTGAAATAGATTTTGAAACGAATTTTAAAACTATTTATATAATTCGTTTAAATAGAAATCGACGAAATATATTATATATATATATATATAATATAATGGCCTGAATAGAACGCGCCGCGCCGCGGCAGTTCGCGAATTTCGACCATTTATTTCAAACGGACATTACGGGAGATCCGACCGTCGGATTCTCCTAAAACCGGAACCGTTGGGTTCGTATCGGAAAGAGCTTTCTAATGAATGTTAGAAATTTGAAATCTAACGGTTGGATTTGGAATTATGTCCAAATCAAATTTGAAAAAGGTCGTTGTAAGTGCAGTTCGAGGGCCATTGTTGGAAATCGGCTGTACGGGCCTTGATAAAATTATTAAAAATAGTAATAATTTGTGTAAAATCATAAGAAATGATTTGTGAAGATTTGGGATGAAAAACTCCATATTTGAAAAGATAAAAATAGATTTTTATCGAAATGAACTAGTTTGAACTAGAATTATAATTCTATTTATTTTTAAATAAATAAATTGAATTTGAAATGGTTTTGAAAATAACCAAAATTTCCAAGGATGGCATTGGAGTGGATTTGAATCGAAATTGTCTTCGGAATATTTCGATGTTGGAATTCGTGATATTACAGGTGTTGTTATGGAAATTTGAAAGATATATATTTGTATCGTTATTTCCAATACGATATTTGTTAGTCGTAGAATTCGATATTGAATATAAGCGGATATATTTTCTATTCAGAGCCTTGTATTGAATATCGAATGTGATTTGGGTTTGTCGTGAATGGTGTCTTCACTAACACTGTTCTTGAACCCAGTTGAGAAAAGATTAAATCTTTTTATTTAGATTTAATGAAGTGTACCAATTAAATGATATTTAATTGGAATTGAATTGATATTGATTTTTTGGTTTATCGTGAACAGTGTTTTAAATAACACTTGTTCTTTAACCCGATAATTAATGAATGTGATTTGGGTTTGTCGTGAATGGTGTCTTCACTAACACTGTTCTTGAACCCAGTTGAGAAAAGATTAAATCTTTTTATTTAGATTTAATGAAGTTTACCAATTAAATGATATTTAATTGGAATTGAATTGGTATTGATTTTTGGGTTTATCGTGAACAGTGTTTTAAATAACACTTGTTCTTTAACCCGATAATTAATCGAATGTGATTTGGGTTTGTCGTGAATGGTGTCTTCACTAACACTGTTCTTGAACCCAGTTGAGAAAAGATTAAATCTTTTTATTTAGATTTAATGAAGTGTACCAATTAAATAATATTTAAATTGGAATTGAATGGATATTGATTTTTGGGTTTATCGTGAACAGTGTTTTAAATAACACTTGTTCTTTAACCCGATAATTAATGGGATGTGACTTTGGGTTTATCGTGAACCGTGTTTTAAATGACACTGATTCTTTAACCCAGTCACAGATTAAAACTAAGTGGAGTTTTAATGAATCTTTAATTAGATTGAAAAGATCGAGAATGGAGTATCACCAGTTTTGCTCCAGGCGATAGTTAAATCTTTAATTAGATTTGAACGTGAAATTTAGAAACTAACTGTCGGTTAGCCAAGCAGAATGGTTTTCTGGATATTGATCTGATGTTGGTTTCGGCCTTCGGGGTTAATATTTGGGGAATTATTCTCTTGATTAATTTACGGTTAGTGACTAATGAATTGGAATGAGGCGTATGTTGTGTTTGTGTAACACTTATTTAAAATATACGCGAGTTATTCGGAAAGACCGGGTTCGTCCCATTCTGAATAACTGATACGACGATAAGTCGAAGATGAAGACGATGGTCGAAGACCGGAGGTCTTCACGTCGTTTGGGTGATAACTGATGATCTTGATTGGGCTGTACACCCAAGAAGATGGAAACAGTTAGTGATCGTCCAGACGTACTTGGAGATCGATGGATATGCGGGGTACTAGGTGCCTCCGGTTTCGTTCAGACCCAGGACGGACTTGTAAATGGACTGTGTGTCTGACATCGGATTTCATTCTGTGTGACTGATATCGGTTGCATAGGATGGTTTGCCTGTGTGGCATGCTAAGATGCAAATGATCAAGGCTTCTGTTGAAAAGCAAAGTCTTGTGGTGATGATCAAAGCACGGCCTTTGTGGCGTAGCTTTGTGTAACGTTTACCTCGCGTGTTTCACACCCGGTATGAACCAAAAACGGGAGACGGACCTCAGGGAGGACTTGCGTTTCTTTCTAGCTAGAAGTGGCGTCAGTGGTTTTACACGCCCTGACGAGTTTGACTTATGTGGTTGTTGCTGTTGCGAGGCGCCTCGGTTATATCGGTTTCGGCCGATGCTTCTGGTCGGCTGACGGACCAGACTTACACCCCATAGGGTGGGGAAACGTAGTGTTCAGGCATTTTAATCCACATCGGTGGACCGGCCCTGATGATCCAAGGGCCCACCTGAGTCTGGGTCCTGAGGCTCGGGCTAGACAGTCTCGAATCGGTTGAGGACTATCTTTTGCCTCGGTTCATAGACGGAAATCCAATTTCCAAATACGTGACATTTGCGGTTTTATTTGTAAACCTATATATGGCGACATGATATATGGTACCCATGCCGCCTATGATTGATACTTATGATTTGAAGTTGTTTTATACACTATGCACTTATAATAGTATCAAATGATTTGTTTTAAACGTATCAAGCATTCTTTGGCTGTTATAAGGGAAAACCCTATCCCCCGGCTTGCGTTGCATTGTGTGATAGGACCTGGGTCTTATAACAGCTTCATTTTTCTTTATTTAGCATTGCGCTGTTTGTTTTATGCACTGGTATTCTTGGGAGGAAACCCGTTCCGTGTTATACGGCGTGGTCCCTTGATTTACCTAGCTTTAAAAATAAAGATTAACTGTTTTAGTTCTCACACCAGTCCCATGACTGACCTGGAGTTTATTGTTTTTAACCTAAACTCTGGGTGCCCTTATTTTCGACACGGGCAGCTAGTAGTTTTGGTTTTGCAGATTTATATTCACAGGATCCTGGTTTACAGCTGGAACGATATCCGGAAAGCTTTGTATCCGTATATCTCTTCTAGTTGTGTATGGTATTATTTTCCGCTGCTATGTATTTAAATGTAATTTAAATCTCTGATATTTCTGTGTAATATTCATTTATACTCTGTATATTCTTGTAATCTGATGCATTGTTGTAATATACAATGAAATGTTCTTTTATATGCGTTTTGTTGTGGTTTGTTCTCGAACTATCCGACGCTTTCCTTTACGGGGAAGTTGCGGGTCTTCACAATCATTGGGCTATCTTTGAAGCTAACAAAAAGTCAAAAAAAAAAGGGTAATATCTGTGGTGTGTCATCACGTGGAGTCGCTGGTTCTTCCGCTACACCATTGATATTCTGTTAAAAAAATGCGCTAATAAGTATTTAAGCACATAGTAATTATTTGTTGACACATGAACTGATTATTCAGGCTTCCAAATGAAATGCAAGCATGTTTGGGTGATCCAGTGGCTGGAAAAGGATGCTTCTGGCATTCAAACAGTTGCTGAAGGGAGTATGGTGAAGTTAACACAGGCACACGAATTGAGTGAACTTAGATATGCCTAGGAGGAACTTGATGCCTGGGATCTTTTAACTATATTAACGTAAGAATACAACTTAAAGACCAAACAATTTTATGAAAGTTTTTTGGTAGTCCACTCTCAAATAAGAGAAAAGAAAGAATGACATTTCCATTTCTTTCTCGCGCTCAAATTTGTTCTGTTGAGGTGCGAGTAGGAAATTAAAAGGCAGTCCTCTCTGAAAACTATTTGAACTTCAATTTCGTTGCTTAATCGATCTCGTTATATTTTAACCTTTTATAAGGTCTTTTCTTGTCAAATTTATAACCTGTATGAAATAGTGCGCACCAACTTAAAGAAGATATGTAGGTAATCTCCACGTTTAGTGTTTTGTACATTACATTTTCTAAGAGAGGAAAGAGAGCATGCTTATAGATTACATATGATAAGCTGCAAGTTCAATATGAAAAGCAAAAAAATATTGAACTTGAAGCTTTCAAAAAAATAGAGATCCTTGTGGTATAAAGAACATTAGCAAATGAACTGGTTTAATGTAGCTGTCTGTGTGCTGCTGCATCATGGCCTGCATGCCATCAAAAGGGCGGTGGCTGGCGTGCAACAGGGGCCTGCAGTGCAGTAGAGAATTGATTCAGAGATTGCATAGAGTAGACGCAGTTACACATATAATTATATATGGGATAATGTGTTGTAATATATGGGAATGGGATAATGCACTAACCATGGGATTCTTACTGTTGCCACACTAAGGAACAGCAAAAGCATTAAATTTTGTAAAAATTTGTTGGTTTATGATATTATTAAAATAGAAATTATGTTTAACTTAATTTTTTTACGGAAAGATTAGTAAAACCAATATGGTTGGGGTGTTAGGATTCAATGTTTTTTCTGTAAATAAACTGTAAACGTACTAGTCAAAATCAATGAAATTTACATGTAATTGACAAGGAACACTACAACAAACTAATTCCAGCTAGGGATGTTATGATTCGATGTTATAATATCTGCAAGTTGGAATTTGATTATACATAATTATATTCATAGGCATTGATCTCGATCCAAACAAGTTTGGAATTTGGTAAAGCTTCTTTTGCTCTTCCACGGTGTAAAAAAAACGACGAGTGCTACGTGGAACACCACCATGAAGGAGAATATGGGAAAAACTGTTATTCTTAACAATGCAAATGCAATACGAATCCGATAGCAATCAATAAATTGTCACTATCCAATTGTCACGTCAAGAAGCGTTACTAATTTGAATTGTTTCAGAATTAGTAACGGCGAAAAACGCGACCAGAATTGCAACAGAGCAGAACTGTTGCAAAACACAAAAGTAGAAGAGTACCTTTCAGTATCGTCCGAGTCCAGAGTAAATCTGTTTCTTTGAAACAATATTGCTCCCTCACTGGCGCTGAAGGCTATCGAGCAAATGTCTCCCAAGATAAAACGGACCGGTCTCCGCAATTTGAAGCGCTTTCAAGTGCAGAGCAACACAAACTCAAGAGTGCAGTAAATAAGAATAGTTTTGCAGAGCAGAAAGAAGAGAATTTTTCTGTGATTTTATTGTTCTTTCATGAAGGCTTTATATAGTGGCCATGGGATGTCTTCTGAGCAGATGTGACCGTCCGTACGGACGCGAGCGCGTCGGTTGAGCCCGAAAGGAAACGGGCGCACCTGTTCGCTGCGCAAGCCCAAGAGCCGAAAGGAAACGGGCGCATCCGCTCCATTCAAAACAGATCCGTCCCACGGAAATCAGGAGACCCCAAGAGACCCAAGGCCCAAGGCCCTATCTATGACATTTTAATATTTATTATGAAGGCCTAATGCCTACATATCCCCATTCACTCATTGCTTCATGTGCTTATTTCTTTTGTTTTGAAATAGCATATTGGGCTTTGGTATATAAGGAGACATAATCACAAATCACACACAATGTGGGACTTATATTTCTCCAATACCACTCAACCTCTTCTTCCCAATCTTCTCATTTATTTCCAACAAAAACAATTGCTTCAATCACTGGAAGCACAACGACAACTCAGAATTGTGTGATGACAAAGAATAGACTATGCACTAAAAGTGGTCTAAATTCATTTGATGGGTAGTGTTATGAGATGAACTGATGAAGATATTCTTGTATGTACAACTTTCTTCTTGACTAGTCTACACCACTTTCAGCCTTGTGCTTAACTCACAGTTAAATCAACTACTTTTAAGTTTTAACTACTTACGTAATAACGTTTTGACTATCCTGTTCTCAAACTAACATTATCCTTAAATCAACGTGGCAGGCAGCTTAAGCTTCGAACTTCACATTTTACCAAACAGAAGCGATCGTTCAACTGCGGCATATGTTGGCTGAGTGCATTCTTACTAAAGAATGGCATGCTTGGGACATGCAAGAACTGTAGATCAATCATTAATTAGTTATATAAATAAACACTTTGGAGTGTGATATTAGCATTCCTATTAAACAGCGCCTCTACTGAAATTATACTGTAAAACTGTTTGCATCTCAATCACAACATTCAAGCAATTAAAAAGCATTTATGTTTTTAAAATAAGAAAAGGAAAACCAAGTTCAATGTACAAAAATAAATTGGTAAAATAATTGTTTGTTTGTTCTATTCTATTGTTTTTCGAGCTCTGACGAAGAACAAGATCAAACTCCGGTATATAGGTTACCATGTATTTATATGTTATAGTTATACATAATAATATTGCTCGATTTGGCATATTCATACTGGTGTGTTAAAGAAATATACATTAACTGGTTTTGCTGTTCATACTTTAACTATGTACCTTTCATTAAATATATAAGTACACATATAAAAAGGTTACTTATTAAAGAAATAACTTTGAACCAACCTTGCAGCTAAGTAGAAGCCATCAATGTAGCAAAATGATTCATGACTGTATATTATCGATCATTTTCATCCACATCTGATGTAATCAAATTTTGAGGTTTTATTAACCACACTTTTGAATAACCTTACAGATTTTATATTAATTTGTTTAAAATACGATTTGATGAATGATGAATCCTTAATCTATTTTGATATTTGGACGTTCTACAGAAAAATGCAACGGTCGAGCTGCAAAGAAGTGTTTGCTTTCGTATTGCAATGAATTGCAAGATCAGGTACCCATGTTGTACTAATTTATCCATTTAATGAGCATTTACGTGTGTGTATATTTATGTGTGTGTGTGTGTGTCTATATATATATATATATATATATATATATATATATATATATATATATATATATATATATATATACTGCAATCAAATGCGAGTTATGTTTTGAATTCTGTTTGACTTTGGTCACAATTATTTATTTTATTGTTCCTAATGTACAGTTAATCATTATAGATGGCTCCAGAGAGGGAAAATCCTACAACAGATGCAGAAATGCACATAAAAGATCAAGAAGAAATAATTTGATGTGTATCAATCAAAGTTTTACAGATGGCAGTATCATTCCCTTTGTTTTGACTGCTTGATTCTTGATCTATTTGTGCAACATTTGCATAGGATTGTTGCTGTTTTTCTGAATCTGATTGTTGTTGGAATATCTAAAGTAACATTTCAGGGCAGTATGACCAACTTTCTCGCAGATATGACACTTGGGTCTATTATTGTTGTTCCATCCGCCTCTGCCTCTTCCTCTGTTTGCACCACCACCTCTCTGGTAAGATGATTCAGTTATGTTACTTGTGTTTTGATTTTTTTTCTTGCTTCCTGTGGCAAGATTTGTATTAAGATCGATTTCTTGAATCCTTTTGCTGCTTATTCTTGATTCATGAGATAATAAGATGGCATGGACTTCATCAATAGAAGGAACAACTCTTTGTGTAGTGATAACTGCAACAACTGCCTCATATTCCTCATTTAATCCGTTTAATAAGTAAAGAACATGATCTCCATTAGACACTCTATTGCCTGTAGCTCCGAGTAAATCACACAGCTTCTTAACCTTTGCTATGTACTCTCTCATGTTCAGGTTTTCCGTTTTTATATTTTGAAGTTGTCTTTTATAATGTAAAACCTTTGCCAATGACTGGTTATTGAATTCTTTCTCTATAGTGGTCCATATATCATTGGCAGATGAACATCCAATAACTGTTGGTAACAGGTCTTCACTTATTGAAGATAAGAGCCAAGAATTTATTAATCGATCTTGCCGATGGTACTGAACATATGCTTCATTAGCTATAGTTCTGTTGTCTTGATCAGTAATGAATTTGGCAGGAACATGAGTGGTACCAAGTATAAATCCTTCTAGACCGTAGCCTTGAATGACAGTTTCGACTTGTAGCTTCCATAGCAAGTAGTTTTCTTCTTGTAGTTGAACGGTAATTAGCTGACTTTGATGACTTATACATGTTTTAACTAATTGATGTACAGGTCTAGATGGTGGATTCAGTGGATTTGGTGGGTTTCCTGGATTTGATGCAGCGTCTGTTCCTGTGCCTGATGTAGAAGAAGTGAGCGTGTCCACTATGATGAAAAGATAACAAGAACTTCAAGAAGTTCAAGAATTCTGAATCAAATATCGTTTCCGATCGAAAGTAAGAAATAGCTGATACTCAGAGAGGAGCAACCGAGGGTTTGATGATGAGATAGGTAAGAACAATACAGAAATCTGATGAGAACTCTCTGGCGAGGCTTCAACTGAGTTTTGGTGAGTTTATTTTACTTTCTTGAATTGGATTCCTGGTGATTGATGCAGAATTTCAATAGGTATAGTATGTTTTATCGAGATGTAGCCAAATTCTCAGTAATTTCAGGCATGCACCGATGATCATACTATACTTTATTATCTCAAATGATGAAAACTTAACTGATAAGAAAATTTATACCCAAATGATGAAAACTCTCTGATGGGTATATTATCACTGAAAAACTTACAAGAATTTAATGCCGTTAGGCTCTGGAATGGCTCTGATACCCAATCAAAGTTTTACAGATGAAATATTGTAAAACTAAAAGCAAACTTTTTATTGAACAGAATTGTTTTTCATATATTTACAAGATGCGAAGCCCAGAATATATAAACAATGTTAATTGGGCCATGGGCTAAGATGTTATTGGATATAAGGTAACAGTTTGGATAAATAAAACGTGTGGCTGATGATGATTGTGATGAGCGGTTGAAAGGGTGCCATGTAGGCAATCCGTATGAGATAAGATTAACTCTTCATATGGCCATCGGGTGTGTTTTCTCTTATTCATAATAGTATCGATCCTTACCATGTAATCGGCAACAATAACATTCGGTGTTTCTCCATTTTTCTTTGTATGGCCTCTGCACCACAAATCCTCACTTGTGATAACTCATGAGGAACCACTTTCTTTTTTCTGTCAAAAAACTTAGTAAATCTCAAACTATATTGGATAAAATAATTTTCTCAGACAGACAATGAATGAATTTTATAAGTTATTTTTTCTTACCATATCATCTGCTAGTCTTGCTTACCTCTTTCGGCTCATAGTGTGCGGAACTGTATTCTTTGCTCGTATAGCTTTGTATTTATTGCTTGTCAACTGCAAAAGCAAAATTCATTAAAATTAAATAAAATGGAATGAAAACCTTTCAATTGTAGTCATCAAAATAAATCCAACTACCTCAAACTCTTCCAATAATTTTTCATTGACAAAATCATTCCACTCTTGATATTATCTGGTTTTAACATGTCTACTTTGTTGGAACCATCGGGGCTCCTTGTTGCAACTTTTATAGCTTTAACTAGCCTTAACTTTGATTCTTTCCATCGCTATCCCAACATTTGAAGGAACATATCTCGGTATATGTCATCAACTTGAATCTTACCTGTACAAAGTAAATTCCATATTACTTAAATTATGCTATTGCTAATGTATTAGACATAATAAAACGAAGCTTACATTCATTCGGGGCATGTATTTTGTATATAGTCCAGTTTGAAAGTTTGGCAAAGAGTTTCATATAATTAACTTGTTTTCTTAATCTCATTCCAAGCATTTTCTAAAAGAAATTGCCTTGAAACTGTTATTTTTTATAGGAAAGTTGTGCTACTAATATTTGTTTATTGAAACAGCTCATAGAAAAATGTCAGATAAGGAAATTCAGATATAGAGAAATATGTGATGACCAAGATCGTAAATGTGTTAAGAAATAAATTACAGTACATGTTAATTAATATGAGTAAATGACAATATAAAAAAACATTCATTCAGTATTTCAATAATGGAAAAGATGAATAGTTATAAAAAGGAACAGACTTAAATATGCAATGCAAGAAATTTTGAGAGAAAAAAGGAGATAATGAATCGAATATGGTATGAATCAAATGGCATCATAGCTAGCATGAAGTAACACAGATTTGGGATGCTTTTAATGCATGATTTACGCAAATTTTAATAAAATTATTACTTCACATTGCTTGGAAATCTTTGCGATAAATTAAGAAAATTTTCCGCATAAACTAAAATTAGGTAAAATATTGATATGAGCATTAAAGGAAGGTAGAATCGATAATGAAATAATTACTTTTATAATTATTATAAATTTTGAGGTAACAATAATTTGTATCTTTTTGTACTTGTAAAATTTCTATATCCAATAAATGGTATACCAGTTTAGCGTAAACTAACTAAAATTTTACTAACGACAAAGGTGACATATCGGCTATCATTTCGGATTTACTCAGCATAGCAAATTGTTGTGAAACCTAAACTCGTGACCACTCTAGTTTAAATCCTAAAATGTCATGGAAAATGAAATTGTTTTAAGATGTGAAAAATATAACCAACAGACATCTTAGTACCAAAACTCAAAATCCAATCCAAATAAGTCAACAACGAAAAAAAGAAGAAATGAGCGTGAAGCACAACGAAAGCGTGAAAGAGATTGGATAAATAGAATAAATTAATTCTATAGAACTTGATTTTGTGAAGATTAAAAAAATAAAGTACTCAGATCGAGAAAACCCTTCTTTTATTCTCAATAAACCTTTACTTTAGACATATAAGAATAGTTGGCTTGAAAACACAATTTTGATCAGATTGCAAGGTTCCAAAAATATTTTTACATAAAATGTTGTTGGAAATTTTATGAATTATTTAAAATATGAAATAAGTTTATGATGCCTCCTATTTGTGAATAGTCCCACATCATGGGATTATAAGAAAGGTGCAAGTATTTATACTTGTTTCTAAGAAGTCATGTTGGGGCCTTGGGCTCCCAATGCATGCTTTGTTGTGAGGAGGGAGACCATGTATCATGACAACCACACACGCGCGCGACCGACCGGCCGACCCGGCCCGGCTCGGCTCAGGATTGGGCTTGGGCTTGGGCCTTGGCTATGTGGTGTAGACATTTATATTTTTTGGTCCAGAAAACACTGCATTTTTCGAACTAGTTTTTTAAATACAAAAATATTTCTGAGCCGACTTTTATTATGAAGCGGTAAACTTTTGACCAAGTATTTCGCAGATCCTATTTTCGTCCACAGACCAGTATTTTCGTTCAGCCGTAATCCAGTCTATATATTATCATCATTTGTAGATGAGATTGGAACACGAAAAAAAAACTGTTTTCTCTTCCTCCGCAATTAAAAAAAAATTATTCTTTCAAAAATTTTCAAGCAGCTAAATTCGAAAGTGCAAATCTGCACTGATTTGTTTGTGCAAAGCAAATCGGTTATTCATTTTAGAGAGACTGTTTTATCCTAGAGGCGGCGGCGGAAGTACGAACTGGTTTTGCACCACCGACCAGATCGTCGAATCGTCTTCAAGAAAGCGACAAAGTACGTGACTCAGCCATTGTTTCCCAACAATTTGAAGACGATTAGAAACAATGGCTTCGACAACAACCATAGATGATGCTGCTCCTTCCTCTGCGTTCCAGATCCCATTGGTGATTGCTGCCCCGTTTCATTTTGAAGGTCAACACTTCAAACGATGACGTCAGAAAATGGAGTTCTACCTGACGATGAGGAAGGTGGCTACTGCTCTGACCACCGACAAACCGCAGCTGCCAAATAAGCCTGACGGAGATGATGAAGCGCAGATGACATCCTGGACTGAACAATCAAAGCAGTTGCAGAACTGGACTGAACAGGATTATCTGTGCAAGAATTTTATTCTGAACGGACTGAGCGATGATCTGTATGATTACTATAACTCAGAGGACAAGACAGCAAAGCAGATCTGGGAAGCACTGCAGAAGAAATACGATACAGAGGAGGCAGGGGCAAAGAAGTATGTTGTAAGCCGCTATCTCAAGTACCAGATGACAGACGATAGGTCAATAGAGATGTAGTCTCATAAGCTGCAGAAAATAGCTCATGAGATCATCTCCGAAGGTATGGTTTTGGATGAACAGTTTCAAATTGCTGTTATTATTGACAAACTGCCCCCAGGTTGGAAAGACTTTAAAAATTTCTTACGGCATAAGACAAAGGAATTTTCTTTAGAGAGTTTGATCACTCGCCTTCGCATTGAGGAGGCGACACGCAAACAGGACCAGAAAGAGGAAGTGTTGTTTGTTTCAAACAACAACACTAAAAAGACCAAACCAGCAGTTCTGAAACCAAACCAGAAGTCTTTTAAGAATCAGAACAGACGCAACAAACAGAATGGGAATCCGCAAGGAAACCCAAAAGGACAGCAAAAATCAGCCCAAAAGAATGACTCTGGACAGTTGTTTCTATGTTACAACTGTGGAAAACCAGGTCATATGGCACGAAAGTGTCGGAACAAGCCTAGCTCTGTACCACAGGCTAACTTGACTGAGGAGGAGCCTCTTATGGCTATGATTACTGAGATTCACCTTGTTAGTGGATCAGAGGGTTGGTGGGTAGACACTGGTGCTTCTCGCCATGTCTGCTATGATCGTGCTATGTTTTCCACATACATGGCTGCTGATGATCAGAAAGTGTTGCTGGGAGATTCTCACACCGCTAAAGTTGCAGGGATTGGAAACGTGGAGATCAAGTTTACCTCTGGAAAAACTGTGATCCTCAAAGATGTTTTGCATACTCCAGAGATGAGGAATAATATGGTGTCTGGCTACCTCTTTAATAAGGCAGGGTTTACCCAATTTATTGGGGCTGATTTGTATACCATAGTGTATAAGGGAAACTTTGTAGGAAAGGGTTATGCTTGTGAGGGAATGTTTAAATTAAATGTTGAATCGAATAAAGTGAATTATTCTGCTTATATGTTGCGTGATTTTAATATTTGGCACTCTAGATTATGTCATGTTAATAAACGGATAATTCATAACATGAGCACTCTAGATATGATACCTAAGATAGCAGAATCTGAATCTGATAAATGTGAATTCTGTACACAAGCAAAAATCACAAAGAAACCTCACAAATCTGTTGATAGAGAATCTGAACCCTTAGACTTGATTCATTCTGACATATGTGAACTTGATGGCACATTAACTAGACATGGACATCGTTATTTTATCACTTTTATCGATGATTGTTCTGATTTCACATATGTTTATCTTATGAAAAATAAAAGTGATGCTTTTGACATGTTTAAAACATTCAAAACTGAGATTGAAAATCAAACAAATAGGAAAATCAAGAGATTTCGTAGTGATAGAGGAACAGAATATGAATCTAATTCAATTCTGGACTTCTATAAATTACATGGTATTGTACGTGAGAGAACTTCACCCTATTCACCTGAAATGAACGGTAAAGCTGAAAGAAAAAATAGGACTTTTACCGAATTAGTAGTTGCCATCCTACTAAATTCTGGTGCAGCAAAACATTGGTGGGGTGATATTTTATTGACTGTATGTTATGTCCTAAATAGAATCCCTATATCTAAGAATAAAATTTCACCTTATGAAAATTTAAAGAATCATAAACCCAATGTCTCATACTTTAGAACTTGGGGTTGTCTAGCATATGTTTGCATTCCAGGCCCTAAGAGAATAAAATTGGCAAGTAGAGCATATGAATGTGTATTTGTAGGCTATGCTATTAATAGCAAAACATATCAATTTTATGATATAAATGCACATAACATAATTGAATCAAATGATGCCGATTTTTATGAAACTAACTTTCCTTTTAAATTAAGGAATAGTGGGGGCACATTAAGTACGCCTATTAGAACAGAACTTAATAAAAGTTCTGAAGTTGAACCTAGAAGAAGTAAAAGAGCAAGAACCGTAAAAGATTTTGGTTCAGATTTTAGCGCTTTTACTATAGAGGAGGATCCCTTAAACCTCCAAGAGGCCTTATCTTCATTAGATGCCGATTTCTGGCGAGAGGCTATAAATGATGAGATGGATTCTCTTGAATCCAATAAGACTTGGCATTTGGCAGATTTACCCCCTGGTTGTAAATCTATAGGCTGTAAATGGGTACTTAAAAAGAAACTAAAACCTGATGGTACTATAGATAAATACAAAGCAGGACTAGTAGCTAAAGGTTTTAGACAAAAAGAAAATATAGATTTCTTCGATACTTTGTCACCTGTAACTAGAATAACATCCATTCGAGTATTAATCTCACTTGCTTCCATTCATAATTTACTAATACACCAAATGGATGTTAAAACTGCTTTTTTGAACGGTGAATTAGACGAAGAAATTTACATGGACCAGCCTGAAGGATTTGTAGTACATGGTCAAGAACATAAAGTATGCAAATTAGATAAATCATTATATGGTTTAAAACAAGCACCTAAACAATGGCATGAAAAATTTGATAACTTAATCATTTCAAATAATTTTAAAGTTAATGAAAGTGACAAATGCGTTTATTACAAATTTGAGAATGACATTTGCACAATTATATGCCTTTATGTAGATGACCTACTCATCTTTGGGTCAAACATTCATGCCATAAATTCAGTCAAATCCTTATTAAGTGCCAATTTTGACATGAAAGATCGAGGTGAGGCGAGTGTAATCCTTGGTATTAAAATTACTAGGTCAGAAAAGTGAATTTCTTTGGATCAGTCTCATTACATTGAGAAGATACTAAAGAAATATAATTACTTTGACTGTAAACCTGCATGTACACCATACGATCCAAGTGTAAAGTTATTTAAGAACACTGGTGAAGGTGTAAGACAGTCTGATTATGCGAGCATCATTGGCAGCCTTCGGTATGCCACTGATTGTACTAGACTCGACATTTCCAATGTCGTGGGATTATTGTGCAGGTTTACCAGTAGACCTAGTATAGAGCATTGGCATGCTATTGAAATGGTCATGAGATACCTTAAACGAACCATGAACCTTGAATTACATTATGAGAGGTTTCCAGCTGTACTTGAAGGATATTCTGATGCAGACTGGAATACCTTATCTGATGATTCTAAAGCGACCAGTGGCTATATATTTAGCATCGCTAGAGGAGCTGTTTCTCGGAAATCCAAGAAACGGACTATTTTGGCTCAGTCTACTATGGAGTCTGAAATGATAGCACTAGCCACAGCTAGTGAAGAGGCAAAGTATTTGAGAAACCTGCTAGCTGAGATTCCCTTATGGGAAAAACCGATACTGGCTGTGTTAATACATTGCGATAGTACCGCGGCTATTGCAAAAGTTCAGAACCGTTATTATAACGGTAAGAGACGACAAATACGTCGAAAGCACAACATGGTTAGAGAATTTCTTTCCATAGGTACTGTTAGAGTGGATTACGTACGTAGTGAAGAAAATTTGGCTAATCCTTTGACGAAAAGACTGTCAAGAGAGAAAGTCCACAATTCTTCTAAAAGAATGGGACTATTGCCCTTAGATTGTTGAGTCACACACAATGGTAACCCGACCTAAATGACTGGAGATCCCAAGAAATAGGTTCAATGGCTAAAAACAAGTTGTATAGTGATAGAAGTTGAACATGTTATATGAATAAACTAAGAAGCATGTATTCCTGAAGTGATAGAGGATGAGTTAATAGAAACTCTTAATAAGATCTATACTCTATTTGGAGTGGAGTACCTACCTTTAGGAGTACTCTTGATAGACTCACCTATGTGAATGTGGAAATGTGGTCGTTTCCTATGGAATTTTTTGGGCAAAACTTCTAGAGCGTTCACTAAACTGGGATAGACGTGCATGGCCATAAACGCACGGGCTTATTTGATTGCACTATAGAAAAGACTGTGTGTGGTTTGATGTCAGGAATAGAGTTCAAGACTATGTGTCACTCTAGTAAAAACTCAATCTTATTCACTACGCAAAGGTTCAAGTCGGATGACACCTTTGTTTATGCACAGTCTTACGTTTTTAGAAACTGCTCGATAATATTTTAAAAAATTCAAGTGGGGTATTGTTGGAAATTTTATGAATTATTTAAAATATGAAATAAGTTTATGATGTCTCCTATTTGTGAATAGTCCCACATCATGGGATTATAAGAAAGATGCAAGTATTTATACTTGTTTCTAAGAAGTCATGTTGGGGCCTTGGGCTCCCAATGCATGCTTTGTTGTGAGGAGGGAGACCATGCATCATGACCACCACACACGCGCGCGACCGACCGACTCGACTCGACCCGGCCCAGGATTGGGCTTAGGCCTTGGGCCTTGGCTATGTGGTGTAGACACTTATATTTTTTGGTCCAGAAAACACTGCATTTTTCGAACCAGTTTTTTAAATACAAAAATATTTCTGAGCCGACTTTTATTATGAAGTGGTAAACTTTTGACTTAGTATTTCGCAGATCATATTTTTCTCCACTGACCAATATTTTCGTTCAGCCCTAATCCAGTCTATATATTATCATCGGTTGCAGACGAGATTGGAACATAGAAAAAAAAAACTGTTTTGTCTTCCTCCGCAATAAAAAAAATTTATTCTTTCAATAATTTTCGAGCAGTTAAATTCGAAAGTGCAAATCTGCCCTGATTTGTTTGTGCAAAGCAATCGGTTATTAATTTTAGAGAGGTTGTTTTATCGTATAGGCGGCGGCGGAAGTACGAACTGGTTTTGCACCACCGACCAGATCGCCGAATCGTCTTCAAGAAAGCGACAAAGTACGTGACTCAGCCATTGTTTCCCAACAAATGCTTTGCTGTGACTAGGTTTCCATTTGAAAAACAACATGATAGTGATACGGTTATAAGGTGAACATGCAGAAGACCCAAAATGACAATTCATGTGCCAAAAACATACTTAGAATATAAATAAGCATTGGTCAGATGCAGCTAGGGGAATTCGGTTATGAGAATCGTGCAGTACAAACTTTTAGCTTTTATTTTCTTTTAATGAAATTCTGTTCAAATTTGTATGCAAGGTTGTTACATAGGTATAGAGTATGCCAACTGTCAAAAGTTGTTAGAGCTCGGCTATATATAGATAGTATGTAAGGAAAATATATAAAAGTGTTTTAAGCAAATTTCTCTCTGTTTCTATTCTCTTTGAATTCATCCATGCCTTCTTCCCCTCTTTCTTTATTGCAAATTCTCCCTACTTAACCTTGTTTTCCCAGCCTCTCTTCCTCTTCTCCATTGATTCTTCATCTTCCTTGTCTAAACCCTGTTGTGTGCATATCAGATAGTATGATGCAAGAGAACTTTGAGGCCTTAGTTGTCAAGAAATTATAAAGAAAAGCTATGTAGACCTGCTTTGGTTTGTTAAGCTACGACTGTAATTCTGCCAACTTTTGAACTGTATTTCCCTTTGCTATCGTAAAGAAGTTATACCGTTAGCAAAAGCTGCACATGTCTAGCAATTTACCCAAACTCATTTAGACAAAGTTTATCATTTCCTGTACTGTTGTGAGGCATTTGATGTCCTATATACATCTAGTCAAAGTTTATCCTTAGCAAAAAATTCAAATTTTTTAATTAACATCAACCGCTACTGCAAAAGACGCTAAAAATTTATTTAGAATATATAAGATAGTAGAAATTTCTATTTCCGATTAATTCTCGATTGATCTCTGTTTCATATTGACTGCACAACATCCATTCAGCTTTTTTTTCTTTCTACCATGATTGTCCATAAAATTATTTAGACTTAAGTTTAACGTGTTAAATATAAAGCAATTGGTAACTGAAATCAATAATATAACCAAAATATTGACAATTAAGACATCATGATCTAACTAAACAAATTTGAATGTGATGGTAGTTCGGATTGTAGACAGTCAGCAGGGGTAACGCCTCTTTTAAGACACCGGTTTATAAGAAAGTTGCATTTTTAAAAGATTAAGACACCAGTTTATAAAATAGATTAGTGCACGGTAAGTATGGCTCAGTTTGATACATTGAATAGCTCACAGGTACCAAAGAGTGAGACTTTTAAATGGCAGGATCAAGAACGAACAAAAGAAGTGTTGAATTGTAGAATTTGCAAGGAAATGAACAAACAATGTAAGCACACAAAAAAATGTGAATGGCATTAATGATTAGTTACAGGAACTAATTACACAAATTAATATGAAATGTATATGCTAAGAAATGCATGTACAAATTTACAAGAAACTGAAATATATACAAGATATTTACGCACCTATCATGGAAAACAAGAACTAAAGATAAAATGATACACGCTGTAAAACTGTAGGTAAGTATTGCCTGGAATTTAGAGTTAATTGTAGAAGTATACAAACCGGGTATAAGATTTGTGCAATAATAAAAATGTATTTGGGGCAGGAATAGCACTAACAGAGAATCGTATTTGCAAGAAAATGGCAACAAGAATGACAAGTAATTGAAATAACAAGTAATTAAGCAATAAGATCAAAGGACCTAGGCTATATATCGAGTAATTATTTGTATAAGTTTTGATCCTCGCAAACCATGCACTGAACTTCAATCATAATGATCGTGCCATGCTCCCACATTATCATGCATTTGTGCCAAGTTTTTCAGTCAGTATGTATCTAACTCTCGTGTTAATAATAATATTGTGGTTCAGATATCGTACGTTTCATGCCACAAAACAGAGCTTTGTTTGTCCATATGCAACGAACTATGTAACATTTGCTGTTGTTGCAGACTATTTGGGTTTGGTGCTTATAAAGCTACATGTACTGATGTTTTGTCAGTATCATTGCTGCTTGTTAAATCTTTTTAGCTAGCAACTTACCGTATATGCACTAAAATAGGACTTCAAGTATCTATCGTGCACAACTGACCCAATTGCTACTGATAAAATGGAAGTAAGTCCATATATAAATCTGACATTTCTTTTTTTATTTGAAGAAAATATAAATCTGACAATAACTTAATTTAAATGTTGGAGAGAACTGAAGATGTTCAAGGCTCATCCAAAACTTTTATTATAACATTTTTATTTATGCTAGCTGCAGCCTACATACTACATCGAAAATTTGAAACACCCTTTGCCCTTCATTTAGATGTACCAAATCCAAATCCATCAATAATACTGACATGAGCACATAACTCTCATCTCTAAGACTGGTGAATTATTAACTGGATTGTTAATTAGGTTCAAACTTCAAACATAGTATGATATTAGAGAACAACATGAGCTTATTCAGTTATTCGATTCTTCGTGGCATGTTAAGCTTGATATCACAGAACATATTTCAAAGCTGCATTCTCGTCTGCTCTTCAAGGTTCTCTTGTGTTAGATTCAATGTCAGTCTTACATCACAAAATTTAATTGCTGATTAGAAATTTGGAACCAATCATACTAGGAAATAATACAAAAAATAAATGGTTGACATGAGCTTAGAACTGGGAACTGCAGAATTGATGCCCACTTATGACTGCTAGCTTATGGAGTTTATTGAAAATCTGAAAAGAAGTAATGAGAGTGCAAAATTTAAACATGCAGGTTCTTCATTCAAGGCACAAGTTTGCTATTAGTTAGCCGAAATGATTACAGAAGCTAGCATCACACACATGCGAACAATTAAATGATAAACGATAGTTTACACAATAATAATTTGAAAAGTGCATAACATGCAACTCAACATGGCCGTGAACAAATAGCCTTCCACGCAATTATATTTTTATCCCTTGAGTACATCAACTGAATTTTGCTTGGAAATTGTTATTCAATTCAAACAGGGACCAATAACATGAACCATAAGCTTGACCCAAATAAGAAAAACTAAATTTCATTGACTTATAGAACACTCATTAATATTCCAATTTTGCAATATCTTTCACAGTTGTCTGATAGCATTCAAACGGACTGATTTTTTGCTATTTTCGCACTTTATCAATTTGTCTTTAGAAATTTGAGCAATTTTTCTTAATTTGTAATGGGCAGTGCCACTTTTTTTTGTTTGAAAGCAGTTTTCTTCTTTTTCTTCTCTCTAATGACAGAATTTAATTATTCTCTAAGGATCAAAAAGCAGAAAAATAAAGTTTCCTTCTTTTTCCTTTTTCATCCATTTTTCTTGAGCATCTCACCTTTCCCTTTTCAAATTCCAACCAATTTCTATCTCGGTCTCTTTGTGAAATTGTTTGAAAACACTGTTTTCTTTAATTTATAAGAACAATTGTTGTTGGATAAACAATAATGTTTTACTCTTGAAAAATGAAAAAACAGTCAAAAGTGTTGATTTGTGATTAGTTATGTCTTTTAGTTTCAAGAGTCATGTCTATTAAGTATTGTGTCTATTAGTGAAAAGTCGTGTCTATTTACGAAGGGTCGTGTCTATTAGTGAAATGGACCCATGCGGTTTCTATCACTCAAAATGATCCGCTTTCTATATGGGCTCATATGTTTATATTTGGGCTGCTCTATTTGTTTCAAGCCCATTGCAACTGTACTGCTATATAATATAGCACAGACCGTGTACATTATTTTTATCTTACAGTTTAAATCAAACATTCAGCTATTTCTACTTAATACAAATTCTTGCTGTAAGAAACTTTTATATTACACTTTGATTTCTTACATGGTATCGAAGCCTCAAGTGCCCAACGGCTTACACTGAGACGCTTTACTGCTGATTGAAAGGAGAAGTAGTTTGTGGTCTCCTCAGATTTGATATCATCATCGGAGAGCTACCTTCCAGATCGTACAGCGACTGTTCTTATCAGGATTGTGCGTGCCAGGCCGGAATTCACATTCACGGCGGCTACAACAATCATTTTTCTGATCATCGGAGACTATTATTCTCGTCATCTGATTTCTTGATACAGGGGTGTTGATTCTTGCATTCAAAAGAAAACAAGAACTGCACCTGCTTCCTGTTCTCTCACGTCTTTTCTTGCATAGGCTGCTACCCACACCTTCAGGTAGCCTCGCCAAAAGAATTCTTCATCTTTTTCAACCATGACTGGATCTAGCAACAACCAGTCTACGGCAAACTCTGGAATAGGCACTGTTGACGCCAATCCTCCTCCCCCAATCCTTGTCAAACCAAAAAGTCAAGTTATCACCATCCCTCTCGACGAAGAGAACTTTCTCTTGTGGAAATTCCAAATTGAGACAGCCTTGAAGGGATACGACCTCCAAGATTATGTCAATGGAACCAGACCTGTGCCACCTGCCATGATAGTCAACAAAGATGGGATAATGATCGGTAATCCTGAGTATATTCACCATCAGAAACAAGATAACCTATTGTCATCATGGTTATTATCCTCTATTAGTGCAAATTTACTATCACAAGTCATAGGTTGCAGTACCTCGCATGAAATATGGACCACAATACAGCAGATTTTTAATTCTCAGTCATCCGCAAGAATTATGCATTATAGAAGAGAATTTCAGAACTCAAGAAAGGGTGATATGTCAATGAGAGAGTACATTTCAAAGGTCAAGACTCTATGCGACAAACTTAAGGCAGTGGGACATCAGATTTTAGATAATGAACAGATTCTTACGTTGACAAATGGACTAGACGATGAATATGAATCACTAGTTACATTTATTGCTACGCAATCAGTCTTACCAGACATACAAACTGTGTACTCAGCTTTATTAGCCCACGAAGGCAGAGTAGAACAGAGGAAAGCTATCCAGAATGATTTCAGCATAAATCTTGCCTCGACATCAAGAAATAACAATCAAGAAAGAAACATACCTGGCTTTGGCAGAGGTAATAACCAGGGACAGAGAGGGAATCCAAACCAGAGAGGGAGAGGAAGAGGCAGATCCAACAATGCTCCAAGAGTCAAATGTTAAATATGCGACAAGCCTGGACATGCAGCAAACAGATGTTACTTCAGGTTCAACACCGATGTTAATAATGCACAGCAACCACAATTCAATCAAAGAAATGCTAATGCAAACTTGGCACAAGCAAACCAGATCAGGTCCAGTGGAGAAAATTCTGCAACTACAAGCAGCATTGATGAGTCAAGCAAGATTGAGGATGTTAACAGTGAAGATTGGTTCCCAGATTCTGGTGCAACCAACCAAATCACTAACAACCTGCAGAACTTAAATCTTGGCAACAAAAATTACTCAGGTACGCAAGTTATTCACACATGCAATGGTGAAACCATGAATATATCTCACACTGGAACAGGTTTTGTTAAGGGAAAAAGAAAACTCTTCCTTAATAATTTATTTAGAGTTCCAAATGTCAAGAAAAACCTGATCAGTGTGTCACAATTCACTAACGATAACAAGGTATATTTTGAGTTTCACCCCAACTAATGCCTTGTTAGAGACTCTCTAAACAAGAACATATTATTACAGGGTAAACTGGACAATGGCCTATACAGGTTCAGCAATTTGCAATCAAAACTGGACAATGCAAATAGTAATTGGTGTTGTAATGCTAGTATTCAGTTTTCTTATGTCAAAAATGTAACTGATACTGATAATCCTGACTGTAATAGTGCTACTGATAATGACTCTGAAAATAACCATGTCTATAATGATCTCGACATTTGTCACTGCAAGTTTGGACATCCTAGTTATGATATTGTGATAAGAATTCTGAATGATAATAAAATTCCTTATAATCACACACCTGTTTCTGGAATTTGCACACATTGCCAAATTGGCAAAAGCCATAAATTACCTTTCAGCAGATCGAAAACTGTGTACAGCAGACCACTTGAATTGATAACTGCAGACCTATGGGGTCCTGCACCAATATCCTCAAGACAAGGCCACAGGTATTATCTATCTATTGTAGATGCCTATAGTCGATATACATGGATTTTCTTTCTAAAAGCCAAGTCAGACACACATAATGTTATGCTACAGTTCATTAACTTCGTTGAGAGACAAATGAACTACAACATAAAAGTCATTCAAACAGATGGGGGAAGTTGAGTTTTTTCCCTTAAAAGGCTATTTTAACACAAAAGAAATCATACATAGAACCACTTGCCCCTACACATCTGAGCAGAATGGCATTGTAGAAAGAAAACACAGGCATATAACTGAAACAGGATTGACTTTACTATCTAAAGCATCTATACCATTAAAGTACTGGACTGAGGCATTTGAAACTGCAGTATACTTGATAAACAAAATGCCAACTAAAGTCCTACAACACAAATGCCCTTATGAAATGTTATATGAATGCAAACCTGACTACAAAATCATGAGAACATTTGGTTGTTTATGTTTTCCATGCCTCAGACCCTATAACACCCATAAGCTATCCTTAAGATCAAGCAGATGCACCTTTATGGGTTATGGCAACAATCAAAAGGGTTACAAATGCATGGATGATAAGGGTAAGGTTATAATTTCTCGTCATGTTATGTTTAATGAGATTGTGTTTCCTTTTGCAGAAAAAGGAAACACAAATAAGCAAGCTAATGATCAAACAAGAATGATGATGAGAAATATACCAACTCTATCAGAATATACAATACACACAAATGAAGATGAAGCACCACAACCAGCATCTACCACTCCAACTGTATCTAGCACAAGGTCAGGGTATAGCTCAAGTGATCACATGACAGATGATGATCAGCCACAAAATAATGACACGAACAATCAAGTGAATTATGGGGATGATACTACTACTTCTGATGTAAGCAGTAGTGACACAGAAGAAACTCAACCACAAGCTAGACATCATATGATTACTAGAGCTAAGAGTGGTATTTTCAAGCCTAAGATTTACAATGCTGCTGTAAAAGACACAAAAGACATCAAACAGACAGTTGAACCAACTACATATGATCAAGCAATAAGATACAAACAATGGTGCGACGCTATGGATGAAGAATACCAAGCCCTAATCAAAAATAAAACCTGGACTTTAGTCAATGCACCCAAGAATAAAAATATTGTGGGATGCAAGTGGACCTATAAGTTAAAGAAAGATGCAGAAGGAAATGTATGCAAACATAAGGCAAGGCTCGTAGCTAGAGGATTTTCCCAACAGTATGGGTATGATTTCAAGGAGACTTTCTCACCAGTGGTCAAACCCACGACTATCAGAATAATTCTAACTGTTGCTCTCTACAATGGATGGGATATAAGACAATTGGATGTATGTAACGCATTCTTAAATGGTGACCTAAACGAAGATGTGTACATGCAACAACCAGCAGGCTATGTATGCAAAGGCAAGGAGAATTATGTTTGCAAGCTACACAAAGCTATCTATGGTCTAAAACAAGCCTCTAGAGCTTGGTACATGAGACTGAAAAACACTCTTACAACCATGGGGTATAGGGCAACTGTTTCAGATAGCTCTTTATACACAAAAATCATCAACCAAAGCACCACTTACATTTTGGTGTATGTAGATGACATACTTACGACAGGGAATGACAAAGAGGAAGTTGATAAGGTGGTGACTAAATTAAATCAGACCTTTGCTATCAAAGACATGGGAGAAGTGACTTATTTCTTAGGCATACATGTTCAGAGGAAAACCAGGTCAGAAATATTTCTATCTCAAAAGAAATATGCATCAGAAATCTTAGCAAGGGCAAACATGGAAAAAGCTAAGTCTATTACAACTCCTATGATGAGTAACTTAAGGCTATCAAAACACGACGGTGAAGCCATGGAAAACTGCAAACAATATCGTAGCATTGTGGGTGCTCTACAGTACTTAACTATAACCAGACCAGAGATTTGTTACAGTGTCAACAAGGTGTGTCAATTCATGGCGAACCCGCTAACTAAACACTGGATTGCAGTCAAACGTATTCTACGATATTTACAAGGAACCCTAGACTACGGCATCACTATACAAGCAGGTAAAAATATCAATTTAAATGCTTACAGTGACGCTGACTGGGCGAACGATCCAGATGATCGTCGATCAACTTCTGGATACTGTCCGTTCATGGGACCCAACCCAATCTCTTGGTGCACGAAGAAGCAATCGACAGTGTCTCGATCTAGCACCGAAGCAGAATATAGGGCCATAGCGTCGGCAACTGCTGAAATCGTTTGGGTAGAAGCCCTAATCAGGGAATTAGGGTTACAGTGTTCAACGAAGCCGAGGCTTTGGTGTGATAACAAAAGCACCGTCTCTCTCTCAATCAACCCCATCCAGCACTCTAGAACGAAGCACATCGAGATTGATCTCCATTACGTGAGGGAGAAGACTGAAGCTGGAGAGTTGGAGATCAGACACATCCCAGCATTTCACCAAAAGGCAGATATCCTGACGAAGGCGTTATCAAGACCTAATTTTGAGAGATTAAGGATGGAGCTTAAAGTCTCTGGTGGCGGCGTGGAAAATACTAAAGTCTATCACTCAAAATGATCCGCTTAAAGTCCCTAGCTCATTTTGACGGGGGGTATTAGAATATAAGACCCATGCGGTTTCTATCACTCAAAATGATCCGCTTTCTATATGGGCTCATATGTTTATATTTGGGCTGCTCTATTTGTTTCAAGCCCATTGCAACTGTACTGCTATATAATATAGCACAGACCGTGTACATTATTTTTATCTTACAGTTTAAATCAAACATTCATCTATTTCTACTTAATACAAATTCTTGCTGTAAGAAACTTTTATATTACACTTTGATTTCTTACAAAATGGTGTCTATTAGTATGTGTAAGGGTGTTTAGTCCACTATATATATAGTGGTGGTCATTTTTTATTGGAGGCAATGAAGATTGAAGTTGAAAAGAATTATAAGAAGTATTCTTCCTCTAAATAAAATCATCTACTCTCCTCTTCTTCGATTAAACAAATTGGTATCAGAGTCTAGGTTAAAACTATGACATTTTTATTCTTGTTATTGTTCGTTCTCACAAAAGAAAACTTCAAAAAGTGGAGTATTAGAAAGAAAGAAGAGTTAATCTCCAAAGGACACTCAGTTTATTTTCTGCTATAAGTAGTTTACATTGCTTAACTTGGTGTCGCAGTGTCCACCACGTATGTTCCATACTCCGATTGTTTTCCTCATCATCAGACAGATGGAGGAAAAGGAAATGCTATTTTCGTACTCCTTAGCCCATAGCCGTGTGGAACAGAGGCAGGAGTGTTGTTTTCCTTATCTTGACTCGGCACAAAGGAGTCTACAGGCGGGGGTTTATAGGCAGCGGGAGGACGGATTTGCGGATAGGGATTATTGCGAGGTGGAGGAGTTTTTTCAACTCTCCCTGAAGAAGAATTTGTTGCTAGGTTCGGCTCCAACTGGAAAGAATCATACGTGGAATTTTGCATGGGAGTTTGCTTTTGAGGTTCATTAGTAAACTCAACAGATGCATGTGATGTTATTGCAAGTGGTAACATTATAATACCCAATGTTTCATTTATTATTCCACTTGGTCCTTTCACTGATTCTGCTTGTTTGCCAACCAATTGTTCATAGTTATTGTGTGCAAGCTTCTTGTACTACCTTGCCTTCATCAATAATCTCCTGCCTTTCCTTGCTATCTTTGTCACTTTCTTGGATAATCACTTGCTTTATCATTTGACTTATTTTATCAGCTTCAGTTATTATTGGATAATCACTTCCTATACAATTATTGTTTTAATTTTTTTGTTCTTTTGTACTTTTTTCTTTTTTTCTTTTTTGGTTTAGTCTACTCATTCCTAAAGCGGGTGTCTGTTAAAATGAAATTTCAAAGAAGGTAGCTGTTAAAGTTCCGTAATTTTACAAAATCTGGTCTTAAATATCTTCAGACCATTTAATGTACATTTTTTTACAAAATCCGTAATGTTATCAGATTTTATACAATTTATGTAGCTCACAGGTTTACAATTTATATTTTGTAAGCGATCGCTTACAACTATTCCTGCTTTTTTGTATGAAATCGCTTAGATTTCATACAATTTATGCAGCTCATAGGTTTACAAACGCAATTGAAAAAAACAAGTAAACGCATTTGAGCAAACTCAGAAAAGCATAATAACAAGTAAAAAGCATAACTATGAACGGACATGACATAACTGTAAAAGGCTGGAAGGCGCTCTTCAACCATGCGACTGCTTCCATGGAAAAATCACTTGGTTTTTCATGACTTTCATCAATAAGACTAATGCTGCCCTCTCTTGATATAAACAGAGATCAAACTAATCTTGCGAATAACAGGCGGGACATAACTATAAAAATCTGAACTTCCTATTATAAATAATACATGCTAGAAAACCACTACAGTTGCATCACAAAAGCTGCTGCTACATGATAGATATAGTTAGAATACATTCTATATGTTGAAAAACTGTAATAACCAAAGCAGTGAACACTTGTACATTTGTTACTGTGCGTTCAAGTTCCAATATATAACTTCACTAATGTGTCATCTTTATTTATATTCCACATTTTTAATATTATTTTTTAATTAGATATTCAACCAAAAATGTACATTGTTCATGTCCAGGTTCCATTCTTTACCTAGCTAAAGTATGAACGCTAAAGAAATCAACTAAAACTACATTCCTTGAAATTCTGGCGGAAATATTAGGGGTTGGGATTCGGGAGATTGGCTCGTCGTCAAGGAACGCAGGAACGGAGAAAACGATTGGCTCGCCGTCGCAGGAACGGCGGAAAATATAGCGATAAGATCTGAGATTCGGGAGATGTTGAAAATCTGATACGAGATGTTAAGAGCGCCTGGCGAAGGGCGACGACGACGGGCAACGGCGGAGGTAGCGTTCATATTAGGGTTGAGATGGGAATGAATTTTGTAGCGGGCGAAGAGAATAGGGTTGAGATGGAGATGATGTAATTCTTAATGTTACGTTTTGAACTTTAAATACGAGATTCAATATAAGTCAGAATTTATTGAAACAAGAAATGTTCGAATCTATTGAACTATAAATTTCTGATGAGAAGGGAAAATCAAGATTTCATCTTGTAGATTGTGAGTTATGTCCAAATTAATTTTTCATAAAATCGTTATAGAATCGTTTATAGATCATAAAGATTTGTTAAATAAAATAAAGGGATTTTAAAATAAACTGAATATCAATTTAACTTGAAACTGGAATTATCAAGTTTAAAATCCAAAATAGTCTATTTTGAAGTTATGTGAGATTCTTTTCAAGTATATATGATTATAATTTATTTTTCAAAGAATTTGAATGTTTTGATTTAAATTATATTTTATCGATTTAATTGAATATTGAAAAATAGTCATTTTGTAAATGATCTCGGACTTCGATGAAATCAGTTTCATTGGATTCAGAATAGTAAATAGCTGTAAGATTTCGATAAAATAAATAGATTCCTACTTCAATTAATTTGCACGCTTTAATTTGATCGCGCGTGGTAAGCTATACGGCTTCGAATTCGAAATCGAATCTGGTCTAGAAGTAAACTTCTATTGTTCAAGATTTTAAATTTGTGAGTGTTATGAGATTGTTATGCCTTTTACGGCGAACTTTTTTTGTTCTTTTGGAAGCTAGAAAGTTGAGGCCCTGAATTGTTGTGTGATATTTTTAGCATAATGTTTACTTGAATTTGTTGAAGCGTGTAAAGATCTTTGCTTTATGAATGATATGATTTAAAGCTGTCTGTATAGCTTCTTTTTTTTTTTTTTTTTTTTTTTTTTTTTTTTTTTCTTGTTTTTACCTTACTCTAATAAACTCTTTTTAAATGCATTAAAGTTTCTAATACATAAAACAGAAGCAGGAGAAGGTATCTCCTCTAATTTACACTCATCATCTCTGAAGTGATGAGAAACAAACAATCAAAGAACGTAATACATTTCATGTATCCAAAAACTGCATACCCAACAGCATATACATTCGCGCACAAAGCCCACAGACCATCTCCACCAAAATCCCATGAATCAAAAACCACCTCATCATCATATGCAGTCTTGGCTTTCACTCTAAACGGAACAAGGTCATCCCTACAAAGAGGGCACACAACCCCTCCGAACTCAAACCATCTATCCAAACACGACCTATGAAACAAATGCCTGCACTTCAGTTCTCTAATCTCATCCCCTTCATTAACATCGCACAGACATACAATGCACTCAATCTTCTCTTCGGACTCTTTCTTGCTGTGCCGAGATATGTTGAGAATCTTGTCACAAAACGACATGAAGTGGTCGAACCGAACGGACTTGGGTTGAATAATGAAGGAAGATTCCGGAAAGCAACTGAAATGGTTTAGAGATATTAGAAGTTGGATGACGGGCACGATCAAGAAGAATGAAATGGTGAAGAAGGGTAAGAGAAGTAAGAAGATTGCCAAGGACAATACTTGATTTTTAAAACACATTGCTGAATGATCAGGAGGTAACATTGAAGTATATATAACCCTCCATTTATAAAGAAAGCGTGCATGGTACATGCTTAGCCTATTATGGTTGAATTAACAAATGCAGAGACCTACAAAATAAGGACCAATTAGTTGGTACAGACTAATACAGATAACTATACTAGTAGGCCTGTTAGATTCATTTAATTGTAATTGCAAAAGAAAGAAGTAGAAGTTGGATATCTACTGTAATTCAGGTATGAAGAAAAACCAATGCATGGTACATTTGCATTGTCCTTTTCCTGACAGACGCAATCTACTGTAATTCAGGTATGAAGAAAAACCAAAGTTGGATATCTCCATTTAGTGTGAATTCACTTTTACTGTATATAATGAAACGGTCTGCATCTTTTGTGGGTGTGTGAGAGCAGCATGTACAATGTGGTTTTGACATTGGATTGGAATTCCAACATAAAAAGCTCATAAGAACTGACATACAACTACAAGCTATAAATATGTCGGTAACCTGAGTTAACTCATAAGTACTTTTTTTATTCTTTTTTTCTTCTTAAAACATACTTGGTAGAGTAGCAAATCAAATCCCTTGTACCTAAAATCATCTGTCACACTATACATAACTAATCAGAACCCCATGATTTCCATTTTTTTACAATTAAGCTTTTGTTTTTTCTTTAACTTAATTACAAAAAGGTGAAAATCAGAAGTTCTTATTGATTGGAAACAACGGATTTGAGTAGAGTCAGTTGGACCATCACAATCCACCTTCTTTTGAACTAACACAGCAAGAAGGATCAATCCTCGCTGATTTATACTTTTAAATGGATGACTATTCTAAGTTTCAACGGTAACACATTTTGGCAAGTTAGAACTCAGAACCCACAACCTTCAAAGATATACACGTTAACTTCTTATGTATTATCTAATATAACCACACATTGTCTATTTATCTTTAACACCATAAAGCGTGTTTTTTCAAACATGGATAAAGCCAAACCAACGACTTACAGGTATTTAAACCGACTCAAACAGTTCATAAAGATGGATGGTTAGGGGTACCTATATATTTAAAACAAAAGTAAAAGAACTTTCATTATCATTACAAAAAGTTTACATCAGAGTTACAATGATTATCCGAGTACAACAGAAACACAGTGGAAAATAATACAAGCACGCATTTAGCAGAAGAAGAATGATAAAAAACATTGCTTTTGCGAACATCAAGAATTATTCTCTAACCAGCTCCAAAGCTAAACCTGCAAACCAAATTACTAGCTGCCTTTGTGGAAAATAATGGACACCTAGAGTTTAGGTGGAATGAGAACTCAAAACAATTATCTTTAGATTCATTTTAAAGTGAAAAAAATCACAGAACCACACCCCATATTACAACTTTAATTTTACAGCTGTGGGAAAAACACAGTTATAATAAATATTTTTTACAATAGTCAATTCCCTAAAGTTGTAATAAACATATTTTTACAAACTTTTCATTCTGTTATTTGTATATGCCTATTACAAACTTCATAATTATAATATCTATATTTAATAACTAATTTTATTAATATTTAATAATAACTAATAATTAATAATAAACTTAGGAATCAATAATATTTATTAATTATTATTAAATAATTAATCTTTAATAAGTAGTAATTTATTTTTAACAGTTAATGCTTTAATAATTATTAATCGATTATAACTAAGTAGAAATAAGTAAAAGTTAACTAATAACTATTATTAGTAAGTAATATTTGATTTGGCAGTAACTATTTCAGCAGTTTCAATAAATATAATTTTGGCCACTTGTTTGTTCAGTAGTTTACAACTGTTTGTTTGTGCTTTTGATATTATTATTTTTAATTTAAATAAGTAATTAACAATAGTAACTAATAATTAAAAAAATTGTTTGAAAATAAATAATAACTAAACAAATAAAAAATTCTATTCATCCATTCTGTGTAAATGAATATTGTTTTTATAAAACCATTAATACCAGCAACGTTTCGTTTCTCCACAAGCCCGCTTTCATTCTGTACCGAAATTTTCGTTTCCAACTCAAGCCTGCTTCTATTATGGACTGAAATTTTCATCTTCCCTCCATTCAACGAAACCCAAATTTAAATCCAGCGAAACCAAAAAAATCACGAGACCCAATCGGAAAAAGAAAAACCTTTCGATCTTGAATCGCTGCCTCAAAAAAAACCTAGCTCTCACGATCTCGAATAACCACTTCGCCTTCATCCTTTCGTTGCCGCCTCGCCTTGGTCCTTAAGCCATCTTGCTTCCCTCAATACAGTAATTTGCTCGCCTCCGTTCAACCGTAGCTGTCCCAATCTAGAATGGTGATGCTGAAATTTGAAACGTTGTTGTAGATATGATGCTTACAATCGCTGATATTAATCTCGAATTACCATGTCAGATCGGGCCGGATTTCAACGATCTAGACAGGCACACCAGCGATTTGGATTCCAATTTACTATCGATTTTATAGGGTCTTCTTATTTTAAAGGCAGGCTGTCTTCTTTCGTTTAATTATTTTGATGATTTTTATGGTAGATGATCGAATTTAACTTCTTATTTTTTTTATGGAATGTCTATTGTGTGTTCTAAGCTCTGTATTGCTTTGATTTGGTAACTTGCAAAAGAAGTTATTGATTGTTTATGATAATATATGTATTGGTGGAAAATGACAACAATTCTTTTACCCGACCCAATCAGTTTGTATATAAGAAGAAAATTGCCTTTGTGATATGCAGTGTTTTCATGAGCAGAATGATTGAAATATATAGGAGGTATGGTCATAGATATTTCAATATATTTGAAGTAATTGAACTGATATTTGCATTGATATACGGTTTTATGATTCCTATACAGTTATTTGTACAATGACCTCGACTGATGTAAATGATGGAGGGTGTGAAAGTGATAAAGTAAACCCTAACCGAGTAAATAATTTTGCATCGTAACGAATAAGAGTAATTGTGAGTTGGATTTATATTTGTATTTCTAAGAGTAGAATGATTATTTATTTTTGGGTTATCCATTCTGGAGTCTCCACTGTAAATTTTAGTAAAACTTTTGAGTTAGCCAATGCATATAACCCATACGCTGAAAATACATTGGTGATACGCAAGTTCTGTTGGATGCTGCTAGGAAAGACTCCATTAAAGGAGCAGAAGAACTGCTGAATGATCCAGGAAAAAGGATGGAGGAGGTGAATGAAGAGCTAAAGAAGCATTCTTCAAGCATATTCGGAGTTCCATATTTTGTGGTAAATGGAAAATTCAAACTCAGTGGTGGGCAACCTCCAGAAAGGTTTCTGAGTATATTTCAAGCATAATCAAAGAAGGACTAATTTTGTGCTATGCAATAAAAATTTTGTACGATAAATACCTTTTACTTTTAACAATATAAATTGAACTCATAAAATACCTTCTACCCGTGATGTCATTTTCTAATAATTTACCTATTAGCATGCATTTTTAAGTTTTGTACAATAATTCATTGAAAACTTGGAATGTCAAATGCATCTTTTGTCAAATTAGAGATGTCATCCATTGTATGCAACCATTTTCTAGTGTTGTACAATGAAGGGCCACTATGCCTTAATGTTATATAAGCATTTTTATCATAAAAATAAAATTAAAAATAAAAACACGCAAGGAAAAATATTGTGCATATAAACATGATCCAATCTATAATCCAGTTTATGTACATGTTTTTTCATACATCACATTGTGAAAATATTGTGCCTTAATGTTATATAATCCAGTTTATATAAACAATATTTATTTTTATGAAAATTGCTCCTAAATTGCAGTTGTTAACTTTTATACATCACATCTATGAGGTTTGCATGCCTTGTTCTAGAATTAGTGGCTTGCATATTCCAACACTATGCAAGTAACTAATGCGCAAATTATCAAGTTACTGTCATGCTATGTTTTGCTTTTCTTTTGAAATCGTATTTATCAAACAAAAACCATGCATATGCTTATCTAGAGTTTGTGGTAAATCAAGTAATGTCTAAATCACCTTCTGCCGTATACATGTATCTTTGCTTTCATTTATATTGTTCGATTTAATATTTTAAAAAAATAGCTTAACCTTGCAATGAGTTTAAGGTCTGGTTGTTATATTCAGCTATTAAAGATCTTATTACTCAGTAATTATTTAAATGCCTATGCATTTGGAATATGAGGATAACTTTGAGCTACAAAAAATGTTTACTTGCGTAGTCCTCTTCGGATCAAAGAGGAAGGCTATTAATGTCAACAGAAAGATTGAACCAGTCTAGTGATAGAATAAAAGAGAGCATAAGAACAATGCTAGAAACCGAAGATCTTGGTGTTTCTATTCTTCAAGACCTGCAGCATTGCGAGAAAATCTCAATTTCAATATGTTTGTATTACTCTTAGTGATGTATATTTACGAAAGATGACTTCACGTCATTTGAATTTTGGAGTCTTGGATAATGGACTTTGTAGTTGTTTTATGTACTTGAGATACTTGTATGATTTATAAAAAGATGATGAGAGTTTGAAAATTCTACTATATTTTCTTGGTTCCTATTTTAAATTTTTTTGATCTCTTCAGTTTTGAAGATAATATGTTCTCAAATGAATTCTTCTATTAATAATATGTATATAATTTGTTCATATATTACAGCTTTAAATACTATTTTTAATAAAAATATATTACAATGGTTATAAACAGCTGTAATAAAGTTTATTGCAACGGTGGAAAACAGTTGTAAAATATACATTCACAATGGTGTCGCGACGGTGCAAAAAAGTTGTAAAATATTTTAGTCTATTACAACTTCTTATTAGACGACGGTTGCCCCACCGTTGTAAAAAGTCTTTTACAGCTATTTTCCACCGTTGTAAAAAATCTTTTACAACTGTTTTTCATTGTTGTAATACGGACAATTTGTTGTAGTGTAACACGGAACGTGTTTACTCCTAGTGATCACCAGTGTATGGAAATCCATTATGACTTTTGAAAAATGAGGCTACCATAAGGTCTCGCAGCATACACACAATGTAAACACACACATGGGCGAGGTTTCTCCTTATGATAACAAAAAATATTTGATACATGAAAAAAATCCTCTGATATTATTACTAGTGCATAGTATAGAAAATCTCTTCGCAAGTAAATGTATCAATCTAAGCCAACATAATAACTCACCCCATTATGTTAACATAATAGTATACAACTAATATGGGTTCGTAGTGGTGAATAGATTTCCAACAAATGGCCAGGCTAAGGAATTTTCTTATTTGATGGGTACACCTCTAGAGGGATGCCCCAAGAACCAAACTAGCTCTCTACTAGTGCAAGGTTGGTCCATCCCTTAACTGGATGAATTAGAGCACTGCTTGAGTATGCCATCTCCCGGTCGTTACAACCTTTAACCGGGGTCCCGCAACATCAATGTCCACACAAGTAGACGTCGCCACAAAAGTAATACATGAGCTTCATACCATAGTACGCTTTTTATCTAAAAGGAGATAACAACCCATATCCTAATCGCATTCTTCATGTTTTGGACATTTATCGGGCTGTGAGGCTTGTCGAAGTCACATTACACAAAGCTATGCTTCACTAACCCATGCTTTGTTCATCAATAGCTCATCACGTAGTATGACACACTATCAATTCAATACATATAATTGATAATCACTATCCATATAACATTTGAGCTCATACGTCTCAAAGAATATATAGTGTTAAGCTAAGAGAATAAATTCTCCCTAACCAATCATAAATACATTTAGTAAGAATCAATGACATTTTACAAATACAATGTCAGACACACATCCATCCAAGTTCGTTTTAGGTCTGAACGAAATTGAACTACGTCCATAATGGAGAGAGGCCCTTGCGTATCCGTAAATTCCCCAAGTACGTCCGGGCTACCGCCACTTATAACCTCATATTGGGTGTACATCCCAACCGAGACATCAGCTAGTTATCCATTCGATGTGATGATTCAAGGTCTTCAACCGTCGTCTTCAATTTCTCCATAACATTGTAATGGTTTTCGGACAAAAATCTGATCCCGGTCTTCCCAAATAATAAGTGCAATTTAAAGCAATTATGGACTACATAGGATTTCAGTTAATATCTCCTTCCAAATAGTTAATTAATCCATTCCAAATTTATTTTTCACAATTCTCATGTAATAAGTCAAAGTTTGATTCTTCAGAATTTCTTTCTTCTAAATTCATCAGTCTTAACCATTGCTTTCGAAAATCGAATTAAATCTTTAAATCAAATTTTATTTTACTTTATTAACTCTTAATTGCCAAAACATAATCCTTTATCTTCCATTAACCTTGTTTCGAAACTTTGAATTATCTAACCATAACTTAACCTTTACTCGGGTCAAAGAATGATATTATTGAAGATACTATTCCCGACAACCCAAAATAAATTATTGTTATGCAAAATATAAGTTATAATATAGTTTATATCGACTTACATTGATACCAATTCACAAATTGGTGAATACTATTAGCGGAATATCGATATAGATATCTTTTCAATTCCTCAGATATTATATGTCCAATAACAGAATTTCATACCAAATTCTGAAGATCATCTCTATCCAAACCCACATTTATTTAATTCAAAATTCTAGTCTTAACCAAAAATTTATAAAAACCATTTAACATCAAAGTATCATGCCTAGACTGAAATTATATAAGCACATATCTCATATTAATCCCGTATCCAACCAACACTGTAATCGGAATAACAGTAAACCTACCTTTTAAATTCCTCAAATAGTGCAAGTCTTCATCTATGGCATTAATATCACATATTCGCAGATAATTTCAATCCAAATCCAATTAAATTATAATTGGAAAATCCTCAATACTTGATAAATCAACTTAAAATGATTATTTTAAGTTTCTAATAAAAGCTCATAGGTTTAAAAGTTCCAATTTAGAAAAACATTACGACAACGTTACAAAAGAGTTGCCAAAGGTTAGTTGAATCAAAATAGTTTTAAATTTATTCAAAACTCAATATTTCCAACAAAAATCAATTCTAAATAATAAATTATGATTTATCAAAATTTCATCATATTTTTAATAATTTTTACAAAGTTTTTTTTTTTTTTTTTTTTGATTTCCAATTACGGTCAACAAAATTCACTTATAGCGACCATTTTCAAATTCAATATAAACATAACTTGAAAACTATACATTAGAATTTGAAATTTTATTTTTCATTTGAAAACTATCATTATTAGGGAGGAAATAGTTTCCATTCACGTCAATCCGATTCAAAATGCCTTAATTATAGTTGTTTAAAGTTTATGGTCGAAATCACGAATTACCGCTGCGCGACTAGTCCTATTCAGACCATATTACCTCTTAAAATAGAAATTTATCCGAATCACTTCAAATATGATCATAAACCTTTTTAAACATATATAAACTCATTTGAAAACAATATTTCAAATTGCAAGCTTCAAATTCAATTCAAAATCCAAATTGAATATTATAATAATAAAATAATAACAAACAAAAACTAGTAATTCTAGGTTAGACCAAATTAAACACTGAAAAAATGGCATCCCTTCTTCCTTGTATCTCATCATCACATTGATTTCTTTCTTTTGATTCAATTCACTTCTCTTCGTCAATCCCTAATCGATCGTATGCTTCGATTGTCACTGATTCTTCTCACCCTATATTATTATCATCGCCTTCCTCTTTTTCGTTTTACCAACCGTGGATTTGGTGGTGGGATATACAAGAAATATATTATTTTTGTGGGGATAGATCTCACAAAATGGCTAATTGCGGAGAGCCAACAAGATGTTTCTCTTGCAGTAATTTTGGTCATAAGCGTGCTAAATGTTCTATCTTTTTTCCGGTTTTCAAAGGTAAAGATTTTTTAATTAAATCACTATTTTCATCTCTGTCTCAATTTGATTTCGATCAGAAGAAGTTTTCTAAATTTAAATTCGTCTCCTTTAGTTAATGAAGGGATTTATAATTGTGATAAAACACTTTGGCACATTGAATTTTTTGCAAAATGCTTTGCTGTTTGATAAATTTCCTGTTTCTGTTTCGAATGATCAATTTGTTTTTCCACCTCTTGCAAACCTTTTATACTCAAAGAACAATGTTTTTGTTTTTTTCGAACTTTCTTGCTGTTGAAAAACATCTTTTCGTGTTGTTTTATATACGAATCTAGTGATTTAAAAATGTTTGATCAAATTCATTTTTACATTGATGAATTAATTTCTTTTACTATTATTCGCAGTTGTTTCCAATCCAATTTTTTTCTTTTGATCGAATCCCCGAACATTAATCTTGATTCTTCATATAAGGGTTCTTCCTCTTCTAAATGTACAAATTATGTTCTTTCTTCTTCCATACCGACAATGGATAATACTGAACCTTCTTCTGAAACGTTCCTTCTTTTTAAGAAGGTATTTCGAAAGAGGTCAGGACCTATAGCGAGTGTGACAGTATACAATAAATTCGATTCCTTGGTGGGCATGGATGAGTCTGAGAATACCGAGTTAGAGAAGCCAATTAGTTTTGACCAAGGGGAACTAGAAGACAATGTACCTGAATTTTATGATATATTGGATTATTGCCTAGAGTTAGATGGCGATAACTCTCCTACTTTTTCATCTGATCAGTCTACTTGTTCAACATTTGAGGTACCAATATTCAATCGATTTGAATAAAATTTGAAGTTGAAAATATTGTCAATATAGAGCGTGATAAGTACGTAGTTGAGAATGTTGATTTTCTTTGTCCTGCATTGTATACCTATTCTTCGAAGGTAGCTAGTATGTTAGTGGTTGATCGTTTGTTTTTTTGGGAAATAGGATTTGTTAGATGAATGTTAGGTCTGTGTGTATGTTCTCGTTAGATTATGGCAACCTACATCCTATTTTCGTACTGTCTTACTTAGATTCCTCAAGAAATAATGCTTCCAGACAATTGCAATTTGTAGATGAACAGTTTTTGATATTTGCCGCATTATGGCCATGTTGTGTGGATAAGGTCATCTCGTCAATTGTTGTGATATTTGTTGATAGTGGTCTGTTGGGAAACAATGGCTGAGTCACGGACTAGGTCGCTCTCTTGAAGACAATTCGGCGATCTGGTCGGTGGTGCAAAACCAGTTCGTACTTCCGCCGCCGCCTCTGGGATAAAACAGCCTCTATAAAATGAATAACTGATTTGCTTTGCACAACAAAGCAGTGCAGATTTGCACTTTCTAATTTAACTGCTCGAAAATTTCCAAAAGAATAATTTTTTTTAATAGCGGAGGAAGAGAAAACAGATTTTTTTTTCTGTAGTAATCTCGTCTACAACTGAAGTTAATATATAGACGAAAAATAGGATCTGCTTAAAATACTGGGTCAAGAGTTTACCGCTTCATAAATAAAAGTCGGCTCAGAAATATTTTCTGTATTTAAAAATAGTTCGAAAAACGCAGTGTTTTCTGGACCAAAAATATAAGTGTCTACACTACATAGCCAAGACCCAAGGCCCAAGCCCAATCCCGAACCGAACCGAGTAGGGCCGGGTCGAGTCGAGTCGGTCGGTCGCGCGCGCGTGTGTGGTGGTCATGATGCATGGTCTCCCTTCTCACAACAATGCATGCATTGGGAGCCCAAGGCCCCAACACGACTTCTTAGAAACAAGTATAAATACTTGCATCTTTCTTATAATCTCATGATGTGGGACTATTCACAAATAGGAGCCATCATAAACTTATTTCATATTTTTAATAATTCATAAAATTTCCAACAATCCCCCACTTGAATTTTTTAAAATATTATCGAGCAATTTCTAAAACATAAGACTGTGCATAAACAAAGGTGTCATCCGACTTGAACCTTGCGTAGTGAATAAGATTCTGTTTTTACTAGAGTGACACGTAGTCTTGAACTCTATTCCTGACATCAAACCACATACAATCTTTTCTATAGTGTAATCAAATAAGCCCGTGCGTTTATGGCCATGCACGTCTATCCCAGTTTAGTGAACGCTCTAGAAGTTTTTCCCAAAATTTCATAGGAAATGGCCATATTTCCACATTCACAAAGGTGAGTCTATCAAGAGGACTCCTGAAGATAGGTACTCCACTCCAAATAGAGTATAGATCTCATTAAGAGTTTTTATTAACTCATCCTCTAATCACTTCAGGAATACATGCTTCTTAATCTAAAATTTAGCATGTTCATCTACTATCACCACACAACTTGTTTTTACCCATTAAACCTAGTTCTTGGGAAATCCAGTCATTTAGGTCGGGTTACCATTATGCGTGATTCCACAATCACAGGGCAATAGTCCCATTCTTTTAGAATTATTAAGGACTTTCTTTCTGGACAGTCCTTTCGTCAAAGGTTCTGCCAAATTATCATCACCTTATATGTGATGTTCTCTAACAATACTGTGCATACGACTGTCATTTCTTACCGTTGTAATATCGGTTCTGTTTTTCTTTCAATAGTCGTCAAATTTTTCATCACTATATATGTGATGTTCTTTTACAGTATCGTGCTTACGACGTCGTTTTCTACCGTTGTTATAACGGTTCTATACTTTTTGCACCACTAGTGTCTATTTTTCCCATATAGGGATCTCAACTAGCAGATTTCTTTAGTTCTCTACTTCTTCACTATCTGTTGCTAGTGCTATTATCTCAGTCTCTGTAGTATACTGAGTCAAGATATTCTGTTTCTTAGATTTCCCAAAAAACAGTTCTTCCAGCAATGCTAAATATATATCCACTGTTCGCAATAGAATCATCAGATAAAGTATTTCAGTCTATATCAGAATATCCTTCAAGTACAACTGAAAACTTTTCAGAATGTAATCCAAGATTCATAGTTTATTTTAGGTATCTTATGACCCTCTCAATAGCATGTTAATGCTCTATACTAGATCTACTGGTAAACTTGCACAATAATCCCATGACATAGGCAATGTCAGGTCTAGTACAATCAGTGACATCCCGAAGATTGCCAATGATGCTCTTATAATCAGACTGTTTTACACCCTCACCAGTGTTCTTAATTAACTTTACACTAGGATCATATGGTGTACATGCAAGTTTACAGTCAATATAATTGTATTTCTTTAGAGTCTTCTCCGTTTAATGGGATTGATCCAAAGAAAATCCCCTTTTTGACCAAGTAATCTTAATATCAGGGATTACACTCGCTTCACCTAGATCTTTCATATTAAAATTGGCAATTAATAAGGATTTGACTGAATTTATGGCATGAATGTTTGACCCAAAGATGAGTAGGTCATCTACATAAAGACATATAATAGTGCAAACGTCATTCTCAGATTTGTAATAAATGCATTTGTCACTTTCATTAACTTCAAAACCATGTGAAGTGATTAATTATCAAATTTTTCATGCCATTGTTTAGATACTTGTTTTAAACCATATAATGATTTATCTAATTTGCATACTTTATGTTCTTGACCATGTACTACAAATCCTTCAGGCAGGTCCATATAAATTTCTTCTTCTAATTCACCGTTCAAAAATGTGGTTTTTACATCCATTTGGTGTATTCGTAAATTGTGAATAGAAGCAGGTGAGATTAATACCCAAATGAATGTAATTCTAGTTATTGGTGAAAAAGTGTCAAAGAAACCTATATTTTCTTTTTTCTTAAAACCTTTAGCTACTAGTCGTGTTTTATATTTATCAATAGTGCCATCAGGTTTTAATTTTTAAGAACCCATTTACAGCCTATAGATTTATGTGACGAGAAGGAATTTCGCTCGGTCCGAACCAGTCGCAAAACCGACCCAGACCATTCGAAACACCCTATCGTTTGAGAACATGACAAAATAGAACACATACAAAAGAACATTTCACTGTATATTTACAACAATGCATCAGAATACAAGAATATACAGAGTATGAATAAATATGACACAGAAATATCAGAGATTCAAATTACATCGTAGCGGAAAATAATACAATACACAACTAGAAGTAGATATACGGATACAAAGCTTTCCGGATATCGTTCCAGCTGTAAACCAGGATCCTGTGAATATAAATCTGCAAAACCAAAACTACTAGCTGCCCGTGTCAAAATAAGGGCACCTAGAGTTTATGTTAAAACAATAAACTCCAGGTCAGTCATGTGACTGGTGTGAGAACTAAAACAGTTATAAATCTCTATTTCAAGTTAGGTAAATCCAGGGACCATGCCGTATAACACGGAACGGGTTTCCTCCCAAGAATACCAGTGCATAAAACAACAGCGCAATGCTAAATAAAGAAAAATGAAGCTATTATAAGACCCAGGTCCTATCACACAATGCAACGCAAGCCGGGGGATAGGGTTTTTACCTTATAATAGCCAAGAATGCTTGATACGTTTAAAAGAAATCATTTGATACTATTATAAGTGTATAGTGTATAAAACAACTTCAAATCATAAGTATCAATCATAGGCGGCATGAATGCCCCATAACACTATGTCGCCATATATAGGTTATACAATCAAAATCGCAAAGTCACGTATTTGGAAATTGGATTTCCGTTTATGAACCGAGGCAAAAGATAGTCCTCAATCGATTCGAGACTGCCTAGCCCGAGTCTCAGGATCAGAGCTCGAGTGACCCTAGGAGCGACAGGGCCGGTCCACCGATGTGGATTAAACTTAAATCCTGAACACTGCGTTTCCCCGCCCTTTGGGGCGTAAACGAGCCAACGAATGACTCCATCGGACCCAGATCGTCCGATCAAACCGAGGCGCCTCGCAACAGCAACAACCACACAGGTGAAAAGTATATAAATGTTAGGGCTGGTAGGTCACTGACATCACCCTAGCTAGGAAGAAACGCATGTCCTCCCTGAGGTCCTTCCTCCCGTTTCTGGTTCACAACCGGGTTGCGAAACTCGCGAAGTAAACGTTACACAATGCTACGCCACAAAGGCCGTGCTTTGATCATCACCACAAGACTTTGCTTTTCAACAGAAGCCTTGATCATTTGCCACTTAGGCATGTCACATAGGCAATTCACTCCATGCGTTTGATATCCATCAGTATATAACCCCTGAGCTCGTACGTCTCAGAGAAGGGCGTTAAGCAAGAGAATAAATTCTCCGCCGCCAAACAGATATATATTTAATAGAGATCAATCACACGGACTAAAATCCAATGTCAGACACACAGTCCATTTACAAGTCCGTTCTGGGTCTGAACGAAACCGGAGGCACCTAGTACCCCGCATATCCATCGATCTCCAAGTACCTCTGGACGATCACCAACTGTTTCCATCTTCTTGGGTGTACAGCCCAATCAAGATCATCAGTAATCACCCAAACGACGTGAAGACTTCCGGTCTTCGACCACCGTCTTCATCTTCGACTTATCGTCGTATCAGTTATTCAGAATGGGATAAACCCGGCCTTTCTGAATAACTCACGCATATATTATAAAAGTGTTACACAAACACAACATACGCCTCATTCCAATTCATCAGTCACTAATCGTAAATTAATCAAGAGAATAATTCCCCAAATATTAACCCCGAAGGCCGAAACCAACATCAGATCAATATCCAGGAAGCCATTCTGCTCAGCTAACCGACAGTTAGTTTCTAAATTTCACATTCATAGGGAAAGGTTCCCATTAATTTTATCAAAGATAAATCCTTTAAATTTATTCTTTAATCTACTTTTTAATATCAATTCAAACTAGTCGGGATTAACGAACTTTACCGAAGTAATTATTTGTTTTAATTTCCCAATCCCAAACTATTCATCCCATGAAGTAAAACTGGTAATACTTCATATTTTACACTACGGTGTTATCGGTAAATTCAATTACCATTTCACGTTCAAATCTAATTAAAGATTTAACTATCGCCTGGAGTAAAACTGGTGATACTCCATTCTCGATCTTTTCAATCTAATTAAAAATTCATTAAAACTCCACTTAGTTTTAATCTTTAACTGGGTTAAAGAATCAGTGTCATTTAAAACACAGTTCACGATAAACCCAAAATCACATTCCATTAATTATCGGGTTAAAGAACGAGTGTTATTTAAAACACTGTCCACGATAAACCCAAAAATCAATATCAATTCAATTCCAATTAAATATTATTTAATTGGTACACTTCATTAAATCTAAATAAAAAGATTTAATCTTTTCTCAACTGGGTTCAAGAACAGTGTAAATGAAGACACCATTCACGACAAACCCAAATCACATTTGATATTAAACACAAGGCTCTGAATAGAAATTATACCGGCTTATATTCAATATCAAATTCTACGACTAACAAATATCGTATTGGAAATAACGATATATATATATCTTTCAAATTCCCATAACAATATCTGTATCATCACGAAATCCAACATCGAAATAATCCAAAGACAATTTTGATTCAAATCCATTCCAATATAATTATTGGAAATTCTGGTTATTTTCAAAACCATTTCAAATTCAATTTATTTATTTAAAAATAAATAGAATTATAATTCTAGTTCAAAACTAGTTCATTTCGATAAAAATCTATTTTTATCTTTTCAAATATGGAGTTCTTTATCTCGATTTTTCCCAAATCATTTCTTATGATTTCACCCAAATTATTACTATTTTTAATAATTTTATGAAGGCCCGTACAGTCGATTTCCATCAACGGCCATCGAACTGCACTTACAGCGACCTTTTTCAAATTTGATTTGGGTATAATTCCAAATCCAACCGTTAGATTTCTAATTTCCAATATTCGTTAGAAAGATCTTTTCGATACGAACCCAACGGTTCCGGTTTTAGGAGAATCCGACGGTCGGATCTCCCGTAATGTCCGTTTGAAATAAATGGTCGAAATTCACGAACTGCCGCGGCGCGGCGCGTTCTATTCAGGCCATTATATTATATATATAATATATACTTCGTCGTTTTCCTTTTAAAACGTGCTTTCTAAATCGTTTTAAATTCATTTTCAAAACGGTTTCAACTTCATATTCAATTTCAAATCAAAATTGAATATTCCAATTTAAATTCATTTTAAATTCATTTCAAATTGATTTCAATTCAAATTGATTTCTATTCAATTTCAATTCGAATTCATTTTTATTCAATTTCAATTCGAATTCATTTTTATTCAATTTCACTTCAAATTGGTTTTCTATTCAATTCAAATTCATTTCGTTTTCTATTCGATTCAATTCGAATTTGGTTTTCTATTCAATTCAAATTCATTTCGTTTTCTATTCGATTCAATTCGAATTTGGTTTTCTATTCAATTTGAATTCAATTCGTTTCCTATTCAATTCAAAACAAATTTCATTTCAAAATATTCGATTTCGAAATCACTTCTCAATATTCGTTTTAAAATGAATAAAATCGATATAAATATCGTTTACGTCAAAATGGCGTCAATCTAATCAACACGGCTTCATATATTGATATTTTCAAATATTCCATTTCGAATATTTCTATTTCAAATATTTCTATTTCAAATATTTCTTTTTCCAAATATTTTATTTCAAATATTTCTATTTCAAATATTTCTTTTTCAAATATTTCTTTTTCGAAACTGGAATGAGGCACAATCAATTACCATATAAAGTTAATTATATGGATTTTCTACAACTCATGTATACAATAACAACGATGAATAATCAACCATCATCCAAAGTGCATTCTACACTGTATAAGCATCGAATATAAATATTCAACGCTTATAGCAGCCTGTCAATCAATCGATCGACATACAACTAATTATTGGGATTAGTGTACGTCATATATTATCCAAACACCCGTGTGGGGTTTCAAACAATCAAACACAGATTTTATTTGTGCATTTGGGCGATGTGTAAAATTTATCGACCCAATCAATGTCCTTCAAATAGGTGTACATAAACAAACCGTCCGGTTTGTAAATGAATATTTATTTATTCACATTCACGTTAAAATTTATATTTTTAACGATAAAATATTTTATTTTAACACATGGATTTTTATTCAGTTCATTAAAAAAATAAAATTGATATTTTTATTTTTCTAACATATTTTAGAAAATTTCGGCGGCATAACGGCACGATACTAGAAACGGGACGAGGCCTAGCCTTATCCCCGGTCTAGTGAAGGCCCACGCCATTCACACATCAATCAAATTCGCCAAACAACCAAATTCAAATCAAATCATCTAACTAATTTATGCAACCAAACAAACAAGTCCATGGTCTGTGGACAATTGTGTCGGGTGCTACTAAGCATAGTCTGCATCCTAGTATATATATATAATTAGAAAAGAAATTGAAAGGTGAGAAATTCTCACAAATAGCTATCCTAGCTCCACGTCACTTCATTGATATAAATCTTCATCGCTATCGCATCTTCGTTGCTGTAGCCACTACATATGTAAAAATCGAATTTTTACTTCGCTATTCAATATATAAAAATCGAATTTTTACTATGCTATTCAATATATAAAAATCGAATTTTTACTTTGCTATTCAATATATAAAAATCACATTTTTACTATGCTATTCAATATATAAAAATCGAATTTTTACTTCGATGTTCAATTTATAAAAATCACATTTTTACTATGTTATTCAATATATAAAAATCAAATTTTTACTTCGATGTTCAATTTATAAAAATCACATTTTTACTATGCTATTCAATATATAAAAATCGAATTTTTACTTCGATGTTCAATTTATAAAAATCACATTTTTACTATGCTATTCAATATATAAAAATCGAATTTTTACTTCGATGTTCAATTTATAAAAATCACATTTTTACTATGCTATTCAATATATATAAAAATCGAATTTTTTACTTTGATAAAAATGAAATCTTTACTTTGATAAAATATACGTAATGAAAACTGATTTTTTTTATAATGCTAATTACATTGAATTACTTATTTAAGGAAAATAAAAGAGTAAAAGCTTACTTTGCTTATCGAAGAGGGGGAAGAGGGCGCTTAACGGTTGGAGGGAGGCTCTGTGGCCTGAGGGTGGCGGTGTGGGGTCGATTGGCGGGTACGGTGGTCGGAGGGGAGCTGAGGGCGGCGGCAAGTGGTGGTGTGGGCCTAGGGGTGGCGGAATTGGGTTGATTGGAGGCTAGGGCTTCGCTTTGGAGGGGCTTGGGGTTCGTACGAAGCAGAGGGGGCGGAGGAGGGCGATGGCGGAGCTCCGGCGAAGTGGCGCTGCTGACGAGGTGGCGCGGTGAACGAGAGGGGGGCGACTGGGGGGGGGGGACATCGGGTTTTTTTCTTTTTTCTTTTTCCTGGTAAACGATTGAATGAGGGGAGAGAGAGAAAGGTAGGTGGAGTGATATATATTTAAATATTTTATTATTTTTAATTACTAAAAGGTAACTTTTTAACACGGACTCGAAATCAAGCCCACCGATTGTCGTCCCTAGCGTATTACCCCTATTCCGAACACAGTGGGATATGTATCGCAAGCTGATTCAATCGTCTCGATCTGTTTTCGTCAAAATCAACATATAACTCTATATATTGAATTTGAACGCGCATTTCAATTTACCGGGGTCGCATACTAACTCGAAAAATTCCTGAGAAATATTTTCTAGCTTCGTATTGACGATACGGTCCTAACCAAACTAGTTTCGTCAAATTCTGAGACCGTTAGAAAAAGGGCCAATTTCCAGTCGATTAAAATCAACTGAAACTGGTCAAACGCGTTTTCCTTTGCCACGCTCACATATTGATTCGGAAAATTATGAAATTTGGAATCTAGCAATAATTTGACACTGCGGATCCAACAAAAGTGGTTTCGTCGAAATCCGAGGTCGTTTGCAAAATTCCCATTTTTAAGGGCCTGAATTCCATAGCGACTATTTAGAATTTTCAACTGGACATATCTTTTGGTTCCTGCTATGAAATTTTGATTTTTCAGATTCGTTGGAAAGATATCATCAAATAGATCCTATGATTTTTGGTTTCACTAAAATCCGGATTGTTTTGCACCCGGTACATTCATTTGAAGTTTGAAATCGAATTATCAAACTACCGCGCCATTTTCAATTCCTTTTATAATTATATATAAATATTTATATTCTAACGACGACGCGTATAAATATATACGTTCGAATTATATTCAAAATAAATTTTTCGTCGATATTATTTAAAATAAATTATTTTAAATAATCAAAATTCGCTAAAATTGCCAAAATAAAAATTTTAAACTGGCCCAGATTTTCGGGTTGTTACAATCTCCCCCACTTAAAACTTTTCGTCCCCGAAAAGGAACAAAGTCGAAAGTGGTTTGATCAATCAACGCTACGTTCGATCTGGCTTCCATTCTCCAACTTTTCAGTTTCTGAGAATTTTCAAATTTTCAAAAATTTGGCTAACACCCTAAATTTTCGAAAAATTTCGCCATAACCTCCCCTGCAATGGGGGCATCGGGAAATCTCAAATAGCTTCCCCGGTCCTTCAGATCTCAAAAGGAAAAAGAAAAAGCCAAGCGGCTAGCCAGTAGGCTCATAAAATCATCATCACCCAAACAAAACAGTAAATTATATAGTAAACATGTACCTATTTGTCGGGCAAACAAATTTTATTCTTCGGCTCTAGCCTCTTTGCTATGACCTGTTCAATGTAAGTACAAGTATATGCAAGCAAATGCGACCAATTTTCAATATAATTCAATATGTGATTCAATTAGGCGAAATGGTTCAAAATTATCAAACAAATGAACAAACAACACAAACATCAATCAATTAGTGGATTAACGTTTCAAATTCATAACTTTGATACATATACAAAAATCATGTTTTTGATGCCAAATCACAACAATAAGCCCTATCTAATTTTTGGTTCTCACACCAATCAATAGGAAATATATAGATATTACACGTTCGTCACTCGAATATATATTCTGATGATGATATATCAATCATCAGAATCACCCCCGGGCGACTAGAGTGTAACTCTATATCTATCCAGTATATTAAAACTTCAAATACACGTTTGCAAGGCGTATATGCAAAATCTTTATATACTGGACTGTCCTAATCAATATAAAATAAATATTCAAATACGTATACAACGGTTTAAATTTTCAAACCAAAAATTGGTTTTCAATTTTAAAAATATACTCTTCACACTCGTTCTAGGATACTACTGATCCTATCTCTAATGAGTCACTCTCATTGGATATTACTAATCCAATATCTGATGAATTCTTTCGTATGGTTCAAATGTGCCTTGTTCTCTGAGCTTTGTAAACCAAAGCTCTGAAACCAACTGTGACGAGAAGGAATTTCGTTCGGTCCGAACCAGTCGCTAAACCGACCCAGACCGTTCGAAACGCCCTATCGTTTGAGAACATGACAAAATAGAACGCATACAAAAGAACATTTCACTGTATATTTACAACAATGCATCAGAATACAAGAATATACAGAGTATGAATAAATATGACACAGAAATATCAGAGATTCAAATTACATCGTAGCGGAAAATAATACAATACACAACTAGAAGTAGATATACGGATACAAAGCTTTCCGGATATCGTTCCAGTTGTAAACCAGGATCCTGTGAATATAAATCTACAAAACCAAAACTACTAGCTGCCCGTGTCAAAATAAGGGCACCCAGAGTTTAGGTTAAAACAATAAACTCCAGGTCAGTCATGTGACTGGTGTGAGAACTAAAACAGTTATAAATCTCTATTTAAAGTTAAGTAAATCCAGGGACCACGCCGTATAACACGGAATGGGTTTCCTCCCAAGAATACCAGTGCATAAAACAACAGCGCAATGCTAAATAAAGAAAAATGAAGCTATTATAAGACCCAGGTCCTATCACACAATGCAACGCAAGCCGGGGGATAGGGTTTTTACCTTATAATAGCCAAGAATGCTTGATACGTTTAAAAGAAATCATTTGATACTATTATAAGTGTATAGTGTATAAAACAACTTCAAATCATAAGTATCAATCATAGGCGGCATGAATGCCCCATAACACTATGTCGCCATATATAGGTTATACAATCAAAATTGCAAAGTCACGTATTTGGAAATTGGATTTCCATCTATGAACCGAGGCAAAAGATAGTCCTCAACCGATTCGAGACTGCCTAGCCCGAGTCTCAGGATCAGAGCTCGAGTGACCCTAGGAGCGACAGGGCCGGTCCACCGATGTGGATTAAACTTAAATCCTGAACACTGCGTTTCCCCGCCCTTTGGGATGTAAACGAGCCAACGAATGACTCCATCGGACCCGGATCGTCCGATCAAACCGAGGCGCCTCGCAACAGCAACAACCACACAGGTGAAAAGTATATAAATGTCAGGGCTGGTAGGTCACTGACACCACCCTAGCTAGGAAGAAACGCATGTCCTCCCTGAGGTCCTTCCTCCCGTTTCTGGTTCACAACCGAGGTGCGAAACTCGCGAAGTAAACGTTACACAAAGCTACGCCACAAAGGCCGTGCTTTGATCGTCACCACAAGACTTTGTTTTTCAACAGAAGCCTTGATCATTTGCCACTTAGGCATGTCACACAGGAAATTCACTCCATGCGTTTGATATCCATCAGTATATAACCCCTGAGCTCGTACGTCTCAGAGAAGGGCGTTAAGAAAGAGAATAAATTCTCCGCCGCCAAATAGATATATATTTAATAGAGATCAATCACATGGACTAAAATCCAATGTCAGACACACAGTCCATTTACAAGTCCGTTCTGGGTCTGAACGAAACCGGAGGCACCTAGTACCCCGCATATCCATCGATCTCCAAGTACGTCTGGACGATCACCAACTGTTTCCATCTTCTTGGGTGTACAACCCAATCAAGATCATCAGTAATCACCCAAACGACGTGAAGACTTCCGGTCTTCGACCACCGTCTTCATCTTCGACTTATCGTCGTATCAGTTATTCAGAATGGGATAAACCCGGCCTTTCTGAATAACTCAGGCATATATTATAAAAGTGTTACACAAACACAACATACGCCTCATTCCAATTCATCAGTCACTAACCGTAAATTAATCAAGAGAATAATTCCCCAAATATTAACCCCGAAGGCCGAAACTAACATCGGACCAATATCCAGGAAGCCATTCTGCTCAGCTAACCGACAGTTAGTTTCTAAATTTCACATTCATAGGGAAAGGTTCCCATTAATTTTATCAAAGATAAATCCTTTAAATTTATTCTTTAATCTACTTTTGAATATCAATTCAAACTAGTCGGGATTAATGAACTTTACCGAAGTAATTATTTGTTTTAATTTCCCAATCCCAACCTATTCATCCCATGAAGTAAAACTGGTAATACTTCATATTTTACACTACGGTGTTATCGGTAAATTCAATTACCATTTCACGTTCAAATCTAATTAAAGATTTAACTATCGCCTGGAGTAAAACTGGTGATACTCCATTCTCGATCTTTTCAATCTAATTAGAGATTCATTAAAACTCCACTTAGTTTTAATCTTTAACTGGGTTAAAGAATCAGTGTCATTTAAAACACAGTTCACGATAAACCCAAAATCACATTCCATTAATTATCGGGCTAAAGAACGAGTGTTATTTAAAACACTGTCCACGATAAACCCAAAAATCAATATCAATTCAATTCCAATTAAATATTATTTAATTGGTACACTTCATTAAATCTAAATAAAAAGATTTAATCTTTTCTTAACTGGGTTCAAGAACAGTGTAAATGAAGACACCATTCACGACAAACACAAATCACATTTGATATTAAACACAAGGCTCTGAATAGAAAATATACCGGCTTATATTCAATATCAAATTCTACGACTAACAAATATCGTATTAGAAATAACGATATATATATATCTTTCAAATTCCCATAACAATATCTGTACCATCACGAAATCCAACATCGAAATAATCCAAAGACAGCTTCGATTCAAATCCATTCCAATATAATTATTGGAAATTCTGGTTATTTTCAAAACCATTTTGCAATGACCCGGATTTTGAGCGACTTTGGTTATCGACATAAGCATGATGTCGATAACCAAAACATCGAAAAATCCTGGTAATTAGTGAAAGAAATTAGAGGGTGAGGAAAGATAAGATAGAAACTTAGAATAGAAGAAGAAGAAGAACACAACATCAGAGTAACACGAATCTCACAGCGGAACGAATAACATATAATATATATAACATAACTTGAAATATACATCTGTACTTGAATATACATCAATATCAAAGTACATCACTTACAACACAGCGGAAATAACTATAGCTATATGATCCTGAAGCCTCCTGCTCCAGCTCTTCCAGTATATCTGTAAATCCCGACTACTTGACTGCCCATACAAATTTAGGCACCCAAGAGTTTAGGGAAAACAACAAAGTAAACTCCGGGTCAGTCATGGGACTGGTATGAGTAAAACAGTTTAAAAACAGTTCGAGCAAGTAAATGATATCTCATAAGACCACGCCGCATAACAGAATGAGTTTTTCCCTTATGAGAATCCAAAATATCTTTATATCAAAAACCTTTTGATATTATAATAATGTCTATCAACCACAGTATATATAATCTCTAGCAGAAACGCTTTCATCTCACGTTCTACATATATAGTATACAATCACAACCGCAAGCACGTATTGGGTAATGGATTTCCAACTATGACAAGGTATGGAACCACCTATCGCTCGTGTACCTCTAGAGAGGAATACACTGGGTTCAACAAGAACATCTTGCAACCCGGCCACACATGACCGACCACTCATTTCGCTTGAGCGTATCGAATGTATATCACCAACAGTTGGGATCAGCAACCGTTTCCCGAATGGGACAGCATCAACAATAGATTTTTAGAAGTAAATGAAACTCTAGATCAGGTGATTATACACCCTACTTCGGTGCGACCGACTTAGCCATGCTGCCTGCCCGATTTCTGTCATTTACCGGATGTGAGGTTAGAAGCTACGCTTTCATCATCACATCAGATTTACTTTGAATGTCACATCATCAAATCCATCCAAACACCGATTGACGTCCTCAACAATACATTATGTTTTAGCTTAAAGAAGTTTCCTTCTTCGCTTCCACTCTTGGTACGGTTGGAGAAATCAATATATGTGATCGTCTGGAAATACTCTGTCAGACATCCGTCCATACAAGTCATCCAGGAACAGGATGAACCGAAGGCACTATTCTGTAAACAGGATAGCCCTTGCATAACTCCGTCTTCAATTTCCTTTGGCATATATGATTCGCAACGCTTATGCCAATATAGAGTGGTTCTTTGGATAAAAAATCCAACCGGTCTCTCCATATTAACAACGTTAAAATGGTCAAAACTTCGATAGTCTGTGATTTAACTATCGAATAAAAACAGATGTGCAAACAACGATATTATTTCCAATGGAAATTTATATCAATCAAACATCATTCAACATTTCATCTCCTTAGTTCATTTTTCATCTCCTGTTTCCCTTTGTTCAATATTTCTTATTTTCTAAATTGGGAAAATATACGTTATTAACATTGGAAAACATTTCCATTTCTCGTTTCCTTTATTAGAAAACATTTCTGGTTTCTTCTTTGGAAAACATTTCCAATGTTTCTTCATTGGACTTAGACAGATGTTTAAACAAACATTGCTATGCCAACTCAAATCATTTCCTTTACTGCCAAACCTTAACTATTCCTTAGTTAAAAACGAAGCCAATCAAGTTGGGGTAGAACTACCCCTCAGACCTTAACTGAACAACATTTCTAACTTTGAAATTGGCAAAGTTCACTTTGTACTTCTTTAACTAACTTCCTTACTTAACTCTCGTTCGAATAAATCTCTATTCGATTTATTCTATTTGATTTACTCTATTCTCTTAACCCCTTTCGAATAAACTATATTCGATTTACTAACTTTATTCGAATAAACTATATTCTATTAACTCCTTTTACTTTAACACTAATCGATTAAACTAACATCGATTAACTCCTTTTACTTTAACTCTAATCGATTAACTAACATCGATTAACTCCTTTTACTTCCTATTCGAATAAACTATATTTAATTAACTCCTATGCTTTAACACTAATAGATTAAACTAACATCGATTAACTCCTTTTACTTTAACACTAATCGATTAAACTAACATCGATTAACTCCTTTTGATAAACTACGTTTTCCGTTACAACTATTTCCTTTTTATAACGTTTACTTACCGTTACAAATATTTCCTATTTATAACTTCTATTTACCGTTACAAATATTTCCTATTTATAACTTCTATTTACCGTTACAAATATTTCCTATTTATAACTTCTATTTATTTTCTATTTCTATTTATTTTCTAAATAAATATCCCTTTTATAAAACCGTGTTCGTTTTATAAATATTTCCTTTTATAAAATCCTGTGATTTTATAAAATTCCTTTATTTCAATATACATTGAAATACTTCTTTTTTTTTACATCCCAAGGTTTCTTATGATATTTAAAATATCGAATAACAATGATCAATATCATTCCAACACCCATAATCCATAACAGATTATATAACACATCATATATCACAATATATGAAAACAGTAAAATAAATGTTGAGGAATCCAGTTGGATTCCTCCAACCTGTTTCCCTGTATCACAGATGCTAAACAATATAGATAACATCACTTTCAGTTCTATATGATATATTCTATTAAACAGAATCAATATAGAAATTCAACTAACTGACTAGCAGTTCAATCAAACAATCAACACACAGTCAATCAGTCAATATCTAACAGTTCTAAAAATACAACATGAAATTATAAACTGTTCAGAGTTAGTGAGATTTACTCACTTTGGCAGTTCATCATTATTAACGATAACCATCGCTTGATTCTGACGGACAATTTATTTTGCTAAAAATTGTAACGAGCACCAATCCACTCCCAGTCAATTCCATAGCGGAGTGTTTGTTCATGCGATCTTATAGGATCTGATTTTTGTCTAATTCGGACAACGTACGAGAAGGTTATTTATTTTCAAAGATTACACCCAATTGTTAAATACAATAACATAAATAAATTTATAGAATTTAGGCCTTCACCTTTTATATTTTGGGCCCATCTAAACTTGAACCACCCAGGCCCGTATTGGACCATTCTTCCAGATCCAAGGAGTACGAACCCGCAACTCGCCCATTTACGGACATCACCGAATACTCCCAGCTCCATTTCCTTCCCGACGCACTAAATCCAATACAGACATCAACGTTCCCCTCCTCAACTCATTCTCCATCCTCCCCATAGTACTTAACACAACCCGGGTCTTTCCCTGGCAATCCCAACTCACTTTCTTCCAACCATATGTCTCCAGCTTCATTCAAACACCACTGCCAACATTTCCTTTCTGTTCATTTCATTTTGCTTCATTGAATACATCCCATACACAGCTTTCGAATTCCGCAACCATTCTTCCCCTTCACTTCTCTTTATGCTTCACGGAAAAACTTCATACAATTATATCCTCCTTGTACCAACGTTTTCCGCATGCAACCCTCCCTTACTGCTCATTTCTTCTTGTCGTGACCTCTCTTTTTTTTTTTTACTTCCTAGAACCCATATTTTCCATCCCTACGTGCATGCACAGCCCCCTAGAAACCCTTCCATACTTCACGCACATAACACTCTCTACTTCACAAAAGAAGACCAACATGCTCCCTGACAAACTCCCTCACGCTTTAGTCCCTTCATCTTCTTCCTCTTCTTTTCCTTCTCCGCGGCATCAACTTCCAACGTTGGTGTGATTTCTCAAGTAGTGTTGGATTAGTTTTTTTTCCAAAGCTTTTCTTGTTTTTAGTTTGAGGGAACCATGAAGGTTCGGTTGCAAAGATCTGGAAGAAAAATAGATGGAGGCGGCTTGCGTTGGTGTATATATATACATAGGAAGGTGATTTAGTTCTCAAGAAATAATAGGATACGTATGAGGTAAAACGTGGATGTATTTGAGGCCATAGGGAATTAGTGGTTCAGAAGAGACGAAGGGTGGACTTCTGTTGATCACAGTTTACGTTATAACATTTTGATCATCTTATTTTATAAAACTTTGTTAATTACGAACGGCTATCGACAGGATTAAATACACCATCATAACGATCAATGTGCCACGATCCCAAAAATAAAATAATATCGGTAGATTGACTCATATTTTGAAACCTCAAAATGTTGATTACAGGGTGCCAAACACTCCAAATAAAAAGTTGCTTATTAAATTAATTAAAAATTTCCATAAAATTTAAAAAATTAAATTATCGCTATGTCCCAAAAGAACCTTGTCTAAATTCACACACGATATCTAGTTATTTTGAAATAACTGTTATGGCCACGAACGAATATACCGCTTTTTTTCTGAATATTTGATTTGGACATAAATCAAAATCTACACGAAGAAATCTCGATTTTTCTCTTCCACTAGAAAGATATACTCCACCAGCTCCACACGTTTCTTGTTTCATAGAAATCCGATTTAAAACGAATCCTGTACATTCAGTTGAAGTTCGAATCGCCAATTTACGAACTGCAGCGCCATTTCGAGCTCGTTTATAATTATATTATAAACTATACGTTCAACTGTCGACGATTGAATATATTCGTTATTCAAATTCAATTCCAAGCTGAATTTAATATCACCGATGATCCAGTTCACACCATATCGCCATTTCAGCCTATTCTGATTATTTCAGAATAAAATATATTTATTTAATTATTTAAATTAAATATTCGTCATTATTAAATTCCACGGCCATTAAATTCACTAACCCACCATTTATACAATTAAATAAATTAATCATAATACCCCTGCCAATGCGGGTCATTACAATCTTCCCCACTTAAAATAATTTCGTCCTCGAAATTGCTAAAAAGTAGGGGATGACCCTATCGACTGGTTAGAACATATTTGTTCACTTCTTAACTTCAGTTTTCAACTGAACCAATTTAATTTCGATTAAATTATTAATTAATTCTTATCAACGAAAATTTCCAAAGATCTTGAAAAATTTCTAATGCCTTAACTTTTCGAAAAATTTCGCCAGCACCTCCTTTGTACTGGTCAATCGGTCAAACTCTAACTCGCCTCTCTGGGCCATCTCCAACCCAAAAGAAAATCAAACAGCCAAGCGACTTGCCAGTTCGGCTCATCAAAATCTCATACCCAAAATATATAATAAACTGGTACCTTTTTGTCGGGCATACCATTTTATCCTTTTCCACCTGTTATCAATTCAGCGGATACAAGGGTCATCCCAATCAAATTCCCATCTACTTTTATCCACGACACAACCATTCACTTATATCCTAAGTCGAATTTTATTTCAAATTCGAGTTCCATTCTCGATTTCAAACTCTTAACTTCCCAATCCAATTTTCATTTTAGATTCTTATCTCGACAATCCAATTTTATTCAAGAATAAATTTTTCCTGATATCGTTCTGTTTCCATTCAGTTTTCACTTAACTGTTTCAATTCAATTTCAGCTTACTTCCGCAAACTTCTATTTAAATTTGTTCTTAATTCAAACAGTCTCTTCCTGGGAATTTTAAACAGTTTACTTTTTCAAAAATCAAAAATTTCCTTTTGAACATGTCACTGAGCCCTCAATTTATATTCCATTAGTTAAATCACTTCTCTATTTCTTTATCAATATTTGTTAACCAAATATTTTCAATAACCATATTGGCCTTTTATGTTATTTGGAAAACATTTCCGAATATCACCTTCCTTTATTTTCTAAACGTTAGAAAATACATGCTATTTAAAATTGGAAAATATTCCAATTTCTTATCTCTTTTCCGATCTCGTTTATTTCTATACTTAGGAAATATTTATTATATTTCCATGCTTACATTTATTTGGGTTGAAACGGATGTTGTGTAAAACATCGTTACGACAACCCAAATACTATATTCAACTTAACTCTTCTTCAATATTGATTTTCGAGCCTGAAATCTTACTATTTATTTGTTAATAATGAAATCAATCAAGTTGGGGTATAATTACCTCTCAGACCATGACTGAATAACATTTATAACGTCAAAACAGATATGACTACTTACTCGAACAATCAATAACATACAACTACTTCTTTACCTTTAAACACGTATACACTTCCTCTTTTTATCCTGACTAGATATTATTCTTATACTTCCTTTTTGATTATACTATTCTATTTCTAAGTTCGTTTCCTTATCGACTTCTATATATATCGAAACGTTGATTTCTAACTATCAAATTATCTTAAAAATATTCTATCTCCTTAAATTCCCGGGAAAATTCGCCATAACCTCCTTTGTACCGGGAGCATCGGGAAAATCCCCAAACTGCCACACAGGCCTCTCTAATCAAAAAGAAAAAGGAAAAGCCAAGCGGCTAGCCGATACGGCACATAAAATCTCATATATGAATTAAATACATACCTTTTGTCGAGCAATCTATTTATAACTCTTGCATTATCCTTATCCATACCTATCTCATGTATATTTATACCTGCCCAATCTATTTTAACTATACCCGATCGTTTTAACTAGATTCGTTAATTAATTTATTAATTAACTCTTTAGTCTATTTCACTTTTATATTTGAACATGACATGTTCAAATATATTTTAACTTGCTTATTAACTAATTTGAATCCAAATTTCAAATTTAAGTTCTATATTCGATTTCGAATATCCATTTACAAATCCAATTCACCTTTCAAAGTTCAACTTCAAATTCAAAACTTGATTAACTAATTCCTCTTCGACTTAGTTAATCTACTCAATTTCTATTCAAAATTTTATATTTGAATTTTGTTTCAATTCTATTTGAATCTTCTATATTCAAATTTCAAATTCAATTCTATTTGAATCTTGTTAGCCTACTTTGTGAACTAGGCAACACAAAGTCAAGAAACCAAACGTTGAAGGGTATTTTTAATTATAAGACTTCGGTTCGGATTGGAGGAAAACACAACAATTCAGATGGATAGCTGCAGTTGTTCGGATCGGATAGAGTCCTCTGTTCGGATCGGGTTAGAGCAGCATATTGGTTCGGATCGGATAGAGTTCTCTGTTCGGATCGGTGATCTCTTACTGGATAGATTGGTAAGGTATATCCAATCGGATCGGAAGGCAACTAAATCTCGAATGGATCGGAAAGCCATCTGCTTGCCACAACACTGGAGCGGAGCGGAATAGGTTAGAGAAGGAGAGACGCCCAAACCAATCCGGTTCGGATCGGGTATCCCGATCCGAACCCCTTACCTGCACGTCTCCGACCCGCACCCATGATCCATGCTAATCTCCTGTAAAATCGCCTGGAGAACCGGACCGGCTATGACTAATTCCTACTCCCAATGTTCTTCCCTTTGATGCGTTGTCAACCTGATAGTTCATCCGAACCCGAAGAGATTGCGATGGATGACACGTGGCCCGACCCGGATCAAGTCTCAAGCAAATTCACACCTATAAATACCCCATCTGGAGACAAAGAGAAGGATCTTTTTTGGAGCACTAAAAGAATTCAATCACCTCCATCATCCGAACTCCATTACTCCCGGAAAATCCAAATCATCTTTTATTTCTTGTTTTAGTCAATTGAGTGAACAAAAGTGAGTTGTGAGTGAATCTTTCATTGTATTTGCAACTGAATTATTGAATATAGTGAAGAATAAGTGGACGTAGGCATTTGTTCGCCGAACCACTATAAATCTTGCGTGTTCATTTTTATTTTTGTCTCATTTTATCTTGTTTCAAATCAATTTGGGTGTTAGAACCACTTTCGGGTCTAACATTTTGGTGCTTTCACTGAGAACCCTCATCTAAATTCTTTATTTTCCGGGATCTCTTTCTACTTTTTGGACCGTTGAGTTCAAAGAAGTGAATCCTTAAGTTTCTTCGCTTTTTTATATTTGTTGAAGCAATTGTCAAAGACTCATGGCCAAAGGAAAAGGCAAGGAAGTTCAGTCTGTTCAAGGAAATGGAGCTGGCGAAGATCAGCAAAATGCTGTAGTGACAAGGTCTCGGGGGCAGAGCTCAGCAGCAGGAAGAATCAATGCAGGAAATCCAAACCGACGCCAGGGGGAGAGCTCCGATCCGATCCGGGTAGGAGACTCTGAAGCAGTGCATTCCCCCAATCTGAACCGACCCGAGCTGCTCACTGCACACCGATCCGACCAGGCACCCCAGCTCCGATCCGACCCGACTTCCTACCTCCGATCCGACCCGATGCTTGGTGAAGCTGGAACCTCTACTCGAGTCCCTACGAATGCTCCAACTCCAGCTGCCAGGGTTGGTGATCAGGTCAATTCATCTGCGCCCATCACTCAAGGAGATTTCTCGCGCTTGCTTGATATGCTTGAGAGCACGAGAGAAGCTATGAGAGTTCATGAGCGCACTAATCTCATGATGCAGGAAAATATGAGGCTCATGAGTCGGGAGATTAGTGAACTCCGTCGGCAAAGAACTCCATCACCGGTTCGTCACACACCAATAGATCAATCTTCATCTTCCGAGGAAGAGAGGCCCCGCGAGCGGAGGCCACTCGAACGACCTCAGAACGTGGAGCAGCTGACATTTGGATCTTTAGGATCTCGCGAGGATATCGCACGAGCATTAGGAAACGATGACCCCACTCGGGGGCAAAGACTCCAGTCCCCTTTTCCCGAGATCGACCGGGAACACAGGGAGCGGAATCGAGCAGAGGCAGCTCGAAGAAGAAGGGCATCTCCTGAGCAAGAGCCCAGAAGGAACTCGGATACTAGGGCCAGGGAACCCGAGCAGCCCCTAACTAGTGCTGATGTACAGGCAATGATTCGCCGAATTATGTCCGAGAGCCGGAATTATACAAATGAAGACTATGGCATTGAACGAAGCCATACTCCGTTCACCGACGATATCCTCAACTTCCAATTTCCCCGACGCTTTAACATGCCACAGATGGACAAGTATAACGGAAGGACTGATCCAGGACAGCATTTGATGCGGTATTCGTGGCTCATGAATGCCGCTGCTGCCCCTGATGAAGTGAAGTGCAAAGCATTCCCAATCTACCTAGAAGATGTGGCATTATTCTGGTTTACCCGACTTCCTCCTCGTTCAATTTCTAATTACAAAGAACTAAGCGAGCGTTTCATGAACCAGTTCCGACTGCATGCCCGAAAGTCCAAGAGTGTTATTGAATTGTCAAGAATCAAACAGGCACCAGGAGAATCTTTAAGGGCATATCTTGATCGTTTTAACCAAGCCGTAACTGAGGTCAGTGACCCGCACGAACCCACTATTCTGATGGCATTGAAGGAAGGAGTCGATCCTGAATCCGAGTTTGGAGACTACCTTTCTCGGAAAACACCCCCCACAAGGGCGATATTCTACGAAAAAGCCGATATTTATCTAAGACGAGAGGAGGCCAGGGCAAACCGAAAGAGAAAGTCTGAGACAGCTTCAAAGGAGAATGTGCAGAGTAATATTGCCGTGAAGCAGTCTGGGGAAAGTTTTGGCAAGGTTGAAGTAAATGTAGGAAACAAGGGTGGAAACAGCAATACTGGAAGTGGGGGAAACAACAACAATAACCGTAATTCGAACGGTAACAGAAGAAACAGAAATAGGGGAAGTGACCCTAACAAGAGGCCCCGATTCCAGAACTACGAGAACTATACACCATTGAATGACACCCTGGAAAATATTTACCTGGATACGTACAATGTGTTGCAGTACAAAAGACCGCCACCTCGTGATTCGACCGAGAAAGAAATGGCGATTGGGAAATTTTGCTTGTTTCACGGAACACATGGACATTCGACCAATGAATGTCGGCATTTGAGGGATGTAATTGAAAAGCTGCTGCGTGAAGGAAAGTTGGATGAGTACAAGGTGGCCCCGAGGGACAGGGGGCAAGGGGAGCAGGCTCCAAAACAAATCCTACCCGCTCCCAAGCCTACAGCGCAGCAGAAAGGTAAAGGAATTGTCATCAACTCCATTGTAGGCGGACCTCACCCGGCAATCCGAAGTTTTAGGTCAATGGACCAATATGTGAATGCTGCTAAGCATCTAGATGTGAATGAAGGTGACGATTTGGAAGATGTCGCCCCCATAAAACAATAGAAAACCATGTTCGACGACGTGGTATTTCGCAGCCGAGACAACACTGGGATACAATCTCCCACCAATGATCCGTTGGTTATTACTACCACCATTGGGCCGGCCTTGGTCCATAAGGTATTAGTAGACAACGGAAGTTCCGTTAATATTTTGTTCAAGAAGTCATTTGATCAGATGAAGCTTGAGCCCGAAGATCTGAAACCTTGTGAAGGATGGATTAGAGGCTTCAACGGAGCGACGACAGCTCCCATGGGATATATAGAGTTGCCTGTGACCTTAGGGCAAGGAGAACGTAGAAGAGTGCAAATGCTTCAGTTCGTAGTATTGGACGTAGATTCGCCATATAACGCATTTTTAGGGAGACCTGCCCTCGCTGAATTTAGAGTTTGTATCGCCCCTTGGTGCTTGTTACTAAAGTTCCCAACCGAAGCCGGGACTGGAGTAATGAGAGGGGATCAGGTTTCTGGACGGGCCTGCTATGTGGCCGAACTGAAGATGTTGATGAAAGGAGTTAATGCTGAGAGTAAGAATGCCTCGTCTCCCTCAAAGGGGGGCTCGGCATAGCAATTAGAGAGATTGAACCCGAGGGAGTTGCCCAAAGGGACGCCAGAAGACCTGGATCCCAGAAAAGACGAGGAACCAGAGGCTAGGAATGCAACTCCTAACGAAGCGACAGTGGAAATTCCCATTGATAAAGCTGATCCAGCGAAAGTTTTGAAGATTGGTTCTCAATTGGATCCACGTCGTGCTGAAGAACTGACGGACTTCTTAAAGGCAAACCTAGATGTGTTCGCCTAGACCCATGCTGACATGTGTGGGATATCACCTTCTATTATAAGTCACAAATTGAATGTAAATCCGAAGCATCCACCTGTGAAGCAAAAGAGACGCATGCTGGGCCCAGAGAGGTCGGCTGCTCTCAAAGAGGAAGTAGAGAAATTGAAGCAAAACGGATTTATTCGAGATTCGACTTATCCCGATTGGATATCGAATCCCGTCTTGGTAAAGAAGTCAAACGGAAAGTGGCGAACTTGTATTGACTTTTCAGATTTAAATAAAGCTTGCCCGAAAGATAGTTTCCAACTTCCCAGGATTGACCAGCTTGTAGACTCGACAGCAGGTCATGAACTTCTTTCTTTCATGGACGCATACTCTGGATACAACCAAATTCCTATGCACATACCAGACCAAGAGCATACGAGTTTCATTACGAATTTGGGGCTATATTGTTATGTTGTAATGCCGTTCGGGCTAAAAAACGCTGGAGCTACTTATCAGCGCTTGGTAAATAGAATGTTTTATGATCAAATAGGAAAAACTATGGAAGTTTATGTGGATGATATGCTTGTTAAATCAAAGCAGTCTTCCAGTCATATGCAATACTTAGCGGAAATGTTTGGTATCTTGCGAAAATACCGTATGAAATTGAATCCTTTAAAATGTTCATTTGGAGTGGCGTCGGGAAAGTTCCTTGGTTTCATTGTGAGTTCCCGAGGAATTGAAATCAACCCTAGCCAGATAGCAGCGATTAGAAACATCGAAGAACCGAGGAGAATTAAAGACGTCCAAAGTCTGGCAGGGAAAGTAGCGGCGTTGAGTAGATTCATCTCCAAAGCCACAGATAAGTGTGTTCCGTTTTTTGATTTGATAAAAAGGGGAAAGAAGAACTTCCAGTGGACTCCCGATTGTGTTGAGTCCTTTCAAAATCTGTTAGAGCTGTTAGAGAAACCGCCAATCTTATCAAAGCCCGTAGATCACGAAGAATTATTTGTTTATCTAGCAGTCTCGGCTCACGCTGTCAGCACAGCCCTGGTTCGAGAAGAAGACAAAGTACAAAGGCCAGTGTACTATGTGAGTAAGAAATTAGCAGCGGCAGAGCGCAACTACCCAAAGATTGAGAAGCTTGGTTACAGCCTCCTGATCGCATCCCGAAAACTTCGTCACTACTTCCAAGCCCATCCAATAACCATATACACCGACCAGCCGTTAAGACAGGTGTTGCAGAGACCCGAAGCATCGGGAAGGTTGATCAAATGGAACATAGAACTAAGCCAGTTTGATTTGAATTTTCAACCACGAAAGTCAATCAGGGGGCAAGCTCTAGCAGACTTTATTGCGGAGTTCACCATTCCAGAGGAGGAAATAATCAATGACCGAGTGATCAAATCCGAGGATAAGCTAGAGATGAATCCGTGGAAATTATATACAGATGGAGCTAAAAATGACCGAAGGTCCGGAGCTGGAATTGTCTTAGTCACTCCCGAGGGACGGTCGTTATATTATGCCCTGCGATTAGAATTTTCGGCAACCAACAATGACTCTGAGTATGAAGCCCTGATTGCCGGGCTGAAACTTGCTAAAGACCTCGGAGTAAAAATGATGGACATATTTTGTGACTCTAAGATTGTTGTTTGTCAAGTGCGAGAGGAATTCGCGGCTCGAGGACCTCGACTTATCGCCTACCTCAAGAAAGTGAAAGAGCTATTAAATAGCTTAGAGCGGTACAACATAACACATATCCCCAGAGTTGAAAACCAGAAAGCGGATAGATTGGCAAAGTTGGCTAGTTCCGACAATCCAGAAGAGACTGAGGTAATTCCAATTGAAACGTTGGAGTCGCCAAGCTTTGAGTCAATGGAAATTGAATTCGCTTTTGAAGCGGAACCAGAGAAGGAGTCATGGATGACTCCAATTAAGAATTTTCTTAAGAATGGGACACTCCCATCAAAGAAGAGTGAAAAAAGAGCTGTAGTACGCAAAGCTACCAGATATGTTATACAGGACGATATTCTCTATAGACAAGGATTTTCTATGCCCCTGTTACGATGTATCGCACACGACGACATCAAGCGTGTACTAAGAGAAGTACACGAAGGTGAGTGTGGAGATCATACAGGAGGTCAAACTTTAGCAAAGAAAATATTGCGGTACGGATACTTCTGGCCTACGATCAACAAAGATGCAGCTGATTATTCACGACGCTGCGATAAGTGCCAGAGATTCGCCAAAATCCCCAGGGTACCGTCAACTCAGCTTAAATCGATGATGAGTCCTTGGCCATTTGCCATGTGGGGAATTGATATCATTGGAGTTTTACCAATTGCTAAAGGAGGAGCGAAGTATGCAATAGTAGCCGTGGATTATTTCACGAATTGGGTGGAAGCTGAGCCCTTGACTAAGATCACAACAAGAAAGGTGATAAGTTTTGTGGTCAGAAATATTATATGCCGATTCGGGATCCCAAGGACGATTATTACTGACAACGGGACCCAATTTGATAGCACTGAATTCAGAAATTTTTGCCAGAAATATAAGATAGACAAACGATATACTGCAGTTGCCTATCCACAATCGAATGGGCAAGTAGAGGCAATAAACAAGGTAATAAAATCCATCCTCAAGAAGCGATTAGAGCGTGCAAAGGCAAAATGGGTTGACGAATTGCCCCTAGCTTTGTGGGCGTATCGAACAACATTTAAAACGGCTACCGGTCATACCCCTTTCTCTCTCTCCTTTGGCTCAGAAGCAGTAATTCCAGTTGAACTGGAAGTTCCTTCCCACAGGGTGACGTATTATGACCCGATGACGAATCGGGCACTTTTACTTGAGTCTCTTGATGAAGTCGAAGAGAAAAGGGACGAAGCAGACTTACGTGCAGCAAGACATCGGCGTCAGATGGCACGCTATTATGACAAAAAAGTTCGCCTCAGAACTTTTGAACCAGGAGATTTGGTGCTAAAGAGAGTTTTTCCATCCCTTCCTCACCTCGGCCCAAAATGGGAAGGACCCTTTGTCATCCAACGGAAACTTGAAAAAGGAACCTTCAAGTTAACGACCGTAGATGGCGAAGAGGTTCCTCGAGCATGGAATGCCCAACACTTAATGCGATATTTGGATTAGAAATGCTATATTTTTTGTTATTTTTACTGTGAATTCTGTAACAAGACATGCCTTGCCTTGGGAAAATATGATGATATGAATAAAGGACTATAAAGTGGACGTAGGCTACGACTTAGCTGAACCACTATAAAAATATTGTGTGTTATTTACTTTTATGCATTTACATTCATTAGTTGTTCTGTTGTGATTATAAAATACAAGATAACTCAGAGCCTAAAAAAGGTTGAAAACAGTTTGGACATAAAAAGAAGCACAATGATTATTTGTGCAATAAGACGTAAAAGAATGAGAAAACGACATCCTAACTCTAACTCTCCAGAGAAAGAGAGAGAGTATAAAAGCGTCTCCGACTGAGCGCTGAAAAAGATATTCTACTCCGAACTCTAACTCTCCAGAGAAAGAGAGAGAGTATAAAAGCGTCTCCGACTGAGCGCTGAAAAAAGAGATTCTACTCCGAACTCTAACTTTCCAGAGAGAAAGAGAGTATAAAGGCGTCTCCGACCGAGCGCCGAGAAAGAAATCTTTTCCCGTTGAGAGACCGGGGAATGAATAGATGACTAAGCTCGAACTCTAACTCTCAAGAGAATGAGAGAGAGTATAAAAGAAATGCCAGGAAAAACAGCAGGTATTGATGACACAGGAAATGCTATCCCGTTAGAGAATTGGGAGCATTCAGATTGCATGGTTAAGCATTGAATAACTTATGGAAATTGACTGGGGACACATATACATACACATACTTCCCCCATCCACAGTTTTGTTTCATAACTATAGACATGTATTTTTACATAAGTGCAGAACTGCTAATAAATAAACATTGCAAAAAGTGAATTATTTTTATTTACAAATGAATGAATTTGTACAGGGAAATAGCTAAAAAAGAAAGTGCGGAAGCTGCTTTTGTAGCAGCACTTATTGGTTCGCAAAGATACTAAAAAGATACAGGGGAACCCACTATTTGGGCTTGGAATGAGCCTTCGATTTCTTGGCAGCTTTTTCCGCATCCTTTGCTTCTTTCTCGGCTTCAGTCAAGATTCGTTTTGATTTCTTTTTCCCTGAAGATGTGGTACTGGAGCCAGCAGACTTCTTCCCGGAGGGCGGGGCACTGGAATCAAGAGAAGATTTTTTAGCAAGTTCTTCGGTAATAGATCTAGTTGAGAGCTTAACAACTAACCTTGAACCTGCATCCACAACTGCGAGGGGCTTGAGGACCTCAGGGTCTAGTTCTTCGGCCTTTAATTGCAAGCGCTTGTCTTGATCAGCCTTCATGGCAGCTAAGGTAACGTCATCAGCGCTTTTCGATTCCCCAGTTAATGCAACCTCCGGTTCCTCATCATGCCCCTCGTCTCCTCCGTCATCTTTTAAAGCTGCAATCATCTCTTCATCATGGGGAGTAGTGACCTTAGTTGGCTCACTCCTTTCCCCCAGGTCTGTGGAAGCAGCCTTGTCTTCCCCTTCTTTGACCCTATCAGCGGGCTTCGTCCCAGCAACAGCTCCTTGAGCTACATCTGTCTTTGTGGATGATTCAACGCCTACAGAATGAGAAACATCGGTTATTAACTCAGGCGAAAGCAAAGGATTTCTCATCGAACGTTCAATCATGTATCCAAAGGTAGTAGTAGCCTTGGCAAATTGAGGAGAAAAGATAGGAATACCTTCTGAAGACTTTTCAGCGGGGTTGACTACTACCTCTGGAGTTATTTCAGGAATGGGAGATAGCAAAATTGTCCGGGGAATTCCCGGGTTTTCGGGATCATACCCTTCTACTTCGGGAGTTGTAGGAGCAGAAGAAGAGGAGCCAGCTTCGGGAATGGTTTTCTGTTTAGACTTCCGCCTCTCATCTTCCATGGCCTCAGCAATTAGGCGGCGCCCTTCAGCTAGGCGCTCCGGTTCATCGTCTCTCAAGTATTTCTCCATCAGCTTATCTTCATCAAGGGAATCGACCTTAAGTTCTTCTTTTTCCCACTCAACGATTTGATTCCATACTTGAACCAGAGTGGATGGATAGTCCTCGATCCAAGAAATGTTTCGACGACGAATAATATGTGCGAAGAATTCAATCATTAATTCGCCGAAACTTTGAATCTCAACCTCCGCCTCAGATAATTGCTTGCGGGCTTCCTCCGCAGATTTAATGGCACATTCCACGTTGCCCTCGGCCAGAGCAGCCCTGTTTTCTACCTCCAACAGCTTCGAAGCCAAGTCAGCATTCTTCTTTTCTAATTCAGCACTCCTCTTCGCTAACTCGGCGTTTTTCTGCTCAAGCTCAGCATAAGCAAGGCGTGCCTTAGCAGCCTCTGATTTGGCCTCGTCAGCTTGCTTCTTCAACTCAGAACGCTCCTGAGTGTGGGATTCAAGCAAGTCATGATAGCGCTTTTGCATGTCCTCAAACTGTTGTTTGAAATTAGAAGCGTTCTTTTGAGCGACAGCTAGTTGAGCTTGAGTGTCTTCTAGGTCTTTTCCTAAGGTTTTTAAGGCCTTAGCATCCTCCTCCGCGGTCTTTTGCATTGAGTTAGCATTTGTCATTAGAGTGCGGATGATTCTAGAAAGATTTCGGGAATACTTGAACATCTCGGTGTATTGTTTTTCCACCAAATCAATCTTTGCTTTGGCCTCATCTGCCCAATTAGACGAAATAGGTTCAAGGGTAGGTAGAAAGGTCAGAGTCTCGAAGTAGTGCTCGGGGAATTGCTCCTTTAAATATGCCAGCTTTACTGTGGTTCCCGCATCTGGTGGAGGAGGAGCGAGGATTGTTAGTTCGGTGTCCCTTCCTGAAGAAGATTCTGTAGAACCCTTGTCTGTCCTAGGTCGTTTAGTAGCAGGGACTTTTTGCTTACTTCGAGACCCGGTTTCCTTTGGAGGAGTTTTCTCTCTACTCCGCTTTTCATGGGAGGAAGTGGAATCCTTGGATGGTGGTCTATCCTCCTCCCTACGACCTTGATAGCTCTTGTATTTTTCTTGTTCCGGTCGAACTGGTGAGCGGGAGTGTGAGGGCCGAGATCGATAGGGATCATAAGGTCTTCTCTCCTCCCTACCACGGTCATCCCGGCGATCATACTCGGTATCCTGAGGAGGATTGGACATGCTGCGACGAAGCTTTCTTATATCATAATAGGATCGAGACATTGTACCTGCACGATAAAATAAACGAAGTTTAGAATCGATGGATTCATGGAGAAAGAAGTGCAATGAATGCTAATGCTGTGGTGTAAAGTGCATCCTAAGTGGTGTGTGTCCCCCCAACCAACCCGAGTCTGAAGCTAGACTGGTGCGGGCAGGCTCTTTGGCCTTGGCCGGAGTAGTTTCTTCAGAAGAGGTGAAGACTAAAGGGTCCTTCCTGAAATCCTCTGAAGTATATATAGTCTCAGGTAAGGGGAGATTCCCCAAACCCTGAAATATGTGTTCGTCAGTGCTAGGAACATCCCCTTCGGAAGCGTGAAGTGGCGACTCTTGGAGAGATTTTGACTTGTCCGGAGAAGTAGTTTCCTCGGGGGCAATATACCCTTCACGATGTTTTTCGGCCAGATTAGCCAGTTCGTCATCTTGTGTGGAAGAGGGAGAAGGTGAAGTTTGAAGAGGAGCTGTAGGAATTCCCGAGCCTTCTCCTATCTCTGGAACTGTTTCCACTGGAGGAATGTATGCATAAGGGACCGTCCCATGACCGATGCTACGGAAAACGGATAGCAGCCCGTGAAAATGAAGGTATTCATCTTTAAGGACCTCGTCGATAGTCAGGAATTTTTGATCGCCATTAAGAAGACGGTGCATCCGATCAAAGAACACCTGATCTGATATCTGTTTGGGATTGTCGACTGCAAACAAAAAGGAAAACAGGTCAGGGTGATGATTCAAGTGTATAGAGTCCGGGTTCAGAAAATCAATGCTTTACTTGATTTTGTCCATCTCCTGGCGCATCCAGACTGTTGCTTTATATAGAACCACTCTAGTCTGGAATCTCCAGCTTTACTGCTAAATGGCGTAGAGATTATCTTCCTTTTTGGTACTGATTCAAAGTAACAGAAAGATGGAGTTTCTCTAGTCCGATGTTTGAAGTTATAGAAGAAATGAACATCATCGAACGTGAGCTCTACGCCTAGAATTTCACGATATGCTATGAATAAGGTATGCAAGTAGGCATATGAATTGGGATGCAACTGCATGGGGGCAATCCGCATTTGTCTTAAGAAATCAACGATGAAAGGCGAGAATGGAGGAATGGCGCCGACCATGCACATCAATCGAGTGACCGTCATATATCCTTCTGGAGGGTTGTGGGGACGGTCAGAGCGTGAGGGCACTAGGGTGTCCCTTTTCATTATTCCATACTTTAAGCAAATTCGAACAAGTCGGTCGTTGTCGATTCTACAGAATCTGGAGGTGACTCCAATATAATGGCTGAGTCAAATTCATCGGGTGCTCGATTGTAACCAATCCCTCCTTCCTCCTCAAAGCCCAGTGAAACTTCATTCTCTGAAGACATTTCGTCGCTTTCCCGATGACCAACTCCGTAATCCGGACCCTTACTGTCCCATTCTGGATCAGATGAAGAAGATATATCCTCAAGAGTGGTTTTGTTGGAAGTTTCCGGGACTTCTTTCATCTCAGCTAGACGGGAAGAGCGTCTGGCCTCATTGTCATGGAACTATTGAAGAAGCAATAGCACGGATTAGAGTGAATTATCCCGTGCCCCCCTTTGTGTATGTGTGTGAACTAAAGTGCGTGCAGCAAATATGGGAAATGCAAAATAAAAGTACAACAATGTAAGACGAAGCTTTGAAGAGAAAGTGATAGTCGGAGTCGTTCTCAATTCTCGTTTATGTTCGCAAGGCACTATCCTAACTGTCCACGAAATTATTGTCTAGAGTGAATGTTAGTTGAATTAGTTGGGTAGTCTTTGTGTGCCAAGTTTGATACGTTCGGTTCGGTTCGGATATGCATATGATAATTGGCTCAATACAAATACAGATATAGGGTCGGTTCGGATGCTTCATTAAAGCAAGGTCAGTTCAAGACAAGGGAAACAACGGGTTCGGAAGCAGGACTGATCTGATCGGATCGGCTGATCTGATCCGAACCGAACCAGCATCACTTAACCAGTCCTTTTATTTCAACCTCTTATCCCATTCACTTCTCCGACCCGAACCGACATTTTCCTTCCTTCCCGTCTTTCTAAAGTATGCAACCCGAACCGATCCCCTTTCCTTCTCCTTCCTTTTTGCTCCTTCGTCTTCTACCCGAACCAGCTCCGATTAGTCATCACGCTCTTCATCTTCTTCCTCTTTCCCCCCACTCACAAACAAATCCATTCTATCACCAAAGCTCCAGTTGAGGACAAGTATTTGCCCTCTCCAACCTCTCAACGCCTCGAAGTGATGGCGGATCCACCAGTAACGACGTGAAGTTCAAGCAAAGCCTCGTGGCTAAACCATCCCAATCAACCACGAATTGAAATCAAGTACAGTTACAACGAAGTTATTCGAGATTAAAAAGCTACCTATATGTTCGATTTGAGAAATCTACAAGGAATGATTTCGGGATATTGGAGTTTCCGAAGTTTTCAATACTAAGGTTTGGAAGCGGCGGCAGAAAAGAAGAAGAAAAGAAAGAAGACGGTGGTGGATTTATATAAGGAGTAGTGTTGACTCCTCGTATTCCTATTCTTTCTCACCCGCTCGGACCGGAGTGAAGGCCCAGTAGCACAACTCTGCCTGAAGGCCCAATGTCCAAGAACCAAATCCACGAAAGCGCTTCGGATCGGAATCCGAACCGAATAAATTTCACATATTAATCTAGCATCCGCTGAGTTCAAAAGAAGAAGAATGATGGAAGGGTACACCTGCAAGAAGCATTATATGTCGAGAAAAATTCCCAAATTTGCTCAGAAATGAAGAAAATATGCATTCTTCTAACATCCGAACCGAATAGAAATCTGTGCATTCCTCCTGACTGTTCTGATTCAAGGACTAGCATTTAAAACGACATCAAAGCACGCTTCGTACAACAGAAGCATCCTTTGAGGGGGCAAAATGTTAGCCTACTTTGTGAACTAGGCAACACAAAGTCAAGAAACCAAACGTTGAAGGGTATTTTTAATTATAAGACTTCGGTTCGGATTGGAGGAAAACACTACAATTCAGATGGATAGCTGCAGTTGTTCGGATCGGATAGAGTCCTCTGTTCGGATCGGGTTAGAGCAGCATATTGGTTCGGATCGGATAGAGTTCTCTGTTCGGATCGGTGATCTCTTACTGGATAGATTGGTAAGGTATATCCAATCGGATCGGAAGGCAACTAAATCTCGAATGGATCGGAAAGCCATCTGCTTGCCACAACACTGGAGCGGAGCGGAATAGGTTAGAGAAGGAGAGACGCCCAAACCAATCCGGTTCGGATCGGGTATCCCGATCCGAACCCCTTACCTGCACGTCTCCGACCCGCACCCATGATCCATGCTAATCTCCTGTAAAATCGCCTGGAGAACCGGACCGGCTATGACTAATTCCTACTCCCAACGTCCTTCCCTTTGATGCGTTGTCAACCTGATAGTTCATCCGAACCCGAAGAGAGTGCGATGGATGACACGTGGCCCGACCCGGATTAAGTCTCAAGCAAATTCACACCTATAAATACCCCATCTGGAGACAAAGAGAAGGATCTTTTTTGGAGCACTAAAAGAATTCAATCACCTCCATCATCCGAACTCCATTACTCCCGGAAAATCCAAATCATCTTTTATTTCTTGTTTTAGTCAATTGAGTGAACAAAAGTGAGTTGTGAGTGAATCTTTCATTGTATTTGCAACTGAATTATTGAATATAGTGAAGAATAAGTGGACGTAGGCATTTGTTCGCCGAACCACTATAAATCTTGCGTGTTCATTTTTATTTTTGTCTCATTTTATCTTGTTTCAAATCAATTTGGGTGTTAGAACCACTTTTGGGTCTAACAAATCTTCTTTATTCAAATTTCATATTTCACTTCCATTGACTTTCATATATTCAAACTCCCTTTGAATTTCTATATTCAATTTCTATTTCAAACTTTCTTTATTCAAATCCTATATTCAAACTCCATTGAATTATATATTCCAATTTCCATTTCAACTTTATTTGAATTCTATATTCAAATTCCATTTTAAACTATTTGAATTCTATATTCAAATTTCATTATTACTCTATATGAATTCTATATTCAATTTTCCATTATTTAAATCTTCTTTATTCAAATCTCATTTGAATTTCTATATTCAAATCCTCCTTTGAATTTTCTTATTCAAATTCTATGTTTGAACTTCCTTTATTCAAATTCCTTTTCAAACTTTCTTTATTCTTTCTTTACATAAGTCTCGATTTCAATTCCTTTTGAAATCGATATTACTACCTTTGGAAAATAGGTTCCCCTTTCAATTTCATACTTGTATTTTTATTTCTGAATTATCCAATGATAATTCTCTTCACTTCATTTATAAACTTCATTTATAAAAGAACTATTTATAAACTTCGTTTATAAGGGAACTTCTCGTTTTATTTCTTTTAAAACTGGTTAATATTTCAAATCTATTTCAAAATTCAAATTCTATATTTTAAATCCCATTTTGAAATTCAACACAACTTGTCTTTCCCAAAACAAATTCTAAACAGTATCTCTGGTAGTAATTCGTCACTTACAACTCGAAAATGAATACTGATGATGCAGCTGTCATCATCAGAATCTATTTTCCAGCGATCGAAGTGAGTTCAATACTATAAAACCATTTCTAAACATTTCCACTTTGAAATTCATTTCAAAATATAATTCACACTGCTTGTAAAACAATTTAAAATCTCCCAGGATCTTAAATTTTCCTTATTTTTAATCCCAATCCATTTACAAACACTTATCCAATTTTCCAGAATTTTAACTCAATTTCTGCTTTAAATTTCAGTTTTAACTCATCTGATTTCACGTATTTCACTTATATGAATTCTGATTGATTATTTACATAACCATTTAATTTATAATCTTACTCGATTATAATAACAATCAATATATCCAATATATATCAAAATATACTTTGGGTAAAATTATTTTCATTTACCCTCTTTTCAAAACATACCATGATGGTTCATCGTATTCAATTGCTTACAAAATCCCTACCGATACAGTGGATCAAACTGATCGACCAGAACCCATAAAAAACTCAACCAATGAATCTCCACAATATAAAACCAAGTTTTATATCATATACAAATACGCTCACTCGTATATATACACTCAACTCAATCTAGGTTATTACTAACCCTATCTCTACCGAGTCACGCCACAGAGCCAAGTTAATCAATTAACCTTCTGCTCTGATACCAACTGTAATGACCCGGATTTGGAGCGACTTTGGTTATCGACATAAGCACGATGTCGATAACCAAAACATCGAAAAATCCTGGTAATTAGTGAATGAAATTAGAGGGTGAGGAAAGATAAGATAGAAACTTAGAATAGAAGAAGAAGAAGAACACAACATCAGAGTAACACGAATCTCACAGCGGAACGAATAACATATAATATATATAACATAACTTGAAATATACATATGTACTTGAATATACATCAATATCAAAGTACATCACTTACAACACAGCGGAAATAACTATAGCTATATGATCCTGAAGCCTCCTGCTCCAGCTCTTCCAGTATATCTATAAATCCCGACTACTTGACTGCCCATACAAATTTAGGCACCCAAGAGTTTAGGGAAAACAACAAAGTAAACTCCGGGTCAGTCATGGGACTGGTATGGGTAAAACAGTTTAAAAACAGTTCGAGCAAGTAAATGATATCTCATAAGACCACGCCGCATAACGGAACGGGTTTTTCCCTTATGAGAATCCAAAATATCTTTATATCAAAAACCTTTTGATATTATAATAATGTCTATCAACCACAGTATATATAATCTCTAGCAGAAACGCTTTCATCTCACGTTCTACATATATAGTATACAATCACAACCGCAAGCACGTATTGGGTAATGGATTTCCAACTATGACAAGGTATGGAACCACCTATCGCTCGTGTACCTCTAGAGAGGAATACACTGGGTTCAACAAGAACATCTTGCAACCCGGCCACACATGACCGACCACTCATTTCGCTTGAGCGTATCGAATGTATATCACCAACAGTTGGGATCAACAACCGTTTCCCGAATGGGACAGCATCAACAATAGATTTTTAGAAGTAAATGAAACTCTAGATCAGGTGATTATACACCCAACTTCGGTGCGACCGACTTAGCCATGCTGCCTGCCCGATTTATGTCATTTATCGGATGTGAGGTTAGAAGCTACGCTTTCATCATCACATCAGATTTACTTTGAATGTCACATCATCAAATCCATCCAAACACCGATTGACGTCCTCAACAATACATTATGTGTTAGCTAAAAGAAGTTTCCTTCTTCGCTTCCACTCTTGGTACGGTTGGAGAAATCAATATATGTGATCGTCTGGAAATACTCTGTCAGACATCCGTCCATACAAGTCATCCAGGAACAGGATGAACCGAAGGCACTATTTTGTAAACAGGATAGCCCTTGCATAACTCCGTCTTCAATTTCCTTTGGCATATATGATTCGCAACGCTTATGCCAATATAGAGTGGTTCTTTGGATAAAAAATCCAACCGGTCTCTCCATATTAACAACGTTAAAATGGTCAAAACTTCGATAGTCTGTGATTTAACTATCGAATAAAAACAGATGTGCAAACAACGATATTATTTCCAATGGAAATTTATATCAATCAAACATCATTCAACATTTCATCTCCTTAGTTCATTTTTCATCTCCTGTTTCCCTATGTTCAATATTCCTTATTTTCTAAATTGGGAAAATATACATTATTAACAATGGAAAACATTTCCATTTCTCGTTTCCTTTATTAGAAAACATTTCTGGTTTCTTCTTTGGAAAACATTTCCAAAGTTTCTTCATTGGACTTAGACAGATGTTTAAACAAACATTGCTATGCCAACTCAAATCATTTCCTTTACTGCCAAACCTTAACTATTCCTTAGTTAAAAACGAAGCCAATCAAGTTGGGGTAGAACTACCTCTCAGACCTTAACTAAACAACATTTCTAACTTTGAAATTGGCAAAGTTCACTTTATACTTCTTTAACTAACTTCCTTACTTAACTCTCGTTCGAAAAAATCTCTATTCGATTTATTCTATTTGATTTACTCTATTCTCTTAACCCCTTTCGAATAAACTATATTCGATTTACTAACTTTATTCAAATAAACTATATTCTATTAACTCCTTTTACTTTAACACTAATCGATTAAACTAACATCGATTAACTCCTTTTACTTTAACTCTAATCGATTAACTAACATCGATTAACTCCTTTTACTTCCTATTCGAATAAACTATATTTGATTAACTCCTATGCTTTAACACTAATAGATTAAACTAACATCGATTAACTCCTTTTACTTTAACACTAATCGATTAAACTAACATCGATTAACTCCTTTTGATAAACTACGTTTTCCGTTACAACTATTTCCTTTTTATAACGTTTACTTACCGTTACAAATATTTCCTATTTATAACTTCTATTTACCGTTACAAATATTTCCTATTTATAACTTCTATTTACCGTTACAAATATTTCCTATTTATAACTTCTATTTATTTTCTAAATAAATATTCCTTTTCTATTTCTATTTATTTTCTAAATAAATATCCCTTTTATAAAACCGTGTTTGTTTTATAAATATTTCCTTTTATAAAATCCTGTGATTTTATAAAATTCCTTTATTTCAATATACATTCAAATACTTCTTTTTTTTTTACATCCCAGGGTTTCTTATGATATTTAAAATATCGAATAACAATGATCAATATCATTCCAACACCCATAATCCATAACAGATTATATAACACATCATATATCACAATATATGAAAACAGTAAAATAAATGTTGAGGAATCCAGTTGGATTCCTCCAACCTGTTTCCCTGTATCACAGATGTTAAACAATATAGATAACATCACTTTCAGTTCTATATGATATATTTTGTTAAACAGAATCAATATAGAAATTCAACTAACTGACTAGCAGTTCATTCAAACAATCAATACATAGTCAATCAGTCAATATCTAACAGTTCTAAAAATAAACATGAAATTATAAACTGTTCAGAGTTAGTGAGATTTACTCACTTTGGCAGTTCATCGTTATTAACGATAACCATCGCTTGATTCTGACGAACAATTTATTTTGCTAAAAATTGTAACGAGCACCAATCCACTCCCAGTCAATTCCATAGCGGAGTGTTTGTTCATGCGATCCTATAGGATCTGATTTTTGTCTAATTCGGACAACGTACGAGAAGGTTATTTATTTTCAAAGATTACACCCAATTGTTAAATACAATAACATAAATAAATTTATAGAATTTAGGCCTTCACCTTTTATATTTTGGGCCCATCTAAACTTGAACCACCCAGGCCCGTATTGGACCATTCTTCCAGATCCAAGGAGTACGAACCCGCAACTCGCCCATTTACAGACATCACCGAATACTCCCAGCTCCATTTCCTTCCCGACGCACTAAATCCAATACAGACATCAACGTTCCCCTCATCAACTCATTCTCCATCCTCCCCATAGTACTTAACACAACCCGGGTCTTTCCCTGGCAATCCCAACTCACATTCTTCCAACCATATGTCTCCAGCTTCATTCAAACACCACTGCCAACATTTCCTTTCTGTTTATTTCATTTTGCTTCATTGAATACATCCCATACACAGCTTTCGAATTCCGCAACCATTCTTCCCCTTCACTTCTCTTTATGCTTCACGGAAAAACTTCATACAACTATATCCTCCTTGTACCAACGTTTTCAGCATGCAACCCTCCCTTACTGCTCATTTCTTCTTGTCGTGACCTCTTTTTTTTTTTACTTCCTAGAACCCATATTTTCCATCCCTACGCGCATGCACAGCCCCCCAGAAACCCTTCCATACTTCACGCACATAACACTCTCTACTTCACAAAAGAAGACCAACATGCTCCCTGACAAACTCCCTCACGCTTTAGTCCCTTCGTCTTCTTCCTCTTCTTTTCCTTCTCCGCGGCATCTACTTCCAACGTTGGTGTGATTTCTCAAGTAGTGTTGGATTAGTTTTTTTTTCCAAAGCTTTTCTTGTTTTTAGTTTGAGGGAACCATGAAGGTTCGGTTGCAAAGATCTGGAAGAAAAATAGATGGAGGCGGCTCGCGTTGGTGTATATATATACATAGGAAGGTGATTTAGTTCTCAAGAAATAATAGGATCCGTATGAGGTAAAACGTGGATGTATTTGAGGCCATAGGGAATTAGTGGTTCAGAAGAGACGAAGGGTGGACTTCTGTTGATCACAGTTTACGTTATAACATTTTGATCATCTTATTTTATAAAACTTTGTTAATTACGAACGGCTATCGACAGGATTAAATACACCATCATGATGATCAATGTGCCACGATCCCAAAAATAAAATAATATCGGTAGATTGACTCATATTTTGAAACCTCAAAATGTTGATTACAGGGTGCCAAACACTCAAAATAAAAAGTTGCTTATTAAATTAATTAAAAATTTCCATAAAATTTAAAAAATTAAATTATCGCTATGTCCCAAATTAACCTTGTCTAAATTCACACACGATATCTAGTTATTTTGAAATAACCGTTATGGCCACGAACGAATATACCGCTGTTTTTCTGAATATTTGATTTGGACATAAATCAAAATCTACACGAAGAAATCTCGATTTTTCTCTTCCACTAGAAAGATATACTCCACAAGCTCCACACGTTTCTTGTTTCACAAAAATCCGATTTAAAACGAATCCTGTACATTCAGTTGAAGTTCGAATCGCCAATTTACGAACTGCAGCGCCATTTCGAGCTCGTTTATAATTATATTATAAACTATACGTTCAACTGTCGACGATTGAATATATTCGTTATTCAAATTCAATTCCAAGCTGAATTTAATATCACCGATGATCCAGTTCACACCATATCGCCATTTCAGCCTATTCTGATTATTTCAGAATAAAATATATTTATTTAATTATTTAAATTAAATATTCATCATTATTAAATTCCACGGCCATTAAATTCAATAAACCACCATTTATACAATTAAATAAATTAATCATAATACCCCCGCCAATGCGGGTCATTACACATTTCAAATTCAATTTATTTATTTAAAAATAAATAGAATTATAATTCTAGTTCAAAACTAGTTCATTTCGATAAAAATCTATTTTTATCTTTTCAAATATGGAGTTCTTCATCCCGATTTTTCCCAAATCATTTCTTATGATTTCACCCAAATTATTACTATTTTTAATAATTTTATGAAGGCCCGTACAGTCGATTTCCATCAACGGCCATCGAACTGCACTTACAGCGACCTTTTTCAAATTTGATTTGGATATAATTCCAAATCCAACCGTTAGATTTCTAATTTCCAATATTCGTTAGAAAGATCTTTTCGATACGAACCCAACGGTTCCGGTTTTAGGAGAATCCGACGGTCGGATCTCCCGTAATGTTCGTTTGAAATAAATGGTCGAAATTCACGAACTGCCGCGGCGTGGCGCGTTCTATTCAGGCCATTATATTATATATATAATATATACTTCATCGTTTTCCTTTTAAAACGTGCTTTCTAAATCGTTTTAAATTCATTTTCAAAACGATTTCAACTTCATATTCAATTTCAAATCAAAATTGAATATTCCAATTTATATTCATTTTAAATTCATTTCAAATTGATTTCTATTCAATTTCAATTCGAATTCATTTTTATTCAATTTCAATTCGAATTCATTATTATTCAATTTCAATTCGAATTCATTTTTATTCAATTTCACTTCAAATTGGTTTTCTATTCAATTCAAATTCATTTCGTTTTCTATTCGATTCAATTCGAATTTGGTTTTCTATTCAATTCAAATTCATTTCGTTTTCTATTCGATTCTATTCGAATTTGGTTTTCTGTTCAATTTGAATTCAATTCGTTTGCTATTCAATTCAAAACAAATTTCATTTCAAAATATTCGATTTCGAAATCACTTCTCAATATTCGTTTTAAAATGAATAAAATCGATATAAATATCGTTTACGTCAAAATGGCGTCAATCTAATCAACACGGCTTCATATATTGATATTTTCAAATATTCCATTTCGAATATTTCTATTTCAAATATTTCTATTTCAAATATTTCTTTTTCCAAATATTTTATTTCAAATATTTCTATTTCAAATATTTCTTTTTCAAATATTTCTTTTTCGAAACTGGAATGAGGCCCAATCAATTACCATATAAAGTTAATTATATGGATTTTCTACAACTCATGTATACAATAACAACGATGAATAATCAACCATCATCCAAAGTGCATTCTACACTGTATAAGCATCGAATATAAATATTCAACGCTTATAGCAGCCTGTCAATCAATCGATCGACATACAACTAATTATTGGGATTAGTGTACGTCATATATTATCCCAACACCCGTGTGGGGTTTCAAACAATCAAACACAGATTTTATTTGTGCATTTGGGCGATGTGTAAAATTTATCGACCCAATCAATGTCCTTCAAATAGGTGTACATAAACAAACCGTCCGGTTTGTAAATGAATATTTATTTATTCACATTCACGTTAAAATTTATATTTTTAACGATAAAATATTTTATTTTAACACATGGATTTTTATTCAGTCCATTAAAAAAATAAAATTGATATTTTTATTTTTCTAACATATTTTAGAAAATTTCGGCGGCATAACGGCACGATACTAGAAACGGGACGAGGCCTAGCCTTATCCCCGGTCTAGTGAAGGCCCACGCCATTCACACATCAATCAAATTCGCCAAACAACCAAATTCAAATCAAATCATCTAACTAATTTATGCAACCAAACAAACAAGTCCATGGTCTGTGGACAATTGTGTCGGGTGCTACTAAGCACCGTCTGCATCCTAGTATATATATATAATTAGAAAAGAAATTGAAAGGTGAGAAATTCTCACAAATAGTTATCCTATCTCCACGGCACTTCATTGATAGAAATCTTCATCGCTATCGCATCTTCGTTACTGTAGCCACTACATATGTAAAAATCGAATTTTTACTTCGCTATTCAATATATAAAAATCGAATTTTTACTATGCTATTCAATATATAAAAATCGAATTTTTACTTTGCTATTCAATATATAAAAATCACATTTTTACTATGCTATTCAATATATAAAAATCTAATTTTTACTTCGATGTTCAATTTATAAAAATCACATTTTTACTATGCTATTCAATATATAAAAATCGAATTTTTACTTCGATGTTCAATTTATAAAAATCACATTTTTACTATGCTATTCAATATATAAAAATCGAATTTTTACTTCGATGTTCAATTTATAAAAATCACATTTTTACTATGCTATTCAATATATATAAAAATCGAATTTTTTACTTTGATAAAAATGAAATCTTTACTTTGATAAAATATACATAATGAAAACTGATTTTTTTATAATGCTAATTACATTGAATTACTTACTTAAAGGAAAATAAAAGAGTAAAAGATTACTTTGCTTATCGAAGAGGGGGAAGAGGGTGCTTAACGGTTGGAGGGAGGCTCTGTGGCCTGAGGGTGGCGGTGTGGGGTCGATTGGCGGGTACGGTGGTCGGAGGGGAGCTGAGGGCGGCGGCAAGTGGTGGTGTGGGCCTAGGGGTGGCGGTATTGGGTTGATTGGAGGCTAGGGCTTCGCTTTGGAGGGGCCTGGGGTTCGTACGAAGCAGAGGGGGCGGAGGAGGGCGATGGCGGAGCTCCGGCGAAGTGGCGCTGCTGACGAGTTGGCGCGGTGAACGAGAGGGGGGCGACTGGGGGGGGGACATCGGGTTTTTTTCTTTTTTCTTTTTCCTGGTAAACGGTTGAATGAGGGGAGAGAGAGAAAGGTAGGAGGAGTGATATATATTTAAATATTTTATTATTTTTAATTACTAAAAGGTAACTTTTTAACACGGACTCGAAATCAAGCCCACTGTCTGTCGTCCCTAGCGTATTACCCCTATTCCGAACACAATGGGATATGTATCGCAAGCTGATTTAATCGTCTCGATCTGTTTTCGTCAAAATCAACATATAACTCTATATATTGAATTTGAACGTGCATTTCAATTTACCGGGGTCGCATACTAACTCGAAAAATTCCTAAAAAATATTTTCTAGCTTCGTATTGACGATACAGTCCTAACAAAACTAGTTTCGTCAAATTCTGAGACCGTTAGAAAAAGGGCCAATTTCCAGTCGATTAAAATCAACTGAAACTGGTCAAACGCGTTTTCCTTTGCCACGCTCACATATTGATTCGGAAAATTATGAAATTTGGAATCTAGCAATAATTTGACACTGCGGATCCAACAAAAGTGGTTTCGTCGAAATCCGAGGTCGTTTGCAAAATTCCCATTTTTAAGGGCCTGAATTCCATAGCGACTCTTCAGAATTTTCAACTGGACATATCCTTTGGTTCCTGCTATGAAATTTTGATTTTTCGGATTCGTTGGAAAGATATCATCAAATAGATCCTATGTTTTTTGGTTTCACTAAAATACGGATTGTTTTGCACCCGGTACATTCATTTGAAGTTTGAAATCGAATTATCGAACTACCGCGCCATTTTCAATTCCTTTTATAATTATATATAAATATTTATATTCTAACGACGATGCGTATAAATATATACGTTCGAATTATATACAAAATAAATTTTTCGTCGATATTATTTAAAATAAATTATTTTAAATAATCAAAATTCGCTAAAATTGCCAAAATAAAAATTTTAAACAGGCCCAGATTTTCGGGTTGTTACAATTTACAACGGGGATAAATCTACCAAATGCCAAGTCTTTTTGGATTCTAGAGAATCCATCTCATCATTTATAGCCTCTTGCCAAAAAATTGGCGTCTAAATAAGGTAAGGCCTCTTGGAGGTTTAAGGGATCCTCCTCTATAGTAAAAACACAAAAATCCGGATCAAAGCCTTTTACGGTTCTCGTTCTTTTACTTCTTCTAGGTTCAACTTCAGAATTTTCATTAAATTATGTTCTAATAGGCATACTAGAAGTGCCCCCACTATTCCTTAATTAAAAAAAAATTGTTTCATAACAATCAACACCATTTGTTTCAATTATATTATGTGTATTTAGGTCATAAAAATAACTGTATGCATTGCTATTAATAGCATAGCCTGTAAATACACATTCGTATGCTCTACTAGCCAATTTTATTATCTTAGGGTTTGGAGCGCAAACATATGTTAAATAAACCCAAGTTCTAAAATATGACACATTGAATTTATAATTCTTTTTAAAATTTCATAAGGTGAAATTTTATTCTTAGATTAAGGGATTCTAAACATAACATAGCATGCAGTCAATAAAATATCGCCCCACTAATGTTTTGCTGCATCAAAATTTAATAAAATGACAATTACTAATTCGGTAAAGGTCCTATTTTTTTAGCTTTACCGTTCATTTCAGGTGAATAGGGTGCAGTTCTCTTATGTACAATATATCACATAAAAAATCCAGAATAGAATTTGATTCGTATTCTGTTCCTCTATCATTATGTAATCTCTTAATTTTCCTATTTGCTTGATTTCAATTTTGAATGTTTCAAACATGTCAGATGCATCACATCTTTAAGAATCAATATCTTTCCAATCATATACTTTATTTTCATTATTACCAGTCTCTACAGCTTAAGTGGTGTGAGGATCTCACAACACACTTTCTGATCGTCAGCAACTGTGTATATTGTGAATATATCACGATCATAGCAAACTTGGCGAGAAACACCAATGTCTACCCACAAACCCTCTGGTTCACCAACAAGATGAATCTCAGTAATCATAGCCGTTAGAGGCTCCTCAGTCAGGTTTGCCTGCGGTGCAGGGTCTGGCCTGTTCCGAAACTTTTGTGCTATATGACCTGGTTTTCTACATTTGTATTATAGAATAACTGTCCAGAATCATTTATTTGGGTTGGTTGTTGCTGTCGTTTGTGGTTTCCTTGCGGATTCCATTCTGTTATTTATTGGCCGGTTGTGAATGCTTACTATTTTAAATGTTCATATGTTTGAGAATTTATATTTTCTCATAGGAAAACATTCATAAACTCAAAGACTAACAAAATTGAATCATAGAAAAAAATTAATTTCTGCATTTTTACTTATCAGTCTTAATAGATACTTAGAACTCAATCTCGATCTAAGTCAGAAAATCAAAATCTACATAAGCATTCTTTACGCTATGTATCTCACAGAGGAAATCTCACAAAAGACAATGATATCTAGCATTAGTTGCCTATTGGTAATGAAAACTTTGATTCTAATTCAGTATCGAACCATGTTCGATCAAATTCTTTGATTTGGGATTGTACATGTGCTCCCAGAATGTCCTTAAACGCATTGCTGTTTCAAATAATAAGTTCACTACCAAAGATAAAATTATCACTTGGAATGTATCTACCGATCCTAAGTGTAATTTGTGCTCAATACCTTCATGAAGACATAAAACTTCTTTATCTTAACTACTCATATTCCATGCAAATTTGGAACTATCTTAGGTGTAACTTGAAAATTCTTAGATCTAACAATTATGAGCAGTATCCTGTTTAAAAATTGTCTACCATTCATGGTTCCATATTTGTTTTATTGCACATAATCAGCATAGAGAATAAATCCCGTTAATAAAATGTACCTTCATGAAGTCTGATTCTCTAAGTGATTACTCCTTTTTATTATCCAGCTTCTTCTACCACTTGCGGCAGAACTTTGTTGGAAAATAATGCAACTGTCCGGTTGCTGATGAGCAGTCTTTCTAGCAGGTCCAATTTGTTCTGCTTGTCAATTCCAGCTCTTCACTATCCAATCGTTTGTCGCGTTGAATCATCATCGACAACTACCATGGGGTCCATATCTCCGACCCCTACCACTGGCTCGAGGATCCAGATGCTGATCAAGTTGACTGAATTTGTTCTTAAGCAGTGCGATTTGAGATTAGGTCGTCGAGACTGAATGGGGCAGCAGACAAAGCCATTGTTTCATTAATCGTCTTCAAATTGTTGGGAAACAATGGTTGAGTCGCGGACTAGGTCGCTCTCTTGAAGACGATTTAGCGATGTGGTCGGTGGTGCAAAACAGTTCGTACTTCTGCCGCTGCCTCTAGGATAAAACAGTCTCTCTAAAATGAATAACTGATTTGCTTTGCACAACAAATCAGTGCAGATTTGCACTTTCTAATTTAACTGCTCAAGAATTTCCGAAAGAATAATTTTTTTTAATAGCGAAGGAAGAGAAAACAGATTTTTTTTTTGTAGTAATCTTGTCTGCAATTGAAGATAATATATAGACGAAAAATAGGATATGTTGAAAATACTGGGTCAAGAGTTTACCGCTTCATAAATAAAAGTCGGCTCAAAAATATTTTCTGTATTTAAAAATAGTTCGAAAAACGCAGTGTTTTCTGGACCAAAAACATAAGTGTCTATACCACATAGCCAATCCCAATCCCAATCCCAATCCCGAACAAGGCCGGGTCGGGTCGGTCGCGCGCGTGTGGTGGTCATGATGCATGGTCTCCCTCCTCACAACACAGCATGCATTGGGAGCCCAAGGCCCCAACATGACTTCTTAAAAATAAGTATAAATACTTGCATCTTTCTTATAATCCCATGATGTGGGACTATTCACAAATAAGACCCATCACAAAATTATTTCACATTTTAAATAATTCATAAAATTTCCAACATGATCAATTAAAAAATGATATATGCAGAGATAGAAGATCGACTGTAACTGATTATGATATATTTATCATAGTAGAAAAGAATGAGGTGACTCCTGTTTCAAATTGTTTTTCCAGTGGCCTTGCACAATATGTTGAAGAGTGCGACTTCTGTGTTGATGGGATGAAACAGAGTATTACCGATTGTGGTAATTTTGCATGTACAGTAGTTCAGTTTGAAGTTGATACTGTTGAGTCAAATAAAGCAATTGGTAAATATGTTGAAGTTAGCAAGATAGATCAGTACATTGTGCTAAATCATTATAATGTTGTTGAGCGGGATGATGATGGTGAGGTGGTTGTTGGTACTGTGAATACTGTTGAGTCAAATGAAGTATTTGGTAAATACATAGAAGTTAGCAAGATCGATCAGTACAATGTGCCAAATTAGTGTAATGTTGTTGAGCGTGATGATGATGGTGAGGTGGTTGTTGGTACTGTGAATGATGGGTGCAATGGTGATGATGGTATTAATTATAAAATTGAGGCGAATCAGTGTAAGAAAGATGAAGCATATGGTATTTTGGTTGATATTAGAAAGGATGATTAGTTGTTGGAAACAATGGCTGAGTCGCGGACCCAGTCGCTCTCTTGAATACGATTTGGCGATCTGGTCGGTGGTGCAAAACCAGTTCGTAGTCTCGCCTCCGTCTCTAGGATAAAACAGCCTCGTAGAACAGTATCTGATTTGCTTGCACAGCAAATCAGTGCAGATTTGCACTTTCGAAATAAATAACTGCTCGAAAATTTCTGTAGGAATATTTTAATGGCGGAGGAGGATTTTTTTTTTGTACTAACCTCGTCTACAACTGAAGATAATATACAGACGGGGATTAGGGTTAATCGAAAATACTGTGCAATAGGAGAAAATAGGATATGCTGAAATACCTGGTAAAAAGTTTACCGCTTCATGATAAAGTCGACTCAGGAAATATTTTTCATAAAAGCGGTTTGAAAAAGTCAAGGTTTTCTGGTCCAAAAATATAAGTGTCTACACCACATAGCCAAGGCCCAATCCCAAGCACGAACCGAACCGAACCGAGCCGGTCGGTCGGTCGCGCACGCGCGTGTGGTGTTCATGATGCATGGTCTCCCTCCTTACAACAAAGCATGCATTGGGAGCCCAAGGCCCAAACATGACTTCTTAGAAACAAGTATAAATATTTGCATCTTTCTTATAATCCCATGATGTGGGACTATTCACATATAGGAGCCATCATACACCTATTTCTATATTTTAAATAATTCACATAAATTTCCAACAATCCCCCACTTGAATTTTTTAAAATATTATCGAGCAGTTTCTAAAAACATAAGACTGTGCATAAACAAAGGTGTCATCCGACTTGAACCTATGCATAGTGAGTAAGATTCAGTTTTTACTAGAGTGACACGTAGTCTTGAACTCTATTCCTGACATCAAACCACACACAACCTTTTCTATAGTGCAATCAAATAAGCCTGTGCGTTTATGGCCATGCACGTCTATCCCAGTTTAGTGAACGCTCTAGAAGTTCTGCCCAAAACTTCATAGGAAACGGCCACATTTCCACATTCACACAGGTGAGTCTATCAAGAGTACTCCTGAAGGTAGGTACTCCACTCCAAATAGAGTATAGATCTCATTAAGAGTTTCTATTAGCTCATCCTCTAATCACTTCAGGAATACATGCTTCTTAGTTTATTAAATAGCATGTTCTACTTCTATCACTACACAACTTGTTTTTACCTATTGAACCTATTTCTTGGGATCTCCAGTCATTTCGGTCGGGTTACCATTGTGCGTGATTCCACAATCTCAGGGCAATAGTCTCATTCTTTTAGAATTATTATTAAGGACTTTCTTTCTGGTCGGTCCTTTCGTCAAAGGATCTGCCAAATTATCATCACTTCATATGTGATGTCCTCTAACAATACAGTGCATACGACTGTCATTTCTTACCATTGTATTATCGGTTCTGTTTTTCTTTCAATAGCCGTCAAATCTTTCATCACTATATATGTGATGTTCTTTTACAGTATTTTGCTTACGACGTCGTTTTCTACCGTTGTTATAACGGTTCTATACTTTTTGTAATAGCCGTGGAGCTATCACAATCGATTACACCACTGGTGTCTATCTTTCCTGTATAGGGATCTCAACTAGCAGATTTCTTTAGTTCTCTGCTTCTTCACTAGCTGTGGCTAGTACTCTTATCTCAGTCACTATAGTATACTGAGTCAAGATATTCTGTTTCTTAGATTTCCAAGAAACAGTTCTTCCAGCAATGCTAAATATATAGCCACTGGTCGCAATAGAATCATCAGATAAAATATTCCAGTCAGCATCGGAATATCCTTCAAGTACAGCTTGAAACTTTTCATAATGTAATCCAAGGTTCATGGTTCGTTTAAGATATCTCATGACCCTTTCAATAGCATGTCAGTGCTCTATACTGGGTCTACTGGTAAATCTGCATAATAATCCCACGACATAGTCAATGTCGGGTCTAGTACATTCAATGGAATACCGAAGGCTGCCAATGATGCTCGCAAAATCAGACTGTCTTACACCTTCATCAGTGTTCTTAAATAACTTTACACTGAGACCATATGGTGTATATGCAAGTTTACAGTCAAAATAATTGTATTTCTTTAGAGTATTCTCATTTTAATGAGATTGATCCAAAGAAAATCCCCTTTTTACCCAGTAATCTTAATACCAAGGATTACACTCACCTCACCTAGATCTTTCATATCAAAAATTGGCATTTAATAAGGATTTGACTGAGTTTATGGCATGAATATTTGACCCAAAGATGAGTAGGTAATCTACATAAAGGTATATAATAGTGCAAATGTCATTCTCAGATTTGTAATAAATGCATTTGTCACTTTCATTAACTTTAAAATCATGTGAAATGATTAAAGTTATCAAATTTTATTTTATGTCATTGTTATGTGCTTGTTTTAAACCATATAATGGTTTATTTAATTTGCATACATTATGTTCTTGACTATGTACTACGAATCCTTCAGGCTGGTCCATATGAGTTTCTTCTTCTAATTCACCGTTCAAAAATGCGGTTTTAACATCCATTTGGAGTATTAATAAATTATGAATGGAAGCAAGTGAGATTAATACCCGGATGGATGTTATTCTAGTTACAGGTGAAAAAGTGTCGAAGAAATCTATATTTTCTTTTTCTCTAAACCCTTTAGCTACTAGTCGTGCTTTGTATTTATCAATAGTACCATCATGTTTTAGCTTTCTTTATAAGTACTCATTTACAACCTATAGATTTACAACCAGAGGGTAAATATGTTAAATGCCAAGTCTTATTGGATTTCAAAGAATCCATCTCATTATTTATAGGCTCTCGCCAAAAATCGGCATCTAAAGAAGATAAGGCCACTTGGAGGTTTAAGGGATCCTCCTCTATAGTAAAATTACAATAATTCGAACCAAATTTGTTTACGGTTCTTGCTCTTTTACTTCTTCTAGGTTCAACTTCAGAACTTTTATTATGTTCTGTTCTAATAGGCGTACTTGATGTGCCCCCACTATTCCTTAATTTAAAAAGAAATTTCGTTTCATAAAAATTGGCATCATTTGATTCAAATTATATTATGTGTATTTAGGTCATAAATTCTGTATGATTTGCTATTAACAACATAGCTTATAAATACACATTCGTATGATTTACTTGCCAATTTTATTCTCTTAGGGTCTGGAATGCAAACATATGCTAAGCAACCCCAAGTTCTAAAGTATGACATATTGGATTTATATTTCTCTAAAATTTCGTAAGGCGAAATTTTATTCTTAGATTTGGGGATTATATTCAGAACATAACATACAGTCTATAAAATATCTTCCACTAATGTTTTGCTGCACCAAAATTTAATAAAATGACAATTACTAATTCGGTAAAGGTCCTATTTTTTATAGCTTTACCTTCCATTTCAGGTGAAAATGGTGCAGTTCTCTTATGTACAATATATCACATAAAAAATCCAGAATAGAATTTGATTCATATTCTGTTCCTCTATCACTATGCAGTCTCTTAATTTTCCTATTTGCTTGATTTCAATTTTGAATGTTTCAAACATATCAAATGCATCACATCTTTAAGAATCAATGTCTTTCCAATCATATGTTTTATTTTCATATTACCAGTCTCTACAACTTAAGTGGTGCGAGAATCTCACAACACACTTTCTGATCGTCAGCAATCGTATATATTGTGAATATATCACGATCATAGCAAACATGGCGAGAAACACCAATGTCTACCCACCAACCTCTGATTCACCAATAAGGCGAATCTCAGTAATCATAGCCGTAAGAGGCTCCTCATCAGGTTAGCCTGCGTTGCAGGGCCTGGCCTGTTCCAATACATTAGTGTCATATGATCTGGTTTTCTACAGTTGTATTATAGAATAACTGTCCAGAATCATTCATTTGGGTTGATTGCTGCTGTCATTTATGGTTTCCTTGCTGATTCCATTCTGTTATTTACTGGTCGGTTGTTGATGCTTACTATTTTTTAAAGATGTTCATATGTTTGAGAATTTATATTTTCTCATAGGAAAATATTCATATACTCAGAGACTAACATAAATTATCCACATGTATGCAACAAAGGTGTTCTATATTCTATCTTTTCACTTATATGCATATAAACTATGTCAATTTATTTGATGCAAAAAACCAAAAAACCTATTCATCCAATTAATGTAAATTCTTAAGGACATTATCAAATAACATGCCCATTCTATTAATGTCAAATTTTTAGTGACATTTCCCAATATTATATGTGTTCTATTAATGTTAATTCTTACTGACACAAATAAGATACACATTCTGTAACAACCCGTATTTTTGAATAACATGTTATAGCATAAATCAAGGCAGAATTAAACTGTAAAATCTGAATCAAGGGAAACGGGCTGTGCCATTGCGTTCGTCTTGGAAAAATACGCGAAATAGAGTCCGAGTTTTTGAAAATCGGAGTCCGTATGACCGAGATATGGCCTCGCGAAGTTTCATGAAAAATTCAAATTCAAAACAGATTCGAATTTCAGAAAAATCAGGGTAGGCAGGAAAAATCCCGCCCAGACCAGGTCGACCTGGGGGTCGACCTGGGAGTCGACCTGGGTGGGTCCAGGTCGACTGGGGAGTCGACCCCAGGGCCGACCTGGGGGTCGACCTGCCTGGTCCGACCCAGGCAACCTGGTGCACCATTCTGGCTATTTTGACCTGTTTTGTTGGCTAGTGACGGGATTTTATGGCTCTGATTGAATCTAGGGTTAATCCTATGGCTAATACTATCCTAATCCTCTATAAAAAGACCCCTAAACCTAGCCTAAATCACCATTATTCAATCCTACAACTAAACTATGTCAAATTGGTTCCTCTCATGGCCTCCACTCTCGTGCTAAAATTCCTAAGTTTATTTCTATGAGAGATTGTGAGTTCATACAAGTGCTTTCAAACTTGTATGAGTGTTCTTAGTTTGCATTCAAGTCAAGTTGTAACATTTCTATTTCAAAGCAAGGATTTTTATTGATTTTGCGCAAGGGTTTTTCAATTGGGGCTTTCATATTTTGGTGCTTGCATAAGGGCTTCGTCTCAATCTTTATAATAAATATTCATTTGTGTCTTCATAGCATTGTAAGCCCTTTTCTACTTTCTTTTTATTGAACTCTAAAGATAAATGAATGATGCAAGTTTGGGGTTGATCATTATGATATGCAAGTTTGGTTGATCATTATGATATGCAAGTTTGGTTGATCATTATGTTATGCAAGTTGGTTTAATCATGATGTATGACACATGTTGCTATGTTATGCAAGTTTGGGTTGATCATTATACACATATTATCATGTTATGCAAGTTAAACTTGATGTTGTGAGCATAAAGCTCCAAGCTTTATATTAAAGGTTGCATTTTGGCAACATGAAAGTTATCATATCCCTTATGATAACTTGCATGTGAGGCTAAATGCGAACTTCTAGCAACTTCTACATGTCATTTATCACCATGTATCACTCATATGCTAAGTTTGGTTTTATGCATGCTTTTGAAGCCTAATGATGCAATATGCAAGTATATGAACATATGTACATTTCATATTCCACCATGATAAACTTGTGGCTTCAACACCTTTTTGTTATGATTATGCCAAGTTCCCTATTTTATCCTTTATGCGTTGTTGCGACTATGTAAACGATGGGATTACGTTGGGGTTGGGTAACATTATGACATAAACATGGTTTTTTATAACATAACGTGATATGTTAACTTGTAATTATGTTTTGAAAACATAATGGACATGACACTTAGAAAATATGAGTGTGGCCAACTCGAGGTTGGGTTGAGATTGTAGCATAAATCTACCCGGACCCGCCCGGCTTAACTAGTGGCTACAAACAATAGGATCCAATGTGAGAAGTTGGTCATGTTGTGCTCGAACCCGAGGTTGGACCAAGTTGTGGTGTAAAGCTACCCGGACCTGCCCGGCTTAACTAGTAACCACAACAAAGTCTAATGTGAGAGGTTAATGCACATTAAGTTAATTAATTAATGCCTCCTGATTAGGGTTAAGTCATGGTCCACTTAATACTTAATCAATTTGGGCTTGATGGGTTAATCGGGGTTAAGTCATGAATCTTGGGTACACTTAACCAATTTAATCCACGTTTGGATCGGGTTAACCACATTTAACCCGTTAAGGAAACCCTAGTTGCGTGGTCCTTTTCAGCAGTAACCCTCTTGATAGTATCATAAGACCCTAGGACTAGGCTAAGGTGGGGCACGATTACTAGGCTGACATGTAAGCGACCAAAACGACGGCTGGGTAGGTACGCCGGTGTAGGTCCAGGCGGACTATGGTCGTGCACATAGTCCGGAGTTGGAAAATCAGGCACGGGTACCAGTAGATCTAGACTGTGCATACTTGATTGGTGTCCGAGGTTGACACCCTAGGACTTGATACACCCTAGGGTGGACCTAGCACAGTTTAACTACATTGTATGTTTAGGCCGTATGACACCGACACTTGACGAGTTAGGCTTATAGGGAGCCGATCAACTAGACCGTGTAGTTGGACCTTGATTTAGGTCACCTCATGATATTGGGCCAAGCTTGGGCCAAGGGATCAATCCTTGTTTTTACTTGACATGTTAAAATGCTAGTACACCCGTGGTGCAAAACTTAACCTTGATTATGCGATGTCACCTTTATCTATCTTGTTAGTTAATCATCATGCCAGTATGCTGTTATCCTTATGTTCATCTCAGCTTCTCATGCCAGTTAACTTTACTAGTTCATGGACATATAGTAGTTAGGGCTTACCAGTCTTTTTGACTGACCTGTTTTCTTTCGCCTCTTTTCTTCCGTTTCCCCCCTCAGGTCCTCAGGGTGGGAACATTGGAACTTAGCTTGGATCTTTACAGCTTGTTTACTGGATTTGCTCATGTACGGTTTTGGACATTGAGCTAGCTATGGTTTATCACTTCACTTTGGGGATAATACTTTATGTATTTCAGTTTTTCAGTTTATGCTTTTCTCTAGACTTTGTTTGTTGGAAAATAATGACTATGTACTTTGTTGTAACTTAACTATGGTTTTGGAAATGCAAGTTTTATCCGCTGCTTGACTACTATGTTTTACTTATATGTTCTGTCTTGTGATATCTGCATGCATGTTTACCTCGTTTAACGCCCCTCCAAAGCTAGTGTGCTTGCAAGAGTTACCCTGGCGGAGGTGGGGTGTTACATTTGGTATCAGAGAATAAGGTTTACAAGATTTAAGCAAAAGTGTTTTTGAAACTTACCTTTTGAAAAACTATTTTCAAAACTAATTAAATATTTTCCGAGAAAAGTCTAGTTATTTTAAAAAAGGCTATTCCCCAAAAGCCATAGCACTATCCTTCGTTTCTTCGTTCTAAATCTATCTTTTTCCTTTTTCAGTATGGCAGATCTTAACCTTCCCGTGGGAGTGACCATTCCCGGATGGTTCCGGAGGTACTTGGAAGCTAGGGCCAACGATGTGGGCCCAGCAAATACCCCCAATATAACTGAGGTTCCTCCTCCTCCTCCACCTCAGAATCCGCAAGCAGATTTCGCTAAGATTTGCAAAGACTTTAAGGCGATGGGTGGCAAGAACTTTATTGGGACGGAGATTTTTGTGGAGGCAAGAAATTGGTTGAAAGAAACTGAGGATCTGTGACGGCCCGCCCCGCACCAACCGACACTTCCTCCAAGTGTGCGCTGTACACATGTCCAACTGGCACGGAACGGTCGTCATAAGAAGGGAAAGAAGAGAATGAACTAATCAAGGAACCTGTAGAATGTCTCACAGCGCATGGGATAAAATATGATAATAACATATATACTTGACATAAAACAGGCGAGACAGTGCATAAGCTGATAACTAATAATCAATGTCAACATCAGAGCAGCGGAAATCCAAATACAGCTTATTACAACTTTCCAAATTTACTGTCTCTAACAAAAGAAAACTAAAGTAGAAGATGCACCACCAATGCCCAAGCAGTAATCTTCAACAATACAGGGAGAATACTATATATATTACGTGGAAGCCTCCTGCTCGTCTCCGGATCATCTACCCGTGCATCACCAGCTAACCTGTCTCTAGTCTGCTCGTGTGAGCACCCAGAGTAATAAGAGGAGACATAAAACTCTGGGTCAGACATAAAGCCTGGTATGAGCGATAAGCATCTAAACAGAGTAATAACAGGTATACTAAACCATACCTGAACCTGGACCTGCAACCAAAGAGTTAGTACCACATACCGTACAGTACTCTAAGGTGCCATAATAAATAGTGTAAGAATACGGGGGTGGGGTGTGCATGTCATAATGATAGCAACCAAATCAACCATCCTCACATCTCTCACTCAGTGCGTAAACCGTACGACATCTACCACTTTGGAACACTAGACAAACTGAGGCAACGACGAATCCCGACTTGTAGAAACCCTGCTGTGACCAAGCCAAACACTTGGAGTCATGACCAAACATTTCAATGACCCACTTCATTGGTCATAGCCCTTGGTTCTACCGATGCCATAATGGCCCTGAATCCGCCTTCGTACCTCCTACCATAGTGGTCCTAAGCTATAGACATCGATAACCCCTTAACACGCGTCCCGCAGCAAAGCCCAATCATGAAGCCCACTCATTGGTTCCCAGCTGGATCCTGAGTCAAAGCTCCTCATTTGGACTTCCTTTGCATCTCGGGTTTTAATCGAATTGGAGTGGGTCTTCAAAAGAGTTGTCGTGCAGTAGCAGCCCTAGAATACGGTTCGGTTCGGTAGTCATCTTTCCATTCGGTTCGGGTCGGGTACTCCACTTCGGGTCGGGTCGGTGTCCTCCTCCGGGTCGGGTCGGGTGTCCTTCCTTCCAGCGCTCCGATCCGCTCCATTATTTTCTTCACGTATTCCGATCCGATCCCTCCTTGCCATCTGATCCGCGTGGCCTTCCCTCTTGCTAGTTCTCCCAAATGTTTACTTCCGATCCGAGTCCTGCATCTCCAAGTTGATCCGATCTGACCTCCAATTATCCTTCCGATCCGATCCCCTTATCCACTCCAACTCTAAGCAAACGGCCTTCCTTCTTGCCAAGCCTCCTATGTGCCAAACTCCGGTTCGGGTCGGGTTTCTTGCCCAGTTCACATATCCGATCCGAGCCCCCATCCGATCCGATCCGAAGCCCTGCACAACTTTCTGCAACTTTTCCAGCAACTTGTTTACGCCGTTCGACGACGTTTTTGACAAATCTAACTATTCTAATCAATCACAATTCATGTCAAATAGTCATAACAACATGTAAGAACAACCACAAACACCTAACAACAATTCAAATGAACCAAAATGGATCAAAAGTGGCTAAAACCTCACATTTTCCTATAATCCCTCTTAATCATGTTTAAGCATACGATTAGCAAAACACATCGAAATTAACCCAAATTTCTAACAGAGCCTTAAAACATTATTTTAGAATTTTAAGAATTTTTCCAGAATTTATTTACGTATAAATTCGCTAATCTTCACTAATTACCCTTAATCACCGTAATTAGTGCAAAAACTATGCAAATCACTCACCTTGGCCACAAGTGAAACACCAAATCTGAAATACTCTCTGTTTGGGTCGAATTCCTATGTATAGCAGCAGCTCCAACCTTGCTTTGTTGCTATTTGGCCTTGTTTTGATGTAGTTTAGGCTTAATCTTCACTAAAAATGTGTTTTATGGTGGTTTTAGAGGATGGAAGCCAGTACTAAGGTCTCAAGAAGGTTTGTGGCGGCTCAAAACTGAAATGAAAGTGATAACCTAACCCTAATCAGTCCTCCTATACCTCTAAACCCGAAATTTCCTTCTGGGCCTAACTGCTAATCACCCGGTTAAGCCCAATTAAGCTGTTCTTCGCCATCTGAAACTTGTTTCAGCCATATCTCCCAAACGGTGAGTCCGTTTGGCTAATGTGACCACTCTACGGAAAGAGAAACCATCATCCGGAGCCAATGGAAGTGGTTTCAGGTCAAAATTCCTTTGCAGTCAAAAGTTATGGCCAAAAAAGTGCCAACTAGGGGTAAAATGGTCATTTAAAAATCAGGAAAAATCATGAACATAGGAAACGACCACAATAGTCGTCTCTCAAAGTTACATGACCATACGACTTCGTATGTGAAAGAAATAAATATCCTACGATCCTATGATGCGTAGAATACGGGTCGTTACACTCTCCCCCCCCCCCCCCCCCCCCCTTAAGAAATTTCGTCCCCGAAATTCGTTAACCCAAAACATACAAAGGATCCCGCATGCCTAACAACCACGTACAACAATCAAACATGCAAAACAAGCAAACAAGCCTATCCTAGCATGCGGAAAACTAAATCGAAGTCAAAATCTTACCAGACAAAGAGTTCTGGATGTGTCTTCCTAATGTCCTCCTCTGTCTTCCAAGTACAATCACTCTCGTCCTCGCTCCACTGTACCTTGACTAGCTTCACCGCCTTCCTTCGAAGTTGCTTCATGTCGTGCTCGACAATACGGGCCGGCTTGCGGTTCCCAACCGCCTCGGGTTCTACTTCGAAGTCCTCTAACTGATCAGGTGAAATAGTCATATCTGAGTCGTGAACGAACTTCCTTAGTTGGGAAACATGAAATACGTTGTGAACTCCCGCCATCTTCTCCGGTAAGTCAATTCTATATGCCAAATTCCCGACTAGTTCAAGAACAGGGAATGGGCCAACAAATCTTGGTGCCAACTTGCCTCTCCTGCCAAATCGTATTACGCTCTTCAACGGAGAAATCTTGACAAACACCAAGTCGCCAACGGAGAATTTTAAGTCTCTTCTCCTCTTATCAGCATAACTCTTCTGCCTATCTTGGGCAGCCTTCATTCGTTGTTGAATGATCTTGATCTTATCTGAAGTTTCCCTCACCACATCTGGTCCAAGCATAAACTTCTCGCCAGTCTCTATCCAACATGATGGTGAGTTACACGGTCTTCCGTATAAAGCTTCAAACGGAGCCATACCGATACTGGATTGGTAGCTATTATTATATGCAAACTCTACTAGATGCAAATGGTCATCCCATGATCCACCAAAATCCAATATACATGCTCTCAAGAGATCTTCCAAAATACGGTTCACCCTCTCCGTCTGACCGTCGGTCTGAGGATGATATGCGGTACTGAGATGTAACTCTGACCCTAGAGCCTCTTGTAAGCTCTTCCAAAACCCACTAGTGAACAACGGGTCTCGGTCACTCACAATGCTTTTAGGTACTCCATGGAATCTCACTACCCACTTCATATACAATTCTGCTAACTTAGCTGCCGTTCTGGTCGATCTGACTGGTATAAATCTTGCACTTTTGGTCAATCGGTCCACAATCACCCAAATGCTATCATGTCCCGATCTAGTCCTTGGTAAACCATCGATGAAATCCATCGAGACTTGCTCCCATTTCCATTCGGGAATTTCTAAGGGCTGTAACAAACCACTAGGCTTCTTTTGCTCGGCTTTAACTAGCTGGCAATTCATGCATTTAGATATAAACTTCGCAACGTCTCTTTTCATTCCTTCCCAGTAGTAAGTCTGTTTCATGTTTCTATACATTTTATTACCACCGGGATGTATAGTCAACTTTGAGTGATGACATTCTTTAAGCACTTCATCTCTCAATCCATTGACATTGGGTACAACAAGCTTTCCATTCTTTCTAAGCCATCCATCTCGATCAAGCCCATACTTGTTCATCTCCTCATCGATATCCATCTCTAATTTGGAGATGATTTCCAATACATTAGGATCGTCCCTCTGACTAGAGCCGATCCGCTCAATCAAAGTGGGTCTGATCGTCAAACTTGCTAACATTTCTGGATCCAATTCGCACTTTGGTCTGAAATCAAACCCCGCGATAAACTCCAGTTGCTTCCATTCAAGGAACATAGCCCCTAAGCTGGCATGTCTTCTACTCAATGCATCAACCACCGCATTGCCCTTTCCTGGTGTGTATGCGATGTCAAAATCATAGGAAGCTAAGAACTCTAACCATCTCTGCTGACGGAGATTCAGATCTTTCTGAGAGAAGAGATACTTTAACGATTTATGATCTGTAAACAGCTCAAATCTTTCTCCCAAGAGATAGTGTCTCCACATCTTTAACGCGAACACGATTGCTGCCAATTCTAAATCATGGGTAGGGTATCTTCTCTCGTGCGGTTTCAATTGCCGACTTGCGTAAGCTACAACCCTACCGCCTTGCATCAATACAGCACCCAGTCCGGTACCACAGGCATCCGTGTATACCGTCATCTCTTCATCCCCCTTAGGAATGACTAACACTGGTGCGCGTGTCAACTTGTCCTTTAGACTTTTGAATGCATTCTCGCACCTTTCATCCCAGACAAAAGCTTGATTCTTCTTGGTCAACTGGGTCAATGGTGCTGCTATCTTGGAGAAACCTTGGATAAACTTACGATAATATCCCGCTAACCCCAAGAAACTTCTTACATCTGTTGCATTCTTGGGCGTAGGCCAATCCTGTACCGTAGCCACCTTTGCTGGATCCACGGCAATACCGTCCTCTGATACAACATGGCCCAAGAACCTCACTTCCCTCTTCCAGAAGTGACACTTAGAAAACTTTGCTTTCAATTGGTGTTTTCTCAACACCTCCATCACTAACCTTAAATGTTCCTTGTGTTCTTCCTCCATCTTCGAATAGACCAAAATATCATCGACGAACACAAGGACAAACTTATTCAACTGATCTCTGAATACCCTATTCATAAGATCCACAAAATATGCTGGGGCATTGGTCAGCCCGAATGGCATGACCAACCACTCATAAAATCCAGACGGCGTCCGAAATGCCGTTCTAGCTATACTCTCAGCTTCCACTCTAAGCTGATGAAAACCTGTCGCGAGATCCAACTGAGAAAATATCCTCGCGCCACTCAACTGATCGAACAAATCATCTATCCGCGGTAGAGGATACTTGTTCTTCCTCGTTACTTTATTCAACTCGCGGTAGTCTACACACAAACGAAGGGAACCATCCGCCTTGGTAGCAAACACAACTGGTGCTCCCCATTCAGAAACACTCCTTCTGATAAATCCCTTCTTCAAAAGATTGCTGACTTGCACCTCGAGCTCTCGCTGCTCTCTTGGTGCCATACGACGAAGTGGCATCACTATAGGTCTGGCATCTTTTACCAAATCAATACGGAACTCAATCTCTCGGTGTGGTGGAAGTCCGGTCACTTCTTCGAAAACCTCCGGATACTGGCCAACCACGGGCAAACCTGACAACTCACTATGCGGAATGTCGAGGGAGTTTAGAAAACTAGCCAATACCCCCTTACTGGGTAGACCACCAAACACTATCCTCCGCCCATCATCCGCTCTAGCTGTCACCAACAAGCCCTCACAGTCTACCACCACCCCGTATCTTTGGAGCCAATCTACTCCCAAAATAATGCCAAACCCAGTAAAGCCCAAAACAAAGCAATCACAAACAAACATGCATCCATGACTCGATAAGAAAACATTACGACAAATCATGCTAAGGCTAGTCGAACCACCAATCGGGTTCGTCACTACTAAAGGTCTATCGATAATCTCGGGCTCCAATCCCAATCTATCTACCAGGTCACTAGATATGAAAGAACTGGAAGCTCCGGTATCAAACAAAACTCTAACAGGAACATCATAAACAGAAAGCATACCTTGAATGACGACATTCTTTCCCTTCTCCGCCGCTGTTGGGGCATTCGACGAAGAAGGAATAGCATTAAGAGCGTACGCTTTCACCATTTGCTTTTCCTTAGGGGGCTGTGGACACTTGTCCATGTGATGTCCCATTTGGCCACAGTTGAAGCACTTCCTATCCGCTGGCTTAGCCCGACAATTACTAGCATAATGGCCCTTCTTACCACAGCTGAAGCACTCCACATCTTGCTTATTCCTATTCTTCTGGCCATCTTTAGTCTGATTCTGCTTTCTCTTATTCTGGGAACCACCCTTGCCTCCACCACTTGCTTGTGGCTTTGGCTCATCTGCAGATGCAACCTCAGTCTTCGACTTAGGGTAGAGACTTTCTGATCTTAATGCTTTCCCCACAATCGACTCAAACGTCTCATCGATGTGGTTAATAAGCTTTTCCCCTAAGTACTGATCCAAACCAGTTATGAATTTCTCATTCTTCTTCTCGGCAGTATCAATAAGAGATAACCCATACTTCGACAAAGTGTCAAATTCGGAAATATACTCCGAGACAGCTCTGCCATTCTGCTTGAGCTCCAAAAACTTCTTAAACAGCATTGACTTCTGAGCAGCTGTAATGAACTTCTCACTAAAGCGAGCCTTAAACTGCTCCCAAGTAATCTGATCTTCGGGAGTAGCTGCCTTTATAGCATTCCACCAATTCATTGCCCGCCCTTGCAGCTGACAGGACGCTAGCTTTCTCTTCATCGCATCCTCAATACCCAAATCCTCGAAGATACGTTCGCAACTATCCACCCAATTCTGAACATCCGTAGCCGACTCCGTTCCGTGGAACGGCTTCCCACCAAGGCTAGTATAATCCTTATTCAGCTTGGCGAAGTCGACTCTTGGCGCCTGCACCATTGGACCACCACCATTTCCACCATTGGGAGCTGCCCTCTGTACATCTCTAAGCATCTCTCTCATGAGGTCAGTAAACATCGTCCTCATGTCAGCAGCATTCCCATTATTGGCTCCCCTACCGGTACCTCTAACATATCGGCTCATCGTCAATCTGAAAAAGGAAATGATTAACGACTCCATAGTGGTGCTAGTGCAGTACGACTTCATCCTTATACTAGTAATAGTATATATATAGCTTTTAAAAACCAAAGTAATCACAAATACGCTCTCTCGTATACGTATAATATCTCCCCCTGATAACTTCCCTAGGTTAACTACGCAACCTAGAGCTCTGATACCAAGTGTGACGGCCCGCCCCGCACCAACCGACACTTCCTCCAAGTGTGCGCTGTACACATGTCCAACTGGCACGGAACGGTCGTCATAAGAAGGGAAAGAAGAGAATGAACTAATCAAGGAACCTGTAGAATGTCTCACAGCGCATGGGATAAAATATGATAATAACATACTTGACATAAAACAGGCGAGACAGTGCATAAGCTGATAACTAATAATCAATGTCAACATCAGAGCAGCGGAAATCCAAATACAGCTTATTACAACTTTCCAAATTTACTGTCTCTAACAAAAGAAAACTAAAGTAGAAGATACACCACCAATGCCCAAGCAGTGATCTTCAACAATACAGGGAGAATACTATATATATTACGTGGAAGCCTCCTGCTCGTCTCCGGATCATCTACCCGTGCATCACCAGCTAACCTGTCTCTAGTCTGCTCGTGTGAGCACCTAGAGTAATAAGAGGAGACATAAAACTCTGGGTCAGACATAAAGCCTGGTATGAGCGATAAGCATCTAAACAGGGTAATAACAGGTATACTAAACCATACCTGAACCTGGACCTGCAACCAAAGAGTTAGTACCACATACCGTACAGTACTCTAAGGTGCCATAATAAATAGTGTAAGAATACGGGGGTGGGGTGTGCATGTCATAATGATAGCAACCAAATCAACCATAGCAACCATCCTCACATCTCTTACTCAGTGCGTAAAGCGTACGACATCTACCACTTTGGAACACTAGACAAACTGAGGCAACGACGAATCCCGACTTGTAGAAACCCTGCTGTGACCAAGCCAAACACTTGGAGTCATGACCAAACATTTCAATGACCCACTTCATTTGTCGTAGCCCTTGGTTCTACCGATGCCATAATGGCCCTGAATCCGCCTTCGTACCTCCTACCATAGTGGTCCTAAGCTATAGACATCGATAACCCCTTAACACGCGTCCCGCAGCAAAGCCCAATCATGAAGCCCACTCATTGATTCCCAGCTGGATCCTGAGTCAAAGCTCCTCATTTGGACTTCCTTTGCATCTCGGGTTTTAATCGAATTGGAGTGGGTCTTCAAAAGAGTTGTCGTGCAGTAGCAGCCCTAGAATACGGTTCGGTTCGGTGGTCATCATCCTCGTCGGTTCGGTTCGGTAGTCATCTTTCCATTCGGTTCGGGTCGGGTACTCCACTTCGGGTCGGGTCGGTGTCCTCCTCCGGGTCGGGTCGGGTGTCCTTCCTTCCAGCGCTCCTATCCGCTCACTTATTTTCTTCACATATTCCGATCCGATCTCTCCTTGCCATCTGATCTGCGTGGCCTTCCCTCTTGCTAGTTCTCCCAAATGTTTACTTCCGATCCGAGTCCTGCATCTCCAAGTTGATCCGATCTGACCTCCAATTATCCTTCCGATCCGATCCCCTTATCCACTCCAACTCTAAGCAAACGACCTTCCTTCTTGCCAAGCCTTCTATGTGCCAAACTCCGGTTCGGGTCGGGTTTCTTGCCCAGTTCACATATCCGATCCGAGCCCCCATCCGATCCGATCCGAAGCCCTGCACAACTTTCTGCAACTTTTCCAGCAACTTGTTTACGCCGTTCGACGACGTTTTTGACAAATCTAACTATTCTAATCAATCACAATTCATGTCAAATAGTCATAACAACATGTAAGAACAACCACAAACACCTAACAACAATTCAAATGAACCAAAATGGATCAAAAGTGGCTAAAACCTCACATTTTCCTATAATCCCTCTTAATCATGTTTAAGCATACGATTAGCAAAACACATCGAAATTAACCCAAATTTCTAACAGAGCCTTAAAACATTATTTTAGAATTTTAAGAATTTTTCCAGAATTTATTTACGTATAAATTCGCTAATCTTCACTAATTACCCTTAATCACCGTAATTTGTGCAAAAACTATGCAAATCACTCACCTTGGCCACAAGTGAAACACCAAATCTGAAATACTCTCTGTTTGGGTCGAATTCCTATGTATAGCAGCAGCTCCAACCTTGCTTTGTTGCTATTTGGCCTTGTTTTGATGTAGTTTAGGCTTAATCTTCACTAAAAATGTGTTTTAGGGTGGTTTTAGAGGATGGAAGCCATTACTAAGGTCTCAAGAAGGTTTGTGACGGCTCAAAACTGAAATGAAAGTGATAACCTAACCCTAATCAGTCCTCCTATACCTCTAAACCCGAAATTCCCTTCTGGGCCTAACTGCTAATCACCCGATTAAGCCCAATTAAGCTGTTCTTCGCCATCTGAAACTTGTTTCAGCCATATCTCCCAAACGGTGAGTTCGTTTGGCTAATGTGACCACTCTACGGAAAGAGAAACCATCATCCGGAGCCAATGGAAGTGGTTTCAGGTCAAAATTCCTTTCCAGTCAAAAGTTATGGCCAAAACAGTGCCAACTAGGGGTAAAATGGTCATTTAAAAATCGGGAAAAATCATGAACATAGGAAACGACCACAATAGTCGTCTCTCAAAGTTACATGACCATACGACTTCGTATGTGAAAGAAATAAATATCCTACGATCCTATGATGCGTAGAATACAGGTCGTTACAGGATCTCTTTGCCATCTTTGATGTGCAAGATCATAGAAGGGTTCTATTGGAAGCATGGTTATTGAAAGAAGAACCTGCTTATTGGTGGGAGGTCACCAATGCTACGAGGCCTATAGAGACTTGGGCCGACTTTAGGACAAGATTTGGGCTTAAGTTTCTATCATCAGCTGAGGCGAATCTGCAATTGGAGAAATTTATATCTTTGAAGCAAGGGGACATGACAGTGAGGGAGTACGTGAATGAGTTTAACTAGCTAGCCCGATTTGGTTTGGACATGATTAATACTCCCCAGAAGAAGGCTTTGCGCTTTGCACGAGGGTTGAATGAGCCACTACAAGGTTTAGCCCTATCTCATATACCTATGGGGGCCACTTTCGAAGGTCTAGTAGACATGGCATTGCTTCAAGGAGACGATAAGAATGGCAAGAAGGAAGTCAAGGCTAATGAGACCCAAGCCAAGAAGACAGACTCCAAGTGGGGAGGAAATCCGAGCAATCAAAACAACAAAAACAACAAGGGCAACAAGGCCAAGGCAAAGGATCCAAGAAAATGCCACTACTATGGGAATGTTGGGCACATAGCTAAAGACTGTAAGAAGAGGAAGAGGAAATCGGGCGAATGTTTCCATTGTGGAGAGACCGGACATTTTAGCAATGATTGCCCCAAGAAGCAAGGGTAGAATCAGCGTGCAGGACCTTCTAGAGGGCAAGTGCATGCTCTCAATGCTGCTCCAGCTCAGGACCGAGGTAGTATTTCCGTAGAAAGTCTAGTTTATATTTCTGATTTTCCTGTTCGCACCTTATTTGATTCTGGCGCATCGCATAGTTTTATTTCTTCTGACATTGTTGAAAGTTTGCACCTAAGTACTAGCCTAGTTAAGGATCCCGTTTGTGTTTCAAATCCAATTGGGGGTTCCGCCCATCTATCTATGATTTGTGTGGATTTGAAAATTTCTATCTTGGCCGTAGAATTCATGTGTAATGCTTATGTTCTCGGGTTCACGGGATATGGGTTGATCTTGGGCATGGATTGGTTGTCCAGTTATGGAGCCATTCTTGATTGTGAACATAGGGTGGTGAGGCTCATGACTCGCCTCGGTAATACCCTAGAAATTTCTTGTAACCCTTGAGGTCCCGTCATGTTATGTTATCTTGAATCTCTCGACTCGTCCATCGATGATCTGCAATCTGTAAGGGTGGTCCGAGACTACCCTGATGTCGTTGAAGAAGTTAAGGGGTTACCCCCCAAACGAGAGATAGATTTCCGCATTTATCTAGTCGATAATGCCAAGACAGTATCATTGCCTGTTAGGCACATGGCCCCACGAGAAAGAAGAGAGCTCAGTAAGCAAATCAAGGAGCTGCTTGAGAAGGGTTTTATTAGACGAAGCATTTCTGAATGGGGTGCTCCGGTGGTATTCGCTACTAAGGCGGATGGTTTGCTTCGTCTATGTGTTGATTATCTAGAATTGAACAAGCTGACAAAGAAGAATAGGCACCCGTTACCGAGGATTGATGATCTCTTTGATCAGCTGGTTGGTGCTTCCGTTTTCTCTCAGCTTGATCTAGCCACTGGATTTCATCAGCTTAGAGTAGCTGAGGATAGCATTGATAAAACTGCGTTTAGGACTCCGGATGGATTCTTTGAATGGCTTGTCATGCCATTCGGATTGACTAACGCACTCGCATACTTAGTGGACTTGATGAGTAGGGTGTTCAGGGAGTTCCTTAACAAGTTCGTGGTTGTCTTCGTGGATGATATTCTGATCTTCTCAAAGGATGAGGAAGAGCATGCTAGGCATCTCAAGGAAGTGATGGATACGCTTAGAGCGCATCAGTTGAAAGCCAAGTTCTCCAAATTTCATTTCTGGAGAAGGGAAGTTCGGTTTCTTGGACATATAGTTTCTGAGCAAGGCATAGCGGTGGATCCCGCGAAAGTGGTTGTGGTTCAAGACTGGAAGACTCCTAGGAATGCGACCGAAGTAAGTAGCTTTCTCGGTCTGGCGGGCTACTATAGGAAGTTCATCAGGGACTTCGCTAAAATTTCGGCCCCTCTTACTAAGTTGACGAAGAAGAACTTAGTCTTTGCATGGGACTTGGAGTGTGAGCTTGCTTTTCAAAAGCTCAAAAGAGCCCTTACCTCAGCTCCAGTTTTGGCATTACCCGATAGTGGTAAGATGTTTACCGTGTACACAGATGCATGTGGCACGGGGTTAGGTGTTGTTCTGATGCAAGAGCGAAGAGTGATATGTTATGGGGGTAGGCAACTTAAAGTTCATGAGAAGAACTATCCCACTCATGATTTGGAGTTAGCGGCGATTGTCTTTGCACTCAAATCCTGGCGCCACTATCTTCTAGGCGAAAGGTTTGAGTTGTATACTGATCACAAGTCACTCAAATACCTCTTCTCGCAAAAAGATCTAAATCTAAGGCAGCAAAGGTGGATGGAATTCTTGGCCTCTTATGACTTCGAGATAGCTTATACCCCTGGCAAGGGTAATGTTGTGGCGGATGCACTAAGCAGAAGGAGATTGACATTGAGTCCCTTGTTCATTGAGATGAAGAACTTGGAATTCTTGGCAACCTTCAATTTCACGACGGCTGTTGAGTCGATGACGGGTTCATTAGCATCCCTTGAGCTTAGACCCGCACTGCTTGATCAAGTTGGGGCTTCGCAGAAGGAAGATCCACAGATAGTCGAAGTTATGGACAAGTTGATTCGTGGTGAAACGTCTAGTCACCTTGCCAGATATACTATTGATGATAAAGGATGGCTAAGGCGTGATGGGAGATTATGTGTTCCTCGAATGGGAGATTTAGTCCATAGAGTTCTTGAAGAAGCGCATCACTCGAAGATGACTATACATCCGGGAGGAGATAAGATGTATAGAGATATGAAGCGCATTTTCTTTTGGGATGGAATGAAGAAGGACGTAGCAGAGTATGTTTTAAGGTGCATGGTGTGCCAATAAGTGAAAGCCGAGTCAAAGAAACTAGGTGGGCTATTACATCCATTGGAGGTCCCGCAATGGAAGTGGGAGGGTATTTCTATGGATTTTGTGGATGGATTGCCTAGGTCAAGGATAGGGAACACAAGCATATGGGTCATAGTTGACAGACTTACGAAGAGTGCTCACTTCATCCCAGTAAAGAGCAAGAGGACCGCATCAGGGCTGGCATCTATTTATCTTCGAGAAATAGTGCGGTTGCATGGAGTTCCTTCTAGCATAGTTAGCGATCGTGACCCAATTTTCACTAGCCAGTTCTGGAGCAGTTTGCAAGAAGCGATGGGCACACGATTGAATCTGAGTACAGCCTATCACCCCCAGACGGATGGCCAAACCGAAAGGGTGAATAGAGTGTTATAAGATCTCTTGAGGCTTTGTGTTCTCGACTTCGGTGGTACTTGGGAAGACCACCTTCCTCTTGTAGAGTTTGCGTATAATAATAGCTATCAAGCCAGCATAGGGATGGCACCATTTGAAGCTTTGTATGGGAGGCCGTGTAGGTCACCATCTTGTTGGTGGGAGACAATAGATAGACTTATACTTGGGTCCGATATGATATGGGACACATCCGAGAAAGTTGAATTAGTGAGAAGAAGGATGAAACGAAGGGCAGATTTGGAATTCGAAGTGGGAGACATGGTTTTCGTGAAGGTTTCTCCTTTGCGTAATGTGGTACGTTTTGGAGCGGTCGGGAAGCTAGCACCAAGGTTCGTAGGACCCTTCCCTATCATAGAGAGAATTGGAAAGATGGCCTATAAGGTGGAGTTGCCCGAAAAGCTAGCCGGAGTGCATAATGTCTTTCATGTCTCGCATCTCCGAAAGTGCCTACATAAGTCCGCTGAGGTGGTTGAACCAAGCATTCTTGAAGACATTGAGGTAGAGAAAGAAGCAACCTTGAGAAAAGCTCCGATTCGTATCTTGGGAACAAAGATCAAGAAACTAAGGAATCGAGAAGTCAAATTGGTGAAAGTTCAGTGGGGTGAAGCCGACGAACATGCAACTTGGGAAACCAAGGAGAAGATGCGTGGGCTTTATCCATTTCTTTTTGAGGGTACACTCTCAATCTCTTTTCCTAATTAGCATATCTTTCTTTTTATCCGTGTTTATCCTGTTTATCTTATTATCTCGTTAAACTTGTCATGAGGACCTTAGGTAGAAACCCTTTGGATGAAACATGTATTTGAAACATGTTATGCTTGATGGTTGCAAGTGGTTGCAAGTGTTTGCACGTGGATACTCGTGGATGCATGATACACATTAGGCACTAAGATCGGCTCACGCACTTCCATGTTGCATATGCATGAGTGCTTATATTTATTCATGGATGAAACTTGTTTTGATATCACGTGGATGTTGCATATGGATGAATGTTATGTGCACTCATGTATAGACTATGAGTTATATTAGGAATTTGCATACATATGGACTCATTTCACTAACATACTTTGCATTAAGGAGGTTTACTGTATCAGTAACCGCCTAATTTTTGCATTAGATAAGTACATATACACACACCTTTGCATATGATCATACAACATTTAGAATCCTCTAAGGACAATGACTGCACGTGGATGATGTTTTGAGTAGATGGATGATGGATGGTAGGATACGTTCTTCCTAACTTGGAGATTTCGGGGACGAAATCCTTTAAGGAGGGGAAAATGTAACGACCCGTATTTTTGAATAACATGTTATAACATAAATCAAGGCAAAATTAAACTGTAAAATCTGAATTAAGGGAAACGGGCTATGCCATTGCGTTCGTCTCGGAAAAATACGCGAAATAGAGTCCGAGTTTTCGAAAATCGGAGTCCGTATGACCGAGATATGGCCTCGCGAAGTTTCACGAAAAATTCAAATTCAAAACAGATTCGAAATTCCGAAAAATCAGGTTAGGCGGGAAAAATCCCGCCCAAACCAGGTCGACCTGGGTGGGGCCAGGTCGACTGGGGAGTCGACCCCAGGGTCGACCTGGGGGTCGACCTGCCTGGTCAGACCCAGGCAACCTGGTGCACCATTCTGGCTGTTTTGACCTGTTTTGTTGGCTAGTGACGGGATTTGATGGCTCTGATTGAATCTAGGGTTAATCCTATGGCTAATACTATCCTAATCCTCTATAAAAAGACCCCTAAACCTAGCCTAAATCACCATTATTCAATCCTACAACTAAACTATGTCAAATTGGTTCCTCTCATGGCCTCCACTCTCATGTTAAAATTTCTAAGTTTATTTCTATGAGAGATTGTGAGTTCATACAAGTGCTTTCAAACTTGTATGAGTGTTCTTAGTTTGCATTCAAGTCAAGTTGCAACATTTCTATTTCAAAGCAAGGATTTTTATTGATTTGGCGCAAGGGTTTTTCAATTGGGGCTTTCATATTTTGGTGCTTGTATAAGGGCTTCGTCTCAATCTTTATAATAAATATTCATTTGTGTCTTCATAGCATTGTAAGCCCTTTTCTACTTTCTTTTTATTGAACTCTAAAGTTAAATGAATGATGCAAGTTTGGGGTTGATCATTATGATATGCATGTTTGGTTGATCATTATGATATGCAAGTTTGGTTGATCATTATGTTATGCAAGTTGGTTTAATCATGATGTATGACACATGTTGCTATGTTATGCAAGTTTGGGTTGATCATTATACACATGTTATCATGTTATGCAAGTTAAACTTGATGTTGTGAGCATAAAGCTCCAAGCTTTATATTTAAGGTTGCATTTTGGCAACATGAAAGTTATCATATCCCTTTTGATAACTTGCATGTGAGGCCAAATGCGAACTTCTAGCAACTTCTACATGTAATTTATCACCATGTATCACTCATATGCTAAGTTTGGTTTTATGCATGCTTTTGAAGCCTAATGATGCAATATGCAAGTATATGAACATATGTACATTTCATATGCCACCATGATAAACTTGTAGCTTCAACACCTTTTTGTCATGATTATGCCAAGTTCCCTATTTTATCCTTTATGCGTTGTTGCGACTATGTAAACGATGGGATTACGTTGGGGTTGGGTAACATTATGACATAAACATGGTTTTTTATAACATAACGTGATATGTTAACTTGTAATTATGTTTCGGAAACATAATGGACATGACACTTAGAAAATATGAGTGTGTCCAACTCGAGGTTGGGTTGAGTTTGTAGCATAAATCTACCCGGACCCGCCCAGCTTAACTAGTGGCTACAAACAATAGGACCCAATGTGAGAAGTTGGTCATGTTGTGCTCGAACCCGAGGTTAGACCAAGTTGTGGTGTAAAGCTACCCGGACCCGCCCGGCTTAACTAGTAACCACAACAAAGTCTAATGTGAGAGGTTAATGCACATTAAGTTAATTAATTAATGCCTCATGATTAGGGTTAAGTCATGGTCCACTTAATACTTAATCAATTTGGGCTTGATGGGTTAATCTTGGTTAAGTCATGAATCTTGGGTACACTTAACCAATTTAATCCACGTTTGGATCGGGTTAACCACATTTAACCCGTTAAGGAAACCCTAGTTGTGTGGTCCTTTTCAGCAGTAACCCTCTTGATAGTATCATAAGACCCTAGGACTAGGCTAGGGTGGGGCACGATCACTGGGCTGACATGTAAGCGACCAAAACGACGGCTGGGTAGGTACGCCGGTGTAGGTCCAGGCGGACTATGGTCGTGCACATACTCCGGAGTTGGAAAATCAGGCACAGGTACCAGTAGATCTAGACTGTGCATACTTGATTGGTGTCCGAGGTTGACACCCTAGGACTTGATACACCCTAGGGTGGACCTAGCGCAGTTTAACTACATTGCATGTTTGGGCCGTATGACACCGACACTTGACGAGTTAGGCTTATAGGGAGCCGATCAACTAGACCGTGTAGTTGGACCTTGATTTAGGTCACCTCATGATATTGGGCCAAGCTTGGGCCAAGGGATCAATCCTTGTTTTTACTTGACATGTTAAAATGCTAGTACACCCGTGGTGCAAAACTTAACCTTGATTATGCGATGTCACCTTTATCTATCTTGTTAGTTAATCACCATGCCAGTATGCTGTTATCCTTATGTTCATCTCAGCTTCTCATGCCAGTTAACTTTACTAGTTCATGGACAGATAGTAGTTAGGGCTTACCAGTCTTTTTGACTGACCTGTTTTCTTTCGCCTCTTTTCTTCCGTTTCCCCCCCCCCCTCAGGTCCTCACGGTGGGAACATTGGAGCTTAGCTTCGATCTTTACAGCTTGCTTACTGGATTTGCTCATGTACGGTTTTGGACATTGAGCTAGCTATGGTTTATCACTTCACTTTGGGGATAGTACTTTATGTATTTCAGTTTTTCAGTTTATGCTTTTCTCTAGACTTTGTTTGTTAGAAAATAATGACTAAGTACTTTGTTGTAACTTAACTATGGTTTTGGAAATGCAAGTTTTATCCGCAGCTTGACTACTCTGTTTTACTTATATGTTCTATCTTGTGATATCTGCATGCATGTTTACCTCGTTTAACGCCCCTCCAAAGCTAGTGTGCTTGCAAGAGTTACCCGGGCGGAGGTGGGGTGTTACACATTCTATTAATGTCAAATTTTAATGACATTTCCATATAATCATATGCATTTCAAATGTATTGACCAATTATTTATTTTGACCACTTCTTATCTTCCCTAAAAATATATATAAATAAATTGAGAGATTTATGCATCATAATACAGTCTGAACATCGCAATTCATGCATTTCTACTTGCTCAACCTCGTGGTCATCACTTGAGTGTGTAATTACATTTAACCATGTATATGTGCTTCGACATTCACAACCAATTTAATCAGCATTGATGAAGCACATTACTGTATAAGTTATCATACTTCAAACGTCACATGGAGCAAAAGAAACGATAAAAAATTAAAACCATACCAGGCATTAAGTTGCAAGTAGGAAACAAGTTCTGAAGCTTTACTTCTCTTTATGACCGCACATCAGCTCTCTCAACTCAACTATCTCATCTTCACCGTACATGTATTTCTTCAGATCCAGGGTATACCCGAAAGCTCAATCAGGCCAAATTATTAGATCTGGGATCTTTAGTGAATATCGAGAGTGGTAGATGCGGTCTGGTATGTACAGATAAACATAGAAATGAATACAGTAAACCTTAGACGGGTATCAGAAATGAGCGAGGTTGAAGATGTTTGGTCGCCGAATGTAAATGGGGGCAGTCGAAGCCATTGTTTCACGGATCGTCTTCAAATTTTTAGGAAACAATGGTTGAACAGGTCGCTCTCTTGAAGACGATTCGGCGATCTGGTCGGTCATGCAAAACCAGTTCGTACTCTCGCCGCCGCCTCTAGGATAAAACAGCCTCGTAGAACAGTAACTGATGCTTGCACAACAAATCAGTGCAGATTTGCACTTTCGAAATAAATAACTGCTCGAAAATATCTGTAAGAATATTTTAAGGGCGAAGGAGGAAAAAAAATTATTATTTTTCTGTACTAATCTCGTATACAACTGAAGATAATATATAGATGGTGATTAGGGTTAATCGAAAATACTGGGCAGTAGGAGAAAATAGGATCTGCTGAAATACCGGGTCAAAAGTTTACCGCTTCATGATAAAGTCGGCTCAGAAATATTTTTCATAAAAACGGTTTGAAAAAGTCAAGGTTTTCTGGTCCAAAAATATAAGTGTCTACACCACATAGCCAAGGCCTAAGTCCAAGCCCAAGCTCAAGCCCGAACCGAAGCGAGCCGGGTCAGGTCGGGTCGAGTCGATCGGTCGGTCGCGCACGCGTGTGTGGTGTTCATGATGCATGGTCTCCCTCCTTACAACAAAGCATGCATTGGGAGCCCAAGGCCCCAACATGACTTCTTAGAAACAAGTATAAATATTTGCATCTTTCTTATAATCCCATGATGTGGGAATATTCACATATAGGAGCCATCATACACTTATTTCTATATTTTAAATAATTCACATAAATTTCCAACAGTGTGTTTTTATTGATCGGAGTTGTTTTACTGCGTATGAGGAAACAATGGAGGTTGTTGATGATTATGCGACTGGTATGTGCAAGGATATGGCTGGTGATATTTTGGCACTAGAGGTTGATAAGTGTAAACAAAACGTTGGTATATCTGTTGTTGATTGTGTTAATATATTGGTTCAGCCAGTAGCAACTTTATGAAGAAAAGAAAGAGCAAGGCCCTTGATGGTAAACTTCTTGAGCATACGAGTATGGTGCGGCGAAGTGATAGAATAAGCAACAGTCTGCCGAGTTCCTCATCTTCATTGAGTTTAGGTATGGATTCTTATCTATGTAGTACTTATAGTCCATATGCCATTTGAGATTTATCTTCAAAGGAATTACATTACTTAGCTAAAAACTCTTGTTTTATTTTTTTTGATTCTGATTTAGAAATTGATTTCATTAGAAATAAAGAACTTAAGGGGTCTAAATTACTAAATAAATGAAGATCATTAGTTAGAACGTTAGGCTATTACATGAATTAGATAACTGCTCTAAATTGAAAACTCTTTTTAAAGATTTTTCAGTTGATACCGCACAATTTCAAGAATCTAAACTTGAGTTTCCTGATGCTAGAACTTTTAGAAGTTTAGGCGGTCTTTATATTAGTAATTGGAACTATTTACCTGCTAGGGGTAGTGATGGAGTTTTAATTATTGTTTGGAAAAACTCGTGTGTTAGACATCTTCAAACTATCATAAAAAATCATTTTATACATATCATCTTCAATGACATCAGCGATGACTTTATTATAAATATTTCTAATGTTTATGGTCCATGTGATAAATTAGAACGTAGGACTTTGTGGATTGAGTGTCAAGATTTTAGAACACTTGCTGCTAGTCCTTGGATACTAGGTGGTGATTTCAATGTTACTAGATTCCTTGAAGAAAGAGCTCCAAGAGAAGGTGATTTTTCTGCCATGGAAGAATTTGATCAGTTTATTGTGAAAGGTATTTAATTATAATAAAATTAAGTAATAGGCTTTATACTTGGACCAATGAGAGAGATGTACCTTCTATGGCCCTTTTAGATAGGTTTTTTATTAGCGATGAATTTGAGGACAAATATTCATCTTGTAATGTTGTCAGTTTACCTACTTTGTTTTCTGACCATTACGCCATTATTCTTTCCTGTTATTTTCCTAATTTTAATTTGAAAATATTTAGATTTGAAAAAAAAGTGGCTATTAGAAAACAATTTTAAAGACTAAATTTCCTATAAATGGCTTTCCATGGGTAGATATAATATCACTTTCCCCAATAATATGGCAAAGGTTTTGGTATGTAAATTTAAGCAGCTTTGGACTTCGTTTTAAAAAATGGAGTAAAGAGGTTTTTGGTGATATTAGAATTAAGAAAGAAAAAAATTTATGTGATATTTTAACTTTAAATAAAATTGAAGAGAATAGATTATTTAATATTCAGAAAAGAACGTACTTCATAATCTCAAAGAGGAACTTAATAAAATTTTGTTACAAGAAGAAATAATGTGGAAACAACGATCTAGAATCAATTGGATGGATGATAGGGATAAAATACTAAATTTTTCCATAAAGTAGCTAATAGTAGAAAAGATGCAATTCTGTCAACTCTATCTTTGTTAATGATGTTAAAATCTTTAATCAAGCAGATCTCAACAATGCATTTGCAAATAACTATAGAGATATTTTCGGCAAAAGGAAACCCTTTATGATTAAGGCATATTGGATTTCAATATATAATGATAGTAATAATGTAGATTTAAATGATTTAGTTATCCCATTTACTGAGACTGAAATTTTTAAAGCTATTAAGGATATGCCTCCAAACAAATCCCCTGGTCCTGATGGTTTTCCTATTTTATTTTATACCGCTTTTTGGGACGTGTTAAAAGATGACTTAATTGCCGTTTTTAATGAGTTTTCAATGGTAATTTGCAGTTGGGTAGATTTAATTTGTCCGTTGTCGTTTTAATTCATAAGAAAATTAGGGCTAATCAGTTAAAAGATTTTTGACCTATTTCCTTACCGAAGTGTTCTATAAAAATTATTTCTAAAGTCCTATTCAACATAATTAGCTCCAAAATGAATGATTTAATAGACAGTTCTCAGACGACATTGATTAAAGGTAGAAATATCACCGATGGTGTGGCTACTGTTCAAGAGTATATTAATTACTATTGTAGGAATAATGTGACTTGTGTTGTCCTTAAACTTGATTTTTCCAAAGCTTTTGATTCCATTAATTAGTTTCCTTAAAGATCTCCTAATGGCTAGAGGCTTTAGTTTTAAATGGATAAATTGGATATGGTCTCTTCTAAAAATGTGACGACCACCGATAACTTCTGCACTTAACAAGAGGAATACTGCGATGAAAAACGTGCCAGGCAGCTAAGGATGATCATCAAAGTAAGATGAACACAAGCGGAACCTGTCGTATAACTCACAACGTAGAGATAGTATAATTGAACATGCACAACAGGCATGTAATAGTGTAACATATTTGAGCATAAACTTAAACTTTCATATCAACTAGGAAGATCCATACATCACTGAAGTACATTATAAGAGTCTATACAAAATGCCTCACTACAATCACTCAGAGACAACTCAATAAGCATAACAGTGGAAACATCAACTAATAGGTGTTTGAATCAAAAATGGTTCAAACACCAAAGGTGCGAAATCACACTTCACCAAATGGTATGCAAAATGAAAGTGGGGCCACAAATACAAATGCAAGTAAAAAGTGGGAAAAAGCAAGTAAGAGACACGGGGTTTTTATAGTGGTTCGATCTTAAAAAGTATCTACGTCCACTTTTGAAATGCTTTTCATTGTCATAGAGAGAATTACATATAGCATCATCTCAAGCATCTCATTCATTACACTTGATCACTCTTTATAACGGTTCTCCACTTTTCGCTCTCTTTTCACTATAGATCTCACTTGATTTCGAGACGAAACAGATTAGATCTTGTGATTAGATTATTTTCCTAGGTTCCATAATGAAAATGTGTTAAATCCGAGCTTTAAAGAGATAAAATGGCGATTGGAGATCGCTTGGAGTGAGAATCAATGGTGTTTGGAGAAGATGACATCTGCTTCATGCAGAAGGAAGAAGGAGAGAGCTATGGCAGCCATTAATGGAACTTGAGAAGCTTTAGAAGGGTGGAGAAATGATTTAGGCAGCCCTTCAGGGTAGTGGAATCCATCCCTTGAAGTGTGGTGAAATGGGGTATTTATAGAAGAGATTTGGACTAGGTGACAAATCCGTAATTATGTTGTTCAGGGTTCGAGTCGTTCGTGTATTTATTTACGGATCTTGCCATTGGTAGAGCACACTTTACAGTTGTTCTTAGGTTGTCCCATGCTGTATGAGTAGGTATGCATGATCAGGTAGGAGCGAGCGACCTTCCTTTTGCAAGCATAAGCGAGTGAACCTCCTTGAACGAGCGCGTCTTAGTATGAACGAGCGACTGCTACTCTCTGGGATGCATGAGCGACATGTATAGCATATCTCCCCATTTTATACTTGGTCATGGGAATAAGATTCACGTGCGTGCCACTACCTTTATATTCCTGTTTGTCCTCTATTGCCTTTGTACATCTGCTCCCATTCACCCTTCAGCGCGTTACATTTTTACTCACCATTTTATTATTTTTTCTTCTTGCGAATGTGGGAATAATTATTATGATAATGCCATCACGTTCTTTTAACATAAACCTGCTTAAGCTCTTTCCCACTCATGCTCGGTCGGCTCGTTAAATAGGATTGCTCAATCACTGGTGCTTGATCTGGAGAGCTGGTCGACCAGTGGAAATGTACGACCAACAATGTGCTGCCTGACTCAAGCAAGAATATGGTGCTTGAGCCATTTTTACATTTAAGCTATGTGTGCCATAACCTGTGTACCATAACTGTTTCATACATCTATATGTCCAAAATATTATACATGCTTCATTGCTTAAAAGAATCACTCGTTCATGACATCGAAATTGTTTGATCCAATCATGATCTCAGATGCTTGATCAGGACGTGGTAGATTGTTTGACTGTGCGGCTTAATGATGAAGTGAGCGATCCTTTCTGAATGAATGCATGAGCGGCCGCCCCATATTCTACGTGAACGAATGGGCATTAATCATCATGTGATGTGTCCAACCTGTCAACTATCACATGGTTCTTTATGGCCAGCTTAATTTATATGAATTACCGTGTGGGATCATGTTACGGTTAACAAGCTGTCGTAACTTGTTTGCACTTGGACCCGTTAATTTAAATACCAGCATATCATGTTATGCTCAAATCCTTTACTGGCGTGACATTCTAGGGTAGTGGCTTGCTTGACTATGACACAGAGTTAGTGAATGACCGCCCTAGCTCATTCTGCTTGACCAGACTAGGATGTGTACACTCGTTCTTATACGTGTTTGACACTTGGTGCCAGATAAAAAGCGTTTTCTGTATGCATGAGAACTGACCCATCTAATATACAACACATATATGACTCATGCTTTAGACACAATACGTACATGTGGCTTTAGGTAGCGGAATGCATGTTGTCCTAGCTTTCATATTTACATAATAGGCTACTCATACTTCATGTTTCTCATTAGCATGAATTGTTTGTTGTTCCAATCCACATGTAATATGTTCGATTCATACACGAATACCGCTTGAGCATGATAGATGTTGCTCGATCGGTTCTTTCGACCAACACGATGATGAAGTGAATGAGCGAGCCAAATTAGAGTGTACAAATGAGCAATCTAGCTTTCGGTGATTGGTCATTGTTTTTTCAGTGCACGTTCCAGAGTGCTTTTCCATGACTAGTCTGAGATATGCGGTGCGACTTACACGACCGATCCGAGGAATATGGAAGACCGAGTTTTGTGGTGCGCGAAGACTTGTGACCGAGCAGCCTGGTGCTCATTTGCTCTGAAATGCGTCTGGATCACTATCAACAGTCGATGTGCTATTTTTTAACCGCGTTTTCACAACGTTATAACATTTTCCGCTCGAAGCATGTGTTTCTTTCTTGCGAGAAATGCGGGCTTCGAAATGAACATATTTTGCGTCGAGATCTAGATATAGCTCTTTGTTTGCTATGGCGAGTCATACTTTGGATTCCCATGCTTCATGTCACCTGTTCTGTAATTAAAACAAGCAATTACACGATTTTGGACTTATACTCACCATCGACTGTCCATATCGATAGCGGATTAGTTAATCATTAAGAAACGAATTACAGCGAACTTTGTTTCGAATTGAATAGAGTGTTTGTACCTGATTTGTTTTATTCAACGGTTTATAACTCGTCAAATATTATTCGTACATACACAATATTCTAATTCATGTTAGCGCAAAAGCTTAAGATCGACGAAAGCCGACTGTGGATTCCAAAGCGTCATCGTTTTAATGACTTATGCGATGATGTATGATATTCACATTTGGAAAATACATATTTTTAATTTATTTTCTGTGCTCCTTCTTGGAGAAGTCTTTAATTATTCTCGCCCTGGCTTAGGGGGTCGTTATTGTTTTTCTTTACGGGACGAATTTTTACTGCTCAAAGTTTGTCTTATCGATCAGTTCTAACATTAGAGACTCCGTTGGATGTTCTAACATTGGAGACTCCATTGGATGCCCTATGTTTTGGAGAGGCTATTATAATCCAACGTTTGTCTTCTTCCGTTGAATGAATCAACATTATAGAATTCATCGAGATTTGTTGATTTCTCCTATGGATAAATTGCTTTCACTATGGAAAGGATTTTTATCTTTGTGCCCCTACTAGGGAGGGCTCTGATTTGTAATTTCGTCTCTGCTATGGGAGATCGAAATTTTTCCTTGCTATGGAGGGACTTGCCTCTGATATGGGAGATCAAAATTTTCCCTTGCTATGGAGGGACTTGCCTCTGCTATGGGAGGACAAGATTTTGATTTATAATTTCATCTCTACTATGGGAGATTGAAATTTCCCCTTGCTATGAGGGGAGTTGCCTCTGCTATGGGAGGACAATATTTTGATTTATAATTTCGTCTCTACTATGAGAGATCGAAATTTTCCCATTCTATGGAGGGAACTGCCTCTGCTATATGAAGACAATATTTTGATTTATAATTTCGTCTCTACTATGGGAGATCAAAATTTTCCCTTTCTATGGAGGGAACAGCCTCTGCTATGGGAGGACAAGATTTTGATTTATAATTTCGTCTCTACTATGGGAGATCGAAATTTTCCCTTGCTATGAAGGGACATGCCTCTGGTAAGGGAGGACAAGATTTTGATTTATAATTTTGTCTCCACTATAGGAGATCGAAATTTTCCCTTGCTATGGAGGGACTTACCTCTGCTATGGGAGGACAAGATTTTGATTTACAATTTCGTCTCTGCTATGGGAGATCGAAATTTTCCCTTGCTATGGAGGGACTTGCATCTGCTATGGGAGGACAAGCTTTTTTATTTTGGCACCGTTTGACAAGATAAGCACAAGTCGTTGTGTCGGATACACTTATATAAGGTAAGCGATCACAGCTAGACTGAGAAGCTCTCTTGCCAGAGCTTTTCATTCACTTGCTTCATTCTCCACTGTTTGATTTTCGGCAATTCCTCTCATAGCGCTTTTCATTGTTGCATTTATGCGTATTGATGTTCTTTGCACTTAACACTTGATTTGGTGCTACGGGGATTGCCATATTGCATCGGGTTTTGCGGAAGCAAGCGTTCAACAATTTTCCTGTAATAAGGAATCGTCTTTTAGAAAATCTATTGAAAATTTTGCAAGTAAGTGATTCATTCAGGCAAATATGCTCTTAATCACAGAGCTAAAGTTCAGTACATCACTTGTGACTTATGACAGACTTTTTACAGAAATTAAAATGCGAATTAACGCATGAAATAAAGCAGGAAGTAAAGCAGGAAAAGAGCATGAAGTAAAGTAGTGGCGATGTTGATCACTTATTCTGAGCTATTGAAGTTGGAGCACCAATCATTGATCCTTAGTTGATGATTGGCCTAAGATCAGGTTGAGCATGAGCTCTGTTGATTGGACTAGACTGATTATTTGATGCCCCTTGTCGTTGAAGAGTTCCAAAAGGAATTGTAGTCTGAGGATTTATGACATACTGTTGTAGATGGTTATTCCTGATCAGCTCTTCAATCAACGATTTCAGATGCCTGCACTCGTTGGTGTTGTGTGCTGGCTGATTATGGAATTGGCAGAACATCCCCCATTTGGTTGCACCGTCTGATATCCTTAATGGTCGAGGTTCCAGATAATCCTCTGCATCCTTTGTGGCTGAGTAGATGTTCTCAGTAGTGATGTTCAGTGGATTTAGTTCCGAAAAGTCATGAAGGCGAAACTTTTTATTAGCTTTGTTGCCATTCTCGTCACTAGCTCGTTTCTGCCCCTGAGTTTTCTTCTAGCTAGATTGAATAGCTGCGCTTTTGGGAGCTTCAAGAAGTTAGTTACCACTGATGATCTGAAGAGGTATAGGATTATCGGCCACTCTCATGTACTCCTCTGCTTTCTTATAGAACTTGTCAAGCGTATTTGTTTCCTTCATCTTTATTTATCTCCCGAATTCTCTTGTTTTGTCCATAGCATCGAGTAAGTCTATGAGAATTATACGTGGCTCTGGATTCCTCACTTCAGACAAGGAAACATTGAATCGACTGAGAAAGGCTTCAACAGTTTCTCCCGGCTCCTGCTTCATGGCTGAGAGCGTTATAGCATCCTTGGCTTTGGTGGCATACAAGCGGAACTGCTCCTTGCACTCTTTGGTCAGGTCAGATAACCGGTCTACGGACTTAGGTGGTAGTTTTGTAAACCATAATGATGCAACCCCTCTAAGTAAAGAGGAAAGTACATGCACTTCATCTCGTCAATTATTTTAGCAGCACTCATATGCCATTCATATTTGAACAGAAAGTAGTTAGGATCCACAAGGCCCTTGTACGGAGGCAAAGTTGGAGGATTGAACTTCCTTGGACACTTTGCTTCAAGGATTCTTTTGGTGAACGGGGTTCTATCAGGCGAGAAGTCACATTCTCTCTCTTCGTCTTTGCTAGCCTGATTCTTCTTCATGATTTTCTCTATCATATCGAAGATGTATTCTTCAGTGTTACTTTGCTCCGCAAAGCCGAGCTCTTTTCCAAATGTTCACCGAGGCAAGCCATCTTGTTTAGAGAGCTTTGGTACTTTACCTTCCCAGCGAGGAGGTGCCCTGTGACGGGAGTGGCACCCTTTCGAGCATTAACTTCGGAATGATTCTTAGCTTTTGGTTTTTCGACATTAGCTTTGTCGTTGTCACTCAACCAATCATAATCGTCTTCCATGTTGTCGTTGTGATCATGGTTAGAAGCAGACAAGTTGTCATTCTCTTCGAGATCAGCATGGACATTTTGAGGGGCTGGATTTGGTCAAGCAATAAGGATGGCGTCGAGTTTCTCCGTCATAGCTTTAGTAGAAGCATCCATTCTTTGGTTCATGTTGGCAATAACGGTGTTTAATTCATTCTTCATGACACCAACCCCACCAACGGAATTCGCACCAATTTCAAAGCGATTAGTAGGCGGAGCAACTTCATTGTTATCAACAGTGGCGGTTTCTTCAATGACCTAACTCGCGGTCATCTTTGACTTAGCCATTATGTTGGAAAAGGGGGTGGTTTAGAGTTTCGATGCAAGGCCTTCAACCTTGTGAGAGAGTGTGAGAGAAGGAAGTGCAAATGAGGCCCCACAATGGGCACCAAATGTTTGAATCAAAAATGGTTCAAACACCAAAGGTTTGAAATCACACTTTACCAAGGTATCCAAAATGAAAATGGGGCCACAAATACAAATGCAAGTAAAAAGCAGGAAAAAGCTAGCAAGAGACACAGGGTTTTTATAGTGGTTCGATCATAGAAAATATCTACGTCCACTTTTGAAATGCTTTTCACTATCATAGAGAGAATTACATATAACATCATCTCAAGCATCTCATTCATTACACTTGATCACTCTTTACAATGAGTCTCCACTTTTCGCTCTCTTTTCACTTTAGATCTCACTTGATTTCAAGACAGAACGGATTAAATCTTGTGACTAGATTATTTTCCTTGTTTCCATAATGAAAATGGTGTTAGATCCGAGCTTAAAGAGATAAAATGGAGATTGGAGATCGCTTGGAGTGAGAATCAATGGTGTTTGGAGAAGATGATATCCGCTTCATATAGAAGGAAGAAGGAGAGAGCTTTGGCGGCCATTAATGGAGCTTGAGAAGCTTCAAAAAGGTAGAGAAATGATTTGGGCAGCCCATTGGGGTAGTGGAATCCGTCCCTTGAAGTGTGGTGAAATGGGGTATTTATAGGAGAGTTTTCGACTAGGTGGCAAATTCGTAATTATGGTGTTCAGGGTGCGGGTCGTTCGTGTACTTATTTACGGATCTTGCCATTGGTGGAGCACACTTTACAGCTGTTCCTAGGCTGTCCCGTGCTGTATGAGCAGGTATGCTTGAACAGGTAGGAGCGCGCGACCTTCCTTTTACAAGAATAAGCGAGCGAACCTCATTGAACGAGAGCGTCTGTAGTATGAACGAGCGACTGCTACTCTCTGGGATGCATGAGCGACCTGTACAACGTGTCTCCCCATTTTATATTTGGTCATGGGAATAAGATTCACGTGCATGCCACTGCCTTTATATTCCTGTATGTCCTCTATTGCCTTTGACATCTGGTCCCATTCACCCTTCAACGCGTTATTTTTTTACTCACCATTTTATTATTTTGTCTTCTTGCGAATATGGGAATAATTATTATGATAATGCCATCACGTTCTTTTAACATAAGCCTGCTTAAGCTCTTGCCAAATCATGCTTGACCGGCTCATTAAACAGGATTGCTCAATCACTGGTGCTTGATATGGAGAGCTGCTCGACCAGTGGAGATATACGACCAACAATGTGCTGCCCTGACTCGAGCAAGAATATGGTGCTCGACCCATTTTTACTGTTAAGCCACGTGTGCCATAAACTGTACATCATAACTGTTTCATACATCTATATGTCCAAAATATTATATGTGCTTCATTGCTTATAAGCATCACTCGATCATGACAACGTTATTGTTTGACCCAGTCATGATCTCAGATGCTTGATCATAATGCGGTAGATTGTTCGATCGTGCAGCTTAATGATGAAATGAGCGATCCTTTATAGATGAATGCATGAGCGGTCACCCCATATTCTACGTGAACGGATGGGCATTAATCATCATGTGACGTGTCCAACCTGTCAGCTATCACGCATTGCTTTATGGCCAGTTTGATTTATATGAATTACCGTGTGGGCTCATGTTACAGTTAACAAGCTGTCGTAACTTGTTTGCACTTGGACCCGTCAATTTAAACACCAGCATATCATGTTATGTTCAAATCCTTTGCTGGCGTGACATTCTAGGGTGTTGGCTTGCTTGACTACGACACTGAGTTAGTGAACGACCCACCTAGCTCGTTCTGCTTGACCAAACTGATAATACGATGCGCTCGACCATGCTAGGATGAGTACACTCGTTCTTATACGTGTTCGACACTTGGTGCCAGACAAAAAACATTTTCTGTATGCATGAGAACTGACCCATCTAATATATGCAACACATATATGATTCTTGCTTTAGACACAATCCATACACGTGGCTTTAGGTAGCGGAATGCATGTTGTCCTAGCTTTCATATGTACATATAAGGCTACTCATACTTCATGTTTCTCATTAGCATGAATTGTGTTGTTATTCCAATCTGCATGTAATATGTTCGATTCATACATGAATAGCGCTTGAGCATGATAGATGTTGCTCGATTGGTTCATTCGACCAACACGATGATGAAGTGAATGAGCGAGCCGGACTAGAGTGTACGAACGAGCTATCTGCTTTTCAGTGATGGGTCTTTTCGGTGCACATTCCAGGGTGCTTTTACACGATTAGTGCGAAATATGCAGTGCAACTTACACGATCGATCAGAGGAATGGGTAAGTCCGAGTTTTGTGGTGCGCAAACACTAGTGACCGAGCGACCTGGTGGTTGTTAGCTCTGAAATGCGTCTGAACCACTATCAACTGTTGATGCACTATTTTTTTGAACTGCGTTTTCACAGTGGGGTAACTATATGTATAATAGAAAGTAATGCATATGCCTCCTTATCATCATCGCTCTTAAGCATTGTCTCATCAAGATTTACACATGTCACCTGCTACCCAGTCTGCCCATCCACAACACAATGGATGAACAACCCAAGGTAATAAGAGAAAGATAAAACTTTGACAACAGTCTTAATGTGTGATAAAACAACTATCTAACATCATCCATAAAGTATACAGGAATAGGCATACTAATCAACTACTACCAACATCAATAGAGAATAACTCAAACCCGTCTTTCCCACATGTAATAGTGATGGACTTTACAAACAATCATAATAGGAAAACATAGCCGACAAAGCAACCAGTTATAAAGCGTAGACCATGCCAATCGATATCGACATCTACCAAGCACAAGCCCCGAAGGCCTAAATCAACATACACAAGCACCCAAAAGTTGCCTCCTTCGATGTCAAACAATCTACATAAAACGATACAAGCAAAGCAATCATCATCTGTGACTCCGGCTATCACCGGCTATCCTTCATTGAAACAATCGCTAATCGTATGATCGGCTCAACATTATGTCATCCATCAAGGGCTAATGGTAGCCCCGGTTCTACCAAAACTCCATACACCTTCCATTGTTACGTATCTAGGACTTTCATTAATACCCAGGGTACTTGACCATTCAACTGGTCTTTTAGGTATCACTATTATATCCCTGCTTTGAGTCCGCCAGAACCTACGACAACGATAATTCCTCGGCCTTCGATATACCTAGTTGTCATCACTGTTGACTATCCATAAGCTTGAACATCCTTGAGCAGCCATTATCCACGAACTCAAACATCCTTGAGTCGTTCCCGCATTCATTGCTTTTAGTCGATCAACGAACACTTTGAAACACTTCGAACAATCCTCGTTGAATTCTATTCGAAGCCGCGATCATCATCGAGCCAAAAACATACATCATTTGGTCAATATTCGATTCATAGCGTTTCAGCCTTTCTGCTATGTAAAGTCTACCACAATGTTTAAATTTCTATTTACAGCATTCATTAAATGCTGTAGTATCTTCTACTCGATCTTCACGATCCACCGGATCAACATCCTGAACTCTACTGATCCACCAAATTTTATTGCCCGATCCATGCACCAGAAATTGCCCGATCCATAGCCTTTTACAACGTTTCTCCAAACGCTGTGGTCCAGAATGCCCAATCCATCTGAAAATTGCTTGCCTAATCTATGTTTTCAAGCCCAATCCATGGCCTGCATTCATGACCGATCCACTAGCAAAAGCTTGCTCGATCCATCACTTTCTACAACGTATTCTGAGCAACGTAAAACCCAGGAATTCCTGTCCAAGCAAAAACTTGCTCGATCCATATTTTCCCAAGTGTGCACTCGGCCCGATCCACCATGAAAACGCGCCCGATCCAATGTCCAGATTTTTGCCTGATCCATCCAACAACAACGTTTCTAAAATGTTGTTGAACTCTGAAAATTATGCTTTTTCCCGAGCCATTGAAACACGGTCGATCCCCATGCTTTTCCTTGGCCGATCAGCTTTTTCTCTATGTGCTGACCTTGCCCGATTCAAGGGATGTTGTATGCCGATCCATTGAAATTTGTGGCCGATCCATAGCAGATTGGAACCGATCCATAGGAAAACAACATCACCAATCCATAGTTTTTGAGCATGCCGATCCATTATTTATTGGAGAAGAAGTCAGACCGATCCACGACTAAAACTTTGCCGATCCAACTATTTCAAATACACGCAATTTAACTTAACCAAAACCAACCGATTTCGATCTAGCCAGTCAACAATAAATTCAAGCAACAATCATTAAACATTAACAAATGATTATTCATCATTCAGACATAAGAAATTCACAAAATTCATGATAAACAATAAAACAAATTAAACAAATGGATCTAACTTTTAATAACACATGAATTAACATAGAAATTTACCATTTTAAGTTACTAGATTAGATCCTATGGAGATTCGAATGAAAATATACTTACCATGATATAGATCTAGGTGAAAAAAACTTGAAATGATGCAAATAAGATTATACAACCTATTTGCTCGATTGAATCCGTGTGAGAAGTGCTTATCACTCACCAAATCTTCAAATTAGCTTTAAAACGTTGATCTACAATTCGAACAGCGAAGAAGGATCTTCAACTCACTCAATTTGATGCTATCTACTCTCTCTTGATATAGATCTAGCCTTCCTTGATGTACATCTTCAATCTTCTAATGTAAATCTAAGATTTTTAATGGAGGAAAGATGTATTTGATTGGAGTAGGGAGAATCTCAAACCCCAAACAAATAATAAATGAAAAACGTAAATCATTCTCCTTGCATTTATCTCCCTATTTATAGCAATCTAACTAGTCCACTAATGAGCCTCACCAAATCGGGCTACTAATGACTAGTTAACCTGTCCAGAAATTGTGTAGCACTAAAACAGCGGTTCCTCCCAAACCATTGAACCAAATCTTTGATGTGACTACTCTACGCAATTGGCAACATCATTTCCTTTCCAGTCGAATCAATCTCAGTACCTGATTATATACCAATCAAAAGTTATTCCCTGTACAAAACTGATAGAGGACAAATTATGGACATGTCTCACATCCCCATAATCAACATATCAAATTATGAGAATGATTCCACCCTCAGGGAATTAAATAAAAATATTTTACGATCCTCCGATACGTAAAATGCGGGTCGTTACATTCTCCCCTCTTTAGGAATTTTGCCCCCCAAATTTAAAGCAAACACAAGCAACCAAAACCAACTCCGCATGTCTATCATCCATGAGTAGCCAATTCACGACCCAAACTGGCATCCATTAAGTCATGCATCCAATGCCTTAACCTAGCATGTAGAATTCTAATGAATAGTAAAAGTTACAAAGGTTAATGAGTGACATGACATTAATCTTGGATCTAGATTAAACCTAGAGGGCCGAGGGGTGAATAGAGTTAATTGGATTTTAACAAGATATTAAAAAATATCAAAACACAGATTGCAGTAGAGAAAATAAATGCAGAAAGTAAATAACATAGATTTTACCTAGCTTCGGCAAATCCTGCCTACTGCTGTATTCCCCAAGGTTTTTTACTAGAATTAAACAGACATCTGCATAAAAAACCTATAAACTCGCGAACCCCTCGCTAACTGCATATATAGTTTTGTACACTTGCAAAACCTGCTATTATTCTAATCCTACGCTAGAAACCTCTGAGCTGATTTTTATACCCGAAACCAGGTTTTCTCCTAGCTACAAACTGGTAGGTAGTAAACCCTAATTTTTACAGGAAAACCAGTAAACCCAAAATTGAATATTACAGAAGAAAAAACATAAAAATATAAAATAAATCTAAAGGAAAAACCCCCTTTGATTAAAAATTAGATCGGCCCCCTTTGTTTATTTCTTTTTCAAAGCTTTTGCTTAAAAAAAATTGTCGGCCTAGCTGAAAGAATTAGGGTTTCTTTTTTCCCCCCAGATCTCGATTGATTATTTGTGGATTAGTTCTCAATGGCTTCAAATTCTTGGGGTTTTCTTGTCGATTGATTTGGACTCTAGCGATCGAATAAATATATGAGTTCTCTGAATTGATTCTTCGATTTTCTTTTGAATTATTTGTTGTTTGTTGGTTTTACGATCACCTTTGCCGATGATGATATAGGTGTATAAATGGGATTTAGAAACCCATTTTACTCTCTGATTTCCATGGATGGCTTGACCTGATTGTTGCATGATTTTGCCTTTCTGTTTCCACGTCTTTGATGAATGTTGCGCGATTAAATTTCTTGAATTGTTGCAATGTATCACTGATTGACTTCCTTGCCGAGAATGACATATTTGATTTCTATATTATTGATTGATTTCTTGACTTAAAAAATCTTCTATGAATATCCATGCCCCAAAAAAAATATAAATTGTATTTCTGGAAATAGTTGTTTAATTTCATGTCCAATATTGTGATGGAAAGTTTTAAAACGTGAAACAATCTTTGAGTTTTCGAAAAAATTGTAAAGATTTCTTTGCACCAAAGACTCAATTAATTTTCTGGAAATAAAATCAATTTCCCGGAAAGATTTTATTAAAAGAAATTCTTCCCAAATTTGTCAGCTTATTTCTGTTTGTCATCTTTAACTTATGCCAATATTGTTTATGGAAAAACATTTTCTTAACTAAATTATTCACTGTTATTTTCTTTGTCAATAAATGTATTTGTTTAGATTTCAAAACTGCTCTTTTTCATACTTCAGTGATTTTTGAAAATATTTTAAACCCGTGAATTTTATTTGAATTATTGGAAACAAATAAATGCTTCCATGCATGATTTGCTTGAGTGAATCTATGTGTATCCAATTATAATTTCTGTTGTCGATTTTTCATATGCAAGTCGCTTGTGATATATGGATATTTGAGAAATTCTTGCCAAAACCTTGTGTTTGCTGATTTCTTGTATTTGCATGATCTCACACTTGTCTAGTTTTGTAATTTTGTCTAGTATTGTCCTTGAACCTTTCCTTGTTCACTTGGGCATTTCCATTTTTTCACTGGCTGTTGAATGCTGGATATTTTTATATGGTTGCCAAAACTTGGCTTTGTCCCAAAATGAAAAATGACATGATCATCTCTGTCTGTGTGTGTGTCCATGTGTACACTGGCATGTGCATTTCCCATGCTTGTGTATGCATCATCAGATGTGTTGTTGTGACCATTGGTTTTATGCTGCACTTGAGTCATGAACTAAAACCATATTGAATTTGAAGCTTGCTATCTTGTGATTTCTCTTTGTGCATGCAACATTTTTTGATCTGCTTGTATACTTGCATCTTAATGCTTGATCATGTGATGTAGTTGCAACGGTTTTGTCCATCACTGTGCTGCTATGTCTTCTGACCTGCCATTGTACATGATTTGTGCACTTGTCCTTAGGCTGCATGTACATGAATTATGCACATCTGTGTTGATCCGTGTAATTTCTTTTGTATCGATGAACTTGCCGCTTTTCTGTTTTTCTCCATTAGTTTGTGCATATGTAACTGTAGCTGCTTGGAAAATAAAAGAACCTGCCTTGCACTTGAGCTGTTGCACCATTCTTTATACAATGACCTATGTTGTTTGTTGACTTGTTCAATCTTGTGCTTCGACACGTAATTGTTGCTTCGATTATGTTTCCATGTATATATATACATATGTACACACACACACACACACACATATGTGCATAAATATATGAGGAGCATTCAGTGACACCCCAAATAGTGTAGCACCCTTTAGCCCCCCTAATTTCCACTGCACATTCCCATTTCTCTCTCCTTCCACTAATTCTCTCTCCCTCCACTAACTTATTTAACTATAAATACTTGGCCACAAATGAGGTGCAAAAGGGAGCCAGAATAATGGGGTGCCATATAACCTTCCTCTCTCTCTCTCTATATATATATATGTATGTATGTATGTTTGTATATGTATATGTATATATATATATATATATATATATGTTTGTCTATACGTGTGGCTTCATATGTGCATTGTCACTTGTGTACAAATTCTTGGTTCACATCCACTCACGATGTTTGACCGTATTTCCCTTGCACAAAACATGTGTATACACATACACATGTATGTGTATACATGTAAAGTCCACGTGTAGAATATATATATATATATATATATATATATATATATGTGTGTGTGTGTGTGTGTGTGTGTGTGTGTGTGCGTGTGTGTGTGTGTGAGCACTACAAACAATGTCTACCTTTTGGTATTTACAGAATCGCTGTGAATATCACAAGCAGTTTAAACACAAATGGATGTTCATATAAATCAGATCAAGTCATGAAATATGATGATAAACACACCAAAATTCTGAGGCAAATAAATTTTGAAATAAAAATAAATCTACTAGAATTTAAAATTATTTTATTCCAGTTTACCATGTGTGTTTCATGTGACAGGTAAGTAGGTGACTGGACTGATTGAGAACCGAACAGAAGACAAGTTTGTCAGTTCGTCAATGTATATATAACAAAGAGTGAATGTAAAATAGTGATAGAGTGAATGTACAATTAAATGACAGAGTGTTGTAGTGAGAAGTAATGTAACAAATGAAATTGACATTGAAATGTATTGTATTACTGAAATGTAAAAATAGTGGAGTTATGAAATTCGTACTATTTAAATGTAGAAACAAAATATTATATATTAATAAAATACTATTTGAATATTTAAATTCTTGGGCAGTAGTATTTTATTTAAATATAAATATTTAATTATGTCTGTGATGAAGTAGAATAGTACTGTTACAAACACATTTAATATATATATATATATGTTTGTTATCATAAAACCAAAATTATAGAATTATTAGATACAACAATCTCCTCCTTTTGATGATGACAAACATATGATAAAATTTTGAATATAATAAATGTGTATAACAGTGAATGTTTGGAATCCCCCTATATGTATGCGCCCCTATAAAAAAACTCCTGATAGATATGTGCATGAGTGAAAAGCAATAATTGAAACTTCAATATTAAAATATCCAAAGAATATTCATTTACCGATCAAAATCTTAACTCATTCTCCCCCTTTTGTAATCATCAGAAAGGATATAGAAATTAAAATAGTGATGAAAAAATGACTAGAATTATAACATCAGCATAAGAGGAAGAATGTTCAATATAAATCTCAATCAATCAAAAAAATCATAATATTCTATGAACTAGTGACAAATTTCACATTGTAGAATGCATGATTTACAATGAAATTGATAAAAATGGAGAGAGTTTATAAAACATGTGGATTCCTTTTATTTTCAAACTAATTTTTTAAAAATGAGTACAAAACATTGATGGATTTGGACTATTGTTATGAATTCAATTTCAGTGACGCAATCAGATAATCTCAAATCCCAATAACTGTCAATCAACTTATCATAATACATTATAAAATATTAAGACTTTTCACAAATTAGAAAATGAATTAACAGACTCAGTTTTAGACACTAAGGAGGATTTCATATAAATTTTTATTTATTTCAATTTTATTTTTCATCTAAGAGCATACTGACCATTCATAGTAAGATCTTGGATTTTTAAATGAGGCCAATTGCCTCTTAAATTATAAGTAATCTCTTAATCATCCATGACCAAAGCTTGGATTTTTGAATGAGGTTAGAGAAACACTTATGTATATTATAATTTCATTTTCCTTTCTAAAAAATCTTCTCAGTATATAAAACCAATATCACTGATAGAAAAATGGTAGGTACAAAAATGATTGTGAAATAAATTTCTAAATTCATCATATTATGAAATATGCTCAACTGTACCAGAATCATTGATTTTTTTTTAATTATCTCTATTTTTGGAAAATAATACAGTCACATTACCATCACAAATTTGAAGCTGTATGTGTTAAGATGATTTTAAAAAAATATTGAACTCTCCACATTAATATAAAATCATGATGGATGGCAGAATGATGATAGACTAAGAAGATGCTTGTGAAATAAACACCAACTCAAAGATATTATAAAAACTGTTCAAAAAATCATGAGAATTTATATAAAAAAATCCTCTTGTTTTGAAATATATTGTAGTCACAACTCATCACAATTTCAAAATCTTATAATTATTTTGATGAATTCTAAATATAGTTCAATTTGTTCATTGATTTCAATTTCTGAATAAATAATCAATAAACGATTTTAAAATTGAAAACCAATTACAAGAGGGAATTAAAAGATCCATACAATTTGAAAAAAAAAAACAGTTTAAAAAAAACAGTTGAATGGGAGAAATATAAGACACCTAAGGTTGATGCCATTTGTTATCTCTACTAACGAGGATCTTGATACCACCCCGGTGGCTAACAAAGGTATCTGAGAGACTGATTTTATGTTCTACCACTCGACACAGAATTTTCAGGAATTTTTTTTTACCATGCCTAAGAAGTTAAATCTAACAGATCAATTCCATCTATCAGAGCAGCAAGATAAATTCAGAATAAATTTCAAATGAAAGTTATCAGAAAATTTACAATAAGTCCTAGAAGACAATTCATGGTTAAATTCAGACCATTTTCTAAGAGCAGCAATCAATACTTACAAAACAAAGCAGCCATAAAAAAAATTCAAATTTTTTTTCATTATCAGAAAACTAGAATAGTTAGATTCAGGACAAACAAACACAAGATTTTCTCAAAATATTTTGCATCAAAACAAAGAGATAATTCATGATCTAAGATTAAAAACAGTTTATTTGAAATCACTTGAAGAGATATGTTAATTTCAAGATACAATAAATCATTCACACAAGTTTGTTAATTTCAAAGTCAGGATGTGTGTGAAATTCAAGATATCAAATTTCAAATGGTTTCGAACAATCAAATATATAAGTCAAATCATCATGAATTAAAAGTGAGTTTCAAGATACAACCCCACAATCCATACAAAGATGATTTTCAATATTCAACACAAAGGTTCAAGCCAAATTGATTTTCACTGCAGAAATATCCAAGCCAATAAAAAAACTAATGAAATTATCACAACTGAAAAATATGAGTATGCCGTAATGAGTATAACTTTTCAAGCCTGTCCAAAATGAATTATTAGAAACTCAAAACAACAAAGGTGTGTGAAATTTCAAAAGTTTTTCAGATCTTTAAAAGTTTAGAATTCAAATTAACAATGTTCAAGATATGATAAGAATGCTTCAGCACTGTTAGGAATTCAGAAATCAGAAAAGAATAAAGCTTCAAAATAATTGTAGATAATTACAGTATTAAATTCAAGATCTGGAAAACATTAAAGCATCATAGTTTTATACAAATGAAGCAAATTTCCAGTAAATCATGAATCCTGCGACTTAAACTTAAGAAAGCCCAAGAAGAAAAAAAATATGGCAGTGACAATGCAAATCAGAATTATCAATAAACAAAGAAGAATAAAAACAAAGAATATTAATAGAGATGAGATTAGAGATCATACCAGAATTACAGTGGACATTGTGGATCTCCAACTCGACCACCTTGGATAAGGAACTCTGAATAATTCAATGATATGAAGTACTTTGAATACATATCTCTTTTTGCAAAGCAGTTCCTTAGCCTCCTCCGGTACCTACCAGTTTAGGGGATCGAGTGGTCTAACAAAGTTAGTAAAACCACTCATAGTTTCATTCACACATTTTGGTACCCAAGCCTGTTTATATAACAATCCATTTGAATCTATCTTTGTGCCTTTAGGAACCTAGATCATTTCGAATTTAACAAAGTCCATTTATTTCCTTTTGGGGTCTAAAGACGTTTAATTGAATTGTTACAAAAAAATTCACATCTCGTTTATGGTTTAAAAATCCTTTGAAATTATCAAAGTTCAAATTTTCAAATTGATTCTTTTCAGCAGCTTGAAGGATTTTTAATGTCATTTAAATTCATATTTTCAAAAACATTTAATTTCCCAAATCTAAGACCACATTTATTTCCAACAGAAACTTGGTTTTGTAACAACATATTCAACGATTTTTCCCCATTAGAGAATTTTTCCAAAGTTGATTCTAGTCATTGAATTTTGGTTTTAAGATCACCATTTTCTATTATTAAATCAGAACAACGATTATTAGTGATGTTTCTTTCAGCTTCATTTTGTTTCAAAAACAAAATTTATTTTTCCAGTAATTTAATATTGGCTTGGGATTTGGAAATTTCAAATTCAAAATATTTTTGCTTTTCATACTCAAGTTTTTCAAAAGTTTTGAATTTCTCAATCTTGTTTTCAAGCTCAATCAAAATAGATATGGTTTTCAGCAAATTTTATTTTTCAGCAAAATCATATTCATAATTTTTAGTAGTCTTAAAATTTGAAGTTTCTTTTTGGGAAAAAATGTTTGTGCTTTCAAGCTCAATCTTATCCTCTTTTAAAATCAGGATTTCGTTTTCAAATTTTTGAATATTTTCATTTTGATGAACAAAATCATTTTTTTAAAATCAAACAATTTTTGCAATTAGAGTATGAAGACTTCTTGATGTTTTTAAATTTTGATTCCAAAATATTATTTTTCTAATTAACTCAAGTTTCTCAAATTCTAGAATTTTATTTTTGGATTTGAGATTCTCAACAAACCAGTGAAACCGTTTAAAAGATGAATTAAATCTTTATAAGAAAAATCTCCTGTTGAGTCTCATCATAATCATCTTCTGTTTCTCCTTTACCGTATAGATCTGAATCTAAGTTGATCTTTTAGAGTTTTGAGCAGTTGTCTTCTTTTCATTAATGTAGTGTATTGTGAGTACTCCAGATTTCTTGCGCAGTTAAACATTGGGAGATAAGGCTATATCGGAGATCATCAATATAAGAATATAAAATATGAATAGCACGAGAATCAAACCCAATATCGTTCCTATTAACCATATCATACCCATTTATAACAATATTCCAACTTTTAATATCAATAGATTTTAAATAGGATTTCATTCTTGATTTCCAATTCAAAAAGTATGTACCATTAAAAACAATTATAGTACGATTGGACTGACTCTCAAAGGACCGATAACTAGGGGAAACCATGACTCTAGAGTTAATGAAAAAACCAAGCTCTGATACCACTTGTTGGATCTAGATTAACCCTATAGAGGGGTGAATAGGGTTTATTGGATTTTTACAATATATTAAAAAATATCATAACACATATTTCGGTAGAGAAAATGAATGCAGAAAGTAAATAACACAGATTTTACCCAGCTTCGGCAAACCCTGCCTATTACTGCATTCCCCAAGGTTTTTTTACCAGAATTAAACCAACATCTGCATACAAAAACCCACACTCTAGCCAAAACTCTACACTACAAGCCCACTAGCTAGATTGTATTTTATACTTTTATTTCGTCCTATAAATGCCCACATATACTCTTATCTCCACTCACACAAAATCTGAAGCAAACCAGATAAACTTAAACACAAAAATGGAAGCCGAATTTTAACTTATGAACCTGGAACCAGAGACCTAAGAAATGGTAGAAGAATTAGAACTAAGAATAGGGGTCTGGAAGCTGAAGCAATATCTGGAAAAAAGAGACTAAAACCTTAAAAAAAAATGAAAGCCAAAAAGCAGGGGACCTGCTATGTGAATAAACACAACCAAATTTTACTATTTTGTATAATTTTTTTTACATTGATTCAAATACTTTTCCTGTATTTACATACATTTGATGGCGCACTACACTGTAGTTATATATAACTTAAGAACCACAATGATGTTCTGAAACAAGTGCCTGAATGATCTAAGCTTGTGAAGTATACCTTCCCTTAGTTCTAAAAAACCAATAGCGTCAATTCTAGACTTTTGTTGCAACTGAGTTCAACAAATACCCCATGTTTTCATTGAAATAAACAGACTAGTTTCATTCCAAAGGAACGTGACATAACCAAATTAATTATTTCACCGAGAATAATAGAGATGCACATGGTGTAAAACGTGATGCATATCGAGTTAAGTAAATATACATATATGCGGATTCCTTTAAGGAGGAAATGAAACAAGGGAATTGATTTATTTAAATGCAAAGTAGTATGAGGATTCTGTTTAAAGTGGTGAGTGAATTAGAGTGAGGAGGTAAGTTGAAGTGACTACCTAGTTTAATGATTCAAGTTTGGAAAATTTTGTTGAATTTTTAATTGTAAACAATATCATTGCGTCACTGAAGATAAGGACTTTGATAAGGATACGATAACTCTTTACCTTTGAATATTTGTACTATAATACAATGTTAGATACATGGAACCAGTTACACTTTAAACGAAGGTTAGACACATGAAACTAGTCATTCTTTAAATAAGGTTAGATGCATGGGACGATGCCAGTGTGCGGTGAATGGTGTCAGTGCACGATGAAAAGAAAAAACATAGAAGCAGCAATACAATTGTAACACCCCACAATTTTAAAATACTAAAATTTACAAATTTAAGAACACTTAATTTCTATAAGAAGAATTAAGTGAAATGAGTTGCATCATTCATTCGTCTATGAATTTTACTTGGGATACAGTCCGAGTTTGCATAAATCGGACACCATATGAAGAAGATATTAAGGTTTGAAGTTTGTATACACGTAGGGAGAATATATATATATATATTGGTTTTAGTACTTCAGAAATAGGTCCAAAAAGTCAATGGGTTCAAAATTTAAAACCAACCAAAACAGGCTGGGCGGGAAAATTCCCGCCAGAGGGTGTCGACCCCGGTATCGACTCCCCAATAGGGGTGTCGACCCCTCCAGATTTGGGCGAAATATTTCGATTTGTACCTGGCTAACATGGCAGTGATGATTTTCTTGGTCTTAGGACTACGTAGCGACTTCTGATAGGCCTGATGACTCATTCTCTTGGACTGGACGGTTTGGATGGATCCTATGTTGATCTAATGGCTCTAACTAATCCTATACTTCTACATAATCACATCAAACCTTAACCCTAAACCCCATAATCCTATTCCATGAAGCCGTCATGCTATTCATCTACAAACTAACTTAGCTGCCACCATAACAAATCAAATTGTAGATTAAAGATAAAAAGATAAGAGATAAAGATTCAAAGCCTAGGAACTGCGAAAAGAATTCTAGAACAACAACGAACGAATCAACGCCTACATCAACGGTTTATCTTAGCAACTTCAGAAATCAGATCCCAGAATTCAAGATCCATTTTCTGTGAGTGCAGTTACTTTCCTAAGATAATTATTTAAACGTAATTGTGATGAGATATGAATTGTACTATAGGAAAATGTTTGTAAATCATATAAAGTTTATGTCTTTGCAAACTATGCTTTGATTTATGCTTGATTTGATTCATTGCCTAATTACATATGCAAGTTATGTATGCCAGTTTGCTCGATCTATGCAAGTTATGAAAGATTATATGCAAGTCATGTTCATATATGTAAGATCATTTTTTATATGTTCATATGTTTAGATCTACATGTTTATATGATTAGATCCATATCAGTCCATATGTTTAGAACAATATGTTCATATGTTTAGATCTACATATTTATATGATTAGATCCATTCCATATGTTTAGAACTATATGTTCATATGTTTAGATCTACATGCTTATATGTTTAGATCCATACCAGTTCATATGTTTAAATTCGTGCAAGTTTATGTTTAGATCTATGCTAGTTCGCACTCAATATGTTGATTGGATCTATTTTTATATGTTTAGTAGATTTATGTCGTCTTAGATCTATGTTGTATATGCCTGTTATGATGTCATGTGTTTCTTCCTTTTTTCCTTTTTTATGAGTTGGGCTAATTGCGAGCCTAATGTATCACATGAACTATACGCACGAACGACGTGGGAACGTTGGGGAAAAGTTTAGGTAAAGGTCGAATTTTATGTAATTGGCATAAAAAGGGGTTGTAATCATATAATTAATTTTGGGCATAACTAGAAAATGTGGTATAACTTGAATTGACCACAATTATGGACAATTTACATATAAACTTGGACATGAATGGTAAATATATATATTGGCTAAAAGATGAACGTTCCTAACCCGAGGTTAGATTGAGTTGCGGTGTAAGACTACCTAGAACCGCCCGACACAACCAGCGACCGCAACAACATAGATCTAATATGAGAGCTTAGCGTATTAAGCCTAAAATCCCGAGGTTAGAACGAGTTTGCGGTAGAAGTCTGCCCGGAACCGCCCGACACATCCAACAACCGCAAACAACAGTTCCAATGTGAGAGGTTGGTGCTTTAATAAATAAATTAAAGCTAAGGAACAAATATGCTAAGAATGTAAAGGTTAAGTAACATATGAATAGGCGACACTTAACCAATACAACATGTTAGGTGGGTGGGTTAAGTTAACATAGACAAGAAGACAACTTAACCAATATTACATGAACAAAGTGGATAGGGTTAAGGCAATACATATGGACTTGATAAGGGGAAGGGTTTAGTAATTCTTAGGTAAGTGGGTAATAACTCACAAACTTAACCATTAAAAAAACATGCGTGAATCAGTGAGAAGGTTAAGTAACATATGAATAGGAAACACTTAACCAGTACATCATGTTAATTAAGCAAATGGGTAGGGTTAAGTTAAATTGAGAACACTTAACCATTATAACATGTTGATTAGGAACCACTAGTAACGGGGACCCATTTCAGCAGTAACCCACATAGATGTATCATGGTACCCTGAGCTAGGCAGGGTGGGGCACGATTACTGGGCAGATTATAAGCGGTCAAAATAGCGGCGGGTGGTGCAGCAGTGTAGGTTCCGACGAAATATGGACGTGCACGTGCTCCGGAGTGGAAAAAGCAGGCACTGGGCATCAGTAGTATACACTATGCATCTTGAATCGTGTCGGGTTGCCATCATGGGAATTGATACACCCTATGATCGGGCCAGCATAGGTATCTACATACAAGCGGGACCGAATGACACAAGTAGTGAATACATACCAGCGAGGTCGAATGTCACAAGTAATAAATACATGTAGGTTATGGAGCCGATTGAACGAGTAAGGTAGTGGGTATAACTCGTGGGGGTAGGAGCAAAAATGGGGACCTGCGACAGCAGCTAGGAGTACACGAAACTACCATTATCATGATTAGTAAGTGGGGCCAACTTTTAGTATGGGACTAGTAAACGTGCGGTGTAACTAGTAATGATGCTGTGTTACTTGCATTGGTGCGGTGTAGTAATTACCCTGTAGTGATTACAAGTGCAATCAACGTTATATCTTGTTCATCTTGTCAATTTTTAGTCATACCTGTTTATTCTACTGTCATTTCTTGCTTTTCAGTTTATGTTCTTATCATGTTACTTTAATGGTTACATTGTTAAAGTCACTGGAATCGCCAGACTTATATCTGACCTAGTTTGTTTCGCCTCTTTTCTTCTGTCCCCCCCCCCCCAGGTTCTTAGGGAGGAAATACTAAAGCTTAGTTCAAATATCTCTTTCTTCCAGCTTGAAGTTGAAAGGTGTATTGCTTGGCTTTGATTCCGCGTATGGCATGTTTCTGTTGGGGATTATGGCTTTAAAATTTTGTACTATGAAGATTTTGTACAAGACTGATATTATGTACTTGATTTTGGTATTTGGAAATGTAATAAAACTTATTTCTGTTTCCACTGCAATAAAATTACAAAATTTTCAAGTACTACTTTTTCTGTCTTGTAATATTTTGCTCTGTTTACTTATAATGCTCCACGAAACTTAATGCATTCCCTTTGTGAGTGACATTAACGGACGTGGGGTGTTACATGTGGTATCCGAGCTGAAGGTTACCAGAACAGATAAAAGATTTTGAAAACCGTTTTCAAAAGTATTATTTTCAAAAAAAAAAGCATGTTTCAAAGAAGGAGTTTTCAATAGAAAGATTTACTATGAAAAGCATAATCCCCAAAAGCCATATATCTATCTTTCGATTCTTTGTTTCGAATCTCTTCCATTTTCCTTCTTGAGTCTCTTTCTCCGCATTTAGATGCCTTTCCTAAGATATGGAAGGACTTCGGTGTGATGGGCGAAAAACCTTTTCCTGGGACTGAGACGTTTGTCGAGGCTATAAATTGGCCCAAGGAAGTGAAGGACTCGTTTGGTATCTTAGAGGTAGACAATGGAAGGAAAGGTCAGCTAGCTGCTTGGTCGATGAGAAAGTTTAGGCTGAGGAACACAAACCAAGGATGAGGAATTTGTTGATATGGCTTTAATCCACGAAGAAGGTAAAGGATAAAGTGGAAAGAATAATTGACCCCTGTAACAAAAAATAAGGTGTCTTTATTGTGGTATAACGGGCCATATAATTAAGGAATGTAGAAGAAGCATGGTTGTTACCATTGCGGCGAGGCAGGACATATGATTTAAGATTACCCAAGGAGGTAATGACAAGGGCATGGATAGAGGACAGAACCTACTTCTGGAGGACATGTTCATGCTCTCATGGCACCAGGACAGGAGAGAGATAGAAGCATTTCTGTTGAAAGTTTGATTTTCCTTTTTCAGTCATCCTATTTTAACTTTGTTTGACTCTTGTGCTTCGCAATCGTTTGTATCTTCTTCGTTAGTTGAAACACTGCACCTAAATACTAGTCTAGTTATGGATCCCATTGTAGTCGCAAATCCTATTGGTGGCTCGATTCACTTATCTATGGTTTATCGGGGTTTGAGAGTGTCAATCTTGGGCATTGGGTATGAATGCAACGCCTTCGTTCCTAGTTTCACGGGCTATTGCTTGATTCTAGAGATGGATTGACTAGCCAGGCATGGTGCCATCCAAGACTATGAAAAGAGGGTAGTTAGACTATTGACTCGTTGCGGAAAGACCCTTGATATTTCTTGTGACCCTAGAGGTTCAGTGATGCTTAGCCACCTAGAATCTCTTGACGCATTCATCGATGATTTGAAATCTGTTCGTGTAGTCCGTGAGTATGGTGACATCTTTGATGTGGTTCGGGGTCTACCCCCAAGGTGCGAGATAGACCTCCGAATATACTTTGTAGATAATGAAAAGCCAGTTGCATTTCCAATGTGCCACATGACTGAGAGAGAGAGAGAGAGAGAGGAGGGAACTCAGTAAACAAGTAGAGGAGCTACTTGAGAAAGGGTTCATAAGAAGAAGCATTTCGAAATGTGGTGCTCCAGTTGTTTTTGCTATGACGATTGATAGTTCACTTAGATTGTGCATGGACTATAGGGAGTCGAACAAGCTCACGAAGAAGAATAGACACCCATTGCCGAGGATAGATGATTTTTTCTATCAGCTAGCTAATGCTTCGGTTTTCTCGCAGTTGGACTTAACTACATGATTTCACCAGTTGAGGGTAGCTGAGGATAGCATAGATAAGACTGCTTTTAGGACTCCTAACGGTTTCTTCAATGGGCTCGTCATACTTTTATTTGGTTTGATGAATGCACCCATATATTTTGTAGACTTGATGAGTAGAGTGTTTAGGGAGTTCCTAAACAAGTTTGTGGTAGTCTTTGTGGATAGTATTTTGATTTTCTCTAGAAGCAAGAGACAGTAAGTCCTACATCTTAGGGGAGTCTTAGAGACCCTAGAGCGCATCAACTCAAAGCTAAGTTCTCCAAATGTCATTTTTAGAGGAAAGAAGTGAGGTTCTTAGAACATGTGGTCTCTAAGGAAGGGATAGCAGTGAATCCTATAGAGGTGGTGGCAATCCAAAATTGGAAAGTTCCTAGAAAAGAAACGGAAGTAAGAAGTTTTCTAGGGTTGGTGGGCTACTATAGTAAGTTCGTTAAGGGCTTTGCAAAGGTATAAAGACTTTGCTAGATGTGAGAAAACCCTTCACAGTATATACCGGTACTTGCGAGGCAGGACTTGGAGCAGTTTTCGATGTAAGAGGAAAAGGTTATATGCAAAAGGCAGCAGGTACGCAGTTATGTTTGAGCATCGCATATTGTTCACAGACGGAAGGAAGGATAGAAAGGGTGAATAGAATCCTTGAAGATATTTTGAGGTTATGCATCCTAGATTTTGGAGGAAATGAGAAAAGCAGTTTCCATTTGTGGAGTTCGCTTATAACAACAATTATTTAGCTAGTATTAGGGTTTTTATGGACGACCGTGTCGATCACCAACTTGTTGGTGGGAATCTACGGATAAGATTTTACTTGGTCCAGATATGGGTATGGAAACTAATGAGGAGATAGACTTGATGCGAAGATGAATGAAGACTGCATAGGGCAGATAAAAGTCAAATGCTGACAAGAGAAGAACCGACCTTGAGTTCGATGTTGGAGACAGAGTTTTTATTAAAGTGTCACCATAGAGGAATGTAGTTCGCTTTGGAGAGTGTGGGGAAATTAGCACCAAGATTCGTAGGGAAATCCCCCATTACAGAAAGGATTGAACAGACAACATAGTGAAGTTGCCAAAAAAGCTTAGTGGTGTTCATGACATGTTTCACGTGTCGCATGCGAGGAAGTATTTACGTGATACCGCAGAAATAGTGGAGCCGAGCATGCTTAGAGAAGTGGAAGTGGAGCAAGATGCTATGATTAGACGAGCTCCTACATGCTCCTTGGATTGGAGATCAAGAAGTTATGCAACAGAGAGGTCAAGTTGGTTAAAATCCAATGAGGAGATGATCAAGGAGACGCGACTTAGAAGATGGGAGGCAAGATGTGTACGCTGTACCCTTTCATTTTTAAGAGTATACTCTTAATTTCTCCTTTTTCTATCACCTTGTTTAGACTTGTCCTATCATTTAGTGCATCCTCTCGATTACATTCTTGATCTTTAGGTAGGAAGATCCTATGGTTGTAAACATATGTTTGAGGCATGTTATGTTTGGTGGATGCAAGTGGATGCAAGTGTTTTCTAGTGGTTGCTCGTGGATGTATTTACACACACATTAAGTACTAGATCCGATTAATCACTTTCATATAGAATATGAATATGTGTGCATATTTAATTAAATGGATGTACAGTGAATGTGTTATCCTATGGATGTTGCATTTGAATGAATAGTTGTGCACTTATGTAGAAATAATATGTATAATAAGAATTCTTTTGCATACATAATGGATGCATGGCACTATCATAATTCGCATTAAGGAGGTCAACTGAATGAGTAGACCGCCTGATTTTGCATTAGATAAGCACATGTACACACACTACGCATATATTCATGAAAAGCATTATAAACCTTTTAGGGACAATGGATGCCTGTGATTGAATGGTTGAGTAGATGGATGTTGGTGGGAAGGATGTACATTCTTCTTAACTTGGAGAATTCGGGAACGAAATCCTTTAATGACGGCAGAACGTAACACCCCGTAATTTCGAAATATTAAAATTAACAAATTTAAGAACACTTAATTTTTATAAGAAGAGTTAAGTGAAATGAGTTGTGCCATTACGTTCGTCTCGAAATTCTGCTTGTGATAGAGTCCGAGTTTGCGTAAATCGGATACCGTATGAAGAAGATATTAAGGTTTGAATTTTGTATACGCGTGGGAAGAATATATATACACATATATATACATATATTGGGTTCAGTACTTCAGAAATAGGTCCAAAAAGTCAAATGGGTTCGAAATTCAAAATCAGCCAAAACAGGCTGGGCGGGAAAATTCCCGCCAGGGGGTGTCGACCCCCAATAGCGGTGTCGACCCCCCTATAGGGGTGTCGACCCCGGTGTTGACCCTCCCCCCAGATCTGGGCGAAATATTTCGTTTTATGCCTGGCTGACGTGGCAATGACGATTTTCTGGGTCTTAGGGCTACGTGGCGACTTCTGATTGGCCTAATGACTCATTCTCTTGGACTGGATGGTTTGGATGGATCCTATGTTGATCTAATGGCTCGGACTAATCCTATACTTCTATATAATCACCTCAAACCTTAACACTTAACCCCATAATCCTATTCTATGAAGCCGTCATGCTGTTCATCTACAAACTAACTTAGCCGCCACCATAACATATCAAATTCTAGGTTAAAGATAAAACGATATAAGATAAAGATTCAAAGCCTAGGAGTCGCAAAAAGGAATTCTAGAACAAAAATGAATGAATCAATGCCTACATCAACAGATTAGCTTAGCAACTTCAGAAATCAGATCCCAGAATTCAAGATCCGTTTACTGTGAGTGCAGTTACTTTCACAAGTTAATTGTTTAAACGTAATTATGATGAGTTATGAATTGGACTGTAGGAAAATGTTTGTAAATCAAATAAAGTTTATGTCTTTGCAAACTATGCTTTGATTTATGCCTGATTTGATTCATTATACGCTAGTTATGTTCTATGTTAATTCATATGCCCAATTACATATGCAAGTTAGGTATGCAAGTTTGCTCGATCTATACAAGTTATGAAAGATTATATGAAAGTCATGTTCATATATGTAAGATCATATTTTATATGTTCACATGTTTAGATCTACATGTTTATATGATTAGATCCATATCAGCACATATGTTTAGAACTATATGTTCATATGCTTAGATCTACATGTTTATATGATTAGATCCAAATCGGTCCATATATTTATAACTATATGTTCATATGTTTAGATCTACATGTTTATATGATTAGAACCATATCAGTCCATATGTTTAGAACTATATGTTCATATGTTTAGATCTACATGTTTAAATGTTTAGATCCATACCAGTTCATATGTTTAAATCCGTGCAAGTTTATGTTTAGATCTATGCTAGTTCGCACTCAATTTGTTGATTGAATCTATTTTTATATGTTTACCTGATTTATGCCGTCTTAGATCTATATTGTATATGCTAGTTATGATGTCACGTGTTTCTACTCTTTTTCCTTTTTTTTATGAGTTGGGCTAATTGCGAGCCTAACATATCACATGAACTATACGCACGAACGCCGTGGGAACGTTGGGGAAGTGTTTAGGTAAAGGCAGAATATAATGTAATTGGCATAAAAAGGAGTTATAATCATATAATTAATTTTGTGCATAACTACAAAATGTGGCATAACTTGAATTGACCACAATTTTAGACAATTTACATATAAACTTGGACATGAATGGTAAGTATGTAAATTGGCTAAAAGATGAACGTGTCTAACCTGAGGTTAGATTGAGTTGCGGTGTAAGACTGCCCGGAACCGCTCGGCACATCCAGCGACCGCAACAACATAGATCTAATGTGAGAGGTTAGCACATTAAGCCCAAAAACCCGAGGTTAGAACGAGTTTGCGGCAGAAGTCTGCCTGGAACCGCTTGGTACATCCAGCAACCACAAACAACAGTTCTAATGTGAGAGGTTGCTGCTTTAATGAATAAATTAAATCCAGGGAACAAACATGCTAAGAATGGAAAGGTTAAGTAACATATGAATAGGCGACACTTAACCAATACAACATGTTAGGTGGGTGGGTTAAGTTAACATGGAAAAGAAGACAACTTAACCAATATTACATTAACAAAGTGGATAAGGTTAGGGCAAGCTTAACCAATAATACATATGGACTTGATAAGGGGAAGGGTTAAGTAAATCTTTGGTAAGTGGGTAATATTAGTATATATATGCCCACAAACTTAACCGTTAAATAAACATGCGTGAATCAGTGGGAAGGTTAAGTAACATATGAATAGGCAACACTTAGCCAGTACAACATGCTAATTAAGCAAATGGGTGGGGTTAAGTTAAATTGAGAACACTTAACCATTCTAACATGTTGATTAGGAAACCCTAGTAACGGGGACCCATTTCAGCAGTAACCCACATAGATGTATCATGGTACCCTGAACTAGGCAGGGTGGGGCACGATTACTAGGTTGATTATAAGTGGTCAAAATAGCGGCGGGTGGTGCAGCAGTGTAGATTCTGACGGAGTATGGGCGTGCACGTGCTCCGTAGTGGAAAAAGCAGGCACTGGGCATTAGTAGTATACACTGTGCATCTTGAATCGTGTCGGGTTGCCATCATGAGAATTGATACTCCCCATGATGGGGCCAACACAGGTATCTACGTAAAAGTGAGGCTGAATGACACAAGTAATGAAAACATACCAACGAGGTCGAATGACATAAGTAATAAATACATGCGATTTAGGGAGCCGATCGAACGAGGAAGGTAGTGGGTACAACTGGTGGGGGTAGGAGCAAAAAGGCGCACTTACGATAGCAGCTAGAAGTACACAAAACTAACATTATCATGATTAGTAAGAGGGATCAACTTTTAGTATGGGACTAGTAACGGTGCGGTGTAACTAGTAATGATACGGTGCTACTAGCATTGGCGTAATGTATTGATTAGAAGCGTAATCAACGTTATATCTTGTTCATCTTATATGCTTTGTCATGCCTATTTATTCTATAGTCATTTCTTGCTTTCGAGTTTATGTTCTTATCCTGTTACTTTAAAGATTATATTGTTAAAGTCACTAGACTCACCAGACTTATGTCTGACCTAGTTTGTTTTGTCGCTTTTCTTTCGTCCCTCCCCCCAAGTTCTTAGAGAGGAAATACTCAAACTTAGTTCAGATATCCCTTTCTTCTAGCTTGAAGTTGAAAGGTGTATTGCTTGGATTTGATTCTGCGTATGTCATTTTTCTGTTGGGGATTATGGCTTTAAAATTATGTACTTTGAAGGTTTTGTACAAGAATGATATATGTACTTGATTTTGGTATTTGGAAATGTAATCAAACTTAATTTTGTTTCCACTGCATTAAAATTACAAAATTTTCAAGTACTACTTTCTCTGTCTAGTAATATTTTGTTATGTTTACTTATAATGCTCCACGAAACTTAATGCATTCCCTTTGTGAGTGGCATTAACAGACGTGGGGTGTTACAACAATAAACTAGGGAGGAAGTTTGTAGGGATGATATAAGAAGGGTGAATCAGAGAAGAGATCTGGGTTAGCATGTGAACTTTGTTACCTAGGCTCAATCCAGTATTTGTAAGATATATATATATATATATATATATATATATATAGAAAAAAAGTTTGAGATACAAAAAAAAGGAACAAAACATAAACTGTAAACATGAAAGGAAACAAGGGGGAGAAATGTGAAGACTAGGTGGTGTTGTAGCGTTTTGAGGCAGAGAAGTTTTGGGGTATGATGGCCTGTCAGTGGCGACTCAGGTGAAGAATGCATGTGTGTGGGGGTAGGCGATGGGTCGTGACCATTGTACTGTTGTGCACTGTTTATGTTCAACAGAAAAAAAAAGAAACCAAATGTCGCACGATGGAGAAAGTGGGACTTGGAGCAGTCTGTGGGCTTGGCGGAGTATGGGTCGAGCTGAAGTTTCCATGTTCTTTGGAGAGGGATGATTGGAAATAGAAACGTGAAGGTGATGCAAGAAGATAGTGTTGTAGGTGATTGAAAGTGTGTACGGATACAATAAAAGAGAATAAAAAGGGAAGGCTTAAGAGAGATTAGCAGGTTGGGGAAAAAATCGTAAGGCAGAAGAAATGGGAAAGAAATATGGGTACAGGAAAATGTAAATGCGTGTGGATTGTTGGGTTGCGGTGCTGAATTTGGGCTTGGGCTCGGCCCAGTTTTCGAAGAAAAAAATTTATTAAAAACAAAAGGTAAAGCAAGAAGTAAAAAGGAAAGAAAGGAATGAGAAGGAAGAGTTGAGATTACCTAAGTTGGTGTTGCATGGAATGTGAACTGGTGAGTGAGTGGTAACCTGATGGGCTGGGCTAAGCCCACCTCTGAAAAAAGTGTTTTATGTTAAATTTTAAATGTAATTTAATTTTTTTATATATTCAACTTATATATATTGAGTTAGATTTAGAACTAACAATTGAATAGTTTTGCCTTGAGTGTGTGTAGGCAAGTAAATTGTTAGTGTATGTAAGTAACTCAGCATTGTATCGTGTTTTAAACAATTTGTTTAAATTAAATAAAAAAATTTATCGAACGTAATTTTGGTCATTGAACTAAATTAACATATAAAATGATTGATTAGTAGTGTTCAGTAATTCAGTAAACTCTGAATTGGATATTTAATAATTGTATATTTATTTAGTTGTGTTTAATTACGTTAACCATAATTATATATTTGTATTGACATCTATTAGTGAAAATAAATCCCGTTCCACTATTAATTTGATTGATTGAATTGTTTACACATCCTATTAACAGAAATAAACAATGTTCTATTATTTTATCAGTTGATATATTTTATCAGTTAATATATGATGATGAAATATTATATTATCAATATTGACTTGTATTTATATGATTGTTTGTGCAAATTGGGTTAACGACTTGAATGTCATCTTAACTGTTATATTCCGTTGGAACTGCTAAGCCGTTTTCTATAAAATAACTCGGAAATGAATGTAAGTTTTAATTGGGTATGAATTGTTTAAAGAAACATCTAAATGGATTATTTAAATTAATTATATTGATTAATTTAAAAAGGGAAGGATAATTGAAATCATTTAAACTATTTGTTTCTTAAATGTATTGTGAAAAAGTTAGCAAATGTTTAAGTACCAGTTTTGATAATTTAACGGTGTGATTAAATAGAGGATTGGATAGATTATCCAAGAAAATGTTTTTAACTTAATTAATATCTTGGTTAAGAAGTTTTAAAGATAATTTAATTATGAAAGGAAAAGGGAATCAAGTCAGTTATATTGGTTAAATTCCTAATTTAATATTTAAGTAAATTAACTTACCTTGATAAATGGTTCAAAACAATAACTTTGTTTTGATTTTTGTTTAAGATTTGGGAATCAAATGGTTTTACAAATGCTGGTTTGTCGAATATTTCGGATATCGAACTTCTACGAGTGTTGATGATAAGGATGATTTCAACTCAAGGTCTGAGAGGTAATTAAAATAACCCAACTTAAATGATTTCACTATTATCCGATATATCGTATTAGTTTGTTTTCGAAATGAGTGTTGGAGTTGAAATCATTTTTAGTTACGAAACATATATTTGAGAATGAGTTTATCACGTAAGTTTGATAATAAAATTTTCTAAGTTAGTTAATGCTTTGGTATTCAAATAAATGTACATACAAAGTTAATTATATTTGAATTTAAATAATCAAATACTTATTTAAATAAAGCTTAGCAGATCCAATGGAGTTAAGTTTATTTAGTTTATTTTATATTTGATAATTAAACCACCGATTATCAGATCAGTTATCGTTATCGAAGAGACCAGAATCTAAATTCCACTTCAATTCGATTTTTACGTTATGAGTCAGAGATTATTGAAGACACTTAAAGACGGTGTTATGGAAGGGCTATTCTGTCGATCCTAGGTTGAAATTGCCTACGATGGATTTATAGGATAGTGCCTACAGTTTGTCCAGTCCTAAGACAACTTGTATGGACAAAGGTTTGTTTCCACGGGATTGATGACTATTGCATGATTGAATTTCTTGAATTGTTGCAACGTATCACTGATTGACTTCCTTGCTGAGAATGACATATTTGATTTTTGGAATGTTGATTGATTTCGTGCCTTAAAAAACTTCTACGAATTTCCATGCTCCAAAAAAATGTAAAATTGTATTTGTGGAAACAGATGTCTGATTTCTTGCCCAGAATTGTGATGGAATATTTTAAAATGTGAAACATTCTTTGAGTTTCTGGAAAAACTAGAAAGATTTGTTTGCACCAAAGACTCAATTAATGTTTTGGAAATAAAATCGATTTCCCAAAATGATTTGATTAAAAGGAATTCTGCCCAAATTTGTCTAATTATTTCTGTTTGCCATATTTAACTTAAGCCAATATTGTTTTTGGAAAAAAAAAATTCTTGCCTAAATCATTCACCGTGAATTTCTATGTCCAGAAATGTATTTGTCTAGATTGAAAAACTATTTCTTTTCATACTTCAGTGATTTCCAAAAAGATTTTAAACCCATGAATAATTATTTGAAATCTTGGAAACGAATAAATGCTCCCATGCATGATTTTCTTTAATGAATCTCTGTGTATCCAATCATAATTTATGTTGCCAATTTTACCATATGCAAATCCCTTGTGATATTTGGATATTTGAGAAATTCTTTCCAAAAAATTTGTGTATGGTGATTTCTTGTATTTGCACGATCTCACACTTATCCAGTTTTGTACTTTTATCCAGTCTTGTCTTTGAATCTTACCTTGTTCACTTGAGCATTTCCATGTTATTACTTGCTATTGAATGCTAGACATTTTTATATGCTTGCCAAAACCTGGCTTTATGCCGAAATGAAAGATGACATGATCATATGCGTGTGTGTGTCCACGTGTACACTGGCAAGTGCATTTCCCATACTTTTGTATACATCATCATTTGTGTTGTTGTGATCATTGGTATTATGCGGAACTTAAGTCATGAACTAAAACCATGTTGAATTTGAAGTTTCTTGTCTTGAGATTTCTTTTGTGCATGCAACGTTTTTTGACGTGCTTGTATACTTGCATCTAAATGCTCGATCAAGTGATGTAGTTGCACCAGTTTTTTCCATCACAGTGTTGCTATGTCTTCTGACCTGCCATTGTACATGATTTGTGCACTTGTCCCTGTGCTGCATGTACATGAATTATGTCCATCTGTGTTGATCCTTGTACTTGCTTTTGTATTGATGAACTTTCCGCTTTTCTGGCTTGCTCCATTTATTTGGGCATAAGTAATTGTAGCTGCCTAAAAAAGAACCTGGTTTGCACTTGAGTCGTTGCACCATGCTTTGCACACTGACCTGTGTTGTTTGTTGACTTGTTCGAGCTTGTGCTTCGATAAGTAATTTCTTCTTTGATCATGTTGCCATGTATACATATATGTATATATATATATATATATGCATATATGCATATATATATATATTTGTCTATACGTGTTGCTTCACATATGCATTGTCACCTGTGTTTAGATTCTTAGTTCACATCCAATCACGATGTTTGACCGTATTGCCCCTGCACAGAAATATGTATATATACATACACATGTATGTGTATACATGTATAGTGCACATGCTGAATATATATATATATGTGTGTGTGTGTGTGTGTGTGTGTGTGTGTGTGTGCGCGCGCGCGTGTGTGTGTGAGCACTACAAACGATGTTTAATTTGTGGTATTTACTGTGAATCACTGTGAATAATCACAAGCAGTCTAGATACAGATGGATGTCCATATAAATCAAATCAAGACATGAAATATGTTGAAAAACACACCAAAATTCTAAGGTAAATAAATTTCAAAATAAAAATATATCTGCTAGAATTTAAAATTATTTTGTTCCAGTTTGTTGTGTATGTTTCATTTGGTAGGTAAGTAGGTGATTGGACTGACCAACAACCAAACAGAAGACAAGTGTGTCAGTCTGTCCATGTATGTATAACAAAGAATGAATGTAAAATAGTGACAGAGTGAATGTGCAGCTGAGTGACAGATTGTAGTGAGGAGTAATGTAACAAATGAAATTGACATTGAAATATATTCCATTACTGAGATGTGCAAATAGTGGAGTTATGAAATCTGTACTATTCAAATGTATAAAGAAAATATTATATTTAAATAAAATATTGTTTGAATATTTAAATTCTTGTTCAGTAGTATTTTATTTAATTATAAATATTTAATTCTATCTATGATGAAGTAGTATAGCACAACCACAAACACATTTAATATAAATATATATATATGTATATGTTTGTTATCATTAAGCAAAAATCATAAAATTGTTAGACACAACAATTAATAGGTCATACCAACGAAGACTTCTACTTGGTTCGTCTACATATTCTCTTCCGTTTCCCACATATAATCGTCATTATCCCCACTCCATTGCACCTTGAATAGCTTAACTATCTTCCTCCTAAGCTGTTTCGCGTCATTCTCCATAACGCGAAGCGGCTTATGAGGTTTCGTAACTACGGAGTTGACTTTTAGGTCTTCGTATTATTTTGGAGATATCACCGCATTTGAATCATGCACACACTTCCGTACAAAGGACACATAGAAAAATTTGTGTAAACTCGACATCTTCTCGGGTAAATCCAAATTATACGCAAGCTTTCCAATCCACTTGACTATTGGAAACGTTCCAACGAATCTTGGAGCTAACTTTCCTTTATTTCCGAGCTGAACAACTACTTCAACGGCGAAATCTTCACGAAAACCATGTCACCAACGTCAAATTCCAAATCTTTTCGATGTTTATCGACATAACTTTTCTGACGGTCTTGGAATGCCTTCATTCGTTGCCGAACGATCTCAATACAATTTGATGTCTCTGTGATCACCTCAGACCCAAGTATCAATTTATCTCCAGTCTCTAACCAACATGTTGTGAAATTACACAATCTACCACACAATGCCTCATATGGTGCCGTCCCAATGCTTGACTGGTAGCCATTGTTATATGCAAACTCAAGCAAATGTAGATGGTCTTCCCACAATCTACCAAAGTCTAATAAGCAAGTTATTAGGAGATCTTCCAAAACTCGATTAACCCTCTCGGTATGACCATCAGTCTGGGGATGATAAGTTGTACTCAAACATAAGTTAGTTCCCAAAGTCTCTTGCAAACCCTTCCAAAATCCACCTGTGAACAAAGGATCTCGATCGCTCACGATGCTCTTTGGGATGCCACGGAATCGAGCTATCCATTTAATATAAATCTCAACCAACTTCAATGTTGTCCTATCGATCTAAAAGGAATATATCTTGCGCTTTTGATCTAATGATCCACCATGACCCAAATTCCTTTGTTTCCTGCTCTGGTTCGACATAGTCGATTGATAAAATCCATCAACACTTGCTCCCATATCCACGTAGGAACTTCCAATGGCTGAAGCAACCCATTCGTCTTCTTCTATTCAGCTTTCACCAACTGACAGTTCATGCACTTGGAAATAAATTTTCCAACATCCCTCTTCACCCTTCCCAGTAGTAAGCTGGCTTCATGTCCTGATACATCTTGTTACCACCATGATGAATCATCAACTTTGAGTGATGACATTCCCTCAGAACCTCATCTATTAATCCATCGATATAAGGGACAACCAGTCGTCCTTTCTTTTGGAGTCGACCCTCTCGATCGACTTCAAATTCCATATCCTTTGGTTCAAACTTCTGGATGATCTCGACCAGCTTTCTATCACACTTTTGTCTTTCGCCAATCCTTTCAATGAGAGTAAGTCTTATTGACAAGTTTTCCAACATTTCAGGTTCTAACTCACACCAAGCCAAAAATCAAATCTTGCCAAGTACTTGAAGTGCTTCCATTCCGAAAACATTGCTCCCAATCCTGCATATTTTTGACTCAACGTATTTGCAATTATGTTTCCTTTACCTGGAGTTAGGCTATACCAAAATCATTTGATGCCAGAAACTCTAACCACCGTTGTTGGCGAAGATTCAAATCCTTTTGGGAGAAAATGTACTTCAATGACTTATGATTTGTAAAAAACTTGAATCGAACTCCCAACAGGTAACATCTTCACATCTTCGCGAAAGCACGCTCGCTGCCAACTCGAAATAATGAGTTGGATAATTCCTCTCGTGTGGCTTTGGCTGTCAGCTTGCATAGGCCACAACTCTATCCTTCTGCGTCAGCACTGCTCTCAGCCCAGTACCACATGCATCGGTGTATACCACCATCTCTTCATTCCCACTTGGAATCGTCACAACAGGAGCACTCGTCAGTCTCTCTTTCAGGATTCCAAAAGCTTGCTCACATTTTGCATCCCATGTGAACACTTGTTTCTTCTTAGTCAATCCTGTTAATGGTGCAGCTATCCTGGAGAAATCCTTGATAAAACGACGATAATAAACCGCCACTCCAAGGAAACTCCGAACATCCGTCGCATTCTTAGGTCTACCCCAGTCCTTAATTGCTACCACCTTAGCAGGGTCAATGGCTATTCCATTTCCAAAAACAACATGGCCTAAGAATCCCACTTCACTTTTCCAGAAGTGGCACTTCGTAAACTTAGCTCTCAGCAGATGCTTTCGCAAGATTTCCAAAACAACTCGCAAGTGCGTCTTATGCTCTTCCTTATTCCGGGAATAATCCATCCACGAACACAAGCACGAACTTGTTCATATGATCCGTGGACACCCTATTCATAAGATCCACAAAATACGCTGGTGCATTAGTCAACCCAAATGGCATCACCTGCCATTTAAAGAAATCAGATGGTGTCCTAAAAGCTGTCTTCGGTACTCTTAACTGGTGAAATCTCGTTGCGAAATCCATTTGACAAAACACCTTGGCTTCGTGAAGGTGATCAAACAAGTCGTCCATCCTCAGCAAAAAATACTTGTTCTTCTTGGTCACCTTGTTCAGCTCATGATAATCCACACACAATCTCAAAGATCCATCGGCCTTAGTTGCAAACACAATTGGTGCACCCCATTCGGACGTACTTCTCCGAATTAATCCTTTTACCAAAAGGTCACGAACTTGCACCTCTAACTCTCCCTGTAATTTAGGTGCCATCCACCTAAGAGTCATAACGATAGGTCTAGCACCTTCAACCAAATCAATTCTGAACTCAATCTCGCGATGCGGCGACAACCCTTTGATGTCTTCGAAGACATCATCGAACTCACTCACGAACGAAATAGATGAAAAGATTTACTATGGAATCACAAGAGAATATAAAAAGCTTATGAAGACACCATCTTTGGGCTCACATCGAATCACAACTGCTCGTCATTCCATATTCACGACTATCACCTCTAGCTTCTTGCAATCCACTTTTGTCAGAAACCTCTTAAGCCAATCCATACCCAAAATTATTCGAAACGCAGCAAAGTCCAAAAAAAAGAAATCGCACACAAAGGAGCAACCATGACTCGATAACACAAGACCACAACAAAGCATACACAAACTGGACGAACCCACAACTGGATTAGTCACAACCAAGGTCTATTACATATCCTGCGTTCTAAACCGAAGCGGTTCACAAGCTCATTACAAATGAAAGAATACGATGATCAAGTGTTAAACAACACTCAAACTGAAACACCTCCAACAGAAAGCGTACCTTGAACAATAACACTCTTCCCTTTCTCCTCTGCCGTAGGAGCTCTTGAAGAAGATGGAACGACCTCCAAAGCATACACCTTTACTATCTGCTTCCCCTTAGCTAGTTCTGGACAGTCCCTTTTGTTAAGCCCAGGCTTGTCACAGTTATATCACTTCCTCTTAATATTCAAATTCTTGTAGTCCTTAAAGAAAAGTCCCTTTTGCTGGCAGTTATAGCAAGTCACCTCGCTTTTCGGCTTTTTCTAGCCATTCTTTCCATTCTACCATTGTTGCTTCCTCTTTACAGTTCCCTTATTGTTATTATTACCACCCTGCTTTGGTTTCAGAGCTTCTTTGGTTTCAACAACAACAACTTCTTCCTTGGGAAACAAACTCTCGTGTCTTACCCGTTTTTCCACAATCTTCTTGTAAGGGTCATCCAAATGATCAACCAACGGCCTCCCAATATATGTGTCCAAGCCCATGATGTACTTCTTGTTCTTCTGATAAGGAGAGTCGATATATGAATGAGCATACTTGGACAAAGTTGTGAAATAAGAAACATAATCCAACAGTTGTTGATCATTCTGCTTCAATTCCACAAACCACTTGAACAAAACTGACTTCTGAGCGGTTAAAATGAACTTCGTCTCGAACTTGACTCGGAACTGATCCCATGTGATCTCATCCTCAGGATTTTTGAGAGTGATAGAGTTCCACCAACCCATAGCTCTACCCTATAGTTGTCTCGATGCAAGCTTCCTCTTAATTGCATCCTTGATACCTAAGAATCCGAAAATCTGAATGCAAGTATCTTGCCACCCTTGAATCTCTATAGTTGGCTCTGTCCCTTTGAATGACTTTCCACCAAGAGCAGTGAAGTCCTTTCACAGCTGTAACGGCCTGTATTCTACGTATTAGAGGATCGTAGAATATTTGTATTATCTTTATACGAAGCCAAGTAATCGTGTAACTTTGGGAAACAACTATTGCGGTCATTTCCCACATTCACGATTTTTGCCGGATTTTAAAATGACCGTTTTGCCCCTAGAGAACCTTGTTTCTCCTATAACTTTTGATTGGTAACGAGTTTTGACCTTAAACCACTTCCATTGGATTCAGATGATGGTTTCCTATTCCGTAGAGTGGCACTTAGTCAAACGGACTTAACGTTTGGGAGATATGGCAGAAATAATATTTATAAGATGGAAAAACAACCTAATTGTGCTTAATTAAGTGATTAGCTACTAGGCCCATTCCCAATTTGGGATTAGGGTTATGGGAGGGATGAAAGGAGTTACAAAATCATCTTCTTTCATTTTCCTAGCCGCCAAAAACCTTTCTCAAACCCTAATCATGGCTTTCATCTTCTAAATTTCTCTCTAATCACTTTATAATCACTATTTAATCAAATCTACATCAAATCAAGCCGGATTAACACCAGATTCGAGGTAGAGATGTTGCACCACATTGATATCTGAGCCAAATCAGTAAAAGTTTCAAAATTATCATTAATTGTTGGCTAAGGTGAGTGATTTACATGTTTGTACACTAATTAATGCTAAATAGGGGTGATTAGCGATAATTAGCAAAATTATACATTCAAAAATTATGGGAAAATATGCATAAATTCTAAAATCATATTTTATGTGACATATATGAAATTGGTTTGATTTGGATTTATTTTGTTAATTCCGAAATTTAGGGGATTAAGTGGGAAAATCATGGATTTGGGTATGCTTGATATAAATTAACATATGAAATAATTGTTTTGATGTTTTTCGTCGATTCTACATGTTACTACTGCTATATGGTATGTTTTATGATTGCATAGGAAAGTTGGTTTGGTTGAAAACGCCGTCGGTTGGAGAAATTAGCTTGCTGGAAGACTGTAGGGTTTCGGTTCGTGATGGTGGCCCGTAGGGTGGTTACGACCCCTATGGTCGCGACCTCCATGGTCACCACCCGCATGGTCACGACCCCCATGGTCACGAACCCTATGGTCACAACCCCATGGTCACGACTCCTATGGTGACCACGACCCGTATGGTGACCACGACCTTATGGTGACCACGACCCCTACGGTGACCACGAGCCGATGAGGACCACGAACCGAGCCGTGATGGTGACCCCAAACCGAACTGGATTTGAGCTTCTACCATGTGACGACGATCGTGAACTCTTCTGAAGATCAACTCCAATTCGAACAGAACCCGAGTTGCAAAGGAAGTCCAAGTGGAAAGTTATCGCTCAGGATCCAGATGGGAACCAACGTGCTAACTTCAAGAGTTAGGCTTTACTGCGGGACATGCGCAAAGGAGTTATCGATATCTATAACTTTGGTTTACCATTGAGAATTGGGCATGTAAACGAACCAGAGTCCGGGTAGTGTGGACTGGTTGGCTCGCACCCCAGAGCCAGGGTGGTGTGGACTGGGTAGGGTTATTGACTATGGATTAGGGCGGTGTTGTTATAGCAATAGTTGTACGGAGTCCAGGGCGGTGTGTACCCGTTATGGCCCCAATGGATTTGGTGATCAAAGCAATGGATATCGTATGCTTTACGCACCGAGTGAGAGATGTGAGGATGATTGCTATATTTTATGTTTGCTATCACCATAACACGCACACTTCCATTTTACACTCTATGTTAGTGTTACCTTAGAGTATTGTACATTTTGTTGTGCTAACTCTTTGGTTGCAGGTCCAGGTCAGGTATGATTATTTATATATGTTATTGCTTTATTCTGTTGTTATCGCTCACACCAGACTTTTGTCTGACCCAGAGTTTTATGTCTCTTCTAATTATTCTGGGTGCCTTTAAACGAGCAGATTAGAGGCAAGTTAGGTGGTTATGCATGAGTAGCTATTTGGAGACGAATAAGAGGCTTCCAAGTACTTTATACATATTCTCCCTGTGTTGTTGTTGGTCACTGCTTCGAGCATTAGTAGTGTTCCTCTTTTATTTCCTTTAGAGACAGTTTTTTAAAGTTGTGATAATTGGATATCAAGCTGTATTTTGGTTTCCTTTACTCTAAGGATATGGTTTAGTTTTCAGCTTATGTACTGTCTCATCTGTTTTATATCAAATTATGTTATTATTGTATTTTATTACGTGCGCTGTGAGATATACTACATGTTATTTTGTAATCATTATTTCAATCCTTTTGACGATCGTCCCGTGCTAGCCGGGAATTGTCACAGCACATTTTGGGGGAAATGTCTGATGGTATGGAGCGGCCGTCACACTTGGTATTAGAGCCTATGTTGCATAGTTTAACCTAGGGGAAGTTATCAGGGAGAGATGGTATACGTATGTGAGAGTGCGTACTTGTGATAATTTGGTTTTCAAAAACTATATATATACTATTAGTATATCTAAGAATGAAGTCGCACTTCACTGGCACCTCTAAGGAGATGGTTAATCATTTTTTCGTTACCGATTGAACGATGAGCTGAAATACGAGGAGTATGGTAAGGAATAACACATATGGAGTTGAAGAGGGAGTAGGTTCAGGGGACAACAATGCGAATGTCCCTGATATGAGGATGATGTTTACTGCCTTCATGCGAGAGATGCTTAGGGATGCTTAGGTAGTAGTTCCTAATGCTGCTAAAGGTAGTGGTGCAGTAGTGCAGGCGATTAGAGCCGATTTCTCCAAGCTTAACAAGAACTATACTAGTCTTGGTAGGAAGTCGTTCCACGAAATGGAATCGGCTACAGAGGTTTAGGATTGGTTTGATAGTTGTGAGCACATCTTCAAGGATTTGGGGATCGATGATGCAATGAAGAGAAAACTAGCATTGCGTCAGCTTCAAGGACGTTCAATGAATTAGTGGAATGCTATTGAATCAGCTACTCCCGAGGATCAAATTACTTGGAATCAATTTAAGAATTGCTTCAGTGACAAATTTATTCCAACCGCACAGAAATCATAATTATTCAGGAAGTTTTTGGGGCTTAAACAGAATGGTAGGGCAGTCTCAGAATATATTACTGAATTCGATACCTTGTCGAAATATGGATTATTTTGTATCGATACTGCCAAGAAAAAGAACGAGAAGTTCATAACTATCCTAGATGAGTACTTGGGGGAAAGACTTATAAACCATATCAATGAGACCTTCGAATCTATTGTAGGAAAGGCATTGAGATCAGAGAGCTTTTACCCTAAGTCGAAGACCGAGGTTGCTATTACATCTGCAGAGGAGCCAAAACCGCAGGCAAGCGATGAAGGAAAGAAGAATTCTCAGAATAAGAGAAAACGGAACCAAACTAAGGATGGTCAGAAAAAGAAGAATAAGAAAGATATCGACTGCTTCGTTTGTGGCAAGATGGGCCATTATATCAGAGATTGTCAAGCGAAGCCAGAGGAGAAGAAGTGCTTCAACTGTGACCAAGTAGGACATTTCAAGAATAAATGTCCACAACACCCAAAGGAGAAGCATATCATGAAAGCATATGCTATCAACACTGTTACTTCTTCATCAAATGGCTCAACTGCGGCAGAGAAGGAAAAGGGTGTCGTTATTCAAGTTACGCTTTACATTTAAGACGTTCCTATTTGAGTATTGTTTATTCAAGACTTCTCCAAGATAGAGGCACCATTAAATCAGTTAACCAAAAAGAATCAAGCTTTTGCTTGGGATGAAAGGTGTGAAAATACATTTAAAAGTCTAAAGGAGAAGTTAACGTGTGCACCAGTGTTAGTTATTCCTAAAGGGAACGAAGAGATGACGGTATACACGGATACTTGTGGTACTGGACTAGGTGTTGTACTGATGCAAGGAGTTTGGTTGTAGCTTATGTTGTCGGCAACTGAAACAACATGAGAAAAGATATCCTACCCATGATTTGGAATTGGCAGCAATTGTGTTCGCGTTAAAGATGTGGAGACACTATCTCTTGGGAGAAAGATTCGAGCTGTTTACCGATCATAAGTCCTTAAAGTATCTTTTCTCTCAAGAGGATTTAAATTTTCATCAGTTGAGATGGTTAGAGTTCTTTGTTTCATATGATTTCAATATCGCATACACACCTAGGAAGAGCAATGCGGTAGCTGATGCACTGAGTAGGAGACATGCCAATTTGTGGGCTACGCTTCTGAAATGGAAGCAACTGAAGTATATCACGGGATATGATTTCAGACCTAAGTGTGAATTGGATCCAGAGATGTCAGCAAGTTTGACGATCAGACCGACTTTAATTGAACGGATCGGTTCCAGTTAGAGGGACGATCCTAATCTATTGGAAATTATCTCCAAGGTAGAGATGGGTATCGATGGTGAGGGAATGAACAAGTATGGACTTGATTGAGAAGGATGGCTTCTAAAGAATGGGAGACTAGTTGTACCCAACGTTAATGGATTGAGAGATGAAGTGCTTAGAGAGTGCCATCAATGGAAACTAACTATACATCCCAGTGGTAACAAAATGTATCGAGACATGAAGCAGACCTACTACTAGGAATATACGTTGGGAAGCTTATATCCAAGTGCATAAACCACTAGTTAGTTAAAGCCGAGCAAAAAAAGTAGGAGTGGCAATTAGACCCGACCTGATGGACCCAGACCCAACCCGGCGGGTCTCAGTTCTAGGCTGGTCGGGTTTTGTCGGGTCTAAACTATATATTTCAGAAATTTGGACCCGACCCGAACCGAGCTTCGGTTCGGGTTGGGTTGAAGCTCGGGTCGGGTCAGGTCGATTTGGGTCCAATTGAAAAATAACACTAAAAATACATACATTTCAATGTTTTTTGGTCGGTCTTTCGGGTCGGGTCTATGCGGGTCGGGTTTGGTCGGGTCTTTATGGTATTTTTCATCACCTAGACCCGACCCGAGACCCATCGGGTTCGGTTCGGTCTAGGTTTTCGGTTCTCGGTTCTAATTGCCAGCCCTAAAAAGAAGCCATTTAAAACCATTGGAAATTTCCGAACGCAAATGGGAACAAGTCTCAATGAATTATATCAATGGTTTACCAAGGACTAGATCGGGTCATGATAGTATTTGGGTGATTGTGGATCGATTGACCAAGAGTGCAAGGTTTACACCAGTTAAGTCGAATAGAACGAAAACTAAGTTAGCGGAACTATATATGAAGTGGGGTAGTGAGATTTCATGGAGTACCTAAAGGTGTTGTGAGTGACCGAGAGCCATTATATACTAGTGGGATTTGGAAGAGCTTACAAGAAGCCTTAGGGTCAGAATTACATCTCAATACCTCGTACCATCCTCAAACCGATGGACAAACAGAGAGGGTGAATCGTGTATTAGAGGATCTTTTGAGAGCTTGTATATGGGATTTTGGAGGGTCATGGGATGAATACTTGCATTTGGTTGAGTTCGCATATAATAATAGTTATCGGCCCTGTATTGATATGGCTTCATTTGAAGCTTTGTACAAAAGACAATGCAACTTACCATCATGTTGGTTGGAAACCAGTGAGAAATTTGTTCTTGAGCCAAATGTAATAAGAGAAGCTTGAGGTAAGATCAAGGTTATTCAACGAAGAACGAAGGCTGGCTAAGATAGGCAGAAGAGTTATGCTGATAAAAGAAGAAGAGATTTGAAATTATCCATTGGTGATTCGGTATTCATCAAGATTTCCCAGTTAGAGAGTTTGATTTGGTTTGTAGTAGAGGTAAGTTAGCACCAAGGTTTGTTGGTCCATTTCCAGTTCTCGAGCGAGTAGGGAATTTATCATATAAAGTTGGATTACCTAATAAGATGGCGGGAGTGCATAACGTATTTCAAATTCTTGGACACATCCGATCAAAAACCGTGGCAATGTTCGTTTGATATTTTGAGTGGAAATCTATGACTCGTTCGTAAATATTCGAGTAGAGCTAGTGGTTATGGGACATATAGCTAAACTCTTATAATTACTAACTTGAAGTATTATGGTCTTTTTGAGATTTTAGACTAGCATTATGTGATGTCTCTGAGTTATGGAATTTATTCCATATTTTTAATGATCTTCGGATCATTTTGAGGAACTTCAGTTCATTTTAGTATTTTAATGATTTTCGATCATTTTTAGGAACTTCGTTCATTTGAGTATTTTAATGGTCTACAGATCGTTTTGAGGAACTTCGGTTCATTTTGTGGAATAGCACTACTTTGCTTAATTATGATCTTTTTATGGATTTATGCTTTTTACGACCTTCGGACCGTTTTGCGGGGGTGCGACCCATGGTCTTCGGAACATCGAGGTGCTTTGGCTCAACATTATAGGCTAGCTACCAAGAGATCGCATCACATTCGAGATACACGTGTCGGTTCAGTCTTCGGACTCCCGTTTTGAGAAGGCCTTACCCCTTCCCTTTGTGATTTTCTGGATTTCTAATTAATTTATTTCTGGAATTTGGAGTTTTATTGATACTATGTTATCAATTTGAGATTTATTGATATTGTTTTATCAATTTTTAAGTTGATTTGATGTAAGTTATCATTTCTTATGTGTAGCTATAAAATTTTGAGTGAGATATCCTTTTGTAGCTTTGATATAGATTTGAGATATACTATAGACATTTCTGGGCTTCACACTTATACATGACATTGTTATTATCATATTTATGTATACATTTATTTATATCTTTTATTATATCGCAGTCTATGAGATAAGTATAGCTAGACTGATCTGTCTGTTGTTTATCTTTATGTAAATAATACTCGACTGAAACCAAGGTATTTCAGGTGATTCTTCTTGACTCCAGCATGGACTAACCTCCACTTTTGGGCTGAGTACTTTAGTGTTGTACTTTTTGAGTTATATGTATATGAGACTCCTTTATATACTTATTTTTTGAGTAGCCGCATACCTATTTTTTATGTATAGCGGGTCAACTATGACCACTAACTTTGTATTTATACTCATGTGTTATATTCGTATCTTTTCTGCCTTAGTGACGTGAATATCTTTGTCTAACTCTGATTTATTGTTATATATTTTATACTGCTTTCTGAATTATATACAACCGTTGTGTAGCAGTTTTGAACTCGAATTAAATGAGATTTGAAAAGTAAGACTACATTATCCGATGCGTTTAAGACTCGTACACAGCTAATATACAGATGGCCACTCCTCAACAGCCTTATTCTTCGGGTTAGTTAATACCATTGCTTGCAATGGCCTTGGCTAACGCGATTATAGAGGTAGGGCGTTACACTTGGTATAGAGCCAAGTTCGGAACAATATAAGATATTATGGCGTGGGTTATTGTCCTAAGTCTCTCTTAGGAAATCGTGTTTTAGGATTTAGCTCGAGCCTTAGGACCCATCATATCCTATCTTATATCATGATCCTTGTTTGACTAATTGAAACTTAATTTCATTTTTGGATGTCAATCTCGATATATTTAAAGAAAATAATGTTGTTGATGACATCAGCATCATCAAGAAATATTTTCATATTTCTAAGTAAGAATTGTCTAAATTGGTTTGCATTCTTCTTATGATCGGTTATGATGATCAATTTGAGCTTTCTTGAGTAACCTTCGGGCTATGCTTTTTGCAAAAATTTCTATGATCATTTTTTCATTTTATAGTGGAGTTTGCACTTTGTTCGTGAATATTTGAGTTAAGCCAGTGGTTTTGGGACATTTGGCTAAACTCGCCTATTTATTAGCTTAATGTGAATTACGCTTTCTTTGTTGATCGTTGATGATCACTTTGTGGTTTCGATATTTTGATCATTTGGGGAGAATTTATGTTTTTCCAATCTCATGGCTAGAGAAACTGCTTTTGAGAGGTGTAAGCAACCTTATCGTAAAGGTGAAACCGCTTTTGGGAAGTGTCAATGACCTTGTCGAGCCCATTGTAGTCAATTCGGATCCACTTCATATTATTTATGTGTTTTTGTGTTATTCATGATTTCACTATTTTCGTAATGACTACTATTATGTATATTTACATTGCTTCGAAGACATCGAAGTATTTGTGATTATATGGTGATTTCTGTAATTTATGGGTTCTCTTTATTTATCGATGACACGAATTACTTACATGTTCATTTATAGAGTTGTATCCATTGTTGTGTTATGTGAACCATTTTTGAATAACATTTTGGTTTATGGATTTATACACTCGCACTTGTCATGATTTGATGTCTATCCATTTTATTTTTCTAGATATCTTTGGGTGACTTCTAGAATTTGGCGAGTTTTCATTGAAAATTATCTTGAATCTTCTTTTGAAAAGCAATAAGTTATATTTTCTTCTTGAACTTAGTCTCTTGTTTCCGAATTTTTATTCTCGATCTCTGGGATTTCATGATGTGGGGTGTGATTCCCAATATTCATGTCTTGTGTACTAAATTGGGTTTGGTATTTTGATAGATCAACTTTATAAAAAGTTGTTTTCCTTTGGGAAATTATTATTGAGACTAACTTCGGTTGATTTTTTAAAAATCATACTTTTATGGATGATTAACTCTCCTTTATGTGGCTATTCTTTCCATGCTTATTTGCGTGTCTTATTTGTTTTAGTCTCGTGGTGATTCTCGGGATGGATTGATCTATCCATTCTAAGGTCCACATATTATTTTCTGAGAATATCAACCATCTTCTACATCCCTCATCTATGAGACAGATTTTTGTTGTACTTAACGATTCTAATTTAGATTCATTCGCTTTCGTTTGTTTTATAAATTCTCATAACAATGATAATGACCTTAAAGAAGACGTGTTCTTATATTCCACATTACTCATGAATTTTTGAGGTTGTAACTCGACTCGTTTGACCCCATCTCTATGGAGATATCCTAGTGAATTTGAAAACCAAAAGTTTTCGAATTTTTTGAAATACTTCCAACCTCTACCATTTATCATGTTTACATGATTTAGAGATTGTTCGTGAAATATTAGAGGATGTGGTAATATTTCAAAATTGATATTTTTGGGGTTTATTGGAAACTTAAAGTTCCAATTTATTTGTTTTTGGAAACGTTAGAGGACGTGCTAATATCCTATGTATGGTGTATAACCCAGATTTTTATTTCATGATCTTGTTTCCCTAATGAGATCGCTTATCCTATTCATTCTAAGAAAATTTTGTAAGCTAGAGTACTTCTAAGATATTAAGGGATAAAATTTTCTAGGTAGAACGTGATAAGGAATGTTTGACGATTTTGGATTGTCGATATTTCCAACTTTCTAATTTGATTGATTAATTAGTTTATGTTGAAAACGTAAGAGTATAGGTTTATAATTTATAAACTTATTGAACGTTAAGCGAACTAATTGAATTTTTTAGAATGAACTTCCCGCGTAACGGTTGTTCGTAAATTTTGATTCGGGTTCCAAACGAGTATATATAACCCAATACAAGTCGGAATTCTTCGAAACAAGAGTTATCCGGATCTATTGGATTATAGTTTTCTAGTGAAAGAAAAATAAGTTAGTTTGTCGTATATGTTCGTGACTTTTATTTGAACATTATACGTGTATAAGATTAAGTTATATAATGTTTTATAACTCGAAGTTAAAACTTTATTTGAAATTGAATTTTTGAGCTAATCTATTTTTATATAGATCTTGTTAATGCTGGGTTGTTATCTATATTGATTCTTTTTTTTCCTTAAATAATTGGGAGGATGCACTTTCTTTAAAGGGGTAAGTCTATTACAACGCGCATATTTGACGATGATGTATTTAAAATTTAATTTAAATATAGGTCGTTAATCCTTAATCGAGTACATGACCAAAAAGTCACATTTTGCATATGGATGAATTTGGACTCAAAACCACTTCCATTGAGTCTGGATCATCGTTTACAACATTTTTGACTATAAGCTTCGATATGTTTCGAGTATGTCAAAATTTGGACTTTGGACTTGGGTTCGGGTTAGCTAATTTAGCCACCTTAAAGCTCCCACAACCCCTTCTCCTACATTCATTCTTCCTCATACTTCACAAAATAGAAAATGGGATAGGGGAATTGGAAACTAAATTCCCTAAGCTTGGGTTTTCAATTTAAAGCTCAATTCAAGTGCAAATCAATTTCTAAGGCATAGGTAAGCTTCTCTTCTTCTTCTCTATCTCCATAGCTCATCAATTTCAGATTTTTGCCCTTGCCCTAAAACGTGTATTCCCATTATGTATGTGTTTGTGGTGATTTTGGAGGAGCTAATGGAGAGGGATTGCTTTCTAGCTTATGTGTGTGCTTCTCTTTCAACCATTCAAATCAAACGTGAGTTCCTATGAACTCACATCTATGCCCCCAAGCATTCACGCTTGTAAAAGTGGTGCCCTTGGCACGTATATGTTGTGTGTGCATTCCATGCTTTAGGTTGTATGTGTGTATCTGTGCATTCATGGGTTTGAATTTGGTTATATCAATTCGATATTTTGTACATCCTTACGGAGAATTGGGTTGATGTGTTCATGGGTATTCACAATTTTGTATACAAGATATCAAGGTTGCGTGTGCTACTATCACCTTTGTGTTGTGCACGCATTGTGTGTATTGTTTTGGTTTTATGAGTTTGTGCATTTTGGCATTTTAAAAGCAAATCCTTTGCATTCCCGGGAATGTGTGTTTATGCATGTCACTTTTGTGCTTTAAAGTGCATATGCGAGCTTTCTAAACATTTAGAATCAACATGGGAGGTCCGCGCTTGGCCGAATTTGATTTTGAGGTCATTAGGAAGTAAAATATTTAATTGCTTTAGTTCAGACGTCTGACCAAATAAGTCAGATGTCTGACTAACCTCTCGGGGAAAAAAAACTGCAGGTTTCAGCTCAGACGTCTGTCCTGAGTGGTCAGTCGTCTGAGTATAGAATTTTCTGTTGTTGACCAGTGGAGACAACGGTCAACAGTTTAGGGCCATTTGAGCTCATTTCCGGCTAAGTTTCGGCCCATTTCGACTTGTTTTGTGACTTTTTAGTTTCCCTGCAGCATAGATTTTTATAGCTCGATTTTTATGGATTTTTGATTTATTCATTGTGAATGAATTTTATAATCGATATATACAAGATTTAATTTATGTTTACGTAGATTCTTAGTTCGATCGTCATTTCGATCGATATCACACGTGATTTTCCATTTCAAAATTATATAGAAAGGTTTTATGTCATTAGTAGATATCAAATTCTTTAAGAAAATGGTTTTTAATCTTACTTCATTATACAAAGTTATTTCACGAAATCGTTTTCCAATCTACTAGTATATATTTTATAAACCTTTATCTTGTTCTTATGAGAAATCTAATTTAACGCCTTAGTAAAATCAAGAACTATGAATCCTTGCTTTTGCTTCGACGGTTAATTCTTAGACTCCTCCGATCGAAAACCGTGGCAATGTTCGTTTTATGTGTTGAGTGGAAATCGATGACTCGTTCGTAAATATTTGAGTGGAGCTAGTGGTTATGGGACGTATTGCTAAACACTTATAGTTACTAGCTTGGATTAATTTACACTGTCCTTAATCAATTACGATCATTTTGAGATTTTAGACTAGATTTATTCGATGTCTCTGCATTATGGAATTTATTCCATGTTTTTAATGATCTTCGAATCATTTTGAGGAACTTCAGTTCATTTGAGTATTTTAATGATCTTCGGATCATTTTGAGGAACTTCGGTTCATTTGAGTATTTTAATGATCTAAGGATCATTTTGAGGAACTTCGGTTCATTTTGTGGAATAACACTACTTTACTTAATTATGCTCTTTTTATGGATTTATGCTTCTGACGGCCTTCGGACCGTTTTGCGGGGTCGCGACCCGTGGTCTTCGGACCATTCGAGGAGCTTTGGCTCAACATTATAGGCTAGCTACCTAGAGACCGCGTCTCATTCGAGATACACGTGTTGGTTGAGTCTTCGGACTCCCATTTTGAGAAGGCCTTTCCCCCTCCCTTTGTGATTTTCTGGATTTCTAATTTATTTATTTCTGGAATTTGGAGTTTTATTGATACTATGTTATCAATTTGAGATTTATTGATATTAAATTATCATTTTTTGAGTTGATTTGATATGATTTATCATTTCTTATGAGTAGCTATATAATTTTGAGTGAGATTTTCTTTTGTAGCTTTGATATAGATTTAAGATATACCATAGACATTTCTGGGCTTCACACTTATACATGACATTGTTATTATCGTATTTATGTTTATATTTATTTATATCTCTTATTATATTGTAGTCTATTAGATAAGTACATCTAGACTGATCCGTTTATTGTTTATCTTTATGTAAATAATACTCGGCTCAGACCGACGTATTTCAGGTGATTCTTCTTGACTCCAGCATGGACTATCCTCCACTTTTGGGTTGAGTACTTTAGTGTTGTACTTTTTGAGTTATATGTATATGAGACTCCTTTGTATACATATTTTTTGAGTAGCCACATACCTATTTTTTTATGTATAGCGGATCAACTATGACCACTAACTTTGTATTTATACTCATGTGTTATGGATTTATATTCATATATTTTCCGCCTTAGTGATGTGAATATCTGTGTCTAACTCTGATTTATTGTTATATATTTTATACTTCTTTCCAAATTATATACAGCCGCTGTGTAGCAGTTTTGAACTCAAATTAAATGTGTCGGATTTCTTTGTGAGATTTGAAAAGTAAGACTACATTATCCGCTGAGTTTAAGACTTGTACAAAGCTAATATATAGATGGTCGCTCCTCAACATCCTTATTCTTCGGGTTAGTTGAAACCATGATATAGATGGTCGTACAAAGCTAATATATTATTCCAATGAAAATATACTTACCATGATATAGATCTAGGTGAAAATAACTTGAAATGATGAAAATAGGATTGAACAACCCATGTACTCGATTGAATCCTTGTGAGAGATGCTTATCACTCACCAGATCTTCAAATTAGCTTTAAAACAATGATCTTCAAATCCTGACAGCGAAGAACGATCTTCAAATCACTCGATTTGATGCGATCTACTCTCTTTTTATGTAGATTTAGCCTTTCTCGATGTAGATCTTCAATCTTCTAATGTAAATCTAAAATTTTTAATGGAGAAAAGATGCATTTGATTGGAGTAAGGAGAGTCTCAAACCCCAATCAAATAAGAAATGAAGAAAGTAAACCATTCTCCTTGCCTTTACCCCCTATTTATAGCCATCTAACCAGCCCACTAATGGGCCTCACCAAATCAGCCCACTAATGACTAGTTAACTTGTCCAGAAATTATGTAGCACTAAAACAATGATTCCTCCCAAACCGTTGAACCAAATCTTTAATATGGCACTCTATGGAATTGGTAACACCATTTCCTTCCAATGAAATTGATCTCAACACCTGATTCGATCCCAGTCAAAAGTTATTCCCGGTACAAAACTAATAGGGGTAAAATGGTCACAAATAAAATTGATATTCATTATTGACATGTCTCTCATCTCTATAATCAACATGTCAAAATATGAGAATGATTAGACTCTCTGGAAATTAAATAAAAATATTTTACGATCCTCCGATATGTAAAATGTGGTTCGTTACATAAAATCTTATGGTTTTAATATTCTTGTCAATGGCATTCTTGGTGGCAAAATTCAGTCCAAATGTGGCTTTAGACAATGAGATCCATTGTTTTCTTTTCTGTTTAATTTAGCTGTTGATTTTTTTCTAGAATTATTAAGCTGGTCACTAGGAATGGTGCAATTGATTCTGTAGGAAGAGATATTACTAGTGAGGGTATTTCTATTCTATAATTCGCGGATGATACTTTAATTTTTTCTTCTCATCTACCTAATTCTATTGTCTCTCTTAAGTTCATTCTTTATAGTTTTGAATCGTTGTCTAGTTTAAAAATAAACTTTGAAAAGGGTTCAGTTTTTATTCTTTATGATTATCAAAATTATAAATAGTTAGTGGCCAGTACTCTGAATTGCAATGTAATGAAATTCCCTATTTAATATCTTGGTTTTCTCACAAGACCTCAAAAACTAAAACATGAAGATTGGAACATTATCATTGATAAAATCAGTTATAAATTGTCTAACTGGAATAATAGATTCCTTTCGAGAGCAGGTAGGTTAGCCTTAATTAACTGATTACGGTCAGCCTTACCCATTTGTTGGATGTTTTTTTATCGTTTCCCCATTGGGTCATCAAGAAAACTGATAGTGTTAGAAGGAATTTTCTTTGGTTTGGAGAGAATTCTTTTTCCCATTCCAAATGTTTAATCCAGTGGAATACTGTTTGTAAACCTAAAAGTGAAGGTGGATTAGGTTTCTTAAACTTATACAATCTTAATATTTCCCTACTTCGCAAATGGATGTGGAAATTTAATTATTGTAACTAAATTATTTATGGGAAGAATTAATTTCGAACCAATGATATAACAGTAATTTGAACCTTAGTCTTGGTCCTTTCACTAATTTAAATAATCATTCTCACTTTTGGAGATCTACAGTTCATTATTCTGAAATATACAAGATAGGTATTAGCTATCTTGTTCACTCTGGCAATAATATTTTATTTTGGATGGTTGCTGGATTTCTGCTATTCCCTTAAAGGTTGAGTTTAAAGCATTATATGATATATTTGATTTTAAAAAGGCATCGATTTTAGATATTTACAATAATGACCTAGCTTTTCCTTGGATTTTTAGTTTCAATCGTACTCTAATTGGTATTACTCTTAAATAGTTTTCCTTACTTTGTGCTAGACTTGATTTATATAAGTTTGATGAAGCGAAAGATGTTTATCTTTCGATTTTTGATACAAGTGGCTCTTATTCTTTTAAATCTCTAATAATTTCTTTTTCTTGATTAAAATAATGTATTCAGTTATCTTTGGAAAGCCAATGGTCCTCCCAAAACCAAGTAACGTATGTAGCCCATTCTACATTGTAAACTTAATACTAATAAATTATTAAACCAGAAAAGTATAATTATCAATAAAAATTGTTATTTTTAGGATTTTTTTTACTTATTTATATTTTGTTTGTCCTATTACTAAGTTCATTTTAATTAGCGTTTTTAACCTTTTTAATTTTCCTTCTAACTTCAACCACTTTGATTGTGAATATTATTGGAATTATCATAGGTTTCTTTTTAGTGCTAATAACATATATCTATGTTATACTATTTTTTAATTATTTGTTGGTATATTTGGTTTGAAAGGAATCAATATGCTTTTCATAATCAAAATTTTAATGTTAATAATTTGATTTATAGATTTTCTTTCTTCTACTTTAATTGGCGTTCAAACCCTGCTTATAAACCTAACAAATTTGTTGATTTTAAAGTTTTTCTTACATTCATTAGATCTCGTATTTATACATATAAATCTAGCTGGCTTTTAACTAGCAATGCATTATCTGCATATGCTATTCCCAATTTATGATACTTGGTTATTCATATCTTGTTTACTCAGCTGTTCTCTTTCATGCTTCATTGTAATATATATACATATACATATACATATATATATATATATATGTTGAGAAACAATAGCTGAGTCGCGGACTAGGTCGCTTTCTTGAAGACGATTCAGCGATCTGGTTGGTGGTGCAAAACCAGTTCGTACTTTCGTCGCCGCCTCTAGGATAAAACAGCCTCTGAATTAATAACAGATTTGCTTTGCTCTACAAATCAGTGTAGATTTGCACTTTCGAAATTAAAATCACTACTCAAAAATTTCTAGAATATAATTTTAATGGGTCTACAACTGAAGATAATATATAGATGGGGATTAGGGCTGAACGAAAATACTGTGCAGTAATAAAATCTACTAAAATACCAGGTCAATAGTTTACCGCTTCAAAATAAAAGTCGGCTCAGAAATATTGTCGTATTTAAAAACATAGTTCGAAAAATGCAGTGTTTTCTGACCCAAAAATATAAGTGTTTACACCACAAAGCCAAGCCCGAGCCCGAGTCCGAGCCCGAACCGAACCGAACCGGGCTAGGTCGGGTCGGATCGAGTTGAGTCGAGTCGGTCGGTCGCGCGTGCGTGTGTGGTGGTCATGATGCATGGCCTCCCTCCTCACAACAAAGCATGTATTGGGAGCCCAAGGCCCCAACATGATTTCTCAGAAACAAGTATAAATACTTGCCTCTTCCGTATAATCCCATGATATGGGACTATTCAATAAAGGAGCCATTCACATACTTGTCTCAATATTTTAATAATTCACCCAATATTTCCAACAATCCCCCACTTGAATTTTTAAAATATTATCGAGTAGTTTTCTAGAAACATAAGACTGTGCATAAACAAAGGTGTCATCCAACTTGAACCTTTGCATAGTGAATAAGATTCAGTTTTTACTAGAGTGACACGTAGTCTTGAACTCTATTCCTGACACCAAACCATACACAATCTTTTCTATAGTGCAATCAAATAAGCCTGTGCATTTATGGCCATGCACGTCTATCCCAGTTTAGTGAACACTCTAGAAGTTTTGCCCAAAACTCCATAAGAAACGGCCACTTTTCCACATTCACATAGGTGAGTTTATCAAGAGTACTCCACTCCAAATAGAGTATAGATCTCATTAAGAGTTATTATCAACTCATCCTCTAATCACTTTAGGAATACATGCTTCTTGGTTTATTAAATAGCATGGTCAACTCCTATCACTACACAACTTGTTTTTACCCATTGAACCTATTTCTTGGGATCTCCAATCATTTAGGTCGGGTTACCATTGTGCATGACTCAACAATCTAAGGGCAATAGTCCCATTCTTTTAGAATTATTAAGGACTTTCTTTCTGGTCAGTCCTTTCGTCAAAGGATCTGCCAAATTATCAACACTTCATATGTGATGTTTTCTAATAATACTGTGCATACGACTGTCATTTCTTACCGTTGTAATATCGGTATAGTTCTTCTTTCAACAGTCATCAAATTTTTTTCATCACTATAAATGTGATCTTCTTTTACAATATTGTGCTTACGACGTCGTCTTTTACCGTTGTAATAATGGTTCTATACTTTTTGCAATAGCCGCGGTACTATCGCAATCGATTACATCACTGGTGTCAGTTTTTCCCTTATCGGGATCTCAACTAGCAGATTTCTTTAGTTCTCTGCTTCTTCACTAGATGTGGCTAGTGCTATTATCTCAGTCACTATAGTATACTGAGGTAAGATATTCTGTTTCTTAGATTTCCCAAAAAACAGTTCTTCCAGCAATGCTAAAAATATAGCCACTCGTCGCAATCGAATCATCAGATAAAATATTTCAGTCTGTATCAGAATATCCTTCAAGTACAACTGAAAACTTTTCATAATGTAATCCAAGATTCATTGTTTATTTTAGGTATCTTATGACCCTCTTAGTAGCATGTTAATGCTCTATACTAGATCTACTGGTAAACTTGCACAATAATCCCATGACATAGGCAATGTCAGGTCTAGTACAATCAGTGGCATCCCCAAGAATGCCAATGATGCTCTCATAATCAGACTGTCTTACACCCTCACCAGTGTTCTTAAATAGCTTTACACTAGGATCATATGGTGTACATGCAAGTTTACAGTCAATATAATTGTATTTCTTTAGAGTCTTCTCAGTTTAATTGGATTGATCCAAAGAAAATCCCCTTTTTGACCTAGTAATCTTAATATCAGGGACTACACTCGCTTCACCTAGATCTTTCATATTAAAATTGGCACTTAATAAGGATTTGACTGAATTTATGGCATGAATGTTTGACCCAAAGATGAGTAGGTCATCTACATAAAGGCATATAATAGTGCAAATGTCATTCTCAGATTTGTAATAAATGCATTGTCACTTTCATTAACTTCAAAACCATGTGAAGTGATTAAGTTATCAAATTTTTCATGCCATTGTTTAGATACTTGTTTTAAACCATAAAATGATTTATCTAATTTGCATACTTTATGTTCTTGACCATGTACTAAAAATCCTTCAGGCTGGTCTATATAAATTTCTTCTTCTAATTCACCATTCAAAATTGTGGTTTTTACATCCATTTGGTGTATTCGTAAATTATGAATAGAAGCAAGTGAGATTAATACCCAAATGAATGTAATTCTAGTTACTAGTGAAAAAGTGTCAAAGAAACCTATATTTTCTTTTTGCTTAAAACCTTTAGCTACTAGTCGTGTTTTATATTTATCAATAGTGCCATCAGGTTTTAATTTTTAAGAACCCATTTACAGCCTATAGATTTACAACGGGGGTAAATCTTCCAAATGCCAAGTCTTATTGGATTCCAGAGAATCCATCTCATCATTTATAGGCTCTTGCCAAAGATTTGGCATCTAAAGAAGGTAAGGCCTCTTGGAGGTTTAAGGGATCCTCCTCTATAGCAAAAACACAAAAATTCGGACCAAAGTCTTTTACGGTTCTCGTTCTTTTACTTCTTCTAGGTTCAACTTCAGAATTTTCATTAAATTCTGTTCTAATAGGCATACTAGAAGTGCCCCCACAATTCCTTAATTTAAAAAAATTTGTTTCATAACAATCGACACCATTTGTTTCAATTATATTATGTGTATTTAGGTCATAAAGAAAAACTATATGCTTTGCTATTAATAGCATAGCCTATAAATACACATTTATATGCTCTACTAGCCAATTTTATTATCTTAGGGTTTGGAGCGCAAACATATGTTAAACAAACCCAAGTTCTAAAATATGACACGTTGGATTTATAATTCTTTTTAAAATTTCATAAGGTGAAATTTTATTCTTAGATTAAGGGATTATAAACATAACATAACATGCAGTCAATAAAATATCCCCCACCAATGTTTTGATGCACCAAAATTTAATAAAATGACAAATACTAATTCGATAAAGGTCCTATTCTTTTCAGCTTTACCGTTCATTTCAAGTGAATATGGTGCAGTTCTCTCATGTACTATACCATGTAATTTATAAAAGATCGGAACAAACTAAATTTATATTCTGTTCCTCTATCACTATGAATTCTTTTAATTCTATTTTTCCTCAATTTCAGTTTTTGAATCTAAGCATGTCAAATGCAACACATATTTCAGAATCACTGTTTGTCCAATTGTAAGCTTTATTTTCACATAACTAATCTCTACAGTTTTAGTGGTGTGAGGATCTCCCAACAACACTTTCTGATCATCAGCAGCCGTGTATATTATGAATATATCACGATCATAGCAGACATAGTGAGAAACACCAGTGTCTACCCACCAACCCTCTGTCCACCAACAAGGTGAATCAATCATAGCCGTAAGAGGCTCCTCAGTCAGGTTAGCCTGCAGTGCAAGACTTAGCATGTTCCGACACTATCGTGCCATATGATATGTTTTTCCACAGTTGTAATATAGAAGCAACTGTTCACAATCATTCTTTTTGGTTGGTCGCTGCTGTCCTTCATGGTTTCCTTATGGATTCCCATTCTATTCTCAACTGACTGGCTGTGGAGGCTTACTATTGCTTGAGATGTTAATATGTTTGAAAATTTATATTTTTCTTATAGAAAAATATACATAAACTTATAGACTAACATAATTATTCACATGTATGCAACAAAGGTGTTCTATATTCTATATGTTCACTTGTATGCAACAAAGGTGTTCTATATTCTGTATTTTCACTTGTATGCAATAAAAGTGTTCTATTTCTATCTGTTCGTACCAGATCTAACATTTTGACTTGATATCATACCTCAGTATGGTAACAACACTAACCAACTAGCACTGATTAGAAGTTAAGATAAGAGTAATATGGTACGCTGTTATGATATTAGATATCACATTCTTGTTACATGCACAATTAGAAAATCATAATTTCAAGTTATCAATGAACACCAAGGAATTTCTACTAATAGCAACTACCGTTTAAATTTCCACATATAAAAATGTTATTAAAATGGTTTAGTTGTATCAATACTCGATCTGAGCATTGTCGGTTGTTGCAAATTACCAGAAAACGTCAAACTAATTTTACATAGAAAATGGAAAATTTCAGCAAATAAATCTACAGATCCATTATACTAAAAAAGTACCGATTGTGATTCCCACAGCAACGGTCATGATCTGAGATCCGCGAAATGGTCCACCTCCTCTCATTAGCGGTTCTTTCAGATTTCGGATCTGCCTTCCCATTTGAGCTTGCGTACTTTTCCATCTGCTACAGCCGCCTGAAAATGATTTTAATGGAAGTGAGTGGGTTTCATTCGGCCTTGTTGCACCATGATGAGAACGAAGCTTTAGAAGCCGGATGCTTGGAAGTATGAATTCGGTAGTTCAGAGTTTTCCGGTTGCAGCCATTGTTTCAATGATCATCTTCAAATTGTTGGAAAACAATGGATGAGTCGCGGACTAGGTCGCTTTCTTGAAGATGATTCGGCGATCTGGTCGGTGGTGCAAAACCAGCTCGTACTTTCGCCGCCGCCTCTAGGATAAAACAACCTCTGAATTAATAACTGATTTGCTTTGCACTACAAATCAGTACAGATTTGCGCTTTCGAAATTAAATCACAGCTCAAAAATTTTTGGAATATAATTTTAATGGCATATGTAAGTTTTTTTTTTCCGGGATGTACGAAAATACTATGTAGTAATAAAATCTACTAAAATACCGGGTCAATATTACCGCTTCAAAATAAAAGTCGGCACATAAATATTTTCATATTTAAAAACATAGTTCGAAAATGCAGTGTTTTCTAACCCAAAAATATAAGTGTTTACACCAAAAAGCCAAGCCCAAGCCCGAACCGAACCGGGCCGGTCGCGCGCGCGTGTTTGGTGGTCATGATGCATGAGCTCCCTCCTCACAACAAAACATGTATTGGGAGCCCAAGGTCCCAACATGATTTCTTAGAAACAAGTATAAATACATGCCACTTCCATATAATCCCATGATATGGGACTATTCAATAAAGGAGCCATTCACACACTTATCTCAATATTTTAATAATTCACCCAATATTTCCAACAATATATACATATACATATATATATATATATATAGAAGCGATCAAGAGCACCCCAAATAGTCCAGCACCCCTTTAGCCCCCCTGATTTCGACCACACAATCTCCTTTCTCTCTGCCGAAATAAATATTTCAACTTCATTACATCCAACAACAAGCTTTAATAGGTTTATCAAAATTCCAAAGAAACGTTTGGATAATCAAATTATTTAACTTTAAATGTTTCTGCTACTCTGATTTGAAGAAGAATTTCCACTTACACAATTCATACCTTCTATAAGTTCAAATTTAATGCCTCAAATTTCTTTGGAAAGAAAAAGATAATTTGAACTTTATTACTACTTTTGCAAGCAACATTTTCGACAGTAACCATCTCTTTTGAACTTTCTAATATGGAACCGTGTTTGCTCTCAAAATAAAGTGTAAAATGCTTTGCTCTCAGCAATTGTCAAATTTTAAAACCCAAGAGTCGTAAATGAAAAGTCATACGGTAAAATATAAACGATTTGGTTTGCTTTCATACCAGATCCATGCTGGAAAACCCTTATTTTAATTACAGTTTACATTTTAGCTTAACCCTAGGTATCTCCTCCGACGAAACGGTTGACAGCTTGATTTACCATGGCAGGCAATTACGATCTTCAACGTCCCGTCGTCCCCAATTAAAGTTTTCTCCGGCTTTGGTTCAGATCGACAAATCTTCTCACTGTTCTTCCTATTAATGATAATAAGAATTTCTACTGCTTTGTTTGCATAAGATCTTCAAACAATACGGATTAGGTAAGTACATTTACTATAAAATTATTGTCGACTCTTACCATGTTACTTTGGTTGACAGTATTATTTACAACCTGCTACATACAAAAATTTAAGTGTATGTTTATATAGTGATGATCTTTTATATGATTTTCAAAGCAACAATAATTTAAAAATAGTTATTGCATTTGAAAGAAAAAACTTTGATTATATTATCAAAGTGTGTGATTTAAATTTTACAACAAAAATGATGTTATTATGTTAAAGAAGGTTGCTTATTTCTGTAGCAACAAACTTTACTATCCTTGTTTTTTTTCTAAATCAAATCGAAATCCCACTTTGCATAAGCCTGTACCAAGCAGTGGTGTTTGCTGATTAAAGATAGGTTATAAAATAACTATAAAACTATGATAGATGGTCTAACATAATGAATTTTGTCCATTAATCTAAATTTTCGATGTTAAGAGTCAATCCTTTTAAACGTATATTCCTCTTGAGTTGGTTATGGTCAATAAGTGATCCAGACATTGTGATGAGTCTGGCTAAAAGGAAACATCCTATCTTGGTAAAATATTCACTAATATCAGGTTCCTGTTAGAAATCTGCTATTAGAAACTACAATAAAACGTTTCATTTACCTTTAACGTTATGTGGTTTCTAATCTTAATATGACCCTATTAATTGGGTCATAAATGGAACGTTTCATTTTCCGTTATGCATTTTCTAATCTTAATGTGACCCGATTAATTAGGACATAAATAGACCGTTTATATTTAGAATGTTAGGTCTGTGATTAATTTTAAGCGTTGAATCGGTATATGATGGACGTACCAGATTTAGAGTTAAATGTTTAAAGGATTGAGTCTTTTCTCTCCCTAGTTAAGTCAAGAGTTGTATTCTTCTCCATCAAGAAACACATAAGGAAATAGGTTAAGAGAGAGAAACTAAATTCTGAGAAGAAGAGTAAACATTAGAAGTCAAAGAAAGAAGATGACAACCATTACATCTTCTGCTGTTAATCAAGGTACGTCATCTTAATTCCTATACAATAGATCATATTAAGTTTCTCCCTTTTGTTTGTGAAATATTCGGTATTAGTGGTCCTAGGACTATTCGATTGAATTATACATTCTTAATCATGAAAGATCGCATAATAAAGAAAATTCTAACATTTCCTTCTACTTGGTCACTTCCTCCGGTCTATACTTTTATATTATATATAATGTTAGAAAAGTACATGGTTTAATTCGATGAGTCAACCTATGGTAACTAAGTAATATTAGTACCATGAATTGAGGTATGTCTCCTTACATTTTGTCCTCCATGCCTCATCTTTTATAGTTTTACTCACTACGTGTTTGATTTTCTTCGATCATATGTCGATATTAAATGAATGAGAAAATTATGTCTGAGGAGCATTTATAGTTAGGCTATGTAAATAAGAATTAATCACTAGGTATAGCTCTGTAATTTTTTACATCTCTTTTATGGAATTTATCTTTGTGGTTGTGTGACATCTTCCATGCTCCATCAGCATTCATCATATTATGTCACAGGCTGATATATGATTTTGATGTTAGCATGCTCCATCTGGACATGTAAGAATATTAACAAGTATTTAAGGTGGTGCGATTGTTATCATGAATTCAAATATATTCCAATATATAAAAGATATGTTCACATCGTTGTACGGATGAAAAGTTTTATCCTATATTTTATAGCCTCGAAAAAATGTAAGTAGTGCACTTCAAATATATGTATTCTAATGAGACTAAGAGTGTGTTTGCGGTAGTGGAAAACAAGGTAATTTAATGGGGTATTTGAAAGGGGTAGAAGTTTAAACGAGGCCAGCACTTGCGGCATCAAATGATGCAATTTAATGGAGTAGTTAAGGGAAAAAACAAGATAATTAAGGAGGAAAATAAAAAATTAAAGGTTAAGCGGTTTTAGAAAGGGGGAATAAAAAATAATAATAGCTAGCATTGGACATGCTTAAGGCCCCGTTAACTAAATTGGAAATTTACCTATTTGGGTATCAGATGCGTTAGACGTCTAAAATACGAACTAGCAAAAATCATGCTCGACACCATAAAAAGTTTTTTTTTTGCAAGAAAACGTTAGTTTGCTACATGTTTTTTCTTCAACGACCATTCATTTTAGGAATTTTTCTCCAGTATCATTTATCCATATTCTAAGATGTCTTAACACATCTTTTTTGTCCGTTTTATGTTGAAGAGAAGATATATGGCTCCTCCATCTTAACTACACTTGCAAATCACACAACTACTCTCTTTTTCTTACAACATTACAAAAACATAATGTTGTTCCAATATTTCCATTGTACTCAGAAATGGTTCATTATATTGCACTATCAGACGATTCTCAACTAGATGAGTTGGATGGGCCAAATCCAGCCTGATTGACCCCCATAAACACCCCCAATGGGTAAAAACATAACAATAACAATGTGGGGTTGTTGTGTGTCCTTAGCTAACTTTCATATAGCCGGTTAAGGAAATGGTGTGGATTACGATCCATAGCTATTGGATTGTCCACACCGTAAACATGACTAGCTTTATAAAAATCGGTCATGATTGCCTCATTTGGGGCATAACCGGCTTTTTAAAAGCTGGTGACCCTTAGCTGATCAAATAAAAGCCTGTTAAAGGAAGGTTTACCAAGAAACTATTCAGTTGCTTTGACATCTTGGAAGGTTGCCAAAGCAACCCTTGGCATCCAACCGACCCCCTATTGAGAGTCAATTGGATCCCAACCCAACCTAGGGTTGGGAATACCCTCAGGCATTTTTTCATCCTTAAATGTGACACATGGCTTCTAAAATACACCATAACTATTGACGTCTTCCTAATTAGTCATCTCCCAAAAACATGAAGCATGCATATTCACAATCTATGCATATAACGATTGTGGTGTATGCAACTAGCCAGTGTTTCTCTTTGTTTATGTCATGTTCCAAGATATATTCTCCCCTTGGTTAGAGTATTATTCCCATCATGATTATTATGAGTAGATTGAGATGATTTTCCATAAATTCCACATGGGCTAATCAAAGCATTGTCATCCTCACAAAGTAGCATACTTCAATCAGTATATGTAGGCACCAATATTTTTGATATTTCACGACTGAATGAGACATATGAGGCTATCTTTTTTTTTTTAACTCAAAACATACTTCCTTCTAGTGAGAAAGTTCAAATGATATCTGCATCTAATCCAATCTAAAATAGAACTATGTTGGCGTGCATCCATATCTTTTTTCTTATTCGTGGGCTTGCATTTTGAGACATTACAAGACCATATGGCTATTCCAATGGCTTGGAGCCGTTGGCGGCCGTTAGAAGCCGTTGGAATATAGTCAACAAATTTTAAGGATTTCCAATGGGTCCAACTAAGACTTTCCAATGGCATTTCCAATGGCCTCCAACAACTGAAAGTCATTGGAATTTGTTAGAAATACATGACCAATAAGCCATTGGAAACCGTTGTCGACTGTTGGAAATCTGGGTTTTTTATAACAGCAAGCCTATTAACCTTATAGCCACACCATTTTTATTCCATTCCATTTCTAATATATTCCACAAATATATAACACATATATATCAATAACAATATAAACAATCAACATAAATCAATTAAACACTAATATAAACAAAAAGAACCATCCAAACATAAAAAACCAACTCATCAATGTCACATGTCAACAAACCTAGTACGTACCATCAAAATATATCCAAAATATCAACCTCACGCAGTCCAAACCAACATACACAACATCAAAACATAATCCTCATCATCTCCAATTCGATATATACATCGTGCAACGTGCAAAAACAAACACAAAAAATCTTCCTCAAACATCTTCATCGTTTTTGGGAGCACTAGACGACGAAGGAAAGGAACCATATTGTTACACATACTCCACTAGCTTTTGATTCAACTGCTCCATCTGTATAGCTTGAAGACGATTCTGCTGCTGCAGCTGCTCAATCATTGTTCTAGGCTATTTTATTTCTGCTTCCTCTTGGACATTTTGAGCTGCTCGAGCCCACAAATAGAATGAATAGCAATAGGGTTATCAGTACATGCAAAATAGTATCAAAATTTGCTTTAACCATGTTGAGTCATTCCAGTCATTTACATACCTTATCACTTTATTTCTAATTGGGTTTATAGCGAATAAATATTATAACATTAAATATCTACATGCTAAATTGTTGCATATATGCAAAAGAATTAATTACTGCTTGGTTCCCATAGCCATAATTTCTACTCCACTGTGTCAGATCCATAACAACGTCTAATATGTTATCTTCCTCCTCTCGCGTCAACTCGCGACCAGATTCCTCAAGCGCATGAGCCCATGCCTCTCGAAACTTTTCCTATAATCCAAAAAACAATTACAATTGAAATACAGTGTAATGTTACTTTTATTTTACATAGCTAGTGATTAATAGACTTATCAATATGAGTAATAGAATTTAAAATACGCATACGTATGCACTAGTTGCCGTTTCCTGATCACCCTACTGATATGTGATTTTTCCAGCCTCATCTACTTGCCTTGATGCATGGGTATGAGAAGGTACGTCCATGTAGGACACGGGATGTCCATGAGCTCGTTCCTGCAATTGATAATTTAGATAATTCAATTCCATATAGCTAATTACTTAACTGATCAATTCAAAAATTAAATGTAATAACTGACAAATTTACCAAGTCCTTGCGGTGATGCTAGAAAGACATAGACCCTCCACGATGAGTTACTGGATTCTTGCTCTTGTTTATTAAGTTCCTTGCTGACTCCGCCTGCGAATTTACATTGTATAATTATTTAATAATGTCCAAAAAATTAATGAGATTCATCGTAGATTTGCCTTGAATTTTTTAGTGTTCCACCAATCAACCCACTTTTCCCATATAGTCGCATTTATCCACTTTGGTTTCTTCTCCAATTTTTTTATCTTGGAAATTTTCTCCCTACAGTACTTAGCGACCTTTAAGTTCCAATGTCACTGAGCTAGGTTGACGTCAGCCTCCTGCAGATCTACTTCATTTTATATAATGAGAAAATATTACTAATTATTTATTTGTACTTAATCATTTTGTAAAACAGTATAAACTTACAAGAATATCTTGCTAAATGGCCTCTCTAATGATGTCGGGGATCTTGCTCCACTTAGGCCGAAAATATCTCATCCTAGCCATATATGCATTCTTGGAAATGTTCAGAACCACTCCCAATGGTTTCAACTCGAACCCTCTATGTCAAATATAAAATAGAACTTTAAACAATTAAAGACATATCATGTACAAAAATTAAATTGTAATGCTGCTAATTTTGATACTTATGCATGATTAGCCTTAGGCTGCAAGTAAACAACTAGACGAGCTGTTAGCTTGTCATTACTCACATCAATCTACTAGGAAGAGCTACGTCGCCAAGAGCCAGACATAGTACCTGCCATATACACACGTATATATACAGTTTATAATAATTATGATATGATGAACCAATAAAAAATGTAACACATGTTGTGTGTGTGAGTATACACTTGTTGTCATTAAAATTGTATAACTTGGATATATGCAATATTAATCAGTGAAAAATGTAACGTGAATAATATTAAAAATTACCGGATATAACAGCCCTCGTTGTTTTCTGATTCAGACTCAGTTTCGTATTCTATATCATTTTCCTCTACACTCTCCAGTGCCTTGACTAATAGATTTTTCTCATCATTTAAAGGTCCGAAATCAGTTTGATTGTCTGTAATTTCTATTTCAACATTTTTCTCTAGATCTGTTTGATAGGTTTGTTCGTTTGAAATATTCTTTCCATCGAATGTAAACCTTGCCTTGGTTTAAAAAATCATAGACCAAGCTGCTTTATCTCTTTTTAGAGATGCATAAAAGGCTTAATAAGCTTGTAGGGCTTATTTGGCTAGTACAAAAGAGTCGTACTTTTGATAATGCGAGGTATGTTTTATTTCTATAAGATTATAATTTGGGTGCATAATAATATCAAAACCTGAAAAATTGTTGAAATAGTTGCATCTAAACAGATAAACATCCAACGCGGGTCTTATAAACCATGTCAATTACACAATGTGAGTTAACATGCCATAAAAATCATTTATATGATTATTAGGATCATCATTGCCTTTAACAAATACACTGGTATTATTTGTTAATTTTTCAGCACCGTATTCTTTGGGGTTGAATTTTTATCCGTTAACGAAAAATATTGGATACGTTTAAGTGTTTCTTCTTGATCCAAATGCCAAATTTTTTAGTCCTTCATCGAGCACATGATTTGTGGGATTTGAAACGTGGTTCAAAAACCAAGTACTGTAATCTTTGCTTAAACAGCCGCTTGGATTTTGTGATTCATAAATACTGCAAATACAAACATAATATATTGCTTTATTATTTATTTACGCATGTAGTTTTAAATTTAACAAATCTTATAATGTCATAATTACCGAAAAAATGGTGCAACATCAGGACAATTAAGAAGAATATATGTGTATGCTACATTGTAATATAAAACATCTAGTCATACTTCCACACATTTTCCAGCATGTCGGCCACGTTGTTTAAAAATAGATAACATTGCTTCAGAAGAAGAATCTTATTCAATGGCTCATCATTATGCGTAACACTTTCAAATAATAAGTTCACATGATCATTGAAATAATGAGAGAAAAAGAACAAAGCTTCTTCTTCGATATATGATTTGCAAGCGGAGCCTTCAACTCAAGGTTTTTGTCTCACTTTTTCTATAAATGATTTAAGTACATAATAAAAAGTATTTGGGTTCAATAATAAATTTTATTTATAATTAAGTTAACATCTGTATACTCACTATAGTAACATACCTTTTGAATGGATATATCCTATAACACCCCAAAATCTTAACAACACTAAAGAGGACAAATTAAAGAATAATTAATTTAATATTCAGAATTAGGGGAAATAGACTACACCATTGCATCCGTCTCGAAATTCTGGTCAAGATAGACAATTGATTTGCGTAAAACAATCACAGTATGAAGAAGTTATGAAGCTTTGAAGTTTGTATTTGCAAAGAGAATTATATGTATACAAACAAATTAAAAAATATATATGTAAAAAAATTCATAACAACAAATCGGGAGGGGGAATACCCGAACCTCCCTATTTTGGGTCGACCCGAGACCCGCTGGGTCGACCTAGGGGTCGAACCAGGGTGTTTGTGGGTTGACACCAGGGTCGACCACGGGGTCGACACCCTGACCCCCCTAGGCAGATCTGGGCAGATTCGATTTTTTGAACGTGGACTCTTTTACTGACCTGGTTCGTTGCTTCTAGGCTATAAAAATGACCCTAAATCTAGGTTTTATTCATCTGAAAAATAATGGTGACGGCGGGGCTCTGCTGCAACGAAATTAAATAGCCTATTCTTCTCTAAAATCAATTCAAAGAAGATTATACATATTTAAAGATTGCTACAACAAAATCAACGTGTCCTTCTCAGTTTTTTGGATTCATTTTATTAGATCTATTCACTGTGAGTTTATGTTATTTTTAGATCTAAATATTTGATTGGCAATCTTGATATGTATATAAAAATTGGATCTTGAATCATTTCCTAAATCAATCGTATTATGACATATTCACTAGATCTATTCTTATATGTTTATATCGCCATCATGCCAAATTTTGTCATAATATGCTTATTCAGTTTTTATGCATGTTTCTATCAACTAATTATTGATTCTTTAATATGCCTACTTTTGACTCTCTTCTCTCCCTCTTTTCCCTTTTTTTTATATAGCCAGGCTACCTTCGAGCCTTGACCTAACGCTGAAATATGCGAATGTGAAAAATTGGGAATCGTTGGGATAAACATGAATTTGGGAATACCTTGTATTGAAACATGTGAATATTGAATTGGGGCATAAATTGGAACATATGTGAATATTGAATTGGGGCATAAATTGGAACATAGGTGAATATTGAATCAGGGCATAAATTGGAACATATGTGAATATTGAAATTGGGCATAAATTGTAATTTATTTATGAAATAGGAAAAAGGGCATATTAGCCATAATGTTACATGAATTGAAAAGGTGCATGGGAAAACCTATAATTGAAATAGGGTAATTGCTAATATGAATATGCCTAAAAATTTGGAATAGTAATAACGCTTAGACACGAGGATAGATTACGTTTGTGGTATAAGTCTGCCCGGAGCCGCCCGGTATATACAACAACCACAAGTGGCTAATCTATTGTGAGGGGTATAATGCGAAACGACACCTCGACATGAGGTTAAGTCTAATTTTTTGGTTTAAGTCTTCTCGGAGCTGCCGGCATATCCAGTAGCCATAAGTGATTGGCTTAATGTGAGAGGTCTGGTGTATTAACATGTACAAATGAAAAGATAATGACAACATGTTAAATTGAAATACTTAACCGGTTTGAATGTGAAAAGGGGTAATATATGAACCCAACAAATGGAAAAAAGGGTTAAGTAAATTTATATGAATCGATGGGGTTAAGTAAATTTGAAATCTGTGGGGTTAAGTAAACCTGTTAAGTTTCTGTGGGGTTAAGTAAACCTGTTAAGTTTGTGGGGTTAAGTAAACTTGTTAAGTCTATGGGGTTAAGTAAACCTGTTAAGTTCCTGCGGGGCTAAGTAAACCTGTTAAATTTTTGGGGTTAAGTAAACCTGTTAAGTTGTGGGTTTAAGTAAACCTATTAAGTTTCTGTGGGGTTAAGTAAACCTGTTAAATTTGTGGGGTTAAGTAAACCTATTAAGTCTGTAGGGTTAAGTAAACCTAATAAGTCCATGGGGGTTATACGAACCTGTTAATCTAAATGACTTAACCTGTTACATCTGTGGAGGTTATATAGGGACTTGTTAACATGTAAAGTTTAACCCGTAAATCTGTAGGGCGTTATGCGAATCTGTTAAGTCCATTAGGCATAACCTATCAAAATCCTAGTTAATTGGGGAAACAAGATCTGTGGCGGTTGGCTTGTGTCATTTGTTGTGTGGGACCCATATTAGTTAGTAACTCATTCTGGTATTAAAAGGGGGACCCCGCACTAGGTAAGGGTCAGGGCACGTGTAACAACCCGGAAAATCAAAGCCAATTTTTTTTTTTTTTTGGCTATTTTATTGAATTTTGAATAGTTGAATTAATTTATTTTAAATAATAACGATTTAAAATTTACTTAAATCGATGTTAGAACGAATATATTTATTTTAATTATAAAAGGAGTTAGAAATAGCGCAGCAGTTTGAAAATTTGAATTTGAACTTTGACTGAGTGTACAGGATGCAAAATAAATCGGATTTTAGTGAGACCAAAAATATTAGAATCTTTTTAATAATATCTTTCCAAAGAATCCGAAATATTGAAATTTCGTCGCGGGAATCAAAAGTTACGGCCACTTGAATATTCAGAATAGTCGCTATGGAATTTATATATATTTTAATATAAAATATAACCATTTTGCAAACGACCTCGTTTTCGATGAAACCACCTTGGTTGGATCCGGAATGCCAAATTATTGCATTTCCAATTTTCATAATTTCGGAATTTATATGTGAGCGTGGCAAAAGAAAACGTGTTTTGTCAATTTTAGTCAATTTGGATCGACCAGAAAGTGACCATTTTTCAAATGGTCTTCAAATTCGATGAAATTAATTTTTTTAGGACCGTATCGTCAAAACATAGCCAGATTTTGTTTTCGGGAATTTTGGAGTCAATACGTGGCCCCGGTAATTTAAAATATAGCTCAAAATTAATATAAATTGATTTATATTTTAATTTCGATGAAAAATGATCGAAACAGTCGAATTGGCTTACCAGACATATCTCATTGTGTCCGGAATAGGGGTAATTAGCTAGGGGCGACAGTCGTTGGGATTCGTTTGGAGTTCAAGGTGCTAAATTAGTATTATTTGGATTAAGTTGAATTAAATAAATAAATAAAATAGAAATACTATATAAATACACCGTATTGTACTACCTATTTCTTCCAAACCCTAATCTAATTCTTTATAGCCGCCACTGAAAAATCCTCCAACAGTAAAATCGTGAGGCTTGAAAAATTGAAATCAATTCATAGCAAAATCCATAAACCATAAACCAAACTTTGTTGTGCTTGTTATCAAAAGAACTTCTACCTCATAACCCACTTGCTCGGTGCGACGCATCATTTCTGGTGCTTCACTGTAGCTGTGCTAGATGATCGGAAGTAGCGATATGGTACGTGGGTGCGGATTTGTGGTAGACGGGATGGAATCGAAGAGGACGGAGAGGGAAGAATTATGGTACTTTTGTTGGAACTTATTATGGAGTAGGAATTGAGCTTGGATTTATCAAAAGTAGTGGCAATGGTTTCAAAGAAGTGCGGTTGTCTGAGAAGATGATAAGGAGGCGTTTAGGCCGTGTTAACAAGGGTAATTAAGGGCTTAATTGAAAACTTAGTTAACTATATTTAATTTAATTTGTATACAAACCAGTGTAATTTATAACTTCTTCAAATGATTACAGAAATTAACAAATTTAGATCCGCTGGAATCGCAGAAAAGAGATCAACATTTCTGAATAGACTGAACGTATTTGGGACTTTCTACAAAATCCAGAAGGAGTAAAATCAACTGTGAGATTTCTCGATTTAAATATATATATATATATACACACACACATTTAAATTGAATTTGATTGTGATATGATATATATGCTACATAAAACACATATAAGCGTTGTGAAAAATTGAAACTGATTTACTTTGGTTGTGATGAATTGTCAGATAAAAATATATGTTGTTCGTTAAGATATTGTCTTTACCATTTTAGTCTAGAACGAAAATATTCATTTATTAATTTTATTTTGTTAGCAAAAAATATTCATTATTGAAATAAAACATTTCAACAATAAAAAAATTACATTTGCATTACATATAGTGACCATTAAAATTATCCATTGTTTGGGGTAAAAATATCTTAGTAATAAAAAATACATTTTTATTGCGTTTGTAGAAATGATGACAAATATTTATTGTTTAAATGGAATAAGATTACAATAAAAATTATATTTTTTTACGTATATAAGATGATCGTATTTTATAAATAAATATGTCATTTATATAGAAAACATATTTCATAAGTAAATAATGTCATTTATGTAGAAAACATATTTTATGAATAAACATGTCATGTGAGAAATTCTACTTTTTAATATATAATTAAAATCAGCTAATCATAATTGTGGCAATACCCATACGTTGTAATATCCTATTGACTGTCGTACATGATTTGATCTGGAAGTGATATTGTTATGTAGATCTATCGATTTGAGAATTGTCATGTTTAACAAATTATAATTGTTAAATTATAATTGTCATGTTTAACAAATTAGAATTTTCATGTTTAACAAATTAGAATTGTTAAATGATGTTAACGATAAAATTTACATTTTATCGTACATGTAGAAAAGATTATAAATGTTCATTTGTTTGAAATGAAATTATGTTAATGATAAAATTTACATTTTTATCATATATGTAGAAAAGATTATAAATGTTCATTTGTTCGAAATGAAATTATGTTAACGATAAAATTTACATTTTTATCGTATATGTAGAAAGGATTAAAAATGTTCATTTGTTTGGGATGAAGATATGTTAACAGTAAATATTCACATTTTTATTGTATATAAGAAAAGAGTAAAAAATGATCATTTTAGAAAATAAAAATATGTTAAGAATAAAAAAAACATTTTTATTGTATAAATAGTATATGTAAAAATGATCATTATTTTGAAATAGAGATACGTTAAAAAATAAATATTCACATTTATTTGTTATATTAAAGATTGAAATTTGTGTACAAATAAATATTAACTTTTATTTGTTATGTTAAAGACTGTAGTTTGGATACAAATAAAAATTTCCTTTTTATTTGTCATTCACAACATAGAAAATGTCATGAAAATAAATACTTCTTTTTATATGACATTAGAAATGTAGACATGTTATGTAAAATCTCTTTTTATTTGTCATTAGAGAACATAAGAAAGTGTTATGTAAATAATACTTCTTTTATTTTGTCATTAGAATTATATAACATTCAGGCAGACAAAATTATCTTTTATTTTGTCATTAGAATTATATAACATGTCATGCAGACAAAATTATCTTTTATTTTGTCATTAGAATTATATAACAAGTTATGTCGACAAAATTATCTTCTATTTTGTCATTAGAATTATATAACATGTTATGTCGAAAAAATTATCTTCTATTTTGTCATTAGAATTATATAACATGTTATGTCACAAAATTATCTTTTATTTTGTTATTAGAATTATATAACATGTCAGGCAGACAAAATTATCTTTTATTTTGTTATTAGAACTGTATAACTTGTCATGCAGACAAAATTATCTTTTATTTTGTCATTAGAATTATATAACGTGTCAGGTAGACAAAATTATCTTTTTATGTTGTCATTAGAAAATATAGAACATGTTCAACATAGAAAATGTTACGACAATAAAAATCTTTCTTTTTATTTGTCATAAGCAACATAGAAAATATGTTTATAATAAAAATTCTCTTTTTATTGTATATGTAAAACATGAAATGTGATTGAACCAAATACACTTGGTTGCTGATATTGATTGTGATGGACTAACTGTTTGGATTGTGCTCGACCAGTTTATGAGCAAATATGCTTTTACATTTTGCATTGGGTTGGGTAAAAAATATGTATGGTAACACCTTGTGAAACACTTCACGATTTAACTATAAGGTGTTTAGCAATGTTGTTTGTTTCAAAATTTTATAAATGATTTTGAGATGAATTTTCTTAAGTAAAAAGAAATGTTATTCCCGATTTTGGACAGCGAATGTTTTATAAAATAGAAAGGATTTCGAGGACTATACCCGATGATTTCGAAATGATTTGGAAGTAGACATCTATACAGATTTGTAAGTACTTGTGATTATTATGTTGTGAAAAGATTTTCCCTACTTCGGGCTATAAAATGATTTGGCCAGTCTGTGGCTGAAAATGCAGATGACCCGAAATTGACTAACAGTCTGAGGGCGTGCATGTCTTCCCCAATTGGTGGGATGGTGCATTGTCAGTGTAGCCGTTAGGTGCACACACGCGCGCGCGCACACACACACACACACACTTATATATATATATATATATATATATATATATATATATATATTGGTTCTGTTAGGGTGTGTACTACCATGTCCTAAGGGAACATAACCGATATTTGGTTTCATACTTGTTTGTATGTTTTGTTATGTTTTGGAATTCATATTTCAAATGTTTTGTTTTCAAATCCCGAAGTGAAATATACTTTGATAAAAAAAAATAGATATGTATATCAAATGATTTGAAATCAAAGAAATCAGGAAATAAATTCCAAAGAAATAATTTCTATAAAGTGAATTGGATTTTGAGATCTAAGTTTTGGGATTAAGCTTAAATGGGTAGATTAAGGAATTGCATGTTGATTGATGCATTGTAGATCCATATGTTTATCTATGGTTGATATTTATGCACTGGCAATCCAATGGAGTAAACCCATTCCGCATTAGCGGTATGGTCCTATAATTGACCTTATTATTAAATAGGTTAACTAAGATTTCTCATACCAGTCCCATGACTGACCTGTAGTTTGTTTCACTTGCAAACTCGGGTGCCCATATTTTTCACACGAGTAGTCGAGTAGCTTATTTTCAGATATATTAGACAGGATTCTGGATCGAAGCTTAAAGCTGTGGCCAGAGAAATGATAGTCTTCCGCTGCATCATGTTAAGTTTATTGTAATTTTTTCTTCTGCTGTATTTTATTCGATGTACTCTGATATATTTTGTACTCTGATGTAACATTAATATAATGTTTATAAAAGTTTTCTATTTTTTTTTATGTGTTGTATGCCAAAAGTTTGCGTATTCGGGTTTTTGAACGGTCTTAGTCGATTTTGCGATCGATTAGGTACGGGCGAAATCCATTTCGTTACAGTTGGTATCGGAGCTTTGGTTAACCCAAATCTTTGGGTTACAACTCGTTGGAACTGAACAAAAGACTCATTAGAGGTTAGAAATATCCTATAAAAGAATACTCAATAGAGATAGGATCAGCAGTATCCTAGAATGAGAAAACTCGTTAGGGATGGGTTAGTAATGCCCTAAAATGAGGTGAGAGTGACAAATTCATAATTAACGTATTTGTGATTATATATATAACCCGATCTTGGAAAATATGATTTTTGAATATATAAAAGTTATATATATTTGAAAAGTTAATCAAATAATAAAAATATCGAAATCAATAAAAAAATTGAAAGTTGAGTTAGTTAATTAAACAACTTTCAGCTCCATTCCTTTTCGAGGACGAAAAGGTTTTAAGTGGGGGAGATTGTAACAACCCTGAAAATCGGAGCCAATTTAAAATTTTTATTCTGGCTATTTTATTGAATTTTGAACAGTTGAAATAATTTATTTTAAATAATAACGATTAAAAATTAATTTAAATCGAAGTTAGAACGAATATATTTATTTTAATTATATAAGGAGTTGGAAATAGCGCGGAAGTTTGAAAATTTGAATTTGAACTTTGACTAACTGTACGGGATGCAAAATAAATTGGATTTTAGTGAAACCAAAAATATTAGAATCTGTTTAATAATATATTTCCAATAAATCCAAAAAATTAAAATTTCATAGCGAGAATCAAAAGTTATGGCCAGTTGAATATTCAGAATAGTCGCTATGGAATTATATATATATATATATATATATATATATATTAATATAAAATATAGCCATTTTGTAAACGATCTCCGTTTTCAACGAAACCACCCTGGTTGGATCCAGAATGCCAAATTATTGCATGATTCCAATTTTCATAATTTTTGGAATTTATATGTAAGCGTGGCAAAAGAAAATGTGTTTTGTCAATTTTAGTCAATTTGGATCGACCAGAAAGTGGCCATTTTTCAAACGGTCTCCAAATTCGATGAATTAATTTTGTTAGGACCGTATCATCAAATCATAGCTAGATTTATTTTTTAGGAATTTTTGGAGTCAGTATGTGGCCCCGGTAATTTAAAATATAGTTCAAAATTAATATAAATTGATTTACATTTTAATTTCGATGAAAACTGATCGAAACAGTCGAATTTGGCTTACCGGACATATCCCATTGTGTCCGGAACGGGGGTAATTAGCCAGGGGCGACAGTCGTTGGGATTCATTTGGAGTTCGAGGTGCTAAACTAGTATTATTTGGATTAAGTTGAATTAAATAAATTACTAAAATAGAAATACTATATAAATACACCGTATTGTACTACGTATTTTTCTAAACCCTAATCTAATTCTTCATAGCCGCCACTGAAAAATCCTCCAGCAGTAAAATCGTGAGGCTTTAAAAATTGAAATCAATTCATAAAAGAATCCATAAACCATAAACCAAGCTTTGTTATGCTCGTTATCAAAAGAACTTCCACCTCATAACCTACTTGCTCGGTGCGACGCATCATTTCCCGTGCTTCACTGTAGACGTGCCAGATGACCAAAAGTCGCGTTATGGTACGTGGTGCAGATTTTTGGTAGAGGGGATGGAATCGAAGAGGATGAAGAGGGAAGAATTATGGTATTTTTGTGGAACTTATTATGGAGTAGTAATTGAGCTTGGATTTATCAAAAGTAACGGCAATGGTTTCGAAGAAGTGCGGTTGTCTGAGAAGAAGATGAGGTGGCGTTTAAGCTGTATTAACAAGGGTAATTAAGGGCTTAATTGAAAACTTAGTTAATTATATTTAATTTAATGTGTATTCAAACTGGTATAATTTATATCTTCTTCAAATGATTACAGAAATTAAAAAATTTAGATCTGTTGGAATCGCAGAAAAGAGATCTACATTTCTGAATAGACTGGAACGTATTTGGGACTTTCTACGAAATCTAGAAGGAGTAAAATCAACTGTGAGATTTCTCAATTTAAATATATATATGTATATATATATATTTAAATTGAATTTGATTGTGATATGATATATATGCTATATAAAACACACATAGGCGTTGTGAAAAATTGAGACTGATTTACTTTGGTTGTGATGAATTGTCAGATCAAAATATATGTTGTTTGTTAAGATACTGTCTTTACCATTTTATTCTAGAACAAAAATATTCATTTGTTAATTTTATTTTTGTTAGTCAAAAATATTCATTGTTGAAATAAAACATTTCAACAATAAAAAATTACATTTGTATTACATATAGTGATCATTAAAATTATCCATTGTTTGGGCTAAAAATATGTTCGCAATAAAAATACATTTTTATTATGTTTGTAGAAATGATGACAAATATTTATTTTTTAAATGGAATAAGATTACAATATAAATTATATTTTTATTGTGTATATAAGATAATCATATTTCATAAATAAATATGTCATTTATATAGAAAACATATTTCGTAAGTAAATAATGTCATTTATGTAGAAAACTTATTTTATGAATAAACATGTCATGTGAGAAATTCTACTTTTTTATATATAATTAAAATCAATTAATCATGATTGTGGTATTACCCATATGGTGTAATATCCCATTGACTGTCATATGTGATTTGATGCGGAATTGATATTGTTATGTAGATCTATCGATTTGAGAATTGTCATGTTTAACAAACTAGAATTATTAAATTATAATTGTCATGATTAACAAATTAGAATTGTTAAATTATAATTGTCATGTTTAATAAATTAGAATTGTTAAATGATGTTGATGATAAAATTTACATTTTATCGTATATGTAGAAAAGATTATAAATGTTCATTTGTTTGAAATGAAATTATGTTAATGATAAAATTTACATTTTTATCGTATATGTAGAAAAGATTATAAATGTTCATTTGTTTGAAATGAAATTATGTTAACGATAAAATTTACATTTTTATCGTATATGTAGAAAGGATTAAAAATGTTCATTTATTTGGAATGAAGATATGTTAACAGTAACTATTCACATTTTTATTGTATAAAAGAAAAGAGTAAAAATGATCATTATAGAAAATAAAAATATGTTAAGAATAAAAACCACGTTTTTATTATATAAATAAAATATGTAAAAATGATCTTTGTTCTGAAATAGAGATATGTTAACGAATAAATATTCACATTTATTTGTTGTATTAAAGATTAAAATTTGTGTACAAATAAATATTCACTTTTATTTGTTATGTTAAAGATCATAATTTGTATACAAATAAAAATCTCCTTTTTATTTGTCATTCGCGACATAGAAAATGTCATGAAAATAAATACTTCTTTTTATATGACATTAGAAATGTAGAACATGTTATCTAAAACATCATTTTATTTGTCATTATAGAACATAAGAAAGTATTATATAAATAATACTTCTTTTATTTTGTTATTAGAATTATATAACATGTCAGGCAAACAAAATTATTTTTTATTTTGTCATTAGGATTATATAACATGTCATGTAGACTAAATTATCTTTTATTTTGTCATTAGAATTATATAACATGTTATTTCGACAAAATTATCTTCTATTTTGTCATTAGAATTATATAACATGTTATGTCGAAAAAATTATCTTCTATTTTGTCATTAGAATTATGTAACATGTTGTTTCGACAAAATTATCATTTATTTTGTTATTAGAATTATATAACATGTCAGGCAGACAAAATTATCTTTTGTTTTGTTATTAGAATTATATAACATGTCATGCAGATAAAATTATCTTTTATTTTGTCATTAGAATTATATAACATGTCAGGTAGACAAAATTATCTTTTTATGTTGTTATTAGAAAATATAGAACATGTTCAACATAGAAAATGTTATGACAATAAAAATCTTTCTTTTTGTTTGTCATAAGCAGCATAGAAAATATGTTTATAATAAAAATTCTCTTTTTATTGTATATGTAAAACATGAAATGTGATTGAACCAAATACACTTGGTTGCTGATATTGATTGTGATGGATTGACTGTTTGGATTGTGGTCGACCAGTTTATGAGCAAATATGCTTTTACATTTAGTATTGGGTTGGGTAAAAAATATGTATGCTAACACCTTGTGAAACACTTCACAATTTGACTAAAAGGTGTTTAGCGATGTTGTTTGTTTCAAATTTAATAAATAATTTTGAGATGAGTTTTCTTAAGTAAAAAAGAAATGTTATTCCTGATTTTGGATAGGGAATGTTTTACAAAATGTTTTATAAAACAGAAAAGAGTTTGAGGACTATACCCGATTATTTCGAAATTATTTGGATGCAGAAATCTATATAGATTTGGAAGTACTTGTGATTATTATGTTGTGAAATGATTTTCCCTACTTCAGGATATAAAATTATTTAGCAAGTTGTGGCTGAAAATGCGGGTGACCCGAAATTGACTAACAGTGTGAGGGCGGGCATGTCTTCCCCAATGGGTGGGATGGTGCATTGTCAGTGTAGCCGCTAGGTGCGCACATACGTACATACATACATACATACATACATACATACATACATACATATATATATATATATATACATACACACACACACACACACACACACATATATATATATATATATATATATATATATATATATAGGTTCGGTTAGGGTGCGTACTGCCCGGTCCTAAGGGAACATGGCCGATATTTGGTTTCATACTAGTTTGTATGTTTTGTTACGTTTTGGAATTCATATTTCCAAATATATTTTTTTCAAATCCCAAAGTGAAATCTACTTTGATATAAAAAAATAGATATGTATTTCAAATGATTTGAAATAAAAGAAATCGGGAAATAAATTCCAAAGAAATAATTTCTGTAAAGTGAATTGGATTTTGAGATCTAAGTATTGGCATTAAGCCTAAATGGGTAGATTAAGGAATTGCATGTTGATTGATGAATTGTAGATCCATATATTTATTTATGGTTAATTTTTATGCACTGGCAATCCAATGGAGTAAACCCGTTCCGCATTAGCGGCATGGTCATGTTATTGACCTTGTTATTAAATAGGTTAAGTAAGAATTCTCATACCAGTCCCATGACTGACATGTAGTTTGTTTCACTTGCAAACTCGGGTGCCATATTTTCCACACGGGCAGTCGAGTAGCTTATTTTGCAGATATATTAGGCAGGATTATGGATCGAAGCTTAAAGCTGTGGCCAGAGCAATGAAAGTCTTCCGCTGCATTGTGTTAAGTTTATTGTAATTTTATCTTCCGCTGTATTTTATTCGATGTACTCTGATATATTCTGTACTCTGACGTAACATTAATATAATGCTTATAAAAGTCTTCTGTTATTTGTTCTGATGTATTGTATGCCCAAAGTTAGCATATTCGGGTTTTTGAAAGGTCTTAGTCGATTTTGCGATCAATTAGGTTCGGACGTAATTCGTATCGTTACAGCACACCTACTGAACTAATTGTATGAGGTTCATCTGGGAGGAGGTGTGTACTGGCGCGTTTCAATGAACTCATGTGCGTGCATGAGTACGGCCTGCTTCTGGAAAAATAAGCCGTTGTAGTACCGGTAAATAGGCATGTTTCCTTCTGTAGGTTGCCACTTTAGGAAGTAATACACTCTACTATGGGGCCGACATAGGGTATTTATGGAATGGGGTGCCAATCGATTAGGGGTTAGTAATTAGGGTACATCTAGTACTGTCTGTTTCTGTGGAGTACCTGTATTTCTGTTGGGTTTAACACTCGTTATTTCTGTTTAGGTGCTAGTTAATTATGTTTGAGGTAAAACCCGTTACTAGAGTACACCTAAAACTGCCATTATGTTTCTATTGGGATCATCCTATTTCTGTTGGGTAATTAGGGAGTATGTAGTCCTGTTACATATATGTTATACTTGTATTGGTTGAGAGAAAAGTATTAGAGAAGTGTAACCTATTCTGTTCTAATCATTCTGTTTATCTTGCTCAGCCTCTTATACCTGTCTTATTACTGTTATCTATCTCTCCAGGTTATATGTCTATCATGATACTTTTATTTATTTACTTGCTAAAAGTAACTGGACTCGCCAGACTTTATGTCTGACCCTTTTTGTTTCCTATTCTTTCTTCCGTCCCCTCTCCCTCAAGTTCGTAGGATGGGAATTCCCAGGCTTAATCAGGACTCGGTTATCGTCTTGCTTGGAGCATCTTTTGAAGTATTGCTCAGTTTCTATATTTGATACTATGGCTTTGTCGCTTTTGGGGAATTCTGCTTTTTATGTATTTTCTATATTCTGATGGTATAAGACTGTAGTTTTTATATTATTGTAATGGGTTTTATGTAGTCTCGGACTTATGGTATTTTGGACCACGATGTTATGATTTATGTTTGAAATAAAAATTTAAATTCCAGTGTTGTTTTTATATCTATCATGTAACATTTTTTTTTGTTTACCTACAACGCTTCACAAAACTTAATGCATTACCTTAGCGAGTGACACTAACGGACGTAGGGTGTCACACATGGTATCTGAGCTGAAGGTTACCAGATCGAATAAAAAAATTTGAAAATTGTTTACAAAAATGTTTTAAAAGGAAGCATTTTCAAAAGAAAAGTTTGTTTTGAGAAACATAGTCTCCAAAGCCATATGTAATATCTTTCGATTCTCTGTTTGAGTCCCTTTTTTCTTTTCTTTTCAGCATGTCTAGGGAACCAAATATTCCTGAGGGCGTCACGATACCTTGCTGGTTCTGTAGGTATCTTGAGGCTACGACGCCTGCCGAGGGCCAAGGAAACATTCCTCCCCTGGCTGCACCCGTTGTTCCTTTTCCTCCTCCTCCGCGTGCTGATAATTTCTCTAAGATATGTAAAGACTTCCACACTATGGGCAGAAAGCCATTCAATGGAACTGAGACTTTCGTGGAGGCAAGGAATTGGCTTAAAGAAACGGATGATTTGTTTAGAATTTTTGAAGTGGAAGATCGTAGGAAGATTCAGCTAGCCACTTGGCTGCTGAAAGATGAGGCTTCATTCTAGTAGGAAGTGACGCAAGCAGGGCGTCTAGCGGATACTAGGGATGATTTCCGGTAGAGATTCGAAATGAAGTTTCTTTCTCAAGCCGAGCAAAGCATGCAGATGGAGAGGTTTCTGGCACTCAAGTAAGGATCATGACCGTTAAAGAGTATGTTAACAAGTTCAACCAACTAGCATGGTTTGGATTGGAACGAGTGGATACCGCACATAAGAAAGCTTTCCAGTTTGCTAAAGGACTGAATGAACCCCTCCATGGGTTGCCTATGTCCCATATTCCTATGGGAGCAACTTTTGAAAATCTCTTTGACATAGCATTGATGCATGAGGAAGATAAAGCTAAAAAGAAAGAAGCTAAGGTTGAGGAAACACAAAAAAAAATGTGTGGCCCAAGAAAGAACAACAATAAGAGGGCGGAAATAATGACAAAGGTCAAGGCAAAAAGAAATATCATGGTTGCGGGAACGTTGGTCATTTGGTCAAAGACTATAGAAAAAGGAAGAATGATTGCTTCAACTGTGGTGAAGTTGGACACTATACTAGGGAGTCCCTAAAGAAGCAAGGGCAGGGCCAAAGGGCTGGATCCATTGGAGAGCAAGTGCATGCTCTCGTGACTGATGTACCAGACAAAGGTATGAAAGTTTCTATTGAAGGTTTGATTTCTCTTTCCGATCGTCTAGTTAGGACTCTTTTTGATTCTGGCGCTTCTCACTTTTTTTATATCTGATTCTATTGTTGAGTCTCTGCACCTTAGTACTAGTTTGATTTAGGATCTTGTTGTTGCCTCAAATCTTATTTGTTGTATGGCTCATCTGTTTATGACTTGTCGGGGTTTGAGAGTATCTATTTTGGGGTGTCGAGTTTGAGCATGACGCATATGTACTGGGTTTTATAGGATACTGTTTTACTACAAGGATGGGTTGGCTAGCCATGTATGGTGCCATTCTAGATTGTTAGAGGAGGGTCGTTAAGAGGGCTCTCGAGATTTCTAGTGGCAAAAGAGGGTCTAGCATGTTTAGTTTCCTAGAGTCACTTGATGCATATATCGATGATCTACGATCTGTACTAGTAGTCTGTGAGTATTCTGATGTTTTGAGGAGGTTTGGGGTTTGCCTTGTGGGCACGAGATTGATTTTTGTATATACTCGGTGGACAATACAAAGCCAGTTGCATTGCCTGTGCGCCACATCGCTCCAAGAGAAAAGGAGGGATCTTAGTAAGCAAGTAGGGGAGCAATGTGAGAAAGGGTTTATTAGGCGAAGCATATCTGAAAAGTGGTGCTCCGGTAATATTGGCCATTAAGGCGTACAACTCGCTTCGCATATGTGTGGATAATCATGATGTTTTTCGTCATTTCTTATTTATGGAAGTATCTGCACGATACAGCAGAGGTAGTTGAGCCGAACGTACTTAAGGAAGTAGAGGTAGAAAGGGAGACGACAATTAGAGGAGTTCCTACCATATACTTGGATCAGAGGTTAAGAAACTGCACAATATAGGGGTTAAGTTAATAAAAGTGCAATGGAGAGAATACAACGAGGATGCGACTTGGGAGACTGAAGACAAGGATCGCACTTCATACCCGTTCCTTTTTAGGACTATGTTCTTAACATCTTTTTCCAAGCTTTTATTCATACATGCTTCTGTCATTCGTGTGTATCCTATCGATCGAATCTTCGACCTTTGGAAAGTAATCCCATGGTTGCAAACATGTGTTTGAGATATGTTATGTTTGATGGACGCAAGTTTTTGCTAGTAGTTGCTTATGGATGCATATACACACACATTAGGCACTAGATCGGCTCAATCGCTCTCATACTGCAATGGATATGTGTGCATTTTACTTCTTTTGATGGATGAAAATGGATGTATCGTTGTATGGATGTTGCAATTTGGATGGATGATTGTGCACACATATAGAACTTACAAGTTATAATAGGATTGTTTGCATACATGTTGGATTCAAGGCACTAACATACATTGCATTAAGGAGGTCGACTGAATCAGTATACCTCCTGATCTTCGCATTAGTATTGGGACATAGATACACACCTTCACATATGTTCATATAAGAATTAAGAAATCTTCTAAGGATAATGGATGCCTGCGATTGGTGGATGAGTAGATGGATGTGGATGTTAGGATATACATTCTTCTTAACTTGGAGATTTCGGGGACGTAATCCTTTAAGTAGGAGAGAATGTAACACCCCGAAATTTTAACAACACTAAAGAGGAAAAATTAAAGAATAATTAATTTAATATTTAGAATCAAGGGAAATAGACCGCTTTGTTGCGTCCATCTCGAAATTCTGGTCAAAATAGACACTTGGTTTGCGTAAAACGGACACCATACGAAGAATTTATGAAGGTTTGAAGTTTTTATAAGCACAAGAGAATTATATGTATACAAACAAATTAAAATATATATAAAAAAATTCAAAATAATGAATCGGGAGGAGGAATACCCGAATCGCCCCATTTTGGGGGTCGACCCGAGATCCGCTGGGTCGACCCAGGGTGTTTTGGGGTCGACACCGGGTTCGACCCCGGGGTCGACAACCTAAGGGAGGGTCGACCCCCCTAGGAAGGTCTGGGCAGATTCGATTTTCTGAACGTGGACTCTTTTCTTGACCTGATCCGTTGCTTCTAGGCTATAAAAAGGACCCTAAATCTAGGTTTTATTCATTTGAAAAATAATGGTGACGGCGGGGCTCTGCTACAACGAAAATTAAATGGCCTATTCTTCTCTAAAATCAATTCAAAGAAGATTATACATATTCAAAGATTGGTACAACAAAATCAACGTGTCCTTCTCGGTTATTTGGATCCATTTTCTTATATCTATTCACTGTGAGTTTATGTTATTTTAAAATCTACATATTTAATTGGAAATCTTGATATGTATATAAAAATTGGAACTTGAATCATTGCGTAAATCTGTTCTATTATGAAATATTCACCAGATCTGTTCTTATATGTTATTATCGCCTCCATGCCAAATCTTGTCATAATATGCTTATTCAGTTTTTATGCTTGTTTCTGTCAGTCAATTATTGATTCGTTTTTATGCCTACTTTTGACTCTCTTCTCTCTCTCTTTTCCCTTTCTATTTTTATATAGCCAGGCTACCTTCGAGCCTTGGCCTAACGCTGAAATATGCGAACGTGTAAATTGGGAATCGTTGGGAAAACATGAATTTGGGCATAACTTGTATTGAAATATGTGAAATATTGAATTGGGGCACAAATTGGAACATATGTGAATATTGAATTGGGGAATAAATTGGAACATAGGTGAATATTGAATTGGGGCATAAATTGGAACATATGTGAATATTGAAATTTGGCATAAATTGTATATTGATTTATGACTTAGGAAAAATGGCATATTAGCCATAATAATATGTGAATTGAAAAGGGGCATGGGAAAACCTATAACTGAAATAGGATAACTGCTAATATGAATATGCCTAAAAATTTGGAATGGTAATAACGCTTCGACACGAGGTTAAATTGTGCTTGTGGTATAAGTCTGTCCGGAGCCTCTGGCATATCCAGCAACTATAAGTGGATAATCTAATATGAGGGGTCTAATGCGAAACGACACCATGACATGAGGTTAAGTCTAAGCCGCCCGACATATCCAGCAGCCAAAGGTGATTGACTTAATGTGAGAGGTCTGGTGTGTTAACATGTACAAATGAAAAGATAATGACAACATGTTAAATTGAAATACTTAACCAGTTTGAATGTGAAAAGGGGTAATATACATACCCAACAAATGGAATAAAGGGTTAAGTAAATTTATATGAATTGATGGGGTTAAGTAAATATGAAATCTGTGGGGTTAAGTAAACCTGTGAAGTTTCTATGGGTTAAGCAAACTTGTTAAGTTTCTGTAGGGTTAAGTAAACCTGTTAAATTTATAGGTCAATGTAAACCTATTAAGTTGTGGGGATAAGTAAACCTGTTAAGTTTCTGTGGGGTTAAGTAAACTTGCTAAATTTGTGGGGTTAAGTAAACCTGTTAAGTCTATGGGGTTAAGTAAACCTGTTAAGTTTCTATGGGGTTAAGTAAACCTGCTAAATTTGTGGGGTTAAGTAAACCTGTTAAGTCTGTTGGGTTTAGTAATCTTGTTAAATCCGTAGGGGTTATACGAACCTATTAATCTAAAAGACTTAACATGTTACATCTGTTGGGGTTATAGGGACCCGTCAACTTGTAAAGTTTAACCCGTAAATCTGTAGGGGGTTATGCGAATCTGATAAGTCTGTTAGGCATAAACCGTTAAAATCTTAGTTAACTGAGGACACAAGATCTGTGGAGGTTGGCTTGTGTCATCTATTGTGTAGGAACCATATTAATCAGTAACCCATTTTGGTATTAAAAGGGGCACCCTGCACTTGGTAGGGATCAGGGAACGCTTACTGAACTGATTGTAAGAAGTTCATCTGGGAGGAGGTGTGTGCTGGCGTGTTCCAACGAACTCATGTGCGTGCATGAGTACGACCTGCTTCTGGGAAAATAAGCCGCTGTAGCACCGATAAATAGGTCTGTGTCCTTCTGTAGGTTGCCAACCCTACTATGGGACCGAAACAGGGCATTTACGGAATAAGGAGCCGATGGATTGGGGGTAATAATTAGGGTACATCTAGTCCTGTTTGTTTCTGTAGGGTACCTATATTTCTGTTGGGTTTAACACCCGTTATTTCTGCATAGGTATCGGTTAGGGTAAAACCCGTTACTAGAGTACACCTAAAACTACAATTATGTTTCTGTTGGGATCATCCTGTTTTTGTTGAGTAATTAGGGAGTATGTAATCCTGTTACATATCTGTTATACTAGTATTGGTGCAAAGAAAAGTATTAGAGAAGCGTAAACTATTCTGTTATGTTCGTTCTTCTTATCTTGCTAACCTGTTATACCTGTCATATTACTGTTATCTATCTATCCAGTTTATATGCCTATCATGATACTTTTACTTATTTACAAGTAACTGGACTCGCCAGACTTTATGTCTGACCCTTTTGTTTCCTATTCTTTCTTCCGTTCCCCTCCCCCCTCCCCAAGGTTCGTAGGATCGGAATTCCCAGGCATTGTCAGGACTCGGTTATCATCTTGCTTGGAGCAGCTTTTGAAGTATTGCTCAGTTTCTATCTTTGCTACTACGACTTTGTCACTTTTGGGGAATCATGCTTTTTATGTATTTTTTGTTCTCTGATGGTACAAGGCAGAAGTTTTTATATTGTTGTAATGGATTTTTTGTAATCCCAGACTTATATTATTTTGGACCACGATGTTATGATTTATGTTTGAAATAAAAATTTAAATTCTACTGTTGCTTTTATATCTATCTTGTAACATTTCTGTTTCTGTTTACCTACAACGCTTCATGAAACTTAACGCATTCCCTTAGTGAGGGACATTAACGGACGTGGGGTGTCACACATCCATCCATATTGCATAGGACCTCGAAGACGTGCTTCATATGGAAAAGGAACATGTAAATTCTCCATTACATTAAAGAAGACATGAGGAAATACTTTCTTTGGTTTGCAAAGAAGTATGAGGATGTCTTCTTTAATTTTTAGTAGAGGTCAACTTTTAGCGTATTTGAAAAAAGCTTCTTGTAAAATAAACTAAGTTCGGTTATTACCGTCCAAACTTTTATGAGTAACAATTCTTTGAAAGTGATGGGTAAAAAAATTTCCATTTTTACATGACAATCATGGCTTTCCATTCCACTCAATCTTTCGTTTATATAGTCGACACATCTACGAAGATTAGTGGAAATTCCATTAGGAAATTGTAATCCTTTCACCCATTTTAACGGTATTTTAACTTGGTTATTGTCTAGTTCTTAGCATGCTTTGAGGTTTACTGTCACTGGGCTTCATATGAAGCTCAAGATGGTTGCATATTTCCTCTATATCAAGTTTAGAATAAAGTTCGTCCTTAGGCTTTCCCTTAACATTCAAAACTGTGTTAAACATATTATCAAGTACGTTTTTCTCGTTATGCATCACATCAATGTTATGACAGATTAAGAGATTTTCCCAATAAGGAAATTCCCATAATGTACTCTGTTTGTGTTGAATAACAAGATTTTGATCGATGCCAACGAATGAAGCTACTATAAATCAAATCATAAAGATTTATATATATATATATATATATATATATTGAGTCGTGTTAGAATTATGTTAAAATCTATCCTCATGTATACACGAATGTGCAAAACAAAGTTATATATATAGTTATATATATATACCTTTTAAAATGCCAGAAATATACAAAAACTGGCTTGCCAGTTGACTGGTAAAAATCAACCAGTCGACTGATTAACAAATTTTTGTATACATCGCCTAGTTTTGAAAATCTTATTTATATGATTTAATTTTACCCGTCAACTGATGATTTTTAACCAGTCGATTGATTCGACCTAGAAACTATTTTGTAAAGAGTCCATCATCCTTTATAAAGAGATCCCTCTTCATTAATTAAAGGAAATGGACATAACTTTTTATAGAAACTATTCATGAAGGACTGCTACTCTTATACCATTATATAAAAAAGTTTAATCATGTTTTACAATCGCTGATTTTAACCAAGTTATAACGATTTTTCTAATCATCATTCGATTCTCTCCATTATATTCTTTGTAATTAAAAGCTCTCCAATTCAAATGCTTGTTGAATCCTTGAATCAATTTAATATCATTTGATTCAACAAACAATCTTCTTGCTTAAATCTTCGCATTCAAATCATATACTCGAGGATCAGATTATAGAAAGGTCATACTTAAAATATTGGCTATCCGTGTTGATTCAAGAACACAAATCAGAAGTCAAACACTTGTAATTGTTGAAGACCTTTGTAGTTGCTTAGGCGAGAGGCATCCTTATTAGGGCTCGGGTGTACTGACTTATTCCTCTGGGTTAAGAGAGGGTGTTTTTAGTGAATTCCGAAGAGGAGCTTCGGGACTAGACATAGGGCGTGAAGTCTGAACCAATATAAAAATTCCTGTTGTCACTTTACTTTATTTTCCACATTTACTTTGTTTGTGATATACCTCGGTAACTTAGATTTTATTTGCATTGCATATTACTTAGTTAGCATATCACATATATTTCCACTATATCCATATACATCCTTTGAGTCGTACATATCGACTTTTCAATTAGTATCAAAGCAAGGCCATATTATAACCGTAAAACTGTTATTTTATATTTAGATATTCTGGATAATAACAATAGCACTAGCAATAGCACCAGATATTCTGAAGGCCAATCAGTTGCTAGACCACCCTTCTTTAGTGGCATGAGTTATAGTTACTAGGCTACTTGGATCAGAATATACATGCAAGCAAATAGTTATGATGCATGGAATATTACTCAAAAAGGGTATACATCACCTACTACTGCATACACTGAATGGTCAAATATTGAGAAAAATGAAGCTACCGCAAATGCTAAGGCCATGAACATGCTACATTGTGCTCTAGATAGAAATGAGTTCAATCAGATTTGTATGTGCAACACTGCATACGAAATCTGGAGAACACTTCAGATTACTCATGAAGGCACTAACAAAGTTAAATAAGTAAAATATCTACGCTCAAAAATCAGTTTCAAAATTTTAAGATGAATGAAAACGAATCCATAAATGATATGTTTTCACGTTTTCAAAAATATTTATCACTCTTTATTAGGACTAGGAGAAAAGTGTTCCGACTTTGACATAGTTTCAAAAAAATTGAATTCTTTAACGGATGAATGGAAGAAAAAAGTATTAGCGATCGAAGAAGCAAATAATCTCTTTGCCATGAAACCGGAAGAATTTATTGGTAATCTAATGTCTTATGAAGTGAACTTGCAGGCAAAGAAAGCATAGGTGCAAGATAAGAAAATTTTAGCTTTCCATGCTGAAAAAGAAGATTCTGATTCAAATGAAGAAGATATAGCATTTGTTGCTAAGAATTTTAGAAAATTTCTAAAATGGAGAAAAAGTCAAAGCAAAAATATAGAGAAGAATTCATCAAAAGAACCTGATCCTGCTCTAGTAGAATGCTTCAACTATCATAAGACCAGACACTATCAAAAGAATTGTCCAGAGCTAAAGAGAAATTGCAAAAATGAAAAATCAAGGAAACAAGCTTTTTCAGTCACTTGGACAACTTGGATTCATCTTCTGAAAGCGATAGCGAAGTGATGGTGAGTAAGCAAATATATGCTTTATAGCTAAGGACAACGACGTAAGTGGTTTTACTTTTGATGAATTAGTAGAAATTACTACTGAAATCTTAGAATCTTGGAAAATGTTTAAAAGAAAATTTACACAAGCGAACGAAGATAAAAATAAAGCTGAATTTGAGAGAGGCCTTTTGAAAGATGAAAAAGAAATCTTAGAAGAAGAAATTATAAGATTCTCTTTCAACTGCAAATTCTCAAATTTCTTTGTTGATCAAGAAATAGTAATTCAAAAGAATAAAAATGATTTATTGGTTTCTAAAAATCATGATTTAAATAATAAAGTTAAAATTATAGAGTTAGAAAACTCTAGTTTAAAAACTAAGTTAGAAAGTATTTCTAAACAAGTAAATAATTTTAACAAGGGTAGAGAGAATTTATAAAATCTTCGAAAATTCTCAGTCGGTTTTTAATAAAAAGGGACTTGGATATGATAATAAAATAAATTCAAAATGGAAATCCAATCTAAAAAATTCCTAATATTAGACCAAAAATTTCTAGTAGTAAAATAAATATTTTTGCTAAGAAAAAATATTCGGATAATATTAGTATATGAATTCCGAAGACAAATAATATTCTTATTTGGAATAAATATATTTAGAACTTTTTAGATTCTGTTTATTATAATAGTAATTATTTTTTCAAAAAAACCTAATATTTAACCCTTAGGACCCTAACGGAGGAAGTAGGTACCAATGAAATATTTGATATATTTTTTGTAGGTCCCATTGAAAAAAAGAAGAGGAAAATGGATACTAAATAGTGGTTGCTCAAAACATATGACAGGAGACAAGGAAATGCTATGAAATATTACTTACTCAAAAGGAGGAACTGTCACATTTGGAGATAATTCCAAAGGATACATCATCGGCAAAGGCGATGTGAGCAATTACGGTATATCTAATTCAGCTCTTATTTTGGATGTTTTATTAGTTAAGAACTTAAAACACAACTTATTAAGTATAAGTCAATTGTGTGATAAAGATTTTAAAATAACTTTTTCTGAAAATAAATGTAGTATTTTTGAATCAATTCAAAATCTTATTTTTGAAGAGAATTGAGACAAAAATATTTATATTTTAAATATGGCATTTAATAATAATCAAAGCATGTGCTTATTAGCCAAAGATAATGATCCTTGGTTATGGCACAAAAGATTTTTCCATATTAACTTTCAAATAATAAACAACTTATCTAAAAATGATCTTGTAAAAGGATTACCCAAAATAAAATTCAAAACTGAAAATTTATGTGATGCTTATCAACTCGGAAAGTTAACCAAATCCTCTTTTAAATCTAAAAAGGTCATATCAACATTACAACCACTTGTTTTACTTTACATCGATTTATTCGAACCAACTCTAGTTCAGTCCATAAATCATAGTAGATACATGTTTGTAATAGTTGATGATTTTTCAAGGTATACTTGGACTTTATTTTTAAAGAATAAAAGTGATACTATTGATATTTTCAAGAATTTCGTCAAACAAATTCAAATTTTAACTGATTTAAAAATAAACAATATATGAAGTGATCACGGAGGAGAATTTGAAAATGAAAATTTTGATTTGTCTTGTCAAAAGAAAGGAATCTTTCATAATTTTTCACTTCCTAGAACTCCACAACAAAATGGAGTTGTAGAATGTAAGAATAGAGCTTTACAAGAATGTGCGAGAACACTATTAAATGGAAGTACACTACCAAAACATTTTTAGGCTGAAGCTGTCGCAATGGCTTGTTATGTTTTGAATCGAGCTTCCACTCGACCTCTTACTAAAAATACTCCATACGAGCTTTTTACTGGTAGAAAACCAAATATATCTTATTTTAAAGTTTTTGGATCAAAATGATTTATTTTAAATACAAAAGATTAGCTTGGAAAATTTGATTCAAAATCTGACGAAAGAATATTCTTGGCATATTCTGAGCATGGCAAAGATTATTGTATTTTCAATAAAAGAACTAGTAAAATAGAAGAATCACTTCATGTTTCATTTGACGAAAATTTAATTCAAAATTCCTTAAGAACATAAATTATAACAAATAACTCTTCTCACGATGATGATCTAATAATATATAGAGAAGATGAAAACATTATTCATAACAACATAGAGAATAATACTACAGAAACTCAAGATAATACCAATAATCAAAATATTCCTATTAATGAAGTTAGATCTCCACCACGTATATTAAGAGATCATCCAATGGAAAATATTATTGGAGAAATAACTTCAAATGTTAGAACAAGAAGTCAACTTAATTTGGTAAGTAATGTATCCTTCTTGTCAAATATCGAACCCAAAAATCCTAAAGAGGCATCTATAGATGAAAATTGGATTATTGCTATGCAAGAAGAATTAAACCAATTTGAACGTACTGAAGTTTGGGAATTAGTTCCAAGATCAATTGATCAAACTGTTATTAGAACAAAATGGGTTTACAAAAATAAAGCAGATGAATTGGGGAATATCACTAGAAATAAAGCTAGACTTGTTGCACAAGGTTACAATCAAGAAGAAGGCATAGATTATGAAGAAACCTTTGCTCCAGTTGCATGACTAGAAACAATTCGAATATTATTAGCATATGCTTGTCATCATAACTTTAAACTATATCAGATGGATGTTAATAAGTGCTTTCTTAAATGACTACATTATAGAACGAGTATATGTTGAACAACCTCCATTACTCGCTCATGAAAAATATAATGATCATGCTTATAAATTGAAAGAGGCAATATATGGTTTGAAACAAGCACGTCGTGCTTGGCATGAATGTCTCAAAACTTACCTTTTATATTCAGGATTTCAAATTGGAAAGGTTGATCAAACACTATTCACCAAGAAAGACCATAAATATATTCTAATAGTTCAAATATATGTAGAAGACATTATCTTTGGGTCAACAAATGATCAATTATGTCAAGAATTTTCAAAAATAATGACCAATGAATTTGAAATGTCACATATGGTTGAACTTTCTTACTTTTTGGGATTACAAATTAAGCAATCGCCAGATGGAATTTTCATAAATCAAGAAAAATATTGTACTAATTTAATAAAACGTTTTGGAATGGAAAATGCGTCAAGTAAACCTATGCCAATGAGTACATCGACACATTTAGATAAAGATGAGAATGGTAAAAATGTCGATCAAAAGTTATATTGAAGCATGATATGTTCACTTTTGTATTTAACTGCAAGTAGACTGGATATTATGATGAGTGTTTGTTTATGTGCCTGATTTCAAGCTAATCCAAAAGAGTCACATTTAAGAGCGATTAAACGAATATTACGATATTTAAGTAGTACCAAAGATTTTGGACTCTTCTATCTGAAAGACTGCTGCTTAGAATTAGTTTCATATAGTGATGCTGATTTTGGAGGATCAAGAACGGATCGTAAGAGTACAAATGGAACATGTCACTTTATTGGTAAATCTCTTATATCTTAGTTTAGCTAGAAACAAAATTGTGTTTTATTATCAAAATGCGACGCTGAACACATATTTGTTGCACTAGCTTTTGCTCAAGTATTATATATGCAGCAAACACTAAAAGATTTCAATGTAAATTTGTCAAATTCCATGATGTAATGTGACAATACAAGGGCAATAAATTTACCTAAGAAGCTGACAAACCATTCCCGAACTAAACACATTGATATCAGACATCACTTCTTGAAGGAAAATGTTGAAAAACAAACTATTAATTTAGAATTTGTTAACTTAGAAAATCTAATTGCTTATATTTTTACAAAACCCCTTTTAGAGAATTCTTTTATTAAACTCTGACGAGAGTTAGGAATCGTATTGTGACACCCCACGTTCGTTAATGTCACTCACAAAGGGAATGCATTAAGTTTCGTGAAGCAATATAGTAAGCAGAACGGAAATATTACAAGACAGACATATGTAATAATAGCGGAATAAAAACTTTATTTATCATAAGATACCGTGATCCAAAAACGTCACATGTGTGAAACACAAAAGCCCATTACAACATAAAAGCTACTATCTTGTACTTCAAAAATATCAGAGTGCATAAAAGAAATAAAATTCCCCAAAAAACAAAATATAGCCATAGCAACAAGGATAGGAGCTTGAACCATACATATCAGCAACTCCAACAAAAGTAAGCAGTATCACGGTCAAGCCTGAGTGTTTCCTCTCTGAGAACCCGAGGAGGAAACGGAAGAAAAAAGAATGAGAAACAAGAAGGGTCAGACATAAAGTCTGGCGAGTCTAGTTACTTTTAACTAGTAAATAAATAAAAGTAGCATGACAGGCATATAAAGTGGATAAGAGAGATTACCACATAAAAGGCAGGTGTGACAAGGTAGACAGGGTAAGGTGTATACGCTTCCCTAAAATGATTACCCTGCACTATTACTAGTATATCCAGAATGAGATGATCCCTTCCACTATAAGGTGGTAGACTTACGCATACATCCAAGTGTACCCTAACTACTATCCTAATCCATCGGCTCCCTAATCCGCGTAGATACTCTGTGTCAGCCCCACCGTAGGATGTATCATGTCCTAAAGTGGCAACCTCTCACTTCTATGCACAACCCCATATCTACAAGTGTAAAGTCTGCTTATCCCCCTCTGCCTGACTCATGCACGCACATGGCCGGGTCGGTTTGCGCCGCCCACACCTTCCTCCACGTTTGGATCTCTTACAATCAGTCCAGTAAGCGTGCCCCTTCTCCGACCTATGACGCAATACATGTTTTGATACCTACTCCAAGTTACTGGATGAAACACGTCCCACACAATATGATACAAGCTCTCCCCTTTGTCTTGTATCCCACACTAGGTTTTCCATTGGCTATGTATACCACTAGGTGTCTCTAATTACATAACCCTATCATTTCCACTAGTAATGTTTACCCTAAAAGGTGTCTTTAATTACATAACTTTATTATTCTCACCGGTCATGTATACCACTAGATGTCTTTAATTACATAACCTTATCAGGTTAAGTTTGTGGGCTAATATGTAAATATTACCCACCCCCTCAGATTTACTTAACCTTCCCACTGTCCAACCAATTTTACTTAACCCTAACTTTAGTTCATAATCATACAATCACTATGGATTAGATTTGGTTAAGTAGTCCAATTTATTACCATGTCTGCTTATGGTTTATAATAGGCTAGACCTCCCATGTTAGGCCTAAAACTCGTGGATGCTAGATATGCCGGTCAGATCTGGGCAATTTTATTCCACAAGTTGGGTCTAACCTCGTGTCTTAGCCCGATTCGTATTTGTGCACTTAGACCTCTCACATTAGGTTCAACAATAGTGGTTGTTGGATATGTCGGCCGGGTCCGGGTAGACTTCCACCACTAATGCAACCTAACCTCATGCCATAAATGTAATTACAATTTCTAATTGTAATTATTAGACATTTCATTCTTATCCAATTCTTACCTATGCCATTAGGTGATTATGTCCCCACTTCCCCATTTTGAATTATATGTCCAATTCATATAAGCATTATTTAAATTATGCCAACTCTAACCTTTTTCCCCCGTTCCCTAACTAACACATATATTTGACGGCATCTAGGCTAGAAAGTAGCCTAGTGATAAACAATAAAAAGGGAAAAGTGATGGGAATATGACAAAGTTGACTATTTTGGCATAAACATAAACTAGCAGGGTGATACGGTGGACATATAAGCATAAATCTGATGAATTTATGCCAATTAACTAATTCTAACATAACTATGATGTCATAATAAGCATAATATGATCTAAATTAACAATTTAAATGTCCAACTAGTTTAGATCTAATACGATAGGCATAAGGTGATAAACTAGATCTGATTAATAATTCAGATGTCCACATAATTCAGATCCAATAGTAGAAAAATAGATCTAACACGAATAAGGTCAAGGTCCATATCATAGCATGTCATAGAAGTTACAATAGATCAAATAAGATAGAGATTTAGATCCCATAGCTAAAAATAGATCTAACACAAATAAGGTCAAGATCCACATCATAGAATGCGACAAAAGTTAGAATAGATCTGACAAGATAGAGATTTAGATCCATGTTATAATCAATTTAGAGTGGCATATGTTCTCAATTTACAATGGATCCAGTCTAACATAGGCATATTAACAAATCCAAACTATAGTCATATCACGTTTACTTTTAAATATTTAAATCTAAAAGCAACTAAGAACTCACAGAGTTTGGTTTAGAAAATAGAGAAAGAATGGATCTTGAATCTCTAACTGATTTGCTAAAGTTGATAGTTATAGAAGATAACGGTTCCAGTTCCAGTTCAGTTCAGACACCAGCAGAGTTTAGCCCCTATGGATTCTTAATGAAGAAAATAGTAGAAATGATCATGTATTTATAGCTGACAGCCCCCTGAAACCGACTGCCATGTCAGCCCTAGGGGTGTCAAAACCCTTGTAGGGGGGTCGACCCTGGTGTCGACACCCCTATAGGGGGGTCGACCCCCTAGAGCGGGAAATTTGCTGCCTTCTGTCATTTTGAATTTTGAACGATTTTGGATAAGGTTCTGACTCATATGTGTATGTGTGTGTATATATATATTTCTTCTGCCCTTATACAAACTTAAAATCCTTATAACTTCTTCATATGTTTTCTATTTTACACAAACCAAATGTCTATCTTGACCAGAATCTCGAGACAGACGCAATGACACAATCCGTTTCCCTTAATTTCAAATATTAAATTAATTATTATTTAATTTATCCTCTTTAATGCTAACAAAATTTCGGGGTGTTACACATATCATTCAAAGATCTCTAAAAAGTTCTTCGATTTTCATGTGCTTATAATGTCTTAATCTCTTTTTAATCAATGACAAAGGGGGAGAAATATCTCTCATAATGATACCATTTTTATGTTTCCATACTATGATACCAATTTTATGTTTCCATGCTATTATACTCTTATATTTTCCATAATATTGAAAAATTGTGCTAACATTTGTGAATGCAGGAATCAAATGGTAAGGATATAAGATTATGAACTAACAAATTTGTGCAGAAATTCAGGGGAAGCTATACATTCAAGGGGAGAAAATACGAAGTGTTGTCATCAATCAAAAAGGGGGAGAATGTTGAATAACAAGATTTTGATCGATGCCAACGAATGAAGCTACTATGAATCGAGTCATAAAGATAAGGTTTATATATATATACATTGAGTCGTGTTCGAACTATGTTAAAATCTATCCTCATGTATACATGAATGTGCAAAACAAAGACATATATATATATATACACACACCTTTTAAAATGCTAGAAATATAAAAAAAAATGGCTTACCAGTCGATTGGCAGAAAATCAACCAATTGACTTGTCAACCAATTTTTGTATATAACTGCTAGTTTTGAAAATCTTATTTATATTAATTTTACCAGTCAACTGGTATTTTTAACTAGTCGACTGGTTCGACCTAGAAATTATTTTGTGAAGAGTCGCAATCCTTCAAGAAGAGATTCCTCTTCATAAATCGAAGGAACTGGGCATAAATTTTCATAAAAACTATTAATGAAGGACCGCTACTCTTATACCATTATATAAACAAGTTTAATCATGTTTTACAATCACCGATTTTAACTGAATTATACTGATTTTTTTAATCATCATTCTCTTCTCTCCATTTATATTCTTTATAATTAAAAGCTCTCCAGTTCAAATACTTGTTGAATCCTTGAATCAACTTAATATCATTTGATTCAACAAGCAATCTTCTTCCTTAAATCTTCCCATTCAAATCATATACTCGAGGATCAGATTATAGGAAGGTTGTACTTAAAAAATTGGCTATCCGTATTGATTCAAGTACACAAACCAGAACTCAAACACTTGTAATTGTTGAAGACCTGTGTAGTTGCTCAGGCGAGAGGCATCCTTGTTGGGACTCGGGTGTACTAACTTATTCCTTTGAGTTAAGAGAGAGCCATGTTAGTGAATTCCGAAAAGCAACTTTGGGACTGGACTTAGGGCGGGAAGTCCAAACCAGTATAAAAATTCCTAGTGTCACTTTACTTTATTTTCCACATTTACTTTGTTTGTGATATATATCGATAACTTAGATTTTTTTTAGCATTGCATATTACTTAGTTAGCATATCACATATATTTCTGCTATATCCATATAGATCCTTTAAATCATACACATCGACTTTTTAGTTTGCACCAATTATGGACCATCGATTTACCTTGAATTTCAATTTGTTATCCGGTTTCGTGTATCTTTTGATAATCTTTTACATGTTTATATATTCTTGGTTGATCAAACCATTATTGGTCGTAGAGTCTCATGTCTATTAGCCATGAAGTTTTTTTGTATCTTCTAAAAGGATGATTAATATGAAGAAAACATCGATGATAATCAAACCATGAAATTTACTTCCCATGCGGTAGGAAAAATGCTCGTGTTTCTTCCATGTAATAAGGATAGGCAAAATAGTTGGTTGTACTCTTACCCGAAATCATTGCATATGCAGGAAAATCGCTAATAGTCCATAATAATAAACGAACATCCGAAAAAAATCTTTCCTGATATGTCGTATGTTTCAACTCCTTCATATCATATTTTTTCCAGCTCTTCGATTAACAGTTGTAAGTAAACATCAATGACCTATGTCGGATTATTAGGGCCAGGGATGGTAATTATGAGAAACATATATGGAATTTTCATACACATCCACAAGGGTAGATTGTGAGGCGTGATTATTATAGGCCAAGATGAATATTAGAAGCGAACCGAGAAAACAGTGAGAAGCCATCTGTACATAAACCTAGTTTAACGTTGCGGCCACTACACCAAACAGACCATTTTGTAACACTTTTTTTGGTTCAACTTGTAACAGTTATTACTGTGACAAAGTTATAACAGTTATTTCCGTTATAACCTAATATAACGGTTATACATGTTAGTACACTTCCGCACTTTCGTAAATATAGGAAAATATAATGGGGGTAAATTGTAAATTCGTTCTGTAATTGTGCTTTCTACCCTAGTAATGCTTCTAACCCTTCATTCTCGTTTTCCCTTCTAAATCAAAAAGAATTTAGGGTTCGTCGCTTCGTTTCATTGTCACGCTCCTCCACCTTGGCCTCGTCCGCTTTCACCTCCTGTGTAACAACCCATGATTTTCCGTATATCTAAATTTAGATTTAAAATAAATAAATAAAAAGTGGAATAATATTAGATAAAAATCAAATTCTGTTAATTTTTTTAATGATGGTGATTGTTTGAATTGGGTATAAATAGATTTACAAAATTTAGTTTTATTCGGAAAGGCTGTAATTTGGAATTTAATATTTAAATAATTAAATTTATCTGAGTAGTTTAATTCAAAAGTGGAATTCAAATTTAAATTGGAAATGGCGGAATTTTAAGTCAATAAATTAAAACTGAAATTTAAATCAAAGTTCAAATAATCAAATGTAGATTTAAAAATGTGTGAAATTTATTTATAAAACTTTATTTAATTTGTAATTAGATTAAATGGAAATTTATAAATATTCACATTTGAATTAAAACAATTAATCGATTAATTGAATATTTTATTTATTTATTTATTTGTGAAATTTAACTGTTTTGGCGACTATCTCAGAATTCGACGAAACTGGCACCATCGGAACCGAAACAATGAATTATGAAAGGATTTAAATTTGCGTTACAATCCGACTTACCATTTGATCGTACGGGAGAAAATGCGAATAAAACCAATGTAATCGGATAATTGTTTATTTCTCTTATTTGGGCCTCCTATAATTATATAAATAAAACCTTATCACCACCTTATCAGCCCCTTTCACTATTGTATGTTCATCTCCACAATTCCATCTTTCTCTAGTGGATGAAATTTCAAAGAAAACCCTAGAAAATAAAATACAAGCTCCAAAAAATCAAACTTCTCCAAACCCAAGCTTATTATATGTCAAAACGAAGAGTTCGACGATACAAACCTACGGGTGTTCTCAGTTTCGACATGCAGTGAGTGGTTGTGCCGGAATTTCTAGTCAAAGTTTCGAAATGGCAAAACCCTAGATGAAAATTTAGGGCTTTTTGATCGGGGCTCTAATCGGGAATTCTGGAATATGGGTTTTGGAGAGGAGGTTGATACGAGATCGTTGATTGTTGTCGGAGGTGCTATCAGCAAAGGGATCGCTGGACTTTGTTCATCAAAAGGAAAAAACGCCGTTCGTCTTCTTCGCTGGAGGCAGAGCTCCAGTCCACCGGAGGTGTAGGCGAGGGGGCCATTAGATGCGGATTTGAATGGGCTTCCGATTGCAAGTGGCTAGAGGTTCTAGTTCAATCGGATGAGGGGGCGGTTCACAGTCAAAGTGGTGCTCATTGGGTTCAGTCGCGTCGTGTTTTGCTATAGCAGAAAGGAGAAAGGGGGCGGGAAGAAGAATGATGTGGCAATACATGATTGGTGGGGGGTTTTATTTTATTAAATTTAATAAATTCGAATTCTGAACGCTAAAACACTGATAACTTTCTCGTTTTAACTCGGATTTGGAAGCGGTTTGTTGCGCTGGGATCGTGGCGAGATTGCTGACGTTTTGGCATAGGTTTTGCTACATTTATAGATTGTGAAATTTTGGGCTATGGTTGGATGTTCGTCTTATTAAAGACCAAAAGGTGAGTGATTCTTCGCTCACGAATAACTAAATTTTCCCCATATTTATTGAATTAAATTGTGAAATAAGTTGGTTGCGTGGATGTGTTGACTGATGAGTTATTCGCTTAAAACTGATATGCAAGAATGTAGTCTGCAAATTTTGCGTAATAACTGGTTATTGTAGTTAATTAAATTCTTGTTAGAGGTACCGACATTCGTTAATCAGTTGAATGATTAAAGATTTACCATGAAGAAAAATGGTTGTGATAGGTGCCTTGATTGATTTGATTCCTGAATTTATGTTACTTGAGGTGTTCCCTTATTCAATATATGAATGTTGTATGCCCATTTGTCGATGAATCCCATTTTTCCACCCTTGATGTTACGGGCATCGAATAAACTAGGGATTAATCGATTTAAATAAATTAAGAACACAGAGTGAAATGATAAATCTCTGTGACCCTTGATTTGGATTGAAATGATAAGATCCATCCCGGAAATATAAAGAAATTAAATTTAATATCACTTGGCCATAGGATAGAAAATTTTATACATACATCGGTTGGTTAAATGATTTTTTTCCAAATATTTGGAGATTTTACTTGACCGAAATTTCATTTAAAGGAATGAGCCGATACTCGATAAACTTTTTTTTTGTAAAAGATCTGGATCGCGAAGGTTATTTGAAGTGGTTAAGGAATTTTTCCAAAGGTGGTGGAAATTCTTAAAGTGGGATTTGAATATAATCTGAAATTTTCAAATTAAGGGCTGGATTTGATTGTAATAAATTCTTATTGAATTTAATTTGGAAAAGGGATTGAGGATACTTGGGGTTGTTTTGAACTTAAGTGAATATGGTTTGAATTTCCATGAATTGAAAGATTGGTTTGAACGACGTTTGAAACAAGATAATGAACTATGAGACTCCATTGAGACTGGAGTATGGATTCAAGGATTTGAAGTTTGGTAGAAAGGAACAATTTTGATTTAAATAATTTTATTACATATATGTATATTTGCAATGTTTGATTTAAAAAAAGATACTCATTCCTTAAAATTTATTTATTTAACTTTTACCTATGGACTATTTATTTTAGCTTAAATTTTTTAATATTTTATTATTCAAACTAATTAGTAAAAGTTTATTTTGTGTATATATATATATATATATATATTCATAATGATCTAAATTACCTTATTTTGTTTTAACTACCATTTCTATACATATATGTTTATATAAGGATTTTATTTAAAAGCATTTATTTTCTAGTTATATTAAATGATCGTAAATTTCTTCTGAATGGAAAGTGCTGGATTTAAACCCTTGTTCGAGATGGAGTCGAGATAAAGTATTCAAATATGAATCGACTTTAACCAAATTTTTTTATGGAAAGGTAATTGATATTTTCGAATATAATGGATTCCATAAGGATATGAATGAGTTGTTATGGAGATTTATACTCTGTTGAATATGAATGGATTTCAAACATTAAGCGATTTGGAATAATTTGAAATCTTTGGGATGAGATATATTCTATTTGAATATAAATTGGTTTTAAATATTATATGGTTATAATATGAGGATATGGGAATTTATTCTAATTTAGAATAAAATCGGCTTGGTATGATTTCTGATATTTTGATATGAAATTTATATTCTATTTGAATATAAATTTGGTTCGAAACAGAATATGATATTTTGATATGAAAGCGAACCGTTATGAAATATAAAAGAACCAACCGATGTGAAAGATGTAAGCGTTGGTTGTTTAGCAGACCGGAGTCGACATAAGGCATACTCTCTGTCAGTGTCGATACCACTTTGACAACTATGAACGTTAAGATGTCTCCAAAATGAGTATGATGACTTGAAGGTGATTATTGAATCGAAGAAGATGAACGGTGGCGAAAAAGCCCTGACCTTCGGGTCAGAATTGAAATGACTAAACCAGGAGCTATACCATGACTAATTGAGGTAGCACCTTTGATCGGACACACTTCTTCGATACTATTTCTATGACTATGATGGTGATTTGGGACCATTTATGATTTTGGGAGTGTGTTCCGACGTGGGCGGTAGTGGCTGCTATGCATTACCACCGGTCCGGGAGTGCAATTGGTAGAATCCTACCCTGGGCATTGCCTCGAGTGCCTTGTCATATTTATCTTTATCGAGCCCCTACGATTTTGATTTGTATCGTACCTATAGAGTTCCCTCTGATGCCATCCATGTTAGGTTGGGTTTACTGTACTGTATAAACTACGGTATTATAAACGGTGTAAGGGTAAAAATGTAATCCCGCTTACGCTATTTTCATTATGTTTACTTTACTGGATAGACACTATCATAATAGCGTATTATACTATGTGTGTATTAGTTTAACGGATCCTTGAGAGATGGAAAATCCCATAACATCTCTTAAGTTACTGCACCTGTAACGAACCGGCATTTTCGACTCCGAAAATCAACATCAAACTACCATGTTGACTATTCAGACATCGAACATTCCAGATCATTAATAGAAAGAAGTTAGAGGGTGAGATAAGAAAGAAAGAAATATTAGAATAGAAGAAGAAGAAGAAACACCACACAACACAGAATCTCACATCGCAGCGGAACAAAATATAATACAGAAATAATCTTTATTGAAAACTTTGAAAATACTTACAGTATCAGAGTACATCATACCATGGGACATTTATAATAGCCCGTTCCCATATACAACACACAGCGGAATAGTAGTAATATCATACGTCTGGACTCTTCCAGCTCGTCTCTTCATAGCAGTCGATAACCTGAACCTGTACAACCCGGTCTAACCCGAGCATTTACAAAATACCGGGTCAGTCTGGTGAACCAGAGTGAGATAAACATGCACAGTAATAAGGGTGAATCATCCAATCATGATTTTAAAGTTCAAAATCTTTTCAAAAGAAAAGGATAATCGTAAGACCAAATCCACACATAAACACGGACGGTTTTTACCTTACGATAACCCAAAACATTTTTGAAACCAATATCTTGTCTGATATTATAATAATGTCTAAACACAAGTAAATAGAAATCTAGTGGAACGCTTGCATCTCACGCTCCACATATATAGTATACAATCAAAACCCACAGGCGCTTATTGGAGATTGGATTCCAACTTGACAAGGTATGGGTCCACCTTCCGCACGTGTATCTCTAGAGACGAATACACTGGGTTCAACAAGAACTTCTTGCAACCCGGCCCTCACATGACCGACCACTCATTTCGCTTGAGTGTATCGAATGTATATAACCGACGGTTGGGATCAGCAACCGTCTCCCGACAAGGGACAGCATCGAAACATAGATTTAAGAAACAAATAGGATTTCCTCTAGATAGGTGATCATACACCCTAATGGGAGCGACCCACATAGCCATGCTGCCTGCCCGATTTTTGTCATTTCCCGGTTGATGAGGCTTGAGGCCAGAATTAACTCTTGACATCCGGTCACCATTTACTTTGAATGCCACATCGTCAGATCCGTCAGATATCACTAATTGATATCCACAAAAATACTCTAGCAGTTAAGCTAAGAGAACGGCAAATCTCCGCCAACAACTATCGTACGTTTGAAGAAATCAACGTACGTGACCCTTTGGAAATACTCTGTCAGACATTCGTCCATACACGTCATCCAGGAACAGGATAAACCGAAGGCACTCTCCTACCTCATCCAATATAGAAATCACCCCATGGATCGGTAGCGAGAAGTCCTTGCAACCCGTAGATTCCAACTACGACAGAGTCACAGTTTATCTCTGCTTGCCAGGCAGAGAATATTAGTGGTTCTTCCGTGTATGATAGTCCACGGTCTTCAATTCTCCATCTCGAACATCTTCTGAGATCTTCACGTATTTATTGGTCGGAATGGTTTTCGAATATAAATTCGATCCCGATCTTTCCGTACCAACACTCGTATTGGTCAGATTTGATAGTCGGTGTTTTAACTATCAAAATATACAGTGTTTCAAACATGACACTCCAATGAGTTCACTGATTCAGTATTTAGCATCATTTGGCCTTTGACAATCTAATTTCCTTTTTGTTAAATTGAAACTTCCAATTCTTTTAATATTCAAAAATATGATATTTGAATAACTCTAATTTCAATTAACTAACATTCGACTTACTCTATTCGCTCGACTCTAGATCGCAGCGATCACAATGGTTACGCCTGGTTCCCTCAGGAAACATCCGACCGCCGTAGGCTATCTGCAGCCCTGCGAATTACGCTAGCAGTCGTACGAAATGGCAACTTAGCCGAATAATTACGTTTGGCTAATTCTATCTCGAATAACTATATTCAATTTCCCATTTAAAATCTTTCTTCAAATCATCCTTTAAATTCGGAAATCCATTAGTTTTAACAAAGAAATTTATAGCACATATGTTATAACAATAGCGTTATAATTACTATTTAGATTTACAAAACAACAGCGCTATAATCGCTGTTTAGGTTTACAATCCATTTACTATAGCAAAAGTGCTACAATCGCTATATTCGATTTACAAAACATATACTATAACAACAGCGCTAAAATCGCTGTTTAGATTTCAAAACACATCCACTAACGTCACTTACGATTACCAACTAATACTATCTTCAGATAATCCCGATGTTGTTCAAGTTGGGGTATTTTAATTACCTCTCAGACCTTGATCAACAACGTTCTTATCCTCAGATGAATATCAGTTGTAATCACAAAATCAATATTCCTATTTCCATCTCGAAATACATTCCATTATAACTGGGGTTTAGTTATATAACCCAATAACTCACTTCTTTAACCATATTCATTTATTTCCAATCTTCTTTCAAATCTGTTCGACCATTCCCCACTTTTGAAATCTTATTTCAAATTCCCCTCTTGATTTCATTTTCAAATAACGTTAATTCAATATTAACGATTTACACTTTGAAACTCATTTATAAATCCTGGTTTATCTTAAACCCTTTTCAAAACCATATCTACATTTAAACGATATTTAATCCAAAAACACATTAATTCGATAATCAATTCAAATTCAAAATGGTCGATTTAATTCACTCAACTTGATTATCTCGTTAGCCCATTCCAAATAAATTCTCACTTTATATTAATTAATTATATAATTAATTTAAATAAATCCCATTGATGGTTTTCTTAACAAAACGATTATCCAATTCTAACTATGCGATTTTATTTCCTATCTCGTACTTATTAATCTGATTTACATCGGAACTTGCTTTATAAAATCAATTAAAAATAATTTAAAGTCTTACATAAATAAAATATTTATTTGTTTCTCTTGAATAACTTTTATTCAAAATAATATGTTCTAAAAATCTATCTCCAGTTATAAAATGCATTTTATAACTTCACCTCTATTGACTCACCTGACGGTGAATCAATATCTATAAAACGATTGATTTTATTGGCCATACGCTGCCAAATACCCAACCAATATCACCCATTGGTTTTAAACTAACAGATGTTGAACATTCAATAATCAACCATCAAATCAATCACACAAACAGATCAGTTCATATATGAGAATATGAAAATAAAAATACATTTGAGGAATCCGGTTGGATCCCTCCAACCTGTTCTTCCCTGTATTCAAAACGGTTATCTCAAATCAGTCGGTTCAGTTTTGTTTAACTGATAAATTAAATAACGACCATTTAACATCAACCATAAGCAATTCAAACAATTCAACCATTTAAACACGTTTATAAATAAACGTGACCAACCAAGGTGAGTTACCTTTATTGGAACCAATCGTTAAAAATAACGATATGGTATTTCACTGAAATTAAACACAGTTTAATTTCATCAGTTAAATCAACAAACAAATGTATAACTAGCAAACAGTCAATCATTGGCAAGCAGAGCACACAAAATAAAAATACCCAATTTATATAAAATATAAAAAGGGTAACTGAGTGAGTTTAACTCACCTTCGATTGTTATTCGTTGGCAGAACGGTTCGTTTTACACACCACCGATGCGTTTACTTTGTCCGTTCCCATCCAAAATCTTACGTCCGTTGGCATGGGTCCGCTGCTCCTGGTTTGATCTAGTTCTGATACTATATCCCGCCATGTTCAAAACACTCCAATTTTTCTTTCAGTATACTGCTACCGTATACTGCTACCGCCTTTATTTAGCATTGGACACCTGATGTTTTGCTCCACTTAGTAAACAGGACCAACTGCTCTTTTCTTTCGGCACTTTTGTTCCCATCCCTTCCACCGAAGCATGCTCCGGTAACATACTCCAAACCCAACCTTAATGCTCACGCAACACTCACCTTCTAAACGCGAGCTCCTCACATTTTACCACACATGAACACCTTCCCACCATCCCACTGTTTCGTCCTGGCCACTCCTTTACATTTTTTTTTTCAACGTGAAAGCCCAAAACTCGTCAGCCCACAACACCCCTAAAGACCCGTCCTCTCCCACTCTCCTACTGTAAATCCATTAGCACCCATCCCATGTTTCCTTGCTCACGAACGGGATTCAAAACCCCATGCTGCTCCTTGGATCCCCATCCTCCAGTCATTTGGCACCATGCACCTGATCAGTACTCATACATGCACAGATATTGGTCCATTAGTTTCGAAACCTGATGTATATAAATATATTTTCTTTTAGTTTTCTATTGTTTGTTTTTGTGCTGCGAAGATAAAGGCGAGGGGGGTATTTATAGAACGAGCAAGCTTGGTGGCCACGAAAACTTGGCAGTCACGGTTTAGGATTTTTAGCTTTGCAGTGTAGATTAGCTTTCAGTGAGTTTTCGTTTCAAAATGTTTGAGTGATGTAACAGTGAAAATATAAGACGAGAATTTGTAGTTGATTTGAAATTTACCTGTACTTAAGCATATGGAAGAAATTTGAGAACACAGACAATATGTTGGCAAATCATAGCATATGTCTATGCTTTATTTTTCGTGTTTCGTGTACTTTGGAACGGTAGAATTTAGGGTAGATTACAGCACAAGTTATTTTCAACCCCTTTTTTTTTTTCGGATGCATGTGTGTTTTCAGAAAAAAACAACGTGGGGAGGTTCGTACATGGACAGGTTGGCTTGAGTAAATTTATACTATATGCTATATTCTATTGGATGCTTGTCCTTGTATTTGCAATAGAACACGGTGTATCTTTCATATTTGTTTTGATTTGAGTATTTCTATTTATTGATAAAAAGGCTATTCTCAGTATAAAAATATATTTCAGATCCAATGGGACAGGTTTCGTCGAAATCCGAAGTCGTATGAAAAAATTTCCTTTATGAAACCGGAAATGAACACACGTTTAATTTTTCCACAGTCACCAGATAAATCAAATCAACTCGAAACTGCGAAGTCTGATAATAACTTTTCGATACGAACCCAACGACACTAATTTCGTCGCATTCTGAGACTGTTGCCCCGGTAAGCTGTTTTTACCCCGAACCGCCCTACCCTTTTTAATGCCAAATTTCTCGATCTCTAAAAACAACAAACTATATATCTATCCTGACTCTAATCGACGATACGAACTCAACGGAACTGCTTTCGTGGCCTAATTCGATCATTTGCTCCAGTTACATTCAAATATCCTTTTATTTATTTAAATACACGCTATAGAAAATGAACGAGCGTTTACGGCTACCGTGGTCACATACGATATCGGTTTTCCACGCAATTCACCACCGTACAATAATTTAGCGATACGGTTCTAATGAAACTGATTTTGTCGAAATCTGAATCCGTTTGCAAAATGGCCATTTTAAAGGCCTATAATTTAATAACGATTTTCCATAGCGACTATTTCAAAATTTGATTTGGCCATAACTTACTATCAACAACACGAAATCTGGATTTTTCTCTTTCATATGAAAATTATCCTCAATACGGTTCCAACGTTTCTTGTTTCACAGAAATCCGACTTATATCGAATCATGTATTCTCAGTTGAAGTTCAAAACTCTATATTGCGAACTGCAGTGCCATTTCAGGCTCGATTTATATTATATATAAATTATAACGTTCAACTTTGTTTTTAATAACGAATTCAATATTTAATTTCATTAATATTCCCAACATAATATCTAAAACTAATTTAAATATTCATATTCAAATGGTCGAAAAACACGGGTCGTTAAATTCTTCCCCCCTTAAAATAATTTCGTCCTCGAAATTGCTAAGGTAAGAAAACGTTATAAACTCATTAATTTCAAATCTAATTTTATATTAAATTAGAAACCAATTCAATACTGTGAATAAATATTTTCAAAAAGATCGAAAATTTTCTAACACTCTAAATTTTCGAAAAATTTCGCCAGCACCTCCTCTGTACGGCTCAATCGGTACAACCACAACTCGCCTCTCTGGGCCTTCTCCAATCCAAAAGAAAATAAAACAGCCAAGCGGCTTGCCAAATTGGCTCATAAATCACCAAACCCATATAAAAATAAACGTGTACCTTTTTGTCGGGTATATCGTTACATCCTTTCCATTTGCTACCCTGTCAGCTTATACAAATGCATTCCCAAACGAAATTTCACTTTTATCCTCAAGCCCAAATCCTTCACGCAACCAAGCCAAATCTCATTCTTAACTCAATTTTCCATCAATTATCCATTTCAACTCTTAACTTACCAGTCCACCACCATCTCAGATTCCGGTCTTCCAATTCCAAGTCTGGTTCTACTTGATATATTATATCCTGTTTCAATTTCCGTTTAATTGATTTCAATGCAATTCATATTTGCTTTCCCAATTTCTATTTAATTTTTGTTTTTGTTCAAACAATTTCCCTGGGAGTTTTCAAACAGTCCAGCTCTTTCAAAAATCAAATAATCTTTTTCAGGATTCAAACTTGTCTTTCTTAAAGTAATTCAAAACAAAACTTTTGGTAGTAATTCGTCACTTAGAACTCGAAAATGAACACCGATAATGTCCGGATCATCATCGGAATCTATTTTCCAGTTATCGAAGTGAGTTTAATACTATGTCACTTTCAAAACCAGTTTTAAACACTTTCATTTTGAAATCAGTTCAAAATATCCTTTGCAAGGCTTGTAAACAATTTAAAAACCTCCCAGGATTTTAAAATTCTCATATATTCAATCCAAGTTTATTTACAACACCTTTCCCACTTTTGGGAATTTTAGTTCCAATTCTGATTTTAAATTTCAGATTTATCTCCTCTGATTTTCATATATTACACTTATATGAGTTCTGATTGGTTATATATATAACCATTTCACAATTTATAATTTTATTGGATTATAATCACAACCAACACATTCAATATATTATAATTCCAATATATATATTTTCTCTATATCAAAATGTACATTGGGTAAAATTATTTCATTTACCCTCTTTCAAGAACATACTGTGTCGAATTATTCTGTTCAAGAGTTTAGAAACACTTATCGACACAGTTTGCATTACTGTATCGACCAGAATTCATAAACTACTCGACAAACCAATCAACACAATATAAGACAGTTTTTATAACAATTTAAAATACGCGCTCATACATATACACTCAAACTCAATCTAGGGTATTACTAACCCCATCTCTACTGAGTCACGCCACAGAGCCAAGGTTATTACTAAACCAATAGCTCTGATACCACTGTAACGAACCGGCATTTTCGACTCCGAAAATCAACATCAAACTACCATGTTGACTATTCAGACATCGAACATTCCAGATCATTAATAGAAAGAAGTTAGAGGGTGAGATAAGAAAGAAAGAAATATTAGAATAGAAGAAGAAGAAGAAACACCACACAACACAGAATCTCACATCGCAGCGGAACAAAATATAATACAGAAATAATCTTTATTGAAAACTTTGAAAATACTTACAGTATCAGAGTACATCATACCATGGGACATTTATAATAGCCCGTTCCCATATACAACACACATCGGAATAGTAGTAATATCATACGTCTGGACTCTTCCAGCTCGTCTCTTCATAGCAGTCGATAACCTGAACCTGTACAACCCGGTCTAACCCGAGCATTTACAAAATACCGGGTCAGTCTGGTGAACCAGAGTGAGATAAACTCGCACAGTAATAAGGGTGAATCATCCAATCATGATTTTAAAGTTCAAAATCTTTTCAAAAGAAAAGGATAATCGTAAGACCAAATCCACAAATAAACACGGACGGTTTTTACCTTACGATAACCCAAAACATTTTTGAAACCAATATCTTGTCTGATATTATAATAATGTCTAAACACAAGTAAATAGAAATCTAGTGGAACGCTTGCATCTCACGCTCCACATATATAGTATACAATCAAAACCCGCAGGCGCTTATTGGAGATTGGATTCCAACTTGACAAGGTATGGGTCCACCTTCCGCACGTGTATCTCTGGAGACGAATACACTGGGTTCAACAAGAACTTCTTGCAACCCGGCCATCACATGACCGACCACTCATTTCGCTTGAGTGTATCGAATGTATATCACCGACGGTTGGGATTAGCAACCGTCTCCCGACAAGGGACAACATCGAAACATAGATTTAAGAAACAAATAGGATTTCCTCTAGATAGGTGATCATACACCCTAATGGGAGCGACCCACATAGCCATGCTGCCTGCCCGATTTTTGTCATTTCCCGGTTGATGAGGCTTGAGGCCAGAATTAACTCTTGACATCCGGTCACCATTTACTTTGAATGCCACATCGTCAGATCCATCAGATATCACTAATTGATATCCACAAAAATACTCTAGCAGTTAAGCTAAGAGAACGGCAAATCTCCGCCAACAACTATCGTACGTTTGAAGAAATCAACGTACGTGACCCTTTGGAAATACTCTGTCAGACATTCGTCCATACACGTCATCCAGGAACAGGATAAACCGAAGGCACTCTCCTACCTCATCCAATATAGAAATCACCCCATGGATCGGTAGCGAGAAGTCCTTGCAACCCGTAGATTCCAACTACGACAGAGTCACAGTTTATCTCTGCTTGCTAGGCAGAGAATATTAGTGGTTCTTCCGTGTATGATAGTCCACGGTCTTCAATGCTCCATCTCGAACATCTTCTGAGATCTTCACGTATTTGTTGGTCGGAATGGTTTTCGAATATAAATTCGATCCCGATCTTTCCGTACCAACACTCGTATTGGTCAGATTTGATAGTCGGTGTTTTAACTATCAAAATATACAGTGTTTCAAACATGACACTCCAATGAGTTCACTGATTCAGTATTTAGCATCATTTGGCCTTTGACAATCTAATTTCCTTTTTGTTAAATTGAAACTTCCAATTCTTTTAATATTCAAAAATATGATATTTGAATAACTCTAATTTCAATTAACTAACCTTCGAGTTACTCTATTCGCTCGACTCTAGATCGCAGCGATCACAATGGTTACGCCTGGTTCCCTCAGGAAACATCTGACCGCCGTAGGCTATCTGCAGCCCTGCGAATTACGCTAGCAGTCGTACGAAATGGCAACTTAGCCGAATAATTACGTTTGGCTAATTCTATCTCGAATAACTATATTCAATTTCCCATTTAAAATCTTTCTTCAAATCATCCTTTAAATTCGGAAATCCATTAGTTTTAACAAAGAAATTTATAGCACATATGTTATAACAATAGCGTTATAATTACTATTTAGATTTACAAAACAACAGCGCTATAATCGCTGTTTAGGTTTACAATCCATTTACTATAGCAAAAGTGCTACAATCGCTATATTCGATTTACAAAACATATACTATAACAACAGCGCTAAAATCGCTGTTTAGATTTCAAAACACATCCACTAACGTCACTTACGATTACCAACTAATACTATCTTCAGATAATCCCGATGTTGTTCAAGTTGGGGTATTTTAATTACCTCTCAGACCTTGATCAACAACGTTCTTATCCTCAGATGAATATCAGTTGTAATCATAAAATCAATATTCCTATTTCCGTCTCGAAATACATTCCATTATAACTGGGGTTTAGTTATATAACCCTATAACTCACTTCTTTAACCATATTCATTTATTTCCAATCTTCTTTCAAATCTGTTCGACCATTCCCCACTTTTGAAATCTTATTTCAAATTCCCCTCTTGATTTCATTTTCAAATAACGTTAATTCAATATTAACGATTTACACTTTGAAACTCATTTATAAATCCTGGTTTATCTTAAACCCTTTTCAAAACCATATCTACATTTAAACGATATTTAATCCAAAAACACATTAATTCGATAATCAATTCAAATTCAAAATGGTCGATTTAATTCACTCAACTTGATTATCTCGTTAGCCCATTCCAAATAAATTCTCACTTTATATTAATTAATTATATAATTAATTTAAATAAATCCCATTGATGGTTTTCTTAACAAAACGATTATCCAATTCTAACTATGCGATTTTATTTCCTATCTCGTACTTAACAATCTGATTTACATCGGAACTTGCTTTATAAAATCAATTAAAAATAATTTAAAGTCTTACATAAATAAAATATTTATTTGTTTCTCTTGAATAACTTTTATTCAAAATAATATGTTCTAAAAATCTATCTCCAGTTATAAAATGCATTTTATAACTTCACCTCTATTGACTCACCTGACGGTGAATCAATATCTATAAAACGATTGATTTTATTGGCCATACGCTGCCAAATACCCAACCAATATCATCCATTGGTTTTAAACTAACAGATGTTGAACATTCAATAATCAACCATCAAATCAATCACACAAACAGATCAGTTCATGTATGAGAATATGAAAATAAAAATACATTTGAGGAATCCGGTTGGATCCCTCCAACCTGTTCTTCCCTGTATTCAAAACGGTTATCTCAAATCAGTCGGTTCAGTTTTGTTTAACTGATAAATTAAATAACGACCATTTAACATCAACCATAAGCAATTCAAACAATTCAACCATTTAAACACGTTTATAAATAAACGTGACCAACCAAGGTGAGTTACCTTTATTGGAACCAATCGTTAAAAATAACGATTTGGTATTTCACTGAAATTAAACACAGTTTAATTTCATCAGTTAAATCAACAAACAAATGTATAACTAGCAAACAGTCAATCATTGGCAAGCAGAGCACACAAAATAAAAATACCCAATTTATATAAAATATAAAAAGGGTAACTGAGTGAGTTTAACTCACCTTCGACTGTTATTCGTTGGCAGAACGGTTCGTTTTACACACCACCGATGCGTTTACTCTGTCCGTTCCCATCCAAAATCTTACGTCCGTTGGCATGGGTCCGCTGCTCCTGGTTTGATCTAGTTCTGATACTATATCCCGCCATGTTTAAAACACTCCAATTTTTCTTTCAGTATACTGCTACCGTATACTGCTACCGCCTTTATTTAGCATTGGACACCTGATGTTTTGCTCCACTTAGTAAACAGGACCAACTGCTCTTTTCTTTTCGCACTTTTGTTCCCATCCCTTCCACCGAAGCATGCTCCGGTAACATACTCCAAACCCAACCTTAATGCTCACGCAACACTCACCTTCTAAACGCGAGCTCCTCACATTTTACCACACATGAACACCTTCCCACCATCCCACTGTTTCGTCCTGGCCACTCCTTTACATATTATTTTTTTTCAACGTGAAAGCCCAAAACTCGTCAGCCCACAACACCCCTAAAGACCCGTCCTCTCCCACTCTCCTACTGTAAATCCATTAGCACCCATCCCATGTTTCCTTGCTTACGAACGGGATTCAAAACCCCATGCTGCTCCTTGGATCCCCACCCTCCAGTCATTTGGCACCATGCACCAGATCAGTACTCATACATGCACAGATATTGGTCCATTAGTTTCGAAAACTGATGTATATAAATATATTTTCTTTTATTTTTCTATTCTTTGTTTTTGTGCTTAGAAGATAAAGGCGAGGGGGGTATTTATAGAACGAGCAAGCTTGGTGGCCACGAAAACTTGGCAGTCACGGTTTAGGATTTTTAGCTTTGCAGTGTAGATTAGCTTTCAGTGAGTTTTCGTTTCAAAATGTTTGAGTGATGTAACAGTGAAAATATAAGACGAGAATTTGCAGTTGATTTGAAATTTGCCTGTACTTAAGCATATGGAAGAAATTTGAGAACACAGACAATATGTTGGCAAATCATAGCATATGTCTATGCTTTATTTTTCGTGTTTCGTGTACTTTGGAACGGTAGAATTTGGGGTAGGTTACAGCACAAGTTATTTTCAACCCTTTTTTTTTCGGATGCATGTGTGTTTTCAAAAAAACACAACGTGGGGAGGTTCGTACATGGACAGGTTGGCTTGAGTAAATTTATACTATATGCTATATTTTATTGGATGCTTGTCCTTGTATTTGCAATAGAACACGGTGTATCTTTCATATTTGTTTTGATTTGAGTATTTCTATTTACTGATAAAAAGGCTATTCTCAGTATAAAAATATATTTCAGATCCAATGGGACAGGTTTCGTTGAAATTCGAGGTCGTATGAAAAAAATTCCTTTATGAAACCGGAAATGAACACACGTTTAATTTTTCCACAATCACCAGATAAATCAAATCAACTCGAAACCGCGAAGTCTGATAATAACTTTTCGATACGAACACAACGACACTAATTTCGTCGCATTCTGAGACTGTTGCCCCGGTAAGCTGTTTTTACCCCGAACCGCCCTACCCTTTTTAATGCCAAATTTCTCGATCTCTAAAAACAACAAACTATATATCTATCCTGACTCTAATCGACGATACGAACTCAACGGAACTGCTTTCGTGGCCTAATTCGATCATCTGCTCCAGTTACATTCAAATATCCTTTTATTTATTTAAATACACGCTATAGAAAATGAACGAGCGTTTACGGCTACCGTGGTCACATACGATATCGGTTTTCCACGCAATTCACCACCGTACAATAATTTAGCGATACGGTTCTAATGGAACTGATTTCGTCGAAATCTGAATCCGTTTGCAAAATGGCCATTTTAAAGGCCTATAATTTAATAACGATTTTCCATAGCGACTATTTCAAAATTTGATTTGGCCATAACTTACTATCAACAACACGAAATCTGGATTTTTCTCTTTCATATGAAAATTATCGTCAATACGGTTCCAACGTTTCTTGTTTCACAGAAATCCGACTTATATCGAATCCTGTATTCTCAGTTGAAGTTCAAAACTCTATATTGCGAACTGCAACGCCATTTCAGGCTCGATTTATATTATATATAAATTATAACGTTCAACTTTGTTTTTAATAACGAATTCAATATTTAATTTCATTAATATTCCCAACATAATATCTAAAACTAATTTAAATATTCATATTCAAATGGTCGAAAAACACGGGTCGTTACAGCACCCATGACGCTGATGCTATTTCATATTTTAATTTGACTAATATGAGAATAATTTAGTGTTGATCCGAGTGTTTGTTGTGTTTTCTTTTTATGCAATACGCTCGGGTCAACAGAAGTTTGTAGTTAGCGAAGTTCCTTTGCCTTGGAGATCGAAGACGAAGATTTGGTATACATCTATTATATATAAATATTTCCGCTGCTTTATTTGAAATTTGTATAGGTGTAACTCTGATAACCATTGATGTTATAGCCTATTGTATATATATTTCAACTGTTTAAACTGCTACTTAATTATTATATGTGGTGCTTCTGCTGTGAGGTTCTGTGATTGTTTATCTCTTCTTTCTTTCTTTTCTTCTTTTCCCAATAACTACCTGTATTTGCGATTTGTTTGGGTCGACATGGATGGTATATTGTCGATCTTAAACGGTCAAAAATGTGGGTCGTTACATTTGGTATCAGAGCGAGGTTAGCAATAACCTTGGCTCTGTTTGGGAATTAACTCATTAGAGATGGGGTTCGGAACGCCCTAGAATGAGTTTGAGTGATATGAGAGAGTGTACTTGTATTCTGGATATAAAATGGTTTTATATTTTGTTGACTTATTTTGTTGATTATTTATAGATTCTGGTCGATATATGGGACGCCATAAAATCGATCGGAATCTCTAAATGATCGAACTGGATAGATCGACATAATATGATTTTCAATTATATTTTTTTTATATATATAAATTATATTATTATTGGTTTTAGTGTATATGAAATTGTTGTTAGAAAGCGATAATATTAAGTTACTATCTATTTTTGGTTGGTTTAATAGTAATCAAATAGGAAACTTAAAAGAGTTTTGAAATTTGGAGAATGAAATCTTTTAAATATAATTGGTGGCAGAATGGATTTATAAGTAAAATAGAATGAGCTTAAAAACTTGATTCTGGGCTTTTGGGGAAATAGATTTGCCAAGTTTGGAAATATAGTATTATAAGCATTTTGAAAAGGAAATGGTTTAAGGGAATAAGTGTGTAATCCCTCCTCAGAATATCGGAAATAGCTTCAGTAATGAGTGCATGCATTATCAACGTTTATTCTGAAGCGTTTAAGTGGGGGAGACCACCCGTATTTTCATAACTAGTTTGAAAGGATTTTGGATTTAAATTCCTATAGTATAAGCTTGTATAAGAGTACAAGTATATGATATTTAAAACAGAGTTTAAGATTGAACAAGAATTGGAATTTTTATATTCTTTCTTAAATTAAAGTTTTGGATTCAAAATTCATATGGTATGATTAATAAATAGTATAAGTATATATGTAAGTTATTATTTAAACTTAGTTATAACCGGGAATCAAGGCATTCAGGTTCATCTTAACTAATAATATTGATTTGAGAGCTTAGACAACTCGATTCATTTGAATCCTTGACTCTGAAACTAGGAAATAGACTTGAGTTTAAGAAAAGAGAAACTATCGTTGATTAACACTTAACGTGAACGAAAATTAAATATAAATAAATCCCAAATCCGACTGATACAAGGGTTCGAGAAAATTAGAAACTGACCGCGGAATAGAAGTCAACTAAAATAAAATTGGAAGATTAGGTTGGGTAATAAAGTGATAACCCATGACTTGGCTAATTCATAATTTTATTAAGTTAGTCAAGAAGGAGTGGAAAGGAACTTATGTTGTTGAAAATATGGATTGCTGATAAATATAAATTGAAAGGAATGAAGTTGTTAATGAAATTTGAATAGTCGATGGAATTGAAAATGGAAGAGATCTAAATGGTAAACCTCATTTGGAGAATATGTCGAATATAGATCTAAGTATGAACAATAAAATGAGTAGAGTGTAAACCATCCCGTCGAATGGAATATAACTTAATTCGAGTAGAGGAATTGAGTTAAAGGAAGTTAACTTAGGAAAGCGAATAGTAATTGATAGAGAATCAAGTTAAAAACTTGGGTTATGAATAGTCCTTAACTCGCTTCATAATTCGAGAGTCCAATAAATAAATCAAGTTAATGGAATAAACTTTAATTTAAAAAGGAAAATTGGAATAAGTGAATAAGAAGATGGCTAGATGAATGAATAGAAGGGCTAAGCAAAAGAAATGAGATGCAAGCGGATAGGTTAGTTTATTTGGATTAAGATAATTGTTAAACGAATTCTATATTTGGAATTTGAGATATCGAGATGTGATGCAAAGATAAGACTTAGTCTGAGTTGAATGGATTTATTAAAATGAAATCAACTTAGGAAATTAAATAAGCCGATTTAGAATTTACATACAGTTTGTTGAGTAAGTAAATTTCATCCATACCAATGAAAGGAGTAAGCAAGTAAATGAAATTTAATAAAAGAGATGGAATAAGACGGTTTATATAAAAGCTTAACTAACCTTAATCCATTGATATAGATTCAAAGTTAACTAAATAGAGTTTACTTTAGAAATGAAATTGTTAGCGATGGAAATATAAGGAAATGGAATGGGCAAATAAAATATGAAATGAAGCGAAACTTAATCGAGTCAAATGAATTTAACCAAAAAGAATAAGTTATGAAAATTTGGCAAATTAATTCATGGTAATGAATTAAAGATTTGATGTAATCAAGTGTGTTAGAAAAAAGGAAAAAAATCAAATCCAAATACATTCAAGTTTAATTGGGGTGTAACACTTGAAATGGAACGAGAAATGAGAAAAAGTATATTGAAATGGAGTGAGTAATTGAACGCGAGTCCATCGCTCGAATAATGATATAATAAAACTTTTTAAAGTGTTGAATACTTGCTAAAATTTTCGAATTGGAAAGGTTGAATCCCCAAATAAAATAATCAATGTTTATATGAAAACCTGAAATATTTGACAAGCTAAGGTAAAATGACCATAACTTTTGAAGGAATGATCGGAATTCGAAGATTCTGGGCCTATGGGAAACCTTGGAACCTGAACTAATTTTTTTGCTAATAGGGCCTTGTCTAATTTTCAAGTTTGTTAGGTTGAAATCCGAGAACCAGTCGTAGTTGTATGCGCAAAAAATAAAAATCTGAACTGAATACCAATGTCGTTTTGGTCATAACTTCCTACGGAGCGTTGGATTTTTTTGTGCGAGTACAATTTGGAAAGCTCGAAATCTGAACTAAACTTTCCCTGATTATGCTATGTAAAATTCTGTGATTTAAACGGGTAAAACCTGGGTTGAACAACCCAGACTTGCATTTTTCAGTGTACGGGCTGAGGCATTCGCCTTCACTAAAATAGTCATAACTTTTGAATGAATTATCTGAATTCGACGAATCCGGACAATTCGGAAAGCCTGAAAGAAATACTACAACTTTTTCCTAGTATCTTTTGGTCAAATTCCATAATTTAAAGGGTGGTAATTCATAAATTGTTCGTTGGCCTGTCGCTAGCATGTTGGTTTTGTGGTTGAAATGTTCGATCTATGTTGTGTAAGCTACATATTTTTGCTATGTATTACATATATATTGAGTTCTTATGCGTATGTGAGTTGTAGCAGGGGAAAAGAAGTCGCACTACGCCTTGGAGCTCGCTTACGCTAAATATTGAAGTAGTAAGGTAAATAAATTCGCAAATAAATGCTGAAGAAGGTATGTATTTGTGTTGTATGGCTTTGGGTTTATATATATGTTGTTTTCCCAAATTTGGGATGCCTCATCGAATGATGGGATGTATAATTGAGTTATATATGTATTGGGATTTTTCCCAGACCTCTCCGTACAAAGGAGATGCTGCCGAAATTTTCCGTGATTTCGGGAGTTAGGAATATTTATGAGATTGTACAACTACGTAACTTATTCTATAAACGCTATTTTGTAAGTATGGGTTTTGAAATATATATATGCTCAATATCGTATTTCATTCTCTTTTCGAGGACGAAAAGATTTTAAGTGCGGGAGGATGTAACAACCCATGAGTTTCCGTATATCTAAATTTAGATTTAAAAAAAAAGTGGAATAATATTAGATAAAAATCAAATTTTGTTAATTTTTTTAATGATGGTGATTGTTTGAATTGGGTATAAATAGATTTACAAAATTTAGTTTTTTTTGAAAGGCTGTAATTTGGAATTTAATATTTAAATAATTAAATTTATTTGAGTAGTTTAATTTAAAAGTGGAATTCAAATTTAAATTGGAAATGGTGGAATTTTAAGTCATTAAATTATAACTGAAATTTAAATCAAAATTCAAATAATCAAATTTAGATTTAAAAATGTGTGAAAATTATTTATAAAACTTTATTTAAGTTTTAATTGGATTAAATGGAAATTTATAAATATTCACATTTGAATTAAAACAGTTAATCGATTAATTGAATATTTTATTTATTTAATTAACTGTGAAATTTAACTGTTTTGGCGACTGTCTCAGAATTCGAAGAAACTGGCACCATCAGAACTGGAACGGTGAATTATGATAGGATTTAAATTTGCGTTACAATCCGACTTACTGTATGATCGTATGGGAGAAAATGCGAATAAAACCAATGTAATCGGATAATTGTTTATTTCTCTTATTTGGGCCTCCAATAGTTATATAAATAAACCTTATCACCACCTTATCAGCCCCTTTCACTCTTGTACATTCATTTCCTCAATTCCATCTTTCTCTAATGGCTGAAATTTCAAAGAAAACCCTAGAAAATAAAATACAAGCTACATCAAACTTCTCCAAACCCTAGCTTATTATATGTCAAAACGAAGAGTTCGATGATACAAACCTACGGATGTTCTCAGTTTCGACATGCAGTGAGTGGTTGTGCCAGAATTTCTGGTCAAAGTTTCGAAATGGCAAAACCCTAGATGAAAATTTGGGGCTTTTTGATCGGGGCTCTAATCTGGAATTCTGGAATATGGGTTTTGGAGAGGAGCTTGATACGAGATCGCTGATGGTTGTCGGAGGTGTTACTATCATGAGGATCGCCGGAGGTAGAGCTCCGGTCCACCGGAGGTGCAGGCGAGTGGGCCATTAGATGCGGATTTGAATGGGCTTCCGATTGCAAGTGGCTGGAGGTTCTAGTTCGATCGGATGAGGGCGCGGTTCATGGTCAAAGTGCTGCTGTTTGGGTTCGGTCGCGTCGTGTTTTGCTATAGCAGAAAGGAGAAAGGGGGCAGGAAGAAGAATGACGTGGCAATACATGATTGGTGGAGGTTTTATTTTATTAAATTTTATAAATTCGAATTTTGAACGCTAAAACACTGATAACTTTCTCGTTTTAACTCGGATTTGGACGCGGTTTGTTGCGTCTGGATCGTGGTGACATTGTAGACATTTTGGCACTGGTTTTGCTGTATTTAGAGACTGTGAAATTTTGGGCTATGGTTGGACGTTCGTCTGATTAAAAACCAAAAGGTGAGTGATTCTTCGATCAAGAATGACTAAATTTTTCCCATATTTATTGAATTAACTTGTGAAATAAGTTGGTTGTGTGGTTGTGTTGACTGATTAATTATTTTCTTAAAACTGATATGCAAGAATGTAGTCTGCAAATTTAGCACAATAACTGGTTATTGTAGTTAATTAAATTCTTGTTAGAGATACCGACATTCGTTAATCAGTTGAATGATTAAAGATTTACCATGAAGAAAAATGGTAGTGATAGGTGCCTTGATTGATTTGATGCCTGAATTTATGTTACTTGAGGTGTTCCCTTATTCAGTATATGAATGTTGTATGCCCATTTTCGATGAATCCCATTTTTCCACCCTTGATGTTACGGGCATCGAATAAACCAGGGATTAATCGATTTAAATAAATTAAGAACACAGAGTGAAATGATAAATCTCTGTGACCCATGATTTGGATTGAAATGTGGAGATCCATCCCTGAAATATCGAGAAATTAAATTTAATATCACTTGGCCACAGGATAGAAAATTTTATACATACATCGGTTGGTTAAATGATTTTTTTCAAATATTTGGAGATTTTACTTGACCGAAATTTCATTTAAAGGAATGAGCCGATACTCGATAAACTTTTTTCTGTAAAAGATCTGGATCGCGAAGGTTATTTGAAGTGGTTAAGGATTTTTTCCAAAGGTGGTGGAAATTCTTAAAGTGGGATTTGAATATAATCTGAAATTTTCAAATTAAGGGCTGGATTTGAATGTAATAAATTCTTATTGAATTTAATTTGGAAAAGGGATTGAGGATACTTGGGGTTGTTTTGAACTTAAGTGAATATGGTTTGAATTTCCATGAATTGAAAGATTGGTTTGAACGACATTTGAAACAAAATTGTGAACTATGAGACTCCATTGAGACTGGAGTATGGATTCTAGTATTTGAAGTTTGGAAGAAAGGAACTATTTTGATTTAAATAATTTTATTATATATATGTATGTTTGCAATGTTTGATTTCAAATAAGATACTCATTCCTTAAAATTTATTTATTTAACTTTTATCTATGGACTATTTATTTTTGCTTAAATTTTTTTATATTTTATTATTCAAACTAATTAGTAAAAGTTTATTTTATATACATATATATATATATTCATAATGATCTAAATTACCTTATTTTTTTATAACCACTATTTCAATACATATATGTTTATATAAGGATTTTATTTAAAGCATTTATTTTCAAGTTATATTAAATGATCATAAATTTCTTTCAAATGGAAAGTGCTGGATTTAAACCCTAGTTCGAGATCGAGTCAAGATAAAGTATTCAAATATGAATCGACTTTAACCAAATTTTTTTATGGAAAGGTAATTGATATTTTCGAATATAATGGATTCCATTAGGATACAAACGAGGTTTTATGGAGATTTATACTCTATTGAATATGAATGGATTCCAAACATTAAGCGATTTGGAATAATTTGAAATCTTTGAGATGAGATATATTCTACTTGAATATAAGTCGATTTTAAATATTATATGGTTATAATATGAGGATATGGGAATTTATTCTAATTTAGAATAAAATCAGCTTGGTATGATTTATAATATTTTGATATGAAATTTATATTCTATTTGAATATAAATTTGGTTCGAAACAAAATACGATATTTCAATATGAAAGCGAACCTTTATGAAATATAAAAGAACCAACCGATGTGAAAGATGTAAGCGTTGGTTGTTAAGCAGACCGGAGTCGACATAAGGCATACTCTCTGTCAGTGTCGATACCACTTTGGCATCTGTGAACATTATGATGTATCCAAAATGAGTATGATGACTTGAAGGCGATTATTGAATCGAAGAAGATGAACGGTGGCGAAATAGCCCTGACCTTCGGGTCAGAATTGAAATGACTAAAACATGAGCTATACCGTGACTAATTGAGGTAGCACCTTTGATCTGACACACTTCTTCAATACTATTTCTATGACTATGATGATGATTTAGGCTCATTTATGATTGTGGGAGTGTGTTCCTAGGTGCGCGGTAGTGGCTACTATGCGTTACCACCGGTCCGGGAGTGCAATTGGTAGAATCCTACCCTGGGCATTGCCTCGAGTGCCTTTTCATATTTATCCTTATTGAGCCCCTATGAATTTGATTTGTATCGTACCTATGGAGTGCCCTTTGAAGCCATCCGTGTTAGGTTGGGTTTACGATACTGTATAGACTATGATATTATAAACGGTGTAAGGGTAAAAACGTAATCCCGCTTACGCTATTTTCATTATGTTTACTTTACTGGATAGACACTATCATAATAGCGTATTATACTATATATGTATTAATTTAACGGATCCTCGAGAGATGGAAAATCATGTAACATCTCTTGAGTTACTGCACCCATGACATTGATGTTATTTCATATTTTAATTTGACTAATATGAGACAGATTTAGTGCTGATCCGAGTGTTGTTGTGTTTTCTTTTTATGCAATACGCTCGAGTCAACAGAAGTTTGCAGTTAGCGAAGTTTCTTTGCCTTGGTGATCGAAAACGAAGATTTGGTATACATCTATTGTATATAAATATTTCCGCTGCTTTATTTGAAATCTGTATAGATATAACTCTGATAACCATTGATGTTATAGCCTACTATATATATATATATTTCAACTGTTTAAATTGCTACTTGATTATTATATGTGGTCCTTCCACTGTGAGGTTCTGTGATTGTTTTTCTCTTCTTTCTTTCTTTTCTTCTTTCCCAATAACTGCCCGTATTTGCGATTTGTTTGGGTCGACATGGGTGGTATATTGTTGATTTTAAACGATAAAAAATGTGGGTCATTACATCCTCCAACCTTGCTTCATTTTCGATCAAGTCATGCTCCTCCCTCCTTGCCTCGTTCACGATTCCACTTCCTCCAACTTTCCGCCTCGAAGTCAGGTTTGGTCCATAGTGCTTCCATGTTGTTCCTTTACATTTGATTTCATGTTTTTTTAGATTTCAGTCAAGTTGTCAATCCTATGAGTTATGTTAATTTAGAACCATGTTTTTAAATTTTAGTCAAGTTGTCAAAAAACTCTTCTGTCATCATCTTGACCGTTGCCTTTCTTCCTCTGGTAGAACTAACGACAGTGTGGTTGTCTACAAAGGCTTCTTCTTTCTAAACAACATTTTCCAAGGTTGCCCCATCACTTCTTGCAATTTTTTTAATTCATCACCCTGAACCATTAAAAGAAGCATCCCTCGGATTGAAGGCCTCCTAATTTCTGTTTTCACTTCAAGTAAATTATACTTTAATTTTTATCCCACATTAAAGTACTGTTGCTTGAATTTTCGGTGGAAAATTTACGTTTCTCATCCTTTAGCCATAATTACGTAACTGATGCTACGATAGCCGTGCAGAATAATCTACTATATTAATGGCATCCATCTTTGATTTAATTTTCAATCTTAATTTGGTTACAATTTTGTATACAAGCTATTTCAGATAATGTGGACTCCGAAGCACAATTAAAATTTGCCGACACTTGCTTACTTGTACGTTTGCAAACTATATTAGTGTACAAATTGAAAATCAGTAATGTATTAATATTTCGTTATTTCAAACCTCACTTATTCCACTTTGCTTCTCGTGTTGAGGCCTCCGTACTTTAGATTTCAGATTTGGGTGGCTAGTTCTATAATTGGAAAATTATTTTAATATATACTCCTGATAAACAATACCTTTTTTCCCATACTTCAAAAAAAAATTGACTGAAGGCGATGTTACACTTAAATTCCAATTTTCTTTTTCCTTCATTAAAGCGCATAAACCTTAGTGCACTATTCACAAACAGTTCGAAATTCTGTTACACACTGTTTTTTGGAGTGATGATCATGTTTCTAAATTAGCTACCAAAACCTTAATGTTATTTATCTATGTGTCAGTTTTTGCTTTTTCTCTTAGTGAGAGGTTTACAAATCTATTTGCAAGTTAATTTAATTAACTAAAGTCTAAAATGTAGATTGCATCTCCATATCCTTTTCTGATTTATAGTGCATATTAGATCGTCAAACTCTATATATCTTACCACTTTATAACTTAAAAACTCAAGTTATCATCATTTTGTAAATTAGGAAGCTACATTTGGTGTTGCTGAAATCGAAGCAGGGAGACAAACGTGAAAAGAGGTGATTCTTTTTTTTTTGTAACATCGGAATGCAGAGTATCTGGAATAGGAAAAATAGAGGTTTTAAATAGTTAATTTATTCTTATTACAAGTGCATGGTTTGAACTCAGAAATGTGAAAGCAAACTATACTTTGCTCTATACCAGAAATGGAAAGTTGGTCATGTCTTTATATGGAATTTATTTGTAAAGATGTAGAAATTTATTTTGGTTTGTTATATTGCTTATTAAATCAAATTTGAAACTTATAGTTTGCTCATATTTTACTTTCCTGCTAAGCTTAATGATTTGTGTATATTTTTTCCTCTTTGATTTTATCTTCTCTTTATGTTTCATGTAAAATATATTTTTTGGTCTTAGTGGAGTTTAAGTTAAATAACATTTTAGCAACAGTCAATCTCCGAATATCTTAGAAAAGCGATAATGATAATAACAGTGAAATTGGTAAGTTTCCTAATAAGTAACAATGAATTGCAACGTAAGACTTCAGATTGTTAGAATTTAAAACTATACACAGGATTAAGATCTGAGAAGAAACGTTTGACTTAGGAAATGACAACTTTTTTGTAAAAGATATTTCGAAAAAATTGCTTTCTCTAGCATAATTATTTCTGAGGCAACCAAAATTAATAGAAAAAATTTAATTGATAAGATTTTGAATATGATATGCATGAGAAAACAGCCAGCTAAAAATTGTCACATTACAAGTGTCAGACTCAAGTGGTTTAACTAAAAAAAATGTTTTCAGCTGACATTTAAAAGGTGTTTTAGATAATTACCTATTTTCACATCTATATTGAAATTGTTTTCAAAAAAAAAAATCACACTCTTGTAGCTGACTTTGAATTAAATTAGTTTCTTTAGACATTTCAATGGACGTATTTTGGTAAATGTACATTAAACTTGCATGTCCATAAAATTAGATCATATGCTCTATAATCTTCAAGGAGTCTGTATGTACTATAATTATGCATATTTCAATATGTACCTCCCATTTTCATTTCTCAATAATTATTTATTTTTGCAAGAATATACTTTGTTGAAATTGCACATATGGTATTGCGCTTAATTTTGAACATCATATAAGGGATGCCAAAACATATTTTTAATTATTTTGTAATAGTACAAATCGAAAAGGAATTGCAGTGCTTCAATTATTATTTAGTTATGTGATTTTTACATTCTACATGCGTAGTTTACTGAATAAACACTGATATTTCTTTTCCATTATATACATGTTAGGTATTTATTTTTCTCTCATGTTTCTTCTTTCAAAAATTTTGAACTTTGAAATGACCAAAACGTTTTTTGTCCCTTATTAATTTGATTTTGTAACATTCAACTAAAATTTTGAACATATGACTATTTTCGATTTTAATAAAAGATTGTCATCCCCCGTCTTTTTCGAACCATACTTAACAAATCAACTCACTTCAACTTATTTACCTATTGCAATTGCTTGCAATCAATTTCCATAATTTCCTTAATTCTACAACGAATTCGGCACTGAAGCCATTGGGAAGCTTCAAATGTCATGACTATTTTTAGAGCTGATAAAATGGATTTGAAGAGTTTAGACATTCATCTAGAGAAATAGTTATCAAAATTTTGGATTTAAAATGGCATGATGTCTCAAAATTAGATCAAATAGAAGTGAGATCGATCCAACAAATCTTGAAATCAAAAATGTTATAGCAAAAAGAACTTATGGTACTGTTTATAGAGGCCTATATAATGGACAAGATGTTGCACTTATTATTCTACTTATCATATTCTTGAGCTGTAAACATACGAAATTACCGAAATAGTGCATAACCACGTATTAGTCGTTAGGAAATATGATCTATGTTTTGTGAAAAAATTCACTTTCGCGGCAGAAAATTGAGGAACTGGAGCTAGATTACATTCTCCACTTCGCCAATTCACCACTTCATTTAACATGCTCTTACCAAAATCAATCTTAAACGTGGATCAAGATTATTCTCCAACTTGATCAACAAATTTACATAATTTTGAAGAATCCACGGAAAAAGCAATTAAACATAAAATTTCAAAAGCTATTGTTCTAGCTATAGATGTCACGTTTCAAGCTCTCAGGTAGTTCCTCCCAAAAAGAATTCTTAAAATGCTGCCTGAGTTTTTTGATCACCAAGACTAGAACATTCGAGCATGTTCAAAAGAACTAACGCTTGAATTATGCCGCTAGATTGGCATGGATTCAATCAAATCAATTCTTTTTGAGAAAATGAGAGATACAATGAAAAAAATTTAGAAGCAATGTTGGCTAATGTCACAGGGACTGCTAAGCCATCCCGAAAAATTAGGAATATAACAACAAATGGTGTATCTTGGGGAAGAGAATCAAATTCCTGATATAGATTGTTCATGCTTTCCCCTCAGACTACCGAGGTTTGCATGGTTACACTGTTCACCCAGAAAATGCTTCTGTATGATCCAACCTCAAGATTCTCTACAATTTTACACAAGAGGTGGATGTTCATTTGTTGCAATTAGAAACGTTTGATCATGCAAACGAGGCGATGTTTGATTTTGGCGCTTGTGCAGTAGGGTTTAGCGTGGATCTAAAAGTATTTGTTAACAAACACTACTAATTTTCAAGACTTTAGAAGCTAGAGATGATTAGATTTGTTAATTTGCACTTATTGTTATACTATCATTGAGTTTAGTTGACACTAGCACTATGTATCTACTACAAATATACTGTTAAGTTAATACAAGTTCTTATTTTACAAAAAAAAAAAGATCTGTGTTTTGTTAATTTAATTTAATAACATGTGCTTTTCACTATTTTAAGTGTTTTGTTTTGGCATATATAGTGAAGTTGCTTGATTGGGGAGAGGATGGGTTTGCTAATGGCTGCTTTCAGAGCATCATTTAGGCAGGAGGTTGCTGTTTGGCAGAAACTTGAACATCCAAATGTCACCAAGGTAAAAATAATATTACTGAGAATGTCTTTCTTACTGTTATGTGGGTATTTGAATTTTTCATCAACTTGTAGTGAAACTTGTACTAAATTACCAGGATGTGTTCAAGTGTTGCTCATTTTCGAAGTACTACATGATTATTTATACATAATGCATGTGATAGTAGAAATAATAAATCAATATCATTGGTCTCATACTAAAGAACTTCCAGCTAAAAAATCAATGGCTTCGTTATATATTAGTGATCCATACGTTACAGATATGTCAACATGAGACAAATATGTTAATGCATACATGGCAGTTATATGTACTTTAACATAGTTCCAATATACAAGTTAAAAATCATATAAGGTGGAGCCTAATAGGACTTATTTTAATGTTACATAGATACACTATTTATACTACTTATTTACATCACGTTATTTTGTTAGTTGTTGTAATCCAGTGAAATATTAATTTACTACAATTTTTTTTTCTACTTTCAGTTCAAGTTATATCTATTTTTGAACTTATGGAATTTTTTTTCATACATGGGTTTTCAAATGGGGAAGTTATCTACATGGAGTTAGCACTAATTCTATGAGAATGCGATTATGGATATTCTTATCATAAAAACAGCTACCCTTTTCTTGATTACAAATAGATAATTTAAGTCACAAATTACTTGCTAGAAAATACTTTTTTTTATTGTCTACACTTATTTGAGTAGTTACAAGAGATTCAAATTCATGTTGACATTAACAATTAGTTTCATCCCAATCTTGGCACCCTAGATAGTAGTAAGATTGGATCATGTCTGCAGCCAACTTCAAAGCATAGTAAAGGGGATAACTTAATCATAATTAAATATGTTGTAACTTATTTCTGAATGTGCAAATTTCAAATGAATGTCAGTTTTACACATGCAATTGTATACATGTTTTGCGGTTTAGTTTGAACTGACAACTGTACAAAGTCTCCCAATATATTTAGCTTTTACAGACATGTATAGAATTCAGTCCTTTGCATAAATGTGAATTTTGATTTTTAGGGTGGCTATATATAATTGTGTTTTCTAGTTAGAGAATTTCCAGTATAACATATGTTAAATATCAAACTAGCTTCGTAACATTTCTATTATGCCAAAGATGACAATCATACACCAATGTTTTTGCTAATATCGTGATAGATTAACTATAACATGATTTTGATATTCTGCCATCGCCGCGACTCAGTTAAAACTGAGCGTCGTGGCTCAGTTAAAACTGAGCAACATTGCTCAGTTATAATCGGGCGCCGAGGCTCAGTGATAACTGAGCCGCAACGCTCACTTATAAACGAGCCGCGACACTCACTTATAAATGGGCCACGACGCTCACTTAAATATGAGTCGTGGTGCTCAGTTTTAACTAAGCCATTATGGATTGATCTTCAGGTGTTTAGATTTTTTATTTTCTGGTATATTAGCAATTTCCCTTAATAATATTGATCATTACAACATTAAGTGTTTCAAAATAAAAAATTGTTATAAGTTTCCATTGTAAATAGCCCCATAATCTATGTTGTTCAAAAATATTGTCTCTACGTAAGTTTGTGGATGTATATAAAAAGCATCTGTTAACACCCAATTTTCTAGCATTCCTTTTGGCCATTTGATTTAAACCACACAATTGGATTTTAAACAATAACATGAACTGATAAAGAGAAAAACTAAAAATTATTTAAATTGAATATTGAGATCGAATTGTGCAGTGAAGATCCTGGCACATATGATCTTGTATACACATATACAATATATATGTTTGCAGTGAAAACTTTAAAATATTTACACTTGTAAAATGCATTATACATTTTAAACATCTACGTTGTCACATTGTGAGTACAGTTAAAATTGCAATAAGTATGTTTATTTTGGTATTATATTTGAAAATAACGGTCATACTGTGATACACCAATGTTTTTGCTAATATCGTGATAGATCGACTATAACATGATTTTAATATTCTGTCATCGCCGCGGCTCAGTTAAAACTGAGTGCCACGGCACAGTCAACACTGGCACAGTTAACACTGAGCGTCGCGGCACAGTTAAAATTGAGCACCATTGCTTAGTTATAACTGAGCGCTAAGGTCCGTGATAATTGAGCCGCGACGCTCAGTTTTAACTGAGTCAAAATGGTTAGTTAGAACTGAGCTATTTTGGCTCAGTTATAACTGATCCATTTATTTTGGCTCAGTTAAAACTAAGCCAAAATCTCAGTTATAACTGAGCCATTTTTGGCTCGTTATAACTTAACAAGCTGGCTCAATTATAAATGAGCCATTTATGCTCGTTATAACTGAGCCATTTTGGCTCAGTTAAAACTGATCCAAAGTGGCTCAGTTAAAACTGAGCCAATAGGCTACTCATTTTTAACTGAGCGCCTAATGGTTCGGTAAAAACTTAGCCATGGCTCAGTTTAATTTGTCAATTTATACTTTTGGTGAAGGGACGACCGAGCAAAGTTGCATCTACTATTGATGTCCTCATCTTGTTGTCATCATTTACTATTGACTCATATTGTTATATTTGTTGAACATCGTAAGCTTTGGTTGAAGCAGCGGAAGCAGAACAAAAATTAGAAAGTGGTGATGGAACTCTAGGTCTAGATAATTTTGAGAAAGATCTCATTGTTGAAGTTTTTGGAGATGATAAAAGAACAAGCTATTTTCGTGCTATGAGTTCAACGTGCAATGTAAAGCAAGTAAAACTAGCATAAGCTTCAAAAGCAACCCAAAATGTTATGCATATACTATCTGATCTTGTCGATGTTGGGTTTGTAATTTGGCCTGTTTATAGTTTGCGTTTTGTGTAATGGGTGTATGCTAAATTATGATATTTAGATGTTATTTGATATTTGTTATGGATGATGAATGGTGTTATGGTTGTATGTTAAATTTTGATGTTGGTCGAAATGGAACTTGCTTTAGGATATGAATTATGATATGTTGCATTTGCTTTAGATATTGTTATATTATATGTTGTATATTCTAATTGGTGTATGCTTTATGAAACTATCTACTGTGTGCTTGGTATAATATTCACGTTTGTAACAGTTATAACTGTGAGTAAAGTATTGTATGAAATAGTCCGTTTTATATGCTAACAATAATAACTGTTACATATTTAATATTTATAACAGTTATTACTGTTATAAAAATAATTTTTATAATGGTTTCAAGTGTTATAAAGTTTTCAGTACTAACGGTTATATGTGTTACAAAGTAATAACTTTGTAACGGTAATAATCGTTATAATATGAACACTTTATAACGGTTATAACCGTTACAATATTTGTGACAACAGTTTGTCACGCATGTTGTAGTAATGGTTATAACTGTTACAAAGCTAATTAGTAACAGTAATAACTGTTACAAAAGCCCTTTTCTAGTGTTGTGGGCTCTCCACTGCGAAACCATGATATTTCTTATCAAAATATTTCCATGTTTCTCCATCGGATGGGTGTGTCGACGTACCTTATTGAGGTGTTCTCACATTGTATCATCTCATATGATGGGTTGTTACAGATGATGCATATAACCTTTAAAGTCTAAGCGTAATAGGTAAAGTTGTACGAAACTTCTCCTTCTTTTTCCTTGGTTTATATCTTTCTTGCTTACATATTATACAATTTCTAAGATTGATGTCTTCTTTCCAGTACAACATGCAACCATTTAAACATGTTTCTATTTTTTGATATGAAAAATCGAAGATGACATAAGTTTTTTCACTTCATAATAATTTTCGTGCATTAAATTATCAGATGGTATATGGTGTTTAGCAGCTTGAACAACAACCGTAAATCCAGCTTCTGTAAGCTTGTATTTTGACTTCATTGCAATGTATTCTACAGTTACCGATAATTGAGTGCCGCTTGTACATCATTCCAAAGGGGTTTTGCAGCATGATCCAATAAATCGTATATTTTTTAAGCTCCAACATTTGGTCCTTCTTCGACGTTAACTTCATCGTTATCAATTTCAAGAATATGGATATTGATCGTGTTGTCCATATATTCTATGAAATTCATCGTACTAACTTAATCACCAATGACCTCAACTGACTATTCTTGATTATTAAGGGCTACAATTTCTCTATGATGACCCACAACAAATAATTGGGTATGAAACTGTTTTGGTGCAAATGAACCTTAACCATATTCAGTATTAAATAATTCAACAATTTTCACCTACTTCATGGAAAACGAATTTCTTCATCGTTTCCAATATTACTTAAAGCAAATTCGATTAACATATGTACCCTGTTTAGAAAATGTTCATTTATTGCGCCACTAATTTCCCTTCTTTGATATATCCTGCTTCAATCAATAAAATAATTGACCATTTTTCCTACTATAAAACCTATGATGAAAGGTAAAAAAAATATTAATCGTTCATTTTATATTTTGTTTACAATTTAATTATTGCTTTAGTAAACATATACCAAATTTTATATTTTTTTACGAACATCATTTTAGATAAACAACAATTGGTTCATTGACATTATGTATCTTCTGTAATAGCCGGTCATCATACATTAAGTTACAAACACAATTGTAATTACATTCTGTAAAACTTACCATTTTAAACAATTTCTCAAAATTTGGGCAGCATTTCCCCCATGTTCTCTGTATCGTGCACAAATGCATATACATAAGGAATGAAGAGGAAATGTCGTTGAAATTTTTTGAACCATTTAAACTGACATGATCTATGAAACATAATTACTTTATAGCATTTATAACTTGTCAAATACAGACAAATCCAACAAATGATGCATCAAATGAACAAGGATGCCTATTTTGTAGAGAAAACAAATATCTATACAACGAACATATGCAATACTTGTTAGTCGGGGCCAAATAATATTTAAGGGTTTAAATATTTGTTTATATTAGATTTAAACATTTAATTTATTTATATTTTATTTTTTTATTATGTATGTACTAAATCACATATTTTTACAATTTGTTGAATTCTAACTACGACGATTCCTATTAAAATCATTTGAATTCATCCAAAACTTATTATACACCAAATCGATTTGTGTGTTCGTACAAGCACAAAACTCATATTCACACAAATTATCTAAAACTACGATCAATCCTAACATAATATATACTTCATGTTTTCATAAATTATACTATTTCCAAACTCTATCACACATGTACATTCAATACAAACCAAATCATCCTAAACATACATAATATACTAAATTAGAAAAAGTCATTTGATTATTATGACGATAATAATGGCAATTAGGAGGTAATATGATGTAGTAAACATAGACTAGCGAATAGGAATAAATCATAATCTAAATTAGGACTCAAATAAAAAAACATAAATAATAGGGTTTAGGAAAATTTCCCGATTTTGCAATCCTAGAGGATGGAAAGGGCCGCAGCACGTAGTTGGTGGCGTCGGAGGTTGTTTAAAGGGTGGTTGGAGCGATGGCAGCATTGGAGGATATGGAGTAATGGAGATTTGAGAGTTATTTTGTATGTCTGGGAAGACAAATTAGCTTCGGGCCTTGGGTTTTGGAAATTATCAAGGAAATTTTCAATGGTTTCCAACGGCTGCAAACAGTCCATATTCCAATGGCTTGAGATGACTACTTTAAAAATCAACGAGGCATTGGAAGTCGTTGAATAAAGCATTGGTAGTCGTTGGAATAAGGCGCTGGAATACACTGTATTCTAGTAGTCAGAAACATTTTAAATCTACAGAAGGTAGTTATATTTTTCTTCCAGGCATGATCGGTGCAAACGGAGAGACATTGCACTTCATCTTTTGAAACACCCCACCTCCGTTAGGGTTACTCTCTATGGGAATGCCCTAATTTTGGTGGAGGTTTATAAGTATAAGTCACAGATGTACAAGACAGAATATAAGAACACATATTTTTGAACAGCGGAAAAACAACAACTTTTATTTTATAAAAGATATGTGTTACAACAACATACCATAATTGTCTTACAATACTTTCAAAAACATAACATCTCCATAACTGTCTTGATTACATTATTTAAAGAAGCATAAAGAAAACATAAATAAACTGCAAAAGTCCCATAGTTGTTGTGCAAAGCCATAGTCCAAAACGAAAAGATCAAAGCAATACATTCTTTCTCTTCAAGCTGGAAATGAAGACTGGTCAAGCTGCAGTATTCCCTCCCTATGGACCTCGGGGGGGGGGGGGGGGAAACGGAAGAAAATAAGACGAAAGAAAAGTAGAGTCAGACATAAAGCCTGAGTAAGTCTAGGACTATTCAGTCTATGAATAAAGAACTGGGTATGATAAGTATAAACTAGAAATGGGAAAGCACCACATACTTAGTTAGGTTGTCTAGGGTCGAATATACTATCATACCCCATGTTAATCTCTGTACCCATATAAACTAGTTCCCAACAGGCACCCCATAATCAGGGTGAAGTGATCAATTTTATGATGATCGGCTCCTACTCGCATAGTTACATGTGTCTTACGGCCCCCGATGTTGTAGTTACCTATGCTGGTCCCACCATGGGGTGTATCAAGTCCCATGGTGGCGGCCCGACACAATCCTAGAATGCACAGGTATGCTACTGGTGCCCAGTGCCTTATTTTTCTGCGCCGAAGTGAGTGCACGCCCACACCCCGTTAGAACCTACACTACTGCACCACCGCCGTCGATTTGACCTCTTACAATCAGCCCAGTAATCGTGCCCCACCCTGCCTAGTTTCAGGGTATCATGATACCTTGTAGGGTTACTGCGAAAAGGGTCCTCCGCTACTAGGTTTTCTATTTCTAGCCAACATGCTAAGTTGGTTAAGTGTTTTATAAACCTAACCCCCCAATCAGTCTGTTTAGCATGTTTCATTTTGATTAAGTATTAATATAATTTACTTAATCCTATCAATCCTGGCTCAGCCTTAATTAAAGCCTTGACCTCTCACATTAGACAGGTATTGTTGTGGCTGCCCGTTGCCGGTTGGGTCCGGGCAGTCTTACGCCACAACTCAGTCTAACCTCGGGTCCTTATTGGGCTCCATGTTTAACCACCCACATTGGATAGGTATTGTTGTGACTACTGGACAGCCGGGCGGTTCCGGGCAGGTTTACATCACAACTCAATCCAACCTCGGGTTAAACACATCATATTTTCTACATTTACATATTTTGTCACTTTTCTTTATTTTCTTATATGTAAATATTTGCGGCCCATTATTCAAAATCAATTAATGGCGTAAGGGTTTACACCAATCATGGGCCCAACCCATTCTTGGATTTGGGCCCCTCTACTTTTATATTTTCATTTATTAATTAATTTGGCCCAACGCTATTTCCCCCGTTTAATACGTTTGTTTGTTGTAATATGTTGGGCTTAGCCCTTTTTTTTAAGCCCAACTTAGCCACGTGAAAAAGGGGAGGCTTAAAACGTGATTACATACACAAAGAGGGGAATGTGAACGCATGAACTTGCAACATGACGTTGGAACTACAAAATAGAAACTGGTGTACTTGCATTGTGGTGACATATACTTTGGTCATAAAGCATAAGTGACATAAATCAAATCATGTAAACTTGTAGTTAAGTTAAGAATCTAACTAAATTAGATATCATTATTGACACATAGTCTAACTACAACATAAACTTATATTTTTTGCTTAGGCATAATGTCAAACATAAGCAAATCATGTTTATAAAATTACCATATGTCTACAAAGGTGCTTGGTATAGTTCAACTAGAATTATTTCAACTCAAATCATGATTTTTAATCTATTCACATAACCCAAACATGAAATGGCGGTTTTTGATCTATTCATATAATCATGGCATACATATTCCTAAACATGAAATCATGGTTTTTGCTTTATTCATGCAAACTTGCAATTAGAATGTAAATCTAACTTAGCTATGTGTCACATATATTACATAATTCTTGTTAACAACATAGGCCTAACTTGTTTTTCAATTTGGCATAATACCAAACATAGCCTAGTCATATTCATAAAAATCAACATAAGTTCACAAAGAGGCTTACTTTTGTTTCTAATACAAAAGCATGGTTTTATACATAGATCATGATGCCAATTCCAACATATATGAATCATAATATCCCAATTTTGATCCAATTAATCAAAAAGTGATTTTTGTACAAAATATACATTATGTTGGCATAGTAGCAAAACCACAAACTTGCATGAATCTCAATTAAACAACCATAAACATATAGCTTCAACATGAATTACATACTTGCGAGTATCACATCGTTATATCATATCGTTGTATCACAACGTTTAGAATCATAGCAACGCACAAATATGAATTATTAACGCCACAATTCCATTTCTTACATTACAAACCAAACATAGTTATTTAATTCATACCGGAATAATACTCTACTTACAATCGTGTGACGAATTCTTCAATTTAGGAGATGTTATTCCTTTTGATGTAGGCATTGCTTTGATTTGTTTAACTTGTAGTTGCTTTAGAGTTTGTCTCCTAATTGTCTCTCAAATTGGTGGCTACTTCTAGTTGTTCCTCCGCAGCATGATGGCCTTGTTCTTACTTTTGAATGAATAGATTAGGTTGAGTCTAGGGTTATTTTTATAGAGTTTATGAACTGATTAGGACCATCGATGTTGCTTGGATTGATCGTAGCCATTCATTCGAAAGAGAGACCAATCAGGGGCTGACACCTAGCCCTAATGACAAGGCAAGGCTCAGAAAATCGGCCAAACACGGACCTGGCCAGTCAGGATGGGCTGGGTTCGACCTGGCTCTGGGGCCAGGTCAACAGCCCTGTCGACAGCCAGGTCGACCGCCCTGTCGACCTGGTTAGCCCAGGTCGACTGCCAAGTCGACCTGGTGCCTTCAGGCGGGAATTTTCCCGCCCTGGCCAGCTGGGCCCGATTTTGAATTTTGAATTGTTTTTCTGGGCTGTTTTTCTTCTGTTCGAATTTTAAACTTAATTCAGAAACTTCCGGAGGCTATATCTTGGTCATACGGACTCCGAATTTCGAAAACTCGGACTCTATTTCGCGTATTTTTCCGAGACGAACGAAATGGCGTATCCCGTTTCCCTTAATTCTTTGTTTTGAAATTAATTATACTTTAATTTATGAATTTCACGGTCATAGAATACACGGGGTGTTACATTCTCCCCCACTTAAAAGGATTTCGTCCCCGAAATCTTCAAGTTAGGAAGAATGTATATCCTAACATCCAAACATCCATCTACTCATCCATCAAACACGAGCATCCATTGTCCTTAAAAGACTTCTAACGCTTCATGATCATATGCGAAGTGTGTGTGTACATGTACTTATCTAATGCAAAATCAGGCGGTCTACTGATTTAGTTGACCTCCTTAATGTGAATTATGTAAGTGCCATGAATCCATTATGTATGCAAATTTTCCTATTCATGATTCTACATGAGTGCAAAATCATTCATACAAATGCGACATCCATATGACAATACATTAAAATTCAACCATATACGGATGCAAACATATATGCATATGCAATATGATGTGACTGAGCCGATCTAAAACCTAGATTGTGTGTGTATATGCAACCACGAGCAACCACTAGCAATCACTTGCAACCATCATCCATAACATGTTTCAACTACATGTTTTCATCCAAAGAGTTTCTACCTAAAAGATAAGGTCGAGGAAATATACCTAAAAAGATAGATAAAAGCGCAACTTAAGGAAAAAGAAAGATCAAGGATGTACCCTCGAAAAGAAAAGGGTAGGCAGTGCGTATTCTAGCTTCAGTTTCCCAAGTCGCGTCTCCCTCGGCGTCGCTCCACTGAACTTTGACGAGCTTGACTTCGCGGTTGCGTAGCTTCTTCACTTCCATTCCTAATATGCGGGTTGGAACTTTCCTCACGGTTGGTTCGCGCTCCACTTCAACTTCTTCTAGGATATTTGGCTCTACCACTTCAGCGGACTCATGTAGACATTTTCGGAGATGTGAAACATGAAAAACGTTGTGAACTCCGGCCAGCTTTTCGGGTAGCTCTAATCTATAAGCCATTTTTCCAATTTTCTCGATGATAGGGAATGGCCCTACGAACCTTGGTGCTAGCTTTCCTGTGGTTCCAAAACGAACAACGTTCCTTAGCGGAGATACCTTAAGAAAAACTCTGTCTCCAACCTCAAATTCAAGGTCGGTCCTTCTCTTGTCGGCGTAGGACTTTTGTCTGTCTTCGGCCGTCTTCATCCTTCTTCATATTAAGTCAACTTTCTCTGAAGTCTCTCGGATCATATCCGGTCCAAGTATGAGCTTATCAGTAGACTCCCACCAACAAGTGGACGATCGGCACGGTCTTCCATATAAAGCTTCGAAGGGCGCCATTCCGATGGTTGCTTGATAGCTGTTGTTGTAGGCAAATTCCACCAAAGGAAGATGGTCTTCCCATGTCCCTCTGAAGTCAAGGACGCACAGTCTTAGAAGGTCCTCCAAAACTCTGTTCACTCTTTCTGTTTGGCCGTCGGTTTGGGGATGATAGGTTGTGCTTAAGCATAACTACGTGCCTACCACTTCTTGCAGACTCCACCAAAATTCACTTGTGAAGATAGGGTCTCGGTCACTAACAATGCTGGATGGTATTCCATGGAGTCGAACGATTTCCTTGAGGTAAAGAGATGCTAGGGATGAGGCGGTTCTTTTACTTTTGACAGGTAAAAAGTGGGCGCTTTTAGTAAGCCTATCCACTATTACCCAAATGCTAGTGTTGCCTCTCCTAGACCTAGGCAGCCCATCGATGAAGTCCATTGAGATGCTTTCCCACTTCCACTGCGGGACCTCTAGAGGATGTAGCAGACCGCCAGGCTTTTTCTGTTCCGCCTTAACCTGTTGGCACACCATACACTTAGAAACGAATTCTGCCACGTCCTTTTTCATGCCGTTCCAAAAGAAAGTTCTTTTTATGTCCTTGTACATTTTATCTCCGCCTGGGTGTATCGTCATCTTGGAGTGATGTGCTTCCTCGAGAACCCTCTTTACTAAATCCCTTGTCTGTGGGACACATAGTCTTCCGTCTCGCCTTAGCCAACCCTTATCGTCGATGGAGTATCTGTTGAGGTGACTTGAAGTCTCACCCCTAATTAGCCTATCAATCGTTTCCACAAGCTGAGGGTCTTCGCGTTGTGCTGTCCCTATTGAGTCCACTAAAGTCGGGCGCACTTCGATAGATGCTAGCAAGCCTGGTACAAAATCGGAGGAAGGCCTAAAGTCGAAGCTGGCTATAAACTCTAGGCTTTGTCTTTCAACAAACAGCGGGCTTAGGGTCAATTTCTTTCGGCTCAACGCGTCTGCCACTACGTTGCCTTTGCCCGGAGTGTAGGAGATCTCGAAATCGTACGAGGCAAGAAACTCCATCCATCTTTGTTGCCTCAAGTTAAGATCTTTCTGCGAGAAAAGATATTTCAACGATTTATGGTCAGTGTAAAGTTCGAACTTCTCACCTAGGAGATAGTGTCGCCAAGACTTGAGTGCAAAGACGATGGTTGCTAACTCAAGATCGTGGGTCGGGTAGTTCTTTTCGTGCACTTTCAACTGCCTCCCGCCATAAGCTACTACCCTTCCTTCTTGCATTAAGACGGCGCCTAGCCCTGTCCCACATGCATCTGTATAAACAGTGAACATCTTGCTTCCATCTGGCAACGTCAAAACTGGGGCTGTTGTAAGAGCCCTTTTTAGTCGCTGGAAAGCAAACTCGCAATCCAAGTCCCAATTGAATGCCAGATTCTTCTTAGTCAATTTCGTGAGCGGAGCTGAGATTTTCGAAAAATCCTTTATGAACTTTCGATAGAAACCTGCTAGTCCTAGAAAACTTCGGACCTCAGTTGCATTCCTTGGTGTCTTCCAATCCTGTACCGCCACTACTTTCGCAGGGTCCACTGCTAACCCTTGTTTGGATACTATGTGCCCAAGGAACCTCACTTCTTCTCTCCAAAAGTGGCATTTGGAGAATTTGGCCTTTAGCTGATGAATTCGCAGAGTTTCCATGATTGCCCTTAAGTGCTGAGCATGTTCTTCTTCACTCTTTGAGAAGATAAGGATATCGTCTATGAAGCCCACTACGAACTTATTGAGGAAATCTCTGAATACCCTACTCATCAGGTCCATGAAGTAAGCAGCTGCATTTGTCAAGCCGAAAGGCATGACAAGCCATTCAAAGAAACCGTCTGGGGTTCTGAATGCCGTTTTATCGATACTATCTTCAGCCACCCATAGCTGATGAAAACCGGTCGCTAAATCGAGTTTGGAGAAAACAGACGCTCATATAAGCTGATCAAACAAATCGTCAATTCTGGGGAGAGGGTGCCTATTCTTTTTCGTTAGCTTGTTGAGATCCCTATAGTCAACACATAGACGGAGTGAACCATCCGCCTTTGTAGCGAACACCACTGGAGCCCCCCATTCTGAAATGCTCCTTCTAATGAACCCCTTCTCTAGAAGCTCTTTGATCTGTTTACTGAGCTCTTTCCTTTCCCGTGGAGCCATGTGTCTAACGGGCAACGCAACGGGCTTTGCATTATCTACAAGGTATATGCGGAAGTCTATCTCCCGCTTCGGAGGCAAGCCCTTCACCTCTTCGAAGACATCCGGATATTCCCGGACCACTCTAACTGATTGCAAATTTTCAACAGAGGCATCTGGCGATTCAAGGTAACTAAGCATAACCGCATACAAGGGATTACAAGAAATTTCCAAAGTATTACCGAGCTGGGTTAGGAGCCTAACAACCCTTTTCTCACAATCAAGGATGGCCCCATTACTGGATAGCCAATCCATGCCCAAAATCAAACCATATCCCGAAAAGCCCAAAACAAAAACACTACATTGAAATTCTACGCTTAGAATAGAAATTTTCAATCCCAAACAGATCATAGACAAATGAGCTGGGCCCCCAATTGGGTTTGAAACAATTAAGGGGTCCTCTACCATACTAGTTATTAGGTGCAGAGATTCTACTAAAGCAGACGAGATAAAGGAGTGTGATGCGCCAGAATCAAATAAAGTGCGAACAGGGTGATCATAAAGATAAACTACACTTTCTACAGAAGTATTTATACCTCGCTGTTGCAGAGGTGGCGGTTCTAGCACATGAACTTGTGCCCCTGAGGTGGATCCAGCCCTCTGCCCCTGTCCTCGTTTCTTTGGCAGTCCTTAACTCTGTGGCCTGTCTCACCGCAAGAAAAGCACCCACCATTCTCCTTGGCCTTCTTTTTCCGGCAATCTTTCACTAAGTGCCCCACTTTGCCACAGAAATTACACTTCCTCTTCTCTTTGTTGCCTTTTCCGCCCTTCTTAAAGTCTGTCTTCTTAGGCTGCAAACCCTCTTTCTTCCCTTGAGAGCTTTCTACCTTTGTCTCCTTCTTGCCCTTATCCTCTTCGTTCAGCAATGCCATTTGTACCAATCTTTCATACGTGGCTCCCATGGGTATATGGGTCATGGCCAAACTGTGTAATGGCTCATTCAACCCTTTGACGAAACGGAGAGCCTTCTTGTGCGGGGTGTTGACTAGGTCTAGCCCAAACCTAGCCAGCTCATCAAACTGATTAACATACTCTTTGACTGTCTTGTTCCCTTGCTTAAGAAATAAGAATTTTTCCAACTACAAACTCCTTTCCGCATCTGAGAGAAATTTAGCCTCAAACCTTGCCCTAAATTCCTCCCATGTCTCCACTGGTCTTTCAGCTTTAGTGACTTCCCACCAGTAGGAAGCCTCACCCTTTAGTAGCCATACCGCCAGTTGTACTTTCTGTCTATCTTCTACCTCAAAGATGATGAATAAGTCCTCGGTTTCTTTCAGCCAATTTCTAGCTGCCACGAAGGACTCAGTTCCATGAAAATCCTTTCCTCCCATAGCTTTAAAATCTTTACATATCTTAGCAAACGTGTTTCCTCGTGGAGGAGGTGGAGGAAGAGGTGCTGCTGCAGCTGGATGATTTCCTACATCTGGGGGAGGAGGAATGGTTGGACCTGGCTGAGTGGCCCTTGCTTCTAAGAACCGTCTAAACCAACCAGGTATTGGTACACCCTCTAGCAAGTTAAGCTCTTCGGACATGCTGAAACAGAAAAGGATAGATTCAAAATGAAGGATAAGAGATAGTACCTATTGCTTTGGGGGGGGGGCTTTGCCTTTTAAAATAAAACATTTTATCTCTTTAAAAAAAATGCTTCTTTAAATTTCCTTTTTGAAAATAATTTTTTTTTAAAACTTTTTATCTTATCCGGTAAACCTATGCTCAAATACCAAGTGAAACACTCCACCTCCGTTAGGGTCACTCTCTATGGGAATGCCCTAATTTTGGTGGAGGTTTATAAGTATAAGTCACAGATGTACAAGACAGAATATAAGAACACATATTTTTGAACAGCGGAAAAATAACAACTTTTAATTTATAAAAGATATGTGTTACAACAACATACCATAATTTTCTTACAATACTTTCAAAAACATAACATCTCCATAACTGTCTTGATTACATTATTTAAAGAAGCATAAAGAAAATATAAATAAACTGCAAAAGTCCCATAGTTGTTGTCCAAAGCCATAGTCCAAAACGAAAAGATCAAAGCAATACATTCTTTCTCTTCAAGCTGGAAATGAAGACTGGTCAAGCTGCAGTATTCCCTCCCTGTGGACCTGGGGGGGGGGACGGAAGAAAAGAAGACGAAAGAAAAGTAGAGTCAGACATAAAGCCTGAGTAAGTCTAGGACTATTCAGTCTATGAATAAAGAACTGGGTATGATAAGTATAAACTAGAAATGGGAAAGCACCACATACTTAGTTAGGTTGTCTAGGGTCGAATATACTATCGTACCCCATGTTAATCTCTGTACCCATATAAACTAGTTCCCAACAGGCACCCCATAATCAGGGTGAAGTGATCAATTTTATGATGATCGACTCCTACTCGCATAATTACATGTGTCTTATGGCCCCCGATGTTGTAGTTACCTATGCCGGTCCCACCATGGGGTGTATCAAGTCCCATGGTGGCGGCCCGACACAATCCTAGAATGCACAGGTATGCTACTGGTGCCCAGTGCCTTATTTTTCTGCGCCAGAATGAGTGCACGCCCACACCCCGTTAGAACCTACACTGCTGCACCACCGTCGTCGATTTGACCTCTTATAATCAGCCCAGTAATCGTGCCCCACCCTGCCTAGTTTCAGGGTATATGATACCTTGTAGGGTTACTGCGAAAAGGGTCCTCCGCTACTAGGTTTTCTATTTCTAGCCAACATGCTAAGTTGGTTAAGTGTTTTATAAACCTAACCCCCCAATCAGTCTGTTTAGCATGTTTCATTTTGATTAAGTATTAATATAATTTACTTAATCCTATCAATCCTGGCTCAGCCTTAATTGTCTTAATTAAAGCCTTGACCTCTCACATTAGACAGGTATTGTTGTGGCTGCCTGTTGCCGGTTGGGTCCGGGCAGTCTTACGCCACAACTCGGTCTAACCTCGGGTCCTTATTGGGCTCCATGTTTAACCACCCACATTGGATAGGTATTGTTGTGACTACTGGACAGCCGGGCGGTTCTGGGCAGGTTTACATCACAACTCAATCCAACCTCGGGTTAAACACATCGTATTTTCTACATTTACATATTTTGTCACTTTTCTTTATTTTCTTATATGTAAATATTTGCGGCCCATTATTCAAAATCAATTAATGGCGTAAGGGTTTACACCAATCATGGGCCCAACCTATTCTTGGATTTGGGCCCCTCTACTTTTATATTTTCATTTATTAATTAATTTGGCCCAACGCTATTTCCCCCGTTTAATACGTTCGTTTGTTGTAATATGTTGGGCTTAGCCTTTTTTTTAAGCCCAACTTAGCCACGTGAAAAAGGGGAGGCTTAAAACGTGATTACATACACAAAGAGGGGAATGTGAACGCATGAACTTGCAACATGACTTTGGAACTACAAAATAGAAACTGGTGTACTTGCGTTGTGGTGACATATACTTTGGTCATAAAGCATAAGTGGCATAAATAAAATCATGTAAACTTGTAGTTAAGTTAAGAATCTAACTAAATTAGATATCATTATTGACACATAGTCTAACTACAACATAAACTTATATTTTTTGCTTAGGCATAATGTCAAACATAAGCAAATCATGTTTATAAAATTACCATATGTCTACAAAGGTGCTTGGTATAGTTCAACTAGAATTATTTCAACTCAAATCATGATTTTTAATCTATTCACATAACCCAAACATGAAATGGCGGTTTTTGATCTATTCATATAATCATGGCATACATATTCCTAAACATGAAATCATGGTTTTTGCTTTATTCATGCAAACTTGCAATTAGAATGTAAATCTAACTTAGCTATGTGTCACATATATTACATAATTCTTGTTAACAACATAGGCCTAACTTGTTTTTCAATTTGGCATAATACCAAACATAGCCTAGTCATATTCATAAAAATCAACATAAGTTCACAAAGAGGCTTACTTTTGTTTCTAATACAAAAGCATGGTTTTATACATAGATCATGATGCCAATTCCAACATATATGAATCATAATATCCCAATTTTGATCCAATTACTCAAAAAGTGATTTTTGTACAAAATATACATTATGTTGGCATAGTAGCAAAACCACAAACTTGCATGAATCTCAATTAAACAACCATAAACATATAGCTTCAACATGAATTACATACTTGCGAATATCACATCGTTATATCATATCGTTATATCACAACGTTTAGAATCATAGCAACGCACAAATATAAATTATTAACGCCACAATTCCATTTCTTACATTACAAACCAAACACAGTTATTTAATTCATACCGGAATAATACACTACTTACAATCGTGTGACGAATTCTTCAATTTAGGAGATGCTATTCCTTTTGATGTAGGCGTTGCTTTGATTTGTTTAACTTGTAGTTGCTTTAGAGTTCGTCTCCTAATTGTCTCTCAAATTGGTGGCTACTTCTAGTCGTTCCTCAGCAGCATGATGGCCTTGTTCTTATTTTTGAATGAATAGATTAGGTTGAGTCTAGGGTTATTTTTATAGAGTTTATGAACTGATTAGGACCATCGATGTTGCTTGGATTGATCGTAGCCATTCATTCGAAAGAGAGACCAATCAGGGGCTGACACCTAGCCCTAGTGACAAGGCAAGGCTCAGAAAATCGGCAAAACACAGACCTGGCCAGCCAGGATGGGCTAGGTTCGACCTGGCTGTGGGGCCAGGTCGACAGCCCTGTCGACAGCCAGGTCGACCTGGTTAGCCCAGGTCGACTGCCAAGTCGACCTGGTGCCTTCAGGCGGGAATTTTCCCGCCCTGGCCAACTGGGCCGATTTTGAATTTTGAATTGTTTTTCTGAGCTTTTTTTCTTCTGTTCGAATTTTAAACTTAATTCAGAAACTTCCGGAGGCCATATCTTGGTCATACGGACTCCGATTTTCGAAAACTCGAACTCTATTTCGCGTATTTTTCCGAGACGAACGAAACGGCGTATCCCGTTTCCCTTAATTCTTTGTTTTGAAATTAATTATACTTTAATTTATGAATTTCACGGTCATAGAATACACAGGGTGTTACATCTTTGGAGATATCTTCCTTGCTCAAATTAAGTGGCAGAATGCTCAGGAATCTGTCAGCCCACATTGCAGCAAAGATTGGGCCATTCATAAAATTGATTTCATAATCAAGTATAACATGAGAATGATCTTCAATAAAAACTAATTTTTTTATTCTACTGGCCATCTAAGCAAAAAATAACCACTCAGTATTTCCCAATATAATTTTGAAGTTTTTCTCTTATTGTAAATTTTGACTCCTTTTGAATGTCTTCTACTCTATAATAACAAATGTGTGATGTATTTTGTACTTCACTAACGGTATAAGGGACATTTATCCAATAATTGAAAGTAAAAAATATTTTACATTTTCTCTTCATGTTATGGTCATCATTTTAATGTGAATTTGGAGCCATGCGTTCACTCCGTGAATCAAAATATCATCTCTTCCTCAATGTAAATGTTATCTTTGTTATTATCCATTGTTTTGACTTAAAGTTTCATTTTTGAAGGGTATGAAACCATCGTCTTATTTGTGTAGTATTTTTGTAGTGCCAAAAGGACATGGGTTAGAGGCCAGGAGCTACAAGTTTCTAGCTTAATCGACGATTGTCCATCGAACGTCTATTTGATATGCGATTGTGACAATTGATCGCATATTAGAAATGTAAATGTGACTTGCATGAAAATTTGAAATCAATCATTAGATGTAAGGAAAATTAACGTCGGCTATTCTAAATATATTTTTGTGTTTTGGGAGTCGTGTTATACGAAACATTAGTCCCATTCCAAAATTTCGCTTCAAATATCGATCGATATTTGTTAATATCGGCAAGATATCGAGCAATATCTTTTGTTTCATTTCCTTTTTGCCCTCAACCAGCGAGCTAAATTAAAAGTGTGCTAAACTAAAACAACATAAAGTGACATTTAACAGGGTTTCATTTGAGTGTCCAAGCATAATGGGAAGTCGGGAATCATAACTTTTTTGAGTAAGATATAGACCTCTACATTTTTACACATGTTGCTAAAGAAATTTGGTGAAACTAAAACTTCCTGCAGTAGACGTAGTGCAAAATCAGAGATTTGGGCAGCGAAATACGAATAAACCCAAAGATATAGTCTATCAACTATTCAACAATGCCAAAAAATTTAAAAAATAATCAAGTGGCACAAATTATAGAGAGAACAAAAACAGAAAATAGAGGAAAGAACACACCAATTTTAACGTGGTTCGGCTTTGCCTACGTCCACGGAGACCCAACAACTTTTATTTCTTAATGAAGAAATGAGTACAAAAAGATAACAATAGAGAGAAGACTAATGATGGATTACTTCATACAATAACATGACCCCTATTTAAATAGAGGAATTTCTTGGGGATAAAGAAGAGAAGTTTCTAGATTACTTGGACATAAAGGAAAAATAAATATAATATCTTCCTTGATTTGATTTGAGCATAAATGATTGGCGCGATTATGGTCTCAATCTCTTTCCCTAATTAAATTGATTTTTCATTAATTGATTGATCGGCCTTTTATTTTTCTTTCAAAGACTTCCTCTTATATCTTTCCATATACGAGCCAATTAATTGATTGACAATCAATCAATTTCTTTCCTTCTCTACAAATATTTGAATCATCAATTTCAACACTCCACCTTGATTCAAATATGGCAATCTTTCTTCATTATCAACAATCAACATAGGAGTTGTTGGGCCCAGTGCCCCATGGCGCTCAAGTAACAGGAAGCAAACTGATCAAGTTTCAGCAATGCTCAAACTTGTCCTTTGGAAGTGACTTGGTCATCATATCTGAAGGATTATCCGAAGTACCCACCTTCAATAATTTGATCTTGCTTCGTTCTTCCTCAAGCATAATAAAGAAGCTTCTAACATCAATGTGCTTCGTCAGTGAACTATAAGCCTCAACAAGATGAGTCGCACTCTGACTGTCTGAAAATAGCTCCACTGTCTGCTATGCCATTGAAAGATCATCCAACAACTGAAGTAAGTACAATCCTTCCTTTGTTGCTTCCACAATGGACATTAACTCCTCTTCGGTATTCGACAAAGCTATGATAGACTGCAACTTTGATCTCCACAAAATCGGGCCTATGCCAAGTGTAAAAACATAGCCCAACATCGACTTCCGTCCATCTCTATCCCCAGCATAATCTGAATCATAGTATCCTCTAATAGAGATATCTCCATCTACTCCACCATATAACAAGCCAACTGAAGAAGTGCCATGAAGATATCTGAGTATCCACTTCACTGCTTGCCAATGCTCTTTGTATGGGTTAGAAATATATCGACTGACAACACCAACTGCATGAGCTATATCAGGCCTTGTGCATACCATAACATGCATAAGGCTTCCAACCACACTAGAATAAGGAATATTACACATATTCATTTTGTCTTCATCCGATGTGGGACACATATCTTGGGATAGCCTGAATTGAGAGCCTAATGGAGTAGCCACCGGTTTAACATTCTCCATACCGAATCAAGATGGTACTTTCTTGATGTATTGAGTTTGAGTGAGCCTCAAAACTCTTTGCTTTCTATCCCTCTGAATTTCCATCCCCAAAATTCTCTGTGCGTTTCCCGAATCTTCCATCTCAAATTCCTTACTGAGCTCCATCTTCAACTCCGAAATTTTAGACGTGCTCTTAGAAGCTGGCCTGCTGCTATCAATGAACCTCTCTGGCTGCTGCAGGTAAATGTCCTCCTCAATATCACCATGCAAGAATGTTGTATTGACATCTAGTTGTTCCAACTCCATGTCGTAGTGAGCAACTAATGCCAAAAGAATGCGAATGGAAGTGTGTCTAACAACTGGAGAAAAAATATCATAAAGCTCCACATCTTTCTTCTGAACGTAACCCTTCGCCACTAATCTTGCTTCATACCTCAAGTCACCATTGCCGCCATCTTTCACCTTACAAATCCATTTACATTCAATTGCTCTCTTGCTGGAAGGAAGTGGCACTAAATCCCAAGTGTGATTTTTGTGCAAAGACTCGATCTCCTCCTTTATTGCTACTAGCCAACTGGAGCTATCAACTGAACTAACGGTATCTCTGTTGTCTCTTGGTTCATCATGAAATATGCTTAACGCATAAGCTACCATGTAACAACCCGCACCTCTGTTCACACAAGATATTGTCCCCAACTTAGCCACCGTATAGGTGTGAGGTTTTGTTCCTCAAAAGGCATCGTCATTAGTAAGAGAAGGGCTCTACTATATAAGTACTCATTTCACACAGGCTTCCACGATGTGGGACTTAAGGGTGTTACATTCTCTCCTCGTTCAGAGCCCAATGTCCCCGTTGGCTCACAAACACTTCACCCAGGCACTGTGGTCCACAGAAGAGCCACAATTCCGGCTGGGTATTGGCTCTGATACCATTGTAACAACCCACACCTCCGTTCATGCAAGATATTGTCCCCAACTTAGTCACCTTATAGGTGTGGGGTTTTGTTCCTCAAAAGGCCTCAGCGTTAGTAAGAGATGGGCTCTACTATATAAGTACTCACTTCACACAGGCTTCCACGATGTGGGACTTAAGGGTGTTACATACCATGTCATGAAAGCCAATATCTTCAATGCTTAATCCCACAAAATCACCAAGCCATGTAGGTCTTTTCTTCTCTCTCGTTGGTCAAGTTTGAATCTGAGCTCCACCTTGAGGTTGATCTTCTGTCTTTTCCCTATCAACCACGGTGTCATCGGAATCACCATTTTTCCTCGTATGGAAGTATGATGATCTGCCTTGTGTTTGGTATTCTGAATTTGTCCTCTCAACATCATCGTTAACTGAAGAAGAAGGCTCCACCTTAAACATTGCCTTCTCATCAAATGTAACATGCCTGCTAGTAACATTCTTCTCAGTAGTAGGACACCATATCCTATAACCCTAAATTCCTTTCTTATATCCAAGAAAAATACACTTGCACAATCTTGGATCCAGCTTCCCTTTGCTCTTATGCACATAAGCTGGACAACCAAACACTTTGAGAAAGGAATATGATACAGGCCCTCCCTTCCATACTTCTTTGGGAATCTTCATATCTATGGCGGTAGAAGGTCTGCGGTTGATAAGGAAAATCGTCGTAGATAATGCTTCTGCCCAAAATATCTTATTTAATCCCGCGGTCAGCCGTAAGCAACGAATTCTTTCCAACAAAGACCGGTTCATTCTCTCTGCAACCCCATTTGACTGAGGGTCTTGTAACACCCCACGTCCGCCAGGGTGGCTCTTTTCCGAGCGACTCTGACTTTGGTGGGGCGTTTTTAAATAAGGTAAACATGCATAATGATATAGCAAGGCAGGACATGACATATATATATATATATGTATATATATAAACAGAGTAAGTAGATAAAACAGCGGAAGACTTTTAAACCATTTCAAAACACAAGTCTGGTACATCAAAATGTCAATTTCCCAAAATTACAAGTCTAGATAAATACATCATCTGATACTGAAAAAGAAAACATAAAAGTAGCTATCCCCAAAGTGGAAGAAACCATAGCGAGCTCAAGTCCAAAGCATACATGAGCTATCCAAGAAAGCAGCTAAGATCCAAGCTAGGCTCCTGTATTCCCTCCCTGAGAACCTGGGGGGGGGGGGGAAACGGAAGAAAAGAGGCGAAAGAAAACAGGTCAGTCAAAAAGACTGAGTAAGCCCTGCTACGATCAGTCTATAAACTAATAAAGTTAACATCATGATGGAAACTGAGATGATCATAGATAACAACATACTGGCATGGTAAATTAACTACAAGATAGATAGAGGTGTCATCACATAAACATGGTCAAGTTTTTGCACCACAGTGTACTAGCAACCCAACGTAACAGATATTGATCCCTTGGCCCAAGCTTTGACCCAATAACATGAGGTGACCTTAATACAAGGTCCAGCCCAACGGTCTAGTCGATCGGCTCCCTATAAACCTAACACGTCAAGTGTTGGTGTCCATATGGCCCACGTATGGTTGTAGTTAGACTGTGCTGGGTCCCCCTTTTGGGTGTATCAAGCCCTCGGATGTCAACCCCAGACACTTAAGTAATAATGCACAGCCCTAACCTACTGGTACCCGTGCCTCGAGTTTGTCCAACATCGGACTACGTGCACGTCCGTAGCCCGCCGGACCCGCACCGCTGTACCACTCGGCCATCGCCCTTTGGTCGTTTACATCCGTCCAGTAATCGTGCCCCGCCCTAGCCTAGCTTCTAGGGTTGTGAATGATACCAAACTGGGATTACTGTTAGAACAGACCACGTTGCTAGGGTTTTCTAAGAAGGTTAAGTGTGATTTAACCCTTCACTAATCATGGATTAAATTAGTTAAGTGTAATCAACGGTTCACCACTTAACCCCATCCAATCTCTTGTATCCCCAAATTGATTAAATTGGTTAAGTGTAACTTAACCCCATTTTCATCCCTTGAATCCCCAAATTGGTTAAGTATTAGTGGACCCTGACTTAACCCTAATCATGAGGCATTAATTAACTTAATGCACCTTAACCTCTCACATTAGACCTTGTTGTGGTTACTAGTTAGGCCGGGCGGGTCCGGGTAGGTTTACACCACAACTTAGTCTAACCTCGGGTTTTGGCACCACATGACCAACTTCGCACATTGGGTCCTATTGTTTGTAGCCACTAGTTAAGCCGGTCGGTTCCGGGTAGAATTACGCTACAAACTCAACCCAACCTCGAGTTGGCCACACTTTTGTTTTCTAAGTGTCATGCCCACTTTATTTCAAAACATAATTGCAAGTCAACAAATGCTTGGGTAGACCTAACTTAATAGGTAAATTCCCAAGGGGTAGACCTAACTTAATAGGTAAATTCCCAATCTTATATTTTCATGTATTTTAAGTTTACCCAAACCCCCAACGTCATTCTATCGCTTACATATTCGTAGTAACGCATAAAGGATAGGAAGAGGGAACTTGGCACAACATACATGATAAACTTGCACAACAATCATGGATAACATGTTAGACTTGCACAACTTAGCATAGTGAACTTGCATATTACCATAAACATGCATAACATGTTAAACTTGCATAACTTAGCATAGTGAACTTGCATATTACCATAAACATGCATAACATGTTAAACTTGCATAACTTAGCATAGTGAACTTGCATATTACCATAAACATGCATAACATGTTAAACTTGCATAACTTAGCATAGTGAACTTGCATATTACCATAAACATGCATAACATGTTAAACTTGCATAACTTAGCATAGTGAACTTGCACAACTCAATAAACATACATAAACCCCAACTTTCATCACACATTAACTTTAGAGTTTCTAAAATGAAGGTAAGAGGGCTTACAATGCTTATGCGAACTCAAATGAGTATAACAAATGCAAGAAACCCCTTATGCAACTAATTAAAACCCCCAAATGCAAGCAAACTTGATCAAGACTCCTCCTTTATGATGCCAATAGAAAAACAAGCCTTTAATGCAAACTAAGGAGGATCATACAAGCCTAAATACCCTTGTATGCATGGAAATCTCTTAGGGATTTGTTTAGGAATTGTATGAAGAGGGTGGAGGCCATGAGAGGATGGATTTTGGCATAGTTTAGTTGCTAGATTGAATAATGAGTGATTTAGGGTAGGTTAGGGTCTTATTTATAGATTAGGTTAGTGATTTAGACCATAGGATTAACCCTAGGTTGAATTAGGGCCATCAGATCTCGGAACTCTCTAGAAACAGGCCACAAGACCCAACCCCAATCAGAAATGGTGCACCAGGCTAAACAGCCGGGCACCCCCTGTCGACAGGGCTGTCGACAGGGCAGTCGACATGCCAAGACCCCTGTCGACAGGCCTGTCGACATGGGGTCCTGGGCGGGAATTTTTCCCGCCTGCCCAGTTTGCCCTAACCCTTGTTTTTAATTTCAAATTTAAATCTGTTTATACTTAAGAATTTTCTGAAAACTTCAATGGGCCTTAACTGGGTCATACGGACTCCGATTTTCGAAAACTCGGATTCTATTTCGCGTATTTTTCCGAGACGAACGCAATGGCATAGCCCGTTTCCCTTGATTCAGATTTTATAATTTAATTCTGCCTCAATTTATGTTATAACAGATTTTTAAAAATACGGGTTGTTACATTCTCCCCTCCTTAAAGGATTTCGTCCCCGAAATCTTCAAGTTAGGAAGAACGTATCCTACCATCCAATCATCCATCTACTCAAAGCATCATCCACGAGCAATCATTGTCCTTAAAAGATTCTAAATGTGGTATGAACATATGCAAAAGTGTGTGTATATGTACTTATCTAATGCAAAGATCAGGCGGTTACTGATACAGTAAACCTCCTTAATGCATATGTTATGTAAATCAGGCGGTTACTGATACAGTAAACCTCCTTAATGCACATGTATGTCAGTGAAATGAATCCATATGTATGCAAATTCCTAAATTCATAGTACCTATATGAGTGCACATAACATTCATCCATATGCAACATCCATGTGGTGGCACAACAAGTTTCAATCATGAATAAGCATAAACACTCATGCATATGCAATATGAGGAGTGTGCGAGCCGATCTAGTGCCTAATCGTGTATAATGCATCCACGAGCAACCACTTGCAAACACTTGCAACCACTTGCAACCATCAAGCATAACATGTTTCAAACACATGTTTCAACCAAAAGGGTTTCTACCTAAGGTTCTCATGACAAGATAGTCACGATAAACTAGATAAACTAGACAAACTCCTTTTTGGATTACAAGAAATCCATTCAAACTTTGACATATAGTACTGACCGATGAGTCTTAACCCCCTTATGGAGTTTACAACAGAAATAAGATCGAGAATGGGACCGAGAGGATATATACAAAAGATAACTTGCAAGCAAGCTCCACAGGAAAACAAGGATCAAGGATGCACTCTTAAAGAGATATGATGCACGTATCTAGTCTTCACTCTTCTTAGTCACGTTTCCTTGAGCTTAACTCCACTGTGCTTTGACCGTCTTTTACTTCATGATTTCTTGGCTTCCTAACTCCTATTTCCCAAATTCGAGTTGGAACTCATTTCATTATCGCCTCTCGTCTTTCTTTTCCACTTATTCTTCCTTCTGTATACTTGGCTTAAACATTCTATAACCTCATGATTTCATGCAAGCTCTCCAAAATTCACTAGTGAATCCTGGATCTCGCCTACTTACTATAAAGTATTCCACGCAGCAGAACTTTTCTTGAAAATACCAATCCACGTTGCTAATTGCCCTTATAAACGTGATTTTCTATAACTCATGCTTAAATCGAAATGAACCATCTGCCTATGAGTGATAGGTCATACCTAGATTCAGTTGCCTACCCATGGCTTCCTGTAGGCTATTTCAAAACTGGCCAACTTCTTGAGTATAAACCGTTGCTAACCATGATGCAGTCCTCTCGCTCTTCACCGGACTGAAATGAGCACTCTTCGTGAGTCTACCTATTATGACCCACGTACCCGTATTCCCTTTCTTTGATCTAGGTAGTCTATCCACATAATCTATCGAGATGTTTTCACACTTCCCTTGCGAAACCTCCAATGGAGGTAATGGCCCGCCGGGCTTCTATGACTTAGCCTTAACCTGGTGGCACAACATGCATCCTGAGACCAACTCGGGCACCTCCTCGAGTGATGCGCATCTTCAAGAACCTTCTTTACCAAGTCTTCCACTCGAGGAACACATAATCTCTCATCGCGCCTTAGTCATCCCTTGTCATCTATAATATATCTAGTGAGGTGACTTAACATCTCGCCTCGAATCAATTGGTCCATGTTCTTGGCCTACTGCGGGTCTTCTTCTTGTGAAACCCCCTTCTTGATCCAGAAGAGTAAGTCTAAGCTCCGGGAATGCTAACTAACTAGCCAAACGGAGGAGGCTTCTTACTTCAATTGCCCTCCTCAGAGTTTTCCGGTCTTAAACCGCAACCACTTTAGCGGAATCCACCGCTAAGCCTTACTTAAGAACTATGTGCCCAAGAAATCCAACTTCTTTCCTCCAAAGTGACATTTGGAGAACTTGACCTTCAACTGGTGGCTCTAAGCGTATCCATCTCCTCCTGGAGATGTATAGCATGTTCTTCCTCGTTCTTTTGAGGAGATCAAAATATCGTCTATGACGACCATGACAAACTTGTTCAAGGACTCCCTGAACACCCTACCCATCCAGTTTACGTAATATGCGGGTGCATTAGTCAATCCAAATAGTATGACTAGCCGTTCTAAAACCCATCTAGAGTCCTAAACGCAGTCTTGTCAATTCCATCCTCAGCCATCCTAAGCTGATGGAATCCGGTAGCTAGATCAAAAGAAAACAGATGCTCCTACAAGCTTGATCAAACAAATCATTGATCCTTGGTAACGGTTATCTATTCCTCTCACGATAATCAACACATAAGCGAAACAAACTGTCCACATCAGTAACGAATACTACTGGAGCATCTTACTCGCAAAGGCTTCGTCTCAGGAAGTTCTTCTTAAGCAACTCCTTGACTTGCTTTCTTAACTCTCACCTCGTGAGGTCATGTGCCTAACCGGCCACGAAACTGGCTTGGTATTACCAACCAGATAATGCGGAAATCTATCCCACGTCTAAGGGTAACCCCTTCATTTTTCCCCAAGATATCAGGATATTCTCGGACCACCCTCACAGATTGCAAACTATCGATAGACAAGTTGAGGGATTCACGATAACATAACATGACGGGACCCATAGGGTTACTAGAAATTTCTAGGGTATTACCGAGGCGGATCATGAGCCTCACAACCCTATATACAAAAACCAAGAATGGCTTCAAAACGGGACAACCATTCCATGCCCAAAACCAACCCATATCCCCTGAAACCGAGAATGTAAACATCCCACGAGAATTCTATACTTAAGATAGAAATTTTCAATTCCACTCAGACCATAGACAAACGGGCAGAACCCCCAATTGGATTTGAAACACATACGGGATCATCAACTACTCTAGTACTTAGGTGCAAAACTTTCAACTGGATCAGATGAAATAAAACTATGCGATGTGCCAGAATCAAACAAAGTTCGAACAGGGAAAATCAGAAAATGTAAACAAGATTTTCAACAAAAACACTACCTCTATAATGAGCTGGAAGAACGGGGTTGAGGGGATGAATTCGCCCTCCAGATAGTCCTGCACACTGAGTCTGACCTTGCCCTTGTTTCCTCGGGCAATCCTTGCTGAAATATCCAAACTCACCACAATCAAAGCATTCGCCCCGCTTTCTCTTCTCCTTCTTCCTACATTCCCTGGCTATATGTCCAACTTCACCACAGAAGTTACATTTCATATTCTTGCCCCGTTTCCCGGAATTTACTCTCTTGCCTTGAGACTCATTCGCCTTGACCTCTTTCTTGTCATTTCTACCTTCTTCTTGAAGTAGGGCCAAATTCACTAAACTCTCGAAAGTCGCCCCCAAGGGTATATGAGACAGGGCCAAATCACGTAATGGCTCGTTTAATCCTAGAGCAAAGTGTAGGGCCTTCTTCTGAGCTGTATTAACCCAGTCTAAATCGTCCTGAGCCAGTTGATTAAACTTATCTATGTATTCCCTAATAGTCATGTCCCCTTGCTTCAGTGATAAGAACCTCAGTCCAAACCTTCCTCTAAAATCATCCCACGTCTCAATTGGCCTAGTAGTGGTGGTGACTACCCACCAACGTGCAGCTTCTTCCTTTAGCAACCATACTACCAATAAAACCTTCCTGCGGTCACCTATATCAAAGGTGGCTAAAAGATCTTCGGTCTCTTTCAACCAATTCCTTGCCTCTACAATAGTCTCTGTCCCACTAAAATTTTTGCCACCCATCATCTTAAAGTTCTTACAAGTTTCCGCAAAATCCGCTTGTGGAGGCTGAGGGGGAAGAGGAACATCAGCTACGGGAGGAGGAGGAGGGACAGCGGCCTCGACTGGAAAGACAACATTAGAGACACCCGGGACCGGTGCCGTGACTTCCAAGTACCGACGAAACCAATCGGGTATCGTTACTCCTTCGGGCAAGATGAGATTATCAGACATGCTGGAAACGAAAAGAAAAAAGTTCAAACGAGGAGTCAAAGGATAGTGCTAATGGCTTTTGGGGAATAGCCTTTTTAAAAATAACTAGACTTTTCTTTGGAAAATACTTAATACTTGGTTTTGAAAATAGTTTTTCAAAAGTTTTAAAAACCTTTTTATCCCTTCTCGTAAACCATATGCTCTGATACCAAATGTAACACCCCACCTCCGCCAGGGTGGCTCTTTTCCGAGCGACTCTGACTTTGGTGGGGCATTTTTAAATAAGGTAAACATGCATAATGATATAGCAAGGCAGGACATGACATATATATATGTATATATATATAAACAGAGTAAGTAGATAAAACAGCGGAAGACTTTTAAACCATTTCAAAACACAAGTCTGGTACATCAAAATGTCAATTTCCCAAAATTACAAGTCTAGATAAATACATCATCTGATACTGAAAAAGAAAACATAAAAGTAGCTATCCCCAAAGTGGAAGAAACCATAGCGAGCTCAAGTCCAAAGCATACATGAGCTATCCAAGAAAGCAGCTAAGATCCAAGCTAGGCTCCTGTATTCCCTCCCTGAGAACCTGGGGGGGGGGGGGGAACGGAAGAAAAGAGGCGAAAGAAAACAGGTCAGTCAAAAAGACTGAGTAAGCCCTGCTACGATCAGTCTATAAACTAATAAAGTTAACATCATGATGGAAACTGAGATGATCATAGATAACAACATACTGGCATGGTAAATTAACTACAAGATAGATAGAGGTGTCATCGCATAAACATGGTCAAGTTTTTGCACCACAGTGTACTAGCAACCCAACGTAACAGATATTGATCCCTTGGCCCAAGCTTTGACCCAATAACATGAGGTGACCTTAATACAAGGTCCAGCCCAACGGTCTAGTCGATCGGCTCCCTATAAACCTAACACGTCAAGTGTTGGTGTCCATATGGCCCACGTATGGTTGTAGTTAGACTGTGCTGGGTCCCCCTTTTGGGTGTATCAAGCCCTCGGATGTCAACCCCAGACACTTAAGTAATAATGCACAGCCCTAACCTACTGGTACCCGTGCCTCGAGTTTGTCCAACATCGGACTACGTGCACGTCCGTAGCCCGCCGGACCCGCACCGCTGTACCACTCGGCCATCGCCCTTTGGTCGTTTACATCCGTCCAGTAATCGTGCCCCGCCCTAGCCTAGCTTCTAGGGTTGTGAATGATACCAAACTGGGATTACTGTTAGAACAGACCACGTTGCTAGGGTTTTCTAAGAAGGTTAAGTGTGATTTAACCCTTCACTAATCATGGATTAAATTAGTTAAGTGTAATCAACGGTTCACCACTTAACCCCATCCAATCTCTTGTATCCCCAAATTGATTAAATTGGTTAAGTGTAACTTAACCCCATTTTCATCCCTTGAATCCCCAAATTGGTTAAGTATTAGTGGACCCTGACTTAACCCTAATCATGAGGCATTAATTAACTTAATGCACCTTAACCTCTCACATTAGACCTTGTTGTGGTTACTAGTTAGGCCGGGCGGGTCCGGGTAGGTTTACACCACAACTTAGTCTAACCTCGGGTTTTGGCACCACATGACCAACTTCTCACATTGGGTCCTATTGTTTGTAGCCACTAGTTAAGCCGGTCGGTTCCGGGTAGAATTACGCTACAAACTCAACCCAACCTCGAGTTGGCCACACTTTTGTTTTCTAAGTGTCATGCCCACTTTATTTCAAAACATAATTGCAAGTCAACAAATGCTTGGGTAGACCTAACTTAATAGGTAAATTCCCAAGGGGTAGACCTAACTTAATAGGTAAATTCCCAATCTTATATTTTCATGTATTTTAAGTTTACCCAAACCCCCAACGTCATTCTATCGCTTACATATTCGTAGTAACGCATAAAGGATAGGAAGAGGGAACTTGGCACAACATACATGATAAACTTGCACAACAATCATGGATAACATGTTAGACTTGCACAACTTAGCATAGTGAACTTGCATATTACCATAAACATGCATAACATGTTAAACTTGCATAACTTAGCATAGTGAACTTGCATATTACCATAAACATGCATAACATGTTAAACTTGCATAACTTAGCATAGTGAACTTGCATATTACCATAAACATGCATAACATGTTAAACTTGCATAACTTAGCATAGTGAACTTGCATATTACCATAAATATGCATAACATGTTAAACTTGCATAACTTAGCATAGTGAACTTGCACAACTCAATAAACATACATAAACCCCAACTTTCATCACACATTAACTTTAGAGTTTCTAAAATGAAGGTAAGAGGGCTTACAATGCTTATGCGAACTCAAATGAGTATAACAAATGCAAGAAACCCCTTATGCAACTAATTAAAACCCCCAAATGCAAGCAAACTTGATCAAGACTCCTCCTTTATGATGCCAATAGAAAAACAAGCCTTTAATGCAAACTAAGGAGGATCATACAAGCCTAAATACCCTTGTATGCATGGAAATCTCTTAGGGATTTGTTTAGGAATTGTATGAAGAGGGTGGAGTCCATGAGAGGATGGATTTTGGCATAGTTTAGTTGCTAGATTGAATAATGAGTGATTTAGGGTAGGTTGGGGTCTTATTTATAGATTAGGTTAGTGATTTAGACCATAGGATTAACCCTAGGTTGAATTAGGGCCATCAGATCTCGGAACTCTCTAGAAACAGGCCAGAAGACCCAACCCCAATCAGAAATGGTGCACCAGGCTAAACAGCCGGGCACCCCCTGTCGACAGGGCTGTCGACAGGGCAGTCGACATGCCAAGACCCCTGTCGACAGGCCTGTCGACATGGGGTCCTGGGCGGGAATTTTTCCCGCCTGCCCAGTTTGCCCTAACCCTTGTTTTTAATTTCAAATTTAAATCTGTTTATACTTAAGAATTTTCTGAAAACTTCAATGGGCCTTAACTGGGTCATACGGACTCCGATTTTCGAAAACTCGGATTCTATTTCGCGTATTTTTCCGAGACGAACGCAATGGCATAGCCCGTTTCCCTTGATTCAGATTTTATAATTTAATTCTGCCTCAATTTATGTTATAACAGATTTTTAAAAATACGGGTTGTTACAGGTCTCCTGGTGTGGTGTAATATATTTTGATTCCCTCGGACTCACAAAATTTGATGAATTTTTGAGAAGTGAATTCACCACCATTGTCTGAACGAAGAATCTTCACTTTCTTTCCAGTCTGCTTCTCAACAAGAGATTTCCAACTTTGACACCTATCAAAGTTTCATCTTTGGACTTCATAAAGTAAGCCCATACTTGTCTAGAAAAATCATCGACAAATGAAAGGAAATACCTGGCTCCTCCATAAGATAGGCATGGTCTGGGGCCCAAAACATCAGTATGAACATACTCTAAAACAACTTTAGACTTATGCTCTGCAATGCCAAAAGAAACCTTCGTCTGCTTTCCAGGTACTCATCCTTCACAAAAGTCAAGTTTTGAATTATGAACACCGCCAATCAAGCCTCGCTTTCTCAGTACTTATAAACTGCACTCTCCAATGTGGCCCATTTGAAAATGTAACAATCAGGTAGAATCAGAATAACCTGAATCAATAACTGAAGCAGACTCTGCAACAGAAGTTGTACCCTTCAGCAAATATAGATTTCCAGCTTTTACCCTTTCATTACTATCAATGAGCCATTTGTAATTTTTAATGAATCTTTTTCTATTACACACTTTAAGCCAAAATTGCATAATGCTCCAATGGAGATCAAACTATGCCTTAAATCAGGCACATGCCTGACATCACATAAAGTTTGAACAACACCATCAAACATCCTGATTTTTATTGTTCCAATACCAATCATGCGACAAGAAGCATTATTTCCCATGAGAACCTCTCCACCATCAAGCTGGCGATAAGTGGAAAAAGAGTGCCTATCAGGTGTCATGTGATTGGATGCTCCCGAGTCAATAATCCACAAAGTACTCTTTATAGGAAAGACGAAAACTGTAAAAATGCCAAGATCATTATCTGAATCTGATGTCTCCGCTGTAGATGCTTAAGCCTTCTGGGGAACAGCTTTGTTTTTATTCTCCCACTTGGGAAAACTTGTAACATAATGTCCAGGTTTTCTGCAATAATGAAAAACTCCCTTCCGGGCTCCTCTTGACTGAGATCTGGACTTAGCTCTATCTCCACCATATTTGGGTCTACTTTTACTTCTTCCTCTCTGTGCAATAAGGCTTTCAGAATCATTCTTCATGCTCATGCTTGCTAACTTTTCTCTCAACATCTCGTTATGCAAATTTGTCTTCACATCCTCCAAGCAAATAGACGAACGTCCATAGATCATAGAGTTAACAAAAGTGTTATACTTTGCGGGTAATGAACATATAAGAATAACAGCTTGCGGCTCATCCTCAATCTTTACATCAGCTGCTCAAAGATTCATGACAAGTGTGTTGAGGGCATCTATATGAGAAAATACATCTGTTCCGGGCCTCATTTTGAAAGAATAAAGTTGTTGTTGTAAGATGATGCAGTTGGTGAGAGACTTGTCATATAACTTTCTCTAAAGAGTGTCCCATAATTCCTTAGCAGTTTTCACATGAGAAAACTCTCTAAGTACTTCATCAGAAAGGCTAAGTTGGATGGTAGTAAGAGCACCCTCTTCCAATTCTTCTAACTCTTCAGGTGCTAAATTTTTTCAATTTCTCTGGATTTGAGACAATCTTAAATGTCCTCTCTTTCTTCAACACCGCTTCCATCTTCATCTTTCATGTGCCAAAATCCCCCTTTCCATAAAATCTAGCGACTTCATAATTTGTAGAGCTTCTACCACCGTTATTCTTTGCGGAATTTGACATGGTTGAAAAAGTCATTTAATAGGAAAACTTGCTCGGATACCAATCTGTAGTGCAAAATCAGAGATTTGGGCAGTGGAATACGAATAGACCTAATGATCTAGTCTATCAACTATTTCAATAATGCCAAAAAATAAAATAAAAAATCAAGTGGCACAAATTATAGAGAGAACAAAAACATAAAATAGAGGAAAGAACACACCAATTTTAACGTGGCTCAGCTTTGCCTACGTCCACGGAGACCCAACAACTTTTATTTCTTAATGAATAAATGAGTACAAAAAGAAAACAATAGAGAGAAGCCTAATGGTGGATTGCTTCATACAACAACATGACCCTTATTTAAATAAAGTGATTTCTTGGGGATAAAGAAGAGAAGTTTCTAGATTACTTGGACATGAAGGAAAAATAAATATAATAACTTCCTTGATTTGATTTGAGCATAAATGGATAGTGCAATTATGGTCTCAATCTCTTTCCCTAAGTAAATTGATTCTTCGTTAATTGATTTATTGGCCTTTCATTTTTCTTCCAAAAACTTCCTCTTACATCTTTCCATATACGAGCCAATTAACTGATTGACAATCAATCAATTTCTTTCCTTCTCTACAAATATTTGAATCATTAATTTCAACAGTAAACCGTGCATGGTGGAAAGAATCGCTAAATAGAACCTAATGAAGTATAGTAAGATCAATCATGCATGCATGAGAGTGTCCCTAAAGTAGAATTGAAAAAAGTATAGAATTGTACCACAGTTGCTAAATATGCAACGTAAAGAGTGTAACTGATTTATATTTTAAAACTTGAGTTGGTTGTGTAGTACTTTTTGATGTCTTTAATATATAATATATGATAATATGATTTCCTTTCTCTTTTATGATGTTTTCGTGATCGGACATGTTTTGTGTTATGCTAAGTGCAATAGTGTTCCGAGTATGAGCTGTAATTTATTTTCAATCATTTCACAAGTACTGTGTAACACTCCGTAATTCTGTAACATTAAGTTTCACAAATTAAAGTATAAATAATTTTTAGAAGAAGAATTAAGGGAAATGGGTTACTTCATTGCGTTCGTCTCGAAATTCTGCTTGAGAAGAGTCCGAGTTTGCATAATTCGGAGTCCGTATGAAGAAGTTATGGCCTTCAGAAGTTCCAAGAATTTAAATAAATAAAAACAGATTCAAAATTTGAATTCAAAACACACACCCGGGCTCGGCGAGATATATCCCGCCCAGGACCCAGGTCGACCGGGGGTCGACTTGTGTACATAGGTCGATCAGGGGGTCGACCTCCCCCCCATAGGTCGACCTGGGGGTCGACCTGCCCTGTTTTTCCAGATCTGGACTGCAACGATTTTCACCTATTCTGGATGGACCAGATGGCTTCTAGGGTGATCTATTGGCTCTAAAACTCTCTCTACACCTATAAAAGAATGCCTAGACCTAATGTTTCTCCACGTAAATTCTTTTAGGCGTCTACATGCTGTTTCTCTATCTAGCCTCCACCATTAAAATTAATCTTGTTAAAACAATTTATAGTTCTTCTTCAAATTGGAGATTCAAATCAAGTTAAAGCTTTAAGTTGGACCATTGGCATTCCGCTTCAAGCAACGTCACTCGAATCATAGCAAATCGCCTTTTCTAAACCGATCACTGTAAGTTTGGTTATTCTTTAGATTTGAACGTGTAATTGGACCAGTGAATGTAATAAATTAAAATATAAAACTGTGCCTATTTGCAAGTTAATTATCTTTGATTCATGCTTATGTTAAATCTAACATTATCTATGCCTTTGGATATGATTCTCGATTGTGGCCTAGAACTTATTGTGGCTAATTGCCAATGACTACTGTTATAGGACTTTTGCCTAAGACTGTGACTATGAAACTGCTACGCATGAAACTATCGCCTATGACTATGATTCATGACAAAGAGACTATTACATATGACTATGACTATAAGACTATTGCCTATGACTATGATTCATAATTTTGAGACTGTTGCATATGATTCGTAACTATGAGACTATTATCAAGATTCATGACTACGAGACTATTGCCTATGACAATGATTAAGAAACTATTGTTGTTAATTACCTATAACTATTGTAGTCAGTGACTTATGCCTAATCCCATTAACCTATTAGGTTGTACTTCGATCTGACATTATGTTGGACAAAATCACCTATGCCTATTCCCTTAATTATGTTGGATCTCATTTTTTTGGGGTGTAACTTGTCTAGTTTATTCCTATTCACTGTTATGTACATCAAACCATTGGAACCATTATTTTTGTATTTGGTTCATTCTTGCATGGCTATTCTTTTATGTCAATTCTCGTGCTTATCCCCTATTCCTTTCTTTGATACTATTAGTATCATTTCGTGAGTACTTAAAAACTTGTGAAATTATGTTATACGTACGATTACGGCGCGGGTATTTGGGCATAGCTTAATTAAGTTAATTTGGCATAAAAAATATGTTGGTATAATCTAAATTTGCTGTAATAGTGAATGATTTACATGCATATTAGACTTGGGCATAAATTGATAAATTTAATTGGCCGTAAAATGTGTAATTGGCGTGTAAACCAAGTTTTGGACATAAACGGTAAACTAGAATATTAAATCTAGTTTTGACATGAACCGTAAATTGGAATATTAATCTAGATTGGGCATGAATTGTAAAAGGGGAATATTAAATCTAAATTGGTATAAACTGCAAGTTGGGTTAATTGATTGGTAAATCAAGTTTTGGGCATAGAATATAAGTATGTTAATTTGCATGACAGTTGAATTGATCTTGGCTAAATTGATTTACGGAAAATTTACATAAATAGTAAATATGTAAATTTAGTAAAAGACGAATATGCCTAACCCGAGGTTAGACTGAGTTGTGGTGTAAAACTGCCCGGAACCGACCGCCACATCCAGTGACCACAACAATATCTGTCTAATGTGGGTGGTTAGTGCATCAAGCCCAGAAAGACCCGAGGTTAGACTGAGTTATGGTAAACCTGCCCGTAACCGACCGCCACATCCAGTAACCACAACAATATCTGTCTAATGTGAGTGGTTGGTGCTTTAATTAATTAATTAATTAATTAAGTCTCATGAATAAATTAAGCTAGAAATGGTGAGGTTAAGTAATTAGGAAAACACTTAACCATAATAACATGTTAACAAAGACAAGAAAGGTGGGGTAAAGTAATCAAGAAAACACTTAGCCAATTCAACATGTTAACTAGACAAGGTTGATAGAGGTCAAGTTAATTTGGACACTTAACCAACTTAACATGTTAATAAGGCAAGACTTGTGGGGGGTTAAGTAACTAAGGGAACACTTAACCATAATAACATGTTAACTAGACAAGTGGGTAAGGTTAAGTATGCATTTAACATGCTAACTAGACTTGATGGTGAGGTTAAGTAAATTTAGAACACTTAACCGTCATAACATGTTAACTAGGCAAGTGGGTGAGGTTAAGTAAAATTAGAACACTTAACTTTCATAACATGTTAATTAGACAAGTGGGTGAGGTTAAGTTAATAGGACACACTTAACCAATATATATATATATAACATGATATGTGATAGGGGTTAAGTAACACAAGGGGAACACTTAACCAATATATATATAACATGATGTGTGGGCAGGTTAAGTTAACTTGAATGAATGGATAACACTTAACCAAGAATATATATCAACTTGAATCAGTGGGAGGGTTAAGTACATATCGGGTTGGTGGGTAATATTAGTAATATAGGCCCACAAACTTAACCATTTAATAAACATGCTTGAACCAGTGGAAAGGTTAAATACATATCATGTAATGACCCGCTTTTTAGAGATAGAATAATTAATTTATTTAATTATTAAATATCGATTTGGCGATATCGATAACTAGAATTAAATAACTTTGAATATTTAATTAATATAATAATTAAATAATATATTTAATTCTGAAATAATCAGAATTAGCTGAAATGGCAATATGGTGTGAATTGGGAAGTTCAAAATATATAATTCAGTTTAGAATTTGATTCACGATAACGAACATATTTAATTAACGATGGTTGAACGTATAAATTATATTATAATTATAATCGAGCTCGAAATGGCGTTGCAGTTCGTAATTTGGCGATCCGAACTTCAACTGAATGTATAGGGTTCGTTTTAAATCGGATTTCCGTGAAATAAGAAACGTTAGGAGCTGGTGAATTATAATTTTCTAGTGGAAGAGAAAAATCGGGATTTTATTATGTAGATTTTGATTTATGCCCGAATCAAATTTTAGAAAAGTCGCTATGGAATTCCTTTATAATTTATAACGATTTATTTATATTTTAAAAAGGAATTTCAATATAAATTTGAATTCGATTCAACCGGGATTTGAATATCGAGTTGTAAAATTCTAGTAGAGCTGTATGGTATTCCACTGTGAATATATACGATAATATTAATTTATAAATATTAAATTCAATTGTTTTTAAATATATTTATATATTTAAAAGGGTTATTCAGAGCTTTAAAAATAGCCAGTTTTACAAACGACCTCAGAATTCGACGAAACTAATTTTGTTAGATCCGCAATGTCAAATTATTGTTAGATGTCAAGTTTCGTGATTTTTGAAGTTAGTATGTGGCCGTACGGGATTTTAATGTGAAAAACAGTCAGTAATTCAACCTTTAAAAATATGTTGTGTGAGCAAACAAGTCGGAATTCGATGAACCCAATTTCGCTGGGTCAGCAATGCCAAACTGTAGCTACATGCCAATTTTCATGATTTTCGGTTGTCGTATGTAGTCACGGAGATTTTTAAAGTCGAATACAAACAGCGCTGAACTAAAAATAAATAAATAATAGAATATAAAAATATTAAATTCTTTCTATAAATACACTGCACTTCCCTTAAACCCTAAAATCATTTTCTTTTTGGTCAAACTTCTTTTTTCTGCATCGCGAGTTCTTTCAGCAAATTCTCAACCTTTTAAAATCAAAAGAAAACCAACCAAAATTCTATAAATCGTATAACTAGTAGATATTAGTTCGTGAGGTACTCCTCTTCGTTTCTGTGATGGGTTGCTTGGTGCAATGCGGTTTCAGGAACACTCGGAATATCAACAGTAAATTAGGGTTAATGTTCTCAAAGTGTTGGTGCATAAATTCGTGATTTCGAGTGTTGTTTTGGGATTGTAGGTGAAAACCGCACTTAGTGGGTTGATTTTGGGAGGATGCGTGACATTTTTGTTAGGGCAATTTCCAAGTGTTGTATGGGTAGACGCGAACTCCATGGTGATGCCGAGCTCATTCTTTTTGGCATGAAGTGGAAGAGGACTAGGAGGGGCAATTTTACAAGGGGTTTGTTTGATTTTTAACGGAGAGATGGAGGAGAGGTGGTGTGTAAAGAAGTGGATAATGGCATTGAAAATGGCTGGAAGCTCACTGTAGAGGATTGGGGAAGACGTGGATATAAGGGAGGCGGGTTTGGGCCAGTACAAAAGGGTTTGGGCCGAGAAAATGGTGGTGAAGCCCAAATGGTTAAATTAATTAACTTAATTCTCTTTTAAATTATTTGTATAACTGGTAATGACAATAACTTTGTCATATGAAATCAGAATTGGACGAAACATGATCCGATGGGATCGTATGAGCGGGAGCAACACAATGGAACTAACTGGGAGTGGATTTGAGCTCGGTTGAATTTATGGAGTAATAAATATTTTGATTCAAATAAAACAAACAGTTTATCATTCTTTAATAATGAAATGCCAAAGTGTGTAAAACTCACCAACTCTGAACAGTTCTATTTTTATAACGTCTATTTAGAACTGATAAATGATGACTGATTGTTGCGTGTTAACTGTTTGCTTGAATTGTTTGTGTATTGATTGAAATCATAGATAACGATATGTATATATATGAAAATCGTTAATCGAATATTGATTCTGTTTAACAGATTATTTTATATTTGTGTTGTTTAACATCTTTGATGCAGGGAAACAAGTTAGAGAGATCCAACAGGATTCCCCAATATTTATAATACTGTTTGTTTTCATATATTGTGTTATATATTGTGGTGTATAATCTGTGATTTGATTAAAATGACACTGGTCCTGTTGTTTGGTGCTGTTGAATACCAAGAGAAATATAGGAATGAAAAAGGGGAATTTCAAACTGTGTATTGAAATAGAAGTGTAAAACGATTATTTAATTAGTAAGTAAATAGAAGTATAAAGAAAGATATTTACTTAGAAAGTAAATAGAATTTATAAAGAGATATTTATCTGTTAAATAAATAGAATTAATAAAGGAATATTTATTTAGGAAATAAATAGAGTTATAAAGGAAATATTTATTTAAATAGAAGTATAAAAAGGAAATTGATGAGATATAATAAGGGTTAATCAAATTTGTTAAGACAAATTAGTTAATCGAATTTGTTAAGACATGTTAGCGAATCGAATTAGTTAAGACAAGTTAGTTAATTGAATCAAGTTAAGTCGAGTTAATCGAATACGGTTGGTCTAGTCGAATTAATCAAAAGGAGTTAATCAAACATAGTTAATAAAAATGGAGTTAAACAAAAATTAGAAACTGACTAGAGATTAATAAGTTAAATGGTTTCCTAAGTATCGATCTGATGTTGATTTCGGCCTTCAGGGTTTGTACTTAGGAAGTTGTTCTCTTGTTAGTTTATAGTTAGAGTCTGATAGATGTGGAAGAATAGTGATACATAATTAAGCCATGTAAATGTTTTCCAGTGTTAATAACGTATATTTTCTAAACATAGAAAATGAGGAATTTTATATAAATATATATATATATATATATATATATGTTGATTGTTGGATCGATAATTCAATTTGGAAATAAGAACGTTGTGTGTACACAGACAAGTTTTCATTTGATAGTTAGATCACCGACTATCAAAGTTTTGACCATTTTAATGTTGTTAATATGGAGAGACCGGTTGGATTATTATCCGAAGAACCACTCCGTATTAGCATAAGCGTTGTGAATCAAGCACGCTGAATATATTGAAGACGGAGTAAAGTGCAAGGGCTGTTGTATAAATCTTAGATAATAATTGCATAAGATGGATGTACTGAATAGTGCCTTCGGTTTGTCCAGTCCCAGGACAACTTGTATGGAAGAAGGTCTGACAGAGTATATTTAATAGATCGCGTAAGTTGATCTCTTCAAACTTACTTACGTTTGGTGGCGGAGGAATTCATTTCTCTTAGTTGTATACCCGTGGTATTTTTGGGGAAATCAATTTGTGATTTGGCGGGTATGACGATGTGACACTCAAAGTGAATAGATGTGTGATCTGTCAGAGATAAGCATGACCTCTAGCCTCAAAACCGGGAAATGACAAAAATCGTGCAGGCAGCATGGTTATGTAGGTCGCACCTATTAGGGTGTATAATCACCTGATCTAAAGTTTCATTTACTTCTAAAAATCTATTGTTGATGCTGTCCCATTCGGGAAACGTTTGCTGATCCCAACCGTTGTTGATATACATTCAATACACTCAAGCGAAATGAGTCGTTGGTCATGTGTGGCCAGGTTGCAAGATGTTCTTGTTGAACCTAGTGTATTCCTCTCTAGAGGTACGCTAGCGAAAGATGGTTCCATACCTTGTCATAGTTGGAAATCCATTACCCAATATGTGCTTGCGGTTTTGATTGTATACTATATATCTAGAACGTGAGATAAAAGCGTTTCTGCTAGATGATTATTATATTGTGGTTGATAGACACTATTATAATATCAAGGATTTTGATATAAAGATTAATTTGGATTTTCATAAGGGAAAAACCCGTTCTGTTTATACGGCGTGGTCTTATGAGATATCGTTTACTTGTTCAAACTGTTTTAAACTGTTTTACTCGTACCAGTCCCATGGCTGACACTTAGTTTATTTTGTTTTGTTTTCCCTAAACTCTTGGGTGCCCAATTTTGTACGGGCAGTCAAGTAGTTGGGATTTATAGATATACTGGAAGAGCTGGATCAGGAGTCTTCAAGATTATATAGCTATCGTTATTTCCGCTGTGTTGTAAGTGTTGTACTCTGATAATGTTATTATATACATGTACTGATTTTATTTCAAGGATATGTTATCTATTATATGTTGTTCGTTCCGCTGTGAGATTCGTGTTACTCTGATGTTGTATGTTCTTCTTCTTCTTCTATTCTAATTTTCTATCTTATCTATTATCACCCTCTAATTTCTTTCATTAACTACCGGTATTGTTCGATGTTTGGTTAGTCGTCATTGAGTTTATGTCGATAACCAAAGTCGCTCAAAAACTGGGTCATTACAGTTGGTATCAGAGCTAAATGTTAAGTATTACCTTGGCTCTGTGGCGTGACTCGGTAGAGATGGGATTAGCAATAACCTAGATTGAGTTGAGTGTATATATACGAGAGAAAGTATTTGTTATTTAATATAAAATGATTTTATATTGTGGAGATTTATTGGTTGAGTGGTTTATGAATTCTGGTCCATCAGTTTGATCCACTGTATCGATAGGAGTTTATAAACACTCAATTACGATGAACCGTCATGGTATGTTTTGAAAAGTAGGTAAATGATATAATTTTACCCAAATTAGATTTTGATATAAAGGATTTATATTGAAATGGTTATAATATATTGGATGTGTTGGTCACTATTATAATCGAGTAAGATTATAAAAGTAAAATGGTTATATATATAACCAAGTAGAATTCGTACCAGTGTTACGAAATGAATTAAATCTGAATTTAAACCAGAAATTGAACTAAAATTCTAGAAAATTGGATAAGTGTTTGTAAATGGATTTGAATTAAAAATAAGGAAAATTTAAGATCCTGGGAGATTTTTAAATTGTTTTACAAGTAGTGTGAATTATATTTTTAAATGAATTTCAAAGTGGAAATGGTTAGAAATGGTTTTATAGTATTAAACTCACTTCGATCGCTGGAAACTAGATTCTGATGATGACAGCCACATCATCAGTATTCTTTTTCGAGTTGTAAGTGACGGATTACTACCGAAAAGATTTTGTTTTTGAATTGTTTTGAGAGAAACAAGTTGTTTGAAATCCAAAAAGGAATATTTGGTTTTAGAAAAAGCAAAGTTGTTTAAAATTCCCCAGGAATAGACTGTTTAAATTAAAACAAATTTAAATAGAAATTTGTGAAATTAAGCTGGAATTGAATTGGATTAGAATGATATCGAGAAATTTGGATTGGTGTCATAGGAAAATTGAAATGATATTGGTTGATGAGTTAAGAGTTTGAAAATCGAGACTGGAACTCGAATTTGAAATGAAGTTTGACTTGGGTATAAGCCTATGATTTGGTTTGAGGATAAAAACTGATCGGAGTTTGATTGGGATAACACTGGTATATGTTGAATTGATAACAGGTGAAAGTGATAGAGTTGATATACCCGACAAAAAGGTACAAGTTTATATTTGATATAAGCATGAGATTTATGAGCCGAATTGGCAAGCCGCTTGGCTGTTTGATTTTCTTTTGGGTTGGAGATGGCCTAGAGTGGCAAGTTGGAGTTTGACCTATTGACCAGTACAAAGGAGGTGTTGGTGAAATTTTTCAGAAATTTCGGGTGTTAGAAAATTTTCAGGATTTTTGAAAATATTCGTTAATATAATCAAATTAATAATTTTATTGAATTTAAATTAGTCAGGGGAAACTGAAGTTGAGAAGTGAACAATATAGTCTAGCCAGTCAATAGGGTTTGTTTTCTGCCTTAGCAATTTCAAGGACGAAATTATTTTAAGAGGAAAAGATTGTAATAACTCGCATTTTTAGAGATAGAATAATTAAATTATTTAATTATTAAATATCGATTTGGCGATATCGATAACTGGAATTAAATAACTTTGAATATTTAATTAATATAATAATTAAATAATATATTTAATTCTGAAATAATCAGAATTAGCTGAAATGGCAATATGGTGTGAATTGGGAAATTCAAAATATATAATTCAGTTTAGAATTTGATTTACGATAACGAATATATTTAATTAACGATGGTTGAACATGTAAATTATATTATATTATAATTATAATCGAGCTCGAAATGGGGCTGCAGTTCGTAATTTGGCGATTCGAACTTCAACTGAATGTACAGGGTTTTAAATTGGATTTTCGTGAAACAAGAATTGTTAGGAGCTGGTAAAGTATATTTTTCTAGTGGAAGAGAAAAATCGGGATTTCATTATGTAGATTTTGATTTATGCCCAAATCAAATTTTAGAAAAGTCGCTATGGAATTCCTTTATAATTTATAACGATTTATTTATATTTTAAAAAGGAATTTAAATATAAATTTGAATATCGATTCAACCGGGATTTGAATATCGAGTTGTAAAATCCTAGTGGAGCTATATGGTATTCCACTGTGAATATATACGATAATATTTATTTATAAATATTAAATTTAATTGTTTTTAAATATATTTATATATTTAAAAGGCTTATTTAGAGCTTTAAAAATAGCCAGTTTTGCAAACGACCTCAGAATTTGACGAAACTAATTTTGTTAGATCCGCAATGTTAAATTATTGTTAGATGTCAAATTTCATGATTTTTGAAGTCAGTTTGTGGCCGTACGGGATTTTAATGTGAAAAACAATCAGTATTTCGACCTTTAAAAATATGCTGTATGAGCAAAACGAAGTCGGAATTCGACGAAACCAGTTTCGTTGGGTCCGCAATGCCGAACTGTAGCTACATGCTAGTTTTCATGATTTTTGGGTGTCGTATGTGGTCACGGAGATTTTTAAAGCCGAATACAAATAGCGCAGAACCAAAAATAAGTAAATAATAGAATGTAAAAATATTAAATTCTTTCTATAAATACACTGCACTTCCCTTAAAACCTAAAATCATTTTCTTTTTGGTCAAACTTCTTTTTTCTGCACCGCGAGTTCTTTCAACAAATTCTCATCCTTTGAAAATCAAAAGAAAAGCAACCAAAATTCTATAAATCGTATAACAAGTAGATATTAGTTCATGAGTTACTCTTCTTCGTTTCTGTGATGGGTTTGCTTGGTGCGATGCGGTTTCAGGAACACTCGGAATACCAACAGTAAATTAGAGTTGAGGTTCTCAAAGTGTTGGTGCATGAATTCGTGATTTCAAGTGTAGTTTTGGGATTGTAGGTGAAAACCGCACCTAGTGGGTTGATTTAGGGAGGATGCGTGACATTTTTGTTCGAGTGATTTGCCTGTGCTGTACGGGTGGACGCGAACTCCATGGTGGCGCCAAGCTCGTTCTTTTTCGCGTGAAGTGGAAGAGGATTTGGAGGGGTGATTTTACATGGAGTTTGTTTGATTTTTAATGGAGAGATGGAGGTGCAGTGGTGTGTAAAGAAGTGGATAATGGCATTGACAATGCCTGGAAGCTCACTGTAGAGGATTAGGGAAGACGTGGATATGGGCCAGTACATATGGGTTTGGACCGAGAAAATGGTGGTGAAGCCCAAATGGTTAAATTAATTAACTTAATTCTCTTTTAAATTATTTGCATAACTGGTAATGACAATAACTTTATCATACGAAATCAGAATTGGATGAAACAAGATCCGATGGGATCGTATGGGCGGGAGCAACACATTGGAACTGATTGGGAGTGGATTTGAACTTGTTTGAATTTATGGAGAAATAAATTGTTTGATTCAAATCAAACAAACATTTTATCGTTCTTTAACGATGAAATGCCAAAGTGAGTAAAACTCACCAACTCTAAACAGTTATATTTTTATAACGTCTATTTAGAACTGATAAATGACGACAGATTGCTGTGTGTTAACTGTTTGGTTGAATTGTTTGTGTATTGATTAAAACCATAGATAACGATATATATAAATTGTTAATCGAATATTGATTCTGTTTAACAGAATATAAAAATATTAGTGTTGTTTAACATCTGTGATGCAGGGAAACAGGTTGAAGGGATCCAACAGGATTCTTCAATATTTATAATATTGTTTGTTTTCATATATTGTGTTATATGTTGTGGTGTATAATCTATGATTTGATTAAAATGACACTAGTCCTGTTATTTGGTACTATTGAATACCAAGAGAAATATTGGAATGAAAAAGGGGAATTTCAAACTGTGTATTGAAATAGGAGTGTAAAACGATTATATACTTAACAAGTAAATAGAAGTATAAAGAAAGATATTTACTTAGAAAGTAAATAGAATTTATAAAGAGATATTTATTTGTTAAATAAATAGAATTAATAAAGGAATATTTATTTAGGAAATAAATAGAGTTATAAAGGAAATATTTATTTAAATAGTAGTGTAAAAAGGAAATTGATGAGATATAATAAGGGTTAATCAAATTTGTTAAGACAAGTTAGTTAATTGAATTTGTTAAGACAAGTTAGTTAATCAAATTAGTTAAGACAAGTTAGTTAATCGAATCAAGTTAAGTCGAGTTAATCGAATACGGTTGGTCTAGTCGAATTAATCAAAAGGAGTTAATCGAACATAGTTAATCAAAATGGAGTTAAACAAAAATTAGAAACTGACTAGAGATTAATAAGTTGAATGGTTTCCTAAGTATCGATCTGATGTTGGTTTCGGCCTTCGGGGTTTGTACTTAGGAAGTTGTTCTCTTGTTAGTTTATAGTTAGAGTCTGATAGATGTGGAAGAATAGTGATACGTAATTAAGCCATGTAAATGTTTTCTAGTGTTAATAACGTATATTTTCTAAACATAGAAAATGAGGAATTATATATATATATATATCATGATGGTTGGATCAATAATTCCATTTGGAAATAAGATCGTTGTGTGTACACAGACATGTTTTCATTTGATTGTTAAATCACCGACTATCAAAGTTTTGACAATTTTAATGTTGTTAATATGGAGAGACCGGTTGGATTATTATCCGAAGAACCACTCCGTATTGGCATAAGCGTTGCGAATCAAGTATGCTGAATATATTGAAGAAGGATTAAAGTGCAAGGGCTATTGTATAAATCTTAGATAATAATTGCCTAAGATGGATGTACTGAATAGTGCCTTTGGTTTGTCCAGTCCTAGGACAACTTGTATGGAAGAAGTTCTAACAGAGTATATCTAATAAATCGCGTAAGTTGATCTCTTTTTATGTTTGGTGGCGGAGGAATTCGTTTCACTTAGCTATATGCCCGTGGTATTTTTGGGGAAATCAATTTGTGATTTGGCGGGTATGACGATGTGACTTTCAAAGTGAATAAATGTGTGATCTGTCAGAGATAAGCGTGGCCTCTAGCCTCACAACCGGGAAATGACAAAAATCGGGCAGGCAGCATGGTTATGTAGGTCGCACCTATTAGGATTGTATATCACCTGATCTAAAGTTTCATTTACTTCTAAAAATCTATTGTTGATGTTGTCCCATTCGGGAAACGGTTGCTGAGCCCAACCGTTGGTGATATACATTCGATACACTCAAGCAAAATGATTGGTTGGTCATGTGTGGCCGGGTTGCAAGATGTTCTTGTTGAACTCAATGTATTCCTCTCTAGAGGTACACTAGTGAAAGGTGGTTCCATACCTTGTCAAAGTTGGAAATCCATTACCCAATACGTGCTTGCGGTTTTGATTGTATACTATATATGTAGAACGTGAGATGAAAGCATTTCTGCTAGATGATTATTATATTGTGGTTGATAGACACTATTATAATATCAAGGATTTCGATACAAAGATTAATTTGGATTCTCATAAGGGAAAAGACCATTCCGTTATACGGCGTGGTCTTATGAGATATCATTTACTTGTTCAAACTATTTTAAACTGTTTTACTCATACCAGTTCCCGTGACTAACCTGGAGTTTATTTTGTTTTGTTTTCCCTATACTCTTGGGTGCCCAATTTTGTACGGGCAGTCAAGTAGTCGGGATTTACAGATATACTGGAAGAGCTGGATCAAGAGCCTTCAAGATTATATAGCTAAGTTATTTCCGCTGTGTTGTAAGTGTTTTACTCTGATAATGTTATTGTATACATATACTGATTTTATTTCAAGGATATGTTATCTATTATATGTTGTTCGTTCCGCTGTGAGATTCGTGTTACTCTGATGTTGTATGTTCTTCTTCCTCTTCTATTCTAAGTTTCTATCTTATTTATCCTCACCCTCTAATTTCTTTCATTAACTACCGGTATTTTTCGATGTTTGGTTAGTTGTCATTGAGTTTATGTCGATAACCAAAGTCGCTCAAAAACCGGGTCATTACATATCGGAATCGGTGGGCAATATTAGTACATATAGGCCCACAAACTTAACCATTAAATAGACATGCTTGGATCGGTGGGAGGGTTAAGTACATCACGTGTAGGTGGGTAATATTGTGTATATATAGGCCCACAAACTTAACCAGTAGGAAATCCTAGTAACGGGGACCCATTTCAGCAGTAACCCACATAGATGTATCACCGTTCCCTGAGTTAGACAGGGTGGGGCACGATAACTGGGCTGATTGTAAGCGGTCAAAAATAGCGGTAGGGGGTATGTCAGTGTAGGTTCCAACGGTTTACGGGCGTGCACGTACTCAGGAGTGGAAAAAGTAGGCATTGGGTACCAGTAGTTATACACTGTGCATCTTGAATCGTGTCGGGTCGCTATCATAAGGCTTGATACACCTTATGGTGGGGCCAGCACAGAGTATCTACATGCAAGAGAGGACCGACTGACATTGACACATGGAAAATTAATACAAAGTTGGTAGCATAATCCTATTTGGACCTAGGTCGCGTAAGCCCTGATCCGAGAAGCGTTCAATAGGTAGCATAAACCCCAGTGGCCCTGGGTAGCGTAAACCCTGGTTGAATCTAGGAAACACTCAATCGTAAACCCTAGATTAGATCTAGGTGATAAATGGAATCCTTATAATATGTACACCTGAAGGCAACCGCAAATACGGGGATTGGGATCACGTTATCATATGATCATAGATTACTAGTTTGGAGACTAGTAGGTAGTGCAGAGATATAGAAATCAGTATAACATGATAGTTGAGAAGCAGAGAAGGAGTAGAAGCGCATTCAGTTTATCAGTACATTCAATTTATCTTGCCATATCCCATTCTTACCCACATGTTATCTTGTTACTATGGTTTAGTCTTATATTAGTTTATTCATGTCATGACCCTTTTCCTCATTTAAATACTAATAATCATTGGACTTACCAGACTTTATGTCTGACCGAGTTTACTTTCGCCTCTTTTCTTCCGTTCCCCCCCCCCCCACCTAGGTAGTCAGGGAGGGAAAAGCTCAGCTCATTTCGGGGCCGTTACTCTTTCCGAGCTTGAAGATTCTTTGGCGCATTGCTTTGAACTCCATTTTCTACTGCTATGGCTGGCTCATGCTTTATTGGGGAATATCATTTTCAGTTTGTGCTTCTTATATATTAAACAAGACTGATGCTTTCTTGTAATAAGTATTGGTGTTGTAAAACAATCTTTGTACAAGCTGTTTTAATCAATAAAGGTTATTTATTTTCCGCTGCTTTATTTGTCTATCTTGTAATTTTTCTGCATCTTGTACTAAAAAAATTCTCCACCGAAGTAAGGCATTCCCTTTGTGAGTGACCTTAACGGAGGTGGGGTGTTTCCTTTGGTATTAGAGCTGAAGGTTACCAGACCAGATAAAAGGATTTGAAAAATTATTTCAAAATGGTTTTAAAAGGAGCATTTTCAAAAGAAAAGTTTTGTTTTAAAGGCATATTCCCCAAAGCCATATGCACTATCTTTTGATCCTCTATTTGAATCCTTGTTTCCTTCTTTCCTAAGTCTCCGGGGCTCCTAGCTTTGTGGGAGGTAACCTCATCGCGGCATGGTTTCATACACTCGACAAGACTACGATACTTGTCAAAGGGCAAACAAGTGCCCAACTTCCATCTGTAGCCGTAGCAGTTTCACCTACGGCTAATTTTCTTTCGAGCTTTGTAGGATTCTCCGTGCGATGGAAGCAGCTTTCGAGAGACATGTCAACAAGCTACACGAGGATGGTAAAGTTGAGAATGAGGGGGTCTGGCTATGGAGCACAACACAAGGATGAAGAACCCATGAATATGGACTTGGCTCACTAAGGATGGGAGGAAAAAAATAGTAAAACCTAAAACAAGAGGGAGTATCTTTATTTTGGTATAACGGGTCGTATAATTAAGGGCAAAGGCAAGAACAAGGGACAGGATTTTTCGGAAGGCGAGTGCATGCTCTCACCGCCAGCATACATGAGAGAGAGGCAGTAAGATTTCGATTGAAAGAGTTTTTCCTTTTTGATTAACTTGTTAGTACTCCTTCCGATTTTAGCGCTTCACATCCGTATATATCTGCTTCCATAGTTGAGTCTCTGCACCCTAGATATTGTGTAGTAGAGGAGCCCATTATAGTCTCGAATCCAATTGCTGGTTCGGCCCATTTATCTTTGACTTGTGAGGATTTGAGAATAGCTATATTTATGCTTATGTTTTTTGGGCCATGGGTTGACTCTAAGCATTGATTGGTTAACTACTAATTATGAAACATGGGTAGTTAGACTTTCGACTTGCCTCGAGAATACCCTTGATATTTTGTACGATCCTAAGGGATCAGTTTGTCTTAGCTAACTAGAATCACTTTACTTATCTATCGACGATTTTCGATCCGTTGGGGTAGTCATGAGTACGCAAGATGTTTTGATTAGGGTAGGGGTTTTCCCCTCTAAAATTCGAGACAGACTTCCGCATGTATCTAGATGACACTGCAAAACCAGTTATGCGATCAACGATAATTCTGGAGCAAGATTGGCGAGGATAGCCAGAGTCGGTAAAATGCTCAATTGTTTGGTTGTTTTGTTAGTATCATCTCACATAGATCGTCCAAATTTGAAGAAGGTATTCCTTGGGTGCTTGCCTGATATTGGTTTAGGCCTTTGGGGCTTGTACTTAAGGGATGTCGAGTTCGACTAGGATGGTTTGCGTGAGAAATAAATGGTTGTGGAAGACGCCCTAAGTAGAAAAAAGACTGATCTTAAGAGAGGTAATAAGCACATAGTAACCATTAGCTTTAGACCCTCAGACTTGCAGCATGATGGATAAGCTAAGTAGAGGAGAGACCTCTAATCATCTTAGGATATACACTTGATATCATGGTTAATATCTGTTTATCTTGGAAACATAGTTCGACTACATTGGATTACCTCTAGCATGGTAAGTGATCGAGGGCCTATCTTTACTAGTGGGTTTTGGAAATGTAGGTCAAGAAGCTTCGCAACCATGAAGTTAAATTAGATAAGGTACAGTGGAGTGAAGCTTAAGAAGATGCGACTTAGAAGACGGAAGACTAGATACGCGCATCATACCCTCTTTCTTGAGGGTATATCCTTGATCTCTTTTGCTAGGGATTTTAGGCATTCTTGTTTCCATCTTTCTAAGTATATCCTCTAGGTCCTATCTTCTTGATCCTTAGGTAGAAACCAATGGATATAAACATGTATTTGAAACATGTTATGATTGATGGTTGCAAGTGGTTGCTAGTGGTTGCTCGTGGATGCATATACACACATTAGGCACTAGATCGGCTCAGTCACTTTCATATTGCATTTGCATATATGTAATTTTTTATGGATTGAACTTGATGTGTTGCATTTGAGTGAATGGTTGTGCACTCATATAGAAATGATATATATCATTAGGATTTCATACATATTGGATGCATGGCACTAACATAATTCGAATTAAGGAGGTCAACTGAATCAGTAGACCGCCTGATTTTGCATTAGATAAGGACATATACACACACTATGCATATGAACATGAAAGCATTAGAAACATTTTTAAGGACAATGAATGCCTGTGATTGAATGGTTGAGTAGATAGATGACTGAATGGTAGGACACATTCTTCCTAACTTGAAGATTTCAGGGACGAAATCCTTTAAGGGGGGAGAATGTAACACCCCGTAATTCAATAACATTAAGTTTCACAAATTAAAGTATAAATAATTTTTAGAAGAAGAATTAATGGAAATGAGTTATGCCATTGCGTTCGTCTCGAAATTCTGCTTGAGATAGAGTTAGATTTTGCGTAAATTGGACTCTGTATGAAGAAGTTATGGCCTTCAGAAGTTTCAAGAATTTAAATAAATAAAAACAGATTCAAAATTCGAATTCAAAACACACACCCAGGCTGGGTGGGAAATTTCTCGCAGAGGACCCAGGTCGACCCCCCTATAGGTCAACCAGGGGGTCGACCTGGCCTGTTTTTCCAGATCTGGACTGCAACGATTTCCACCTTTTTTGGACGGACCGAATGGCTTCTAGGGCAATCTAATGGCTCTAAAACACTCTCTACACCTATAAAAGAATGCCTAGACCTAAGGTTTCTCCACACAAATTCTTTTAGGCGTCTACATGTTGTTTTTCTCTAGCCTCCACCATTAAAATAAATCTTGTTAAAACAAGTTATAGTTCTTCTTCAAATTGGAGATTCAAATCAAGTTAAAGCTTCAAGTTGGACCATTGGCATTCCGCTTCAAGCAACATCACTCGAATCATAGCAAATCTCCTTTTCTAAACTGATCACTGTAAGTTCGGTTATTCTTTAGATTTGAATGTGTAATTGGACTCGTGAATGTAATAAATTAAAATATAGAATTGTGCCTATTTGCAAGTTAATTATCTTTGATTCATGCTTATGTCAAATCTAACATTATCTATGCCTTTGGATCTGATTTTCGATTGTGGCCTAGAATTTATTGTGGCTAATTGCCAATGACTATGATTATGGGACTTTTGCCTAAGACTATGACTATGAAATTGTTGCCCATGAAACTATCGCCTATGATTATGATTCATGACAAAGAGACTATTACATATGACTATGACTAGAAGACTGTTGCCTATGACTATGACTATGATTCATAATTTTGAGACTATTGCATATGATTCATGGCTATGAGACTATTACCAAGATTCATGACTATGAGACTATTGCCTATGACATTGATTAAGAAACTATTGTGATTAGTCGCCCATGACTATTGTGGTTAATTGCCTATAACTATAGTAATCAGTGACTTATGCCTGTTCCCATTAACCTATTAGGTTGTACTTCGAACTGGCATTATGTTGGACCAAATCACCTATGCCTATTCCTTTAATTATGTTGGATCTCATTTTTTTGCGGTGTAACTTGTCTACTTTATTCCTATTCACTATTATGTACATCAAACCCATTGGAACCATTATTTTTGTATTTGGTTAATTCTTGCATGGCTGTTCTTTTATGTCAATTCTCGTGCTTATCCCCTATTCCTTGCTTTGATACTATTAGTATCATTTCATGAGTACTTAGAAACTTGTGAAATCATGTTATACGTACTATTACGGCACGGGAATTTGGGCGTAGCTTAATTCATTTAATTTGGCATAAAAAATATGTTGGCATAATCTAAATTTGCTATAATAGTGAATGATTTACATGCATATTAGTCTTGGGCATAAATTGATAAATTTAATTGGCTGCAAAGTGTGTAATTGGCATGTAAACCAAGTTTTGGACATAAACGGTAAACTAGAATATTAAATCTAGTTTTGACGTGAACCGTAAATTGGAATATTAATCTAGATTGGGCATGAATTGTAAAAGGGGAATATTAAATCTAAATTGGTATAAACTGCAAGTTGGGTTAATTGATTGGTATATCAAATTTTGGGCATAGAATTTAAGCATGTTAATTTGCATGACAGTTGAATATGATGTAGGCTAAATTGATTTATGGAAAATATACATAAATAGTAAATACGTAAATTTAGTAAAAGACGAATACGCCTAACCCGAGGTTAGACTTAGTTGTGGCGTAAAACTGTCCGAAACCGACCGGCACATCCAGTGACCACAACAATATCTGTCTAATGTGGGTGGTTAGTGCATCAAGCCCAGAAAAACCCAAGGTTAGACTGAGTTGTGGTGTAAACCTACCCGGAACCGACTGGCACATGCAGTAACCACAACAATATCTGTCTAATGTGAGTGGTTGGTGCTTTAGTTAACTAATTAATTAAGGCTCATGAATAAATCAAGCTAGAAATGGTGAGGTTAAGTAATTAGGGAAGCACTTAACTGTAATAACATGTTAACAAAGACAAGAAGGGTGGGGTTAAGTAATCGAGAAAACACTTAGCCAATTCAACATGTTAACTAGACAAGGTTGATAGGGGTCAAGTTAATTTAGACACTTAACCAACTTAACATGTTAACAAGGCAAGACTTGTGGGGGTTAAGTAAATAAGGGAACACTTAACCATAATAACATATTAACTAGAAAAGTGGGTAAGGTTAAGTAAGCGTTTAACATGCTAACTAGATTTGATGGTGAGGTTAAGTAAATTTAGAACACTTAACCATCATAACATGTTAACTAGGTAAGTGGGTGAGGTTAAGTAAAATTAGAACACTTAACTGTCATAACATGTTAATTAGACAAGTGGGTGAGGTTAAGTTAATAGGACACACTTAACCAATATATATATATATATATATATATATATATATATATATAACATGATATGTGATAGGGTTTAAGTAACAAGAGGGGAACACTTAACCAATATATATATATATATATATATATATATATAACATGATGTGTAAGCAGGTTAAGTTAACTTGAATGAATGGATAACACTTAACCAAGAGTATATATCAACTTGAATCAGTGGAAGGGTTAAGCACATATCGGGCTGGTGGGTAATATTAGTAATATAGGCTTACAAACTTAACCATTTAATAAACATGCTTGAACCAGTGGAAAGGTTAAATCCATATTGGGATCAGTAGGTAACATTAGTACATATAAGCCCACAAACTTAACCGTTAAATAGACATGCTTGAATCGGTAGGAGGGTTAAGTACATCACGTGTAGGTGGGTAATACTGTGTATATATAGGCCCACAAACATAACCAGTAGGAAACTCTAGTATCGGGGACCCATTTCAGCAGTAACCCACATAGATGTATCACGGTACCCTGAGCTAGGCCAGGTGGGGCGCGATTACTGGGCTGATTATAAGCGGTCAAAAATAGCGGCAGGGGGTACGTTAGTGTAGGTTCCGACGGTTTACGGGCATGCACGTACTCCGGAGTGGAAAAAGTAGGCACTGGGTACCAGTAGTTATACACTGTGCATCTTGAATCGTGTCGGGTCGCTATCATAAGGCTTGATACACCTTATGGTGGGGCCAGCACAGAGTATCTACACGCAAGAGAGGGCTGACTGACACAGACACATGGAAAATTAATACAAAGTCGGTAGCATAATCCCTAGTTGGATCTAGATCGTGTAAACCCTTAATTCGAGAAGCGTTCAATAGGTTTCATAAACCCCAGTGGCCCTGGGTAGCATAAACCCTGGTTAAATCTAGGAAGCGCTCTATAGTAAACGCTAGATTAGATCTAGGTAATAAATGGAATCCCCATAATAGATGTACACCTAAAGGCAACCGCAAATACGGGGATTGGGATCACGTTATCATATGATCATATATTACTAGTTTGGACACTAGTAGGTAGTGCAGAGATATAGAAATCAGTATAACAGGGTAGTTGCGAAGCAGAGAAGGAGTAGAAGCGCATTCAGTATATCGGTACATTCATTTTATCTTGCCATATCCCATGCTTACACCCATGTTATCTTGTTACTATAGTTTAGTCTTATATTTAGTTTATTCATGTCATGACCCTTTTCCTCGTTTAAATACTACGAATCACTGGACTTACCAGACTTTATGTCTGACCTAGTTTGCTTTCACCTCTTTTCTTCCGTCCCCCCCCCCCCCCCCCAGGTAGTCAGGGGGGAAAAGCTCAGCTCATTTTGGGGCCGTTACTCTTTCCGAGATTGAAGATTCTGAACTCCATTTTCTACTGCTATGGCTGCCTCATGCTTTACTGGGGAGTATCATTATCAGTTTGTGCTTCTTATATATTAAACAAGACAGATGCTTTCTTGTAATAAGTATTGGTGTTGTAAAACAATCTTTGTACAAGCTGTTTTAATCAATAAAGGTTATTTATTTTTCGCTGCTTTATTTGTCTATCTTGTAATTTTTCAGCATCTTGTACTAAAAAAATGCTCCTCCAAAGTAAGGCATTCCCTTTGTGAGTGACCTTAACGGAGGTGGGGTGTTTCATACTGTTTGTTATAAATGTTGTCATCCACTTCAAACCCTAATTTTTACATAAAAACTATATCAAAAATTTCTTGCAAACCTCAAACCAAATTATTCTTATGTATCATATCACATTGGCTATTTGTTATAACTAAAGAAATTATTTTGATTGATGTACTCTTTAAGTTTTTCAGCCCACTCCAACAATAGCAGCCTGTCAACATTTTCTTTTGTTTGAGTTGGAGTTTACTTTTTTAAATAGGTAGTAGCTAGCTTAGATGAAACAATTTTATTGTATTTGGTTATGAACTCATGATTCCATTAATTTGTATTTTTCCACCTATGCATACTATGCATTCTTCTTTAGCTAAATTTCGTGATAGTTAATGTATTCTACTTTTGTTAAACAGTTTGCTTTCATGGTCATTTTCAATATCCCTTTCATTTTGATAAAATAAGGTAGTTTCATCTTCTTTCTTCAATAAACAAAAATGAAGTCAATAATTTTACATAAATAATTAGGTAAACAAACAAGAATTTATTCATTTTAAAATTTTGTTGCAATATGAATAAGAGTTTATTCCTAATTACAAAAAAAATATAGCTACAATTTCGCGTGTGCACTTGTAGTAGTAGTAATAATAATAGGCCGGCTAGTAAAAACATTAGAGGACAATCGTGAAGTTTGTATTAAAGGACATGGTAGTAAACAACCTTAACAACTAATTAATTATCCAACACAATCAACGAATCCAATTTAAAGTCGCGCCCAGTTGAGCACTTCTATCTCCAAGTAAGTTGCCCTAATTTCTTACCGCATCGATTTCAGTTCAAGGTAGCAAACAGGAAAAAAATGACTACCTACTTTAATTCGCACGCTTTAATTTGATCGCACGGGGTTAAGTTGCACGGCTTCGAATTCGAATTCGAATATCTACTCTAGAAGTAAACTTCGATTGTTCAAGGTTTTAAATTTTTGAGTTTTTGTGTTATGAGATTGTTATGCCTTTTATAGCCAATTTTTTTTTTTTTTTTTGCAAGCTTGAAAGTTGAGACTGTGAATTATTGTCTGGTATTTTAAGCAAAATATTTACTTGAATTTGTTGAAGCGTGCAAAGGTTTTTGCTTTATGAATGATATATGATTTAAAGTTGTCTGTATACTTTTTTCCTTTTTCTTTTTCCTCCTTTTTGTTTGTATAAGCCATAAACCAGAAGTGTCAGAAGTGCTATTTGTATAAGCCATAAACCAGAAGTGTTGTTTATATATTATGAATTTACACAACATTGCAGACTAAATAAATACTGCTTATTTTTTGCTTGTAGTGACGCCGCTCATGTAACAGTCTGCATATTCAAGTTGATCGGGTTGTTGTAGATGGTTTGGTGAAAAGAAAATGCAAGCTATTGAGTTGGCATAAGAATGTAGTAGCTGAGGGGACGATAGAAAGTACTAATCCTGATGCTTTAGTGCATTTGGTTAAGCTTGGAGTGGATGCTTGGAAGGTATGGGTGGGTGAATGTTGCAGTGGAACCAGACGCCTTTCTGTTTAGGCCAAATTCAGAGATGGACGCTATCAAAGAGGTCGTTTGATCAGCAGTGGCATGGCATAAGGACTTCATCTTATTAGTCTAGTATGATAGTATGTAGAATATTAAATTATATTAGTAGTTGACTGTTATGACTGTTAATATTTTGTGTGTGGTTGTCATGGAAATTATCTGATCTTTTAGGATGTGAATATTATGACTTATGTAAACTTATCTAAGTCTTTCGGGATGTGAATATTATAACTACTGAAACAAATCTAAGTCTTTTGGGATGTGGTGTTTTATCTAATATTTTCTGTATGTGAATGGTATACGCTATTGGTTCGCAAGGCTGCTACAGGAAAAAAAAAAGAATTATTCGTAATTACAGTGCAACGGTCAAATGTAGTTATTAAAATAAATTTCACAATGAAAATAGTACGTGTTAAAGAGTCTAGTAACTTGTATGGCAGCATGTTCCAACAGGCAGAAATAGTTGCAAAATAATTTAATAAAGCATACAAAACCACCTGCGATAAAGCCTATTACGACGTTTAAAGAATGTTGTTATAAATGATATTACAATGGTTAATACCTGTTGCAACATACAACAACAACATAAGACCACTATAAAAAGTCTATTACAATCGCCTGTTACTACGTTCTTTGCCTGTTGCAAAAGAGGACATATTACAACATGGCCTAATACAGCGGGTGGGTTGGCCGCTGTAAAATACCTATTACAGCGTGCATTGCCTGTTGTAATAGATCTGTTTTGTTGTAGTGACACTAAATCAATTCATGTGTTCGCATAAGCACAAAACTCGTGTTCGCACATATTATCTAAAACTATGATGAATCCTAACATAATGTATACTTCGTGTTTGCATAAATTACACTATTTGCAAATCCTATCACACACCTCTGTTTAATACTAACCAAATCATCCTAAACATACACAATATACTAAAGTAGAAAATTTTGCAATTGGTATTCATTTGATTATCATGATGATAACAATGGTAATTAGGAGGTAATACGATGTAGTAAACATACACTAGTAATTAGGAATAAATCATAATCTAAATTAGGCCTCAAATAAAATACTAAATAATAAGGTAAAGGAAAAATTCTAGATTTTGCAAGCATGGAGGATGGAAAGGGGCTGCAGTACGTCGTATAGGGCTGTCAATGGGTCGGGTTGGATCGGGTTAAGTCGTGTTCGGGCTGACTTCGGGTTGGGTCAACTCAACCCGTTTATTAAATGGGTTGGTTTCGGGTTGACCCATTTATAATCGTGTGGGTTTCGGGTTTGATTCGTGTAACCCATTAAGAAAAATATTTTTATAAAAAGATGTGAATGAACATGAAAACATGAAAGAAGGATATTATCGTCATTCACTTGTTGCAAGCTAAAATGAGAATAAAAATGTTAAAAGTTGTTAATGTGGGAACAAATATGAAAAACGTGAAAAATAGTTAAGTGTTAGTGTGTATGAATAATTGAATAATGAGAACATCCTTCATTTCAAGCTAAAACAAGAATTTTACAATAATATAGAGCCCATAAATGGGTTAGTCGGGTCAAATTCGGGTTTCGCTGGTCAACCCTAAACCCACCCATTTATAAACGGGGTCAACCCTAAAATGACCCGTTATCTAACGGGTCGGGTCAACCCTCTAATTTCCCATGCGGGTTTCAGGTCGGGTTTCGGATCGTGTTGGAAATTGACAGCCCTAACGTTGTAGGTGGCATCAAAGGTTGTTAGGAGGGTGGTTGAAGCAGTGACAACGCTGAAGGAGGTAGGGTAATGAACATTTGGGAGTTATTTTCTTATGTTAGGGAATATTAGAAGAATAAAATAGAAGAGACAAGATTAAAGAGAAGTTTTATTATTGGTGAATTGTAATTGTAAGATGATACAAATTGTATACAGGAGTCCTCTATTTATAATACAAGAAAAAAAATGTAAATAGGCTTGAATAATAGGTATGTGACCATTGCTTTGTTATAATAGGCATGTGACCGTTGCATTTTTATAATGGGAATGTGACCGCTGCATTGTTATAATAGGCATGTGACCACTGCTATGTTATAATGAGAATGTGACGTTGCATTCCCAATATTCTTTGCATTGTTATAATAGACATGTGAATGTTGCTATGTTATAATGAGAATGTAACCATTGCATTCCCACTATTCTTTCTTTCCTTTATTACCACCCCTTAAATTAAGGTTAGGTTTTACTTCCTTAATTTTCCAAGAAACATTCCATCTTCTACTTCATATTTGCTTGCAGTTCTTCAATTCCAAGTGCTTCTCTAAATCTTTGAAAGTTTTTAGCTGAAAGTGATTTTTTTAGAATGTCAGCCCTCTGATAATAAGCTAGAATGTGAATCACTTGTAAATTCTTCTTTTGGACTTGCTCCCGAATAAAATAAATGTCGATTTCTATGTGTTTGGTTCGATTATGCAGAATAGGGTCTGATGTCGTGTAGATTGTGCTTAGATTATCACACCAAATTATAGGGTTCCTGTTGGATGATAGCTTTAACTCCTTTAATAATGATTGCAGCCTTAAGATTTCTGCTGTAGTGCTAGCAACATTCATATACTCTACTTCCGTACTAGATCTCGAAATGGTTGTTTGATTTTAGAACACCATGAAATAAGACTTTCTCCTACATAAATACAGTAACTAGAAACTGATTTTCTTTCATTTATATCTGTAGCCCAGTCTGCGTCTGAGTACATTGTAATGCTTAAGTCTCTGTTGCCTTTTAGTGATATGCCAAAGTTGATTGCTGCTTTTAAATATCTGAGTATCCATTTCACTAATGTCCAATGCTCACTTTTGGGTTTCTGCAAAAATTGGGACACTTTGTTAACACTAAAAGAAATATCAGGTCATGTTATAGTAGCATATTGTAATGCTCCTACAACACTCCTATATTGTTTAATATTTAAGATAGCTTCCCTCCTGTTCTTCAATAAGTGTTAGCTTGAGATCATAGGAGTTGGTTGACCATTTGCTTCAATCATATTTGTCTTGTTTAGAAGCTCTGCAATGTACTTTCTTTTATAGAGATGAATTTCTTTATCTGATTTTCTTTTGACTTCTATTCCAGGAAAATAACACTACAACACAAGTATGTTTTAATTGCAATTTTCCTCAGCGTTCTACCGTTGAAAGCTATGCATAATGATTTGTTTTCTGGGTTTAAGGTTGGCGAAAATATTTAGGTTTGCCTCAACACTAGTTTCATTTCCTCCATAAGTTAATTTTTTTCCCCCCATTTTTCTTTCTTTTCACGCAGCATTCATTTCCCGCTTCCTCAATTTCTATTTTCTCTGTCTTCCATTTCGATTTCAATCCTTCATCCTCCGCGTGTATTTCTCTATCGCTAGCTAATCACGGTGGTTTCTCTTTCCTCTTTAATTTCCCTACATATAGTTGCTCTAATCTCGATGGATTCCATATCCGCTTCGACCTACCTGCGGTTGCCTGCGCTCGACAAAGAACTAAATTTTTTTGGTAAGCACCTCTTTACCTCTGTTTTCAGTTTAATTAAAATAATTGTTTGTTATCAGATAGAGTTCACAGATTACTTATTTTTCATAATTCACTTGACTTATATTGTTTAATGCAAAAATTGATAGTCAGATGATGGCCTTAGATTTGGAAACATACTGATTATGCTTTTAGATTTAAGAAAATAAACCATTCTCTTTAGTAGCTTGTAAATTTTAGGTAAATATTAAATAGTATATTGGTTATATAAGTTATTGTCGATGTTAAAGTAAAAAAGAGCTACAATACATCTTCATCCATACCAAAATAAATAGTTTTGTACTGTACGTAATTCGATCTCAAGCTAACGGATGTATCTCATATGTCATCGCATGCTTGTTTTAGCTACTTTAATTATTGTCAACAAGTATGGATTCAGATATGCTAATTTGTTCGTTGATGAACCAGTTTCAAATATTGTTATGAGACTTGCGATGCATAAATGTAAACCAAAACTTAGTTTGTTTTATGATGGGTTAAGTAGTAATTCAATTGTCATGCATTTTTGGAAACATGTTATTTATGCTCTTGACTTTTATCTGTGCCTTAGATTTTATTAACATATTTCCTATAGCTTTACTATTTTAATTTAATTCGTTTACCATAACGTATTTAAATGCACAAGTGAAACTTTGCCAAATTTCCAAAAAACATTAGATTGTTGAAGAATACAACAAGGTTCATCAGCCTTAATATTTGGCTGAATTATGCAATCTCAAATGTTCATTTTTTTTTATAACCAATGTTATAGCCCTAAAAACATTGTCTTTGTCTAGTTTTTATTAATAAATATGAACCCGTATGTAAAGATGTAAGATGCTGAGAACTTGTTGTTTTCCATATGGAAGATTTTGGGGTGATAATTACAATGTGGAGTGAAGATTGCATGTATAGATTAGGTCCAGACAAAGTCCAAGCCCGTTGCCTAGCAAAATGAATGCTAACACTAATTATTCTCCGCAAAACACTTGTTTGTTTATTTTCTGCTGCATAATTTCTTTCAAATATATATTTGTCTGAAATCATGTTAAAACAGAATATTGGCATTGGCCACAGTATTACAAGAAGATCACTCATATTTGTATACATCTGATGTATCAACTACTATAAGAGACACTGGTAGAAATGATACTCATGAGATACTTAACCAAAGCTTGTGTAGCAATTAAGCATTCATAATTGCAAACTTGTGGATGATACAAGGTAGAATGTGAGTGAAAATAGAAATAATCCATAGAAAGTAGTTGAGCAACCTGGTATGGACTTTGAAATAAAAAAGTGCAAGTAGCATGAGAAGAAGAAAGACCTTTTTAAAAAGCAACCTTAACTATTGAAGAAAAAAAGCAGACAAAATTAATATTTTTATTGATCATTATACTTCTAGTGGTTTTCTATTCACTTGCACGCATGTCTTAGGGTAGTCCTGGTAATGTTATTTTAGAAAATGCATCTAGTGGAGATGTTATGTGAAATAATATTGATGTTAATAAGGCATCTGCATGTTTTATTTTTCTTTGGGGGTGCATGGATACAAGCTTATCTGATAATTGCAACTGATAATCTGAAGTCTAGAAATGTTAAAGATAGTATTATTATTTTTTACCCTTGGTTACTTGGATGTTACTTTAACAGTAGAGATAATGAATTGGCTGATCTGCCTTTGGACAACAAATAACATAACTAGTCAATAAATTCTTTTCCATCACTTGTTGGGAATATAAGTTTCCTCTTTCTTCTCAACACCGTTTGGATTCAGTAATATCAGTTCTCTTCCCCATTATTTTAGACTTGAGAGAGAAAGCCCAAAACAACCGCTATTTCAGTCTTAAAAAATGTGGTTCAAGAATAAAGCTACGATTACACGATGAAGTATAATGGAATGCCTTTGTAGTGCGATACACTGCAGCTGAAGCGTGTATGGGAAAACATGGACTTTTAATTTTCTTTGCAGTACAATAATAATCTGTTTTAGCATTAAAGCCAGTTTCTCAATTTGTGTTAAATAATATTTGTCAATTAACAATGCAGTTTGGGTATGGGGTTTGAATCAATGTATGGTCATTATTATTTATTGAGTCTTTGTTTCTTTTATTACAGGAGCAGTAAATCGTGGATGTGATTCTTGTGAACTTTCTAAGAAAACATATACAAAAGGGTTTCTAGTTGGAGGCGCTTCGCTGAAGGTATATACATATGTACTCTATAAGTTTCCTTGTATGATAAAAGATATCCACTTTTGCTTTGTATGATCCTTTGTTTCTTTTAATCTTGCATGCTATCTTTCGGTATGACATGGACACCTACCGTTTATAATTGAGTTGTCCTAACAATGGTTTAAAGAGACAGTTGACACTCATTGATAGTTAGTGACATAAACATCATCCATGGTTTTGTGCACGTTCTCAACTTAACAAATTTTACATCAATTTATAGTTCATTATAGACACACTTCCTTTAAAATTTTCAGAAATCATATACATAAAGTTCATATCTTTAATAGATATAATCGTATTCATGAAGAAGTTAAACATGATTGGTGATTGAACTTATGAGTATTACTAGAATATGGAAAAGAAAAGAGCGTTTGAAGTGAAGAAGGAGAATAAGGGCTTTTGTATTACTGTGGATATGAATATATTTGTTGATAGAGCTTTATTTGCATGAAGGTTCTTCTGTTTGTACTACAGAGAAGAATGTTTATGCAAAGCTACACATGGGTATCCTAAAAATGCAGCGAAACAAACATGAATTCTTATTATATGGTAGATGGATATTACATCTCAGGGTAGGCTGGGCATTTCTTTTCCAAAGCAATTATATGTATCTTGTTTTGATTAATATAATGTACGTAGAAATTTTGTATTTACAAGTTCAAGTTTATGAATGAATGCTAGAAAATTTCTAATCTTCTTATTAACATTCTATTAGGCACAAAATTACTAGCAAAATGGTACAGTCTATTGAATTCATGAGAAATCACCAATAGACATCCAATTACCAATACCACAAGGTAGAGTTATAAGTAGAAGAATCCTCATTTTGATCATATCTCAAATCCACCAACATACAACATAAAATAGTCGCATGGCACTCACTATCATTTGGTTATATACAACAAATAAATCGAAGTAACTAAAACTAAGATATATCTACACGACATCTAAAATATGACAGTATACAAGACAAAATTCTAATATTTACATATAATACAAGATAAGTCCTTATACTTGCACAACATAATTGTAACAACTCGTATTTCGATAACATGTTAAAACGAGAATCAAGGCAGAATTTAATTTTAAATTCTGAATCAGGTAAAACGGGCTATGCCATTGCGTTCGTCTCGGAAAAATACGCGAAATAGAGTCTGAAATTTTGTAAATCGGAGTCCGTATGACCCGGTTAAGGCCCAAAGAAGTTTTCGGGTAATTTGAATTTCGAAACATGCAGAGATGGGGCCAGGCGGGAAAATTCCCGCCCAGACAAGTCGACTTGGCTGTCGACTTGCCCTGTCGGCTGATTCTGGCCTGGTGCACCTATTTTCTATCTTGGCTAGGTTTTTGGGCCTGGTTTGAAATCTGACGGTTCAGGTTGGTCCTAGGGTTAATCTAAGGGTCCTAACTAGCCTAATCTTCTATAAATAAACCCCTAACCTACCCCTAAACCCTCATTATTCACTCATGTAACTAAACTATGGCCAAATTTCTACTCTCATGGCCTCCACTCAACTATCCTAGCCTCCACTTCATTTCTATAAGAGGTTTCATGATCATGAGAGTATTAGAGAGTCCCTATGTTAGTATGAGAGCTCCTCAAGTTGATTTCAAGGCAAAAGTTTTGGTCTTTGTTCATAAAGATGGTGTATTTGTCGATTTGGAGCATCCATCTTTGGGTTTTTGGATGATGGCATGCATAAGCTTCATCACAAGCTTTAGTTTAAGCGATTTAGGCCTTCATAGCAAGGTAAGCCCTTCCCTACTCTTAGATATTAACCATGAAGTTAAATGTTCATGTTGAAAGTTTGGCGTTTGATTAATTAGAATGATGCATGCTATCATGTTATGAAAGTTTATGAAGTCATTATCTTGATCTTATGAGCTAAAAGGCACAACCTTTATGTTGAAATGTTGCATTATGCAACATGAGAATCTTCATAATCATTATGTCAACTTGCATATGAAGTCATAATCCTTATATGATGATATATGCGAGTTTCTAGCCATCATTCCATGTCTTTTGTCACCATGATTCGCTTATGTGCCAAGTTTGGGTTTATGCATGTTTTTGAGGCTTAAGAATGTAACATGCAAGCTAATGAACACGTTTGTGCCTCATTTGCCACCATGATTAACTTGTGGCTTAATACCCATTTTTGTCATTCCTTTGCCAAGTCTCTTCTTTTATTCCATTACGTTGTTGCGAACGTATATGCGAGTTTAAAAGCGTTGGGTTATGTTATGGGTAATTTCTAATGACATGAAAATACAACTTGAAAACATGGCTTGAAATATAACATGGAAGATGACATGTAAGTATGCATAAAAACATAAGCTTGGGAATTTACCTATTAAGTTAGGTCTACCCTTTGGGAATTTACCTATTAAGTTAGGTCTACCCAAATGCTTGAAAAACTTGTAACATGTTTTGGAAACATGATGAACATGACACTTAGATAATATAAGTGTGGCCAACTCGAGGTTGGGTTGAGTTTGCAACGTAAAACTACCCGGAACCGACCGGCCTAACTAGTAGTTGCAAACAATAGGACCCAATGTGAGAAGTTGGTCAAGTTGTGCTTGAACCCGAGGTTAGACCATGTTGTGGTGTAAAGCTACCCGGAACCGACCGGCTTAACTAGTAACCACAACAAAGTCTAATGTGAGAGGTTGGGGTGCATTAAGTAATTAATGTCACATGATAGGGTTAAGTTAATTTGATTAATGACTCCTAACCAAATATGATATGGATAAAGGGGTTAAGTAAAATGATTAGGCTAATGGTACTTAACAAAACATGACAGGGTTGGGTAGGTTAAGTGATTTGATTTGCCTAATGACACTTAACCATTTTTATATGACTAGTGGACGGGGATTAAGTTAACCAATACTTAATCAATCCAACATGATAACTTGATAAGGTTAAGTGGGATCGGGTTTGATTTCTTAATGACACTTAACCATGCAAGATGATTAGGGGATGGGGTTAAGTAATTTACACTTAACTAATCCGACTTGGTAATTAGATGGGGTTAAGTAATCCACACTTAAATAATCTGAACGCGGTAATTAGATGGGGTTAAGTAATCCACACTTAACTAATCTAAACACGGTAATTCGATGGGGTTAAGTTAAACACTTAACCAATTTAAACTTGGGAATTCAATAAGGTTAAGTAACCAATACTTAACCAACTTAACGTGATAATTTAATGGGGTTAAGCAACTTATACTTAACCAATTATACATGATGAATTGATGGGGGTTAAGTAACCTACACTTAACCAATCTAATACGCGGACTTGATAAGGTTAAGTCACAAGACCTTTTTAGAATATACTTAACCATTGTAGTACGATTAGAGGATGGGGTTAAGCCAACCTATACTTAACCAATCCGACTCGATAATTTGATGGGATTAAGATAATCTATGCTTAATCGATCTAGCAAGATAATCCGATAGGATTAAGGTAAGCTAGTACTTGACCAATTTGACTTGATAGGGTTAAATCATGAGCCTCTGGGTACACTTAACCAATTTGTAGGACTAAGTCTTGAACTTAAATACTTAGCCAATCTTTGACGTGATTCATGGGCGGGTTAAGTCATGGACTTGAATGATAACACTTAACCCAATAAACAAACCCTAGCTAGAAGAACTAGGTAGAAAACCGTGGTTAATCAAGGATAACGGGAAAGGAAGCTAAGTGGTAAACCTTAGTTAAGGGTAACTAAGTAATAATTCTTAGCTAAGGACATAGGAATAATTCTCAAAGCGATGAGTAACCTAATACGGTAGGTCATCGCTTAGTATACGAGGAGGAGCAAGCTATCTGACTTGGATAAAAGCTCCAGCGCACTGGGTGCCGAAATGGAAGCTTCGGGGGACGTGAGGATATTCTTGGGATCCCTCTGTGGGCTGCCAGGTAATTATACTAGGCCCATGAGAGGTTAAGGTCTGCGTTAGAAGGACCAAGAGTATGCCTTGGTTGCTATGCGAGCGACCTAAAGACTGGGATGGATTAGCGTGGAGTCGACGATTCTTGTTTTTGCCCTGGATAGCGCATCGCCGACTACCTACCATCTTTAGTCAATCGTGTACGTGCGGAAAGGCAGGGAACCCCCAACAGACCATGTGCTTGCTATCGAGTCATGGGTGAGGTTAGCCCGTAGGAAAGTGGGCTATAGTGGGGCCGGGGAGTGGTTCTTATACATGATTTTTCTTGGATTGCCTTTCAGCAGTTGAGGGAGGGGTCACGTGGGACCATAGCCACGGGTACAAAAACAGACCTTGATATCTGCATCGGCAGACGATTTAAAGCTCCCGACCGAGTTCCGTATTTCTTGATTTGCCCTGGCACGAAACTCGGATGGCACATTGGGGAACATGTGCATCTAGACATGGAAAAACGATTCACGATACATACGTGGGATCAAGGGCGTGGTTGACGGGTGGCGTAATCCCTAGTGGTCCTAGGTGGCCAAAACCCAAACCGAGACACGGAAACGTTCATTAGGTAGCATAATCCCTAGCGGTCCTAGGTGCATAAATCCTAAGTGGACGCGCGATAGTTCATGGTAAGGAAACACAACTAGATCAAGGGTTGCAGTCCAAAACAACTTCAAGGATAAACCGTTTACATGGGAAAGCCCGTACAGCCTACGGCAAAGGACTGAACTTATACATGGAAAGAAACATATGAGTTGAGTAACCTATATATGCGGCATATTAGGTTGACATGGACCATTACACGACTTTTGAGTAAGGGTCATTCACGGATAACACGTAATACAGTTGGGATACTAGTACGGTAGGTGCAGAGCGGATATACAGGATAGATGCCATGGGACGTTATACGTGATAGATATCTTGGGGAAATTATACTTGATAGAAACCTGACGATGTGATACCTTGTTTTATCTTGACACCGTAATTTATCATGACACCTTAGTTTACCTGAGTTCAGTAGTTCATCCTGTTATTTTGATTTAGCCTATCTATCTTGTTATCATGCTTATGTTCATCTCAGTTTCTCATGTCAGTTAACTTTACTAGTTTTTATACTAATAGTAGATAGGGCTTACTCAGTCTTTTTGACTGACCCGTTTTGTTTCGCCTCTTTTCTTCCGTTCCCCCCTAGGTTACAGGGAGGAAATACTGTTGTTTAGTTCGGACTTCTTCTGCTTGAAGGTCATCATGGATGGCTTGGACTTTTCCTGGCTATGGCTACTTTACTGTTTTTATTTGGGGAATAATTTATGAAAAAGTCTTTATGCTTCTTTACTATTGCAAGACAGGTTTTGATGTACTCTGATGTAAAAGGCTTTAGACCTTATGTATTCATGTTTATGAAAGTTCGATTTTACTTCCGCTATTTTATATGTTCTGTCTTGTGATATTTCTGTGCATGTTTACCAATAATGCCCCTCTAAAGCTAGTGCATTCCTTTGCGAGTGACCCTAGCGGAGGCGGGGTGTTACATTTGGTATCAGAGCAGAAGGTTACCAGACTGGGCAAAAGTTTTTAAAAAACCTTCTGAAAACTATTTGGAAAACCGTTTATAAAGAAGCATTTTTCAAGAAAAGTTTGTTTTAAAAAGGCTATTCCCCAAAAGCCATTAGCACTATCCTTTGATTCCTTGATTAAATCTCGTTTCCTTTCTTTCCTCCATCTGTGGTCACAGTAGTTCTCACTGTGACTAATCTTTGTCTAGCCACGTAGGTGTTTCCCGTACGATGGAGGTGGTTCTCGAGAGACCCATTGCCGTGTTACAAGAAAGGACAATAAAGAGCAAGGGTAAAGGATACGAGTTTAAGGATGAGCAACTTGTTGGTATGGCTCAACCCAGAATGAGAGAGAAAGATGAACAATGAAACCTGTAACAACCCGAATTTTTAGCAACGTGTTAAGACAAGAATCAAGGCAGAATTAAATTATAAAATCTGAATCAGGAAAAATGGCTTGCGCCATTGCGTTCGTCTCGGAAAAATACGCGAAATAGAGTCTGAAATTTCGTAAATCGGAGTCCGTATGAAGAAGATATGGACGAACGAAGTTAGGCAGAAAAACCGAAAACAAGCCAGAATGCACTGGCGCACTTGTGAAGTGCGCCAGCACAAAAATACACTGGCGCACTTGGGAAGTGCGCCCGTGTCGAGCCAGAAACCTGCACAGCCTTCTGGCTTGACCCTGGCTGGCCTGGTGCACCTGTTTTGGCCCTTGGTCTTGTTTTGGAGGCTTGTGACGATTTTTGAGGGCTGGGATCTATCCTAGGGTTAATCTAAGGGTCCTAACTAGCCTAATCTTCTATAAATAAGCCCCTAACCCCCCCTAAACCCTCATTATTCACTCATGTAACTAAACTATGGCCAAATTTCTACTCTCATGGCCTCCACTCAACTATCCTAGCCTCCACTTCATTTCTATGAAAGGTTTCATGATCTTGAGAGTGTTAGAGAGTCCCTATGTTAGTATGAGAGCTTCTCAAGTTGATTCCAAGGCAAAAGCTTTGATCTTTGTTCATAAAGATGGTGTTTTTGTTGATTTGGAGCATCCATCTTTGGGTTTTTTGGGTGATGGCATGCATAGGCTTCATCACAAGCTTTAGTTTAATCGATTTAGGCCTTCATAGCAATGTAAGCCCTTTTCCTACTCTTAGATATTAACTATGAAGTTAAATGTTCATGTTGCAAGTTTGGGTTTGATCATTGAGTATGATACATGCTATCATGTCATGCAAGTTTATGAAGTCATTATCTTGATCTTGTGAGCAAAAAGCCACAACCTTTATGTTGAAATGTTGCATTATGCAACATGAGAATCTTCATAATCATTATGTCAACTTGCATATGAAGTCATAATCCTTATATGATGATATATGCGAGTTTCTAGCCATCATTCCGTGTCTTTTGTCACCATGATTCGCTTATGTACCAAGTTTGGGTTTATGCATGTTTTTTTGAGGCTTAAGAATGTAACATGCAAGCTAATGAACACATTTGTGCCTCATTTGCCACCATGATTAACTTGTGGCTTAATACCCATTTTTGTCATTCCTTTGCCAAGTCTCTTCTTTTAATCCATCACGTTGTTGCGAACGTATATGCTAGTTTAAAAAGCGTTGGGGTCACATTATGGGGAAACATAATGACACGAATATGACTTGGGTAAATGGGTATAAACATGACAACATGTAACGTTAAATATGACATGTGTTTATACTTGAAAACATGACTTGAAATATAATATGGAAGTTGACATGTAAGTATGCATAAAAACATAAGCTTGGGAATTTACCTATTAAGTTAGGTCTACCCATTGGGAATTTACCTAGTAAGTTAGGTCTACCCAATTGCTTGAAAACTTGACTATGAACATGACACTAGACTAAACATGAAAGTGGCCAACTCGAGGTTGGGTTGAGTTTGCAACTTAAAACTACCCGGAACCGACCGGCCTAACTAGTAGTTGCAAACAATAAGACCCAATGTGAGAAGTTGGTCATGTTGTGCTTGAACCCGAGGTTAGACCAAGTTGTGGTGTAAAGCTACCCGGAACCGACCGGCTTAACTAGTAACCACAACAAAGTCTAATGTGAGAGGTTGGGGTGCATTAAGTAATTAAGGCCACATGATAGGGTTAAGTTAATTTGATAAATGACTCTTAACCAAATATGACATGGGTAAATGGGTTAAGTAAATTGGTTAGGCTAATGATACTTAACAAAGCATTACAAGGTTGGGTAGGTTAAGTGATTTGATTTGCCTAATGACGCTTAACCATTTTTATACGACTAGTGGACGGGGATTAAGTTAACCAACACTTAATCAATCCAACATGATAATTTGGCAAGGTTAAGTAAGTTTTCTTAATGACACTTAACCATACAAGATGATTAGGGGATGGGGTTAAGTAATTTACACTTAACTAATCCGACACGGTAATTAGATGGGGTTAAGTAATCCACACTTAACTAATCTAAACACGGCAATTCGATGGGGTTAAGTTAAACACTTAACCAAATTAAACTCGGTAATTCAATGAGGTTAAGTAACCAATACTTAACCAACTTAACGTGACAATTTAATGGGGTTAAGCAACTTATTCTTAACCAATTATACATGATGATTTGATGGGGTTAAGTAACTTACACTTAACCAATCTAATACGCGGACCTGATAAGGTTAAGTCACAAGACCTTTTTAGAATATACTTAACCATTATAGTACGATTAGAGGATGGGGTTAAGCCAACCTATACTTAACCAATCCGACTCGATAATTTGATGGGATTAAGATAATCTATGCTTAATCGATCTAGCAAGATAATCCGATAGGATTAAGGTAAGCTAGTACTTGACCAATTTGACTTGATAAGGTTAAGTCATGAGCCTCTGGGTACACTTAACCAACTTGTGGGACTAAGTCTTGAACTTAAATACTTAGCCAATCTTTGACGTGATTCGTGGGCGGGTTAAGTCATGGACTTGAATGATAACACTTAACCCAATAGACAAACCCTAGCTAGAAGAACTAGGTAGAAAACCGTGGTTAATCAAGGATAACGGGAAAGGAAGCTAAGTGGTAAACCTTAGTTAAGGGTAACTAAGTAATAATTCTTAGCTAAGGACATAGGACTAATTCTCAAAACGATGAGTAACCTGATACGGTAGGTCATCGCTTAGTATACGAGGGGGAGCAAGTTATCTGACTTGGATAAAAGCTCCAGCGCACTGGGTGCCGAAGTGGAAGCTTCGGGGGACGTGAGGATATTCTTGGGATCCCTCTGTGGGCTGCCAGGTAATTATACTAGGCCCATGAGAGGTTAAGGTCTGCGTTAGAAGGACCAAGAGTATGCCTTGGTTGCTATGCGAGCAACCTAAAGACTGGGATGGATTAGCGTGGAGTCGACGATTCTTGTTTTTGCCCTGGATAGCGCATCGCCGACTACCTACCATCTTTAGTCAATCGTGTACGTGCGGAAAGGCAGGGAACCCCCAACAGACCATGTGCTTGCTATCGAGTCATGGGTGAGGTTGGCCCGTAGGAAAGTGGGCTATAGTGGGGCCGTGGAGTGGTTCTTATACATGATTTTTCTTGGATTGCCTTTCAGTAGTTGAGGGAGGGGTCACGTGGGACCATAGCCATGGGTACAAAAACAGACCTTGATATCTGCATCGGCAGACGATTTAAAGCTCCCGACCGAGTTCCGTATTTCTTGATTTGCCCTGGCACGGAACTCGGATGGCACATTGGGGAACATGTGCATCTAGACATGGAAAACGATTCACGATACATACGTGGGATCAAGGGCGCGGTTGACGGGTGGCGTAATCCCTAGTGGTCCTAGGTGGCCAAAACCCAAACCGAGACACGGAAACGTTCATTAGGTAGCATAATCCCTAGCGGTCCTAGGTGGCATAAATCCTAAGTGGATGCGCGATAGTTCATGGTAAGGAAACACAACTAGATCAAGGGTTGCAGTCCAAAACAACTTCAAGGATAACCGTTTACATGGGAAAGTCCGTACGGCCTACGGCAAAGGACTGAACTTATTCATGGAAAGAAACATACGAGTTGGGAAAACCTACATATGCTATATATTAGGTTGACATGGACCATTACATGACGTTGGGCAAGGGACATTCATGGTTAACACATGACGCGGGTTGGGATACTAGTACGATAGGTGCAGAGCAGATATACAGGATAGATACCATGGGACGTTATACGTGATAGATATCTTGGGATATTATACTTGATAGGAACCTGACGAGGTGATACCTTGTTTTGTCTTAACATCGTAATTTATCATGACATCTTAGTTTATCTGAGTTCAGTAGTTCATCCTGTTATTTTGATTTAACTTATCTATCTTGTTATCATGCTTATGTTCATCTCAGTTTCTCATGTCAGTTAACTTTACTAGTTTTTATACTAATAGTAGATAGGGCTTACTCAGTCTTTTTGACTGACCCGTTTTGTTTTGCCTCTTTTCTTCCGTTCCCCCCCAGGTTACAGGGAGGAAACACTGCTGTTTAGTTCGGACTTCTTCTGCTCGAAGGTCATCATGGATGGCTTGGACTTTTCTTGGCTATGGCTACTTTATTGTTTTTACTTGGGGAATAATTTATGAAAAAGTCTTTATGCTTCTTTACTATTGCAAGACAAGTTTTGATGTACTTTGGTGTAAAAGGCTTTGGACCTTGATTATTAATGTTTATAAAAGTTCGATTTTACTTCCGCTATGTTATATGTTCTGTCTTGTGATATTTCTGTGCATGTTTACCAATAATGCCCCTCTAAAGCTTGTGCATTCCTTTGCGAGTGACCCTAGCGGAGGCGGGGTGTTACATTTGGTATCAGAGCCGAAGGTTACCAGACTGGGCAAAAGTTTTTAAAGACCTTCTGAAAACTATTTGAAAATCGTTTATAAAGAAGCATTTTTCAAGAAAATTTCTTTTAAAAGAAAAAGGCTATTCCCCAAAGGCCATTAGCACTATCCTTGTTTCCTTAATTGAATCTCTTTTCCTTTCTTTCCTCCATCTGTAGTCACAGTGGTTTTAACTGCGACTAGTCTTTTCTATCTACGAAAGTGCTTTCCATTCGATGGAGGTGGTTCTCGAGAGACCAGTGGCCGCGTTATAAGAAAGGATAGTGAGAAAGAGGATAAAGGATACGAGCTTAAGGATGAGCAACTGGTTGGTATGGCTTAGTCCTCAAAGGAGGGAGAAGGATGAACAATGAAACCCATGACGAGAGAGTACCTTTGGCATGGTAAAACGGGACGGATAGTTAAGTATTATGGGAAAAGGACAAGATCATCGGGAGGGCAGCAGTATGCTCTCATTTCTGGGGTACCTCGGAAGGAGGGTGACGATCTTGTTAAAGGTTTAGCTTTTCTTCTCTATCATCCCGTTAGGACTTTGTTTTGATCATCGTATCATTTAAGTCTGCTTCGATAGTTGAGTCTCTGCACCTTAAGTACTAACGTAATAGAGAATCCCATTTTTGTCTCAAAGTCCTATTGGAGAATCAGTCCATTTATTCATGGCTTGTTTGGATTTGAGAATGTCTATGTCAAGTGTTGAGCTTGGAAATAATGCTTATGTTTATAAGCTATGGATGGATTCTAAGGATGAAGTGGTTATCCAGTAAGGGGTGCCACTCTCGGTTTTGATAGGAGGGTAGTTAGACTCTTGACTAGCCTTGGTAATACCCTCGGAGTCTCGTGTAACCTTTTGGGTTCGGTCATGATTAGTTACTTAGAATCCAGTGATGCCTTTATTGGAAATTTGAAGCCCGATCGAGTGGTGTTCGCCGATAAGATGGATGGTTTATTTCACTTATGCATGGGTTATGGAAATCACCCTAGTAAGTGCGCTTGATAACCTGGTTGACATCTGCCTACTTTCAAGAGAATGTTCTTCTACGTGGAATACCTTGTGGTACAAGGTCCGAGATTCATTAGTGAATTTTGGAAAGCTTGTATGAGATCATGAGTACGCAGTCATGTTTGCGTCAAGTATTTTAGAAAAAAGATAAGTGCAAGTGGAACGAGAGGCGACGAAGGAATGAGTTCCAGCTCATGTTATGGAAACAGGAAATAAGAAGCTACGAAATTGCAAAGACGGTCAAGACACAATGGAATTGAGCTCAAGGAAGTACGACTTTGATGGTCAAAGACTAGATACGCGCATGATATCTCTTTTTGGGAGTGTATCCTTGATCCCTGTTTTCTGTAGAGCTTAGTTGTAGGCTATCTTTTGTGGACACCCTCTCGGTCCTATTTTCTGTTACAAACCCCGTAAGGAGTTTGTCTCGTTTATCTTCTCGACCCTGTTTCAGGGAATCCTAGGTAGAACCCTACGGATGTAAACATGTATTTGAAACATGTTATGATTGATATGGTTGCAAGTGGTTGCAAGTGGTTGCTCGTGGATGCGCGAATACACATTAGATACTAGCTCGACTCGGTCACATTTCATATTGCATATGCACGAGTATTTATACTTGTTTATGGATGAAATCGAATGTATTATCATGCGGTTGTTGCATATGAATGAATGATTGTGCACGCATATAGTATCTATATGACTAGGACTATTTGCATACATGTTGGATTCATGGCACTATACATATTTTGCATTAGATCACTCAGGCCTGATCATTTACATTAGATAAGTGCATATACACACACGTTTTGCATATATTCATACAGCATTAGAAATCATCTAAGGACAATGGTTGCTTGTGGATGATGTTTTGAGTAGATGGACGATGGATGGTAAGATATGTTCCTCCTAACTTGGAGATTTCAGGGACGAAATCCTTTAAGTTGGGGAGGATGTAACAACCCGAATTTTTAGCAACGTGTTAAGACAAGAATCAAGGCAGAATTAAATTATAAAATCTGAATCAGGATAAACGGCTTGCGCCATTGCGTTCGTCTCGGAAAAATACGCGAAATAGAGTCTGAAATTTCGTAAATCGGAGTCCGTATGAAGAAGATATGGACGAACGAAGTTAGGCAGAAAAACCGAAAACAAGCCAGAATGCACTGGCGCACTTGTGAAGTGCGCCAGCACAAAAATACACTGGCGCACTTGGGAAGTGCGCCCGTGTCGAGCCAGAAACCTGCACAGCCTTCTGGCTTGACCCTGGCTGGCCTGGTGCACCTGTTTTGGCCCTTGGTCTTGTTTTGGAGGCTTGTGACGATTTTTGAGGGCTGGGATCTATCCTAGGGTTAATCTAAGGGTCCTAACTAGCCTAATCTTCTATAAATAAGCCCCTAACCCCCCCTAAACCCTCATTATTCACTCATGTAACTAAACTATGGCCAAATTTCTACTCTCATGGCCGCCACTCAACTATCCTAGCCTCCACTTCATTTCTATGAAAGGTTTCATGATCTTGAGAGTGTTAGAGAGTCCCTATGTTAGTATGAGAGCTTCTCAAGTTGATTCCAAGGCAAAAGCTTTGATCTTTGTTCATAAAGATGGTGTTTTTGTTGATTTGGAGCATCCATCTTTGGGTTTTTTGTGTGATGGCATGCATAGGCTTCATCACAAGCTTTAGTTTAATCGATTTAGGCCTTCATAGCAATGTAAGCCCTTTTCCTACTCTTAGATATTAACTATGAAGTTAAATGTTCATGTTGCAAGTTTGGGTTTGATCATTGAGTATGATACATGCTATCATGTCATTCAAGTTTATGAAGTCATTATCTTGATCTTGTGAGCAAAAAGCCACAACCTTTATGTTGAAATGTTGCATTATGCAACATGAGAATCTTCATAATCATTATGTCAACTTGCATATGAAGTCTTAATCCTTATATGATGATATATGCGAGTTTCTAGCGATCATTCCATGTCTTTTGTCACCATGATTCGCTTATGTACCAAGTTTGGGTTTATGCATGTTTTTTTGAGGCTTAAGAATGTAACATGCAAGCTAATGAACACGTTTGTGCCTCATTTACCACCATGATTAACTTGTGGCTTAATACCCATTTTTGTCATTCCTTTGCCAAGTCTCTTCTTTTAATCCATCACGTTGTTGCGAACGTATATGCTAGTTTAAAAAGCGTTGGGGTCACATTATGGGGAAACATAATGACACGAATATGACTTGGGTAAATGGGTATAAACATGACAACATGTAACGTTAAATATGACATGTGTTTATACTTGAAAACATGACTTGAAATATAACATGGAAGTTGACATGTAAGTATGCATAAAAACATAAGCTTGGGAATTTACCTATTAAGTTAGGTCTACCCATTGGGAATTTACCTATTAAGTTAGGTCTACCCAATTGCTTGAAAACTTGACTATGAACATGACACTAGACTAAACATGAAAGTGGCCAACTCGAGGTTGGGTTGAGTTTGCAACGTAAAACTACCCGGAACCGACCGGCCTAACTAGTAGTTGCAAACAATAAGACCCAATGTGAGAAGTTGGTCATGTTGTGCTTGAACCCGAGGTTAGACCAAGTTGTGAAGTTGTGGTGTAAAGCTACCCGGAACCGACCGGCTTAACTAGTAACCACAACAAAGTCTAATGTGAGAGGTTGGGGTGCATTAAGTAATTAATGCCACATGATAGGGTTAAGTTAATTTGATTAATGACTCTTAACCAAATATGACATGGGTAAATGGGTTAAGTAAATTGGTTAGGCTAATGATACTTAACAAAACATTACAAGGTTGGGTAGGTTAAGTGATTTGATTTTCCTAATGACGCTTAACCATTTTTATACGACTAGTGGACGGGGATTAAGTTAACCAACACTTAATCAATCCAACATGATAATTTGGCAAGGTTAAGTAAGTTTTCTTAATGACACTTAACCATACAAGATGATTAGGGGATGGGGTTAAGTAATTTACACTTAACTAATCCGACACGGTAATTAGATGGGGTTAAGTAATCCACACTTAACTAATCTAAACACGGCAATTCGATGGGGTTAAGTTAAACACTTAACCAAATTAAACTCGGTAATTCAATGAGGTTAAGTAACCAATACTTAACCAACTTAACGTGACAATTTAATGGGGTTAAGCAACTTATACTTAACCAATTATACATGATGATTTGATGGGGTTAAGTAACTTACACTTAACCAATCTAATACGCGGACCTGATAAGGTTAAGTCACAAGACCTTTTTAGAATATACTTAACCATTATAGTACGATTAGAGGATGGGGTTAAGCCAACCTATACTTAACCAATCCGACTCGATAATTTGATGGGATTAAGATAATCTATGCTTAATCGATCTAGCAAGATAATCCGATAGGATTAAGGTAAGCTAGTACTTGACCAATTTGACTTGATAAGGTTAAGTCATGAGCCTCTGGGTACACTTAACCAACTTATGGGACTAAGTCTTGAACTTAAATACTTAGCCAATCTTTGACGTGATTCGTGGGCGGGTTAAGTCATGGACTTGAATGATAACACTTAACCCAATAGACAAACCCTAGCTAGAAGAACTAGGTAGAAAACCGTGGTTAATCAAGGATAACGGGAAAGGAAGCTAAGTGGTAAACCTTAGTTAAGGGTAACTAAGTAATAATTCTTAGCTAAGGACATAGGACTAATTCTCAAAACGATGAGTAACCTGATACGGAAGGTCATCGCTTAGTATACGAGGGGGAGCAAGTTATCTGACTTGGATAAAAGCTCCAGCGCACTGGGTGCCGAAGTGGAAGCTTCGGGGGACGTGAGGATATTCTTGGGATCCCTCTGTGGGCTGCCAGGTAATTATACTAGGCCCATGAGAGGTTAAGGTCTGCGTTAGAAGGACCAAGAGTATGCCTTGGTTGCTATGCGAGCAACCTAAAGACTGGGATGGATTAGCGTGGAGTCGACGATTCTTGGTTTTTCCCTGGATAGCGCATCGCCGACTACCTACCATCTTTAGTCAATCGTGTACGTGCGGAAAGGCAGGGAACCCCCAACAGACCATGTGCTTGCTATCGAGTCATGGGTGAGGTTGGCCCGTAGGAAAGTGGGCTATAGTGGGGCCGTGGAGTGGTTCTTATACATGATTTTTCTTGGATTGCCTTTCAGTAGTTGAGGGAGGGGTCACGTGGGACCATAGCCACGGGTACAAAAACAGACCTTGATATCTGCATCGGCAGACGATTTAAAGCTCCCGACCGAGTTCCGTATTTCTTGATTTGCCCTGGCACGGAACTCGGATGGCACATTGGGGAACATGTGCATCTAGACATGGAAAACGATTCACGATACATACGTGGGATCAAGGGCGCGGTTGACGGGTGGCGTAATCCCTAGTGGTCCTAGGTGGCCAAAACCCAAACCGAGACACGGAAACGTTCATTAGGTAGTATAATCCCTAGCGGTCCTAAGTGGCATAAATCCTAAGTGGACGCGCGATAGTTCATGGTAAGGAAACACAACTAGATCAAGGGTTGCAGTCCAAAACAATTTCAAGGATAACCGTTTACATGGGAAAGTCCGTACGGCCTACGGCAAAGGACTGAACTTATTCATGGAAAGAAACATACGAGTTGGGAAAACCTACATATGCTATATATTAGGTTGACATGGACCATTAGATGACGTTGGGCAAGGGACATTCATGGTTAACACATGACGCGGGTTGGGATACTAGTACGATAGGTGCAGAGCAGATATACAGGATAGATACCATGGGACGTTATACGTGATAGATATCTTGGGATATTATACTTGATAGGAACCTGACGAGGTGATACCTTGTTTTGTCTTAACATCGTAATTTATCATGACATCTTAGTTTATCTGAGTTCAGTAGTTCATCCTGTTATTTTGATTTAACTTATCTATCTTGTTATCATGCTTATGTTCATCTCAGTTTCTCATGTCAGTTAACTTTACTAGTTTTTATACTAATAGTAGATAGGGCTTACTCAGTCTTTTTGACTGACCCGTTTTGTTTCGCCTCTTTTCTTCCGTTCCCCCCCCCCAGGTTACTGGGAGGAAACACTGCTGTTTAGTTCGGACTTCTTCTGCTCGAAGGTCATCATGGATGGCTTGGACTTTTCTTGGCTATGGCTACTTTACTGTTTTTACTTGGGGAATAATTTATGAAAAAGTCTTTATGCTTCTTTACTATTGCAAGACAAGTTTTGATGTACTCTGGTGTAAAAGGCTTTGGACCTTGATTATTAATGTTTATAAAAGTTCGATTTTACTTCTGCTATGTTATATGTTCTGTCTTGTGATATTTCTGTGCATGTTTACCAATAATGCCCCTCTAAAGCTTGTGCATTCCTTTGCGAGTGACCCTAGCGGAGGCGGGGTGTTACAAAACCCATGACGAGAGAGTACCTTTGGCATGGTGAAACGGGGCGGATAGTTAAGTATCATGGGACAAGGACAAGATCATCGGGAGGGCAGTAGTATGCTCTCATTTCTAGGGTACCTCGGAAGGAGGGTAACGATCTTGTTAAAGGTTTAGCTTTTCTTCTCTATCATCCCATTAGGACTTTGGTTTGATCATCGTATCATTTAAGTCTGCTTCGATAGTTGAGTCTCTGCACCTTAAGTACTAGCGAAATAGAGAATCCCATTTTTGTCTCAAGTCCTGTGGAGAATCGGTCCATTTATTCATGACTTGTTTTGGATTTAAGAATGAAATGCCTCGGTTATGGATGGATTCTAGGGATGAAGTGGTTATCCAGTAAGGGGTGCCACTCTCGGTTTTGATAGAAGGGTAGTTAGACTCTTGAATAGCCTCGGTAATACCCTCGAAGTCTCGTGGAACCTTTTGGGTTCGGTCATTATTAGCTACCTAGAATCCCTTGATACCTTTATTGGAAATTTGAAGCCAATCGAGTGGTGTTCGCCGATAAGACGGATGGTTTATTTCACTTATGCATGGGTTATGGAAATCACCCTAGTAAGTGCACTTGATAACCCGGTTGGCATCTGTTTACTTTCAAGAGAAAGTTCTACTACGTGGAATACCTTATGGTACGAGGTCCGAGATTCACTAGTGAATTTTGGAAGGCTTGCATGAGATCATGAGTACGCAGTCATGTTTGCGTCAAGTATTCTAGAAAGAGGATAAGTGCAAGTGGAACGAGAGGCGACGAAGAAATGAGTTCCAGCTCATGTTATGGAAACAGGAAATAAGAAGCTACGAAATCGCGAAGTTAAAAGACGGTCAAGGCACAGTGGAATTGAGCTCAAGGAAGTACGACTTTGATGGTGAAAGACTAGATACGCGCATGATATCTCTTTTTGGGAGTATCTCCTTGATCCCTGTTTCTGTAGAGCTTACTTGTAGGCTATCTTTTGTGGACACCCTCTCGGTCCTATTTTCTGTTACAAACCCCGTAAGGAGTTTGCCTTGTTTATCTTCTCGACCCTGTTTCAGGCAATCCTCGGTAGAACCCTATGGATGCAAACATGTATTTGAAACATGTTATGATTGATATGTTGCAAGTGGTTGCAAGTGGTTGCTCGTGGATGCGCGAATATACATTAGACACTAGCTCGACTCGGTCACATTTCATATTGCATATGCACGAGTATTTATACTTGTTCATGGATGAAATCGAATGTGTTATCATGCGGTTGTTGCATATGAATGAATGATTGTGCACGCATATAGCATCTATATGACTAGGACTATTTGCATACATGTTGGATTCATGGCACATAACATATCTTGCATTAGAAAGATCATTCAGGCCTGATCATTAGCATTAGCTAAGGAACATGTACACACACGTTTTGCATATATTCATATAGCATTAGAAATCATCTAAGGACAATGATTGCTTGTGGATGATGTTTTGAGTAGATGGATGATGGATGGTAGGATATGTTCTTCCTAGCTTGGAGATTTCGGGGACGAAATCCTAAAAGGTGGGGAGAATGTAACAACTCGTATTTCGATAACATGTTAAAACGAGAATCAAGGCAGAATTTAATTTTAAATTCTGAATCAGGTAAAACGGGCTATGCCATTGCGTTCGTCTCGGAAAAATACGCGAAATAGAGTCCGAAATTTTGTAAATCGGAGTCCGTATGACCCGGTTAAGGCCCAAAGAAGTTTTCAGGAAATTTGAATTTCGAAACATGCAGAGATGGGGCCAGGCGGGAAAATTCCCGCCCAGACAAGTCGACTTGGCTGTCGACAGGGCTGTCGACTTGCCCTGTCGGCTGATTCTGGCCTGGTGCACCTATTTTCTATCTTGGCTAGGTTTTTGGGCCTGGTTTGAAATCTGACGGTTCAGGTTGATCCTAGGGTTAATCTAAGGGTCCTAACTAGCCTAATCTTCTATAAATAAACCCCTAACCTACCCCTAAACCCTCATTATTCACTCATGTAACTAAACTATGGCCAAATTTCTACTCTCATGGCCTCCACTCAACTATCCTAGCCTCCACTTCATTTCTATGAGAGGTTTCATGATCATGAGAGTATTAGAGAGTCCCTATGTTAGTATGAGAGCTCCTCAAGTTGATTTCAAGGCAAAAGTTTTGGTCTTTGTTCATAAAGATGGTGTATTTGTCGATTTGGAGCATCCATCTTTGGGTTTTTGGATGATGACATGCATAAGCTTCATCACAAGCTTTAGTTTAAGCGATTTAGGCCTTCATAGCAAGGTAAGCCCTTCCCTATTCTTAGATATTAACCATGAAGTTAAATGTTCATGTTGAAAGTTTGGGGTTTGATTAATTAGAATGATGCATGCTATCATGTTATGCAAGTTTATGAAGTCATTATCTTGTTCTTATGAGCTAAAAGCCCAACCTTTATGTTGAAATGTTGCATTATGCAACATGAGATTCTTCATAATCATTATGTCAACTTGCATATGAAGTCATAATCCTTATATGATGATATATGCGAGTTTCTAGCCATCATTCCATGTCTTTTGTCACCATGATTCGCTTATGTGCCAAGTTTGGGTTTATGCATGTTTTTGAGGCTTAAGAATGTAACATGCAAGCTAATGAACACGTTTGTGCCTCATTTGCCACCATGATTAACTTGTGGCTTAATACCCAATTTTGTCATTCCTTTGCCAAGTCTCTTCTTTTAATCCATTACGTTGTTGCGAACGTATATGCGAGTTTAAAAGCGTTGGGTTATGTTATGGGTAATTTCTAATGACATGAAAATACAACTTGAAAACATGGCTTGAAATATAACATGGAAGATGACATGTAAGTATGCATAAAAACATAAGCTTGGGAATTTACCTATTAAGTTAGGTCTACCCTTTGGGAATTTACCTATTAAGTTAGGTCTACCCAAATGCTTGAAAAACTTGTAACATGTTTTGGAAACATGATGAACATGACACTTAGATAATATAAGTGTGACCAACTCGAGGTTGGGTTGAGTTTGCAACGTAAAACAACCCGGAACCGACCGGCCTAACTAGTAGTTGCAAACAATAGGACCCAATGTGAGAAGTTGGTCATGTTGTGCTTGAACCCGAGGTTAGACCAAGTTGTGGTGTAAAGCTACCCGGAACCGACCGGCTTAACTAGTAACCACAACAAAGTCTAATGTGAGAGGTTGGGGTGCATTAAGTAATTAATGTCACATGATAGGGTTAAGTTAATTTGATTAATGACTCTTAACCAAATATGACATGGATAAAGGGGTTAAGTAAATTGATTAGGCTAATGGTACTTAACAAAACATGACAGGGTTGGGTAGGTTAAGTGATTTGATTTGCCTAATGACACTTAACCATTTTTATACGACTAGTGGACGGGGATTAAGTTAACCAATACTTAATCAATCCACCATGATAACTTGATAAGGTTAAGTGGGATCGGGTTTGATTTCTTAATGACACTTAACCATGCAAGATAATTAGGGGATGGGGTTAAGTAATTTACACTTAACTATTCCGACTTGGTAATTAGGTGGGGTTAAGTAATCCACACTTAACTAATCTGAACGCGGTAATTAGATGGGGTTAAGTAATCCACACTTAACTAATCTAAACACGGTAATCCGATGGGGTTAAGTTAAACACTTAACCAATTTAAACTTGGGAATTCAATAAGGTTAAGTAACCAATACTTAACCAACTTAACGTGATAATTTAATGGGGTTAAGCAACTTATACTTAACCAATTATACATGATGAATTGATGGGAGTTAAGTAACCTACACTTAACCAATCTAATACGCGGACTTGATAAGGTTAAGTCACAAGACCTTTTTAGAATATACTTAACCATTGTAGTACGATTAGAGGATGGGGTTAAGCCAACCTATACTTAACCAATCCGACTCGATAATTTGATGGGATTAAGATAATCTATGCTTAATCGATCTAGCAAGATAATCCGATAGGATTAAGGTAAGCTAGTACTTGACCAATTTGACTTGATAGGGTTAAATCATGAGCCTCTGGGTACACTTAACCAATTTGTAGGACTAAGTCTTGAACTTAAATACTTAGCCAATCTTTGACGTGATTCATGGGCGGGTTAAGTCATGGACTTGAATGATAACACTTAACCCAATAAACAAACCCTAGCTAGAAGAACTAGGTAGAAAACCGTGGTTAATCAAGGATAACGGGAAAGGAAGCTAAGTGGTAAACCTTAGTTAAGGGTAACTAAGTAATAATTCTTAGCTAAGGACATAGGAATAATTCTCAAAGCGATGAGTAACCTGATACGGTAGGTCATCGCTTAGTATACGAGGAGGAGCAAGCTATCTGACTTGGATAAAAGCTCCAGCGCACTGGGTGCCGAAATGGAAGCTTCGGGGGACGTGAGGATATTCTTGGGATCCCTCTGTGGGCTGCCAGGTAATTATACTAGGCCCATGAGAGGTTAAGGTCTGCGTTAGAAGGACCAAGAGTATGCCTTGGTTGCTATGCGAGCGACCTAAAGACTGGGATGGATTAGCGTGGAGTCGACGATTCTTGTTTTTGCCCTGGATAGCGCATCGCCGACTACCTACCATCTTTAGTCAATCGTGTACGTGCGGAAAGGCAGGGAACCCCCAACAGACCATGTGCTTGCTATCGAGTCATGGGTGAGGTTGGCCCGTAGGAAAGTGGGCTATAGTGGGGCCGGGGAGTGGTTCTTATACATGATTTTTCTTGGATTGCCTTTCAGTAGTTGAGGGAGGGGCCACGTGGGACCATAGCCACGGGTACAAAAACAGACCTTGATATCTGCATCGGCAGACGATTTAAAGCTCCCGACCGAGTTCCGTATTTCTTGATTTGCCCTGGCACGGAACTCGGATGGCACATTGGGGAACATGTGCATCTAGACATGGAAAAACGATTCACGATACATACGTGGGATCAAGGGCGCGGTTGACGGGTGGCGTAATCCCTAGTGGTCCTAGGTGGCCTAAACCCAAACCGAGACACGAAAACGTTCATTAGGTAGCATAATCCCTAGCGGTCCTAGGTGGCATAAATCCTAAGTGGACGCGCGATAGTTCATGGTAAGGAAACACAACTAGATCAAGGGTTGCAGTCCAAAACAACTTCAAGGATAAACCGTTTACATGGGAAAGCCCGTACAGCCTACGGCAAAGGACTGAACTTATACATGGAAAGAAACATATGAGTTGAGTAACCTATATATGCGGCATATTAGGTTGACATGGACCATTACACGACTTTTGAGTAAGGGTCATTCACGGATAACACGTAATACAGTTGGGATACTAGTACGGTAGGTGCAGAGCGGATATACAGGATAGATGCCATGGGACGTTATACGTGATAGATATCTTGGGGAAATTATACTTGATAGAAACCTGACGATGTGATACCTTGTTTTATCTTGACATCGTAATTTATCATGACACCTTAGTTTACCTGAGTTCAGTAGTTCATCCTGTTATTTTGATTTAGCCTATCTATCTTGTTATCATGCTTATGTTCATCTCAGTTTCTCATGTCAGTTAACTTTACTAGTTTTTATACTAATAGTAGATAGGGCTTACTCAGTCTTTTTGACTGACCCGTTTTGTTTCGCCTCTTTTCTTCCGTTTCCCCCCAGGTTACAGGGAGGAAATACTGTTGTTTACTTCGGACTTCTTCTGCTTGAAGGTCATCATGGATGGCTTGGACTTTTCCTGGCTATGGCTACTTTACTGTTTTTATTTGGGGAATAATTTATGAAAAAGTCTTTTTGCTTCTTTACTATTGCATGACAGGTTTTGATGTACTCTGATGTAAAAGGCTTTAGACCTTATGTATTCATGTTTATGAAAGTTCGATTTTACTTCCGCTATTTTATATGTTCTGTCTTGTGATATTTCTGTGCATGTTTACCAATAATGCCCCTCTAAAGCTAGTGCATTCCTTTGCGAGTGACCCTAGCGGAGGCGGGGTGTTACAATAATGATACACACATACCTCATAAAGCTTCTTGTAATACAGATTTAAGATATATGAACACAGCATCATTCGTCTACATTTTGGCGTGTAATTTGCATAGGGCATGGCCTGCAACCCTCCAAGCAAAGGCACAGCTTGTGCCTTTCTTTGTTACAAGAGAGTTAACGTGATTGTATATTATTTGATATATGGCTAGTGCTTCATACAGTAACTCCTTTTAATTTGTTACAAAATACTTGGTTCAGTTTTTAATATGCAAATAGATGAATGATTCATATGCATTAGATTTCATATGAGAACCATTCATGTATATTCAATCACGCAATATTCTAATGTGAAAAAAAAAAATGAGGTGCTCTGTTATTTTAGATGACCATACTAAGAATGCATTTGTGTAAAAGCATGATACGTAGTAAATTCTACTTCTACAACAAAAAATAATATTAAAAAGAAATGGTTTCTACTGACAAAAAGATATTTTCATGTTGCCTTTGTCTAAACTGTCTTTTTTTCTTAGGTTAAAAATTAAACAATATAAATAAAAAACTAATGCATGATATAATTCCAGTTTCAATCAGAACTGTAAGTATTTCTGTCAGATAACGTACAAAGTGCACATAACTTGAAAGCTACATCGTTTAATTTTCCCAGGATGCTGGCGTCGGTTTCGTGATCATTAAGTAAAAGGAAAAGATAAAATCATCAATGCTCCATTGTAGTCTAGCCTGGTTAGGTTACCCATTTACACCGATCATCTACTAAAGGACTTATATATGATTTCGAAATGACTATAATAAAGCTCATTTCTATATCACTATGTATTTGTTACCAGCACCATGCTGAGAGAACTTATTGATTACAAAAATACATTTACAAGCTCACACAACAAAAGTAGAAAAACAGTGTGAATAGTTGTTTACTTTGTTTATGTAAAGGCAAACAGCCTGCTCATAGGGACTGATCGTGTAGTCGATGGCATCATCACAACATCGTCAATTACTCATATAAAATAAAAGCTTTGAAGTAGATCTGAGGTTGAAAAAAATCTTAATATTCTTCTTCATTGTTTAACAAGCACTCTCATAAATTAATGTGTGGGAATGTGTTCAGTGGGTTGTGTGCACATGTTTGTGTGTGCATAAGTTGTTGTGTTTGTGTATATGCAGTTTTGTTTATGAATGTGTTGTTGTGTCAAGTATGTTTTGCGTATGTGTTGTGTGTGTGTTTATATGGCTGTATGTGTATAGGAGTAGACTATTATGTGTATGTTATGTGTGATGTATGGCACAACTGTGTTTACAGTGAAAACAATGAATGAAATTGGACAAATTGAGAGAAATATTATATTGATTGAATTGTGAAATAGGACAAATTCAAATGCTTAGCTGTTAGTTTCCACATTTGTTTGGAAATTTCAACTACTTGACATGCTTATGTTTTGCTAAGTGTTTCAGAAATGTTAAAATTATCAAATGACAAATAGAGATGCTCACCCATGGAGATGCAGCATGCTAAGGGTGATGGATTGCTAGACCCTGGTTGTTGTTTCTTCTTCCTGTTCATCATGTGGGAAATTTCTGGTTTCACCTGAATGAATTAGGAAGTTTAAGGGATGAGGAAAGGGACTGGACTGTTGAACTAATTTTGTTCAGTCCCTTTCCTATATGATTGAGAATATTTTCAGTGTTCAAATGAATAAAATTGTTGAGATTGAAATATGTGTTTACCTAAAATAAGCTCCAAATCACTTAGAAAACAAGCATGCATTGTATTTTCTTTTTTGAGTTCCTATTGAAAACGTTCTATGAGTCAAATTTTTAATATGGTTTCATATATTTAATGTATTATAATTGCTCATAAATGCATATATAATAATCGTCGCCAGAGTCTTGTTCTTTTGAAATCTTTTAGCAAATTTTATCAACTATTATCTTTCACTGAAAAATCCAGATGTATCAATCCCTCTAGATAGGATCAGGAGTTGACCTGGCCACTCAGACCATGCGGGTTCAGATGGAAACATCTCAATGGAGTGCAAAGCAGTCCCTTATCCCATTGCCTGTTTAATTTGAGTTCAAATATCAACACTAATACCCATTCAGACCAAAAGGTACCTGTCGACGGAAGTATCTCGCTTATTTTATAAATAACTCTTCCACATTAATATAAAAGACTCAGGCCCTTTTTTTTTTTTTGAAATTTTCAGTAAACATCTGAATGTTTTGCCGTAGATTCCACTTTTCCATAACTAGTATTTTGCATGATGTGAGACAAATGTGTACAAAAAATACATAAAATAAATAAACATGGATAGAATTTAGTACAAATGTAGAACTGGCGAAGGTTCATTTTATGTATCTCTTGTACACGAAGCTATCTAGGTTTAACATTATGTATAAGAAATACATAAATGTTACTGCAAACATTTCAGTAACATTATCATTTATTGTGTTGCTAATTCAGCAATAGCTACGGAAGCTATCTAGGTTTAACCTTTGGTGATATGTATTAAAGAATGCAGCCTAACTTTCATTTTCATCTGCAAAATCAAAATCTAATGTGTTCCTTATAGATCTGAAGAAGCTTTCAACTACTTCTGCCCGTACATCATCTAAAGAAGCAAGGCTTACAGAACCAATCTTGAATATAAAACAGAAGATTGAAAAGCATCATCACATATCTATAGTGATAATTGATAAATAACAATAAATAATATTTACCGAATATAAATTTGTTTTAAACAATTGAGAAGCTCTATGCTTTTGCGATTGGTCAGGAAATGCCTATGTCAATAGATATATATAATTGACAGTCTCACAATGACCCAGAAAGGAATATACTTGGTTAACAAAAGGAGACACTGATTGATCACATTCTATAATAAATTGATTTAAAATTATTCAAAGGTCCAAATTATTAAAAGCATAAAAACGTTTGTTGTGCTACAACTTAATAAGGGAAAAGAAAACAAATCAAAATATTATGATACATTTCGTACCCTATGAAAACTAGACTACCTTAAAAAACAAAAAATAAGTTATGGATAACAGAATAATAGAAGGCAAAATAATTCACTCAATTCTAATAGCAAACTAAAACACATATAAGCAGGAATATTTTTTTAAGAACATTTCTATTACGATGCAGGACCTGATTCCTTTTGTCTCATTTAATTTTCGCACGACAGCTAGAGCAAGTTGAATATTGGCATCTATGAACTCATTTGAAGACCCTTTCATGAACACGCAAATAAAAATTGATTGTGACTGACACGATCAGCTAAAACATATTGCAAAATTATAAATGGAAAAATAGTTCAATGGTATTACTTCGATCTCATTTTACATGAAATGCTAGCTTTCACTGATTTGCAGATATTCTCTAACAATTAGAAACTTTGGAAAGGTATAATGTGTTCTATTCTCATTTATGATTTACCAAAAGGATAAGATGTCTAGGATTTTTAGCATTTTAAAATTGATTTGCTTTTCCCAAATAAATAGTCATGCTAAGCCAATCCAAACATGGCTAGGGCCATTCTAGAATAGCATGCTATCCTGAACACTAGAACAGAAGCAAATGTTTTAAATACCTTGTACGTAGAAATGTCGCTCGGCAAGGGCCTAGTATTAGGCACTTAATGTATAAATCAGCTACAAATCACAACACCATTTTTCTGAAATTAGCTGGGGGTAGAAACTACCCTTTGAATAACTTCCAACTAGCCGTACCCCACCAAATGACTGCATTCAGCTTTGCATGGCCCTGGTATGCCACATGGCTGCATTAAGCAATGTCTTACCCAGTGTTTCATATTGCCAACTCATTCTTGGATTTCTAAAATAGATGAAGGTGGTTGATATTAAAAATTACATAATATTTTAATTCATGGATTTTATCATAAGGACAGATTAATAGAGGCAAATGATGCAGGCATGTTTTTCAGTACACCTAGTGTCCTGCATACCCTAAACAATATGAATTCTTATTTTCATCTTTATCTCCCTTTGAACAACAAAACATTTGCTTAATTTATATTTTCAGGCTCAATTGATAATGAAGCGGAATGCAGCCATTAAGCTACTACTTACCGTACATTTACCTTTCCTAAGAAGTTACTGCAATGTGTGCAGGTAGCTGCAACCGTAAGTCATGAGGTGTTACCGTCAGAGGTATACTGGAATAAAATATTGCCAAACGCTCCTAGTTGATGTGACTCGATCATTTTGGATTGTTGCTCTAAAAGGTATGTTACTAATAAATATCTGCTCATCATATTCCAAGTAGAATAACGTAATAGGAAATATTGCTTGTATTTTTGATTGGTTTAACGCGTATTCTTTTTAAACTTAGCCTGGGTGGTCATGCTGCATTTCGTAGTTGGCACTTGTGCGGTTGAGGTCAAATAAACTATTTAGCCTTTCACCAATTACTTGGTTTGAAACTAGTGTTTCCCTAAGCAAAGTCAAAAAACAACTTGTCTAGTATTATGCTTTCCCAGTAAGCCTCCTCTTTATATTTTCCTTCATGCTAAGAACATATTCTATACATATAATATTAATTGCTATATACATCCAAGCATTAGAGACTAATATGATATCTCCATACCAGATGTAGTTTGGGTACATGGACCATTGCCAGACTTGATGATTTATGTATATACCAAGGTCACAAGAACCTTTTTACAAGGAAACACGAATGTAAAAGTACACATCCATGATTACTACCTATTTAAAATTCAAATAAATAGTATTTGTACGTTTTCCCCCTTTTATGTCTGCTTCCATCACGCTTATCCTCTAGTGGGTTGGAGACAACGTGCTGCAGCAGCAGCAGCGACATTGATGCGTTGCAGTGGCAACTTGCACCCCCTTTTTATAAAATGCAAATAAATATTATTTATAAGTTTTTCTCCCCTTTTTCGTGTGCTGCTAGCTCGCTTAGCCTCTAGTAAATCGGAGACAACGTTCAGCAACGACATTGCTGCGTTCCAGTGGCAGCTTGCACCACTTTTTGTGTGGCTTCCATCCCGCTTAGCCAGGATTGGAGACAACGTGCAGCAGCAGCGGCATTGATGTGTTGCAGTGGCAGCTTGCACCACCTTTTTGTGGCTTCCAGCCAACAGCAGCTGCTTTTCTACTGTCAACAGCAGCACTTAGAGCCGGTAGCTTACGACAAGTTGCTACTGTTTTTTCAAGATTAATTCATTTGAATTAGCATAACTTTATTTAGTTTTTATAAAATATCATGAGCTCTTGTAGTTAAGATCTTCATGTGACTTCTGTTATGAAAAGCACTAAGTACTATGCTTGCTGACCCAGTATTATTTGTTTGAAGTTTAAACCATAACTTAGCAGTTTACACATACCCGTTATATTACAGGTATATAACTTCTACTCCAGTAGGAAAACATTGCCAAAAGAAATCAAGGCATGGTCGACTAACAACATCTTTAATTGCATTAGTTATGACTGCAGTTAAAAGCACAGAAAAACATATTCTGGAATGAAGGAAAGGCATGACAAGTTACTACAGACTCTCCCTCAAACGCTCCACAGTGTACATAATTTAATATGATAAAAATATAAGCAGTGGACTAATACTTCACTACATTATGTTCAATAGGTGTATGACAACGTTACTTCAAATGTAATGTCACGGGCATAAGGGCGGCATCAAGGAAGGACACAAGAGCTTTCATAATGGCCATTCTTCATGTAAAGTTATATAAACTACAGGTAAAGTGGATGTATTATGTTGCGATTTTTTAGTAATTGAAAATTAACTATGTAATTTTAAATGTGTCTTTGATTGCTAATTTTTAAATTTTAATGTTCCAGGTAGGTGAAGTTTTTAGATGCAAAAAATGCACTAGATACTCTTTTGTTTTTTGGAGGATCGGCCTAATTAGCATTTCAAAAATTTTGTTCGTATGTTTTGTCATTAATATTTGATGTAAACTCAGCACATGTTGTGTCTCTGTCTAATGTTGTATGAAGATGATTTATAAATTTCATCGTTATTTGTGAGTAAACTTAGTTAATTGGTATTATGTTCAATTTATTTTATGAAAATGATTGATTGTTATGATTTTATCGTGTTTAGATTGATTTGTATATTAATCAATTGAAATATAATTAAAAGCAACTAGATTAATGGTATGTGAGTATCGTAATAACAACATTTAAGAATCGCTGATGAAATAAGTAATGACAGCGTTTATAAGTTGTCGTTGTAAATATATGAAAAAAAAACCATATACAACACACGATAAACGCTAATGAAAATTTTAAAAATAGCCTAAATACATTTTAATAGCGTTTTATAAACGCTGTTTTATTTTTATGAACACTGTAAAATCTTAATTTACAGCAAAAAAACAACGTTGTATAACATAATTTTGATAGCGTTTTAATTTTGATGTTAAAAACTATGTACCAACGACGTCATGTCGTTATACAGCGTTTTTAATAACGCTGTTACAGCTTATTACAGCGTCAAACGTTGTGGAAAGTTGTTTCTGGTGTAGTGTAAGATAAGTCACCCAAATCTTTTATTGAGAACTGATTGTTCAAATAATCTGCCAATTTTCTGATTTCAGTTTCACTACTGCCTGTAATGATTAAATCATCCACATATATTAATATATAAGTGGTAGATGATTCACTGATTTTTATGAATAGTGATGTATCAGATTTGGTAGGTGAATAGCCTAGTGTTGTTAAATTTTCTTTTAGTCTTTCAAACCATACTCTGGGTGCTTGTTTCAGGCCATAGATTGCTTTATTCAGTTAGCATACAAATGTTGGATCTTGTGTATAGCCTTGTGGTTGTTGCATGAATATTTCTTCATGTAGATTTCCATTTAAGAATGCATTGTTGACATCTAGCTACTTGATTTTTCAATTATTGCTTAATTCTATAGTCAATATAAGTCTAATTGTTGAGGGTTTTACCACTGGTGAAAAAGTTTCATATAACTAAAGCCAAATTCTTCTGTGAACCCCTTTGCCACAGGTCTTGCTTTATATCTGTTGATAGACCCATCTGGATTCTTTTTCAGTCTATATACCCACTTGCACCTAATTATATTCTTGCTGCTTGGCAGATTTAGTAGTTCCCATATACAGTTGTTCATCAGTGTTTGATATTCTTCATCCATAGCCTTCCTCCATTCTTTATGTTTCACTGCTTGTTGATAACTATTTGGCTTTTCTTCCGTAGGGACTGTAATATAAGTCTTTGATTTCAATATTCCCCTTTTTGATCTGGTTATCATTGGATGTCCAGTTTGATGATGTGGTGATTGAGTTGGTGAGTCGTTTTGTCTATTACTAGTACTTTGATTGCTCACATTGCTATTTTCTTCTCTTATTGCTTCTGATTGCCTGCAACTTGATTCTACAGGTGATTGAATGGTGTGGCTAGTTTGCTCTGGCTGATCATCACTAGTTTCTCTATCACTGTGATGGCCTTCAGAGTTACTACTAACATCCTTGTCATCATTCTCTTGACGCCATGTGTCAGCAATACTATGCAGATCAAGTATACTAACCTTTGGATTATTTATTTTGGTCGTGGTTTGTATATCTGATCTGCTATAAGGAAAAATATTTTCTTCGAAAATAACATGTCTGCTTGTAAAAATTCTACCATAGTTGTCTATACATCTAAACCCTTTTTTATTATTGCAATAGCCTATAAATGTGCAAGGTTTAGATCTATAGTCAAGTTTATGATTATTATAAGGTCTTAGGTAAGGGAAACGTAGATAACCAAATGTTTTTAGACTATTGTAATCGGGTTTCACATTGAATAGCTTTTCTAGAGGTGTTATGTCTTTCAGTACTTTAGTAGGCATTCTATTTATTAGATACATAGCAGTACTGAAAGCATCAGGCTAAAATTTAAGTGCCAAAGATGCTTGAGCTAACAAAGTTAAACCTGATTCAACTATGTGTCTATGCTTCCTCTCAACTATGCCATTCTTTTCAGAAGTATAGGGACATGTTAATCTATGTATAATACCTTTACTTTTAAAATAATCTATCAGAGGTTTTATTCTAATCCTCCATCAGATTGCATGACCTTGATTTGACAGTTTATTTGGTTTTCAAACATATTGATAAAACTGATGATAGCACTTTTAGTATCATATTAGCTTTTAAGAAATATATACAAGTATATCTAGTATAAACATCAACAAATGATATGTAGTATTTATACCCATAATCAGAAAATATAGGAGATGGACCCTAAATATCAGCAGTAATTAATTGAGCAGGTTTGGAATACACAGTTAATGAATCAGAGAATGGTAATTTGGGGCTTTTTCCCATCTGGCAATAAGTACATGCATAAGGTAATTTTTGCAGGAATAGATTTTATTTTATTATCATTAAGAATTTTTGTTACAATGCTAGCACTAGGATGCTCTAATTTATAATGCCATAAGTCAAAAGTACTTTTAGTTTGAACTTCATCAGTTGTGTCAGTCAGATTATAACATGGGTGATCATTAATAGCAGTATTGCGATTGCTGAAATTGAATTCATAAAGTCCCTTTATAGCATTATCCTTTAGAAGAATTCCCTAGTTAGTATGTCTCTAACTACACAGTATGTTGGGAAAAATTCAAAGTAAACATTGTTATCCCTAGCAAATTGAGACACATTAATCAAGTTTTTCTTAATGGTGGGAACTCTTAATAAGTTATGCAAAAATAGTTGTCCATTACCAGAAATACTACTTGTGCCAGTTTGAGAAATCTTAACATACTTATCATTGCCTACGCTTATAGTTTGATTGCCTTTGTATTCCTTATTCCCTAGATTCAGGTTATTCAGACTGTTTGTAATATGATGGCTGGCTCCTGAATCTGGGTACCATGTTTCATCTTGAATATGATCGGCTCTGGCTTGTTCATTCTAATTTCTTGTGTTGACAAATTGATTAGTTGTATCTCCTTGTCCGTATGCTATATTAGCAGTGAAGTTGTTGTTCCTTTGATTGTTACTGTTGGCTTGACTTGCTGAGTAGTTTGAGTTGTACCTGAAATAACACTTGGCAGCAATATGGCCAACCTTCTGACATATTTGGCACTTTGGTCAATTGTTGTTGTTCCTCCGGCATCCTCTTTCTCTTCCACCTCTACCTCTGGTGGTGGGGTTGCCTCACTGAAGGGTTTGCTCATTTCTGAAATTGTTATTTGCCAGATTTTTGTTATCATTATTTTTGTTAACGACATAGTTAATAGAAAAATCACTTTCTCTAGTTTTTTTGTTTTCAAGCCTAGCTTCATGTGCAAGCAGAATTGAATGAACTTCATCAAGTGTGGAGAATTCCTTCTGTGAGGAAATAATGGCTTCTACAGCCTCATATTCTTCACTTAAGCCATTGAGTATAGTTAGCACTTGTTCAGAATCTTGCACTTTGTGACCAATAGCCTCTAACATGTCATAGATAGATTTAATTTTGCTCAAGTACTATCTCATGGTAATGTTGTCTTTTCTTATTTTTTTTGAAATTGACTTTTGTAAAACATACCTATAGCAGCTGACTAGTTGTTGAAAGCTTTTTCTATTGTTGTCCAAATCTCACTAGCACTTTTGCAGCCAATTACCTATGGTAGTAACTTTTGACTGATAGAAGATAGTAACCATGAGCTGATTAATCAGTCTTGCCTATGATATTTCATGTATTCTTCATTGTTGACTATTTTGCCTTCTTGTTCAGTAATGAATTTTGGTGGAACAGATAAGGTCCCCATGACGAATCCTTCAAGGCCGTACCCTTGAATTGCGGGTTCGGTCTGATTTTCCATATTAAGTAATTGTCTTTATCTAATTGTACTGTAATTAGTTGCGATTGTGGACTAATTACAGCTTTGGTGAGTTTGTCTACAACTGCAAAGCTCTCAACTGTTCCAGTAGCATTCTCTGAAGTTGATGATGCAGTGTCATTAGTCATGATGCTGAGAAAGATTACTCAAAACTCTTTCGAGTTGAAGAAGAGATGGATCAATGGCTGTTAAGCCTTAACGAAGCTCTGATACCATATTAGAAAAATGAAATTGAAGAAACAAGATTGAAGAGACGTTTTATTATTGATGAATTATAATTGTAAGATGATACAAATTGTATATAGGAGTCCTCTATTTATAATACAATAAATAAATGTAAATAGCCTTGAATAATAGGCATGTGACCGTTGCTTTGTTATAATAGGCATGTGACCGTTGCATTGTTATAATGGAAATGTGATCGTTGCATTGTTATAATAGACATGTGACCGCTGCTATGTTATAATGGGAATGTAACTGTTGCATTCCCACTATTCTATGCATTGTTATAATAGGCATTTGACCGTTGCTATGTTATAATGAGAATGTGGCCACTGCAATCCCACTATTCTTTCTTTCCATTATTAGGGAAGATAATTTACTTCAGGTCATGGGTTCTGGAAATTATTCAGGAAATTTTCAATGACTCCAGCAGTCGCAAACGATCTATATTCCAACGATTTCCAATGGCTTCAGATGGTAAGTTTAAAAATCAACGAGCCGTTGGAAGCCGTTGATTGAAGCGTCAGCGGCCGTCAGGATAGGGGCGCTGGAATATACTGTAGTTCTAGTAGTATTAAATATTTTCAATCCACAAAAGGTTGTTATTTATTTCTTCCTGGCAGGATCGGTGTTAGAATAATTAACATCTGCATACGGGGCATCGTTAGTAGCACTAAGTTTAGACTTGGTGTCAACATGGGTAGGGCAAGGTCAGCAGTTAGACATTCCTGCTCTGATACCATGTTAGAGAGCTCCGAGTTATCACAAATCAGTTGGCAATGTGAAGGGTGAATTCATTATAGTTATACAGGATTCATTTTACAAATTCCACAATGTAGGACTTGTCTCAACACGCCCCCGCACGTGTGGCATATCATGAGCCTAACACACGGACCTTTATATTGGTGACATGGATACGTGTGCCATTGTGCACACGAATTAAACCCGCTCTGATACCATGTTAGATTTCAAATTTCTTCCTTGTGTTTCATTATTTGTCAGCCCCTTTTTGTGGGCATTTAGGGCTGCAAATGTTTACATAAATATATTACATAAATAATACGCATTTATTCTTTTGTCATTAATGTTATTATATATTACTGTATGTAATATATAATAACGTATATAACTAATGACAAATCTTCTACCATTAATATATGGTATTTATGTAATATATTATTAACAGAAATACCATATATTAATTATTCTAATACAATTCTTCTACCATTAATATATGATATTTTTGTTATATATTATTAATATAAATATCATATATTAATTATTCTAACAATAAGACGAAAACCAGCAGAACAGTGAGTAGAATTTATAACAAAAGTGCTTGCTTTTGATACAAAAAATCTATCATGCTTGGTCGCATATACAGACAACCTCGTTTCCGTATTTGCTATTGCAAAACTATGAATCAATTAATTATTATAACTACTTAACCATGAATGTATTGGTCATGGTTTTATATTTGCATTCTATATTCTTCAACTGCAATACTCATTTTAATGCATTAATTCTTCTAACCATCACTTAAAATATGAGTGTGAGCTTAAAAGAACATTTATATAAGAACAACAATTGCTTAGTAAGGCTATAAAATACATTTGGATAAATATACAAATTATTGCTGAACGAAAATACGTACTAGTTTTGTCCCCAAAAAAACTCAATGAAGAACTAAACCATTAACAATCTTGAAAGTGTTGTTTGTAATGCTTGAGTGATTCAGAAATGTGATTGTGCGAGAGAGAGATAGAAAGAGTGATGTAAAATGTAAAGAGAGTGCTTGTATTGCATAAAACATACTGTACTAAATGATGCAACAATGTTCTATATAAATGACTGTAATGGGAAGGCAAAACATTGAGAAGAACAAAAAAAAAAGATTTATCCTTCAAAGTCCTAAAAATACTAAGATTTATATGCAATATTGCATGAAAATTCACGTTTAGATGTTTACATATTGAACTAAGAAAGATTAGTTGAATGCTTCTATTTTTTTAAGCACAGCATAAGGTGAACGTGAATTCAGAAGCAAAAGGTTGGATCAATGTGCTCTCCACATGATCAATCTTCTGTATTGATGACATCCCACTATATGTAGCTCATATGAGAGTAACATTAGGAAACCGTCCACTCAAGTAGATTAAAGGACCTGCATTGCTTGTGGTGAAATTGACATGCTGCACGGTACAAGTAAAATATGCATTGCAAGTGAGAATCATTATACTTATCTCAATATATTTTTATCAACTTACCGTCACTACTAAAAATATTGTATAAAAGATCCATCATAGATAAGCGTATAATACGTGGTATAATTATGGAAAAAAATGTTGAAAAAAATAAAAGAAAATATTCCATGTGGCTATTCAACTTCTATAGAGATGGTTGATTTTCCTTTTTTCTAAACAAAAACTTGACATCTTTAAGTTAATCCACTTGTGGATTAACTTACAAAATAGTTGTGGATTAACTTATTAAAGTAAAATGATGGATTAACTTATTAAAATTGTGTATTAGAATAAAATTTACCTAATAATAATAATAATAACAATAATAGGCTGGCTAGTAAAAAACATTAGAGGACAACGTGAAGCTTGTATTAGGGCAACTCCAACAATTACCCTGAATTCCAAATTCCCAAAATCCGCACCTATATTCCGCTCCAACAGAGGTTGAAAACAACGCTTCGTTCTGAAATCGGGGTGAAAAGTTCCAGAATCTCTAAACTCCCAAAGCGCTTGTTGAACAAACGCGTGGAAATTCAACAAGCACGCGCTTATTGAACAAGCACGCGTAATCACGTGTTTGTTTAACAGATTCATGGAGTTTGTAGATGAAATTTTGTGATATTTACCTTCCTTCCACTGAATTTTAGAAACAAAGATGTAATTAAACAAGAACGATCAACAATTATACAAATGCTTAAGATACATGATTTCACTAACAGACGCGTGGAGTCATTAGATGAAATTTTGTGATATCTATCTTACTTTCACCGAAATTTAGACACGAAGATGTAATTAAACAAAACTTATCAACAGTTTTACAAAAGCTTAAGATACATGATTTCACCAACAATTAACAGATACATAGTTTCAGATATTGATTAAAGGATACAGTACAGTATTACAACTACTAAAGCAATGAAAACACAACAACTAAGGGTAAATAATTTTACTGACTTCCAAAAAAGTTCCATAGATGATATGTTAAATCTTTCTGGAGTCTACGATGAATGTGAGCGTTACGGTAGGACATTTGGCTTTCAACATGAAACTCAAGCTCTAGTTCGCTTTCAATCGTATTTTCGCGCCGAATATCAGGTGGTGGAGCAGGGCGGTCGTAATTGGAATCATCCTCCATGTCTCTATCGTCCTCTATAATCATGTTATGTAAAATAACACAGGTATACATTATCTTAGTCATTTTAATTGGAGACCAAAGTCTGCATGGATTACTGACTATGGCAAGTCTGGGTTGTAAAATGCCAAATGCTCTTTCTCATCCTTTCTTTGTCTTTCTTGAATTTCTGCAAACCTTGCTTGTTTATTGTTTTGTGGGTTCGGTATTGTCTTGACAATGGAACTCCATTGTGGGTATATACCATCGCCTAGATAATATCCATGGTCATACTCGTGACCCTCTAAAGTAAAATGATATGGAACTGATCTACCGTTCGCCAAATTGTAAACAATGTTGAACGTTCAACTACGTTCAAATCATCGTTCGAACCTGGCATTCCGAAAAAAGCATGCCATATCCACAAGTTGTACAATGCTATAGCTTCAAGTATAATAGTTGACGTATGAGACTTACCCTGATAAGCTCCAGCATATGCTTTCGGACAATTCATCCACTCCTAATGCATGCAGTCTAAAGATCCTAACTTCCCTGTCCATCCTCTGCTACCGTGCATATCCATTAACCTTGCAATGTCAGCTTTGTTTGGTCTACACAGATATTGATTACTGTAAACATCTACGATTTCTTGGCAGAAATGGTTTAACCGTTCTAGTACTATGCTTTCTGCCATTTTCAAATTTTCGTCTTGAGCGTCAGCAGGACCTCCATAGGCTATCATACATAGTGCAGCTGTCATCTTTTGAATTCCGGTGAGCCCCATTTTCATAGACACATTGCGTTTATATATAAAGTAGGAATCGTGTTATTTAATACATTCTAGGATTCGAAGAAACATAGGATGCCTCATTAGGAATCTCCTTCTAAACTCTGTAGCTGTATTCCTCGAATTTGAAACAAAATAATCTTCCATTAGTCTCTCGCTGTGCCATGCATGATGTCGATTTTTATATCGACGACCTACAACAGAACCTCCATGTTTTTTTGCTAGATTCACCATCTACTAATGCAGCTATAAGCTGTCTTTATCGATGAAAATGATCATCCACCATAATATCAAAGTCTTCGTCACTATCATCGAACAACAAATCATCTTCGGTGGCCATTGTGGACTTTTGAGTTTTTTAGTTTATATACTAAAAATATTGGACTGTATTTGAGTAGTGAATGCTACAAGTTTTCCTCCTTATATAACAAGTCATGCATTGGTTACCGCATTCAAATGTTTGAAATAAAGCTGCAGTGGCTTTATCACTGACATAAAGCAACACTTTAAGGCTGTAACACTAACATAAAGCAACACTTTAAATGTGGCATGCATTGATTACCGCGGTATGATTGCCATAAAGCAAGTCATGCATTGGTCATCGCATTCAAATATTTGAAATAAAGTTGCAGTGGTTGTATCACTAACATAAAGCAACACTTTAAGGCTGTATCACTGAAATAAAGCGACACTTTAAATGTGGTATGCATCGGTTACCGCGGCAAGATTTTCATAAAGCAAGTTATGCATTGGTTAACGCATTCAAATATTTTAAATAAAACCGCGGTATGTTTGTTTTACCCTTTATTCACTAGTACACAACGCAGCTATATATCTCTGTCGAATTACTCACAACTTACCTCACTCGAACTACTCTGTGCTTTACCACAACTACGCCTTCTTGGCCATCATCTTCAGACTCTGAAGAACAAGCATATGAACAGATGCGACTTCAGGAGCTTGCGGATGAACTCGAGTTTCTAAACGAACTGAGCTCTCGGGTTAGACCACCGTCCGAGCAATGGACCGTCCAACCTCCACATCAGTAACAAACGTTTAACACACGCATGAACAGTTCATCATTCTACCATCGTCCGAACAACAGTCCGTCCAACCTCCACATTCATGCCCAAGTACCAAACGTTCTACCACGGCATGAAGTTGATTCTTATCAAGTACCACATGTTCTAATTCCTTATGATCATGAAGTTGATTTTTACCAAGTTTGCTGCTATTGCGGTTATCCGGTTGACGTTGTGGTTCGAGCAGATGGAAACAATATCGACCGTCGCATTCGGCAATGTCCATACTATTTGAATGGATGCAATTACGCAGAATGGATAGACGAATCTCTGGGCCCAAGGGGAATTACATATGCAAACGAACTCGAACACGAGATTAGACGTCTCCAAAAAGTTATTGAACATTTGCGGTTTAACCGTGATGATTAGGCGACTTAAAATCCCAACAAATAAGAAGGAAGTTTTATTACCTGTAGTTATATTATCTATTTCTATGTTAGTATATATTGCATCCTAAGTTTTATTATCCCAACAAACAAAATCTTAAGATACATGATTTCACCAATAATTAATGGATACATAGTTTTAGATATTGATTAAAGGATACAGTACACCATTACAACTACTAAAGCAATGAAAACACAACATAGAAATTCCTAATCAGAATTAAAAATATGACAGACTTAATTCAAAGACCGAAATTTAGTAATCATACAATATAAACCTACTCATCCCGGGATTGGGTTAGCCAACTATAGCAAAGCTTGTAAGCTTTGTGACCTACAAAATCCGTCCCGTGTTCAGCCAGGTAACGAGCATCAAAAGTTACTTGAGATGCTTGAAGTATGTCTTCATCTTCCTTTGTCTGGACAATCATATGGTAGCGATCGTAAGCTTCTACAAAACGACGGTGAGCTAAATGAGTTTCAACTATTGATCTTCTAATGGGACACCTACAGTGACTGTTATGTAATTTTGCGATCACTGACCAAAACTCTTCATGGCTTAAACCTCCACCACCTTTAATCAATAACGTATCTCGACGTTCAACTTCAAAATACGCTTTCACGAGGATGCATAATTCATCTGCAGAATATTCATTAGTTGGACCTAATGAAGATGAGGCTCTATGGTTAACACGAACTGGTTGAGCTTGTACGTTCTAGTAGGTCGTCTTATTGTAGGTCGTATTTACGGTGCAGGAATCTCTTCAGGCACCTCATTTATTTGAGTTTCTAGCACGAATCCCACCTCATTTTGGCTATCTTTGGTTTGTTCCCACTCATCGAACATTTGCTCCATTTGTTCATCACTTATATACCAATCTCCCATTTAACCTAAGGAGTTATTTACGAAAGAAGAGCAATCCATCATCTACTATTCAAATGAAAAGATCAATCCCATTTAACTTTACATGTGACGACCCCATAGACTAAGAATATACACGGGGTATGACCCTAGTTTCTCAATTTGCTTTACTAAAGCAGTGGTCAAGTCATCTTTAATAAGTATGATTTGTCAAGTCATGTTGTTTCTATTCGTTGGATAATGTTAGATCAAAATTTGGACCTAACACCCAAATTGTTCTGTAGCTTATAGAGTTTCAACTGAAGAATGAGAAAAAAGGAAATAACACACAGAATTTATAGTGGTTCGGCGTTAACGAGCCTACGTCCACTTTATATATTATTGATTATACTTTGAAAGCTAATACAATCAAGGATTTCTCTCAATACTCTAGTATTTTGACAACAATGGCGGATTCAGTTCTCAATATTGCCAAAAGACCTCTAAAAAATGCCAAGCTCCGGGCTATTTATAGCTGATTTTGTCAGGCGGGTCGTGGTTACACGTGGCACGAATCCCGAGAACAGCGGATCGCATCGCCACCGTTGAGGAAATAGTCAAATTAGCCGTTGTGGACAGGTGTCACGATCTGCTTGAAAATCGGATCGTGCAGATGGGGAGAATTGGTCCAAATGACGGTTAGGGACACGTGTCGCTAGATCCGTGTGTCTCGGATCATTGAAGACTAGCTCACGCTTGAACGGGTCAGAGGGTTCGCCACGCACCAGGGGATCGGATCGATCAATACTGGGCAACAACATATGTATGGATCGGATCGCATAGAGGTGTCGTTTGGCTGATGAAATAGGGGCGATCCGTCGAGACGCGATCCGATGGTGGGCGAGTCGATAGCGTGTGATCCGTCATCGGGCGAGTCGATGATGCGATCCATTCCTTCATATTCTTAGAGAACGTGGTTTCATGCTTTCTTCTTATGAATGATCCTGGGTGGCTTGGTCAAAAAGCGAGCCAACATTTTTCCCCCTCGAAGTATGTTTTATGGATGATGGAACATGCTTCGAAGCTATAGAATCGTCTTTTCTCAACGAGTCGCGGATCAGAGAACGATTCTCTTTCTGGGATTTTTCAGAATCCTCATTCCTGAATTTATTGATTCGTATCGCGGGCTCGGGTCACGGTCCGTTAGCGAGACATTCGTTCCGTTCTTGGGTGTGCACTTGGACCTCGGAACGAAACGGGATCCTCCTCGAGTCGTGGTGGGCTTTTGGTTCGCGGCCCGCCGGTCTTTCGTGGATCGAATAGGACAAAGAAGGGGAGACAAACGGTCGCCCTCTTTGGCTATATAAGCCGACCCTCCCCTCTTCACTTTCCTTCTTCTTTTCTCTGCCGTATCGTTTCGCCTGCACTGTCAAAGAACGAACCCAAGTTTTTCAAACCTTCGAAAATCCGAGCATTTCCTCAATTTTTAGAAAGGTAACTCCACAAAAAGCATTCTTATTCGTGAACGCTGCTCTTTCCTGAACCTTTTCGACTAATTTGAGGGAGAAACGATGGAAATTTGCGATTTTCTGAAGGAATCATCAAGTCGCCAAGGCTGACGGGCGTAGAGCTTGGAGTTCGAGGATGGGAAGGAGAGGTGGAAAACGAAGAAGGAAGAAGTAGAGGGAAGGCCGGTTCGGATCGTGGGCAAGGAGAGGAGAAGATCAAGGCGAGTGGCAAGACGGAAGATCGTGGTGACAGCAAAGGCGCGTATCGTGGGGGTTGCAACGATTCGTGAAGGAGCAATCCCTTTGCCCTACGATTCGAAGGGGGGCGACCCCTCTTCCTTGCGATCCAAAAGGGGGCGATCCCTCTGCCTTGCGATCCGACTCACAGTTGACGATGCGAAGAAATTTCAAACTTTAATCGACGCCTTGTCACCATAAAATTCCGAACAGTTAGGCTAGGGCCCTGATGTTGGACTTTCTGGAGTAAATGACTACATAATTCGGCTGCATATGACGACTAATAATTTGATGATCTCGATTGCTTTCATGCTTTATTTTCAATGCACACACAAGTATACACACCGACACTTGCACACACGGGGATCGGGTAGTATTAATCTCATTGTTCATGCTTTCTCGTCCTAGCAGTAATGTCGAATGATCACTCTTCTTCAAGATCCGCAACAGAAGCGGAATTCGAGGTTCCTGAGCAATACAACCCTGAAATTCCTCCCACTAATCCAGGAGGTGAAGATTCTGGATCTGAGTACGAGGCCACGGAATCAGATCCGTCCGAAAGTACTTCGTCTAGCGATGATTCTGAGATAGATGGGCGAGCCCCCGACGAGATTCCTGGGGCGCTCGGGATAGATAAATTTTCCGATTCTTTAGCATCTAAGCTCGATGATATAAAGCTTAAAAGAATCTGCTTGAGGCACGGGATTCCTTAGGATGGTGTCTTGATGCCCGGAAGCGAAGATAGACCCCACCTAGCTCCGGAAGGATATATGGCGATTAGCCGAACCATGTGCTTGGTAGGAGCTATCCCTCCGTTCCCTCCGATTGCCATCGAAACTTTAAGACGACTGGGAATTGCTCCGATGCAACTCCATCTGAACGCCTATGCATCACTATATACCCTATACATTGCATACGCGGAGATCTTATATGCCGAACTTAAATTCAAAGATTTGACATTCTTCTTTCTTTTCAAGCACCGTTCTTCGGCAACTCCAAATTTCTCTTTCTTTGAATCGGTGGCGAATAGGAAGGTTCTGTACGATGGGTATAGCAATATAGGGGATCCTAAGTCTGATTGGTTTTATATAAGGAAACAGACCGGATGCTCACGAAGATGGCTCAAATCAAGTAAACTTTTAAGCTTCTAATCGAATATCTTGTTCAAGAAGTTTAGGCATTAACATTCTCCCCCCTTTCTCTTTGTCTCAAACAGATCATGTCTTCCCGAAAACGGAGGGTCCACTATACAACAATCGATTATCCATTCTTTTACAAAGCAGATCCGACTTTCTAAGGATCAAAAAATGCATTACTGATGACAATCTTCATAAGCATCGTCTTCTGGATACAAGATTTGGACTCGTACTGGCGGCAAACCTTATAAGTACGTGCCCCCAACAGAGGGAGAGGGAACTTCACAAGCGATAGAAACAACTAAATTTCGCAAGAGTCCTTCTCCGATAGTCATCCAAGACGATGAAGACCTGAACATATACAGAGGGGATGAGGTCCGCGGTGACGTGTCCAAGGAAATTCCTATTTCTGCTCCAATCGAAACCGTTGCTCCCGATGATTTGACAGAAGAGCTGTTATTTGACGAGCTGAATAAAATCCCTCTACCCGATGATGTATATACAGAGAAGGACTTTGAAGAGGGGCCTTTCTTCCCTGCTCCGGAAGAGACCAGAGCTCCAACTAGAGGACGAGAAACTGGTCAGATGAGCCTGTCTTCGGGCCCGGGTCTGTTAGGGGGAATTATATGGGATGCACACATCACACACACTATCTGACCCTGCACTCTTATATCGTGGGTATTCAAAGTTTTAATATGATCTTTTCATTTTTGTAGGAACGATGTCCCGCAGGAAATCTTACTCGTATCGTTCTCTTCGTGAGGGCACACCCAGCCTTCGTCCGGATACTGAGCGCTCTCGCGGTCCTTCTCACAGGCCGACTTCCTCGCAACCTCGGTCTCCACCAAAATCGACCTCTACCAAGCCTTCCAGCTTCCCGGCAGTTCCTACATGGCGAAAGAAACTTCCTAAAGAGTTAACTCCTCTAAAGAGTGCACCTTCCCACACCCGGTCGTCAAAAAGGCATTACGAATCTAAAGATAAGGGCAAGGATGCATCCAAAGAATCTGATAAGGAGAGGAGTGACATCGTCCCCTCCAGCCAGCCAGAGTTGGCTGCTCCAGGGTCATGGGATTATATGCACGGTCCCGAGATTCAAGGCAGGCTGGAAAAGCTGCGGGAACAATTCCCCGACATATTCTTTGACCGGATGACATTTGTTCCAGCCTTGGAACCGGTCCCCAAGAACTGGGATAGCGAAGTTGTCGGGCATATCCACCATGTTGCCAGGCAATATGAGATGATGAAAAAACATGGCGTTAACCTTTCTGAAGTCATCCGATCGCTTGAAATAGAAGCACACAGATCCAAGGCGAAACTTGAGAACAACGAGAGGGCCAGGACCAAGATGGAGAAGGACCTGGAAGATGCTCAATCCCAGCTTGCTTTAGCACGGAGGGACGCTAAAAATTATAAGATTGAATTAGAAAATGCTAAGCAGCGCTTCCATTCGGAACTTGACTCCAATAGCCAAGAAAAAATGGCCTTAAAGAAGGAGGTTGAAGATCTCAAAATGGCCAACATCGAGTTGAAAACAGTACAAGGCCATTTTGAAGCTGAGAGAGCTGCTTGGGAGGCAGAAAAGGCAAATTTAAAAGAAAGTTTGGCTTTGGCTAAAGCAGAAAAGGTGATTTTAAATGACCAGGTCTCGGATGCGGAGAGACGGGCAGCTCTCGCCGAAAAGAACGTTGAAAGTGCCATCGAATTGGCCACTGCTTCTAACAACAAGCTCCTCGCAAGAGAGAAGGAGATCGAGGGGTTTGAAGAGATGATTTTTGATTTCCTTGGCCAGGTTCTCAAAACTCGCAACATCTCGTGGATCCTGGATTACCATGTTACTTTGGCCAATTTATGGGATGCCATTGTGGAGGGTGATAAACATGGATTGGGGGTCGAAGAAATCGATGAGGATGAGTTGATGAAGAGCATCTTAAGGGACACTGAGCCTGAGGACCTGGCAGAGGGTCGTCGCCTGATTCTAGCAGAGATGGAAAAGGAGAGGGCCCTGGCTAAGGGTAAAGGCAAAGCTGATGAGGGCTTGAGTTCGGCTGTGAAGCCCAAGACCTCCGGGGTTGAGGAATACCATCCTGATGATCCATTGATCCCTTTGGGTCGAACTTCCATGGTCATTGGAGCCTCTGCAACTACTCAAGAAGGAGCATCTACTGAAGGTATTTCTCTCTCTTCCCGACAATTTGTCAAAGCAATTGTGAATTATCGTCGTCTGGTAGAACAACCAATTGAATTAGTAATGTGTGTTCCTCCTGATACAGGTGGCGAGCCCATCGACAAGGGTGCTGAAAAAGAAAAGGAAGTGGAGAAGGAGGCTGTCTTGCCAGGTGCTGGTATTGATGTATCAAAGCAGGCCGAGGTCACAACAGCAGAAAGAAGCATCCCGGCACCTAGCACTGATGTATCCAAAGATGCTGAGACCATCGAAGCCTTGAAAGACATGGATCGACGCCATGTAGATGATGAAGAAGACATTATCGGTGCCAAAAAGGCCGACGATGATGACGAGGAAACCTTGGCCAACCGAAAAGCCAGACAGGAGGAAGAGTTGGCTTCGAAGAAGGTGGGAGATGAGGCTTTGGACGTAGTCCCTCTTGCAGAATTCGATCCCAAAACTGGGATGATTGTGAAGATTCAGCCCAAATCCATCAGCCGACAGCTTCATTTTGCAAACCCCGATGACTTCCCGACTTCCCTCTCTGGTAGAAGTAAGAGAAAAGAGGTGGAAGAGGAATCTTCAGAGGAGTCGGATGTTCCCCTCATAGACAAAAGGAAGAGGAAGAAAGGGGATCCATATGACGCCGACAAGGCGAGACTTGAGAGGCAGAAGCAAGAGAAGAGGCCAAAGCGTAAATAGGATGTTTGTTGATATTTTGTCTTTAGGTTTTCCATTGGCCAGGAAGTGTAATTGTGAGACTGGCCCTCACTTTCTTTTCTAGGCTATTTTTCACTTTGTTGGTTCATAGTATATAAATGAAAGTTTATCTCTTTTTGCATCCTTATGTACCTGTATTCAAATAAATTTTCCATGTTTAGTCATAGGCCATCTAATTACAAATAAGTCGAACAACAGAAAGAAAAATTTTCGTGCTGCGTTGCTGTATTAAAGTTCAGTATATGTGTATGAGTATATGTGCCCCCAGTCAGTTGTTATCATAGCACCTGACTAGGGTTTACTAAGGATTGGTTAGTTTTGTCGGCAGGTTGCCCCCTATTTCTGAATATGTGGGACTTAGAAGATTTCATTGGATGACTGTTCGTATGGTACCGAATTTTTGGCACCTTTCCCAGTGCTTAATCATAGACTTCTTTATACTCTCTAGACGGTTGCCAAGGTTAGAGTTTGAATTCAGTAGTTCAGTCGGTCCCCGATCCTTTAGCAGGGAAGAAGTTCTTTTTCAGCGCTCAATCGGAGACGCTTTTATACTCTCTCTCTCTGGAGAGTTAGAGTTCGAGCTCAGCGATCCATTCGCTCCCCGATACTTCAGCGGGGAAGGAGCTCTTTCTCAGCGCTCAATCGGAGACGCTTTTATACTCTCTCTCTCTCTCTCTGGAGAATTAGAGTTCGAGCTCAGCGATCCATTCGCTCCCCGATCCATTCGCTCCCCGATCCTTCAGCGGGGAAGGAGCTCTTTCTCAGCGCTCAATCGGAGACGCTTTTATACTCTCTCTCTCTCTCTGGAGAGTTAGAGTTCGAGCTCAGCGATCCATTCGCTCCCCGATCCTTCAGCGGGGAAGGAGCTCTTTCTCAGCGCTCAATCGAAGAAGCTTTTATACTCTCTCTCTCTCTCTCTGGAGAGTTAGAGTCACGGATCAAGCAGTCTGCAATCATGCATGCTCATCAAACTCGTCCTAGGTGTATATTTTAATCCAAGCGCCGAGGATTGAAACCAGTCGGACAAGCAGTAGGAGCTCTTGCCAAGGCTTTGAGTTCCCCCGAACAGTCTACGGGAGGAACGGTTGGCAACAGACTTCGGGTACCTACATTATTCTTTTGATTTTCATAAAAATAAACAGGCGGATAATTAAAGATGCAATAAAGGTAAATGACACACAATATTTTATAGTGGTTTGGTCGAATCATGACCTACGTCCACTTTATAATTTTTTGCTTCAAGGAATCAAACTATTCTAGGCTAGTCGTGCCTTATACATGGTTTTCAACAAAGTAAAGAAATAGATTTGAAACTTTTATGCTAAGTATGGCCGCAAATGTTGGGCATTCCACGCTCTGGGGATTTCCCTTCCATCTACGGTTGCCAGCTTGAAGGTTCCATTATCAAGCTTGCTCAGAATGGAGTACAGTCCTTCCCACTTCGCCCCCATATGAGTTGGGGGTGGAAAGACACGTTTCAGAACCAAGTCTCCGGGTTCCCAGGTTCGGGCTCGAACCTTTTTGTTGTAATATCGAGCGATCTGTTGCTTGCATCTCAAGGCGCGCAGGTCCGCCTCATCCCTCTTTTCTTCGATCATATCCAGGGACTCAAGGAGTAATTCATTATTGGTCATCGGATCATAATAAGTCACCCGATGAGAAGGTACCTTTATCTCAACCGGGATGACTGCTTCTGTTCCAAAGGCAAGGGAAAACGGGGTATGTCCTGTTGCCGATTTATATGTTGTCCGGTAGGCCTATAGTGCCAAGGGCAATTCATCAGCCCACATGGCTCTAGCCTGCTTCAGTCTTATTTTCAGAATAGATATAATCACTTTATTCGCTGCTTCGACTTGTCCGTTCGATTGCGGGTGCGCCACAGAGATGTATCGATTCTTAATGTGGTATTTTTGGCAGAAATTTTTGAATTCCGCGCTATCGAACTGAGTTCCGTTATCTGTTATCACAATCTTTGGAATCCCAAATCGGTAAATGATGTTTCTCACGATAAAGTTGATCACTCGTTTGGTTGTAATCGTAGTTAGTGGCTCAGCCTCGACCCACTTAGTGAAAAAATCCACGGCCACAATAGCGAACTTTGCTCCGCCTCTTGCTATGGGGAGACTTCCAATGATATCAATTCCCCACATAGCGAAAGGCCATGGGCTCATCATTGTTTTTAACTGACTAGGAGGTGCTCTAGGTATCTTCGAAAATCTCTGGCACGCATCACACCGTCGTGCGTATCTTGTTGCATCCTTGTTCATGGTAGGCCAGAAATAACCATACCGCAACACCTTTTTTGCCAAAGTTTGCCCTCCAATATGGTCACCACACTCACCTTCGTGGACCTCTTGCAGCACACGTTTGATGTCATCGTGGGCTATACACCGAAGGAGGGGCATTTAAAACCCTTGTCTGTAAAGAACTCCGCCTTGCAGAACGTATCGGGCGGCCTTACGAATTACTTTACGCCTTTCGCTCTTCTTGGCCGGAAGCGTTCCATTCATTAGGAAATTCTTTAGAGGGGTCATCCAAGACTCCCTTTCTGGTTCCGTTTCTAGTATTAGGTCGATTTCCATTTGATTTATGCTAGGGGACCAAAGTACTTCAACGGGGGCTAGCCCAGTCACTTCAGGGTCGTCGGAGCTAGCCATCTTTGCCAACTTATCCGCCTGCTGATTCTCTGACCGCGGAATATGAGATATGCTATAGTGATCAAAATTGTTCAGCAACTCTTTCACTTTCTTTAAATATAAAATCAACCTTGCACTCTTAGCTTGGAATTTTCCAGTAACTTGGTTCACAACTAACTTAGAGTCGCAGAAGATGTTCAGCCTTGTGACTTCTAATTCCTTTGCTATCCTCAATCCGGCTATCAGAGCTTCATATTCGGAATCGTTGTTAGTGGCATGAAACTCCATCCGGATTGCATAGGTTATCAATCGTTTCTCGGGGGTTTCAAGCACTATCCCAGCGCCGGATCTTTCGTCATTCCTAGCGCCATCAGTATACAATCCCCAGGCATTGGGATCGAAAAGTAATTTTGAGGGATTGTCCTCTTCATTGGCTATATCTTCCTCTGGTACGGTAAACTCCGCTTTGAAGTAGGCTATCACTTGCCCTCGGATCGATCGTCTGGGCTGAAAGTTCAAATCAAATTGACTCAACTCAATATTCCATTTAAGTAATCTTCCAGATGCCTTTGGTCTCTGTAGGACTTGCTTGAGTGGATGATCGGTGTATATGGTAATAGGATGCGCCTGAAAATAATGTCGAAGCTTTCTAGAGGCGATCAGCAAACTATACGCCAACTTTTCTATTCGTGGATAATTACGCTCTGCTGCCGTCAATTTTTTGCTCACATAATACACAGGTCTTTGGACCTTATCCTCTTCCCTTACCAACGCTGAGCTGATCGCATGGGATGACACTGCCAAATACACGAATAAGTCCTCGTGATCTATTGTCTTAGATAATATCGGAGGTTTCTCCAGGTGCCTGAGTAAATTCTGAAACGCTTCTACCCAGTCGGGTGTCCATTTGAAGTGGCGTTTTCCTCGCTTTATTAATTCGAAGAATGGGATGCACTTATCCGTAGCCCTGGAGATAAATCTGCTTAGTGCGGCCACTTTTCCGGCAAGGCTTTGCACATCCCTAATTTGCCTAGGTTCCTGAATGTCTCTGATTGCCGCGATCTGGTCTGGATTAATCTCAATACCACAGGAACTGACGATGAATCCCAAGAATTTTCCAGAGGCAACACCGAACGAACATTTGGTTGGGTTGAGTTTCATTCCGTACTTTCGAAGAATGCCGAACATCTCTGCCAAGTCAGTAGTGTGTTGAGAAGATTGCTTGGACTTAACCAACATATCGTCGACGTATACTTCCATTGTTTTCACGATCTGGTTATAAAACATTCTGTTGACTAAACGTTGATATGTAGCGCCCGCATTCTTCAAGCCAAAGGGCATCACCACATAACAATATAATCCCAGATCCGTGATAAAACTAGTGTGCTCTTGATCTGGAACATGCATCGGAATCTGGTTATATCCTGAATAAGCATCCATAAATGAGAGAAGCTCATGACCTGCCGTCGAGTCTACCAACTGGTCAATCCGGGGCAACGGGAAACTATCTTTTGGACAGGCTTTGTTCAAATCCGAGAAGTCGATACACATTCGCCACTTCCTGTTGGCCTTCTTTACCAGGACTGGATTCGAAATCCAGTCTGGGTAGGTCGAGTCTCTGATAAATCCATTACTCTTTAGCTTTCCAACTTCTTCTTTCAGGGCAGCGGACCTCTCTGGGCCCAACATTCGCCTTTTTTGCTTTACTGGAGGATGTTTAGGGTCAATGCTTAAGGAATGGCTCATGATTGATGGGGATATCCCACACATGTCCGCGTGGGTCCAAGCAAATACATCCAAATTGTTTTTTAAGAAATCCGTCAATTCTTTAGCGAGATTCGGATTTAACTGGGATCCAATCTTAAGGACCTTCTACGGGTCACTGTCATCGATCGGTACATCCACAGTTGTCTCGTTGGGAGTCGCCATTCTGCCCCCGGGTTCTTGATCCTCTCTGGGATCTATATCCTCGGGCATCTCTCTGGGCGACTCTCCAACGACTATCCTCTTTGGTTGCTATAAGGTCTCCGCCCCCGAAGGGGGAGATGTTCCTTTAGTTTCAATATCCCCTCCATTGCGAAGTAACTTTAGTTCGGCAACATAACATGCTCGCGCAGCAACTTGATCCCCTCTGACGATACCAATGCCAGCTTCTGTGGGGAATTTCAATAACAAGCACCAGGGGGCTATACAGGCTCTAAACTTTGCGAGGGCCGGTCGGCCCAAAAAGGCATTGTAAGGCGATTCAACATCCGAAACCACGAAGGGAAGGATTCTCACTCTCTAGCGTTCTCCTTCCCCAAGTGTAGCTGGTAACTCTACATAACCCATTGGAGCGGTAGATGCTCCATTGAATCCACGGATCCATCCTTGGCAGGGCTTCAAGTCTTTTATTTCGAGGTTCATCTGGTCGAATGTCCTTTTGAAAAGAATGTTGACAGAACTCCCGTTGTCCACTAAAACCTTATGGACAGTGGCTGGACCAATAGGTACTGTAATTACAAATGGATCTTCTATCGGAGCATGGACTCCAATGCTTTCTCGTTCTCGGAAGACGACATCGTCGGTCATCATCTTTTGCTGCTTCACCGGGATACTGTCCTCAGGGTTGCTACACTCCCCTACCTCGAGGTGTTGTTTGGCTGCATTGACGTATTGATCCAACGCCTTGGAACTATGCCCGGCGAGATAAAGTCCTCCGATTACGGTATTGATAACAATGTTCTTTACCTTTTGCTGGGCAGTCGGCCTAGCAGCAAGTTGATTCTGGTTCTGATTTGAGGCCTACACTGCTTGCCCCCTGTCTCTGGGCATTACTCTGTATTCATCTAGCTTTCCTTCTCGAAGCAGCCTTTCGACTACATCTCTTAGGTGACGGCATTCATTTGTCGAATGGCCGTGAATCTGATGAAAGAGACAAAACTTCCCTGTTTCACGCTCTTTCTATGTCGACTCTCTGGGAGGTGGCCTCTTATTCTGGAGGACTTCATACGCATCCATGAAGATATTTTCCAGAGTATCATTTATTGGTGTATAACTTTCAAAGGCCCTGGGACGAGTCCTTCTCTGGGAGTCGTTCCCTCGGTTCCTCTTCCGGTTGTTGTCGTTACCATTATTATTGTTGTTACCTGACTGACGACCACCCTGATTTCGATTTTCGACATTAACCTCGACTTTCCCCGAGTTGTCTCCCGTCTGCTTTATAGCGACATTGCTCTGGATTTCCTCCTTATCGGTCGTTTTTGCCTTTCGGTTAGCATACACTTCTTCCCGGCGCAAGTGTACGTTGGCTTTTTCGTAGAATAGCTCTCTAGTATGGGGTGGTTTGCCTGCCAGGTACCTCCCAAATTCAGTGTCTTTATCTACTCCGTCAATCAGTGCCGCGACGACGGTCGGTTCATGGGGGTCTTTAACCTCAGTGGCGGCCAAATTGAAACGATCCAGGTACACCCTTAAACTCTCGCCTGGTCGCTGTTTGACAAGGAACAAATCAATCACACTCTTTGTCTTTTGTGCGTAGATACGAAATTGTTCTACGAACTTCTCACTCAACTTCCTGAAGCTAGAAATTGATCTTGCTGGCAAGCGAGTAAACTATAACAATGCTACATCCTCCAAGAATATGGGAAACGCCTTGCACTTGACAACATCAGAAGCTGCGGCAGCGGTCATTGACCAAGAATATCTCATTAGGTGCTGGACGGGATCAGATCTGCCCGTGTATCGATTCATCTGTGGCATGTTGAAACGCCTTGGAAAAGTCGCATCCAAGATATCATCAGTGAAAGGGGTGTGACTGCGGTCGATCCCCCAATCTTCATTCCGTTGTCCACGGCTATCTGCCAGAATCTGGTGGATCATGGCTGCAACATTTGCGCTGGTCAAAGGAGGTTCAGGGTCAGTGCCTCTAGCTTGGCGGGGTTCTCTAATTTCTCTTCCGGGAGCAGTCACGAAATCCGGGGCTCGGATAGGGCTTCGTTGCCCCCTGTTATCATGAGTATGTGTGCGGCGATGGGGCTGAGGTGGTCTGTTACGTACGGGACTGCCCACATCTCGATCCCTGGGAGCTACGGCTTGATCGTTCACATTACGGTTTGAGGGCCCCGCCCCCAGTGCTTCTTCTTCCTGTTATGGCAGGGTTCTGAACCGAAGCTGCTCTATGTTTTCGGCTCTCTCATACGGTCGTCGCGGAGGTCTCGACGATTCTTCAGACGAAGAAGAATATACTGGGGTGAGTGGACGAACCGGCGGTGTTCTTTGCCTTGCTAGCTCATCAAGTCTTCTATCCATAGCAGTCAAATTTTGTCGCAGGATGGAGCTTTCCTTCCTTTGGGCAGCCAATTCATCAAACAACCTCTCCCACATTTCAGAAAAGCGAGAGAGATCCCCCTCAGTAACAGGAGCAGCAGGATCATATTGATCGTCATCACCTTCTCTTATGCGCAAAGAACTTGAGCCGGGTCGAGCAGAGGGGCCAGGACGATAGGAGCGAGCCATAGGCTCCTTTCCTGGTCAAGTTGTGGTCTGATCATCAATTCGAATCGCTGTGGTCCGTGGGTGGCGGCTCGCAGCACCCCCTTGAGGTCGATTCATGGTCGCAGTGTGCGGAGGGTGCGAGGCGTTTTCTCGGGATCGAGTAACAACCCCTTCAGCAGTACGGATCGCTTCGTTCTCGTCGACTCGGAGCGTGGTGTCTTCGTCGGATCGGTTCGCCCTCTGCGCCCCGCGATCCAAAGTTTCTTCATTACCCAGCTCGTGCACACTCTCTTCAATTGTTTCGTTGGTTTGCGAAGCTCGTGCTTCCTTAGATCTTTTTCTAGCCATGATATCTGAATCGCTGGAACTTTCAAAGAACCGAATAGTGAAACTTTAGGATTGTCTTCTCAGTGAAAGCACCAAAAATGTTAGATCAAAATTTGGACCTAACACCTAAACTGTTTTGTAGCTTATAGAGTTTCAACTGAAGAATGAGAAAAAAGGAAATAACACACAGAATTTATAGTGGTTTTGCGTTAACGAGCCTACGTCCACTTTATATATTATTGATTATACTTTGAAAGCTAATACAATCAAGGATTTCTCTCAATATTCTAGTATTTTGACAACAATGGCGGATTCAGTTCTCAATATTGCCAAAAGACCTCTAAAAAATGCCAAACTCCGGGCTATTTATAGCTGATTTTGTCAGGCGGGTCGTGGTTACACGTGGCACGAATCCCGAGAACATCGGATCGCATCGCCACCATTGAGGAAATAGTCAAATTAGTCGTTGTGGACAGGTGTCGCGATCTGCTTGAAAATCGGATCGTGCAGATGGGGAGAATTGGTCCAAATGACGGTTAGGGACACGTGTCACTAGATCCGTGCGTCTCGGATCGCTGAAGACTAGCTCACGCTTGAACGGGTCAGAGGGTTCGCCACGCACCAGGGGATCGGATCGATCAATACTGGGCAACAACATATGTATGGATCGGATCGCATAGAGGTGTTGTTTCGCTGATGAAATAGGGGCGATCCGTCGAGACGCGATCCGATGGTGGGCGAGTCGATAGCGTGCGATCCGTCATCGGGCGAGTCGATGATGCGATCCATTCCTTCATATTCTTAGAGAACGTGGTTTCATGCTTTCTTCTTATGAATGATCCTGGGTGGCTTGGTCAAAAAGCGAGCCAACAGATAACCTATAACACGTTACCTTAGTGGTGCAGAGTGTAGTAACATCAACTGCTGAAATGCAGAGCCGTAGCAACTCAGTTGTTGAGGACAAAGGATTGTCTTGTCATATGTATGTATCATACTGCTAAATTAATGATGACAGAGCTTTACCAAAAAGCAACCCCCTTGTTTAAATAGTTTAACTTCGTCCCCCCAACCATACCTACAAAATTATGCGTTCTACATCAACCACGACGATAAAAACAAAAGATTACATACGAGATATTAAAAATACGAAGCAGTATATAAACATATTCTTAAAATTAACAGTTTTTTGTTGAAGAATTTTTGAAATTTTGAATGTAATATAATATACTAAAAATGATATATTAGAATTTGGCTGTTATAAACCACACATTTGTTCGACAAATGCACGGATCCAAGCGCTTGTTAAACAAGCGCTTGGATACGCGCGTTTGTTGAACAAACGCCCGGTTTGAGAACTGTTGGGAAATTCCGGGGGTGAAATTCAGGGGGTGCAGATTGGTTGTATATAGAGCGACAGAGAATTTTGGGGATAGGTGATTTTATTTGCCAATGGCTATACCCATTCCTCAGGCCCCAGAAATGAATAAAATATGGAAAATTTGCCAGTTTAGGCCCTTTTTTAGAACTTATAATGGAATTATGTCAGTTTTAAAACTAATTACAAATTTAGACCACTTTTCATATAATGGCATTATCCCAGATAATGCTAGTTTGATTTGCATTATTTTCTTGAAAGCGTTATCTCAGACAACACTACAAAAATACTCTCTGCCTCTTTTGAATAACTGACAGAGCGTTATTTTGGAAAATGCTTAAGCATATTCTGGGAGCAATCATCATGAGCATATTATAGCCACAACAAAAGGCAGTTACAAATCAAACTGCGAAACGACTAAGCAATCAAGAAGACATAAACATATTCGACAGCGAAAAGTAAACATATCCAAATTGCACGAATTTGAATAATTAAAGTACAACGATTCTTCTTACGACAAACACCACTGCATTTGTTGCACCAGTTTCCTTTTGAATTCTGACGTTCGTCCATAGTATTTTTGAATCTGGTGGACTTAGGGCGTCCAGGTGGCGTTTTCACTACAGGAGGTAGGACCAAATAAATTTCCATTAATGGTCAATATCTCTTAACCCTAAGGGGATGAAATTCCGACGTGTATGCAACTAGAAGGTAATTTGCATCTGTATAGTATGGTGAAGCAAAATCATGATGAGCTCTATTAGCTCCAGTTGAAACCGACGAAAAAGCCTCCATTACATGCATACAAGGTAAATGATGTAAAGGAATATTGCATGCACAAGAGCAAATGTCATCATTGATAATCACTTTGAATTCATCCCCAAAATAATGTACCACAGACCATTCTGTTCGATTAAACCTATATTGTCCCGTATTTTACGGTGTAATAATTAATTAATTTGATTATATAAATAGTGATTAAGAGATATAAATGATTTTTTTAATTAAATAATATTGAATATTTAATTAATATAAATATTAGAATAATACATTTAATTTTTGAAATAGTCGGAAATAGTAGAATTCACAATATTGTGTGAATTGGATTAATTATAATATATAATTTAGTTTAGAGTCGGATTATATTAACGAATATATTTAAATAATGACAGTTTGAACGTATAATTATATTATAATTATAATCAAGCTCGAAATGGCGTGACAGTTCATAATTTGGCAATTCGAACTTTAAATGAATATACAGGATCCGTTTTAAGTCGGATTTCTATGAAACAAAACACGTTCGGAGCTGGTGAAGTATATTTTTCTAATGCAAAAGAAAAATCGGGATTTCGTCGTATAGATTGTGAGTTGTGTCCAAAACAAAATTTTTAAAAATCGCTATGGAATTCCTTTGTAATTTATAACGATTTATTTATATAATAAAAGGGTTTTCAATATAAATTGGATAATGATTTAATCTGGATTTGAAATGTCGTGTTATAATTCAGTTAGGAATATTTTGGAGCTGCGTAATATTCTATGTGAATATATATGATAATATTTATTTAAAGATATTCAATTTAATTATTTTTAAATATATTAATATTTAAAATGGGGTTATTAAGAGCTTTAAAAATAGCCACTTTTGCAAACCACCTCTGTTTTCGACGAAACTAACTTTGTTGGATCTAGAATATTAAATTATTGTTAGATTTCAATTTCCGTGATTTTTGGAGTTAGTATGCAGCTGTATGGAATTTTAATGTGAAAAACAGTCGATAATTTGACCTTTAAAAGTACGTTGTGTGAGCAAATAGACTCGGAATTCGTCGAAACAAATTTTGTTGGGTCCGTAATGTCGAACTGAAGGTGTATGTCCATTTTCGTGATATTTGGATCGTATGTAATCGTAGGCATTTTTAATAACGAATATAGACAACGTTAAATCATAAATTAATTAAATAATTTATGAAGCTTCATGTATAAGCTAACATTTCCTATAAGTACCCCCTTTAAATTTCCTAACCCTAAACAACTTTTCTTTTGTAGTCAACAGAAATCGCGCCTCCATTTTTCATTTTCCAAACGAAAATTCTCCAGCTTCATAAAATCAAAACCAAGTGTAGAAAAATCCTAAAATCACATGATATATATAATATGATTCCTCATGAGATCCTCTACAATTCTATATACGTTTTAAGTGTTGCGATGGGTATTTTCCAGTCATCGAAAGTTCACAGTGAAGCTAGGTTTCAAGGAATCTGTATTTTGATCCGTATAAGGGAAGAATGGTTATCGTATTTGAGTTTGTAGGGATATTCCGCATCATGTATGAATGTCTGAAGGGATTTTGGGTATGTAGATGTCGCGCGTATTACTGGGTAACAGGAACGGGCATGTTTGACGGATTTTGAAATGGGGGTTCGAGTTGGAGAATTTAGGTCCGAGGTAAAGAGAATTTCGAGAGAAGAATCATGGTGCAATTGGTTTATGATCTTGTGAAGTAACGGAGGAGAATGGATCGAAGGAGGCATGGACATTGTTGGGTTCAGTTTCGAACTGCACTAGAATGAGAAGGGGAAAACGGGTACGGGTCTATTTGAAGGAAGATGGGCCATGGTATTTACGGCGAGGCTCAATTAAAATTCATGTATATACGTTAAATTTTAAATTTAATAAGTGTACAACCTTGAAATCGTTATAACATGAGTATACGTGATCAGAATTTGACAAAACAAGATCCACTAGGATCGTATGGACGACGGCTACCAATGGAACTGACTAGGAGTGAATTGGAGCTCGTTACAATTTATAGTGAAATAAATTGTCTGATCTGAATCAATGACAATTATCGTTATTTAACGATGATCGTCTAATGTGAGTAAATCTCACTAACTCTGTACAGTTTATATTTTTTATAAATATAATCTAGTGTCGATAAATGATGATTAATTGTTGTGTGTTGATTGTTTGGTTGAATTGCTGATGTATTAGTTGAAATTATAGATAACAATATATATATATATATAAATCTTTAATCAAATATTGATTCTGTTTATCAGAATATTTCATATTGAAATGAAACCGATGTTATTTATATTGTTTAACATCTGTGATGCAGGGAATCAGGTTAGAGGGATCCAACTGGATTCCTCAATATTTACAATACTGTTTATTTTCATATATTGTGATATATGATGTGATATATAATCTGTGATTGATTATGATGGCACTGGTAATGTAATTTGGTATTTTTAATACCATATGAAATGCTGGAATGTAAAAAGGAAAATTTCAAAGTGAATACTAAAACTGAATTATTTATATAAAATGAATGGAATTATATAAAAGGATTTGTATAAAATGAATCGGATTATATAAAAGGATTTATATAAAATAAATAGGATTATATAAAAGGATTTATAGAATAAGTAGAATTATATAAAGGGAATTATAAATTAGATTTAAGTGTTGGAAATGAAATAAGATTTATGAGGATAATTCTGCACATAAAAATATAAATTGAATTTGGATATTTGGTTTTAAATACGAAATCAAACGGTTTTGATTATATAAAGAATTTTTTTTTCACATTCTATGTGAAAATTAGATTAAAGTAAATATTTTGCTAATAAAATATATATAAAGGAAATAGGGTTTGAAATAGGAATTTAAAATGGAGTTAAAGGAATTAGAAACTGACTGGAGATTAGTTAAGTTGAGCAGCTGTCTAGGTATTGATCTGATGTTGATTTCGGCCTTCGGGGTTAATACGTAGGGGATTGTTCTCTTACTAGTTTACAGTTAGAGACCGATATATGTGAGAAGATAGTGATGCGTGAATCAGAAATGGAAATGTTTTCCAACGTTAATAACGTATATTTTCTAAAATTAGAAAATAAGGATTTGATTAATCCATGGAAACGAGAAGTGGGGAAATAAATAAATGTTGATTGATGATTCATCGATAAAATTTCCATCTAGAAATAATATCATTGTTTGCACACATGTTTTTCTTTGATAGTTAAATCACCGACTATCAAAGTTCTTGACCATTTTTCTGTCGTCAATACGGAGAGACCGGGATTAGATTCACTATCTGGAAACCACTCTGTATGGGCGTTAGCGTTGCTATCAAATATGATGAAGATAATTGAAGATAGAGTTATGCAAGGGTTGTCCTGTTTATAGAATAATACCTTCAGTTTGTCCAGACCCAGGACAACCTGTATGGAAGAATGTATTACAGAGTATATTTAATAGATCGCATAAGTTGATCTCTTCAAACGTATTTACGTTTGTTGGCAGAGGAATTCGTTTCTCTTAGCTGTTTACCCGTGATATGTTTGGAGAAATCAATTTGTGATTTAGCGGGTATGAGGATGTGTGTAACACCCCACCTCCTCCAGGGCCACTCACGAGTGATTGCGCTAGCTTTGGAGGGATGTTGTCTAGGTAAACATGCACAGAGATATCACAAGACACAACATAGATAAATAAATAAGTAAAGCAGCGGTAGAAATTTAAAAACCATAGTTAACCATTTCCAAACCAAAGTCAACTTACATCAAAATACTTAGTCATTATTTTCCAACTACCACAAGTCTAGAAACATAAACTGAAAATAACATAAAGTAAACTATCCCCAAAATAGATGTGGTGAAGGCATAGCAAGCTCAAGTCCAAACCGTACATGAGATGTCAAGAAAGCAAGCCAAATGTCCAAGCTAAGCACTGGTGTTCCCTCCCTGAGAACCTGGGGGGGGGAGGGGGGGAAGGGGGCGGGAAACGGAAGAAAAGAGGCGAAAGAACAAGGGTCAGTCATAAAGACTGGTAAGTCCTACCTACTGTTAGTATAAAAACTAATGAAGTTAACTAAACATGAGAAACTGAGATGAAACATAAAGATGGTAACTAACTGGCATGATAAATAGATAACAAGGTAGATCAAGTGTGGCATCGCATATACAAGGTTTAGTTTTGCACCAATAGTACTAGTATTCTGACCCATGTCAAGTATAAACAAGAAATGATCCCTTGGCCCAATATCATGAGATGACCCAAGTCAAGGTCCAACTATACGATCTAGTCGATCGGCTCCCTATAAGCCTAACTCGTTGAGTGTCGGTGTCATACGGCCTAATCAAGGAATGTAGTCAACTGTGCTAGGTCCACCCTAGGGTGTATCAAGCCCTAGGGTGCCAACCACTGACACAAATCAAGCATGCACAGTCTAAACCTACTGGTGCCCATGTCTGTTTTTTTTTCAACTCCGGACTATGTGCACGACCATAGCCCGTCTGAACCTGCACTGGCGCACCTACTCAGCCGTCTTTCTGGTCGCTTACAATCAGCCCAGTAATCGTGCCCCACCCTAGCCTAGTCCCTAGGGTATTGTGATACATCCAAGAGGGTTACTGCTGAAAAGGACTACGTAACTAGGGTTTCTAACGGGTTAAGTGTGGTTAACCCTATCCAAACATGTATCAAGTTGGTTAAGTGTATCCAAGTGGTTCATGACTTAACCCTAACATGTGGCATTAATTTATTTAATGCGCCCAACCTCTCACATTAGACTTTGTTGTGGTTACTGGATGTGCCGAACGGGTCCGGGCAGCTTTACACCACAACCTAGTATAACCTCGAGTTTCAAGCGCGATATGTCCAACTACTCATATTGGGTCCTATTGTTTGTTGCCACTGGATTTGCCAGGCGGTTCCGGGCAAATTTACGCTACAAACTCAACCCAACCTCGAGTTGGACACTTTATGGTTTTCTACATGTCATGACCACATTCAAGTTTTCAAGCATAATCAATTTTCATGTCATATTTTCAAGTCATGTTTTTTCATGTCATTTCAAGTTCGCCTAACTACCCATAACGTATTCCCATCGCACGTAAATTCGCATCAATACAAATAGATCAAGAAGGGGAACAGAACAATATGACAAAGATGGGCATAAGGTGATAAAGTTGGCCATAAGTTAAACATGATGATATTTGAGGCAAAGGTGTTCATCACAACTAGCATATAGGATTATTGGCCTCAAAACATGTATGACATCAAACTTAGCAAATAGGGTGATAACATGGTAATAGTTGACATAGAGTGATAAACTTGTGACTAGCATGTAGTTCAACATCATAGGCAAGTTAACATCAAGGTTATGAGGGATTCTATGTTGCATTATGCATAATCCCCAAATAAAGCTCATAGCTTTCTACCCAAAAATCAAGGTGAATGGTACTAGGTTCATGATAGTCCCACAAACATAGATCAAAAGAGTCATGAATGGATCTATGCATACAATGATAGACCAAAGACAAGTATTACACAAGAATCCCATTTCAACTTGCTACATGTTCATATTAATTTCATAGTTTAAATCTAAGAGTAGAGTGGGGCTTACAAATCGTGGCTATGAGAACTAGAACAAAATAGAACAAGAAAGAGACGTTGTAGAAGCTCTAGGAATGATGTAGCAACACTAGAAGCCTTGAGAATATAAGTAGCTCCTTTGATTTGATGGAGAAAGATTGCTCCTTTTCCTTAGCTTTAGTTTAGAACTCTCAAGCTCTCAATGATGAAGACGGAGGCCATGATTTAGTAGCATTTATGCAGCACTTAGTTGTTAGGATGATTTGTGGTGGTTTAGGCTAGGTCTTAGGGTGTTTTTATAGGTGTAAAGACAAGTTTAGGCCATAGGATTAACCCTAGTTTAGATCTGAACCATCAAATCTCGTCACAGGCCAACTGAACAGACCCAAAGGAGTAAACAGGTGCACCAGGCAAACATGGCCGACCAGGGAAGTCGACACCCAAGTCGACTGGGCAATCGACCTGGGCTGGGGCAGGTCGACTCCCCAGTCGACCTGGGGCTTGGTGGGAAATTTTCCCGCCCAATCTATTTGGGGCTGAATTTGAATTTCGGGCTGAATTTTGAATTTTCTGAAATCTTCTATGGGCCATAACTTGGTCATACGGACTCCGATTTACGAAATTTCGGACTCGTTTTCAAGCAGAATTTCGAGACGAACGCAATGGCGTAACCCGTTCCCATTGATTCTTAACTTATGATTTAATTCTGCCCTGATTTCCTGTTTTAACATGTTATTAAAAATTCGGGTTGTTACATTCTCCCCACCTAAAAGGATTTCGTCCCCGAAATCTCCAAATTAGGAAGAACGTATCCTACCATCCATCATCCATCTACTCAAAACATCATCCACAAGTAATCATTGTCCTTAAAAGATTTCTAATGCTATATGAACTTATGCAAAAGTGTGTGTATATGCACCTATCTAATGCGAAAATCAGGCGGTTACTGATTCAGTAAACCTCCTTAATGCAGAATATGTTAGTGAAATGAGTCCAAATGTATGCAAATTCCTAACGTAATTTATAATCTCTACATGAGTGCACATAACATTCATTCATATGCAACATCCACGTGATAGCATAACAAGTTTCATCCATGAATAAGCATAAACACTCATGCATATGCAATATGAAAGTGTGTGAGGCGATCTTAGTGCCTAACGTGTATCATGCATCCACGAGTAAACTCTTGCAACCATTTGCAACCATCAAGCATAACATGTTTCATCCAAAGGGTTTCTACCTAAGGTTCTCATGACAAGATTAACGAAATAACAAGATAAACATGGATAGCAAAAAGAAAGATATGCTAACTAGGAAAAGAGATTGAGAATGTACCCTCAAAAAGAAATGGGTAAAGCCCACGCATCTTCTCCTCGATTTCCCAAGTTGCATCTTCATCGGCTTCACTCCACTGAACCTTTACTAACTTGACTTCTCGATTCCTCAGCTTCTTGATCTCCGTTCCCAAGATACGAATCGGGGTTCGCCTCAGGGTTGCCTCTTTCTCTACCTCCACGTCTTCAAGAATGCTAGGCTCAACTACTTCGGCTGATTCATGTAGGAATTTTCGGAGATGCGAAACATGAAATACATTGTGCACTCCAGCCAGCTTCTCGGGCAATTCCACCCTATAAGCCATTTGCCCAATCTTCTCGATGATAGGGAAGGGTCCTACGAACCTTGGTACTAGCTTTCCAATTGCTCCAAAACGAACCACATTTCGCAAGGGAGAAACCTTCACAAAGACCATATCTCCAACTTCAAACTCTAAGTCTGTCCTTCGCTTGTCTGCATAGGATTTTTGTCTGTCTTGGGCCGTTTTCATCCTCCTTCGAATCAACTCAACCTTCTCGGATGTGTCCCTTATCATGTCGGGGCCAAGTATAAGCTTATCCGTCGTCTCCCACCAACATGTTGGTGACTTGCACGGCCTCCCATACAAAGCTTCGAATGGTGCCATCCCTATGCTTGCTTGGTAGCTGTCATTATAAGAAAACTCTACGAGAGGAAGGTGGTCTTCCCAAATGCCACCAAAGTCAAGAATGCATAGCCTTAACAGATCTTCTAGTACCCTATTCACCCTTTCGGTCTAACCATCCATCTATGGGTGATAGGCTGTACTTAGATTCAATCGCGTGCCCATCGCTTCTTGCAAACTATTCCAAAATTGGCTAGTGAAGATTGGGTCACGATCGCTAACTATGCTAGAAGGAACTCCATGCAATCACACTATCTCTCGAAGATAAACAGATGCTAGCCATGATGCGGTCCTCTTGCTCTTCACTGGAATGAAATGGGCGCTCTTCGTGAGTCTATCCACTATGACCCATATGCTAGTATTCCCCTTCCTTGATCTCGGCAATCCATCCACAAAATCCATAGAGATACTTTCCCACTTCCATTGCGGGACCTCCAATGGATGCAGTAGCCCACCGGGCTTCTTCGACTCAGCCTTTACTTGTTGGCAAACAATGCATCTAGAAACAAACTCTGCAACATCCTTTTTCATCCCTTCCCAAAAGAAAATGCGCTTCATATCCCGGTACATCTTATCCCCTCCGGGATGTATGGTCATCCTCGAGTGATGCGCCTCCTCAAGAACTTTATTTACTAAGTCTCCCACTTGTGGGACACACAGTCTTCCATCCCGCCTTAGCCGCCCCTTGTCATCGATAGTATATCTAGCGAGGTGACTTGACGTCTCACCACGAATCAACTTGTCCATGATCTCGACTATCTGCGGGTCTTCCCTCTGTGAAGCCCCAACTTGATCAAGAAGTGTAGGTCTAAGCTCAAGGGATGCTAACGAACCAGTTATCGACTCAACAACAGGTGCAAAATCAAAGGTTGCCAAGAACTCTAGGCTCTTCATTTCTACAAACAAGGGACTCAAAGTCAACCTTCTTCTACTTAGCGCATCCACCACAACATTACCCTTGCCAGGGGTATAAGCTATATCGAAGTCATATGATGCCAAGAATTCCATCCACCTCTGCTGCCTTAGGTTCAAATCTTTCTACGAGAAGAGGTACTTGAGCGACTTGTGATCAGTATATAACTCAAACCTTTCACCTAGAAGATAATGGCGCCAAGATTTGAGTGCAAAGACGATCGCCGCCAACTCCAAATCATGAGTGGGATAGTTCTTCTCATGAACTTTGAGTTGCCTACTCCCAAAGCATATCACTCTCCCTTCTTGCATCAGGACGGCGCCTAATCCCGTGCCACATGCATCGGTGTAGACGGTAAACAACTTCCCTCCATCGGTTAATGCTAGAACTAGAGCTGTGGTGAGGGCTTTCTTGAGCCTTTGAAAAGCAAGCTCACACTCTATGTCCCATGCAAAGACTAAGTTCTTCTTTGTTAACTTAGTAAGAGGGGCTGAAATCTTAGCGAAGTCCTTAATGGACTTCCTATAAATTCCTGCTAGACCGAGAAAGCTTCTCACTTCAGTTGTATTCTTCGGAACTTTCCAGTCTTGTACCGCCACTACTTTAGCGGGATCCACAGCTATGCCTTGCTTAGAAACTATATGCCCAAGGAACCGAACTTCCCTTCTCCAAAAATGGCATTTGGAGAACTTGACTTTTAACTGATGAGCTCTAAGCGTATCCATAACCTCCTTGAGATGTGTAACATGCTCTTCCTCGTCCTTAGAGAAGATCATAACATCATCCATGAAGACAACCACAAACTTGTTAAGGAACCCCCTAAACACCCTACTCATCAAATCAACGAAGTATGCGGGTGCATTAGTCAAACCGAACGGCATGACGAGCCATTCAAAGAATCCATTTGGAGTCCTAAACGCAGTCTTGTCAATACTATCTTCAGCCACTCTAAGCTGATGGAATCCGGTGGCTAGATCGAGTTAGAGAAAACAGAAGCACCTACAAGCTGGTCAAAGAGATCATCAATCCTCGGTAACGGGTGCCTATTCTTCTTTGTCAGCTTGTTCAACTCACGATAATCAACACATAGACGAAGCGAACCATCCGCCTTAGTAGCGAATACCACAGAAGCACCCCATTCAGAAATGCTTCACCTAATGAAATTTTTCTCAAGCAACTCCTTGACTTGCTTGCTAAGCTCTCTTCTTTCTCGCGGGGCCATGTGCCTAACAGGCAATGAAACTGGCTTGGCATTATCAACAAGATAAATACGGAAGTCTATCTCGCGTTTAGGGGGTAACCCCTTCACCTCCTCAAAAATATCAGGATATTCTCAGACCACCCTCACAGATTGAAGATTGTCAATAGACGAGTCGACGGATTCAAGATAACATAACATGACGGGATCCATAGGGTTACAAGAAATCTCTAGGGTATTGCCAAGGCGAGTCATAAGCCTCACTACCCAATGCTCACAATCGAGAATGGCTCCATAACTGGACAACCAATCCATGCCCAAAATCAACCCGTATCCCATGAACCCGAGAACATAAGCATTACATGTGAATTCTACGGTCAAAATAGAAATCCTCAAATCCATACAAATCATAGATAGATGGGCGAAACCCCCAATTGGATTTGAAACACTAATGGGATCCTCAACTAGACTAGTACTTAGGTGCAAACTTTCAACAATGTCAGAAGAAATAAAGGTATGCGATGCGCCAGAATCAAATAAAGTTCGAACAGGAAAACCAGAAATGTAAACAAGGCTTTCTACAGAAATACTACCTCGGTCCGGAGCTGGAGTAGTGTTGAGAGCATGCATCTTCCCTCCAGAAGGTCCTACCCGCTGAGTCTGTCCTTGCCCCTGTCCTTACTTCTTTGGGCTATCCTTACTGTAGTTTCCAGACTCCCCGTAATGAAAGCATTCTCCCAACTTCCTCTTCTTCTTCCTACAATCTTTGATTATGTGTCCAGTGATCCCACAGAAGTTGCACTTCCTTGTCCCCTTGCCTTGTTGTTGTTGGCCTTGTTACCCTTGTTGTTCTTGTTGTTCTGGTTGTTCTGGTTGCCTCCCCACTTGGAGTCCACCTTCTTGGTTTGAGTCTCATTAAGCTTAACTTCTTTCTTGCCATTCTTATCATCTCCTTGAAGCAAGGACTTATCCACTAAACTCTCAAAAGTGGCCCCCATGGGTATATGAGACATGGCCAAACCTTGCAATGGCTCATTCAATCCTCGAGCAAAGCGTAGAGCCTTCTTCTGAGGTGTGTTAACCATGTCTAAACCGAATCGAGCAAGCTAGTTAAACTTATTCACATACTCCCTCACGGTCATGTCCCCTTGCTTTAAAGATATAAACCTCTCCATTTGCAGATTCTCCTCAACAGATGATAGAAACTTAAGCCCAAACCTCATTCTAAAGTCAGCCCAAGTCACTATAGGCCTAGTAGCGTTGGTGATTTCCCACCAATAAGCAGCTTCCTCTTTCAATAGCCATACTGCCAATAGAACTTTGCTACGATCTTCTGCATCAAAGATAGCAAAAAGGTCTTCAGTTTCCCTTAACCAGTTTCTTGCCTCAACATAAGTCTCTGTCCCAACAAAAGTTTTGCCACCCATCGCCTTAAAGTCTTTGCAAATCTTCGCGAAATCCGCTTGTGGACGCTGAGGAGGAGGAGGAGGAGGAACCTCAGGTATGGGAGGAGGAGTGGGAGTGTTTGCGGGGCCGGCCCCATTTGCCCTAGCCTCCATGTACCTCATAAACCAAAGAGGTACCGGTATTTCCTCCGGGATCATAAAGTTATCGGCCATACTGGAACGAAGTAAAAGATAGATTTAGAACGAGGAAACGAAGGATAGTGCTAATGGCTTTTGGGGAATAGCCTTTTAAAATAAACTAGACTTTCCTTGGAAAAATACTTAATTGGCTTTGAAAATAGTTTTTCAAAAGGGTTTTTAAAACTTTTGTCCGGTCTAGTAAACCTCATGCTCTGATATCAAATGTAACACCCCACCTCCGCCAGGGCCACTCACGAGTGATTGCGCTAGCTTTGGAGGGATGTTGTCTAGGTAAACATGCACAGAGATATCACAAGACAGAACATAGATAAATAAATAAGTAAAGCAGCGGTAGAAATTTAAAAACCATAGTTAACCATTTCCAAACCAAAGTCAACTTACATCAAAATACTTAGTCATTATTTTCCAACTACCACAAGTCTAGAAACATAAACTGAAAATAACATAAAGTAAACTATCCCCAAAATAGATGTGGTGAAGCCATAGCAAGCTCAAGTCCAAACCGTACGTGAGCTGTCAAGAAAGCAAGCCAAATGTCCAAGCTAAGCACTAGTGTTCCCTCCCTGAGAACATGGGGGGAACGGAAGAAAAGAGGCGAAAGAAAAAGGGTCAGTCATAAAGACTGGTAAGTCCTACCTACTATTAGTATAAGAACTAATGAAGTTAACTAAACATGAGAAACTGAGATGAAACATAAAGATGGTAACTAACTGGCATGATAAATAGATAACAAGGTAGACCAAGTGTGGCATCGCATATACAAGGTTTAGTTTTGCACCAATAGTACTAGTATTCTGACCCATGTCAAGTATAAACAAGAAATGATCCCTTGGCCCAATATCATGAGATGACCCAAGTCAAGGTCCAACTATACGATATAGTCGATCGACTCCCTATAAGCCTAACTCGTCAAGTGTCGGTGTCATACGGCCCAATCACGGAATGTAGTCAACTGTGCTAGGTCCACCCTAGGGTATATCAAGCCCTAGGGTGCTAACCACTGACACAAATCAAGCACGCACAGTCTAAACCTACTGGTGCCCATGTCTGTTTTTTTTTCAACTCCGGACTATGTGCACGACCATAGCTCGCCTGAACCTACACTGGCGCACCTACTCAGCCATTTTTCTGGTCGCTTACAATCAGCCCAGTAATCGTGCCCCACCCTAGCCTAGTCCCTAGGGTATCGTGATACATCCAAGAGGGTTACTACTGAAAAGGGCCACGTAACTAGGGTTTCTAACGGGTTAAGTGTGGTTAACCCTATCCAATCATGTATCAAGTTGGTTAAGTGTATCCAAGTGGTTCATGACCTAACCATAACATGTGGCATTAATTTATTTAATGCGCCCAACCTCTCACATTAGACTTTGTTGTGGTTACTGGATGTGCCGGGCGGGTCCGGGCAGCTTTACACCACAACTTAGTCTAACCTCGGGTTTCAATCGCGATATGACCAACTACTCATATTGGGTCCTATTGTTTGTAGCCACTGGATTTTCCGGGCAGTTCCGGGCAGATTTACGCTACAAACTCAACCCAACCTCGAGTTGGCCACTTTATGGTTTTCTACATGTCATGACCACATTTAAGTTTTCAAGCATAGTCAATTTTCATGTCATATTTTCAAGTCATGTTTTTTCATGTCAATTCAAGTTCGCCTAGACAAGTATTACACAAGAATCCCATTTCAACTTGCTACATGTTCATATTAATTTCATAGTTTAAATCTAAGAGTAGAGTGGGGCTTACAAATCGTGGCTATGAGAACTAGAACAAAATAGAACAAGATAGAGACGTTGTAGAAGCTCTAGGAATGATGTAGCAACACTATAAGCCTTGAGAATATAAGTAGCTCCTTTGATTTGATGGAGAAAGATTGCTCCTTTGCCTTAGCTTTAGTTTAGAACTCTCAAGCTCTCAATGATGAAGATGGAGGCCATGATTTAGGAGCATTTTGGCAGTACTTAGTTGTTAGGATGATTTGTGGTGGTTTAGGCTTGGTCTTAGGGTGTTTTTATAGGTGTAGAGACAAGTTTAGGCCATAGGATTAACCCTAGTTTAGATTTGAACCATCAAATCACGTCACAGGCCAACTGAACAGACCAAAAGGAGTAAATAGGTGCACCAGGCAAACATGGCCGACCAGGGAAGTCGACCCCCAGGTCGACACCCAAGTCGACTGGGCAGTCGACCTGGGCTGGGGAAGGTCGACTCCCCAGTCGACCTGGGGCTGGGCGGGAAATTTTCCCGCCCAATCTGTTTGGGGCTGAATTTGAATTTCGGACTGAATTTTGAATTTTCTGAAATCTTCTATGGGCCATAACTTGGTCATACGGACTCCGATTTACGAAATTTCGGACTCGTTTTCAAGTATAATTTCAAGGCGAACACAATGGCATAACCCATTCCCATTGATTCTTAACTTATGATTTAATTCTGCCCTAATTTCTTGTTTTAATATGTTATTAAAAATTTGGGTTGTTACAATGTGACATTGAAATTGAATGAAGATGTGGTTTGTAAAGGATATGTTATGGCCTCTAGCCTCACAAGCGGAAATGGTATAAAATCAGGTAGGTCGCATTGCTAAGTGGTCAGCTGCCAATTAGGGTGTATTGTCACCTGATCTTGAGAAATTCCATTTACTTCTATAATCTATTTCGATGCTGTCCCTTTCGGGAAACGGTTGGTGATCCCAACCGTTGGTGATAATACATTCGGTACACTCAAGCGAACCCGGTGTATTCCTCTCTAGAGATACACTATCGGAAGGTGGTCCCATACCTTGCCAGTTGGAATTCATTACCCAATAAGCGCTCATGGTTTTTGATTGTATATTATGTATGTGGAACGTGAGATGAAAGCGTTCTGCTAGATGATTATTATATTGTCATTGATAGACATTATTATAATATCAAAAGAGTTTTTATATAAAGATTATCATTTCTTTCAAAAGGATTTTGGAAGTTAAATCAAGTGTTTTGGATTCTCATAAAGGAAATACCCGTTCCGTGTTATACGGCGTGGTCTTATGAGATATTGTTTATTTTCTCAAATTGTTTTAAATTGTTTACTTACACCAGTCCCAAGACAGACCAGAGTTTATTTTTTGTTTTCTCTAAACTCTTGGGTGTCCAATTTTGTACGGGTAGTCAAGTAGTCAGGATTTACAGATGCACTAGAAGGAGATAGAGCAGGAGGCTTCAGCAACGTTTTTATAGCTATTGTTTATTTCTGCTGTGATGTAAGTGTTATGCTCTAATAATGGTATCGTATACAGATACTATTTTATTTCAATGTTATGTTATGAAATATATTTATTCGTTCCGCTGTGAGACTCATGTTTACTCTAATGTTGTGATCTTCTTCTTCTTCTATTCTAATTTTCTATCTTATCTATCCTCACCCTCTAACTTCTTTCGCTAACTTTCCGGTATACCCGATGCTTGAATAATCAACATTGAGTTTATGTCGGTTACTTAGGATCGTGAAAACCCCGGGACGTTACAGTGGTATCAGAGCTGAAGGTTAAGTAATTACCTTGGCTCTGAGGTGTGACTCGGTAGAGATGGGGTTAATAATACCCTACATTGAGTTGAGAATATATATATATGAGTGAACGTATTTGTTATTCAATATAAAATGGTTTTATATTGTGGTGATTTATTGGTTGAGTTGTTTATGAGTTTTGGTCGATCAGTTTGATCCACTGTATCGGTAAGGTTTATAAACACTCGAATACGATGAACCAACATAGTATGTTTTGAAAAAAGGGTAAACAAAATAATTTTACCCAAATATATTTTGATATAAAGAAAATATATATTTGAAATATTATAGTATTGGATGTGATAGTTGTTGTTATAATTGAGAAAGATTATAATTAAGTTTGTTATATATATATATATATATATAACCAAAGAAAATTAGTATAACTATAATATGTGAAATCAGATGAATTAAATCTGAAATCAAAAGCGGAAATCAGATTAAAAACTTTGAAACTTGGAAAAGTATTTGTAAAATGGATTTGGATTAAATATATGGAAAATTTAAAATCCTGGGAGATTTTAAATTGTTTACAAATATATTGTGAATGATAATTTGAAATTTATTTCAAAATGGAAGTGTTAAAAGATGGATCTTGAATGTGATACAGTATTGAACTCAGTTCGATCACTGGGAAATAATTTTGATAATGACTGCAGTATCATCAGTGTTCATTTTCAAGTTCTAAGTGATGGATTGCTACCAAAGATTTTATTTTTGATTTTTTTTGTGAAAAGCAAGTTGTTTTGAATCCTAAAAGGGGATATCTGGTTTTAGAAAAGCTAAACTATTTGAAAATCCCTGGGAAATATTGTTTGAATTAAAACAAATTAAATTAGAATTTCTAAAAGCAAATAGAAATAGAAATTGAATTGAAACCAGTTAAGTGGAAAATGAATTGAGATAGAAAATATCGAATCAGATTGGATTGGAGATAATCCGAAATGGAATTGGACTGGTAAGTTAAGAGTTGAAATGAATAATGGAATCTGAGTTAAGAACAGAATTTGGCTTAGGTATAACCGAATGATTGGGATGACATTGGTATATGCGGAATTGGTAACACATGGAAATGATATAATGAATGCCCGACAAAAAGGTATAAGTTTATATTTGGTATAAGCATGATATTTATGAGCCTGTTTGGAAAACCGCTTGGCTATTTGATTTTCTTTTGGTTTGGGAATGACCTAGAGAGGCAAGTTGTAGTTGTACCGATTAACCCATACAAAGGAGGTGTTAGCAAAAAATTTAAAAAATTTAAGGTGTTAGAAATTTTCTAGAATTTTTGAAAATTTTCGTAATAGAAACAAATTTATATTTTAATTGAAATTAAATTGGTTTATTTAAAACTGGAGTTACGAAGTAAACAAATAATTTTTAACCCGGTTAATAAGGTTTGTTTTCTACCTTAGCAATTTCGAGGATGAAATTATTTAAGGGGGAAGAATGTACTGCCCCGTATTTTACGGTGTAATAATTAATTAATTTAATTATATAAATAGTGATTAAGAGATTTAAATGGTTGTTTAATTAAATAATATTGAATATTTAATTAATACAAATATTAGAATAATATATTTAATTTTCGAAATAGTCGGAAATAGTAGAACCACGATATTGTGTGAATTGGATTAATTACAATATATAGTTCAGTTTAGAGTTGGATTATATTAACGAATATATTTAAATAATGACAGTTTGAACGTATAATTATATTATAACTATAATCGAGCTCGAAATGGCACGATAGTTCGTAATTTGGCGATTCAAACTTTAAACGAATATACAAAATCCGTTTTTAAGTCAGATTTCTATGAAACAAAAAACGTTCGGAGCTAGTGAAGTATATTTTTCTAATGGAAAAGAAAAATCGGGATTTCGTCGTATAGATTGTGAGTTGTGTCCAAATCAAATTTTTGAAAAGTCGCTATGGAATTCCTTTATAATTTATAACGATTTGCCTATATTATAAAAGGGTTTCAATATAAATTGGATAACGATTTAATCTGGATTTGAAATGTCGTGTTATAATTCAGTTAGGAATATTTTGGAGCTACGTAATATTCTATGTGAATATATACGATAATATTTATTTATAAATATTTAATTTAATTATTTTTAAATATATTAATATTTAAAATGGGGTAATTTAGAGCTTTAAAAAAAAGCCACTTTTGCGAACGACCTCCGTTTTCGACGAAACTAATTTTATTGGATTCGGAATATTAAATTATTGTTAGATTTCAATTTCCGTGATTTTTTGAGTCGGTATGTGGTCGTACAGAATTTTAATGTGAAAAACAGTCGATAATTTGATCTTTAAAATATGCTGTGTGAGCAAATTGAGTCGGAATTCGATGAAACAAATTTTGTTGGGTCCGTAATGTCGAACTGAAGGTGTATGTCCATTTTCGTGATATTTGGATATCGTATGTGATCGTAGGGATTTTTAATAACGAATATAAACAGCGTTAAATCATAAATTAATTAAATAATTAATGAAGCTTCATGTATAAGATAACATATCTTATAAGTACCCCTTTTACATTTCCTAACCTGGACAACTTTTATTCTGTAGTCAGCATGAATCGTGCCTCCAATTTTCATTTTCCAAACGAAAATTCTCCAGCTTTATAATCAAAACCAAGCGTAGAAAAATCCTAAAATCACGTGATATATATATTATGAATCCTCATGAGATCCTCTACAATTCTATATACGATTTAAGTGTTGCGATGGGTATTTTCCAGTCATCGAAAGTTCACAGTGAAGCTAGGGTTTAAGGAATCTGCAATTTGAAGCATATAAGGGAAGAATGATTATCGTATTTGAGTTTGTAGGGATATTCCACATCATGTTTGAAAGTTTGAAGGGATTTGGGGTATGTAGATGTCGCGCGTATAACTGGGTAATAGGAACGGGCATGTTCGATGGATTTTGAAATGGGGGTTCGAGTTGGAGAATTTAGGGTCCGAGGTGAAGAGAATTTCAAGAGAAGAATCATAGTACACTTGGTTTATGATCTTGCGAAGTAATGGAGGAGAATGGATCGAAGGTGGCATGGCCATTGTTGGGTTCAGTTCGAACTGCACTGGAAGGAGAAGGAAAAAAGCTGGTATGGGTCTGTTCGAAGGAAGATGGGCCAGGGTATTTATGGTGAGGCCCAATTAAAATTCATGTATATAAGTTAAATGTTAAATTTATTAAGTGTACAATCTTGAAATCATTATAACTTGAGCATACGTGATCAGAATTTGATGAAATAAGATCCGTTAGGATCTTATGGACGACGACTACGCAATGGAACTGACTGGGAGAGAATTAGAGCTCGTTACAATTTATAGTGAAATAAATTATCTGATCTGAATTAACGACAATTATCGTTATTTAACAATGATCGTCCAATGTGAGTAAATCACACTAACTCTGTACAGTTTATATTTTTCATAAATATAATCTATTGTTGATAAATGATGATTGATTGCTATGCGTTGATTGTTTGGTTGAATTGCTGATGTATTGGTTGAAATTATAGATAACGATATATATATAAATCGTTAATCAAATATTGATTCTATTTATCAGAATATTTCATATTGAAATGAAATCGATGTTATTTATATTGTTTAATATCTATGATGCAGGGAAATAGGTTGGAAGGATCCAAGTGGATTCCTCAACATTTATAGTACTGTTTATTTTCATATATTGTGATATATGATGTGATATATAATCTGTGATTGATTGTGATGACACTGGTCATGTAATTTGGTACTTTTAATATCATATGAAATACTGGAATGCAAAAAGGAAAATTTCAAAGTGAATATTGAAACTGAATTATTTATATAAAATGAATGGAATTATATAAAAGGATTTATATAAAATGAATAGGATTATATAAAAGGATTTATATAGAATAAATAGAATTATATGAAGGGAATTATAAATGAGATTTAAGTGTTGGAAATGAAATAAGATTTGTGTGGATAATTCTGCAAATAAAAATATAAATAGATTTTGGATATTTGGTTTTGAATACGAAATCAAACGGTTTTGATTATATAAAGAAATATTTTTCACATTATATGTGAAAATTAGATTAAAGTTAATATTATGCTAATTAAATATTTATAAAGGAAATAGGGTTTGAAATAGGAATTTAAAATGGAGTTAAAGGAATTAGAAACTGACTGGAGATTAGTTAAGTTGAACAGCTATCTGGGTATTGATCTGATGTTGGCTTTGGCCTTCGGGGTTAATACGTAGGGAGTTGTTCTCTTACTAGTTACAGTTAGAGACTGATATATGTGAGAAGATAGTGATGTGTGAATCAGAAATGGAAACGTTTTCCAAAGTTAATAACGTCCATTTTCTAAAATTAGAAAATAAGGATTTAATTAATTTACGGAAAGGAGAAATGGGGAAATGAATAAAGTTTGATTGATGATTGATCGATAGAATTTCCATTTGGAAATAATATCGTTGTTTTCACACATGATTTTCTTTGATAGTTAAATCACCGACGATCAAAGTTCTTGACCATTTTTCCGTCATCAATACGGAGAGATAGGGATTAGATTCATTATCTGAAAACCACACTGTATGGGCGTTAGCGTTGCAATCAAATATGATGAAGATATTTAAAGACGGAGTTATGCAAGAGCTGTCCTTTTTACATAATAGTACCTTCGGTCTGTCCAGTCCCAGGACGACCTGTATGGAAGAATGTCTAATAGAGTATATTTAATAGATCACGTAAGTTTATCTCTTCAAAAGTATTTATGTTTGGTGGCGGAGGAATTCGTTTCTCTTAGCCGTTTACCTGTGATATGTTTGGAGAAATCAATTTGTGATTTAGCGGGTATGACGATGTGACATTTAAAGTGAATGAAGATGTGGTTTGTAAAGGATACGTTATGGCTCTAGCCTCACATCCGGAAATGGTATAAAATCGGGTAGGTCGCATGGCTAAGTGGTTAGCTGCCAATTAAGGTGTATTGTCACCTGATCTAGAGAAATTCCATTTACTTCTATAATCTATTTCGATGTTGTCCCTTTCGGAAAACGGTTGCTGATCCTAACCTTTGGTGATAATACATTTGGTACACTCAAGCGAAAATGAGTGACTGATCATGTTTAGCCTGGGTTGCAAGATGTCCTTGTTGAACACGGTGCATTCCTTTCCAGAGATACACTGTTGGAAGGTGGTCCTATGCCTTGCCAGTTGGAATTGATTACCTAATAAGCGCCCGCGGTTTTTGATTAGGGGCATTTTACCATAAGGGCCTCCTTTCATCCGCTAATTAGTTCTAGGACACACCGTTACAATAATTATTTTCCAGGACAAAAATTAATTCGACTATTTGTTCCTTCTATACTTCATTTCCGTAAGAATTATCAAAGCTCAAAAAAACCCCAAATAGATTTCAAATCCACTTTCTTTGACACGACCTGAACTTCCCCGGTAAGGAAAGCCCGGATTGCGTTGAGGACAAGACGAATCAGAACGCAAACAGGAGAACATTTCATTGTTAATCACAACAATGCCATCAGAATACAAGAATATACAGAGTATGAATAAATATTACACATTTGAAAAATATCGGAGATTACGATAAATTACATAGCAGCGGAAAATAATACAAAACACAACTGAAAGTAATACACGGATACAAAGCTTTCTGAGCATCATTCCAGCTGTAAATCAGGATCCTGTGAATATATAATCTGCAAAACCAAAACTACTAGCTGTCCATGTTGAAAATAAGGGCACCCAGAGTTTAGGTTAAAACAACAAACTCCAGGTCAGTCATGTGACTGGTTGAGAACTAAAACAGTTATTTAAAACATTACTTTAAAAGAGAGTATTTCAAGGGACCACGCCGTATAACACGGAACGGGTTTCCTCCCAAGAACACCAGTGCATAAATAAACAACGCAATGCTTTTTCGAAAAATGAAGCTATTATAAGACCCAGGTCCCATCACACAATGCAACGCAAGCCGGAGGATAGGGTTTTCCCTTATAATAGCCAAACATGTTTGGTACATTTAAAACAAATCATTTGATACTATTATAAATGTATAGTGTCAAAACAACTTCAATCATAAATATCAATCATAGACGACATAGTATCCCATGCTACTATGTCGCCGTACTACGCTCTACAAATAAAATCGAAATATCTCGTATTGGAAATTGGATTTCCGTCATGAGTCGAGGCAAGGGGCAAGCTCCTCTCCGCTTCGAGACACTCTAGCAAATGCCTCAGGACTACGCACTCTGGTTAACCCTTGGATCTTCAGGGCTGGTCCACACTTACGTTAGTGGATTAGTATTCCTGAACACACGTTTCTCGGTCCTAACAGACCTAAAATCGAGGCTCCTCATTCCAACAACCACATAGGTAAAAATAACATAAATGTCAGCCAGTTTAAGCACTGACACTACCTCTAGCTAGAAAGAAATGTCGTGCTCTCCCTGCAGTCCTTATCCCGTTTTTGACTCATACCGAGGTGTGAGGCTCGCGAATCCACGCTATACACAAAGCTATGCCACATAGGCCGTGCTTTGATCATCAACCACAAGACTTTGCTTTTCAACAGAAGCCTTGATCAATTTCTACTTAGGCATGCCACACAGGCAATTCACTCCATGCGATTGATGTCCATCGATATACAACCTCTGAGCTCGTACTTCTCAGAGAAGGACGTTAAGCAAGAGAATGAATTCTTCGCCGCCAAACAGATGTATATTTAATAGAGATCAATCAGCAAAGAATAAAATCCAATGTCAGACACACGGTCCATTTACAAGTCCGTTCTGGGTCTGAACGAAACCGGAGGCACTTTCCTCGCATATCCATCGATTTCCAAGTACGTTTGGACGATCACCAACTGATTCCCTCCTCTTGGGTGCACGGCCCAATCAAGATCATCAGTAATCACCCAAACGATGTGAAGGCTTCCGGTCTTCAACCACCATCTTCGTCTTCGACTTATCGTCGAATCGGTTATTCAGAATGGGTATAAACCTGGCCTTTCTGAATAACCCGCATATATAATAAACAAATGTTACACAAACACAACATACGCCTCATTCCAATTCGTCAGTCACTAACTGTAAATTAGCAAGAGTACAATTCCCAAATATTAACCCAGAAGGCCGAAACCAACATTAGATCAATACCCAGGAAACCATTCATCTTAGCTAACCTACAGCTAGTTTCTAAATTTCATATTCTTAGGGAAAGGTTCCCATTAATTTTATCAAAGACAAATTCTTTAAAATTTATTCTTTAATCTTTCTTTGGATGTCATTTCAAACCATGTTAAGGTTTTTCCAAACTAGTCGGGATTAGCGAACCACACCGAAGTAATTATTTACTTTATTTCCCAATCCCAACCTATTCATCCCATAAAGCAAAACTGGTAATACTCCATATATAACACTATGGTGTTATCGGTAAAATTAATTACCATTTCACGTTCAAATCTAATTAAAGATTTAACTATCGCTTTGGAGCAAAAATGGTGATACTCCATTCTCGCTCACTTTCCAAATCTGATAATTTAAATTATCACTTTTCATTTCAATCTAATTACAGATTCATTAAAACTCCTTTTACTGGGTTAAAGAACTAATGCCATTTAAAACATAGTTCACGATATGCCCAAATCACATTCTATTTATTATCGGGTTAAAGAATAAGTGTTATTTAAAACACCGTTCACGATAAACCCACAAATTAATTCTAATTCAATTCCAATTTAATATATTAGAAATTCTGGTTATATAAAACCCATTTCAAATCCAATTTATTTATTTAAAAATAATTGGGTTTTAATTTTAGTTCAAAACTAGTTCATTTCGATAAAAATCTATTTTTACATTTACAAATGTGGGATTTTTCATCCCAGTTCTTCACAAATCGTTTCTTATGATTTTACACAAATTATTGATATTTTTGATAATTCTATCAAGGTCCGTACAGTCAATTTCCAACAACGGCCATCGAACTGCACTTACAATGACCTTTTTTGAAATTGATTTGGACGTATCTCTAAACCAACCATTAGATTTTAAATTTCTAATATTCATTGGGAAGCTCTTTTCGATACGAACCCAACGGTTCCGGTTTTAGGATAATCCGACGGTCGGATCTCCCGTAATGTCCGTTCAAAGTCAATGGTTGAAAATAAGGAACTGCCGCGGCGCGGCGCGTTCTATTCAGGCCATTATATTATATATATAATATATATTTCGTCGATTTCCTTTTTAAAACGAAATTTATAAATCATTTCAAATTCGTTTCAAAAACAATTTCACTTTCATTTCAAATTCAAATCAAAATTGAATTTTCCATTATAAATTCATTTTACATTCATTCCTATTTGATTTCAATTCAAATCGATTTCAATTCAATTTCAGTTCGTTTTCAATTCGATTTGAATTCATTTCTATTCGAATTCATTTTGTATTCAATTCAATTCGAATTCACTTTATAACCAATTCAATTTTTTTAATCTCTTTTCAATATTCATTATAAAAACGAATATAATCGATATAAATATCGTTCGCATCAAAATAGCGCATCTCTAATCAACACGACTTTATATATTTCAATAATTCCGTTATTCTATTCAACAATGAATATTTATTCTATTCAACACATGAATCTATACTTCTTTCAACACATGACTAATCTCAACAAATGAGTATTGTCCACGTGTGACTATTTTTGTTATTCAATATATTTTATAAAATTATGATTTCTATTGTTTAATTTCTAATCAGACTCCAACCGTAAATTAGTAAGAGAGCAATTCCTTTAGTATTAACCCCGAAGGCCGAAACCAACACCAGATCAACACACAAGAAATCATTCATCTTATCTATTTTCCAGCAAGTTTCTAATGTTATATATGATAAAGATATAAATTTTAATGTTAAAATATTTCGTTCAACACATGACTAATCTCAACGGATGAGTATTGTCAACACATGAATCTATATTTTATAATATTCTTTACTTTCCCAATTGGAATGAGGCCAAATCAATTACCATATAATGTTAATTATATGGATTCCATACAACACATATATGTAATAGCAACGATATATAATCAACCATCATCCAAAGTGCACTACACAACTGCATAAACATTAAATATAAATAATTAATGCTTACACAGTCTATCGACCAATCGTTCGACATACAACTAAATAATTGGGATTAGTGTACGCCAAATATCATCCCAACACCCGTGTGGGGTTTCAATCCACGAACACTGAATATTATTTGTGCAGTTGGGCGACGTGTAAAATTTATCGTCCCAATCAATGTCCTTCAAATAGGTGTACATAAACAAACCGTCCGGTTTGTACATGAATATTTATTTATCCATGTACACGTTAAAAAAAATATTTTTAACGATAAAATATTTTATTTCAACACATGACTTTCTATTCAGCTCATTTATTAAATAAAATGATACCTTTATTTTTCTAAGTTATTTTAGAAAATTTCAGCGGCATAACGACACGATACTAGAAACGGGACAAGGCCTAGCCTTATCCCCGGTCTAATAATGGCTCACGCCATACACATACCAATATAATCAATTCCATTTCACACACCAAACCAAATTCAAACCAATAATCTAATCGACTACACAGCCAAACAAACAAGTCGTCCATGGTCTGTGGACGACGGGTGTCAGGTGCTGCCAAGCACCGTCTGCATCCTAGCATATAATTTAACTAGAAAACAAGGTTTTAAAGTAAGAAGTTCTCACAGAGGGTTCCACTCCTCCATGCGTTATTTCTGAGCGTTTCAGATTTGCGTTTGCTTTCCACCAGTTCCATCACACAATGTCTCACGCTGTTCATGATAAAAATTATATTCTTATCACTTCATTTCAATAAATAAAAATCATATTTTATTTCTACTTCCTATATTTTTACAACGCTTCCTTCTATATAAAAAATTATATTTTTACTTTTTCTACATAATAAAAGTTATATTTTTATATCTCCTACATAATAAAGATCGAATTTTTATTATCTCTACTATAAATTAAAAATCGAATTTTTATTCTTTCTAAAATGTAAAAATCATATTTTTATAAATAAAAATATAGTCTTTTCACTCTTATAATGATGTTTACATAACAAAAATCCTATCTTTAAAATAAAAATCTTGCCTATACTATGATAAAAATCTAATCTTTATTTCTAAAAATCAAATCTTTATATTTTATACTTCGTAATTAAAATGTTTTTCTTTTCACAAAAATCCTACTTTCCTTCATATATAAAAATTCAATTTTATATCATTGAAGATCCCAACCTTTCTAAACTAAAAATCATAGTTTTTAAACCATAAAAATCACATCTTTATGTCACTACTACATGTAAAAATCTAGTTTTTATCCCTCATTTATACATATAAAAATCGATCATACTACATTAAATAAAATATAAATAAAAACTCATGGATTTTCAAGCGAAGGAGGGCTATCTGGGGTTCTTCGTGGTGGCGCAGTGGGGGCATGTGGTGTCAAGGAGGTAACGGTGTGGGGGGGGAGGGGTCAGGCGGCTGCTCAGGGTAGTGGAGGTGGACTTCGAGGGGAGCGGCGGCTTTGGGTTACAAGTGGCAGCAGTTTTCAGAAGGGAGAAGAGGAAGAGGTCGCTCGAGGGGGGAGGAAGGGAAGGGCAGGGGGGAGACGGATTCCGATCGTCAGCGTGAAGGGGGGCGGCGCGCGATTTCCGTCGATCCTACATTTTATTCTTTTGATTGTTGTAATGAACGGGGAGGGGGTTAAAGGAAAGTATATATAATAATATATATTATTTTTAATTTCATTTTAAAAAGTAACTTTTTCATTTGACCTCGAAACGAGCCCCACCACTTGTCGTCCCTAGCTACTTATCCCCATTCCGAACAAAATAGGATATGTATCGTAGGATGATTCGACCATTTCGATCAGTTTTCATCAAAATCAAAATATAACTCTATATATTGAATTAGAACGCGCATTCCAATTTACCGGGGTCACATACTAACTTAAAAATTCTAGAAAAAATAGCTTCGTATTGACGATACTGTCCTAATAAAATTGATTTCGTCGAATTCTGAGACTGCTGGAAAAATGGCCATTTTCCAGTCGATTAAAATCAACTGAAACTGGTCAAATGCGTTTTCCTTTGCCATGCTCACATATTGATTCGAAAAATTACGAATTTTGAAACCTAGCAATAACTTGACATCACCGATCCAACAAAAGTGGTTTCGTCGAAAACCGAGGTCGGGTAAAATGCCTATTTTTAAGGGCCGAAATTCCATAGCGACTATTCTGAAATTTCAACTGGACATATCTTTTGATTCCCGCTATGAAATTTTGATTTCTCAGATTCGTTGGAAAGATATTCTCAAATAGATTCTAATATTTTTTATTTCACTAAAATTCGGTTTATTTTGCACCCGGTACATTCTTTGAATTTTGAAATCGAATTATCGAACTACCGTGCCATTTTCAATTCCTTTTATAATTATAAATAAAATATTTACATTCTAACGACGATCTATATAAATATATACGTTCTAATTCTATTCTAAATAAATTTTCGTCATTATTATTCAAAATAAATCATTTTAAATGTTCAAACTTCATTAAAATCTCCAAAATAAAAATTTTAAATTGGCTCGCATTTCCGGGTTATTACAATCTCCCCCACTTAAAACTTTTCGTCCCCGAAAAGGAACGAAGCTAAAAGTTGTTTAACTAATCAGCTCAACTTCCATTATTTTCCCTATGGCTTAAGTTCTTTAACTTTTCAGTTTCTAAGAACTTTTCAAATTTTTCAAAAATTTGGCTAACACCCTAAATTTTCGAAAAATTTCGCCATAACCTCCCATACACCGGGGACTTCGGGATATTTCATATAGCCTCCCATGTCCTTCTTCAATCCAACAGAAAAAGAAAAAGCCAAGCGGCTAGCCAATCGGCTCATAAAATCATCATCACCCAAACAAAACAGTAAATTATGGTAAACATGTACCTATTTGTCGGGCAAACAATTTTATTCTTCTGCTCTAGCCTCCTTTCTATGACCTGTTCAATGAAAGTACATGTATATACAAGCAAATGCGACTAATTTTCAATACACTCACTATTTGGTTCAATTTGGATAAAGTTTCAACATTTAATTAATCAAACAATAATCAAACAACACAATTAGCAATCAATTAGTGAATTACCATTTCAAACTCATAATTTTGATATATATACAAAAGTCACATTTTTGATGCCAATTCACAACAATGTATTCTAGCTATATTTTGGTTCTCACACCAGTCTAATGGAAATATATAGAAATCCCACTTTCGAAGCTCGAACATAAATGCTGATGATGTTTCGAACAACCATCAGAACATCTCTGGGCTACTAGAGTGCGGTTCTATATCTATCCAGAATATTAAACTTCGAATATACGTTCATGACGCGTATAAGCAAAATCCTTATTTACTCGATTGTCCAAATTCAAAATAAATAAATATTCAAATACGTATAAAACGATTTAAATTTCAAAACAAAATTGGTTTTCGGTTTTAAAAATATACTCTTCACACTCGTTATAGGATACGACTGATCCCATCTCTAATGAGTCATTATAATTGGATATTACAAATCCAATATCTGATGAATTCTTTTGTTTGGTTCTAATGTGTCTTGTTCTCGAGCTCAGTAAACCAAAGCTCCGATACCAAACTGACACGACCCGAACTTCCCCGGTAAGGAAAGCCCAGATTGCTTTGAGGACAAGACGAATCAGAACACAAACAGGAGAACATTCATTGTTAATTACAACAATTCCATCTGAATATAAGAATATACAGAGTATGAATAAATATTACACATTTGAAAAATATCAGAGATTACAATAAATTAGATAACAGCGGAAAATAATACAAAACACAACTGAAAGTAATACACGGATACAGAGCTTTCCGAGCATCGTTCCAGCTGTAAATCAGGATCCTGTGAATATAAAGTCTGCAAAACCAAAACTACTAGCTGCCCATGTCGAAAATAAGGGCACCCAGAATTTAGGTTAAAACAATAAACTCCAGGTTAGTCATGTGAATGGTGTGAGAACTAAAACAGTTATTTAAAACTTTACTTTGAAAGAGAGTAATTCAAGGGACCACACCGTATAACACGGAACGGGTTTCCTCCCAAGAACACCAGTGCATAGAATAAACAATGCAATGCTTTTTCGAAAAATGAAGCTATTATAAGACCCAGGTCCCATCACACAATGCAACGCAAGCCGGAGGATAGGGTTTTTCCCTTATAATAGCCAAACATGCTTGGTACGTTTAAAACAAATCATTTGACACTACTATAAGTGTATAGTGTCAAAACAACTTCAATCATAAATATCAATCATAGACAGCATAGTATCCCATGCTACTATGTCGCCATACTAGGCTCTACAAATAAAACCGAAATATCTCGTATTGGAAATTGGATTTCCATTATGAGTCGAGGCAAGTGGCAAGCTCCTCTCCACTTCGAGACACTCTAGCAAATGCCTCTGGACTACGCACTCTGGGTAACCCTTGGATCTTCAGGGTCGGTCCACACTTACGTTAGTGGATTAGTATTCCTGAACACACGTTTCCCGGTCCTAACAGACCTAAAAGCGAGACGCCTCATTCCAACAACCGCATAGGTAAAAATAATATAAATGTCATCCAGTTTAAGCACTGACACTACCTCTAGCTAGAAAGAAATGCCGTGCTCTCCCTGCAGTCCTTATCCCGTTTTTGACTCATACCGAGGTGTGAGGCTCGCGAATCCATGCTATACACAAAGCTATGCCGCATAGGCCGTGCTTTGATCATCAACCACAAGACTTTGCTTTTCAACAGAAGCCTTGATCAATTTCCACTTAGGCATGCCACACAGGCAATTCACTCCATGCGATTGATGTCCATCGATATACAACCTCTGAGCTCGTACGTCTCAGAGAAGGGCGTTAAGCAAGAGAATAAATTCTCCGCCACCAAACAGATGTATATTTAATAGAGATCAATCGGCACAGAATAAAATCCAATGTCAGACACACAGTCCATTTACAAGTCCGTTTTGGGTCTGAACGAAACCGGAGGCACTTTCCTCGCATATCCATCGATCTCCAAGTACGTATGGACGATCACCAACTTATTCCCTCCTCTTGGGTGTACAGCCCAATCAAGATCATCAGTAATCAACCAAACGATGTGAAGACTTCCGGTCTTCAACCACTGTCTTCGTCTTCGACTTATCGTCGAATCGGTTATTCAGAATGGGTATAAACCCGGCCTTTCTGAGTAACCCGCGTGTATAATAAACAATGTTACACAAACACAACATACGCCTCATTCCAATTCGTCAGTCACTAACCGTAAATTAGCAAGAGAACATTTCCCCAAATATTAACCCCGAATGCCGAAACAAACATCAGATCAATGCCTTGGAAACCTTTCATCTTAGCTAACCTACACCTAGTTTCTAAATTTCATATTCTTAGGGAAAGGTTCCCATTAATTTTATCAAAGATAAATTCTTTAAAATTTTTCTTTAATCTTCCTTTGGATGTCATTTAAAACCATGTTAAGGTTTTCCAAACTAGTCGGGATTAGCGAACCACACCGAAGTAATTATTTACTTTATTTCCCAATCCCAACCTATTCATCCCACGTAGCAAAACTGGTAATACTCCATATCTAACACCACGGTGTTATCGGTAAAATTAATTACCATTTCATGTTCAAATTTAATTAAAGATTTAATTATCGCTTTGGAGCAAAACTGGTGATACTCCATTCTCGCTCACTTTCCAAATTTGATAATTTAAATTATCACTTTTCATTTCAATCTAATTACAGATTCGTTAAAACTTCTTTTACTGGGTTAAAGAACTAATGTCATTTAAAACACAGTTCACGATAAGCCCAAATCACATTCTATTTATTATCGGGTTAAAGAATAAGTGTTATTTAAAACACCATTCATGATAAACCCACAAATCAATTCTAATTCAATTCCAATTTAATATATTAGAAATTCTGGTTATTTAAAACCCATTTCAAATCCAATTTATTTATTTAAAAATAATTGGGTTTTAATTTTAGTTCAAAACTAGTTCATTTCGATAAAAATCTATTTTTACCTTTACAAATGTGGGATTTTTCATCCCAGTTCTTCACAAATCGTTTCTTATGATTCTACACAAATTATTGATAATTTTGATAATTTTATCAAGGCCCGTACAGTCGATTTCCAACAACGGCCATCGAACTACACTTACAATGACCTTTTCTGGAATTGATTTAGACGTATCTCCAAACCAACCTTTAGATTTCAAATTTCTAATATTCATCGGGTAGCCCTTTTCGATACGAACCCAACGGTTCCGATTTTAGGATAATCCGACGGTCGGATCTCCCGTAATGTCCGTTCAAAATCAATGGTCGAAATTAACGAACTGTCGCGGCGTGTACTATCAGGCCAATTTATTATATATATAATATATATTTCGTCGATTTCCTTTTTAAAACAAAATTTATACATCATTTCAAATTTGTTTCAAAAACAATTTCACTTTCATTTCAAAATCAAATCAAAATTGAATTTTCCATTATAAATTCTTTTTACATTCATTCCTATTTGATTTCAATTCAAATCGATTTCAATTCAATTTCAGTTCATTTTCAATTCGATTTGAAATCATTTCAATTCGAATTCATTTTGTATTCAATTCAATTCGAATTCACTTTATATTCAATTCAATTCGAATTCACTTTATATCCAATTCAATTTTTTTAATCTCTTTTCAATATTCATTATAAAAACGAATATAATCGATATAAATATCGTTCGCTTTAAAATAGCGCATCTCTAATCAACACGGCTTTATATATTTCAATAATTCTGTTATTCTATTCAACAAATGAATATTTATTCTATTCAACACATGAATCTATACTTATTTCAACACATGACTAATCTCAACAAATGAGTACTGTCCACATGTGACTATTTTTGTTATTCAATATATTTTATAAAATTATGATTTCTATCGTTTAATTTCTAATCAGACTCCAACCGTAAGTTAGTAAGAGAGCGATTCCCTAAGTATTAACCCCGAAGGCCGAAACCAACATTAGGTCAACACCCAAGAAATCATTCATCTTATCTATTTTCAGCTAGTTTCTAATGTTATATATGATAAAGATGTAAATTTTATTGTTAAAATATTTCGTTCAACACATGACTAATCTCAACGAATGAGTAATGTCAACACAAGAATCTATATTTTATAATATTCTTTACTTTCCCAATTGGAATGAGGCCCAATCAATTACCATATAATGTTAATTATATGGATTCCATACAACACATATATGTAATAGCAACGATATATAATCAACCATCATCCAAAGTGCACTACACAACTGCATAAGCATTAAATATAAATAATTAATGCTTACACAGTCTGTCGACTAATCGTTCGACATACAACTAAATAATTGGGATTAGTGTACGCCAAATATCATCCCAACACCCGTGTGGGGTTTCAATCCACGAACACTGAATATTATTTGTGCAGTTGGGCGACGTGTAAAATTTATCGTCCCAATCAATGTCCTTCAAATAGGTGTGCATAAACAAACCATCCGGTTTGTAAATGAATATTTATTTATCCATGTACACGTTAAAAATTATATTTTTAACGATAAAATATTTTATTTCAACACATGACTTTCTATTCAGCTCATTTATTAAATAAAATGATACCTTTATTTTTCTAACTTATTTTAGAAAATTTCGACGGCATAACGACACGATACTAGAAACGGGACAAGGCCTAGCCTTATCCCCAGTCTAATAATGGCCCATGCCATACACATACCAATCTAATCAATTCCATTTCACACACCAAACCAAATTCAAACCAATAATCTAATCAACTACACAACCAAACAAACAAGTCGTCCATGGTCTGTGGATGACGGGTGTCGGGTGCTGCTAAGCACCGTATGTATCCTAACATATAATTTAACTAGAAAACAAGGTTTTAAAGTGAGAAGTTCTCACAGAGGGTTCCACTCCTCCATGCGTTATTCCTCAGCGTTTCAGTTTTGTGTTTGCTTTCCACCAGTTACATCACACAATGTCTCACGCTGTTCATGATAAAAATTATATTCTTATCGCTTCATTTCAATAAATAAAAATCATATTTTATTTCTACTTCCAATATTTTTACAACGCTTCCTTCTATATAAAAAATTATATTTTTAGTTTTTCTACATAATAAAAATTATATTTTTATATCTCCTACATAATAAAGATCGAATTTTTATTATCTCTACTATAAGTTAAAAATCGAATTTTTATTCTTTCTAAAATATAAAAATCATATTTTTATAAATAAAAATATATTTTTACACTCTTATAATGATGTTTACATTATAAAAATCCAATCTTTATAATAAAAATCTCGCCTATACTATGATAAAAATCTAATCTTTATTTCTAAAAATCGAATCTTTATATTTTGTACTTCATAATAAAAAATGTTTTTCTTATCACAAAAATCCTACTTTTCTTCATATATAAAAATTCTATTTTATATCATTGAAGATCCCAACCTTTATAAACTTAAAATCATAGTTTTTAAACCATAAAAATCATATCTTTGTGTCACTACTACATATAAAATCTAGTATTTTTCCCTCATTTATACATATAAAAATCGATCATATTACATTAAATAAAATATAAATTAAAACTCATGGATTTTTAAATGAAGGAGGGCTGTTTGGGGTTCTTCGCGGTGGCGCAGTGGGGGCATGTGGTGTCAAGGAGGTAACGGTTGGGGGGGTCAGGCGGCTGCTCAGGTTAGTGGCAGCGGACTTCGAAGGGAGCGGCGGCTTTGGGTTACAAGCGGCAACGGTTTTCAGAAGGGAGAAGAGGAAGAGGTCGCGCGAGGGGGAGGCGATGGAGGAAGGGAAGGGCTGGGGGGAGACGGATTCCGATCTTCAGTGGGAAGGGGGCGGCGCGCGATTTCCGCCGATTCTCCATTTTTTTCTTTTGACTGTTGTAATGAACCGGGGGGGGATGGGGTTTAAAGGAAAGTATATATAATAATATATATTTTATTTTATTTTAATTTTAAAAAGTAACTTTTTCATTTGACCTCGAAACGAGACCCACCGCCTTTCGTCCCTAGCTAATTACCCTCATTACGAACACAATGGGATATGTATCGTAGGCTGATTCGACCATTTCGATCAGTTTTCGTCAAAATCAAAATATAACTCTATATATTGAATTTGAACACGCATTTCAATTTCTTGGGGTCACATACTAACTCGAAAAATTCCAGGAAAATATTTTCTAGCTTCGTATTGACGATACGGTCCAAACAAAACTAATTTCGTCGAATTCTGTGACCGATGGAAAAATGGCTATTTTCCAGTCGATTAAAATCAACTGAAACTGGTCAAACGCGTTTTCCTTTGCCACGCTCACATATTGATTCGAAAAATTACGAATTTTGAAACCCAGGAATAACTTGACATCACCGATCCAACAAAAGTGGTTTCGTCGAAAACCGAGGTCGTTTGCAAAATGGCTATTTTTAAGGGCCGAAATTCCATAGCGACTATTCTGAAATTTCAACTGGACATATCTTTTGATTCCCGCTATGAATTTTGATTTCTCAGATTCGGTGGAAAGATATTCTCAAATAGATTCTAATATTTTTGGTTTCACTAAAATCCGGTTTATTTTGCACCCGATACAATCGTTTGAATTTTGAAATCGAATTATCGAACTATCGTGCCATTTTCAATTCCTTTTATAATTATAAATAAAATATTTATATTCTAACGACGATCTATATAAATATATACATTCTAATTCCATTCTAAATAAATTTTCGTCATTATTATTCAAAATAAATCATTTTAAATGTTCAAACTTCATTAAAATCGCCAAAATAAAATTTTTAAATTGGCTCGCATTTCCGGGTTATTACAATCTCTCCCACTTAAAACTTTTCGTGCCCAAAAAGGAACGAATCCGAAAGTTGTTTAACTAATCAGCTCGGCTTCCATTATTTTCCCTACGGCTTAAGTTCTTCAACATTTCAGTTTCTAAGAACTTTTCAAATTTTTCAAAAATATGGTTAACACCCTAAATTTTCGATAAATTTCGCCGTAACCTCCCCTGCATAAGGGACTTCGGGATATTTCATATAGCCTCCCATGGCCTTCTTCAATCCAAAAGAAAAAGAAAAAGCCAAGCGGCTAGCCAATCGGCTCATAAAATCATCATCACCCAAACAAAACAGTAAATTGTGGTGAACATGTACCTATTTGTGGGGCAAACAATTTTATTCTTCTGCTCTAGCCTCCTTGCTATGACCTGTTCAATGAAAGTACATGTATATACAAACAAATGCGACTAATTTTCAATGCACTCTATGTTTGGTTCAATTTGGATAAAGTTTCAACATTTAATTAATCAAACAATAATCAAACAACACAATCAGCAATCAATTAGTGAATTATCATTTCAAACTCATAATTTTGATATATATACAAAAGTCACATTTTTGATGCCAATTCACAACAATGTATTCTAGCTATATTTTGGTTCTCACACCAGCCTAATGGAAATATATAGAAATCCCACTTTCGAAGCTCGAACATAAATGCTGATGATGTTTCGAACCACCATCAGAACATCTCCGGGCTACTAGAGTGCGGTTCTATATCTATCCAGTATATTAAACTTCAAATATACGTTCATGACGCGTATATGCAAAATCTTTATATACTCGATTGTCCAAATTCAAAATAAATAAATATTCAAATACTTATAAAATGATTTAAATTTCAAAACAAAATTGGTTTTCAATTTTAAAAATATACTATTCACACTCGTTCTAGGATACTATTGATCCCATCTCTAACAAGTCATTCTAATTGGATATTACTAATCCAATATCTGATGAATTCTTTTGTTTGGTTCTAATGTGTCTTGTTCTCGAGCTCTGTAAACCATAGCTCTGATACCAAATTGACACGAACCGAACTTCCCCGGTAAGGAAAGCCTGGATTGCGTTAAAACAAGACAAATCAGAATGCAAACAGGAGAACATTTCATTGTTTGTCACATCAATTCCATCAGAATACAAGAATATACAGATTATGAATAAATATTACACATTTGACAAATATAAGAGATTACAATAAATTACATATAGCTAAAATAATACAAAACACAACTGAAAGTAATACACGGATACAGAGCTTTCCGAGCATCGTTCCAGCTGTAAATCAGGATCCTGTGAATATAAAATCTGCAAAACCAAAACTACTAGCTGCCCGTGTCGAAAATAAGGGCACCCATAGTTTGGGTTAAAAGAATAAACTCCAGGTCAGTCATGTGACTTGTGTGAGAACTAAAACAGTTATTTAAAACTTTACTTTAAAAAGAGTAATTCAAGGGACAACGCCGTATAACACGGAACAGGTTTCCACCCAAGAACACCAGTGCATAGAATAAACAATGAAATGGTTTTTCGAAAAATGAAGCTATTATAAGACCCAGGTCCCATCACACAATGCAACGGAAGCCGGAGGATAGGGTTTTCCCTTATAATAGCCAAAAATGCTTGGTACGTTTAAAACAAATCATTTGATACTATTATAAGTGTATAGTGTTAAAACAACTTCAATCATAAATATCAATCATAGACGGCATAGTATCCCATGCTACTATGTCGCCATACTATGCTCTACAAATAAAACCGAAATATCTCGTATTGGAAATTGGATTGCCTTCATGAGTCGAGGAAAGGGGCAAGCTCCTCTCCACTTCGAGACACTATAGCAAATGCCTCAGGACTACGCACTCTCGGTAACCCTTGGATCTTCAAGGCCGGTCCACACTTACGTTAGTGGATTAGTATTCCTGAACACACGTTTTCCGGTCCTAATGGACCTAAAATCTAGGCATCTCATTCCAACAACCACATAGGTAAAAATAATATAAATGTCAGCCAGTTTAAACACTGACACTACCTCTAGCTAGAAAGAAACGTCGTGCTCTCCCTGCAGTCCTTATCCCGTTTTTGACTCATACCGAGGTGTGAGGCTCGCGAATCCATGCTATACACAAAGCTATGCCGCATAGGCCGTGCTTTGATCATCAACCACAAGACTTTGATTTTCAACAGAAGCCTTGACCAATTTCCACTTAGGCATGCCACACAGGCAATTCACTTCATGCGATTGATGTCCATCGATATACAACCTCTGAGCTCGTACGTCTTAGAGAAGGGCGTTAAGCAAGAGAATAAATTCTCCGCCGCCAAACAGATGTATATTTAATAGAGATCAATCAGTACAAAATAAAATACAATGTCAGACACACATTCCATTTACATGTCCGTTCTGGGTCTGAACGAAACCGGAGGCACTTTCCTCGCATATCCATCGATCTCCAAGTACGTCTGGACGATCACCAAATGATTCCCTCCTCTTGGGTGTATAGCCCAATCAACATCCTCAGTAATCACCCAAACGATGTGAAGACTTCCGGTCTTCAACCATCGTCTTCATCTTCGACTTATCGTCGAATCGGTTATTCAGAACGGGTATAAACCCGGCCTTTCTGAATAACCCGCGTATATAATAAACAAATGTTACACAAACACAACATACGCCTCATTCCAATTCGTCAGTAACTAACCGTAAATTAGCAAGAGAACAATTCCCCAAATATTAACCCCGAAGGCCGAAACCAACATCAGATCAATACCCAGGAAACCATTCATCTTAGCTAACCTACAGCTAGTTTCTAAATTTCATATTCTTAGGGAAAGGTTCCCATTAATTTTATCAAAGATAAATTCTTTAAAATTTATTCTTTAATCTTCCTTTGTATGTCATTTCAAACCATGTTAAGGTTTTCCAAACTAGTCGGGATTAGCGAACCACACCGAAGTTATTATTTACTTTATTTCCCAATCCCAAACTATTCATCCCATGAAGCAAAACTGGTAATACTCCATATCTAACACCACGGTGTTATCGGTAAAATTAATTACCATTTCACGTTCAAATCTAATTAAAGATTTAGCTATCGCTTTGGAGCAAAACTGGTGATACTCCATTCTCGCTCACTTTACAAATTTGATAATTTAAATTATCACTTTTCATTTCAATCTAATTACAGATTCATTAAAACTCCTTTTACTGGGTTAAAGAACTAATGTCATTCAAAACACAGTTCACGATAAGCCCAAATCACATTCTATTTATTATCGGGTTAAAGAACAAGTGTTATTTAAAACACCGTTCACGATAAACCCACAAATCAATTCTAATTCAATCCCAATTTAATATATTAGAAATTCTGGTTATTTAAAACCCATTTCAAATCCAATTTATTTATTTAAAAATAATTGGGTTTTAATTTTAATTCAAAACTAGTTCATTTCGATAAAAATCTATTTTTACCTTTACAAATGTGGGAATTTTCATCCCAGTTCTTCACAAATCGTTTCTTATGATTTTACAAAAATTATTGATATTTTTGATAATTTTATCAAGGCCCATACAGTCGATTTCCAACAACGGCCATCGAACTGCACTTACAACGTCCTTTTCTGAAATTGATTTGGACGTATCTCTAAATCCAACCGTTAGATTTCAAATTTCTAATATTCATTGGAAAGCTCTTTTCGATACGAACCCAACGGTTCCGGTTTTAGGAGAATCCGATGGTCGAATCTCCCGTAATGTCCGTTCGAAGTCAATGGTCGAAATTAACGAACTGCCGCGGCGCGACGCGTTCTATTCAGGCCATTATATTATATATATAATTCGTTGATTTCCTTTTTAAAACGAAATTTATAAATTGTTTCAAATTAGTTTCAAAAACAGTTTCACTTTCATTTCAAATTCAAATCAAAATTGAATTTTCCAATATAAATTCTTTTTACATTCATTCCTACTTGATTTCAATTCAAATCGATTTCAATTCAATTTCAGTTCATTATTAATTCGATTTGAATTCATTTCAATTTGAATTCATTTTGTATTCAATTCAATTCGAATTCACTTTATATTCAATTCAATTCGAATTCACTTTATATCCAATTCAATTTTTTTTAATCTCTTTTCAATATTCATTATAAAAACGAATATAATCGATATAAATATCGTTCGCGTCAAAATAGCGCATCTCTAATCAACACGGCTTTATATATTTCAATAATTCTGTTATTCTATTCAACAAATGAATATTTATTCTATTCAACACATGAATCTATACTTCTTTCAACACATGACTAATCTCAACAAATGAGTATTGTCCACATGTGACTATTTTTGTTATTCAATATATTTTATTAAATTATGATTTCTATCATTTAATTTCTAATCAGACTCCAACCGTAAATTAGTAAGAGAGCAATTCCCTAAATATTAACCCCGAAGGCCGAAACCAACATCAGATCAACACCCAAGAAATCATTCATCTTATCTTTTTCCAGCTAGTTTCTAATTTTATATATGATAAAGATGTAAATTTTATTGTTAAAATATTTCGTTCAACACATGACTAATCTCAACGAATGACTACTGTCAACACATGAATCTATATTTTATAATATTCTTTACTTTCCCAATTGGAATGAGATCCAATCAATTATCATATAATGTTAATTATATGGATTCCATACAACACATATATGTAATAGCAACGATATATAATCAACCATCATCCAAAATGCACTACACAACTGCATAAGCATTAAATATAAATAATTAACGCTTACACAGTCTATCGACCAATCGATCGACATACAACTAAATAATTGGGATTAGTGTACGCCAAATATCATCCCAACACCCGTATGGGGTTTCAATCCACAAACACTGAATATTATTTGTGCAGTTGGGCGACGTGTAAAATTTATCGTCCCAATAAATGTCCTTCAAATAGGTGTACATAAACAAACCGTCCGGTTTGTAAATGAATATTTATTTATCCATGTACACGTTAAAAATTATATTTTTAACGATAAAATATTTTATTTCAACACATGACTTTCTATTCATCTCATTTATTAAATAAAATGATATCTTTATTTTTCTAACTTATTTTAGAAAATTTCGACGGCATAACGGCATGATAATAGAAACGGGACAAGGCCTAGCCTTATCCTTGGTCTAATAATGGTCCACGCTATACACATACTAATCTAATCAATTCCATTTCACACACCAAACCAAATTCAAACCAATAATCTAATCAACTACACAACTAAACAAACAAGTCGTCCATGGTCTGTGGACGACGGGTGTCGGGTGATGCTAAGCACCGACTGCATCCAAGCATATAATTTAACTAGAAAACAAGGTTTTAAAGTGAGAAGTTCTCACAGAGGGTTCCACTCCTCCATGCGTTATTTCTGAGTGTTTCAGATTTGCGTTTGCTTTCCACCAGTATCATCACACAATGTCTCACGCTGTTCATGATAAAACTAATATTCTTGTCACTTCATTTCAATAAATAAAAATCATATTTTATTTCTACTTCCTATATTTTTACAACGCTTCCTTCTATATAAAAAATTTATATTTTTACTTTTTCTACATAATAAAAATTATATTTTTAGATCTCCTACATAAAAAAGATCGAATTTTTATTATCTCTACTATAAATTAAAAATCGAATTTTTATTCATTCTAAAATATAAAAATCATACTTTTATAAATAAAAATATAATCTTTTCACTCTTATAACGATGTTTACATAATAAAAATCCTATCTTTATAATAAAAATCTCGCCTATACTGTGATAAAAATCTAATCTTTATTTCTAAAAATCGAATCTTTATATTTTATACTTCATAATAAAAAAATCATTTTCTTATCACAAAAATCCTACTTTTCTTCATATATAAAAATTCTATTTTATGTCATTGAAGATCCCAACCTTTATAAACTAAAAATCATAGTTTTTAAACCATAAAAATCATATCTTTGTGTCACTACTACATATAAAAATCTAGTTTTTATCCCTTATTTATACATATAAAAATCGATCGTATTAGATTAAATAAAACATAAATAAAAACTCACGGATTTTCAAGCGGAGGAGGGCTGTTTGGGGTTCTTTGAGGTGGCGCAGTGGGGGTATGTGGTGTCAAGGAGGTAACGGTTGGGGGGGTCAGGCGGTTGCTCAGGGTAGTGGCGGTGGACTTCGAGGGGAGCGACGGCTTTGGGTTACAGGGGCAGCGGTTTTCTGAAGGGAGAAGAGGAAGAGGTCGCACGAGGGGGAGGCGATGGAGGAAGGGAAGGGCTGGGGGGAGACGGATTCCGATCGTCAGCGAGAACGGGGCGACGTGCGATTTCCGTCGATCCTCCATTTTTTTTCTTTTGACTGTTGTAATGAACGGGGAGGGGGGGTTAAAGGAAAGTATATATAATAATATATATTTTATTTTATTTTAATTTTAAAAAGTAATTTTTTCATTTGACCTTGAAACGAGACCCACCGCCTTTCGTCCTTAGCTAATTAACCCCATTTCGAACATAATGGGATATGTATCGTAGGCTGATTCGACCATTTCTATCAGTTTTCATCAAAATCAAAATATAACTCTATATATTGAATTTGAACGCGTTTTTCAATTTACCGGGGTCACATACTAACTCGAAAAATTCCAAAAAAAATATTTTCTAGCTTCGTATTGACGATACGGTCCTAACAAAACTAATTTCGTCGAATTCTAAGACCGTTGGAAAAATGGCCATTTTCCAGTCGATTAAAATCAACTGAAACTGGTCAAACGCGTTTTCCTTTTCCACGCTCACATATTGATTCGAAAAGTTACGAATTTTGAAACCTATCAATAACTTGACATCACCCATCCAACAAAAGTGGTTTTGTCGAAAACCGAGGTCGTTTGCAAAATGGCTATTTTTAAGGGCCGAAATTCTATAGTGACTATTCTGAAATTTCAACTGGACATATCTTTTGATTCCCGCTATGAAATTTCGATTTCTCGGATTCGTTGGATAGATATTCTCAAATAGATTCTAATATTTTTGGTTTCAATAAAATTCGGTTGTTTTTGCACCTGGTACATTCATTTGAATTTTGAAATCGAAATATCGAACTACCGTGCCATTTTCAATTTTTTTTCATAATTATAAATAAAATATTTATATTCTAACGACGATCTATATAAATAATATGTTCTAATTCCATTCTAAATAAATTTTTGTCGTTATTATTTTAAATAAATCATTTTAAATGTTCAAACTTCATTAAAATCGCCAAAATAAAATTTTTAAATTGGCTCACATTTCCAGGTTATTACATTCTTCTTCATCTTTATACTTTTGAAATCAAATCTACTGCTAATCTACTTTCGGAACAAAATCGACTCAGTTGATTCGTTGAAGAAATCAAACTGCATCACTTTTCTCAGCTGAATAAGTAAGTAATTGTTTATTTCTGTTGTTTTGTATATGTCGATTGCTGATGTTAATCCCCTCACCTTTATTCAGCTGAAGAAACTAAAGCGCAATTTCTATTTACTATTTACAAGACACGATTTCTGTTCGGTAGTCGTTGAACAAGTACTTGTTTATCCTTGCTATTTGTTGTTTCTCGATTTTTTCTGTTTTCTATATATCGATTGTTTTTGTTAGCTGAAGTAAGTAGTCATTCGCTGATTGATTTTATTGGCTATATAAAACTATTCGTACATATATAATCAGTGGTAGAATTTATTTTGTTTGACAACTTAAAATGATAAAGGTGTTTATCTTTTGATTTGAATCATTAATTATGTATTGAAATTTAGCAATATTTGAAAATTACTGATACATATAAACATATTTGTTGCTTTTTTAATCATATATATATATATATATATATATATATATATTCAGTGGGTTAATAACATTTAATATGAATCAACATATAGTGATGATGAAATTGTTCATACGTATATATTCTGTGGTACATGTTAATTTGTTTGATAGCTTGAAAAGGTAAAGGTTTTTATCTTTTGATTTAACATATATCTTTTCAAAACTGAATTTCAGATTTAACAATTTTTATATGTTTAGTAGAATATCTTATTTTATTTCATATTTAAAAAAGATAACTTCATCTATCTTTTCAAAAAAAAAAAAAAAACTGTTTTATGTTTGATATGTCTACTTAATTTCACAAGTTGACATTGTTTGTGTTTTATGTTACTATTTGTTAAACTATGTACACAAGTTTAGTCTAAACTTGTTTTATTTTATTTTATTTCATATTTAGAAAAGATAGTTGTATCTGTCTTTTCAAAACTGAACTTCCTTTAAAAAAGATAATTTTTTAATGAAAACTGTTTTATCTTTTTCTCAGAAAACCATTTTATTTTATGCTTTTTAACAGAAAAAAGATAAACAGTTTTATCTTTTTCTCAGGAAATCATAAAACTTATACTTATAGCAGAAAAAAGATAAATGGTTTTATCTTTTTCTCAGAAAACCATTTAATTTTATGCTTTTTAACAGAAAACCATTTAAATGATTTTATCTTTTAACTATAATTAAATATTTATGATCTGTCTTAAAATAGGTTAGAAGTCTCTTTGTTTCTTCAAGTGAAGCTTCGCCTTTAAATTTAGAATGAAACTTTTTTATCCTCTTTTGTATTCATTTTTTTCAAGATGATATTCCTTTGATTTCTGCTTATGCACTCGGTGTGTAGCATGATGCTTGATTTGAGGTTGTGCATATATTAGCAATTTTTTATTTGTGCACATAGGAAGCGATTTAAGAGAAGTAAAAGCATGTCTGAAGGTTTGGGCTCAGGCTATTGCTTTGGCTTTTGCATCAAGTGTTAGTGGATGATCATCACTAACATTACTTACTGGTGTGTTGGTGATTCACATGTGAAAAAGAAAGGCAACATTATTGCTGGCATTCTTTGAATGATTCATTCGGCAATCTTCTCCAACATTTGATAAATTCATATGCATTTTCATTCTATATGAATATATAAAAGAACTTACCTTTTATACAAAATAGCACCAGAAGTTGTCATCACAAATTGTATCTTTTAACTATAAGTGTAGACTCATACTAATCTGTATACATATATAGACACTTTCATAGTGTTTTTTGCTGCATTTTCTAATTTATGTATATGGTTTGATTTGAGTCCCACGTATATGGGTTCTGTTTTTTTTTATATTGGCACTTTATTCAATATGACATAGTAAAGATAATGCATTTGTTTCGTGCAGTTGTTTGTGTTTAACTATTATTTGGAATACGATGTTGTTAGTTCTGTTCAAACAGATAAATTGAATTTTTCTTATTCTTATGTTGTCTTTTTATGTGTTTTGATTATGTTGTTGTGTCTGATTCAAATGATACACACCTAATTTTCAATCCTAGTAGTTGAATAAAAAGATAAATGAGACGACCCGATTTCCCGTTCTCACGGAAACAAGGTTCTCTTTGGAATATAACACAGAAACATATAATAGCAGAACAGAATTAAATAAATACACCAGATAATGAACAATAGAATATACTGGATAAGAGTAATCATCAGAGTTACACAGTATATAGGATCTTACTTAGTACAAATACAGTTCGGCTATACATAAATGTCTACAGCGGAAATAAACAAAATATGTACAATAGGAGCTGAACAGCATAAAAGGAAATAAATGATAGAATCCATCTTCAGCTCCAGCTATCCAGAAAGAACCAGCTAAACCTGAATACAAGGCTGCCCGTGTGGAAAAAGGGGCACCCGAGTTTGAGAGTGAAACAAACTATGAGTCAGTCATGGGACTGGTATGAGAAATCCACTGAACACATATATGATTGGCCAATCACAGGACCACGCCACTTTCGTGGAACGGGTTTACTCCATTGGATTGCCAGTGCTTTAAAACAAATCTTTCTTTTAAACATCACTATGCTTTTTATAAAAATGAAGCCGTTATAAGACTCAGTTCCTATCACACAATGCAACACAAACCGGAGGATAGAGTTTTACCTTATAACAGCTAAAATATGCTTGATACGAATAAAACAAAGGCATTTGATATTATTGCTAGTGTTTATATGTTTTGAAAACAATTTCAAATCATAACTATCAATCATAGACGGCATGGGTACCATATATCATATCGCCATATATATATACAATCAAAACCGCACGATCACGTATTTGGAAATTGGATTTCCGTCATGAACCAAGGCAAAAGATAGTCCTTACCGAATTTGAGACAATCTAGCCCATGTCTCAGGCCCAGACTCAGGTGGGCCCTTGGATCGTCAGGGCCAGTCCACCGATGTGGATTATTATGCCTGAACACTACGTTTCTCTGCCCTTTGGGGCGTAAACGAGCCAACGAATGACTCCATCGGACCCGGATCGTCCGATCAAACCGAGGCGCCTCGCAACAGCAACAACCACATAGGTGAAAAGTATATAAATGTCAGGGCTGGTAGGTCACTGACACCACCCTAGCTAGAAAGAAACGCAGGCCCTCCCTGAGGTCCTTCTCCCGTTTTAGGTTCATATCGGGGTGTGAGGCTCGCGAATTCACGTTCACACAAAGCTACGCCACACAGGCGGTGCTTTGATCATCACCACAAAACTTTGCTTTTCAACAGAAGCCCTGATCACTGCATCTTAGCATGCCACACAAGCAATTCACGCCATGCGATTGATGTCCATCGATATACAACCTCTGGGCTCGTACGTCTCAGAGAAGGGCGTTAAGCAAAAGAATAAATTCTCCGCCGCCAAACAGATGTATATTTAACAGAGATCAATCAACACAGAATAAAATCCAATGTCGGACACACAGTCCATTTACAAGTCCGTTCTGGGTCTGAACGAAACCGGAGGCACTAAATACCTCGCAAACCCATCGATCTCCACGTACGTCTGGACGATCACCACTCATTATCCATATTTCGGGATGCCTCCCAATCAGGACCTCGGTTACCATCCAAACGAGGTGAAGATCTCCAGTCTTCGACCATCGTCTTCATCTTCGACTTTCAATCGTCGGTCAATTATTTGAAATGAGAATTAACTCGGCCTTCTCAAATAATTCACGTATATTTAGAATTTCAAATCAATTTATTTCAATGGTTAAATTATTCGACAACACCAATTGTGTTCTTTTAATGTAATTTTCACACCAAACACATTCAACCATCAAAAGCCTCATAAATCGAACAAATTCAGTTTATTTCTATCCCATATCGCTTATGATATTTTATAACTATTTATCGCTATTTTTATTTATTTTAAAATAGCCATTTTATTCAAAACGACGCTTCGGGCCATAAGGCGGCCGTGGCGCTGTTTTTCTTCAGATTTGATTTACACATATCTGAAATTCTAACCGTTGGTTCTTCACAAAATTTACATCATTAGAAAGGTCTTTTCCAAACGAATCCAACGGTTCCAGTTTCGGGAAAATCCGACGGTCGGATCTCCCGGTACAATCGTTTGAATTTTCGATTTCAAATTAAGAACTGCAGCGTCGTTATTCGATTTAATATATAATTATATTTATATATATATAAATATAATCGCTTCTGGCGCTGTTTTTCTTCAGATTTGAATTAAACATTCCAGAAAATCCAACCGTTGGATTTTTCAAGGTTGGTGCCGTTGGAAAGATAATTTCAAGGCGAACCCGACGGTTGAGGTTTCGGGAAAATCCAATGGTCGGATTCCCCGCACTAGTCGTTTGAAATCACGGTTTCAAAATACGAACTGCACGGCCTCGTTTCATTTTAATTTTATTTATATTTATATAAATATAGTTCATTCAATGATTTCCATATCGTTTCCACTTCAAATATTTTTCTAACACCTTAAAATTTTGGAAAATTTCGCCATAACCTCCCCTGCACCGGGAGCATCGGGAAATCGCAAATAGCATTCCCGGTCCTTCTAATCTCAAAAAGAAAAAGAAAAAGCCAAGCGGCTAGCCAACAGGCTCATAAAATCATCACCCAAACAAAGCAGTAAATGTGTACCTATTTGTCGGGCACAAAATTTTATTCCTCTTCTCTAGCCCCTTTGCTATAACCTGTTCAATGAATATGCATGTACATATATATACAGTTCTTATCATTTATCATTTTCTATTCAACTTCATATTTGATTTCGATTTGGTTTAAAAACACCATTCATTCTAATGTTACATAAATAGGTGCAAATCATTCCATTAGCTAATTAATGAATATTTCAACTGATATATGTTTATTTTGAACAAGTGGCTATTTTTAACACTCCACGCTTCAACGATTTATGCATACAATAAAAATGTGATTTTTATTGTAAAACAATTCATTTCAAAACACTATTTTTCTATATAGTTCATATAGGTGATAAAAAATAGGATTTTTATCCTAAAACAATTTCTTTTAAAACGAGATTATTTTACACAGTTCATATAGTCGATAAAAGGTGATTTTTATTATCAAACAATTTATTTCAAAATAGGAATACCATTCAACACATGAATTTCTAATCAACAAATGAATATCAATTCAACACATGAATGTTTTCTATTCAATGAATGAATATAGTTTAAGCATATGAAAATAATTCAAACACACGAATATTATTCAAAATTTCGGCAGCATAACGGCAGGGTAGTTAAACCGGGACCGTCCCTAGTACGACTCCTCGCTCTACCTTAAAACCTCGCGGTTTTTGACAATGGGGATCATGCATCTAGTTCGCACGCAGGCGGCATGTATATATTTATTTCATTTCCACAAACTAATCCTATGTGGTTTCAACCAAATATTTTCCAATCACAAGCGGGTATTTTTCAACCACAATCAAATCAATATCAACCACAAACAATCCCAAACAACCATTCACTATCAATCAATTTTCACAACAATTTCAACCAATAAATATCGTCCATGGTTTGTGGACGAGGGGCGTATATATATATATATATATATATATATATATATATATATATATATTTATATATAGCAATTCACTTTTATTTTCACACAAATATATATAGTTTTAAATCAAAAATCTCACCAATAGCTATCCAACTTCACGACACTTCCTTTATAGAAATCTTCGCCAACCTCGCCTTTTTGTCGCTTTCGCCCGTATTCTCTACATATGTAAAAATCAAATTTTTACGATGTTATTCAATATATAAAAATTGAATTTTTACTACGCTATTCAATATATAAAAATATGATTTTTACTTCGACTTTCAATATATAAAAATCTGATTTTTCTTTTTAAAGTTCAAATCTTTTTCCATTCTAAAGCTCAAACCTTTTTCTCTTTGAAGTTAAAACCTTTTTGTTTTTAAAGTTTAAACCTTTTTCTTTTTAAAGTTTAAACCTTTTTCTAAAAATCAGTTTTTATATGCTTTTGAAAATCAGTTTTTATTTCCTTTAAAAATCAGTTTTTATTTCCTTTTAAAATCAGTATTTACTTTGTATAAAAATCAGTTTTAACATCCTTTTAAAATCAGTATTTACTTTATATAAAAATCAGTTTTAACATCCCTTTAAAATCAGTTTTTACTTTATATAAAAATCAGTTTTAACATCCTTTTAAAATCAGTATTTACTTTATATAAAATCAGTTTTTACTTTATATAAAAATCAGTTTTTCAGAATTTAAAAATAAAAATAAAATAAAAACACTTACATTGCTCTGCGAAGAAGGGGGGGAAAAGAAGGCGTCGGCGGCAGGAGGCGGAGCAGGCGAAGCGAAGGTTGGAGCGAGGCACGGCGGCTTGGGTCTGGTGGCGTCTCGATGCTTTGGGGGGGCTCGCGATTGGTTCAGGGGGAGGAGGGAAGCTCGACGGGGGAAGACGATCAGAGGGGCGAGGAGCGGGGCACGGCGGTCTTTGGTGGTGGCGTCGCCGTCGTTAGTTTTAGGGTTTTCCTTTTTTTTTTATTTCGAATCGACAGAAAGAAAGTGAGGAGAGAGAGAGAGAAAAAGGGTTTATATATATATTTATTTTTATTAAATTTCTATTTAAAAGTTGACTTTTTATTCGAAGTTGAAATGGGACCCACCGACTGTCATCCCTAGCGTTTTACCCCCATTCTGAACACAATGGGATATGTATCGTAAGCTGATTCGATTGTTTCGAATAGTTTCCGTTGAATTTACATTTAAATCCTTATGTTGAATTTTAAACGTACATTTCAAATTACAGGGGTCACATACTAACTAGAAAAATTCCAGAAAAATATTTTCTAGCCTCGTATTGACGATACGGTCCTAACAAAACTAGTTTCGTCGAATTCTGAGACCGTTTGAAAAATGGCCAATTTCCAGTCGATTAAAATCAACTTAAACCGGTCAAACGCGTTTTCCTTTGCCACGCTCACATATTGGTTCAAAAAATTATGAAATTTGAAACCTAGCAATAACTTGACATCACGAATCCAACAAAAGTGGTTTCGTCGAAATCCGAGGTCGTATGCAAAATGTCCATTTTTAAGGGCCTGAATTCCATAGCGACTATTCAGAATTTTCAACTGGACATATCTTTTGATTCCCGCTATCAAATTTCGATTCGTCAGATTCGTTGGAAAGATATCATCAATTAGATCCTAATGTTTTTGGTTTCACTAAAATCCGGATTGTTTTGCACCCGGTACAGTCCGACAAAGTTTGAATTCAATTTTTGAAACTGCCACGCCATTTCAGGCCTTGTTTATAATTATAATTAGTTATATTTGTTTTCAATTGTCGATTCAAACTCAGTTTTCATCGCCATTATTTAAAATATTTATTTTAAATATTTAAAATCCATTATTTTAGCCAATTTAAAAATTTTAAATTGGTTCAGATTTTCTGGGTCGTTACAATAAAACAGTGTTTTTTTAAAGTTTTACTTAATCAACATATAAGTTATATAATTTTCTGAGAAAAAGATAAAACCGTTTATCTTTTTTCTGTTAAAAATGGCGCCCTGAAGTGTTTAATTGCCATGGAATTTAGTCCTTAAAAGAATAAAAAATGTTAATAATATAAAAGTGTTATTTTATTTTAAAACAAAAGTGTAGTCTATACAATGAAGCTGCTGATATGCATTAGTTGTATAATACAACAGAACATAAAAAAGATACATACATTTATCTTTTCAGCGACATTTGCTATTTATACATCTATATTTCTCACCACTCTTATCATATACAACAGGTATCATGGCACCCCTTTATGACTTTATGAAACAACAAGTGAAAATAGTAAATTAACAGAAGAATTGTAATCATTTTTAGCTCTAAAAAGTAGATGCAATTATCTTTTTTAAATCTGAAATAAAATAAGATATTTGATTTAACTTATCTTTTACTAAAAGATAGAAGCAATTATCCTTTTTAAATTTGAAATAAAATAAGATAATCTACTAAACATCTAAAAATTGTTAATTACAAAAATTCAATGTTGTAATCAAAAGTTAATTTTTATCATTAACATTGCATATTGCAACTAACAATTAACACACACACACACACACACACAGATATATATATATATATTCGACTATCTTTTTTAAATCTGAAGTTCAGTTTTGAAAAGATAGAAGCAACTATCTTTTTAAAACCTGAATAATATATAGTCAGTGGCCATTTGCTCATCAAACCAAACAAAAATGTAATAAACTGTCTAAGCAATTTTTAACAGGGAAAAGATAAATAGTTTTATCTTTTTCTCAGAAAACAGAAGAAAGACAAATATTTCTATTTTTATCTCAGAAAATCATTCAATCAACCTCATTACTATTGGACAATATATTTCTTACGTCACTTGGCGAATAGACAGTTGGCATTTCTCAGTTTTTACTAGTCATCCTTCCAATAAATTAAAACTACCCAAACAATGCTATCGCCTGGATATTTGTTTATCAACAAAGCACATATTAGATAAACTTTCTAAACCAAAGAATAGCAGGTCATATTCCCATCATGCAATTTGTGTATATGCTAAACAGTCCAAACAATGGCATAGCATGTCATATGTTTACCTTTTACTTGCATGTATATATATACACACACATATATTTTTAAACTGTCAAAACTAATGCATAACAGGTAAGGTTTTTACTAAACACACATATTTTGGATATATCAAACTGTCTAAGCACATATGTATATAACATATTATGTGCTTACTAAACAAACACATTTTATATATGTAAGCATATCATCTAACCAACCTCATTACTACTGGACTATTCATTTCATAAATTCCATGGCAATTAAACACTTTAGGGTGCCATTTTGAATAGAAAAAAATAAACGGTTTTATCTTTTTCCCAGGAAATCATATAACTTGTACTTTTAACAGTAAAAAGATAAATGGTTTTATCTTTTTATCAGAAAACTATTTAATTTTATGCTTTTTAACAGAAACCCATAAAGTCTATATATATACAACCTTGAAAAAGATAATTGTAGTATAACCAATCGTCAGCACAACAACACTGTGCGATTCCTATTAGGATCCGTTTGTATAATGTTGTTAATAGTTTAAAGTAGTATAAGTTATATATTTATCAAATTAATCATTAAATTTTCAACATCAGCCATTATTAAATCATCAATAAATTCATGTAAAAGCATATAACCTGATACATGCAATCGCCTGACAATAACATGACTAAAAATCGAACAACTGATTTGTTTGAAGCGTGAGATGTTATTGACCTAAAACTAAACTATACTCCAATTCATTTGAAGCATGATATATTGCGGCTATAGAAATAAAATTGAATCGTTCAATCGATTCATTTAGTTCACGATTCAATTTTGAAAATTGCCTATTTGACGAAGATCGACTAGCGCAAACGAAGATGCGAAATAACAGCCGCGTCATTTTTTGTCCTTGAAAATTATTATTTCAAAGTCGTATCCTTTAAACTAATTGGGCTGCAATCAGAAGCCCTTTACGCAAATTTCCACTTTTGATTATATATTATGTATGTGGAACGTGAGATGAAAGCGTTCTGCTATATGATTATTATATTGTGATTGATAGACATTATTATAATATCAAAAGAGTTTAGATATAAAGATCGTTGTTTCTTTCAAAATGATTTTGAAAGTTAAATCAAGTGTTTTGGATTCTCATAAGGGAAAAACCCGTTCCGTGTTATACGGCATGGTCTTATGAGATATCGTTTATTTTCTCAAACTGTTTTAAATTGTTTACTCACACCAGTCCCATGACTGGCCCAGGGTTTATTTTGTTTTGTTTTCCCTAAACTCTTGGATACCCAATTTTGTACGGACACTCAAGTAGTCAGAATTTACAGATGCACAAGGAGCTGGAGCAAGAGGCTTCAGCAGCGTTTTTATAGCTATTGCTTATTTCAATTGTGATGTAAGTGTTATACTCGAATAATGGTATTGTATACAGATACTATTTTATTTCAAAGTTATGTTATGAAATATATTTATTCATTCCGCTATGAGATTTATGTTTACTTTGATGTTGCGATCTTCTTCTTCTATCCTAATTTTCTATCTTATCTATCCCCACCCTCTAACTTCTTTCACTAACTATTTGGTATTTACGATGCTTGAATAGTCGACATTGAGTTTATGTCGGTTACTCAGGATTGCAAAACCCTTGGGTTGTTACAAAACCAAATAATCTTCGTGCGTCGTGCTTCATCGGCTCGTTCAACAAACTTTTCTTCCCATTTAGGTGTAAGTTTTGTTTTAAGACTTTGTGTTGTATCTCTTCATTGACAAAAGTAATCTACTGATCAAAAGAAGGCACGAGCAACCAATGCTTTCACGGGTAATGACCGAGCCCCTTTCAATACACCATTAAAGCTCTCTGAAGCATTCGTGGTCATTACATGAAATCGACTACCATCATCTTTGCAAAGAGCCTAGTTTTCCTTTTTTTCCACCTAAACTTTTTTCAATCCAAATATTCGCCTTTTCGCTAACGTTCTTTATTTCATCACGATTTTTTTGGTATTTGACTACCTCTGAAGCACAAGCTGCAGCATAAAAAAGCCCAGACAGTCTTTTGTCTTTAAAACCAGCTGCTTGAATGTAGCTTTGAGATGTGTTGCACAAAAACGATGCTTTTGAGGTAAACACCACCATGCTTCCAGCGCCATCGGTATGTCTTTCATTATGTCTGAAATAAAAGTAATTCGACGAACACATGCAAGAAAAAAAACCAACCCCAACAGTCTGTAGATTCTGACTCGACAATCGCATAAGACGAAGGATATTAATGGTCATCCGCGTCAATAGCGGTAGCTACTAGCAATGTTCTTTTGTATTTTCCATATAAATGTGTGCCATCAATACACAACAATGGACGACAATGTGCAAATCCTTCAATACACAGTCCGAATGCCCAAAAAGCACGTTCAAACACTCCAACATCGTCCGTAACAACATGCCCTATGCTTCTCGGATTCGTTCTTGCAATTTCTGTGAAATATTGCCTTAGGGTGCCATACGATTCCACTTAGTCTCCATATATTGTTTCGAGGGCCTTACTCAACGCTCTCCACACTTTCATATAACTAATTTTCACAAACAATTGTTCCTTCACTAAAACTTGTACAGTACCAGTGGTTATATTCAAATCAGATTTTACGAATGACAAGATTTTCGAAATCAGAAATGAAAACGTTGCCTGCTTGTGTTTTGCGTTAACCGTTGGATTCACGCATTTGTGATCACTTGGATATTTTATTACAATCCATCACTTTTGATCAACATTACATATAGCAGTATATTTGGTTTTATTGAACTTAATAAGTTTGAAGGAAACAGCATGAAGAATTGACCATTCACTTAATTGTTGTTTCAATTTCTCTTTAGTTTCGAAAACCTTACCGACTTTGAAGCTGAATTAGACACTTAATGTTGAAATTATCTCATTTTTAAATTGGATATCTTCGACATTTTAGTTCGACAATAGTTGGGTCATACATAAGACATCCTCAAGGGGAACTTCCATTTTATTCTCATCACTATCTTCAGCATATCTACCATCCAAATAATCATAATCAAAGTCTGATGGTTTTATTTACCTGCATGACCCTATCTAGGATTGGTAATCTCTGGCATGCCCACTACATCAATACTATTTAAAGGGGAATCCTCATAGTGTACTGCCTAATTTGCTACAATGCCCTCGTTAAGTTTGTGTATTTGATTCTGTACCAATGTCGTTGTTTTGAACACTAAAGATTCAAATAAAATAACCGTGAGAACTAAATGTATTACTTCACATACAAAAACAACGAATTAACTGTAAATATATTTCACATGCCTCTGACTTAAATGTTGTAACTCAGTTTGGGAAACCATTGTTTAGTATATGCATGAAATCATAGTTAAATATTCATATATAGGTACTCTTGCTGAAGCCATTTATGAAACTAGAGTTATTATATATAAGCTTGGGAAACTTGGGATATTTTATATATAATTTAACTTATTAGAGAATGGTTGGTTGGAACATATATTATTGGATAGGATTGTAAAACATACCCACATATTCTGTCAACATGAGACCATCTAGCTTGTGAAGTTTTAAATAGCACTGTTATGTTAAGTATTGAAGTGATGAGGTCTTACTTCATAGTGAAACCAGAATGGCAACAAGTCTCATTTCCTATTTAATGTTGCAAACCAAGAAAGGGTTATACATTTAAATTAATTGGTCCGATTATTCCTATAAAACATGAATGATCCTGTTTTAATCGAATCTGCGATCATTTGAAGCATATGTAGCAAATTTCACAGAAAAACTTAGACAAATTAAATATGTGATTCACTTCATGCTAGGAATAGGATATGTTCAGAGAGACCATTAGTATATAATATAAAAGACAGAGAAACATGAGAGAGTTAAAGTGTTGCTTAAATTCCTTTGAAACATAAAGGATACGTATATTTACAAGAGACTTATGCGGGGAAAAAACTTCAAAATTTTTGAAATCAAACTTTGCTGAATTTGTACGTGTCCTGACCGTAATTTGTTTGTCCAGTTTGGTGAAGTTTCAGTGTCGTTCTTTTTCAGTGTCTATCGGTTGTTGTCTCTGTTTTTGCGCCACTGAAGGTTAGTTCAACTCACATCAGACTAATATTTTCTTGAAAGTGAAATAACTGTATTTGAAATGTTAGCACTCTATATGCAAATATGACACACCGACGCACACATGAATTAAAATGATATTATGTTAACTTGATGATTGATATTATTCTATGCTTATTTAATTGCTGAAATTCACGCTGCAAGCTCCTTGTGTCTTAGAAAATCATTGTGGGTTGAATTGATAGATACCTGAATCATTGTATATATTTAGGAACAAAACCGAATCAATTTGGGATGCGGGTTGAAATGATATACACCCGAGATTTGAAATTTGACGGATTGAAATGATATACATCCTTACTACTTGACCTAGGTAGAAAAATTATTATATGGACAACGTTGGTCCATTATTTGAAATTGTTCTAAAGGTTATAAAATATTTTAACTTATAAATTATTTTGGATTTAAGATTTCATTATGCTTTTGGTAAATTTAATAAAAGTTAAAAATATCTATATGTATTTTAAGAAGTTATCAAACTAATTTTATTCAAATCTAGAGTTTTGTCTAAAAGTAAATTTTTCAAGAGATTTTAAAAATAATAAGGTTATAAGATTTTAAGTAATTTAACAAATATTTTATCTAACAAATTTTAATTTAGTATACATATGTTTCTAAAATTATTTTAAATATTATATTTCCTATAAGTGATTTTATAAAGTGATTTATAAAATAATGATCATGGTGTGGAAAATGTAAACGATTGATTGTTAAAGGGACTGGAATCGACTATTGTCATACTCTCTGCCAATACCGAAAACCACTTTAACAATTGTGTATGCGGTGGAGTTCTAGAATGAAGTAGAATGATTTGGAGGCAATTACTGGATTTTAATAAAGAAAATGATAAGGGATTGCCTTGACCTTTGGGTCATAATTAAAATGACTAAGACAAGTGTCATACCCAGGCTAATTGAGTTAGCTACTCTTATCGGACATGCTTCTTCGAAACAATATCTATTACCTTGTGATTTGATTGGTGCGCACCCTTGAATTTTGAGTATTATTTGAGGTTGGCGGTAGTCGCGACTATGCTTACAACCAGCTTGGGTCCGCAATCCGGTAGAATCTTACCTTGAGTATTCATCGTGTGTCTTGTCACATTATTCTGATCGAAACCCCTACGATTTTGATTTGTATCATACCTATGGAGTGCCCTCTGATAGCCACTTGTTACGTGGACTTTATGGTATCTGTATAGACTATGATATTATAAAGGGTGTAAGGGTAATAATGGTAATCCCACTTACGCTAATTTGATATTTTACTTTGCTGAATAGACACTTTTGTAATAGCGTATTATATTATATGATATCTACTTTAAAGGATCCTTAGAGAATGAATCCCAAACATTCTTTGAGTTACTTGTGCATTTCTATGACATTTCACTTGAGTTAATTTACTTATACAGCTTTTGGAGATTTATCTTGGAGCTAGAGATCATTTGGAGCTTTAGCCATCTAACGGTTTGTTTTTCAGTTCTATCTATGTAAGTCAGTTGTTGTTGTTTATGTTATCTTTAGTAGACATTTTATGTATTTGAAATTTCTGTTGTACTTGTCCTGGTGACTTGACACTATTTTTTTTTTATTTGGAGACTATGTGTTTGTAGTAGCTTCATGAACTACTATGTTTTATTTTATTTCCGCTGCGAGTTATTCTACTTTTTCTATGTATGCGGTTTTATGATATGATTTGTATTTACTCCAAATTATTAATAATCTATTGTTTTGAACCATTTAATTCTGACATGTGTGGATTATTGTCGATTTGAATAGTACAAAATAGTGGGTTATTACAGTTGGTATCAGAGCCAGGTTGAGGCAAAACCTTTGCCTATGGAGTAAAAACTCATTAGAGATAGGATAACAATATCCTAGAATTAGCACAAATCAGTCTCAGAGTCATTCTTGAGAGAGCGTTTTTTGAAAAAAAAAACTAATTTCAAAGTGATTTGAAATGATTTTAAAGTATTTTATGATACAAAGAATGGTTGAAATTTTGTAGTTTTCTGAAAGTTTCCTGCCTTCTTGTTTCGATCTTGTTGCTAGGTCTCTGTTGATTAGGATTTCTATTTAAAATAAATTGAATCTTATCTTTAGTTGTATTAAATCCATCTTTTAATCTTTCCAAATGAGTAACCGCAGGAATACTAAAGGTAGAGGTCGTGGGGATGCTCCAGTTCAGCCAGCCGCACCAGCTCCAGTTCAGCCTGTCAGATTCACTAAGCTCAGTAAGGAGTACATCCATCTTGGAGGCACCAAGTTTTCCCGTTCAAGGGGCATTTTTGGAGCCCAACAATGGCTAAGTGACCTAGAGAGGATATTTTCTGGTTTGGAGATTACAGATGCTCAAAAGCATCAGTTAGCTTCGTGGCAGTTGAAAGAACGTGCTCGACATTGGTGGGATTCGATTACTGCTCAGATGGATGAGACCGGTACTTCTTAGGCTCAGTTTTGGTACACATCATTAGCTAATCTTAGTATTTAAGTCATCCTTTTTTTTTGAAACTAGCTCTAATCCTAAATTCTTTGTCAGGGAGGCTTTTATCGATAAGTGGATGCCCCAGACGGGTAAATCTAAGCTTTACCGCAAGTTCATGGATCTTCGCTAAGGTGATATGACTTTTGCTGAGTACGAGAGGAAATTTAATGAACTCTAGAGGTTTGGACCGAGCTTGATAGATACTCCTTTTAAGAAGAATGAAATGTTTATTCTTGGAGCATGCCCAGAGTTCTATGAGAGTCTAACGAATCATATTGAAAGACCTTTTAACAACCTGATGGATTATACTATTCGATTCAAGAATTCCCCTAATCTCACAGGAAAGCAAACTGCTTAGACATCTGTATCTCAGGGATGCTCGGATGGACCAAAGAAAAGGAAGTCTAATTTCCATCAGCAGCAGAAAAATTGGCAAAAGACTCAGGGAATTGGATTTTCAGCCCAGAAGAGACCAATAGATTTATCCCACATAACTTGTTTTAAGTGTCATCAAAAGGGACCGCATGCCAGCCATTGCCCAACTATGAGTAGTTCAGTTGCACCTCCTCCAGCATAGTTGGAACGGAATAACAATCTATGTTATCTCTGTCTTCAACCAGACCATCATAAGAAGGATTCTCCCTCGCAGCAGAAGGTAAAGACTTATGGATATTTGCTTTGACTTCTTCTACCCTCCTTCTGGCGCAGATACCCAGGGTACGCTTTTTAGTGCCTTTATTTTATTTTCTCATCCAGTACAAGTTTTGTTTGATACCGGTGCATCGCATAGCTTTATAACTATTGACTTATGTGATAAATTTGAATACCTCTTGAAACTTGAATATTCACTGGAGTCCTTATGTGTGTCTAATCCTATTGGTAGCCCATCCAATCTTAGTATGATCTATAAAGGAGTGACACTACTTTATCATAGACATTGTTTTATTGGAAATTTATATGTTCTCGGTTTTGATGCATTTGAAATTTTGCTTGGGGGTGATTGACTCAAGAAATATGATGTTGTTATCTCTTGTAAAGCTCGGACTGTTTGTTAGGTTGATGATATGGGAAATTATTTATTAATTGAATGTAAGATGCCTATAGATTATGCAGGCAGTTTCATTTTCTCACTCGACTCTTCGCCCAGTGATCTTAGTTCCACCCCTATAGTTCAGAATTTTTTGGATGTTTTTGGTGAAATCTCTTCTCTTCCTCCTAATCAGGAATTCGAATTCCGCATTGATTTTATTCCTGGATCCAAACCTGTACTTCTTCCTCCTCGTAGAATGGCGCCTAAGGAGAAAGCTGAATTAAAGAGGCAAATTAAGGATCTTTCCTTCAAGGCTTTAACCAGACCAAGTTTTTCTAAATGGGGTGCTGTGGTAGTGTTTATGACCAAATCCGATGGTTCGCTAAGGATGTGCGTGGATTATCGGGAGCTGAATAAGTTAACTTTGAAGAATAGATATCCTATACCTCGGATCAATGATATATTTGATCATCTCCATGGTGCTAAAGTGTTTTCTGAACTCGATCTTGCTATAGGTTGTCATCAGCTTAGAGTAGCTGAGGATAGTATTCCCAAAACCGCCTTTCGAACAGAAAATGGTTTCTACGAGTGGTTAATTATGCCTTTTGGCTTAACTTATGCTCATTCCTACTTTGTTGATCTCATGAACCGTGTTTTCCGTGATGTTGTCAATAAGTTTGTGTTGGTCTTTGTTGATTATCTTATGGTCTTTTCTAAGTTGAAGAAGGAGCATGCTGAGCATTTGAGTTTTGTTCTCAGAACCCTTAGAGATCACGTGTTAAAAGCCAAGTTTTCTAAGTGGCATTTTTAGACGGATGAAGTTCGATTCCTTAGTCATATTGTTTCAGAGAATGGAGTTTTTGTAGACCCAATTAAGATTGCTGCAATCAATGATTGGGGGAAGCCTAAGACCCCAACCGATATTCAATGCTTTCTCGGTCTTGCTGGCTATTATCGGAGGTTTATAGAGAACTTTGCTCGGATTTCTACACCTCTCACTGCTTTAGCCCGGAAGAATACCAAGTTTATTTGACAATTGTGAAGCTGCAATTAAGGAATTAAAGGAAAGGCTGACTTCTGCCCCTGTTCTTACTGTACCCAATGGAAGTGAAGGATTGATAGTTTATACTGATGTCAGTCGTGAAGATTTAGGAGTCATGGTTATGCAGAATGGAATGGTCATTGCTTATGCTAGTCGTCAGCTGAAAAAACATGAGCTAAATTATGCAGCTCATGATTCAGAATTTCTTGCTGTAGTGTTTGCTTTGATGTTATCGAGGCATCATCTTCTGGGAACCAAGTTTGAATTATTTACGAACAATCAATCTCCTAAGTATATATTTTTCTAGAAACATTTGAATCAAAGACAGTTCAAGTGGCTCGAGTTTCTTGCAGCCTATGGTTTAGACATTAATTATACACCTGGTAAAGCCAATGTCATCGTTGATGCTTTGAGTCGAAAGAAAGCGGTGTTGTATCAGATTGTGGTTACTTCTTCCCTGTTGGATCGCATAGTGGGCAAACAAGATGAAGACCCAATGCTTAAGATTATGAAGGGTAATGTTTATAGAAGACAAAGCAGTGATCACGAAATTATGGATGCTCAAGTTGACGAAAAAGAAATTCTACGGATCATGAATAGAATATGTGTTCCAAATGTTGATGGTTTGAGGCAGGAAGTACTTTAGGAAAATCACCAGTCAAAATTATCTATTCATCCAGGTGCTTCAAAGATGTATCAGAATATGAAGAGGCTGTATTGGTGGAGTGGTATGAAGCGAGATATTTCCTTATATGTTAGCAGATGTGCCACATGCCAGCAAGTGCAGGCTGATCATCAGAAGATAGCTGGTTTATTGCAACCTCTTGAGATTCCTAATTGGAAGTGGGATCAAGTTTCTATGGATTTTGTTGATGGTTTGCGTAAGACGAGAAAGGGAAATGAGAGCATATGGGTAATTGTTGATCGATTGACAAAGAAGACTCATTTTATTCCAGATAGAGCAAATCGTATAGCTTCGATTTTAGCTCAGATTTATATGCGGGAGATTGTTAGACTTCATGGCGTTCCAACTAGCATTGTGTGTGGCCGAGACCCCATATTCACCAGCAACTTTTGGAAAGCATTCAGAAAGCTTTAGGAACTCAGTTGAATCTTAGTACTACATATCATCCTCAATCTGATGGCCAAACGGAGAGGGTGAACCAGATTTTAGAAGATCTCCTTCGTGCATGTATTATTGGCTATGGAGGATCTTGGGAAGATCATCTCCATCTCGTTGAATTCACCCATAATAACACTTGTCAGGTAATTGTTTGATTTATTTTGTTGTTCTATAAGTGTCTTTCTTTATAATTCTATATTTTGAATCCAAATTCTTGAATTTAGGGTAGTATCAAGACATCCCCTTTCAGTGCTTTGTACGGGCGACTTGCAGATCTCCTTCGTATTGGATTGAGTCGGGTGGTCGTTTATTTCTTGGAACGGATATGATTTTTGAAGCATTGACGAAAGTCGAGGACATAAGAAACAAGATGAGAATTGCCCAAGATCGTTAGAAAAAGTATGCTGATAGGCGAAAGAGAAGGTTGCAGTTTGAAGTTGGCGATCCGGTTTTCCTTATGATTTCTCCACTGAAGAATATCATTCGTTTTGGTCAGGAGGGAAAGCTTGCTCCTAGATTTATTGGTCCTTTCCGTACATTGGAGAGAGTGGGTCTGTTGGCTTATCGTGCTGAGCTGCTTGAGAAACTTGCGGGGGTGCACAACGTGTTTCCTTGATTGTTCAGCCCCCTGGAGAATTTGGATATCGAGCTCAATCTGACTATCGAAAGAAGGTCACTTCGTATCGTAGATAGGGACACAAAGTAATTGAAAAGGAAATCAGTCGGTTTGGTTAAAGTGCAGTGGAGTGTTGATGATAGAGACTGCACTTAGGAGACGGAGGAGAGCATGAGTGCTTCAAATCCATAATTATTTATTCAAGGTACCCTTTGATTTGAATTTATCCCATCTTCTTGTAGTTTTCCATTCCTCTATCTTGTTCCTTTTTGGGATGAAAAGTTTTGAGTGGAGAGAGTGTAACATCCCGAAATTTTTAAACAATTTAAATCCCAATTTTAAATCAATTATTGTTTTGAAATTTAAAAGTTGTATATAATGACGGAAAAATTATATTTGGTATGCGTCCAATTGAAAGTGACAAACGATAAAGTTTCATCGGTCAATGTAGACTTCGATCGATGACGTTATTTCTACACTAATTAATCGGTTCATTATTTGAATTTAAAGTGCCCATATTGTGTATGACATTGTTAATTAGTATAATTGGGGCCGTAAATTGTATCTCTTAAAAAGATGAATAATAAATTTGAAAATGTGCATACACATGTTACTGAAGTATCGTCATAACCATGTATAACCAAAACAATTTCTTTTACAGTTGAGTTGTTCCTGTAGCATAATTATTGTACCACAAACATCTTCTTTTTTTTTATGCATGACCGTCTAATATGCACATGGTATCGTTTGAATTCAAATTTTTGAGCATCATGATTCTTAACGCTGTAATATCATTTGCCGAGATGCCTGAACCTACGCCGGTTATTGATCTGACCTGAACTCGTGAAGCCAAGCCAGTTTGATCATGTCCTAAAGAGTTGAACCCACATTTTGTTTAGTATATATACATGTATACACTTATCTTCTTTCAAACTGTAGCACCGTGAGGCCTTCGAATAAGTGGAACCAAGATTTAGTTTTGGCATGATGAACTAGTTTGGGAAACCATTGTTTAGTATATGCATGAAATCATGGTTTAATATTCATATATGGGTACTCTTCCTGAAGCCAGTTATGAAACCAGAGTTAGTATATATCCTCTTGGGAAACTTGGCATATTTTATATATAATTTAACTTGTTAGAGAATGGGTGGTTGGAACATATAATATTGGATAGGATTCTAAAACATACCCACACATTCTGTCTACATGAGACCATCTATAGATTGTGAAGTTTTAAATAGCACTATTATGTTAAGTATTGAAGTGACGAGGTCTTCCTTCACAGTGAAACCATAATGGCTACAAGTCTCATTACCTATTTAATGTCGCACAAACCAAAAAAGCGTTATATGTTTAAATTAACTGGTCTGACTATTCCTATAAAACATGAATGATTTTGTCTTAATCGAATCTGCGCTCATTTGAAGCATATGTAGCCAATTTCACGGAAAAACTTAGATAAAATAAATATGTGATTAATTTCATGCTAGGAATAGATATGTTCAGGGAGACCATTAGTATATAAAATAAAAGACAGAGAAACGTGAGAGAGTTAAAGTGTTGCTTAAATTCCTTTGAAACGTACAGGATATATATATTTACATGAGACTTATGCGAAAAAAAACCTTTAAATTTTTTGAAATCAAACTTTGCTAAACTTTTACGTGTCTTGACCAAATTTTTTTTCCAGTTCGGTGAAGTTTCGACGTCATTCTTTTTTAGCATCTATCAGTTGTTGTCTCTGTTTCTACGCCACCGAGGTGAGTTCAACTCACATTTGACTAATATTTTCTTGAAAGTGAAATGTTATTGAAATGTTAGCACCCTATATGCAAATATGACATACTGACGCACACATGAATTGAAATGATGCTATGTTAACTTGATGATTGGTATTGTTCAATGCTTATTTAATTGCTGAAATTCACACTACAAGTTCCCTGCAGCTTAGAAAATCATTGTGGGTTGAAATGATAGATACCCGAATCACCATATAGATTTAGGAACAAAAATGAATCGATTTGGGATGCAGGTTGAAATGATATACACCCGGGATTTGAAATTTGACGGATTGAAAATGATACACATCCGTACTACTTAACCTAGATAGAAAAATTATTATATGGACAACGTTGGTCTATTATTTTGAAATTGTTCTAAAGATTATAAAATATTTTAACTTATAAATTATTTTTGATTTAAGATTTCATTATGCCTTTGGTAAATTTGATAAAAGTTAAAATTATGTATATGTATTTTAAGTAGGTATCAAACTAATTTTATTCAATTCTAGAGTTTTGTCTTAAAGTAAATTTTTCAAGAGATTTTAAAAATAATAAGTTAATAAGTGTTTTCACCAAAAATGGTTCAAACACCGAAGGTACATGTTAGCCTACTTTGTGAACTAGGCTACACAAAGAGCAAACAACGAAAAAGCCACCAATCGGTTCGGATCGGAGGAAAGTAGCGCAGGAAGTGAGTAAAGATCAAAGACGCAGAAAGCACATCGGATCGGATCGGTGATACGTCAGCAATATTAAAGGATGACAAGTGGCCTCATCGGTTCGGAGCGGAGAAGTACGTCAGCAACAGAATATAGCCAGTGGTCTCATCGGATCGGAGGCATCCGATCCGAACCGCTTTCTCTGAGATTGTGACCGTTGCTACGCATGCTCCCTGAAGACTCGGACCAAGCATGACTATTTCTTCCACGATCTCCCACTAAATCAATGTGTTGTCATCATTTGGGAGCCTCCGAACCCGACTTGTATGGGATGGGTGCCACGCAATTCCGAACCGGAGCCGCTTCAAAGAGGGTTTTCACCTATAAATACACCATCTTGAGGCATTTAAAAGGATCTTTTAGCAAATTCTCAGTTCTAACTTCCTCCATAGCCGAATTTCATAGCTACATTCAGATCAAAATCATCTCTTAAAGTCTTTTTTTAGAGATTTGAGTGAGTTTATGCATTGTAATTGTGAAGTTGAGTGAGAATCATTGCTGTATTTGTATTCAAATCACCAATTAAAAGAAAACAAAGTGGGCATAGGCTCATTAACGCCGAACCACTATAAATTGCGTGTTCTTTGTTGTTTTTTGATTCTATTTCATTGAATTCATAGCTAATTTGGGTGTTAGAGCCAATTTTTGGTCTAACATTTTGGTGCTTTCACTGAGAACCTTTCGAATTCTTAGCCTTTTCGGGATTATCATTCTACTATTTGGACCTTCAAGTTCAAAAAAGTTAATCCCTTCTCTCTGACATCTTTCAATACTTGTTGACTAACCGTTGAAGAATCAAGTATTATGGCTAAGACCAAAGGAAAAGAAGTGCAAGGCGCTAGGGGAAATGATTCCAGAGAAGATCAGCAAGCTATCGTGTTAACAAGGTCACACGCACAAAGCTTTAGAGCAGATCACTCCAATCAGGAGGATCCGAATTGGATCGGAGGTGCCGATCCGAACTGGATGGAAGGCACCGATCCGATCCGATCTGATGAGGTCGGGGGCGCACACACTCTCCATCCAAACCGCCCCGACCAGGCTGCTATGAACCGATCCGATCCGAACCAGAATGAAGCTGGAACTTCTACTCGAGCTCCCTCTAACGCTCTGATTCTAGCCACGATGACCAATGTTCAACTTGATCCATCTGCACCCATTACTCAGGGAGATTTTTCATGTTTTCTTGACATGCTTCAGAGCACCAAAGAAGCATTGGAAGCTCAAAGGCGTGACAACCTTCGCATGCAGGAAAACATGATCACCATGGGTAGAGAACTACAGGAGCTCCGGAGGCAGAAGTCTCCTTCCTTGACACGCCGTCTTACTATAGATGATTCGTCTTCTTCAAAGGAGGAACGCCCTCGCGAGAGGAGGCCGCTTGAACGACCTCAGAACCTTGATCAATTGACTTTTGGATCTTTGAAATCCCGAGAAGACGCTACTTGTGCATTGGGCCCCGATGACCCGAGCCTACAACAGCCTATGTTGCTGCCCACGTCTTGTCCAGGGATCCTAATATTACCAACCCCACGCAGCAACAGCTTCTCCAACCTCTACCTCCTGAGATCGACCGGGAACACAGAGAGCAACGTAGAGCAGCTGCCGCCAGAAACAGGAGGTTATCCCCTGATCAGGAACCTAGGGGTAACCCGAACATCAGGTCAAGTGAGCCTGTGCAGACATTAACAAATGCCAATGTATGGGCAACGGTGCGCAAGATCATGTCCGAAAGCCGGCATTATACTAATGAAGACTGGGGCATTGATGGCGATTCAACTTGCCTTAGATGGACTGGTATTCAGGAAGAACGGACCCAGGGCAGCATCTGATGAGATATGCGTGGTTCATGAATGCGGCAGCAGCTTCAGACGCCGTAAAATGCAAAGCTTTTCCAATCTATCTTGAAGATGCAGCATTAATGTGGTTCACCCGACTCCCTCCTCGGTCGGTATCAAATTTCACAGAATTGGGCGAGCGTTTCATGAATCAGTTTCGACTGCATGTCCAAAAGTCCAAGACCGTCATAGAATTGTCACGAATTAAACAGGCCCCAGGAGAATCTTTGAAGTCATATCTGGATCGCTTCAACCTGACCGTCACCGAAGTTAGTGATCCCCATGAGCCCACAATCCTGATGGCCTTGATAGAAGGGGTAGATCCTGATACAGAGTTCGGGAATTACTTGGCTGGAAAACCCCCTCCTACTAGAGAATTGTTCTATGAAAAGGCTAATGTCCGTTTAAGGCGAGAAGAAGCTAAGGCAAATCGAAAGAGAAAGTACGAAGCGGCCTCGAAGGAGGGTGTCCAGAGTAACATCGCTGTGAAACAATCTGGTGATAGTTCAGGGAAGGTGGAAGTAAATGTTGGCAACCAGAGTGGTGGTAATAGCAATAGAAATGGGAACGACAATAGAAAGAATAGAAACCGAGAAAATAGCTCTAATAAAAAACCCAGATTCCAGACTTTTGAAAATTACACGCCGTTAAATGATACATTGGAGAACATTTATTTAGATACCTACAACATATTGCAGTACAAAAAACCACCACCCAGAGATTCTACTGAGAAAGAGATTGAAACAGGAAACTTTTGCTTGTTTCATGGTACACACGGTCATTCCACCAATGAGTGCCATCATTTGAGGGATATCGTCGAAAAATTGCTGCGAGAAGGGAAGTTGGATGAGTACACAGCCGCCCCAAGGGACAGGGGGCAAGGGGAACAAGCCCCGAACCAAGACCAGCCTGCTTCAAAACCCACAGCTCAGCAAAAAGGTAAGAGGATCGTCATTAACTCTATTATAGGCGGACCTCACTTAGTTGGTCGTAGTTTTAAAGCAATGGACCAGTATGTCAACGCCGCCAAGCAATTTGAAGTAGGAGAATGCAATAGCCTTGAAGACGTCACTCCAATAAAACAGCAAAAAACGATGTCAGATGATGTCGTATTCCGCAATAGAGATGATTTTGGAGTTCAATCTCCAACCGACGATCCATTGGTTATTACCACGACAATTGGCCCTGCCTTAGTTCATAAAGTGTTAGTGGACAACGGAAGCTCGGTTACTATCCTCTTCAAGAAAGCTTTCGAACAAATGAGGCTCGAAGCAAAAGACTTAAAGCCATGTCAAGGATGGATACGTGGCTTTAACGGAGTATCTACAACTCTGATGGGTTTTGTGGAATTACCAGTCACTCTAGGGTAGGGAGATCGCCAGAGAGTAAGGATCCTGCCATTTGTAGTTTTGGATTTGGAGTCACCTTACAATGCCTTCCTAGGCCGACCGACCCTTGCCGAATTTAGGGCATGTATTGCACCTTGGTGCTTGCTGCTAAATTCCTGACGGACTCAGGAGTTGGGACGATGAGGGGCGACCAAGCTACTTGACGAGCTTGTTACGTGGCAGAGTTAAAGATGTTAATGAAGGGGTTGAACATAGATGCTAAAGATGATTCTGCCCCTCCAAAGGAGGCCTCAGCATAGCAACGAAGGGGACCTGCCCCAAGAGAGTCGCCCTCAGACGTGCTCAAGTATATAGATCCCAGAGAGGATAGAAAACCCGGGGACAAGAAGGCAACTCCCAACGAAATAACAGCTGATATACCTATTGATGAAGCAAATCCAACAAAAGTACAAAAGATCGGCTCGCAACTGGATCTAGTTAGAGCGAGGGAATTGGTTGATTTCTTAAAGGCAAATCTGGACATGTTTGCCTGGACTCACGCTGACATGTGTGGAATTTCGCCTACCATTATGAGCCACTCTTTGTATATTAATCCAAAGCACCCACCAGTCAAGCAGAAGAGACGGATGTTGGGCCCAGAGCGGTCAACAGCTTTGAAAGAAGAAGAAGAGAAGTTAAAAGGTAACGGGTTCATTAAGGATTCGAAATATCCCGACTGGATATCGAATCCTGTCCTGGTCAAAAAGTCAAACGGGAAGTGGAGAACGTGCATCGACTTTTCTGATTTAAACAAGGCTTGCCCGAAGGATAGCTTTCCTCTTCCCAGAATTGATCAACTAGTAGATTCAACTGTCGAGCACGAACTTTTTTCCTTTACGGACGCTTATTCCGGATACAATCAAATTCCCATGCACATACCAGATCAAGAGCATATAAGCTTTATTACAGACTAGGGATTGTATTGTTACGTGGTAATGCCATTTGGGTTAAAAAATGCGGGAGCCACACATCAGCATCTGGTCAACCGTATGTTTTATAATCAAATTGGGAAGACCATGGAAGTTTGCGTAGATGATATGCCAGTGAAATCCAAGAAATCTCCCGATCATACGAAGAACTTAGCAGAAATGTTCGGCATACTACGAAGGTATGGGATGAAGTTGAACCCCTTGAAGTGTTCTTTTGACGTGGCATCAGGCAAGTTCCTTGGCTTTATCTTGAGTTCCAGAGGAATTGAAATCAATCCAGACCAAACAGCAGCAATCCGGAATATAGAGGAGCCGCGAAAGATTAGGGATGTTCAAAGCTTAGTTGGGAAGGTTGCAGCACTAGGCAGGTTCATCTCCAAAGCGACAGACAAGTGTGTACCTTTCTTCGATCTTATAAAACGGGGAAAGCGAAATTTTGAGTGGAATCCCGACTGTGTGGAGGCGTTCAAGAATCTGTTAAACTTCTTAGAAAAACCTCCAATATTATCAAAGCTTGTGCAGCATGAGGATTTGTTCGTCTACTTGGCGGTATCATCTCACGCCGTCAGTGCAGCACTAGTACGTGAAGAGGATAAAGTCCAGGAACCTGTGTATTACGTAAGCAAAAAACTAGCTGCTGCAGGACGTAACTACCCAAAGATAGAGAAGCTTGCTTATAGCCTCCTGATTGCTTCCCGCAAACTCTTCCATTATTTTCAGGCACAACCAATAGTTGTGTATACTGACCAACCTTAGAGACAAGTGTTGCAGAAACCGGAAGCATCAGGGCGGTTGGTTAAATGGAATATCGAGCTAAGTCAGTTTGATTTGAACTTTCAGCCGCGAAGATCAATAAGGGGGCAAGCCTTGGCTGACTTTATAGCAGAATTTACAATTCCTAAAGAGGAAACGGTGGGTGACAAGGTAGTTGCTTTGGATCAAGAATTAGAGCTTAGTCCTTGGAAATTATATACGGACGGAGCCAAGAATGATAGAAAGTCCGGCGCCGGAGTTGTTTTAATAACTCCCGAAGGACGATCTATCTACTATGCATTACGGTTAAAGTTTGCTGCTACTAACAACGATTCTGAGTATGAGGCCCTGATTGCCGGGCTGAAACTCGCCAAAGATTTGGGAGTGAAGACACTAGATATACATTGCGATTCCAAGATAGTTGTATGTCAAGTTCGGGAAGAATTTGCTGCTAAAGGACCTCGACTCATCACTTATCTCAAGAAAGTAAAGGAGTTGTTAGAAGGTTTGGAGCACTATAGTGTTGGATCTAGATTAACCCCAGAGGGGGGTGAATAGGGTTTATTACAGTTTTTAACTGAATTGAAAAAACTGACAGGATATTAAAATAATAAACAGATCAAAGAATATAGCAGAAACATAAATGCAGAAAATAAATCACACACAGATATACCCAGCTTCGGCAAAACCCTGCCTACTGCTGCATTTATAAGGTTTCTACTAGGTGATAGAACAGATCCCGCATACAAGACCATGTACACTCGCAAACCCTGCTCCTATTCAAACCCTACGCTCAAAACTGTTGACTGATCGATATCTCCTTGATCAGATTTCCCCGAATTACAACCCTGTAATCCATAAGCCAGATTTTACAGACTCTGAAACTGACAGTCAAGACCCTGACTGATTCACTCTAGTTTATACAGAAACTAGAAAACTGTTCAGATGATTTTTACAAAGCAAATTAAAATACAATACAAAATAAAAATAAAACTTGAAACCCTAGTAAATAAAGGAGTTAAAAAGGGGTCATCCCCTTTTAACATTAAAAACACTTAAGCCCTTTAAAGAAAGCCGGCCCATTCATTTGTATCCGATCCCTTTGCCAAGAAAAATGGCGGCTTCAAAGAAACAGCTAGGGTTTCTAGTCTTTGCCCCAAATAAGATTGATTTCTTGAAAATCTGGAACTTTATTCGCTGATGGTAGATTGTTGTTGCTTCACGTCGATGATGCTGGTCGATTGATGCTCCTCTATGATTTAGGCTTTCTCCTGATCGAAAAACAAGTGAGTAGCTTCTGAATTTATTTAATTCTTGCTTTGAAAAAGGTTGATTTGACTTTTGTGGGTTTCGATCTTTTTACCTGTGATGTAAAGGGTGTAAATATAGGGTAAAATATAAACCCTAAAACTCTGATTTCATATAAATGACTTGATCTGAAATTGCGATGCTTTCCCCTTTTGTTTTCTTCGATTTTCTTGATTGCAATGGATTTGAATTCCTCGGCTTTAATGGCTTTCCCGTTTTTTTTGAAAGAAAAAAAAACTTGAAATGTTGCCTTGATTCCTTGATAAAAACTGAATGGCACACCGAACCAATTATAAATCTGGTAAAGATAAAAACCAGTAATTTGTTTCCTTGCAAATTCACACTTGATTGACACATGAATGAATTCATGCCGAATTTGCTTGATAAATTCCTTGCCATTTAAATCGAACATAAATGAATATTTGGAAATTTTTAGAGGTCGAGATAGAATCCATTAATTCCCAAAAATAAGTCTTGCATGTTTCTAAACCTTGCCAAATTTCACCATCCATATAATTGCTGGAAATTTGTTTTATGCCAGGTGTGCCTTGATTTTTCTCATTTCTGGAAAGCAATTAAAATTTGCCAAAGATTATTCCCTGTGGTTTCTTGGAAATATAATTTCTTGTATTGCCAAAACACAACTTTTGCCTGATGTAAAACTTTGTTGACTCATCTGTTTTTGTGAAGTTTATCTGCACCATCAAGTTGCTAGCTTGTTGAACCATGTCTCGACCACTTTCATGCTGAACCCATGCTGTGCACCATATTGTTGCTCAGTTTATTTGCATTCACATGTATAGTTTGAATGCTGACTTGAGTATGCTAAATCAATGTTGGCTGTTTTCACCATTTCCCTTGTTGTGTATACTGACATGTCATTTGTGCATGCTATGAACTCCACTTTGCTGAGACTGCTTATCCTTACACCATGCATGTCATAAATTCATTTACCATGAAAATGCACCATTCTGCCTTGTTGTATGTGTATTGCTGTACACTTGTGATTGCTTTACATGGCCATAAGTCAATTTCATGTATTTGTATGATTTGCTCCTTCTTCCCATATTGACTTGCGGCTGAAAACATTGTACCATCCATGTACAAAAAAATATGAGCACTTTGGTTTGCATGCATCAACATGCTGAAATGAATCACTTTTATTTGGGCTGCCTTGAACTGTATGATCACTGTAAAAAAAAAAAAAAATTGATCAACGTAATCTGCAAACTGTTTGCACCATACTATCATATATGCTTGTTCCATTGCTGTGTGATCATCACTGTATTGATCTGTGCTGCTTTATTTTGATTTCTATGTTCAGTTGTAGCTCCATGCATGAGCTATATCTCGACCACTATTTGCTGAGTTGCATTGAACATTTGATTTGCCTTGCTGGACCTATCGTTGAACTTGTGTGGGCTGATATATTGAAGCTTGTTACACCATGTTTGAATTTTGAGATGTTTTGTCTTTAGCTCGGCCATTGATGTTTTTCTTTGCTGTTTGACATTATTTTCATGTGCACTGAGTCGAGAAGTCCACGTGGCTACTCCTCATTTGCACACTGATCGACAAGGCAGTGCACACGTGTATATGCATGCACGTGTGTACATGCAGCCAATCAGAAAAATTCTTGTCCCTGTACATATATTTACTGTCTAGATACAGTCGAATTAACAAATCAGATCAGGTCAGAAAAATGGTGAGAAACACACCAGAAAACTGAGGCAAAAAAAATTTCAAAAATAAAAATATTGGCTAGAAATTAGAATATTATTTCTGTTCTGGATACTGTGTGTGTGTGTGTGTTTCTATTGTGACAGGTAAGAAGATGAGACTGGACTGAATGACTGGACTGAAAGCTGTGAAGAAAGAAGACAAGAAGACAGAAGGCAGAAGGGACAGTGTTGGAGAAAGTATAAAAGTCTGTATGAATGTGTCAATAAAAAAATCTGTATACTGAAATGTAAACTGAGTGAATGTATGAGTGTTGCAGTTAGGAGCTGTGTATATATATGAATTGTACTGATGTTTGTAATAAACAAGTTTGATTGAAATAAAATATTATTTTATTGTTGTCAAATAAACTTGTCTATTTTATTCTGTTTGTCTATAAGTACAATATTCTGTGAGATGAATAAATAGAGGACTTATAAGAAATTGTACTGTTTGTATGTTTGAAATATAATATTCAACTTAAATAAAATACTGTGTGAATATATGAAACTCTGTACAGTCGTATTTTGTTTAAATATAAATATTATATTCCTGTCTGTGATGTATAACACATTAAAATAATATTTATTTGGTTGTTATCATCAAACAAAAATCATATAATTGTGTATACAACACATTTATTATATACATCAATCTCCCCCTTTTGATGATGATAAACAAATAAAAGATTTTGAATCCAACAAATGTGTTTTACAATGAAAAATGAACTCCTAGCTCCCCCTACAACAAAAAACTCCCCCTATAACTGTGCATGAGTGAATTGAACTGAATGATAATGAATTTCAAAAGTAAAAATATTTATAAAATATTCACTCATAAATCAAAATCTAATCTAATCCATTCTCCCCCTTTTGTTATCATCAAAAGGATACAGCTTTTAAAATACAGATGAAAATTGACTAAAATTATAATTTCAGCTTAAGAGGAAGAACGATCATCATAAATCTCAACCAGTCAAACAAAAATCATAATAAACTGAGAACTAGTGGCATATCTCACATCTCAGATAATGATGGATTTAAGATGAAATTTATATAGTCAGGGAGAGTTATAAAAATGATTTCCAATTATTTTCAAAGAATTTTATAAAAAAGAGCACCAGAAAAAATGACAAATTTGGAGTATAATTAATAATTCAACTTAAGTGAGAAAATCAAATAATCTCAAATCCCAATATCTATCAATCAACAAATCATAATACGTCATAAGATTTTAACACATTTCACAGATTGGAAGATGGATTGATAGGCTGGTTTTTATACTCAGAGGATAATTTCAAATTTATTTCTTTTTTTAGCACTTTATTTCCTTTTTTTATTTATGAGCACACTGACCACGCATAACCAGAGCTTGGATTTTTAAATGGGATCAGTCGCAGCTTAAATTATAAGATGTCTCAAAACCATGCGTAATCAGAGCTTGGATTTTTAAATGAGGTTAGAGACACTCTTATATATTAATTATATTTTTATCATTTTCAGCTTTATAAAGGAAAAAACTCCTCGGTATATGAAACCAATATGGATGATAGAAATATGGTAGGTACAGAAATGGACTATGAAATATATTTCTAAATTAATTATATTATGAAATAAGTTCGACTGTACCGGGATTATTGAAAATTTTCAATTATCACTAATTCTGAATAATAATATAGTCCCATTTCTATCACACATAATTTTCACTGTTTTAAAACAAGATGATTAAAAAAAACTTTCCACATTAATATAAAAAAATGGTGGATGGCAGAATGATGATAGGTAATAAAGATGGTCGTGAAATAATTGCCAGTTCAAAGATATTATAATAAACGTTCAACCATCATGAAAAAAATTTAAATCAAATCCTCTCTTCTTGTGAAATATACTGCAGTCACAATTTCATCACAATTTCAAATTCTGATAATATGTTTTGATGAATTATAAATACAGTTCAATTCGGATATTGATTTCAATTTCTGAATGAATAATCAATAAATAATTTTAAATTGAAAATCAATTACAAGAGGAAATTAAACAGATTTATATAAAAAAATTGAATCTATACAGGGTGATAATTCAAAAAACAGATGAGTGAAAAAGGCTGATACCAATTGTAGTCTCCTTTATCGAGGAATTTAATTACACCCTGATGGACTATCATGGACTTCTCAGACCAAAGAAATTTAAACACAAACCCAGCTAGACAAATTTAGCACATTTATTTGTATAAGGCAAAAAAATGTATGGATCTATACAAGGTGAAAATTTGAATCTCAGTACAGATGGGTGAAACAAATATAAGCACTTCTGATACCACTTGGTGTCTTTATTCACAAAGCCCAAACAGACAGACTTAACAAATTTGCACATTTTTCAAAACTGCAGACAAGAACAAGCAATTATTTGAAAAACAGTATCAGAGCAGCAAACAATTCTTCTCAATACAAGCAGTAATTTAGAGCATTTTCACACTAGTATCAGAGCGGCACAAAAATCGTTTCAAAGCACACTTGTCAAGACATCTCTGATGGTCACAGAATATGATTCATGATCCAAGATTAAAAGTACTGTTTATTTGAAATCATTTGATGGAAGATGAAGATATCAGTATTCAATGAATCGATCACACTAGATTATATATATATATATTTATATATTCGAGATATGTGTGAGATTCAGTAAATCAATAAATTCAAATGATTTTAAATAAACAGATATTCAAACCAAATAATCATGAAATAACAGAGAATTTTAGGACCAGTTTTACAAAAGAAATTTTCACAAGTATCTCCGACAAGTGTGGGATTAAATTCTGATCATTTACATCAAATTTGAGAGGTGTTCATGAACTAGAAAATTAAAGTAATTTATTTGAAATCACTTGAATCAATGTCAAGTTCTGGGATATAATGAATCAGTCACACAAGATTGATAATTTCAAATTTAGGAGGTGTGTGAGATTCAAAATATCAGGAATTTCAGATGATTTCAAACAAACTAATTTCAACTGTACTAATCATGAATAAAAATGAATTTTAAGATGTATCACTGAGAAAGGCATTTCAAAAAAAAAAGATATTCAAGCCAATCTGAAAATTACTGGAATTGTCACAACTGATAAATAACAGTGTGATGTAATGAGTATAATATCTTGAGCTTTTCTAAAATGAATTAGAATAAACTTAGAACAACAAAGGTGTGTGAATTTCCATATAGTTTTCAGATCTTCAAAACAATTTAAAATTCAGATTAACAGTGTTCAGGATATAACAAGAATACGTCAACACCGTTTGGAATTCAGAAAAAAGAAGAAGAACTTCAAAACAGTTGCAGAAAAAAATTTAGTAACTGGACATGATTAAAAGTATCAGAGTTCTATACACACAAAAACAAATTTCCAGAATATTATGAATACTGTAATTCAAGAAGCACAAGAAAAGTATATGTCAGTGATAAATCATATCAGAATAGATAGAAGAAAGAGATAGAAGGGAGAAGAAGAAGAAATAAAAAAAGAAAAAAATCAAAATAGAAAAAAAAATCAGAGGTAAGTTTAGATATCATACCAGAATCCAGTGTAAATCAGAATCTCTAACTCAACAGTCTTGGCTTAAGGAACTGTGAATGATTACAAAAGTATTGAGTAGCTTGAATTCAAATCTCTTTTGCTTAGCAGTTCCTCAGCCACCTCTGGTACCTAATATTTTAGAGAATCGAGTGGTCTAACAAAATTTGTAAAACCACTCACAGTTTTGTTCACAGCTTTAGGTACCCAACCTTGTTTATATAACAATCCATCAGAATTTACCAAAGTACTTTTAGGGACCCAGATCTGTTTGAAATTAGACGAATTCACTTTACTTTTTTTTGAGGTCCAAGAATGATTGAATGGTTTTTTATAAAACAAATTCTTATTTTGTTTATGTTTCAAAAAATCCTTTGAATTGCCAGAGTTTAAGAATTCAAAACAATCTTTTCTAAGATAATTTGAAGTGTCTTTAAAATCATTTGAATTCATCCTATCAACACGATTGATATTCCCAAAGCCAAGACCAGATTTATTTCGAATAGAAACTTGGTTTTGTAATAGCATATTCAACGATTTCTCCCCATTAGAAAATTTATCCAAAGTTGATTCTAATCATTGAATTTTGGATTTTAGATCGCTATTTTCTTTAAATAAATTTGAGGAATTATTTATAGCGGTCTTCTGTTCCGCATTGAACTATTTCAAAACCAAATTCTCATTTTCAAGCAATTTAATTTTGGCTTGGGATTCAGAAATTCCAAGTTCAAATCGTTTTTTCTTTTCAGACTCAAATTTCTTGGATTTTTCAATCTCATTTTCAAGTTCTTCTAAAATCAAATTTAATTTCAACAAGTTCTCCTTTTCAGCAATTTCAAATTTGGAATTTATAACTGTTTTGAAATTTTCAAATTCCTTTTGCAGAAGGTTATTCAAATTTGATAACTCAGTCTTGTTCTCATTTAAGATCAGAATTTCATTTTCAAACTTTTGAATATTTTTATTGAGATGAACAAGATTGGTTTTCAATTTCAAACAACTTTTGCAAAAAAAATTTGAAGAATTTTTAACATATTCAAGTTGTGATTCCAAATCATCAATTTTGCGGGTCAACTCAAAATTCTTAGATTTCAGGGACTTATTTTTCAATTGGAGTTTATCAACAGATTTCGTTAAATCAAGGCACATGTAAACAAGATCTTCATATGAGAAATTTTCTGTTTCAACATTTGTTGATTCTCCATCATCTGATTCATCTGTAATTTCATCTGCATGACCTGTTAAGCATAGATCTGAATCTGAATCGACTTTCTCAGGTTTTGATTTACCATTGTCAGATCTTCCATACTTCGTATTGAGAGTATCCCAGATTTCCTGTGCAGATAAACAATGGCAGATAAGATTAAATTGTTCAGTACTAAGATAATCAAATATAATTTTCATAACACGGGTATTGAAAGTAATATCTACACTATCAAATCCATGGATAACAACATTCCAACATTTAATATTAACAGATTTTAAATAAAATTCCATTTTCGATTTCCAGTTCAAAAAATCTGTTCCATCGAAAATAGTTGGAAATGAATTGGACTGACTCTTTATCGACTGACAACTAGGAATCACCATTGTTCTAGAGTTAACAGAAAACCTCGTTCTGATACCACTTGTTGGATCTAGATTAACCCTAGAGGGGGGGAGGGGGGTGAATAGGGTTTATTACAGTTTTTAACTGAATTGAAAAAACTGACAGGATATAAAAATAATAAACAGATCACAGAATATAGCAGAAACATAAATGCAGAAAATAAATCACACACAGATATAACCAGCTTCGGCAAAACCCTGCCTACTGCTGCATTTCTAAGGTTTCTACTAGGTGATAGAACAGATCCCGCATACAAGACCATGTACACTCGTAAACCCTTCTCCTATTCTAACCCTACGCTCAAAACCGTTGACTGATCGATATCTCCTTGATCAGATTTCCCCGAATTACAACCCTGTAATCCGTAACCCATATTTTACAGACTCTGAAACTGACAGTCAAGACCCTGAATGATTCACTCTAGTTTATACAGACACTAGAAAACTGTTCAGATGGTTTTTACAAAGCAAATTAAAATACAATACAAAATAAAAATAAAACTTGAAACCCTATTAAATAAAGGAGTTAAAAAAGGGTCATCCCCTTTTAACATTAAAAACACTTAAGCCCTTTAAAGAAAGTCGGCCCATTCATTTGTATCCGATCCCTTTGCCAAGAAAAATGGCGGCTTCAAAGAAACAGCTAGGGTTTCTAGTCTTTGCCCCAAATAAGATTGATTTCTTGAAAATCTGGAACTTTATTCGCTGATGGTAGATTGTTGTTGCTTCACGTCGATGATGCTGGTCGATTGATGCTCCTCTATGATTTAGGCTTTCTCCTGATCGAAAAACAAGTGAGTAGCTTCTAAATTTATTTAATTCTTGCTTTGAAAAAGGTTGAATTGACTTTTGTGGGTTTCGATCTTTTTGCCTGTGATGTAAAGGGTGTAAATATAGGGTAAAATATAAACCCTAAAACTCTAATTTCATATAAATGACTTGATCTGAAATTGCGATGCCTTCCGCTTTTGTTTTCTTCGATTTTCTTGATTGCAATGGATTTGAATTCCTCGGCTTTAATGGCTTTCCCGTTTTTTTTTGAAAGAAAAAAAAACTTGAAATGTTGCCTTGATTCCTTGATAAAAACTGAATGGCACACCGAACCAATTATAAATCTGGTAAAGATAAAAACCAGTAATTTGTTTCCTTGCAAGTTCACACTTGATTGACACATGAATGAATTCATGCCGAATTTGCTTGATAAATTCCTTGCAATTTAAATCGAACATAAATGAATATTTGGAATTTTTTAGAGGCCGAGATAGAATCCATTAATTCCCAAAAATAAGTCTTGCATGTTTCTAAACCTTGCCAAATTTCACCATCCATATAATTGCTGGAAATTTGTTTTATGCCAGGTGTGCCTTGATTTTTCTCATTTCTGGAAAGCAATTAAAATTTGCCAAAGATTATTCCCTGTGGTTTCTTGGAAATATAATTTCTTGTATTGCCAAAACACAACTTTTGCCTAATGTAAAACTTTATTGACTCATCTGTTTTTGTGAAGTTTATCTGCACCATCCAGTTGCTAGCTTGCTGAACCATGTCTCGGCCACTTTCATGCTGAACCCATGCTGTGCACCATATTGTTGCTCAGTTTATTTGCATTCACATGTATAGTTTGAAAGCTGACTTGAGTATGCTAAATCAATGTTGGCTGTTTTCACCATTTCCCTTGTTGTGTATACTGACATGTCATTTGTGCATGCTATGAACTCCACTTTGCTGAGACTACTTATCCTTACACCATGCATGTCATAAATTCATTTGCCATGAAAATGCACCATTCTGCCTTGTTGTATGTGTATTGCTGTACACTTGTGATTGCTTTACATGGCCATAAGTCAATTTCATGTATTTGTATGATATGCTCCTTCTTCCCATATTGACTTGCGGCTGAAAACATTGTACCATCCATGTAGAAAATAATCTGAGCACTTTGGTTTGCATGCATCAACATGCTGAAATGAATCACTTTTATTTGGGTTGCCTTGAACTGTATGATCACTGTAAAAAAAAAATGATCAACGTAATCAGCAAACTGTTTGCACCATACTATCATATATGCTTGTTCCATTGCTGTGTGATCATCACTGTATTGATCTGCGCTGCTTTATTTTGATTTCTATGTTCAGCTGTAGCTCCATGCATGAGCTATATCTCGACCACTACTTACTGAGTTGCATTCAACATTTGATTTACCTTGCTGGACCTATCGTTGAACTTGTGTGGGCTGATATATTGAAGCTTGTTGCACCATGTTTGAATTTTGAGTTGTTTTGTCTTTAGCTCGGCCATTGATGTTTTTCTTTGCTGTTTGACTTTATTTTCATGTGCACTGAGTCGAGAAGGTCCACGTGGCTACTCCTCAGTTGCACACTGATCGGCGAGGCAGTGCACACGTGTATATGCATGCACGTGTGTACATGCAGCCAATCAGAAAAATTCTTGTCCCTGTACATATATGTACTGTCTAGATACAGTCGAATTAACAAATCAGATCAGGTCAGAAAAATGATGAGAAACACACCAGAAAACTGAGGCAAATTTTTTTTCCAAAAATAAAAATATTTGCTAGAAATTAGAATATTATTTCTGTTCTGGATACTCTGTGTGTGTGTTTCTATTGTGACAGGTAAGAAGATGAGACTGGACTGAAGTGACTGGACTGAAAGCTGTGAAGGAAGGAGACAAGAAGACAGAAGGCAGAAGGGATAGTGTTGGAGAAAGTATAAAAGTCTGTGTGAATGTGTCAATAAAAAAAATCTGTATACTGAAATGTAAATTGAGTGAATGTATGAGTGTTGCAGTGAGGAGCTGTGTATATATATGAATTGTACTGATGTTTGTAATAAACAAGTTTGATTGAAATAAAATATTATTTTATTGTTGTCAAACAAACTTGTCTATTTTATTCTATTTGTCTATAAGTACAATATTCTGTGAGATGAATAAATAGAGGACTTATAAGAAATTGTACTGTTTGTATGTTTGAAATATAATATTCAACTTAAATAAAATACTGTGTGAATATATGAAACTCTGTACAGTCGTATTCTATTTAAATATAAATATTTTATTCCTGTCTGTGATGTATAACACATTAAAATAATATTTATTTGGTTGTTATCATCAAACAAAAATCATATAATTGTGTATACAACACATTTATTATATACATCAATCTCCCTCTTTTGATGATGACAAACAAATAAAAGATTTTGAATCCAACAAATGTGTTTTACAATGAAAAATGAACTCCTAGCTCCCCCTACAACAAAAAACTCCCCCTATAACTATGCATGAGTGAATTGAACTGAATGATAATGAATTTTCAAAAGTGAAAATATTTATAAAATATTCACTCATAAATCAAAATCTAATCCATTCTCCCCCTTTTGTTATCATCAAAAGGATACAGCTTTTAAAATACAGATGAAAATTGACTAAAATTATAATTTCAGCTTAAGAGGAAGAACGATCATCATAAATCTCAACCAGTCAAACAAAAATCATAATAAACCGAGAACTAGTGGCATATCTCACATTTCAGATAATGATGGATTTAAGATGAAATTTATATAGTCGGGGAGAGTTATAAAAATGATTTCCAATTATTTTCAAAGGATTTTATAAAAAAGAGTGTAACAACCCGTATTTCGATAACATGATTAAGACGAGAATCAAGGCAGAATTTAATTTTAAATTCTGAATCAAGCGAAATGGGCTATGCCATTGCGTTCGTCTCGGAAAAATACGCGAAATAGAGTCCGAGTTTTCGAAAATCGGAGTCCGTATGACCAGGTTAAGGCCCAACGAAGTTTTCAGAAAATTTCTAAGTAAAAACAGATTTCAAATTCAAACTTGAATTTGGAAAGTTGGGCCAGGCGGGAAAAATTCCCGCCACAGTACCCAAGTCGACAGCCCAGTCGACTTGGGAGTCGACTTGGTCTGACCAAGTCGACACCCTGTCGACTTGGCTGTCGACTTGGCTCAGACGAGCATTCCTGGCTTGGTGCACCTACACTGGTCCCTGGTCTTGTTCTGGAAGCTTCTGACGTGGTTTGATGGTTCAGATCTATCCTAGGGTTAATCTAAGGGCCTAAAACTATCCTAATCTCTATAAAAAGACCCTAAACCTAACCTAAATCCCTAAAAATCAAACCTAGCAACTAAGTGCTGCCAAAATCAATTTTGATCATGGCCTCCATCTCCAATCCCTAGAGCCTATGCATTCAAATCGGGTTCAAATCAAAAGGTGCAAGCTTGCTACACCAAATAGAGGCCAAATCAACGTTGCTATGCGAGTTTCATGACGGATCTTCATCAAAGGAGCCACCTTTCTTCGTCAAAACGATTCATGCTCCTAGTCCTCTTGCCACGCTATGTAAGTTCTAGCTACTTGTAGATTTAAACGATGATCTTGATGTGACATGGGATAAAATGCAAAGTAACATGAGTATGTTAGCCTATGGGAACCTAGTTTGCCCCTTTAGCATGAACATATGACTTTGGGTTATGTTGTAGCGACTAAACCATGCTATTCATGTTACATTGGACCTAGTTTGCCATGCAAGATTGGACCTTTGCTTGTGGTATGTTAGCATGCACACTTGAAACCACTTTGACTCATGAAACATGTGCATGAATGTGACTTTGAGGCTATGCAAGTATATGAACCTGAAATCCCTTATGATAATATGCAAGTTTACCTTTTTATCACATGAGTAACATGGGCATGTTCATCCCTTCGTGATAGGTTTATGACATGAACACTTATGCAAGTAATCCCCTTTTATGCTATGCATGTTTGTGGCCAAATCCCCTTGAGATACTATGCATGTTTGTGGCCAAATCACCTTATGACACTATGCATGTTTTTGGCCAAGGTTGTGCATGTGGAAGCCAATCCCTTTTTGGCATCATGCATGTTTTGAGACCAATATGTGACGTAGTATCCTTACTATGTTGACTCGCTTTTGCTTGCGTTAGAAAACACGACTTTGGGGTAGTTAGATAAACATGAACATGACGCGAAATCTTGACTTGAATATGACATGAAAACTTGACTTGAGGTTACATGTGAACACGACATGTAAGTTGAACCAAAATGGGGGCATGACACGTGGTGTAAACTTGGGACTTGAAGTTAGACACGTATGGGTTGTAAGTGTAATATAACACTAGACCAAACATGGAAGTGGCCAACTCGAGGTTGGGTTGAGTTTGTAGCATAAATCTACCCGGACCCGCCCGGCTTAACTAGTAGCTACAAACAATAAGATCCAATGTGAGAAGTTGGTCATGTCGCGCTTAAGACCCGAGGTTAGACTAGGTTGTGGTGTAAATCTACCCGGACCCGCCCGGCTTAACTAGTAACCACAACAAGGTCTAATGTGAGAGGTTGAGGGTGCATTAATTAAATTAATGCCACATGATAAGGTTAAGTAAATTTGACTAATGACACTTAACCGATATGACACGAATGGGTAGGTTAAGTGGGACCGGACTTGATTTCTTAATGACACTTAACCATGCAAGATGATTAGGGGATGAGGTTAAGTAATTTACACTTAACTAATCCAACTTGGTAATTAGATGGGGTTAAGTAATTAAGACTTAACTAATCTAAACACGGTAATTAGATGGGGTTAAGTAATTGACGCTTAACTAATCTAACCACGGTGATTAGATGGGGTTAAGTAATCCACACTTAACTAATCTAAACACGGTAATTAGATGGGGTTAAGTAATCCACACTTAACTAATTAAACACAGTAATTCGATGGGGTTAAGTTAAACACTTAACCAACTTAAACTTGGTTATTCAATGAGGTTAAGTACCCAATACTTAACCAACTTAACGTGATAATTTAATGGGGTTAAGCAACTTATACTTAACCAATTATACATGATGATTTGATGGGGTTAAGTAACCTACACTTAACCAATCTAATACGCGGACCTGATAAGGTTAAGTCACAAGACCTTTTTAGAATATACTTAACCATTGTAGTACGATTAGAGGATGGGGTTAAGCCCACCTATACTTAACCAATCCGACTCGATAATTTGATGGGATTAAGATAATCTATGCTTAATCGATCTAGCAAGATAATCCGATAGGATTAAGGAAAGCTAGTACTTGACCGATTTGACTTGATAGGGTTAAGTCATGAGCCTCTGGGTACACTTAACCAACTTGTAGGGCTAAGTCTTGAACTTAAATACTTAGCCAATCTTGACGTGATTCGTGGGCGGGTTAAGGCATGGACTTGAATGATAACACTTAACCCAATAAGACAAACCCTAGTTAGAGGAACTAGGTATAGAATCGTGGTTAATCAAGGACAACGGGAAAGGAAGCTAAGTGGTAAACCTTAGTTAAGGGTAACTAAGTAATAATTCTTAGCTAAGGACATAGGATTAATTCACAAAGCGATGAGTAACCTGATACGGTAGGTCATCGCTTAGTATACGAGGAGGAGCAAGTTATCTGACTTGGATAAAAGCTCCAGCGCACTGGGTGCCGAAGTGGAAGCTTCGGGGGACGTGAGGATATTCTTGGGATCCCTCTGTGGGCTTCCAGGTAATTATACTAGGCCCATGAGAGGTTAAGGTCTGCGCTAGAAGGACCAAGAGTATGCCTTGGTTGCTATGCGAGCGACCTAAAGACTGGGATGGATTAGCGTGGAGTCGATGATTCTTGGTTTTTGCCCTTGATAGCACATCGCCGACTACCTACCATCTTTAGTCAATCGTGTACGTACGGAAAGGCAGAGAACCCCCAACAGACCATGTGCTTGCTATCGAGTCATGGGTGAGGTTGGCCCGTAGGGAAGTGGGCTATAGTGGGGCCGTGGAGTGGTTCTTATACATGATTTTTCTTGGATTGCCTTTTAGTAGTTGAGGGAGGGGTCACGTGGGACCATAGCCACGGGTACAAAAACAGACCTTGATATCTGCATCGGCAGACGATTTAAAGCTACCGATCGAGTTCCGTATTTCTTGATTTGCCCTGGCACGGAACTCGGATGGCACATTGGGGAACATGTGCATCTAGACATGGAAAACGATTCACGATACATACGTGGGATCAAGGGCGCGGTTGACGGGTGGCGTAATCCCTAGTGGTCCTAGGTGGCCAAAACCCAAACCGAGACACGGAAACGTTCATTAGGTAGCATGATCCCTAGCGGTCCTAGGTGGCCTAAATCCTAAGTGGACGCGCGATAGTTCATGGTAAGGAAACACAACTAGATCAAGGGTTGCAGTCCAAAACAACTTCAAGGATAAACCGTTTACATGGGAAAACCCGTACGGCCTACGGCAAAGGACTGAACGTATACATGGAAAGAAACATACGAGTTGGGAAAACCTACATATGCTATATATTAGGTTGACATGGACCATTACATGACATTGGGCAAGGGACATTCATGGTTAACACATGATGCGGGTTGGGATACTAGTACGAGAGGTGTAGAGCAAATATACATGTTAGAACTAGGAAAAATATACATAATTGACACCGGGGGATGTTAGACAGGATAGATACCTTGGGATAGTATACTTGATAGAACCTGATGATGTGATACCTTGATTTATCACGACACCGTAGTTTATCACGATATCTTAGTTTACCTTGCTACAGTAGTTCAGCTAGTTACCCTGGTTTAGCTTATCTATCTTGTAGTCATCCTTATGTTTACTTTCAGTTTATGCATGTCATGTTACCTTTACCTGTTTTTATACTGGGAGTAGATAGGACTTACCAGTCTTTATGACTGACCCCGTTTTCTTTCGCCTCTTTGTCTTCCGTCCCCCCCCCCCAGGTTTCAGGGAGGAAATGATGTTGTTTAGTTCGGACTTCTTCTGTTGAAGGTCATCATGTATAGCTTGATGTATAGCTTGGTCTTCTCTTGGCTATGGCTGCTTCACCGCTTTATTATGGGGAATAATTTATGAAAAGGTTTTTATGCTTCTTTATTATTGCAAGACAGGTTTTTGATGTATTCTGATGTAAAAGGCTTTAGACCTTATTTATTAATGGTATGAAAGTTGGTTTTACTTCCGCTGTTTTATATATGTTCTGTCTTGTAATATTTCTGTGCATGTTTACCAATAATACTCCTCCAAACCTAGTGCATTCCCTTTGTGAGTGACCCTAGCGGAGGTGGGGTGTTACATTTGGTATCAGAGCAGAAGGTTACCAGACTAGGCAAAAGTTTTTAAAGACCTTCTGAAAACTATTTGAAAAACCGTTTAGAAAGATGCATTTTTCAAGAAAAGTTTGTTTTAAGAAGGCTATTCCCCAAAAGCCATTAGCACCATCCTTTGATTCCTTGATTAAATCTCGTTTCCTTTCTTTTCTCCATCCATGGTCACAGCAGTTCTCACTGTGACTAATCTTGGTCTAGCCACGTAGGTGTTTCCCGTACGATGGAGGTGGTTCTCGAGAGACCCATTGCCGTGTTACAAGAAAGGATAATAAGAGTAAGGGTAAAGGATACCAACTTAAGGATAAGCAACTGTTGTTATGGCTTAGTCCATCAAGGAGGACAAGGACAAGATCATCAGAGAGGGAAATTGTACGCTCTCATTTCTAGGGTACCTAAAAGAAATGGTACCGTTTCGGGTAAAGGTTTAATTGTTCTTTTCTACCATCCCGTCCAGACTTTGTTTTGATCACTGCATCATTTAAGTCTGCTTGGATAGTGAGTCTCTGCACCTTAGTACTAGCATGGTAGAGGATCCCAGTTTTATCCCAAAAACCTGGTTGGAGAGTTGGTCCATTCCTTCATGACTTGGTTGGATTTGAGAGTGCCCATGTTTTTGGAACTATGGATGGATTCTAGGGGCAAAGTGGTTATGCTGTAAGGGATGCCATTCTCGGTTTTGGAAAGAGGGTAGTTAGACTCTTGACTCATCTTGGTGGTACCCTCGAAGTCCCGTGTAACCTTTTTGGGGTTCTGTCATGGTTAGTTACCTAGAATCCCGGGATGCATTTGTTGGTAATCCGTTCAAATAGGATTCGCCGCTAAGGCGGATGGTTCGTTTCGATTATGCATGGGTTATGGCAATCACCCTAGTAAGAACCCTTGGCAACATGGATCGGCATCGGAAAACGAGATCCAGAATTCACTAGTGAATTTTGGAGAGCTTGCATGAGTACGCAGACATATTTGAGCCGAGCATACTAGGGAAAGAATAAGTGAAAGTGAAACGGGAGGCGACAGTGAGATGAGTTCCACTCACACCTTGGAAATAGGAATCAAAGAGCTACGAAATCATGAAGTCAAAGGCGGTCAAGGCATGATGTAATTAAGCTCATGGAAATGCGGCTTGGACGCACGCATCACGTCTCTTTTTAAGAGTATATCTTTGATCCTTGGTTCACCTGTAAAGCTTACCCGCATGCTATCGCTTGGTGGGTATCCTCTCGGTCCTGTTTCTGTTACAAACCCCGTAAGGAGTTTGTCTTGTTATCTTCTCAATCTTATCTTGGGAACCTTAGGTAGAATGTTATGGATGTAAACATGTATTTGAGACATGTTATGATTTATATGGTTGCAAATGGTTGCAAGTGGTTGCTCGTGGATGCGCGATTACACGTTAGATACTAGATTGGCGCGATCACGTTTCATGTTGCATACACACGAGCATTTATACTTCTTTATGGATAAAATTGAATGTGTTGTCATGTGGATGTTGCATATGAATGAATGGTTGTGCACGCATATAGTATCTATATGACTAGGACTATTTGCATACATGTTGGATTCATGGCACTATGCATATTTTTGCATTAGAAAAATTATTCAGGCCTGATCATTAGCATTAGCTAAGGAACATGTACACACACGTTTTGCATGTATTCATACAGCATTAGAAATCATCTAAGGACGATGGTTGCTTGTGGATGATGTTTTGAGTATATGGATGATGGATGGTAGGATATGTTCTTCCTAACTTGGAGATTTCGGGGACGAAATCCGAAAAGGTGGGGAGAATGTAACAACCCGTATTTCGATAACATGATTAAGACGAGAATCAAGGCAGAATTTAATTTTAAATTCTGAATCAAGCGAAATGGGCTATGCCATTGCGTTCGTCTCGGAAAAATACGCGAAATAGAGTCCGAGTTTTCGAAAATCGGAGTCCGTATGACCCGGTTAAGGCCCAACGAAGTTTTCAGAAAATTTCTAAGTAAAAACAGATTTCAAATTCAAACTTGAATTTGGAAAGTTGGGCCAGGCGGGAAAAATTCCCGCCATAGTACCCAAGTCGACAGCCCTGTCGACTTGGGAGTCGACTTGGTCTGACCAAGTCGACAGCCCTGTCGACTTGGCTGTCGACTTGGCTCAGACGAGCATTCCTGGCTTGGTGCACCTGCACTGGTCCCTGGTCTTGTTCTGGAAGCTTATGACATGGTTTGATGGTTCAGATCTATCCTAGGGTTAATCTAAGGGCCTAAAACTATCCTAATCTCTATAAAAAGACCCTAAACCTAACCTAAATCCCTAAAAATCAAACCTAGCAACTAAGTGCTGCCAAAATCAATTTTGATCATGGCCTCCATCTCCAATCCCTAGAGCCTATGCATTCAAATCGGGTTCAAATCAAAAGGTGCAAGCTTGCTACACCAAATAGAGGCCAAATCAACGTTGCTATGCGAGTTTCATGACGGATCTTCATCAAAGGAGCCACCTTTCTTCGTCAAAACGATTCATGCTCCTAGTCCTCTTGCCACGCTATGTAAGTTCTAGCTACTTGTAGATTTAAACGATGATCTTGATGTGACATGGGATAAAATGCAAAGTAACATGAGTATGTTAGCCTATGGGAACCTAGTTTGCCCCTTTAGCATGAACATATGACTTTGGGTTATGTTGTAGCGACTAAACCATGCTATTCATGTTACATTGGACCTAGTTTGCCATGCAAGATTGGACCTTTGCTTGTGGTATGTTAGCATGCACACTTGAAACCACTTTGACTCATGAAACATGTGCATGAATGTGACTTTGAGGCTATGCAAGTATATGAACCCGAAATCCCTTATGATAATATGCAAGTTTACCTTTTTATCACATGAGTAACATGGGCATGTTCATCCCTTTGTGATAGGTTTATGACATGAACACTTATGCAAGTAATCCCCTTTTATGCTATGCATGTTTGTGGCCAAATCCCCTTGAGATACTATGCATGTTTGTGGCCAAATCACCTTATGACACTATGCATGTTTTTGGCCAAGGTTGTGCATGTGGAAGCCAATCCCTTTTTGGCATCATGCATGTTTTGAGACCAATATGTGACGTAGTATCCTTACTATGTTGACTCGCTTTTGCTTGCGTTAGAAAACACGACTTTGGGGTAGTTAGATAAACATGAACATGACGCGAAATCTTGACTTGAATATGACATGAAAACTTGACTTGAGGTTACATGTGAACACGACATGTAAGTTGAACCAAAATGGGGGCATGACACGTGGGGTAAACTTGGGACTTGAAGTTAGACACGTATGGGTTGTAAGTGTAATATAACACTAGACCAAACATGGAAGTGGCCAACTCGAGGTTGGGTTGAGTTTGTAGCATAAATCTACCCGGACCCGCCCGACTTAACTAGTAGCTACAAACAATAAGATCTAATGTGAGAAGTTGGTCATGTCGCGCTTAAGACCCGAGGTTAGACTAGGTTGTGGTGTAAATCTACCCGGACCCGCCCGGCTTAACTAGTAACCACAACAAGGTCTAATGTGAGAGGTTGAGGGTGCATTAATTAAATTAATGCCACATGATAAGGTTAAAGTAAATTTGACTAATGACACTTAACCGATATGACACGAATGGGTAGGTTAAGTGGGACCGGACTTGATTTCTTAATGACACTTAACCATGCAAGATGATTAGGGGATGAGGTTAAGTAATTTACACTTAACTAATCCGACTTGGTAATTAGATGGGGTTAAGTAATTAAGACTTAACTAATCTAAACACGGTAATTAGATGGGGTTAAGTAATTGACGCTTAACTAATCTAACCACGGTGATTAGATGGGGTTAAGTAATCCACACTTAACTAATCTAAACACGGTAATTAGATGGGGTTAAGTAATCCACACTTAACTAATCTAAACACGGTAATTCGATGGGGTTAAGTTAAACACTTAACCAACTTATACTTGGTAATTCAATGAGGTTAAGTAACCAATACTTAACCAACTTAACGTGATAATTTAATGGGGTTAAGCAACTTATACTTAACCAATTATACATGATGATTTGATGGGGTTAAGTAACCTACACTTAACCAATCTATTACGCGGACCTGATAAGGTTAAGTCACAAGACCTTTTTAGAATATACTTAACCATTGTAGTACGATTAGAGGATGGGGTTAAGCCCACCTATACTTAACCAATCCGACTCGATAATTTGATGGGATTAAGATAATCTATGCTTAATCGATCTAGCAAGATAATCCGATAGGATTTAGGTAAGCTAGTACTTGACCGATTTGACTTGATAGGGTTAAGTCATGAGCCTCTGGGTACACTTAACCAACTTGTAGGGCTAAGTCTTGAACTTAAATACTTAGCCAATCTAGACGTGATTCGTGGGCGGGTTAAGGCATGGACTTGAATGATAACACTTAACCCAATAAGACAAACCCTAGTTAGAGGAACTAGGTATAGAATCGTGGTTAATCAAGGACAACGGGAAAGGAAGCTAAGTGGTAAACCTTAGTTAAGGGTAACTAAGTAATAATTCTTAGCTAAGGACATAGGATTAATTCACAAAGCGATGAGTAACCTGATACAGTAGGTCATCGCTTAGTATACGAGGAGGAACAAGTTATCTGACTTGGATAAAAGCTCCAGCGCACTGGGTGCCGAAGTGGAAGCTTTGGGGGACGTGAGGATATTCTTAGGATACCTCTGTGGGCTGCCAGGTAATTATACTAGGCCCATGAGAGGTTAAGGTCTGCGCTAGAAGGACCAAGAGTATGCCTTGGTTGCTATGCGAGCGACCTAAAGACTGGGATGGATTAGCGTGGAGTCGACGATTCTTGGTTTTTGCCCTGGATAGCACATCGCCGACTACCTACCATCTTTAGTCAATCGTGTACGTACGGAAAGGCAGAGAACCCCCAACAGACCATGTGCTTGCTATCGAGTCATGGGTGAGGTTGGCCCGTAGGGAAGTGGGCTATAGTGGGGCCGTGGAGTGGTTCTTATACATGATTTTTCTTGGATTGCCTTTCAGTAGTTGAGGGAGAGGTCACGTGGGACCATAGCCACGGGTACAAAAACAGACCTTGATATCTGCATCGGCAGACGATTTAAAGCTCCCGACCGAGTTCCGTATTTCTTGATTTGCCCTGGCACGGAACTCGGATGGCACATTGGGGAACATGTGCATCTAGACATGGAAAACGATTCACGATACATACGTGGGATCAAGGGCGCGGTTGACGGGTGGCGTAATCCCTAGTGGTCCTAGGTGGCCAAAACCCAAACCGAGACACGGAAACGTTCATTAGGTAGCATGATCCCTAGCGGTCCTAGGTGGCATAAATCCTAAGTGAACGCGCGATAGTTCATGGTAAGGAAACACAACTAGATCAAGGGTTGCAGTCCAAAACAACTTCAAGGATAAACCGTTTACATGGGAAAACCCGTACGGCCTACGGCAAAGGACTGAACTTATACATGGAAAGAAAAATACGAGTTGGGAAAACCTACATATGTTATATATTAGGTTGACATGGACCATTACATGACATTGGGCAAGGGACATTCATGGTTAATACATGACGCGGGTTGGGATACTAGTACGAGAGGTGCAGAGCAAATATACATGTTAGAACCAGGAAAAATATACATAATTGACACCGGGGGATGTTAGACAGGATAGATACCTTGGGATAGTATACTTGATAGAACCTGACGATGTGATACCTTGATTTATCACGACACCGTAGTTTATCACGATATCTTAGTTTACCTTGCTACAGTAGTTCAGCCAGTTACCCTGGTTTAGCTTATCTATCTTGTAGTCATCCTTATGTTTACTTTCAGTTTATGCATGTCATGTTACCTTTACCTGTTTTTATACTAGGAGTAGATAGGACTTAACAGTCTTTATGACTGACCCCGTTTTCTTTCGCCTCTTTGTCTTCCGTTCCCCCCCCCCTAGGTTTCAGGGAGGAAATGATGTTGTTTAGTTCGGACTTCTTCTGTTGAAGGTCATCATGTATAGCTTGATGTATAGCTTGGTCTTCTCTTGGCTATGGCTGCTTCACCGCTTTATTATGGGGAATAATTTATGAAAAGGTTTTTATGCTTCTTTATTATTGCAAGACAGGTTTTTGATGTATTCTAATGTAAAAGGCTTTAGACCTTATTTATTAATGATATGAAAGTTGGTTTTACTTCCGCTGTTTTATATATGTTCTGTCTTGTAATATTTCTGTGCATGTTTACCAATAATACTCCTCCAAACCTAGTGCATTCCCTTTGTGAGTGACCCTAGCGGAGGTGGGGTGTTACAAAGAGCACCAAAAAAAATGACAAATTTGGAGTATAATTAATAATTCAACTTAAGTGAGAAAATCCAATAATCTCAAATCCCAATATCTATCAATCAACAAATCATAATACGTCATAAGATTTTAACACATTTCACAGATTGGAAGATGGATTGATAGGCTGGTTTTTATACTCAAAGGAGAATTTCAAATTTATTTCTTTTTTTAGCACATTATTTCCTTTTTTTTATTTAAGAGCACACTGACCACGCATAACCAGAGCTTGGATTTTTAAATGGGATCAGTCGCAGCATAAATTATAAGATGTCTCATAACCATGCATAACCAGACCTTGGATTTTTAAATGAGGTTAGAGACACTTTTATATATTAATTATATTTTTATCATTTTCAGCTTTATAAAGGAAAAAACTCCTCGGTATATGAAACCAATATGGATGATAGAAATATGGTAGGTACAGAAATGGACTATGAAATAAATTTCTAAATTAATTAGATTGTGAAATAAGTTCGACTGTACCGGGATTATTGAAAATTTTCAATTATCACTAATTCTGAATAATAATATAGTCCCATTTCTATCACACATAATTTTCACTGTTTTAAAACAAGATGATTAAAAAAAAACTTTCCACATTAATATAAAAAAAATGATGGATGGCAGAATGATGATAGGTAATGAAGATGGTCGTGAAATAATTGCCAGTTCAAAGATATTATAATAAACGTTCAACCATCATGAAAAAAATTTAAATCCAATCCTCTCTTGTTGTGAAATATACTGCAGTTACAATTTCATCACAATTTCAAATTCTGATAATATGTTTTGATGAATTATAAATACAGTTCAATTCGGATATTGATTTCAATTTCTTAATGAATAATCAATAAATAATTTTAAAATTGAAAATCAATTACAAGAGGAAATTAAACAAATTTATATAAAAAAATTGAATCTATACAGGGTGATAATTCAAAAAACAGATGAGTGAAAAAGGCTGATACCAATTGTAGTCTCCTTTATCGAGGAATTTAATTACACCCTGATGGACTATCATGGACTTCTCAGACCAAAGAAATTTAAACACAAACCCAGCCAGACAAATTTAGCACATTTATTTGTATAAGGCAAAAAAATGTATGGATCTATACAAGGTGAAAATTTGAATCTCAATACAGATGGGTGAAACAAATATAAACACTTCTGATACCACTTGGTGTCTTTATTCACAAAGCCCAAACAGACAGACTAAACAAATTTGCACATTTTTCAAAACTGCAGACATGAACAAGCAATTATTTGAAAAACAGTATCACAGCAGCAAACAATTCTTCTCAATACAAGCATGAATTTAGAGCATTTTCACACCAGTATCAGAGCGGCACGAAAATCGTTTCAAAACACACTTGTCAAGACATCTCTGATGGTCACAGAATATGATTCATGATCCAAGATTAAAAGTACCGTTTATTTGAAATCATTTGATGGAAGATGAAGATATCAATGTTCAATGAATCGATCACTCTAGATTATATATATATATATATATATATATATATATATATATTCGAGATATGTGTGAGATTCAGTAAATCAATAAATTCAAATGATTTTAAATAAACAGATATTTAAACCAAATAATCATGAAATAACAGAGAATTTTAGGACCAGTTTTACAAAAGAAATTTTCACAAGTATCTCGGACAAGTGTGGGATTAAATTCAGATCATTTACATCAAATTTGAGAGGTACTCATGAACTAGAAAATTAAAGTAATTTATTTGAAATCACTTGAATCAATGTCAAGTTCTGGAATATAATGAATCAGTCACACAAGATTGATAATTTCAAATTTAGGAGGTGTGTGAGATTCAAAATATCAGTAATTTCAGATGATTTCAAACAAACTAATTTCAACTGTACTAATCATGAATAAAAATGAATTTTAAGATGTATCACTGAGACAAGGCATTTCAAAAAAAAAGATATTCAAGCCAATCTAAAAATTACTGGAATTGTCACAACTGATAAATAACAGTGTGCTGTAATGAGTATAATATCTTGAGCTTTTCTAAAATGAATTAGAATAAACTTAGAACTGCAAAGGTGTGTGAATTTCCATATAATTTTCAGATCTTCAAAACAATTTAGAATTCAGATTAACAGTGTTCAGGATATAACAAGAATACGTCAACTGCGTTAGGAATTCAGAAAAAAGAAGAAGAACTTCAAAACAATTGCAGAAAAAAATTAGTAACTGGACATGATTAAAAGTATCAGAGTTCTATACACACAAAATCAAATTTCCAGAATATTATGAATATTGTAATTCAAGAAGCACAAGAAAAATATATGTCAGTAATAAATCAAATCAGAATAGACAGAAGAAAGAGATAGAAGGGAGAAGAAGAAGAAATAAACAAAAGAAAAAAATTAAAATAGAAAAATATTTTCAGAGGTGAGTTTAGATATCATACCAGAATCCAGTGTAAATCAGAATCTCTAACTCAACAGTCTTGGCTTAAGGAACTGTGAATGATTACAGAAGTATTGAGCAGCTTGAATTCAAATCTCTTTTGCTTAGCAGTTCCTCAGCCACCTCTGGTACCTAATATTTTAGAGAATCAAGTGGTCTAACAAAATTTGTAAAACCACTCACAGTTTTGTTCACAGCTTTAGGTACCCAACCTTGTTTATATAACAATCCATCAGAATTTACCAAAGTACTTTTAGGGACCCAGATCTGTTTGAAATTAGACGAATTCACTTTACTTCTTTTTGAGGTCCAAGAATGATTGAATGGTTTGTTATAAAACAAATTCTTATTTTGTTTATGTTTCAAAAAATCCTTTGAATTGCCAGAGTTTAAGAATTCAAAACAATCTTTCCCAAGATAATTTGAAGTGTCTTTAAAATCATTTGAATTCATCCTATCAACACGATTGATATTCCCAAAGCCAAGACCAGATTTATTTCGAATAGAAACTGGGTTTTGTAATAGCATATTCAACGATTTCTCCCCATTAGAAAATTTATCCAAAGTTGATTCTAATCGTTGAATTTTGGATTTTAGATCGCTATTTTCTTTAAATAAATTTGAGGAATTATTTATAGCGGTCTTCTGTTCCGCATTGAACTATTTCAAAACCAAATTTTCATTTTCAAGCAACTTAATTCAGGCTTGGGATTCAGAAATTACAAGTACAAATCGTTTTTGCTTTTCAGACTCAAATTTCTTGGATTTTTCAATCTCATTTTCAAGTTCTTCTAAAATCAAATTTGATTTCAACAAGTTCTCCTTTTCAGCAATTTCAAATTTGGAATTTATAACTATTTTGAAATTTTCAAATTCCTTTTGTAGAAGGTTATTCAAATTTGATAACTCAGTCTTGTTCTCATTTAAGATCAGAATTTCATTTTCAAACTTTTGAATATTTTTATTGAGATGAACAAGATTGGTTTACAATTTCAAACAACTTTTGCAAACAAAATTTGAAGAATTTTTAACATATTCAAGTTGTGATTCCAAATCATCAATTTTGCGGGTCAACTCAAAATTCTTAGATTTCAGGGACTTATTTTTCAATTGGAGTTTATCAACAGATTTCGTTAAATCAAGGCACATGTAAACAAGATCTTCATATGAGAAATTTTCTGTTTCAACATTTGTTGATTCTCCATCATCTGATTCATCTGAAATTTCATCTGCATGACCTGTTAAGCATAGATCTGAATCTTAATTGACTTTCTCATGTTTTGATTTACCGTTGTCAGATCTTCCATTCTTCGTATTGAGAGTATCCCAGATTTCCTGTGCAGATAAACAATGGCAGATAAGATTAAACTGTTTAGTACTAAGATAATCAAATATAATTTTTATAGCACGGGTATTGAAAGTAATATCTACACTATCAAATCCATGGATAACAACATTCCAACATTTAATATTAACAGATTTTAAATAAAATTCCATTTTGGATTTCCAGTTCAAAAAATCTGTTCCATCGAAAATAGTTGGAAATGAACTGGACTGACTCTTTATCGACTGACAACTAGGAATCACCATTGCTCTAGAGTTAACAGAAAACCTCGCTCTGATACCACTTGTTGGATCTAGATTAACCCTGGAGGGGGGGTGAATAGGGTTTATTACAGTTTTTAACTGAATTGAAAAAACTGACAGGATATTAAAATAATAAACAGATCACAGAATATAGCAGAAACATAAATGCAGAAAATAAATCACACACAGATATACCCAGCTTCGGCAAAACCCTGCCTACTGCTACATTTCTACGGTTTCTACTAGGTGATAGAACAGATCCCGCATACAAGACCATGTACACTCGCAAACCCTGCTCCTATTCTAACCCTACGCTCAAAACCGTTGACTGATCGATATCTCCTTGATCAGATTTCCCCGAATTACAACCCTGTAATCCGTAACCCAGATTTTACAGACTCTGAAACTGACAGTCAAGACCCTGAATGATTCACTCTAGTTTATACAGACACTAGAAAACTGTTCAGATGATTTTTACAAATCAAATTAAAATACAATACAAAATAAAAATAAAACTTGAAACCCTAGTAAATAAAGGAGTTAAAAGGGGGTCATCCCCTTTTAACATTAAAAACACTTAAGCCCTTTAAAGAAAGCCGGCCCATTCATTTGTATCCGATCCCTTTGCCAAGAAAAATGGCGGCTTCAAAGAAATAGCTAGGGTTTCTAGTCTTTTCCCCAAATAAGATTGATTTCTTGAAAATCTGGAACTTTATTCGCTGATGGTAGATTGCTGTTCCTTCACGTCGATGATGCTGGTCGATTGATGCTCCTCTATGATTTAGGCTTTCTCCTCATCGAAAAACAAGTGAGTAGCTTCTGAATTTATTTAATTCTTGCTTTGAAAAAGGTTGAATTGACTTTTGTGGGTTTCGATCTTTTTGCCTGTGATGTAAAAGGTGTAAATATAGGGTAAAATATAAACCCTAAAACTCTGATTTCATATAAATGACTTGATCTGAAATTGCGATGCTTTCCGCTTTTTTTTTCTTCGATTTTCTTGGTTGCAATGGATTTGAATTCCTCGGCTTTAATGGCTTTCCCGTTTTATTTTTTTGAAGGAAAAAAAAAACTTGAAATGTTGCCTTGATTCCTTGATAAAAACTGAATGGCACACCGAACCAATTATAAATCTGGTAAAGATAAAAACCAGTAATTTGTTTCCTTGCAAGTTCACACTTGATTGACACATGAATGAATTCATGCCAAATTTGCTTGATAAATTCCTTGCCATTTAAATCGAACATAAATGAATATTTGGAAATTTTTAGAGGCCGATATAGAATCCATTAATTCCCAAAATTAAGTCTTGCATGTTTCTAAACCTTGCCAAATTTCACCATCCATATAATTGCTGGAAATTTATTTTATGCCAGGTGTGCCTTGATTTTTCTCATTTTTGGAAAGCAATTAAAATTTGCCAAAGATTATTCCCTGTGGTTTCTTGGAAATATAATTTCTTGTATTGCCAAAACACAACTTTTGCCTAATGTAAAACTTTGTTGACTCATCTGTTTTTGTGAAGTTTATCTGCACCATCCAGTTGCTAGCTTGCTGAACCATGTCTCGACCACTTTCATGCTGAACCCATGCTGTGCACCATATTGTTGCTCAGTTTATTTGAATTCACATGTATAGTTTGAATGCTGACTTGAGTATGCTAAAACAATGTTGGTTTTTTCACCATTTCCTTTGTTGTGTATACTGACATGTCATTTGTGCATGCTATGAACTCCACTTTGCTGAGACTACTTATCCTTACACCATGCATGTCATAAATTCATTTGCCATGAAAATGCACCATTCTTCCTTGTTGTATGTGTATTGTTGTACACTTGTGATTGCTTTACATGGCCATAAGTCAATTTCATGTATTTGTATGATTTGCTCCTTCTTCCCATATTGACTTGCGGCTGAAAACATTGTACCATCCATGTAGAAAATAATTTGAGCGCTTTGGTTTCCATGCATCAACATGCTGAAATGAATCACTTTTATTTGGGCTGCCTTGAACTGTATGATCACTGTAAAAAAAAATTGATCAACGTAATCTGCAAACTGTTTGCACCATACTATCATATATGCTTGTTCCATTGCTGTGTGATCATCACTGTATTGATCTGTGCTGCTTTATTTTGATTTCTATATTCAGCTGTAGCTCCATGCATGAGCTATATCTCGACCACTACTTGCTGAGTTGCATTGAACATTTGATTTACCTTGCTGGACCTATCGTTGAACTTGTGTGGGCTGATATATTGAAGCTTGTTGCACCATGTTTGAATTTTGAGATGTTTTGTCTTTAGCTCGGCCATTGATGTTTTTCTTTGCTGTTTGACTTTATTTTCATGTGCACTGAGTCGAGAATGTCCACGTGGCTTCTCCTCAGTTGCACACTGATCGGTGAGGCAGTGCACACGTGTATATGCATGCACGTGTGTACATGCAGCCAATCAGAAAGATTCTTGTCCCTGTACATATATGTACTGTCTAGATACAGTCGAATTAACAAATCAGATCAGGTCAGAAAAATGATGAGAAACACACCAGAAAACTGAGGCAAAAAAAAATTTCAAAAATAAAAATATTTGCTAGAAATTAGAATATTATTTCTATTCTGGATACTGTGTGTGTGTTTCTATTGTGACAGGTAAGAAGATGAGACTGGACTGAAAGCTGTGAAGACAGAAGACAAGAAGACAGAAGGCAGAAGGGACAGTGTTGGAGAAAGTATAAAAGTCTGTATGAATGTGTCAATAAAAAAATCTGTATACTGAAATGTAAACTAAGTGAATGTATGAGTGTTGCAGTGAGGAGCTGTGTATATATATGAATTGTACTGATGTTTGTAATAAACAAGATTGATTGAAATAAAATATTATTTTATTGTTGTCAAACAAACTTGTCTATTTTATTCTGTTTATCTATAAGTACAATATTCTGTGAGATGAATAAATAGAGGAGTTATAAGAAATTGTACTGTTTGTATGTTTGAAATATAATATTCAACTTAAATAAAATACTGTGTGAATATATGAAACTCTGTACAGTCGTATTCTATTTAAATATAAATATTATATTCCTGTCTGTGATATATAACACATTAAAATAATATTTATTTGGTTGTTATCATCAAACAAAAATCATATAATTGTGTATACAACACATTTATTATATAGATCATATAGCATAACACACATTCCAAGAGCGGAAAATCAGAAAGCAGATCGATTGGCATAGCTAGCAAGTTCTGATAGTCCTAAAGAATCCGAAATGGTTCCGATAGAGGTGTTGGAGTCACCAAGTTCCGATCTAATGGAAACAGAGCTAGCCTCGGAAGTTGAACCAAAAAGAGAATCCTGGATGACATCAATTAAGGATTTTCTCAAAAATGGAACCCTCCCTTTGAAAAAGAGCGAAAGACGAGCTGTAAGACGTAAGGCCACAAGATACGTTTTACAGGACGATGTCCTTTATCGTCAAGGGTTTTCAATGCCCTTATTACGGTGCGTCGCACACGACGACATCAAACGTGTACTGCAAGAGGTGCATGAAGGTGAGTGTGGAGATCATATGGGGGGCCAAACCCTAACAAAGAAAGTGTTACGGTACAGATATTTCTGGCTTATCGTGAATAAATACGCAGCTGATTATTCACGATGCTGCGATAGATGTCAAAGATATGCCAAAGTTCCTAGAGCGCCTCCGACTCAGCTCAAGTCAATGGTAAGTCCGTGGCCGTTTGCCATGTGGGGAATTGACATCATTGGAGTGCTACCTATTTCTAGAGGAGGAGCTAAGTACGCGATCGTTGCCGTGGACTACTTCACAAAATGGGTGGAAGCAGAACCTCTAACAACCATCACGGCGAGAAAGGTGATCATTTTTGTAGTCAGAAACTTTATTTGTCGATTCGAGATTCCGAAGACCATCATAACCGACAATGGGACACAATTTGATAGCATCGAGTTCAAAAACTTCTGCCAGAAATATAAGATTGATAAACGATACACTGCAGTAGCTCATCCGCAGTCAAATGGGCAGGTCCAAGCCGTAAATAAAGTCATTAAATCAATTCTAAAGAAGCGGTTGTAGCAGGCCAAAGCCAGATGGGTAGATGAGTTGCCATTAGCTTTATGGGCCTACAGGACGACCTTTAAGACGGCTACCGGCCATACTCCCTATTCACTTTCCTTTGAGTCTGAAGCGGTGATCCCGGTAGAATTGGAAGTCCCTTCTCATCGAGTTGCGTACTATGACCCGATGACGAATAAAGCGCTCCTCCTAGAATCTCTTGATATGATTGAAGAAAAAGAGATGAAGCCGACTTGCGTGCCTCAAGGCATCGACATCAAGTAGCATGTTATTATGACCGGAAGGTTCGCCTCAGAACCTTTAAATCAGGAGACCTAGTACTGAAATGAGTCTTCCCGCCTTCAACCCAATTGGGTCCGAAATGGGAAGGGCCATACACCATCCAACGGAAGCTTGATACAACAGCGTTCAAGCTAACGACCATGGACGGTGAGGAGATTCCTAGAGCCTGGAACGCTCAACACCTACGACGATATCTGAGCTAAATATGAAATGTCATTTCTTTTGTTTTCATAAGCTATGTAAAAGGGCACGACTTGCCTTAAAAAGTCTGTTTATGTGAACAAAGGATTATAAAGTGGATGTAAGCTACGACTTAGCCGAACCACTATAAAAAAATCATGTGTCATTTACTTTCCTGCATTATTTATATCTTCAAAAATTATTCTATTATGACTGTGAAACATGAAATGTTAAATTAAATTTGGAAAGTTGGAGATGACCTATATGCAGGAACAAACAAAACGACTGTTTGTACGATAAGACATAGAAAAATGGGAAGACGACATTCTTAACTCTAACTCTCTAGAATCGGGAGAGAGTATAAAGGACGGGAATACGACGTCCTCTGAGGCGTGAAGTGCACCCAGATGAGAGACAGCCTCAACGAAAACTCTAACCTGGATATGAGACAGGAGAGTATAAAGATGCCAGAAAGAACATGCATCAATGACGAAAGGAATATGGCCCCGTCAGAGAATCAGGGACATTTGGATTTTTTAATTTAATTTAATCTTGAATAGTTCTTGCTCAGTTATCCAAGATTGACTGGGGACATACGTGTGCACACATATTCCCCTCAACCATGACTTCATTGCATAACTTTAGTATGACATACTTTTGTATTTTCATTTGAGGGTTGACCTAACAACTATCAGATATTGCAGGAAATAAACTATTTTTATTTACAAACATGTGAGTTTGTACAAGGATAACAAGTGAAAAAGAAGATGCGAGGGCCGCACTCGCTGCAACAATTGTGAACCAATTAAATGCCAAAATAAAACAAAGCACTTCATCATTTGGGCTTTGGATCAGACATGGATTTTTTGGCGGCTTTCTGAGCAGACTTAGCTTCCTTTTCAACATCGGTCATAATTCGTTTCAACTTTTTCTTCCCTGTAACCGAAGTGCTAGAATCAGCATATTTTTTCCCAGAAGCCGGAGCACTGGAATCAAGAGAAGACTTTTTAGCGAGCTCTTCTGTAATAGACCTAGTTGAAAGCTTAACAACTAACCTTGATCCAGGGTCGACCACTGCAAGAGGCTTAAGGCTTTCAGGATTCAGGTCTTCAACTTTCAGCTGCATACGTTTATCTTGTTCGGCTTTTATTTCAGCCAAAGTGATGTCATCAGCGCTTTTTAAATCCCCGATTATGGCCACATCAGGGCCTTCCTCATGTCCCTCGCTACCACCATCGTCTTTCAAGGTGTCTATCATCTCGTCGTCATGTGGAGCATCAGCCTTAGACAATTCATATCCCCCTCCTGACTCTACTGTGGCAGCATTATCCTTTTCTCCTTGAGCCTTCTCCATAGGTTTTGCTCCGGTTGTGGTTCCCTGGGGCACGTCAGTCCTCTCGGTTGGTTCAACACCTACAGAATGAGAAGCAACAGTTATCAACTCAAGAGAAAATAAAGAAACCTTCATCGATTGCCCGATTATGTGATGAAAAGTGGAGACAGCTTTGACGAATTGAGGTGAAAAGGTAGAAATACCTTCCGATGACTTCTCAGCTAGAGTGACCGCCATCTCTAGCACTGTCTCGGGTATGGGGGATAAAAGAAATGCCCGGGGGATCCCCGAGTTTTTGGGGTCATATCCCTCAACTTCAGAAGTTTCAGCGGTAGTAGAAGAAGAACCAGCCTCGAGGATATTCTTTTGTTTGGCCATCCGCTTCTCCTCCTCCATAGCAGCCGCGATGAGGCGACGTCCCTCGGCCAGACGTGCCGACTCATCATCTCTTAGATATTTTTCCATAAGCTTGTCTTCATCGACGAAGTCTACCTTCAGTTCCTCTTTCTCCCATTCGATAATTTGGCTCCATACGTGAACCAAGGTAGTCAGATAATCTTCAATCCAAGAGATGTTTTGGCGACGAATTATATGCGCAAAGAATTCGATCAGTAATTCGCCGAAACCATGCACTTCCTCCTGGGCCTCTAACAACTACTTGCGGGTCTCTTTGGCGGACTTAATTACACTTTCCACATTACCCTCCGCTAGGGCAGCCCTATTCTCGGCCTCCATCAACTTGGAAGCCAAGCCAGCGTTTCTCTTTTCCAATTCAGCATTCTTTCTCGCTAACTCGGCTTTTTCTCGCTCAAAGGCAGTGTAAGCAAGTTGCATTTTGGCGTTATTCGACTCAGCATCTTCTGCTTGCTTTTTTAACTCCAAGCGCTCTTGACTATGAGACTCGAGCAAGTCATGATAACGTTTTTGTAGCTCTTCAAATTGCTGCTTGAAGTTGGTGGCATCCCGTTGAGCGATGACAAGTTGGTCCTGTGTATCCTCAAGGTCTTTCCTCAAATTTTTCAAGGCTTTTGCGTCGGCGTCTGCAGTCTTTTTCATCGAGCTAGTATCTGTGATTAAAGTTTGAATGATTCTAGAGAGGTTACGTGAATACTTGAACATCTCCGAATATTGTTTTTCGACTGCGTCAATCTTTGCTTTGGCCTCGTCTGCCCACCTCGAGGAAATAGGCTCGAGAGCAGGCATGAAAGTCTGATTCTCAAAATAGTGTTCGGGGAATTGCTTCTCCAGATATGCCCGCTTAACCTTAGACTCAGCATCCAGCAGTGGAGGTGGGCAGTACGCTAGCTTAGTATCCTTATGTGTAGTGGGCATAATGGTTGCATCACCCTTTTTAGGCCGCTTATCAGAAACCTTATGTTTGCCTCATGAGTCGGTATCTTTCAGCGGGCTCCTTTCCTGACTGCGTTTGTCTCGAGGAGAAGTTTGGTCTTTGGGTTGCGATGCGTCTTCTCCTCGACGATCCTTGTAGCTTTTGTATCGTTCTGGATCCGACCGAACAGGGGAGCGAGAGCGTGAGGTGCGTGACTGATAAGAGTCATGAGGCCTTCTATCCTCTCTACTCCGGCTTTCACGGCGATCATGCTCGACGTCAGAAGGGGGTCTAGTCATGCAGCGGTGTATTTTCCTGATGTCATAGTAAGGGCGAGACATTGTACCTGCGCAACAATGTAAGTGGAATTCAGAATCAGTATTCTCATAAGAAGTAAGTGCTGTGAAGTGTGGTGCTATTGTGTTAAGTGCATCCTAAGTGGTGTTCCCCCCGACAAACCCGAGTCCGGAGCCAAGCCAGCGTGAGTGGGCTCTTTGGCCTTAATGGGAGTAGTCTCCTCTGAAGAAGTAAAAACTAAAGGATTTGTGCCAAAATCCTCTAAAGTATAGATAGTTTCAGGTAGGGGAAGATCTCCTAAACCCTGAAATGTAGGATCATCGGTACTAGGGGCATCTCCTTGGGAAGCGTCTATTGGCAGCTCCTTACGAGATAATGATTTCTTAGGAGAAATAGCATCCCCAGGGGCGATGTACCCTTCTCGGTGCTTTTCGGATAAGTTGGCCAATTCATCGTCTTGAGTTGAAGATGGAGAAGGTGAAGTCCGAAGAGGTATTATTGGACTTTTCGACTCCTCACCCGTTCCTGGAATTACATCCACTAGGGGGATATATACATACGGACCCGATCCATGACCTATGCTACGGGTAATGGAAAATAGCCCGTGATGATGAAGGTATTCATCCTTAAGAACTTCATCGACGGTGAGAAATTTTTGGTCGCCATTGAGGAGCCGATGCATCCGATCAAAGTACACTTGACCCGATATTTGTTTTGGATTATCAACTGCAAACAAAAAGAAAATGGATTAATGTGTTGACGTGAACATTCAAAGTTGAGATCTAGAAAACCAATGCTTTACTTGAATTTGTCCATCTCCTGGCACATCCCGGCTGTTGCCTTATATAAAACCATTCTAGCTTGGAATCGTCGGCCTTGCTACTAAATGGAGCAGAAATAATTTTCCTTTTTGGAACCGATTCGAAGTAAGAGAAGGAAGGAGTTTCCCGATTCCGATGCTTGAAATTATAAAAAAAGTGAACATCGTCGAAAGTGAGCTCTGTACCTAAAATCTCTCGGTATGCTATATATAAAGTATATAAGTAAGCATAGTAGTTGGGATGTAACTGCATGGGGGCAACCCGCATCTGTCTTAGAAAGTCGACAACAAAAGGCGGAAACGGTGGAATAGCCCCAACCATAAACATCAGTCGAGTAATTGCCATAAATCCTTCTGGGGGATTGCGAGGACAGTCATTTTTCGATGGCACTAAGGTATCCCTTTTTAGTACCCCGTGCTTTAAACATATGCGAACAAGTCTATCGTCGTCAATCGTTGATTCAACAGAGTCTATAGGTGACTCCAAGATAATGGCAGACTCAAATTCGTCAGGAGCTTGATTATCTCCAATCCCTCCTTCCTCCTCACAGCCCAAAGAAACATCGCTATCAGAAGGCGTTTCGTTGTTATGCACTCCTACTTCATAATCTGGGCCCTCGTCGTCCCATTCAGGGTCTGAAGAAGAAGATAGGTCATCAATGGTTACTTTCTCAAAAGTTTCCAAAACTTCCATCTTCTTTGCCAATTTAGATGAATGTCTTTCGGCCATGATCACTATACTATCGAAGAAACAATAGCAAGAATTAGAGTAAAGTTTCCCGTGTCCCCCGTGTGTGTATGTGAACTAAAGTGTGTGCTACGTGTAACAAAAATGCAGAGCAAACATATGAAAGCGTGATATGGAGATTCAAAGAAGTAATAATGTGTCAGAATAGTTCCTGAGGTTTGTCATGTTTGAAAGGCGCTATCCTAACTGTTCGTCAAGTTGAAGGTTATGCCAAGCATTGATTAAGACAGTTGGAGAAAATTCTTGCACATTAAGTTAGGCTGTTTCGGTTCGGTTCGGATATCAGTATTGGGATCGGATCGGAGGGCAAAGTTATGTTTTGATCTAAAGCAGATATTCACACCCAGTAATTAGAGATGGATCGGTTCGGATGAAGGCCACCGGATCGGTTCGGATTGATTTAAATAATAATGCCTCTTCTCCTCCTAGTTTTTTACTCCGATCTGACCCAGTCAAGTGGGCTTTGTTTTCCCTTTCTTTTTGGTTTCCTTTGCTCCGACCTGATCCGACCTTGTAAACGTCTTTTCTGATTCTTTCTTTTGCTCCAACCCAATCTGATCTTGTAAACGTCTCTCCCTTTCCTTCATTCCAACACTTCTTCACTCGAACCGATCCTAATTCATCTCCTCTCCTTCATCTTCCACCTCGCCTAACCAGTACCGAACCCAACTCTATTTGACAAATCCCTACTAAGTCCAAGCACTTACGTGCTCAGATATACTGTAAAACCCAAATTCTTCCTCTCAACGCTTCGAGGTGGTGACAAGAGCCACCAACGACGATGGCGAAGAGGGAGAGGAAGGCGGCGTTGGAATTAAACGCGCACCATGTTCGAATCATCCAGTTTTACCACAAATCAAAATCGGAAACGATTACAATAAAGTAATCGAAGCTTTTGACCTATCGAATTATTGAATTTAAGGAAGAACGAAATAATTTCAGAGTTTTTTTAAGTTCTAGTGTTTCGATGCTAAATTTGCTTGGACGAGAGCAAATAAAAAAGAGAAGATGAAGAAGGTAGGAGGCAGATTTATATAAAACTAAGGTGACCACTCGTATTCCTAGCCTACTTCACTCCGTTCGGACTGGGAGTCAAGCCCACGAAGACACTCTGGCCTGTTAGTCTATGGTGAAGCGATACTGGAGGGCCCATCTGAGTGTGCTCCTGGAGGAAGTCCATTCGGATCGGAATCCGAACCAAAAGGGACCACATACACTGGTTCGATACGCAGGGTGAATTTGAGGAAAAGCAAAGAAAAACCTCACCTGGAAGAATCGCTGGACATTAAAATAAGCTCTCAAAATTTTTTGAAGATGAAGAAAGTGATTCATATAGTTTGTGAGTACATATAAGCAGCAAAAGCCACGACTTTATGAAGTGACACTACAAGTAAATGGAAGTGATCATTCAATGGTTCTAATTCAAAGGATGTTTCATAAACTGCTTCGGAGCACACTTTATCTCAGATAAGAGTGTACTTCGAGGGGGCAAAGTGTTAGCCTACTTTGTGAACCAGGCTACACAAAGAGCAAACAATGAAAAAGCTACCAATCGGTTCAGATCGGAGGAAAGTAGCGCAGGAAGTGAGTAAAGATCAGAGACGCATAAATCACATCGGATCGGATTGGTGTTACCTCAACAATATCAAAGGATGGCAAGTGGCCTCATCGGTTCAGAGCGGAGAAGTACATCAGCAACAGAATATAGCCAGTGGTCTCATCGGATCGGATCGGAGGCATCCGATCCGAACCGCTTTCTCTGAGAATGTGACTGTTGCTACGCACGCTCCCTGAAGACTTGGACCAAGCATGACTATTTCTCCCATGATCTCCCACTAAATCAATGCGCTGTCATCATCTGGGAGCCTCCGAACCCGACTCATATGGGATGGGTTCCACGCAATTCCGAACCGGAGTCGCTTCGAAGAGGTTTTTCACCTATAAATACACCATCTGGAGGCATTTGAAAGGATCTTTTGGAAAATTCTCAGTTCTAACTTCCTTCATAGCCGAATTTCATAGCTACATTCAAATCAAAATCATCTCTTAAATTCTATTTTTGAGAGATTTGAGTGAGTTTATGCATTGTAATTGTGAAGTTAAGTGATAATCATTGCTGTATTTGTATTCAAATCATCAATTAAAAGAAAACAAAGTGGGCGTAGGCTCGTTAACACCGAACCACTATAAATTGCGTGTTCTTTGTTGCTTTTTGATTCTATTTCATTGAATTCATAGCTAATTTGGGTGTTAGAGCCAATTTTTGGTCTAACAGTACACAAATCGTACTTCACCAATATGGTTAGAAATTGAAAGCAGCCACAATCGCAAAATAAATGGGAAAAATTAAGTAAAAAATGCAAGGAATTTATAGTGGTTCGATCTAGTGTAGATCTACATCCACTTTGGCAAGGATTTCATTATCATGGAGAGAATTACAAAGTTCGTCATCTCATACATCTCATTTTGGTTCATTCTCTCTTTTATAATGAGATTTCCTCTTCTATAATGACTTGATTCTCTCTAGACCGTTATGGAAATGGTTGGATCCTTTGAATGCGATGAGCGTGAGAGTGTATGATTCACGATTTAAGAACTTAGAGGATCAACGAAGAATCCATGGCGGTTGAGATGTGAATAGAAGCTTCGAGGAGGATTAATGGAGGTACAAAAGCACTTGAACAGAGCTTGAGAAGATGGAAATGATGGATCTCGGTTTGGAATGGTAGATCTCGGCTTGGAGATGAATGGAGAGAGCTTGAATTGATCTCTCATGGAGGAAGGAGGAGACTAGGTCCATTTTATGATGGATGGAGATGAAGTGAGCTTTGGCTTTCATTAATAGAGTTTGGAGAGAACTTAGAGCGCTTAGGAATGGTGGAGAAGTGATTTAGGTAGCCCTTCGGGGTGTAAGAATCCCTCCCTCTAAATTGTGGTGAAAGGGGGTATTTATAGGAGAAGTTTGGACAAGGTGACAAAGTCGTAATTATAGCAAACATGGTACGGGTCACACGTTGGAGTATTTACGGAATTGTCATCGACAGCTGGTGGAGCACACTTTACAGCTGGCAGCATTCACTTTATGGTTGGCAATAGGTTGTATGAACGGGTCTTAGTAATCATGCACGAGCGATCCAATTTCTATACGTGGGAGCGACCCATAATGCAATGCACTATTCGTCATGTGCGGCTGAATTGAGCGAGTGTCCCTATTAAATAACACATGAGCGACCAGAACCTTGCCATGCGTCCTTGTCCCAATTAAGACAACTGCTACCAATATTTCAGTCTCAGAAAAATGTGTCCATGCACACTTTTTATCCGAATCACTGTTGTTCTTCATCACAAAATATAGGTTTGCACGTATAAACTGGATGGTCCCATGGTTGCGTAGATGTGAACGACTCATTAATGTGGGTACTGCACGACCTTATATGAGTGAGCTCTCTTATCGGATGATCGACCTCTTATATACTGGAGGTGAGTGAGCTCTTATGTGTTGAAGCTGCTCGACCATATATTGTGACTGATGACCGATCTCTCTCAATGCAGAGCCCTTGACCCCTGGTGCAAGAGGATACTCGACCACTCTGAGATGACGTGGTACGATTTGGTTGTTGGAGCTTGGCCACTCACTTGAGACGCTGTGTTCAACCTGCTAGTAGTATGGGGCTTTAACCATGCTTCACGTACATGTACAACTGAATGAATCTATGCATGTTGTCATGTGTGCTTGGTCATACTCCTTGTTTGATGCGAATTCATGCCAGAATGTTAAGCATAGCTTATGTATCAATGATGAATGTATCCCTTTCATGAACGATACGTTCTTATTTAATAGTGTCACGTTGGTCCAATACACATTCGTGCCATTGCACATTCAAGTTATTACATATTCATGTGTCTTTATAACAAATGCTCAACCCATATGTGCATGGTGCTCAAACACTGTAGATATTGCTATCAGAAACAATGCAGATCCTTGTCATCACCTTTCCTGAACAACCACTTCTTTTATGAACGATCGAGCATTCCATTTTGCATATGCGACCGACCGCCGGTAGAGCTAATGAACGACCGACCAAACCATATTGTTCTGAAGCATCGATCTGTTGTTGCACGACTGAGTTGTAGTGAACGAATGAGTTGTATCGCACGATGGATTTGTGTGCTGGCGAGACCGATCTTTTAATGTAGATATGACCGACCCCTCAAGTGCACGATTACATTGTGCTTGATTAGGTTAGTGCCCGTACGCTTTGAGATGTGTCCGAACCACCGTAATCGGTCGATGCTTTATTTTCTGAACCGCGTTTCACAACGAGGTTAACATTTGCCCCTTGAAGCTTTTATTTTTCGCTTGTGAGAAATGCGGGCTTCGAAATGAACTCAATTTACTTTGGGATCCAACCGTAGCTCTTTGTTTGCTACAACCAATCATGTTTTGATTTTATATGTTCCATGCTACCTATTCTGTAATTAAAACAAGGGATTGCACGATTTTGGACTTATACTTCACCATCGACTCTCCATATCGATAGTGGATTAATCATTGAAGATGATTTATAGCGAATTTTGCTTTGAATTGAATAAAGTATTTGCATAGGACTTATTTTACTCAATGGTTTATAAGTAGTCCAATATCGTTTGCACAAACACAATATTCTAATTCAAATTCGCATTAACGCAAATGTTTTAATGAACGATATTTCTCATTTGAAAAATATGTATTTATGATTCACTTTCTGTGCTCCTTCTTGGAGAAGTCTTGAATGGTTGTGCCCCTGCCTAGGAGGCTATTATTAGCGCTCACTGTGGGAAAGGCTTTCATTGTGCAGCGTTTGTCTGCTTTGTCGATCAGTTCTGATATCAGAGATTCCATTGGATGCCTCTATTATGGAGGTGTAGCTTATAACCAGCACGTTTCGGCATGGTCTGGTATTGTGAACCATTCTTCGATCGTTTTTTGTTAGTTGAAGCCTAAGCTTTTTATTTGACATTGGTTATGTGCTTCAGCCTCCTACTGTTTAAAACAACTTTACTGGCCTTTCAATTCGATGCCAATCTTGTACCGTGTTAATGTACAGTTTGGCGTTGAAATCTTCCAACCCCTCGGATCTGAAATCCGCAGGAATCGTTTCGAATCCCTTTGGCTCATTAACAATGATCAAGACTTGGTTTTCGGCATGTTGATGATCAGCGCATTGATGAGTAATGACGTTGATGTGTCACACGAGTTCATCTATGTTGATCGATACTCGAATTCACACTTGTTATTATCGATGCTTTGTTGATGTACAAATACTTCGAATTTTGGATTTAGAACTTTACAAGAAATGCACATCTTTCTGTTTGTAGCTCTTTAAAACAGGATTTCATGTGCTAAGTGAATATCAGATAGCTAAACAGTGATGCAATATCAACCCAGTTTTACTATAGAGTTTCTATTGGCATATGTGCTTATCCAGAGAACCTGTAATAAGGAGCCAGCACACGCATTTGGCGGCAAATTTGTTCTCGATTGCTCAAAACGACAACGGATTAGTCCAGTAAATAGAAATAAATCGTGAGAATCATTCGCAGATTTGACTGTGTTATCAATTTGAAGTTGCTTTTATCTGAGAGTTTATGAATTGATAGATATAGTTCACACTGGCAATACACTCAATTTGCTTATCGACAACACTTGAGATTCGTTAGTCTCGGTTTTGGACTACGAATTTTAAGTATTATTTTTTGAATTATTACTGCATTAGGTTTAGTATTTATGGAAGGCGTGCACCTGAAAATTTATTTGAAGGAATTCTGGGTTTAGCCTAGCTCATACAATTATTGGTGATGCCCTAGTCAGCTTGTTTCGTGCTTTCTGCCAATCCTCTGAAGTGACCGTGACCGTAGGATTTTCGGGAAACATAATGGCTTATGTGCTTCACTTAATAAGTTATATCGGGCCAACACTTTATATGTTGCTTTTGTGATATCCATTCTAAGAGCCTCGAAGCTTGGAACTCGGATGCTTTGCAATAACGAATCACCTCTTGTGTTATTCCTTTATTTGCTCATATATTGACTTCCTCCGTACTCTGGGATGATTTTTCGGTTATTGCAGCCTCGTGGAATTGTCATCCCTTGCGACTGTGTCTATCACCGTGGACTATCCCAGGTTATAACTTTGAATTTTTACTTAATAATGGCTTGCCTCAGCGCATGGTTATTGCTCAACGGTTTTTTTTATAACTCATGTTGATACCGCTGATGGATATTAGCTTCGTTTCTTAGAGAAATGTTATCACTCTATGGGATTCGAGCTATGCCATATTAGCATAGTAGCCCTTTGGGCATTATTTATCTTCGGGTTTGAAGCAGAGTTCAATAGGTTTTTTGAGTTATATAGGATTAGAGTTTTGAAGCTTTTGCGTTGAAAGACTCTTAATTTCCTTAGCGAATGAATTCATTCTCAGAAGAGGTTTCTTTTAATGTAATTGAGCGATGTATTCATCTCTACTACTTTCTGAGGATTACAACTGGTCGACGTTAACTAGCCGGATTCTCAAGGTTGTATCTCATTAGTGTAATGAGCTTTATTGATGTATCGAGTCATATCGATTTTGTCAAATTTTCCTTTGTTGAGTGCGAGACGACTTTCCCTCATCCCAATGTCGTGATGAGCCCATGGTGTGTTTTCCGAACATTGTCCAATCTTAATGTGGTTATGTTACTCTTTTACCATGGGTCATCGCGAATTGCCTGAGATGAATGTGACCAACCTTGCCAAATTTCCTTGATTCAGATTATCTCACTAGAGGCTTCTAATTTATCGACAGAATTTTTCTGCTTTTACTAGCTTATTTAGAGCTTCTGAGCATGCCGATATATCTAGGAACTTCTTATGACAAAAGGATTTTTTTTTCCTGAATCTGGGCTACTTGTACTTACTCGATCCTTTCCCTTTAAGGAAATTCCTTCTACTTCCTGCTATATGCCTAAAGCACAGGATGCCCTGGTCTCTGACGGAGATGTTGTATTGAAAAATTCCACCGAGGAGTTCTTATCGAGAAAAATGCTTGGATCCTTCTATAAACTCGGCTGTCATTTTCCTTTTGTAATCAGAAGAAGGTCTTGCTTATTGATCAATTTAACTATGCCTGATCGGCTCGAAGGGCTGTTGAAAATAGAACTGTCGCGGCGCAGCACGTCAACGCTAGTTTGCGGGAAAGGACTGCTTCTCATGAGTTAGAAGTTTTCTCTTTGAAAGATAGAATAATGGAACTTGAGCAAGAAAGAGATCAGATTCTTTTAGGCAAAACGATGAAGCTTAGTCGATGGCAATGCTACTTTATTTGAATTTTATAAACTCAATGTCATAGGACGAGGAAGTTTACTATTTTTACAAAATAGCTTCCTCATTAGTTTGAGGTTTGCAAGTCAACTCTTGCCGGTCTTGAAGGTTATGATAAGGATGCAAGTCAACCAACCACTGCTCCTTCCCTGGTTAAGAGTGGAAGAGTTTTGACAGATCCATTGGTTCTTTCAGATGCGAGAAGAGGAGCCAAATCTTTTTTGATTGTTTTTTAATACCTCATGCAGCGTTTTGCTTATGTTGTTGACTTCATGGCCCTGTGACTGATTTGTGACTTTGTGATGAAACTGTGCTTCTCTTTGCTTGCATGTGATAGTGTTTTTGTTTGTTGCATTGTCACCTTTCATTCAGCTTTGTCGTACGCTTATTTGTACACTACATGTTGCACATGCATCCCGGTACACTAGTATCACATCACACTTTGTCAATTATGTGGTCGTAATGAACTTATGGTATATAAAATTAACATTGTTGGTCTTATTTTGATGCTATGGTTATGCCTCCATTCCAAAGTTCATTACAATCTTACTAGGCTGGATGCGATCAGCTTTTCTAAATTCTCTTACTCATGGCTAGAATTCAGTTTAGTTGATCGATTCACGCCATTTTTCCAGTGCCCCATTTTGAGGGGTTTTATATTTATCCTGCATTTAGTAGTATTCTCACTAACTTGGCAGTCCAGGCCCTTCGGAGATTAGACCTGAATGCATGCGTCTGAAGAGTTTTTTTAATAATATATTCAACCTATTTCTCGCTAACTTGGCAGTCCAAGTCCTTTGGAGATTAGAATTAAATACATATTTTTTATAATGTATTCAACCCTATTTCTCACTAACTTGGCAGTCCAAGTCCTTCGGAGATTGGGTTTAAATACGTGGTTGTTTAATCCAATTTAATGTCTTGTCCATTTTGATTAACTCAAAATCGGGAAGACTAAATTGGAAACCCCATTTCGGCTAGGATTTCTTTTTACCCCGATATTTGTCATATCGGGTACCCCCTTTCGGCTAGGTATTTCTTTTTACCCCGATATTTGTCATATCGAGTACCCACTTTCGGCTAGGTATTTATGTTAATGCAGGTCCTTCCAGCTTGTTGTCGGTCCTTCTGGCACTAGGATTAAGGCCTCCAGCCTAGATTTTTGTCGGTACTTCCGACTTGATGCTTCATCCCACGAGGCAGACGCTAGTTCTTTTATCGAGTTTTGTTTTGATTTAAAGAACTCATGTCCTAGACCTTTCAATTAAGAAGGTGCCTCTACAGTGGAACTTGCAATCGTTTTCTTGTTGGGTCTTTTGTTTGGTGCCCCGCTAGGGGAGGACTTTGGGTTTTTTATGCCCCACTCGGGGGGTCCTGAAATTTTATTGCCTCCACTTAGGGAGGAATTGGGATTAGTTTCCCCTGCTTAGGGAGGACTTGGGATTAATTTCCCCCACTTAGAGAGGTCTTGGGATTAATGCTGGTCCTTCCAGCTTGTTGTCGGTCCTTCCGGCACTAGGACTGGTACTTCCAGCCTAGGTGTGGGTTTGTTATGCCCCAGGGATCGGGTAGTTTTAGATTCTCTAGAATTCAAAATGGATATGTGCCCCTGCCTTACATCAGCATGCTCCTCTCATGGTAGAAACTTTCGTAAGCTTTGCTCTGTGGAGCTAATTGTTGTTGTATCATTGTGTGAGGTAGACACTGGTTTTCTAACTAGATGCTCATTTTAACGAGTGGTCTTAATTATAAAACAAGTGGCTTGGACCTTGTCTCTCGTGAGGTATCTCCTTTGGTGAACCTGCGGATGTGAAACTTCGCAACTTCAATTTCAGTTTGGCTTGCTACTTGTCCCCGTTTGATTCCCATAAGCGCAACTCCTAGGGAAGTGCCTTATTGCTTTGTACTCAAGCTGAATAATGTAATAAACAATGTTTGAGTCATTATCATTAACATTCACAACAAGGGTTGGATAAATTTATTAGTTCATGATGAGGCAAGCTTCGTCTGAATAGTCTAGAAGCCAAAGAATGTATTATGAAGAGAGTTGACGCAGTTGGTCATCATTCCAGACTTTTGTAATCTAAATTCCATCGACAGTCGTTAAAGTGGAAGTCCCATTCCTTTTTATCGTCATTGCGAGCTTGATTCTTCTTCATGATCTGTTCTTTTAAGTATGCAAAATATTCTTTAGTGTTGTGTTGTTCTGCAGGGCCATTTTCGATTTCTTTACCAGATCGTTGCCTTGGCAATACATTGCGGTTCAAGAATCGAGGTAGTGCCCCTTATGAGGGACTAGCAACATTTTGGGTATTTCGATCGGAATGACTTCTAGCATGTGGCTTGGTGCCTTTGATGTTGGCTCCATTATTGTCGTTCATTTGACCTCCAATATCTTCCGTATCATTGTGGTGATTCTGATCAGAAGCTACTGAATCCGTGTTCTCTTCAAAGTTGGCATGGATCTTTTGAGGAGGAGTGGGTTTGGCTTGAGCGTTTATAAGAATATTCATTTTGTCCATGAGAGCCTGATTAGCCTCCATTGGAACTTTATTTGAAGTTTCCATTTAAAGTGAGATCTATTTGGACGACATTGAGCTGCTTAGTGCACAGAGAGGACGACGCGTCAACTTGCATAATCGAAGGTTGTCGACGATGTTGATGCAAGATAGAGAGAATGATTTGTTATGGTGAATCCCATCTAACTTCGAATCAGACTTGAACCATGATGCCATCACATGAGGACCTAGCTCCAGGTTATGCTTGATGGCATAAATGATGTTGGACTGAACTGCAAAACAATATATTCTCCATTTTCACGGCAAGCGATGCTGATTTAGCTTTGCAGTTTCAAATTCGAAATGTTGCCGCGAAACAATCACTTAACTAAATGTAGTTTAGGTGCTCAGCTAGAAACTCGAATGCAAGTTTCACGCACATATTCGCAACCTTTCTGAAAGTACTCTTATGCGTAAGTTGTAAATGGAAGCCAAGCTGAAAGTGTGCAAGCCGATCTATACCGATGTTGAGGTCTATGTTATATTAAGCACTAAGCAAGGCGAGGCAATGGAAGCCTCGCTTCGCTTAATGGCGCTTAAGCACTGCTTAAGCGCTAAATCTATTCGTAGTCCTGCTATGTCTAATGGCTCTTAAATAGCGCCTAATTAGCAATTAAGCAACAACTAAGCAGCGCTTAAGCAATGCTTAATTATTATATAAGTAATTCATCAAATAATACTATACATAAACGCTGATGTTTAGGCGAGGCACTACTAAGCGCTGGAAAAAGCATGCTTAAGCGCTAAATAAGCGCGCTTAAGTGCTAGTCGCTTAATGCCTTCTGCTTTTTAAAATTAGGCAATGTATTTTCCAAAATCGCTAAAGCGTCGCTTAAGCGCGCTTTTCATAACATAGGTTGAGGTAGGCCTATGTTTATCTTATGTAGGTGCAATTTGGTGCCATCTGCTCAACTGACTTCAATCTTTTAGCATTAGCTTGATGTTTGTTTCAGGAAATATTGCATTGTCTTTAGATGACCAATTTAACGAGTTCAGGTGTCTGATTAGTTCATAGTAGTTACCAAATGAATCTAACTGTTGATGTCGCCTGTAAACACCCTAACATAGTGCGTAGGTGACACCATCTTTAGAGTTCGATACTATCGATGGTGATGCGTCTTCCTGAGATGACTGCATTAGAGACAGTGTCCAAGCTTTAAAGCATTCTGCCAAGTTACACATTCAAATTAACATTGTCAGTTGGGAATGTAGTTCAGCGCCGTTCAACGGCTTCCCGAATCATGAGGTTCGAATCTGGTTAACAAACATGAATCATAGTTGCAAGACCAAGTTTGGTTATGAGTCTTTGATTAAGAAAAATTGCCACCTACAATTGTCTCTAATGTTTTCTGAAGCATTTGCAAAACTGTAGATGGTGAACATCCTTGGGAAACTCCATAGCTATTTGTAAGAAGGATTTTCAGAAGGACATGACTTCTAGATCACAAAGATCTATAGTAGAATAACACGTTCTAAGAGTATTCACCGCTTAATCTGATTCTTTGATTTGAGAAATCTACGGTTAAGACTGGCTTAGAACTTAGATGTTTTCACAAGATACTTGATGTAGGAGAGTAGATTGGGCCCCACGGTGGGCGCCAAATGTTTTCACCAAAAATAGTTCAAACACCAAAGGTACACAAATCGTACTTCACCAATATGGTTAGAAATCAAAAGGAGCCACGATCGCAAAAAAAAAGAGAAAAAGTAAGTAAAATGCAAGGATTTTTATAGTGGTTCGATCTAGAGTAGATCTACATCCACTTTGGGAAGGATTTCATTATCATAGAGAGATTTCAAAGTTCATCATCTCATACATCTCATTTTGGATAATTCTCTATTTTATAATGACTTTCCTCTTCTTTAGTGACTTGATTCTCTCTAAACCGTTATGGAAATGGTTGGGTCCTTTAAATGCGATGAGTGTGAGAGTGTATGCTTCACGGTTTAAGCACTTAGAGGATCAACGAAGAATCCATGGCAGTTGAGATGTAAATCGAAGCTTCGAGGAGGATTAATGGCAGTAGGAGAGCACTTGAATAGAGCTTGGGAAGATGGAAATGATGGATCTCGGTTGGGAATGGTAGATCTCGGCTTGGAGATGAATGGAGAGAGCTTGAATTGATCTCTCATAGAGGAAGGAGGAGACAGGTCCATTTTATGATGGATGGAGATGAAGTGAGCTTTGGCTTCCATTAATGGAGTTTGGAAAGAGGTTAGAGCGATTAAGAATGGAGGAGAAGTAATTTGGGCAGCCCTTCGTGGTGTAAGAATCATTCGCTCTAATGTGTGGTGAAATGGGGTATTTATAGGAGAAGTTTTGACCAGGTGGCAAAGTCGTAATTATAGCAAACAGGGTATGGGTCACACACAAGAGTATTTACAGAATTGTCATCGAACAGTTAGTGGAGCACACTTTACAGCCAGCAGCGTTCACTTTATGGTTGGCAACAGGCTGTATGAATGGGTCTTAGTAATCATGTGCGAGCGATCCAACTTCTGTACGTGCAAGCGACCCATAATGCAACGCACTATTCATCTTGTGCGGCTGAATTAAGCGAGCTCCCTATTAAATAACACATGAGCGAACAGAACCTTCATGCTGCCTTGTCCCAATTAAGACAACTGCTACCTATATTTCTGTCTCAGAAAAATGCGTCCATCCACACCTTTTATCTGAATCATTGTTGTTCTTCATCACAAAATATGGATTTGAATGTAGAAACTTGATGGTCCCATGGTTGCGTAGATGTGAACGACTCTTTAACGGGGTACTTCATGCCAGAATATTAAGCACAACTTACGTAACAATTATGAATGTTTCCCTTTCATGAATGATACATTCTTATTGAATAGTGTCACGTTGGTCTAATACACGTTCGTGCCATTGTACATTCATGTTATTACATATTCATGTGTCTTCATTAAAAATGCTCAACCCATATGTGAATGGTGCTCAAACACGGTAGATATTGCTACCAGAAACAACGCAGATCCTTGTTAGCACCTTTCCTGAATGACCACTTCATGTATGAATGATCAAGCATTCCATTTTGCATATGCGACCAACCGACTGGTAGAGATAATGAACGAGCGACCAGACCATATTGTTCTGAAGCATCGATCCGTTGTTGCACGACTGAGTTGTAATGAACGAACAAGTTTTATTGCATAACGGATTTGTGAGCTTGTGTGTAACACCCCACCTCCGTTAAGGTCACTCACAAAGGGAATGCCTTAACTTTGGTGGAGCATTTTAGTAAACAGAACAGAAACTTACAAGGCAGATAAAACAGTACTTGAAAATTTTTTAACTTTATTACAGCGGAAACATAAATTAGTATGGTTACATCCTTTCAATTTCAGAATTCAAGTACAAAATATCAGTCTTGTACAAAAGCCTTCAAAATGCATAGTTTAAAATCATAATCCCCATGGAACGGAAGCTATACAGAGCCAAGCCATACTTTAAGCACTTCAAGCAAAGAGAAATCCGGATCAAGCTAAAGTATTTCCCTCCTTGGATAACCTGGGGGGGAAACGGAAGAAAGGAGGCGAAACAACAAGGGTCAGACAAAAAGTCTGGCAAGTCCAGTGACTTTCAGCATATGAACAGATAATAATAATATGATATGAACATAAAACTGGATGTGAGATAACTGTAATAGGTGTAGCAGATATAACAGAAAAACAGAATGATATAAACTATTGTCTTACACTTCTCTGCACTAATACTAGCATAACAGAATTAGGTGTCCCCCTAACGTCTAAATTGAAGCCGGAACGGGTACAGAATACTTTAACAGAAACAGAATGCTAATAATGGGCCTTTACTACCCGATCAGAAACAGACAGAAGAAGAAACAGATTTATCCTTATGGAAACAGAATGTGGAATTAGGTGTACACTAGTAATGGGCCTTTACCACCCGAACAGACGGTACCACACAGAAACAGACAGGCGTTACCACCCAACAGAAACAGACGGTACCAACAGAAACAGACAGAACTAAGCGTACCCTAAAACCCTACCCCAAGCGATCGGCTCCCTAATACATAAATATCCTGTGTCGGCCCCACAGTAGGGTGTATCACTCCCTAAAGTGACAACCAATTGGCACAGACCTATTTACAGATGTCACGGCGTCTTACATCCTCAGAGGCAGACCGGGATCCATGCACGCACATGACCCGGTTGGAACGCACCATCAACACCCCTCGCCATTATCAGAATGAACCTCTTATAATTAGTTCAGTAAGCGTGCCCGGACCCTACTTACTGTTGGGTCAAAGTTTTGATACCAGAAAGGGTTACTGACTAATATGGGTCCCAAACAACAGATGACACAAGTAATTCCCCTCCTAACCTTGTGTCCCCAGACTAACAGATTTCAGATTAACTTGTTTACAAGTTCAGACATACAGAATTCAGATTTACTAATTCACAAATTAAGTTAACAAGTTTTCAGATTAACGGGTCAGATGTACAGATTTTTCAGATTTTTCTAACTTTGTATTGGGCCTACAGATTCATGGACGGGTTTTACTACATCTATTAATCCCATTGGTTTAACCCTATTTTCCCCAATACGTTTTAGACGTCATTCTTATCTTAGATTTGCATTCATTATTAATGCACAGACCTCTCACATTAGGTCGGTAGCTTGTGGCCGCTGGATATGCCGGGCGGTTCCGGGCAGACTTCTGCCACAAGCCAGACCTAACCTCGTGTCTTACGCATGTTATGACTAACTTCTCACATTAGAACCTATTGTTTGCGGCCACTGGATGTGCCGGGCGGTTCCGGGCAGATTTACGCCGCAAACTCATTCTAACCTCGAGTTAGCCATGTTTATCTTTGCGGCCAATTAATTAATAATTTACCGTTTATGCGCACGCCCAATATATATGCCAATTCAGATTATATCAATAACAGAATGATTATATCAACATAGCAGATAACAGATTTTATATGACTTAACGGATTTAACAGATTTAGCAACTTAGCAGATTTTGGCATATAACAGGTTAGGCATTTCAACCGACAAATTTAACAGATTAGGCATTTCAATCTAATTAGCAGTCTAGGCAATATAACAAAACTAGTAGTTTAGGCAACTTGACAAATTAGCAGATTTAGCAAATTTAATATTTCTAAAAGTTCTATTTACATGCCTTGCCTAAACATAAATTAGGCCTAAATTCATATGCCTAAATAATTGTCATGATTCACAATATAATCATATACTTCCATGTTGGCATACATTTACACAGCGCAGAATATGGACATACTTTACCCTATAACATATGTTCCAATTTTTGTTAAACTAGCCTTTTACAGCAGATTCACATATAAACTGTACCAAATATAACCATTAATTCCAATGCATGCCATATATCCAAAAATCCCTATTTAGGTGTAATCACAATAATAGATATCCTAATTAATGTAAATCTTTTACACCTAAGCTTCCATATCTTCTTCTTTTTAAGTCATGAATCATTATGCAAACTATACCCAACAATCTAAATCTTTAAATCATATCTTCTAAAAATCAAATCTTGACTTTTATATGCATTTTGTTCAAAGTCTCAAATCATATGTAATCTTACAGTGGTTCCTCTTCTTCTTTTATCACAAAATATGCATAGGTCTAAAACTAGTTTATAACATATGCTTATTTTTTTCTAATTAATTACAGGTCTAAATTACAACATAACTATGCATACAACATGCATAAATTATATGTTCATAGTCAAATTTATGCATCCAATCCCAAGTCATATGTCCAATATATTTTATGCCTTAGACCTAAAGTCATACATTCAATTTGGTTTTGTCAAATTTCTCATCATTCATCCCAAAACTTGCGTTCATACGTTCATCTCTTATGAGATTAGACACAGGCTCGTGGTAGCCTGGCTATAGAAACAGAAAAGAAGAAAGGGATACAGAACAGTCACAGAAAACAGATCTAACAGAAGAGAATACAACCTCAAACTCAGATTTAAATGCATATCAAAATTATAATTAACGTTTATAGCGGAGAATAACTGTACTTGCCTTGATTGGATTAAAGAAAGAACTTTAACTTGTTGTAGAATCTTTGCAGAACTTTAATCTCTAGTTTGAATTGAGTTGCTTAGGCTGATGTTGATTATCTTCTAGTTTTAGTTCCAGCAGAGCAGAGACGCCATTTTTATTTTTTTATTAGAAGAAGAGAGCAATGGAGGCTAGAGAATTGTGTAAGAAACCTAGGTAGAGTCTAGGGCCATTTTTATAGAGTTGCAAGTTAATTTGAGCTGTCCGATGATGCTAGGGTAAATCAAGGCCATCAATTTCAAAAGAGGTCAATTATGTTCACAATTAAGGACTGTAAATTACTCCCATTTTAAATTATGTCAGAATTACTATGCATGCAAATTACCCCCATTTTGAATTATGGCATAATTACTATTCCAATTACATGCAATTCCATGTTTTAGCATATATATATATTTCCTACAATGTACACATTTCTCATTTAGGACAAATTCTATATATAAATAATTCCTAACACACTTATGCCATAATTACTCCCTTAATGTACATTATCAACATTTATTATTTATTGTCAATCCATCAAACATAAATACGTATTTAATAGATACATCTTTCCTTTTACCGTATACATTAATTATTCATATATACATGTCAATTAACATGAATGACAATATTAATGTATCCTTTTCATTGTAAATTAGCATATTTATATATTTCTCAACATATTTATATATTTCTCAAATTAACATGTACAGATAAATGTTAATAGCATGTTTTCAAATCAATGCCCTATTGACATATCTTTAAATTAAATGCCAGATAAATATTCGTCATATTAATATGCTTGCATGTTATGTTCACAAAATAATATCACATACCATATTTTTCTTATTCAGTGCCACATTGATGTCAATTGCAGGTTTATAAATGACATTCCTATTAATAGAAAATTAAGTCTAACCTATTTTTATTCTTCCTCTTTGAAAATCCCCATTTACTGCATACAAATATTATGCATAAACCTTTCTTTTCACTGCTTGCATCCACACATTTTTATTTAATTTGTATGTTTATGACATAAATGCACATATGTACGAATATGTTAAATATTTCTTTCCTTTAATTTGTCATGAATCCAATTAGAGAAGGCCACTTATAAAAAAACAATTCTTGGCAGGCAAAAATGCGCAACATACGCCTCATGATACATACATGTCATATATATATATGTATGTATACGTATATGTATATATATATATATATATATATATTTCTTTTTTTTTTTCTTTTTTTATCTATCTTCCCAATTACCCATTTTCACACTAAACCACTTTTTGAACTGCATTCACACTAGGCTATTTTAAGCCATTCCCCTAAAACAAAAATAAGGCGCTGGCGGGGATCGAACTCTGTACCTCTTGTATGCAAGTCATGTGTTCCAACCAAATGAGCTACTAAGTCTTTTGCTTACAAAAGTTAGAACAATGCTAAACATTATTCTTTTCTCATTCCTCTTTTTTCATGTTTTGCTGCAATTTTTAATTTAAGGATATCTTTTTCATATGGAGTCCAATTTACGCAAATTCAGACTCTATCTCAAGCAGAATTTCAAGAAGAACGCAATGGCGTAACCTGTTTCCCTTAGTTCTTTGATTTCGAATTAATTATACTTTAATTTGTTAATTTCACAGCTATAGAATACACGGGGTGTTACATTCTCCCCTACTTAAAAGGATTTCGTCCCCGAAATCTTCAAGTTAAGAAGAATGCGTCCTACCATCCAATCACCCATCTACTCAACCATCATCCACAAGCATCCATTGTCCTTAGAAAACTTCTAATGTTGTATGGACATATGCAAAAGTGTGTGTATATGTTCCTTATCTAATGCAAAATCAGGCGGCCCACTGATTCAGTCGACCTCCTTAATGCAAATCATGTTAGTGCCATGAGTCCAATATGTATGCAAATTTTCCTATTTGATATATATCATTTCTATATGAGTGCACAACTGCTCATTCATATGCAACATCCATATGCTGATTCAACCATTTTGCATCCATAAAAATTTAAAAATGCTCACACATCCATATGCAGTATGAGAGTGCTTTCGAGCCGATCTAGTGCCTAGTGTGTGTATATGCATCCACGAGCAACCACTAGCAACCACTTGCAACCATCAAACATAACATGTCTCAAACACATGTTTACACCCATTAGTTTCTACCTAAAGTTCAAATATTCGATCGATAGGATACAGTCGAATGATGGAAGCGAGTACAGGTAGAACGAAAATTTGGTTCCCATTAGACATGGGTCCTAAGTATCGGCCCCAAAGACCGAAACCAACATCAAATTGACACCCAGAGGATTACCTTCTTTAGACAATGACAAAACTGGAAATACTATCAAAAGTATTTAGATATTTACAGACTACTGGTACAGATCAGGTTCCCTAATGATTCTTAGGAAGCTAAGCATGATAAAATCATACCCCACGAAAACTCAGAATGTATGCGTCATACTTGACTCCTAACACAGATATCCCTCAAACCCCAATCTCAAACAGATGATCCATAACCCTTATGGGTCTGAGTCTATAGCGGAATTCAAAAATAATACTAGTATTAAAGTGCAGAGTACCGATTACAAAACCAAAATACCAGAATCAGAAAAAAAAAGTCTTAACTCCATAATCAGATAAAGAAATTAAACCTACTATAGAAATTTTCCTATTTCTATCCTAGCTACTACCCTCAAGAGTGTTCGCCTGCCCTCCTTGTCCTCGTCTCTTCGAGCAGTCCCTAGTGAAGTGTCCCATCTCCCCACAGTTGAAGCAAGCGCCCTCCCCTTCCTCTTTCGGTAATCCTTATTCAGATGAGTCGAGCTTCCATAAGTAAAACACTTTCCTCCTCCTTATCTTCAAACTTTCCTTCCTTCTTTTGTATTTCCCTTTTGCCTCCATTGTGAACTAAGTCTATATGAGTTTCTCACCTTTGGGTTGTGCTCCTTAGCCAAACCTCATCATTCTCATCTTTACTATCCTTGTGTAACATGTCGACCAATCCCTCGAAAGCTGCCTCCATCGCCCGGAAAAATCCTTCAAATCTCTAAAGAAAACTAGCCGCAGGTGAAACTACTACAGCTATCGATGGAAGTCGGGCACTACTTTGCCCTTCGATGAGGTTACCTCCCAGAAAACCGGGAGCCCCAGAGACTCAAGAAAGAAGGAAACAAGGATTCAAGCAGAGGATCAAAAGATAGATATATGGCTTAGGGGACTATGTTTTTCAAAATAAGCTTTACTTTTGAAAATACTTCCTTTTCAAAACCTTTTTGAAAATAGTTTTCAAAAATTCTTTATCAAATCCGGTAACCTTCAGCTCTGATACCAAGTGTAACACCCCACCTCCGTTAAGGTCACTCACAAAGGGAATGCCTTAACTTTGGTGGAGCATTTTAGTAAACAGAACAGAAACTTACAAGGCAGATAAAACAGTACTTGAAAATTTTTTAACTTTATTACAGCGGAAACAGAAATTAGTATGGTTACATCCTTTCAATTTCAGAATTCAAGTACAAAATATCAGTCTTGTACAAAAGCCTTCAAAATGCATAGTTTAAAATCATAATCCCAATGGAACGGAAGCTATACAGAGCCAAGCCATACTTTAAGCACTTCAAGCAAAGAGAAATCCGAATCAAGCTAAAGTATTTCCCTCCTTGGATAACCTGGGGGGGAAACGGAAGAGAGGAGGCGAAACAACAAGGGTCAGACAAAAAGTCTGGCAAGTCCAGTGACTTTCAGCATATGAACAGATAATAATAATATGATATGAACATAAAACTGGATGTGAGATAACTGTAATAGGTGTAGCAGATATAACAGAAAAACAGAATGATATAAACTATTGTCTTACACTTCTCTGCACTAATACTAGCATAACAGAATTAGGTGTCCCCCTAACGTCTAAATTGAAGCCGGAACGGGTACAGAATACTTTAACAGAAACAGAATGCTAATAATGGGCCTTTACTACCCGATCAGAAACAGACAGAAGAAGAAACAGATTTATCCTTATGGAAACAGAATGTGGAATTAGGTGTACACTAGTAATGGGCCTTTACCACCCGAACAGACGGTACCACACAGAAACAGACAGGCGTTACCACCCAACAGAAACAGACGGTACCAACAGAAACAGACAGAACTAAGCGTACCCTAAAACCCTACCCCAAGCAATCGGCTCCCTAATACATAAATATCCTGTGTCGGCCCCACAGTAGGGTGTATCACTCCCTAAAGTGACAACCAATTGGCACAGACCTATTTACAGATGTCACGGCGTCTTACATCCTCAGAGGCAGACCGGGATCCATGCACGCACATGACCCGGTTGGAACGCACCATCAACACCCCTCGCCATTATCAGAATGAACCTCTTATAATTAGTTCAGTAAGCGTGCCCGGACCCTACTTACTGTTGGGTCAAAGTTTTGATACCAGAAAGGGTTACTGACTAATATGGGTCCCAAACAACAGATGACACAAGTAATTCCCCTCCTAACCTTGTGTCCCCAGACTAACAGATTTCAGATTAACTTGTTTACAAGTTCAGACATACAGAATTCAGATTTACTAATTCACAAATTAAGTTAACAAGTTTTCAGATTAACGGGTCAGATGTACAGATTTTTCAGATTTGTCTAACTTTGTATTGGGCCTACAGATTCATGGACGGGTTTTACTACATCTATTAATCCCATTGGTTTAACCCTATTTTCCCCAATACGTTTTAGACGTCATTCTTATCTTAGATTTGCATTCATTATTAATGCACAGACCTCTCACATTAGGTCGGTAGCTTGTGGCCGCTGGATATGCCGGGCGGTTCCGGGCAGACTTCTGCCACAAGCCAGACCTAACCTCGTGTCTTACGCATGTTATGACTAACTTCTCACATTAGAACCTATTGTTTGCGGCCACTGGATGTGCCGGGCGGTTCCGGGCAGATTTACGCCGCAAACTCATTCTAACCTCGAGTTAGCCATGTTTATCTTTGCGGCCAATTAATTAATAATTTACCGTTTATGCGCACGCCCAATATATATGCCAATTCAGATTATATCAATAACAGAATGATTATATCAACATAGCAGATAACAGATTTTATATGACTTAACGGATTTAACAGATTTAGCAACTTAGCAGATTTTGGCATATAACAGGTTAGGCATTTCAACCGACAAATTTAACAGATTAGGCATTTCAATCTAATTAGCAGTCTAGGCAATATAACAAAACTAGTAGTTTAGGCAACTTGACAAATTAGCAGATTTAGCAAATTTAATATTTCTAAAAGTTCTATTTACATGCCTTGCCTAAACATAAATTAGGCCTAAATTCATATGCCTAAATAATTGTCATGATTCACAATATAATCATATACTTCCATGTTGGCATACATTTACATAGCGCAGAATATGGACATACTTTACCCTATAACATATGTTCCAATTTTTGTTAAACTAGCCTTTTACAGCAGATTCACATATAAACTGTACCAAATATAACCATTAATTCCAATGCATGCCATATATCCAAAAATCCCTATTTAGGTGTAATCACAATAATAGATATCCTAATTAATGTAAATCTTTTACACCTAAGCTTCCATATCTTCTTCTTTTTAAGTCATGAATCATTATGCAAACTATACCCAACAATCTAAATCTTTAAATCATATCTTCTAAAAATCAAATCTTGACTTTTATATGCATTTTGTTCAAAGTCTCAAATCATATGTAATCTTACAGTGGTTCCTCTTCTTCTTTTATCACAAAATATGCATAGGTCTAAAACTAGTTTATAACATATGCTTATTTTTTTCTAATTAATTACAAGTCTAAATTACAACATAACTATGCATACAACATGCATAAATTATATGTTCATAGTCAAATTTATGCATCCAATCCCAAGTCATATGTCCAATATATTTTATGCCTCAGACCTAAAGTCATACATTCAATTTGGTTTTGTCAAATTTCTCATCATTCATCCCAAAACTTGCGTTCATACGTTCATCTCTTATGAGATTAGACACAGGCTCGTGGTAGCCTGGCTATAGAAACAGAAAAGAAGAAAGGGATACAGAACAGTCACAGAAAACAGATCTAACAGAAGAGAATACAACCTCAAACTCAGATTTAAATGCATATCAAAATTATAATTAACGTTTATAGCGGAGAATAACTGTACTTGCCTTGATTGGATTAAAGAAAGAACTTTAACTTGTTGTAGAATCTTTGCAGAACTTTAATCTCTAGTTTGAATTGAGTTGCTTAGGCTGATGTTGATTATCTTCTAGTTTTAGTTCCAGCAGAGCAGAGACGCCATTTTTATTTTTTTATTAGAAGAAGAGAGCAATGGAGGCTAGAGAATTGTGTAAGAAACCTAGGTAGAGTCTAGGGCCATTTTTATAGAGTTGCAAGTTAATTTGAGCCGTCCGATGATGCTAGGGTAAATCAAGGCCATCAATTTCAAAAGAGGTCAATTATGTTCACAATTAAGGACTGTAAATTACTCCCATTTTAAATTATGTCAGAATTACTATGCATGCAAATTACCCCCATTTTGAATTATGGCATAATTACTATTCCAATTACATGCAATTCCATGTTTTAGCATATATATATATATTTCCTACAATGTACACATTTCTCATTTAGGACAAATTCTATATATAAATAATTCCTAACACACTTATGCCATAATTACTCCCTTAATGTACATTATCAACATTTATTATTTATTGCCAATCCATCAAACATAAATACGTATTTAATAGATACATCTTTCCTTTTACCGTATACATTAATTATTCATATATACATGTCAATTAACATGAATGACAATATTAATGTATCCTTTTCATTGTAAATTAGCATATTTATATATTTCTCAACATATTTATATATTTCTCAAATTAACATGTACAGATAAATGTTAATAGCATGTTTTCAAATCAATGCCCTATTGACATATCTTTAAATTAAATGCCAGATAAATATTCGTCATATTAATATGCTTGCATGTTATGTTCACAAAATAATATCACATACCATATTTTTCTTATTCAGTGCCACATTGATGTCAATTGCAGGTTTATAAATGACATTCCTATTAATAGAAAATTAAGTCTAACCTATTTTTATTCTTCCTCTTTGAAAATCCCCATTTACTGCATACAAATATTATGCATAAACCTTTCTTTTCACTGCTTGCATCCACACATTTTTATTTAATTTGTATGTTTATGACATAAATGCACATATGTACGAATATGTTAAATATTTCTTTCCTTTAATTTGTCATGAATCCAATTAGAGAAGGCCACTTATAAAAAAACAATTCTTGGCAGGCAAAAATGCGCAACATACGCCTCATGATACGTACATGTCATATATATATATGTATGTATACGTATATGTATATATATATATATATATTTCTTTTTTTTTCTTTTTTTATCTATCTTCCCAATTACCCATTTTCACACTAAACCACTTTTTGAACTGCATTCACACTAGGCTATTTTAAGCCATTCCCCTAAAACAAAAATAAGGCGCTGGCGGGGATCGAACTCTGTACCTCTTGTATGCAAGTCATGTGTTCCAACCAAATGAGCTACTAAGTCTTTTGCTTACAAAAGTTAGAACAATGCTAAACATTATTCTTTTCTCATTCCTCTTTTTTCATGTTTTGCTGCAATTTTTAATTTAAGGATATCTTTTTCATACGGAGTCCAATTTACGCAAACTTAGACTCTATCTCAAGCAGAATTTCAAGAAGAACGCAATGGCGTAACCTGTTTCCCTTAGTTCTTTGATTTCGAATTAATTATACTTTAATTTGTTAATTTCACAGCTATAGAATACACGGGGTGTTACATTGTGAGACCGATCTTTTAATGTAGATATAACCGACCCCTCAAGTGCGCGATTACATTGTGCTTGATCAGGTTAGTGCCCGTACGCTTTGAGATGTGTCCGAACCACCGTAATCGATCGATGCTTTATTTTCTAAACTGCGTTTCACAATGAGGTTAAAAATTAGATTTTAAGTAATTTAACAAATATTTTATTTCATAAATTTTAACTTAGTATACATATGTTTATAAAGTTATCTTAAATCTAAGATTTCCTATAAACGATTTTATAAATTGATTTATAAAATATTGACCGTAGTGTGGAAAGTGTAAACAATTGGTTGTTAAAGATACTAGAATAGGCTATTGTCATACTCTTTACCAATACTGAAAACCACATTAACAACTATGTATGCGGTGGAGTTCTAGAATGAAGTAGAAGGATTTGGAGGCGATTACTGGATTTGAATAAAGAGAATGATCATGGATTTCCTTGACCTTCGGATCATAATTAAAATGACTAAAATATGTGTCATACCCAGGCCAATTGAGTTAGCCACTCTTATCGGACATGCATCTTTGAAACCATATCTATTACCTTATGATTTGATTGGTGCACACCCTTGAATTTGGAGTATTGTTTGAGGTTGGCGGTAGTTGCGATTATGCGTTGTCACCATCCTAGGTCTGCAATCTGATAGAATCCTACCGTGGGTATTCCTCATGTTCCTTGTCATATTATCCTGATCGAAACCCCTACGATTTTGATTTGTATCGTACCTATGGAGTGCCCTCGGATAGCCACTAGTTACAGTGGACTTAATGGTATCTGTATAGACTATGATATTATAAACGGTGTAAGGGTAATAATGGTAATCCCACTTACACTATTTTGATATTTTACTTTACTGAATAGACACCATTGTAATAAATCATTATATTATATGATATCTAGTTTAACGGATCCTTAGAGAATGAATCCAAAAATTCTTTGAGTTACTTGTGCATTTCTATGACATTACACTTGAGTTAATTTACCTACATGGGAATATTAGTCTTGATCCGAGTGGTTTTGTTTTGCATGATGCTCGGGTCAGCTTGAGTACCACAGCCTTTGGAGATTTATCTTGGAGCTAGAGATCATTTAGAGCTTTAGCCATCTATCTATTTGTCTTCTAGTTCTATCTATGTTAGTTAGTTGTTGCTCTTCTTTTTGTCTTTCGTAGACATTTTATGTATTTGAGATTTCTATTGTACTTGTCCTGGTGACTTGACACTATTTATTTTATTTGGAGACTATGTGTTTGTAGTAGCTTCATGAACTACTATGTTTTATTTTATTTTTGCTGCGAGTTATTCTACTTTTTCTTTGTTTGTGATTCTAAGATATGATTTGTATTTATTCCAAATTATTAATAATCTATTGTTTTGAACCATTCAAGTTTGACATATGTGGATTATTGTCGATTTGAACAGTACAAAATAGTGGATTATTACATTTTTAACTAGAAACCGATCGCTCTTCATAACATAAAGTTCTATGGATGTTGCTACCGTTGAACACATTATATCCATATCAGCATCATCGACTATTTTAATGGCTTTCGATCCAGAATCGGTAGACCAGTTACATACCAATTCTATGTCAAATTCGTCGGATCTAATCTTAGTCGCTTTATGTACCGATTCTTTCAACTGAACCAAGTTACATCCTCGAACTACTTTAGCGGGTTTATACGACCCTCCAACGAAGTTATCATTGTCCACCACCAATTCCCCATCAAAATATCAAATGGTAGGAATACATTTAGGAGTTATTCTATATGAATAGCAACAACAATTTATCTACATATAACGAACCTACTTGCACAACATACCTAAAATCAGAAATTATAAAAGGTAAATGTAAATAGCCATACCATTAACACAAAAATGAGCTCTCTAACTTGTTAAGTGAAGGGTAGATCTTATAAAACAATTTAGTTTCTAAAATTGTTCAAATTTTAGAAAAAGGGGATACCTTTATTTCAAAGTGGCCTAGTGAAATAAGAATGAAAGGAGGAAATAAAGCAGGAAAATGGAGGATAAACTCGTCTACGCGTTATATCAGATAACGCTTTCACAAAAATAAGGATTTAACCACTAGTGTTATCTCAGATAACGCCTTTACTGAGAAAAGTGGCCTATTTCGGTAATTAGTTATGAAACTGGCTTATTCCTGTTATTAGTTTTCGAAAGTGGATCAAATAAAAAAAAGTTCCATAAAATATAGTAAGGATTTTAGTTGAGAGACAACGATTGAGATATCATTACAAAATTTGATGACCTACCATTACGTTACGCAGAATCGATCCTAAAGTAACACCATGGAAACTAGAATGTTAAAACCAAAGATGATGCTCTTATTTAATTTCAGAATGAAAACTGAATTTGATTTAATACAAATGAAGTGTACCCACCTTTTTCCATGGTTTTTACTAGTATTTAAACCGACTCAAACAGTTCATAAAGATGGATGGTTATCAGGCTTTGTTTGAGTGTCCAATCATAATGGGAGTCGAGAATCACCACTTTTTGAAGAAATATATAGACCTCTTCATTTTTACACATGTTGCTAACAAAATTTGGTGAAACTGAAACTTCCTGTAGTAGGCCGTGCTTGGTGGAAAGAATCGCTAAATAGATCCCAATGAAGTATAGTAAGATGAATCATGCACACATGAGAGTGTCGCTGAAGTAGAATTGAAAAAGGTATAGAATTGTACTACAGTTACTAAATATGCAGCGCGTAGAGTGTAACTGATTATATTTTAAAATTTTAGTTGGTTGTGTAATACTTTTTTGATGTCTTTAATTTATAATATATGATAATATGATTTCCTTTCTCTTTTATGATGTTTACATGATTGGGCATTCTTTGCGTTATGCTCAGTGCAAATATAGTTTCGAGCATGAACAAGTGTTTTCATAACCGGCCCAGGCCAGCTGCCCAACCACGATTAACCATGGGCCGCCGAGCGTTGCGACTAGGAATTGAATTTCCAAAGCCTTACCAAACCTTGAAAACCGATCAGAACCGTAGCAAAACTGGACCCAAAGGCTCCAAAGCTGGCTAAAATTTTCATTTTTCAATAAAACAAAGCTTTGGGCCTAGTTTGCGTAAGGCCTAACCTGTTCAATTGTTGTGTATAACGCAGTTGTGTACACAAATATATGATTTTTTTTATGATAACAACCAAATATATTTAATTATTAAATGTGTTTGCTACTGTACTTTTTCATATTCACATCACAAACAGGAATATAATATTTAAATTTAAATAGAATACGACTATGAATGAACTCAAATATTCAACAGTATTTTATTTAAATATAAATATTATATTTCATACATTTAAATAGTACAACTCTTGTAACTCAAATATTTGTACATCTCACATTTCAATTTCATTTCATACATATATTGTTTCATATACAGTGCTCCTCACTACAGTTCTCTGCTCACTCATATACAATTTCATATATATTTATATGAACTCATGCACAGATACACTTATATAAATTTCACTGTCTTCTGTCTTCACAGCTCACAGTCAGTCCAGTCATCCTTACCTGTCACATGAAATAGAAACACACAGTACACTGCAATAGAAATAAAATTGTAGTGCGTACACATATAAATTTATTTTTTAAATTTTATATGCCTCAGAATTTCGGTGTGTTTCTCATCATTTTTCTGACTTGATATGATTTATATTTTCATCCAACTGTGTCTAGAAGCTTGTGATATTCAAAGTGATACACTGTAAATACCACAACGCAGATAGTGCGTATATAAATATTATTGTCCAGGGACAGGGAAATCTTTTCTGAATGGCTGCATATACATACGTGTATATATACACGTGTGCACTGCCTCGCCAACCCGGTGTGCAACTGAGGTATAACGCCCCATATTTTTGCCCGATTTTCGTTAGTAATTAAACCAACTTAAACCATTTATAAATACGAGTTGTTATGGGTACATACATATATTGAAAAAAATAACAGGACTTTTCATTGCTCAAAAACGATATTACATCAGAGTTACATGAATAACAGGGTTACAACATAAATACAGTGGAAGAAAAAAATATAAATATACTCTTAGAGGAAGAACAAAAGATACAGCGAAAGCTTCTACTCTAGCATGGACTCCAACTCAGAAAGCACTCTGAACTTCATTCCAAATGAAACATAGCTGCAAAACTAAACTACTAGCTGCCTGTGTAAAAATTAGTGGGCACCCAAAGTTAGAAAGGAACAATAAACTCCAGGTTAGTCATTGGACTGATGTGAGAACATAAAACAGTAGTTTTTTTTTGTCTTCATTTTAAAGTTGGGAAATTCATCGGACCACGCCGCTAACACGGAACGGGTTTACTCCATGTGAATGCCCGTGCATATAAAATACGCAATGACTTTTGAAAATGAAGCTATCATAAGCTCGTCTCACATCACACAATTCAAGCGCACACCAGATGGGCGAGTTTTATCTTATGATAACCAAAAATGTCTTCATACGTGAAAATCCTCTTCTGATATTATCATTAGTACAGTGTGTGAAGAATCATTTTGCAAATAAATATAGAATCATAGCCCCCATAACCCTAATCGGTTATATTGACATATAGGTATACAATCAAAATCCATGTGGCTCGTATTGGAGATTTGAATTCCAACTTGATGATTCCTTGCACGAAAGATCAATCAGAGATATGAAGCGAAGTGTAACACGGCTTTTTCCTCTATCACGGACACCAACAACAAATCACAGGGTAGATCAACGGTTTTCGACCAGACACGGCCTCCCGAACATACCCAATTTCCTCAAGTTCATAAGTGGTTTCCCACTGTTGTAGCTTCATCGTCAATTCATATATAAGCGTACAACCTAACCGCCAGTTTCTCATTAATCTGGGGTGTGAGGTTTGTCTATGTCCCATCATACACAAAGCAAGCCTAGATAAGCAATGCCTCAATCGTTCAAGCTCATTCATATCTTAAGTATGTGATATTGTCCATTCACAACATGATCACTAATTTCCATTTATATATAATCATTTCGAGCGCATATGTCACAAACCAGTTACATATCAATGGAAATCAGTGTTATGCCGTCAATTACAAGGTCAGATGCACAATCCATACAAGTCCATTCTGGGTTTGAATGGAACAGAAATCCAAAAGTTCTCGCAATACGTTCGGACTTCCTACCACTCCGGTAATAGGGGCATCTCTCTACTGTAGCTATTCAGTAAAGAAACCAATCAGCAGAAAGTCCATTCGATTTGTGGAGAACCAAGGTCTTCATTCATCGATTCCAAGTCTTGAATTTTGCTTCATGCGGCGTATTATTACTTGGAATGGTTTTTTGGGCTTAAATCTGACCCGGTCTTTCCAAGTAATAAGTGTATTAAACAATGGTTATGGACCACACAGGGTTTCAATTCAAATTTCCTTCCAATTGTCGTTCATTCATTTTCAAATCGAGGTTGGATCGATCATAAATTACATTATCATCTTAACTCTTCTTTGAAATCAAATATTCGATTTACCAATCCTTTTATTTCAAACATAACCTTTGTACCTTTATCTAGATTACAATTCCATTTACGAAAATTCAAACAATTTATATTCAAACATAAGTTCGATAGAGTTAATTTGACTTATATTCAATATAATTACACAAGTCGACAAACACTACCAGAATTTTTATGTAAATATCTCTATTCGCTTCTGATAGTATTTGCTCAACTTTTGATATTACATATCGAATATCCGGCACAAACTCTACCCAACTCATTCCACTTTTAAATTCTTACTTTAGAATTACTAAGTAATTCCATTTACAAATATTTAATAACTTAGAAATCCTTCAAAATTATTTATGATCCCCTTTAACTATTTAAAATCATGGTTTACCCTTTATAAATTTCAAACCCATTTATCTTTGGAAAGTGATAATAACATTTTGGAATTTCACTACAAGTGCTGCAATAGCCATTTAAATCAAGTAAATTCAAATCATTTAAAAATTCAAATAATTCAGTTCTAATTACCATAAATTAATAAAGCAAGATTTATCAATATTCTTTCCAATTTTTAAAACTTGTTTTATTTGAATTTCATTATGGCCGCCGACCTGCACATACAGCGACCTTTCCAAATTCGTTTTGGACATAACTTGAAAAATCGTATGCTGAAATTTGAAAATTTTCTTTCTATTCAAAACTATTAATATTTGAAAATCAACATTTCTTATTTTCAAGTCAAACCGATTTCAAATCATCAAGTTATTACCATTTAAAATTGGAAGAGATATTTATTATTTTAATTCCAATTGATTACTAAGTTTTAAAACAACTTTAAACTCAAATTCAAATTATATTTGAATTAACGGTTCTGTCCGTCGGACCAGTTAGGGATAGCCAGGGAGAGCAGGAAATTGAATTTCCAAACCCAAGCCTAGACACCATCCTCTCTGTCATCCTAGAACGGTCTGGTATATAATATTATAAAATATTACATTTAAATTTCCAAATCTTCTTTCAACTTAACTGGACTTTAAAAATAATATTTGAATATTTGAAAGAAAATTAAGTTTCACTCATATGGAAGGAACATTGAATTGATCATCTGTATAATTCCACAAATCATGGTATTGTGTGTGCATCATGCAACATAATAAATCAACCATATATGTCAGATGATCATGGATTGTAATCATCACCAATAACAAACAATTCAGCTGTGCACCAGCGTTACAGTCAATAATGCTTTTTAGTGTTCCGTGTTTTGTCTAACTACATGCACATCAATTCACACAATAACATCCATATTCAAATCCTCGTCTTGTTTGTGTAAGACATGGGTTAGATGCCATGAGCTACAAGTTTCCAGCTTAATCGGCAATTGTCCATCGAGCGTCTATTTAATCTGCGATTTTGACAATTGATCGGTTGCAATTGGTGCCTGATTTGTAAATGTGAGTTGCATGAAAATTGGAAATCAATGAATTAGTCACTCAATAGTTGTAAGGAAAATTAACGTCGGCTATTCTAAATATATTTTCTATGTTTGGGGAATTGTTAGTTATACGAAACATTAGTCCCATTCCAAAATTTCGCTTCAAATATCGATCTATATTTGTTAATATCAGCTAGATATCAATCAATATCTTATGTTTCATTTCCTTTTACCCCTCAACCAAGATTTCAGTCATGCTAGCCAATATTTAAAATACTCAACTAAGGTCGTAGTGATTGCATGCCTATCAAACGAGTGAGCTAAATTAAAAGGGTGATAAACTGATACAATAGAAAGTGACATTTAACATGGCTTCGTTTTAGTGTTCAGGCATAATGGGAAGTCGGGAATCACAAATTTTTGGAGTAAGATACAGGCCTCTACATTTTTACACATGTTGCAAACGAAATTTGGTGAAACTGAAACTTCCTGCAGTAGATCGTGCACGGTGGAAAGAATCGCTAAATAGAACCCAATGAAGTATAGTAAGATGAATTACGCATGCATGAGAGTGTCCCTGAAGCATCATTGAAAGAAGTATAGAATTGTACTACGTAGGGCTGTATATCGGACAAGATAGTCCGTTGTCTGACTCGGTAAGAAACTATAAGGTGTCCGGTCTGTGTCCATCCGATTCTCTAATAGGATAGAGCTTGGACACACTAGCGTTCATTCCAATCTAAAATGTTCGATGTTTTTCTATTATCCAAGGCTATATCGGATGTGACAGTCCGTTGTCCGGCTCGGTCCGAGGTTATATGATGTCTGGTCTGTGTCCTTCCGAATTCTTATAAGACAGAGCTTGGACACACCTCCATCCGGTCCAGCCCGACCCATTTACACCCTAGTACTACATGCAGTCGCTAAATATGCAACGTGAAGAGTGTAGCTGGTTTATATTTTAAAACTTGAGTTGGTTGTGTAGTACTTTTTCGATGTTTTTAATTTATAATATATGATAATATGATTTCCTTTCTCTTTTATGATGTTTTCATGATTGGACATGTTTTGCGTTATGCTAAGTGCAATATTGTTCCGAGTATGAACTGTAATTTATTTTCAATAGTTTCACAAGTACTGTTTGTTATAGGCGTTGTATTCCACTTCTCATTGCGTAATTCTCCCTAATTATTTCATCTTTTGTATTGTTTTCAAAATTATAACTAAAATATTTCAAAAAATCATAATTGTTCCAACATCTAAACCATGAAATTTACCAGTTCTTTCTAAAAAACATGTGTTTATTTGTGTCCTTGTTGCTTAATTATATCATGCAAATTATTAATGTTAGTTTATGAATAGAAAATGTAACACCCTATATTTTCTGAGAATATTAAAGTAACGAATTAAAGAATAATTAATTACAAATGTGAGAAATAGGTGAAACGGGTTGCACCACTGCGTTCATCTCGAAATTCTGCTTGGAATGGAGTCCAAGTTTTCGAAAATTGGACTTCGTATAAAGAAGTTATGGCCCTCGGAACTTTCAGAAATTTATATAAAACAATTCAGAAGATTAAATACCAACCCGGGGGTCGACCAACCCCAAGCCAGGTCAACCAGGGGGTCGACCTCCCTACATACAGGTCGACTTGGGGGTCGACCTCAGCCTCGAGTAAGATCTGAAATCTGACGTGTTTCTTTATGTGACGATCTGCTGTGTCATTAGGGCCTGTGTGGCAAGTTCTGGTTGGTTCTCTTAGGTTTGAATGGCTTTGATTTTCTCTAGGTTAGTCTGACGGCTCCTAATAAATCAAACTTCTATATAAGTAACCTAAATCTAAACCCTAAGCCACACAAAAATATTCCTAAGACCGTCATGCTGTCAGTACTTAGCCTAGAGTAGCCGCCATTCTTCTTTAAATAGAAAGCAAGTTAGGAATTACAAATCAAAATCTAATTCAACTAAGAGAATTCAACGTCTACAACAAAGGAGAGCTATTCAATTTCAGAATACAGATCCCAGAAAAACAAGACTTTCTTTTCTTTGTAAGTACTGTTATTATTTAGATGTGATTGATTAAAAGTTGTGATTTGTAATAAAATGAAAACTAGAATAATTCCTAGTTGTAAGTTAATGACGATGCTGATTTATGCCTATTCTTGTAACGATTCTATCGTATATGCTTGTGAGATTATTGTGGTTATATGTTTATGTTAAACCAATTGTATATTATGTAAATTTGGTGACTTTTTCATGTTATGTAACATGCAAGTTGTTTAGATATACATTTAGATCTATGTTTATTGAATCATGCAAGTTGTTTAGATCTATGTTTATTGAATCATGCAAGTTGTTTATATCTATGTTTATTGAATCATGCAAGTTGTTTAGATCTACATTTAGATCTATGTTTATTAAATCATGCAAGTTATTAGGCTAAGACATGCATTATGATCTTTGCTTATTGAATCATACAAGTTGTTAGGCTAAGACATGTATTACGATTAGATTCACATTTAGATCTATGAAAAGTGGATCAAAAATTAAAGCTCATATTTACATGCCTTGTTAAACTTGTGTAAAACCATATGCTTAAGATTCATGTTTGTTGGATCCAAGATAAAAGTTCATATTTACATGCCTTGTTAAACCTGTGTAATTCCATATGTTTAAGATTCATGATTATTGGATCCAAATTAAAGTTTACATTCACATGTCTAGTTGAACTTGTGCAATTCTATATGCTTAAGGTTTATGTTCATTGGACCCAAAATAAAAATTTGCATTTACATACCTAGTTGGATTTGGGTAATTTCGTATGTTTAAGACCCATGTTAATTAGATCCAAAAATGCAAGTTCACCTTTATATGACTAATTGGAATTGTGTAGTTCTATGTAAACTCCCATCCATATACTTATGGTTCATGTTGATTAGGTTCAAAATTGCAAGTTCATAATTAAACATATATTTATTCTACGCCAAATTTATGTGACATATGTTAGATCCATATTGTGCTTGTCTTGAATGCTACGTGTATCTTCCTTTTCCCCTCTTGATTTTGAGTCAGGCTAAATTGCAAAGCCTAACATTCTATGAAATTTATGCGAACGTTTAGCGGGGTTAACGTTGGGAAAAACATGAAGTTACATATTATTGGCATATTTTAAATGATTAGTGGCATTGGAATGGTATAATTTATATACCTAAAATTATGAACATGATTTAGAGAGAAATTGGGCATAACTTGAATAACAATAATTTACATATAAATATAGAAGGTAAATATGTAAATTTAGAAAAAGATGAATATGCCTAACCTAAGGTTAGATTGAGTTACAGTGTAAGACTGCCCGGAACCGCCCGGCACATCCAGCAATCATAACAATATATATCTAATGTGAGAGTTTAGTGCATCAAACCCAAAAGAACCCGAGGTTAGACTAAGTTGCGGTGTAAAACTGTCCGGACCTGACCGGTACATCCAGTAACCGCAACAATACCTGTCTAATGTGAGTGGTTGGTGCTTTAATGAACGAATTAAAGCTAAGACTGGAATGATAGGGTTAAGTTAATTAAGGTAACACTTAACCAACATAACATGAATGACTAGGGTTAAGTTAATAGGAAACACTTAACTGATATAGCTTGATGAATGGGTAACGTTAAGTAATAAGAAACACTTAACCAATATAACTTGATTTGTGGTAAGGTTAAGTTAAAACAAGAGGGCAACACTTAACCAATATAACTTGATTTGTGGTAAGGTTAAGTTAAAACAAGAGGGCAACACTTAACCAATATAACTTGATTTGTGGTAAGATTAAGTTAAAACAAGAAGGCAACACTTAACCAAAGTAACATGACAAGTAGGTGGGTTAAGTTAACTTGAATTGATTGATGACACTTAACCAATACAACATGATGAACACGTGGGGTTGAGTTAACAAAGAACGCTTGACCAATATAACTTGATGGACGAACGAAGTTAAGTTAAAAGGAAACACTCAACCAATTAAACATGACAAGTGAGGAGGGTTAAGTTAATAGGAAACACTTTACAAACATGACAGGATGAATGAGTGTGTTAAGTTAACATGAATGAACAACACTTAACCAATACGACATAATGTACAAGAGGGTTAAGTACATATCGGGTTGGTGGGTAATATTAGTACATATAGGCACACAAACTTAACCGTTAAATAAACATGCTTGAATCGATGGGAGGGTTAAGTACATCTCGTGTAGGTTGGTAATATTAGTAGATATAAGCCCACAAACTTAATCGTTAAGTAAACATGCTAGAATTGGTGGGAGGGTTAAGTACATCTCGTGTAGGTGGGTAATATTTGTATATATATGCCCATAAACTTAACCAATAGGAAACCCTAGTAACAGGGACCCATTTCAGCAGTAACCTCCATAGATGTATCATGGTACCCTGAAACTAGGCAGGGTGGGGCACGATTACTTGGTTGATTATAAGCGGTCAAAACAGCGACAGGTGGTACGTCAGTGTAGGTTCCGACGGTTTACGAGCGTGCACGTCCTCTGGAGTGGAAAAAAGCAGGCACTGGGTACCAGTAGTTATACACTGTGCATCTTGAATCGTGTTGGGTCGCTACCATAAGGATTAATACACCTTATGGTGGTACCAGCACAGAGTATCTACACGCAAGAGAGGGCCGACTGTCACAGACACATGGAACATTAATGCGAGTAAGGAGCCAATCGATAGGGTAGTAAGGTTACATCTAACATGTTCATGGCAATTAGGCTGATTGAGGTGGAATCCCCATGATAGATGTACACTTGAAGGCTACCACAATTACGGGGATTGGGATCACGCTATCACTTTATACAGATTACTAGTCGGGACACTAGTTTGGTGGTGCAGAGAAGTAAAATGGGTGTGATAGCATATTCAGCCTTATTATCTTATTTCTAGGGTGATGTCCTAGATTCAGTTTATTCATGTCATAACCCTTTTTTTGTTTACATGCTAAATAGTCAGTGGACTTACCAGACTCATGTCTGGCCCATTTTCTTTCGTCTTCTTTTCTTCCCCCCCCCCCCAAAGGTCCGCAGGGAGGGAATACTTCAGCTTAGATCAGATCATTTCCGGCTTGAAGAAAGTAGATGTATTGCTTTGGACTTTCTCTTCCACTGCTATGGCTGGTTCATGCTTTATTGGGGAATATCATTGTTATTTTTATGTTTCTTTTATATTTGTAATTTTTTGAATCAAGATAGAAGTTCTATGTATTACTTTTAAATATGATAGAGATAACTGTTGTAAAAGCATGACTGAACCATATTATTTATAAAATAACTTTATTTTCTGCTGCTTTATTTGTCTGTCTTGTAATTTATCTGCATCTTTTACCTAAAATGCTCCATCGAAGTTAAGGCATTCCCTTTGTGTGTGACCTTAACGGAAGTGGGGTGTTTCACTTGGTATCAGAGCTGAGGGTTACCAGATCTGATAAAAGATTTGAAAAATTACTTTCAAAATGATTTTAAAAGAAGCATTTTCAAAAGAAAAGTTTTGTTTTAAAGGCATATTTCCCAAAATCCATATGCACTATCTTTTGATCCTCTGTTTGAATCCTTGTTTCCTTCTTTCCTGAGTCTCCAAGGCTCCTGGCTTTCTGGGAGGTAACCTCATCGTGGCATGGTTCCGTAGGCTTGATAAGAATACGACACATGTCAAAGGGCGGAGAAGTGCCCAACTTCCATCTATAGCCGCTATAGTTTCACCTGCGACTAATTTTCTTTCAAGCTTTGTAGGCTTTTCCCTACGATGGAGGCAGCTTTCAAGAGACCTGTCAACAGGTTACACAAGGATAGTAAAGATGAGACAGAGGGAGAGTTTTTCTATGGAGCACAACCCAAGGATAAGGAACTCATGGATATGGACTTGGTTCACAAAGGAGGGGAGGAAAGAATAGTAAAACCTAAGACAAGAGCAAGTATTTTTATCAGGGTATAACGGGTCGTATAATTAAGGACAAGGGCAAGAACAAATGACAGGATTTTCAGGAGGGCAAATGCATGCTCTCACCACCAGCATACCTGAGAGAGAGGTAGTAGAGCTTCTATTGAAAAAGTTTAGTTTTTCTTCCTGATCATCCTGTTAGTTCTCTTTTATATTTTAGCGCTTCACATTCGTTTATATCTGCTTCCATAGTCGAGTCTCTGCACCTTAGTACTTGTATAGTAGAAGATCCCATTATTGTCTCAAATCCAATTTGTGGTTCGGCTCATTTATCTTTGGTTTGTAAGGATTTTAGATGCTTATGTTTTTGGTTTCATGGGCTATGGGTTGATTCTAGACACGGATTGTTTAGCTAGTTGTTATGAAAGGAGGGTAGTTAGACCTTTTACTTGCCTCGGGAATACCCTCGAGATTTCATGCGATCATAAGGGAACAGTTAGGGTTAGCTACCTAGAATCACTTGATGCATCTATCGACGATTTGCGATCCGTTAGAATAGTCCATGAGTACGAGGATGTTTTGATTAGGTTACGGGTTTTCCTCCTAAAACTCGAGATAGACTTCCGCATATATCTAGTTGACAATGCAAAGCCAGTTATGCGATCAACGATAATTTTGGAACAAGATTGGCGAGGATAGCCAGAGTCGGTTAAGTGCTCAATTGTTTGGTTGTTTTGCTAGTATCATCTCACATAAATCGTCCAAATTCGGAGGAGGTATTCCCTTGGTGCTTGTCTGATATTGGTTTAGGCCTTTGGGGCTTGTACTGGAGGAATGTCGAGTTCGACTAGGATGGTTTGCGTGAGAAATAGATGGTTGTGGCAGGCGCCCTAAGTAAGACTGACCTAAGAGAGGTAAAAAGTACATAGAAACCTTTAGCTTTAGACCCTCAGATTTGTGACATGATGGATAAGCTAAGTAGAGGAGAGACCTCTAATCATCTTAGTATATACACTTGGTATCATGGCTCACACATGTTTATCTTGGAAAGATAGCTCGACTACATTGGATACCCTCTAGCATTGTAAGTGATCGAGTTCCTATCTTTACTAGTGAGTTTTGGAAATGGAGGTCAAGAAGCTTTGCAATCGTGAAGTTAAATTAGTTAAGGTACAATGGAGTGAAGCTCAAGAAGACGCGACGTAGGAGACTGAAGATAAGACACGCGCATCATACCCTTTTTCTTGAGGGTATATCCTTGATCTCTTTTTCTAGGAATTCTATGCATGTTTGTTTCTATCTTTTTAAGAATATCCTCTAGGTCATATCTTCAGTCCTTAGGTAGAAGCCAATGGATGTAAACATGTGTTTGAAACATGTTATTATTGATGGTTGCAAGTGGTTGCAAGTGGTTGCTCATGGATGCATATACACACATTAAGCACTAGATCGACTCAGTCACTTTCATATTGCATATGCATGAGTGAAATTTTATGTATATAGATTGAAACTTGATGTGTTATCCGGATGTTGCATTTGTATGAATGATTGTGCACTCATGTAGAAGTTATAAAGTACAATTAGGAATAATTGCCTACATGATGGACTCATGGCACTGACATAATTCGCATTGAGGAGGTCAACTGAATCAGTAGATCGTCTGATTTTGCATTAGATAAGGACATGTACACACACTATGCATATGACCGCGAAGGCATTAGAAATATTTTTAAGGACTATGGATGGCTGTGTTTGATGGTTGAGTAGATGGATGATTGGATGGTAGGATATACATTCTTCTTAACTTGAAGATTTCGGGGACGAAATCCTTTAAGGTGGGGAGAACATAACACCTCGTATTTTTTGAGAATATTAAAGTAACGAATTAAAGAATAATTAATTACAAATGTGAGAAATAGGTGAAATGGGTTGCGCCATTGCGTTTGTCTCAAAATTCTGCTTGGAATAGAGTCCAAGTTTTCGAAAATCGGACTTGCAAGTTCATAATTAAACATATATTTATTCTACGCCAAATTTATGTGACATATGTTGGATCCATATTGTGCTTGTCTTGAATGCTACGTGTATCTTCCTTTTCCCCTCTTGATTTTGAGTCAGGCTAAATTGCAAAGCCTAACATTCTATGAAATTTATGCGAACGTTTAGCGGGGGTAACATTGGGAAAAACATGAAGTTACATGTTATTGACATATTTTAAATGATTAGTGGCATTTAAATGGTATAATTTATATACCTAAAATTATGAACATGATTTAGAGAGAAATTGGGCATGACTTGAATGACAATAATTTACATATAAATATAGAAGGTAAATATGTAAATTTAGAAAAAGACGAATATGCCTAAACCGAGGTTAGATTGAGTTACGGTGTAAGACTGCCCGGAACCGCCCGGCACATCCAGCAACCGTAACAATATATATCTAATGTGAGAGGTTAGTGCACCAAGCCCAAAAGAACCCGAGGTTAGACTGAGTTGCAGTGTAAAACTGCCTGGACCCGACCGGTTCATCCAGTAACCGCAAAAATGCATGTCTAATCTGAGTGGTTGGTGATTTAATGAATGAACTAAAGCTAAGAGAGGAATGGTAGGGTTAAGTTAATTAAGGTAACACTTAACCAACATAACATGAATGACTAGGGTTAAGTTAATAGGAAGCACTTAACCAGTATAGCATGATGAATGGGTGAGGTTAAGTAATAAGAAACACTTAACCAATATAACTTGATTTGTAGTAAGGTTAAGTTAAAACAATATGGCAACACTTAACCAATATAACTTGATTTGTGGTAAGTTTAAGTTAAAACAAGAGGGAAACACTTAACCAATATAACTTGATTTGCGGTAAGGTTAAGTTAAAACAAGAAGGCAACACTTAACCAAAGTAACATGACAGGTAGGTGGGTTAAGTTCACTTGAATTGATTGATGACACTTAACCAATACAACATGATGAATACGTGGGGTTGAGTTAACAAAGAACACTTGACCAATATAACTTGATGGACGAACGGGATTAAGTTAATAGGAAACACTTGACATATTCAACATGATAAGTGAGGAGGATTAAGTTAATAGGAAACATTTAACCAACGTGACAGGATGAATGAGTGGGTTAAGTTAACATGAATGGACAACACTTAACCAATACGACATAATGTACGAGAGGGTTAAGTACATATCAGGTTGGTGGGTAATATTAGTACATATAGGCCCACAAACTTAACCGTTAAATAAACATGCTTGAATGGATGGGTGGGTTAAGTACATCTCGTGTGGGTTAATATTAGTACATATAGGCCCACAAACTTAACCGTTAAGTAAACATGCTAGAATCGGTGGGAGGGTTAAGTACATCTCGTGTAGGTGGGTAATATTTGTATATATAGGCCCACAAACTTAACCAACAGGAAACCCTAGTAATGGGGACCCATTTCAACAGTAACCCACATAGATGTATCATGGTACCCTGAAACTAGGCAGGGTGGGGCACAATTACTGGGCTGATTATAAGCGGTCAAAACAGCAGCAGGGGGTACGTCCGTGTAGTTTTCGACGGTTTACGGGCGTGCACGTACTCCGGAGTGGGAAAAAGCAGGCATTGGGTACCAGTAGTTATACACTGTGCATCTTGAATCGTGTCGGGTCGCTATCATAAGGATTGATACACCTTATGGTGGGACCAGCACAGAGTATCTACACGTAAGAGAGGGCCGATTGACACAGACACATGGAACATTAATGCAAGTAAGGAGCCAATCGATAGGGTAGTAAGGGTACTCTAACATGTTCATGGCAATTAGGCTGATTGAGGTGGAATCCTCATGATAGATGTACACCTGAAGGCTACCACAATTACGGGGATTGGGATCACCATATCATTTTATACAGATTACTAGTTGGGACACTAGTTAGGTGTTGCAGAGAACTAAAATGGATGTGATAGCATATTCAGCCTTATTATCTTATTTCTAGGGTGATGTCCTAGATTCAGTTTATTCATGTCATAACCCTTTTCTTGTTTACATGCTAAATAGTCACTGGACTTACCAGACTCATGTCTGACCCATTTTCTTTTGTCTTCTTTTCTTCCGTCCCCCCCCCCCCTCCCCGAGGTCCGTATGGAGGGAAGCTTAGATCGGATCGTTTCCTGCTTGAAGAAAGTAGATGTATTGCTTTGGACTCTATCTTCCGCTGCTATGGCAGGTTCACGCTTTATTAGGGGATATCATCGTTATTTTTATGCTTCTTTTATATTTAGATGTTTTTGAATCAAGACAGAAGTTCTATGTATTACTTTTAAGTATGATTGAGATAACTGTTGTAAAAGCTTGACTGAACCAAATTATTTATAAAATGACTTTATTACCCACTGCTTTATTTTTCTGTCTTGTAATTTATCTTCATCTTTTACCTAAAATGCTCCACCAAAGTTAAGACATTCCCTTTGTGAGTGACCTTAACGAAGGTGGGGTGTTTCAGAAGACATTCAAATTTTATTATTCATTTGTTTGAGTACACATAAAACTTTACTATTTACATTTTCTCTATTAATAAGTATATGCGGTTCTTGATGGTCCGGCCGGTCAGACCTTTAAAAACTTAGACCTTAAGTTCTCACAGTTCGACTCATCGTCTGGTTACGAAAACTATGGTCATAACTAAAGAAATTATTTTGATTGATGTACTCTTTAAGTTTTAGTTTTTCAGCCCGCTCCAACAATAGCAGCTTGTCAACATTTTCTTTTGTTCGAGTTGGAGTTTAATTTTTTCAATAGGTAGTAGCTAGCTTAGATGAAACAATTTTATCGTATTTTGTTATGAACTCATGGTTCCATTAATTTGTATTATCCCTTTTTTATTTTTTTTATTTTGAATTTTTTCAGGAAAGAAACCGACCGAAGTCGTAAAACCCTCTCTAGTGCACTTAGCTCGGTCCACGAGCACCACATAAGTGGTTGATTTTAGCATATGCACATGGTAAACGCTTAGCATGTCATTCCGGGTTTCGAACCCATACCACTGTTACCATGATGCAAACTGCTTCTGATAATATCCCTATTATTTTGATAAAAAGAAGGTACTTTCATCTTCTTTTATCAATAAATAAAAATGAAGTCAATAATTTTACATAAATAATTAGGTAAAAAAACAAGAATTTATTCATTTTAAAATTCTGTTCCAGTGTGAATAAAAGTTTATTCCTAATTACAAATAAAATATAGCTACAGTTTAGTGTGGGCACTTGTTGTAGCAGCAGTAGTAATAATAATAATAGGCCGACTAGTAAAAAGCATTAGAAGACAACATGAAGTTTGTACTAAAGGACATGCTAGTGAGCAACATTAACAACTAATTAATTATCCAACAAAATCAACGAACCTAATTTAAAGCCACGCCAAGTTGAGCACTTCATCTCCAAGTAAGTTGCCCTAATTTCTTACCGCGTCGATTTCAATTAAAGGTCACAAACAGGAAAAAAATGACTACCAACTTCAATTCACACGCTTTAATTTGATCGCACGGGGTAAGCTACACGACTTCGAAATCGAATATCTGCTATAGAAGTACACTTCGATTGCTCAAGATTTTAAATTTGTGAGTTTTGTATTATGAGATTGTTATACCTTTTGTTGTCAAATTTTTATTCTTTTGCCAGCTTGAAAGTTGATGCCGTGAATTATTGTTTGATTTTTTTTTAGCAAAATGTTTACTTGAATTTGTTGAAGTGTGCAAAGATCTTTGCTTTATGATTGATATGATTTAAAGCTGTTTGTATAGCTTTTAATTTTTCTCTTGTTTTTCCCTTAATATAATAAACTGTTTCTAAATACGTATAACAGAAGAAAGATAAAAGGAAACTTGCTAATTTACAATCATCGTCTTTGAAGTTATGAGAAACAAACAATCAAAAAATGTTATACATACGATCCCAAAATCCACGGACCATCACCACCAAAATTCCAGGAATCAAAAACCACCTCATCATCATCATATGCACCCTTGGCTTTCACTCTAAACGGGATGTTTGAATCAAAAATGATTCAAACACTAAAGATGTGAAATCACACTTCACCAAATGGTATGCAAAATGAAACGGGGCCACAAATGAAAAGTAAACGGGGAAAAATAAGTAAATGCACAAGGATTTTTATAGTGGTTCGATCTAAAATAGATCTACGTCCACTTCGGAAGCTATTTCATTATAATGTAATAGATTTACAAAATTCATCATCTCATACATCTCACTTTGGCCCATTCTCTCTTTGTATAATGATTTTCCTCTCTTGAATGACTCAATTCTCTTTAATCCACTATGGAAGTGGTTGGATCCTTATGAATGCAATGAACATGAGAATGTATGTTCCATGGTTTGAGCACTTAGAGGATCAATGGTGAATCCATGGCAGTTGAGATGTGAATTGAAGCTTGGAGGAAGATTAATGGTGGTAGAAGAGAAACAGAATGGAGCTTGAGAAGATAGAGATGATGAATCTCGATTTGAAGGTGGTAGATCTCAACTTGGAGACGGAGAAGGATGAAGAGAACTTGAGTTGATCTCTAATGGAGGAAGGAGGAGCCTTGGTTCATTTGATGATGGAGGAAGAAGGAGAGAGCTTTGGTGGCCATTAATGGGGTTTGAGAAGTTTTAGAATGGTGGAGAAATGATTTTGGCAGCCCTTCGGGGTAGAGGAATCGCCCCCTTGAATGGTTGTAAAAGCGAGTATTTATAGGAGAAGTTAGACCCGGGTGGCAAAGCTGTAATTATGGTGAATCAGGTGTGGGTCGTTCGTGCATTTATTTACGGATCTTGCCATTAGACAACTGGTGGTCCGCACTTTACAGCTGGCACCAACTAGGAATCACGCCCAAGAAATAATATGTCTGGTTCACATGCAAGCGACCTCTGAAATAATGATCATGCGAGCTCTTACTGAATGCACGAGCAACCATTTATACAAAAATGAGCGATCGTTTATATTAAGCGGGAGCGACCGCTTCCCATGTATACTTTTGCACAGTCTTTGTTTCATTCAAGAATGGGAATGCTAATTACATAAAGTGCCATTGCCATTTCCTTTTATAAAATTCTGTTCATCCATTTCAGATCTTTCTCAACCACTAAAGCTTGCTCGACCGACCTATGCAGGTGAGCTTCTGCTCGATCCCACATGGCACAATGGATAATGCTTGACCGAGCCTCCTAGTGGTGCTCGTCCACTAGCTGGGGGCATGCTCGACCCTTTTATATGTATGTTGTCTGACCACTGGTCTTCAAGCGAGCTCTGCTCGACCACCTGTAAAACTAAAAGTGCTCGACTTGGAGGACTTTGAGGGAGCGATCTGAGGTGCTTCTCGAGCATGACTTGATTTGTAGTACTCGACCAGGGCATGTTGGATGGCGTGTGATCACTTCCATTGGATAGTGTATGACCAAGCATGTGGAGGCGGACTACTCGAGCGAGAAGGAGGCAATGTCTGCTTGACCAGTGGAGATGAATGAGCAGTATGTATTGTTTGATGCTAGTGATGTTGGTTCCCAGTATATCTTCTTTACTGGTTAAGTGCCTACATAATGTTTGGCAGAATGCCTGAATGGTTAACATTTGCCCCTCGAAGCTTGTATTTTTTTCTTGCAAGAAACGCGGGCTTCGAAATGAACAAAATTTGCATTGAGATCCAATTGTATCCCTTTTTGTTTATTACGGCAGGTCATGCTTTGAATTTATATACTTCATGGCACCTGTTCTGCAATTAAAACAAGTGGATGCACAATTTTGGACTTATACTTACCATCAACTGTCCATATCGATAGTGTATTAGTTAATCATTAAGAAATGTTAACGCTTCAGATCAGTAAATTGACTAAAGCCGAATAGTTTGAGACTTCTACTTGGATAAGTTTTTGTATTTTTGTGCCTCAGTTCGGAAGGTATTATGTTTGGTGCCCCCGCTAGGGGAGGATTTTGGGTTTTGTGCCCCCGCTCGGGGAGAACATGGGATTTAATGATTGTGCCCCCCGCTAAGGGAGGATGTTAGGATTTAATGCCCCCTCTTGGGGACTTGTATTTAATGTTTGTGCCCCCACTTGGGGAGGTCTTTGGGTTTAATTCCCTAGCTCGGAGAGGACTTGTATTTAATGTTTGTGCCCTCACTTGGGGAGGTCTTTGGATTTAATGTCCCCGCTCGGGGAGGACTTGTATTTAATGTTCGTTCCCCCACTTGGGGAGGTCTTTGGATTTAATGCCCCCGCTCGAAGAGGACTTATATTTAGTGCCCCCACTTGTGGAGGTCTTATATTTAGTGCCTCGCTTTGGGAGGTCTTACATTTAGTATCGATTCACGAGTCAGACACCGGTTCCTTTATAAGTTGCTTGACTTGGCAAGCGATCTTCATTAAGGAATCAGGGCCTTGAGTTCCTTATTTGGGAGATCGCTCCTTCAGTGAAACTTGAAACCCTTGTATTGATTTGTCACGGTGATTGCCCATTGTTTGACTCTTCGTGACTCCCTTCATTCGCTTTTCAAGGCGATAGTCTTTATTTTTGCAGTTTTACTTAAATGTTTAGTGCACTTGGTGCTTAGATTAATGTTTTTGGGGTCGTGAAGTGGTGTCAATATTTCAATGGGACAAGCACTAGGCAGAGAACTTGGTTATAGGAATTCTGAATATAGTAGTAAGTAAAGCGTGAAGTAAAATAGGAGATAAAGCAGAAAGCAGAGCAGTGGCGATGATGATCGCTTATTCTGAGCCATTGAAATTGGAGTGCTAATTAACAGTCGTTAGTTGATGAATGGCCTTGTATCAGTTCGAGATGGAGTTTCATTATTTGGACCAGATCGGCTGTTTGATTCTCCTTGCCCATAGAGAGCCAGAGCAGCGTTTGAGGATTGTGGATTTTTGACATATTGTTGTAGTCTATTCTTCTAAATTAGCTCCTCAGTCAGGCTCTTGAGATGCCTACATTCTTTTGTATCATGACCTGGTTGATTGTGGAATCGACAGAACTTTCTAGAGTTTACAGCCTTCTGTGAAACTTTCAACATCGGTGGCTCTGGATAATGTTTTGTATCCTTTGTGGCAGAGAAAATGTTTTCTGGAGTAGCATTTAGAGGAGTGAGCTATGATGGGTTATGAAAGCGAAGCTTCTTGTTAGCCTTGTTGTCCTTTCCATCGTTGGCTCGTTTCTGCCCCTGATTATCCTTATGATCGTACTGAGTAGTAGTGTTCTTTGAAGCTTCAATCTAAGGGAGCGCAGGCTTATTATCAAATTTCATGTACTCCTCGGCCTTTTTATAGAATTTGTCTAGCATGTTTGGCTCTTTCATTTTGATCCATTTGCCAAATTTGCTATTCTCATCTATAATGCCGATCAGAGACAAATCATGCGGGGCTCGGGATTCCCTACTTTGGGTACGGCAGCATCGAATCTTTTGAGGAAAGCTTTGACAGATTCTCCTGGATACTGCTTCATTGATGTAAGAGAAATAACATCCTTAGCCTTCGTAGCTTTCATCCTGAACTGCTCTTTGAATTTCAGAATTAAATCATCAAATCGATTGACGGATTTGGACGGCAGCTTTGTGAAACATAACGACGCGATACCTTTTAGATAGAGACGGAAGCAAAAGCATTTGATCTCGTCTGTTGCTTTGGCTCCATTCATATACCATTCATACTTGTATAGGAAGTGATTCAGATCATAAGTTCCATTGTACGGAGGTAGGGTAGGATGGGTAAATTTCTTAGGGAATTCAGCTTTGCAGATTCTCTTCATGAATGGATTTTTGCCAAGGGAGAAGTCTCATTCCCATTCACTATCCTTGCAGTTCATGTTATCTTTCATGATTTGCTTTACCACATCCACGATATATTCCTTCGAGTTGTGTCATTCCAGAGAGAAGACTTCAATCTCTTTTCCGGATGCTCGTCATGGCGAGCGATAGCGTTTAAAGGATCTAGGTCTTTTACTTCCATTATGAGAAGGTGCCCCCTTGATGGGAATTACGACTCGTCGGTTATTTCGATCAGAATAGTTTTTAGCTTTCAACTTTGAGTCTTCGATATTAGCGTCACTTTTGTCAACAAATCCTTCCATGTTGTCGTCATGATGATGATCGGAGGCTGATGAATTTGCATTCTCTTCAAGATCGAAGGAGGAGCGGGATTTGATTGAATGTTTAGGAGAACACTCATTTTATCCATTAAAGCTTGATTAGCATCCAACAGAGTTTTATTAGCATCGATTATGGCTTTGTTGGAACCTTCTATGCGTTGACTCAAGTTAGAGACGGCAACATCTAATTCGTCTCTAGTCACTCCAGCTCCACTTATTGAGTTTTGGCCAATCTCAAAGTGGTTTATGAGTGGTGTAGCTTCGTTATTAGTAACCTCATTAGGTTCTCCAATGGTTTTACTTGCAGTCTTTTTTGACTTATCCATTATTCCGGACATGGGTCTCAACTTTGTGGGAGAGGATTCCTCAGATGGCCTTGATCGTAGTAGATTCGGAGAATCTATGCTAGAAGTAGACTTAGAACTTCAATAGTAGGCTCTTAATATTGAGAGAAGTGTAAAGGAATGAGATGCGAACGCGGCCCCACGGTGGGCGCCAAATGTTTAAATCAAAAATGGTTCAAACACCAAAGGTGTGAAATCACACTTTACCAAATAGTTTGCAAAATGAAAACGGGGACACAAATGCAAAGTAAACGGGAAAATTAAGTAAACGCACAAGGATTTTTATAGTGGTTCGATCTAAAGTAGATCTACGTCCACTTCGGAAGCCATTTCATTATTATGTAATAGATTTACAAAATTCATCATCTCATACATCTCATTTTGATCCATTCTCTCTTTGTATAATGATTTTCCTCTCTTGAATGACTTTATTCTCTCTAATCTGCTATGGAAATGGTTGGATCCTTATGAATGCGATGAATGTATGTTCAACGGTTTGAGCACTTAGAGGATCAACGGTGAATCCATGACAGTTGAGGTGTGAATCGAAGCTTGGAGGAAGATTAATGGCGGTAAGAGAGAAATAGAATGGAGCTTGAGAAGATAGAGATGATGGATCTCGATTTGAAGGTGGTAGATGTCGACTTGGAGACGGAGAAGGATGGAGAGAACTTGAGTTGATCTCTAATGGAGGAGGGAGGAACCTTGGTTCATTTGATGATGGAGGAAGAAAGAGAGAGCTTTGGTGACCATTAATGGGGTTTGAGAAGTTTTAGAATGGTGGAGAAATGATTTTGACAGCCCTTCAAGGTAGAGGAATCGCCCCCTTGAATGGTTGTGAAAGGAGATATTTATAGGAGAAGTTAGATCCGGATGACAAAGTTGTAATTATGGTTAATTGGGTGTGGGTCGTTCATGCATTTATTTATGGATCTTGCCATTGGACAGGTGGTGGTCCGCACTTTACAGCTGGCACCAAATAGGAATCATGCCCAGGAAATAACATGTCTGGTTCACGTTCAAGTGACCTCTGAAATAATGATCATGCGAACTCTTACTGAATGCACGAGCGACCGTTTACCCAAAAATGAGCGATCGTTTACCTTAAGAAGGAGCGACTGCTTTCCATGTATACTTTTGCACAGTCTTTGTTTCATTCAAGAATGGGAGCGTTAATTACATAAAGTGCCATCGCCATTTCCTTTTATAAAATTTTGTTCATCCGTTTCAGATCTTGCTCGACCACTAAAGCTTGCGCGACCGACCTGTGCAGGTGTGCTTCTGTTCGATCCCACGTGGCACAACGGATGATGCTCGACCAAGCCTCCTGGTGGTGCTCGTCCACTAACTTGGGGCATGCTCGACCGTTCTATATGTATGTTGCCTGACCACTGGTCTTCAAGCGAGTTCTGCTCGACCACCTGTAAAACTAAGAGTGCTCGACCTGGAGGACATTGAGCGAGCGATCTGAGGTGCTTCTCGAGCACTGGTTGTTTTGTAGTGCTCGACCATGGCATGTTGGATGGCGTGCGATCCCTTCCATTGGATAGTGTACGACCAAGCATATGGAGGCAGACTACTCGAGCGAGAAGGAGGCAATGTCTGCTTGACCAGTGGAGATGAGTGAGCAGTATGTATTGTTTTATGCTAGTGATGTTGGTTCCCAGTATATTTTCTTTACTTGTTGAGTGCCCACATAATGCTTGGCAGAATGCCTGAATAGTCAACACGGGACAAGGTCATCCCTACAAAGAGGGCACACAACCCCTCCGAACTCAAACCATCTATCCAAACACGACCTATGAAACAAATGCCTACACTTGATTTCTCTAATCTCGTCCCCTTCATCAATGTCACACAGACATATAACGCACTCCATCTTCTCTTCAGGCTCTTTCCTGATGTACCGAGATATGTTGAGAATCGTGTCACAAAACGACATAAAGTGGTCGAACCAAACTGACTTGGGTTGAATAATGAAGGAAGATTCTGGAAAGCAGCTAGAATGGTTTAGAGATATTAGGAGTTGGATGATGGGCATGACCAAGAAGAATGAAATGGTGTAGAAGGGGAAGAGAAGTAAGAAGATTGCCCGGGATAATACTTGATTTTTAGAACCCATTGCTGAATGACAGAAGAGGTAGCATTTAAGTATAAATAACCTTGCATATATAAAGAAGCATGCATAGTACATACTCAACGTACTATGGTTGAATTAACAGATACTTGGACCCTACAAAATGTGGACCAGTCGGCCGACTAAAACGGATAACTACACTGAGACTATGGGTGCGTTCGCAGCAAATAAATGGCACGCTGGAGTTTTTGTTCGCGTCCGACGCGTCGTACGCGAATATCATTTTCCACGTTCAAATGAAACGATTGCTGAACGTTGAAAATCAAGCCGTTGGCGTCCGACGCGTCGGACGTGTCGGACGCCAACAGCTTGATTTTCAACGTTCCTCCCAACACCTATAAAACCCTCTCACCTACACCTTCCTCTTCATCCACACTACACTCCTCCATTCCTCTTCTAAAATTTTCTTCCACATTATTAAATTTTCCATTTTTTAGTATGACCAATCGAAAGGTTGCACATCACTGGTCGTTTATTGCAACTCAGATTATGCTGCAATGTTCGGTTGATGCATATGGTGCTTGTGGCATCAACAAAAAAGGTGTACATAAAGCAATTGCAGAAAAGTTCAACGATACAATAGAAACCATTCCAGACATCGTACCGATTGACGAAACCAAGATCCGAAACAAATATGACAGTTTTCGACGTGATTGGATGAAATGGGATGCACTGATGAACAAGACTGGCGCGGGTTAGGATGCATACAAAGGAACGGTCTCTGGAAGCGATGAATGGTGGGAAGATCGTGTTAAGGTCTGTAAATTTATTTTGTTACCATTCCTTTGTAGACAGTTTCTTACAATTTATTTCTTACATTTAGGAATTTGGAACGAGTGTCTTGAAATATAAGAAACAACCAATAGAAAACTTAGAGCTGATGCAACAATTATTTCGTGGGACGAATGCAACTGGTCAATCGTCGTACACTCCTGCTGCACGTGTACAACCGTCGCAGACTGGCACGCCGCCATCAACACAAAGCACGTTTGACAGGACATGGAATTTCGATGGGTTTTTGGAACCATTGGAAGACACGCAAAATAATCATATTCCAAACTTGAATTCGCCATCAAATCCTCCACTGCAACAAACTTCAATGAATACACCAAATTGTGAAGCTCCAAGAATCCCTCCGTCAACCAAATTCCAATGAATCCGCCCATTCAACCAACTACACGTCAAAATTCAAGAAGAAAACGTGGTGAAAGTGACGATAAGATGGCTATGCTCATTGACCTAATGCACGAGAGACAGATGAAAAAATCTCGGACGCACTCTGATAGTCCTAATACGGATACTAGCGTGGAATCAACGGGAAGTTCTACAACTTATGCAAATACGCTAGCTCGTATGCAACGCGTCTTGGAGCAACGGGTGAGTTTGATGTTGCAGACGCACTATTATTTGTGTTGGACCCCAAAATAAATGATATGTTCACTGCTCTTCCGGATGAGATAGCAAAAAGTTGGTTGATTAGAGGGCTTGCAGACAAACGCCACGACCAAGCACACCAAACTCATCTGATAAATAGCAACAAGTAGGAAGTTCATGTCATCGTGTTATTGTATTTCTGTCGTATTTATGTTTTTATTTTCTTTTGTGTAATGAAATGTAGCCATTTTGTTCAACCGAAATTAGTATTTAATTAACTCAAAACAAACAAATTAACAATTAAAATACCATGCTCAAATACCACGTTCGTAGCTAAAAACACATTTCCCCTTCGCTCCAGTACCACGCTCAAATGGCACGCTCAAATGCCACGCTCACGTTCGTTAAGAACGCACCCTATACATTTAATTGTCACTGCAATAGAAAGATCTGGAAGTTTAGAATAGTACATTCACATTGTCCTTTTCCTGGCAGAAGCAATCCACTGTAATTCAGGTACGAGGAAAAATAGAAGTTGGATATCTCCAATTAATGTGAATTAACTTTAGCGGAACATCTTGTTATGGTTCGTATCTTTTTTGGATGTATAATGTGGGTTTGGTATTGGATTGGACTGGGATCGATGCAACATGAAAAATGCTCATAAGATCTGGCATACAAACAATAAATCTGTTGGTAACCTAAGTCTATCTGTAAGCAATGATTTTATAATCTGACCACGAGTCAAGCCGCGAGAACTCGAAGTCCAAGGTTTTGAAGGCCTGACCGTCGAACTGTCAAGAACCGCGTTAATAGTGAAAATGTGAATAATCCAGTTTTATGTATATTCAAACAACTGAATAATAAAGTTTGAAAGTTGTCTATTTATTCATAACTATTAATAGATTGCATTATATAATTAAATAGTAAAGGAACACACGTGTTTTTTTAAATGAAATGGTAAAGTTTACGGTTTAGATGTTGGAACATTTATATTTTTTGAAATATTTTAGTTGTTATTTTCAAAACAATAAAAAAGTGAAATGATCAGAGAGAATTACATAATGAGAAGGAGGGAAAATAAAAAAAAATCATGGTTTAACCATGTAAAATTGAAGGTTGGATCGCTGGTTTGATGGTCCGATCATGGCTCATGCATGACTGAGGTCTAATTTAGTTTTGCGTTGTGATGGTCCAATTAGGTTTAGGATTATTCGAGGTCGAACTACGGCAGGGTCGGGTCATGAAAACATTGCTTGTAATTATATTCAGTTTTGTTCTTATATTCAAAGAATCCAAGCTTTGAAGATGTATATTGTTTCTATCGCCTTGTTTACGTCATTGTTTTAAGAATTTGACCCGGTCGCTTTTGAACTGCGAGTAACCTCGGGCAGTAGGACACAAAGGGCGGGAACTCGTTCGTGCCTTCACTAAGCACAAACTCTGGTTCAACCCTCCGACCATTTTTTAAGCCATGTACTCAACCTTTAAAACCCTGGTTCAATTCTCCGACCTTGGTTCCTAAATCGTAAGTAGGAGCATCTCCAAGAATGATCTAATATTACATAATTGTAAGAATAACACTCAAAACACTGTCCAACAGAGTGTACAAATTTCGATTGGTTCAAAATTCAGCCAAATTGGTTACAAAAATGTAATTCCCCGAGGAAGCTGTTCAACAGGCATCCTATATTGGGGCGCGTGTTGAACAGACGCCTTGGACCAGGCGCCCTATATTGGGGCGTGTGTTGAACATGCGCCTTGGACTAGGCGCATGTTGAACAAGCACCTTGGACCAGGCGCTTAGTCCTGAGTGCTTGTTCAATAGGCGCCCCAATACAGGGCGCTTGTTGAACAACTTTCCTATGGAATTACCTATCGTGGCTAATTTACCAACGGTTTCTTCCTTGTTGTGCATATAATCATTTCAACTTGGAACACTCTGCCGACTTCACCATCATCCAATTCTTTGTTTGAAGTCTCAATAATGTGTTATTGATTTGATATTATTGTGTGACATGTATAGTGAGCAATATAACGTTAAAATAAATCCAGTTAACTTAAAAGTGGAGTACAAATATTGAAATAAATTCAACTTAAAATAGAAATACAAACAACATCACGATACAAGATCCTAACCGTTGATGACGTAGATCTCTCTTCCTTCTTTCATTTTCATTTTGAAACTTGGTTGGGTTATTGCGTGAATAAGAAGAACGGAGGAGTTAAAGATCCGATGTTTCTAGCCATTAAAATGTATAAGAGGCGGCAGCTTAAGGTTTGACCGGGCTGAAATAAATTAAGGGTTTTGACCCTATATATTATATATATATTTATTACTTTAATATTTATTTATCTCTTAAAACAAATTTTCGCATACGAACTCCAAATCAAACCCAACGACAGTCGTTCCTAGCTAAATACTCTCATTCCGGACACAATGGGATATGTTTCATAAGCCAATTCGACTACTGTGATTAGTTTTTCTCAAAATTAAAATATAAATCATTATATATTGAATACGTACATTTCAATTTACCGGGACCACATACTGACTCCAAAAATTCCAGGAAAATAAATCTAGCTATGTTTTGAGGATACGGTCCTAATAAAACTAATTTCGTCGAATTTGGAGACCGTTTGAAAAAATGGTCTTTTCTGGTCGATCCAATTCAACTGAAATTGACCAAACACATTCTAATTTTCCACGCTCACATATTAATTCCAAAAATAATGAAAATTGGAATCTAGAAATAATTTGATATTCCAGATCAAGTGGTTTCATAAAAAATGGGGGTCATTTGCAAAATGGTTGTTTTTAAGGGTTATATATTATATTAAAATATATAAATTCCATAACGACTATTCAAATTTTAATATGTACATAGCTTTCAATTTATATAGTGAAATATCAATTTTTCACATTCTTTAGAAAGATATTATTAAACAGATTCAAATAATTCTGGTTTTACTGAAATCTGATTTATATTGAATTCTGTACATTCATTTGAAATTTAAAATCAAATTTTCAAACTACTACGCCATTTCAAGCTCTATTTATAATTAAAATAAATTTATATGTTCTAACTTCTATTCAAGTAAATTTTTAGTCGTTATTATTTAAAATAAATATTTTTAAATATTCAAAATGCATTAAAATGGCTAAAATAAAATTTTTAAATTAGTTCTGAAATTCGGGTTGTTACAAAAAGTTTCAGGTATGATTCACAAGATCGACTTGTAGTCTTTTGTGGAGCTGAACACTTCGATATGCCATCTGATTAGAAACATGAAACTCGAGTTCAGTTTCAGTACTAATTATACCAACGCGCCATATATCAGGAATATCCAAAGTACCCTCGCACACATAGTCTTCTTCCATATCTTTTTTGTCCTCTAAGATTATATTATGCAAAATAACACAAGTGCACATTATTTTTGTCATTTTGAATGGATCCCAGAGTCTACATGGATTACTAATTATGGAAAACCTATATTGAAGTACTTCAAATGCTCTTTCCACCTCTTTCCTTTGGCCTTCTTGCATTGCTGCGAACTTCGACTGATTATTATTTATTGGAGTAGGAATTATCTTCACAATAGTACTCCACTTAGGGTATATGTCATCGCCAAGATAATAACCATGGTCATATGTGTTACCGCCTAAAGTAAACGAATGTAGGACCGACCTACCGTTTGTTAAATCATTAAACAACGTACATCGTTCGACGCCGTTTAGGTCGTTGTTCGAACTTGGTATACCAAAAAATGCGTGCTAGATTCATAAATTATATGAACTAACAACTTCTAGAATTATCGTTGATCTATGAGATTTTCCTTGGTACGCTTCGGCGTTTTCCTTTGGACAGTTCTTCCACTCCCAGTGCATACAATTGATACTACTTAACGTCCTTGGCCATCCTCTACTGCCATGCATCTCGGTTACTCTTGCAATGTCAGCCTCGTTTGGTCTACATAGGTACTGATCACCATAAATATCGACGATTGCCTGACAAAAATGCTCTAGAGACTCTAGTACAGTGCTTTCATCAAAAAACGTAAATTTTAATCTATGGCATTTGTTGGTCCAGCATATGCAAGCATCTGCATGGTAGCTGTCATTTTTTCCAGACAGTAAGTCCCATTGTACGAGATGCATTTTGTTTAAAGATAAAGTAATTATCGTGTTGTTGAATTGACTGTAGTATCCTAAAAAACAAAGGCCGATACATTCAAAATCCTCTTCTAAAATCAACATCATTGTATGTTGGATTCGAACAAAAATAGTCTTCTATTAGTCTTCGATTGTAGATAGAATGTTTTCTGTTTTTATATATACGACCTTGTACAGAACCTCCATTTATTTTACTTGATTGGCCTTGTTGGAGCATAGACGTAATTATTAGCTCTTTTTCACACTTGAAGTGGATGTCCATCATTGCATCGAAGTTGTCATCACTGTCGTTGAAAAAAAAACTTCAGCTGACATGATTTTCTATTGTTATGTGGAAATGTTTTGTATGTAAACGCGGTAAGGAGGATAGCATTGACAATTTGTACAAATCAAACCAGTAGTATATCTTACATTAAAATAAAATAGTGGATTTGTAGCGTCTTCAGTATCTACAGAGATAAGAGCAGTGGTAGGTACAGAGCTAGTAGTAGCAGTGGATTCAGTGGTTGTAGTGTGTAAAGTGTATACAGTGTGTACATTGGGAACAGTAGATACAGTGTGTGTTGTGTGTACTGTGGGTACTATATAGTCATGTTCCTTTAATTTTCGAATGGACAACACATATTTCTAGTGGACCGTCCTGACTTTTTTTTATAAATAGTATTGCTTATAATTGGTTTCTTTTTAATTCCTTCATATTACAATTTAACCCCAAGACAAAATGTCAATCCAAAATTGGACTGCAGCAGAGTTACTAATGCTTGTAGAAGCTTATAGCGAGTTTGATACAAGACATGATATTATGCTGCAAAATAGAGGGGTCATTGCCATGAACTGTTTTGGATTCTAATCCAAGACATTTACAACAACCATCCCGACTGCTCCTCATGGAGGTCTACTATAGATGTTTATAAAACTCATAGCGTTTATTGGGATGAATGTCATCTTTACCGCAAGATTATCGAGCTGGTGAAAGATGAGGATATATTTCAAGCATATACACCCACTTTCGATGCCCATTACTGATTAGAATACAGAAGAGATTTCATTGGTCATTAAGCTTATGAAGTTCACTACAGCTGATTAACATGCTTTGGAACTGATTAGACTTTAATGGTTAGAATTTGAAGTCAGTCGGATTAAGTATTATTTTTCTTACTTGTAACGTGAATGAATCAAACAAGCGTATCGTGAATGTATCATGCGAGTTCCATTTATCTTATTTAATTTACTTCTATTGAAGTTATTCAAACAACTCAAGTATTATTTATCTGCCTTATATCGTGAATGAAATAGTCTTAAGCTTTGGAAAACCGACTTGTAAACAGTGACCAATCACATCATGGCGGTACGAAAGCAGATTCCCTACATTATTACGTTAGGCGAAACAGTGTCGGTCAGCATATAAAGCAAAGTTGTAACAATGATCGTTGTTATCATTATTTGTTTTATTAACTTGTACACTTTGCGACTATATATCTCTACGAGTTTTGCTCAACTTAACTCACTCAAACAAGTTTTGCTTCCAACTAAAATTTGCATTCCTACAATTATGCATTCATGGCCCTTGTCAATGGATTCCGACTTTCCTTAGGGTCAGGTTCCAATGGCAAGTTCAAGAACCGATGTTGATTGGCTTACAGAATACCAAGAGCAGCACTACGAGGATGTGCGTCGAGAGTACCTAGATCTGAGGCTTCTTAGACTGTAGGAACTTGTTGATACTCCGGTCCCAAATTTTCGGCATCAGCAACCTCTATATGAACAAGAGGTACGAGCAACTACACTTTCTCAACCACAAAGTCAAGAAGTGTTAGATCAATTCTTAGTAGTTCAACCAGTATATGAACAACAAGTACGAGCAGCTTCAGTTACGTAACCTCCAAATGAGCAAGAGGATAACACATATCCTATTTTTTGCCACTGTGGGTATGCAGTGGAGGTGATGGTAAGGGCAGATGGAGAAAACAACGGTCATAGGATCAGCTATGCTCATTATGGTCGAACCACTGTAATTACTCTAAATGGATTGACGAATGTTTATGTCCAAGGTGTATTTCTTATGCCAACGAGCTTGATCAAGAGATTAGGCGGCTTAGAACTACTTTATAAGCCCTTGAGTTATGACATAACAATATTTTTTATGTATATTCCTTCTTATCGGCTCCCGCATCCTAAGTTTTAGTTTCTTATTTCCTAGTTATAATTTGTTGTTTCCTAAGTTTTAGTTGTTATTTTCTCGTTAACGTATGTTGTATTAAGTTTATTTCCTGGTTAAAATTAGTTGTATCCTACGTTTAATTGTTGTAATCATGTCAGTTTAATCATAAAACAATCTAATTACGTATTAACTTTGAATTGTTGGAGATGCTGTAACATCGGCCGTCCTCTCTTTATGTTAAAGGTGCATCTATTTAACTAAGTTTTATTATTTAGGTTGTATAATTGATCTAAAAAGATGGTGGGGTAGGGTACTCGTTCGGGCACCTGTTGGACAGGCGCCTGAGGGTCAAGCGCCTGTTCAACTGGCGCCTGATTTTTTTTGTCAGACGCATGTTGAACAGGCACCTGATTGGGAAACTGTTGGGGTGGAACCTCTTTTACGTTTTGTAATTCAGACATTTGTAATAATGGATCACAAAAAACTATTGGAGACGCTCTAACGTTTGTTTTGTAATGAAACTTTGTCTAAATATGTTTATTCACAATTATACTTTATCACACAACTTCTGGTTATTATGTTCTATTATACAACTTGGTTTAAATATGTTGATATTTTAAAGTTATAACAAAAGAACTTATGCGGTTTATGACGGCTCGATCTGTTGGACCTTTGAATTCTCAAACCCAGCATCCCCGCGGTTTGATTCAGGGACAGATTATGAAAACATTGGTTTACGATAACTTGTTATGTCCTACCTTTATTAATAGTTGAATTTAAATGTAGAAATTGGTTCAGCCGTAAACTTTCAAAAATATGATTATATACACCGTTATTTTTAGGACCTTATACATCATTTGAAAATTGATTCTACCAACTAAATCTTTTAAAAACAAACTATAACACAAAAATATAACCATATTTATGAAAATCGTTTTCTCTCTACCTTTTTTTTGGTTAAAAACAATACAAAACAACACTCTCGAAGATTTAAATGACAGAAATCTTAAAAAAGGGCAGGCGATAAAAGCATCGAAACAAACTTCAATCTAAAGCTTTTAGGTAGCTCATAATCGATCAAGGAGGTTTCCAGAGTTTGTCTTTGTTTCTAAACTCTTGATTTGAAGAGCTAATTCTTTTCTCATCCTTGAATAGTCCACTGTCATCAAAATTAGGGGTTTCACGAGAGGATCAGGTGCACGTAAGCAAGTTGAATGGCTTTCGAAGACTTATTATTTGTCTCTAGACTCGAAATGTTATAGTTGCTGGTGGTTTCCTTGCTCTACAACGCTCTACTCGTTTTAATATGGTTACCGCTCCCTTTCCCAACCAAACAAGTCATTGATCAGATTATTGAGTAGACATTTATAGAATTGATAGCATACACTCTAACCATGAAAATCCAGTAATATGAGAAAAAACTACTTTTAATTGGTTAGATCCTCTGAAACACTAGTAAGTGTGCAGTAATCCAACCCTAAAATAGGTAAAAGACGATGGTGTTTGTTTTTATCTTTAAAATAAATATCATCATAATCATTACTAAAATTTTGATTTCTCCCGTTTATTTGTCTATCAATCAAATTAGGACGACCGCCTTCATATAGGTAGCCGGGGGAGTGCCGACTCATATTGCTGCTCAAGGCAGTGCTTCTATACAATTGCTTGTTGGGAAAGTTTTTTCCAAAAGTGACACCTGAGTTGATCTTCCCATTTAGTAATACTACAACCAAAACACTTTTCGCAACAATCAATATCTGTTGCAGTAGACCAATTGCAACAGACCCGGCCCTGTTGGTATAGCCGGAGTTGTAAAAAGTTTGCAACATTTTCCACCTGTTGCAATAACCTGTTACGGTAGACTTTTTTGCAACAGGCTTTTGCTATTGCAACAGATCATTTTGTAACAACATATACCAGTTGCAATAGATTTACAAATCTATTAAAAAAATTACAGCTTACAGATACTACATATTAAATGTATTCATTTTTGTAATAGTGTATGTCACAGAATGAAATAAACAAATAAAAATTTTATTTTAACAAAGTTTTAACAGTACAAGCAATTGCAACAAAAATTTCTACAACTTTCATACACCATTCATGTATAAATATTTCTTCTCTCACAACACATTTTTTTTAATAGAGTTTTTCTAATCATATTTCTACTCTATCATACATATGGTAGTTTACACAGTCGACTCTCATGTGAAACCTGTAACATACGATACTGCGAAGATGAGAGACAAAGAGAGTATATAGTATATGGTATTACACTCACATGCATAGTAAAAAGAATAAGTAAAGAATTTACTCAAAGGATATTTTGAGTTCGCAAAGAGGATTTGCCTACAAGGTCGAGGGGACAAGCTATCACATTACACGTCCTTTGCATCCCGGTCAATCTTTGATTCTGTGTTCATCTTTTCCAAGCAATACATATGCCAAATAAAAAAAAGTCGTAGAACATAAATTTCAGAAAGAAAATTTTATTATTGGGATAGAAACCTTAGATAGGAACACATCATATGTCAGTTTGTAATTGTATCCCTTATTTAAATTGCAAGTTGCAGCAAGGAACAAAGTGACTTAAAACTAATTAATGGATGTTATCTGGTAACAAAATAGTCAAATTAACCAATTTAAGAATATATAAAAATATGAGTGTTGGATAAATAAGAAAGTAAAAATATAAAGATTGTTCACCAAACATTTCTATAGTTCCTAGTTCACACTAATGGAGATCATATGTTTTAGACATAGTTTAGCCATTATGTACTGATTAACATTGATTGTAACATTAGTCTTTTCATTTCTTCTATTTTCCATTACACAACAGCCTCTCCTCTTCTTTCAGCCTCTTCTTCTCCATCTATAATACCAAAAAGGGGGAAGTTACAATAAAAATAGTAATTATGCATATAAGCAAAGATTAATGACCAATCGGTGAAAGACAAGTAAAGATGCTTAAAAAAATGAATGAAGAATTGGACCACTTTTGTTCTTCTTAAAGCAGCTCATGCAATATTCTTCAACAGGGGTTTTTGGCACCTGTATAAGTTTCTACACTACAGCTAAAGGCTAATTGCAATCGCTGAGGCGAGACATGCAAAGACAGTGCAACAAAAGACTCAAAAACAAATATAGCTTGCTGAAACCTAAAAAACTCAAAAACAAATACAAAGACAGTGCAAGAAAAAAATCAAAATCAGTAGCTTTTTAAATAAATATTAATAGCTTCATTATTAGTTGATTAGCAACTAAGTGCAAGCTGTGATACATGAGAATAGTTGGTATCATGTAAATAAAAATTAAAGTACATAATAAACACTATGCTTCGGCAAATAAAAATGCACGCTTAATATAGAAGCATACTTCGAACTTACGGCAAATTTATCACAAAAAACTACCTTTACATTTTAGACTTATTGACTGAGCTTAAATTCAAAAATGAAAAGAACAGAAAAGGAGAAATAAAGATTTGAAGTATGTTGAGATAAAAACATTCATGAGTCAAATCTAGAAGAATAAGCCAATAGAAATCACAGTAAGTGGAACTGAGAAGTAAATTAATAACAACCTCATAATCAAAGCATAATAACTATATCATTAAAAATAAAAAATAAACATTAAAAATAAAAGTAAACCTGAATTTTTATTACCTAACAGTTGATTAAACGTGAAATCACTGCAGTTGACAGGCTACCTAATTTGTGCAAATCAGAGGTAACGACATTCAATTTTAATATTAACCTATTTTATCCATAAAATTAAGTTGTGTGATTTTGAATAGCCTAAATTAATCCCTATCAATGCATATGTCCTAAACGGTACAAGATAAACTAGCACAGGTTCTTTTCACCAAAACAGACCTACCAATTGTAATAAGCTGAAGATTTGACCTTTTTTGTAATATTCCAATACAAAGGCAGCTTAAATGACGAATTAAGCACTAAAGCAACTTGTGGAAAATGATGAAACTAGACCATCAGTATCTACTATATTCGTATTCCCAAATGGTTGAAGCAACATAGTAAAAAAAAAAGAGAAAGGTGTACAACAACAACAACTATAAAACATTGATGTGGACAAATGTACCTCCTAACAAAAACAGCTGGATCCCCCCTAATGGTGGCTGGCTTGGATTTTTGAGGATCAGTTGCACCAATAACTTTCTGTGCATATTATAACACCTTCTCCTTCCCATACCTACATAAGACCCAAAAAAAGTCCTTTTCGTGAAAAGAAATGGCCGATGGCAACTTTGTTTCTACTACCAGGCATATTGTTAGAACCATTATGCAATCCTGAAGCATGCATGGTGATCGACTCATGCAAATCATGCCCAATCAAATGAAATGAAGGATTAACATGCAATCTCACCAAAACAAATGGCATAAATAATAAGATTATATGTCTCGCTAATCTAAACAAAATCAAGAATCAAAAATTTCTCTTTTTACACTAAATCAGAACAAAATAAGGTTAAATAACAAACCTTTTTTTCCTTTTCATACCGACACAGCAGCAGCCATGGATAAAGTAAAACCCTAGAAGAGTGAAAGCTAGATAGGGAGAAGAAAGAAAAAGCAAAGAAGGAAACCATGAAGGGAATACATCTGAATCCCACTTGATTGCTTTCCTTTTGTCTAGCATAGAAGTAGGCGAGCTTGTCACTTATGATCGTTTAATTACCTCTCCTCATTTTAGTACAGAGGAAGGCGTCTTGTGATTTGGGAAAGTGATAATAAGATGTAAACGACGGGAATTAAACAGAGAGAAGTGGAACGAAAATTTTAAGAGTCCGCCTTTATTTTTGCTAAACCGCCTTTCTTCGTTTCGGTAAAACATCAGATCTTTGGTGGGGAAAAAATAGTTTTGCTAGTTAATTTATTTGTATCTAATGAAGAAATAAATGAATATTTTTGTATTAATAAGAAATTTTGAAATTTTGAAGCCATCTAGAAATTTAAAACCCAAAGAGAAGTTAAAATTTGCAATATAATGTTTATAATTTATGGATTTTAATTTTTTTTTTTTTAGTATTTCAAGTTTTTTGGCTTTGAATTATTAACAGTTATTAAAATCAACAAAATAATAATTATTAGTTATTTAATAGTGGTTGTTAAATATTAAAAACTTAATACTTAATAAATCAATAATAATTTAACATTAAAATAATCGCGTAAAAATTTAATATTAAACATTAAACAATGACATTATTTTATAATTTAACATTATTTAAATATATAATTTAATATTTAATAATAATTTATAATTTTATATCAATTAAAAATTAATTTAAGATAAATTTAAAAGTACTTCAAAAAATAGCAATATCAACAATTATTAATAACAAATAATTAATTAATTCATAAAAATACCTCTTTCAAACATGAATTATAAATTAATTCATACAAAAAAGGAATAATTATTATCCATTAGTTTTTTATTATTAATTTATTGTTATATAATAATTATTTATCTACTTTACTATTTTTAAATATTAATTATTATTTATTTATTATTAATTATTATTTAATTATCAATTATAAATATCACTTTATAATAATTAAAATTTATTATTAATTAATAATTATTAATTTTAATTATTATATAACTACTAGTAGATAATCATTTCATAGTAACTAATTTAAATTAATTATTAAAAGTTAATCATTAAAAGCTTATACATATTTTTAGTATGTTTTCCACAGCTGGCTTTACCAGTTGTAAAAAAATATAGTTATTGCAAGTGGTGAAAACAGTTGCTCAAGATATTTATTCGCAATAGGCTAGGAAGCGAAGTTGCAAATAATATGTTTTTGCAACTGTTATAGAAGCACAGTTGCTAAAAGTATGTTTTTGCAACAGGAAGGGAAGCGCCGTTGCTAAAATTATATTTTTCGCAACAGAAAGAAAAGGCATGTTGCTAAATCTTATCTATTGCAACTACTATAATAGGTCTGTTGCTAAATATCATTTACTGCAACTGTCATTTATCGCCTTTGCAAATAGCTAGTTGCAATAGGGCATTTTTCTTGTAGTGTAAGAAATTTCCGACTTTGTTATCATTTATATCAGTCTTGTCCAGTTGCCTATTATTATCATTTTTATGTTCTAGGATTTCTTACTAATGCAATTACAACACTCTAAGTTAATGATATTCCCTAATTGGAAATCATTTTTTCTTTGTTGCAATGTAGTCTTTGGTTTCTTTCTTTCCAAGTATGAAAAATGTTTGCAGTAAGAACAATTAAAGCAGTTTTTAACTCTTTGGGATTTGACTTTGAAATTTTTGTGGATATAAGACACAGCGTCTCTAATATTATGAGGATTTTGTAGGTTGATTAAAATTCAGGTTATATTTTACAATATGACTAGAACGAGAGCAATCAAAGAATAAATGTCCTATGTTTTCTAGGGTTTTTTCAGAGTAAACATGTCTCCATTTTTGTTCAATTTTAGACATCTGTCCCTAGTTGGTAGCTTGTTTGGAATGGCAAAGTAAGAGTAGTGAGACACTTTTGAGCAATTTGATTTATTCCATATAATTTTGTGCTAGCCAGTTTTAACTTCCTCTTCTCTAATATATTCCCAAATTTTTTTAAAATATTTTTTTTTCCTTAGAAGATTATTTGCAAATCCAAATATCTCTAAGTAACCTTTGATCAATGCTTTGCTTCCTTATTGTAGTTTTGAATATGTCAATAGCCTATTGATTAGATGTTTTCCAATTCCGATTTTCAATAATGCTTTCAACAACACCCAATAAGTATATGTTGTTCCATCTAATAAGATTTAAATATGAATTTCCATTTATCCAGGGATCAAACCATAGACTAGTTTGCTTGTCATCCTTGAATTTTTTCTCAATATGCTTTGTACCAGTTTCTCTACAACTAAGAATATTCTTTTAGATATAAGAGTGAAAACATTCAGCTCTAGTATTCTAGGAATTTTGATTTTGAGATATTTATTTCTCATTAGACTAGCTCAAAGGGAATTTCCATTTACAAAATTATAAAATAATTTTAGCTTGCAAGTTTCATGCATATCTCTAGTGTCCTTTATGCCAAGCCCCCAAATGTTTTAGGCTTGCAAACTATGTCCCAATAAACCATGTGATACTTTCCTTTCCAGATGAATTAGTACATTGTCTTTCAATCTTTGGAATATCTTTGATAAGAATACTATGAGTCTGTAATCTTCAGAATGGCTATGATGACAGTGTGTGTCAGTTCAATTCTAGCAAAAATAGATTGTAATTTGGTAGACCATCCCTCTAATTTTCTCTGAATAGAATCACACAATCTAGCACAGTCACTTTCATTAAGCCGGTTAGAGCTGAGAGGCAACCCAAGTTATTTAACAAGAAGGTTTTCTTCTTTAAATTTGAGAACGTTAGGAATGTCCTCCTTATTTCTGCATCTAGAACTGAAGTACACCTTGCTTTTTCTTTCATTGACTTTTAATCCTACATGTTCATCCGTCTTTTCAAATATTTTAAAAATTGTTGTGGCACTTAAGATGTCTTCATTAGCAAAAAATTAAAAGATCATCAACATAGAGTAAGTACGTAATAGCTGGTATGACTCTATTAATAGGTCTAATGTTATCTCTTAGTAAATCAGTTTCAATTAATATAGAAAAGTACTCCATAACCATAGTAAATAGATAGGAGCGAAGGGGGTCACTTTGCATAATCCCTCAATGATTGTGAGTGGAATCTTTAGGAGATCAATTGATTAGAATTGAAAATGTAACATTATTTATACATTCTTCAATCAGATCACAATTTTTTTTATTAAACCCAAATTGTCTCATAACTTGTAAAATAAAATTTCTGCTGATTTCGTTGAAAGCTTTGTGGAGATCAACTTTAATACAAATACGATTTTTATTCTTGGTACTGAAATTTCTAATAATCTCATGAGCAAGCAAAGTGTTTTCAGATATTAATTTACCAAGAATGAAAGCACTTTGGTTTTTAGAGATTAGAATCTTCAGAGAAACTTTGATCCTATTGCGAAGGATATTAGACACAATTTTATACATGAAATTGCAGCAAGTAATAGGTCTAATGTCTTTCATCCCCCTATGCGCTCTAACTTTTGTAACAAGAGTTAAAAAGGTGTGATTAGAGTTTTTTTTAACAATATACCAAAGTTAAAAAAATTAGTAATAACATGAAGAATTTGATTTTGAAAGTCAAACCAATGATATTTATATAACTTAGCCCTAAAGCCAGCTGGACTAGGACTTTTGTCATTATTAGCTTCAAAAATAATACTTTTGATTTCCTATATTTTGACAAGAGCCAAGAGGCTTTCTTGGCTATTATCATTAGCCAAATATTTGAAATCAATTCTAGGGAAATCTTTATTATAAGAATAAGTGTTGTTTAAAGAGTTAAAATAACTTATAGCTTCCTTCTCAATGTGAATAGTATCTTTAATAACATTACCACTTGATACAATCACTTTACCAATGTCATTCATGTGTTTTCAATTAGACATCTTAGCATAGAAAGTTTTGGAAGCCTCATCAGGTTGTGCAAGCCAATCAATTTTGGCTTCTTATCTTAAATTGATAGCTTGAATGTGAAAAGAATTAGCTAAATCTTCCCGAGCCTTAAAAAAGTCATCAGACTTTGAAGGGTTTGAGTTGTCATCATCATATCATTTTGCAGATTAGCACAGTTGTCCCTAATAGATTTAATATCTTTATTATTTATGTTATTATTCCAGTTTTTTAAATTACATTTGAATGTCTTGAGAGTTTAATTAAACTTATATAGAGTAGTGCCATAAAAATTGTTAGAAATACGGTTTTTCATAACAACTTTATAAGTTTTATCATGAGTTCAACCATTCACATATCTAAAACAAAAGTTACACTTATCATAATTATTAGCAAGAGCATTAACTTTTACGGGGGTGTGATAATTGGTTGCTAGGGGGAGGGCATAACATTTGTAATAAAAAAAAGCACTTATAAAGTGCTAATTAAGTAAACTCTATCTAGCTTACAATGTATGTTTCTAAATTCACCCTGGCTTCCAAAAGTATTTATTGTCAAATTGAGTAGGTTCAAAAAGCCCATTTTTAATCAAAAAGTTATTCAACATTTCAAGCATTTTAGAAGACAAATGATACCTCCCCTTTTTATATGAGTGAATAATAGTAGTGAAATCCCCAATTAAATCTGAAGAGGAGTCAATATTATTGTTCTGAATAGCAAGACTATCCTAAATAGAGAGCCTTACTTTCTCACTATTAGAAGCATATATAAAAGAGACATATAAAATAAATCCAACTTTATTTTAGAAAATACAACTAATAAATTGGAAGTTTAGTTGAAAATTTGTTATCTCCCAAATGTTAGGATCCCAGAAAACTAAAATTCTACCATTACCACATTTATTATAGTTGTGAATAAAATTCTAGTCGGTTAACCTTTTTAGATCGCAATCAGTAATTTTAGAATCATCTATTTTATGCTCAAGTAAACCTAAAATATTAGGGTTACGGGTATGAAGTAATTTGGATAAATCTAACTTCCTTTTAAGGGAATTAAACCTCTAACATTTCAAGAAATAATCGTCATTATATAATAATAATATAATAATAATAATAAATAAACGATATAAAATAAAGGATACTACGTACTTTAGTTATTCACTGTAAGTATAGTTATCCTCTCTAACCCTCATTTTGTTGCGTTTCTTCTTGTATTGCTTATTGTCTTTAATTCCATGTTGGTCACTTCATTTGATATTTTTTGATAATTTTTTTAAAAATTAGCATCATTTTCATCTTTAATAATATCAGAAGTGTTGAGTTCAATGAGCTTCTTGATCCTGCAAATTTCATTTATTTTGGGTAGAAGAAATTGCTATAATGGAAAAGGAGTTAACTGCCATCTGAAGAGCTTCTTCAGAAATGACTTTATGCAGTTTAGGGGCTAAGCTTTCAGGCAGAAGAGGTGGGTTAGTTCCATTTGTACGATGGATAACTTGAGGAAGCTAGAGCTATTTGCATTTTTATCTACATTGATTTCGTTTGAATTTGTAATTAAACTTTCCTAAATCAGCATTCCCATTATTGATTTCATATTGAATGTAAATTGTACCCATTGGAGAATTTGCAATTTCATGACCTATTTTTTTTTTGAATTGTTCGACAATTTTTTGATTAACTTTTGAAACTTTTCTAGAAGCATTCTCACATGAACCAAATATGAAACTTTTGGTCTGATTGTGCAATTCGCCTTTCTTGAGGATCAATCTAATTGATTATCATTATTGATATTATCAGTAAATCGCTTGGACATTGGATTAGCATTTCTTTCCATATTTTCTTTATTGTGCATGTTTTTAAATTATGACTAAAGCATATACAGAAGAAGCACTTTAGTGCAATCCGTTTGTATTGATTTTCTTAGACTGTTATCTAACCATTGTGCATCATAATATGTGCTTCATCCGGCAGTCCAGATATGCCAGAATTTTTACTAATATCCAGCAAAGTTAAGTCTTATTTTATTAGCAGTGTGCTCGTCATCTTTAATGGCATTCCCACTATGTTCGTAATGGCACTAAATGCCTCTTTATCCCAGAGTCTAAGGCTTAGTCCTGGTAGCCGAATCCAGATGAGAGTAGTACTTGAAACACCACGATTAAGAACTGCCTTCTAGGACCATTTTTCAGTACTATTAATTTCCCACTGATGAATATGGCCCCTTTTAGAGTTTTCTTGCAATAAAATCTAATGACGAAAAATCCATTGTTGCGAGTGAAAATTTCCAATTTACTGGTGGTGTTTGAGCAATGTAGTCCTAGAAATAATTATAGAGTGGCATGTTGCCAAAAGATAGATATCGACTAGCTCCATTTGAATTCTTTTTTTTAACGATCTCTTTCTTTGCGACTATCATCTTCCTACTGTTGACTAAGAATGATACTACAAAACCAAGGTGAAAATAAAAATTCTAACCTCTTTTCTTATCCATATAAGACCAAGAGCTAGCAGATCTATTATTCTCTATTTTTGATGCTTTGCTTTTATTCCTAATGTTATTATCAGGATAATTTCTTGATTGGTAAAACTGGATCTTGTATTAGATCCTATAGCTTATTTATTAATCAGCGAGGCAGAAGAAGATCTTGCAGTCAGATTCGATAGGAGAGATTTGTTGGCATTAGACGAATTTTTGATGGTTGGTCCCATGACTTGATTAGGTTTCATTCTTCTGTTATCTTTTTGGAAGCCATCCTCATTAATAGGGATATGGTTAGAAGGATGTGAAGGAGAATTATGTGCTGGTAGAGGAAGAGAGAAAGATGAGGAGGAGGATGATGAAGAACCCCCATACTGATTAGGGTTGGAAACAAAGACCGGATTATTGGAGATTTTCATGGCAGCCATTTCTGTGAGAGAGAGAATATATTGTTTCAAAGACACAATTCGCACGAGAAGTATGTCTCATGATCATGCACAAAGCCATGCCGCAACGCTTGTCTAACATAACCTAACTTTACCTTTTGTTAGACAGTTTTTTGATTAAACTAGCCTAACATCCCAAATCGTGCAGTCATAGAACCATATCCAAAAAGTAAAAAACCACTACTGTAAAAAAATACATGAATAATGAAAATGCAGCAAATATAGCAGAGATATGAATTTTATAGTGGTTTGTTAAACACTAGTATACATCTATTTGAAGTAATCCTTGTTTATATTGTTGATCACAAGTACAGTTGATTATTTGAATAAATAGAAAACCAGAAGGTGTACTTTCTCTTGGATAAGAGAAAAGAACATATTTATTTTAAGTCTTTGATGATTTATTTATAGCTAAGAACGTAGACGGATCCACCCAAAAAATCTACAATTGAGACCACCAAGGGAGCATGACTAGATTCTAGAAATGAAGCCCGGCTCTCCTCACATAGGAGGGTTCGGGTTGACTCCTAAGAGGGGTCGACGTCTATCACCTGCTCTAATCAAGGTGCAACCTACAGTGTAGTTCCCCTAATGATTTTTCTTTGGCCTTATGTGTTTATGAAAGGGCGTTCGGATTTTGAGTTGTTGACGTAGTTTCAAGTCAGTTTTGAAGTCCAAAATTTAATGTCTCGAAGTAGTAATGATTCCTGAGTTATCCAAATTCTTGGTTCTTCTCTCGGATTCGTATATATCTCTGTCCTAGCCTAATTTTAGAATCTGTTTTCTAAATACATACGGATCTCTGTCCTTAGCTAAGTCTTTAATAGACTCTACAAGTTTCATAGTGTTGCCCAAATGAGTGCAGCTATTCACAACTTCATATATATATCCGTACTTGATTTACAAGCGATCCGACCATCTATCTAGGCAGTTTTCCTCGATGATTTTATAGTCCATGTATGCATATCAATTATATAACGGCCTGATAAAATTGCGGGTTAACGTCTTTAATGCTATACATGTATTTTTGCTAACACATAAAAACCAAATCAACAGCTATACCCACTCTCCAAATCCTAAAAAAGAAGAAAACATAGTTCGGAGTTTAGTTGAGAGAAAAATTGAAAACCCGATTGAAACATCATTAAAAAATGTGATGACATGCTATTATGTTGCACAAAATTAATGCTGCACCATGGACCCTAGAATGTTACGTGCAATAAAAATCATCATATTAAATTTTGAATGACACACAACAAAGCATGTTGTCTCTAACATTTAAAAAAAAACAAACATGCCCAACAAGAATGATCATGCTAGACAAAACTATAAACCACAAATCAATCCGATCTGGTAACAACCCGTATTTTTAAATAACATGTTATAACATAAACCAAGGCAGAATTAATTGATAAATTCTGAATCAAGGGAAATGGGATGTGCCATTGCGTTCGTCTCAGAAAAATACGCCAAATAGAGTCCGATTTTTCGAAAATCGGAGTCCGTATGACCAAGTTATGGCCCGTCAAAGTTTTCAGAAAATTTCAAGTTCAAAAACAATTCAAATTTGAGTTCAGAATTCAAATTCAGCCAAGCAGAACAGGCGGGAAAAATTCTCGCCACCCCCAAGTCGACTGGGGAGTCGACACACCCCAGGTGGTGTCGACTGCCCAGTCGACACCCCTGTCGACTTGGGTGGTCGGCCAGTTTGGCCTGGGTGCATCTAACTTGTTCCTCAAGACATGTTTGGAGGCTGGTGACGGATTTTAATGGCTCAGATCTGAATTAGGGTTAATCCTATGGCCTAAACTAACCTAATCTTCTATAAAAAGACCCTAATACCTAGCCTAAATCAACACAAATCATTCCTACAACTAAACTATGACAAAATGCTTCCTAATCATGGCCTCCACCTTCATATCATGGCCTCCACCTTCATATCATGGCCTCCATCCTCTTCATGAAAGTTTGAGTGACCTAAGCTAGTAAAAGAGCCACCTTTCTTCATTAAAACAAGGATCTTTCTTCATACAAATCAAAGGAGCTTCTTGTTTCTCAAGACAACTTGGAGCTTATATTCAATTGGGGATTTTTAGTGTTGCTATTGTGGCTTCGTCTCAATCTTGTTTTATTTTATAGTCTTCATAGCATTGTAAGCCCTATTCTACTCTTAGATTCTAACTATGAAGTTAAATATGACATATTGCAAGTTTGAGTTTGGGCCTAAGTATGATTTGTGCTTTGATTCTATCATGTTATGCATAGATTTATTTCTATGCATGTTTGTAAAGCTATCACCTTGACTTTGTGCATAGAAAGCTATGGGCTTTGATTTGAAATGTTGCATAAAGCAACATAGAAACTCTCATAACCCTTATGTTATCTTGCATACGATGTTATATGCGAATCACTAGCTATCATCCTATGTCATTTATGACCATGTTCATCTATTTTGCTAAAGTTTGCTATCATGCATGTTTTGAGGCTTATAATGTAATATGCAAGTTTATGAACGCATTTGCCTCATATGCCACCATGTTTAACTTGTGGCCAAATCACCCTTATGCTATTATGCATGCTTATGGCCAAATCACCCTTATGCTATTATACATGCTTGTGGCCAAATCACCCTTATGTTATTATGCGTGCTTGTGGCCAAATCACCCTTATGCTATTATGCATGCTTGTGGCCAAATCACCCTTATGCTATTATGCATGCTTGTGGCCAAATCACCCTTATGCTATTTGATATGTTTGAGGCCAAGTTACCTTTTATGCTATCATACATGTTGAGGCCATATGCTAATATGTTGAACCCCTTTGGCCTCAAATATCACCATGTTTAACTTGTGATAGACTTTGCCATCTTATGCCCACCTTGTCATATTGTTATTTTCCCTCTTTGATCTAATTGTGTTGATGCGAATTTACGTGCGATGGGAATACGTTATGGGTAATGGGGCAAACTTAAATAACATGAAAACATGACATGAAGGTTTGACATGTGTTTATGCTTGGAAACATGAACGTGGACATGTGTAACACCCCACCTCCGCTAGGGTCACTCACAAAGGGAATGCACTAGGTTTGGTGAAGCATTATCGAGGTAAACATGCACAGAAATATTACAAGACAGAACATATACAAAACAGCGGATGTAAAACAAATTTCATTACCTTATAAAATAAGGTCTATAGCCTTTTTCATCAGAATACATCAAAACCTGTCTTGCAATAGTAAAGAAGCATAAAACCTTTTTCATAAATTATTCCCCAAAATAAAGCGGTGAAGCAGCCATAGCCAAGAGAAGACCAAGCTATACATGATGACCTTCAAGCATAAGAGGTCCGAACTGAACAACATCGTTTCCTCCATGAAAACCTGGGGGGGGAGGGGGAAACGAAAGACAAAGAGGCGAAACAAAACGGGGTCAGTCATAAAGACTGGTAAGTCCTATCTACTTCCAGTATAAAAACATGTAAAGGTAACATGACATGCATAAACTGAAAGTAAACAAAAGAATGACGACAAGATAGATAAGCTAAACCAAGATAATTGGATGAACTACTGTAGCAAGATAAACCAAGGTATCATGATAAACTACGGTGTCAAGATAAATCAAGGTATCACATCGTCAGGTTTCTATCAAGTATACAATCCCAAGGTATCTACCATGTATAACATCCCAAGGTATTTATCATGTACATTTGCTCTGCACCTCTCGTACTAGTATCCCAACCCGCGTCATGTGTTAACTATGAATGTCCCTTGCCCAGTGTCATGTAATGGTCCATGTCAACCTAATATATAGCATATGTAGGTTTTCCCAATTCGTATGTTTCTTTCCGTTGTATAAGTTCAGTCCTTTGCCGTAGGCCGTACGGGCTTTCCCATGTAAATCTATACCACCTCAACGTAGTACCATTTTATCCTTGAATTTGTTTTGGACTACTACCCTTGTTCTGGTTACGTTTTCTTACCATGAACTATCGCGTGTTCACTTAGGATATATGCCACCTAGGACCACTAGGGATTATGATACCTAATGAACGTTCCCGTGTCTCAGTTTGGGTTCAAGCCACCTAGGGCCACTAGGGATTATGCCACCCGTCAACCACGCCCTTTATCCCACGTATGTATCGTGAATCGTTTTCCATGTCTAGACGCACATGTATCTCAATATGCCATCCGAGTTCCATGCAGGGCAAATCAAGAAATACGGAACTCGGTCAGGAGCTTTAAGTCATCTGCCGATGCAGATATCAAGGTCTGTTTTTGTATCCGTGGCTATGGTCCCACGTGACCCCTCCCTCAACTACTGAAAGGAAATCCAAGAAAAATCATGTATGAGAGCTACATCCCGGCCCCACTATGCCCCACTTACCTATTGGCCAACCTCACCCATAAGTCGATAGCAAGTATATGGTCTGTTGGGAGTTCTCTGCCTTTCCGTACGTACACGATTGACTAAAGATGGTAGGTAGTCAGCGACGTGCTATCCAGGGCAAAATCAAGTATCGTCGACTCCACGCTAATCCATTCCAGTCTTTAGGTCGCTCGCATAGCAACCAAGGCTTACTCTTGGCTCTTCTACCGCAGACCTTAACCTCTATGAGGCCAGGTTTCATGGACCTTCTGCCACCTCACAGAGGGATACCCAGAGTACCCTCACGTCCCCCGAAGCCACTGCTTCGTCACCCAGTTCGTTGGAGCCTTTATCTAAGTCAGATAATTTGCTCCTCCTCGTGTTTTAAGCGATGACCTACCGTATCGGGTTACTCATCTATCTGTGAACTGGTCCAAATTCCCTGACTAAGAATTATTACTTAGTTTCCTAAACTAAGGTTTACCACTTAGTCTCCTTTCCCGTTATCCTTGTTAATCCCTGTTTTCCACCTAGTCCCCTGAACTAGGGTTTTGTCTAATGGGTTAAGTATTGTCATTTAAGTTCATGACTTAACCTGTCTACGGATCATGTCAAGATTTGGCTAAGTATTCAAGTCCAAGACCTAGCCCTACAAGTTGGTTAAGTATACCAAGAAGCTCATGACTTAACCCTATTCAATCATCAAGTCAAATTGGTTAAGTATTTGTTTATCTTAACCCTATCAAATTATCGTGTTAGATTGGTTAAGCATATATTATCTTAACCTCATCGGATTATCGAGTCAGATTGGTTAAGTATGGGTTAGCTTAACCCCATCCACTAATCATACTACAATGGTTAAGTATATTTAAAAGGTCTTGTGACTTAACCATGTCAGGTCCGCATATTAGATTGGTTAAGTATAAGTTACTTAACCTCATCAAATCATCATGTATAATTGGTTAATTATAAGTTACTTAACCCCATTAAATTACCATGTTAAGTTGGTTAAGTATTGGTTACTTAACCTCATTGAATTACCAAGTTTAGATTGGTTAAGTGTTTAACTTAACCCCAACGAATTACCGTGTTTAGATTAGTTAAGTGTAGGTTACTTAACCCCATCTAATTACCGTGTTTAGATTAGTTAAGTCTAAGTTACTTAACCCCATCTAATTACCAAGTCGGATTAGTTAAGTGTAAATTACTTAACCCCATCCCCTTATTGTCTCATATGGTTAAGTGTCATTAAGAAATCAAGTCCGGTTTAACTTAATCTACCCATTCGTGTCATATCGGTTAAGTGTCATTAGTCAAAATTACTTAACCTTTTCATGTGGCATTAGTTAGATTAATGCACCCCAACCTCTCACATTTGACTTTGTTGTGGTTACTAGTTAAGCCGGGCGGGTCCGGGTAGCTTTACACCACAACCTAGTCTAACCTCGGGTTTAAGTGCTATATGACCAACTACTCACATTGGGTCCTATTGTTTGTAGCCACTATTTAAGCCGGGCGGGTCCGGGTAGATTTATGCTACAAACTCAACCCAACCTCGAGTTGGCCACTTTCATGTTTGGTCTAATGTCATATTACACTTACAACCCACACGTGTCTAGTTTCAAGTCCCATGTTTACCCCACATGTCATGTCCACATTTAGGTGTATCATGAGTGTCATATTTTCATGAAATCCCATGTCAAATTATCATGTCATAATCACGCTCGTCTAACCTACCCCAAATCGTGTTTCCAACCCAAGTAAAAGCGAGCCAACATAGTAAGGATACTATGCTACATATTGGCCTCAAAACATGCACGATGCCAAAAAGGGATTGATCACAAACATGCATAGTATCATATGGGAATTTGGCCACAAACATGCATGATAACATAAGGGGTTTGGGTTCATTTACATGCATAAGCCCCAAAGTCGAGTCTTTGCCAATGTTTCACAAGTCAAATGGTTCCCAAAGGTTCATGCTAACATTCCATAGATAAAGATTCAAACTTGCAAGATAAACTAGGTTAAACATAAAATGAGTGGCATGATTAAGTCGCTAAAACTTAGCCCAAGGTCCTAGTTCATAGAAAAGGGGCAAAATTAGGTTCTCATAGACTAGCATACTTATGTTTCATCGCATTTTATTCCATGTCACATTAGAACCACCGTTAGAATCTACAAGTAGCTAGAACTTACATAGCAAGGCTTAGGGAAGGATCATGCATCGTCTTGACGAAGAAAGGTGGCTCCTTTGTTGAAGAATCGTCATGAAATTTGCGTAGCAACGTTGATCCACTCCCTTGATTTTATGTAGCAAGCTAGCACCTTTGATTCGGATCCAATTTGAATGCATAGGCTCTTGGTGTTGGAGATGGAGGCCATGATCACTTGGCATTTGGGCAGCACTTCGTGGCATGAGTGATTTGTGAGGGTTTAGGGTAGGCATAGGGGTCTTTTTATAGAGATTAGGACTAGTTTAGGCCCTTATATTAACCCTAGGATAGATCTGAACCCTCAAAATCCGTCACAGGCCCATAAAACATGTCTTGAGGAACAAGTCAGGTGCACCCAGGCCCAAGTGGTCGGACCACCCAGGTCGACACCCGTGTCGACTGGGCAGTCGACCTGCCCCTGGGCGTGTCGACTCCCCATTCGACACCCCAGTCGACCTGGGGCTTGGGCGGGAATTTTCCCACCCAGTTCGTTTGGCTCCAGATTAGAATTTTGAACTGTTTTTGAACTTGAATTTTCTGAAAACTTTGACGGGCCATAACTAGGTCATACGGACTCTGATTCTCGAAAACTCGGACTCTATTTCGCGTATTTTTCCGAGGCGAATGCAATGGCGTAACCCGTTTCTCCTGATTCAGATTTTTTTATTAAATTCTGCCTTGATTCTTGTCTTAGCATGTTGTAAAAATCCGGGTTGTCACATTCTCCCCAACTTAAAGGATTTCGTCCCTGAAATCTCCAAGTTAGGAAGAACGTATCCTACCATCCATCATCCATCTACTCAAAACATTATTCACAGGCAATCATTGTCCTTAGATGATTTCTAATGCCATATGAACATATGCAGAACGTGTGTGTATATGCTCCTTAGCTAATGCTAATGATCAGGCCTGAATGATCTTTCTAATGCAAAACATGTTTAGTGCCATGAGTCCAACATGTGTGAAAATAGTCCTAGTCGTATAAACACTATATGTGTGCAAAAACGTTCATTCATATGCAACATCCGCATGACAACACATTCAATTTCATCCATAAACAAGTATAAATACTCGTGCATATGCAACATGAAACGTGATCGCGTCAATCTAGTATCTAATGTGTATTCGCGCATCCACAAGCAACCACTTGCAATCATTTGCAACCATATCAATCATAACACGTTTCAAATACATGCTTACATCCATAGATTTCTATCTAAGGTTCACAAGATAAGATCGAGGAGATAAACGAGACAAACTCCTTACGGGGTTTGTAACAGAAACAGGACCGAGAGGATATCCACCAAGCGATAGCATGCAAGTAAGCTCTACAGGTGAACCAAGGATCAAAGATATACTCTTAAAAAGAGACATGATGCTTGTGTCTAAGCCGCATTTCCATGAGATTAATTCCATTGTGCCTTGACCGCCTTTGACTTCATGATTTCGTAGCTTCTTGTTTCCTATTTCCAAGGTATGAGTCGGAACTCGTTTCACTGTCGCCTCTCCTTCCTTTTTCACTTATTCTTTCCTAGAATACTTGGCTCAACCATAACTGTGTACTCATGGCTTCATGCAAGCTTTCCAACAATTCACTAGCGAATCTTGGATCTCATTTACCTACTAAGAGGTATTCCACGCAGAAGAGCTTTCCCTTGAAAACAACCGATGCCAGCCATGTTGCCTCGTGTACTTACTAGGGTGATTCCTACAGCCCATGCTTAAGCAGAATGAACCATCCACCTTATTGGCAAACATTACTCGATCGGATCAGAGATTTACGATAAATGCATCAAGAGATTCTAGGTAACTAATCATGACGGAACTCATAAGGTTACACGAGACTTCGAGGGTATTACCAAGGCAAGTTAAGAGTTTAACTACCCTCCTTTCAAAACCGAGAATGGCATCCCTTACTGGATAACCACTTCATCTCTAGAATCCATCCATAGCTCAACAATAGAAGCCTTGCTTCTAATCTCAACACTTGGCATAGACGTTCTCAAATCCAAACCAGTCATGAATAAATGGACCGACTCTCCAACCAGATTTTGAGACTAAAGTGGGATCTTCTACTACGCTAGTACTAAGGTGCAGGGACTTAACTATCGAGGCAGACTTAAGTGATGCTATGATCAAAACAAAGTCTAGACGGGACGATAGAAAAGAAAGGCTAAGCCTTTAACAGAAACGGTACCATTCCTCTTAGGTACGCTAGAAATGTGAGCATATAATTGCCCTCTCGCTGATCTTGTCCTTACCTTCCTTCGTGGACTAATCCATACCAACAAGTTGCTTATCCTAACATCCGTGTCCTTTATCCTTGCTCTTATTACCCTTCCTTGTAACATGGTAACAGGCCTCTCGAGAACTTCCTCCATTGCACGGGAAAACAATTACGTAGCTAGATAAGGATTAGTCGCAGTTAAAACTACTGTGACTACAGATGGAGGAAAGAAAGGAAAAGAGGTTCAATCAAGGAAACAAAGCATAGTGCTAATGGCTTTTGGGGAATAGCCTTTAAAAACTTTTCTTGAAAAATGCTTCTTTGTAAACGGTTTCTCAAATAGTTTTCTGAAGGTTTTTTTTTAAAAAAAAAAACTTTTGCCCAATCTGGTAACCTTCTGCTCTGATACCAAATGTAACACCCCACCTCCGCTAGGGTCACTCACAAAGGGAATGCACTAGGTTTGGTGAAGCATTATCGAGGTAAACATGCATAGAAATATTACAAGACAGAACATATACAAAACAGCGGAAGTAAAACAAATTTCATTACCTTATAAAATAAGGTCTAAAGCCTTTTTCATCAGAATACATCAAAACCTGTCTTGCAATATTAAAGAAGCATAAAACCTTTTTCATAAATTATTCCCCAAAATAAAGCGGTGAAGCAGCCATAGCCAAGAGAAGACCAAGCTATACATGATGACCTTCAAACATAAGAGGTCCGAACTAAACAACATCGTTTCCTCCCTGAAAAACTGGGGGGGGAACGGAAGACAAAGAGGCGAAACAAAACGGGGTCAGTCATAAAGACTGGTAAGTCCTATCTACTTCCAGTATAAAAACAGGTAAAGGTAACATGACATGCATAAACTGAAAGTAAACATAAGAATGGCGACAAGATAGATAAGCTAAACCAAGATAACTGGATGAACTACTGTAGCAAGATAAACCAAGGTATCATGATAAACTACGGTGTCAATATAAATCAAGGTATCACATTGTCAGGTTTCTATCAAGTATACAATTCCAAGGTATCTATCATGTATAACATCCCAAGGTATTTATCATGTACATTTGCTCTGCACCTCTCGTACTAGTATCCCAACCCGCGTCATGTGTTAACTATGAATGTCCCTTGCCCAATGTCATGTAATGGTCCATGTCAACCTAATATATAACATATGTAGGTTTTCCCAACTCGTATGTTTCTTTCTGTTGTATAAGTTCAGTCCTTTGTCGTAGGCCGTACGGGCTTTCCCATGTAAATCTATACCACCTCAACGTTGTACCATTTTATCCTTGAAGTTGTTTTGGACTACTACCCTTGTTCTGGTTACGTTTTCTTACCATGAACTATCGCGTGTTCACTTAGGATTTATGCCACCTAGGACCACTAGGGATTATGCTACCTAATGAACGTTCCGGTGTCTCGGTTTGGGTTCAAGCCACCTAAGGACACTAGGGATTATGCCACCCGTCAACCACGCCCTTTATCCCATGTATGTATCGTGATTCGTTTTCCATGTCTAGACGCACATGTATCTCAATGTGCCATCCAAGTTCCGTGCCAAGGCAAATCAAGAAATACGGAACTCGGTCGGGAGCTTTAAGTCATCTGCCGATGCAGATATCAAGGTCTGTTTTTGTATCCGTGGCTATGGTCCCACGTGACCCCTCCCTCAACTACTGAAAGGCAATCCAAGAAAAATCATGTATGAGAACGACATCCCGGCCCCACTATGCCCCACTTACCTATTGGCCAACCTCACCCATAACTCGATAGCAAGTATATGGTCTGTTGGGAGTTCTCTGCCTTTCCGTACGTACACGATTGACTAAAGACGGTAGGCAGTCGGCGACGTGCTATCCAGGGAAAAAACAAGTATCGTCGACTCCACGCTAATCCATCCCAGTCTTTAGGTCGCTCGCATAGTAACCAAGGCATACTCTTGGCTCTTCTACCGCAGAACTTAACCTCTGTGAGGCCAGGTTTCATGGACCTTCTGCCACCTCACAGAGGGATACCCAGAGTACCCTCACGTCCCCCGAAGCCACCGCTTCGTCACCCAGTTCGTTGGAGCCTTTATCTAAGTCAGATAATTTGCTCCTCCTCGTATTTTATGCGATGACCTACCGTATCGGGTTACTCATCTATCTGTGAACTGGTCCAAATCCCTTGACTAAGAATTATTACTTAGTTTCCTAAAATAAGGTTTACCACTTAGTCTCCTTTCCCGTTATCCTTGTTAATCCCTGTTTTCCACCTAGTCCCCTGAACATGGGTTTTGTCTAATGGGTTAAGTATTGTCATTTAAGTTCATGACTTAACCTGCCTACGGATCATGTCAAGATTTGGAAGTATTCAAGTCCAAGACCTATCCCTACAAGTTGGTTAAGTATACCAAGAAGCTCATGACTTAACCCTATTCAATCATCAAGTCAAATTGGTTAAGTATTTGTTTATCTTAACCCTATCAGATTATCCTGTTAGATTGTATAAGCATAGATTATCTTAACCTCATCGGATTATCGAGTCGGATTGGTTAAGTATGGGTTAGCTTAACCCCATCCACTAATCGTATTACAATGGTTAAGTATATTTAAAAGGTCTTGTTACTTAACCCTGTCAGGTCCGCATATTAGATTGGTTAAGTATAGGTTACTTAACCTCATCAAATCATCATGTATAATTGGTTAATTATAAGTTACTTAACCCCATTAAATTACCATGTTAAGTTGGTTAAGTATTGGTTACTTAACCTCATTGAATTACCAAGTTTAGATTGGTTAAGTGTTTAACTTAACCCCACCGAATTACCGTGTTTAGATTAGTTAAGTGTAGGTTACTTAACCCCATCTAATTACCGTGTTTAGATTAGTTAAGTCTAAGTTACTTAACCCCATCTAATTACCAAGTCGGATTAGTTAAGTGTAAATTACTTAACCCCATCCGCTTATTGTCTCATATGGTTAAGTTGCATTAAGAAATCAAGTCCGGTTTAACTTAACCTATCCATTCGTGTCATATCGGTTAAGTGTCATTAGTCAAAATTACTTAACCTTTTCATGTGGCATTAATTAGATTAATGCACCCCAACCTATCACATTAGACTTTGTTTTGGTTACTAGTTAAGCCGGGCGGGTCCGGGTAGCTTTATACCACAACCTAGTCTAACCTCGGGTTTTAAGGGCTATATGACCAACTACTCACATTGGGTCCTATTGTTTGTAGCCACTAGTTAAGCTGGGCGGGTCCGGGTAGATTTATGCTACAAACTCAACCCAACCTCGAGTTGGCCACTTTCATGTTTGGATTAGTGTCATATTACACTTACAACCCACACGTGTCTAGTTTCAAGTCCCATGTTTACCTCGCATGTCATGTCCACATTTAGGTGTATCATGAGTGTCATATTTTCATGAAATCCCATGTCAAATTATCATGTCATAATCACGCTTGTCTAACCTACCCCAAATCGTGTTTCCAACCCAAGTAAAAGCGAGCCAACATAGTAAGGATACTATGCTAAATATTGGCCTCAAAACATGCACGATGCCAAAAAGGGATTGGTCACAAACATGCATAGTATCATAAGGGAATTTGGCCACAAACATGCATGATAACATAAGGGGTTTGGGTTCATTTACATGCATAAGCCCCAAAGTCGAGTCTTTGCCAATGTTTCACAAGTCAAATGGTTCCCAAAGGTTCATGCTAACATTCCATAGATAAAGATTCAAACTTGCAAGATAAACTAGGCTAAACATAACATGAGTGACATGATTAAGTCGCTAAAACTTAGCCCAAGGTCATAGTTCATAGAAAAGGGGAAAAATTGGGTTCTCATAGGCTAGCATACTTATGTTTCATCGCATTTTATTCCATGTCACATTAGAACCACCGTTAGAATCTACAAGTAGCTAGAACTTACATAGCAAGGCTTAGGGAAGGATCATGCATCGTCTTGACGAAGAAAGGTGGCTCCTTTGTTGAAGAATCGTCATGAAATTTGCGTAGCAACGTTGATCCACTCCCTTGATTTTATGTAGCAAGCTAGCACCTTTGATTCGGATCCGATTTGAATGCATAGGCTCTTGGTGTTGGAGATGGAGGCCATGATCACTTGGCATTTGGGCAGCACTTCGTGGCATGAGTGATTTGTGAGGGTTTAGGGTAGGCATAGGGGTCTTTTTATAGAGATTAGGACTAGTTTAGGCCCTTATATTAACCCTAGGATAGATCTGAACCCTCAAAATCCGTCACAGGCCCATAAAACATGTCTTGAGGAACAAGTCAGGTGCACCCAGGCCCAAGTGGTCGGACCACCCAGGTCGACACCCGTGTCGACTGGGCAGTCGACCTGCCCCTGGGCGTGTCGACTCCCCATTCGACACCCCAGTCGACCTGGGGCTTGGGCGGGAATTTTCCCACCCAGTTCGTTTGGCTCCAGATTAGAATTTTGAACTGTTTTTGAACTTGAATTTTCTGAAAACTTTGACGGGCCATAACTAGGTCATACGGACTCTGATTCTCGAAAACTCGGACTCTATTTCGCGTATTTTTCCGAGGCGAATGCAATGGCGTAACCCGTTTCTCCTGATTCAGATTTTTTTATTAAATTCTGCCTTGATTCTTGTCTTAGCATGTTGTAAAAATCCGGGTTGTCACATTCTCCCCAACTTAAAGGATTTCGTCCCTGAAATCTCCAAGTTAGGAAGAACGTATCCTACCATCCATCATCCATCTACTCAAAACATCATTCACAGGCAACCGTTGTCCTTAGATGATTTCTAATGCCATATGAACATATGCAGAACGTGTGTGTATATGCTCCTTAGCTAATGCTAATGATCAGGCCTGAATGATCTTTCTAATGCAAAATATGTTTAGTGCCATGAGTCCAACATGTATGCAAATAGTCCTAGTCGTATAAACAATATATGTGTGCACAAACGTTCATTCATATGCAACATCCGCATGAAAACACATTCAATTTCATCCATAAACAAGTATAAATACTCGTGCATATGCAACATGAAACGTGATCGCGTCAATCTAGTATCTAATGTGTATTCACGCATCCACGAGCAACCACTTGCAATCATTTGCAACCATATCAATCATAACATGTTTCAAATACATGCTTACATCCATAGAGTTCTATCTAAGGTTCCCAAGATAAGATCGAGGAGATAAACGAGACAAACTCCTTACGGGGTTTGTAACAGAAACAGGACCGAGAGGATATCCACCAAGCGATAGCATGCAAGTAAGCTCTACAGGTGAACCAAGGATCAAAGATATACTCTTAAAAAGAGACGTGATGCGCGTGTCTAAGCCTCATTTCCATGATATTAATTCCATTGTGCCTTGACCGCCTTTGACTTCATGATTTCGTAGCTCCTTGATTCCTATTTCCAAGGTATGAGTCGGAACTCGTTTCACTGTCGCCTCTCGTTCCTTTTTCACTTATTCTTTCCTAGAATACTTAGCTCAACCATAACTGTGTACTGATGGTTTCATGCAAGCTTTTCAACAATTCACTAGCGAATCTTGGATCTCATTTACCTACTAAGAGGTATTCCACGCAGAAGAGCTTTCCTTTGAAAACAACCGATGCCAGCCATGTTGCCCCGCGTACTTACTAGGGTGATTCCTACAGCCCATGCTTAAGCAGAATGAACCATCCACCTTATTGGCGAACATTACTCGACCGGATCAGAGATTTCTGATAAATGCATCAAGAGATTCTAGGTAACTAATCATGACAGAACTCATAAGGTTACACGAGACTTCGAGGGTATTACCAAGGCAAGTTAAGAGTTTAACTACCCTCCTTTCAAAACCAAGAATGGCATCCCTTACTGGATAACCACTTCATCTCTAGAATCCATCCATAGCTCAACAATAGAAGCCTTGCTTCTAATCTCAACACTTGGCATAGACGTTCTCAAATCCAAACCAGTCATGAATAAATGGACCGACTCTCCAACCAGATTTTGGGACTAAAGTGGGATCTTCTACTATGCTAGTACTAAGGTGCAAAAACTTAACTATCGAGGCAGACTTATGTGATGCTATGATCAAAACAAAGTCTAGACGGGACGATAGAAAAGTAAGGCTAAGCTTTTAACAGAAACGGTACCATTCCTCTTAGGTACGCTAGAAATGAGAGCATATAATTGCCCTCTCGCTGATCTTGTCCTTACCTTCCTTCGCGGACTAATCCATACCAACAAGTTGCTTATCCTCACGTCCGTGTCCTTTATCCTTGATCTTATTACCCTTCCTTGTAACACGGTAACAGGCCTCTCGAGAACTTCCTCCATTGCACGGGAAAACAATTACGTAGCTAGACAAGGATTAGTCGCAGTTAAAACTACTTTGACTACAGATGGAGGAAAGAAAGGAAAAGAGGTTCAATCAAGGAAACAAAGCGTAGTGCTAATGGCTTTTGGGGAATAGCCTTTAAAAACTTTTCTTGAAAAATGCTTCTTTGTAAACGGTTTCTCAAATAGTTTTCTGAAGGTTTTTTTTTTTAAAAAAAACTTTTGCCCAGTCTGGTAACCCTCTGCTCTGATACCAAATGTAACCCCCCACCTCCGCTAGGGTCACTCACAAAGGAATACACTAGGTTTGGTGAAGCATTATCGAGGTAAACATGCACAGAAATATTGCAAGACAGAACATATACAAAACAGCGGAAGTAAAACAAATTTCATTACCTTATAAAATAAGGTCTAAAGCCTTTTTCATCAGAATACATCAAAACCTATCTTGCAATAGTAAAGAAGCATAAAACCTTTTTCATAAATTATTCCCCAAAATAAAGCGGTGAAGCAGCCATAGCCAAGAGAAGACCAAGCTATACATGATGACCTTCAAACATAAGAGGTCCGAACTAAACAACATCGTTTCCTCCCTGAAAACCTGGGGGGGGGGGGGGAACGGAAGACAAAGAGGCAAAACAAAACGGGGTCGGTCATAAAGACTGGTAAGTCCTATCTACTTCCAGTATAAAAACAGGTAAAGGTAACATGACATGCATAAACTGAAAGTAAACATAAGAATGACGACAAGATAGATAAGCTAAACAAAGATAACTGGATGAACTACCGTAGCAAGATAAACCAAGGTATCATGATAAACTACGGTGTCAAGATAAATCAAGGTATTACATCGTCAGGTTTCTATCAAGTATACAATCCCAAGGTATCTATCATGTATAACATCCCAAGGTATTTATCATGTACATTTGCTCTGCAGCTCTCGTACTAGTATCCCAACCCGCGTCATGTGTTAAATATGAATGTTCCTTGCCCAATGTCATGTATTGGTCCATGTCAACCTAATATATAACATATGTAGGTTTTCCCAACTCGTATGTTTCTTTCCGTTGTATAAGTTCAGTCCTTTGTCGTAGGCCGTACGGGCTTTCCCATGTAAATCTATACCACCTCAACGTAGTACCATTTTATCCTTGAAGTTGTTTTGGACTACTACCCTTGTTCTGGTTACGTTTTCTTACCATGAACTATCGCGTGTTCACTTAGGATTTATGCCACCTAGGACCACTAGGGATTATGCTACCTAATGAACGTTCCCGTGTCTCGGTTTGTGTTCAAGCCACCTAGGGCCACTAGGGATTATGCCACCCGTCAACCACGCCCTTTATCCCACATATGTATCGTGAATCGTTTTCCATGTCTAGACGCACATGTATCTCAATGTGCCATCCGAGTTCCGGGCCGGGGTAAATCCAGAAATACGGAACTCGGTCGGGAGCTTTAAGTCATCTGCCGATGCAGATATCAAGGTTTGTTTTTGTATCCGTGGCTATGGTCCCACGTGACCCCTCCCTCAACTACTGAAAGGCAATCCAAGAAAAATCATGTATGAGAACGACATCCCTGCCCCACTATGCCCCACTTACCTATTGGCCAACCTCACCCATAACTCGATAGCAAGTATATGGTCTGTTGGGAGTTCTCTGCCTTTCCGTACGTACACGATTGACTAAAGATGGTAGGCAGTCGGCGACGTTCTATCCAGGGCAAAAACCAGTATCGTCGACTCCACGCTAATCCATCCCAGTCTTTAGGTCGCTCATATAGCAACCAAGGCATACTCTTGGCTCTTCTACCGCAGAACTTAACCTCTGTAAGACCAGGTTTCATGGACCTTCTGCCACCTCATAGAGGGATACCCAGAGTACCCTTACGTCCCCCGAAGCCACCGCTTCGTCACCCAGTTCGTTGGAGCCTTTATCTAAGTCAGATAATTTGCACCTCCTCGTGTTTTAAGCGATGACCTACCGTATCGGGTTACTCATCTATCTGTGAACTGGTCCAAATCCCTTGACTGAGAATTATTACTTAGTTTCCTAAACTAAGGTTTACCGCTTAGTCTCCTTTCCCGTTATCCTTGTTAATCCCTGTTTTCCACCTAGTCCCCTGAACATGGGTTTTGTCTAATGGGTTAAGTATTGTCATTTAAGTTCATGACTTAACCTGCCTACGGATCCTGTCAAGATTTGGAAGTATTCAAGTCCAAGACCTAGCCCTACAAGTTGGTTAAGTATACCAAGAAGATCATGACTTAACCCTATTCAATCATCAAGTCTAATTGGTTAAGTATTTGTTTATCTTAACCCTTTCAGATTATCGTGTTAGATTGGTTAAGCATAGATTATCTTATCCTCATCGGATTATCGAGACGGATTGGTTAAGTATGGGTTAGCTTAACCCCATCCACTAATCGTATTACAATGGTTAAGTATATTTAAAAGGTCTTGTTACTTAACCCTGTCAGGTCCGCATATTAGATTGGTTAAGTATAGGTTACTTAACCTCATCAAATCATCATGTGTAATTGGTTAATTATAAGTTACTTAACCCCATTAAATTACCATGTTAAGTTGGTTAAGTATTGGTTACTTAACCTCATTGAATTACCAAGTTTAGATTGGTTAAGTGTTTAACTTAACCCCACCGAATTACTGTGTTTAGATTAGTTAAGTGTAGGTTACTTAACGCCATCTAATTACCGTGTTTAGATTAGTTAAGTCTAAGTTACTTAACCCCATCTAATTACCAAGTCGGATTAGTTAAGTGTAAATTACTTAACCCCATCCCCTTATTGTCTCATATGGTTAAGTGTCATTAAGAAATCAAGTCCGGTTTAACTTAACCTACCCATTCGTGTCATATCGGTTAAGTGTCATTAGTCAAAATTACTTAACCTTTTAATGTGGCATTAATTAGATTAATGCACCCTAACCTCTCACATGAGACTTTGTTGTGGTTACTAGTTAAGCCGGGCGGGTCCGGGTAGCTTTACACCACAACCTAGTCTAACCTCGGGTTTTAAGTGCTATATGACCAACTACTCACATTGGGTCCTATTGTTTGTAGCCACTAGTTAAGCCGGGCGGGTCCGGGTAGATTTATGCTACAAACTCAACCCAACCTCGAGTTGGCCACTTTCATGTTTGGACTAGTGTCATATTACACTTACAACCCACACGTGTCTAGTTTCAAGTCCCATGTTTACCCCGCATGTCATGTCCACATTTAGGTGTATCATGAGTGTCATATTTTCATGAAATCCCATGTCAAATTATCATGTCATAATCACGCTTGTCTAACCTACCCCAAATCGTGTTTCCAACCCAAGTAAAAGCGAGCCAACATAGTAAGGATACTATGCTACATATTGGCCTCAAAACATGCACGATGCCAAAAAGGGATTGGTCACAAACATGCATAGTATCATAAGGGAATTTGGCCACAAACATGCATGATAACATAAGGGGTTTGGGTTCATTTACATGCATAAGCCCCAAAGTCAAGTCTTTGCCAATGTTTCACAAGTCAAATGGTTCCCAAAGGTTCATGCTAACATTCTATAGATAAAGATTCAAACATGCAAGATAAACTAGGTTAACAATAACATGAGTGGCATGATTAAGTCGCTAAAACTTAGCCCAAGGTCATAGTTCATAGAAATGGGGCAAAATTAGGTTCTCATAGGCTAGCATACTTATGTTTCATCGCATTTTATTTCATGTCACATTAGAACCACCGTTAGAATCTACAAGTAGCTAGAACTTACATAGCAAGGCTTAGGGAAGGATCATGCATCGTCTTGACGAAGAAAGGTGGCTCCTTTGTTTAAGAATCGTCATGAAATTTGCGTAGCAACGTTGATCCACTCCCTTGATTTGATGTAGCAAGCTAGCACCTTTGATTCTGATCCGATTTGAATGCATAGGCTCTATGAGTTGGAGATGGAGGCCATGATCACTTGGCATTTGGGCAGCACTTCATGGCATGAGTGATTTGTGAGGGTTTAGGGTAGGCTTAGGGGTCTTTTTATAGAGATTAGGACTAGTTTAGGCCCTTATATTAACCCTAGGATAGATCTGAACCCTCAAAATCCGTCACAGGCCCATAAAACATGTCTTGAGGAACAAGTCAGGTGCACCCAGGCCCAAGTGGTCGGACCACCCAGGTCGACACCCGTGTCGACTCGGCAGTCGACCTGCCCTTGGGCGTGTCGACTCCCCAGTCGACACCCCAGTCGACCTGGGGCTTGGGCGGGAGTTTTCCCGCCCAGTTCGTTTGGCTCCAGATTTGAATTTCGAACTGTTTTTGAACTTGAATTTTTCTGAAAACTTTGACGGGCCATAACTGTGTCATACGGACTCCGATTCTCGAAAACTCGGACTCTATTTCGCGTATTTTTCCGAGCCGAACGCAATAGCGCAACCCGTTTCTTATGATTCACATTTTTTATTAAATTCTGCCTTGATTCTTGTCTTATCATGTTGTAAAAATCCGGGTTATCACATTCTCCCCAACTTAAAGGATTTCGTCCCCAAAATCTCCAAGTTAGGAAGAACGTATCCTACCATCCATCATCCATCTACTAAAAACATCATTCACAGGCAACCATTGTCCTTAGATGATTTCTAATGCCATATGAACATATGCAGAACGTGTGTGTATATGCTCCTTAGCTAATGCTAATGATCAGGCCTGAATGATCTTTCTAATGCAAAATATGTTTAGTGCCATGAGTCCAATATGTATGCAAATAGTCCTAGTCGTATAAACACTATATGTGTGCACAAACATTCATTCATATGCAACATCCGCATGAAAACACATTCAATTTCATCCATAAACAAGTATAAATACTCGTGCATATGCAACATGAAACGTGATCGCGTCAATCTAGTATCTAATGTGTATTCGCGCATCCACGAGCAACCACTTGCAATCATTTGCAACCATATCAATCATAACATGTTTCAAATACATGCTTACATCCATAGAGTTCTATCTAAGGTTCCCAAGATAAGATCGAGGAGATAAATGAGACAAACTCCTTATGGGGTTTGTAACAGAAACAGGACCGAGAGGATATCCACCAAGCGATAGCATGCAAGTAAGCTCTACAGGTGAACCAAGGATCAAAGATATACTCTTAAAAAGAGACATGATGCGCGTGTCTAAGCCGCATTTCCATGAGCTTAATTCCATTGTGCCTTGACCGCCTTTGACTTTATGATTTCGTAGCTCCTTGATTCCTATTTCCAAGGTATGAGTCGGAACTCGTTTCACTGTCGCCTCTCGTTCCTTTTTCACTTATTCTTTCCTAGAATACTTGGCTCAACCATAACTGCGTACTCATGGTTTCATGCAAGCTTTCCAACAACTCACTAGCGAATCTTGGATCTCATTTACCTACTAAGAGGTATTCCATGCAGAAGAGCTTTCCCTTGAAAACAACCGATGGCAGCCATGTTGCCCCGTGTACTTACTAGGGTGATTCCTACAGCCCATGCTTAAGCAGAATGAACCATCCGCCTTATTGGCGAACATTACTCGATCAGATCAGAGATTTCCGATAAATGCATCAAGAGATTCTAGGTAACTAATCATGACAGAACTCATAAGGTTACACAAGACTTCGAGGTTATTACCAAGGCAAGTTAAGAGTTTAACTACCCTCCTTTCAAAACTGAGAATGGCATCCCTTACTGGATAACCACTTCATCCCTAGAATCCATCCATAGCTCAACAATATAAGCCTTGCTTCTAATCTCAACACTTGGCATAGACGTTCTCAAATCCAAACAAGTCATGAATAAATGGACCGACTCTCCAACCAGTTTTGGGACTAAAGTGGGATCTTCTACTATGCTAGTACTAAGGTGCAGAGACTTAACTATTGAGGCAGACTTAATTGATGCTATGATCAAAACAAAGTCTAGAAAGGACGATAGAAAAGAAAGGCTAAGCCTTTAACAGAAACGGTACCATTCCTCTTAGGTATGCTAGAAATGAGAGCATATAATTTCCCTCTCGTTGATCTTGTCCTTACCTTCCTTCGTGGACTAATCCATACCAACAAGTTGCTTATCCTTACGTCTGTGTCCTTTATCCTTGCTCTTATTACCCTTCCTTGTAACACGGTAACAGGCCTCTCGAGAACTTCCTCCATTGCACGGGAAAACACTTACGTAGCTAGACAAGGATTAGTCGCAGTTAAAACTACTTTGACTACAGATGGAGGAAAGAAAGGAAAAGAGGTTCAATCAAGGAAACAAAGCATAGTGCTAATGGCTTTTGGGGAATAGCCTTTAAAAACTTTTCTTGAAAAATGCTTCTTTGTAAATGGTTTCTCAAATAGTTTTCTGAAGGTTTTTTTTTTTAAAAAAAACTTTTGCCCAGTCTGGTAACCTTCTGCTCTGATACCGAATGTAACACCCCACCTTCGCTAGGGTCACTCACAAAGGGAATGCACTAGGTTTAGTGAAGCATTATCGAGGTAAACATGCACAGAAATATTACAAGATAGAACATATACAAAACAGCGGAAGTAAAACAAATTTCATTACCTTATAAAATAAGGTCTAAAGCCTTTTTCATCAGAATACATCAAAACCTGTCTTGCAATAGTAAAGAAGCATAAAACCTTTTTCATAAATTATTCCCCAAAATAAAGCGGTGAAGCAGCCATAGCCAAGAGAAGACCAAGCTATACATGATGACCTTCAAACATAAGAGTTCCGAACTAAACAACATCGTTTCCTCCCTGAAAACCTAGGGGGGGGGGAACACAAGACAAAGAGGAGAAACAAAACAGGGTCAGTCATAAAGACTGGTAAGTCCTATCTACTTCCAGTATAAAAACCGGTAAAGGTAACATGACATGCATAAACTGAAAGTAAACATAAGAATGACGACAAGATAGATAAGCTAAACCAAGATAACTGGATGAACTACTGTAGCAAGATAAACCAAGGTATCATGATAAACTACGGTGTCAAGATAAATCAAGGTATCACATCGTCAGGTTTCTATCAAGTATACAATCCCAATGTATCTATCATGTATAACATCCCAAGGTATTTATCATGTACATTTGCTCTGCACCTCTCGTACTAGTATCCCAACCCGCGTCATGTGTTAACTATGAATGTCCCTTGCCCAATGTCATGTAATGGTCCATGTCAACCTAATATATAGCATATGTAGGTTTTCCCAACTCGTATGTTTCTTTCCGTTGTATAAGTTCAGTCCTTTCCCGTAGGCCGTACGGGCTTTCCCATGTAAATCTATACCACCTCAACGTAGTACCATTTATCCTTGAAGTTGTTTTGGACTACTACCCTTGTTCTGGTTACGTTTTCTTATCATGAACTATCGCGTGTTCACTTAGGATTTATGCCACCTAGGACCACTAGGGATTATGCTACCTAATGAACGTTCCCATGTCTCGGTTTGGGTTCAAGCCACCTAGGGCCACTAGGGATTATGCCACCCGTCAACCACGCCCTTTATCCCACGTATGTATCGTGAATCGTATTCCATGTCTAGACACACATGTATCTCAATGTGCCATCCGAGTTCCGTGCCAGGGCAAATCAAGAAATACGGAACTCGGTCGGGAGCTTTAAGTCATCTGCCGATGCAGATATCAAGGTCTGTTTTTGTATCCGTGGCTATGGTCCCACGTGACCCCTCCCTCAACTACTGAAAGGCTATTCAAGAAAAATCATGTATGAGAACTACATCCCGGCCCCACTATGCCCCACTTACCTATTGGCCAACCTCACCCATAACTCGATAGCAAGTATATGGTCTGTTGGGAGTTCTCTACCTTTCCGTACGTACACGATTGACTAAAGATGGTAGGTAGTCGGCGACGTGCTATCCAGGGCAAAAACAAGTATCGTCGACTCCACGCTAATCCATCCCAGTCTTTAGGTCGCTCGCATAGCAACCAAGACATACTCTTGGTTCTTCTAACGCAGACCTTCACCTCTGTGAGGCCAGGTTTCATGGATCTTCTGCCACCTCACAGAGGGATACCCAGAGTACCCTCACGTCCCCCGAAGCCACCGCTTCGTCACATAGTTCGTGGGATCCTTTATCTAAGTCAGATAATTTGCTCCTCCTCGTGTTTTAAGCAATGACCTACCGTATCGGGTTACTCATCTATCTGTGAACTGGTCCAAATCCCTTGACTAAGAATTATTACTTAGTTTCCTAAACTAAGGTTTACCACTTAGTCTCCTTTCCCTGTTATCCTTGTTTATCCCTGTTTTCCACCTAGTCCCCTGAACTAGGGTTTTGTCTAATGGGTTAAGTATTGTCATTTAAGTTCATGACTTAACCTGCCTACAGATCATGTCAAGATTTGGCTAAGTATTCATGTCCAAGACCTAGCCCTACAAGTTGGTTAAGTATACCAAGAAGCTCATGACTTAACCCTATTCAATCATCAAGTCAAATTGGTTAAGTATTTGTTTATCTTAACCCTATCAGATTATCGTGTTAGATTGGTTAAGCATAGATTATCTTAACCTCATCGGATTGGTTAAGTATGGGTTAGCTTAACCCCATCCACTAATCGTATTACAATGGTTAAGTATATTTAAAAGGTCTTGTGACTTAACCCTGTCAGGTCCGCATATTAGATTGGTTAAGTATAAGTTACTTAACCTCATCAAATCATCATGTATAATTGGTTAATTATATGTTACTTAACCCCATTAAATTACCATGTTAAGTTGGTTAAGTATTGGTTACTTAACCTCATTGAATTACCAAGTTTAGATTGGTTAAGTGTTTAACTTAACCCCACCGAATTACCGTGTTTAGATTAGATAAGTGTAGGTTACTTAACCCCATCTAATTAACGTGTTTAGATTAGTTAAATCTAAGTTACTTAACCCTATCTAATTACCAAGTCAGATTAGCTAAGTGTAAATTACTTAACCCCATCCCCTTATTGTCTGATATGGTTAAGTGTCATTAAGAAATCAAGTCCGGTTTAACTTAACCTACCCATTCGTGTCATATCGGTTAAATGTCATTAGTCAAAATTACTTAACCTTTTCATGTGGCATTAATTAGATTAATGTACCCCAACCTCTCACATTAGACATTGTTGTGGTTACTAGTTAAGCCGAGCGGGTCCGGGTAGCTTTACACCACAACCTAGTCTAACCTCGGGTTTTAAGTGCTATATGACCAACTACTCACATTGGGTCCTATTGTATGTAGCCACTAGTTAAGCCGGGCGGGTCCGGGTAGATTTATGCTACAAACTCAACCCAACCTCGAGTTGGCCACTTTCATGTTTGGTCTAGTGTCATATTACACTTACAACCCACACGTGTCTAGTTTCAAGTCCCATGTTTTCCCCACATGTCATGTCCACATTTAGGTGTATCATGAGTGTCATATTTTCATGAAATCCCATGTCAAATTATAATATCATAATCACGCTTGTCTAACCTACCCCAAATCGTGTTTCCAACCCAAGTAAAAGCGAGCCAACATAGTAAGGATATTATGCTACATATTGGCCTCAAAACATGTACGATGCCAAAAAGGGATTGGTCACAAACATGCATAGTATCATAAGGGAATTTGGCCACAAACATGCATGATAACATAAGGGGTTTGGGTTCATTTACATGCATAACCCCCAAAGTCGAGTCTTCGCCAATGTTACACAAGTCAAATGGTTCCCAAAGGTTCATGCTAACATTCCATAGATGAAGATTCAAACTTGCAAGATAAACTAGGGTAAACATAACATGAGTGGCATGATTAAGTCGCTAAAACTTAGCCTAAGGTCATAGTTCATAGAAAAGGGGCAAAATTAGGTTCTCAAAGGCTAGCATACTTATGTTTCATCGCATTTTATTCCATGTCACATTAGAACCACCGTTAGAATCTACAAGTAGCTAGAACTTACATAGCAAGGCTTAGGGAAGGATCATGCATCTTCTTGACGAAGAAAGGTTTAGGGTAGGCATAGGGATCTTTTTATAGAGATTAGGACTAGTTTAGGCCCTTAGATTAACCCTAGGATAGATCTGAACCCTCAAAATCCGTCACAGGCCCATAAAACATGTCTTGAGGAACAAGTCAGGTGCACCCAGGCCCAAGTGGTCGGACCACCCAGGTCGACACCCGTGTCGACTGGGCAGTCGACCTGCCCCCTGGGCGTGTCGACTCCCCAGTCGACACCCCAGTCGACCTGGGGCTTGGGCGGGAATTTTCCCGCCCAGTTCGTTTGGCTCCAGATTTGAATTTCGAACTGTTTTTGAACTTGAATTTTTCTGAAAACTTTGACGGGTCGTAACTGGGTCATACGGACTCCGATTCTCGAAAACTCGGACTCTATTTCGCGTATTTTTCCGAGGCAAATGCAATGGCGCAACTCGTTTCTCCTAATTCAGAATTTATTATTAAATTCTGCCTTGATTCTTGTCTTAGCATGTTGTAAAAATCCGGGTTGTCACAACATGACATGTAGAAAACATGAAAGTGGCCAACTCGAGGTTGGGTTGAGTTTGTAGCATAAATCTACCCGGATCCGACCGGCTTAACTTGTGGCTACAAACAATAGAACCCAATGTGAGTAGTTGGTCACATCGCACTTGAAACCCGAGGTTAGACTAGGTTTTGGTGTAAAGCTACCCGGACCCGCCCGGCTTAACTAGTAACCACAACAAAGTCTAATGTGAGAGGTTGGGGTGCATTAAGTTAATTAATGCCACAGGGTAGGGTTAAGTCATGGACTACTTGAATACTTAACCAATTAAACACGATGTATTGATAGGGTTAAGTCATGAACTGCTTGGATACACTTGACCAACTCAATACATGGTTAGGATAGGGTTAACCACACTTAATCCGCTTGAAATCCTAGTTACTTGGTCCTTTTCAGCAGTATCCCACTTGGGAGTATCATGGGTACCCTGGACTAGGCTAGGGTGGGGCACGATTATTGGACTGATTGTAAGAGACCAAAAGAGACGGCTGAATGGTGCACCGGTTGTTCAGGCGGACCATGGTCGTGCACATTAAGTCCGGAGTTGAACACGGGCACTAGTAGGTTTAGACTGTGCGTGCTTGAATTGTGTCTGTGGTTTACACCTTAGGGCTGGATACACCCTAGGGTAGACCTTGCACAGTTAACTACATTCCATGATTAAGCCGTATGACACCGATACACGACGAGTTAGGCTTATAGGGAGCCGATCGACTAGACCGAGTAGTTGGACCTTGATTTAGGTCACCTCATGATGTTGGGCCAGCTTTGGGCCAAGGGATCATTTCTTGTTTATACTTGACATGGATTGGAATACTAGTACACACTTGGTGCAACTTAACCTTGTATATGTGATGCCACACTTGATCTATCTTGTTAGCTTTTCACCATGCCAGTTATCATCATATGTTTCATCTCTGCTTTACATGTCCAGTTAACTTTATTAGTTTTTATACTAATAGTAGGTAGGACTTACCAGTCTTTTTGATTGACCCGTTTTCTTTCGCCTCTTTTCTTCCGTTTTCCCCCCCAGGTTCTCAGGGTGGGAATACTAGCACATAGCTTGGATTTTTAGCTTGCTTTCTGGATAGCTCATGTACGGTTTGGACTTGAGCTCGCTATGGCTTTAACACTTCTACTTTGGGGATAGTTTACTTTATGTTATTTCCAGTTTTCAGTTATGTTTTTCTAGACTTTGTTTTGTTGGGAAAATGATGACCAAGTACTTTGATGTAACTTGACTATGGTTTTGAAATAGTAATTTTATCCGCTGCTTTACTTACTTTGTTTTACTTATATGTTCTGTCTTGTGATATCGGCATGCATGTTTACCTCGTTTAATGCCCCTCCAAAGCCAGTGCGCTTGCAAGAGTGACATTGGCGGAGGTGGGGTGTTACATTTGGTATCAGAGCATAAGGTTTTACAAGACCGGACAAAAGTTTTAAAAAAATCCTTTTGAAAAACTATTTTCAAAACCAGTTAAGTATTTTCCAAGAAAAGTCTAGTTTATTTTAAAAGGCTATTCCCCAAAAGCCATTAGCACTATCCTTTGTTTCCTCATTCTAAATCTATCTTTTCCCTTTTTTCAGCATGGCCGATCTTAAGCTTCCCGAGGGAGTAACCATACCCGGATGGTTCCGGAGGTACTTGGAAGCTAGGGCCAACGATGTGGGCCCAGCAAACACTCCCACCGTAACTGAGGTTCCTCCTCCTCCTCCTCAGCATCCACAAGCAGATTTCGCAAAGGTTTGCAAAGACTTTAAGGCGATGGGTGGCAAGAATTTTATTGGGATGGAGACTTTTGTTGAGGCGCGAAATTGGTTGAAAGAAACTGAAGATCTCTTCGCCATCTTTGATGTGGAAGACCGTAGAAAAGTTCTGTTGGCAGTATGGCTATTGAAAGAGGAAGCTGCATATTGGTGGGTAGCCACCACCACTACTTGGCCAATCCAGGCTTGGGATGACTTTAGGAGAAGGTTTGGACTGAGGTTTCTATCATCGACAGAAGAGAACCTTCAGATGGAGAGGTTCTTATCTCTAAAGCAAGGGGACATGACAGTTAGGGAATACGTGGATAAGTTTAATCAACTTGCTCGGTTCGGTCTAGACTTGGTTAACACAGCTCAGAAGAAGGCCCTACACTTTGATCTAGGATTGAATGAGCCATTGCATGATTTGGCCATGTCCCATATACCCATGGGGGCGACCTTCGAGAGTTTGGTGAATATGGCCCTACTTCAAGAAGAAGATAAGAGTGGCAAGAAGGAGGTCAAGGCAAATGAGTCTCAAGGCAAGAAGGAAGATTCTGAGAAAGGAGACAAGAACAACAAGAAGGGAAACAAGGCCAACAACAAGAAGGCAAAGGACACAAGAAAGTGCAACTTCTGTAGGATCACTGGGCACATAGTCAAAGACTGTAGGAAGAAGAAGAAGAAGTTAGACAGGTGCTTTCATTGTGGAGTGTCTGGACACTATAGTAAGGATTGCCCGAAAAAGCAAGGACAAGGGAAAAAGGCAAACTCAGCGAGCAGGACCCTCTGGAGGGCAGTGGCAGGCTCTCCTTACTCTTCCAGCTTTTGATCGAGGGAGTGTTTCTATAGAAAGTCATGTTTACATTTCTGATTTCCCTGTTCGTACCTTATTTGATTCTGGCACATCGTATAGTTTGCACCTAAGTACTAGTCTAGTTGAAAATCCCGTTAGTATTTCAAATCCGATTGGGGGTTCCGCCCATCTATCTGCAATTTGTATGGATTTGAAAATCTTTATCTTGAGCGTAGAATTCATGTGTAATGCTTATGTTCTCGGGTTTATGGGACGCGGTTGATTTTGGGCATGGATTGGTTGTCCAGTTATGGAGTCATTCTCGATTTTGAGCATAGGGTAGTGAGGCTTATGACTCGCCTTGGCAATACCCTAGAGATTCCTTGTAAACCTCTGGATCCCGTCATGTTATGTTATCTTGAATCCCTCGACTCGTCTATTGACAACCTTCAATCTGTGAGGGTGGTCCGAGAATATCCTGGTGTCTTTGAAGAGGTTAAGGGCTTACCCCCTAAATGCGAGATAGACTTCCGTATTCATCTTGTTGATAATACCAAGCCAGTTTCATTGCCTGTTAGGAACATGGCCCCGCGAGAAAGAAGGGAGCTTAGCAAGCAAATCAAGGAGTTGCTTGAGAAAAATTTCGCTAGGCGAAGCATTTCAGAATGGGGTGCTCCGGTGGTGTTCGCCACTAAGGCGGATAGTCCATTCCGCTTAAGCATGGGTTATAGAAATCACCCTAGTAAGTACCTTTGGCAACGTGGATTGGCATTTGTTTTCAAGAGATAGTTCTTCTGCGTGGAATACCGTATAGGATGTAAACGAGATCCAGGATTCACTAACGAATTTTGGAAAGCTTGCATGAAACCATGAGCACGCAGTTATGTTTAAGCCAAGTATTCTAGGGAAAGAATAAGTGGAAGTGGAATGAGAGGCAACGGTGAAATAAGTTCTAACTCATGTTTTGGAAATAAGAATTAAGAAGCTACGGAATTGTGAAGTTAAAAGACGGTCAAGGCACGATAGGATTAAGCTCAAGAAAATGCGACTTAGAAGATTGAAGACCGGATACGCGCATCATATCTCTTTTTAAGAATATATCTTGATCCCTATTATTCTGTAGAGCTTACTCGCATGCTATCTTTTAAGTATATCCTCTCGGTCCTATTCTCAATCTTAGTTCTGTTGCAAACCCCATAAGGAGTATGACTCGCCTGTTTGTGATATATAGTTGGGGTGAAGATGTCCGTCAAGTTGACCAAACTATTTGGGCTTTATGGGATATGGGTCATAGTGGATAGACTCAGGAAGAGCGCCCATTCTATTCCAGTAAAGAGCAAGAGGACCGCACCATGGCTAGCATCTGTTTATCTTCGAGGGATTGTGCGATTGCATGGAGTTCCTTCTAGCATAGTCAGCGATCGTGACCCAACCTTCACTAGCCAGTTCTGGAATAGTTTGCAACAAGCGATGGGTACGCGATTGAATCTAAGTACAGCCTATCACCACCAGACGGATGGCCAAACCGAAAGGGTGAATAGAGTGCTAGAAGATCTTTTGAGGCTTTGTGTACTTGACTTTGGTGGTACTTGAGAAGACCACCTTCGTCTTGTAGAGTTTGCTTATAATAATAGCTATCAAGCTAGCATAGGGATGACACCATTTGAAGCTTTGTATGGGAGGCCATGTAGGTCACCATCTTGTTGGTGGGAGACAACGGATAGACTTATGCTTGGGCCCGATATGGTACGGGACACACCCGAGAAAGTTGAATAGGTGAGAAGACGGATGAAAACGGCCCAAGACAGACATAAATCATATGCTGACAAGCGAAGGACAGATTTGGAATTCGAAGTTGGAGATATGGTTTTCGTGAAGGTTTCTCCTTTGCGTAATGTGGTTCGTTTTGGAGCAGTTGGGAAGATGGCACCAAGGTTCGTAGGACCCTTCCCTATCATAGAGAGAATTGGGAAGATGACTTATAAGGTGGAATTGCCCAAGAAGCTGGCCGGAGTGCATAATGTCTTTTATGTCTCGCATCTCCGAAAGTGCCTACACGAGTCCGTGGAGGTGGTTGAACCTAGCATTCTTGAAGACGTGGAGATAGAAAAAGAGGCAACCTTGAGGAGAGCACTGATTCGTATCTTGGGAACGAAGATCAAGAAGCTAAGAAATCGAGAAGTCAAATTGGTGAAGGTTCAGTGGAGTGAGGCCGAAGAGGATGCAACTTGGGAAACTGAGGAGAAGATGCGTGGGCTTTATCCATTTCTTTTTGAAGGTACATTCTCGATCTCGTTTCCTTTTTAGCATACCTTTCTTTTTGCCATCCATGTTTATCCTGTTTATCTTGTAACTTCGTCAATCTTGTCATGAGAACCTTAGGTAGAAACCCTTTGGATGAAACATGTATTTGAAACATGTTATGTTTGATGTTTGCAAGTGGTTGCAAGTGTTTGCAAGTGGATACTCGTGGATGCATGATACACATTAGGCACTAAGATCGGCTCACACACTTTCATATTGCATATGCATGAGTGCTTATACTTATTCATGGATGAAACTTGTTATGCTATCACGTGGATGTTGCATATGGATGAATGTTATGTGCACTCATGTAGAGATTATGAATTTAGTTAGGAAATTTGCATACATATGGACTCATTTCACTAACATACTTCGCATTAAGGAGGTTTACTGAATCAGTAACCGCCTGATTTTCGCATTAGATAAGTACATATACACACACCTTTCGCATATGATAATACAACATTTTGAATCTTTTAAGGACAATGACTGCACATGGATGATGTTTTGAGTAGATGGATGATGGATGGTAGGATATGTTCTTCCTAACTTGAAGATTTCGGGGACGAAATCCTTTAAGGAGGGGAGAATGTAACAACCCGTATTTTTAAATAACATGTTATAACATAAACGAAGGCAGAATTAAACGATAAAATATGAATCAAGGGAAACGGGCTTTGCCATTCCGTTCGTCTCGGAAAAATACGCGAAATAGAGTCCGAGTTTTCGAAAATCGGAGTCCGTATGACCAAGTTATGGCCCGTCAAAGTTTTCAGAAAATTTCAAGTTCAAAAACAGTTCAAATTTGAATTCAGAATTCAAATCCAGCCAAGCAGAACAGGCAGGAAAAATTCTCGCCACCCCCAAGTCGACTGGGGAGTCGACTTGGGAGTCGACACACCCCAGATGGTGTCGACTGCCCAGTCGACACCCCTGTCGACTTGGGTGGTCGGCCAGTTTGGCCTGGGTGCATCTGACTTGTTCATCAAGACATGTTTGGAGGCTGGTGACGGATTTTAATGGCTCAGATCTGAATTAGGGTTAATCCTATGGCCTAAACTAACCTAATCTTCTATAAAAAGACCCTAATACCTAGCCTAAATCAACACAAATCAATCCTACAACTAAATTATGCCAAAATGCTTCCTAATCATGGCCTCCACCTTCATATCATGGCCTCCATCCTCTTCATGAAAGTTTGAGTGACCTAAGCTAGTAAAAGAGCCACCTTTCTTCATTAAAACAAGGATCTTTCTTCATACAAATCAAAGGAGCTTCTTGTTTCTCAAGACAACCTGGAGCTTATATTCAATTGGGGATTTTTAGTGTTGCTATTGTGGCTTCGTCTCAATCTTGTTTTATTTTATAGTCTTCATAGCATTGTAAGCCCTATTCTACTCTTAGATTCTAACTATGAAGTTAAATATAACATGTTGCAAGTTTGAGTTTGGGCCTAAGTATGATTTGTGCTTTGATTCTATCATGTTATGCATAGATTTATTCTATGCATGTTTGTAAAGCTATCACCTTGACTTTGTGCATAGAAAGCTATGAGCTTTGATTTGAAATGTTGCATAAAGCAACATAGAAACTCTCATAACCCTTATGTTATCTTGCATACGATGTTATATGAGAATCACTAGCTATCATCCTATGTCATTTATGACCATGTTCACATATTTTGCTAAAGTTTTCTATCATGCATGTTTTGAGGCTTATAATGTAATATGCAAGTTTATGAACACATTTGCCTCATATGCCACCATGTTTAACTTGTGGCCAAATCACCCTTATGCTATTATGCATGCTTATGGCCAAATCACCCTTATGCTATTATGCATGCTTGTGGCCAAATCACCCTTATGCTATTATGCATGCTTGTGGCCAAATCACCCTTATGCTATTATGCATGCTTGTGGCCAAATCACCCTTATGCTATTTGATATGTTTGAGGCCAAGTCACCTTTTATGCTATCATACATGTTGAGGCCATATGCTAATATGTTGAACCCCCTTTGGCCTCAAATATCACCATGTTTAACTTGTGATAGACTTTGCCATCTTATGCCCACCTTGTCATATTGTTATGTTCCCTCTTTGATCTAATTGTGTTGATGCGAATTTACGTGCGATGGGAATACGTTATGGGTAATGGGGCAAACTTAAATAACATGAAAACATGACTTGAAAATATGACATGAAGGTTTGACATGTGTTTATGCTTGAAAACATGAACGTGGACATGACATGTAGAAAACATGAAAGTGGCCAACTCGAGGTTGGGTTGAGTTTGTAGCATAAATCTACCCGGAACCGACCGGCTTAACTAGTGGCTACAAACAATAGAACCCAATGTGAGTAGTTGGTCACATCGCACTTGAAACCCGAGGTTAGACTAGGTTGTGGTGTAAAGCTACCCGGACCCGCCCGGCTTAACTAGTAACCACAACAAAGTCTAATGTGAGAGGTTGGGGTGCATTAAGTTAATTAATGCCACAGGGTAGGGTTAAGTCATGGACTACTTGAATACTTAACCAATTAAACACGATGTATTGATAGGGTTAAGTCATGAACTGCTTGGATACACTTGACCAACTCAATACATGGTTAGGATAGAGTTAACCACACTTAACCCGCTTGAAATCCTAGTTACGTGGTCCTTTTCGGCAGTAACCCACTTGGGAGTATCATGGGTACCCTGGACTAGGCTAGGGTGGGGCACGATTACTGGACTGATTGTAAGAGACCAAAAGAGACGGCTGAATGGTGCACCGGTTGTTCAGGCGGACCATGGTCGTGCACATTAAGTCCGGAGTTGAACATGGGCACCAGTAGGTTTAGACTGTGCGTGCTTGAATTGTGTCTGTGGTTTACACCTTAGGGCTCGATACACCATAGGGTGGACCTTGCATAGTTAACTACATTCCATGATTAAGCCGTATGACACCGATACACGACGAGTTAGGCTTATAGGGAGTCGATCAACTAGACCGAGTAGTTGGACCTTGATTTAGGTCACCTCATGATGTTGGGCCAGCTTTGGGCCAAGGGATCATTTCTTGTTTATACTTGACATGGATTGGAATACTAGTACACACTTGGTGCAACTTAACCTTGTATATGCGATGCCACACTTGATCTATCTTGTTAACTTTTCACCATGTCAGTTATCGTCCTATGTTTCATCTCTGCTTTACATGTCCAGTTAACTTTATTAGTTTTTATACTAATAGTAGGTAGGACTTACCATTCTTTTTGACTGACCCGTTTTCTTTCTCCTCTTTTCTTCCGTTCCCCCCCCCCTCAGGTTCTCAGGGTGGGAATACTAGCACCAAGCTTGGATCTTTAGCTTGCTTTCTAGATAGCTCATGTACGGTTTGGACTTGAGCTCGCTATGACTTTAACACTTCTACTTTGGGGATAGTTTACTTTATGTTATTTCCAGTTTTCAGTTATGTTTTTCTAGACTTTGTATTGTTGGGAAAATGATGACTAAGTACTTTGATGTAACTTGACTATGGTTTTGAAATAGTAATTTTATCCGCTGCTTTACTTACTCTGTTTTACTTATATGTTCTGTCTTGTGATATCGGCATGTATGTTTACCTCGTTTAACGCCCCTCTAAAGCCAGTGCGCTTGCAAGAGTGACATTGGAGGAGGTGGGGTGTTACAGATCTAAACACTACAAGAAAAACTGCATAAAGCAGCGGAAGAATCCGCTTCTAATCCATCGCTAAACAGGCCTTAGCGACGGATTTCCTACATAACCTTGTGGTCGGTAAAAACCAAGAAGATATCTGTGTCAGATTTTATGAAGTAATTTAGCATGAGTTATCCGACAATTTTCCATCATTTTAGTAATTTTATAATAAAAATAAATTTTAATTATTAATTAATTTTAATTTATTTACTGACTATTTACTGATGGATAAGTAATTTATAATAAATTATTATTTATAAAAGGCATTGGTAAACCCTTACTAATTGCCAAAAGATTTTCGACAAATTTTAATTTGTGTAAATATTTAGACTAGCATCATCTGCTGGTAAAATGTCACTGTTCCCTTTCTAATCTACAAATATATATATTATACACACACACACATATGTCTGTGTGTGTATACATATATATAGGGAAACTCTATATGGACACAAAATTTTGACATAGAATTAAGCACAACAAATCTCAACCATTAGATTTCCCCATGAGTTCCAATCTCCACATAAAGACAAATAAATCCAATGGTCCGCATTTTGTGTCTCCCATTTTGTGTTCCAATAATCGCCCCCATATATATATATATATATATATATATATATATATATATACGAGCGTTCAATGGCAGCGAAACAGTGCAGCACCCCTAAATGCCCCATGATTTCCACCTCACATTCCGTTTCTCTCTCCCTTCACTACTTCTATCTCCTTCCTCTAACTTAAACTAGTATAAATGCTTGGTTTATATAGGGTGGCTTTTGGTGTGCTCACTATTTGGGGTGCCATTGAACGCTCCTCATATATATATACATACATAAGTGTATATATATATATATGTATATATATATGTATATATACATACATACATACATACATACATACATATATATATATATATATATAGACACATACATACACATAACTACATGTATATTTATCAAATAAATATCAATCAACTATGAACACTGAAATAAATAGCATATCCAAAAATACAAAGATAAATTTTCAGTTATGATTTATTTCTTCGTTCAGTACATTCAACTTTGACAACTGCGTACGTTTTGAACTTTTAATTCGTCCAAGCATACACTAGTAATATACATTTAAACAAAAGCAGTTTGATCTATAACCACCTAATATTACACCTAAAATTAAAAAGACTGCTCTATTACCATCCAAAGAAGTTTCTTTTGACTCGGGGTCTTGCTTCTAAAAGAACAGCAAATATAGTGACTCTTTCATTTTGTACTTTCATACCTCCAACATGTAAAGTTGTCTATCTCCCTTTTTCGGTCCCAAGTTCTTGAAGCATTTGCTCTACATCACCTATGGATAAGCAATACCATGTCAACTAAAGCTAAATTCATAGTGAATTCACACAGCTAAATTCACAGTGTTGTAAATACCATAAATGGTTCAGTTACTTCCGTAAATATATGAATGATATTTGCACCTCACTAGTTTATCTATTGATGGATTTACAATTCCTAATCAATACGGTCAAAAATAAGACTAGGACCTGTGCATTTGCTTTGTTAAAACTTGATTTCCCTTTCTGTGCTCCAACCATGGACGTTGTTGATAGTGGAATACAAGAACTTCCTTTACTTGCATCACTCCATACTATAAAGATGCCCCCATTAATCTCGCATCATAATACACCCATGCTACATAAGTTAACATGAAGCTTTATTAACGCTACCAATGACAGGTTTCAAGATATCTTTTTTTTTTTTGGTTTAAACATAGCCGCAACATATTCGTTTCTAACAGTTAAAGTGGCACAATCCGGAAAACAGAAATATTTGAGAATCAAAAAACTAGTTTAACTAAACTCAACAAAAATATTTTGTTACATGTAAGGCCAACATAGGACCAGTGGAGCTACAAAGGACCAACATAGGCATACGACGCTTTGTTGGTTGTACCATTCAGTATCAGTCTCCAAGGAACTGATGCTGCAATAGGAGAAATACCATCAATCATAAGAAAGTAAATTAAAGCAAAGTTAGTGACGACGAATTCCAATGATGCTTGTGCACTCAATTTCTATATTGCCTTTCATTTATTCACGTGAGCGTTAAACGATAGGAAATGGCAAATGGAGAAATCAAGCAGAAGCTTTCGCACTGACAATAATTCTAAGTTATCTAAGCTTGTAGAAAGATCAAAAGAACTCATGAGTCTTGCTAGATTCTATCAAGTTCGCAAAAATTGTAACTTAAGAAAGAATTTTCCAGTGTATGAGAATGTTTAATTAACCCGAGCCTGCTCGGCAGGAAAGGCATCTAAATTGGAAATCTATTGTTAGAGATTTTTCTTCTTGGAGCTAAAGAGAAGATAACAAAAATAGAGAAAATGAAAGAAGAAAAGTGATCTTCTTGGTTGCCAGGTCATGAAAGAAGATGGCATGTTCAAGGTTGGCAGAAAGAAGAAAATTGTAAAGTGTAAAACGTGTTGTTACATTTGTAAGCATAAATAGGATTAACTGTAAATGGGTTTTTTGTATGTATTTCATTGAAATTGTATGGTTTATTTTCAGAATAATTTAGCAGCCATTTTTGTTAGAACATATAAATGATATTTAAAACCAAAATACAGTCGTGTATAGTTATCTATACGACTTTTTTCAAAAACAAGTGCTAGTATAATATTATTGGAATGTAAAGCTGTGATTTTTATGTTAAGAAAAAAGGAAAAAAAAGAGGAAGAAGAAGAGCGGTTTCAAGATATATCAAATGCAGGAAAAATATAATTAAAAGGAACTATGAACTCATATGTAAAGATTGCATACCAGGCAACATAGACGCTAATATAATTTATTGTTTGTTGTTACTTTGACACACAACTTCTCACAGCGAGACCAGTAGTTTACATCTTCTGGAAAAGAAAGAAATAATCAAATGTAATGCACAAAGCAACATCAATCTTCTATCCTGGATCTCGCTTTCCAACAATGAAGCGAAACTTTACAACAAAGCCATGCACCTCCTTAAAGTATTTATCATTTGTAAAGAATCCACAATGATTGCAAGCAAAATAGCTTAAATGAACCAAACAATAATATCTGAGCATTACATCCATTTTCACCATGAATAACTTAATCTTTATAGTATCAAACAGTAATCGATAGTGCTAAGGGCTATTAAACCAAATACTCACCCCAAACCTTATATGTTGAGACCAAATATAAATTTCTTACCCTTTGTAAATCATACTAGCCTTTCAGATCTATTTGGTGGGAGAATCATAATTAAGGAAAATTGGCCCGAAATATACAAATAATTGCAGATATGATGGAAACTCACAACGTCGTTCTCAAAAGCTGCTCTCAGAAGAGAGATGCTTAGGTTTTGGATCATTCCACTCCTGTGAAAGAAAACAAATCATAGTTACAATTCTGACATACACCAAAATGTAAAAGGAAAAAAATAAGTTGAAGCACAAGTTTACATTTGCATAGCAAGAACATTACAACATCTGCATGGAGAATGGCTTGAAAGCCAACTGCCTTAAAACCGAGTATAAAGAGCATTTCCTTGGAGTATGACTGACAAAATCTCCACAGAGAATGACAATCCTGTAGAGCACAAAGACAGGCTACCTTGTATGGAAAAGTAATTACACAACTCACTTCATGTTTACCCAGACAGGGAGGCACTTCAGCAAAGAAGGCCTTCATAACACAAGGACACAATATCCAGCAAGATACGTTGCAGATCCAAAGGCCAGCAGAGATCTACAGAACAGACTCAACACCCCCACAAAACAGAGGCTGAGCAAGCAGTACGATGAACTAATTACTGCTGACCATCCTTAGAAACCAACAGAAAACCCAACATATCCAAAAATATCGAAAGCAATAGATCCAACCAATTTAAAATGAAGACGCAAACCAGAATATATGAAACACAAAAAAAAACACTAAATGATAAGATCGAGACAAAGCATAGCAAGAACTGACCAGAACTCACTAGCTGATTAATCAGTCCCGATTCGAGATAATACTATACAGGAGGTCAGTGATGAAGTGATACAAAACTTCCATTTCCCCACGCTAGCTCCATACCGCTCTGATTCATCAAGATGCTCGAAAGACGGTGGTTTTGAAGATTCTATTGTAGATCTAGAATTGAAGATGCGTGTGATTTTTAGGGAAAAGCAAACAGATTGCTGTTATTTTTTCCAATCACCCAAATATTTTCGTTTGCCGATGTTAATTTTGCTTCCTTCGACCAAAAATTTATGATTTAGGGAATGGGTTTTGAATTTTAGGGTTAGCTGGGAAACTAAAGTGGAGGATGCCGTGAAAATTTTTAGAGCGGGACATAAAATACGATGGCGCCTTTCCTTCCATTTGTAATGTAAGCTGGAAGGTTCAGCAGGTGGTAGATTGTTGATTGAATGGTTTAAGTTTATCAAATAATTTTCTGACATATTAAAATTATCAGTTAAAAAACAATTTACAATCTATATTTGTGTTTTAATCCAATATGATATCACATTCAAATGCTAAGTACATATCACTATTACTGGTTACGCCTTTACTGGCCTTTACTGCAATAGTATATCAATTATTAAATATTGACTATTATATATTATTAATTATTATTTAAATAACATTAGACTTCATATTAATTATTGAGAGTTAATCATAAATTATAAGGCATGAGGTATAAATAATAATTACTATTATTTTTTATATCAAATTTTTCTAAATTATTAAATTTCCTAAAATTTTAACCTAAAATTAAGTTTTTTTTTATATTTGTATTTTATGAACTTATTTTTAGAATCAATTTTAAAAACTACAAATAAAATTATCAAATATTAGATAATTCATACTGAATAACAATTTGATTATATAATATTGATAATAAATATTATGTATTAATTATTAAATATTGTTTGTAGTTGGTGTTCCACAACGTGTAGAAGAAGTAAACAAATTTTGGTTAAAGGGTGATGCTAGTGATAGAGGAGTTGGTGAAGTGGAAGAGAAACAGTGGTTTTGCAGTGTACGGAGATTGAGTGACACGACCCGAACTTCCCTGTGAAGGAAAGCACGGATTGAGTTGAAAACACGACAAATCAGAATACAAACATAAGAACATTTCATTGCTATTACAACATTCCCATCATAATACAAGAATATACAGAGTATGAATAAATATTATACATCAGAGAAACATCAGATATTTAAATTACATTACATAGCAGCGGAAAATAATACAAAACACAACTAAAGGTGATATACGGATATAGAGCTTTCTGAATATCATTCCAGTTGTAAACTAGGATCCTGTGAATATAAATCTGCAAAACCAAAACTACTACCTGTCCGTGTGGAAATAGGGGCACCCAGAGTTTAGGTTAAAACAATAAACTCCAGGTCAGTCATGTGACTGGTGTGAGAACTAAAACAGTTATTTAACAACTTTACTTTAAAAGAGAGTAATTCAAGGGACCACGTTGTATAACACGGGACAGGTTTCCGCCCAAGAATACTAGTGCATAGAATAAACGACGTAATGCTTTTTGGAAAAATGAAGCTATAATAGCCAAATAAAGCTTGATACGTTTAAAACAAATCATTCGAAACTATTATAAGTGTATAGTGTCAAAAGAACTTCAAATATAAATGTATCAATCCTAGACGGCATGGGTACCATCTATCATGTCGCCAATACTAGGCTCCACAATCAAAATCGAAATATCACGTATTGGAAATGGAATTTCCGTCATGAGTCGAGGCCAATGGCAAGCTCCTCACCGCTTCGAGACACTCTAGCACATGTCTCAGGACTACACACTCTGGGTAACCCTTGGATCTTCAGGGCCGGTCATCCGTTACGTTTGAGGATTAGTTATTCCTGAACACACGTCTTCCCGTCCTATCGGACTTATCCATCGGCTCCGTAGAGACCACCCATAGCTAGAAAGAAACGCCGTGCACTCCCTGCAACCACAATCCCCTTTTTGACTCATACCGGTGTGTGAGGCTCGCGAATCAACGCTATACACAAAGCTATGCTGTATAAAGTCGTGCTTTGATCATCAACCACAAGACTCTGCTTTTCAACAAAAGCCTTGATTACTGCATCTCAGCATGCCACACAGGCAATTCGTGCCATGCGACTGATATCTATCGATATATAACCTCTAAGCTCGTACGTCTCAGAGAAGGACGTTAAGAAAGAAAATAAATTCTCCGCCGCCAAACATATATATATTTAATAGTAATCAATCAGCACAGAATAAAATCTAATGTCAGACACACAATCCATTTATAAGTCCGTTCTGGGTCTGAACGAAACCGGAGGTACCTTACTCCTCCCCACCATGTCCAATACAGGGGAGGGGTCCTCGCATATCCGTCGATCTCCAAGTACGTCTGGATGATCACCACTTATTACCTCGGCTTGGGTGTACAACCCAATCAAGACATCAGTAATCATCCAAACGATGTGAAGACCTCCGGTCCTCAACCACCGTCTTCATCGTCAACTTATCGTCGAATCAGTTATTCAGAATGAGAATAAACCCGACCTTTTCGAATAACTCGCGTATAAAATAAACAAGTGCTATAAAAACACAGCATATGCCTCATTCCAATTCTGAATATTCTTTTATTCAAATATTCACATTCTTTGGGAAAGGTTCCCATTAATTTTATCAAAGATAAATTCCTTAAAATTTATTCTTTAATCTTCCTTTGGATTTCAATTCAAACCATATCCTGTTTTAACTGGGTTAAAGAACCAATGTCACTTAAAACACGGTTCACGATAAACCCAAAATCTCATTCCATTCCATCAGCCTCTAATCGTAAATTAGCAAGTGAACAATTCCCTAAGTATTAACCTGTGACGACCCGCCCCACACCAACCGACATTTACTCCAAAAGTGCGCTGCACACATGTCCAGTTAGCACGGAACGGATCGTCAGAAGAAAAGGGAAGAAGGAAATGAACTAACAAGGAACCTGTAAAATGTCTCACAGTGCATGGAACAAAATATAATAACAACATACTTGACATAAAACAGGTGAGACAGTGCATAAGCTGAAAATAAACTAACATAGCAGCGGAAAACCCAAGTACAGCTTATGATCCAAAGATAACATTATTACAACTTTTCAAACTGTCTCAAAAAGCTAAAGTAAGATAAAGGAGGTACACTACTAATGCCCAAGTAGCGACCACCAACGACACAGGGAGAATGTCTATATATCATACATGGAAGTCTCCTACTCGCCTCCGAATCAGCTACTCGCGCATCACCAGCTAACCTGTTTCTAGTCTGCTCGTGTGAGCACCCAGAGTAATAAGAGGAGACATAAAACTCTGGGTCAGACATAAAGCCTGGTATGAGCGATAAGCATCTAAACAAAACAATAACAGGTAGACTAAAACATACCTGGACCTGCAACCAAAGAGTTAGCACTACATACTATACAACACTCTAAGGTGCAATTTCAAATGGTGTAAAGGTAACGGGGGTGGGGGTGTGCATGTCATAGTGATGGCAAACAATCAAGCATAACAACCATCCTCACATCTCTCACTCAGTGCATAAAGCATACGATATTCACCACTTCGATCACCCAACATACCTTGCTATGATCACTTTGCCCCATGAAGTCATAAATGGCTTCACTGCACTGATACATAGCCACTAATCCTTTGCTATGTCCACTTTGCCCCATGGAGTCACAATGACCCCACTGCACTGGCTTATAGCCTCACTAATCCTTTACTATGTCCACTCTGCCCCCATGGAGTCACAATGACCCCCACTGCACTGACTCATAGTCTTACTACGCATCACTTTGCCCCTCGAGTCATAATGACTCTACTGCACTGATAACGTATTCTTGCTACCATCACCTTGCCCCTCGAGTCATAATGACTCTACTGCACTGATAAGTAGCCCATCATCCATTTTCAGTGGTGAATCGAAGTTATGAACGTCGACAACTCCTTAGCACACGTCCCGCAGCAAAGTCTAACCATGAAGTGAACTCATTGGTTCCCAACTGGATCCTGAGCTCTAACTTCCATTTGGACTACCTTTGCATCTCGGGTTATTGGTCATCACCGGATCGGTTCGGATTTCCCCCTAGTCCTCAGTTCGGTTCGGATCGGAGTGCTCCTTCTTCGCTGGATCAGATCGGGTCATCATCACCTCAGCAGATCAGATCGAATCTCCACGTCCAGTCGCCATCACAGATTCGTATCGGGGTCCTCCAGTTTGCCACGGTTCGGATCGGCTTCTTCTAATCAACTCAGGTCGGGTCGTAGTCTCCAAGCCTCATCGTAGTAGTTCGGTTCCGGTCAGGGTACCATGGTGGATCGGGTCGGAGAACACCAGGCGGGTCGGATCGGATGATGCGTGCCACGAGAAGTACAAGTGAATCGAAGTGTGGAGTGTGAGGGCGGATCGGATCCTCCTACCGATCTGATCCGGTTCAGATGTCTTCCTGCACTTTTTCCAGCAAGCAATTTACGCCTCTCGACGGCGTTTTCGACCATTCCAACTATTCTAATCAATCACAAAGCATACCATACAGTCATAGCAACATGTGTAATCAACCACAAACATCAAAACAACAATATGATAGGTTAAAGTGGATCAAACCTAGCCAAAACCCCATATTCCCCCTTAAGCATGTTTAGGTGAAACTAATGATGTGATTAACAAAACTTAAACAAATTAACCCAAATTCATATCAGAGGTCTAAAACATCATTTCGAGTTTTATGAATATTTTTCCAGAATTTTATCATGTTTAAATTCGCTAATTAACACTAATTACCCTTAATTAGCCATAATTAGTGGGGAACTATGCAAATCACTCACCTTACCCACAAATGAGACTTAGATCTGAAGTAAATCTCTGATTTGGTGTGAATCCCGATGCTAAACAGCAGCTCTAACGGTGATTTAGTGTAGATCTCCCTTGATTTGATGTTGCTAAGCTTAGTCCTTGATTTGATGGTGATATAGAGATTGGAGGCCATTTTTAGGGTTTCTAAGAGGTAAGTGGAGGCTAGAAAACTGAAATGGAATGAATCTCTTAACCCTTTTCAGCCTCCCCATAACCCTAATCCCGAAATGGGTTATGGGCCCATTCACTAATCACCCTATTTGGCCCGGTTAAGCAGTTTTTCACCTTCCAAACCTTATTTCAGCCATATCTCCCAAACGGTAAGTCCGTTTTTCACATATGACCACTCTACGGAAAGGTAACCCATCAAACAAATCTAGTGGAAGTGGTTTCAGGTCAAAATACCTTTCCAATCAAAAGTTATGTCCGAAACAAGATCAGCTAGGGGCAAAACGGTCATTTAAAAATCAACAAAAATCATGAACATGGGAAATGACTCAAATGGTTGTTTCCCAAAGTTGCATGACCATACGACTTCATATGGGAAAGAAATAAATATTCTACGATCCTCCGATGCGTAGAATACGGGTTGTTACATCCTCCCCCCCTTAAAAAATTTCGCCTCCGAAATTCCCTAATCAAAACACACAAAGGGTCCCGCATGCCTATCAACCATAAAACAACAAGCAAACATGCAAAACAAACAAAACAAGTCTATCCTAGCATGCGGAATAACTAAATTACAAAGTGAATCTTACCAGGCAAAGAGTTCTGGATACGCCTTCCTAATACTCTCCTTTGTCTCCCAAGTACAGTCATTCTCGTTCTCACCCCACTGAACCTTGACTAGCTTCACCGCCTTCCTTCGAAGTTGCTTTGTATCGTGCTCGATAATACAAATCGGCTTGCGGTCCCCAACCGCCTCGGGTTCCACTTCGAAGTCCTCTAACTGATCAGGTGAAATAGCCTTATCTGGGTCATGTACGAACTTCCTTAGTTGGGAAACATGAAATACGTTGTGAACTCCCGCCATCTTCTCTGGTAAGTCAACTCTATACGCCAAATTCCCAACTTGTTCGAGAACTGGGAATGGTCCAACAAATCTTGGTGCCAACTTGCCTCTCCTGCCAAATCGTATCACACTCTTCAACGGAGAAATCTTGACAAACACCAAGTCACCAACGGAGAATTTTAAATTTCTTCTCCTTTTATCAGCATAACTCTTCTGCCTATCCTGGGCAGCCTTCATTCGTTGTTGAATGATCTTAATCTTATCTGAAGTTTCCCTCACCACATCTGGTCCAAGCATAAACTTCTCGCCAGTCTCTGTCCAACATGATGGTGAGTTGCACGGTCTTCCGTACAAAGCTTCATATGGAGCCATACCGATACTGGATTGGTAGCTATTATTATATGCAAACTCTACTAGATGCAAATGGTCATCCCATGATCCACCAAAATCCAATATACATGCTCTCAAGAGATCTTCCAATATACGATTCACCCTCTCCGTCTGACCGTCGGTCTGAGGATGATATGCGATACTAAGACGTAATTCTGACCCTAGAGCCTCTTGTAAGCTCTTCCAAAACCCACTAGTGAACAACGGGTCTCGGTCACTCACAATGCTTTTAGGTACTCCATGAAATCTCACTACCCACTTCATGTACAATTCTGCTAACTTAGTTGCCGTTCTGGTCGATTTGACTGGTATAAATCTTGCACTCTTAGTCAATCGATCCACAACTACCCTAATGCTATCATGTCCTGATCTAGTCCTTGGTAAACCATCGATGAAATCCATCGAGACTTGCTCCCATTTCCATTCGGGAATTTCTAATGGTTGCAACAAACCACTAGGCTTCTTTTGCTCGGCTTTAACTAGCTGGCAATTCATGCATTTGGATATAAACTTCCCAACGTCTCTTTTCATCCCTTCCCAGTAGTAAGTCTGCTTCATGTCTCGATACATCTTATTACCACCAGGATGTATAGTCAGTTTTGAGTGATGACATTCTCTAAGCAATTCATCTCTCAAACCATTCGCGTTGGGTACAACTAGTCTTCCATTCTTTCTAAGCCATCCATCTCGATCAAGCTCATACAAATTCGTCTCCTCACCGTCAATGTCCATCTCTAACTTGGAGATGATTTCCAATAGATTAGGATCGTCCCTCTGGCTGGAACCAATCTGCTCTATCAAAGTGGGTCTGATCGCCAAACTAGCTAGCATGTCTGGATCCAATTCGCACTTTGGTCTGAAATCAAACTCCGCGATATACTCCAGTTGCTTCCATTCAAGAAACATAGCCCCCAAGCTGGCATGTCTCCTACTCAAGGCATCGGCTACCGCATTACCTTTCCCAGGTGTGTATGCGATATCAAAATCATACGAAGCAAAGAACTCTAACCATCTCTGCTAACAGAGATTCAGATCTTTCTGAGAGAAGAGATACTTTAACGATTTATGGTCGGTAAACAACTCAAATCTTTCTCCCAAGAGATAGTGTCTCCACATCTTTAATGCGAACACGATCGCTGCCAGTTCCAAATCATGGGTAGGATACTTCTTCTCATGCGGCTTTAGATGCCGACTAGCATAAGCTACAACCCTACCTCCTTGCATCAATACAACACCTAGTCCGGTACCACAAGCATCTGTGTATACCTTCATCTGTTCATTCACTTTAGGAATGACTAACACTGGTGCACGCGTCAACTTTTCCTTTAGACTCCTGAATGCATTCTCACACACTCCGTCCCAGACGAAGGCCTGATTCTTCTTAGTCAACCGATTCAATGGTGCTGCTATCTTGGAGAAGTCCTGGATAAACTTACGATAATATCCAGCTAACCCAAAGAAACTTCTTACATCTGTTGCATTCTTGGGCGTAGGCCAATCCTGTACCATAGCCACCTTCGCAGGGTCCACGGCAATACCATTTTCTGAAACAACATGGCCCAAGAATCTCACTTCCCTTCTCCAATAGTGACACTTAGAGAATTTCACTTTCAATTGGTGTTTCCTCAACACCTCCATCACTATCCTCATGTGTCCCTTGTGTTCCTCCTCTGTCCTCGAGTAAACAAGGATATCGTCTACGAACACAAGAACAAACTTATTCAACTGACCTCTGAATACTCGATTCATAAGATCCACAAAGTAGGTTGGTGCATTGGTCAACCCAAATGGCATGACCAACCACTCATAGAATCCAGATGGCATCCTAAATGCCGTTTTCGGCACACTGTCATCCGCTACTCGGAGCTGATGAAATCCTGTCGCGAGGTCCAACTGGGAGAACACTCTTGCTCCTTCCAGTTGATCAAACAAATCATCTATCCGCGATAGAGGATACTTATTCTTCCTCGTTACCTTATTCAACTCGCGATAGTCTACACACAACCGAAGGGAACCATCTGCCTTAGTGGCAAACACAACTGGTGATCCCCACTCGGAGACACTTTTTCTAATAAATCCCTTCTTCAAAAGATTGTTGACTTGCACCCCGAGCTCTTGCTGCTCCCTTGGTGCCATACGACGAAGTGGCATCACTATAGGTCTGGCATCTTTCACTAAATCAATACGGAACTCAATCTCTCGGTGTGGTGGAAGCCCGGTCACCTCCTCGAAGACGTCCGGATACTGGCCAACCACGGGCACATCTGACAACTCATCCTGCGGGATGTCGAGGGAATTTATAAAACTAGCCATTACCCCATCACTAGGTAGACTACCAAACACTACCCTCCACCCATCATCCGCCCTAACTGTCACAAAAAAGCCCTCACAATCTACCACCACCCCGTATCTTTGGAGCCAATCGACCCCCAATATTATGCCATACCCAGTAAAGCCCAAAACAAAGCAATCACAAACAAACATACATCCATGACTCGATAAGACCAAATTTCTGCAAATCATACTAAGGCTAGTCGAACCACCAATCGGGTTCGTCACAACCAATGGTCTATCGACTATCTCGGGTTCCAGTCCCAACCTATCTACCAGGTCACTAGATATGAAGGAACGGGAAGCCCCAGTATCAGACAAAACTCGAACTGGTACATCATAAATAGAAAGCATACCTTGAATAACAACATTCTTTCCTTTCTCCGCCGCAGTTGGGGCATTCGACGAAGAAGGAACAACATCAATAGCATATGCTTTCACAATCTGCTTCTCCTTAAGAGGTTGCGGAAACTTATCCTTATGATGTCCCACTTGGCCACAGTTATAGCACTTCCTATCTGCTGGCTTGGCCCGACATTCTTTAGCATAATGGCTCTTCTTACCACAGCTGAAGCACTCAACATCATTCTTGTTCTTTTTCTGGCCATCCTTAGATTGGTTCTGTTTCCTCCTATTCTGAGAGTTATTCTTGCCTCCAACGCCTGCTTGCGACTTCGGCCCTTCTGCATATGCAGCCTCAGTCTTTGACTTAGGGTAAAGACTCTCTGATCTCAAAGCTTTCCCCACAATTGATAAAAAAGTCTCATCGATGTGGTTGATAAGCCTTTCCCCCAAGTATCCATCCAAACCAATAATGAACTTCTCATTCTTCTTTTCAGGAGTATCGATAAGAGATAGTCCATACTTCGATAAAGTGTCGAATTCAGCAATATAGTCAGAGACTTCCCTACCATTCTGCTTGAGTTCTAAGAATCTTTTAAACAACACTGAATTCTGGGCAGCTGGAATGAACTTCTCGCTAAAGCGAGCCTTGAACTGATCCCAAGTAACCTGATCTTCTGGAGTAGCTGTTCTAATGGCATTCAACCAATTCATCGCTCGCTCTTGCAGCTGACGAGACGCTAGCCTTCTCTTCATCGCATCCTCGATACCCAAGTCGTCGAAGATACGATCACAGCTATCCAACCAATCCTGAACATCTGTGGCCGACTCCGTTCCGTGGAACAGCTTCCCACCAAGGTTAGTGTAATCCTTGCACAACTTGGCGAAATCGACCCTAGGCACCTGCACTACTGAGCCACCACCAATTCCGGGACTGGGAACTTCCCCTTGCACCTCCCTAAGCATGTATCTCATGAGGTCAGTAAACATCGCCCTCATGTCAGCAGCATTCCCATTATTGGCTCCCCTACCAGCACCTCTTGCATATCGACTCATTGTTCAATCTGTAAAGGGAAACGATTAACGACCCCATAGTGGTGTTAGTGCAGTACGACTTCATTCTTATACTACTAATAGTGTGTGTATATATATATATATATATATATATATATATATATAGAGAGAGAGAGAGAGAGAGAGAGAGAGATTTTGAAAACCAAAGTAATCACAAATACGCGCTCTCATATACGTACTATCTCTCCCTAGTGTCTTTCCCTAGGTTAACTACGCAACCTAGAGCTCTGATACCAAATGTGACGACCCGCCCCGCACCAACCGACATTTACTCCAAAAGTGCGCTGTACACATGTCCAGTTAGCACGGAACGGATCGTCAGAAGAAAAGGGAAGAGGGAAATGAACTAACAAGGAACCTGTAAAATGTCTCACAGCGCATGGAACAAAATATAATAACAACATACTTGACATAAAACAGGTGAGACAGTGCATAAGCTGAAAACAAACTAACATAGCAGCGGAAAATCCAAGTACAGCTTATGATCCAAAGCTAACATTATTACAACTTTTCAAACTGTCTCAAAAAGCTAAAGTAAGATAAAGGAGGTACACTACTAATGCCCAAGTAGTGACCACCAACGACACAGGGAGAATATCTATATATCATACGTGGAAGCCTCCTGCTCGCCTCCGAATCAGCTACTCGCGCATCACCAGCTAACCTGTCTCTAGTCTGCTCGTGTGAGCACCCAGAGTAATAAGAGGAGACACAAAACTCTGGGTCAGACATAAAGCCTGGTATGAGCGATAAGTATCGAAACAGAACAATAATAGGTAGACTAAAACATACCTGAACCTGGACCTGCAACCAAAGTGTTAGCACTACATACTGTACAACACTCTAAGGTGCCATTTCAAATGGTGTAAATGTAACGGGGTGGGGGTGTGCATGTCATAGTGATGGCAAACAATCAAGCATAACAACCATCCTCACATCTCTCACTCAGTGCATAAAGCATACGATATTCACCACTTCGATCACCCAACATACCTTGCTATGATCACTTTGCCCCATGAAGTCATAAATGGCTTCACTGCACTGATACATAGCCACTAATCCTTTGCTATGTCCACTTTGCCCCATAAAGTCACAATGACCCTACTGCACTGGCTCATAGCCTCACTAATCCTTTACTATGTCCACTCTGCCCCATGGAGTCACAATGACCCCACTGCACTGGCTCATAGTCTTACTACGCATCACTTTGCCCCTCGAGTCATAATGACTCTACTGCACTGATAACGTAGTCTTGCTACCATCACCTTGCCCCTCGAGTCATAATGACTCTACTGCACTGATAAGTAGCCCATCATCTATTTTCAGTGGTGAATCGAAGTTATGAACGTCGACAACTCCTTAGCACACGTCCCGCAGCAAAGTCCAACCATGAAGTGAACTCATTGGTTCCCAACTTGATCCTGAGCTCTAACTTCCATTTGGACTACCTTTGCATCTCGGGTTATTGGTCATCACCGGATCAGTTCGGATTTCCCCCTAGTCCTCAGTTCGGTTCGGATCGGAGTGCTCCTTCTTCGCTGGATCGGATCGGGTCATCATCACCTCAGCAGATTGGATTGAATCTCCACGTCTAGTCGCCATCACCAATTCGGATCGGGGTCCTCCAGTTTGCCACGGTTCGGATCGGCTTCTTCTAATCAACTTAGGTCGGGTCATAGTCTCCAAGCCTCGTCGTAGTACTTCGGTTCGGGTCGGGGTACCATGGCGGATCGGGTCGGAGAACACCAGGCGGGTCGGATCGGATGATGCGTGCCACGAGAAGTACAAGTGAATCGAAGTGTGGAGTGTGAGGGCGGATCGGGTCCTCCTACCGATCCGATCCGGTTCGGATGTCTTCTTGAACTTTTTCCAGCAAGCAATTTACGCCTCTCGACGGCGTTTTCGACCATTCCAACTATTCTAATCAATCACAAAGCATACCATACAGTCATAGCAACATGTGTAATCAACCACAAACATCAAAACAACAATATGATAGGTTAAAGTGGATCAAACCTAGCCAAAACCCCATATTCCCCCTTAAGCATGTTTAGGTGAAACTAAAGATGTGATTAACAAAACTTAAACAAATTAACCCAAATTCATATCAGAGATCTAAAACATCATTTCGAGTTTTATGAATATTTTTCCAGAAATTTATCATGTTTAAATTCGCTAATTAACACTAATTACCCTTAATTAGCCATAATTAGTGGGGAACTATGCAAATCACTCACCTTAGCCACAAATGAGACTTAGATCTGAAGTAAATCTCTGATTTGATGTGAATCCCGATGCTAAACAGCAGCTCTAACGGTGATTTGGTGTAGATCTCCCTTGATTTGATGTTGCTAAGCTTAGTCCTTGATTTGATGGTGATATAGAGATTGGAGGCCATTTTTAGGGTTTCTAAGAGGTAAGTGGAGGCTAGAAAACTGAAATGGAATGAATCTCTTAACCCTTTTCAGCCTCCCCATAACCCTAATCCCGAAATGGGTTATAGGCCCATTCACTAATCACCCTATTTGGCCCGGTTAAGCGGTTTTTCACCTTCCAAACCTTATTTCAGCCATATCTCCCAAACGGTAGTCCGTTTTTCACATATGACCACTCTACGGAAAGGTAACCCATCAAACAAATCTAATGGAAGTGGTTTCAGGTCAAAATTCCTTTCCAATCAAAAGTTATGGCCGAAACAAGATCAGCTAGGGGCAAAATGGTCATTTAAAAATCAACAAAAATCATGAACATGGGAAATGACTCTAATGGTTGTTTCCCAAAGTTGCATGACCATACGACTTCATATGGGAAAGAAATAAATATTCTACGATCCTCCGATGCGTAGAATACGGGTTGTTACATAACCCCGAAAGCCGAAACCAGCATCAGATCAATACCCAAGAAACCATTCAACTTAACTAATCTCCAATTAGTTTCTGATTCTCTTGACTCTATTGTTAATCAAGTTAAAGAACCAGTGTTATTTAAAACACCATTCACGATAAACCCAAAGACCAATTTCAATTCAATTCCAATTAAATATATTAAATTGGAAAACTTTACTTTGGAAAATTCCAGTTAAATCTTAATAAAAAGATTTATAAATTCCAAATCTCATTTCACTGTAAATCGGGTTAAAGAATGAATGTCGTTAAAAACACAGTTCACAACAAACCCAAACTCCAATTAGTCTCTAACCATAAATTAGTAAGAGAACAATTCCCTAAATATTAACCCCGAAAGCCGAAACCAACATCAGATCAATTCCCAGGAAACCATTCAACTTAACTAACCTCCAGTCAGTTTCTAATTTTCTTAACTACATTCGGTTCAAGAACAATATTATTAAAGAAACCATTCACGACAAACCCAAAATCCAATTTGGTATTAAATACAAGGCTCAGAATAGAGAATATATCGGCTTATATTCAATATCTAATTCTAAAATCAATAAATATCGTATTGGAATAACGATATATATATCTTCCAAATTCCTCTACAATATCCGTATAATCACGAAATCCAACATCGAAATATTCACTGAAATATCCGTATATTTATCGTCCCAATCCATATCGGTCAAATGTGTGTACATAAACAAATCGTCCGATTTGTTTATAAATATTTATTCTATTCACATACACATTAAACATTACATTTTTAACTATAAATTATTTTTAACTATAAAATATTTTATCCCATTCCACATCACACAATCAATTTTTACCACACTAAAAACAAGTATACAAGCCGCCCATGGTCTGTGGATGACGAGTGTCAGGTGCTGCTAAGCACCGTCTGCATCCTAATATATATTTTAACTAGAAAATAAAATAAAAGTGAGTAGTTCTCACCTTTGGGATCCAGTCCACCAGTTTTACTTCTGAATTTCTGAACCGTTTGGATTTGTTTGAAATTCCAATGTAGTCCTTACCACGTTGTTCCTAATAAAAATTATATTTTTATTTCAAATCCATATGTGTAAAAATCACATTCTTAACACAAATGTTTACATTATAAAAATCATATCTTTATATCGTTATACATATCATAAAAATCGAATTTTTATTTGGCTACAACATATACAAAAATCGTATTTTTATATTCTCTATCTTATAAAAATCATATTTTTATAATCTCTACATGTATAAAGATTTCACCTTTATATTCATAAAAATCTCGTCTTTATATTTTTACAACACCACTTCATACATAAAAATCCAATTTTTACATTGCTATACATATAATAAAAATTGCATTTTTATTATATCGCTACATATATAAAGATCACATCTTTGCTCTAACGTTATATATACAAAGATCCAGTTTTTATTTCATACCCATATACATGAAAACCATTTCTTTCTATTACTAATGAATAAATAAAAATCATTACTTTATATTGCTAACAAATAAATAAAAATCATTACTTTATATTGCAACTCTATACATTAAAAAATCGTATTTTTATCAAGGTAAAAATCGTGTTTTTATAGCATTACATTACATATAAAAATCGTGTTTTATTCATAAACAAAAATCCTATTTTATAAACATGTATATGAATAAAGAGTATAAATAAAGACTTATAATACGAATTGGGAGGAGGGGGTTCGCCAGTGGCTCGAGGTGACGGGGGTTTCGACTGCGGTGGCGCGTCAGAGGAGCTGAAGTTGCGGATTGGAGGTGCGGCGGGTTTTCGTTCGAAGAAGAGGAGAGAGAGGAAGAAGGGGGATCGAGGCAAGGAGGAGAGAGGGGCTGAGGTCCAAGGGGGTTTGCTGGTCATCTGAGGGGAGGCGGAGGACATGGTGGAGGCGACGGGGGTGGAGCGCGGGGGGCCCGCGATGGAGAGTCCATCGTTCCTCTCTTTTTTTCTACTTTTTCGATTTGAATGAGAAATGGGGGGGGGGAGGTTGATTTTGAATAGTGGTATATATATATTATTATTTTTAAATTTCAAAAAGCAACTTTTTATTTCGAACTCGAAATCGAACCCACCGACTATCGTCCATAGCTAATTACCCCTATTCCAAACACAATGGGATATGTACCGTAAGCCCGTTCGGCTGTTTCGATCAGTTTTCATCAAATTCAAAATATAAATCTATATATTGAATTTGAACGCACATTTCAATTTACTGGACACATGTACGGACTCTAAAAATTCCTACAAAATATTTTCTAGCTTCGCATTGACGATACGGTTCTAACAAAACTAGTTTCATCAAATTTGGAGACCGTTTGAAAAATGGCCATTTTCTGGTCGATCCAAATTGACTGAAATTGTCAAAACACGTTTTATTTCGCCATGCTCACATATTGATTCGAAAAATTATGAATTTTGGAATCTAGCCATAACTTGACATCCTGGATCCACCAAAAGTGGTGTTGTCGAAAACGGAGGTCGTTTGCAAAATCTCCATTTTTAAGAGCCAAAATTCCATAGCGACTATTCTGAATTTTCAACTGGGCATAACTTTTTATTCCCTCTATGAAATTTCTATTTTTCAGATTCGTTCGAAATATATTCTCAAATAGATCCTAATATTTTTGGTTTCGCCAAAATCCGGTTTATTTTGAATCATGTACATTCATTTGAAATTTGAAATTGAAATTTCAAACTACCGCGCCATTTCCAATTCTTTTTATAATTAAAAATAAATATTTATATTCTAACGTCGATTTAAATAAATGTATACATTTTACTTCTATTCAAAATAAATTTCTCGTCGTTATTATCTAAAATAAATCATTTTAGATATTCCAAATTCATTAAAATTGTTAAAATAAAATTTTTAAATTGGTTCGGATTTTCCGGGTTGTTACAATCTCCCCCACTTAAAATCTTTTTGTACTCGAAAAGGAACAGAGCTGAAAGTTGTTTTACTAATCAACTCAACTTTCATTATTTTCATTATGGTTTAAGTTCTTCAACTTTTCAGTTTTTAAAACTTTTCAAATTTTCAAAAATTTGGCTAACACCATAAATTTTCGAAAAATTTCGCCATAACCTCACCTGTACGGGAGCATCGGGAAAATCCCAAAATCGCCATACAGGCCTCTCCAATCCAAAAAGAAAAAGAAACAGCCAATCAGCTCATAAAATCATCAAAAACCCCAAGAAATACAATAAACATGTACCTATTTGTCGGGAAAACAATTTTATTCATCTGCTCTAGCCTCCTTGCTATGACCTGTTTAATGGATGCACATGTATATGCATGCAATTTCAAACAATTTTCAATACAGTTTAATATTTGATACAATTTGGTTATGTGTACCGTTCTTTCACATAATGGTTTTATTATATAACAAATAATCATGCAACACAACCATCAATAATTAAGTTGGTTAACATTTCAAATTCTTAATTTTAATACATATACAGAAAATCATGTTTTTGATGCCAATTCACACAATAGCCCTACCTAGTTTTGGTTCTCACACCAGTCAATTGGAAATATATTGACATCCTACTTTCGAAACCCGAACATAAATATTGGTGATGGAGCTCCATCATCAAAATCATCTCCGAGCGACTAGAGTGTGATTCTATATCTTTCCAGTATATTAAAACTTCGATTATACGTTTGCAAGGCGTATATGCAAAATCTTTATATATTGGATTGTCCAAATCAATTTTAAAATAAATATTCAATTATGTGTAATACGATTTAAATTTTCAAAACAAAGCTTGTTTTCATTTTAAAAATATACTCTTCACACTCGTTCTAGGATACTACAGATCCTATCTCTAACGAGTCATTCTTATTGGATATTACTAATCCAATCTCTGTTGAGTTCTTTCGTTCAATTCTAATGTGTCTTGTTCTCGAGCTCTATAAACCAAACCTCTGATACCAAACTAACACGGCCCGAACTTCCCCGTGAAGGGAAGCACGGATTGAGTTGAGAACACAACAAATCAGAACACAAACATAAGAACATTTCATTGCTTATTACAACAATCCCATCAGAATACAAGAATATACAGAGTATGAATAAATATTATACATAAGATAAATATAATAGATTTAAATTACATTACATAGCAGCGGAAAATAATACAAAACACAACTGAACGTGATATACGGATACAGAGTTTTCTGAATATCATTCCAGCTGTAAACCAGTATCCTATGAATATAAATATTCAAAACCAAAACTACTAGCTGCCCGTGTGGAAATAGGGGCACCCAGAGTTTAGGTTAAAACAATAAACTCCAGGTCAGTCATGTGATTGGTGTGAGAACTAAAACAGTTATTTAACAACTTTACCTTAAAAGAGAGTAATTCAAGGGACCACGCCGTACAACACGGAACGGGTTTCGTCCCAATAATACTAGTGCATAGAATAAACAACGCAATGCTTTTTTGGAAAAATGAAGCTACTGTAAGACCCAAGTCCCATCACACAATGCAACGCAAGCCGGAGGATAGGGTTTTCCCTTATAATAGCCAAATAATGCTTGATACGTTTAAAACAAATCATTTGATACTATTATAAGGGTATAGTGTCGAAAGAACTTCAAATATACATGTATCAATCCTAGGCGGCATGGGTACCAACTATCATGTCGCCAACACTAGGCTCTACAATCAAAACCGAAATATCACGTATTGGAAATTGGATTTCCGTCATGAGTCGAGTCCAGAGGCAAGCTCCTCACTGCTTCGAGAAACTCTAGCACATGTCTCAGGACTACACACTCTGGGTAACCCTTGGATCTTCGGGGCCGGTCCTCCGTTACGTTTGAGGATTAGTTATTCCTGAACACACGTTTCCCGGTCCTATCGGACCTATCCATCGACTCCGTAGAGACCGATATATCCGAGGCGCCTCGCATTCCAACATCCACAGGGGTATAATAAACAACGATGTCAGAGCTAGTAAAACGCTGACACCGCCCAAAGCTAGAAAGAAACATCGTGCACTCCCTGCAGTCACAATCCCGTTTTTGACTCACACCGGTGTGTGAGGCTCGCGAATCAATGCTATACACAAAGCTATGCTGTATTAAAGTCATGCTTTGATCATCAACCACAAGACTCTACATTTCAACAAAACCTTGATCACTGCATCTCAGCATGCTACACAGGCAATTCATGCCATGCGACTAATATCTATCGATATATAAGTTATGAGCTCGTACGTCTCAGAGAAGGGCGTTAACCAAGACAATAAATTCTCTGTCACCAAACAGATATATATTTAATAGAAATCAATTAGCATAGAATAAAATCCAATGTCAGACACACAATCCATTTATAAGTCCATTCTGGGTCTGAACGAAACCGAAGGCACCTTATTCCTCCCCCACATGTCCAATACAGGGGAGAGGTCCTCGCATATCCGTCGATCTCCAAGTACGTCTGGACGATTACCACTTATTACCTCGGCTTGGGTGTATAGCCCAATCAAGACATCCATAATCATCCAAACGATGTGAAGACCTCCGGTCCTTAACCACCGTCTTCATCGTCGACTTATCGTCGAATCAGTTATTCAGAATGGGAATAAACCCAGCCTTTTCGAATAACTCGCGTATAAAATAAACAGGTGCTATAAAAATATAGCGTACGCCTCATTCCAATTCTGAATATTCTTTTATTCAAATATTCACATTCTTTGGGAAAGGTTCCCATTAATTTTATCAAAGATAAATTCTTTAAAATTTATTCTTTAATCTTCCTTTGTATTTCAATTCGAACCATATCCTGTTTTTAACTGGGTTAAAGAACCAATGTCACTTAAAACATGGTTTACGATAAACCCAAAATCCCATTCCATTCCATCAGCCTCTAACCATAAATTAGCAAGTGAACAATTCCCTAAGTATTAACCCCGAAGGCCGAAACCAACATCAGATCAATACCCAAGAAACCATTCAACTTAACTAATCTCCAGTTATTTTATGATTCTCTTAACTCTATTGTTAATCAGGTTAAAGAACTAGTGTTATTTAAAACACCGTTCATGATAAACCCAAAGACCAATTTCAATTCAATTCCAATTAAACATATTAAATTGGAAAAATTTACTTTGGAAAATTCCCGTTAAATATTAATAAAAAGATTTATAAATTCCAAATCTCATTTCACTGTAAATCTGGTTAAAAAAGAATATCGTTAAAAACACAGTTCACAACAAACTCAAAATCCAATCAGTCTCTAACCGTAAATTAGTAAGAGAACAATTACCTAAATATTAACCCCAAAGGCTGAAACCAACATCAGATCAATACCCAGGAAACCATTCAACTTAACCAACCTCTAGTCTGTTTCTAATTTTCTTAACTACATTCGGTTCAAGAACAGTATTATTAAAGATACCATTCACGACAAACCCAAAATACAATTTGGTATTAAATATAAGGCTCTGAAAGGAAATATATCGGCTTATATTCAATATCAAATTCTGAAATCAATAAATATCGTATTGGAATAACGATATATATATATATATATATCTTCCAAATTCCTCCACAATATCCGTATAATCACGAAATCCAACATCGAAATATTCTGAGGATAATTTCGATTCAAATCCATTCCAATTCATATATTGGAAATCCTGGTTATTTTTAAAACCATTTCAAGCCCAATTTATTTATTTTAAAAATATTGGATTTATTATTCTATTTCAAAACTAGTTCATTTGGATAAAAATATATTTTTATCTTTCCAAATATGGAATTTTTCATCCCAATTCTTTCCAAATCATTTATTATGATTTTACACAAATTATCGATATTTTTATTAATTTTATCAAGGCCTGTACAGTCGATTTGCATAAACGGCCATCGAACTGCACTTTCGGCGACCTTTTCCAAATTTGATTTGGACATAATTACAAATCCAACCATTAGATTTCAAGTCTTTAATTTCCTTTGGAAAGCTCTTTTCAATACGAGCCCAACGGTTCTGGTTTTAGGAGAATCCGACAGTTGGATCTCCCGTAATGTCCATTCGAAGTCAATGGTCGAAATTCGCGAACTACCGCAGTGCGGCGCTTTCTATTCAGACCATTATATATAATATACATATATATTATATATATTTCGTCGATTTCCTTTTAAAACATATTTTATAAATCGTTTTAAATTCGTTTTCAAAATAGTTTCAACTTCATATTCAATTCCAGATCAAAATTGAATTTTCCATTATAAATTTGTTTTAAATTCATTTCAAATTGATTTCAATTCAATTTCAATTCGTTTGAATTCATTTCAATTCAATTTCAGTTCGTTTTGAGTTCATTTCAAATTGATTTCAATTCAATTTCAGTTCGTTCTGAATTCATTTCAAATTGATTTCAATTCAATTTCAGTTCGTTTTGAATTCATTTCAAATTGATTTCAATTCAATTTCAATTCCAATCAAAATTGAATATTCTATATCATTTCAATATTTTCAAAACATCAGATTTTGAAATCACTTTTCGATATTCATTATAAAATGAATAAAATCAACCAAATTCCCGTTCGTGTTAAAATGGCATGTAACTACTTAACACGGCTTCACATTCCAATATTCACTGAATATCATTTTTAGAATATTCGTTAATTCTGAACTGGAATCAGACTCAATCAATTACCATATAATTTCAGTTATATAGATTTCATCCAATACATGTATACAACAATGACGATAAACAATCAACCATCATCCAAAGTGCATTCTACACTGTATAAGCATTAAATAAAAATATTTAATGCTTATACAGCCTGTCAATCAATCGATCGACATATAGTTAATTATCGGGACTAGTGTATGTCATATATCATCCCAATACCCGTATGGGGTTTCAATCAACAAAAGTGAGAAGTTCTCACCTTTGGGACGATGGGTGTCGGGTGCAGCTGAGCACCGTCTGCATCCTAGTATATATTTTAACTAGAAAATAAAATAAAAGTGAGAAGTTCTCACCTTTGGGATCCACTCCACCAGTTTTACTTCTAAAGTTCTAAACCGTTTGGTTTTGTTTGAAATTCCAATGCAGTCCTCACCACGTTGTTTCTAATAAAAATTATATTTTTATTTCAAATCCATATGTGTAAAAATCACATTCTTAATACAATGTTTACATTATAAAAATCATATCTTTATATCGTTATGCATATCATGAAAATCAAATTTTTATTTCGCTACAACATATAAAAAAATCGTATTTTTATATTCTGTATCTTATAAAAATCATTTTTTATAATCTCTACTATATAAAAATCATATTTTTATAATCTCTACATGTATAAAGATTTCACCTTTATATTCATAAAAATCTCATCTTTATATTTTTACAACGCCACTTCATATATAAAAATCCAATTTTTACATTGCTATACATATAATAAAAATCGCATTTTTATTATATCGCTACATATATAAAGATCACATCTTTGCTCTAATGTTATATATATACAAAGATCCAATTTTTGTTTCATACCCATATACCTGAAAACCATTTCTTTCTATTACTAATGAATAAATAAAAATCATTACTTTATATTGCTAATGAATAAATAAAAATCATTACTTTATACTGCAACTCTAAATGTAAAAAAAATTGTATTGTTATCTAGGTAAAAATTGTAGTTTTATTGCATTACATTACATATGAAAATCGTGTTTTTATTCATAAACAAAAACCCTATTTTATAAACACGCATATGAATAAAGAGTATAAATAAAAACTTACAATACGAATTGACAGGAGGGGGTTCGCTAGTGGCTCGAGGTGATGGGGATTTCGACTGCGGTGGCGCGTCAGAGGAGCTGGAGTTGCGGATTGGGGATGCAGCGGGTTTTCGTTCGGAGAAGAGGAGAGAGAGGAAGAAGGGGGACCAAAGCAAGGATGAGAGAGGGGCGGTGGCCCAGGGTGGTTTGCTGGTCATCCGAGGGGAGGCGGAGGACATGGCGGAGGCGATGGGGTGGAGCGAAGGGGGGCCGCGATGGAGAGTCCGTCATTCCTCCTTTTTTTCTACTTTTTCGATTTGAACGAGAAATGGGGGGTTGACTTTGAATAGGGGGAGTATATGAATATATATATATATATATAATATTTTTAAATTTCAAAAAGCAACTTTTTATTTCGAACTCGAAATCGAACCCACCGACTGTCGTCCATTGCTAATTACCTCCATTTCGAACACAATGGGATATGTATCGTAAGCCAGTTTGGCTATTTCGATCAGTTTTCGTCAAATTCAAAATACAAATCTATATATTGAATTTGAACGCACATTTCAATTTACTGGACCCACATACGGACTCTAAAAATTCTCAAAAAATATTTTCTAGCTGCGTATTGACGATACGATTCTAACAAAACTAGTTTCATCAAATTTGGAGACCGTTTGAAAAATGGCCATTTTCTGGTCGATCCAAATTGACTAAAATTGCCAAAACACGTTGTATTTCGCCACACTCACATATTGATTTGAAAAATTATGAATTTTGGAATCTAGACATAACTTGACATCCCGGATCCAATAAAAGAGGTTTCGTCGAAAACGGAGGTCGTTTGCAAAATATCCATTTTTAAGGGCCAAAATTCCATAGCGACTATTCTGAATTTTCAACTGGGCATAATTTTTTTTCCCACTATGAAATTTCAATTTTTCTGATTCGTTGGAAAGATATTCTCAAATAGATCCTAATATTTTTGGTTCTGCCAAAATCCGGTTTATTTTAAATCATGTACGTTCATTTGAAATTTTAAATTGAAATTTCAAACTACAACACCATTTCCAATTCATTTAATAATTAAAATTAAATATTTATATTCTAACGTCGATTTAAATAAATATATACATTTTAATTCTATTCAAAATAAATTTTCGTCATTATTATCTAAAATAAATCATTTTAGATGTTCATAATTCATTAAAATGAAAATTTTAAATTGGTTCGGATTTTCCGGGTTGTTACAATCTCCCCTACTTAAAATCTTTTCGTACTCAAAAAGAACGGAGCTAAAAGTTGTTTTACTAATCAACTCAACTTTCATTATTTTCATTACGGCTTAAGTTCTTCAACTTTTCAGTTTTTAAGAACTTTTCAAATTTTCAATTTTTTTTGCTAACACCCTAAATTTTCGAAAAATGTTGCCATAACCTCCCCTGTACGGGAGCACCGGGAAAATCCCGAAATCGCCATAATGGCCTCTCCAATCCAAAAAGAAAAAGAAACAGCAAAGCGGCTAGCCAATCGGCTCATTAAATCATCAAAACCCCAAGAAATACAATAAACGTGTACCTATTTGTCAGGCAAACAATTTTATTCATCTGCTCTAGCCTCCTTGGTATGACCTGTTCAATGGATACACATGTATATGCATGCAATTTCAAACAATTTTCAATACAGTTTAATATTTGGTACAATTTGGTAATGTGTACCGTTCTTTCACATAATGGTTTTATTATATAACAAATAATCATACAACACAACCATCAGTCAATTAGTTGGTTAACGTTTCAAATTCATAATTTTGATATATATACAGAAAATCATGTTTTCGAAGCCAATTCACACAATAACCCTATCTAGTTTTGGTTCTCACACCAGTCAATTGGAAATATATAGACATCCCACTTTCGAAACCCGAACATAAATATTGGTGATGGATCTCCATCATCAAAATCATCTCCGAGCAAGTGGAGTGTGATTCTATATCTATCCAGTATATTAAAACTTTGAATATACGTTTGCAAGGAGTATATGCAAAATCTTTATATATTGGATTATCCAAATCAATTTTAAAATAAATATTCAAATACGTGTAATACGATTTAAATTTTCAAAAAAAAGCTTGTTTTCATTTTAAAAATATACTCTTCACACTTGTTCTAGGATACTACTGATCCTATCTCTAACGAGCCATTCTTATTGGATATTACTAATCCAATCTCTGATGAATTCTTTCATTTGGTTCTAAAGTGTCTTGTTCTCGAGCTCTTTAAACCAAAGCTCTGATACCAAACTGATACGACCCGAACGTCCCGTGAAGGAAAGCACGGATTGAGCTGAGAACATGACAAATCAGAACACAAACAGAAGAACATTTCATTGCTTATTACAACAATCCCATCAGAATACAAGAATATACAAAGTATGAATAAATATTATATATCAGAGAAATATCAGAGATTTAAATTACATTAAATCGCAGCGAAAAATAATACAAAACACAATTGAAGGTGATATATGGATACAGAGCTTTCCGAATATCATTCCAGCTGTAAACCAGGATCCTGTGAATACAAATCTACAAAACCAAAACTATTAGCTGCCCGTGCGGAAATAGGGGCACCCAGAGTTTAGGTTAAAACAATAAACTCCAGGTCAGTCATGTGACTGGTGTGAGAACTAAAACAGTTATTTAACAACTTTACTTTAAAAGAGAGTAATTCAAGGGACCACGTCGTATAACACGGAACGGGTTTCCTACCAAGAATACTTGTGCATAGAATGAACAACGTAATGCTTTTTGGAAAAATGAAGCTATTATAATACCCAGGTCCCATCACACAATGCAATGCAAGCCAGAGGATAGGATTTTCCCTTATAATAGCCAAATAATGCTAGATACGTTTAAAACAAATCTTTTTTTACTATTATAAGTGTATAGTGTCAAAAGAACTTCAAATATAAATGTATCAATCCTAGGCGGCATGGGTACCATCTATCATGTCACCAATACAAGGCCCTACAATCAAAACCGAAATATCACGTATTGGAAATTGGATTTCCGTCATGAGTCGAGGCCAGAGGCAAGCTCCTCACCGCTTCGAGACACTCTAGCACATGTCTCAGGACTACACACTCTAGGTAACCCTTGGATCTTCAGGGTCGGTCCTCCGTTACGTTTGAGGATTAGTTATTCCTGAACACATGTTTCCCGGTCCTATCGGACCTATCCATCGGCTTCGTAGAGACCGATATATCCGAGGCGCCTCGCATTCCAACATTCACAGGAGTATAATAAACAACGATGTCAGGGCTAGTAAAACGCTGACACCACCCATAGCTAGAAAGAAACGTCGTGCACTCCCTGCAGTCACAATCCCGTTTTTGACTCATACCAGTGTGTGAGGCTCGCGAATCAATGTTGTACACAAAGCTACGCTGTATTAAAGCCGTGTTTTGATCATCAACCACAAGACTCTACTTTTCAACAAAAGCCTTGATCACTGCATCTCAGCATGCCAGACAGGCAATTCATGCCATGCGACTGATATTTTTCGATATATAACCTCTGAGCTCGTGCGTCTCAGAGAAGAGCGTTAAGCAATATAATAAATTCTTCACCGCCAAACAGATATATATTTAATGGAAAACAATCAACACAGAAAAAAATCCAATGTCAGACACACAATCCATTTATAAGTCCGTTCTGGGTCTGAACGAAACCGGAGGCACCTTATTATTCCCCACATGTCCAATACAGGGGAGAGGTCCTCGCATATCCATCGATCTCCAAGTACGTCTGGACGATCACCACTTATTACCTCGGCTTGGGTGTACAGCCCAATCAAGACATCAGTAATCATCCAAACGATATAAAGACCTCCGGTCTTCAACCACCGTCTTCATCGTCGAATCAGTTATTTAGAATGGGAGTAAACCCAGCCTTTCCAAATAACTCACATATAAAATAAACAAGTTCTATAAAAACACAGCATACGCCTCATTCCAATTCTGAATATTCTTTTACTCAAATATTCACATTCTTTGGGAAAGGTTCCCATTAATTTTATCAAGATAAATTCCTTAAAATTTATTCGTTAATCTTCCTTTGGATTTCAATTCGAACCATATCCTGTTTTTAATTGGGTTAAAGAACCAATGTCACTTAAAATATGGTTCACGATAAACCCAAAATCCCATTCCATTCCATCGGCCTCTAACCATAAATTAGCAAGTGAACAATTCCCTAAGTATTAACCGCGAAGGCCGAAACCAACATCAGATCAATACCCAAGAAACCATTCAACTTAACTAATCTCTTGTTAGTTTCTAATTCTCTTAACTCTATTGTTAATCGAACCAGTGTTATTTAAAACACCGTTCACGATAAACCCAAAGACCAATTTCAATTCCAATTAAATATATTAAATTGGAAAACTTTACTTTGGAAAATTCCCGTTAAATCCCAATAAAAAGATTTATAAATTCCAAATCTAATTTCACTGTAAATCGGGTTAAAGAACGAATGTCGTTAAAAACACAGTTCACAACAAACCCAAAATCCAATCGGTCTTTAACTGTAAATTAGTAAGGGAACAATTCCCTAAACATTAATCCCAAAGGCCGAAACCAACATTAGATCAATACCCAGGAAACCATTCAAGTTAACTAACCTCCAGTCAGTTTCTAATTTTCTTAACTACATTCGGTTCAAGAATAGTATTATTAAAGATACCATACACGACAAACCCAAAATCCAATTTGGTATTAAATATAAGGCTCTGAATAGAAAATATATCGGCATATATTCAATATCAAATTCTGAAATCAATAAATATCTTATTGGAATAACGATATATATATATATCTTCCAAATTCCTCCACAATATCCGTATAATCACGAAATCCAACATCGAAATATTCTGAGGATAATTTCGATTCAAATCCATTCCAATTTATATATTGGATATCTTGGTTATTTTTAAAACCATTTCAAGCCCAATTTATTTATTTTAAAAATATTGGATTTATTATTCTATTTCAAAACTAGTTCATTTCAATAAAAATATATTTTTATCTTTTCAAATATGGAATTTTTCATCCAAATTCTTTCCAAATCATCTATTATGATATTACACAAATTATCGATATTTTTAATAATTTTATCAAACCCCGTACAGTCGATTTCCATAAATGGCCATCGAACTGCACTTACGGCAACCTTTTCCAAATTTGATTTGGACATGATTCCAAATCCAACCGTTAGATTTCAAATCTTTAATATTCTTTGGAAAGATCTTTTCGATACGAGCCCAAGGTTCCGGTTTTAGGAGAATCTGACGGTCAGATCTCCCGTAATGTCCGTTCGAAGTCTATGGCCGAAATTCGCGAACTACCGCAGCGCGGCGCATTCTATTCAGGCCATTATATATATATAATATATATATATATATATATATATATATATACATATTTCGTCGATTTCCTTTCAAAACGTATTTTATAAATCGTTTTAAGTTCGTTTTCAAAATAGTTTCAACTTCATATTCAATTCCAAATCAAAATTGAATTTTCCATTATAAATTCGTTTTAAATTCATTTCAGATTGTTTCTAATTCAATTTCAATTCGTTTTGAATTCATTTCAAATTGATTTTAATTCAATTTCAGTTCGTTTTAAGTCCATTTCAAATTGATTGCAATTCAATTTTAGTTCATTTTGAATTCATTTCAAATCGATTTCAATTCAATTTCAGTTCATTTTGAATTCATTTCAAATTGATTTCAATTCAGTTTCAGTTCATTTTGAATTCATTTCAAATTGATTTCAATTCAATTTCAATTCCAATCAAAATTAAATATTCTATATCATTTCAATATTTTCGAAACATCATATTTTGAAATCACTTTTCGATATTCATTATAAAATGAATAAAATCGATTCAAATTCTCATTCGTGTTAAAATGGCGTTTAACTACTTAACACGGTTTCACATTCCAATATTCATCGAATATCATTTTTAAAATATTCTTTAATTCTGAACTGGAATCAGACTGAATCAATTACTATATAATTTCAGTTATATGGATTTCATCCAATACATGTATACAACAATGACGATAAACAATCAGCCATCATCCAAAGTGCATTCTACACTGTATAAGCATTAAATATAAATATTTAATGCTTATATAGCCTATCAATCAATCGATCGACATACAGTTAATTATCGGGACTAGTGTATGTCATATATCAACCCAATACCCGTATGGGGTTTCTATCAACAAATATTCAATTTTATTTGTGCAGTTGGGCGATGTGTAAAATATATCGTTCCAATCCATATCAGTCAAATGAGTGTACATAAAAAAATCGTCCGATTTGTTTATAAATATCTATTCTATTCACATACACATTAAACATTACATTTATAACTATAAAATATTTTTAGCTATAAAATATTTTATATCATTCCACATCACACAATCAATTTTTACCACATAAACAAAAAAGCATACAAGCCGTCCATGGTCTGTGGACGACGGGTGTTAGGTGCTGCTAAGCACCGTCTGCATCTTAGTATATATTTTAACTATAAAATAAAATAAAAATGAGAAGTTCTCACCTTTGGGATCCACTCCACCAGTTTTACTTCTAAATTTCTGAACCAGTTGGATTTGTTTGAAATTCCAATGTAGTCCTTACCACGTTGTTCCTTATAAAAATTATATTTCAATTTCAAATCCATATGTGTAAAAATCACATTCTTAACACAATGTTTACATTATAAAAAACATATCTTTATATCGTTATACATATCATAAAAACTGAATTTTTATTTCTCTACAACATATATAAAAATCATATTTTTATATTCTGTATGTTATAAAAATCATATTTTTATAATCTCTACTATATAAAAATCATATTTTTTATAATCTCTACATGTATAAAGATTTCACCTTTATATTCATAAAAATCTCGTCTTTATATTTTACAATGCCACTTCATATATAAAAATCCAATTTTTACATTGCTATACATATAATAAAAATCACATTTTTATTATATCGCTACATGTATAAAGATCACATCTTTGCTCTAATGTTATATATATACAAAGATCCAATTTTTATTTCATACCCATATACATGAAAACCATTTCTTTCTATTGCTAATGAATAAATAAAAATCATTATTTTATATTGGTAATGAATAAATAAAAATCATTACTTTATATTGCAACTCTATACATAAAAAAAATTGTATTTTTATCTAGGTAAAAATCATGTTTTTATTGCATTACATTACATATAAAAATCGTGTCTTTATTCATAAACAAAAATCCTATTTTATAAACACATATATGAATAAAGAGTATAAATAAAAACTTATAATACGAATTGGTAGGAGGGGGTTCACCAGTGGCTCGAGGTGATGGGGGTTTCGACTGCGGTGGCGCGCCGGAGGAGATTGATTTGCGGATTGGGGGTGCGGCGGGTTTTTGTTCGAAGAAGAGAAGAGAGAGAGAGGAAGAAGGGGGACCAAGGCAAGAAGGAAAGAGGGGCGGAGGTCCAAGGGGGTTTGCTGGTCATCTGAGGGGAGGCGGAGGACATGGCGGAGGCGACGTTATGGAGCGCAGGGGGGCCGCGACGGAAAGTCCGTTGTTCCTCTTCTTTTTTTTCTACATTTTCGATTTAAACGAGAAATGGGGGATTGACTTTGAATGGGGGGTAGATGAATATAATATATATATATATATATATATTATTTTTAAATTTCAAAAAGCAACATTTTATTTTGAACTTGAAATCGAACCCAACGATTGTCGTCTATAACAACCCGGAATTTTAGGGCCAATTTAAAATTTTTATTTTTAGAAATTTTAATAGATTTTTAATATTTTAAATAATTTATTTTAAATAATAACGACTAAAAATTTATTTAAAACGAGTAGATTTAATTTAGTTATAAAAGGAGTTTAAAACAGCGCTATAGCTTGGAAATTTGAATTTGAACTTTGACTGAATAGGTAGATTAAGCAACTGCATGTTGTTTGATGCATTATAGATTCAACTTTCGGAAATCAATGTACAAAAATATACACTCATTAATTGGGTGCTATTGGAAACATTTTGATTATGTAAAGATGGAATGTAAAATTTTAGATTGTAATTTTTTTTTCTTCGATTTGGTTTTCTATAAAAAGTTATTTACAAATCTTAAACCATAAGGATATTCCAAGATTGTTGTGTCAAACTATATATTTAATTTGTGTCTCTAAAGACACTCTCATTTCTTAAGAGTGAAGATAATCGTTTGGATGAAAAAAGAGCATGCACCCTATTCTTTTTATAAAAATATCTTGAACACATAATTGAAGGTTCCTTTTGGAAGCACAAATAATAGGCAATCAATTTCTTGGTTGTTTCCTAACCAATCCTTAATTGTGGGGGAAAGAAGTACAAATTAGCTATGCCTGTGATTCAATTTCTTAACTTACATGCATGTAGGAATAATTTTAAATTGTAATCAAGCATAAAAATGGAATGCATTCATTGCTTTAATAAAATTAAAATAAAAAAATCCAGTATCGTCTTTATAACATCACATAAAACCATAAACTTCACCACTTATCTCATATTGTTTGAGTTAAAATTAATATGTGCTAATTTAAATGATTGAGGTATATTCAAGATGAGGAAACTGTAGGTGCAAAGTGCAAATGCCAACAATGCATTTATAAATAAATATATCTACTTTAATAGTCATATACATATGTGAATAGATATTGTAATTAATAGGAAATAGAGAATTGTAATTGTAGATTAAAGATCAATAAATGAGAATTGAATCCTTAAAAAGTTACAATTCAATGCAAATAATGTGTGTAATGAAAAAGTAGATTTGAATTTGAAATTTTTAATGAATAAGGACAAATGGAATTTTGTAAATGAATTATTTACAAATTGCAAATCAGTGACTTATTATTAAAGGCCATAATATATGCTCATTAATTACTGTTTATAAATGTGCCATTATAGCATGTAATCAAAGGGAATTTAAGGAATCAGAAATAGGAAATAAATCTCTACCTAAACTAATTCATTTCCTTTGTAACATACAACATATGGATAAATGGGCACATTTTTGCATTCTTTACTTCCCATTTACAAAATGCATGCATAAACTCATTTGTGCACATTAATTGTTCACACTTATGTTTCTAAGTCATGCATCATTTCTATTTCTTTCATTTAAATATATGTAAATATTTACAAAAAGAAAAAGGTATATATTAATATGCCATTTATGCCACTTTTGTCCATTCACTTCCATACCTTTCGTATTACCTGCTGTTTATTCTACCATTCTTAATTCATTTTTCCCAAACCCCTACATCTTTTTCCCTTCCTTTCTATGCATTCATTCCTCCATTTTCCTTCTTCTCTTTCTACTCTTTCCTGAAGTTTATTAGTCTCTTCTAAAAATAAAAAAATAAAAAAAAATAAACAAACATTCCAAACCGCAACCTGTCTTCTACAAATTTTACATCTTCTTCCTCTTCCCCTTAAATTTTTTCCATCCTCATTCTCAAAAGGAAAAGTAAAGGATCTTCAATTTCAAATTCGCTGCTGAAGATTGGCCGCGTTCTATCTCGTTTTCCAGCACCGAATGGTGTGCGAGCTGGGGGTCCTTCTGGGAGATGGATGGCGGCTCGATGATGGTCAGTGTGGTGGTCTCGGATCGAGGTCGGATGCCTCGTATGGCGTGCGCAAGTGAGGAGTTGGCGGTCGATATCGGGTTTCAGTGTACTTGCAATTCAACGAAGAAGGGAGAAGACTTACATGACTTAATTAAGGTTTAAGTGGCCAAATTAATTTAGTTAATCACTTTTTAAAATGTCCAAAGGTTAAAACCGTTATATCTCATTCAAATCTGATCAGAAATTGGCGAGACTGAATCCGTTAGAACCATATTGACAAGATCTACACAACGAAATAGACCAGATCTGAAATGGAGCGTTCTACAATTTTTGAAAAATTCAAACCCATCAGTGAGATTTCTACTTTTAAAAATTTATAAAAATTTAATTATTTATTTGCTGATTAGATTTGTGGTGTTGTGATAGAAATTTCTTGTTTGTTGTTGGTGTTGATTGCGACGTTCATATTGATAGATCCATTAGTATTGATTCGTTTTTATAATAAAAATATCGTCTTTATTTGATGCATGAAAATGAAACATATTTTAAGCATCATTATAGTTTCAACTAAAAGACGAGGTTCTAAATGACATTTTTATTGTCATAAAAGATTGAAATAAAAAGTTATCAAAACAAAAAGTTCATTTTTGTTGTATAAAAGGTTATCAAAATAAAAAGACCATTTTCATTATATGAAATGTAAACATCATAGAATTATCATTTGTATGGAATGTTAACATAATTCCATCGTCATCTAGTTGAAATAAAAAGTGACATAATTTCATCGTCATTTAGTTGAAATAAAAAGTGACACAATTTCATCGTCATTTAGTTGAAATAAAAAGAGACATAATTTCATCGTCATTTAGTTAAAATAAAAAGAGACATAATTTCATCGTCATTTAGTCGAAATAAAAAGAGACATAATTTCATCGTCATTTTTACTTGTCAAATTTTACATTGAATTTGTAAACAATAAGAAAATAACCTTTCTTATTTGTTATGGGATGCATAGAAAAATGTTTACATATAAAACACCCTTTTATTTGAAATTAGAATAAAGAGTACATTTTTGGCTAGAAAATGAATATTAAGATAAAAAGTACATTTCTGTTAGGAAACGTAAATGAAAATAAAAAGGACATTCTTGTCATTTAAAAAGAATGAAAAAAAAAACATTTTTATCATTTAGTAAGGATTTAACAAAAATACACATTTTTGTTATTAAATAAGGATTTTACAAAAATCACATTTTTGTTTGAAAATGTTCATTAGAATAAAATATCACATTTTTGTAGAAAATGATTACATAGATAAAAAATCACATTTTTGTCTGAAAATGTTCATTAGAATAAAATATCACATTTTTGTAGAAAATGTTTACATAGACAAAAAATCACATTTTTGTCTGAAAATGTTCATTAGAATAAAATATCACATTTTTGTAGAAAATGTTCGATATGACAAAAAATCACAATTTTGTCTGAAAATGTTCATTAGAATAAAATATAACATTTTCGTAGAAAATGTTCGATAGGATTAAAATCTCATTTTTAGTGTAAAATGTACATTAGAATAAAATATCATTTTTAGTGAAAAATGTCACATTTGAATGAAATTAACACTTTGTTATAAAATGTTACACTAGACATAAGAATAACATTTTTGTCATAATTTGATTAGTGAATAAGAATAACATTTTTGTCATAATTCGATTAGTGAATAAGAATAACATTTTTGTCATAATTTGATTAGTGAATAAGAATAACATTTTTGTCATAATTTGATTAGTGAATAAGAATAACATTTTTTGTTATAATTTGATTAGTGAATAAGAATAACATTTTTTGTCATAATTTGATTAGTGAATAAGAATAATATTTTTGTCATAATTTGATTAGTGAATAAGAATAACATTTTTGCCAAAACTTGATTAGCGAATAAAAGATGAACATTTGTATATATTGAAAAGGATTAAACAAAAATAAACATATTTTGTTGCATTAAAAAGAGTTAAACAAAACTATCATATTTCGTTACATTGAAAAGATTAGACAAAATTATCGTATTTTGTTACATTGAAAAGAATTTGACAAAATTATCATATTTTGTACATTAAAAGGAATTAGAAAAAAATTACAATTTTTTTCACTTTACAAGAATTAGAATATAAGAGACATTTTTGTCACTTTAAAAAGAATAAAGTAAAATGTAACACCCCACCTCCGCCAGGGTGACTCTTGCGAGCACTCTGACTTTGGAGGGGCGTTTGAATCAGGTAAACATGCATAATGATATATCAAGGCAGAACAAGAACATATGTATGTATGTAAACAGAGTAAATAACATAGATAAAACAGCGGAAGATTTCAAACCATTTCAAAACAAGTCTGGTACAACATAATGTCAATTTTCCAAATACACAAGTCTAGATAAAAACAACATTACTGAAAAACTGAAATACATAAGTACTATCCCCAAAATAAGTGATAACCATAGCTAGCTTCATGTCAAGACCGTACATGAGCTAAAATCCCACAAGCAAGCAATCCGAAATCCAAGCTAAGCTCCAATATTCCCACCTTGAGAACCTGGGGGGGGGGGACAGAAGAAAAGAGGCGAAAGAAAACAGGTCAGTCAAAAAGATTGAGTAAGCCCTACTACAATCAATGTAAACTAATAAAGTTAACTGGCATGAGAAGCAGGGATGAACATAAGGATAACAACATACTAGCATGATGATTAACTAACAAGGTAGATAAAGGTGTCATCGCATAATCAGGATTAAGGTTTTGCACCGCCGGTGTACTAGTAAACTAACATGACTTGAATAAACAAGTATTGATCCCTTGGCCCAAGCTTTGGCCCAATAACATGAAATGACCCTAATACAAGGTCTAACCAAACGGTCTAGTCGATCGGCTCCCTATAAGCCTAACTCGTCACGTGTTGGTGTCAATACGACCCAAACATAATTGTAGTCGAACTGTGCCGGGTCCACCCTTCGGGTGTATCAAGCCCTAGGGTGCCAACCCCTGGACACCATAAACATGAGTGCACAGTCTCGATCTACTGGTACCCATGGGTGACTTCTCCAAATACGGACTACGTGCACGACCCTAGTCCGTCCGGAACTACATCGGCGTACCACCCGGCCGTCGTTTATTGGTCGCTTACCCCCAGCCTAGTAATTCGTGCCCCACACCCTAACCTAGACCCTAGGGCCATGATGATACAAACTTGGGATTACTGCTGGAGTGGACCCCCATTGCTAGGATTTTCTAGTGGGTTAAGTACAGTTTAACCCTCTTGCTAATCATGGATTAACTTGGTTAAGTGTAACGATGAGTTCACGACTTAACCCTGATTAATCTACCAAGCCCAAATTGGTTAAGTATTAAGTGGACCATGACTTAACCCTAATCACGAGGCATTAGTTAATTCACTGCGCCTTAACCTCTCACATTAGACCTTGTTGTGGTTACTAGTTAAGCCGGTCGGTTCCGGGTAGCTTTACACCACAACTTGGTCTAACCTCGGGTTCAAGGTACAACATGGCCAACTTCTCACATTGGGTCCTATTGTTTGTAGCAACTAGTTAAGCCGGTCGGTTCCGGGTAGGTTTACGCTACAAACTCAACCCAACCTCAAGTTGATCACACTTATCTTTTCTAAGTGTCATGTCCATCATGTTCCCAAAACATGTTACAAGTTTTCAAGCATTTGGGTAGACCTAACTTAATAGGTAAATTCCCAAACTTATGTTTTTATGTCTTTTAAGTTTACCCAACCCCAAACGCAATCCCATCGCTTACATATCGCCATAGCGCATAAAGGATAGAAAGAGGGAACTTGGCATAATCACGACATAAAGGTGTTGAAGCCACAAGTTCAACATGGTTGCATATGAAATGGACATATGTTCATATACTTGCATATTACATTTTTAGGCCTTAAAAGCATGCATAAAACCAAACTTGGCATATTGGTGATACATGGTGCTAAATGATATGTAGAAATGGCCATAAGTTCGCATCTAGCCTCACATGCAAGTTATCATAAGAGATATGATAACTTACATGTTGCCAAAATGCAACTTTTGGCATAAAGCTTGAAGCTTTATGTTCATAAACCCAAGATAAGCTTGCATAACATGATAGCATGACCAAAATGTTCAACCCAAACTTGCATAACATAACTTGCATATCATATGACAAACTTGCATATCAAACTTGCATAACATAACACGATAAACTTGCATATCATAACATGGCATACTTGCATAACATAACATGATGAACTTGCATATCATAACATGGCATACTTGCATATAAACTTGTAGCATAGCAAACTTGCATATAAACTTGCATATCACAACATGATAAACTTGCATTTCATAGCATAGTAAACTTGCATTTCACAACATGATAAACTTGCATTTCATAGCATAGTAAACTTGCATATAAACTTGCATTTCACAACATGATAAACTTGCATTTCATAGCATAGTAAACTTGCATTTCACAACATGATAAACTTGCATTTCATAGCATAGTAAACTTGCATATAAACTTGCATATCATACATTTAACTTTAGAGTTTAAGTATGAAAGTAGAATAGGGCTTACAATACTTATGAAGGCACAAAAGATATGACAAAGCCCTTATGCAATCAAATAGACCCAAAATCCCAGCTCTAACATAAAAACCCTTGAGCCAAAATGATCAAAACTCTTTCTTTATGATGCAAATATAGAAACTTGACTTGAATGCAAGCTAATGATGCTCATACAAGTTTGAAAACACTTGTATGCATGGAAAATCACTTAGAAATTTATTTGGGAATTTTATGAAGAGAGTGGAGGCCATGAGAGGATTGATTTTGCCATAGTTTAGTTACTAGAATGAATAATGATGATTTAGGGTTAGGTTAGGGCCTTATTTATAGAGATTAGGACTAGTTTCAACCCTAGGATTAAACCCTAGTTCCAATCTTAGCCCTCAAAACCGAATCTGGCCCCCAAGCTCAACACAATCTCTAAATGGTGCACCAGGCTAAACAACCCGGCTGGACCAAGTCAACAGCCAAGTCGACAGGGCTGTCGACTTGGGTCCAACCAAGTCGACTCCCAAGTCGACAGGGCTGTCGACTTGGGTGCTATGGCGGGAACTTTCCCGCCTAGCCCAATCTGACCTAATTTTTCAAATTCAAACTTGAATTTGAAATCTGTTTTTACTTTGAATTTTTCTGAAAACTTCGTTGGGCCTTAACCGGGTCATACGGACACCGATTTTCGAAAACTCGGACTCTATTTCGCGTATTTTTCTGAGACTAATGCAATGGCATAGCCCGTTTCCCTTGATTCAGATTTTAGAATTAAATTCTGTCTCGATTTACATTATTACAGGTTATTGAAAATACGGGTTGTTACATTCTCCCCTCCTTAAAGGATTTCGTCCCCGAAATCTTCAAGTTAGGAAGAACGTATCCTACCATCCAACATCCATCTACTCAAATCATCATCCATGAGCAATCATTGTCCTTACAAGATTCTAAATGTTGTATGAACATATGCAAAGGTGTGTGTATATGTACTTATCTAATGCAAATATCATCAATGCAAATTATGTTAGTGAAATGAATCCATATGTATGCAATTCCTAACATAATGTATAACATCTATATGTGTGCACATAACATACATCCATATGCAACATCCATGTGATAACACAAAAATTTTCATCCATGAATAAGCATAAACACTCATGCATATGCAATATGAGGAGTGTGTGAGCCGATCTAGTGCCTAACGTGTATAATGCATCCACGAGTAACCACTTGCAAACACTTGCAACCACTTGCAACCATCAAGCATAACATGTTTCAAACACATGCTTCATCCAAAGGGTTTCTACCTAAGGTTCTCATGACAAGATTAACACGATGTACTAGATAATCAAGACAAACATGGATAGCAAAAGATATGCTACAAAGAGATCGGGAAGATAAGCAGGATATACCCCTTTCGGATTACAAGAAATCCCTTCCTAACCCAATCCATATTCTATAAAAGCCCAAAAGGTTTAGTCAACCTAACGGACCCCTTCAAACCCTGACATGTATTACTAGCCAATAAGTCATACCTCCCGACAGAAATAGGACCGAGAATGGGACCGAGAGTATATACGTAAAAAGATAACATGCGAGCAAGTTCCACAGGAAAACAAGGATCAAGGATATACTCTTAGAAAGAGATATGATGCGCGTATCTAGCCTTCAATCTTCTAAGTCACGTTTCCTTGAGCTTAACTCCACTGTGCTTTGACCGCCTTTTACCTCATGATTTCTTAGCTTCTTAACTCTTATTTCCAAATATGAGTTGGAACCCATTTCATTGTCGTCTCTCGTCTTCCTTTTTCACTTACTCTTCTAACATTCTTGGCTTAAACATAACTATGACCTCATGGTTTCATGCAAGCTCTCCAAAATTCACTAGTGAATCCTGGATCTCGTTTACTTACTATAAAGTATTCCACGCAGCAGAACTTTTCTTAAAAATACCAATCCACGTTGCCAATTGCTCTTACCAACGTGATTTTCTATAACCCATGCTTGAACAAAAGGAACCATCCGCCTACGAATGATAGGCCGAACTTAGATTCAGTCGTTTGCCCATGACTTCCCGTAGACTATCCCAAAACTGGCTAGTGAAGATTAAGTCATGGTTACTAACTATACTTTAGGGAACCTCGTGCAACCGCTTTATTTCTTGAAAGTAAACTGTCGCTAGCTATGACGCAGACCTTTCGCTCTTTACCGGAGTGAAATGAGCACTTTTCGTGAGTCTACCTACTATGACCCACATGCCCGTATTCTCTTTCCTTGACCTAGGCAGTCCATCCACGAAATCCTTCGTGATGCTTTACTACTTCCATTGCGGGGACCTCCAATGGATATAATAGCCCACCGGACTTCTATGACTCGGCCTTAATCTGTTGGCACAACATGCACCTTGGGACAAACCCGGCCACCTCCTCGGGTGATGTGCATCTCCAAGAACCTTCTTTCTCTCATCGCGTCTTAGCCATCCCTTGTCGTCTATAGCGAGGTGACTTACCATCTCGCCTCGAATCAACTTGTCCATGATTTCGACTAACTGCGGGTCTTCTTTCTGTGAAGTCTCTACTTGATCCAGAAGGGTAGGTCTAAGCTCAAGGGACACTAACTAATTAAACTGAGAGAACTTCTTACTTCAGTTGCATTCCTTGGAGTCTTCCAATCCTGAACTGCAACTACCTTAGCAGGATCCACCGCTAAGCCTTGCTTAGAAACTATGTGCCCAAGAAATCTAACTTCTTTTCTCCAAAATGACATTTGGAGGACTTGGCTTTCAACTGATGCGCTCTAAGCGAATCCATCACCTCCTGGAGATGTCTTGCGTGCTCTTCCTCATCCTTTGAGAAGATCAGAATATCATCTACGAAGACTACCACAAACTCGTTCAGGAACTCCCTAGACACCCTACTTATCAAGTCCACGAAGTAGGCGGGTGCATTAGTCAAACCGAATGGCATGACCAGCCATTCTAAGAATCCATACGGAGTTATGAACGCAGTCTTGTCTATACTATCTTCAGCTAATCTGAGCTGATGGAATCCAGTAGCAAGATCAAGAGAAAACAGATGTTCCTACAAGCTGATCAAACAAATCATCGATCCTTGGCAATGGTTGTCTATTCTCTTCGTTTAACCCACGATAATCAACACAAAGTCGAAGAGAACCATCTGCCTTGGTAGTAAATACTACAGGCGCTCCCCATTCAGATATACTTCATCTAATGAAGTTCTTCTCAAGCAACCCTTGACTTGCTTTCTTAACTCTCATCTTGCGGGGCCATGTGCCTTACCGGCCACGAAACTTTCTTGGCATTATCAACCAGATAAATGCGGAAATCTATCTCTCGTTTTAGGGGTAACCCCCTTCACTTCACGCAAGATATCAGGATATTCTCGGACCACCCTCACCGATTACAAACTGTAACGACCCAGAAAATCTGGACCAATTTAAAAATTTTAAATTGGCTAAAATAATGGATTTTAAATATTTAAAATAAATATTTTAAATAATGGCAATGAAAACTGAGTTTGAATCGACATTTGAAAACCAATATAATTAATTATAATTATATATAGAATTGAAAATGGCGCGGTAGTTCGATAATTCGATTTCAAACTTCAATTGAATATATCGGGTGCAAAACAATCCAGATTTTAGTGAAACCAAAAACATTAGGATCTAATTGGTAATATCTTTCTAACGAATCTGACCAATCAAAATTTGATAGCGGGAATCAAAAGATATGTCCAGTTGAAAATTCTGAATAGTCGCTATGGAATTCAGGCCCTTAAAAATGGACATTTTGCAAACAACCTCGGAATTCGACGAAACCACTTTTGTTGGGTCCGGGATGTCAAACTATTGCTAGATTTCGAATTTCATAATTTTTCGAATCAATATGTGAGCGTGGCAAAGGAAAACGCGTTTGACCAGTTTTAGTTGATTTTAATCGACTGGAAATTGGCCATTTTTCAAACAGTCTCAGAATTCGACGAAACTAGTTTTGTTAGGACCGTATCGTCAATACGAAACTAGAAAATATTTTTCTGGAATTTTTCTAGTTAATATGTGACCCCGGTAATTTGAAATATACGTTTAAAATTCAATATAAGGATTTAAATGTAAATTCAACGGAAACTGATTGTAACGATCAAATCAGCTTACGATATATATCCCATTGTGTTCAGAATGGGGGTAAAACGCTATGGACGACAGGCGGTAGGCCTCGTTTCGAGGTCGTATGTAAAAGTCAACCTTTTTGCAAAATTAAATAATTAAATAATTAAATAAAATAAAATAAAAAAATATTCCCTCCTTTTCTTCTGCTTGCCCCCCCCCCCGATTCATTATTCAGAAACGAACGAAATAAAAAAAAAAGAGAAAACCTAATCAAATCGCCGCCCCCCCCCCCTCGAGACATCGCCGACGAAGACCCCGAAGCCGCCGCCCTCATCTCGAAGCTGCCGCACCTCCCTGAGCAACCGCGCCCCCCTCGAAACCCTCGAACACCCCCCCAGGCGAATCAAATCAAGCCGCCGCACCTCCCTGAACCACCGAGCACCGCCACCCTCGAAGCCTGACGCCGACGCTCCTTCTTCTTCCCTCCACTTCGCATCCTGTGGTGAGCAATTTTATTTTATTTTTATTTTCGAATTTAAAAACTGTTTTTTTTAAAGCTGCATAAAGCTGATTGTTTAAGAATTAAAAACTGATTTTTTAAGGTTTCAAAAACTGATTTTTTTTAGATATTAAAAAACTGTTTTTTAAAGAGCAAAAACTGATTTGAAAAAAAGAATTTTAAAAACAGAATTTTTAAAGATATATAAACTGAATTTTTAAAGATATAAAAAACTGATTTTCGAAAGAGTTTAAAACTGATTTTATTTTAAACTTTAAATAGAAAAAGGTTTGAATTTTAAAAGAAAAAAGATTTAAACTTTAAATAGAAAAAGATTAGAACTTTAGAAAAAAATAAAGATCAGATTTTTAGAATAGAAAAGATCCTATTTTTAAAATGGAAAAGACGGAATTTTTATTAAGTAAAAGAAGTAAAATATGAAAATTTATATTTTTAAAGCAATAAAAATATAATTTTTACATCATAGGAATATTAAAAAATATGATCTTTATATATTTAATAGCGAAGTCAAAATGCAATCTTTATATATTGAATGACATAGTAAAAATTCGATTTTTACATATGTAGAGAATACGGGCAACGAAGCGACGAAAGGCGAGATTGGCGAAGATTTCTGAAAAGGAAGAGTCGTAGTATTGGATAGCTATTGGTGAGATTTCTGATTAAAAAAATATTTATATATGTGTTGAGATAAAAGTGAATAGCTATATATAAATATATATATATATATATATATATATATATATATACACGCCCCTCGTCCACAAACCATGGACGATATTTATTGATTGAAATTGTTGTGAAAATTGATTGATAGCGAATGATTGTTTAGGATTGTTTATGATTGATATTGGTTGATTGTGGTTGAAAAATACCCATTTGTGGTTGAGAAATATTTGGTTGAAACCACATAGGATTAGTTTGTGGAAATGAAATAAATATATACATGCCGCCTGCGTGCGAACTAGATGCATGATCCCCATTGTCAAAAACCGCGAGGTTTTAAGGTAGAGCGAGGAGCCGTACTAGGGACGGTCCCGGTTTAACTACCCTGCCATTATGCTGCCGAAATTTTGAATAATATTTGTGTGTTTGAATTATTCTCATATGCTTAAACTATATTTATTCATTGTATAGAAAACATTCATGTGTTGAATTGATATTCATTCGTTGTTTAGAAATTCATGTGTTGAATGGTATTCATATTTTGAAATAAATTGTTCGATAAAAAAAATCACATTTTTATCTATATATAAAAACCATAGAAAACATTCATGTGTTGAATTGATATTCATTCGTTGTTTAGAAATTCATGTGTTGAATGGTATTCATATTTTGAAATAAATTGTTCGATAAAAAAAAATCACATTTTTATCTATATATAAAAACCATAGAAAACATTCATGTGTAGAATTGATATTCATTCGTTGTTTAGAAATTCATGTGTTGAATTGTATTCATATTTTGAAATAATTGTTTGATGATAAAAATCACATTTTTATCTATATATAAAAACCATAGAAAACATTCATGTGTTGAATTGATATTCATTCGTTGTTTAGAAATTCATGTGTTGAATGGTATTCATATTTTGAAATAAATTGTTTGATAATAAAAATCGCCTTTTATCGACTATATGAACTATGTAAAATAATCTCGTTTTAAAAAGAAATTATTTTATGATAAAAATCCTATTTTGTCACCTATATGAACTATATAGAAAAATAGTGTTTTGAAATGAATTGTTTTACAATAAAAATCACATTTTTATTGTATGCATAAATCGTTGAAATGTGAATTGTTAAAAATAGCCACTTGTTCAAAATAAACATATATGAGTTGAAATATTCATTAATTAGCTAATGAAATGATTTGCACCTATGTATGTAACATTAGAATAAATGGTGTCTTTAAACCAAACAGAAATCAAATATGAAGTCGAATAGAAAATGATAAATGATAAGAACTGTGTATATATGTACATATATATTCATTGAACAGGTTATAGCAAAGGGGCTAGAGAAGAGGAATAAAATTTTGTGCCCGACAAATAGGTACACATTTACTGCTTTGTTTGGGTGATGATTTTATGAGCCTGTTGGCTAGCCGCTTGGCTTTTTCTTTTTCTTTTTGAGATTAGAAGGACCGGGAACGCTATTTGCGATTTCCCGATGCTCCCGGTGCAGGGGAGGTTATGGCGAAATTTTCCAAAATTTTAAGGTGTTAGAAAAATATTTGAAGTGAAAACGATATGGAAATCATTGAATGAACTATATTTATATAAATATATAAATATAAATAAAATTAAAACGAAACGAAGCCGTGCAGTTCGTATTTTGAAACCGTGATTTCAAACGACTAGTGCGGGAAATCCGACCATTGGATTTTCCCGAAACCTCAACCGTCGGGTTCGCCTTGGAAATATCTTTCCAACGGCACCAACCTTGTAAAAATCCAACGGTTGGATTGTCTGGAATGTTTAATTCAAATCTGAAGAAAAACAGCGCCAGAAGCGATTATATTTATATAAATATAAATATAATTATATATTTAATCGAATAACGACGCTGCAGTTCGTATTTTGAAATCGAAAATTCAAACGATTGTACCGGGAGATCCGACCGTCGGATTTTCCCGAAACTGGAACCGTTGGATTCGTTTTGAAAAGACCTTTCTAATGATGTAAATTTTGTGAAGATCCAACGGTTAGATTTTCAGATATGTGTAAATCAAATTTGAAGAAAAACAGCGCCACGACCACGTTATGGCCCGAAACGTCGTTTTGAATATATTAACTATTTTAAAATAAATAAAAATAGCGATAAATAGTTATAAAATATCATAGGCGATATGGAATGGAAATAAACTGAAATTTGCTTGATTTGTGTGGCTTTTGATGGTTGAATGTGTTTGGTGTGAAAATTACATTAAAGAACAATATTGGTGTTGTCGAATAATTTAACCATTGAAATAAATTGATTTGAAATTCTAAATATACGTGAATTATTTGAGAAGGCCGAGTTAATTCTCATTTCAAATAATTGACCAACGATTGAAAGTCGAAGATGAAGACGATGGTCGAAGACCGGAGATCTTCACCTCGTTTGGATGGTAACCGAGGTCATGATTGGGAGGCATCCCGAAATATGGATAATGAGTGGTGATCGTCCAGACGTACGTGGTGATCGATGGGTTTGCGAGGTATTTAGTGCCTCCGGTTTCGTTCAGACCCAGAACGGACTTGTAAATGGACTGTGTGTCCGACATTGGATTTTATTCTATGTTGATTGATCTCTGTTAAATATACATCTGTTTGGCGGCGGAGAATTTATTCTTTTGCTTAATGCCCTTCTCTGAGACGTACGAGCTCAGAGGTTGTATATCGATGGACATCAATCGCATGGCGTGAATTGCCTGTGTGGCATGCTAAGATGCAGTGATCAGGGCTTCTGTTGAAAAGAAAAGTCTTGTGGTGATGATCAAAGCACCGCCTGTGTGGCGTAGCTTTGTGTATAACGTGAATTCGCGAACCTCACACCCCGGTATGAACCTAAAACGGGAGGAAGGACCTCAGGGAGGGCATGCGTTTCTTTCTAGCTAGGGTGGTGTCAGTGACCTACCAGCCCTGACATTTATATACTTTTCACCTATGTGGTTGTTGCTGTTGCGAGGCGCCTCGGTTTGATCGGACGATCCGGGTCCGATGGAGTCATTCGTTGGCTCGTTTGCGCCCCAAAGGGCGGGGAAACGTATTGCTCAGGCATTTTAATCCACATCGGTGGACCGGCCCTGTCGCTCCTAGGGTCACTCGAGCTCTGATCCTGAGACATGGTAGGCTAGATTGTCTCGAATTCGGTAAGGACTATCTTTTGCCTTGGTTCATGACGGAAATCCAATTTCCAAATACGTGACGATGCGGTTTCGATTGTATAGATATTTGGCGACATAGTGGCATGGGACGCTCATGTCGTCTATGATTGATAGTTATGATTTGAAATTGTTTTCAAAACATATAGACACTAGCAATAATATCAAATGCCTTTGTTTTATTCGTATCAAGCATATTTTGGCCATTATAAGGTAAAACTCTATCCTCCGGTTTGCGTTGCATTGTGTGATGGGAACTGAGTCTTATAATGGCTTCATTTTTATAAAAAAGCATAGCGATGTTTAAAAGAAAGATTTGTTTTAAGGCACTGGCAATCCAATGGAGTAAACCCGTTCCACGAAAGTGGCGTGGTCCTGTGATTAGCCAATTATATATGTGTTGAGTGGATTTCTCATACCAGTCCCATGACTGACTCGTAGTTTGTTTCACTTTCAAACTCGGGTGCCCCTTTTTCTACACGGGCAGCCTTGTATTCAGGTTTAGCTGGTTCTTTTTCTGGATAGCTGGAGCTGAAGATGGATTCTATCATTTATTCTTTTTATGCTGTTCAGCTCCTATTGTACATATTTTGTTTATTTCCGCTGTAGACATTTATATATAGCTGAACTCTATTTGTACTAAGTAAGATCCTGTATAATGTGTAACTCTGATGATTAATTTTATCCAGTATATTTTGTTGTTCATATCTGGTGTATTTATTTAATTCTGTTCTGCTATTGCATGTTTCTGTGTTATATTCCAAAGATAACCTTGTTTCCGTGAGAACGGGAATTTGGGTCGTCTCAACGTGGTATCGGAGCTTTGGTTAAGCTTAGTTCTGGAATATAACATGTGAACGAACTCGTCAGAAATAGAACCAGTAGTGTTCTAGGACGGGTAACTCTATACAGATAGGATCAATAATATCCTAGTATGAGTAAAGCAGAATGAAATTACACCTTGATAGAAACATTTACATTTGAAGTATGTGTTTCTATATTTTAAAATACCTTTTCTGTGACCTGACACTTGATCTGCCATTTGCAGAAGTACTAGAAAAATGAGTGTCAGAAGCAGAAGGAATGCAGAACCGGATATTGAGGCCCTATTAATCAAATATCGAAATATGGGTGGAATACCGTTCTCTGGTGAAGAATCTATTATGAAGACACAAGCTTGGATTCGTTCGGCTGAGAAAATCTTCAAAGCATTAAAGCTTAGAGATGACCAGAAAAGATTACTGGCCTCCTGGGCATTTAAAGACGAAGCTTTGTTCTGGTGGGATTCTGTTGTTAAGGATAATCCAGAAGGTGATATCACCTGGGATAGATTCAAAGTGATTTTCTTAGAAAGATTTACTCCTCCCGAAGCAACTGAGCGATTATGCGATGAATTTTCTTATCTAATACAAGGAGACATGACAATTCCCGAATATCATAAGAAATTCAATGAACTTTCTCACTTTGCTCCTCATCTAATTCAAGACCCAAAGAGGAAAAATCTGAGATTTATTCATGGCCTTCAAAGGAAATACCAGAATAATGTATTGGGGCATGTGAAGCTTCCTTTCTCAGAAATGATATACATGGCTTATCAGTACGAAGATCTCGACAGGAAAGGCATGTTGCGAGATGAAGCAGAAATCAGTTCTAGCAGCAAAAGAAAATTTGAAGCTGATAGCCCAGAGGCAAATATGCAGCCTGAGGTCAGCACGAAGGCTGAAGTCATGAAGAGGCCAAAGATCAATCAGAAAAAGGTAAAGCCAATCGTATGCCTTAAGTGTGATCAACAAGGGCATTCGATGAGAAACTGCAGATCGTCGAACAGACGAAAGGATGGCGGGTCTAAGTCCGGGATGAATTTCCTAGAGAATAGGAAGTGCAGTCAATGCCATCGGTCCGGTCATCTTTCAAAGGCCTGCCCGCTATTCCGAAAACCTGAAGCAGTACATGTAAATGAAGTGGCAGAAGTGCCTACGTCTTCGTCTGCTCAGGAAAGGTCTGATGTTTTGGAAGGCACGCTCAATGTCAAAAACATCCCAGTTAAAGTACTGTTTGACACGGGCGCGTCACGAAGCTTTATTGCAAAGAGTGCAGTCAAGAAGTTGGATTTGAGATTGAAGAAGCTCAAAGAACCAATGACAGTCCAAAATCCAGTTGGGGGTTCCATTGATCTTAGTTGGATTTGTGCAGTACCTGTCTCTTTTTCTTGCTATAAATTCCCTATAATCTCTATCGTCATGAATTTTAATGAATTCGATCTTATTCTGGGATTGGATTGGCTGACCAAATATGAAGCGGAAGTTAAATGCGCCGAGAGAGTTGTAAAGGCAAAAGCACAATTGGGGAATTATATAACCATACCATGTGAAGGCCCAACTTCTAATAGAAAAGATTTCTGGTCAGCTCTCGATGTTTCTCCAGCCCAAATTGAAAATGTTCCTGAAGTCACAGAGAATATTCCTGACCTCATCAAAGACATTCCAGTCGTCAAAAACTATGCGGATGTGTTCGAGGAAGTTGTTCACTTACCTCCGCAAAGAGAAATAGATTTCAAGATTGCTTTGATTCCAAATGCAAGGCCGGTAGTTCACGCTATTCGAAGAATGTCCTTGAAAGAGAAGGAGGAATTAGACAATCAAACACGACAGCTAGTATGGAAAGGTCTGATCAGGCCTAGTTTCTCTGATTGGGGAGCAGCAGTGGTGTTTGTCCCGAAATCTGACGGTACTCTACGTCTATGTGTGGATTATCGTGATCTGAACAAGCAAACAATAAAGAACAAGTATCCATTGCCGCGGATTGATGATTTGTTAGATAAATTAAATGGAGCACAGGTATTCTCACGAATGGACCTAGCTACAGGTTTCCATCAACTTCGAATTGCCGAAGAGTGTGTTCCAATGACAGCATTCAGAGGCCCCGACTTATTCTACGAGTGGTTAGTAATGCCGTTCGGCTTATGTAACGCTCCAGCTTACTTCGTCGATCTAATGAACCGAGTATTTAGGGGAGTATTGAATAAATTTGTTCTGGTTTTTATTGATGATATTCTAATCTTCTCTAAATCAAAGGCCGAGCATGAAAAACATTTGGAACAAGTGTTAGAAATCCTCAGGAGAAATGTATTGAAAGCAAAGTTTTCCAAATGTATCTTTTGGCAAGATGAAGTGAAATTTCTGGGCCACGTTGTATCGAAAGAAGGAATTGCTGTGGATCCAAGCAAAATCACAGCTATTCAGAATTGGAAACAGCCCAGTACTCCCACTGAAGTCCGCAGTTTTCTCGGATTGGCTAGCTATTACCGAAAGTTCGTTAAAAACTTTTCGAAGATATCTGGTCATTTAACAAAGCTTACAAAGAAGCATTCTAAATTCAAATGGACTCCAGAAAGTGAGGAGGCTTTCGAAGAGCTAAAGTTAAGACTAACAACTGCTCCAGTGTTAACCATCATCGATGGCAACCAGGATTTAAAAGTCTGGACTGATGCTTCTAGAGAAGGCCTTGGGGCAGTGTTGATGCAAAGGGGCCAAGTGATTGCTTATGCTAGCCGTCAACTGAAACCGCACGAGAAAAACTATGTAACTCATGATCTTGAGTTATTGGCTATCGTGTTCGCTTTGAAAATTTGGAGACACTATCTCCTGGGTGAGAGATTTGAACTGTTTACGGATCATCAGTCATTAAAGTATCTGTTTACTCAGAAGGACTTGAATTTGAGGCAGCAACGTTGGCTAGAGTTCCTTGCAGCATATGACTTTGAAATTATATATACTCCAGGGAAAGCCAATGTCGTGGCTGATGCGTTTAGCCGAAAGAAGGAAATGATCGCCAGTTTCATCATTGCGACTTCGTTGATTGATAAGATATCGGCTCTCCAAGAAGATGACCAATTTATCAAGGGAATAAGTCAGCGAATTCGTGAAGGCAATGCTTCGGATTTCCAGCTAGACAGCGAAGGGATTCTGAGGTTAGAAGGGCGAATTTGCGTTCCAGATATTCCTGAACTCAGAAGAGAGGTGCTTGATGAATGCCACAAATCTAAGCTCAGTATCCATCCGGGTGTGAATAAAATGTATAATGATGTCAAACGCACATTCTGGTGGAAGTCGTTAAAAAGAGACATCTCAATATATGTTAGTCGATGCCCTACTTGCCAGCTAGTCAAAAGTGACCAACAGAAATTGGCTGGATTATTACAACCACTAGAAGTTCCTGGCTGGAAGTGGGAACATATTTCTATGGATTTCATCAATGGTTTGCCCAGAACCAAGAAAGGAAATGACAGTATTTGGGTGATCGTAGATCGCTTCACGAAGACCGCCCATTTCATACCTGTCAGATCAAACAGAACCGCTCAGAGTCTGGCGCAGATTTACTTCAGGGAAATAGTTAGACTACATGGAGTGCCGCTCAGTATAGTCAATGATAGAGATACAATATTCACTAGCAAATTCTGGGAAGCATTTCAAGTCGAGCTGGGAACGAAGTTAAACATGAGCACCGCTTATCATCCTCAAATAGACGGTCAGACTGAGAGGGTGAATCGCATTTTAGAAGATCTATTGCGGGCTTGTGTTCTAGATTTCTGTGGATCATGGGAAGACCATCTGCATTTGGCTGAATTCTCTTATAACAACAGCTACCAGGCGAGTCTGACAATGTCGCCATTCGAAGCATTGTACGGTAGACCGTGCCGATCTCCTGCTTGTTGGGTCGAGCCTGGGAATAGACTTGTGTTGGGTCCCGATATGATTCGAGAAGCTGCCGACAAAGTCGATTTTATTAAGAAGCGATTACTCGCCGCTCAAAGCCGACAAAAGAGCTATGCCGATAGAAGAAGAAGAGATATATCCTTTGAAGTTGGCGACTATGTATATTTGAAAGTATCGCCGATGAGAGGAGTTATCCGGTTCGGTAAAACTGGAAAGTTGGCACCCAAATTCATTGGTCCGTTTCCTATTCTGGAACAGATTGGGACTCTCGCTTATAGGGTCAAATTGCTTGATTGGTTGCCTGGAGTGCATGATGTATTTCATATATCTCAACTTCGAAAGCACGTTCATGATCCAGACTTGATCGTGTAAGAAGCAGCTCAGCAGGATATTGAAATTACTCCAGAATTAGCTGTGAGGCGAGAGCCGCTAAAGATTATCGGCAAAGAAACCAAAGAGCTGAGGAACAAGAAAGTTCACTTAGTCAAAGTGCAATGGAGTGGAGATCCACGAGATTGTACTTGGGAAACTGAGGAGAGCATTCAGAAAGCTTATCCCAGATGCCGAGTAGATATCTCTGATTGACTCCGGTGCCAGGTACATTTACCCTACTTTGCATTACCATTCGATTCTCAAATAGATGTTGATCAGAATATTTTGGAAAGGTTAGAAACAAATTGGTTGTTGTATTGTGTGATTGTAGATTTATCAAACCACTTTCGACTTTATTCCTTTTCGGGGACGAAAATTTTTAAGTGGGGGAGATTGTAACGACCCAGAAAATCTGAACCAATTTAAAATTTTTAAATTGGCTAAAATAATGGATTTTAAATATTTAAAATAAATATTTTAAATAATGGCAATGAAAACTGAGTTTGAATCGACATTTGAAAACCAATATAATTAATTATAATTATATATAGAATTGAAAATGGCGCGGTAGTTCGATAATTCGATTTCAAACTTCAATTGAATATACCGGGTGCAAAACAATCCGGATTTTAGTGAAACCAAAAATATTAGGATCTAATTGGTAATATCTTTCTAACGAATCTGACCAATCGAAATTTGATAGCGGGAATCAAAAGATATGTCCTGTTGAAAATTCTGAATAGTCGCTATGGAATTCAGGCCCTTAAAAATGGACATTTTGCAAACGACCTCGGAATTCGACGAAACCACTTTTGTTGGGTCCGGGATGTCAAACTATTGCTAGGTTTCGAATTTCATAAATTTTCGAATCAATATGTGAGCGTGGCAAAGGAAAACGCGTTTGACCAGTTTCAGTTGATTTTAATCGACTGGAAATTGGCCATTTTTCAAACGGTCTCAGAATTCGACGAAACTAGTTTTGTTAGGACCGTATCGTCAATACAAAACTAGAAAATATTTTTCTGGAATTTTTCTAGTTAATATGTGACCCCGGTAATTTGAAATGTACGTCTAAAATTCAATATAAGGATTTAAATGTAAATTCAACGGAAACTGATTGTAACGATCAAATCAGCTTACGATACATATCCCATTGTGTTCAGAATGGGGTTAAAACGCTATGGACGACAGGCGGTAGGCCTCGTTTCGAGGTCGTATGTAAAAGTCAACCTTTTTGCAAAATTAAATAATTAAATAATTAAATAATAATAAAAAAATATATTCCCTCCTTTTCTTCTGCTTGCCCCCCCCTCCGATTCATTATTCAGAAACGAACGAAATAAAAAAAAAGAGAAAACCTAATCAAATCGCCGCCGCCCCCCCCCCTCGAGACATCGCCGACGAAGACCCCGAAGCCGCCGCCCTCATCTCGAAGCTGCCGCACCTCCCTGAGCAACCGCGCCCCCCTCGAAACCCTCGAACACCCCCCAGGCGAATCAAATCAAGCCGCCGCACCTCCCTGAACCACCGAGCACCGCCACCCTCGAAGCCTGACGCCGACGCTCCTTCTTCTTCCCTCCACTTCGCATCTTGTGGTGAGCAATTTTATTTTATTTTTATTTTTATTTTCGAATTTAAAAACTGTTTTTTTTAAAGTTGCATAAAGCTGATTGTTTAAGAATTAAAAACTGATTTTTTAAGGTTTCAAAAACTGATTTTTTTTAGATATTAAAAAACTGTTTTTTTAAAGAGCAAAAACTGATTTGAAAAAAAGAATTTTAAAAACAGAATTTTTAAATATATATAAACTGAATTTTTAAAGATATAAAAAACTGATTTTCGAAAGAGTTTAAAACTGATTTTATTTTAAACTTTAAATAGAAAAAGGTTTGAATTTTAAAAGAAAAAATATTTAAACTTTAAATAGAAAAAGATTAGAACTTTAGAAAAAAATAAAGATCAGATTTTTAGAATAGAAAAGATCCTATTTTTAAAATGGAAAAGACGGAATTTTTATTAAGTAAAAGAAGTAAAATATGAAAATTTATATTTTTAAAGCAATAAAAATATAATTTTTACATTATAGGAATATTAAAAAATATGATCTTTATATATTTAATAGTGAAGTCAAAATGCAATCTTTATATATTGAATGACATAGTAAAAATTCGATTTTTACATATGTAGAGAATACGTGCAACGAAGCGACGAAAGGCGAGATTGGCGAAGATTTCTGAAAAGGAAGAGTCGTAGTATTGGATAGCTATTGGTGAGATTTCTGATTAAAAAAATATTTATATATGTGTTGAGATAAAAGTGAATAGCTATATATAAATAAATAAATAAATAAATATATATATATATATATACGCCCCTCGTCCACAAACCATGGACGATATTTATTGATTGAAATTGTTGTGAAAATTGATTGATAGCGAATGATTGTTTGGTATTGTTTATGATTGATATTGGTTGATTGTGGTTGAAAAATACCCATTTGTGGTTGAGAAATATTTGGTTGAAACCACATAGGATTAGTTTGTGGAAATGAAATAAATATATACATGCCGCCTGCGTGCGAACTAGATGCATGATCCCCATTGTCAAAAACCGCGAGGTTTTAAGGTAGATCGAGGAGCCGTACTAGGGACGGTCCCGGTTTAACTACCCTGCCGTTATGCTGTCGAAATTTTGAATAATATTTGTGTGTTTGAATTATTCTCATATGCTTAAACTATATTTATTCATTGTATAGAAAACATTCATGTGTTGAATTGATATTCATTCGTTGTTTAGAAATTCATGTGTTGAATGGTATTCGTATTTTGAAATAAATTGTTCGATAAAAAAAAATCACATTTTTATCTATATATAAAAACCATAGAAAACATTCATGTGTTGAATTGATATTCATTCGTTGTTTAGAAATTCATGTGTTGAATGGTATTCATATTTTGAAATAAATTGTTCGATAAAAAAAAATCACATTTTTATCTATATATAAAAACCATAGAAAACATTCATGTGTTGAATTGATATTCATTCGTTGTTTAGAAATTCATGTGTTGAATGGTATTCATATTTTGAAATAAATTGTTTGATAATAAAAATCGCCTTTTATCGACTATATGAACCGTGTAAAATAATCTCGTTTTAAAAAGAAATTGTTTTATGATAAAAATCCTATTTTGTCACCTATTTGAACTATACAGAAAAATAGTGTTTTGAAATGAATTGTTTTACAATAAAAATCACATTTTTATTGTATGCATAAATCGTTGAAATGTGAAGTGTTAAAAATAGCCACTTGTTCAAAATAAACATATATGAGTTGAAATATTCATTAATTAGCTAATGAAATGATTTGCACCTATGTATGTAACATTAGAATAAATGGTGTCTTTAAACCAAACAGAAATCAAATATGAAGTCGAATAGAAAATGATAAATGATAAGAACTGTGTATATATGTACATATGTATTCATTGAACAGGTTATAGCAAAAGGGCTAGAGAAGAGGAATAAAATTTTGTGCCCGGCAAATAGGTACACATTTACTGCTTTGTTTGGGTGATGATTTTATGAGCCTGTTGGCTAGCCGTTTGGCTTTTTCTTTTTCTTTTTGAGATTAGAAGGACCGGGAACGCTATTTGCGATTTCCCGATGCTCCCGGTGCAGGGGAGGTTATGACGAAATTTTCCAAAATTTTAAGGTGTTAGAAAAATATTTGAAGTGAAAACGATATGGAAATCATTGAATGAACTATATTTATATAAATATATAAATATAAATAAAATTAAAACGAAACGAAGCCGTGCAGTTCGTATTTTGAAACCGTGATTTCAAACGACTAGTGCGGGAAATCCGACCATTGGATTTTCCCGAAACCTCAACCGTCGGGTTCGCCTTGGAAATATCTTTCCAACGGCACCAACCTTGTAAAAATCCAACGGTTGGATTGTCTGGAATGTTTAATTCAAATCTGAAGAAAAACAGCGCCAGAAGCGATTATATTTATATAAATATAAATATAATTATATATTTAATCGAATAACGACGCTGCAGTTCGTATTTTGAAATCGAAAATTCAAACGATTGTACCGGGAGATCCGACCGTCGGATTTTCCCGAAACTGGAACCGTTGGATTCGTTTTGAAAATACCTTTCTAATGATGTAAATTTTGTGAAGATCCAACAGTTATATTTTCAGATATGTGTAAATCAAATCTGGAAAAAAACAGCGCCACGACCACGTTATGGCCCGAAACGTCGTTTTGAATATATTAGCTATTTTAAAATAAATAAAAATAGCGATAAATAGTTTTAAAATATCATAGGCGATATGGAATGGAAATAAACTGAAATTTGCTTGATTTGTGTGGCTTTTGATGGTTGAATGTGTTTGGTGTGAAAATTACATTAAAGAACAATATTGGTGTTGTCGAATAATTTAACCATTGAAATAAATTGATTTGAAATTCTAAATATACGTGAATTATTTGAGAAGGCCGAGTTAATTCTCATTTCAAATAATTGACCGACGATTGAAAGTCGAAGATGAAGACAATGGTCGAAGAACGGAGATCTTCACCTCGTTTGGATGGTAACCGAGGTCCTGATTGGGAGGCATCCCGAAATATGGATAATGAGTGGTGATCGTCCAGACGTACGTGGTGATCGATGGGTTTGCGAGGTATTTAATGCCTCCGGTTTCGTTCAGACCCAGAACGGACTTGTAAATGGACTGTGTGTCCGACATTGGATTTTATTCTGTGTTGATTGATCTCTGTTAAATATACATATGTTTGGCGGCGGAGAATTTATTCTTTTGCTTAACGCCCTTCTCTGAGACGTACGAGCTCAGAGGTTGTATATCGATGGACATCAATCGCATGGCGTGAATTGCCTGTGTGGCATGCTAAGATGCAGTGATCAGGGCTTCTGTTGAAAAGCAAAGTCTTGTGGTGATGATCAAAGCACCGCCTGTGTGGCGTAGCTTTGTGTATAACGTGAATTCGCGAACCTCACACCCCGGTATGAACCTAAAACGGGAGGAAGGACCTCAGGGAGGGCATGCGTTTCTTTCTAGCTAGGGTGGTGTCGGTGACCTACCAGCCCTGACATTTATATACTTTTCACCTATGTGGTTGTTGCGGTTGCGAGGCGCCTCGGTTTGATCGGATGATCCGGGTCCGATGGAGTCATTCGTTGGCTCGTTTGCGCCCCAAAGGGCGGGGAAACGTATTGCTCAGGCATTTTAATCCACATCGGTGGACCGGCCCTGTCGCTCCTAGGGTCACTCGAGCTCTGATCCTGAGACATGGTAGGCTAGATTGTCTCGAATTCGGTAAGGACTATCTTTTGCCATGGTTCATGACGGAAATCCAATTTCCAAATACGTGACGATGCGGTTTCGATTGTATAGATATTTGGCGACATAGTGGCATGGGACGCTCATGTCGTCTATGATTGATAGTTATGATTTGAAATTGTTTTCAAAACATATAGACACTAGCAATAATATCAAATGCCTTTGTTTTATTCGTATCAAGCATATTTTGGCCATTATAAGGTAAAACCCTATCCTCCGGTTTGCATTGCATTGTGTGATGGGAACTGAGTCTTATAATGGCTTCATTTTTATAAAAAGCATAGCGATGTTTAAAAGAAAGATTTGTTTTAAGGCACTGGCAATCCAATGGAGTAAACTCGTTCCACGAAAGTGGCGTGGTCCTGTGATTAGCCATTTATATATGTGTTGAGTGGATTTCTCATACCAGTCCCATGACTGACTCGTAGTTTGTTTCACTTTCAAACTCGGGTGCCCCTTTTTCTACACGGGCAGCCTTGTATTCAGGTTTAGCTGGTTCTTTTTCTGGATAGCTAGAGCTGAAGATGGATTCTATCATTTATTCTTTTTATGCTGTTCAGCTCCTATTGTACATATTTTGTTTATTTCCGCTGTAGACATTTATGTATAGCTGAACTCTATTTGTACTAAGTAAGATCCTGTATACTGTGTAACTCTGATGATTAATATTATCCAGTATATTTTGTTGTTCATATCTGGTGTATTTATTTAATTCTGTTCTGCTATTGCATGTTTCTGTGTTATATTCCAAAGATAACCTTCTTTCCGTGAGAACGGGAATTTGGGTCGTCTCACAAACTATCGATAGACGAGTTGAGGGATTCAAGATAACACAACATGACGGGACTCGTAGGGTTACTAGAAATTTTTAGGGTATTACCGAGGCGAGTCATGAGCCTCTCAACCCTATGCTCAAAAATCAAGAATGGCTCCAAAACTGGACAACCAATCCATGCCCAAAATCAACCCATACCCCATGAAACCGAGAATATAAGCATCACGCGAGAATTCAAATCCACCTAGATAATAGACAAATGGGCGGAACCCCCAATTGGATTTGAAACACATACGGGATCATTAACTAGACTAGTACTTAGGTGCAAACTTTCAACTAGATCAGACGAGATAAACTATGCGATGCACCACAATCAAACAAGGTACGAACTGGGAAAATCAGAAATACATACAAGACTTTCAGCAGAAATACTACCTCGATCGGGAACTAGAGCGGCATTGAGAGCATGAACTTGCCCTCCGAAGGTCCAGCACGCTGAGTCTGACCCTGGCCTTGCCCTTGCTTCTTCGGGCAATCCCTAGTGAAATGTCCAGTCTCACCGCAGAAAAAGCATTCACCATTCTCCCTTTTCCTCTTCTTACAATCCTTAATAAGATGCCCAACTGAACCGCAATAATAGCACTTTCCCTTTTTGTTATTGCTCTTGTTGTTGTTCCCCTTGTTGCCTTGACTCTTGTTCTTGTTCTGATTGCCTTGACTGCTCTGACCACTTGGATTACCCTGATTTCTTTTCCACTGGGAATCAGTCTTCTTGGCTTGAGTATCATTCCTCTTGATCTCTTCCTTGTCACTCCTATTCTCTTCACTGAGTAGGGCCATATTCACCAAACTCTCAAAAGTTGCCCACAAGGGTATATGAGTCATGGCTAAACCATGTAATGGCTCGTTTAATCCTAGAGCAAAGTATAGGGCCTTCTTCTGAGCTGTGTTAACCAAGTCTAAACCGACCTGAGCCAGTTGATTAAACTTATCTATGTATTCCCTAGTGGTCATATCCCCTTGTTTTAGTGATAGGAACCTTAGTCCAAACTTTCCCCGAAAGTCATCCCAAGTCTTAATTGGCCTAGTAGCGGTGGTGACCACCCACCAACGTGCATCTTCTTCCTTTAGCAACCATACTGCCAATAAAACCTTCCTACGGTCATCTATATCAAAGAAGGCAAAAAGATCTTCGGTTTCTTTCAACCAATTCCTGGCCTCTACAAAAGTCTCGGTTCCAATGAAATTCTTGCAACCCATCGCCTTAAAGTCTTTGCAAATCTCCGCGAAATCCTCTTGTGGATGCTGAGGGGGAGGAGGAACCTCAGCGACAGGAGGAGGAGGAACATCAACTACCGGAGGAGGAGTAATAATTGCGGGGCCGGCTTCGGTCGCCCTAGCCTCCAAAAGTCTCCTATACCAAACAGGTACGTGTACTCCCTCCGGAATGGCAAAGTTATTGGCCATACTGAAAACGAAGAAAAAGATAGATTCAGATAGATTCAGAATCCGGAATGGCTTTTTGGGGAATAGCCTTTAAAATAAACTAGACTTTTCTTTGGAAAATACTTTATACTTGGTTTTGAAAATAGTTTTCCAAAAGTTTTCTAAAAACCTTTTTGTTCCTTCTCGTAAACCATATGCTCTGATACCAAATGTAACACCCCCCCTCCGCCAGGGTGACTCTTGCGAGCACTCTGACTTTGGAGGGGCGTTTGAATCAGGTAAACATGCATAATGATATATCAAGGCAGAACAAGAACATATGTATGTATGTAAACAGAGTAAATAACATAGATAAAACAGCGGAAGATTTCAAACCATTTCAAAACTAGTCTGGTACAACATAATGTCAATTTTCCAAATACACAAGTCTAGATAAAAACAACATTACTGAAAAACTGAAATACATAAGTACTATCCCCAAAATAAGTGATAACCATAGCTAGCTTCATGTCAAGACCGTACATGAGCTAAAATCCCACAAGCAAGCAATCCGAAATCCAAGCTAAGATCCAATATTCCCACCCTGAGAACCTAGGGGGGGGGGGGAAACGGAAGAAAAGAGGCGAAAGAAAACAGGTCAGTCAAAAAGACTGAGTAAGCCCTACTACAATCAATGTAAACTAATAAAGTTAACTGGCATGAGAAGCAGGGATGAACATAAGGATAACAACATACTAGCATGATGATTAACTAACAAGGTAGATAAAGGTGTCATCGCATAATCAGGATTAAGGTTTTGCACCACCGGTGTACTAGTAAACTAACATGACTTGAATAAACAAGTATTGATCCCTTGGCCCAAGCTTTGGCTCAATAACATGAAATGACCCTAATACAAGGTCTAACCAAACGGTCTAGTCGATCGGCTCCCTATAAGCCTAACTCGTCACGTGTTGGTGTCAATACGGCCCAAACATAATTGTAGTCGAACTGTGCCGGGTCCACCCTTCGGGTGTATCAAGCCCTAGGGTGCCAACCCCTGGACACCATAAACATGAGTGCACAGTCTCGATCTACTGGTACCCATGGGTGACTTCTCCAAATACGGACTACGTGCACGACCCTAGTCCGTCCGGAACTACATCGGCGTACCACCCAGCCGTTGTTTACTGGTCGCTTACCCCCAGCCCAGTAATTCGTGCCCCACACCCTAACCTAGACCCTAGGGCCATGATGATACAAACTTGGGATTACTGCTTGTGTGGACCCCCATTGCTAGGATTTTCTAGTGGGTTAAGTACGGTTTAACCCTCTTGCTAATCATGGATTAACTTGGTTAAGTGTAACGATGAGTTCACGACTTAACCCTGATTAATCTACCAAGCCCAAATTGGTTAAGTATTAAGTGGACCATGACTTAACCCTAATCACGAGGCATTAGTTAATTTACTGCGCCTTAACCTCTCACATTAGACCTTGTTGTGGTTACTATTAAGCCGGTCGGTTCCGGGTAGCTTTACACCACAACTTGGTCTAACCTCGGGTTCAAGGTACAACATGGCCAACTTCTCACATTGGGTCCTATTGTTTGTAGCAACTAGTTAAGCCGGTCGGTTCCGGGTAGGTTTACGCTACAAACTCAACCCAACCTCGAGTTGGTCACACTTATCTTTTCTAAGTGTCATGTCCATCATGTTCCCAAAACATGTTACAAGTTTTCAAGCATTTGGGTAGACCTAACTTAATAGGTAAATTCCCAAACTTATGTTTTTATGTCTTTTAAGTTTACCCAACCCCAAACGCAATCCCATCGCTTACATATCGCCATAGCGCATAAAGGATAGAAAGAGGGAACTTGGCATAATCACGACATAAAGGTGTTGAAGCCACAAGTTCAACATGGTGGCATATGAAATGGACATATGTTCATATACTTGCATATTACATTTTTAGGCCTTAAAAGCATGCATAAAACCAAACATGGCATATTGGTGATACATGGTGCTAAATGATATGTAGAAATGGCCATAAGTTCGCATCTAGCCTCACATGCAAGTTATCATAAGAGATATGATAACTTACATGTTGCCAAAATGCAACTTTTGGCATAAAGCTTGAAGCTTTATGTTCATAAACCCAAGATAAGCTTGCATAACATGATAGCATGAACAAAATGTTCAACCCAAACTTGCATAACATAACTTGCATATCATATGACAAACTTGCATATCAAACTTGCATAACATAACACGATAAACTTGCATATCATGACATGGCATACTTGCATAACATAACATGATGAACTTGCATATCATAACATGGCATACTTGCATATAAACTTGTAGCATAGAAAACTTACATATAAACTTGCATATCACAACATGATAAACTTGCATTTCATAGCATAGTAAACTTGCATATAAACTTGCATTTCACAACATGATAAACTTGCATTTCATAGCATAGTAAACTTGCATATAAACTTGCATTTCACAACAAGATAAACTTGCATTTCATAGCATAGTAAACTTGCATATAAACTTGCATTTCACAACATGATAAACTTGCATTTCATAGCATAGTAAACTTGCATATAAACTTGCATATCATACATTTAACTTTAGAGTTTAAGTATGAAAGTAGAATAGGGCTTACAATACTAATGAATGCACAAAAGATATGACAAAGCCCTTATGCAATCAAATAGACCCAAAATGCAAGCTCTAACATAAAAACCCTTGAGCCAAAATGATCAAAACTCTTTCTTTATGATGCAAATATAGAAACTTGACTTGAATGCAAGCTAATGATGCTCATACAAGTTTGAAAACACTTGTATGCATGGAAAATCACTTAGAAATTTATTTAGGAATTTTATGAAGAGAGTGGAGGCCATGAGAGGATTGATTTTGCCATAGTTTAGTTACTAGAATGAATAATGATGATTTAGGGTTAGGTTAGGGCCTTATTTATAGAGATTAGGACTAGTTTCAACCCTAGGATTAAACCCTAGTTCCAATCTCAGCCCTCAAAACCGAATCTGGCCCCCAAGCTCAACACAATCTCTAAATGGTGCACCAGGCTAAACAGCCCGGCTGGACCAAGTCGACAGCCAAGTCGACAGGGCTGTCGACTTGGGTCCAACCAAGTCGACTCCCAAGTCGACAGGGTTGTCGACTTGGGTGCTCTGGCGGGAACTTTCCCGCCTAGCCCAATCTGACCTAATTTTTCAAATTCAAACTTGAATTTGAAATCTGTTTTTACTTTGAATTTTTTTGAAAACTTCGTTGGGCCTTAATCGGGTCATACGGACTCCGATTTTCGAAAACTCGGACTCTATTTCGCGTATTTTTCCGAGACGAACGCAATGGCATAGCCCGTTTCCCTTGATTCAGATTTTAGAATTAAATTCTGCCTCGATTTACATTATTACAAGTTATTGAAAATACGGGTTGTTACATAAAATATTCATTTTTTCATTAAAAATGAATGAGACCAAAAAGATACATTTTGGTAAATAAATAAGAATTAAGATTTTATTGTCATTTGTTAACAATAAAAAGAATTGAAATAAAAGTTAAGATTTTTATTGTCATTTGTCAACAATAAAAAGAAATAGGAATAAAAGACTAGATTTTTATTGTCATTAGTTCACGATATAAAGAATTGAAATGTTTGTCTGTGATGTTGAAATGTTTGATGTGTTAAATATAATGTTTAGTATATTCAAACTGAATACTACACTTCCATTTATAAGCCATCCGACTTGTTTATGTGATTGGGTCGATAATTTTTACACATCGCCCAAGTGCACAAATAATTTATTATTTGTTTGTTGGATGAAACCCCACACGGGTGTTGGGATGATATTGATCTACACTAGTCCCAATGTATAGTGTAGAATCCACTCTGGTTGTTATTTGGATGTGTAATAATTATTTATCGTGATTGTTGATTACATGCAATATATGCTTGTTGATTGGGTCACATTCCAATAAAGAATATTCTAGAAAAGGAATATTTCAGAAAAAGAATATATTTTAGAAAAATATATTTTTATTGAAATGAACTAGTTATTAACTAGAATAATTCATTAAATTTAGATTTAATGAAGTTTTCCAATTTGTTAATATTTAACTGAAATTAAATTAAATAAATTGGATTTTGGGTTTGTCGTGAATAGTGTCTTAAATAACACTGTTCGTAAACCCCATATGAAAAGAATAATCTTTTAATTTAAGATTATTAAAAGTTTTCAATTATATTTAGTAATTGGATTAAGATGAAATGTGAGTTGGGTTTGTTGTGAACCGTGTTTTTAAGTGACATGTGTTCTTTAACCCAACTGACAGTGAAAATATAACTTGGAATTTGTAAATCTTTTATTAAGATTTAAATGGGAATTTTCCAAATGCAAAGTTCTCTAATTTAATATATTAAATTTGGAGTTGAATAGAATTCGAATTAATTATAACCGAGATAAGCTTCTATAAAAGAAGACCGATACTACATATGGAATTTAAGAGGCCTTGCCGTTATTCCATTTATATTATTGGTTGAATACAAAAATTTTCAACGATTATATATTGATTTGATTTCTGTGAAGATTCCATGTTTCATGGAAGATTATTTTGGGTTTACCGTGAACTATGTTTTTAAATGACATTAGTTCTTTATCCCGGTTAAAGATAAGATTAATTTCTTGAATTTAAATAATCATTGAATAATGATTTTTAATATCTAAAACCAAATTGATATTTTAATAAACCTTTTAAAAGAAAGATTTAAGTGCAAAGTTAGAGTATTTATCTTTGGTAGAATAATTTGAATATTTTATTTAAAAAAGAATATTCTGAATTGGAATGAGACGTTGGATGTGTTTTTATAGTACTCGATTTTTAATTATAAAAATACATGAGTTATTCGGAAAGGCCGGATTTAACCCATTCCGAATAATCTCTACGACGATGAAGAGTCGAAGATGAAGACAGTGGTTGAAGACTGACGATCTTCACATCGAATGGATGTGTTGCTACAATGACCCTGATGGGAGTAGCTACCTTGAAGGGATTTCAGTGGTGGCCGTCCGGACTATTGTTGATTGTTCGGATTTGGTTTTCGCTCAGACCCAGGGCATAAGCTAATAAATGGATGCGTGTCTGACATTGGATTTCGTTCCGTGTGAATTAAATCAATTTCTGTTAATGTATGTCTGTTTGGTGGTAGGGGATTTATCTTCTACTTAACACCCTGGTATATATTAATAGTGATTGATCGCATGGCGTGAATTGTCAATGTGGCACGCCAAGATGCATATGATCAAGGCTTTTGTTGAAAAGCAGGGCCTTTTGGTATGATCAAAGCATAGCTTATTACGACATAGCTTTGTGTATATCGTGACTTCGCGAGCCTCACACCCCGGTATGAGTCAAAAACGGGATATGAACCGTAGGGAGTGCACACGTTTCTTTCTAGCTAGTGGTAGTGTCAGTGCTTTAACACGGCTTGGCATTTTACTTATGTGGATGATGGATTTTGAGGCGCCTCAGATTTTTATAGGCCGATAGTGGTCATATTATAGGTTCAAAGGAACCGGGAAACGTGTGTTCAGGCATAACTAATCCACTGCCGATAGGCGGGGACCAGCCCTACCGCATCCAAGGGTTGCCCATAGGTGTGATCCTGAGGCATTTGCTAGAGTGTCTCGAATCGGAGAGGAGCTTGCCCCTAGCCTCGACTCATGATGGAAATCCAATTTCCAATACGACCTTGAGGTTTTGATTGTAGAACTAGTATGGCAAGATGATATATGGTACCCATGCCGTCTAGGATTGATACATTATGACTGAAATGTTTTTATTAAACATATACACACTAGTATTAAATCCGTTTTATCGTACCAAGCATCTTTTGACCATTATAAGGTAAAACCCTATCCTCCGGTTTGCGTTGCATTGTGTGATGGGACTTGGGTCTTATAATGGTTTCATTTTTTATTTAAAAAGCATTGCGTTGTTTAATGATTTACGTTATTTTATGCACTGGCAATCCAATGGAGTAAACCCGTTCCGCGTTAGCGGCGTGGTCCTGTGATTAGCCTTATTATTAGATGGTTAAGATAAGATTTCTCATACCAGTCCCATGACTGACCTGTAGTTTGTTTCACAGGCAAACTCGGGTGCCCATATTTTCCACACGGGCAGTCGAATAGCTTTTTGCAGATTTTTACAGGATCTTGGCTTACAGCTGAAGCGGTATTCGGAAAGCTCTGTATTCGTGTATTCATTTCAGTTGTATATTTGTAATATTTTCCACTGCTATTTAAATGTAATTTAAAACCCTGATATTAATGTATTTCTTTTGTGTAACATATATTTATACTCTGTTATATTCTTGTACTCTGATGTAATTGTTGTAATCAGCAATAAAATGTTCTTCAGTTTGTGTTCAGATGTGTATTGTTCTCAAAGCAATCCAGGCTTTCCTTTACTGGGAAGTTTGGGTCGTTTCATTTGGTGTCAGAGCGAGGTTTACAGAGCTCGAGAACAACGCACATTAGAACCGAACGAAAGAATTCATCAGATATTGGATTAGTAATATCCAATGAGAATGACTCGTTAGAGATTGGATCAGTAGTATCCTAGAACAAGTGTGAAGAGTATTATTTTCTTTAAAATAAAAATGAAAACAAATTTAGTTTTGGGAAATTTTATCTAAAAATACGTATTTGAGTATATTATTATATTTTAATGTGGACAATCGAGTATATAAAGATTTCGGATATACGAGTAATTAACGGATATTCGAAATTTTAATATACTGGATAAATATAGAATCACACTCTAGTCGCCCGGAGATGATTCTGATGATTGCTAGCATCATCAGAGTTTATGTTCGAGTCTCGAAAGTGGGATTTCTATATATTTCCATTGACTGGTATGAGAACCAACACTTAGTTAGAATATATTGCTGTGATTTGCACTAAGAATATTATTTTTGACTATATATAAAAGTTATATATATTTTTAAAATTAATCACCTAATTGATTGCTGGTTGTGATGTTTGATTTTTAGTTTAGCTAATAAAATTATTGGAATGATAATAAAATTATTGAAACCAATAAAAGTAAAAAAAATGGAAGTTAAGTTAGTTAATTAAACTACTTTTAGATACGTTCCTTTTTTAGGACAAAAGATTTTAAGTGGGGGAGATTGTAACAACACAGAATTTTGGGGCCAATTTAAAATTTTTATTTTTAGAAATTTTAATAGATTTTTAATATTTTAAATAATAATGACTAAAATTTTATTTAAAATGAGTAGATTTAATTTAGTTATAAAAGGAGTTTAAAACAGCGCTATAGTTTGGAAATTTGAATTTGAACTTTGACTGAATGGGTATATTAAGCAACTGCATGTTGTTTGATGCATTATAGATTCAACTTTCGGAAATCAATGTACAAAAATATACACTCATTAATTGGGTGCTATTGGAAACATTTTGATTATGTAAAGATGGAATGTAAAATTTTAGATTGTAATTTTTTTCTTCGATTTGGTTTTCTATAAAAAGTTATTTACAAATCTTAAACCATAAGGATATTCCAAGATTGTTGTGTCAAACTATATATTAAATTTTTGCCTCTAAAGACACTCTCATTTCTTAAGCATGAAGATAATTGTTTGGATGAAAAAAGAGCATGCACCCTATTCTTTTTATAAAAATATCTTGAACACATAATTGAAGGTTCCTTTTGGAAGCACAAATAATAGGCAATCAATTTCTTGGTTGTTTCCTAACCAATCCTTAATTGTGGGGGAAAGAAGTACAAATTAGCTATGCCTATGATTCAATTTCTTAACTTACATGCATGTAGGAATAATTTTAAATTGTAATCAAGCATAAAAATGGAATGCATTCATTGCTTTAATAAAATTAAAATAAAAAAAATCCAGTATCGTCTTTATAGCATCACATAAAACCATAAACTTCACCACTTATCTCATATTGTTTGAGTTAAAATTAATATGTGCTAATTTAAATGATTGAGGTATATTCAAGATGAGGAAACTGTAGGTGCAAAGTGCAAATGCCAACAATGCATTTATAAATAAACATATCTACTTTAATAGTCATATACATATGTGAATAGATATTGTAATTAATAGGAAATAGAGAATTGTAATTGTAGATTAAAGATCAATAAATGAGAATTGAATCCTTAAAAAGTTACAATTCAATGCAAATAATGTGTGTAATGAAAAAGTAGATTTGAATTTGAAATTTTTAATGAATAAGGACAAATGGAATTATGGAAATGAATTATTTACAAATTGCAAATCAGTGACTTATTATTAAAGGCCATAATATATGCTCATTAATTACTGTTTATAAATGTGCCATTATAGCATGTAATCAAATGGAATTTAAGGAATCAGAAATGGGAAATAAATCGCCACCTCAACTAGTTCATTTCCTTTATAACATACAACATATGGATAAATGGGCACATTTTCGCATTCTTTACTTCCCATTTACAAAATGCATGCATAAATTCATTTGTGCACATTAATTGTTCACACTTATGTTTCTAAGTCGTGCATCATTTCTATTTCTTTCATTTAAATATATGTAAATATTTACAAAAAGAAAAAGATATATATTAATATGCCATTTATGCCACTTTTGTCCATTCACTTCCATACGTTTCGTATTACCTGCTGTTTATTCTACCATTCTTAATTCATTTTTCCCAAACCCCTACATCTTTTCCCCTTCCTTTCTATGCATTCATTCCTCCATTTTCCTTCTTCTCTTTCTACTCTTTCCTGAAGTTTATTAGTCTCTCCTAAAAAAAAAATTAAACAAAAAAAATAAACAAATATTCCAAACTGCAACCTGTCTTCTACAAATTTTACATTTTCTTCCTCTTCCCCTTAAATTTTGTCCATCCTCATTCTCAAAAGGAAAAGTAAAGGATCTTCAATTTCAAATTCGCTGCTGAAGATTGGTCGTTCTATCTCGTTTTCCAGCACCGAATGGTGTGCGAGCTAGGGGTCCTTCTGGGAGATGGATGGCGGCTCGATGGTGGTCAGTGTGGTGGTCTCGAATCGAGGTCTGATGCCTCGTACGGCGTGCGCAAGTGAGGAGTTGGCGGTCGATATTGGGTTTCAGTGTACTGGCAATTCAACGAAGAAGGGAGAAGATTTACGTGACTTAATTAAGGTTTAAGTGGCCAAATTAATTTAGTTAATCACTTTTTAAAATGTCCAAAGGTTAAAACCATTATAACTCATTCAAATCTTATCAGAAATTGGCGAGACTGAATCTGATAGAACCATATTGACAAGATCTACACAACGAAATAGACCAGATCTGAAATGGAGCGTTCTACAATTTTTGAAAAATTCAAACCCATCAGTGAGATTTCTACTTTTAAAAATTTATAAAAAATTAATTATTTATTTGCTGATTAGATTTGTTGTGTTGTGACAGAAATTTCTTGTTTGTTGTTGGTGTTGATTGCGACGTTCATATTGATAGATCCATTAGTATTGATTCGTTTTTATAATAAAGATATCGTCTTTATTTGATGCATGAACATGAAACATATTTTAAGCGTCATTATAGTTTCAACTAAAAGACGAGGTTCTAAATGACATTTTTATTGTCATAAAAGATTGAAATAAAAAGTTATCAAAACAAAAAGTTCATTTTTGTTGTATAAAAGGTTATCAAAATAAAAAGACCATTTTCATTATATGAAATGTAAACATCGTCGAATTATCATTTGTATGGAATGTTAACATAATTCCATCGTCATTTAGTTGAAATAAAAAGTGACATAATTTCATCGTCATTTAGTTAAAATAAAAAGTGACACAATTTCATCTTCATTTAGTTGAAATAAAAAGAGACATAATTTCATCGTCATTTAGTTGAAATAAAATGAGACATAATTTCATCGTCATTTAGTTGAAATAAAAAGAGACATAATTTCATCGTCATTTAGTTGAAATAAAAAGAGACATAATTTCATCGTTATTTTTACTTGTCAAATTTTACATTGAATTTGTAAACAATAAAAAAAATAACCTTTCTTATTTGTTATGGGATGCATAGAAAAATGTTTACATATAAAACACCCTTTTATTTGAAATTAGAATAAAGAGTACATTTTTGGCTAGAAAATGAATATTAAGATAAAAAGTACATTTCTGTTAGGAAACGTAAATGAAAATAAAAAGGACATTCTTGTCATTTAAAAAGAATGAAAAAAAAAACATTTTTGTCATTTAGTAAGGATTTAACAAAAATACACATTTTTGTTATTAAATAAGGATTTTACAAAAATCACATTTTTGTCTGAAAATGTTCATTAGAATAAAATATCACATTTTTGTAGAATGATTACATAGATAAAAATATCACATTTTTGTCTGAAAATGTTCATTAGAATAAAATATCACATTTTTGTAGAAAATGTTTACATAGACAAAAAATCACATTTTTGTCTGAAAATGTTCATTAGAATAAAATATCACATTTTTGTAGAAAATGTTCGGTAGGACAAAAAATCACATTTTTGTCTGAAAATGTTCATTAGAATAAAATCACATTTTTGTAGAAAATGTTCGATAGGATTAAAATCTCATTTTTAGTGTAAAATGTACATTAGAATAAAATATCATTTTTAGTGAAAAATGTCACATTTGAATGAAATTAACACTTTGTTATAAAATGTTACACCAGACATAAGAACATTTTTGTCATAATTTGATTAGTGAATAAGAATAACATTTTTGTCATAATTTGATTAGTGAATAAGAATAACATTTTTGTCATAATTTGATTAGTGAATAAGAATAACATTTTTGTCATAATTTGATTAGTGAATAAGAATAACATTTTTTGTCATAATTTGATTAGTGAATAAGAATAACATTTTTGTCATAATTTGATTAGTGAATAAGAATAACATTTTTGCCAAAACTTGATTAGCGAATAAAAGATGAACATTTGTATATATTGAAAAGGATTAAACAAAAATAAACATATTTTGTTGCATTAAAAAGAGTTAAACAAAACTATCATATTTCGTTACATTGAAAAGATTAGACAAAATTATCGTATTTTGTTACATTGAAAAGAATTTGACAAAATTATCATATTTTGTACATTAAAAGGAATTAGACAAAAATTACAATTTTTGTCACTTTACAAGAATTAGAATATAAGAGACATTTTTGTCATTTTAAAAAGAATGAAGTAAAATATTCATTTTGTCATTAGAAATGAATGAGACCAAAAAGATACATTTTGGTAAATAAATAAGAATTAATATTTTATTGTCATTTGTTAACAATAAAAAGAATTGAAATAAATGTTAAGATTTTTATTGTCATTTGTCAACAATAAAAAGAAATAGGAATAAAAGACTAGATTTTTATTGTCATTTGTTCACGATAAAAAAATTGAGATGTTTGTCTGTAATGTTGAAATGTTTGATGTGTTAAATATAATGTTTAGTATATTCAAACTGAATACTACACTTCCATTTATAAGTCATCCGACTTGTTTATGTGATTGGGTCGATTATTTTTACACATCGCCCAAGTGCACAAATAATTTATTATTTGTTTGTTGGATGAAACCCCACACGGGTGTTGGGATGATATTGATCTACACTAGTCCCAATGTTTAGTGTAGAATCCACTTTGGTTGTTATTTGGATGTGTAATAATTATTTATCGTGATTGTTGATTACATGCAATATATGCTTGTTGATTGGGTCACATTCCAATAAAGAATATTCTAGAAAAGGAATATTTTAGAAAAAGAATATATTTTTATTGAAATGAACTAGTTATTAACTAGAATAATTCATTAAATTTAGATTTAATGAAGTTTTCCAATTTGTTAATATTTAACTGAAATTAAATTAAATAAATTGGATTTTGGGTTTGTCGTGAATAGTGTCTTAAATAACACTGTTCGTAAACCCCATATGAAAAGAATAATCTTTTAATTTAAGATTATTAAAAGTTTTCAATTATATTTAGTAATTGGAATAAGATGAAATGTGAGTTGGGTTTATTGTGAACCGTGTTTTTAAGTGACATGTGTTCTTTAACCCAACTGACAGTGAAAATATAACATGGAATTTGTAAATCTTTTATTAAGATTTAAATGGGAATTTTCCAAATGCAAAGTTCTCTAATTTAATATATTAAATTTGGAGTTGAATAGAATTCGAATTAATTATAACCGAGATAAGCTTCTGTAAAAAAAGACCGATACAACATATGGAATTTAAGAGGCCTTGCCGTTATTCCATTTATATTATTGGTTGAATACAGAAATGTATAACGATTATATATTGATTTGATTTCTGTGAAGATTCCATATTTCATGGAAGATTATTTTGGGTATACCGTGAACTATGTTTTTAAATGACATTAGTTCTTTATCCCGGTTAAAGATAAGATTAATTTCTTGAATTTAAATAATCATTGAATAATGATTTTTAATATCTAAAACCAAATTGAGTTTTTAATAAACCTTTTAAAAGAAAGATATAAGTGCAAAGTTAGATTATTTATCTTTGGTATAATAATTTGAATATTTTATTTAAAAAAGAATATTCTGAATTGGAATGAGACGTTGGATGTGTTTTTATAGTACTCGATTTTTAATTATAAAAATACGTGAGTAATTCGGAAAGGCCGGATTTAACCCATTCCGAATAATCTCTACGACGATGAAGAGTCGAAGATGAAGACGGTGATTGAAGACCAACGATCTTCACATCGAATGGATGTGTTGCTACAGAGACCCTGATGGGAGTAGCTACCTTGAAGGGATTTCAGTGGTGGCCGTCTGGACTATTGTTGATTGTTCGGATTTGATTTTCGCTCAGACCCAGGGCATAAGCTAATAAATGGATGCGTGTTTGACATTGGATTTCGTTCCGTGTGAATTAAATCAATTTCTGTTAATGTATGTCTGTTTGGTGGTAGGGGATTTATCCTCTACTTAACACCTTGGTATATATTAATAGTGATTGATCGCATGGAGTGAATTGTCAATGAGGTACGCCAAGATGCATATGATCAAGGCTTTTTTTGAAAAGTAGGGCCTTGTGGGATGATCAAAGCATAGCCTATTACGGCATAGCTTTGTGTATATCATGACTTCGCGAGCCTCACACCCCGGTATGAGTCAAAAACGGGATATGGACCGTAGGGAGTGCACACGTTTCTTTCTAGCTAGTGGTAGTGTCAGTGCTTTAACATGGCCTGGCATTTTACTTATGTGGATGATGGATTTTGAGGCGCCTCGGATTTTTATAGGACGATAGTGGTCATATTATAGGTTCAAAGGAACCGGGAAACGTGTGTTCAGGCATAACTAATCCATTGCCGATAGGCGGGGACCGGCCCTACCGCATCCAAGGGTTGCCCATAGGTGTAATCCTGAGGCATTTGCTCGAGTGTCTCGAATCGGAGAGGAGCTTGCCCCTAGCCTCGACTCATGATGGAAATCCAATTTCCAATACGACCTTGCGGTTTTGATTGTAGAACTAGTATGGCGACATGATATATGGTACCCATGCCATCTAGGATTGATACATTATGATTGAAATGTTTTTATTAAACATATACACACTAATATTAAATCCGTTTTATCGTATCAAGCATCTTTTGACCATTATAAGGTAAAACCCTATCCTCCGGTTTGCGTTGCATTGTGTGATGGGACTTGGGTCTTATAATGGTTTCAATTTTTTTTAAAAAGCATTGCGTTGTTTAACGATTTATGTTATTTTATGCACTGGCAATCCAATGGAGTAAACCCGTTCCGCGTTAGAGGCGTGGTCCTGTGATTAGCCTTATTATTAGACGGTTAAGTTAAGATTTCTCATACCAGTCCCATGACTGACCTGTAGTTTGTTTCACGGGCAAACTCGGGTGCCTATATTTTCCACACGGGCAGTCGAATAGCTTTTTACAGATTTTTACAGGATCTTGGCTTACAGCTGAAGCGGTATTCGGAAAGCTCTGTATCTGTGTATTCCTTTCAGTTGTATATTTGTAATATTTTCCGCTGCTATTTAAATGTAATTTAAAACCCTGATATTAATGTATTTCTTTTGTGTAACGTGTATTCATATCTGTTATATTCTTGTACTCTGATGTAATTGTTGTAATCAGCAATAAAATGTTCTTCAGTTTGTGTTCTGATGTGTATTGTTCTCAAAGCAATCCAGGCTTTCCTTTACTGGGAAGTTTGGGTCGTTTCATCGTCCATAGCTAATTACCCCCATTCTGAACACAGTGGGATATGTATTGTAAGCCAGTTTGGCTTTTTCGATCAGATTTCGTCAAATTCAGAATTTAAATCTATATATTGAATTTGGATGGACATTTCAATTTACTGGACCCACATACGGATTCTAAAAATTTACGAAAAATATTTTCTGGCTTCGTATTGACGATACGGTTCTAACAAAACTAGTTTTGTCAAATTTGGAGACCGTTTGAAAAATTGCCATTTTCTGGTCGATCCAAATTGATCGAAACTGTCAAAACACGTTTTACTTCGCCACGCTCACATATTGATTCGAAAAATTATGAATTTTGGAGTCTAGCAATAAATTGACATCACAGATCCAACAAAAGTGGTTTCGTTGAAAACGAAGGTCATTTGCAAAATTTCCATTTCTAAGGGCCGAAATTCCATAGCAACTATTCTGAATTTTCAACTAGGCATAACTTTTTATTCCCGCTATGAAATTTTAATTTTTTGGATTCGTTGGAAAGATATTCTCAAATAGATCCTAATATTTTTGGTTTCGCCAAAATCCGGTTTATTTTGAATCATGTACATTCATTTGAAATCGAAATTTCAAACTACCGCGCCATTTCCAATTCCTTTTATAATTAAAAATAAATATTTATATTCTAACGTCGATTTAAATAAATATATACATTTTAATTCTATTCAAAATAAATTTCTCGTTATTATTATCTAAAACAAATCATTTTACATATTCAAAATTCGTTAAAATAGTTAAAATAAAAATGTTAAATTGGTTCAGATTTTCCGGGTTGTTACATTGAGACATGCGAATTGGAAGAGATTCAAGATGTGATGGACTCGCGCCATAAATTAAATACTAATTTTTTATTATAAGAGTAATTTAATTATTAGATAGTTAAAATCGATTTGTGATCATCGACTATTTAGATCTATAGGTGATGTGGAACTATTCGATGATTTTGATATTGAGTAATTATCATGTATGGTAATTATTTAATATTAATTATTAATTACATAGAAATAATTATTTAGCCGATAGAAATTAATTATTAAATATTACTTTTTGAAAATATATAAATGATTATTAATTATAGTTAGTTTTAATTATTAATAGTAAAATATAATAAATAATAAAGTTAGTTTTAATTACAGTTGTAATTATTAATTAATAAATATATTATTAAATATTATTTATTAATTAGATATTATTTATTAATTATATATTATTTATAGTAATTATTTAATTATTATTAATTAGTTATCATTATTAGAAATTATTTAAAATTTATTATTGGGTTATCAATTATTCAGTAATATTACTAATTAGTTAGAAAATAATTATTAAAAGATATTTTTCTAATTGTTAATTATTAATAATTAGTTATTGATTAATAATATGTGTGTTACAAAATTCACCATGGCTAAATTTGATAAGACTTACAAAATTCTAATTTAGAAATAAGCATCCCTGCAAATTCCTTGGGAAATCTATCGCAAAATAGCTACAAACTATCTTTCGTCGGTAATCTGCCTGAATTTGCGGTGGAATTTAGTGTCAACATTTATCAGTCGGTAAATTGATGTAATTTGCAACGGTTCAGTGATGGAAATAAAAAGATCGGTGATAATATATTAAAATTTATAATAGAAAAATCTTAAAATTATCCCTCGTAAATCACTCGCAAATTCGTCGCTAATTTACAATGAAATTTTCTGCTGCTAAAAATCTACAGCTATTTATGGGTTTTCTTGTAGTGAAATGGAAACATGTAGTCATATGTAACGAACCAGAGGAAATCCTATTTGTTGAAATTCTCAATTCATTGACATAATAAAACGAACTAACTATTCTACTCATTCTTCAGACTTTTTTGGCTAGGTCAACCAGTTTTATAGCGATCCATAACACTGTTTTCATTGCAACATATAATGAGTACAATACTATATAGAAGATATACAGAGTGCCGACATGCTTCAGACATTATCCTAGCACTAGTTACAATACGAGATGGCACCATGCAGGGTGAGAATTGTTTATCGGCCTTTTAACCCCATTCCGAAAAGCGATCCAAGCCCATACAACCAGACCCATCGTATGGCTAAATAACCCGAAGTGTCACCAAGATATCAAGGAACAAAGCCCGGATGAAGTCACACGAGTGTGGTCATCATAGCACGTCAAAGCTAATCATGTAACGACCTTTATTTTACGCATCGGAGGATCGTAAAATAATCATATTTAATTCCCTAGTGGTCGGAACATTCTTAGATTTAAATACGTTGTTCAAGGGGATGTGAGATGTTCATGATTTTTACCGAATTAACTTATGACCATTTTTCCCTTGAGTTTTCTGTTTTATATATAACCTTTGATAGGGAACAAATCAGGAACTGAAATATATTGTATTGGATCGAAATGGTGGTTTACGACTCCGTAGAGTGGCCACTTTAAGATTTGGATCAGCGGTTTGGGCGAAATCAATGTTTTAAGTTCTGATTTTGTTAGTAGACTTACAATAACTAATGGACTGCTTAGTGTAGCCCATTAGGCTGATGGCTTGCAAATATAATTAGGCGGCCTAGGGAGAGAATTATGGTTACTCTCTTCATTCAAACAATAGGTTGGGCGCCTCTGATTTTTCGGTCCAACCTAATCCTTAATTCTTCATTAATTCATCCAAAATTAAAATCTAGAGCAAGATCTATAGGAAGGAAGATTGGATTTTGCTGTTTTTCATCAAATCATAGGTTTTCTATGCTATCTCTTTGATGTCCATGCTTAATTCATTAGTAATTCACCAGATCTAGCTTTTGGGGAGTGACAGATATCTCTCACACGGATAATATGGAGAATATGTAGAAATTTACGGTTATTTCACACATGCATGTTTAGTTCACCTCAAACCGGATCTCCTATGTTAATATATTTATTATAAATCCTAAAATAATCTAATTTGTTCATATACACCGGTAAGGCGTTAAACTAATAATGTTTAATGTCTATTTAGATCCTAATTATGCAAGATCTATGATTTTTACACTGTTTATCACATGTATGTTCATGTTTGTATAATTGATCATGATTGAAGTTAGGTGAATTGCTATTTGATTTATTGAATTATATGATTTTGGCTAATTTGGTCATTTAGAATTGTGTGTCATAGGCTTAGAATTGATAAACAGAGCAAATCGGAGGATTAGATGATCGGATTCAGACAAAACTTGGTGAAGGAGCTATAGTGGGTATCAGGATAATTCCCAAAAAAATTCGTCGCAAAATGTGCTAGGGCAGTGGACCAGTACTAGTCCATAGGGAATTGTTCTCTTGTCAGTCTGGTCCATAGGCATAGACCTCCTTGCGGTCCATTCCATTTACTCATTTGGACACGAAAATTTGGCTATACCAAGATGAAATCCTAAGAAGACTACGGTGTAAGTTTTGTTGGAATTAGATAGGTTCACGTGTGATTGCTCGAGTTCTTGTAGATGGACCGATAGAAAAAATTATTGGGAAGGAGTTAGACTTCGAGACTGGGCCAGTAGGAATATGGGCCATTTAGAGCTCATTGATGAAACTAGATTGTGAAAGCTTCTATGAGATAGAAGTAGTTATTAACGAAGTGATATTTCTTTGACCGTGAACTCAAGACGGGAGTGTTTGAAGATGAATTTAGGTACAACTGATCATGGGATGATGCCATAAGGTGAAGAACCGACTCAAGTGGGACTTGAGCTCGTAAGATGATGGGTTGACCCGAGTGGGACTCGAGCATGAGAAATAATGGATTAATTCAATTAGACTCAAACTAAAAATGGGGTCGTCGAGGATAGCTTGAAGATTATGAGCGCTAAGGAATCATCGATAATCGAAGGTTCTAGCGAACTCAAAGCAGGGGTATCGTAGGGACGCCAATCAGGATCTAAGAGATCGAGTACCGTGGATCATTCGGGGAGTGATCCAGTCGTCCCAAGGAGGCAAAAATATGTGGGACGTGCGGCGGTTTGACTTGAACCGGGGTTTCCATTAGCCCTTGACGGATGGTAACAACTAATCTTTCAATATCGATGCATTTGAGTCTATAGTCGGTCATAGTTAGGTTATTTATTGTTATGGATGTCGTGGTTGCTTGTTTATGCAATCTTCAATTTCCTTTGGGTAGCCTGTCGCCATTGGACATTAAGGAGAAGCGGGACTTGAAATCCTATTCTTACTCATGTCTATTCTGTGTGTTTTTAGCATAATATAATGAGATTATTATGTGCTAACTCTACGGTTGCAGGGGTGGCTCAAGTGAGATCTAAACATTCTATTAACATATTATCCTTTGTAATTGTTGATAGTTATTTTATCGCTCACTAAAATTATTGTTTGACTCAAGGTTTTATGTCTCCTCTTATTACCTTGGGCTACTCATTGATGTGATCGATGAGTAGTCTAATTAGTTGGTTTTAGGTTTAGCGACGCTGATGCTGTACGGTGATGAGCAAGAAGCTGGTGTATTATTTTATATTATTGTATTACTTTTTCGCTTTTTTGTTGAGAGACTCTGAGGGATGTAGTAAGACATATTGTATTCAGATATTCATACCAGGATGTATTGTACCTGAAATTTGATGGTTTAATAGACATGAGATCTTCTATTCGGTTATGCTTCACTAATATATCCTATTGTATATTTTATTATTATATGTTATATATCCATGCGCTATGAGTTATACGATAGTTTCTATTTCGTGATTATCTACCTTGACTATCGTCCCATATCAGCCTGACACGATGGAATAGTGTAGGAGGTGTGGGGCGGTCATCATATTTGGTATTAGAGCTTTGGTTAATCGATTTACCCAAAGTTCACGAGCTTATAACACTACAACAAATTGACCATATTACAACGGTGGGAAACAGTTGTAAAAGACTTTTTACAACGGTGGAGCCACCGTTGTCTATTAAGAAGTTATAATAGACTAAAATCTTTTACAACTTTTTTGCACCGTTGTGAAATGTATATTTTACAACTGTTGTCCACCGTTGTAATAAACTATATTACAACTTTTTATAACTACTATAATATATTTTATTAAAAGTATTATTTAAAGTCGTAATATATGAACAAATTAAATACATATTATTAACAAAAGAATTCATTTCAGAACATATTATCTACAAAACTGAAGATATCAAACAAAAAAACATGAACCAAAACAATATATTAAAATTTTCAAACTCTCATCATTTTTTTATAAATCATACAAGTATCTCAAGTACATCTACAACAAAGTCCATTGAGCCTCGAATCATTTTCCTTATTTCCTCGACTGAGACTAGTATCTTCTTCCATCTCATGCCTAAAAGTCGAGCCTCCATCTTCTATATCATTGTATTACAAAGGACTATTGGCACTTCCAGTCTTCGTTCTATTACTGGTACGTTCATCTTCCTATACAAACTCATCCATTCTTTAACCAAGCGAGATCTTCATTTTACTATCCAATGTTGCCACATTGAGCCTAACCGATGTGAATTCTGGTTGTAGTGCATCTAATTAAATTTGAGTTCCTTGTAACTGCAGTGATAATGTTTGGCCCCTATTGTTAGCTTCAGCTATAGCTACTCTTTCATCAAAAACATATATAGTGATCAACAACAAATGCAGTGGCATACATCAAAAACATATATACTAGAGCATGTTGTTTTTGAAGTAGTAATACACCAAGGACATATATACCGAAGCAGTAAGTTCCAAATAAAGCCCTCTAAGACAGCAAGTTCTCTTGGCTACAAATGACTGAACCATATTACATGGGGGGTGAAATATACAAAGCCACGAGGAGGATTTATTTTACAGAAGCTTTGGAAGTTGATGGCGCTATTAGTAGTTTACCAGGCGTAGTAGCTACAAACTGTTGCTTATATGCCTAACAAATCTTCAATGTGGATCCTAGTGCTTATACTGCAACTTCAAGAATAGAGCAAAGATTTGGTAAGCATATAAGCAACAAGTTGGACTGTTGCTTGTACTACATCTAATATGGATGCAGACTTGGTAAGCATATAAGCACCAACTGGTAAGCATATAAGCAAAGATTTGGTAAGCATATAAGCACCAGCTGGTAAGAATATAAGCAACAAGTTGGACTGTTGCTTATATGCTTACCAAATCTTCAATGTTCATCCAGGTTATTCTTAGCTATAGACTGTTGCTTATACTGCATCTAATATGATTACTACAAGTTGGACTGTTGCTTATATGGATACTTGATCTAAATTAGATGCAAACGGCTGATTTTTTTTGTTTTTTAAAGTGCTGCTAGAATCGGTGAAGTCTTCGTGCTGATTTTTGAAAAGATTAAAAAAATTAACTGTGTTTCAGGAATGTAGTTAATCTAAGAAGACGCCATAAAAAAACAAACACAATTAAATTGTCTTATGATGTACACTAATTTAAAGCTATTCAGGTTGCAATTATCCCGAAATGCTTGGCAACATTGGCTCTAAAGAAGCCTAACATGATTCGTACAGGACAGATTAATTCTATCAATAAGGTGGAAAAATAATTTAATTTATCTAAATACACCAAATCCTAAATCAAACGCACCAGATCCTAAAGCAACCAAATCCTAAATACACCAAATCCTAAAGCAACCAGATTCATATTGTTGAAACCTAGAATCGATCATGTAACTAAATACACAAAACTTACAACCAAATATGCAAAATCCAAAACCCAAAAAACCCCTCTACGACATCGGCCATGGCGAACCCTTTCAATTTTGCAAATTTGGATTTTGATCTGGTTCCATCGAGTGGAAGTGGTGATGCGGATTCGGCTTGAATCGGAGATGTCGATTCAATGACTTAGGTTTGACAGTTGGAGTCAGATTATTAAAAGTTGGTGAAGAGAAGCGATTCGCAGCTGCGGAGATTTAGGGATAAGTCGGATTTGAATAGTGGTATGGATTTGGCAAGGAGGAAAATGAAAGGTTCTGCGATTGGGAATTGTGAAGGCAGTGTAATGACCGAAATATGACTTTGAAGGGTTCATATAAAACTAAATATAAAATTAGGTGCTGGAAGCAGTTGGAAGTTGTAACACCCCGAATTTCGGTTAATGCTAAAATTCACTAATTGCAGAATAAATAACCTCAGATGTGAGAATTGGAGGAAACGGGCTGCGTCATTGCGTTCGTCTCGGAAAAATACGTGTAATAGAGTCCGAGTTTTCGAGAATCGGAGTCCGTATGGCCCGGTTATGGCCCAATGAAGTTTACAGAAAATTCAAAGTTCAAAACAGATTTAAAATTCAGGTTCAAATTTCAAAATTGGGGCCATTGGGCGCAGGGGGGAAAATTCCCGCCTAGCTACCCAAGTCGACAGCCCTGTCGACTGGGCAGTCGACTTGGCTAGGACCAAGTCGACAGCCCTGTCGACTTGGGTGTCGACAGGGGGTGCTCGGCCAGTTTGGCCTGGTGCACCATTTCAGGGTTTGGGCTGTGTTTTGGGGCTGGTTTCTGGAAGCTTCCGAGATCTGATGGTCCTAATCTAATTTAGGGTTAATCTAATGGCCTAAAACACTTGCCTAATCCTATAAATAAGACCCTAAGCTAGCCCTAAATGATCATAATCCTATCCTCTAACTAAACTATGCCAAAATTTTCTATGATCATGGCCTCCACTCAAAACCCTAGCCTCCATCCTCTTCATATACTATTTCTATGAAGGCTTTCATGTTCATACAAGCATCTTTGAGTTGTATGAGTGATCATTAGCTTGCATTCATCATCAAGTTGCAAGCTTTATGTTCAAGGCTAGAGTTTTTGGGTGATTTTTGGCAAGGGTTTGCTTATTGGAGTTTAGTGGTGAGTTTCTATAGCCTTAATAATCAATTGTTAAATTGATTATGATAGGATATGATAAGATATGGCTATGTTTATGGATAAATGTGCTTATGCAAGTTTAGTATAGTGTATGTTGTGTGTTTTGCAAGTTTTATGCTATATGCAAGTTTGATGCTATGTTTTATGATGCTCACTATGCAAAACACTATGTTGAACATTGATGCATATGTAACATGTTATGCAAGCTATATGTGAGATTATATGCAAGTTTATATGTAACATGTTATGCAAGTTATGTATTTGGTTTTATGCATGCTAAGTATTTGGTTTTGTGCATGCTAAGTATTTGGTTTTATGCATGCTAAGTGTTTGGTTTTATGCAAGTTATGATGCAAGTTCATATGCAAGTTATGATGCAAGTTCATATGCAAGTTTGTCTCTTTTTATGATATGCATAATATATGCAAGTTTGCCTCTAAGTATGGCATGTTATGCAAGTTCATACGCAAGTTATGATGCAGGTTCATATGCAAGTTTGTCTCTTTTTATGATATGCATAATATATGCAAGTTTGCCTCTATGTATGACATGTTATGCAAGTTCATATGCAAGTTCATATGCAAGTTATGATGCAAGTTCATATGCAAGTTATGATGCAAGTTCATATGCAAGTTATGATGCAAGTTCATATGCAAGTTTGCCTCTATGTATGACATAAGTACATGTGCAAGTTCATCCCTTTTAGACCTATGACATGTATGCAAGTTGACACCTTTATTATAGGTCTATGACATGAACATTTAAGCAAGTTACCATCTTTATGACATATGTGATTCATGCAAGTTTGGGTTGGTTATTTATGCAAGTTGGGTTTATGGTCATATATACAAGTTGACACCTTTTAAACCCATGATAATGCTAATGATATGCTAAGTTGAACCCATTGTGTGTATGATGAATCTTCTCTTTTGAAGTATGTCATGTAAACGTATTTACGTGGGGACGATGGGGTAAAAATTTATGAACACATAAAATTGTGTGAAGTGGGTATGATTAAACATACCGTAAAGTGGATGGACATAATTGGGAATTTACCTATTAAGTTAGGTCTACCCATATTATGGAATTGGGAATTTACCTATTGATTTAGGTCTACCCATATTCTTAAATATTTGTAATTAATTAGGGATAATTAATACAAATTATGGGGGTGATTAATTAGGTATAATTAATCTACTAAGACACGAGGTTGGACCCTTTTGTAGCATAAGACTGCCCGGAACCGACCGACAAATCCAGCGGCTACAAATGATTGGCCCAATGTGAGAGGTCTTAGTCATAAACTAAATACGTGACAAGTGTAAAGACACGAGGTTAGACTCTGTTATGGTGTAAGGCTGCCCGGAACCAACCGACATATCCAGCTACCATAAAAGACAGTCTAATGTGAGAGGTCTTTACAAAGGTTACGATCTTAATTAATTAAGAAACACTTAACCAAATTAGCATGTAGTGGGGCATGAGGGGTTAAGTGGGTGCCTTGGGTGGCATGTAGTAACTAGTGGGGGTGCCTTGGGTGGCATAAGGAAACTAGTGGGTTGCCTTGGGTGGCAATAGAAAATACGATTAGAATACTTAACCAAAGTGGAACATGTAATTAAACATGATTAAAGGGTTAAGTAAGTGCCTTGGGTGGCATGTGGGAATCAAGTAAGTGCCTTGGGTGGCATGTGGAAATCTAGTGGGGGCCTTAAGTGGCAATTGAAATATAATTAAATGACAAGCTTAAGTAGTAGCTTGTGGGGGCCATAAGTGGCCATTGAAATATGATAAAATGACAAGCTTAAGTAGTAGCTTGTGGGGGCCTTGAGTGGCAATTGAAATATGATTAGATGACTTAACCAAACCTTAACATGTAAGTGGGCATGATTATAAAAAGGGGTTAAGTGGGATGCACTAGATAAAATGACAAGCTTAAGTAGTAGCTTGTGGGGGCCCATTTCAACCAATATCCCAAACGTATCTTTGTGGGCTCGACCCAAGTCGAGGACGGGACACGCATATTGGGCTTGACTATAAGAGGCCAAAACGGGGTAGCGGTGGCAACGCGAGTCCAACGGGTTTCATATGCGTGTGTGGACCCGGGCTGGTAGGTAAGACGTTGTTGCATCGTGTAGATATAAGCCGTGCACCATTTTTTGTATCGGGTTGCCACTTTGGGGAGTGATACACCCCATTGTGGGGCCAGCACGGGTATCTACGGTAGGGAGCCGATCGCTTGGGAGTAGTGGGTACACCTAGTGGAGATAGGGGTAGACGGCACCTATGTAGTCAGCTAGGGGTACACGAAACTACTATTAAAACCTAGTGGAGATAGGGGCAGACGGCACCTATGTAGTCAGCTAGGGGTACAAGAAACTACTGGGTAAAATTACTAAGTACACTTGTGGGATCAACCTTTAAGTAGGAATTACCCTTGGTGGGTAGAACTGGTGTGGTGCAGTGTAGGAATTACCCTTGGGTGGGTAGATCTGGGGTGGTGCAATATTGTAATTATCCTTGGGTGGATAGGCGCGTCTTTTCGGTTATCTTAGTACATCCTGTGTTTAGTTGGCTACTTAGTGTAGTCATTATCCCCAGAGGTACCATACCTTGTTTATATCATACCCTAATTACTTTAATGATTGTATTGTTAAGGTTATAGGACTCACTCAGACTTATGTCTGACCCCGTTGTTTCTTTATCTTTTTCCCAACCCTCATGTTTTCAGAGTGGGCCTAGCACTAGTGAGCTTTGATCAGACTGCTTTATCTATCTTTTGGAGCTTGGACCGTGGATGTAAAGCTCAGTTTATCTTTTCTATTATGGCTATTAGGTTATGTAGTGGGATTATGTACTTTTGTTTTTATCAGGATGGATATTATGTACTTGACTCTTATTTATGGTTTTGGTGTAACCAAACATGTTTTACTTTCCGCTGGAATGAAATGATGTTTTAAATTCTCAAGTATTACTTATATCTGTCTTGTTGTAATTTTTCTGTTCTATATTCACTTAAAATACTCCACCGATGTTATGGCATTCCCATAGTGAGTGACCGTAGCGGGTGTGGGGTGTTACACGTGGTATCAGAGCCAGGTTACCAGAACAGATAAATTTTTTAGAGAAACTATTTTCTAAGAATATTTTTGAAAGGAGTATTTTCAAAAACATGTCTTTTAAGAGAAAAGTTTTTGAAAGAAAAGCATAATCCCCAATAGCCATATCTATATCTTTCAAATTCTCCGTTTTGAATCTCTTCCTCTCTCGTTTTGAGTTTCCCCTCCGCGTATAGATGATCTTTCTAAGATAGATAAGAATGGAAAACCACTTCAAGGGACTTAGACATTAGTCGGATTAGAAGTTGTTTCAAGAAGGAGGAGGACTGGTAGGTATCTATTGGATAGACGATGGGAGGAAGGCTCAAATAGTTGTTTGGTTAATGAAGGATGAAACCTCATTGGTAGAAGGTTACGAGTGGAGAATGGTAAGAAGAAGGCGAGTAGTTATCCTTTTGGAGGAATAGGACATCTTATTAGGATTGTCCAAGGAGGCAAGGGCAAGGTACGGAATCTCCTGGAGGGTAGTTGTATTCCCTCACTGCTAGTGTACCAGATGGGGATAGGACCGTTTAGGTTGGAATTTGGATTTCTTTATTATCCGGTTAGAACTTTATTTGATTCTGACGCATCGAGTTCGTTTATCTCATCGTTGTTAGTTGAGTCACTGCACTTAGACACCAGTTTAGTTGATGATCCCTTGGTTGTTTCAAACCCAATTGGGGGCTCCATGATGTGTTTGGGTTTGAAAGTTTCTATACTTAGCGTTGAGTTTAGATGTGATGCTTTTTGGGCTTCACGGGCTATGGGTTAGTTTTGGGCATGGACTGGTTATCCAGTAGGGGTGCCGTTCTTGATTTTGAAGGGAGAGTTGTTAGGCTTATGACCCGCTTGGGTAACACTCTCGAGATCTCTTGTAATCCCATGGAATCTGTTATGCTAAGTTATCTAGAATCGCTTGACACGTCGGTCTAGAGTTTGCGATCTGTTAGAGAGGTCCGGGAATACTCGGATGTGTTTGAGGAGGTGAAGGGCTTACCTCCGGAGTGGGAGATTGACTTCTGAATATATCTGGTAGACAATGCCAAACCAGTATCTTGGCCAGTGTGCCACATGGCTCCTCGTGAGAGGAGGGAACTCCATAAGCAAGTAGGCGATTTGCTTGAGAAGGGGTTCATAAGAGGAAGTATATCGGAGTGGGGTGCTCCAGTAGTTTTTGCCACGAAGGCGGATGGGTCCCTTAGACTTTGTGTAGGCTAAAGAGAACTAAATAAACTCACAAAGAAGAATAGACACCCATTGCCGAGGATTGATGATCTCTTTGATCAGTTAGTTGGCGCCTCGGTATTTTCGCAGTTGGACTTAGCCACGGGGTTTCGACAGTTGAGAGTGGCTGAGGATAGTATAGAGAAGACTGCCTTTAGGACTTCGGATGGTTTTTTTTGAGTGGCTGGTGATGCCATTTGGTTTGACAAACGCCCCCGCATACTTTGTTGATTTGATGAGAAGGGTATTTAGGGAGTACCTAAATAAGTTCGTGATGGTCTTTTCTAGGAGCAAAATAAGTTTTCGTATGTGCTCAATAGGCTGAGCAAAGCCAGTTATGGGATAAACGGTGGTTTTGGAGCGAGAGTGGCGAGGACATCCAGAGTTGGACAAGGGCTTAATTATTTAGCCGTTTTTACTAGTATCATCTCACGTAGGTCGTCTGAATTCGAAGGAGGTATCCCTTGGGTGTTTGTCTGATATTGGTTTAGGCCTTTGGGGCTTGCATTTGGGGGATGTCGAGTTCGACTAGGGTGGTCTACATGAGAGATGGACAGTTGTGATGATTTTGGATGGGATTCTTAGCATTCTATGAGTTTGAGATAGCGTATACCCATGGCAAGGGTAACGTGGTAACGAATGCCTTAAGTAGAAAAAGGTTATCCTTGAGTTCATTGTTCGTTGAACGACGGAGCTTAGAGTTTATTTCTATGGTTGACTTTAGACCTTCCGTTGACTTTGTACCCGGTTTGCTAGCCTCCTTGGAGGTTAGGCCTACTCTTTTGGGGCGGATTGGCGGAGCACAGCGAGACGACCCACAGTTGGTTGAGTTAATAGAGAAGCTCATGAGGAGGGGGAGTCGTCCAGCCATTTGAGTAGGTACACCCTAGGTGGTGAGGGGTGGTTGCGTAGAGACGGTAGACTTTGTGTACCGCAAGACAAGGGTTTGAGGAAGGCTATACTTGATAATGCACATCGGTCGAAGATGACCACTCATCCCGGTATGGACAAGATGTACCAAGACATGAAGCGAGTTTTCTTTTGGGCCGGTATGAAGAAAGATGTGGCCGAGTATGTCGCTAGATGCTTGGTGTGCTAGCAAATGAAAGCGGAGCAGAAGAAACCCGGAGGGTTGCTTCACCCATTGGAGGTTCCGCTATGGAAGTGGGATAGTGTCTCGATGGATTACCGAGATCGAGGAAGGGTAATACGGGAATTTGGGTTGTGAGTGCCCATTTCATACCCATGAAGAGCAAGAGGACTGTTCCATGTCTAGCTTCAGTTTATATTCGAGAGATAGTTCGGTTGCATAGGGAACATGACGTATTCCATGTGTCACATTTGAGGAAGTTCCTACATGAGACCGTAGAGGCAGTAGAGCCGAGCTTGCTTAAAGAAGTAAAGGTAGAGCGTGATGTGATTATTCGACGAGCTCCTACCCGCATCCTTGGGTCAGAGATTAGGAAGTTGAGAAACAAAGAGGTTCGACTAGTCAAAGTGAAAAGGGGAGAAGGTGAGAGCAATGCTACTGGGGAGACAGAAGCGAAGATGCATTCGTTATACCCATTCCTTTTTGAGGGTATGTCCTTTAAACGTCTCCTTTATCGTTTGTCTAGTGCTTATCTTATCTTTAGTATGTCCTCTCATTAGTACCTTTGACCTTGAGATAGGGTAAACCTATGGTTGAAACATGTGTTTGAGACATGTTATGTTTGATGGATGCATGTGGATGCAAGTGGTTGCTAGTGGTTGCTCGTGGATGCATATACACACACTCTAGACACTAGATCGGCTCAATCACTTCATATTGCATATTGCATATAATTATGTGTAGGTAGCTATATTTTTGGATGTATAATGATTGTGTTATCATATGGATGATGCATTTTGGTGAATGATTGTGCACTCATGTAGATATTGTATGTGTCGATAGGGTACTCTCGCATACATAATGGATGCATGGCACTATCATGGTTTGCATATGTTCATATATTAGATAGGGAACATATACACACACCTTTCGCATATGCTCAGACATCATTAGAAATTGTTTTAAGGACATTGGATGCCCGTGTTTGATGGATTGAGTAGATGGTTGTTTGGATGGTAGGATATGCATTCTCCTTAGCTTAGAGATTTCGGGGACGAAATCCTTTAAGGAGGGGAGAATGTAACACCCCGAATTTCGGTTAATGCTAAAATTCACTAATTGCAGAATAAATAACCTCAGATGTGAGAATTGGGGGAAACGGGCTGCGTCATTGCGTTCATCTCGGAAAAATACGCATAATAGAGTCCGAGTTTTCGAGAATCGAAGTTCGTATGGCCCGGTTATGGCCCAATGAAGTTTACAGAAAATTCAAAGTTCAAAACAGATTTAAAATTCAGGTTCAAATTTCAAAATTGGGGCCATTGGGCGCAGGGGGGAAAATTCCTGCCTAGCTACCCAAGTCGACAGCCCTGTCAACTGGGCAGTCGACTTGGCTAGGACCAAGTCGACAGCCCTGTCGACTTGGGTGTCGACAGGGGGTGCTCGGCCAGTTTGGCCTGGTGCACCATTTCAGGGTTTGGGCTGCGTTTTGGGGCTGGTTTCTGGAAGCTTCCGAGATCTGATGGTCCTAATTTAATTTAGGGTTAATCTAATGGCCTAAAACACTTGCCTAATCCTATAAATAAGACCCTAAGCTAGCCCTAAATGATCATAATCCTATCCTCTAACTAAACTATGCCAAAATTTTCTATGATCATGGCCTCCACTCAAAACCCTAGCCTCCATCCTCTTCATATACTATTTCTATGAAGGCTTTCATGTTCATACAAGCATCTTTGAGTTGTATGAGTGATCATTAGCTTGCATTCATCATCAAGTTGCAAGCTTTATGTTCAAGGCTAGAGTTTTGGGTGATTTTTGGCAAGGGTTTGCTTATTGGAGTTTAGTGGTGAGTTTCTATAGCCTTAATAATCAATTGTTAAATTGATTATGATAGGATATGATAAGATATGGCTATGTTTGTGGATAAATGTGCTTATGCAAGTTTAGTATAGTGTATGTTGTGTGTTTTGCAAGTTTTATGCTATATGCAAGTTTGATGCTATGTTTTATGATGCTCACTATGCAAAACACTATGTTGAACATTGATGCATATGTAACACGTTATGCAAGCTATATGTGAGATTATTTGCAAGTTTATATGTAACATGTTATGCAAGTTATGTATTTGGTTTTATGCATGCTAAGTATTTGGTTTTGTGCATGCTAAGTATTTGGTTTTATGCATGCTAAGTGTTTGGTTTTATGCAAGTTATGATGCAAGTTCATATGCAAGTTATGATGCAAGTTCATATGCAAGTTTGTCTCTTTTTATGATATGCATAATATATGCAAGTTTGCCTCTAAGTATGGCATGTTATGCAAGTTCATATGCAAGTTATGATGCAGGTTCATATGCAAGTTTGTCTCTTTTTATGATATGCATAATATATGAAAGTTTGCCTCTAAGTATGGCATGTTATGCAAGTTCATATGCAAGTTATGATGCAAGTTCATATGCAAGTTATGATGCAAGTTCATATGCAGGTTTGCCTCTATGTATGACATAAGTACATGTGCAAGTTCATCCCTTTTAGACCTATGACATGTATGCAAGTTGACACCTTTATGATAGTTCTATGACATGAACATTTAAGCAAGTTACCATCTTTATGACATATGTGATTCATGCAAGTTTGGGTTGGTTATTTATGCAAGTTGGGTTTATGGTCATATATACAAGTTGACACCTTTTAAACCCATGATAATGCTAATGATATGCTAAGTTGAACCCATTGTGTGTATGATGAATCTTCTCTTTTGTAGTATGTCATGTTAATGTATTTACGTGGGGACGATGGGGTAAAAATTTATGAACACATAAAATTGTGTGAAGTGGGTATGATTAAACATACCGTAAAGTGGATGGACATAATTGGGAATTTACCTATTAAGTTATGTCTACCCATATTATGGAATTGGGAATTTACCTATTGAGTTAGGTTACCCATATTCTTAAATATTTGTAATTAATTAGGGATAATTAATACAAATTATGGGGGTGATTAATTAGGTGTAATTATTCTACTAAGACACGAGGTTGGACCCTTTTGTAGCATAAGACTGCCCGGAACCGACCGGCAAATCCAGCGGCTACAAATGATTGGCCCAATGTGAGAGGTCTTAGTCATAAACTAAATACGTGACAAGTGTAAAGACACGAGGTTAGACTCTGTTATGGTGTAAGGCTGCCCGGAACCAACCGGCATATCCAGCTACCATAAAAGACAGTCTAATGTGAGAGGTCTTTACAAAGGTTACGATCTTAATTAATTAAGAAACACTTAACCAAATTAGCATGTAGTGGGGCATGAGGGGTTAAGTGGGTGCCTTGGGTGGCATGTAGTAACTAGTGGGGGTGCCTTGGGTGGCATAAGGAAACTAGTGGGTTGCCTTGGGTGGCAATAGAAAATACGATTAGAATACTTAACTAAAGTGGAACATGTAATTAAACATGATTAAAGGGTTAAGTAAGTGCCTTGGGTGGCATGTGGGAATCAAGTAAGTGCCTTGGGTGGCATGTGGAAATCTAGTGGGGGCCTTAAGTGGCAATTGAAATATAATTAAATGACAAGCTTAAGTAGTAGCTTGTGGGGGCCTTAAGTGGCAATTGAAATATGATAAAATGACAAGCTTAAGTAGTAGCTTGTGGGGGCCTTGAGTGGCAATTGAAATATGATTAGATGACTTAACCAAACCTTAACATGTAAGTGGGCATGATTATAAAAAGGAGTTAAGTGGGATGCACTAGATAAAATGACAAGCTTAAGTAGTAGCTTGTGGGGGCCCATTTCAACCAATATCCCAAACGTATCTTTGTGGGCTCGACCCAAGTCGAGGATGGGACACGCATATTGGGCTTGACTATAAGAGGCCAAAACGGGGTAGCGGTGGCAACGCGAGTCCAACGGGTTTCATATGCGTGTGTGGACCCGGGCTGATAGGTAAGACGTTGTTGCATCGTGTAGATATAAGCCGTGCACCATTTGTTGTATCGGGTTGCCACTTTGGGGAGTGATACACCCCATTGTGGGGCCAGCACGGGTATCTACGGTAGGGAGCCGATCGCTTGAGAGTAGTGGGTACACCTAGTGGAGATAGGGGCAGACGGCACCTATGTAGTCAGCTAGGGGTACACGAAAATACTATTAAAACCTAGTGGAGATAGGGGCAGACGACACCTATGTAGTCAGCTAGGGGTACAAGAAACTACTGGGTAAAATTACTAGGTACACTTAGTGGGATCAACCTTTAAGTAGGAATTACCCTTGGTGGGTAGAACTGGTGTGGTGCAGTTTATGAATTACCCTTGGGTGGGTAGATCTGGGGTGGTGCAATATTGTAATTATCCTTGGGTGGATAGGCACGTCTTTTCGGTTATCTTAGTACATCCTGTGTTTAGTTGGCTACTTAGTGTAGTCATTATCCCCAGAGGTACCGTACCTTGTTTATATCATACCCTAATTACTTTAATGATTGTATTGTTAAGGTTATAGGACTCACTCAGACTTATGTCTGACCTCGTTGTTTCTTTATCTTTTTCCCAACCCTCAGGTTTTCAGAGTGGGCCTAGCACTAGTGGGCTTTGATCAGACTGCTTCATCTATCTTTTGGAGCTTGGACCGTGGATGTAAAGCTCAGTTTATCTTTTCTATTATGGCTATTAGGTTATGTAGTGGGATTATGTACTTTTGTTTTTATCAGGATGGATATTATGCACTTGACTCTTATTTATGGTTTTGGTGTAACCAAACATGTTTTACTTTCCGCTGGAATGAAATGATGTTTTAAATTCTCAAGTATTACTTATATCTGTCTTGTTGTAATTTTTCTGTTCTATATTCACTTAAAATACTCCACCGATGTTATGGCATTCCCATAGTGAGTGACCGTAGCGGGTGTGGGGTGTTACAGAAGTTTGCGGAGCTAATTTCAATTTTGCATTGGAGCTAAAAATTTCGTACGGCAGGAAACTTTTGAGATTTTGTCCAGTTAGCTTTGAAAATTGTTTAGTATGATAATTAAGTGCTGTGTTGGAGATATATGTAGACCAAAAATTACCGGTACAAAGGGAAATGTCTTAATGATCCAATCATTTAACTATTATTTTGGAAGTTATTTTATATTATCGATTAAATATTGTGCATTAACTATCTATTAAACTTTTATTATATTTAGGTATTCACACCATTGAAATTTAAATATTATAAGTTAAATAGCAATTATTGATTAATAGTATTTATTGATTATTAATATTTTTAATTAATAATCAAGTATTATTATTTAGTTTTAATGATATATTTCTTGAGAATTTATAAGTAAAAGTTTATATCAAATTTAATATGGATTTTTTGAGAATTAATTTTTATTAAAATGTTAAATATTACTAATGAATAGTACTTACTATTAATTATTACTTATTTCTTCATAGTCATAATTGGATATTAATGATTAAAAGATTATAATGTATATGTTGCCGATTATTAAGTATTAAATGTTTAACGCTATTTATTAAAAAATAATTAATTTTTATTAATTATCTTAAATACTAAAATGATTAGTTATTAAATATTAGCTAGTGCAATAGGCATCCACTATAACTAACAAAAACAAAAGTTGTAATAGACATCTATTACAACAGACCAAATGAAAAAGTTGTTAAAAATACATTTATTACAACTTTTATGAAAGGACAGTTGTAAATAACCTTTATTACAACAGTGGTTTTGTGACAGTTGCAAAATATAAGTTGTAATATGGTATTAGTGTTGTAGTGTAATTGTATAAGAGACGTACTTGTAATTTTTAATGGATGATTACTATATTATATGTGTTTATTTTATGGCTCAAAACTTTATGTCGATGTGTTTACTTGGAATTACACTTTTGTTATTCTTAGCCATAAAAACAGCAACTGAATTATCACAATACATTCTTATTGGGCATCAGATAGAGTCCACGACTCGCAACCCAAATATGAAAGCTTTCAACCATACACCATGCGAGGTAGCCTCAAAACAAGAAACGAACTCGGACTCCATAGTAGTGTTTGGGAATGCGGAAAGCAAATCTTAAGGCAAAACAAACACTAGACGGGGGTGAATATTGTTTATAAGAAACTTATGTAAATCTTAAACTTAGTTGATCTACTATATGAATCATACAATGATTATCACACCAGCTATGATCACAAACACAGAAATAAGATATAAGTAAATATAAAATGCAAAAAAGGAAAGAACACACCAGATTTTATACTGGTTCGGATTACTCCTACGTCCAGTCCTACACAACGCTAGATTGCACAGAGCTTTATTATTATCAATATCCAAGTACAACCCCTTGATTTCACGGCTACAAGGTTAATACCACTCCAAACACCCTTGATTTCTCTGCTATAAGGTTAACGTAGCTCCTTTTCCTTAATTTCATGGCTACAAGGAACACATCCTTTCCCAAACAATTCCCAAATATTACAACATCCCTTTAACTCTTTAATAGCACTTCAATTTAGAAAGTATTTGATAGAGATTGAGGAGAGAAGAAGTTTGATATAATTTGAGTAGAAATCAGCAAATATAAGTGTAAAAATAAAGAAATGGATTATATTAATGGTGGTATGTAAAGGGGTGAAGATGGAGAAGAAGAATAGTTAAAATATTCGAAATCAACCCTTATTTATAGTGTCTCAATGGTTGCAACGTTTCAAAAAAATTACAAATAGTGAAAAGACACTTCCTTTGAAAATTGAAATTATAACAGTTGTATGTCAACATGGCCATAAATGTATGTCGACATATGTGCAGTATTTTGATTTGTAAAACTATTTTTCAAGTGTTTTAACATATATATTATTCTGTAAATTCTTGAATCAAAACTTAGTAATTTAAATGAACATTGTAAAGTGTAAAATCATATGGAAACATAGTAATATATTGTATAAACATATTTATAAAGTTATAAGATTTAAAACTATAAAACTACAAAACTATATATTATAAACATATATATATATATATATTAAAACTTTATAAACATATATGTTTGAAATCATAAGTAATATAATAGTTAGAAATCATTTAGAAAAATAAACCAGGATTGAATTTTGAAAATCGGAATTTGAACCTGGAGTGCTATTTAGAGTCTTACAAATAAACTAGACTCTATTACAATATTTTTCTTGAACTCTTGATAACTTGGTAACTTGATAACTCATGAGTCCTGAATCTCTTGAAACTTTAAAACTGTACAGTCTTCAGTATTTAAGTCCTGTATATAGACCCTACATACATACATACATACATACATACATACATACATATATGTGTGTGTGTGTGTGAGTGTGTGTGTATGTATATATGTTAGCATATATTTTATAATCATATAATATTGAAATAAGGTTGTTGTTATCAAAACTCCATTCTCCAACTGTCTCCCCCTTTTTTATGATGACAACCTTGATTTATAAAATATTCATACCTTTTTGTACCCGTTGATACTTTTTGGTGTGATCCTTTGAATACTCCACCTTTCACCAAGAATCCTACATACTCCCCCTTAAACTAAGCCTAACTAATCCTTATTTTATAATTTCTTCCCCTTTGTCATCAACAAAAAGAACCTCTAAATATAACCCCCCCCTAAATTTATGCCATAGATAACTTTGTCCTATATCTATCTATATATTCTAAGGTTATAATACTTGATTCTATACTAAAAGATACATGACTCCCCATAAATTCATGCCTATATAATATCCTTACTCTCGATATATAACTATTCTAACACTTCTTCTAAAATCTACAAAAACTAGATAGAAAATAAACATTGTATGAACTAAATAATTTAGATACTGTTTTACAAGACAATTAATACAAATTACAACGTTTTACGAGAACACAAATATACTATAATTGTACATATTACATCACATGTACGAATATACGAGAAACTAAACGTCTAATGCTACTTGACGATTGGGATTTATGAGTTGGGCAATTGGGATAATGGAGATAAAATTCTCCATTTCGCTCAACTATATTCCCTTCTCTATCGAATCATACTTCGCCAATGCAAATGACTTGATCGTCTTGCTCCATGCCATCAGTTTGTGCCTCTTCTTCCTCCCCTTCAGCCATTTCTTCCTCTTCCTCTTCTTCCTCTTCCACCATTTGATTACCATCTTCGATGATAATTGGATTTGTGTGATTATCTATAAAAAAAACTTTTGTAGATTTCGCATGATTTTTCATTGTTTTACATTCTCTTGATTCATCCTTACTTGTAAAACTTGGATTTCAGCAAGCGTTTGTGGTAGATTCTCCATTTTCTCCTTTAATTTCACCACATGAGCGAGAGTAGTGCATTGAAATGGACCTTCGGATGGTTCGACGGATGAATTGGGATTGATTTGATTATTATAATTAGTCGAGGCCATTGTTTTTTATGGTTTAGAATTTTTCCGGAAATGAAATGAGAAGATGACGAAGAAAATTCGAAATAAAAAGTTTAAATAGATGTTGTAATTAACTTTTGGTGGGAATTAATTTTTGAAATTTGGCAGTCATATGTTGACATGTCGAATAATGTATGTCGACAAATGTGTATTTTTTCTTCTAGTTTTTATACTTTATTATATATGTTAGTATATCTAATTACTCTAATTCACTTAATGAACAAATACCTAATTCTCTTCTAAATTTAGTAAACTTTGCATCGTTTAATGGTTTTGTTAATATACCTGCTATTTTTTATTATAAATTCAAGTGAAATTTTCTCTTTACTTACGTTATCTCTTAGAAAATGATGTCGTATATCAATATATTTGGTTCTTGAATGATGAGTTGGATTTTTACATATATTTATAACGCTTGTATTATCAAAGTATACTGGTTATTTATTTATATTTAATCCAAAATCTTCTAAAGTCTGTTGCATATATATTACTTGTGAACAAGCCAAAGCAGCAAATATATATTCTAATTCTGCTTCAGTTGTTGACAAAGATACTGTATTTTGCTTTTTCCTAAACTAAGAAACTAGTGAATGTCCTAAGAAATGACATGTTCCACTCATGCTTTAACGATCGGATTTACATCCCGCATAATCAGCGTTGCAATAAGAAATTAAATCAAATGAATCATCCTTAGGATAAAATAATCCATAATCTAAAGTATGTTTTACATACCTTAGAATATGTTCTTGCACAGAGACATACACTATATGCATTATATCTGGTCTACTTGCGGTTATATATAATAATGATCCTATCATACCTTTATAAAAAATTTCTTTTTTGATCAATGTGTTTTGACGTATCATCTTTACTTAAGGCTATTTTAGTTGCCATTGGTGTTGGTCTTCCATTAGTTATCATTAAATTATATTAATTAATTAAACCTTTTGTGTATTTTTCTTAATTAATAAATATTCCATTCTTTAATTGATGAATTTGTCAGCCTAAGAAGAATATTAGTTCTCCCATACAACTCATCTCAAATTCTTGGGTCATAATATCTGAAAATTCTTTTTTCATTTTATTATTTGTTGATCTGAAGATTATATCATCAATATATATTTGTACAAATTATATATCGTTATTTTTTAACAAAAAGTGTATTATCTATTTTACCAATTTCAAAGTAAGATTGTAATAAATAATTTCTTAATCTATTATACCAAGCTCTAGGGCTTGTTTTAATCCGTATAACACTTTCTTTAATTTATATACGTAGTCTGGAAATTTTTCGTCTTTAAAAGAGGTGGTTGTTCTACATATACATCTTCTTTAACATATCCATTTAGAAGTGCACCTTTAATATCCATTTGATATAATTTGAAATTACTATGATTAGAAAAGGCTAATAATATCCTAATAGCATCTAATCTTGCTACGGGGGCAAATGTTTCATCATAATCTATTCCCTCCTCTTGAGCATAACCTTATGCTACTAATCGTGCCTTATTTCTTATGACGCCACTGTGTTCGTTCATTTTATTTTTATGAACCCACTTAGTCCCAGTTACAATTTTATCCTCTGGTCTAGGAAAAAGTTCCTATACATCATTCCTGGTAAATTGATTGAATTCTTCTTGCATAGCAAGGATCCATGAATCGTCGGATGATGATTCCTTTGGATTCTTAGGTTCAATAGTTGAAATAAACCCTGAATTACTCATATTATTTAATTGGTTTCAAGTCCTAACAACAGATTCAATATCTCCTAAGATACTTTCTACAGGGTGGTCTCTTAATAATCTAATTTTTTTATTTGGTTGATGAATTTATTTGTTTACTTCATCAATCTCATTTTCGCATTCGTCTTCATTATTTTGTGTTGTATTCCTATAATTTTCATCAAAAGATACATTTAAGGTTTCTTCTATAGTGTCGGTTCTTAAATTAAATGCTCTATAAGCCTTACTTCACTCTGAGTATCCAATAAATATTCCTTTATCTGATTTAGAGTCAAATTTGTCTAAATTTTCCTTTGTATTAAGAATAGAACATTTACCTCCAAATATTTTAAAATATGATACTCTTGGTTTCTTATTATACAAAAGTTCATACAGTGTTTTATGAGTCAAGGGTCTTATTAATATTCTGTTTAATATATAACAAGTTGTTGCAACTACCTCAGCCCAAAAATTTCTAGGTAAATTACTATCTGATAACATGGTTCTCGCACACTCTTGAATTGATCTATTCTCACGTTCAACTACTTCGTTTTGTCGAGGGGTCTTGGGAAAGAAAAATTATGGGTTATTCCCTTTTTATTACAAAAGTTTTCAAATATTTCATTTTAAGAACTCTCCACCATGGTCACTACGCATGGTTTTGATTTTTAAAGATATAAAATTTTGAATTCTTTTAGCAAAAGTTTTAATTGATCAAAAGCATCACTTTCATTTTTAAGAAACATGGTACAAGTAAATCTACAGAAATCATCAATTATTACGTAAACATATCTATTGTGATTTATTGATTGAGTTTGGGATAGACCGAATAGATCCATATGAATTAACTCTAATGGTTTCGAGGTTGTAATTTCCTCTTTTGATTTAAACAAACTTCTTTTTAATTTTCCGAACTAACAAGCATTGCATAAATTATTTACTTTAAATTTCATTTTGGATAATCCTCTGATTGAATCTAACTTTGAAATCCTGGAGATGTGTTTGAAATTTATATGACCAAATCTCTTATGCTAGATCCAAGTGTCACTTGTATTGGCCAAAAAACATAGATTACCTTCGAAGAATTTCATACTCGATAGATATTTTTCTTTCTATCTCCTTTGAATATTATTTTTGAATTCCGATCTTCTATAAAGCATTTTTCTTTTTCAAAATTGATTTTATAGCCATTATCGCAAAGTTGACTTATACTTAGTAGGTTGTGTTTTAGATTCATAACTAATAAAACAACAAAAATAGTAGGAGTTTTAGAATTACAGACATTGTCGATGCCAACTATGTATCCTTTCGAGTTATCTCCGAAGTTAACCATTCCTCTATCTTCATATACTTGATTATTCTGTAATTCTGGTAATTCTGGATTTCCAGTCATATGTCTTGAACAACCACCATCTAATACCATTTGTCCTTTTTGATTTCCACCATTTTTTCATCAGGATTTGAATCCTCAACATCCATGTAACACACCATTTCAGAATTTGAATTTTCAACAGCCATGTAACCCATCTTTTCAGAATTTGAATTTCCAATAGTCATGTAACACATCTTTTCCTGTATTGGATATAATTCAGTAGAGCACTTGAATTTTCAACATAATTGAATGTAAACTCTTTTAACATCGATGCAATGCACGAATTGAAACTAGTGTTATAAATCATTTCAAAATTTGCATTTAATATTTCCAAAAATCAGATTATGAACTTTTTGAAAACCTATGCTCTTATATCAATTGTTAGGGAATTCAGATCTTAAGGCAAAAGAAACCCTAGAGGGAGGGGGTGAAAAGTGCTTATAAGAAATTTACGTAAATCTTAAACTTAATTGATCTACTATATGAATCACATAGTGATTATCACACCAGAGATGATCACAAACACAGAAATAATCACATACCTAGATATAAGTAAATATAAAATGCAGAAATGAAAGAACATACCGGATTTTATACTCGTTCGGATTACTCCTACGTCCAGTCCCACGCAACACTAGATTGCGCAGAGTTTTATTATTATCAATATCCAAGTACAACCCCTTGATTTCACGGCTACAAGGTTAACATCACTCATTTTCTCGATTTCAGGACTACAAAGAACACACCCTTTCCCAAACAAATCCCAAATGATTACAATAGCCCTATAACTCTTCAATAACACTTCAATTCAAAGAGTATTTAATAGAAATTGAGAAGAGAAGAAGTTTGATATAATTTGAGTAGAAATCGGCAAGGTATAAGTGTAGAAATAATGAAAATGATGTATATTAATGGTGGTGTGTAAAAGGCTGAAGATGGAGAAGAAGAGTAATTAAAAAAAATTGAAATCAACCCCTATTTATAGTGTTTCAATGGTTGCAACGGTTCAGAAAAGTTACATATAGTGAAAAGACAATTCCTTTGAAAAATGAAATTACGACAGTTGTATGTCGACATGGCCATAAATGTATGTCGACATATGTGCAGTATTTTGATTGCTAAAACTATTTTTCAAATGTTTTAGCATATGTATTATTCTGGAAATTCTTGAATCAAAATCTAGTAATTTAAATGAATATTCTAAAGTGTAAAATCACATGGAAACATACTAATATATTATATAAACATATTTTTAAAGTTATAAGACTTAAAACTCTAAAACTATATATTATAAACTTATATATATTACAATTTTATAAACATATATGGTTGAAATCATAAGTAAGATAATAGTTTGAAATCACTTAGAAAAATAATTTGAAATTAGGAATTGAATTTTGAAAATCAGAATTTGAACCTAGAGTGCTGTTTATAGTCTTACAAATAAAATAGACTCTATTACTATGTTTTTCTTAAACTCTTGAAATCTTGATATCTTGATAACTTGATAACTCATGAGTCTTGAATCTCTTCTAAATCCTGAATCTCTTGAAACTCTAAAACTATATAGTCTTTAGTATATAAGTCTCGTTTATAGACCCTGCATATATATATATATGTGTGTGTGTGTGTGTGTGTGTGTGTATGTGTGTGTGTGTGTATCCTAGATAAAGATGTTATTATATAAATTTTATAATCAACTAAGATTGAAATAAGGTTGTTGTCATTAAAACTCAATTTTCCAATAAGTAGAAGTGGTCGTCCAGGTCTACTTCACAATCCTCCATGAAATGGCACCATAAGCAAGCATAAACACATATCCTAAAGTGGATTTTCATGAATCAGTGTAGCCACCGTAATCGGAGCCGAGTAGTCTACCACTTCAAGGATATCTATCCATCTAACATAAACATGTAATCCTTAGTACCCTGAAGATATCTCAACACCTTATTTGCAGCCTTCCAGTGATCAATCCTTGGGTTGCTTTGATATCTTCCTAACACTCCAACTGCATATGCAATATCTAGACTAGTACAGACTTGAGCATACATCATGCTGCCAACAACTGAAGCATATGGAATGTTCTTTATTTGTTCCCTTTTGATGTCATTCCTAGGAAACTGGTCCAAACTGAACCGATCATCTTTCAGTATTGCTGCATTTGGTGAACAATCTTTCATTCTAAATCTCTTAAGCACTTTGTTGATATAGGCCTCTTAGGACAATCCCAAAGCACTTTGTTGATATACGCCTATTGGGACAATCCCAAAATGCCTTGAGATCTATCTCTATGGATCTTTATGCCAATGACATATGATTCGTCTCCCATATCTTTCATATCAAAGTTACTAAAAAGAAATTGTTTCACTTCATGAAGCCTCCCTTTATTATTGGTTGCAAGCAAAATTTCATCCACATACAACAAAATAAAACAAAATTTACTCCCATTGACTTTAGGATATATACATTGATCCATGATATTTTCTTCGAAACCAAATGAAGTATTTATTTCAAGGAATTTTTTGTACCTTTGGGGTCACCTTGTTTTGACTCGTATATGGATTTATTTAGCTTAAAAACTAAATGCTTACTGACGACAGTGGCGAAATATCCACAAAATCTTTCCTTTGTTCCATCAAAATACAAACCATTTCTCCTTCCTCTTCAATATCCGCATTCCTCCGTGCAACCTCAATCATGCTCATCTCTTCTCACTTCCTCCAATGTCAATATTCTCCCACGTCAACCCCGCTTAAATTCCGACACTCATCCTACCACTCAAATTCTCAAACCTCCTCATATTCTCCCTTGTTTGAATCATTTCTCGCCCCTGTCCACTGAGGTCCCTGAAGTTTCTAGCAAATCTTATGCACAAGTATTTGCGTCTCCACCACCAGTCTTACCTAAGCCTCCACCAAACAAAATCCCCTTCCTAAATTCAAATCTATTATTCAAACTATTAGGTTTTTGAAATCTGAACGTCGTTGCTTTCAATGTGCATGTAGGGGACACGTGGCAGGAGATGTAAAGAGCCAGAAATTTGCTATAAATGTGGAATTTTTGGTCATTCGATCCCACACTGTCTAACAAAAGAGCGACTTCAGTATGCTTCGTCTTCTGTGCATAAACGTGTCATTTGGAACAATGATGCTAACGTACGGTGGGTCGTTCGTGTATCCACTCGTTCTGCAGAATTATCAACTCATACATCCCCTCCTAATTCCATCCGTCACCACAACAATCACTTAAATTTACATAATAATTCCTTTCCATCTCCTATTTCTCATTATGCACCACGTTTATCCCCTAAACCTCAAACTTCAATAAAATATTCAATGGAAGACTCATTGCTCTACATTGTTGGCAGCGTTCTTTCAAGGCACTAGAATGTTGAAACGTTGCACCACACACTCGAAGTGACCATGAATCATGATGCGTGGCCAATATGGATTCTATCCAATAACCCTTTTCTCATTTCATGCCCATCCACCCGAAAACATGACCATGCATTACTTCTAAAGATCTTGACAAAACCAGGAGTTGTTACCTGTCTGGAGGCATGGTCTGATGCTGTAACTGAACCTGAACCTGCATTGGAAATTGAATCATGGGCTTAGTTAGATGGCTTTCCTAAGTTTTTAAAGAATAACATTGCTACTTTTAAGGAAATTATGAAGCCAATGGGGCGTGTGCTTGCTATTGATGATTGTGATTGGTGTTATCTCGACCATAGATCTTTCAATCTTAAAATGCAATTTTATGAAGGCATTGGCTCTCTTAATACTTTTCCTGCATGATTTAATAACAAAATTCACCTTATAAAGGTTCAACGCTACGCTCATTCTTATCCTGGATCGTGACCTGAAACTCTTTTTTAGGCGATGTTGAAGAGCAAGTGGTTCCCTGTCTATTTGATCACAACATGGAAATCAACTCCGATGAAAGATTTGATGTAATGATTCATGAAGTAGCCTTGCTACCCCCTTGCCAAATTTATTCCATAAGGGCAACCAAGACATGCATGTTAAGAATCAAGTCCTAGAAATCAAATGGTTAATTTGATGGATGATCAGGAAGTTGATCAGGAAAAGAATGTTGAGATAGCCTCACCAGTGAATCGGTTCAACCCAGCATCACACGAAGGCAACCCAGTCCCTCCTAAACACATCCAGCTTGCTTTAATCCTAGTACAGCCTGCTTCTCCCCGGCTCCCACATCAATAGTTATCTCCATAGCACTCTACATCTCCTCATCTGGCGACGGACATGGAACATGATTGGCCGAATTACCTCTCTCCAGTCTTTGTTCGTCGAAATAGCAAGCATAATCAACCTACCTCATTCCCTGTTGCAGTGGGTAGCTTTATTACTCCAGATGTTTTTTTCTTCTGCTAATAAACGTTTAAAAAAGAGAATCTCAAGTTGCATGGGTGTGAATTTGTGTGATACACATTACATTGCCATGCATGCATTAGAATTGGAGCGTATTAATAAGCATTAATGAAACAGATCTCATGGAATGTAAGGGGTCTGGGTGACCCATCGAAGTGCCATTCCATCAACCTCATTTTTCCCCTCTTAACATTGATGTCCTTATGCTCCAAGAAACCAAGTTGCAGGACCCCTTCCCTACACTTTATACTTATTGGTGATGCATTCCTATCTGACTGGGTGTATGTTAATGCCGTTGAGACAAGAGGTGGTCTTATAACTATATGGAATGAATCAACTTGGTCTCTGTGTCCAACTTTTTCAAACCATTTTGCACTGCATGTTGCTTTTCGCCAGCTTCCCAGCAACACTGTTTACTTCTTTTCTAACATTTGTGGGTGTCAAGAGGCCCATGAAAGAATAGGCCTTTGGTCGAGTTTTAAAGATCTATCCAATCAGTTTAATGGGTCATGGGTTATTTGTGGTGACTTCAATACTACCAGAAATCAAAATAAGAGGAAGTATGATAATATTTCTCATGATTCTAATGAGTTCAACTCTTTCATATTTGACTGTTGTCTAATTGATCCCGCCATTAGCAATCATTCTTACACTTGGTAAAACCATAGATTTGTTCCCTCTCTAGCTAAGCTTGATTGTTTTTCTTTTAATGCTGGGTAGGAGGATCAACACCCATTATCTTTTGTGAATGGTCTCATCACTTTGATCTCTGATCACTGTCATATTCTCCTCGATTCCGGTTTTCTTTTTAATCGTAATTGATCTTTAAAATTTGAGCGTTTTTGGCTCCTTGGGTCGTCTTTTGCTGATTTTTTTTTAAAACTTCATGGACACAGCCTGTACATGCACATTCTGCCTCCCATCGTATTATTTTGAAACTCAGATCCTTAAGGAAATTAATCAAACCTTGGGCTGAATCAATTTGGGGTTCTATTCGTTCGCGTATTTCATCCATCCAAGATGCCTTTCTTGATCTTGATATTCTTGAAGAATCTCGTCCTTTAAGTGATTGTGTGAGTAATAGTTTGAATGAGCTTGAAACTGAATTGGATAGGCTATTTAAACAAGAGAAAATTGATTGGAAACAATGATCAAAAGCTAAGTGGATTGAAGAAGGGGATAAGAAAACATCGTATTTCCACCGTTTTGCTAATGGATACTGTACACCAACTTTAATAACTGAAATCACTCACAATGATCAAACCTTCAATGACCAAGTGGACATTCTCAGCCTTTTCACTAACTTTAATCGTTCCATCCTTGGTAGTTCTTCTCCCTCTTTGTCTGATATTGACTGGAATCTCCTCTACACTAACCCTTCTCCTATTTATGCTGACCAGCCTTTCATAGAGGAAGAAATTTGGTTTGCTCGAAAAGAAATTTATGATAATAAAGCTCCTGGGCCTGATGGTTTTGGGACGAGTTTCTATAAGCATTTTTGGGCCATAGTTAAAAATGACGTTATTGATATGTGCATGGAATTTCATGATAATCCAAATAACATTGCCAGACTAAACTATGCTAACATTGTCCTCCTCCCTAAGTATGCTGGTGCCAATAAATTATCACCTTTTCGTCCCATCAGTCTTCTTAATACCACCTTCAAAATTATAACTAAAGTTCTCGCTAATTGTCTCCAAACTATTATCTCTCCTTTGATCGGTCCAGAGCAATTAGCCTTCATTCTTGGGCGCAATATTCTTGACTGCGTCGCTGCCACACAAGAAATTATTTCATTTAGCCACTTCACTTCTACTCCTGGTGTTGTCCACAAATAAGAATTTTCCAAAGCATTTGATTCAGTTAACTGGGATTTCATTTTAGAATTAATAAAGCATAGAGGTTTCCCTGATAGAGGGTGCAAAAGGATTGAATGCATTCTCTTCACCAGTTTCTCATCAATATCCATCAATGGAAATTTAAGTAGCTTAATTAAATCATCACGTAGGCTTAGGCAAGGAGATCCTTTATCACCCCTTGTCTTTGTTTTGATAGTCGATGTATTCAATCAAATGGTGAAAAGGATATTGCTAATGGCTTCTTGGATGATATTCGTCTTCCTAACTCTATTTTGGAAGTTTCAAATCTACAACCGATGACACCATTTTCTTTGCGTCTCCTGAACCCAGTCACATCCATTTCCTTAAAGTTATTTATGTCTTTGAACTTGTTTCGGGTCTCTCTATCAACTTCAGTAAAAGTTCTATCATTATGTTGGGAAAATCTTCTCATCTTGGTCCTCTTGTTTCTTCCATCCAAAAAATTTCTATTGATCATTTCCCGATTGTTTATCTTAGTATCCCCCTTAGACCATCTAGACTTATTAAAGCTGACTGATACCCCTTTATACACAAGATTGAATCGAGGTTGGCATCATGGAAGGCAAGTTCTTTATCCATAGCTGGTCGTTTAGTGCTTGTAAAATCTGTATTATTGGTGATCCCCACTTATTGGATGTCATTTCATAAGCTTCCTACATGGGTTATCTATAAAATTGACTTTGTTAGAAGTTCTTTCCTTTGGAATGGAAGTAATATCAAGAGATTAGTTGACTGGCAGACTATTTGTTTACATTGTAATCAGGGTGGACTTGGAGTTGTTAATCTTTACAATTTCAATGTTGTAATGCTATCGAAATGGATTTGGCACCTTATTTCACCAGGGAATTATATTTGGAAAGATTGGGTACTATCCCTACACTCTTTTTTTAAACCCCATTTGGCCATTCATTCCCATCCTTCTGCTAAGACTTCCCCTTTCTGGTTTGGTTCCCTTTTTTCCCTTCCCCGCATCAAAAACTTGTTGCATGTTAAGCTGGGTAATGATGCAATGTGCCTTTTCTGGCTTATCATTTGGCATGGTCAGTCACCTTTAGCTCATTCTTTTCCCGCTCTTTTCTCTTCTATTACACAGGTGGGACTTACTGTTGCTACATGAATGGGCCATGGCCCATCTGGCCTTCTCCCACCTACTCTCTTTGATGTACCTGTTTTCCTGCACTTCCTTGCATCCTCTGATTTGCTTCACCATACACGTTTATCCAATCTCCCTGACCGCTACATTTGGGCTTTGTCTCCTAATAGGGGATTCTCAACTGCATTATGTTATCATTATCTGAACCATACTGGCCATTCTTTCTCCTTTGCTAGACTTTGGAAGTGTCGTCTACCTACTAGGATTATTTTCTTTTAGTGGTGTCTCATACATGACGGGGTCAACACCAGACCACGATTGTTTCTCCATAACATTGTGTCTATTCCCACTTGCTCGCTTTGTTCCACACATGAGGAAACAATTCATCATCTTTTCTTCGACTGTGGCATTACCTATCCGATTTGGGTTGCATAAGGGTTTATCTTTAAGGATACATTCTTGCGATATCATTTATGTATGATCATTGGTAGTATGGTTCTTTTAACTTTAGATTGGATTCATTTCTAGTAATATATTTTTGATATATCTAGAAAGAGAGAAATGTTGTTGTCTTTAACAAACCTTTGAAACACTTTGAGGGTTTCTAGCATCTCCTGTATTTTTCATGCATGTATAGGTCCATCGCATTATGCTTGCTTCAGGTTGGCTCTTCCGCAAGCACAAAGTCCTAATGAAACGGTTGGAAGCTCCACTCCTGAACTAGTTTGATCTGATGTTGCTTTTTCTTCTTGAATCTATATGGTTATTATATGTATGTTCTATGTTATGTATTGTGCCAAGTATGACCGGTGCATGATGTATTTTTGTAAAGACCCAAAAATCCCCACCCTTTGAATCGACCATAAACCACACAGGTCTGAACCAAAGTCGGAAATCTTCGAATACTTTAACTTTGGGAATACAATACATTAGAACAGATAACAGAAGACTTTTATTGCATCATGATAACATAACATCAGAGTACAGAATATATCAGAGTACATTGAAAATAATTAGGCGGAAGGTAAAATTACAAAAGATTTAATACAATGCAGCAGAAATAAATAAACTGATACAGCGGAAGTCTGTCAAAACTCTGGACACAGCTTTAAGCTTCGATCCAGAATCTTGCTCAATATATCTGCAAAACAAGCTACTCGACCGCCTGTGTGGAAAAGAGGGCACTAGAGTTTGCAAGTGATACAAACTACAGGTCAGTTATGGGACTGGTATGAAAAATCTTATTTAACTTATTTAATAATAAGGCTAATCACAGGACCACGCCGCTAACGCGGAACGGGTTTACTCCATTAGGATTGTCAGTGCATAAATAAAGTAAATTGTTAAACAACGCAATGCTTTTTAGAAAAATGAAACCATTATAAGACTCAAGTCCCATCACACAATGCAACGCAAGCCGGAGGATAGAGTTTTACCTTATAATGGTCAAGAGATGCTTGATACGATAAAAATGGATTTGATATTATTATTAGTGTATATATGTTTAAAAAACAATTTCAATCATAATGTACCAACCATAGACGACATAGTACCCCATCATAATATGTCTCCATACTAGTTATACAATCAAAACCGCGTGATGTCATATTGGAAGTTGGTTTCCACTTTAGTCAAGGCTAGGGACAATCTCCTAACTGATTCGAGACACTCTAGAAATGTCTCAGGATTCGGACGCTGGCGAACCCTTGGATCCTGCAGGGTCGGTCCACAAATACTTTAGTGGATTGGCAATTCCTCACACGCTTCCCGATCCTATTGGACCTATAAATTGGCCATTGGCGACTAATAAAAATAATCCGAGGAGGCTCATTCCATCAACCACATAAGTACAAATGCCGGGCCGTGTAAAAACCCAAACACCACTTCTAGCTACAAAGAAACGTGTGCATTCCATGCGTTCCCTTATCCCATTTTTGACTCTACCAGGGTGTGAGGCTCGCGAGGTAATGAAATACACAAAGATATGCCTAAATAGGCTATACTTTGATCATCATCCACAAGGCTGTGCTTTTCAACAAAAGCCTTGATCCATGTATCTTAGTGTGCCACATTGTCAATCCCTACCATTGATTTCTGGCAACATATAACCTCTGAGCTCATACGTCTCAGAGACGGGTATTAAGCAAGAGAATGAATTCTCCGCTACCAAACAGATATATATTAGCAGAAATCAACAGATACAATGTAAAGGAATACAACGTCAGACACACCATCCATTTACAAGTCCGTTCTAGGTTTGAACGAAACCGGAGGAACCTTATTCCTCGCATATCCGAACAATCAACATGTACGTTCGGATGGCTACCACTGTAGCCCCTTCAAGGTAGCTACTCTAATCATGGGCATCAGTAGTAACTCATCCATTCGACGTGAAGAACGTCGGTCTTGCACCGTCTTCAATTTCTTCGACTGTTAGTCATCGTATTCATTATTCAGAATGGGTTAAACCCAGTCTTTCCGAATAACTCGCGTAATTTAAAATCAAGTGCTATAAAAACACATCCAACGCCTCATTCCAATTCAGAATGTTCTTTCAACAAAATATTCACAATATTAGGGCAGAATCCCCATTAATTTTAAAAAGGATAAATTCTTTGAATTTATTCTTAAATCTTTAAAAATCAATACTTAAAGATTATTCAAATTTAAGAAATTAATCTTATCTTTAACTGGGTTAATGAACCGATGTCATTTAAAACACAGTTCACGATAAACCCAAAATCATCTTCCATTAAATATGAAATTTTCATAGAAATTGAATCAATATATAATTGATATAAATTTATGTATCAGACCAATAATATAAATGGAATAACACTAAGGCCTTCTAAATTCCATATATAGTAACAGCCTTCTTTTACAGAAGCTCATCTCGATTATCACCGAACCAAATTCCATTCAATTCCAATTTAATGTAATAAATTGGAAAACTTTATTTTGGAAAATTACCAATTAAATCTTAATAAAAGATTTATAAATTTCGGATTATATTTTTACTGTTAATTGGGTTAAAGAACAAATGTCGTTTTAAAACACAATTCACGATAAACCTAATTCACATTTCATTTTATTCCAATTACTAAATATAATTTGAAAACTCTATTAATCTTAATTAAAAGATTTATCTTTTTACACGGGGTTTTAAGAATAGTGTTATTTAAGACACCATTCACGATAACCCAAAAATCCAATTTATTTATTTTAAAACATTGGATTATCTTTCTAGTTAATAATTAGTTCATTTTGATAAAAATATATTTTACCTTTAAAAAATTTGAGTTTTTCATCTTAAAATCTTTTTAAATCACTTATTATAATTTTACATAATTTTTATATATTTTAAATAATTTTATTAGGGCCTTTATAGTCGATTTCCATAAACGGTCGTCGAACTGCATCCATAGCGACCTTTTCAAAAATTGATTTGGACATAACTCTAAATCTAACCATTAGATTTCAAAACTCTTATTTTCATTTAAAATCTCTTTTCGATACGAACCGAACGGTTCTGGTTTTAGGAGAATCCGACGATCGGATATCCTGTTACGTCAATTTGAAGTTAATGGTCGAAATTCGCGAACGGTCGCTGCGCGACGCGTTCTATTCAGACCATTATATACATATATGTGCACATATATATATATATATATATATATTGTCGATTTCTATTAAAATTTTTTTATAAAATGTTTATAAATTCCTTTTTAAAATGATTTTATCTTTATTTCAATTTTAAATTGAATATTCTATATTAAAATACTTACATTTTCAAAATATTAGATTTACAATCACTTCTTTTTATATTCATTTTAAAATGAAATAAATCGATTGATAAACCCGTTCGGGTTGAAATAAAGTTTTGCTACTTAATCTAGCTTCACATTTTTATATTTTTATATTCGTCTAAGAGGGACATAAAAATCATAGTTTTATTTTACACTGAATATTGTTTTAAAATATTTAGAAATTTTAAAATACTCTTTATTTACAAACTTCTTTACTTAAAAATATTATTTATATAAAGATGTTCTTCATTTTTTTAGAAATATTCTGAATCGGGATGTGACTCAATCAATTACCATATAAATTCAGTTATATTGATTTCATACGTTGCATATATCTAACGATAATGATAAACAATCATCAAACAATACATTCACATCCAATGTCAGATTTATAACTGTGTGAGCAGTAAAATAAATAAATAAGTAATGCTCAACACAGACTGTCAATCCATCGATTGACAATTAATTAAATATTGGGGCTAGTGTATATCAAATGTCATCCCAACACCCGTGCGGGGTTTCAACCAACAAACAATAATAGATTATTTGTGCACTTGGGCGATGTGTGTAAAATTATCGTCCCAATCACATAAACAAGTCGGACAACTTGTAAATGGAAGTGTAACATTTCAATAATGAGAAATTTTAATGATTCCTACATAAGAAACAAAGATGTATACTTTTATTGTTCACCTATTCCATTTTAATATCTAATTCTTTTTAATGCATATAAAAGGACAATAAAAATATAACACTAAAATCTATTCTTTTAATTGTCCCTAAAATTACCATAAAAATGAAATATTTTAAACCTGTTCTTTTTGTTTCATATAAAATGACCATAAATTGTGACATTTAATTGTCTTTAAAATGACAACAAAAATGTAACTTTAAATTCTATTCTTTTATTTGAACTAAAATGTAAATAAAAATTTAATTCTTTAATCTCTTCTTTTATTTACATCTAGAATGTAAATAAAAATTATAACTTTTTAATCTACTCTTTTATTCACATCTAAATTGTAAATAATAATGTAACTTTTTAATTTAAGCTTTTATTTATAAATAAACATGTAACTTTTCATTTTATAGTTTCATTTACATTTACAATGTAAAAAAAATGTACTTTTAATTCCATGTTTTTATTTACACCTAATATGTAAATAAAAATGTAACTTTTTTATACTATGTTTTATCTACATCTTAAATGCAAAATAAAAATGTAACTTTTTAATTTATTCCTTTACTTAAATCTAATTTGGCAAATAAAGATGCAACCTTTAATTCTATTATTTTTATTACAACTAAAATGTATATAAAAATGTAGCTTTTTATTTTAATGTTTTGTTTGCATCTAAAATTGCAAACAAATACAACCTTTATTTTAATGTTTTGTTCGCATCTAAAATTGCAAACAAAAATGTAAATTTACAAATCATGTTATTAATTTGTATCTAAATTACAAATAAAATATAACTTTTTTAAAACTATGTCTTATTTGCATCAAGAAATGCAAATAAAAATTTTAACTTCCAATTTTAACATTTTACCTGTATCACAGAATGCAAATGAAAGTATAACTTTTTATTTCAATGTATATTTGCATCAAACAATGCAAATAAAGGAACAACTTTTTAATTCATTGTATATTTGCATCAAGGAATGCAAATAAAAGATTAACTTTTTAATTCATCGTTTATTTGCATCAAGGAATGCAAATAAAAGAGTAACTTTTTAATTCATCATTTATTTGCATCAAGGAATGCAAATAAAAGAGTAACTTTTTAAATCAATGTTTATTTGCATCAAAGAATGCAAATAAAAGAATAACTTTTTGATTCATCATTTATTTGCATCAAGGAATGCAAATAAAAGAATAACTTTTTAATTCATCGTTTATTTGCATCAAGGAATGCAAATAAAAATGTAATTCTTTATTTCATGTTTAATTTGCTTCGAGGAATGCAAACAAAAATACAACTCTTTATTTTAATGTTTTGTTTGCATCGAGGAATGCAAACAAAATTTTAACTTTTTATTTTATGTTTTATTTGCATCGAGGAATGCAAATAAAAATGTAAATATTTTATTTTAATGTTTTATTTGCATCGAGGAATGCAAACAAAAATGTAACTTTTTCAATTCAATAAAATGAACAAAATGACATTTTTCATTGAATTGACAATTCCAATTTCAATTCAATAAAATGAACAAAATGGTATTTTTCATTGAATTGACAATTCCAATTTCAATTAAATAAATATGTCCAAAGTGGTATTTTTAATTTTATTTAACTAACATATACAGATCTATAATTATTCATCACCAAACAATAGATTAATCATCATCCAAATTTCAGACAAAACAGATCTAAATCATATACATACAATCACTACATAGCAAGTAAAATAAATAATTTGATTAATTATTTTAAAAAAATCAGAAATCTCACCGATGGTTTTAATTCTGTACAGTTCAGATTTGAAATTTTCCCATATTCTGATTTTCTTCGTTTCAGATCTGGTTTGTTCTATGTTGTAGCTCTTGTCAACACGATTCCAACGCTTCCAACCTCGTTAAGTTCTGATTTGATTTGAACAAGTTATGGTATTATAAACTTTAATTATAAATTGAATACAATTAAATATAATTAACTATAATTACTTGGCCTAATGACATCATTAAGGAATAATCCTTTCTTCTTCTACGTTTAACTCCAGGCCGTTGTTTTCAGAACCGAGCTCGCCTCCTAGGTCACCCTCGCGCCGTCACCAGACTTAGCCGGACCCCGATCCTCCGATGTCACGCGACAGCCGCTCGCCTCCTCCGCCCTTGCCCAACGCCAGGACGAACTCGCCCCCCCTACCCCCCCAACGATTACCAAAACCGACCCATAGTCGTCCTCTTCACGCACGAAAATCGATCCAACCACGCTATTAAACCAGATCTTGACCATATAGATTTGATGTCCACAGAATTCTCTTTAATCTTTGTCTATGATTCATGTTTTAATTTGGAATGGTTTGAGAAGAATTGAGGATCAAAATCAGGAGCGTTCTGGCCATTGAAAGCATTGGTGGCAGCTGTTGTATTTTGATTAGGATTTTGGTATTCTATTTTTCTATGTATTTATATAATATTATATTAATTAATTCTGAAAAAGCCCGTTAATTCTCCTAAATTCCAAATCCAGCCCAACCAGAGTTAACCCCACCCAATAGCCCCCGTTTCGGATCTAATGAGCTAGGCCTCGTCAGCCCAAACGACTTTTTGTGGCCTAAAATCTTTAATTTAATATTTAAATCCTTTATTAAATTAATTTGATTGTATATTAAAATTTACCTGGGCAACATACGAACTTAGAAAAATCCAAAAAAATTATTTCTGGCTTTTTTTAATGATACGGTGATAACAAAACTAATTTCGTCGAATTCTGAGACTGTTTGAAAAATGGCCATTTTCAAGTCGATTAAATCTGAATGAAATGGACAAAACACATTTTCATTTGTCACACTCACATATTAATTCGAAAAATTGTGAAAATTGAAACCTAACCATAATTTGACATTCCGGTTCCAACAAAAGTGGTTTCATCGAAAATGGAGGTCATTTGAAAAATGGCTATTTTTAGGGGTCATATATTATATTAAAATATACATAAATTCTATAGCGACTTTTCTAAATTTTAAACTAGCCATAACTATTTATTTTTAAACTGAAATATTAGATTCTTACATTCGTTAGAAAGATATGGTTAAATAGTTTTAAATATTTTTGGTTTTGCTGAAATCCGATTTATTTTGAATCTTGTACTTTCAGTTAAGGTTTAAAATCAAATTTTCAAACTGCCGCGCCATTTCTAACTTCTTTTATATTTAGATTAAATTTATTCGTTTCAACTTCGATTAAAATAAATTTTTAGTCGTTATCATTTAAAATAAACAATTTCAAATATTAATTTTTCTTTAAAATTTCTAAAATAAATTTTTTATATTGGTTTAGAATTTGCGGGTTGTTACAATTTCGCTGTCTTTGAAGCTCGTTACCAGTTGGACTTGTCAACCGGGTTTATTAATATATAAAATATAATCTAATCGGTTGTGTAACACCATGTTACACAACCGTTAAGCTCAAAAATAATTCCTTAGAGGTTAATCCTTCATGTTGTTTCATATAAACCTCTTCTTCTAAATCTTTATTTAGAAAAGCCGTTTTCATATCCATCTGATGCAGCTCGAAGTCAAAATGAGTTACTAATGCCATGACCACTTGGAGAGAATCTTTCTTTGATACAGGGGATTTTTTTCTTCAGTATAGTCAATTCCTTCCCTTTTAGTGAACCCGTTGGCAATGAGTCTTGCCTTATATCTCTCAATGTTGCCTACTGAGTCCCTTTTTGTCTTAAAACCCTACTTGCATCCAATGGTTTTCACACCATTAGGTAACTTGATAAGTTCCAAACTGGATTAGATGCCATTGAATTCATCTCTTCTTTCATAGCATTCATCCACAAGTTTGAATATGTAGAACTTATGGCTAGTGAACATGACAAAGGATCATTAGGAGTGTCATAATACAATTAAAATAAAGAGATTTTATTTATCCCACTATACCGAAGTATATTACTTTAGGCCAAATTGTGTACAATACGAAATTTGAACCTATTCTTTTTCCAGAATCTTAGAAAGCCAGGGCCACTTATGTTACAAAGCCCAGTTCGTTATTTAGACTAACATTTCAATACAAACTCACTGACCTAAGACAATTATCATTTAGGGTGGTCATTTAAATTCTGCACATAAATCATAAATTCCAGAAACATATATAAGCATAGGCCCTCTTGTAATTTCAAAGCCTAACTTAATTTTATTTCAAATCCATATCATATGAATACAAACAATTTATACAATGAAGCATAACATACTTGTTAAACTACAAGTTTTTTCTACAATCACACATACATGCAGAAATATAAAACATTTATACACTATAATTGTAACACCCCGAAAATTCTATAACTGTGAAATTCATGAATTAAAGTATAATCAAATTCAAATCAAAGAACTAAGGGAAACGGGATACGCCATTGCGTTCGTCTCGGAAAAATACGCGAAATAGAGTCCGAGTTTTCGAAAAACGGAGTCCGTATGAAGAAGATATGGCCTTCGGAAGTTTTGAATTAAATTTAAAATTCAAACAGAATAAAATAATTTAAAATCGGGCCCAGTGGGCCAGGGCAGATAAACACCCGCCTGGGCCACCCAGGTCGACTGGGCTGTCGACCTGGGCTACCCATGTCGACAGGGCTGTCGACAGCCCTGTCGATAGGGGTATCGACCTGGTCGAGCCCAGTCAACCTGGCAGGCCAGGTCGGTGTGTGGTCGAATTTCTGTGGTCTGCTTTGTCATTAGGGCTAGGTGGCGGGTTTTTATTGGTCTCTCTTCCTAATGAATGGCTATGATCTAACCTAGCAACATCAATGGTCCTAATCAATTCCTAACCTCTATATAAACAACCCTAGACTAAACCCTAATCTATTCATTCAAAATAAGATTATAGCCGCCATGTTGCTGAGGAACGACAAAGAGTAGCCGCCAACTAGAGAGGGAATTAGGAAGAAAGTTCTAAAGCCTAAAGCAATTCAAGCAACCTAAAGCCAATCAATTCAACAAAGGAATCATATCTCTTAATTAGAGAATTCGCCGCATCCATTGTAAGTAGAGTATTACTTTGGTATAAATAAACAACTGTGTTGATGTGTATGCTTGAATTGTGGCAATGGAAGTAATTCATATTTGTACGTTCTTATCAATTTGTATATGTTTGGATATTCTTGAATTATGTTATTCATGTTATAAAGAACTACATGCGGTAGTTCTATTCAAATATACGTTTGGAATATTGCGCAAATTATGTAGTCTATGTTGAAGCTACATGTATATAGTTGAGTGAAATTTATGCAAGTTTGGGCTTTGGTATTATGCCATCATGATGTATATTTTTGTGCATAAAATCATTTTGCAAGTAATTGAGACAAGTTTGGTTGTTATAGTTCATATGAAACTATGTTGGAATTTTGACACTATAATCCATGTATTAAGTCATGCTTTTGCAAAACTTATGAATATGGCTAGGCTATGAATTATATTTGGCATAATTGAAATCTATGATTAAGTCTATCTTGTTTAAAAGAATTATATGATGACATATGTGAGACATGGCTAGGTTAGACTCAAAAATCCTCTTTTTGCAAGTTTAAAGCAAACACCATGGTTAGGAATATTTATGCATAAGTATATTTATACCATCGTTATATGATTAGACTTAAACCATGATTAAGTGGAACTATGCTTTTGTGTTAGTAACAAAGTATCCCCTTTGTAAACATGTAGAAACCTTATGAACATGACTTGTTTATGTTTATGCCATGAACAAAGTTAACTTTACTTATGCCATGTTTATGCTAGAAGTATTTATGCCATGCTTATGTTTGACATTATGCTATGCTTATGCTAGGAATATTTATGACATACTTATGTTTGACATTATGCCTAAATGAGAATATAGGTTCATGTTGTAGTTAAACCTATGCAAGTTCACATGCTTTGATTCATGTCACCTATGTTACCACTATGCAAGTACACCAATTTCTATTCTTGTATTTCCAACGTCGTATTGCAAGTTCATGCGCTCACCTTCCCCTCTTTGTGTATACGCCATAAGCCTCCCCTTTTCGCATGGCTAAATTGGGCTTTAAAAGGCTAAGCCCAATATATATGAACGAACGTGTAAAACGGGGGAAAATAACGTTGGATTAAAATTAATTAATGAATGAAAATATAAAATAGAAGGGCCCAAATTCAAGTATGGGTTGGGCCCATGATTGGTGTAACCTTTACACCATGAACTTAATAATGGGCCGCAAATATTTACATATAAGAAATAAAGAAGAATGACAAGATATGTAAATGTAGAAAATACGATGTGTTTAACCCGAGGTTGGATTGAGTTGTGATGTAAACCTGCCCGGAACCGCCCGGCTGTCCAGTAGTCACAACAATACCTATCCAATGTGAGAGGTTAAACATGGAGCCCAATAAGGACCCGAGGTTAGACTGAGTTGTGGCGTAAGACTGCCCGGAACCAACCGGCAACAGGCAGCCACAACAATACCTGTCTAATGTGAGAGGTCAGGGCCTTAATAAGACAATTAAGGCTGAGTCAGGATTGTTAGGATTAAGTGGACTAAAGACTTAATCAAAATGGAACATGCTAAACTAAACGGACTGGTGGGGGTTAGGTTAGAAACACTTAACCAACTTAGCATGTTGGCTAGAGATAGAAAACCTAGTAACGGGGGGCCCTTTTCAGCAGTAACCCTAAAAGGTGTATCAGGATACCCTGAAACTAGGCAGGGTGGGGCACGATTACTGGGCTGATTGTAAGAGGTCAAAGCGACGGCGGTGGTGTAGCAGTGTAGGTTCTAACGGAGTGCGGGCGTGCACACACTCCGGCGCAGAAAAATAAGGCACTGGACACCAGTAGCATACCTGTGCACTCTAAGGTTGTGTCGGGTTGCCCCTATGGGACTTGATACACCCCATGGTGGGACCAGCATAGGTAACTACAGACATCGGGGGCCGTAAGACACATGTAACTATGCGAGTAGGAGCCGATCATCGTAGAATGGATCACATCACCCTGATTTTGGGGTGCAAATTGGAAACTAGTTTATATGGGTTCAGAGATTAACATGGGGTACGATAGTATATTCGACCCTAGATAACTTAACCAAGTTTATAATGTTTCCCACTTCCTGTTTTACTTATCATACCCAGTTCTTTATTCATAGACAAAGTAGTACTAGACTTACTCAGGCTTTATGTCTGACTCTATTTTTCTTTCGTCTTCTTTCTTCCGTTTCCCCCCCCCCCCAGGTCCTCAGGGAGGGAACACAGCAGCTTGACCTGCCTCAACATCCAGCTTGAAGAAGAGAAATGTATTGCTTGGACTTTCCTGTTTTGAACTATGGCTTTGGACAATCCACTATGGGGCTTTGGCAGTTTGTCTACGTTTTATTTATGCTTCTTTAAAAATAATGTACTCAAGACAGATTATGAAGTGTTATGTTATGTTTTTGGAAAGGATGTTGTTGTAACACGTATTTGACTTTATGAAATAAAGTTTGTTGTTCTTCTGCTGTTTACAAATATGTGTCCTTATATCTGTCTTGTATATCTATGACTTGTACTTATAAACCTCCACCAAAATTAGGGCATTCCCTTTGAGAGTGACCCTAACGGAGGTGGGGTGTTTCACTTGGTATCAGAGCATAGGTTTACCAGATAAGATAAAAAGTTTTGAAAAATTATTTTCAAAAAGGAAATTTAAAGAAGCATTTTTTAAAAAGAAAAATATTATTTTATTCTATAAAGCAAAGTCCACTCCCCAAAGCCATAGGTATTATCTCTTATCCTTCGTTTTGAATCTATCCTTTTTGTTTCAGCATGTCCCAAGAACTTAACTTGCCGGAAGGGGTACCAATACCTGGTTGGTTTAGACGGTTCTTAGAAGCAAGGGCCACTCAGCCAGGCCCTACCGTTCCTCCTCCCCCAGCTGAAGGAAATCATCCAGCTGCAGCGGCACCTTTTCCTCCACCTCCTCCTCGGGGAAATGCGTTTGCTAAGATATGCAAAGATTTTAAAGCTATGGGAGGAAGGGATTTCCATGGAACTGAGTCCTTCGTGGCAGCTAGGAATTGGCTGAAAGAAACGGAGGACCTATTCATCATCTTTGAGGTAGAGGATAGACAAAAAGTACAATTGGCAGTATGGCTATTGAAGGGCGAGGCTTCCTACTGGTGGGAAGTCACTAATGCTGAAAGACCGGTGGAGACATGGGAGGACTTTAGGGCAAGGTTTGAGACCAAATTTCTCTCAGATGCGGAAAGAAGTTTGCAGTTGGAAAAATTCTTATTTCTTAAGCAAGGGGACAAGACTGTTAGAGAGTACGTGAATCAGTTCATTGAGCTGGCTAGGTTTGGACTTGACCTAGTCAACACCCCGCACAAGAAGGCTCTCCGTTTCGTCAAAGGGTTAAATGAGCCATTACACAGTTTGGCCATGACCCATATACCCATGGGAGCCACGTATGAAAGATTGGTGCAAATGGCATTGCTGAATGAAGAGGATAAGGGCAAGAAGGAGACAAAGGCAGAAAGCTCTCAAGGGAAGAAAGAGGGTTTGCAGCCTAAGAAGACAGACTTTAAGAAGGGCGGAAAGGGCAACAAAGAGAAGAGGAAGTGTAATTTCTATGGCAAAGTGGGGCACTTAGTAAAGGACTGCCGGAAAAAGAAGGCCAAGGAGAATGGTGGGTGCTTTTCTTGCGGTGAGATAGGCCATAGGGCGAAGGACTGCCCAAAGAAACGAGGACAGGGGCAGAGGACTGGATCCACCCCAGGGGCACAGGTGCATGTGCTAGAAGCACCACCATTGCAACAGCGAGGTACCAATACTTCTGTAGAAAGTGTAGTTTATCTTTATGATCACCCCGTTCGTACTTTATTTGATTCTGGTGCATCACACTCCTTTATCTCGTCTGCTTTAGTGGAATCTCTGCACCTAAAAACTAGTATGGTAGAGGACCCCTTAATTGTTTCAAACCCAATTGGGGGCCCAGCTCATTTGTCTATGATCAATGTGGGATTGAAAATTTCTATCCTAAGTGTAGAATTTCAATGTAGTGCCTTTGTTTTGGGCTTTTCGGGGTATGGTTTGATTTTGGGTATGGATTGGCTATCCCGTAATGGGGCCATCCTTGATTGTGAGAAAAGGGTTGTTAGGCTCCTAACCCAGCTTGGTAATACTTTGGAAATTTCTTGTAATCCCTCGTATGCGGTTATGCTTAGTTATCTTGAATCGCTAGATGCCTCTGTTGAAAACTTGCAATCAGTTAGAGTGGTCCGGGAATATCCGGATGTCTTCGAAGTGGTGAAGGGCTTGCCTCCGAAGCGGGAAATAGACTTCCGCATATATCTTGTAGATAATGCAAAGCCCGTTGCGTTGCCTGTTAGACATATGGCTCCACGAGAAAGGAAAGAGCTCAGTAAACAGATTAAAGAGCTTCTAAAAAAGGGGTTCATTAGGAGGAGCATTTCAGAATGGGGCGCTCCGGTGGTGTTCGCTACAAAGGCGGATGGTTCACTCCGTCTATGTGTTGAATATAGGGAGCTCAACAAGCTAACGAAAAAGAATAGGCACCCTCTCCCTAGAATTGACGATTTATTTGACCAGCTTGTAGGAGCGTCTGTTTTCTCCCAACTCGATTTAGCAACCGGTTTTCATCAGCTTAGGGTGGCTGAAGATAGCATCGATAAAACGGCGTTCAGAACCCCAGACGGCTTCTTTGAATGGCTTGTCATGCCTTTCGGCTTGACAAATGCACCTGCTTACTTCGTGGATCTGATGAGTAGGGTATTTAGAGATTTCCTCAACAAATTCGTAGTGGTCTTCGTAGATGATATCCTTATCTTCTCAAAGAGTGAAGAGGAACATGCTCAACACTTAAGGGCAATCATGGAAACTTTGCGAGTCCATCAACTAAAAGCCAAATTCTCCAAATGCCACTTTTGGAGGGAAGAGGTGAGGTTCCTTGGGCACATAGTATCCAAACAAGGGTTAGCAGTGGACCCTGCGAAGGTAGTGACGGTACAGGATTGGAAGACACCAAGGAATGCAACTGAGGTCCGAAGCTTTCTAGGACTAGCGGGTTTCTATCGAAAGTTTATAAGGGATTTTGCGAAAATCTCAGCTCCACTCACGAAATTGACTAAGAAGAATCTAGTGTTCAATTGGGATTTGGATTGCGAATTTGCTTTCCAACGACTGAAAAGGGCTCTCACAACAGCCCCAGTTTTGACGCTGCCAGATGGGAGCAAGATGTTCACTGTTTATACGGATGCATGTGGGACAGGGCTAGGCGCCGTCTTAATGCAAGAAGGAAGGGTAGTAGCTTATGGCGGGAGGCAGTTGAAGGTGCACGAAAAGAACTACCCAACCCACGATCTCGAGTTAGCCGCCATCGTCTTTACACTCAAGTCTTGGCGACACTATCTCCTAGGTGAGAAGTTCGAACTTTACACTGACCATAAATCGTTGAAATATCTTTTCTCGCAGAAGGATCTTAACTTGAGGCAACAAAGATGGATGGAGTTTCTTGCCTCGTACGATTTCGAAATCTCCTATACTCCGGGCAAAGGCAACGTAGTGGCAGACGCGTTGAGCCGAAAGAAATTGACCCTAAGCTCATTGTTTGTTGAAAGACAAAGCCTAGAATTCATAGCCAGCTTCGACTTTAGGCCTTCCTCCGATTTCATACCGGGCTTGCTAGCATCTCTCGAAGTGCGCCCAACTTTAGTGGATTCAGTAGGGACAACACAACGCGAAGACCCTCAGCTTGTGGAAACAATTGATAGGCTAATTAGGGGTGAGACTTCAAGTCACCTCAACAGATACTCCATCGACGATAAGGGTTTGCTAAGGCAAGACGGAAGACTATGCGTCCCACAGACAAACGATTTAGTAAAGAAGGTTCTCGAGGAAGCGCATCGTTCCAAGATGACGATACACCCAGGCGGAGATAAAATGTACAAAGATATAAAAAGGACTTTCTTTTGGAACGGCATGAAAAAGGATGTGGCAGAGTTCGTTTCTAAGTGTATGGTGTGCCAACAGGTTAAAGCGGAACAGAAAAAGCCTGGCGGACTGTTACATCCTCTGGAGGTCCCACAGTGGAAGTGGGATAGCATCTCAATGGACTTCATCGATGGGCTGCCTAGGTCTAGGAGAGGCAACACTAGCATTTGGGTAATAGTGGATAGGCTTACTAAAAGCGCCCACTTTTTACCTGTCAAAAGTAAAAGAACTGCCTCATCCCTAGCATCACTTTACCTCAAGGAAATCGTGCGACTCCATGGAATACCATCTAGCATCGTTAGTGACCGAGACCCCATCTTCACCAGCGAGTTTTGGCGGAGTCTGCAAGAAGCAGTAGGAACGCAGTTATGCTTGAGCACGGCCTATCATCCCCAAACCGACGGCCAAACAGAGAGAGTGAACAGAGTTTTGGAAGACCTTCTAAGACTATGCGTCCTTGACTTCGGAGGGACATGGGAAGACCACCTTCCTTTGGTGGAATTTGCCTACAATAACAGCTATCAAGCAACCATCGGAATGGCGCCCTTCGAAGCTTTATATGGAAGACCGTGCCGATCGCCCACTTGTTGGTGGGAGTCCACGGATAAGCTCGTACTTGGACCAGACATGATCCGAGAGACCTCAGAGAAAGTAGACTTAATACGAAGAAGGATGAAGACGGCCCAAGACAGACAAAAGTCCTATGCCGACAAGAGGAGGACCGACCTTGAATTTGAGGTTGGAGACAGAGTTTTTCTCAAGGTATCACCGCTAAGGAACGTTGTTCGTTTTGGAACCACAGGGAAGCTAGCACCAAGATTCGTAGGGCCATTCCCTATCATCGAGAAAATTGGGAAAATGGCCTATAGATTAGAGCTACCCGAGAAGTTGGCCGGAGTCCACAACGTTTTTCACGTTTCACATCTCCGAAAATGTCTGCATGAGTCTGCTGAAGTGGTAGAGCCAAATATCCTCGAAGAGGCCGAAGTGGAACGCGAAGCAACCATAAGAAAAGTTCCAACCCGCATACTAGGAACGGAAGTGAAGAAGCTACGCAACCGCGAAGTCAAGCTCGTCAAAGTTCAGTGGAGCGACGCCGAGGGAGACGCGACTTGGGAAACTGAAGATAGAATCCGTACTGCCTACCCTTTTCTGTTCGAGGGTACATCCTTGATCTTTCTTTTCCTTAAGTTGCGCTTTTATCTATCTATCTTTTTAGGTATATTTCCTCGACCGTATCTTTTAGGTAGAAAACCTTTGGATGAAAACATGTAGTTGAAACATGTTATGTATGAATGGTTGCAAGTGGTTGCAAGTGATTGCTAGTGGTTGCTCGTGGTTGCATATACACACACAATCTAGGTTTTAGATCGGCTCAGTCACTTCATATCGCATATGCATATATGTTTGCTTTCGTATGTGGTTGAACTATAATGTGTTGTCATATGGATGTTGCATTTGTATTGAATGATTGTGCACTCATGTAGAATCATGAATAGGAAAATCTGCATACATAATGGATTCATGGCACTTACATAATCCGCATTAAGGAGGTCAACTGAATCAGTAGACCGCCTGATTTTGCATTAGATAAGTTCATATACACACACTTCGCAATGATCATGAAGCATTAGAAGTCTTTTAAGGACAATGGATGCTCGTGTTTGATGGATGAGTAGATGGATGATTGGATGTTAGGATATACATTCCTCCTAGCTTGAAGATTTCGGGGACGAAATCCTTTTAAGTGGGGGAGAATGTAACACCCCGAAAATTCTATAACTGTGAAATTCATGAATTAAAGTATAATCAAATTCAAATCAAATAACTAAGGGAAACGGGATACGCCATTGCGTTCGTCTCGGAAAAATACGCGAAATAGAGTCCGAGTTTTCGAAAAACGGAGTCCGTATGAAGAAGATATGGCCTTCGGAAGTTTTGAATTAAATTTAAAATTCAAACAGAATAAAATAATTTAAAATCGGGCCCAGTGGGCCAGGGCAGATAAACACCCGCCTGGGCCACCCAGGTCGACTGGGCTGTCGACCTGGGCTACCCATGTCGACAGGGCTGTCGACAGCCCTGTCGACAGGGGTATCGACCTGGTCGAGCCCAGTCAACCTGGCAGGCCAGGTCGGTGTGTGGTCGAATTTCTGTGGTCTGCTTTGTCATTAGGGCTAGGTGGCGGGTTTTTATTGGTCTCTCTTCCTAATGAATGGCTATGATCTAACCTAGCAACATCAATGGTCCTAATCAATTCCTAACCTCTATATAAACAACCCTAGACTAAACCCTAATCTATTCATTCAAAATAAGATTATAGCCGCCATGTTGCTGAGGAACGACAAAGAGTAGCCGCCAACTAGAGAGGGAATTAGGAAGAAAGTTCTAAAGCCTAAAGCAATTCAAGCAACCTAAAGCCAATCAATTCAACAAAGGAATCATATCTCTTAATTAGAGAATTCGCCGCAACCATTGTAAGTAGAGTATTACTTTGGTATAAATAAACAACTGTGTTGATGTGTATGCTTGAATTGTGGCAATGGAAGTAATTCATATTTGTACGTTCTTATCAATTTGTATATGTTTGGATATTCTTGAATTATGTTATTCATGTTATAAAGAACTACATGCGGTAGTTCTATTCAAATATACGTTTGGAATATTGCGCAAATTATGTAGTCTATGTTGAAGCTACATGTATATAGTTGAGTGAAATTTATGCAAGTTTGGGCTTTGGTATTATGCCATCATGATGTATATTTTTGTGCATAAAATCATTTTGCAAGTAATTGAGACAAGTTTGGTTGTTATAGTTCATATGAAACTATGTTGGAATTTTGACACTATAATCCATGTATTAAGTCATGCTTTTGCAAAACTTATGAATATGGCTAGGCTATGAATTATATTTGGCATAATTGAAATCTATGATTAAGTCTATCTTGTTTAAAAGAATTATATGATGACATATGTGAGACATGGCTAGGTTAGACTCAAAAATCCTCTTTTTGCAAGTTTAAAGCAAACACCATGGTTAGGAATATTTATGCATAAGTATATTTATACCATCGTTATATGATTAGAATTAAACCATGATTAAGTGGAACTATGCTTTTGTGTTAGTAACAAAGTATCCCCTTTGTAAACATGTAGAAACCTTATGAACATGACTTGTTTATGTTTATGCCATGAACAAAGTTAACTTTACTTATGCCATGTTTATGCTAGAAGTATTTATGCCATGCTTATGTTTGACATTATGCTATGCTTATGCTAGGAATATTTATGACATACTTATGTTTGACATTATGCCTAAATGAGAATATAGGTTCATGTTGTAGTTAAACCTATGCTAGTTCCTATGCTTTGATTCATGTCACCTATGTTACCACTATGCAAGTACACCAATTTCTATTCTTGTATTTCCAACGTCGTATTGCAAGTTCATGCGCTCACCTTCCCTTCTTTGTGTATACGCCATAAGCCTTCCCTTTTCGCATGGCTAAATTGGGCTTTAAAAGGCTAAGCCCAATATATATGAACGAACGTGTAAAACGGGGGAAAATAACGTTGGATTAAAATTAATTAATGAATGAAAATATAAAATAGAAGGGCCCAAATTCAAGTATGGGTTGGGCCCATGATTGGTGTAACCTTTACACCATGAACTTAATAATGGGCCGCAAATATTTACATATAAGAAATAAAGAAGAATGACAAGATATGTAAATGTAGAAAATACGATGTGTTTAACCCGAGGTTGGATTGAGTTGTGATGTAAACCTGCCCGGAACCGCCCGGCTGTCCAGTAGTCACAACAATACCTTTCCAATGTGAGAGGTTAAACATGGAGCCCAATAAGGACCCGAGGTTAGACTGAGTTGTGGCGTAAGACTGCCCGGAACCAACCGGCAACAGGCAGCCACAACAATACCTGTCTAATGTGAGAGGTCAGGGCCTTAATAAGACAATTAAGGCTGAGTCAGGATTGTTAGGATTAAGTGGACTAAAGACTTAATCAAAATGGAACATGCTAAACTAAACGGACTGGTGGGGGTTAGGTTAGAAACACTTAACCAACTTAGCATGTTGGCTAGAGATAGAAAACCTAGTAACGGGGGGCCCTTTTCAGCAGTAACCCTAAAAGGTGTATCAGGATACCCTGAAACTAGGCAGGGTGGGGCACGATTACTGGGCTGATTGTAAGAGGTCAAAGCGACGGCGGTGGTGTAGCAGTGTAGGTTCTAACGGAGTGCGGGCGTGCGCACACTCCGGCGCAGAAAAATAAGGCACTGGACACCAGTAGCATACCTGTGCACTCTAAGGTTGTGTCGGGTTGCCCCTATGGGACTTGATACACCCCATGGTGGGACCAGCATAGGTAACTACAGACATCGGGGGCCGTAAGACACATGTAACTATGCGAGTAGGAGCCGATCATCGTAGAATGGATCACATCACCCTGATTTTGGGGTGCAAATTGGAAACTAGTTTATATGGGTTCAGAGATTAACATGGGGTACGATAGTATATTCGACCCTAGATAACTTAACCAAGTTTATAATGTTGCCCACTTCCTGTTTTACTTATCATACCCAGTTCTTTATTCATAGACAAAGTACTACTAGACTTACTCAGGCTTTATGTCTGACTCTATTTTACTTTCGTCTTCTTTCTTCCGTCCCCCCCCCCCCCCCCAGGTCCTCAGGGAGGGAACACGGCAGCTTGACCTGCCTCAACATCCAGCTTGAAGAAGAGAAATGTATTGCTTGGACTTTCCTGTTTTGAACTATGGCTTTGGACAATCCACTATGGGGCTTTGGCAGTTTGTCTACGTTTTATTTATGCTTCTTTAAAAATAATGTACTCAAGACAGATTATGAAGTGTTATGTTATGTTTTTGGAAAGGATGTTGTTGTAACACGTATTTGACTTTATGAAATAAAGTTTGTTGTTCTTCTGCTGTTTACAAATATGTGTCCTTATATCTGTCTTGTATATCTGTGACTTGTACTTATAAACCTCCACCAAAATTAGGGCATTCCCTTTGAGAGTGACCCTAACGGAGGTGGGGTGTTTCAATAATATATGAATTATGTATAAAATTTATATATATATATATATATATATATATATATATATATGTAGAACCCCATGTCCTTTAATGTCACACACAAAGGGAATGCATTAACTTCCATGAAGCATTATAACTAAACAGAACAGAATATTACAAGACAGATACGTAAAGTAGTACTTGAAAAATTTATAACTTTATTACAGCAGAAACTGAAATAAGTTTGGTTACATCCTTCAAAATCACAATACCAAAACCCAAGTACACAAGTATCAGTCTTATACCAAAATCATTCAGAATACATAATTTTAAAACCATAACCCCCAACATAAACTACCATAAGAAGGTAGAGTCAAAGCCAAGCAATACTTCATGCACTTTAAGCAGAGAGGATATGAATCAAGCTCCTATGTTTCCACCCTGAGCACCTTGGGGGGAAAACAGAAAGAAAAGGAGGCCCAAAAAAACGAGGTCAGACATAAAGTCTGGCGAGTCCAGTAACTTTCAACATATAAACAGATAGTAGTATCATGACATGTAAATAAAACTGGATGAGAGATTACAGCAACAGGAGTAGCAGGTATGCTTAAGTTAAACAGAAGAAACAGAATGATACAAACCAAGATATGCTTCTCGCCCATATCTTACTTCTCTGCAGTAATACTTAGTATAACAGGATTACGAATTACCCTACTGTCTAAACTGAAACATAAACAGAAACATAATAATCTTTACAGAAACAGAATGCTAGTAATGGGCCTTTACCACCCCAACTGAGACAGAAGTTATAGAAACAGAATGCTAATAACGGGCTTTTACCACCCCAACTGAGACAGAAGGTACAGAAACAGAATGCTAATAATAGGCCTTTACCACCCTAACTGAGACAGAAGGTACAGAAACAGAATGCTAATAATAGGCCTTTACCACCCCAACTAATGAGCCTTTACCACCCCAATAGAAAAAGTCGGTACACCAACAGAAACAAACAGAACTAGGAATACCCTAAAATCTACCCTAAGCGATCGGCTCCTTATTATATAAATACCATGTGTCGGCCCCACAGAAGGGTGTATCATTCCCTAGGGAGGCAATATATAGACACAGACCTATTTACAGATGTCACGGTGTCTTATATCCTCAGAGCAGATCGGATCCATGCACGCACATGACCTGGTGGAATGCGCCATCGACACCCCTCGCGATTATCAGAGTAAACCTCTTACAATTATTTCAGTAAGCGTGCCCCGGACCCCTCCTAGTGTTGGGTCATAGTTTTGATATCAGAAAAGGGTTACTGACTAATATGGGTCCCACACAACATATGACACAAGTAATTACCCCTCCCAACCTTGTGTCCTTAGACTAACAGAATTTAGATTAACTTGCTTATAGATTTCAGATGTACAAAGTTCAGATTAACTAGTTCTCAGATCAGACATATAGGTTAACAAGTTTTCAGACTAACAGATCAGATATACAGATTAACATACTTACAGATTGTTTTACCTAACCTTGTATTGGGCCTACAGATTTATGAAACGGGTTTATTAGATTCATCCGCCCAGTTGATTTAACCTTATCCGCCTAACACGTATTAGGCATCATATTTATCCTAGATTTGCATTAATTAATTACTAATGCACAGACCTCTCACATTAGGTCGGTAGCTTGTGGCCGCTGGATGTGCCGGGCGGTTCCAGGCAGACTTCTGCCTCAAGCCAGACCTAATCTCGTGCCTAAGCATCTTTTAGCTATGCCTACGACCTCTCACATTAGACTGACAGTTTGCGGTTGCTGGTTTAGTCGGTTGGGTCCGGGAAGGCTTCTACCACAAACAGAGTCTAACCTCATGTCTCAGCATTCTTATTCTTAGCTAAAGTATTCATTCACAGATTATGCCAATTTCAGACTAATTATGCCAATTCAATAAATTAAACTTCTTTACAAGTTACAATAGATTATTCAAAGTTCTATTAACTTGTTTTGCTCAATTTTAGATCGAGCCTATCGATTTTCATATCCCAAATTACCGTATTCAGTTTCATCAGATTTAGCAGATTAGGCAATTTAACATATTTAATCATCCCTTAGAATTCCATTGACATACCTCGCTTAATCATAAAATTAAGCCTAATTTTACATGCCCAAATTATGGTCATAATTCACAATATAACATATGACCGAAATTTTAGTTAAATTTACAGAGTACAGAATATTCTCCAAAAACCTCAAATCATGATATACAAATACGAATTATGCCAAATTATAGCCTTTGATTTTAGCGTATGCCTAATATCCAAAATCCCCGTTTAAGCGTATTCACATTTAATAGTTATCCTATTATAATATAGATCTTTTGCGCCCAAAGTCATATACACAATAATTCTCTTTCTTTCAAATCACAGACTATTATATATAGTATGCCCAGATCTAGATCTTAAATTACAACATATGTTCTTTTCTCAAATCAGTCACAAATCAGTCATGTCCAATTATGCATCATTCACTATTTTCCCCAAATTTTAGCGTTTGTGCGTCAATCTCTTATGAGATTTGGCTCAGCCTCGTGGTAGCCTGGCTATAGAACAGAAGGAAAGAATAGATACAGAATAGTTACTATAATATTAATAGGATAGATCTACACAGAAAAACAGATCTGATAAACAAGAATATGCATAATCCCAAATTCAGAATTATAGCCATGTCAAGATCATAATTAAATTTCATATCTGAAAACAACTGTACTCACCCTGGTTGGATTCTAAAAGAAAAAGGGTTGTAGTTGTTCTCTTTTAATCCTATTACGATTGGAAGAAAAAGGAGCACTAGTTCTAGCTTAGGTTTCAGCAGAGTAGCGACGCCATTGATTTATTTTAATATGAATTAGGGCAGAGTATAAGCGTAATGAAGTTGTGTAGAGAAAACTATAGCCTTAGGGGTGTTTATATAGCATAGGGATCAACGAATCTGGTCAGAACGGGTGTCCAAATGCAGAAAAATGAACCTGTCCAAGGATCTGGAAATAGGGGGAGGTCGACCCCAGGTCAACCCCCTGGTCAACCTATGTGACCCAGGTTGACTCCCTGGTCGACCTGGGTCCTGGGCGGGAAATTTCCCGCCCAGCCCGGATGTGTGTTTTGAATTTCGAACTTTTAAAATTTGAATTCGGGCTGGTTTTTATTTTAAATTCCTGAAACTTCTAAGTGCCATAACTTCTTCATACGAAGTCCGATTTACGCAAACTCGGACTCTGTCTCAAGCAGAATTCCGAGCCGAATGCAATGGCGCAACCCATTTCCCATAATTCTTCTTTTAAAAATTAAGTATACTTTGTTTTATTACTTTATGTTCACCGAAAATACGGGGTGTTACATTCTCCCCTCCTTAAAGGATTTCGTCCCCGAAATCTTCAAGTTAAGAAGAATGTGTCCTACCATCCAATCACTCATCTACTCAACCATCATCCACAAGCATCCATTGTCCATAGAAAACTTATAATGCTATATGAACATATGCAAAAGTGTGTGTATATGTCTCTTATCTAAAGAAAAGATCAGGCGGTCTACTAATTCAGTTGACCTCCTCAATGCGAATTATGTTAGTGCCATGAGTCCAATTATGTATGCAAGAAATCCTATTTGATACACATCATTTCTATATGAGTGCATAACCATTCATCCAAATGCAACATACATGTGATGAGTCAATCATTTTGCATCCACAAAATTTGAAAAATGCACACACATCCATATGCAATATGAGAGTGTTTTTGAGCCGATCTAGTGCCTAGTGTGTGTATATGCATCCACGAGCAACCACTTGCATCCACTTGCAACCATCAAACATAACATGTCTCAAACACATGTTTACACCCATTAGTTTCTACCTAAAGGTCGAAGACTCGATCGATAGGATACATCCGAGTGATAGAAGCAAGTACAATTAAAACAAAAGTTCTATTCCCAGTAGACATCGGTTAAGAGAATAAATCTCTCAGTATCAATCCCGACGACCGAAATCAACTTCAGGTTGACAATCAGAGAATTAGTCCCATTAAACAATGTCAAAATCGGAAATCTACTTCACGCTTCGAGTAAAAAACCCTATCCTTTTCAGAAATATTCAGATACATACAGACTACTGGTACAGATCAGATTATCAAAACCCAGAATGTATGCATTATTGTCAACTTAACACCAAATACAGATACACCCAACTTATCACAAACAGATGAGTCGTAACCCTTGTGGGGTTTGAAACTATAGGGGATCAGAAACAAGACCAGTATTAAGGTGCAGAGACTCAATTACAGAATCAAAATGCCAGAATCAAAAAGAGTTTTTAATTCAATAATTAGATAAGGAAATTTAAACCTTCTACAGAAATTTTCCTATCTCTATCCTATCCACCAGCCACGTGAACATTCACTTGCCCTTCAGAAGTAGGTCCTGTCCTCTTCCCTTGCCCTCGTTTCTTTGGGCAGTCCCTAGTGAAGTGTCACATCTCACCTTAGTTGAAGCAAGTGCCCTTCCTCTTTCTGCAATCCTTGTTCAGATGAGTCAAGCTTCCACAAGTAAAGAACTTTTTCTCCTTCTTATCTTCAGACTTTTCATCCTTCTTTAACCAAGCAGCTGGTTGTACCTTCCTTTCATTGTCTATCTCAAAGGTACCAACAATTCCTCCACTTCGTTGAGCCAACTTCTAGCCTCGACAAACGTCTCAACCCCATGAAGCGGTTTTCCGCATGGAATTCCTTACACATCTTAGGAAAACTTCTATACGTGGAGGAAGAGATTCAAAAGGGAAAGAGCAAAGAACTCGAAACAAAGAATCGAAAGAAAGATACATGGCTTTAGGGGATTATGTTTTTCAAAATAGACTTTCCTTTTGAAAATACTTCCTTTTAAAACCTTTTTGAAAATAATTTTCAAAAACTTTTACCTAATCTGGTAACCTTCAGCTCTGATACCAAGTGTAGCACCCCATGTCCATTAATGTCACTCACAAAGGGAATGCATTAACATCCATGAAGCATTATAAGTAAACAGAACAGAATATTACAAGATAGGTACGTAAAGTAGTACTTGAAAATTTTATAACTTTATTACAGCAGAAACAGAAATAAGTTTGGTTACAGCCTTCAAAATCACAATACCAAAACCCAAATACACAAGTATCAGTCTTATACCAAAATCCTTCAGAATGCATAATTTTAAAAACATAATCCCCAACATAAACTTCCATAAGAAGGTAGAGTCAAAGCCAAGCAATACTTCAAGCACTTCAAGCAGAGAGGATATGAATCAAGCTCCTATGTTTCCACCCTGAGCACTTGGAGGGAAACGGAAAGAAAAAGAGGCGAAAACAAACGAGGTCAGACATAAAGTCTGGCGAGTCCAGTAACTTTCATCATCTAAACAGATAACAGTATCATGACATGTAAATAAAACTGGATGAGAGATTACAGCAATAGGAGTAGCAGGTATGCTTAAGTTAAACAGAAGAAACAGAATGATATAGACAAAGATATGCTTCTTACCCATATCTTACTTCTCTGCACTAATACGTAGTATAACAGGATTAGGTATTACCCTACTGTCTAAACAGAAACAGAAACAGAAACAGAATAATCTCTACAAAAACAGAATGCTACTAAGGGGCCTTTACCACCCCAACTGAGACAGAAGGTATAGAAACAGAATGCTAATAATGGGCCTTTACCACCCCAACTGAGACAGAAGGTACAGAAACAGAATGCTAATAATGGGCCTTTACCACCCTAACTAATTGGCCTTTACCACCCCAATAGAAACAGACGGTACACCAACAGAAACAAACAGAACTAGGTGTACCCTAAATTCTACCCCAAGCGATCGGCTCCCTAATACATAAATACTCTGTACCAGCCCCACAGAAGGGTGTATCATTCCCTAAAGTGGAAACCTATAGACACAGACCTATTTACAGATGTCACGGTGTCTTATATCCTAAGAGCAGACCGGATCCATGCACGCACATGACCTGGTTGGAATCCGCCATCGACACCACTCGCGATTATCAGAGTGAACCTCTTACAATTAGTTCAGTAAGCGTGCCCCGGACCCCTCCTGGTGTTGGGTCATAGTTTTGATACCAGAAAAGTGTTACTGTAACAACCCGAATTTTTATAACATGTTAAAACTAGAAATCAAGGCAGAATTAAATTTTAATTCAAGAATCAAGGGAAACGGGTTGTGCCATTGCGTTCGTCTCAAAATTTTACATGAAATAGAGTCTGAGTTTCCAAAAATCGGAGTCCGTATGAGGGAGATATGACCCTCTGAAGTTTCAGGAATTTTCAGAATCAAAAACAGCTCGAAATTCGAATTCGAAATTCGAATTCGAACCCCAGAACAGACTGGGCGGGAAAATTCCCGCCCGTGGACCAGGTCGACCTGGGGGTTGACTATAGTGTCGACCTCCCAGGGACCAGGTCGACCATAGTGTCTACCTGGGGGTCGACCTGCCTCCCGAACCCACTTCTTGAACCAGATGCTTCCTGACGTATTTAGACTCGTTTTCTGACCAGATTCGTCTGCCTAACCCTATATAAACAACCCCCTAGCCTCATTTTCTCCACACCATTTCTTTTTGTCCTTATGCTGCTTCTAAGATAATCAAAATACGAGATAAAAAGGAAGAAAAAGGACTGCTCCTTCTCCATCAAGACTACGCTTAGGGATTTGCAAATTGAGGGGATTTCAATTAGAACACGATCGATCAAATAGAGATTCAACAGTCAAATTCTGCTTTCTAATTCTCGATCCACGCACTGTAAGTTCTAGTTACTTTTAGATTGAAACCTGTTAAATTTAATATGGACATGGGATAAAATGAAACTGGACCTAAGCTTGAATATCTGTTTGGATCTGTTCTTGTCTCTTCTTGAATATATGATTTTGGGATTATTCCTTATCGACTGAATCATGCCCATTCATGTTGTTGGACCTAATTTATTATTCAAACACTAGGTTGTAACATAAATTCTTGGATCTTGACTTGTGGGAATATTTCTATTTGGGGCCTATTTATGTTGTAAATCAAATTCTTTTAGGACTATAACCTTAATATGCCTATGACTGTGGACATAAGGTTTTGCATATGCCTATGACTATGACGACGAACATAAGACTATACCTATGCCTATGACTATGACGATGAACATAAGACTATGCCTATGACTGTGAACATAAGACTATGCCTATGACTATGACGAGGACAATTTTGGCTAATCACTTATGACTCTTGACTATGAGAATTATTACCTATGATTATGAACATAAGGCCATTATCTATGACCATGACTTTGAACCTATTACTGTTAATTGCCTATGACTATTTGCCTAGAACTATTTTTGATAATTATCCATGATTATTGTGATGAGTCGCTTATGATTCATAACTATGAGATTTCTACCTATGACTATTGGGGTTAATTGCCTAAGACTATTATTGTTGATTGTTCATGCCTATGACACCATAGTTGAAAACCATGTTGTGCACCGAATTGACATTTTGTTGAATCGTATACCTAGGGTGTGACTTGCTTAGTTTATTCGCAATTATGTACACCAAAACCACTGGATCCATTATTCCTGTATTTGGCTTGCCTTTGCATGCCTATTCTTTTATGTCAGCATTTACCATGACTATCGCCTTATCTTGCTAGATTTGGAATCCTTTATGCCAGTGATGTTGTAACCAATTATCTCAAGTTTTGTAATGCTAGTCTTTTATTGTTTTATGCTCGTCCCTTTTGCCTATCATAGTTTTGATGTTATTCCCTTTATTATGAGGTTTGGATTTATTTGTAGTATAGATCGATTCACGTTCACGTGCGATGGGAATACGATTTGGGTAGAATAGGCAAAAACATGAATTGGTTATGAACATGAATTATGAACTCGTAAAAGGAAAAACTGGAAACATGAACGTTGTTATAACTTGAACCTGGATATGGACACGAACTTGACATCAACTTGATATGAAACTTGCCTTGAAAACTTGACACGAACTCGACATGAAACTTGAACATGGACATGACATTAGAATAAACATGAAAATGGCCAACTCGAGTTAGGGTTGAGTTTGCAGTGTAAATCTGCCCGGAACCGCCCGACAAATCCAGTTACTGCAAACAATAGGATCCAATGTGGGTAGTTGTTCATATTGCACTTGAAACCCGAGGTCAGACTGAGTTGTGGTGTAAATCTGCCTGGAACCGCCCAGCATATCCAGTGACCACAACAACAGGTCTGATGTGAGAGGTTGGGGTGCATTAATGAATTAATGCCACATGATAGGGTTAAGTCATGTACCGCTTGAATATACTTAACCAATTTGACACGATGATTTGATACGGTTAAGTCATGAACCGCTTAAATATACTTAACCAATTTGACACGATGATTTGATAGGGTTAAGTCATGAACCACTTGAATATACTTAACCAATTTAACACGATGATTTGATAGGGTTAAGTCATGAACCGCTTGAATATACTTAACCAATTTAACACGATGATTTGATAGGGTTAAGTCATGAACCTCTTGAATATACTTAACCAATTTGACACGATGATTGATAGGGTTAAATCATGAACTGCTTGAATATACTTAACCAACTTGACACATGATTCTTAGGGCTAAGTCATGAACTTGAACGACAACACTTAGCCAATTTGACATGACATGTAGACGGGTTAAGTCTCGAATTTAAATGACAACACTTAACCTGCTGGACGAAAACCCTAGTTACGCGGTCCTTTTCAGTAGTAACCCACTAGATGTATCATGGTACCCTGGAACTAGGCAGGGTGGGGCATGATTACTGGGCTGATTGTAAGCGACCAAAACAACGGCTGTGTGGGTGCGCCAGTGTAGGTTCTAACGGAGTGCGGGCGTGCACACACTCCGGAGCAGAAAAAGCAGGCATTGGGCATCAGTAGGTTTATCTGTGCGTGCTTAATTCGTGTCGATGGTTGGCACCATAGGGCTTGATACACCCTATGGTGGACCTAGCACAGGTGACTACATTTCGTGATTGGGCCATATGACATAGACACATGAACGAGCTAGGACTTATAGGGAGGCGATCAATTAATAGATCGTTACATGGAATTCGTTAGGTAGCATAATCCCTAGTGGTCCTAGGTGGCGTAAACCCTAATCGAATCTAGAAAACGTTCAATAGGTAGCATAATCCCTAGTGGTCCTAGGTGGCATAAATCCTAGTTGAACACGCGATAGCTCATGATAAGAAAACCTAGCCAGAACAAGGGTGGCGGTCCCAACGATTTCAAGAATGGTGGCACTACGTTGAAGTAGTATAGAAATACGTAATGAAACCCGTACGATATACGGCAAGGGACGGTACATATACATGGAAAGGATGATACGGGTTGGGATACTAGTATAGTTGGTGCAGAGAATATAGGAAATCAAAGAAAATAGTGGAATGGTGAAGCTTAGAAATCTTACGATGTTATACTTAACATAAACCTTGCAATGTTATACTTGATTCATCGTGCCTGTAGCTTACCTTGTCATCATGCTTATGTTTACTTTCAGTTTATTCATGCCATATTATCTTCACCTGTTTTTGTGTTGAAAGCTACTAGGACTTACTCAGTCTTTATGACTGACCCAGTTTGTTTCGCCTCTTTTTCTTTCGTTCCCCCCCCCCTCCAGGTTCGCAGGGTGGGAATACAGCTTAGTTCGGATCTTACTAAGCTCCAAGGCTCTTTCATGTACTGCTTGGATTTCTCTCAGCTATGGCTTGCTTTGCTGTTTTACTTGGGGAATGATTTATGACTATGGTTTTATGCTTCTTTACTATTGCAAGATAGATTTCGATGTAACGGATTTAATAGCATTTTGATGTAAAAGGCTTTAGACCTTTCTAGATTTTAAAGCAATGAAATTTGGTTCTTCTTCCGCTGTTTTATATGATCTGTCTTGTAATATTTCTGTGTATGTTTACCTAGATAATGCTCCACCAAAGCTAGTGCATTCCCTTTGTGAGTGACCCTAGCGGAGGTGGGGTGTTACATTTGGTATCAGAGTAGAAGGTTACCAGACTGGGCAAAATTTTCTTAAAACCTTCTGAAATTATTTTCAAAACCGTTTACAAAGAAGCATTTTTCAAGAAAAATCTTGTTTTATTTAAAGGCTATTCCCCAAAGCCATATGCACTATCTTTTGATTCGCTCCTTGAGTCTCTTCTCTCTTTCTTTTTCACCATAGTTTGTAGGCATGCGACACATGTCGGAGGGCAAAGTAGTGTCCAACCTCCATCTGTAGCCGCACTAGTTTTACTTGCAACTAATCTTATCTCAAGCTTTGTAGGGTGCCATGCGATGGAAGTAGCTTTCGAGAAACTTGTCAACAAGCTATACAAGGATAGTAAGAACGAGGATAAAGAACACGAGCCTAAGGATGAGAAACTTGTTGATAAGGCGTAATCCACGAAGGAGGAAAAGGTGAAAGGGAAGAGGTCAAAGTAAAAGAATAATAAAAACCATGACAAGAAAGGACATCGTTGGCATGGTTAAAAGGGACATGTAGTTAAGTATCATAGGACAAGGGCAAGGGAAAAGAACAAGATCGTTGAGAGGGAAAATTGTATGCTCTCACTACTAGCATACCTAAGAGAGGTGGTAAAGTTTCTGTTAAAAGTTTAGCTTCTCTTTTCTATCATCCCGTTAGAACTTTGTTTTTGGTACATCGCATCCTTTTAACTCTGCCTCGATAGCTGAGTCTCTACACCTTAGTACTAGCGTAGTAGAGGATCCCATTTTTGTCTCAAATCCTGTTGGGTAATCAGCTCATTTATTCATGACTTGTTTGGATTTGAGAATGTCTATGCTAAGCAATGCTTATGTTTTTGGGCTATGGGTTGATTCTAGGGATGAAGTGGTTGTCCAGAATTGGTACCATTCTCGAGTATGAAAAGAGGGTAGTTAGACGCTTGACTTGTCTTGGTAATTCCCTCGAAGTCTAGTGTAACCCTTAGGGTTCTGCCATGTTTAGTTACCTAGAATCTCTTGATACATTTATTGACCCGCTCGAGTAGTGTTCACCACTAAGGCAGATGGTTCATTTCACTTATGTATGAGTTATAGAAAATCACCTTAGTAAGTACACTTGGCAACATGGTTGGCATTTGTTTATTTTCAAGAGATAATTCATTTATGTGGAATACCTTCTAGTAAGTGAATGAGATCCAAGATTCACCAGAGCTTGCACGAAACCGTGAGTACGCAGTTATGTTTGAATCGGGTATACTAGAAAGAGAATAAGCGAAAGTGGAACGAGAGGCGATAGTGGAAAGAGTTCCAACTCATATTCTGGGAACAAAAATTAAGGAACTACGAAATTGTGAAGTTAAAGACGATCAAAGCACAATGGAGTTAAGCTCAAGGAAATACGACTTAGAAGATTGAAGACTAGACACGCGCATCATATCTCTTTTTAAGAGTATATCCTTGATCACTCTTTTCCTGTAGAGCTTACTTGTACGCTATCTTTTAAGTATAACCTCTCGGTCCTATTCTTAATCATATTTCTATTGCAAACCCCATAGGGAGTATGACTTATCTGTCATGTTGTGGCTTGAGGGTGTCCGTTGGGTTGACTAAACTTTTTGGGTTTTATAGGATATGGGCTGGTGCTTAGGGAGTTCTTCTCCTATTCAGTATATATGTGACTTAGATTTCCAGCTTTGACATTGCCTAATGGGCACAAAGTTTTTACTTGCTTCTATCATTCGGCTATATATTTAGGTAGGAACAATTGGGTGAAACATGTGTTTGAGACATGTTATGATTGATGGTTGCAAGTGGTCGCAAGTGGTTGCTCGCGGTTGCATAACACACATTAAGCACTAGATCGGCTCAGACACATTTTCATATTGCATATGCATGAGTGTTTATACTTGTTTATGGATGAAATTGAATGTGTTATCATGTGGATGTTGCATATGGATGGATGTGTGAGCACACATATAGTGTTTATGTGATTAGGGCTATTTGCATACATGTTGGACTCATGGCACTAAACATATTTTGCATTGAGAAGATCAATCAGGCCTGATCATTTGCATTAGATAAGGGACATATACACACACTTTCTGCATATGTTCATACAGCATTAGAAATTTCCTAAGGACAATGGATGCCTGTGATTGATGATTGAGTAGATGGATAATTGGATGGTAGGACACATTCTTCCTAACATGAAGATTTCGGGGACGAAATCCTTTAAGGAGGGGAGAATGTAACAACCCGAATTTTTATAACATGTTAAAACTAGAAATCAAGGCAGAATTAAATTTTAGAACAAGATCAAGGGAAAAGGGTTGCGCTATTGCGTTTGTCTCGAAATTATACATGAAATAGAGTCAGAGTTTTCGAAAATCGGAGTCCGTATGAGGAAGATATGACCCTCCGAAGTTTCAGGAATTTTCAGAATCAAAAACAGCTCGAAATTCGAATTAGAAATTCGAATTCAAACCCCAGAACAGACTGGGCAGGAAAATTCCCGCCCATGGACCAGGTCGACCTAGGGGTCGACTATAGTGTCGACCTCCCAGGGACCAGGTCGACCATAGTGTCGACCTGGGGGTCGACCTGCCTCCCGAACCCACTTCTTGAACCAGATGCATCCTGACATATTTAGACTCGTTTTCTGACCAGATTCGTCTGCCTAACCCTATATAAACAGCCCCCTAGCCTCATTTTCTCCACAACATTTCTTTCTGTCCTTATGCTGCTTCTAAAATAATCAAAATAATAAGATAAAAAGGAAGAAAAAGGACCGCTCCTTCTCCATCAAGACTACGCTTAGGGATTTGCAAATTGGGGGGATTTCAATTAGAACACGATCGATCAAATAGAGATTCAACTGTCAAATTCTGCTTTCTAATTCTCGATCCACGCACTGTAAGTTCTAGTTACTTTTAGATTGAAACTTGTTAAATTTGATATGGACATGGGATAAAATGAAACTGGACCTAAGCTTGATTATCTATTTGGATATGTTCTTGTCTCTTCTTGAATCTATGATTTTGGGATTATTTCTTATCGACCGAATCATGCCCATTCATGTTGTTGGACCTAGTTTATTATTCAAACGCTAGGTTGTAACCTAAATTCTTGGATCTTGACTTGTGGGAATATTTCTATTTGGGTCCTATTTATGTTGTAAATCAAATTCTTTCAGGACTATAACCTTAATATGCCTATGACCGTGGACATAAGGTTTTGCCTATGCCTATGACTATGACGACGAACATAAGACTATACCTACGCCTATGACGATGAACATAAGACTATGCCTATGACTGTGAACATAAGACTATGCCTATGACTATGACGAGGACAATTGTGGCTAATCACCTATGACTCTTGACTATGAGAATTATTACCTACGATTATGAACACAAGGCCATTATCTATGACCATGACTTTGAACCTATTACTATTAATTGCCTATGACTATTTGCCTAGAACTATTTTTGATAATTATCCATGATTATTGTGATGAGTCGCTTTGATTCATAACTATGAGATTTCTACCTATGACTGTTGGGGTTAATTGCCTAAGACTATTATAGTTGATTGTTCATGCCCATGACACCATAGTTGAAAACCATGTTGTGCACCGAATTGACATTTTGTTGAATCGTATACCTAGGGTGTGACTTGCTTAGTTTATTCGCAATTATGTACACCAAAACCACTGGATCCATTATTCTTGTATTTGACTTGCATTTGCATGCCTATTCTTTTATGTCAGCATTTACCATGACAATCGCCTTATCTTGCTAGATTTGGAATCCTTTATGCCAGTGATGTTGTAACCAATTATCTCAAGTTATGTAATGCTAGTCTTTTATCGTTTTATGCTCGTCCCTTTTGCCTATCATAGTTTTGATGTTATTCCCTTTATTATGATGTTTGGATTTATTTGTAGTATAGATTGATTCTCGTTCCCGTGCGATGGGAATACGATTTGGGTAGAATAGGCAAAAACATGAATTGGTTATGAACATGAATTATAAACTCGATAAAAGGCAAAAATGGAAACATGAATGTTGTTATAACTTGAACCTAGATATGGACACGAACTTGACATCGACTTAATATGAAACTTGCCTTGAAAACTTGACACGAACTCGACATGAAACTTGAACATGGACATGACATTAGAATAAACATGAAAATGGCCAACTCGTGGTTGGGTTGAGTTTGCAGTGTAAATCTGCCCGGAACCGCCCGGCAAATCCAGTTACTGCAAACAATAGGATCCAATGTGGGTAGTTGGTCATATCGCACTTGAAACCCGAGGTCAGACTGAGTTGTGGTGTAAATCTGCCCGGAATCGCCCGGCATATCCAGTGACCACAACAATAGGTCTGATGTGAGAGGTTGGGGTGTATTAATGAATTAATGCCACATGATAGGGTTAAGTCATGTACCGCTTGAATATACTTAACCAATTTGACACGATGATTTGATAGGGTTAAGTCATGAACCGCTTGAATATACTTAACCAATTTAACACGATGATTTAATAGGGTTAAGTCATGAACCGCTTCAATATACTTAACCAATTTAACACGATGATTTGATAGGGTTAAGTCATGAACCGCTTGAATATACTTAACCAATTTGACACGATGATTGATAGGGTTAAGTCATGAACTGCTTGAATATACTTAACAATTTGACACATGATTCGTAGGGCTAAGTCATGAACTTGAACGACAACACTTAGCCAATTTGACATGACACGTAGACTGGTTAAGTCTCGAATTTAAATGACAACACTTAACCTGTTGGACGGAAACCCTAGTTACGCGGTCCTTTTCAGCAGTAACCCACAAGATGTATCATGGTACCCTGGAACTAGGCAGGGTGGGGCACGATTACTGGGCTGATTGTAAGCGACCAGAACGACGGCTGTGTGGGTGCGCCAGTGTAGGTTCTAACAGAGTGCGGGCGTGCACACACTCCGAAGCAGAAAAAACATGCATTGGACATCAGTAGGTTTATCTGTGCGTGCTTGATTCGTGTCGATGGTTGGCACCATAGGGCTTGATACACCCTATGGTGGACCTAGCACAGGTGACTACATTTCGTGATTGGGCCGTATGACACAGACACATGAACGAGCTAGGACTTGTGGGGAGCTGATCGATTAATAGATCGTTACGTGGAATTCGTTAGGTAGCGTAATCCCTAGTGGTCCTAGGTGGCGTAAACCCTAATCGAATCTAGAAAACGTTCAATAGGTAGCATAATCCCTAGTGGTCCTAGATGGCATAAATCCTAGTTGAACACGAGATAGCTCATGATAAGGAAACCTAGCTAGAACAAGGGTGGCGATCCCAACGATTTCAAGAATGGTGGCACTACGTTGAAGTAGTATAGAAATACGTAATTAAACCCATACGATATATGGCAAGGGACGGTACATATACATGGAAAGGATGATATGGGTTGGGATACTAGTACAGTTGGTGCAGAGAATATAGGAAATCAAAGAAAATAGTGGAATGGTGAAGCTTAGAAATCTTGCGATGTTATACTTAATATAAACCTTGCAATGTTATACTTGATTCATCGTGCCTGTAGCTTACCTTGTCATCATGCTTATGTTTACTTTCAGTTTATTCATGCCATATTATCTACACCTGTTTTTGTGCTGAAAGCTACTAGGACTTACTCAGTCTTTATGACTGACCCAGTTTGTTTCGCCTCTTTTTCTTTCGTTCCCCCCCCCCCAGGTTCGCAGGGTGGGAATACAGCTTAGTTCGGATCTTACCAAGCTCCAAGGCTCTTTCATGTACTTCTTGGATTTCTCTTGGCTATGGCTTGCTTTGCTGTTTTACTTAGGGAATGATTTATGACTATGGTTTTGTGCTTCTTTACTATTGCAAGACAGATTTCGATGTAATAGATTTAATAGCATTTTGATGTAAAAGGCTTTAGACATTTCTAGATTTTAAAGCAATGAAATTTGGTTCTTCTTCCGCTATTTTATATGTTCTGTCTTGTAATATTTCTGTGTATGTTTACCTAGATAATGCTCCACCAAAGCTAGTGCATTCCCTTTGTGAGTGACCCTAGCGGAGTTGGGGGTTACAGTTACTGACTAATATGGGTCCCACATAACTGATGACACAAGTAATTACCCCTCCTAACCTTGTGTCCCCAGTCTAACAGAATTCAGATTAACTTGCTTACATATTTCAGATGTACGAAGTTCAGATTAATTGGTTCTCAGATCAGACATACAGGTTAACAAGTTTTCAGACTAACGGATCAGATATACAGTTTATTAGACTTCCAGATTGTTTTACCTAACCTTGTATTGGGCCTACAGATTTACAAAACGGGTTTATTAGATTCATCCACCCAGTTGATTTAACCTTATCCACCCAACACGTTTTAGGCATCATATTTATCCTAGATTTGAATTAATTAATTACTAATGCACAGACGTCTCACATTAGGTCAGTAGCTTATGGCCGCTGGATTTGCCGGGCGGTTCCGAGCAGACTTCTGCCATAAGCCAGACCTAACCTCGTGTCTAAGCATCTTTTAGCTATTCCTACGACCTCTCACATTAGACTGACAGTTTGTAGTTGCTAGCTAAGCTGGTTGGGTCCGGGAAGGCTTCTACCGCAAAGAGAGTCTAACCTTGTGTCTCAGCATTCTAATTCTTAGCTAAAGTATTCATTCACAGATTATGCTAATATCAGACTAATTATGCCAACTCAACAAATTAAACTTCTTTACAAGTTATTACAGATTATTCAAAGTTCTATTAACTTGTTTTGCTCAATTTTAGATCGAGTCTACCGATTTTCGTATCCCAAATTACCGTATTCAGTTCCAATATATTTAGCAGATTAGGCAATTTAACAAATTTAATCATCCCTTAAATTTCCATTGACATACCTTGCTTAATCATAAAATTAAGCCTAATTTTACATGCCCAAATTATGGTCATAATTCACAATATAACATACGCCCCAAATTTTAGTTAAATTTACATAGTACAGAATATTCTCTAAAAACCCCAAATCATGATATACAAATACGAATTATGTCAAATTATAGCCTTTGATTTCAGCGTATGCCTAATATACAAAATCCCCATTTAAGCTTATTCAAATTTAATAGTTATCCTATTATAATATAGATCTTTTGCGCCCAAAGTCATATACACAATAATTCTCCTTCTTCCAAATCACAGACTATTATATAGTTTGCCCGGATCTAGATCTTAAATTACAACATATGTTCTTTTCTCAAATCAGTCACAAATCAATCATGTCCAATTATGCATCATTCACCATTTTCCCCAAATTTTAGCGTTTGTGCATCAATCTCTTATGAGATTTGGCTCAGGCTCGTGGTAGCCTGACTATCGAACAGAAGGAAGGAAGAGATGCAGAATAGTTATTATAATATTAATAAGATAGATCTACACAGAAAAACAGATCTGATAAACAAGAATATGCATAATCCCAAATTCAGATTTATAGCATAGGTATCAACGGATATAGTCAGAACGTGCATCCAAATGCAGAAAAACGAACTTGTCCATGGATCTGGAAATAGGGGGAGGTCGACCCCAGATCGACCCCCTGGTCAACCTATGTGACCCAGGTCGACCCCCTGGTCGACCTGGGTCCTGGGCAAGAAATTTCCCGCCCAGCCCGGGTGTGTGTTGTGAATTTTGAACTTTTAAATTTTGAATTCGGGCTTGTTTTTATTTTAAATTCCTGAAACTTCTAAGTACCATAACTTCTTCATACGAAGTCCGATTTACGCAAACTCGGACTCTATCTCAAGCAGAATTCCGAGCCAAACGCAATGGCGCAACCCGTTTCCCTGAATTCTTCCTTTAAAAATTAAGTATACTTTGTTTTGTTACTTTATGTTCATAGAAAATACGGGGTGTTACAATATAGCTCATATTAAGTTTTTGCAAGTTTACAAAAGCATACTTGCTGACTTTCTCCAGAAGCTGCAATACCATTTTGCACCAGTATATCCATCCATATGCACATAGTATACCGACCATCCCTTAATCCTTTAAAAAACATTTCAGTACCTTATACTTACTTGTCAAAAGAAAAGGATGACAATATCTGAAAGTTAAGTATATCTAACCAGTATGCTTTATCCATGTCAAACAAAAATATGCAATTATACTTGAAGTATTAAATTGCATCCTGGTCCGTACTTGTGTCAATAACTAGTGATGAAAGCAAACAACAAGTCTAGTTAAAACAAAGATGTTCATATACATGTGACACATAACAAGTACGAAATCAAATAGCAAGTCATAACTGTTATAACTATCATATTTGGAACACACACACACGCGCGCGCGCGCGCACACACACACACACACACACACACACACATATATATATATATATATATATATATATATATAACAACACATCAGTATGTACATTTCAGGTTGCAAATCATATGTTTGTATGTAGGTCAGTAGGAGGAAAAACAGGCTTGTCTATATGTCTAACACAGTGATTCAAGCGTACCTGCTATACATTAACATATTGATTCAATGGTGTGCATCTATATATATCAGTAGTATACACTTATATTATATGTTCAACAGTATATCTTAGGTCCAAATAAAATAAATGTATCATATACTTTATTATGAAGAACCAAAAAAATATGGATATTTACACATAAAAGGAAAAAATTATTCATACATGTACAATCATGCAGGCTCATGTATAAACATATATAAAGCAGTTAGTACTTACAATCCATGTAATGTTTTTATAAATATTTCAGAGCATATTTATAAATAATAAAAAACATTTTTTTTATAGCTAACTCATGTATATATACAATATATATGTATACATGCAAATGGGGACATAAAATTATATATATATATATATGTATGTATGTATGTACATATGTATGCATGTATGTAAGTGAAAGTAGACTCATACAACTACGTATAAATGGAGCATGGTGTCACTGCATGTATACATATATCTCATACACTCAACAATGCAGTCCATGCTAATGTAGTGTACTTAACAGTGCACCCTTGTACAAATACAAGTACATGTCTATCTACTTAAGATCCAATATCTTGTTCATGGAGAATTTATATGTACATGTTGTTATGTGACTACTTATGCATATATATATATCTGTGTTCTTGTGTGTGTGTGTGTATAATACTGTATATATATATATATATATATATATATATATATATATATTAAAAATGGTAAACCGCCTCGTTAAAAATCTGAACTAGGACTCGACGTGAGATCTAGCCAGGAAAAAAGAGTGTGGTGTTTTATTGACAACGAATCAATAAAATGTACAAGAAAGTACAGTAGGCCAGCAATACATACATAATTAGTTTCCTAATCAAAAAAGAAAAAACTCATGAGAAACCGGCCAAAAAAAACACGGCATAAAATGACACATGCCACCAAACAAACACAGGTAGTAAATACTAAAAGTCACTTTATCTTCCATATTCCCAGAATGAAACTCCTTCGCAAATACAAAGAAATCCCCCAAATCACTCCATCACGAAGAATGCAAAATCACCCCGAATCCAGAAGATTAACTCCCCATCAATCTGCAATATCCTTATCGAAATGATCGAAATTCTCTAATCTTCTCGAGCTCCTCAGTAAGTATCTGATTTCTACTTCTATAAAATCACAACTACGAAATTTGTCCTATTCATGATTATTATGAATCCTGAAGTTTCTCTCGTTCCAGATGTGGTAGACTGTAGTCACTATGGCGCAGCAGGAAGCTCATGGCGGAATGAAGCAGATGTGAAAGAGTTTCTAATCAATGCACTTTCATCTTCAAGCTTTAATGTACTCTCATAAGAGGGATGAAGGTCAAGCTTCAGATGGCATCTAACCCATAGATACACCGCATATGGGCATTGGAAGAAAAGGTGATCTTTTGTTTCTAATTCTTCATTACACATAACACAGATAGGATTTATGTCATAGCCCCAATTCACCATGGTATCTTTTGTACTCAGACGATTGAGTATGGCTTTATAAATACATAAATGCATCTTCGGACTGTTTATATAATGCCACACTATTTTGCACCAATCTTGCTCATCGTCATGATTTCTAGACGTATCCCAGGCTGAATAAAAACTGAAACGTCCTTCTTGTCTTTCCAGCTCCAGTAATCCATGTCGTAATTCGTCTGAATATTAGTTGAATTAATTTGGCTGGAAATCAGTCCCGTAACCGGTAAACAGTTTGGGTTAAAAAAACCATTATTAACAATATAGTCAACAGTCAAATCTTTCCCTCTAAACAAACAAGTGATCCCAACCAAGAATTTTAACCATAATTTCACTATTTATCCATGGGTCGAACCACAACTTGGTGTCCCTGCCATTAACTTTGCATCGATTAATACATTTCAGGCCCAACTGTCTATGTTTTTCCATGTGCCCAAACTATTGTTGTCTATATTCATTCCCAAAAATATTTGTCAGAGCAATATCTATTCAACATCCATTTTTTCCACAGACTATTTCCATTTACAAAATTCCAAAGTAGTTTAAGAGAAGCTGCTTTTTTAATATCTTTAAAGTTTCGTAAACCTAGTCCCCCTTCAGATTTAGGAGTACATAAACTGTCCTAAGCTATCTTGTGTCTTTTTCCTGCCCATATGAAATTAGCACATATCTTATTGATTTTACTTATCATTTCCTCTGGCAATTGATAAGTAAGCATCCAGTACATAACCATAGGCGTAACAACAGTACGAATCAATTCAATTTTTCCAGCCATCGATAATAATCTACAATCCCATCTATCCATTTTACTTCTAATTTCATCAAATAATTCTCCAAAATCTGAGAAATGTAGATAGTTCTTAGTAAGAGGGACACCAAGATAGTTAACTGGAAGTCTTCCTTCATTCATATTAAGCTCCTGAAGCACCTGATATTTATTATTGACTCCTTTGCTGAAAAACACTTTTGATTTCAAATTATTAATTTTGAGACCAGCAAATTCTTTTAATTGTTCTAAAATATTATTGATTTCTTTTATGCTAAACAACTTAGCTTTAGAGAAGATCATTAAACCATCTGTGTAGATCAAATGAGTTATATGTGGCTCCTGTTTGTAAATAGGCTGAATTAGATTTTCATATGCTGCTTTAAACATTAGAACAGAAAAAAATTCCATAGCCACACAACATAGATATAGAGATAGAGGGTCTCCCTATCGTGATCCCCGTTTACTTTAAATGAAGCCCTTAGGGTTGCCATGGAATAGAATAGATAAAGTAGGAGTGTTAATGCAAGTTTTATATCATTACAAATCAGACTTCAATATACAGTGTATGAATCACTGATTAAGAAGTTAATTTGTAGAATCATTGATTGGGTCAGATTTAAAACAATGTATATCGATATATATACAAGCTACATACTCATAAAATATGTGTATATCATAGAATATATTAGATGCTTAAGTGAGAGAGCTATATTATGTATATAACATGTCATTAAACCTTTTAATGAAATAATTAAATCCACAACAGCAAGGTGAATATAATGTCATGCATTTCAAAAGTGAAGAAGACTCAACTGAGTGCAAATTATATATCTTACATATATATTTACATATCAAAACAGAATTTTGATATAAGTGTCTATGACAAAGTAATCCAAGTCTAAGTTTCATAGTGATTTGAAAATCATTCACGTAACCATGATTAACATCAAAGGAAAAAAAATATGTAATGCAATGAATCTGTATATTAATATGGTTTATTTGTTCATAGCTTTTAATAAAATGATTAATACTGAACCAATATAAAATTAGAAGAATAATCCAAAATATGTTAAACATGCATGACATTAACAGGTTTATCAACTAATATTTTGTAATGACCTAAAAGTCATTCTGTTTAGATGAATATCAATGTAGGAAACATGTTTTAAATTCAGTTCTCCATGTACTTCAGGTTTGTGCACAGATTAATTAGCATCAACATGATATAAAATGAAGAAACTAATGGACATTCAACAAATTTTGAAATCTGTTTGAATACCTATAGTAAACCCGAACTGTTACATCTTAACATGAATACATTTTTCACAATGTAAATGGTTTAGGAATCACCCAATTTATCAATGTAAACTTCAGCAATGAAACAAACTGATTCATACTTTGACACAGCTTACAAAACAAGGTCTAAACATATTTTAAATATGCATAGAATTAACAAATTTAATCTACAATGATAGTTTTATCCCAAATATCTACTTGACAGAAAAAGTAAACTTATCATTTTCAGAAATTAAACAAAAAAGGGAAGATGTTCTAATTGCATTCAATAATAAGAGATTCAATTCAAAAAGCAAACACACAATTCCAATCATATCAATATAATAAATCTGGTTTTCAAAGATTAGCAGAATAGGAATTAGCAACAGAATCAATATCCAATATCAATCCTTAAATCATTTTCGAATTTAAATCAAACATAAATTATATTCTGGATGAAAAGAATTTATATCAAAACAGAAATTATGTTTCAAGCCTTTTACAAATTCGTATCAGTGTTTATTACACGTTACAAATTCTGGCAAGCAATCAAACAAACAAACCGAATACTAAAACTCAATAAATTCTTTTCACAGGCAAGGCTCTGATATCAATGTTAGGTTTTATTGATAAAGTCGACATTGGAATTTAACGAAACTTAACCCTAATTAACATGATCTATGAGAAAAATAAATAAATAGAGTAAGAAGCAAACCAAAATCTTTACAACATCACCAAAATGACCGAAGATCGAAATAGACTGAATTAACAAGCGTTACTCCCTCAAACGATGTCTCTAAAGGTATCCACTTGAATGATTTTTCTCTATCGTCATATGAATCGAGATGATAAGGGAAAATTGTGTATTATCCTCTCGGCCACTATTATTTTCATTGATTCATTTAGGTTATGTTTTTTCTGTGTGTATTAAAAAAGGAAATGCACATTTCCCTTTTTAAAACAAACGAGAGAAATTCAGATCGAACAAATATAAATCGGTCACACCATTTCAAATTTATATAAAATATCAACGGTTTGATATTTATTAAAGGAACGGGTTTCCCCTTTTTAACATTCTAATTGTGTGACCCTATAGGTTAATACAATGTTGGCAATAATTTTAAATCATATTTAGAGTTATAAAAGTGAGCGACATCTAGTAGTACATCACTGTTACTCAAGTTATAATTAAAAAAAAACGATTTGATATAACCTTTTATGTGACCAGTGTTTCAACGTAATTTAATCCTTTTAACCAATTTATCCATGATTAAACTCGAAGCATGGAACGTGTCATCCTCTTTATAATTTAACCCTTTTATCTTGATCGATGAGGAGAGTATATAAAATAAATCAATATTTGAGCATGGCCATGCATTTTATAATCATACTCAATTAAGAGACACATGGATATTACTACTTATATTATATAGTTATATTCCATCTACATTATTCATATTATTTAATCGATTCGATATGTATCTGATAATCCCCTTTATCGTCTACTCGGTTAAAGTAACTTTTGATGAAATCAAAAAACAAATATCCTTTAATAAATATATAATTATTTCAAGTCTGAGGACCATTACGTCACTGTCACTATGGGAATTACTTATGACACTATTAATTTTTTTCCATGAAGTTTTCACATGTTGGGTCAGCCCAATACACTATTCACTAATACATATTTATGTATTGATATTAATATCACATATATTAATGATCAATGAGATATGATCATCAGTCAATCAATATACTAGTCTCAATGTTTTATCGTTGCCCCACATACAATAGAACTTGACTGGGGACATTTAAGAATTATAATACTTATTATCATATTATATAATCTCATGTCCAAGTCACTTACTTGAAACTATATAATGCTGTACTATTATTCTAAGCACTTTTATTATGTTAATATTCATATTATGCAGTAAATTTAACATAAAATAATTATATTCTAAAATATAAAATCAACGGTGTTATTAATCACATCAAATGGATTGCCTCTAGAGCATAAACTCTAACACACATAACATAAATTATGCGCATAAACAACTAACACAAGTTCAAAGTTAAACTCATTTACATCAGTATATTTGTTGTGCATTGCATTGTAATATTAATTTCAAGTTTCTACATTTTAATATTCATTTAATTGTTTATAAAAAAAACTACACGGTTTCACGTAACATTGTACATTTAAGTCAATATGTTTAAATTAATTACTTGATTTTGAATTTAACTAATGAATTCGATCAATAAATTATTGTTAATTCAGTGAATTAACGCTAAGTGTTTTGTTTTAAAATGTGCACCATGTTCTTATCAATAAAAATAACAAAATTAGTTTTTCTTTGTATAAAGTTAAATAGTCAAACAATTTAAGTAATATATGTAAACAATAATAAAAAGTTAAATAGTCACATTAATTTTATGACCACTTCTAATGGCGTCTTCCACATCCCCGTCCTCCTCTTCTTTCATCTTTGATTTGGCCTTCCCTCCTCTTCCTTCCCGTTCACCTGATCCACGTCCGTCAGTGACTCCCTCCTTTGATAATCAGCCTTAATCCAATCCCACCTCTGATAAGCAGCCTCAATCGAAAAAACCTTTAGATCTAGATCTACCTTTATCCTCGAATTCAATCCTCATCTTGCAAATCCTATTGGCTTATCATCATCATCTAATCCCAATCTGAATCAGTTGATTAATGGATCTGCTTTCGTTGATAACTCTATTCCTTCCCGTGATCCATCGATTATTGCCAATTTCGTTCCCAATGAAAACTATAACATGAACCTTTCAACAAACACTTCATCTGCTTTAAGGGTTGTTCCTTCTAACCATAGCAATCAAAACTCCTCAACAATCAAATCTGATTTTGCTTCGCTTTTCAAAGCATTACCTCGTAATGCTGGAAAATTCAAACCCATTCAGTTTGAGATCCCGAGAGATGCTTCAAAGAGAAAAATCCCTAATTTAGTAAAGCAGGAAGGAATGAAATTTTGGAGTGAGTATGTAGTTGGTTTTTTCCTAGATGGTACGCTATCATACACCACGGTCGTGAATTTCTTACATAAATATTGGAAACTTCATGGCAATGTTGACATCAAATCAGATGGATTTAATTTCTTCTTCAAATTTTCGAATGAACAAGACAAAGAAAAGATACTACATGTTGATCCAATCTTCATTCGAGGATGAATGTTTATCATCACTAAATGGGATCCATCGAATCTCAGTCACAGATTAGAATGGTACCCATTTGGATTCATTTACATCGGATACCCCTTATTTTGTGGACACTCTATGGAATTAACTGGCTTGTGTGCCATATTGGTAGACTGATCTTTTTTGATGGAAGTACGAAAAAATGCAGCGAATTAAATACGTGAAAGCTTTAGTGGAAATCAGTCCAGATTATGAACTACCAGACACCATAGAAGTTGAGGAATTGGGTGTGAACTGTGCATCAGTTAAGGTTGCATATGACTGGAGAACCTCTATATGTATTATTTGCAAAAAAATTGGACACTCCACTTTAGAATGTGAGCACAACATGTGCAATGAAGCCATGGAACATAATTATCTTGCTGTACAAAATGAAGTGAAACAAGGAAATAGGGAGAATAATGGTAAACATCAATGTAGGAAGGATGAGAAGCCATACAATAATAATGCATAGAAGGAAGTTATTAACAAAAAGATACAAGTTTGGGTTAGGAAAGTGAATTCGGAAATGCAGCATGTGGAGAACCATCAGCGGATAATAATCAGGTGGAAAAGAATGACAATTGCAAAGATAAAGTTTTTCATGATCAGCGTGAGTCCGTTGGAGTGAAAGATAATTCTGAAGTGGATGATTCAACCTTTACAGCAGTGAACTCTCCAGGAAAGACAGGCGCAAATTTAACCCTGCAAAAAGGAAAACAAATAGTGGTGGACAATGAAACTGAAAATGATGAGTTACAACTTCAGAACAAATTTTCAGTTTTGGATAATCTGGCATCCTTGGACCCTCGTCTTGATAATTCGTCCTCTTCAATAGCTCTTGATCTTGCAATTACTTCATCGTCTCTCCAGTCATCCAGATCGCCACCGGATTCTTCCACCTTCACTTTTCATGTTGATCCCAATTCTATGTTCAGCCGTCAGCTTAATTCACCTAACTCATCTCCTTACTCACATTTAGCTTTGTCACCCCATATTACTTTACCTCCTCCAATGTCACCAACCCAAGTTTCTCCAGTTGACAATATCACGTCCCAAAGCAGCAAAAAGGGTAGGAGAGGAAAAAAGAAAAAAGCTCAGAATGCTAATGATATGAATGACTTAAATGAAGGAAAAGATTTTTCAATTGATGAAACTTTGCCAAAATCCTTCCAAGATGCAAACCAGGAAACACCCTATTAATCCTATTAACCAATGATGAATCCAAATATTGCATTCTGGAATATCCGAGGCCTACATTTAGCCTCCAAGCAAAGTGATGTAAAATCTTTCATTAGTGAAAACAAAGTTCAAGTGATATGTCTTTCTGAAACTAAATTGGATTTGAATTTTACTGTCAAAGCGGCTTCTTTTATTTGTCCCAATTGGAAATTTGATCATAACCTCTCAGATGCTCCATATGGTCATCTTCTAACACTCTGGAATCCAACCTTTTTCAATCAACCAAAATCAATTTATCAGATCAACATTTGCATTTCCAATGCATACACTTACCTTCGAATTCATCGTTTTTCCTTACATCAGTGAATGCCCAAAATTCCTCTTCTTTACGACAAACTTTTCTGAATAACCTTCCTCTCTGAATGTCCCATCTAATCTATGGTTAATAGGTGGAGATTTCAATTGCATGTTTTCATCCCTTCAAAAGTCAGGTGGTAACCCCCTTTCTGTCAAGGACATAGCACCGCTCAATCAAGCTTTAATCCATTCATGCCTTACTCCTATTACTGGCTACGGCTTTGAGTTTACTTGGTCCAAAAAATGTCAATTTGGTTATCATACTCGATGCAAACTAGATCATATATTTGCCAACTTTCAATTCATTCAACTTTGGCCTCACTCTTTTTATCAAGCTCTCCACTCTTCTCTATCAGACCACTGTTCCTTGCTTTTCCATTGGGGATTGGATCATCCTATTGGCAGTGGTAATTCCTCTTTTAAATTTTTTAATTTATGGACTAAACATGTTGAGTTTTCCTTTGTTCTTTTGCAGGCTTCTGGAACCCCTTTGCAAAAAATCTTAAGCAAATTCAAGTTACTCAAGCTGTCTCTTAAAGCTTGGTCTGCCTTTACTTTTGGAGCTGGTTCCAAATAATGAAAAAATATTAGACTTGAATTGGCGAATGTGCAAGAGAAATTATATTATAGTCCTCTTAATTCTGGTTTGCTTCATAAAGAGAATACATTGTAGAAAAGATTAAAAGACGCTCTTAACTATGAACTGCAAGCATCACGACAACGTTCGTTTTTAAAAAGAGAGAAAGAATATGACAGAAACACCAAACTTTTTCATAATTCAATAAAGATCAGGAAATTCAGTAATACTATTCATATGGTCAAGGATCAGTTTGGTGTCATTCATGCTTCAGAGGACGACATTAATAAAGCGTTTGTGGAATACTTCTCATCTATTCTTGCTTCTCCAAATCCTCCTGACATTAATGTGCAGCCATTGTGTAATGTAACCTTGCCTTTCCTCAGTTCGGACCAGTCAAATAACATCATTTGTGAAATAACATGTGAAGAAATCAAGGATCCAGTCTTTAGTCTTGATGCTGACAGCTGTGGCAGGCCTGATGGTTTTAACGCTTTTTTCATTCAACAGTGTTGGTCTATAATAGGTGAAGATATCATTGATGCACTCAAATTTTTTTTTTTTCATAACCAGTTGCCAAAAAGTTTATCCTCTACTGCAATTGCTTTAATTCCAAAGACTGAAAACCCAGTATCAGATTCAGACTACAAACCTATTTCATGTTGTAACATCTTATACAGGACCGTGTCTAAGATTTTGGCAAATCGTCTGCAATCTGTGATTCCATGCATTCTCTTTGAAAATTAATCGGCTTATGTCAAGGGTAGGAGTATTGGTGAAAACATTTTGATTACTAAGAGCTTTTATATGGTTATAATAGGAAAAATATCTCTCCAAGATGCATGCTCAAACTGGATATTAGGAAAGCTTTTGATTCAATTTCATGGCATTCCATTTTAGCTATATTGTCTCGTATGAATTTCCCTCTTCCTTTCATTGTGTGGATTTACACATGTATATCGTCCCCATATTATTCTATCTCAAGAAATGGGAAATTACATGGTTTTTTCAAAGGCACTAGAGGTGTGAGACATAGAGATCCTATTTCACCATATCCTTTCATTATCACCATGGAATTGCTGAATTCTTTGTTATTGGAGCAAGTTAACAGCGGTAAGCTGCAAATTCAGCCTAAATGCAAAAATCCACTTATCAGTCATCTCCTATTTGCTGATGATCTAATCATTTTCACAAAGCCAACCATCCAGAATATTAATTGCATCTTCGATACTCTTGATAGATTTTTCAGAATCGGTGGGCTGCAAATCAACATGGGTAAATCACATATTTTAATTGCTGGCTTACCTACAAACGAAAAAATGTTCATTATTAACTGTTCTGGACTTGCTGAATTGCCTCATAATGCAGCATACCTTGGAATGCCTCTCATCAGCTCTAGAATATCCAAACAACAATGCCTCCCTCTTTATGAAAAGATTATATCCAAACTACGACAGTGGCCGAACTGTAGTCTATCGCAAGTAGGGAGACTAACTATCATCCAATCTATTGTGACAGCTATGACCAATTACTGGATGAGGCACTACATTCTTCCAACAAAATTAATAGATATGATCACAAGTGCAATGAATAATTTTTTGTGGCATGGAGATCCTTTCTCTAAAAAATTGATACCATTTGCTTTTCATAAGTTATACGGTGATAAAAAGAAATAGTGGCCTTGGCATCATCAATATTTATCAATGGAACCGTGAGGCCATGTCTTCATATTATGAAAAACTTTTTGCACTGAACAAAGGATTATGGGCTAAGTGGTTTCATGCCAATCTTACTGGTAGAAAGAATTTTTGGTCACTGGCGATTCTTCAATCTTGCAGTTGGAGCTGGCGATCCATTCTAAAGCTTAGAGATACCTTTCAGCATTTTGTGCAATGTAATTATAGGAACATTGCTAATTTATCATTCTAGCACAGTTCTGGGGCATATTCAGGTTTGTTTTTGAGTGATGTTGTGGAGGAAAATGTCATTTTCACCTTAGGTATTCCCTATTCGACAATTGTTGGTGACTACTTTCATGATGGCATCATTTATCTTCCTTACAGTAGCTCTTCGTCTTTGAGAGCGCTTTAGAATCATATCTCTGATCAATATAGATTTCCTTCAGATAACTTAGTGCTTTGGATGGGTAAAGAGCACTCTATCAGATATGTTTACAAACTGTTTTCTCCACCCAAACCTTATTTTCCATGGCACTCGCGAATCTGGAACTGTGGAAAATCGGCGAAGGATAATTTGCTCCTTTGGAAGGTAATGGCAAATGCAACTAATACCAAAAGTAAACTGTTTTTCTATGGTATTATTGATAACGACACCTATGTTCTATGTAACAATACGCCTAAAACCAATATACATCTGTTCTTTGAATGTGCTTATGTGCATCAAATTTGGTGGAGATTGTCGGCTACGGGTGGCTTTCGTAGACCATCGTCATCAAGCGATATAGAATGGTACAATATTTTCAAGGCAACACGATGGAAAAGTAAGAAGACTTATGTTCTAATCAAGCTTCTCAAGAAGCTCATTTCTGCAGTTTGGAGAGAGCGTAATAATCGCATCTTTGGAAATGGTAGCTTGAACACTGATCAGCTGTATTCTTAGATTCATAGATCAATGCTGAAAATATAGGATTTGTAAATGCAATTTTGTTGTATTTGTTATCTTAAGCTCATGTAATTTGTGTTTGCATAAATAATAGTTCCACTTTGCCTTTCAAAAATAATAATAAAAAATTGAATACATTATACACTTATCTCAATAAATTTATCATAAATTGAACAAAAATATTTCTGCTTTAAATAACTACATTTTAATATTTTTACAATTATTATCTGAACCACCTCAATTCTTTCATGATATTTTATATTTCAATCCATATGTTTAAATACTCATAAAATCTTAAATTTTAATTATTTAAGTGAGCATTATAGCATGTGCTTCAGATGTGATTATTTCATGCATTTTAACAATGTTGTAATATCTCAACCATCGAATATGTACTTGCTTTCACATTACAATCAAGTATTGGACTCAGCCCAATTATACGTATTTGGTACATTTAGTACTAGCCAGTTGGCTCATGCATACTTGGTACATTTAGTACTAGCCGTTACGCGCATGCGTACTTAGTATATTTAATACTAGCCGTTAGGCTCATGCATACTTGGTATATTTAATACTAGCCGTTAGCCTCATGCATACTTGGTATATTTATTACTAGCCATTAGGCTCATACATATTTGGTATATTATGTACTAGCCATTGGGCTCATAGCACTATATATATGTGCTCTTTGTATCATGCTTTTGTATCAATAAAATTACAATCATTCATCGCTAATAACTCTCCTCCTCATCACTTAATATGGTATCAGAGCATTAATGCCGAAAGGCTTATTCTCAATCAAAAGTGTTGATCATAGCTACAACACCAACTTTGTAATGCCAGACCTCTTTCAACCTTCATTCTTTTCTGGATCTCTACATGCTGCTGTGAGCTTTATAACATTATGGTGATACAAGCTGCAACCATAATTAAACTGCCTTGCTATATTCTCATATCTAATGGCCAATGATTCTGGCTCCATATCTGTTATATTATCAAGCGCCATCAACAATACCCCACCAAACCATCATAACCTAATCAAACCAAAATGTCAAGTCATTACTACATCGTTGGACGATGATAACTATATACTATGGAAATTCCAAATTGAAATCGCATTAAAGGGCTATGGACTACAAGAGTATGCTAATGGAACCATAACTATACCACCAGTGATGATAGCAGACCAAGATGGCAATCTCTCACCAAACCCTGACCACGTCAAATTTCAGAAATAGGACAACATGTTATCATTATGGTTGCTATCGTCGATAAGCCCGAGTTTGTTATCACAAATAGTAGGCTGCAACACATCTCATGAAATATGGACCACTGTGCAATAGATTTTCAGTTCACAATCAGCTGCTAGAATCATGCAATATAGAAGGAAATTACAAAATTCTAAAAAAAAAAGGAGGCAAGCATGAAAGAGTACTTAGAAAAAATTAAAAACTTATGTGACGAACTAAATACTTTTCGCCATAAGATCAGCGATAGTGAGAAAATCTTATTTATTATTGGTGGATTAGATGAAGAATATGAATCTCTAGTAACTGTGTTAGTCACATAACAAACCTTACCTAACTTACAGTTCGTTCGATCAATACTCCTCGCTCATGAACGTAGAATGGACTAAAGAAAAACAACACAAAATGAGTTCCCTGCCAATTATGCCACAGTCAGAAATAAGCAGATACAAGGAGATAGCAACAACTATCGTGTGAAATGTCAAAAATATGCCAAAAGTTTGGTCACATGGCGAACAAATGTTACTTCAGGTATAATTCAGACACAGGTGGACAACAGGCAAGCCAAAATTTCTCTTCACAAAGAGCATAAGCAAATATGGCAACAACAGGGAATTCAGCTCAAAATAATAATGGCACAAACCGAAGACATAATGCTGCAGTTGACGATGAAGTAAAAAATGAAGACAATGGCTTCGAAGAATGGTACCCTGACTCAGGAGCGACTCACCAAATAACCAGCAATCTTCATAATTTAAACACTGGGACCAGAAATCACTCATGCATGGGGAATTTGCGTATGGGTAATGGTAGTACAGCTAGCATCACACACATAGGCAAAGGGTCAATTTTTGGGAAAAGACAACTCAAATTAAATAATCTTTTTAGGGTACCTACGATTAATAAAAATTTGTTAAGTGTATCAAAATTTGCCAACAACAATAATGTTTACTTTGAATTTCATTCTAGGTTTTGCTTGGTTAAAGATTCCTCAAACCATGAAATATTACTTCAAGGTAACCTATACGATGGCTTATACAAATTCAACAACTTGAAGACTGTAAAATCAAGTGGAGAATTCTGGTGCAATAACGTAGATGCTAGTAGTGGCAATGACTGTATTAGGAATAGCTACAATAATATTGAGTATGACAATAATAGCAATAAATGAAACGTGATTAATTCTTTGCATGTAAAATTAGGACGTCCTAATCTGGAAACTGTTAAGACTGTTCTGCGTAATAATAACATTCATTATAAAAATATACCTATCAAACACATATGCACACAGTGACAACTCGGAAAGAGACACAAGCTCCCTTTTAGTGATTATGAAACTAGCTATAATGAGCCACTGGAGCTTATAGCCGCTGATTTGTGGGGATCCGCGCCACTAAATTCATATCAAGGACACATGTATTATCTTTCTTTTGTGGATGCTTATTCTAGATATACTTGGATGTACATGCTGAAAACTAAATCAGAAGCTTGCAATACAGTTATGCAATTTATAACTCATGTCGAAAAACAAATGAACAATACTGTTAAGGTTGTCCAGATAGATGGGGGAGCTGAGCTTAAACCTCTAACTAATTACTTTCTCAAAAGAGGGATCAAACATAGATTAACTTGCCCCCATACGACCGAACAAAACGGTTTAATCGAAAGAAAACATCAACACATAGCAGAGACTGGTCTAACTTTGTTATCACAAAGCTCATTACCTATGAAATATTGGAATGAAACTTTCTACACATCTGTATATCTCATTAACAAGTTGCCAACCAAATTCTTAAACAATAAAAGCCATCATGAAATGATATACTATGTTAGACCAGAATATGGTTTCCTGGAAGCCTATAGTTGTCTATGTTTTCCATGTTTGAGAGACTATAACAATCATAAACTAAGTATGAGATCAAGCCCATGCACATTCATTGGGTATGCACAAAACCAAAAAGGCTATAAGTGCATGGACAAAAATGGAAAAATATATGTTTCTTGACATGTGGTATTTGATGAAAACAAGTTTCCTTATGCAGAAAAGCAAATTGACAAAAAGGATGAGGAAAAAGCATAAACAATAACATACGGTTCGAGCCATTCATTACTGAACCACCTTCAATTGATAGAAATGAAGGGCAACAACACACAAACAATTTAAACACACAGGAAGAAACTTTGGACTGAACAAATGAGCAAACCAATGAGACACACAATGACTCTGAAGATACACACATACATCAATCAAATCAAAACATGTAGTATAGTGAAGATACAAAAACAACAACCATGCTAACACTACCAGCAACAATGATACACAATAGCAGACACCACCACAATCAACTAGACATCACATGATCACCAGGTCAAAGAGAGGCATCTTCAAACCCAAAGTATTCAATATTTCTGCCAGTAAGATCAAATCATTGAATTTCACTCAGGCCATAAGATCAAACAAATAGAAGGAGGCAATGGACACTGAATATAAAGCTCTCATAAGAAACAACACTTGGAGCTTAGTGACTCAACCAAAACACAAAAATATGATTGGTTGTAGGTGGACATACAAAATAAAAAGAAAAGAAGATGGATCTATTGACAAATACAAGGCCAGACTGGTTGCAAAAGGTTACGCACAACAATTTGGTTTTGATTTCAACGAAACTTTTTCCTCAGTCATAAAACCCACAACCATCAGAATTATACTGACCATTGCTCAAAACAAAGGATGGAATGTGAGGCAACTGGACGTCAATGGAGCTTTTTTGAATGGGGAATTGACTTAAGAGGTACACATGCAACAACCTAAAGGATATGGTAATGGTGATAAGTATGCAAACTACACAAAGCAATATATGGCTTAAAACAAGCTTCGAGAGCATGGTATGAAAAGCTAAAGTCAACTTTGTCTAACATGGGTTTCTCACAAGTTAAATCGGACAATTCTCTATATATGAAGAAGGGCATACATGGAACTGTGTTCATTCTAGTATACGTTGACGACATGCTAATAACAGGAGACAACAACGAAGAAATAAACAGAACCGTTCACAAGCTGGATCAAAATTTCGCCATTAAAGACTTGGGGGTACTAAAAAAAATTCTCAGAATACAAGTGATTAGGGAAAACAATGGTGAATTAATATTATCCCAACAAAATTATGTCACTAAAATATTGTAAAGGGAAAATATACAAAAGGCAAACCCATTACCTACGCCCATGTTTAGTAACCTAAGACTATCTAAGCACAAAGGAGAAGCTATCGATAATGTCAAACAATATAAAATCATAATAGGAGCTTTGCAATACACAACTGTTACTCGACAAGACATATGCTATAGCGTCAATAAACTCAGTCAATACATGCAGAACCCTTTATCAGAACATTGGATGGCATTAAAGAGAGTGTTACGATACTTACAAGGCACAAGACATTATGGCATACGCCTGAATTCAGAAAAGGAACTTAACTTACAGTGCTTTAGCGATGCCGATTGGGCAAACGATATTGGCGATCGAATGCCTGTCTCAGTATACTGCGTTTACCTCGGTTCCAATATCATTTCCTGGTATACGAAGAAGCAACATACAACATCCAGATCTAGCATAGAGGCGGATTACCGTGCACTGACAAGTGCTACAGCTGAAATCACATGGATAGAATCACTGATGGAGGAGCTTAGTTTCACTCCAAGACGAAAGTCGGTCATTTGGTGCGATAATAATAGCACAGTAACTTTATCTCACTACAACAAAAACACCATATTACAACTTTAATTTTACAACGGTGCATAAAGCACCGTTGTAATAGATCCTTTTTTACAACGGTAAAATAATCACTATTGTAAAGAACATATATATTACCATATCACAACTTCAATTTTACAACGGTGCAATAAGCACCGTTGTAATAGATTCTTTTTTACAACGGTGCAATAATCACCGTTGTAATAGATTCTTTTTTACAACGGTGCAATAAGCACTGTTGTAATAGATTCTAAATATATAAATTTTTAATTATAATTAATAATAAATAATAAACTTAGGAATCAATAATATTTATTAATTATTATTAAATAATTAGTAAATAATATTTTTAACAAGTCTTTTTCCTTGTCAGTTAATTATGAATAAATTAAAAATAATTACAAAATGTTTAATTATAGATAATAGTTACTTTTAAATAAAAGAACTAATAATTAATATATAATAAATTCTTTATTTTTTAGACAATAATTATTTAAATAATAATCAAAATTTAATAATCAATATTAAATAATATATAAAAGTTAAAAATAAATATTAAATAATTAAAATAAATATAAAAACAATTAATAATTAAATAAAATAGTATTAATTAATAATCGATGTAAAATTAATATCTAACACATAATACCAAAGTAATTTTGATTAAATATTAATAAGTACCATTAAGTTGTAATAATTAATAATTAAATTTGAAATATGGAATAATTCCTATTAATAATTCGTAACTAATAATTCATTACTAATTAGTAGTTACTCATTAATTAGTAATCAATAATCAATTAACAAAAATAAAACAAAATTAGTGTTTAAATAAACATTTTTTTAATTAATAGTTTATGCATAATTCACTATCTCTTTCGTAGCTTCAAAAACGAATTTTGCTTTGGCTCCAAAATTGAATTTGGTCTCCAGACCAAAAATTTCAGTGACTCTTTAACGATATGCAGTTGTAAATATATGTTTCTTTTGCCACTGAACGTTGTAAACAAATCAGGGCCCTAACCTTAAATTTACGTTTAGCTCCAAAATCAAATTTAAATTCCATTCCTCCAAAATTTTGGGTCCATTACTCAAAATTTTGGCTCCATTCCTCAAAATTTTGGCTCCATTCCCCAAAATTTTGGCTCCATTCCTCAAAATTTTGGCTCCATTCCTCAAAATTTTGGATCCTGCTCGAAATTTCCCCCTTTTGCTGACTTTTTTTTTGTCCACTCGTTTTCTTCTTTACAGTATCTTCTCAAAATATTGGTGCAACTTTAATCTCCAATTTTTCTTTCTACTTGTTTTCGATTAGTAATTCAATTAATGGCGTCCTTCACAGGCGACTAATTTCTCTTCCTCCCTGCATAACCTTTCCACCCGACCCTCCTTTGAGTGCTCTCGCTTCCCTTTTGCCCATCAATTCACGAAATTACTCGCCCCACTAATCAAGATTCCGACTTTGTGCCGACTTCAACAACCACGGCGGATCCAGATCGGCAAGAGGTGGAGGCGACACCAACTCGGCAACGACATGAGGGGACTGACGACGACAGGCACCGCTTCAGCGCGACAAGGGACAGCGCTGAGCAAAATGCGAAGCCATTAATTTGTAAGTTCAATTTGATTTCCATTTTGCAATTTTAATTATGCTGGAAAAATAGCAAATGAATTGGGTTGATTTATGCTGCAAATTGCCTAATTGCATAGTTGGCAGAGGAGGATTACGCTGTGCCAAAACGGATTATGTTGATTTTGGGAAGTGGAAACTCAAATTCTATTTTTTATTGCCAATTACAATTTGCAACAATTTGCAAAATTGCAAAATGAAAAAAAATTGAATATGTCAGTTTTTAATTGGCACCAATTGCCAATTATATTGCAAAATTGCAAAATGAAAAAAATTGAATATGTCAGGTTTTTAATTTACAGTAGGGTGATTAAATATGAGTTTGTTCATTATTTACAGAACTTCATTTGCAGGAACATTGTTGGAGAAGGACTTCACTTGTTCAGCTGAAGAAATGGATATATATTTTGGCATCTTTATGAAAGCACATAACTTGTTCGACTTAATGCCTCAACAGTTCCTGCTTCTAAATCTTGTAATCATTATTTGTAATGTAATGAAGCATTGATATATTACCGTGATGATGTATGATTCAGTTTTTGTATTTTGAATATAAAGTTGTAATATTTTTTGTATGAATGGATCCGTTGCTTTGAATTTATATCAATTTGTTTTCTGTTTATTCAGCTTTTGTTGCATTTGCAAAATTTATTTTTTTTAAAACCCAAAAGTCAATCACAACGGTGGAAAAAAGTTGTAAAATATACATATTACAACGGTGGAAAAATGTTGTAAAATATACATATTACAACCGTGTTGCAACAGTGCAAAAAAGTTGTAAAAGATATTAGTCTATTACAACTTCTTAATACACGACGGTTTGCCCACCGTTGTAAAATGTATATTACAACGGTGTTCCACCATTGTAATAGGGTCATTTTGTTGTAGTGTCTCTAAACCCTATTCAACATTCAAGGATGAAACATCTTGAAATCGATCTCCACTTTGTGAGAAAAAGAACTCAATCAGGAAAACTTTCAATATGTCATGTGCCCGCATACTATCCGAGAGCAGATGCTCTCACAAAGGCCCTTTCGACCAAGAATTTCATCAGAATGAGAGAGGAACTTTGCGTTATCAGTGGAGTGAAAGCCAGAATCGAAATGGGAAGTCCTAGCACGATTTGAGGGGGACTAAAAGTGCTGCAATATCTCAACCTTCGAATATGTACTTGCTTTCACATTAAAACCAAGTATTGGACAAAGCCTAGTTCTACATATCTGGAACATTTAGTACTAGCCGTTAGGCTCATGCATACTTGGTACATTTAGTACTAGCCATTAGGCTCATGCATACTTGGTATATTTAATACTAGCCGTTAGGCTCATGCATACTTGGTGTATTTAATACTAGCCATTTGGCTCAAGCATACTTGGTATATTTAATACTAGTCGTTAGGCTCATACATATTTGGTATATTATGTACTAGCTGTTGGGCTCATAGCACTATATATATGTGCTCCTTGTATCATGCTTTTGTTTCAATAAAACTACAATCGTTCCTCACTAATAACTCTCCTCCTCATCTCTTAATACATTTTGCATTTAATTTTTCTTACAAGCTGTGTTTGTTTTATTCGATTTTTGTTTCTATGTTGAAATATGTAAGTAGTTTTAATTTCAATTTTAGTGTTACTACTTACTACATCTTATTTTCATTTGAATTTTGAGTTGCGTTGTTTTTTTAATAAAGAATGGATTTATAAGGATTTTTATTTATTAAATCTTAATTTTAAGCACCATCAATATTTGACAATATTTATAGAAAAGCGGTTTGAATTTATAATGGAAGTTTATTCATTAGATCCTCTTTTTGAGCGATATTAGAGGGATGTTTTGAATTTATGAAAAAAGTTTATTTGATCCTATTTACAATAGTATTAAATGACTTTTTTGTTTGAATTTATCTAAAGTAATCGTAGAGGGATTTTATCTCCTAATTTATTTTGGTAATCATGTAAAATAACAATTTAATATATTTAAAAACTTATATATAGGGGTATCTTGGGAAGTTCACGGTCAAATCAAATGTTTGGGCTTCAAAGACAACTCTTAAAAAAGATTTGTTAATATTTAGCATTTTGAATTTATAATAGAAGTTTATTCGTTAGATCCTCTTTTTAAGCAATATTGAAGGAGTGGTTTGAAATTGTGAAAAAAAAAATTATTAGATCGTATTTAAAATGATATTAAATGACATTTTTGTCTGAAAGCATCTAAAGTAACTGTAGAGAGATTTTATCTCCTAATGTATAAATCATTTAACCTGAATAATATATATCAACAATAATGACAAAGTTAATTTGTAAATTAGTTATAATTCATTTATATCAAGAATTTACCATATATTAATTTATACATTTTTCTACAAATTTCTTTTTAGTTTTTCCTGCTATGCTATATAGTTAAGGCAATTTCATAATTTTACATTTATACTTTATTTAAACAAATTCTATTAAATTCTATTTGTTAATTTATCGAATAAATTACTAACACATATCAATTTCAACATGTATATCTATATTAAGAGAAATGATTAAAATAATTCTCAAATACACATATATACATATTATTTATGTAAGATATAGGACATAACTTACACATAAACAATAATACTCAAACAGACTATTAGGGAGGTTTCACTACTGTAAAGAACCCAAATTAAAGCTCTTTGAAGCCAATTATCTTTGGCACAAAAATCTCACATTTTTGTGTGTCCTCCCAACCTTGTCTCTCTCCCAAACTGTGGTTGATTTAAAATTTTGTCATATTTTTAGACATATCAAAGTATATTAATGGTAGATCTGGAGGAAACAATTCTGAAAAAGGCAGAGAATTTTTTGGTTTTACAAAAATTTATTTCGACCATATAACAGTAATTTAACCTCCATACATTCAGTTTGATGACAATAACCAAACCTTTCTAAAGTTCAGTTAAGGGACCAGTTAGGAAACAATGTTAACAACTAATTAATTATCCAATGCAGTCAACTAATCCAATTTAAAGCCCCACCCAATTTACAACCTCATCTCCAAGTAAGTTTCCCTAATTTCTTACTGCGTCGATATCAATTCAGGCAAATTTTCTAAGTGGGCTAGTTTTCAAAACTATTTCACGTTTGGGGCTGATTTTCAAACTTATTACCAAACAGGGCTGATTTGTGCATAATCAGCTGACAAGTCAGCATTTTTATAACTGTTCAACAAGGCACAACTAAGAGTCGCGCCCAAAATATTTGAACTACGTTCGGCTCAGTGCAACTATTAGTTGCGCAGATATGGAAACAATTATTTTTTATTTTAGAGCAAGTGGTACTTGCCCTCTTTCGAGAATTTTAATTATTTATGTGGGCGCAACTAATAGTTGCGCTCCGAACTGCTGCTGGATTAAATACATTAGCCTTCTTATCTTCATCTCCACTTTCTCACTTTATCAAAACACTCCTCCAACTCAGAAAAATAGCCGAACCCAACTAGCTCAAACTCCGAATACTCTTATTTTTATCAAATTCATCCAAAAATAGCTAATTCCTTCATCTTTGTTTACATAGTACAAATCTACAACTAATGGAAGCCAGATTTTCTTCTACAATCTATGAATTTGGTAATTTCTAAAACGCTAATTTTATAAAAAAAATATTTGCTTCCGATTTTGTTTATTATTGCATCATACACTATTAAATAACTTGTTTAATTTAAGTTTCACTTTAAATTTATTTTAGATTGACATTGAGCTAAAATACATTTCATTTGTTGATTAATTTGTAGAACGCTAGAGCGGACCGGTTGATAATAGCGTTTTATACTCACAATATGAGCATTGTACCAACTGTGAAGAAATAATGAAGGTATGATTGTTGTGATTTTTTTTTTTAAAATGTGCATCCTTTTTAGCTAAAAATGATATTTACTTTGTTATTGTAGAGTACAAAAACTATAGATTGTTTAGATCATTCACAAAGTTTTGACCAGCTAATGGATAAAGTCCAGGATATTCGAGTGCATATTTATTTGAACAGGCTGCATTTTGGTCTCTTATGTAGATAAAGTATATCAGATTTGATAGGTCCTTGCTCACAACATTATATGGTAGATGGAGGCCAGAGACTAGCATGTTTCATTTCTCCGTCGGTGAAATGACAATTACATTACAAGACGTAGCTATTTTGCTAGGTCGTACTATTGATGGCACTATAGTTGCATATTCTAGTAATGTAGATGTACCAAATAATTGCATTCAATTGCTTGGTTAAGTTCCACCTAGTGAAGCAATTATAATGGAAGAGAGCTAAAAGTATCGTGGATTCATGAGTTCGTAACCTCCCAAGAGATTAGTCTTGATAGTTCAGTTGAGGAGATAGAACGATACAAACGAGCTGTAATATTGCTTCTAGACATTTTGCGAACCATATAATGGGTCGAGTGAGCATTAAGTGGTCATACCTTCTAGAGGACTTCAGTAATATTGGAGATTTTTTTTTTTGAACTAGACGGTTGTGTAGAGGGGTTCTACACAACCGATTTATATATATTATAATAACAGGGTAGCGTAGCGGTCAACAAGCCTGACCGATGGCCAAAATATGGCAAGTTCTGCATGTGGCATGCATGCAAGAGGAATACATAGAGCTGAGCGCAAATATACAGGTATATAGATAATAAAATAGCCACAACAAAACACAAAACATCAACACTAGCTAAACTGAACAGCTCCAAGTTACAACTAAAAACAACTAACCAAAATATTGTCAAGAGCTTACGGGGTGCATGTACATCGTATGAGCAGGAGGACGTTACCATGGGCGAGGGAAGGACCTATGCTGTTGCACTCCATCAAACTGAGAGATGTCGACTGATTCATCCTAAGCGAGTGCAGTGTCCATGATGACTGGAACAAATGGTTGGGTCTGTATACCAGAAGATGATGCATGGAGTCTGGCGCTGCGCCTGGCTGCCGAGGTCGACAAGGCAGGAGCTATCATCGAAGAGATCCCATTAGTTGCTAGAGGAGGAGGTTGTAATACCCCTTATTTTTAAGATAATAAAATAAGAATAACTTGATTAAATAATGAGAATTAAGTAAAACGGACTATGCCATTGCGTCCGTCTTGGAATTCTGGTCAAGATAGACGCCTGGTTTGCGTAAAACGGACATCATATGAAGAAGTTATTAAGCCTAAAAGTTTGTATACGCACAAGTGATATATATACATATATACAAACAAATTAAAATATAAAATAAAGAATAAAATAAGGATTGCGTATAATAAATACATGCACTAAAAGAAAGAAAGAAAGGATTTGTTGCATGCAATGTAAATATGTTGCATGTACTGATTTGCAAACATAATGCATTAACATTAAAAGAAAAAGATTCATGCAATGGTTTAATTTAAGTATTGTAACTAACATGAAAAAGAGAAGTAAGGAGAGACCAATAATTATCATTGTTCTAAGACTTATTAACAAAAGACTTCATAGCTCAGTTGGTTAAGGCATTGGATTTGTAACATGGAGGTCAGGAGTTTGAACCCCGACAACGGCATAATTTTTACCTTTGTTTTAGAGAGGGCCAACTGAACATGCAAATATATGTACGTATACAAATTCAAAATTTGAAAGGATAAGAACGTACATATAAGAAAATCAAGAAAATATATGTATATATATGAGAATATATATATATATATATATGCATAAATATATGTATACAAAAGATAAAATTCAAGATAAGGCTACAATCAATGAAATATGGCAAGAATCAAATATCGGTGCAACATCGTTTGTATTTTGAAAATAAAACGAAAATTGTGCATATATATATATACATGTAAAATGGTCGGTAGAGGAATTGTATACATATAAGAATATTTCATGTGAATAAAACAGTTAAATAAATTCCAGAAATTCAAAAGTTCAAAAATCAAATTTAAACGCCAAAACAATTCAAGCATTCAAAATTCAAATTTCTGCGCCAAAACAGCTTGCGGGACCCAATGCTGACTCAACACTATGTGTACGATATGATTTGGCTAGATTCATCTGCGAACCTAGACTATTTTCTTAACTGGATTCAATGCTGACTCAGCGCTGCGTGTACGATAAGGTGTTGAGCACCTATAAATAAGACCCTAGACCTAACCCTAAACATCATAATTCAGAAGCTATGCTCGAGTTCTGCCATGGCTCCCTCTCTCTCTCTCTCTTCTCAAATCTATTCTGAAATTAAAATGTTAGCCTAGGAGGATTATGAATTCAGATCTGGAAGATGGAATCAACATTAATAAAAAAGATTATTGAATCATAAAAGCAAGGTAAACCTCTTAGAACCAATCTATTTAAATTATTTCTCTTTCCCATCTCTTTTCATGAAATAATAAGTCCATGGTCGTTAGGTCGTGAATCAAATTAAAGGTAAAATAAAATCATGGATGATAGAACGGATCAGATCCAAAATTTGGGGAAATCTTAAAGGTGAGTGGGTTTAAGGTATAGCCTTTAGATAATGTTATGACTATCGTTTAGCATTCCCCTTTTTAATAAATTGTGAAATGGACAGTTTAATTATATATGGCTGTTGTAACGAATTGAAATGTTGATATGAATATGTCAGGAAATTCCTATGTTGAATTGGCTAAGTTATTGAATGTTTACATGTTGGAGAAAATAAACTTGTTAGGATATGAATAGCCAATTCAGTGATTGTAATTACATGCTTTACTTGGGACATATTATTGATTGAACGAGATGTTAAAATAATTACCGTATTGAATGTTTACATGTCCTAGTAGAATTAAACATATGTTGAAAATGACATGCGACAAAATATAGGAAAAAATTGGATGACATGTAAATTAGGTTACTGTAAACTATATTACAGTAAAAAGGATAATATGTTTAAAATTTTCATATAATGAACATAACATATATTATGTTTTGATATTTTAATTTGGAAGCGAAATTTGATATGAATATAAGTAATTGAATGAAAATGAATATGCCTAGGACTACAATTAGAAATTGTAAATACACTTATGGTATGAGGTTAGGTTGCATTAGTGGCGGAAGTCCGGCCGGACCCGACCAGCATATCCAGCAGCCACTAATGTTGAACCTAATGTGAAAGTCCTAAGTGCAAGAATTAACAACATGTGCTAAGACACGAGGTTAAGTCAGCTTGTGGTAGAAGTCTGCCAGGACCCGCCCGGCAAATCCAGCGTCCACAAGTGTAGGCTTAATGTGAGAGGTCTAGATCTTATATATATAAATAAATAAATATATGTATATAACAAGATATGAATAAATGGCAAGGATGGTAATTAAATGCCTAACACAGAAAATAAGAAAGGAAGGGATGTAATGAACTGAGTTAGTGTGATAAGAGTGAAAAGTGATGTATTTCCGTAAATGACTTATTTATGAAAACGTTGTTGCAAGTAAGCCACAATAAATATAGAAAAGTAAAGAAATTACTTGCTACCACGGATTTAGATGGGAAAACATTATGAAAATAAATCACTGATTCCTTCTATCAAACTGATAAGGTGCATGAAGTGTTTTCCTTAATATAATAAGGAACATGTATTACAGAGAATGAAGGATAATGGTTTACAACAGTAAATGGTTTAAAAGGGGAATGATAATAACCTATTTTAAATAAATAACATTAATGAAAATGTTGTATAATAGGTAGACTTGTCCTAGGGATAAGTGAATATTATAACTTAGGTTATAATAAACTAGTAAAGGAACGGGATAACTGGTGAATTAAGTTAAGTGACACTTAATTGTAAATTAAGTAATTCAGAAAAGGGGAAAACCTAAAACCAGTTAAGAAAAGGGGGGAAAATATATTGTGCTTAATTATAAATTAAGTTATCTAAGAGTCTGAAACCCGTTGGTAAGAATAACATGTTTAGACGTGTCTTAGGGACAAGGGGAAATTATAACATAGGTTATAATAAATGTGTAGAGAAACTTATTAATGGGCCTTAGTTAATAGAACTAAGTTAATAAGTAAACAACAGTAAGTCGTATTGATGACGTAAAGTGGAATTATGATTAAATGAGAAAGGATAGGAAAACTTATGAAATGAAATAAGTTATATTTAATCATAAATGGTAAGTGACATGTTAATTGGAAACATGTGAATTAGATATACTTAATCGCATATTAAGTAAAACATGTTATTGAAATCCAACAAGAATATAAAAGGGATTGTGGATCACAGACCTTGAGCCACAATCTTGAGAATAACATGTTGAAGCTTATTAATAAACTTAAATGAATTAAGTTGTATGACTGAAATTAATAAGCAAGAGAAACGTGGTAATTTGAATAAGAATTCAATATGAATTAGAATAACCAAGTTAACTGGAAACCTGGTGAGGTAAGACAAGCGCGTAAAAGAATGTTTAGACATAGGGTCTAACAACATGCTAAAGTAAGCCGGTTAGACCAGTCCGTACGGTTGAGGGATGAATAAACCAACAGGGTAGATCATCAAGGTGTTATAAGGCACGAGGGGAGCGCACATTCATCTGATTGTTTGATGGCTCCAAAGGACTGGAAGGGGAAGCACGCGGCTTCCAAGGACGTAGGGTACTCTTGATATTCCTCCGTGAGTGGCAGATGATCCGCCTATACTCACAGAGGTTAGATCTGCGTTGGTGAACCAATGAGTATGCCTTGATTGCAATAATAAGGGGCAATCAAAAGACTAAGATGGACCAGCGTGATTTGGCGAGACCAGTTAGTTCCTTATGATAGCCACTCGTCGTCTACCTACCATCTTCAGTCAGTATGTAAAGCGGAAAGGTGGAGAACTCCAAAGACCATATACTTTGCTATCTAGTTATGGGTGAGGTTGGCTAATATGTTTGAATGGCATAGGGGGCCGGGGTTAAGTTCTCATTTTTGATATTCTTGGATGCCTTTCATTAATTGAGGGAGGAGTCTAGTGGGACCATAGCCAGTGTAAAAGCAGACCTTAGCATCTGCAATCGGCAAATATCTGAAAGCTCCCGACCGAGTTCCGTGTTTCTTGATTAGCCCTGCCATGGGACTTGGGGCACATATAGAGAACATGTGCAATAGACATCGAGAACGATTGACGATACGTACATGGGAAAGTCTAGGTACACTCATGTCACTCTGGCTGGTGTATCATAAGACTAGAGGGCATTATTCGAGGATGGAACCTAATTCGATTGAATGGTTCAAAGATGACAGTCCGAACACTTACGTAATATAGAAGTAGTGGTTCTTTGTAGACGTAGCGTTGACATATATATACAAAAATTTGTATGACATTCGGGCGTAAGATTAGGGACTGCTATATTCCTGCGATGATACGGTGGAGACCATGCGAGTGAGGTACCATGGGGTGTATCTCAATATTGAGAGATAGCTACATATACTGTATTAGGTTAGTTCACTGGGAAGTAAATGGGCACGACGTGTGTGTAAGCCTTGGGTGCTGTTAACCCAAGTAACCTAATAAATAAGAAAATTTGATTGAACGGTATATGTAAGATTATCCAAAGTGTATAGTTTAAATCCAGTCACCAGAAATTGTGTTCAGATCCCCTCCTCATAACACACTCGCAGGTTAGATTGTGGTAGAGACATGATAGCTTTGGATACTGGTTAGGTAGTATTAATAACACGGTAAGGCTATGTTTTGATTATACTATATTTTTTCCTTCCCGCTGTGAGATATTTTCCTGAGCTCTGACATGTTTTATGATCTCTGTCTTTTCTGCAAGATACCAAAGCAAACCAATCCGAGTTTTGATAGATTGGAATTTTGAAAAAAAAATCGGTCTGTCGAAATTGGGGTTGTCACAGAGGTTGTGAGGTAATATCCTAAGGTATGGTTTTCATGTCTTCGTTGATGGAGCTAGTAGGTTGGGGAAAAGGGTCTGACAAATCTATGTTGGAGAGGGGGTCCCACTTAGGTTCTGGTGAAGGCCAAGGGTCCTAGCCAAAGGGGCCGATGAGCTCAATGGAGTTGTCAGGTGTGGAGTTAGGTGTCGGGTCAGTTGGAATGGGTGTGATGGGTTCAAGAATGGTGGATTCGACTAACATGGCATCGAAGTGGCTATCTGGCTCTGGAGTTGGTAGGTGGAAGGGTTCCATTATGAACTCATGGTTGTTCTCCCATTGATTTCCAAGGAGAAGGTCATTAGGGTTTAGGGTAGGGTGAAAGTGATCCCAATCTTCTACGGTGATTATGTAGTGACCATTGTTGAGGTAAAAGGAGTAAGCACTGGGAAGGTTAACAGCCTTAAGAAGCCTTATTTTGGTGAACACAAACCGGAAATCTAACTAGCCCCAACCACAATCATCAGCATGAAGATAAATACCAACTGGGTAAATAGCAGTGGTAAGGTATCCAGGTAAGTGGCGGAGAAAGACGGGAAGCCCCTGATTCTGACCGAAGTAGGGGGCCAGATTTCCCTGACGATGTTTTCAGAGGCTGGAGTCCAGGCTTCTAGGGCTAGGGTTCCGCCGGTTTCGGAGATAAATTGGTTGTTTCGGGCGGTGTGGTAAAGGTCCACCGATGGGAATTAGATGAGGTAGTTATGGTCGATGATGATGTATATGCTCCAGTCGAAGTGGTGGAAGAAGTTGGACAAGGTTGCACAGACGCTGTTGAGGTTCCAATATCCGGCGATTACGGAAGCATGAACGAGGTGGGAAGCATTGGCTGGGAGCGCCATTTCAGAAGTGGAAAGAGGAAATGTATGATTACCCGTGGAAGTGAGATTATTAGTTGGTGAAAGGGTGGATTTATTGGGAGGAGCTGATTTGACGGTGAGAGAGTGGGTTGCTTCGATCGACGACATATGTAGAGAGAGAGGTTTGATGCGATGGACAAAAGATTTCCTTCAGAAGAATGCGCAGAGTCTTTTAGGGGAATCAAAGCTGCATTTGTCTCTAGTTGGTTAGCCCATCGTGTGCGACTTTTATTAGCATTCCCAAAAAATCCAGATCTATAGCATATCCTTGCATCTCTGCATCTTCTTGCCACATGTCCCTTAGAGGCACAGTGAAAGTATTGGTGGTTGCTATTCAAAAATTGACCTATTTGAGCGAAGGATTTGAGTAAAGGGTAAAAGACCCCTTCTGATGGACGGTGTCGTCGACGCTACTGGTGAATATGGTTGTACCTGCTTTGAGCGACGTTTAAGCACCGCAGCGTAGGATAAGCGCTTGGAGTCAGGCAGTGTGGGCAATAGAGGCCGAAGCTTTGGCGGTGGAGGTGAAGTGGGTCGCGGTGATTATAGTAAGGGTTGTTAAACGGGTGGGTGGCATGGCATTGTAGGCTTGGTGAGGATTAGAGATTCGGTGATCATCGGGTCGTTGTTGTTCGCCAACATCGACTGCGAAGAGAAAGCATCGTGGGTGGTGATAGGGGTTGAAGACGGAAGTGGTGGTGGATGAACTGTGGAAAGGATGGGAGGCATGGTGAGCGGTATAACGGTTTGAAGGAAGCCATTAGCGGAAGCCATTTTTGAATTTTATGACTACGTGTAAGATGTTTATTACTATTGGAGATTATTCATGGGGTAGTGCGATTTTACATGCACTGTATAAAGAGTTGGACAACGTAGCGCTTAAAAAGTCGAATGGTTTAGCTGGTTGTTTAACTCTTCTCCAGGTATGATGTTGTTTACATATTTAATTATTCACTTGTCTATGAACTTTTAGTAAACATTGGTATTGTATAGGCTTGGACATGGACACATATTTCCGTTGGTCGTCCAAATGTATGTGTCGACATTATGCAGGGATTACCATATGGCACAAGGTATAATTCCTTATTAATTTCTATTGAAACTATAAGTTTTAGTAAATAGCTCGAACTGTAAATTCTTTTTGTTATTTGTAGATGGGCGTTAGACAGACATTGGAGAGATAATTCATCCCGTCATCCAACGTTATACCGCCATGAATTGGATGTCATAGAGGAACATCAGGTTGAGTGGATGCCTTACACGAATGACGTTTTAGACGATCTTCCACAGATAATTTTGGAAGGGCAACACTTCCTCTAAAAAAAGTTTGGAAGGGCAACAATTATGGCTTGCAAGGACTTCTATTATATGCTTGCAAAGTGCTGCTATACATTATCCGGATAGAGTGATGAGATAGTTTGGCCTTAGTCAGCATATATCGGATACGGCGGTGATTGTTTTTCCTAATGGTTAGACCGGAGATTTGTATAATAGTTATATGTATGGACGGGATCACTGTTTTGACTATCTACAAGTCGAACGCATTCCCAGAACCTCCATACAAGATTACTACAATTGGTATTGACATATCACGAAATGATTTGCTCTTAAAGAGTCGTCTACTAGATTGCCTAGATATGCTCCACGAGGACCTGTGGAACGTGACTTGGTATGATTTTGTCGAATGATATTCTCAATTCATATTTACGTTTCAAATATCATAAAGCTCGTATATTTTTTTTGTTGGAATATTTCGATAATTGGGTCACATATGTAAAATAAAATGTGTTGTGCTATTTTGGTGTAAAGCCTAATTAAAGTGATCTAATTTTAGATTAGAATTAATAGGCTTAAAGTTTAAGTTATCATGGGCCTAATGTGTAGATACCGGGGCATTTTATAATTTGTTGAAGGGCCGAATTACAAAATGCCAACTCTATAAATAAAGGGTTATGGTCCCCAAATTACACAAGCCTTAGCAACTCTCTAACCTCTTCTACGGAGAGCTGAATCTAATCTAGGATTTGTGTCAATTTGGAAGACCGAACCAAATTCATCTTCTCCTTGGCCATCAATTATGGAATTCAGGTAGTGCAATAATTAATTACGGATTCAGGTACGCTTCCGCTAATCAAGCTAATCTATTTCTATTTTGTTCTCAATTAAATCAATATGGGTTACATGATTTCAGAACTAGGGTTTCATGACTGTCTGCTATTAATATATATTGAAATCCTAACAAGTGGTATCAGAGCCACCCATCATTGAGTTGATTGAAAATTTCTTGTTTTTTTTATTTGGATAAAGTATAGATTGCGGATTCATTAATTTTTTTTTTTTTAAAGATCTGAAAAGTATAGCCTTTTTTAGCTTTGATCCGTAATCATCAGATTAAAGTTAACGGTCTCATTTCATACGATCTTTATGCATTTCTGTGTGTGAACGGAAAAAAAAATCAAACATGGTATCATTCGTTTATTCATCTGGTACCTTTTCGTTTTGTGTGGATCTAGATTTAAAACGTGGCGTTTTGTTTTAGTGGAATAAACGTGTTTCACCATCTAGCTTGACCACTATGTGTAGCAAATGGAAGTTGTTATGATTTCTTCTCATCAACCTGACGATATGTGTTAAATTCATAAATGCAGGAGATACAAATCCTGAAACATCCCTTACCGATGAGAATCATCCATACGCATGACTTCTTGTTTTGCTGTCAGGAGATGCAGAACCATTATCGATAGAACTTTAATAAACGTGTTTTACTATGTAAATCATGGATCTGGGACACTATAGCATTCAGAATGCAGTAGATTATGAATCACATCTCATTTTATTACAATTTTGATCTATGAATTCATAATTGATTCAGTCATCCTACTGCACAATAATAGTAAAATATTTTTGAAAGGCTCAAGCTAGATAATTTTTCTCTCTCTTGCTATACATTAACTACTGTACGGATTCAACATGCGTTGGATTCCCATCTGAAGTTAAATTTCCTACCCTATATTAGCAATTACAGTACGCCTTTCATATAGTTTATTACTAATGATCCATAATATCTGTATTTTAGCCCAATGTTTTTCATATAGTTTATTACTATACATGTGTACAGCGATGACGGATACAAGTTGATATTCATTGTTGGCATTTCGCTGCTACTATTCATTATAGATTAATTTTGGGAACAGTAGACGCACTAATGCAATCAATAAGGAAAAAGTACTATCTTCATATGATACTACGAATGTGATAAAGTTTTTTTTTAATCCAACAAGTTCGGTCTTTGCTGTTTTTTATTTTAAGGATTTCCGGCACTCTTATTAACAGGCGCATAGGTATTGACCTGTTCCAATAAACTACATTTCAGGTTTTTTAACTTTTGAGTATAATTTAACACGTTATGACCGTTTCAGCAATTCAGATTTAAAAGTGTACATCAATTCATTTGATGTTTATGAGATCACCAAATGAAATGAAGTCAGCAGTGGCTATTAATGCTGCAGCGGTCAATTATACATAAAAGTTATAATGGTTAATAGTGGCAATTATATGTGATATTTATAAGTTTTATATCATATGGATTTAAGGAATGTGATGAATATATGCACATACCTAAAGAATAAGATTACTAATGGATATGGTTTAAACACGTCTGCGCCACAGTTATCATTTTGATATTTTGAAGTGTTAGGCAGACTTTAAATATTTTCAAGAGTGTTTTTTATAGCACTCAAAATATATTAATACACATATTAAGGATAAATTCAAATATAATTTTGGCGTCTCTTTACAGTTGTAAATATTTTACATTAGTAGTGAATTAACTTTAAAATAATATGTCACCAAAGTGACCTCTATATTTTGGTGGTTCATGAAAATGTTTAATATTTGTGTGTAGTTATTCATGCGAATATTAGTCGGCCCAAAGGAAGGCTAATGTTTGGCCGAATCACTTACACATGTGTGATGATAAATACGTGACAATTATAAGGTTTTTCGAGTGAATAATTAATCGGCCCAAAGGAAGGTTGTTATTTGACTTGAAGTTATTGTCAGTATTTGATCATTACAACAAGAGTACCACTTACAGTTAATATTACTGTCCAAAGACTTGATATTAATGTGTACTAGGTATCTTGAGAAGAGACTTACCAATTATTTGAATTTACTGTGGTTGATATTTGGCTATGAGCATATACGGTCAATCTTCATTTTTTTTCATTTTCAGCTAATTTAACCGAATTATCTGTCAATTTAAAGAATATCTGCATCTTGTTTGGGGATAAATATAAGGATTTGTATGAGAGCATGTTATTTGTTCTTGACTTTATAGATTTAACTCTTGTAACTAGGAGGGTTACAGCCAATCCTACTACGGTTAGATATTCTTATAATGTTATGAAGAATATTGAAAGGTGATATAATTCAAAGGCAAGAGTTAAATGATCATTAAGTAAATACTTCAGAAGTTTTCAAGGATGTGCTATATGTAATGATAACTAATTTTGTATAAGTTATCTACTGAGAATGGAAACGGTTTTTGTTAAAACAATAAGGGAAATCGAGCACTCTTTGTGGTGCTTGATTACATAAAATCAAAGTAAAAGAAATATAAATGAGTACTATACAGAAAAAGATACTGCTTCAAAAGCCAAAGACGGTCAAGTTATTGTTATTTTTTGGTGCTATCTTCAGTATATTCATTTAAAGATTAAAATTATTTTAAGAATAATATGTTATCTTATTGGGATAATTTAGGCTTTGCTAATTAAAACAGAGATTGAAGTTTTTATGATTGAAAAGTACTCATTTGATATACATGGTAAATAAATGTATGAATAAGGATTAAGAAGTCGCTAAGGATCTCAAAGAAAAGAAATAACATACTGATATTTTTTTATAGTTGTTTCTTTAATGAGATATACAGACATATAAAGTACAATATACTTGATATTTTATAGTTATTATTGAGATTTAAGTCAATTTTTTTAGGATTTATTTGATTTTTTTTTTATGCTGTCATTTAGACAGATTTCGGTTTTATATTTCTAACGTGAACATATTAGGTTATTATTGTTCATCAAGAAATAGTAATGTTAATTTATGAATAAATTCAAAATCTTATGTAATTGAAGCTCATATAAGTTATGGCTACTTATGCCAAATAACTTATGTAATGATGTCTCAAATTTTGTTTTGGTGACTAATATAATTTTTGTTTTAGTTTACTGAGGAATTATAGATTGAGATATCATAAAGAAAGAAAATGCTTTATTGATATTCTAAGGGATTTAAAGTTTATAATTTTTTTTATGAACCCACATTAAGGAAAAGTTTTATAGCGGGAATTGCAATAGTTATTTTGAGGATGTTAAGTTTGAGGGGAGAAATAAAGTAATATCATTGTCTTTAAAGAGAATCATTATCTTTGATTCAACTGCGGCTGCTTCTTCGCTTAAAGTTTAAGATTTGTTTTCTTTTATTAGGAAGAAGTAAATTAAGAACTATAATAAGACGATGTTGAAGATAATTTTTTCTATAAGCTAAGGTTACTGTTTCAAGAAAACAAACTCAACAACCTCAAAATGCAAAGAACACTATGGAAATCCACCTAAATGGGAAGAAATGCTATTTCAAATTATTGTGTAGTATTTCTTCATAAAGATAAATAATGGATTGGTAAAGATGATGCTACGGACTTACATCAATCCATGTAAGGTACCAATTTAAAATGTGGATTTAAGAAATGAACATATAGTATAAATCTATATGGATAATAAAGTTTGAAATTTCCCTCTAACTTAAGTGATAAGATCATTGGTTATGAATAACTATTCAAAACCAAAAGGGATCAAGTGGGTAATATTGAATTTTATAAGGCACTTTATCGAATAAAAGGAAATTTTCTTTTAAGAATGTTTCATTTTGGACTTAGTAAACGATTCTGAATCGATCACTTTCGAGCTTACTACAGTTTGTACTTTTGAGCAATATCTGATGGAGATTAAAGTTATATTTCTCAATGGAGACATTGGTGAAACTACTTAAGAAACTCATTTATGGATTATTCTTTTGTATTTGGGATTCAAATTCACCATTATTGTTCATGGGGTGATATTTTGGATTATTACAAAAGAATTAGAAAGATAAATGCTTCAAAGGTTAAGTATGTAAACTACGATTCAGTTGATTTTCTTTTACCAAAATAGATAAATGTTGCCATCCTTGAAACTAGAGAAACGCAAAAGATTTTTCATGCATTTGCAGTTTGAATTCCAATGCATACTAATGTATATACACATATGGATATGCGTGTATTATTTGGCAGATACCTTACTGATATTAAAAGTGGATCACTGATTTAGTAGCCAAAATGGTTATGAGATATCTTTAAGGAATAAAATAAAAGATCATATGCTCATAGATAAAAGATCGGATCGGTTGGAGATCATAAAGAATTACAATCCAGATATTTTGGATGTCGTTACTGTAAAAGATCCACTTCTAGCAATGATAATATATTTTATGGGTGAAACTACATAAGGGAAAAGTGTCACTTAGGCACTTATAGTTTTCACCACTTTGAAAATATCGTCTTTGGTTAATTATAAGACATCAAAATATGGAAAATAATAATGAAATTTTGTCACAAGACTCCAGTTATTGATAAAGAATTGAAAGACCAAGTAATATTGTGACAGTAAAGTATATATTATTTTCCAATAAGGGAAGAGTGCAAAATATATGGTAAATCATATAGCATATTTAGACAAACTCCATTATGGCGGATCCGCTTACCAAAAGACTATCACCTAAGGTCTTTCATGAGCATATAGCTCAATTGGTGTAACTTTTATGTAAGGATATTCTGGTTCAGGGGGAGTTTGTATTTGGTATTATCGTATGACTCACTGCTCTATGTTTCGGTTACAGATATATGTAAATCAAGTTCTTTTTCTGATCAGAAATAAAGTAATGAAGTTTTCTTTGCACTCAGGTTGTTTAAATATTAAACGTTTTGATCTCACTAAAGAAGGACCAGTTGGAAATAGACATGTATAGATCACATTTCATGTAATTTCCATGCTACGCATCCATGATTGATCTATGTCATTTGATTGTATTGATATATGTGACCATTGATGGGTTTAGTTACGATAAATGTAACGAATGCCGCTTTGATCCTTTGTCAACGCAATTAATGGACGAGATTGTTTCAGATACACCGTATGTTATAAATAGCAAATTTTGGAGCTCATAAAGTTAAACACATTTTAAGGTTATTTCATATGTGGCCCAGGGGAGATTGTTGGAATATTTCGACAATTGGGTCACATATGTAAAATAAAATGTATTGTGCTATTTTGGTGTAAAGCCTAATTAAAGTGATCTAATTTTAGATTAGAATTAATAGGCTTAAAGTTTAAGTTATCATGGGCCTAATGTGTAGATAGCGGGGCATTTTATAATTTGTTGAAGGGTCGAATTACAAAATGCCAACTCTATAAATATAGGGTTATGGTCCCCAAATTACACAAGCCTTAGCAACTCTCTAACCTCTTCTACGGAGAGCTGAATCTAATCTAGGATTTGTGTCAATTTGGAAGACCGAACCAAATTCATCTTCTCCTTGGCCATCAATTATGGAATTCAGGTAGTGCAATAATTAATTACGGATTCAGGTACGCTTCCGCTAATCAAGCTAATCTATTTCTATTTTGTTCTCAATTAAATCAATATGGGTTACATGATTTTAGAACTAGGGTTTCATGACTGTCTGCTGTTAATATATATTGAAATCCTAACATTTTTGTCATAATTTTTAAGGCATGTATATGATTTCAAATGAGGTTGCTGATGTGTTGGCTGATCCCGAAGACGAAGCACATATTTCACAAGATCAACTCACTATACATATTGACAAAAAGGTACACCATATGTGTTCGAGACTTCACCCTGATACTCTAGACAGCCAAAAAAACGACGCCCAGCCTCTCTTACTTTCTTAGCAACAAGCTTATAACGCTTATATCCACAATCACAAGTAGGCCGAGATGGATCTCTGAAATTGTAATTCGTTTGCAAGTGGTGGCCAAGGACGTTGGTTTGTAGGAGTTACGCGAAAATCACTCTCCAAATTAATATCTCCAACGTCAATGCTATCTACAACTGTTTGAAATTGAGTTTCAAGAAAAACATCAGTCTCAGCACCAACATTAACAATTTCAGATTTTGTTTCCAACTGGGTTTCGGAAACGAATCCAGATTCAACTTCTCAATGTTCAGCATATTGCTCTAACAGATCATCGGGGATATTCCAATTGTCCATATCTATTCAGCTAGCAAATATTGTAAAATAAACATAGCCACAATCAACAGAATTGATTATTTGTATAAACTAGGGTTTCATCATATTAAAGTGAAGAGATTGATACACCTGAACTTAAATCGAATATCAGCGCTAAAAATATGGATAATTCGAAGTTTTTTTGGATAAAATTTAGAAACTTTTGATTTTGAGGGAGATGGGCTCGGCCATTTTTTGAAGGAAAAGACGTGTTTAAAGAATGAGAAATGGGTTGAGGGATGGAAAGAGGGCTACTGTGTTTAATACAGCAGCAACTTCAGATGCAACTATGTGTTGCTCAAGTAAAAAATAAATGTAATGAACTTGTGCAACTAGTAGTTGCGTAGAAATTTTTTTTGGTTAGCGCAACTACCAATTGCGCTCTCGAGAAATGGAAATCCCAGGCCTTGGCGCTTCTATCAGTTGCTCTAGGTCGAAAAATAATTCAAACATATCTGTGCAACTTATAGTTGCATGACAGTAAAAAAAAGTTGCCAAAATCATGGCGCAACTCATAGTTGCGCAAAGTCAATTGTGATTCAAAATTTTTGGGCGTGATTCATAGTTGCGCCCAGTCGTACAGTTATAAAAATGCTGACGTGTTAGCTGACTGTGCACAAAGCAGCCCTGTTTGGTAATAAGTTTGAAAATCAACCATAAACGCGAAATAGTTCTGAGAATGAGCCTACTTAGAAAATTTGTCCAATCAATTCACGGTCGTAGATGAAAAAAAAAAATTGAATACCAACTTTAGTTTGAATGCTTTAATTTGACCGCGCAGTGCAAGCTACACGACTTGGAATTCGAAATCCAATATCTGCTCCAGAGGAAAACATCGATTGTTCAAGGTTTTAAATTTTGAGTTTTTGTGTTATGAGATTGTTATGCCTTTTGTAGCCAATTTTTTGTTCTTTTGCAAGCTTGAAAGTTGAGGCCGTGAATTTTTGTTTGTTTTTTTTAGCAGAATGTTTACTTGAATTTGTTGAAGCGTGCAAAGATCTTTGCTTTATGAATGATATATGACTTAAAGCTGTCTGTATAGTTTTTTTTCTTTTTTCTCTTTCTTGCTGTTACCTTAATCTAACGAACTGTTTCTAAATACATAGAAGCTTCTGAATACATAGCACAGAAGAAGGAGAAAAGGAATTATCTTGCCTAATTTACACTCATCATCACTGAAGTGATGAGAAGCAAACAATCAAAGAATGTTATACATTTCATGTATCCAAAAGCTACACATCCAACAGCATATACATAGCATAGACTTTATTAGCCACTGTTTGGCCTGTCAGATTATATTTTTAGCTATATATTTCTATGTCTAATTGGCTGTGTAACACCACGCTACATACCGGCTACCCCAAATAATAATAATAATAATAATAATAATATAAAAATGAATATGTTTTTCTGTAATATTTTATTTAGTCTCACGTCTTGGGATAAGTTTAAGAATAACTCTAAAGTCTATATATAAAGTAGTCAATGTAATAGAAATTATACACATTTGAATCAATAGAAATAGAAATAAAAGTCTCTTCTAATCGTTTATGTTCTCTCGAATGACTTCTGTTTTGTTATCTGTTCTGTTTTATTTTATAACAAATAATAAAAATAGGTTGGCCAGTAAAATAGATTAGAGGACAACGTGAAGTTAGTACTAATGGGCAAGCTAATAAACAACATTATGTCATTAACAACTAATTAATTGTCCAACACAGTCAACGAATCCAATTTAAGGCCGCGCCCAGTTGAGTACTTCATCTCCAAGTAAGTTGCCCTAATTTCTTACCGCGTCGATTTCAATTCAAGGTCGCAGACAGGAAAAAAAAAAACGACTACCTACTTTAATTCGCACGCTTTAATTTGATCGCACGGGCTTAAGCTGTACGGCTTCGAATTCGAAATCGGATATATGCTCTTGAAGTAAACGTCGATTGTTCAAGGTTTTGAATTTGTGAGTTTTTGTATTATGAGATTGTTATGCCTTTTATAGCCAAATTTTTATTCTTTCGCAAGCTTGAAAGTTGAGGCCTGTGAATTATTGTCTGATTTTTTTTTTTTTTTTTTTTTTTTTTTTTTTTTTTTTTTAGCAAAATGTTTACTTGAATTTGTTGAAGTGTGCAAAAATCTTTGCTTTATGAATGATATATGATTTAAAGCTGTCTGTATAGCTTTTAATTTTTCCCTTGTTTTTACCTTAATCTAATTAAACTGTTTCTAAATATATAGAATAGAAGAAAGATAAAAGGAACCTTGCTAATTTACACTCATCATCTTTGAAGTTATGAGAAACAAACAATCAAAGAATATTAAATATTTCATGTATCCAAAAACTACATATCCAACAGAATATACAGATCACAAAACCTACATACCATCACCACCAAAATCCCACGAATCAAAAACCACCTCATCATCATCATATGTACCCTTGGCTTTCACTCTAAAGGGAACAAGGTCATCCCTACAAAGAGGGCACACAACCTGTCCGAGCTCAAACCATCTATCCAAACACGACCTATGAAACAAATGCCTACACTTCAGTTCTCTAATCTCGTCCCCTTCGTCAATGTCACAGAGACATACAACGCACTCCATCTTCTCCTCAAACTCTTTCTTGCTGTACCGAGATATGTTCAGAATCGTGTCGCAAAACGACATGAAGTGGTCGAACCGAACTGACTCGGGTTGAATAATGAAGGAAGATTCCGGAAAGCAACTGGAATAGTTCAGAGATATTAGGAGTTGGATGATAGGCATGATCAAGAAGAATGAAACGGTGTAGATGGGGAAGAGAAGTAAGAAGATTGCCCGGGATAATACTTGATTTTTAAAACCCATTGCTGAATGACAGGAGAGGTAACATTTAAGTATAAATAACCCTGCATATATAAAGAAGCATGCATAGTACATGCTCAATGTATTATGGTTGAATTAACAGATACTTGGTCCCTACATGATGTGGACCAGTCGGCAGACTAAAACGGATACCTATACTGAGAGACTATTAGGTTCAGCAGATATCAACGCTCGACATTTAATTGTCACTGCAATAGAAATTAAGATCTGGAAGTTTAGAATAGTACATTCACATTGTCCTTTTCCTGGCGGAAGCAATCTACTGTAATTCAGGTATGAGGAAAAACAGAAGTTGGATATCTCAGCTAATGTGAATTAACTTTAGCTGAACATAATGAAACGGTGTTCCCACCTTCTGTAGGTGTGAAGCTGCATGTACAACATGTTGGTTTGATGTTGGATTGGGATCGATGCAACATGAAAAAGCTCATAAGATCTGGCATACAAACAGGGCCGGCCCGATGAATTTGACTGCCCAAGTCGAAATGAAATTTTATAATTCTTGATGACTTTTTTTTTTTTTTAACAAACCCATTGAAAAATAAAAAAGATAAAGGCTATCGTGACATACCGATGCAACATGGAACAAAAAAACAGTTTCAACAACTCGTTCATGTTACATAAGTAAAACTAGAATGTGGTCCGTGCTTCGCATACGGGCAATGCTTAAGTTGTTATAATATTGGGCTGTGATGGTTTGTTGCTGACATCCTGAAGGTTAGGTTTTGTGGGAACAATGCTGTGGTTAGGAATCTGACGTGGTTGTGCAGTCCATGGTGCAGTTTGTTAAAGATGGTTCAACCGGGTGATTAAAATTTTGTAGAATCTTCGTGTGCGGGTGGTTGGTTTAGGTTGTGAGTATTACCAGGTATTATATAAATGAACGCCTGTAATATGTGAATAGTTTAAAATGTTGAATTTGCAATGGGGAATTGGTCATGTATATTTTCGCAATGTTCATCAATACTATTATGAGAAATTTGTATACTGGTTTGCTGATTTAACTAATAATTATGTGTGTATGCAGCATTGTTTTGATTTATGATTTTGTTGGTAGTGCAAATCCTTACAAGCTAACGTAGTCAGTAGTAAGACATGTATGCAGGAAAGGATATGTGTAATACGTAGTTGCAAAGTGAGATTGTAAAGACTTTAATCTAAAAGAACAATGAATCTTTTTTCCAAATTTATTTTATACGAGCGTAACGGCACGCGCTTCACGCGTGATTAAGGCACGTGATTCTCGCGTGGACTGGTTTACAACAAATATTGTGTAATGTATATAAATAGTACGTACCCCTGCCGATGGCACAAATTCAGGTTGTACTTAATATAAGCTATAGTGTACTAAGTTGAAAATATACAATTTGATCATTGTTAAATTTGTTCACAACATGATCATTAAGAATTTGTAGTATTGTTAAAACGCATACAATATGCATCTAAAATTGTTATTGTTCATACATGTACACCATGAATACAAACAAAAAAGCAAGCATCTAGTTACATCTCACACAAATCAAAAACTAACAGGGACAACACAACTAGACTATGAATTTTTCAACTATTCATAACTTGACACATTAAAAAGTGTTTACTACATTTAACAATCCAACATTGCAAACACTATTAAGTACTGGAAATTGAGAACACGTTTTCTTAGTTAGGCTCATGAAACCAAACTGTCATGATTTGGAGCCACAGTCAATTAATAAGCCCATTATTCTAATACAATGTAACAAAAAATATACGGCTAAATGTATTAAACTTGATCTCATACCGACAAAAGAAATCTGAGCTCTCTCCAAGAAACTCTAGCAGTCATGGCCTCTCCCAAATCAATTTGAAACCGGTTATCGAGGATAATCCCATCCTTAAAAAGAGATCTTCTTCTTCTCTTCCTCCATCTATTCCCTCCTCTAGTGCTCCTCATTCTTCGGACCTTATGAATGATGAGGATGGATTTACCAAGGTGATTAAACGCAAGAAAGGGGCTAAATCATTCTTGAATTACAATTCAGCTGTTCAAAACAATAGAGGGACTGGAAAATCAGGAAATCCCTCTTCTAAACCACGTCAGAAGCCATTCCCCACTTCAAATGGAGCCTGGTACCAACCCATAATTCGAATAGACATCCGCAAGAATCTAAACAACCCTTAAAGATTAATCCGGTTAAAGATTCAAGGGTTTCATCTTGGGTGGATATGGTAAAAAAAGGGGGTCAAGAATTGATTTTTGATCTAAATTACATTGAACTAGTGGAGACATTGGGGGAGGAGAAGATAGTAGTTGTCTCAGAAGAAGCTAGTGCAAGAACAGAGGGAAAATGGGCGCTCTCCATCATAGCATATGTTTTCGGAAAACATCCATCATATCATTATTTCAAAGCTTTTGTGGCACGTACATGGAACCCAACAGGTTCATTTGAAATGTTTACACGTGAAAACGGATTTTTTGTAATTCGTTATCACGAATGCGGAGGACTACGAAAAAACTTCTAAAAGGAGGATCATTTTTCATTAATGGAAAATTAATTATTTTGAAAAGATGGACCAAGAAAATCATTCTTGATAAAGATTTACTAAGTACTATGCCAATATGGATTAAACTTCCAGAACTGAACTTGAGATTAAGGGATAAAGAAATATTCAGTGCAATAGCGAGTCTAGTGGGAGTACCTATCAAGATGGATGTACAAACTGCTAAAGAAACGCGACTTAGTTATTGTAACAACCCGGAAAATCAGAACCAATTTAAAATTTTTAATTTGGCTAATTTAGTGAATTTTGAATATTTAAAATAAATTATTTTAAATAATAATGACCAAAAGGCTATTTGAATCAATGTTGAAAAATAAATATATTTATTTTAATTATAAAACAAGGCCTGAAATGGCGCGGCAGTTTGAAAATTTGAATTTGAATTTTGACTGACTGTACCGGATGCAAAATAAAAACGGATTTTAGTGAAACCAAAAATATTTAAATCTGTTTATGATTATCTTTCTAACGAATCTGAAAAATTGAAATTTCATAGCAGGAATCAAAAGTTATGGCCAAACGAATTTTCAGAAAAGTCGCTATGGAGTTAATATAGCCCGTGAAAATAGCCATTTTGCAAACGACCTCCGTTTTCGACGAAACCACTTTTGTTGGATCCGAGATGTCAAATTATTGCTAGGTTTCAAATTCCATAATTTTTGAAGTTAATATGTGAGCGTGGCAAAGGAAAATTGTTTGGTAAAATTTAGTCAATTTGGATCGACCAGAAAATGGCCATTTTTCAAACGGTCTCCAAATTTGATGAAACTAGATTTGTTGGAACCGTATTGTCAAAACATAGCTAGATTTATTTTTCTGGAATTTTTGGGATCAGTTTGTGGCCCTGGTAAATTGAAATGTACGTTCAAATCAAATATTGAATGTTTTATACTTTAATTTGAAGAAAAACTGACTGAAACAGTCGAACAGGCCTACGAAACATATCCCATTATATTTGGAATGGGGCTATTTAGCTGGTGGCGATAGTCGTTGGGTTTGACTTCGTGTCCGTATTAGAAAACCATATTTTAGAATTTAATATAAGTATGGCCCAATCACAATTTTCCATTCATTAAAAAATAAAAAAAACGGATTCTCTCTCCCCGATCTCGATGATGGCTGCTTCTCTTTCCTTCTCTCCTCCGTTCTGCTCAAACCACACACCAAAACCCATCGATCATGTGGACGATTTTGAAGACCTCACCTCCCTCTTCAAATCATAGCAACCTCGACCTCCACTGTGTTGTATTTTTCAAGATCCGATGCCCTAAAGTCCACCGCTTCAGACCGCCGCCGTGACCTCTGGGGACCGCCGATCTGGGCGCAACCACCGGCACCGTGAAGCCTCTTCCAAGCCCTACAACGCGGCATAACCTGATCGAAGCAACACTACACGGATTTCGAGAAAAGGGTCGACCTAGTTTTGAACGAAATTTGAGAGGTAACGGTTTAATTTATTTTAAACTGATTATAGCACTCTAAAGCGCTACGGTTTATGATTTTACAATAAAAATCATATCTTTTTGCTATGTTGTCGAAATCCAGTGAAATAGGAGACATTGGACTCGTGGGGACGTCATCTACATTCTAGAAAGACCGAATATTTTTCTGAGCCATTTACAATTTTTGGAGGAGTGGAACCCAATGTGAGATTTCTGAATTATAAACGATATGGAATGACGATGTATAAATTATACGGTTGATGTATGAGTTATATAAGCATTGTACACATCATGTATAAGCGTTGTATAAGTATATGGGAAAATTCGTTTGCATACGAACTAGATTATTTAAATCCCCATTGTCAAAAGCTGTGAGGCTTTAAGGTAGAGCGAGGAGCCGTACTCGGGACGGTGCCGATTTTAACTACCCTGCCGTTATGTTGCCGAAATTTTCTGAAATATTCCTGTGTTTGATTTATATTCATGTATTGAAATATATTCATGTATGGGAAAATTATTCATTTTTGAAATGAAATGGTTTGAACAATAAAAATAACATTTTTATTGAAGGTATGAAATAAAAATTGTTTGAACGATAAAAATAAAATTTTTATCGAAGGTATGAAATAAACATGGTTTGAACGATAAAAATAACATTTTTATCGAAGGTATGAAATAAAAATGGTTTGAACGATAAAAATAACATTTTTATCGAAGGTATGAAATAAAATGGTTTAAACGATAAAAATGACATTTTTATCGCATGTTTGAAATAAATTGTTTTACAAATAAAAATTACACTTTTATAATATATATGAATAGCTAAAAATCTACATTTTTGAAATAAATTGTTTTAACAATAAAAATCACATTTTTATTATATATATGAATTGTTAACAATAGTCATTTGTTGAAATAAATATTTCTTGGATAAAAATATCATTTTTATCACATGTATGAAATGAAATGGTTTGAAAATCGAAGAACGGATTATATTTATATAAATTTATATATAAATATAATTAAAATAAATCGAAAAATGAAGCTGCAGTTCATATTTTAAAACTGTGATTTCAAACGATTATTGCGGGAGATCCGACCATCAGAATTTCTCGAAACCGAAACCGTTGGGTTCGCTTTGGATATACCTTTCCAACGACACCAATTTTGCAAAGATCCAACGGTTAAATTGTTTGGAATGTTGAATTCAAATCTGAATGAAAACAGCGCCAGAATGGATTATATACATATATAAATATAATTAAAATAAATCGAATAACGACGCTGTAGTTCGTATTTTGAAATCGTAACTTCCAACGATTATACCTGGAGATTCGACCATCAGATTTTCCCAAAACTGGAACCATTAGATTCGTTTTGAAAAGATCTTTCCAATGATATAAAATTTGTAAAGATCCAACGGTTAGATTTTTAGATATGTGTAAATCAAATCTGAAGAAAAACAGTGCCACGGCCGCGTTATGACCTGAAGCGTCGTTTCAATAAATTGGCTATATTTAAATAAATAAAAATAGCAGTAAATTGAGATAAAATATTATAAACGATATGGAATGGAAATAAACTGAATTTGCTCGGTTTATTGGATATTTGATGGTTAAATGTGTTTGACGTGAAAATTGCATTAATGAACTGAATTATGGATGTCAGATAATTTAACCATTGAAATGAATTGAATTGAAATTCTAAATATACGTGAATTATTTGAAAAGGCCGACTTAATTCTCATTTCAAATAATTGATCGACGGTTATAAGTCGAAGATATGAAGACGGTGCAAGACCGAGGATCTTCACATCGAATGGATGGCTACTGATGCCTTTGATGGGAGTTGCTGCCCTGAATAGGTTACAGTGGTGGTTGTCCGGACGTACTTGTTGATCGTTTGGATGTGCGAGGGCCTCACTCCTGTATTGGACATACGGGGGAGGATTAAGGTGCCTCTGGTTTTGTTCAGACCCAGAACGGACTTGTAATTGGATTGTGTGTCCGACATTGGATTTCATTCCGTGTGATTGATGTACGTCAGTTGCATGGCGTGAATTGCCTGTGTGGCATGCAGAGATGCTATGATCAGAGCTTTTGTTGAAAAGTAGAGCTTTGTGGTTGATGATCAAAGCAGGGCTTTGAATAGCTAGCTTTGTGTTTAGCGTTGATTCACGAGCCTAACACCCCAGTATGGACTAGAAACGGGAGAGGACCTCAGGGAGGACCTGCGTTTCTTTCTAGCTAGGAGTGATGTTTTGGGTTTTACACGCTCGGGCATTTTACTTATGTGGATGATGGATAGCGAGGCGCCTCGGCTATATTGGTCGCTCCTGGGATGATAGTTTGGTCGGTATATGACCAGTTTACACCACATAGGGTGGGGAAATGCAGTGTTCAGGCTTTTTAATCCACTCCATGTGGACCGGCCCTGGCGATCCAAGGATTGCCTGCGCGCTTGCCTGAGGGGGGGGGGCTAGAGCGTCTCGAAGCGGTAAGGACGATCCCTTGCCTTTGTTCATGACGGAAATCCAATTTTCAAATACGACATCGTGCAGTTTTGATTGTATACCTATATATGGCGACATAGTGGTATGTGGCATTATTGCCGCCTATGATTGATACTTATGATTGAAATTGATTTTGAAACATATAAACACTAGTAGTAATATCAAATTCTTTTGTTTTATTCATATCAAGCATATTTTGGCCATTATAAGGTAAAACTCTATCCTCCGGTTTGCATTCCATTATGTGATGGGAACTGAGTCTTATAATGGCTTCATTTTTGTAAAAAGCATTGCGATGTTTAAATGATTTACTTGTTCTAAAGAACTGGTAATCCAATGGAGTATACCCATTCCGCGTTAGCGGCGTGGTGCTGTGATTGGCCTTATTATAAAATAAGTTAAGTAGATTTCTCATACCAGTCCCATGACTGACTCGTAGTTTGTTTCACTTTCAAAATCGGGTGCCCTATTTTCTACACAGGCAGCCTTGTATTCAAGTTTTAGTAGGCTCTTTCTGAATAGCAGAAGCTGAAGATGGATTCTATTATTTCTTTCCTTTTATGCTGTTCATCTCCTTTTGTACATTTTATGTTGTGATTCCGCTGTAGACATTTATGTAAAGCTGAACTGTATTTTGTACTAAGTATGATCCTGTATACTGTGTAACTCTGATGGATATGTTTATCCAGTGTATTTTATTGTACATTATCAGGTGTATTTATTTATTTCTGTTCTGCTGTTATTTGTTTATGTGTTATATTCCAAAGATTACCCTTGCCACCGTGGATCGGGGGTTTGGGGTCGTCGCAGTTACGTAGTGGATATTGAAGCTGATGCAGAGCTACCTAACGAGACTTATATCTAAATGCATGATGGAGAGGTTATCTCTCAGCAAATTATCTACGAATCGATCCCTGATCGTTGCAAGATCTGCAATTGTTTCGGGCACTCTATAGATGATTGTGTACACAACAATGAAATCTCAAACAAAAATACAGATCTTGCCCTGAATCCAGTTATTAACATTCAAGAAACCAATCTGGAGATTATTCCTAATGTTATTCCTGTTTCAGATACCTCCCTATCTTGCATTATTGCAGATAAAATGAATTTGGACACACTAGAGGTTAGTATTTCTGCAACAGATAACTCTGCACTAATTATTTCTTCTCTTCCCAGTTTTGGGTTTGCAGATCCCATAAAGGATGCGCAGACCTCTTTTGCTCTGAACAAAACTGACGGGTCTTCAACACTATAAATTTTGAAAGAGCCTTCAATTTCGATTGGTAAATTTAATCCTATCAAAGAATTGGGTTTAGCTACTCAGGTCGTTGAATCTCCCACCCATATGGAGGATTCAAGTCTTATTACAATTTCTGAAAAATCAAAAAATTTGAATTTAAAATTGGGGATCTGTGCTGATCTTCTTGCGGTGAATCTGGTCTACACTGATAGCTTCTAGTTTCTAAAAGACTTGCGCTTAAGAGAGCTTCCTCAATCACTGAAGCAGATATTCAAAAAGCCATTAGCAATACCATATCTTCACCTAAACCTACATCCGTAGTGAAAAAAAAAAAGAAAAAAAACAGAACTAAAAGTCTTTCAGATATAACGCTAGAAGAAGACACTAAAGTTATTACTAATATGGAATTTCAAAAGAAATACATTGAGAAAAACAGTAAGTGGGACAAGCAGCTTAAAGCCACAGACAGCAAAAGCTTCAAGAAAAGTGGCAAGCAATTAGACACTAAAGTGGACTGCAGCAAAAACAGTGCCTCACTGTAATTGCAGAGTATCCTTGGTTACGTATCCTACCATATTATTTTTTATTTAATGTATATAATAGCCTGGAATATTAGGGGTCTTAATTCCCCAGAAAGGCAATTAGATCTTTCAGATTTTTTGCTCAAGCATAAACCATCTATTATCGGTATACTTGAGCATAAACTCAGTGATCAGAAACTTTCTGAGTTTCATGTCAGAAGGCTTTCTAGCTGGAATATTATTAACAATAATTCAATGGGAGGAAATGGTAGGATTATGGTACTGCATAATCCAACTATTTGGTCTCTCATTAATTATTTTGTTGACTTACAGTATATTCATTGCATTTTCAAAAATAAGGTGGGGGGGGGGGGCTGTCTCTTAAAATTACTTTCATTTATGCATCTAATTTTGAGGCTGATAGAAACACTTTATGGAATTGCATTGAGCATTTTAATATTGCTATTGATAGCCTATGGATTTTAATGGGGGATTTCAACACTGTGTTTCACAATTCTGAAAAAAGGTGGTAATCCCTTACCTTTTAATAAGCTGGAAAAGATCAATAATTTTATATTAAAAACTGGTTTAATAGAACCCCCAATTCTAGGGAATAAATACACCTGGAAATCAGGGGAATGTAGAAATATCCACTGCAAGTTAGACATGGTTCTATTTAACCAGATTTTCATTAATCTTTCCCCTAGTGTGCAGTTTTGTACCCTACCACAAAATTCTAGTGACCATACCCCTATTCTAGTTTCCTTTTCATCTGCTATAAGGGGAATAAGAATACCCCTTTCAGATTTGCTAATGGATGGGTCCATGAGGACAATTATAAGGAAACTATTAGTAATTATTTTATTAAAAATTTGTATGGTACTGCACAATACAAATTTAATAAAACTCTTCAAATAGTCAAGGTCAAGCTTAAAACTTGGAACAATAATAGAAATAAGAGTGATATTAAAAATATTAGAAGTGATTGTGAGAAGCTTCAAAATGAATTTGACAATAACTGCTCAGACACTCAGATTGCTGAATCATTTTATAATGCTCAATCTAATCTAGTGAAAGCTCTACACGTTAACTCAATTAATCTTAAGCAAAAGGCCAAAGTTGATTGGTTAACTAATAGGGATGAAGCTAGTAATTTTTTTTATACTAAAATGTCTAATAGGAAAAATAGGAATGATACTGGGAAAATTATTGATTGTGAAGGTAAAGTGATTAATGAAGCCTCTCATATAAAAAGGGAGGCCATAAATTACTTCTATTCTCTATATAATACCACACAATATAATAATACTTTTCCCAATATTCTTTTTAAATATACTGTTAATTATAATAGTTCTGACATATTGCTTGCTCCTATTAGAGTAGAGGATGTCAAAAATGTCATATTTAATGCTAGTGATGATAAGATCCCTGGGCCTGATGGGTTTGGGGACAAGTTTTATAAAACACATTGGACTCTGTTGCAAAATATGCTATGTGATTCTATTGCTGAATTTTTTAACTCTGGTATTTTGCTTAAAAAAACCAATCACACTTTTATTACTTTGATCCCTAAGGTGGTCTCTCCCCTTGGTTTGGATGATTACAGGCCAATAGCTTGTTGCAACTTCATTTATAAGATCATTTCCTCTATTCTTTGTAATAGGTTAAAATGTTTTCTTAAATTTTTAATCTCTGAGAATCAGAGTGCTTTTATCCTTGGTAGGCTTATCTCTGAGAATACTTTACTTGCTCATGAGCTTATCAGGGATTTTAATAAGAAGAATAAGAACCTTATGTGTAGTAAAATTGATTTACATAAGGCTTTTGATAAAATTAATAGAAATTTCACTATTTATATGCTTTCTCAAATGGGTTTCAATGAGAAATTTTGGGCTTTAATTAAAGAGTGTATTTCAAGTGTGACATATTCTATTATGGTCAATGGATCCCTAAAAGGTTTTATACATAGCAATAGAGGTATCAAGCAAGGGGACCCACTGTCCCCGTACCTTTTCTCAATTGTGATGGAGTATTTTTCATTACAAATGGAAATAGAACTGATTAGGGGAAACATTAATCCTGTTAGCAGAAAAAACCACACATCACTCATCTTCTTTATGCTGATGATATGTTACGTTTTTTAAAAGCTGACAGGGTTAATGCCATCACTATTAAAAGAATACTTTACAATATGGAGATTTATGCTGGCCTCTCTGTTAATGCAGATAAAAGTAAGATTTATTTTGACAAAGAGGCCAAGTTTAAAGATGACATTCTTAAAATCTTGAATTTTAAGGAAGGGTCTCTTCCTGTTAAATACCTTGGCCTTCCACTTAGTATAAATCAGGTTAGAGATAGAGATTGTACTAGACTAATTGACATTATTCATAATAAACTAGAAGGGTGGTCCAGTAAATTCCTATCTCTAGCTGGTAGATTGGAACTTACACACACTGTCATCACTGCAGTCATTATGTACTGGGTTCAAACTCACAATATTCCCATCAGTATTATTCATAAAATTGAAAAATTGTGCTCTAATTTCATTTCGAGAGGTAAACATCATAAAATTGCATGGGACAAGGTTTGTAAGCCCAAAATATATGGTGGTTTAGGTCTTAGAAATATTAAAGATTTGTCTAAGGTTTGTAAGTTCAAGCTTTTTTGGAAATTTTTGGATGGTAAATCTTTATGGGCCAGGTGGATGAAAGCTAGATATCTCAATAATAAAAATTTCTGGATAACCAGGAAGGAAAACCACCATTCTTATGTGTGGAAAAATATTCTTGATTGCAGAAGCAGAGGTAAAAATTTCATTGAGAGAAAATTGAAAGATGGAAGTCAAACCAGTTTATGGTTTGACCCATGGATTCTTGGTAACTCTCATATTGATTTACTTGGTTGGAACAATTTAAATCTGTTAGGTGGGTTTTTTGATAAAGTTCAAATTATATTTTAAATAATTTTTGGAGCTTTCAGAACTGTATAGCAGCTATTATTTTTAAAAATGCTATTCAGAATATTTGTATTGATAAAGATGGTTCCAGGGATTCATGGGAATGGAAATTTTGCTCAAAAGGTAAATTTTCTTTCAAAAAAACATTGGAGTATATTAAAGGGGATGAAACAGAAGTTGATTGGCACAAGGTTATCTGGTGTAAGTCAAACTGTCCCAAAATGGCCCATTGTGCCTTTTTTGCTTTACAAAATAAGCTTCCAACTAGAGATAAGTGTTGCAAATGGAATCCTAGTTCTGATAAATTTTGTTTCTTTTGTAAATATGAAACTGAAAGCTCCAATCATTTATTCTTTGATTGTCATTTCTGCCTGTACATTTTGTTTAACATCAAATGTACTCCAGGGTTCAATCATTCTATTCCTACACTTGATATCAGGAGTAGTATTTATTACATTTTAAAATTTTAAAGCCAAAGTCTTTCTTATTTAAGAAAGCTTGCATTATGTTAACTGCTGTTATTTATTATATTTGGAAAGAGAGGAACCAAAGACTATATACTGATAAAATAACTAGTTGCTCTCAGCTTTTGAATTGCATCTTAACTGATTATCAGATTATTTTAAGGATAGTTAAAATGCCTAATTATGCTAGCACTCACAACCAGTCTTATTGTAATAAGGATGCTAACTTAGATAATCAAGTTGAAAATTTTTACTCAATAGCAAGTTCAACTCCAAAGGGCATGTCCTACATGACTCTGGTAGTAGAAAGCTAGCTAGGTCCACTGACATCCTTCCTGGGGGCTTCACCTCTGATCTTTACAATAGGTTTAACTGCAAGGGAAGTAACAAGAATTACTGCTCTAATAACATTCTATTCAATTCTAAATGGAATAGTAATTTGGGGAATTTACCTACTGCAGAGATCAGAGGCCCCTAACCTTCCAATAGTGATCCAGTAAGCCTACTGGAGATTGATAGCAGATATATTGTTAATACTCAAGGATTTTCAGACACAAACTCTGATTTTAGAGATATTGATGAGTTTCCTGGCGTCCTTCCTAGTGGCTATAATCCCAATCTTTGCAACACTCTGAAGATAAAGGGAAGTAAACAGAGTAGTATTAAAAAATGTGTGTTTTCTATTAATAAAAAGGGAACTTATGTTAATTTATTACATGCAGCAGAGAGAGGGAGTTTTAACTGTCCCAGTAGTGATCCAGATCTATCAGCATCTCTCAAAAATGAAGAAGGGAATAATTCGCATCATTTTTTACAAAGAGTAGGCAGAAATCATTACAAAAGCAAGCTAAACGGTCAGATTTATCACTTAACTTGCTGGAGTAATGGAGAAAGCAGTGGATGTGGAGAAGCAGAAGAAGCTCAAAGCTCAAAAAGACAGAGATTTGGTTACGATAGCTCTATAATCTCTAGAGACTTCGGATCTGATGATACAATGGTGATTGAAGACAAAACTAGGGTTAGAGATGAATCCTCGAACCCTAGTAGTTTTGAAGGGGCTAATAAGTGTGAAGACAATGTCTGGAATCCACTATGGAGCGTTGATTTGTTTAAAAGTTGGAAGTATCCTTCTCGTCCGCCATTTTTAAGAGTTAGGGAGCTTATGGTTGGCGGCTAGGGTTTGTGAGATAAAAGCTTTGTAATGTGTTTTGTCTTGTAAAGTGCGTATCGGGTTTACCCGATGTAATCACCCTTTTTGGGTACTGGGCCTTGGGCCATCTGTTTTTTCCTTCTTTCAAAAAAAAAAATATATACGGCTAAAGCAAATTGTTTCACATTCTCATCAAATACTGACATATGACTTTCAAGATTTATGTTGACGACGCATCATTTTAACATAAAAATGCATGATAATATATAGAAGATACCCTTTCTAGGAACAACGATTATACAAAGAAACAAATGACATAAAGAATATATAATAGAAATCTCCACGTACAGCAGCAATGAAAGTACAAAGAATTAAATATGTGTTTCAGTCGGTGAGAAAATTCATAAAGAGGAGTTGATATAGCATGTTTAACATGCTTGAAGATTGTATATGGCTCTGTAACTTTTAAAAAATATAATATAAACGCAAACAATACGTAATCTTTTGACAAATTAAAATGTAATTATTTGAATCAATTTTATATAGGTAAAACGAATTCATATTACAATGTTAATAAAATGATGTCAATTATTATGTCTACGATTTATGAATGCCATGGATCTTTTCCTCATATGTTGGATACAGTCAAATAATCAAGAATGTTTAGTCACTAATAGGAGCAACAACACTGTCAGATGAAGACTCATATTCTTGTCCTGAGCCAGCTCCCGTGCTCATCTTATCTTCTGGTTCGTTATTTTCATCTTCACATGGATCAAGCACACTCTTAACCTTGAGAAATAATACCAAGTGTTTGCTATTCATGTCCCTAAATTCCATCTTCAAAGGTGTTGGATTGAAGAAGGGACTTTTTTATTTTCCTTACTTCTTGCTTACAACAAATATGACCACCCTTATATATAGTGGACTAGACACCCTTACAAATACTAATAGACAACATTTCATTAACAGACACAACACTAAACGAACATACATGACACTTGAACAAAAGACACAACAAATTACGAACCGATATTAATTGGGTTTACTTTCCAACATCCCCCCTTGAACCCAAGTCTTCAATCATTTTGAACTTTTCTTCAAACTTCAAAGCTTCATAGAATATCTCAGCTTCGATTGATTTATACCTCACATGTTTTGACAAAAATAAGAATATTATCCAAACTTTCTTAATTGTGTTCTTCTTCTGTGCCTTCACTTCATTCACGTTACTTGGTTCAGACCTTGATGTTGCAAGATTTTAGCAGTATTAGCCTTCTAAATCAAAGCTCTCAATTCTTTACTCACGTGCTCAATTCTTGCATCCTGGGTAGAAGTCTTCGACTGACTATCATCAAAACTTTCTGTTCCTGGATCAACCTGATCAGAAATTGCAAGTTTCCATTCACATTCCTGAATAGCAAGATCATACCCATGTCCAACTATTTCAGCAACTGCGGCCTTATATAACAAACTTGCATGGAAATGAGAAAAATCAATTGAGTTCAAAGAAAGGTCAACTGCCTTCTTTGCTGAGTCAATCGCCAACTTCAAACGCTTCAACTTAGCATTTTGATCGTCCAAAATTGAAGTGATCTTGACAATAATAGTCCCATTAACTCAATGAACCAAAGGAGAAGAGTCCTTATATTGAAGCGACCCAAACTTCCCCACAAGGGAAAGCCCGGATTGAGTTGAGAACACGACAAATCAGAATACAAAAAGAAGAATAATTCGCTGCTTATTACAACAATTTACATCATAGTACAATAATATACAGAGCATAAATAAATATTATGCATCAGAAAAATATCAGAGATTTACAAGTTACAATGCAGCGGAAAAATAATACATAACACAACCGAAAGAAATACATGGATACAGAGCTTTCCATGTATAGTTCCAGCTGTAAATCCAGGATCCTGTGAATATAATATCTGCAAAACCCAACTACTAGTTGCCCGTGTGGTAAATAGGGGCACCCAAAGTTTAGGTTAAAACAATAAACTCCAGGTCAGTCATGTGACCGGTGTGAGAACTAAAACAGCTATTTGAAACTTTACTTTAAAGTTGGGTAAATCAAGGAACCACGCCGTATAACAGGAACGGGTCTACCCCCAAAAATACTAGTGCATAAAACAAACTCCGCAATGCTTTTTGGAAAAATGAAGCTATTATAAGACTCATGTCACATCACACAATGCAACCCAAGCCGGAGGATAGAGTTTTACCTTATAATAGCCAAACATGCTTGGTACATTTAAAACAAATCATTTTGATACTATTATAAGGGTTAAGTGTACAAAACAACTTCAAATATAAATGTACCAATCATAGACGACATAGTGCCCCATCTTACTACGTCACCATACTAGGCTCTATAATTGAAACCGAAATGTCGTATTGGAAATTGGATTCCATCTATGAACAAAGGGAACAGATCGTTCTTAACGCTTCGAGACACTCTAGCCCGTGCCTTAGGGACATAACGCATTATCCCTTGGATCTTCAGGGTCGATCCACATTTTAAGTGGATTAATAATCCCTAAACAATACGTTTCCCCGCCCTATGTGGCGTAAGTCTGGTCAGTATGTCGACCATATCCATCCATCGGCCCCGTAGTGACTGATATATCCAAGGTACCTCGCTTTCCATCATCCCTACAAGTAAAAATGTCTAGGCTCCATACCATGACACCACTTCTAGCTAGAAAGAAACGTATGTTCTCCCTGTAGTCCTCTCCCGTTTCCAGTTCATACCGAAGTGTGAGGTTGGCGACTTAACGCTATACACAAAGCTATGCCCTTTAAGGCCGTGCTTTGATCATCAACCATAAGACTCTGCTTTTCAACAGAAGCCTTGATCACTGCATCTCTGTATGCCACACTGACAATTCATGCCATGCAACTGATGTCTATCGATATATAACCTCTGAGCTCATACGTCTCAGAAAAGGGTGTTAAGCAAGAGAATAAATTCTCCGCCACCGAACAGATATATATTTAATAAAGATCAATCAACACAGAATAAAATCAAATGTCAGACACACATCCATTTAATAGTTCGTTCTGGGTCTAAACGAAACCGGAGGCGCCTAATTCCTCGTCCCATATGTCCAATACAGAAGAGAGGTCCTCGCATATCCGGTCGACCTCTAAGTACGCCTGGACGATCACCACTTATTACCTTGTCTTGGGTGTACCGCCCAATAAAGGCATCAATAATCATCGAAACGATGTGAAGAACTCCGGTATTCAACCACCATCTTTATCTTCGACTTATCGTCTAATCAGTTATTCGGAATGGGTATAAACCCGGCCTTTCTGAATAACTCACATATATAATTAACAAGTGCTATAAAAACACAACATACGCCGCATTCCAATCTAGAATATTCTTTTATTCAAATATTCTTATACTTTGGGAAAAGTTCCCGTTAATTTTATTAAAGATAAATTCTTTAAATTTATTCTTTAATCTTCCTTTGGATATCAATTCAAACCAAATTAAGGTTTATCCATACTAGTTGGGATTATCGAACCATACCGAAGTAATCATTTCTTTTATTATCTCAATACCCACTTATTCATCCCATGGATAAAATCTGGTAATACTCCATATCTAACACCATGGTGTTATTAGTAAAATTAATTACCATTTCCATTCAAATCTAATTAAAGATTTAACTATTGCTTGGAGCAAAACTGGTGATACTCCAGTCTCGATCATTTCCTAAATTCGATAATTTAAGTTATCGTATTTCAATCTAATTAAAGATTCATTAAAACTCTACTTTGTTTTAATCTTCCCAAAAATTTATATATAATGATTATTCAAATTCAGGAAATAAATCCTTTCTTTAACTGGTTAAATAACTAATGTCATTTAAAACACAGTTCACGATAAACCCAAATCACATTCCATTAATTATGGAATCTTCACAGAAAATAGATCAATATATAATCGATATCAATTTCCGTATCCGACTAATAATATAAATGGAATAACGACAAAGCCTTTTAAATTCTATGTATATTAACAGTCTTCCTTCACAGAAGCTCACATCGATTATTATCAAATCGAATTCCATTCAATTCCAATTTAATATATTAAATTGGAAAAACTTTACTTTGGAAAATTATATTAAATCTTAATAAAAGATTTATGAATTCCAAATCTTAACTTCACTGTTAATCGGGTTAAAGAGCAAGCGTTATTTATAACACCATTCACGATAACCCAAATGTCTAATTCTTAATTCTTTCATTCAATTCTAATTAAATATTAACTAATTGGAAAGCTTCACTAAATCTTAAATTAAAGATTTATCCTTCTCTCAACTGGGTTTAAGAACAGTGTTATTTATGACACCATTCACGACAAACCCAAAATCTCATTTGATATTAAATACAAGGCTCTGAATAGAAATTATATTGGCTCGTATTCAATATCAAATTCTGAAACCGACAAACATCGTATTGGAAATAACGATATAAATATATCTTCACAATTTCCATATTTATATCCATATAATCACGAAATCCAACATCGAAATATTCCGAAGATGATTTCCATTTAAATCCACTTTAATTCATATACTGGAAATTCTGGTTATATTAAAACCAATTCTCAATCCAATTTATTTATTTAAAAATAATTGGAATATAATACTAGTTAATAACTAGTTCATTTCGATAAAAATATATTTTTATCTTTTCTAATATGGAATTTTTCATCCCAATTCTTTCCAAATCACTTGATATGATTTTACACAAATTATCAATATTTTTAATAATTTTATTAAGGCTCTTTCAGTCGATTTCCATAAATGAACATCGAACTACAATTACAACGACCTTTTCCAAATTTGATTTGGACATAATTCCAAATCCAGCAGTTAGATTTCAAATCTCTTATATTCGTTTGAAAGCTCTTTTCGATACGAACCCAACGGTTTTGGTTTTAGGAGAATCCGACGGGCGGATCTCACGTAATATCAATTCGAAGTCAATGGTCGAAATTCGCGAATGGCCGCGGCATGGTGCGTTCTATTCATGTCATTAAATATATATATATATATATAATATATATATAATATATACATATGTATATATATAATATATATTATATTTCATCGATTTCCCTTTTAAAACATATTTTATAAATCGTTTTAAAAACGATTCCAACTTCATTTTCAATTTTAAATCAAAATTGAATATTGTATATCATTATAATATTAAAATGATAATATTTCCAAAATATCAGATTTTGAAATCATTTCCTTTTCGATATTCATTATAAAAATGAATAAAATCGATATAAATATCGTTCACGTCAAAATGGCGCATAACTACTCAACACAGCTTCATATATTTAAATATTTTCGTATCCATCCAAAATCAGACATCAAATCCACATTTTGATTCTTTACTAAATATTATTATAAAATATTCATTATTTTAAAATATTCCTTATTCCTAAATTAGAATCAAACCCAGTCAATTACTATATAATTTTATTTATATGGGTTTCATACAACACATGTATATCAATAATGATAAACAATAAACCATCAGCCAGAGTGCACTACATGACTGCATAATCATTAAATATAAATAGTTAACGCTTACAACAGTCTGTCAACCAATCGATTGACATACAACTAAACAATTGGGATTAGTGTACGTCAAATATCATCCCAATACCTGTGTGGGGTTTCAATCAACACACACAGATTTTATTTGTGCAGTTGGGCAATGTGTAAAATATATCGTCCCAATCAATATCAGTCAAATGTGTGTATATAAACAAATTGTCCGATTCGTAAATGAATATTTATTTTCATTCATATACACGTTAAAAATTATATTTTTAAGGATGAAATCTTTTATTCAACACATGAATATTTTATACGGTTCATTTATACAATAAAAATGATATTGTTTTATCGTTTTAACATATTTTAGAAAATTTTTGCAGCATAATGGCGCGATACTAGAAACGGAATAAGGTCTAGCCTTATCCCTGGCCTAATACTCGCTCGCGCCATACACATACCCATTCTAATCAATTCAATTCACATCCCAAACCAAATTCAACCAATTAAATCGATCAAAACAAACAACCAAACATCCATGGTTTCAATCAAAGGTGTCGGGTGTTACTAAGCACCGTCTTCATCCTAGTATGTATATTTATCTGTAAACAAAGTTAGAGTGTGAAGTTCTCACCTTTGGTTTCCACTCCGCTGTGCTTTGATTATTAGTCCTAAGTTCTCCAGGAATCCCGCATGTCTATTTTATAAATAACATGCATAAGTTAAAAATGATGTTTTTATCTATTGAATGATTATTTCACAGCATGTCTATTTTATAAATAGTATACATACAATAAAAATCATATTTTTATCTTTCTAAAAGTTATTTTTTTATCTAACTAAAAATCATATCTTCATATAACTAAAAATCATATTTTTATATCTCTACTACGTATATAAAAATCACATTTTTATAATGTTACTATATATATAAAAATCATATTTTTACAACGCTACTATATATATAAAAATCATATTTTTTCAACTCTGTTATATATAAAAGTCTTATTTTCATTATCGCTACATGTACATAAAAATCATATTTTTATTACCGCTACTGTATATATAAAAGTCATATTTTTATAATGCTCTAAATACATTAAAAATCATAATTTTATGAATTAAAAATCCTAGCTTCATATGAATAAAAATCATAACTTTTTTTTATCATAAAAACTATATTTTTAATAGCATAAAAACTATACTTTTATCTACATAAAAATATCCAATCTAAGGATTACAAAACTCACAATTTCTAGGGTTTTCGATCAGCTCCAGTCGGGCGAGCAAGGAGGAGGTGGTGCTGGTGATGGCATGGGGCTGCAGATGGTCGGGGCGGTCGACTTGGGGTCAAGGCGGCAGTCGAATTGACTGGCGGTGGGGGTTTTCTGGTTTGAAGTTGGAGGAGGAGAGAGGAGGTCGCGTGGAGGGGGCGGCTGGCCTGAGAGTATTTCGGCGTGGCGGTGGGGTGCTCCGGCGGTGGAGCGGCGACGTTGACAGGCCGTGGTGGCGCGGGGAAGGGCGACGACGGCTGTGGATAGGAAGAGCGACGGGTTTAAATTGAAAAGGGGGCTCGATGTTTGGACTGAAGAAAATCTAGGGTTTATACCCTTTTATATATATATATATATATATATTTATTTCCCCAAAAAGCTCTTTTTTATCTGAACTCCAAATCGAACCCAACGATTACCCCCCTAGCTAAATACCCCTATTCCGAACACAATGTGATATGTTTCATAAGACAATTCGACTATTAGGATCACTTTTCATCAAAATTAATATATTAAATTTGAATGTATATTTCAATTTACCGTGGTCGCATACTGACTCCAAAATTTCCAAAAAAATAAATCTGGCTACGTTTTGATGATACGGTCCTAAAAAAACAAATTTCGTTGAATTTGGAGATCGTTTGAAAAACGGTCATTTTCCATCAATTAAATTCAAACTGAATTGACCAAACACATTTGAATTCACCACGCTAACATAACAATTCCAAAAATTATTAAAATTGGAATCTAGCGATACTTTGACATTCCGGATCCAATAAAAATGGTTTTGTCGAAAATGGAGGTCGTTTGCAAAATGACTATTTTTAAGGGCTATATATTATATTAAATTCCATAGCGACTATTCTAAATTTTCAACTGGACATAATTTTTTATTCTCGTTATGGAATCTGGATTTTTCACATTCGTTAGAAAGATATAATTAAACAGATTCAAATATTTCTGGTTTTACTGAAATCTGGTTTATTTTGAATCCTGTACATTCATTTGAAATTTGAAATGGAATTTTCAAACTACCGCGCCATTTCAGGATTGTTATACAATTAAAATAAATTTATTCGTTCTAACTTCAATTTAAATAAATTTTTAGATGCTATTATTTAAAAAAATCATTTTAAATATCCAAAATCCATTAAAATAGCTAAAAAAAGTTTTAAATTGGTTTCGATTTTTTGGGTTGTTACAATCTCCCCCACTTAAATTCTTTTCGTCGTCGAAAAGGAACGGAGCTGAAAGCTGTTTAACTAACCAACTCAACTTTCATTTTGGCTTTCATTCTTCAACTTTTCAGTTTCTAAGAATTTTCACATTTTTCAAAAATTTGGCTAACACCCTAAATTTTTGAATTTTTTTGCCATAACCTCCTTTGTACGGGGAGACCTTTAAAATTGCAATTAGCCACGCAGGGCCCTTATCATCCAAATAGAAAAAGAAAAGCCAAGTGGCTAGCTAATCAGCTCATAAAATCATCCAAACCCAAGAAATATAGTAAACATGTACCTATTTGTCGGACATACAATTTTATTCCTCTTCTTAGCCTCCCTGCTATGACCTTTTCATTATATACACATGTACATATATGCAATCAATTTTCAAGTCAGTTCAATATTTGGTTCAATTTGGCTTAATGGTTCAAAATTTTAATTAATCAAACCAATAATCAAACAATACAATTAGTTGATTATCGTTTCAAACACATAACTTTTATATATAGTCAAAAATCCAATTTTTGATGCCAATTCACCAACAATAAATCCTATCTAGTTTTGGTTCCCACACCAATCAATTGGAAATATATAGATATCCCACTTTCAAATACTCGAACATAAATGTTGATAATGTCATGCTCATCATCAGAATCATGTTCGGGCGACTAGAGCGTGATTCTATATCTATCCATTATATTTGTGGCTTCGTATACATGTTTGCAAGGCGTATATGCAAATTCTTCATATACTAGATTGTCCAAATTCGATATAAAATAAATAATCAAATACGTATAATAAACTTTAAATTGTCAAAACAAAATTTGTTTTCATTTTAATTTTAAAAAATAACATTCTTTGAAACTCATTCTAAGATACTACTGATCCGATCTCTACCGAGTCATTCCCATTGGATATTACTAATTCAATCTCTGATGAATTCTTTCATTCGGTTCTAACGTGTCTTGTTCTCGAGCTCTATAAACCAAAGCTCTGATACCAACTGAAGCGACCCAAACTTCCCTGTAAGGGAAAGCTCGGATTGAGTTGAGAACACAACAAATCAGAACATAAATAGAAGAACATTTCATTGCTTATTACAACAATTTACATCAGAGTAAAGAATATACAGAGTATGAATAAATATTATGCATCAGAAAAATATCAGAGATTTACAAGTTACAATGTAGTGGAAAAATAATGCATTACACAACTGAAAGAAATACACGGATAAAGAGCTTTCCGAGTATAGTTCCAGCTGTAAATCCAGGATCCTGTGAATATAATATCTGTAAAAGCCAACTACTAGCAGACCATATGGAAAATAGGGGCACCTAGAGTTTAGGTTAAAACAATAAACTCCAGGTCAGTCATGTGACGGGTGTGAGAACTAAAACAGTTATTTAAAACTTTTACTTTAAAGTTGGGTAAATCAAGGGACCATGCCATATAACACGGAATGGGTTTACCCCCAAGAATACCAGTGCATAAAACAAACTGCGCAATGCTTTTTGGAAAAACGAAGCTATTATAAGACTCAGGTCCCATCACACAATGCAACGCAAGCCGAAGGATAGAGTTTTACCTTATAATATCCAAAAATGCCAGGTACATTTAAAACAAATCATTTTGATACTATTATAAGGGTAAAGTGTATAAAACAACTTAAAATATAAATGTATCAATCATAGATGGCATAGTGCCTCATCCCACTATATCGCCATACTAGGTTCTACAATTAAAACTGAAATATAGTATTGGAAATTGGATTCCATCTATGAACCAAGGCAAGGGATCGTCTTTACCGCTTCGAGACATTCTAGCTCATGCCTCAGGGACAGAACGCATCGTCCCTTGGATCTTCAGGGTCGGTCCACATTTTAAGTGGATTAATAATCCCTAAACAATACATTTCCCCGCCCTATGGGGCGTAAGTCTGGTCAGTATGTCGACCATATCCATCCATCGGCCTCGTAGTGACCGATATATCCGAGGTACCTCGCTTTCCATCATCCACATAAGTAAAAATGTTTGGGCTCCATACCATGACACCACTCCTAGCTAGAAAGAAACATATGTTCTCACTGCAGTCCTCTCCCGTTTCTTGTTCATACCGGGGTGTGAGGCTCGCGAATTAATGCTATACACAAATCTAGGCCCTTTAAGGTCGTGCTTTGATCATCAACCACAAGACTTTGCTTTTCAAGAGAATCCTTGATCACTGCATCTCTGTATGCCACACTGACAATTCACGCCATGCAACCAATGTCTTTCGATATATAACCTATGAGCTCGTACGTCTCAGTGAAGGGTGTTCATCAAGAGAATAAATTCTCCGCCACCAAACAGATATATATTTAATAGAGACCAATCAACATAGAATAAAATCCAATGTCAGACACACATCCATTTAATTGTTCATTCTAGGTTTGAACGAAAATGGAGGCACCTTATTCCTCGTCCCTTATGTCCAATACAGGAGAGAGGTCCTCGCATATCCGGTCGATCTCCAAGTACGTCTGGAAAATCACCACTTATTACCTTGTCTTGGGTGTACCGCCCAATCAAGACATCAGTAATCATCCAAACGATGTAAAGAACTCCGGTCTTCAACCACCGTCTTCATCGTCAAATTATCGTCGAATCAGTTATTCAGAATGGGTATAAACCCGGCCTTTCTGAATAACTCGCTTATATAATTAACATGTGCTATAAAAACACAACATACGCCTCATTCCAATCCAGAATATTCTTTTATTCAAATATTCTTATAATTTGGGAAAGGTTCCCAATAATTTTATCAAAGAAAAATTCTTTAAATTTATTCTTTAATCTTCCTTTGGATATCAATTCAAACCCAATTAAGGTTTATCCAAACTAGTCGGGATTATCGAACCATACCGAAGTAATCATTTCTTTTATTATCCCAATCCCCACCTATTCATCCCATGGAGCAAAACTGGAAATACTCCATATCTAACACTACGTTGTTATTGGTAAAATTAATTACCATTTCCGTTCAAATCTAATTAAAGATTTAACTATCGCTTGGAGCAAAACTAGTGATACTCCAGTCTCGATCATTTCCCAAATTCGATAATTTAAATTACCACATTTCAATCTAATTAAAGATTCATTAAAACTCCACTTAATTTTAATCTTCCCAAAAATCATTATATATTGATAATTCAAATTCAGGAAATGAATCCTTTCTTTAACTGGTTTAAAGAACTAATGTCATTTATAACATAGTTCACGATAAACCCAAACCACATTCCATTCATTATGGAATCTTCACGGAAAACAGATCAATATATAATCGATATCAATTTCCGTATTCGACTAATAATATAAATGGAATAACGACAAAGACTTCTAAATTCCATATATATTAACAGTCTTCCTCCACAGAAGCTCACTTCGATTATTATCAAATCGAATCCCATTCAATTCTAATTTAATATATTAAATTGGAAAAACTTTACCTTGGAAAATTATATTAAATCTTAATAAAAAATTTATGAATTCCAAATCTTAACTTCACTGTTAATCGGGTTAAAGAACAAGTGTTATTTAAAAAACCGTTCACGATAAACCCAAATATTCAATTCTTAATTCTTTCATTCAATTCTAATTAAATATTAATTAATTGGAAAACATAACTACACCAGAAATGGCTTTTGGTAGCGTTGGAAAAACGCTACCGTAACTTGTATTAGCATTTTAGAGAACGATGCAATATATCATGCAACTAAAAGTCTAAAACTTTCTGTTGCGTTATAGTAAACGCTACCAAAAATATCATATTGTTGCGTTTTTGAAACGCAACTAAAGCTTTTCTATATGGCTTACAATACGCTATCTGTAACGTTTTTTAAATGCAACTATATAATTTTTTTATTACTTTACATTTGCTTTTGTACCATTTTTAAAACGCTACTAAAAGTTGGCTTGTACCATTTCCAACATGCTTGTATAACATCCATATTGAAACAATCAATCAATCATAACTTTCATATTCAAATCAACAATTAAATCACAGAAAATAGATACAAACAAGCAACTAATCAAACATATCATTATCAAAATATAGTATCCATAACAATCTGATAGTAGCTTTTGACAAAATAAGACACATATTAAACAAGTTTACACAAATAGTACTAACAAAATATGACAACGTATAAAAAAATTAAAGCCATGTTCATTGCTTGGATACCAGTAATTCTTTGTTGTCGATAGTATTCAATCAGAAATAGCTAATTACCTGCAGGTAAGTTTAACTGTCAATAATAAGAACTAAAAACTAAAACAGGAATTACAAACTAAAACAGAATGCTAAGTTACCAGGAGGCTGCTACAACTACAAAGAAGTCGCCCATAGCTCATTCCTTTGTCCTCCTTATACCGTAGAACTACTTTCAGAATATCATCAATAACCCATTGATCTGAAACAATTTGCATAAAGAGTCAAACAAAACAGCATATCATAAAGAGAAAAATACTGTTGACTTCTAATGCAAAAATCTATACTGTCTCTATATACTGGACAATGATAACACCAGCCAATGGTATCCCTAGCCGCAAAAATGAAAAGTATACATCGTTAAAGCTCTCATGACCAACTTCCTAACCGCAAAAATGACCTTTAGTAAATCATCTTCTCGATTATTTTTTAAATATCAATTCACAGAGGTTTTAAGAGTAAGAACATAGTTTTAATTAGGGAAAGATTTTATTGAACAAATAAGTATTAGGGATCAAATAAAAGTGGTTAAGTGCCATGGAAAAAATCACAACTGTTGGAAATCCACTGGAGAAGAGGAGCCGTGAAGATACATGAAGCAACAAAAAGATTTCATGCATTTTGTTATTTAAATATATGAGAACGAAGATAATAATTTGTCCATGCGTTTTATGTACATAGTTTAAATCACAAGCAAAAGGTATATTATGATAGCAATTTATACTGGCTGTTGATCTTTAGATGCAGAAACTACCAACTTATGCATAAAAAATAAAAATGTTGAAGTACGTCAGTAATAGTTCATAGGAAACATGGAACAACATGTGTAATATATAAACACATTATTTTATTTAGCGAAAATCAAATTCACTTGAAGTAGGCAGATCATCCTACATATATAAAGGAGTTTCAGTACTTGATAAAAGCAAATGTATGAGATACCAGGAATCGAAAAGCTTTCAGTACATAAAATGTATTTCCAGATTATAGAGGCATTTGTTGTAGATGAAAAAAAGAACGAAATGAAAAGCTTTTAGGATACCACGATGGATGTGGGAAATAAGAAACTAAAACAACCACAATCTGCAGTTAGCATGCATGTCCATAATAATAATAGAGGAAGAGATCCTTTATTTCTTCTCAGAATTTTTTTATTGAAGTTAGCTAAAGACAGAACACAGAATCTAGAAATTGGTCAACTACATAGTGAAAATCGCTAAATATATGAATATAACTGCAAAATCAGACATAAATGATTCGGTTACACTATATACAAGGATCTAACCTGAGAAAGTTCATGAATTTCATTATGATCTTTGTTCAACTTCGTTGGGACTAATCTTATGAGCTTTTTCTTCCCAATAGAGATCACTTCAAAATCACTACCTAAGACCTGTAATTGCACAAAATTAAATCTCAATAATTTGCTTGCTTACTGAAAAGGGTTATTTTACTTGTGAAACAACAATAATACCATGGAATTAAATTTAAATCTTACTTTCAGTTTACTAACTGCACGAAGGCAGTCGTCTTCAGAGACCGCCTCTTTCGCAGTTTTCCGCCTTTGATGCAGAAGAGTACACAACTCCTACAAGTTGATCAAACCCCCATTGTGGGATCCAGTTGCTAGGCATATGTCAACAATCTGGATAACTGCATGTATTAAAGAGATAATTAAACAACCATTAAAAAAAGTGCTACCAGAAAAGAATTGTGAAGATTTAAGACAATAATCAAATCCACAACCATGGAGTAAATTTTCCAACATTTACGACACAGATGTGAAGATTAAGAAAAAATCAAATCATACCAAGAGATGGTACATCCAACAAAAAATATCCCTTTGTAGATGTGCTGGATGAAAATCCTAATATCTGCATTGTAAAACACCAGCCAATGGACCATAACATTACTGCCTACCCACTCAAGCAGTGCACTTTGTTTTTTTTTAAGGTGACCTTCTAAGAACTCTACCTGACAAGTTCTTAGTTTTCTCAATAATTTCAATAGTGCCCAGTGCGTCAAACTCAGGACTTCTTACTATCAATTGGTCTTTTAAATTTCCGTGGCCACTCGCATCCTACATCGGTCCATCACAATAGGAAAACATTGAACTGCTTCAACCCATTTTCATCACTAACTTCCCTAGTTGGTACAAGTCATTCTTTGCCAAAATGTTCGGACAATGAGTCAAGTTTCACAATTATTATATTGTCATTTGTGGAAACATATGTACTTCGAAATTATAATGGAACGACAGTAGTCGGTGACACTAGTAATGATGTACACCCTCATTAAAAAGGGTTAACCATTTATGACCAAAAAACTACATGGGAGTGTTACAGTTTAAATTTATATCTATATATGAATTCATGAAAATTTTAATGCCTAACATTTATAGCAAATTCATGAAAGCAAACTCGTTGTAATAATGTTTCAGACATCAAATTAATGTGAACGATAAACATTTAAACCTGATAGAACTCCTTGTGCGCTATCCATAATAGCGGAAAAACTAACAAGAGGGACAATCTGCGAATCATAGTCTATAACCTCTTCCACACTGTTGTAAGCATATATGAAAATTCTTCGCTTTAAAAAGAGAATTACGGAAATGGTTAAGGCTTCTGTAACTGCCAAGATCATTACAACTCTAGTGGTTCTTTTAACTGCTTCTGGGTTTCGAGCACCCCGTTCATTCACTCGCGTTTACTTCATAATGAACATAAAGTGAACAGCCTTAATCTATGCATATATTAGTTACAAAAAAAAAATGGAGCTCTATTCTATTATAGGTCTTTTCATGATTCTTAGATCAATGTTTGGCCATCACTGCACTCAAAACAATATTAAATATTCATAAAATGAAACAATGACGGATGACCATGCGCAAAAAATAAATGATAATCTACAAAATATGTAACTAAGGATGCCGAATAAAAAATTCAAACAACTCATTTTATAGACAATCGGAGGTAAAACAGTAATTGTATTTCATGCCTACACTAGAAAAAATAATCATCACAAAGTGCCTAGAGCTCAAATACATCAAATGTATTAAGAACTTATATATCAAACAAAGATATTTTTTAAGTGCGTTACGTTTGCCTGGTTAAATTAATAAAGTGTCCTAGTGTTGAAGTTGATACCGATGTTTTCAATGGATGATGGGCCAAATTCCATAGACGCAACTACGTGAAATACGCCTATGAAGTCCTTCACTGCCTCATTAAAACTTCCTTCCTCTCTCAAATTAGCTCTATATAACTTCAACCGGTCAGGGTTTACCCATGATGAAAGGATATTCATCTCTTTACCTACATACAATACTAAATTCGATCATGGAACACTTTACTATGCTTAAACCAGAGAGAATTTTATGTTTGCAGAAGTATACGTCTAAAAAAAATTGCAGAAGACTTTTCAGTTTTCACTTTACAATGAAATTTACCCATGCAGACTATTAGCCAAGAAACCAATATCAAGAATGAGGCCCAAATCCTCCACTGTTTAGTACTACTAAATACACTTGTTAGTTCATTTTGCAATGGCCCTTGACAAGTTTATTTTTCTGTATCAGGATGTCAATTTAAGCAGCTTTCCACAGTGGAGTAAAACAGCCATAGGACATTATTTATGATGATATGACTATCCTTTGCAAAGAACCATTTTTTTTTTTTTTGGGTTCAGTACTGACATTAATCTTATTCAATGATACATAGGTAATACATATTCAATGAAATATAGTTAATACATATTGTTGACCATAAAACTGTAGCATACCCTAAAAACCTTGTCGATGCGGACGCGAACGTTAACTGGGCAGTTTGAAAATCAAACACTACCTTAAACTATTAATGTTATCTAATACTGAGTCATATGCAAGGCTTCTCAAAAAGGGGGTAAACATATTTAGAGTTTAAAATAAAATAAAAAAGCAAACATGGTGGAATAATAAACATGTCGACAATGGTAATGAATACATGGCCATACAATGAAGATTTTAGCAATTATAACAAAGTAAATGCATTCATATTTGCTTCAGTGAAGGTAAAATCAGGAAGTAAATGCTTAATTCAGATGTCTGCTTCCATTCCATATATGCAGGCAAGTAAGATGCAAATCTGAATAGTGTCATATCCTTATCCGTATCTGTATCTGTGAAGTATTTTCAAATATCGGATATACATATTCATCGATGCGGACGGATATCAAAGATCCTTTGGTAAGTTCACAACCAATAAATCTAAATATTTTTATACAAAATTTTGATTTATTATAAATTCATTTCACTACTAAAAATATGCTAAAATAATTTTTAACAACACACACATACACACACACACACACACACACACACACGAGTGTAGTGGCATGCGCGATGAGCGTGTAAATTTTCTTTTTTAACAAAATTACATGTGTATCACCTTTAATAAAAAATGATTTTCATAACCATTTATTCATACTTTTGGTTGAAATCATATGTAGTTAATTTGAATTTTTATTTCTACGCCACACCTTCTAATTTTATTTGTTCAATTCTTTAATATATATTATTAATTAGTAAAAATGAATTTATAAAGAGAGTTTATTTGTTAAATCTTATTCTTAAATGAATAGAGTAGGTAATATTTTTAAACTACAATTTCAAATTTGTAAAGAATGTTCCATTGATAAATCTTATTTTGAAGTTATTAGTATTAACAGATATTTTGAATTTGTAGAGAAAATTTAGTTCCTAGATTCTATTTTTAAGAGATATTAATAGTTGCAGTATATAAACAGATGTCCTTGGTAGTTCAAACTAAAAAAGAGTGACACCAAAATTATTACAGCTATTAATATATATATATATGTATTAATTTTTTTACCTAGTTAAAACAGTAAAGACAATCATTTTATGTATTAAAATACACAAAATAATAACTGTAATCTTGATAAAAACCGAAAAAATAATTATCAAATACAAATATGACCATATTCGCTTCTGTATTCATTATATTATATCAATAATTTTTCATATTTCAGATGCAGATTGCAGATATAGATGGATTTTGGATTTTAAGCTTACTCATTGAATGCCCTACATATATGCAAACATAAAGGAACATTCACGGATAAGAAGCAAATTTATATTGTGAGACCAACCAGTGGTTAAGACATAAAAATTATAAAATGTCTAACATATTCCAGATGCTTCAACAAAACCAACTTCTGCAGGATAACTAGAGAGAAAGGGATGTACAAACCAGTTACAACAGAATGTAGACTAGCAAGGATTTTTAAAAGAAGCTTGAAGAAGCAAATAATGAAAAATGAAGATATAGTGTATACAAAGTGGTCACGTGATGGGTTGTAGGCAGATATAAAAAGAAAGGTGGAGGACGTGGAACCCTGTATTATTTACTTGTAAAGGAAATGACAATCAATTTGGTAAAAGAAGGATACCAGGATGAAGCAAAGGGACTCAAAACTAAATAAATATCTTTGTCAGGCTACAAATATTTTTGCACAGAGTTTACATGCATATTGGATTGTAAAAAACAAGAGCACATTATACTGGTTAATTTGTTGTGGTTGAACGTGTAAATCAAAAAATTGAAACAATAAGGTGTGAGTGATTAGATCTCATTAGAATGTCAAAACAGACACCATAAACAGTTTGATTTCTTTAAAATGATTCTAAACAGAAAAGCAATTTCGGTAAGGCTAATCTTACCCAATCAAGAAGATAAACATACTCGTCCGTAGGTTTATAGCTTGTATTACTCATTCCACTAACAACTTCTAACAAAACAACTCCATAGCCATATACATTGGCTTTGTCTGCCAAATATCCTCTCAATGAATACTCAGGAGCCACACTCACAAACAAAATGAAAAGCATGAAAAACCTAAGCACCCAAAATTATTAATTTACAAAACTGCATTTGTTTGGCATGATAATCAGATTTCCCAGTATCTATGCCATTAACAAAAGGGGCAAAAATAAAATAAAACTGATAAGCTATGTGATAGTACACACGCATACTCACCTTGTACCTACAACCCTAGTCCTGATGTGAGTGTTTTCTTCCTCGTCAAGCTTAGCCATTCCAAATTCCGATATTTTTGCATTAAGATTTTTGTCAAGCAAATTGTTAGTTGCTTTGATGTCACGATGAACAATTTTAATCCTGGACTCTTCATGCAAAAATGTTAAACCCTTTGCAACCCCTATGCATATCTTATACCTTGTTTTCCAGTCCAACTTGATCCGTGTCCTCTCAGGACCTGTGCATGAAGGAAACATGAGTAAAATATCTCTTTACATCACACAAGTATTTTCATGTGGACATCTGCAGTGTAACAAGTGCTATACAGATATTACCAAATGTAAAAAGAAATAACATTTCAAAATTTCTGTTACACCATAATTCATTCCTCTTTGCTACTTCATATATGACTGCTCTCTTTCAAAACAACAGTAAGCTAAAGGCTTGTTTGCAAGTATCAGCAAGTAGAAGAAACAAATTTATCATTATTGTGGCACATTATTTCTACATAGTTCAACCTTTAGACCAATACCATTTCAAAAAAAAAAAAAGAAGAAGAATCATAGGGCATGACCTACAGTATTTTGAAATATAAATGAGAATGATCACAAGTATCAGGGGATAGAACCAAAGAAAAAACTTCAAAGAAAGAATTTTATACAACAAGGCAAAAGCTATAATGGATGGAAAAAAATTTAAGGATGTCGTAGTTCATATATTAGTTAACGGAAAGAACATATCAAACAAAGCACGTGTAAGACTATTATTTTCCATGTATTCATAGACAAGAAGTAATTGATTTCCTTCGATGCCACACCCAAAAAGTTTCACCAAATTAGGATGATGTAAAGAAGACATCATTCCAATCTCATTAATGAATTCACGGTTCCCTTGCTTCGACTTCGAAGATAGCTGCTTCACTGCTATCTCTGAATCATCTGGCAGCACACCCTGAGATTTGAAAATAAAAATATGGACACAATGACGAAAAGAACAAAAATGTATAAAATAATAATAAAATGTATGTAACACCCCATGTCCATTAATGTCATTCACAAAGGGAATGCATCAATGTCCATGGAGCGTTATTGTTGTATAGAACAGATAAATTACAAGAATAAATAAATAAAACAACACAGCGGAAGTGAAAAACTTATTTCATTTCATCATAACTCAAAATGAGTTTACATAAGTAGTCTCCAAAACCATCACAACAGGATCAGTAGTCTTTTCCAAAAACTTCAAAGTACATAAAGAAGAAAATACTTAAATAACATAAATGCATAAATCCCCACGGAGCAAAAGCAAAGCCATAAAGATGAGAGATTCCCAAGCGATACGTCTACTATCTTCAAGCAACTAAAAGAAATTGGCACTAAGCTGTAGTATTCCCTCCTTGCAAACCTGAGGGGGGGGGGGGGGGAGGAAGAAAAGAGGTGGAAAGAAAAAGGGGGTCAGACATAAAGTCTGGCGAGTGCGATAACTTTAACAATATAATTATCAAAATAACTAGGATAAGGCATAAGATGGAAAATAAGGAAATGACTGTGAACAATTGGGTATGATAGAACAAAACGAGGAAATAAGATGAACCAAGATAACGTTAAAGGTGCACCTAGTCACTATGAGATAATTACTACACTGTACCACCACTAGTCACCCTAAAGGTTGATCTTGCCTATAGAACTTAATGCTGCTAATGGTAGATTCGTGTACCCCTAGCTATCTCCATAGGTGTCGTCTGCCCCTACCCCCACTAGGTGTACCTGCTACCCCCATTCGATCGGCTCCCTAACTCGTAGATACACGTGCTGGCACCACAGTCGGGTGTATCACTCCCCAAAGTGGCAACCCGATACAACCAAAAATGCATGGCTTATATCTACACGATGCAACATCTTACCTACCAGCCCGGGCCCACACACGCATATGAACCTGTTGGACTTGCATTGCCACCGCTGACCCGTTTTGACCTCTTACAATCAAATCCAGCATGCGTGTCCTGTCCACGATTTGGGTCTATCCCATAAAGATACTTAATGTGTTACTGGTTTGAAAAGGGCCCCCATGCATGACACAAACTTTCCACCTATGCATGGTCCCCTCAAAGGTTTTTCCCCACTTAACCCCATTCTTATTCATGTCTTCTTACATGTTTCAATCTTGGTCAAATGCATCTAATCATATTTCAAATGCCACCCAAGGCACCCACTAAATTCCACATGCCACCCAAGGCACCCACTTAACCCCCTCATGTCCCCCTACATGTTTATCTGGTTAAGTGTTTCTTAATTCATTAAGACCGTAACCTTGTAAAGACCTCCCACATTAGACTGGCATTTGTGGCAGCTGTATTTGCCGGGCGGGTCCGAGCAGTCTTACACCACAAACGAGCCTAACCTCGTGTCTTTACAACTGTTACGCATTTAATTTACGCCTAAGACCTCCCACATTAGACTGACATTTGTGGCAGCTGGATTTGCCGGGCGAGTCCAGACAGTCTTACACCACAAAAGAGTCTAACCTCATGTCTTAGGCGATTAATTACACCTAATTAATTATCCCCAACTTGAATTAATTTCCCTTTTCAAATTGTCAATCAATTACAAATTTAATTGTGTCCATAATTGACTCAATTATTTCCATCTATTTATGGTATATAAAATTCTACTAATTAACATCACATTTAAGGCATTTAGGCCAATTCTCAATATTAAATCTTTTAATGTGATCACCTTGCCCCCACGTTGTACGTTCGTTCGTTTAACGTGAAATATACGTTAGACTCGAATAGTCTAACTTATGGAATAAAGAGAAAACATCACAACATGCATAAAATAAAAACTAGATCTAAACATATGGGGTGAACATGCATGTGTGAATAAGGTTTTTCATCTACAACTTGCATAGGCCAAAGCTACAAACTTGCATAAACTATGGATGTCATAGATCTAATCATAAGGTGTAAATTTGCATAGGCAATAGTCACAAACTTGCATAAACTATGGATGTCATAGATCTAATCATAAGGTGTAAACTTGCATAGGCAATAGTCACAAACTTACATTACATGATTCATACTCCAACATATATATATATATATATATATATATATATTAACATCTAAACTTGCATACACACATATGATTTAACATATGAATTAGTTCCAACAACATAAACAAATTAGCATATGAAACATCATTATGAATTAATTGTACATACGCCAACAATTAAAATAGACTTACAACATAGATAATAACATCACAGCTTTACAACATAAATAATAACATCATAGATTTAAAACATAGATAATAACATAACGGTCAATGATTCACAACATAACCATATAACCCAAATCATAACTCAACCTAATTAAATTGTTAATTATCTTATTAAAAAAATCGAACTCACAAAAAGAAGGTCTTGCGTTCTGAAATCTGAGTTCTAAAATTTATTTAACTCGCCTTTATAGTAGATTCATTATTGTTTAGATTAGAGTTGAATAGAATTGAGTTGATTAGCTTTTCTTCCTCCTAAATGGTGGCGGCTACTCTAGGTTGCAAGGTGATAGCATGACGAGCATAGTTCCAATTTTTATTTGATTTTAGGGTTTGAGTCTACCCATGTTTATATAGAATTTCAATTTAATTATAGCCTCAGATGATCTTAGTGTTAACCAAAACCATTCAGTCAGGATAGGGTGACACCTCAGCCCTAATGACTCAGCAAGGAGTCAGAAAGGACTCAGCAATGAGTCACAGTATGGATCAGATCACACCAGAAAGCTTTGCAGGCTTTCTGCTCGGCCTGGGCGCACTTGGGAAGTGCGCCAGTGTATTTTTATACTGGCGCTCTTTCCAAGTGCACCAGTGCATTTATATTTTATCTCTTCTTCTTCTGGTTTTTTCTGTCTAACTTCGTTCGTCCATATCTCCTTCATACGGTGTCCGTTTTACGCAAACTCAGACTCTATCTCAAGCAGAATTCCGAGACGAACGCAATGGCGCAACCCGTTTCCCTAAATTCCATCATTTGAAATAAAGTATTCTTTAATTTGTTAACTTTAATATTAAAATTACGGGGTGTTACATTCTCCCCTCCTTAAAGGATTTCTCCCCCGAAATCTCCAAGTTAAGGAGAATGCATATCCTAACATCCAATCATCCATCTACTCAACCATTAATCACAGGCATCCATTGTCCTTACAAAATTTCTAATGTTGTATGATCATATGCAAGAAGTGTGTGTATATGTTCCCTATCTAATGCAAAATGAGGCGGTCTACTGATTCAGTTGACCTCCTTGTTGCAAATCATGATAGTGCCATGCGTCCATTATGTATGCGAAAGAATCCTATCGATACATATTATTTCTACATGTGTGCACAACCATTCATCAAAATGCAACATCCATATAATAACACAACCATTCTACATCCATTAACTTAAATATGCACACACATTTATATGCAACATGAAGGTGATTGAGCCGATCTAGTGCCTAGGGTGTGTGTATATGCATCCACGAGCAAACACTAGCAACCACTTGCATCCACATGTGTCCATCATACATAACATGTCTCAAACACATGTCTCAAACATAGGACTACCCTATTTAAAGGTCAAAGATACTAGCGAGAGGACATACTAAAGATAAAATAAGTACAAGCTAAGCGATAAAGGAGAAACTAAAAGACATACCCTCGAAAAGAAAAGGGTACAATGAACGCATCTTCTCTTCCGTCTCCCAAGTAGCGTCGCTCTCATCATCTCCCCATTGCACTTTGACTAGCTTGACCTCTCGATTCCTCAACTTCTTAATCTCCGACCCAAGAATGTATGTAGGAGCAAGTCGAATCGTCGCATCACGCTCTGTCTCCACCTCTCTAAGCAAGCTCGGCTCTACCACTTTTGCAGTCTCATGCAAGCCCTTCCTCAAATGTGATACATGGATTACGTCGTGTACACCACTAAGTCTCTCGGGCAACTCCACTCTATATGCCATCTGTCCAGTCCTCTCCTTAATAGGAAACGACCCTACGAACCTCGGTGCTAACTTCCCAACGGATCCAAAGCGAACAACATTCTGTAATGGAGACACCTTGATAAAAACCATGTCCCCACTATCAAACTCAAGATATGTCCTCCTCTTGTCCGCATAAGATTTCTGCCTATCTTGCGTCGTCTTCATCCTCCTTCGAATCAAATCGATCTTTTCCGAAGTCTCTCTAATCATATCGGGCCCAAGTAAGATCTTATCCGTAGATTCCCACCAACATGTAGGCGAACGACAAGGCTGTCCATAGAGAGCCTCGAAAGGTGTCATGCCAATGCTAGACAGAAAACTATTATTATACGCGAATTCCACCAAGGGAAGATGCTCCTCCCATATACCTACGAAATCTAAAACACATAGCCTCAAAAGGTCCTCTAGAATACGATTCACGCTCTCGGTCTGGTCGTCCGTCTGAGGATGATATGCGGTGCTCAAACTTAACTGAGTCCCCACTGCCTCTTGCAGGCTCTTCCAAAACTCGCTAGTAAAGACAGGATCGCGATCGCTCACTATGCTAGAAGGAACATCGTGCAAACGAACTATCTCTCGAATGTATACGGAGGCTAACCATGGAGCAGTCCTCTTACTCTTCACGGGAATGAAATGGGCGCTCTTAGTAAGTCTGTCTACCACGACCCAAATCCCCGTATTACCCTTCGTCGATCTCGGTAAACTGTCAACAAAGTCCATCGAGACACTCTCCCACTTCCTTGTGGGATCTCCAATGGGTGAAGCACCCACCAGGCTTCTTTTGCTCTGCTTTTACTTCTTGGCACACCAAGCATCTAGCGACAAACTCGGCCACATCCTTCTTCATACCGGCCCAAAAGTAAACACATCTCATGTCCATGTACATCTTGTCCCCGCCGGGATGAATGGTCATCTTCGAACGATGTGCATCATCAAGAATGGTCTTTCTTAAATTCTCGTCTCGTGGTACACAAAGTCTACCGTCCCTACGTAGTCAACCCTTATCATCTAGGGTATACCTACTGAGATGGCTTGATAACTCCCCCCTTATGAGCTTTTCTACTAACTCAACCAATTGTGGGTCATCTCGCTGTGCCTCACCAATCCGTCCTAAAAGCGTAGGTCTGACCTCTAAGGATGTTAGCAAACCGGGTACATAGTCAATGGAAGGTCTAAAGTCAAATGTAAAGATGAACTCTAAGCTTTGCCGCTAAACAAACAACGGACTCAAGGACAACCTTTTCCTACTTAAGGCGTTTGCCACCACGTTACCCTTTCCAGGGGTATATGCTATCTCGAAATCGTAGGACGCTAAGAATTCCATCCACCTTTGCTGCCTTAAGTTTAGGTCCTTCTGAGAGAACAGGTATTTTAGCGATTTGTGGTCAGTGAACAATTCGAATTTCTCACCAAGAAGATAATGGTGCCAAGACTTAAGAGAGAAAACAATAGCGGCCAACTCTAGGTCATGCGTAGGGTAATTTCTCTCATGTACTCTCAACTACCTTCCTCCATAGGCTATTACCCTTCCCTCTTGCATTAAGACTGCACCTAGTCCTGTCCCACAAGCATCGGTATAAACGGTAAATGGCTTACTCCCATCTGGCAACACTAAGACTGGGGCTGTGGTCAAAGCTCTCTTTAAATGTTGGAACGCATCATCACAATCTACGTCCCACGCGAAAACTAGGTTCTTCTTTATCAAGCATGTTAATGGGGCTGATATTTTTTGCGAAGTCCTTGATAAACTTCCTATAGTAGCCTGCCAATCCCAAGAAACTCCTCGCCTCGGTAGCATTTTTAGGGGCCTTCCAATCTTGGACGACCACCACCTTCGCGGGATCCACAGCTATCCCTTCTTTGGAAACCACGTGCCCTAAGAATCGCACTTCCTTCCTCCAAAAGTGACATTTAGAAAATTTAGCTTTAAGGTTATGCGCTCGAAGGGTCTCCAAAACTTCCCTAAGATGTAGGGCATGCTCTTCCTCGCTCTTAGCAAAGACCAAGATGTCATCTACAAAGACCACCACGAATTTATTAAGGTACTCCCTAAACACCCTACTCATCAAGTCAATTAAGTATGCGGGGGCGTTTGTCAAACCGAAGGGCATTACAAGCCACTCATAGAAACCGTCCGGAGTCCTAAAGGCAATCTTGTCTATGCTATCCTCAGCCACTCTCAACTGATGGAAACCAGTGGCTAAGTCCAACTGCGAAAACACTGAGGCGCCAACTAACTGATCAAAGAGATCATCAATCCTCGGCAGTGGGTGCCTATTCTTCTTAGTAAGTTTATTAAGTTCTCTATAGTCCACACAAAGTCTAAGGGACCCATCTGCCTTCGTGGCAACTACTATTGGAGCACCCCACTCCGATATACTACGTCTTATGAACCCCTTCTCAAGCAACTCCCTTACTTGCTTATTGAGCTCCCTCCTCTCACGAGGAGTCATGTGGCGCACTGGTAGAGATATTGGTTTAGCATTGTCTACAAGATAAATACGAAAGTCTATCTCATGTTTTGGGGGTAGACCCCTCATCTCACGAAGACATCAACATATTCACGGACTATACGAACAGAATGTAAATCATCATTGGATGCGTCAAGTGACTCAAGATAACTAAGCATCACCTGTCCTCTAGGGTCACAAGAAAAATCAAGGGTCTTTCCACTACGAGTCAAAAAATTTACTACCCTTCGTTCACAATCTAGGATGGCGCCATATCGGGCTAGCCTATCCATCCCTAGAATCAACCCATAGCCCATGAAACCAAACCTAAAAGCATTACATTCAAAACCAACGCCTAAGATAGACAATCTCAAATCCCTACAAACCATGGATAAATGAGCCGACCCACCAATAGGATTTGAGACTACAATGGGATCCACAACAAGACTAGTATCTAAGTGCAACGTTTCAACTAATAATGTAGAGATAAACGAATGTGATGCGCCATAATCGAATAAGGTACGGACAAGATGATCAAACAGAAAAACTAAACTCTCAACGGAAATGTTTCTACCTCGATCTTGCAGCGGTGGGACCGCGAGAGCCTGGACCTTCTCCCTTGCCTGCCCCGGTGCCACGAGAGCTTGAAGCTGCCCTCCAGAAGTTCTTTGCCCTTATCGCTGTTTCCTTGGGCAGTCCTTAACTAGATGACCTGCCTCTCCACAGTGGAAACAACCAGTCTTCTTCTTTTTCCTACAGTCTTTACTTAGATGGTCTGGTGTCCCATAATTAAAGCACTTCTTCTTTCCTTTGCCATTATTTTTTTTCCCGCCTTTCTTGTTTTGTTGTTGTTGCTATGGTTTCTTTTGATCCCCTTTCTTCTTGGGTGCCTTATTAGCATTGGCGCCCTTCTCCTCTTCATGCATAAGCGCCATGTCAACTAGTCTCTCAAAGGTAGCCCCCATAGGGATGTGGGTCATAGCTAACCCATGTAGCGGGTCGTTCAAACCCTTAACAAATCTTAAGGCCTTCTTTCCAGGTGTATTCACCAAGTCCAAGCCAAATCTCGCCAACTGATTGAACTTGTTGACGTATTCTTTCACTAATAGATTCCCTTGCTTCAACGCCAAAAATCGTTCCATATATAAATTCTCTTCAGCCCATGAGAGAAACTTTGCCTCAAACCTACGCCTAAAATCCGGCCATGTATCAACTGGATGCTCTCCATTAGTGACCTCCCACCAAAACGAAGCTTTGTCCTTCATCAACCAAGTAGCCAATTGGACCTTCTTATAATCGTCCAAATCGAAAATGCCAAACAGATCCTCCACTTCTTTCAACCAATTTCTAGCTTCAATGAACGTTTCAGTCCCACTAAAAGATTTTCCGCCCATCGAACGAAAGTCTTTACATATCTTGGAGAAAGTATCTCCACGCAGAGGAATGACTGGAGCTGGGGGAGGAGGAGGAGGAACGTTGGCCGATCCCGCGGCAGCGGCCCTAGCCTCGAGATATTGACGAAACCAACCGGGTACATGAACACCCTCTAGTATCTCAGATGCTCCAGACATGCTGAAAAGAAAAAGAAAGAGTTTAAAAACAAGGGAAGCGAAAGAGAGATGTATAGCTTGCGGGGATTATGCTCTTTTAAGTAAACATTCCTTGAAAATGGCTTCTTTAAAACAAATTTTTGAAAATACTAATGTGACGGCAAGGAATTTCGCTCGGTCCGAACCAGTCGCTAAACCGATCCAGGCCGTTCGAAACGCCCTATCGTTTGAGAACAGGACAAAACAGAACGCATACACAAGAACATTTCATTGTATATTACAACAATGCACCAGATTACAAGAATATACAGAGTATAAATGAATATTACACAGAAATATCAGAGATTTAAATTACATTTAAATACATAGCAGCGGAAAATAATACAATGCACAACTAGAAGAGATATACGGATACAAAGCTTTCCGGATATCATTCCAGCTGTAAACCAGGATCCTGTGAATATAAATCTGCAAAACCAAAACTACTAGCTGCCCGTGTCAAAATAGGGGCACCCAGAGTTTAGGTTAAAACAATAAACTCCAGGTCAGTCATGTGACTGGTGTGAGAACTAAAACAGTTCATCTTTATTTTTAAAGTTAGGTAGATCAAGGGACCACGCCGTATAACACGGAACGGGTTTCCTCCCAAGAATACCAGTGCATAAAACATCAGCGCAATGCTAAATAAAGAAGAATGAAGCTATTATAAGACCCAGTTCCCATCACACAATGCAACGCAAGCCGGAGGATAGGGTTTTTACCTTATAATAGCCAAGAATGCTTGATACGTTTAAAACAAATCATTTGATACTATTGTAAGTGCATAGTGTATAAAACAACTTCAAATCATAAGTATCAATCATAGGCGGCATAAGTGCCCCATCCCACTATGTCGCCATACTAGGCTCTACAAATAAAACCGCAAATGTCACGTATTTGGAAGCTGGATTTCCATCTATGAACCGAGGCAAAAGATAGTCCTCACCGACTTCGAGACAATCTAGCCCATGTCTCAGGCAAGCGCGCAGGCAAGCCTTGGATCGTCAGGGCCGGTCCACCGATGTGGATTATTATGCGTGAACACTACGTTTCCCCGCCCTTTGGGGCGTAAATGAGCCAACGAATGACTCCATCGGACCCGGATCGTCCGATCAAACCGAGGCGCCTCGCAACAGCAACAACCACATAAGTCAAACTCGTCAGGGCGTGTAAAACCACTGACGCCACTTTTTAGCTAGAAGAAAACGCATGCCCTCCCTGAGGTCCGTCTCCCGTTTTTGGTTCATACCGGGTGTGAAACTCGCGAAGTAAACGTTACACAAAGCTACGCCACAAAGACCGTGCTTTGATCATCACCACAAGACTTTGCTTTTCAACAAAAGCCTTGATCAATTGCCACTTAGGCATGCCACACAGGCAATTCACTCCATGCGTTTGATATCCATCAATATATAACCCCTGAGCTCGTACGTCTCAGAGAAGGGCGTTAAGCAAGAGAACAAATTCTCCGCCGCCAAACAGATATATATTTAATAGAGATCAATCACACAGACTAAAATCCAATGTCAGACACACAGTCCATTTTCAAGTCCGTTCTGGGTCTGAACGAAACTGGAGGCACCTAGTACCCCGCATATCCATCGATCTCCAAGCACGTCTGGACGATCACTAACTGTTTCCATCTTCTTGAGTGTACAGCCCAATCAAGATCATCAGTAATCACCCAAACGACGTGAAGACCTCCGGTCTTCGACCATCGTCTTCATCTTCGACTTATCGTCGTATCAGTTATTCAGAATGGGATAAACCCGGTCTTTCCGAATAACTCGCGTATATTTTAAATAAGTGTTACACAAACACAACATACGCCTCATTCCAATTCATCAGTCACTAACAGTAAATTAATCAAGAGGATGATTCCCCAAATATTAACCCCGAAGGCCGAAACCAACATCCGATCAATATCCAGAAAACCATTCTACTTGGCTAACCGACAATTAGTTTCTAAATTTCACATTCATAGGGAAAGGTTCCCATTAATTTTATCAAAGATAAATTTTTTAATTTATTCTTGAATCTACTTTTGAATATCAATTCAAATTAGTCGGGATTAACGAACTTTACCGAAGTAATCATTTATTTTAATTTCCCCATTCCAACCTATTCATCCCATGAAGTAAAACTGGTAATACTTCATATCTAACACCACAGTGTTATCGGTAAATTCAATTACCATTTCACGTTCAAATCTAATTAAAGATTTAACTATCGCCTGGAGCAAAACTGGTGATACTCCATTTTCGATCATTTCAATCTAATTAAAGATTCATTAAAACTCCACTTAGTTTTAATCTTCGACTGGGTTAAAGAATCAGTGTCATTTAAAACACGATTCACGATAAACCCAAAATCACATTCAATTAATTATCGGGTTAAAGAACAAGTGTTATTTAAAACACTGTTCACGATAAACCCAAAAATCAATACCAATTCAATTCCAATTAAATATTGTTTAATTGGTACACTTCATTAAATCTAAATAAAAAGATTTAATCTTTTCTCAACTGGGTTCAAGAACAGTGTTAGTGAAGACACCATTCACGACAAACCCAAATCACATTCGATATTCAATACAAGGCTCTGAATAGAAAATATATCGGCTTATATTCAATATCGAATTCTACGACTAACAAATGTCGTGTTGGAAATAACGATATAAATATATATCTTTCAAATTTCCATAACAACACCTGTATAATCACGAATTCCAACATCGAAATATTCCGAAGACAATTTCGATTCAAATCCACTCCAATGCAATCATTGGATATACTGGTTATTTTTAAAACCCTTTTTAAATTCAATTTATTTATTTAAAAATAAATAGAATTATAATTCTAGTTCAAAACTAGTTCATTTTGATAAAAATCTATTTTTATCTTTTCAAATATGGAGTTTTTCATCTCAATTCTTCACAAATCATTTCTTATGATTTTACATGAATTATTACTATTTTTAATAATTTTATCAAGGCCCGTACAGTCGATTTCCATCAATGGCCATCGAACTGCACTTACAGCGACCTTTTTCAAATTTGATTTGGACATAATTCCAAATCCAACCGTTAGATTTCTAATTTCTAATATTCTTTAGAAAGCTCTTTTCGATACAAACCCAACGGTTCCAGTTTTAGGAGAATCCGACGGTCGGATCTCCCGTAATGTTCGTTTGAAATAAATGGTCGAAATTCACGAACTGCCGCGGCGCGGCGCGTTCTATTCAGGCCATTATATTATATATATAATATATATAATATATACTTCGTCGATTTCTATTTAAAACGAATTATATAAATAGTTTTTAAATTCGTTTCAAAAACAATTTCAACTTCCATTTCAATCCAAAGCAAAATTTAATTCTTCTTTATAAATTCGTTTTAAAATTCATTTCTATTCAATTCAAATTTCAATTCAATTTGAATTCATTTTAATTCGCTTTCAATTCAATTTGAATTCGTTTTCAATTTAATTCAATTCCAAAGTCGTTTTCTATTCGATTCAATTCAAATTGGTTTTCTATTCGATTCAATTCAAATTGGTTTTCTATTCGATTCAATTCAAATTGGTTTTCTATTCGAATTAAATTCGTTATATATTCAATTGAAATCACATTTGTTTTCTATTCAATTCATTTCGAAATCGTTTTCAATTCAATTCATTTCGAAATCGTTTTCAATTCAATTCATTTCGAAATCGTTTTCAATTCAATTCATTTCGAAATCGTTATATATTCAATTCATTTCGAAATCGTTTAAAATCGATATAAATATCGTTCACGTAAAAATGGCGTAAATCTAATCAACACGGCTTCATAAATTTCTATTTTCAAATATTCTATTTCAAATATTTCCTTTTTCAAAATAGTTGTTATTATCAAAATATTTCGTTCAACACATGACCAATCTCAATGGATGAGTACTGTCAACACATGAACTTTTATTTTATATTATAAAGATGTAAATTTTATTACTAAAATATTTCGTTCAACACATGACCAATCTCAATGGATGAGTACTGTCAACACATGAACTTGTATTTTATATTATAAAGATGTAAATTTTATTACTAAAATATTTCGTTCAACACATGACCAATCTCAATGGATGAGTACTGTCAACACATGAACTTGTATTTTATAATATTCTTTATTTTTCAAATTGGAATGAGGCCCAATCAATTACCATATAAAGTTAATTATATGGATTTTCATACATTACACACATATAATAGCATTGAAAAATAATCAACCATCAACCATAGTGCACTACACTGTATAAGCATCAAATATAGATATCTAACGCTTATAACAGCCTGTCAATCAATCGATCGACATATTTAATCAATCAGGATGAGTGAACTTCAAATTTCATCCCAACATCTGTGTGGGGTTTCAAACAATCAAACACAGATTTTATTTGTGTAGTTGGGCGATGTGTAAAATTTATCGACCCAATCAATGTCCTTCAAATAGGTGTACATAAACAAACCGTCTGGTTTGTAAATGAATATTTATTTATTCACATTCACGTTAAAAATTATATTTTTAACGACAAAACATTTTATTCCAACATATGAATTTCTATTCAGTTCATTCTTTAAATAAAATGATATTTTTATTTTTCTAACTTTTTTTTTTTTAGAAAATTTCGGCGGCATAACGACACGATACTAGAAACGGGACAAGGCCTAGCCTTATCCCCGGTCTAGTGAAGGCCCACGCCATTCACACATCAATCAATCCATTTCATTTCACCAAACAACCAAATTCAAATCACATCATATAACTAATCTATGCAACCAAACAAACAAGTCCATGGTCTGTGGACGATTGTGTCGGGTGCTACTAAGCACCGTCTGCATCCTAGTATATATATATAAATAGAAATGAAATTGAAAGGTGAGAAATTCTCACTATAGCTATCCAATCCTCTTGACTTTTCTTTGATAGAAATCTTCATCGTTATCGCCTTTTTATCACCTTCGCTGCCCGTAACCACCACATATGTAAAAATCGAATTTTTACTTCGCTATTCAATATATAAAAATCACCTTTTTTCTTCGATGATCAATATATAAAAATCATATTTTTACTTCGATGTTCAATATATAAAAATCCTATTTTTACTTCGATGTTCAATATATAAAAATCCTATTTTTACTTCGATGTTCAATATATAAAAATCCTATTTTTACTTCGATGTTCAATATATAAAAATCCTATCTTTACTTCGATGTTCAATATATAAAAATCCTATTTTTACTTTCTAAAAATAATTTCTTAACCTGACATTTTATAAATAGCAGATATACATTAAAAAAAAAAAAAAATTCTTATCTTTATAACTGTTTTATATGGTTTAAAAATAATATATATAAAACTGTTCTATATGGTTTAAAAATAATATATATTTATAACATAGTCATATTCATAAAAAACCATGTTTTAAAATAAGTCGTATTTATAAAAAATCATGTTATATATATATATATATATATATGTATATATATATATATTAAACAGTGTTATACTTAATTAGTAAATTAATTAACTAATTACATTATATATAAATAAAAATAAACTCACTGCGACCGTCGTTCATAAGTGCTCGCAACCTAGGGTTGCAGTTTTCTGCCACCAGGGTCATCGAGGGTCCGATCAGAGGCTGCCACGTTGAAGGTCTTCGCGCCAGCTCTCCGGCGAGGTGCAACTCGTCAGGTTCGACGGTCAGATGGTGACGGAAATCTAGGCGCTGCAGGTGAACTTTGGGCACGAAATCCGATCACCTGAGCTCGCCTAGGGGCAAGCGTCGCCGGCTACTGGCGGATCTCCCCAAGTCGAGCAATTTTTCAGTGGTCCCCATCACCAGTAGGTGCGCCGTGGAGGAGATTGGCGACGTTGAAAGTGGGAGCTCGTATATCGTTCGTTCTTTTTATTTATGGAGGCGCGATATCTGTTTGACCATCTTTTTAATTTCTAACCTAGGGTTTGACCTCCTATTTAGGTTATATATTCTATTTTATATTATATTTAATCCACGCCTTACTCGTTTAACATTCTGAATCCCAAATCAAACCCAACGACTGTCGCCCCTAGCTAAATACCCCCATTTCGAACACAATGGGATATGTTTCGTAGCCCAATTCGCTTGCTACGATCAGCTTCGTTCAATTTAAAACATAAATCTTTATATATTCAATTTGAACGTACATTTCAAATTACCGGGGTCACATACTGACACCGAAAATTCCCGAAAAATTATTTCTAGCTTCGTATTGACGATACGGTCCTAACAAAACTAATTTCGTCGAATTCTGAGACCTTTTGAAAAATGGCCATTTTCCAGTCGATTAAATTCAACTGAAACTGGTCAAACGCGTTTTCCTTTGCCACGCTCACATATTGATTCGAAAAATTATGAAATTTGGAATCTAGCAATAACTTTACATCCCGGACCCAACAAAACTGGTTTCGTCGAAATCCGAGGTCGTTTGCAAAATGTCCATTTTTAAGGGCCTGAATTCCATAACGACTATTCAGAATTTTCAACTGGACATATCTTTTGATTCCCGCTATGAAATTTTGATTTTCCGGATTCGTTGGAAAGATATCATCAATTAGATCCTATGATTTTTGGTTTCACTAAAATCCGGATTGTTTTGCACCCGGTACATTCAATTGAAGTTTGAAATCGAATTATCGAACTACCGCGCCATTTTCAATTCTATTTATAATTATATATAATTATTTATATTCTAACGACGACGCGTATAATATATACGTTCAAATTCTATTCAAAATAAATTTCTCGTCAATTATATTTGAAATAATCTATTTTAAATATTCAAAATCCGCTAAAATTGCCAAAATAAAAATTTTAAACTGGCCCAGATTTTCGGGTTGTTACAACTTTCTAGGAAAATAATACTTTTGAAAACACTTTTCAAAACTTTTTAACTGTTCTTGTAACAACCCGCATTCTACGCATCGGAGGATCGTAGAATATTTCTTTCTTTCTTATACGAAGTCGTATGGTCATGTGGCTTTGGGAAACGACTATTGGGGTCATTTCCCATGTTCATGATTTTTGTCGATTTTTAAATGATTGTTTTGCCCCTAGCTGATCTTGTTTTGGCCATAACTTTTGATTGGAAAGGAATTTTGACCTGAAACCACTTCCATTAGATTCGTTTGATGGTTTACCTTTCCGTAGAGTGGTCATAATAGCCAAACGGACTTACCGTTTGGGAGATATGGCTGAAATAAGGTTTGGAAGGTGAAAAACTGCTTAACCGGGCCAAATAGGGTGATTAGTGAATAGGCCCATAACCCATTTCGAGATTAGGGTTATGGGGAGGCTGAAATGAGTTAGAGAATCATTTTCATGTCAGTTTTGAGCCGCCACTTTCCTTCTTGAAACCCTAGTAATGGCCTCCACCTTCTAATTTCATCCCAAATGGTCTCTAATCACTTTCTAATCGAAGATTAAGCAAAACTACATCAAATCAAGGGAGGGTAGCACCAAATCAAAGAGAAAGCTGCTGGAACACGTAGGGATTGGATCCAAATCAGAGATTATTTCAGATCTAAAGTTTGTTTGTGGCAAAGGTGAGTGATTTGCATTGTTTTTCACTAATTACGGGTAATTATGGTAATTAGCGAAGATTAGCGAAATTATGGCTCAGAAAAATCTAGAAAAATTCCTAAAATTCTAAAAAATCATTTTATGCCTCTGATATGAATTTGGGTTAATTTCGACTAATTTTGCAAATCCCGGAATTTGGGGGATTAAGGGGTGATTAGTGGAAATTAGCGAATTTATGCATGTTAAAAATCTGGAAAAATATTCATAAATTCTGAAATATTGTTTTAGACCTCTGATGTGAATTTGGAATAATTTGGTTAAGTTTTGCTAATCATATCATAAGTTTCACCCAAACATGTTTAAGGGAAAATATGGGGTTTTGGCTACGTTTTATCCATTTTAACCTATCATATTGTTGTTTTGGTGTTTGTGGTTGATTATACATGTTGCTATGACTGTATGGTATTCTTTGTGATTGATTAGAATAGTTGGAATGGTCAAAAACGTCGTCGAATGGCGTAAAATGTTTGCTGGAAAAGTTACAGAAAAACAGTGCAGGTTTTCGGATCGGATCGGGTGGATGGGCTCGGACCGGAGCGGACTGAGCAAAGTATCACCGAACTGAACCGAAGCTTGACACAGGAGAGAGTGGCAAAAAGGAAGGCCACCATTATATGAACCGGATCGGATCGGCTATAGAGACCACGACCTGATGGTGGAAGGAGCTCGAACCCGAACCGCGCCACGTACTGGAGCACCCGATCCGCTTGCACGATCTGAACCGTGGAGTATGGAGCATGATCCGAAGATGGTCCACGACTCTGCCAGCAGCTCCGAACCGAACCCATGGATGGAGATGGACTTGGAGACCCCGACCCGACCCGACCCGTTGAGGTGTTGATGATCCGAACTGCCACCAAGTGGATACCACGAGTTGGATCATGGAGCACGACCCGACCCGATCCGGTGCATCATGGAGGGACTTGAGGAACTCGATCCGATCCGAGGTGATGAAGCAATCCGAACCGAACCAAGGAAGAAGGAGAAGACCGATCCGGTGATGACCAATAACCCGAGATGCAAAGGGAGTCCAAATGGAAGTTAGAGCTCAGGATCCAGATGGGAACCAATGAGTTCACTTCATGATTGGGCTTTGCTGCGGGACGTGTGCAAAGGGGTTGTTGGTATTCATAACTTTGGTTGACGACTGAGAGATGGATGGTGGGCTTGTAGTGATAGTTACACGGGATTGGATTCCGTCATAGCCCAAAGTATTAGGTGACCAAAGTAGTGGATATCGTATGCTTTACGCACTGAGTGAGGGATGTGCGGATGATTGCTATGCTTGATTGTTTGACACCACTATGACATGCACACCCCCACCCCCGTATCTCTTACACAGTATGTTAGTGGCACCTTAGAGTATTGTACGGTATGTAGTCCTAACTCTTTGGTTGCAGGTCCAGGTTCAGGTATGATTGGATTATACCTGTTATTATTCTGTTTTGTTGCTTATCGCTCATACCAGGCTTTATGTCTGACCCAGAGTTTTATGTCTCCTCTTATTACTCTGGGTGCTCACACGAGCAGACTAGAGATAGGTTATGGTTAGCTGGTGATGCGCGAGTAGCTGATTCGGAGGCGAGCATGAGGCTTCCACGTATGATATATATATATCGTATTCTCCCTGTGTTGTTGAAGATCACTGCTTGGGCATTAGTCGTGCATCTTCTACTTTAGCTTTCTTTTGTTTTAGAGACGGTAAATTTGGAAAGTTGTAATAAGCTGTATTTGGATTTCCGCTGCTCTGACGTTGATGTTGGTTTTTAGTTATCAGCTTATGCACTGTCTCACCTGTTTTATGTCAAGTATGTTATTATTATATTTTATTCCATGCGCTGTGAGACATTCTACATTTTCCTCGTTAGTTAATTCCCTTCTTTCCTTTCCTTCTGACGACCGTCCCATGCTAGTCGAGCATGTGTACAGCGCACTTTCGGAGTAAATGCAGGCTGGTGCGGGGCGGGCCGTCACATTTGGTATCAGAGCTCTAGGTTGCGTAGTTAACCTAGGGAAAGACACTAGGGAGAGATATTACGTATATGAGAGCACGTATTTGTGATTACTTTAGTTTTCAAAAGCTATATATATACTATTATTAGTATAGCTAAGGATGGAGTCGTATTGCACTAGCACCGCTATGGGGTCGTTAATCGTTTTCTCTTTACAGATTGAACGATGAGTAGAGACACCAGGGGTGCTAGCAGAGGGACCAACCATGGGAATGCTCCTGACATGAGGACAATGTTCACCAACTTCATGAGGCAGATGCTTAGGGATGTTCAAGGGGCAGTTCCCAATCCCGGAAATGGTGGTGGTCCAGTAGTGGAGGCGCCTAGGGTCGATTTCGCCAAGTTGTGCAAGGATTACACTAACCTTGGTGGGAAGCCGTTCCACGGAACGGAGTCGGCCACAGATGTTCAGGATTGGTTGGATAGCTATGATCGTATCTTCGACGACTTGGGTATTGAGGATGCGATGAAGAGAAGGCTAGCGTCTCGTCAACTGCAAGGGCGAGCGATGAATTGGTGGAATGCCATTAGAACAGCTACTCTAGATGATCAAGTTACTTGGAATCAGTTTAAGACTCGCTTTTGTGATAAGTTTATTCCAGCTGCTCATAAATCAGAACTGTTCAGGAAGTTCTTGGAGCTTAAGCAGAATGGTAGAGCAGTCTCGGAGTATATCGTTGAATTCGACACTCTATCGAAATATGGATGGTCGTCGAAAAGAAGAACGAGAAGTTCATAACTGGCTTGGATGGGTACTTGGGGGAAAGACTTATAAACCATATCGATGAGACGTTCGAGTCTATTGTAGGAAAGGCATTAAGGTCAGAGAGCCTTTTCCCTAAGTCGAAGACTGAGGTTGCTACAGCATCTGCAGAGGAGCTAAAGCCACAAGCAGGCGGTGAAGGCAAGAAGAATTCTCAGAACAAGAGGAAGCATAACCCGACCAAGGATGGTCAGAATAAGAAAAATAAGAAAGATGGCGAATGCTTTAGTTGTGGCAAGAAGGGCCACTATGCCAGAGATTGTCGAGGAAAGCCTGGGAAAGGAAGTGCTTTAACTGCGGCCAGGCGGGACATCACAAGGATGATTGCCCACAACCTCCTAGGGAGAAGCAAATTGTGAAAGCGTATGCTATCAACGCCGTTCCTTCTTCGTCAAATGCTCCAAGTGCGGCGCAGAAGGGAAAGGGTGTCGTTATAAAAGGTATGCTTTCTATTTAAGATTTTCTGTTCGAGTATTGTTTGACAAACCCGAGATAGTCGATAGACCTCTAATTGTGACGAACCTGATAGGTGGTTCGATTGATCTTAGTATGATTTGTTGTGGTTGGTCTTATCGAGTCATGGATGTATGTTTCCTTGTGATTGCTTTGTTTTGGGCTTTACTGGGTTTAGCATTATTTTGGGGAGTCGATCTACTCCAAAGGAATAGGGTGGTATTAGGTACCTACCTAGTGATGGCGATAGTAACTGGAGTCAAGGAAGCTAAGAGGTTATCGTTGTAATAAGTTCTAGTTGTCTCTGGGAGGCAAATGAGTACTCCAGTGCTAGATTGTTTTGCTAGTATCACCTCACGTGGATTATCCGAACTCGGAGGAGATGTTCCTTGGGTGCTTGTCTGATATTGGTTTAGGCCTTTGGGGCTTGTGCTTGGGGAATGTCAATTTCGACTAGGATGGTTTGCGTGAGGGGTAAATAGTTGTTGTGATGTTTCATTGGATGATATCTTGGTTTACTCGAGGAGTGATGGGCAGACGGAACATGATGAGACTGTTCAATGGTATAGACTGCCTAGAGTTAGACTCGATAGGGTTATGAGATTGCTCGAGTGGGACTCGGGAAAGATGCAAAGTAATGGATTGTTTAGGACCCTATGTTGATGTTCTCTATTGGATAGTAGAACTTTGAAGGAATAGGATGTGTTCGTTGATCATGGAAGATACAACGAAGATTAGGGCGATTCAAGTTGGAATTGAGCTCGTAAAAGAAAATAGGTGTTCGTTGATCTTGGAGATGCAACAAATAGGGAGACGACTCACGTTGGACTAGAGTTTGTCACTAATGGATACTCAGGACTGGGTCTGAGTTATAGATTGACTCGAGTTGGACTCGAGAAGGCTGCAAGGAATTAGATTCGGCTCGGGTTGGACTCGAGAGGGCAGCAAGACAATGGATAGACTTGGGTTGGACTCAAGTATTTTAGGAGGACTAAAAGCAGGGGTATCTGAGGACGCCCGTTACCTTGGATCCGTTGGACGTGATCTAGTTATCCTTGGAGGATAAACGTACGTTGGACGTATGGTAGTCTGATTGGAGGCTGGGCTTCCATTAGTTTAATTATCCTTGGAGGATAAACGTACGTTGGACGTACGGTAGTCCGAAGGGAGGCGGGGCTTCCATTGGCCTAGGATTGGTTGGACCAGTCAAGTAGGCATCGATGTATGTATGGAGGCTGGGCTTCCATTTGTTATTGATGTTGGTTGGACCAGACATACTAGAATCGACATATTGGGATTGGTTAGACCAGTCATGTAGGTGTCGATGTGTTTATGAATTTAGCAGGTGATAGGTAGGACTTGTTTGATGGATGTTATGGTTGCTATGTTGTTCCTATTTTTATTCCCTTGAGTAGACTATCACCTGTAGGGTTCCAGCGATGGGGAACAAAGTGATTGTAGTAGGACTATGAGCCAGTGCAGTAGAGTCGTCATGACTCGAAGGGCAAAGTGGACATAGTAAATGATTAGTAAGGCTATGAGCCAGTGCAGTGGAGTTGTTATGAGTTCATGGGGTAGAGTGGACATAGCAAAGGACTAGTGGCTACGGATCAGTGCAGTGGAGTCGCCATGACTCCATGGGGCAGAGTGATCATAGTAAATGATTTGGGTGCGGTAATAGTTGCATTGAGTAGGAGACATGCCAGTTTAGGGGTTTTGTTTCTAGGATGGAAGCAACTAAAGTATATCACAGGATATGATTTCGGGCCCAAGAGTGAATTGGATTCAGAAACACTAGTAAGCTTGACGATTATATCGATTTTGATTGAGTGGATTGGTTCCAGTTAGAAGGACAATCCTAATCTATTGGAAATCATCTCTAGGGTTGAGATGGGTATCGATGGAAAGAGAACGATCAAGCAAGGATTTGATCGAGAAGGATGGCTTCGAAAGAATAAGGGACTAGTTGTACCCAACGTAGATGGACTGAGAGATGAAGTGCTTAGAGCATATCATCACCCGAAATTGACTATACATCCCAGTGGTAACAAGATGTATTGAGACAAGGAGCAGATCTACTACTGTGAAAGGATAAAGAAAGACGTTGGGAATTTGGCGTATGAAGTAGAGCTACCTGATAAGATGACGGGAGTTCACAACGTATTTCATGTTTCCCAGTTAAGGAAGTTTGTCAAGACCCTAATGTGACTGTTTCACCAGATCAGTTGGACGATATCGAGGTTGAACCCGAGGCGGTTGAGAACCGCAAGTCTATGCGTATTGTTGGGAACGATACGAAGCAGCTTCGAAGGAAGGCGGTGAAACTAGTCAAAGTCCAATGGGGTGAGAATGAAAAAGACTGTACTTGGGAAACAGAGGAGGATATAAGGAAGAAGTATCCAGAACTCTTTGCCTAGTAAGGTTTTGGTAGTGATAGTTTCTTCCCTTGTTAGTAAACCGCATGCCAGGATAGACTTGTTTTGCATGTTGATTGTTGTTTTATGGTTGATAGGCATGCGGGACCCTTTGTGTGTTTTGGTTAGGGAATTTCGGGGGCGAAATTTCTTGGGGGGGGGGGGGGGGGGAGAATGTAACAACCCGCATTCTACGCATCCGAGGATCGTAGAATATTTATTTCTTTCTTATACGAAGTCGTATGGTCATGTGGCTTTGGGAAACGACTATTGGGGTCATTTCCCATGTTCATGATTTTTGTCGATTTTTAAATGACAGTTTTGCCCCTAGCTGATCTTGTTTTGGCCATAACTTTTGATTGGAAAGGAATTTTGACCTGAAACCACTTCCATTAGATTCGTTTGATGGTTTACCTTTCCGTAGAGTGGTCATAATAGCCAAACGGACTTACCGTTTGGGAGATATGGCTGAAATAAGGTTTGGAAGGTGAAAAACTGCTTAACCGGGCCAAATAGGGTGATTAGTGAATAGGCCCATAACCCATTTCGAGATTAGGGTTATGGGGAGGCTGAAATGAGTTAGAGAATCATTTTCATTTCAGTTTTGAGCCGCCACTTTCCTTCTTGAAACCCTAGTAATGGCCTCCACCTTCTAATTTCATCCCAAATCGTCTCTAATCACTTTCTAATCGAAGATTAAGCAAAACTACATCAAATCAAGGGAGGGTAGCACCAAATCAAAGAGAGAGCTGCTGGAACACGTAGGGATTGGATCCAAATCAGAGATCATTTCAGATCTAAAGTTTGTTTGTGGCAAAGGTGAGTGATTTGCATTGTTTTTCACTAATTACGGCTAATTATGGTAATTAGCGAAGATTAGCGAAATTATGGCTCAGAAAAATCTAGAAAAATTCCTAAAATTCTAAAGCATCATTTTATGCTTCTGATATGAATTTGGGTTAATTTCGACTAATTTTGTAAATCTCGGAATTTGGGGGATTAAGGGGTGATTAGTGGAAATTAGCGAATTTATGCATGTTAAAAATATGAAAAAATATTCATAAATTCTGAAATATTGTTTTAGACATCTGATGTGAATTTGGGATAATTTGGTTAAGTTTTGCTAATCATATCATAAGTTTCACCCAAACATGCTTAAGGGAAAATATGGTTTTTTTTATGTTTGATCCATTTTAACCTATCATATTGTTGTTTTGGTGTTTGTGGTTGATTATACATGTTGCTATGACTGTATGGTATGCTTTGTGATTGATTAGAATAGTTGGAATGGTCAAAAACGTCGTCGAATGGCGTAAAATGTTTACTGGAAAAGTTACAGAAAAACAGTGCAGGCTTTCGGATCGTATCGGGTGGATGGGCTCGGACCGGAGCAGACTAAGCAAAGTATCACCGAACCGAACCGAAGCTTAACACAGGAGAGAGTGGGAAAAAGGAAGGCCACCATTATATGAACCGGATCGGCTATAGAGACCACGACCTGATTGTGGAAGGAGCTCGAACCCGAACCGCGCCACGTACTGGAGCACTCCATCCGCTTGCACGATCTGAACCGTGGAGTATGGAGCACGATCCGAAGATGGTCCACGACTCTGCCAGCAGCTCCGAACCGAACCCATGGATGGAGATGGACTTGGAGACCCCGACCCGACCCGTTGAGGTGTTGATGATCCGAACTGCCACCAGGTGGATACCACGAGTTGGAGTATGGAGCACGACCCAACCCGATCCGGTGCATCATGGAGGGACGTGAGGAACTCGATCCGATCCGAGGTGATGAAGCAATCCGAACCGAACCAAGGAAGAAGGAGAAGACCGATCCGGTGATGACCAATAACCCGAGATGCAAAGGTAGTCCAAATGGAAGTTAGAGCTCAGGATCCAGATGGGAACCAATGAGTTCACTTCATGATTGGGCTTTGCTGCGGGACGTGTGCAAAGGGGTTGTCGGTATTCATAACTTTGGTTCACGACCGAGAGATGGATGGTGGGCTTGTAGTGATAGTTACACGGGATTGGATTCTGTCATAGCCCAAAGTATTAGGTGACCAAAGTAGTGGATATCGTATGCTTTACGCACTGAGTGAGGGATGTGAGGATGATTGCTATGCTTGATTGTGTGACACCACAATGACATGCACACCCCCACCCCCGTATCTCTTACACAGTATGTTAGTGGCACCTTATAGTATTGTACGGTATGTAGTGCTAACTCTTTGGTTGCAGGTCCAGGTTCAGGTATGATTGGATTATACCTGTTATTATTCTGTTTTGTTGCTTATCGCTCATACCAGGCTTTATGTCTGACCCAGAGTTTTATGTCTCCTCTTATTACTCTGGGTGCTCACACGAGCAGACTAGAGACAGGTTATGGTTAGCTGGTGATGCGCGAGTAGCTGATTCGGAGGCGAGCAGGAGGCTTCCACGTATGATATATATATAGTATTCTCCCTGTGTTGTTGAAGATCACTGCTTGGGCATTAGTCGTGCATCTTCTACTTTAGCTTTCTTTTGTTTTAGAGACAGTAAATTTGGAAAGTTGTAATAAGCTGTATTTGGATTTCCGCTGCTCTGACGTTGATGTTGGTTTTTAGTTATCAGCTTATGCACTGTCTCACCTGTTTTATGTCAAGTATGTTATTATTATATTTTATTCCATGCGCTGTGAGACATTCTACAGTTTCCTCGTTAGTTAATTCCCTTCTTTCCTTTCCTTCTAACGACCGTCCCGTGCTAGTTGAGCATGTGTACAGCGCACTTTCGGAGTAAATGCAGGCTGGTGCGGGGCGGGCCGTCACAGTTCTTGTAACCATAGCTCTGATACTACGTGTAACACCCCATGTCCATTAATGTCACTCACAAAGGGAATGCATCAATGTCCATGGAGCGTTACTATTGTATAGAACAGATAAATTACAAGAATAAATAAATAAAACAACACAGCGGAAGTGAAAAACTTATTTCATTTCATCATAACTCAAAACGAGTTTACATAAGTAGTCTCCAAAACTATTACAATAGGATCAGTAGTCTTTTCCGAAAACTTCAAAATACATAAAGAAGCAAATACTTAAATAACATAAATGCATAAATCCCCCACTGAGCATAAGCAAAGCCATAAAGATGAGAGAGTCCCAAGCGATACATCTACTATCTTCAAGCAACTAAAAGAAATCGGCACTAAGCTGTAGTATTCCCTCCTTGCAAACCCGAGGGGAGGGGGAAGGAAGAAAAGAGGTGGAAAGAAAAAGGGGGTTAGACATAAAGTCTGGCAAGTGCGATAACTTTAACAATATAATTATCAAAATAACTAGGATAAGGCATAAGCTGGAAAATAAGGAAATGACTGTGAACAATTGGGTATGACAAAACAAAACGAGGAAATAAGATGAACCAAGATAACGTTAAAGGCATACCTAGTCACTATGAGATAATTACTACATTGCACCACCTCTAGTCACCCTAAAGGTTGATCCCGCCTACAGAACTTAATGCTGCTAATTGTTGTTTCATGTACCCCTATCTACCTCCATAGGTGCTGTCTGCCCCTACCTCCACTAGGTGTACCTACTACCCCCATTCGATCGGTTCCCTAACTCGTAGATACATGTGCTGGCGCCACAGTGGGGTGTATCACTCCCCAAAGTGGCAACCCGATACAACTAAAAATGCACGGCTTATATCTACACGATGCAACAACGTCTTACCTACCAGCCCGGGCCCACACACGCATATGAACCCGTTGGACTTGCGTTGCCACCGCTGACCCGTTTTTACCTCTTACAATCAAATCCAGTACGCGTGTCCCGTCTTTGACTTGGGTCGAGCCCACAAAGATACTTAATGGGTTACTGGTTTGAAAAGGGCCCCCATGCTTGGCACAAGCTTTCCACCTATGCTTGGTCCCCTCTAAGGTTTTTCCCCACTTAACCCCATTCTTATTCATGTCTTCTTACATGTTTCAATCTTGGTTAAGTGCATCTAATCGTATTTCAAATGCCACCCAAGGCACCCACTAAATTCCACATGCTACCCAAGGCACCCACTTAACCCCCTCATGTCCCACTACATGTTTATCTGGTTAAGTGTTTCTTAATTCATTAAGACTGTAACCTTGTAAAGACCTCCCACATTAAACTGGCATTTGTGGCAGCTGGATTTGCCGGGCGGGTCCGGGCAGTCTTACACCACAAACGAGCCTAACCTCGTGTCTTTACAGCTGTTACGCATTAAATTTATGTCTAAGAACTCCCACATTATACTGGTATTTGTGGCAGCTGGATTTGCCGGGCGGGTCCGGGCAGTCTTACACCACAAAAGTGTCTAACCTCGTGTCTTAGGCGATTAATTACACCTAATTAATTATCGCTAATTTGAATTAATTTCCCTATTCAAATTGTCAATCAATTACAAATTTAACTATGTCCATAATTGACTCAATTATGTCCATCTATTTATGATATATAAAATTATACCAATTAACATCACATTTAAGGCATTTATGCCAATTCTCAATACTAAATCTTTTAATGTTATCCCCTTGCCCCCACGTTGTACGTTTGTTCGTTTAACGTGAAATATACGTTAGACTCGAATAGTCTAACTTATGGAATAAAGAGAAAACATCGCAACATGCATAAAATAAAAACTAGATCTAAACATAAGGGGTGAACTTGCATGTGAGAATAAGGTTTTTCATCTAAAACTTGCATAGGCCAAAGTTACAAACTTGCATAAACTATGGATGTCATAGATCTAATCATAAGGTGTAAATTTGCATAGGCAATAGTCACAAACTTGCATAAACTATGGATGTCATAGATCTAATCATAACGCGTAAACTTGCATAGGCAATAGTCACAAACTTACATTACATGATTCATACTCCAACATATATATACACTTGCATACGTGATTTATACAATATAAACTATGATGTAAACTTGCATCCAACTCACACATGTCATAGCCTAACTTTAGATCCAATTTACACATAAAATAGATGTCATGAAACATGTAAGGTTGTACATGATTCTCACTAACTTGCATATGATTCATATCTAAATTAACATCTAAACTTGCATACATACATATGATTTAACATATGAATTAGTTCCAATAACATAACCAAACTAGCATATGAAACATCATTATGAATTGATTGTACATATGCCAACAATTAACATAGACTTAAAACATAGATAATAACATCACAGCTTTACAACATAGATAATAACATCATAGATTTACAACATAGATAATAACATAACGGTCAATGATTCACAACATAACTATATAACCCAAATCATAACTCAACCTATTAAATTGTTAATTATCTTATTAAAGAAATCGAACTCACAAAAAGAAGGTCTTGGGTTCTGAAATCTGAGTTCTGAAATTGATTTAGCTCGCCTTTGTAGTAGATTCGTTATTGTTTAGATTAGAGTTGAATAGAATTGAGTTGATTAGCTTTTCTTCCACCTAAATGGTGGCGGCTACTCTAGGTTGCAAGGTGATAGCATGACGGCCATAGTTCCAATTTTTATTTGATTTTAGGGTTTGAGTCTACCCATGTTTATATTGAATTTCAATTTATTTATAGCCGTCGGATGATCTTAGTGTTAATCAAAACCATTCAGTCAGGAAAGGGTGGCACCTCCGCCCTAATGACTCAGCAAGGAGTCAGAAAGGACTCAGCAATGAGTCACAGTATGGATCAGATCACACCAGAAAGCTGTGCAGGCTTTCTGCTCGGCCTGGGCGCATTTGGGAAGTCCGCCAGTGTATTTTTGTACCGGCGCACTTCCCAAGTGCGCCAGTGCATTTATATATATTTTCTTCTTCTTCTGGTTTTTTCCGCCTAACTTCATTCGTCCATATCTCCTTCATAGATTGTCCGTTTTACGCAAACTCGGACTCTATCTCAAGCAGAATTTCTAGACGAACGCAATGGCGCAACCCGTTTCCCTTAATTTCCCTCATTTGAAATTAAGTATTCTCTAATTTGTTAACTTTAATATTAAAATTACGGGGTGTTACAATGTACGAGCTGCTATTTTATTCATTACCTTATAGACAGGACCATATCCACCTTCACTCATCTTATTTGCCTTATCAAAATTATTTGTTGCAGCTTTAATCTGTTTCAGTGTAAATGTACTAGTCTGCAACTCTAACCCTCTAAGTTCTGTAAGAAATACAAAAACACATAATGTATAGTAGATTTACTCGAAAAATTAGAGTTTTTATTCTTTTTCCATAAGTTGAATAATATTGGCACAGTTTAACAAATATGGAAATAGCATTTCCCCCAACCCCAAGTAGTGTTGGAAAAATCATGAAATTGATGATCACCTAACATGGACTCGAGTGAAGTACAACTTATATAGGAACGGATATATTTCCAGTTATAATTGCTTTTGAGTTCTTGCAGCCTGGAATCTGTAAATTTTCCACGATGTGTAAATTTTCCACAATGCTACTGACTTAAAGTAAATTCAATGAGGTTTTCAACATACAACGTAGATAATTTTAATTTGTCAGCTAATTTTCGGCACTACTGAGAAGTTTAGGTGTAGGTTGCATAAACTGTCTATGAAGATCTCATTTATGATATAAAAAACATGTAAACCAGAGTGTCAATACTAAAAAAAAAAATCATGAATGACATAGATAAAATATACTCGAGCCCTCTTAAAGGTTTAAACATAATTACATATTTTGATATCCTTACAACCTTAGCTTCTTCTCTTCTATTTGGAGTCTTACCACAAGGTCAGGTTTTATCCTTTTCATCAAGTATACCAGTGATATTTTTCAAGCTTAGCAATTAATTGTTACTTTTACTAAAGTTGATTTAATATTTATGTTTATATAAGATCAAACAAGTGTTGTTTACAATACATATCTCTCCCTGATTATTAACTACTGTTTTAAAAAAATTCTTCCAATTTACCTAATTGAGAAAAATGCCATAAATAATAACCTAAGGTGCTTAATTAAACATGAATAAGTGTGAGAGATTGGAACAGGAGGGGACTTACGGAAATTATTCCATGGGAAAGATCGCAGCTTCAAACTATCCATCGCCTGAACTCGCAGCCCCCAACCAACCAAACCCGCAACCAAACTTCGAACAAATTTACAACCGCAAATACTCATTCAATCTTCGAACAAACCTTCACCAGAATTGAATATGAAGGTTATACTTATTTAGGGTTTACGTAGAAATATCAAGCAATATATGACATTCGAATAAAGTAGTTGAGAACGACGAAGAGGGCTAACGCGATTGACACTTCAGATGGAGGAATCGTGAATTATACTGAAGTGAAAATGGGGGAAACTTTTTGAAGTATCAAAGAAAGGTTGGACATTGAGGAAAATGTGACCAGGGAAAGGGGGAAAAAGATTGAAGCCGCCAAAAAATTTTGCAGGGCGGGTTGGGTCATAATATTCGGCTGCGTCTAGCAGGCCTGGATGAAATATTACTGATGCATTTAACAGTAAACGCAACGAACAGGAGTAACCAAAGCCTATTTTTCTTGTAGTGCATCACTAAAACTAAAATTAAAGATTTATTCTTTTCTCAACTGGGTTTAAGAACGATGTTATCTAAGACATCGTTCACGACAAACCCAAAATCTAATTTGATATTAAATACAAGGCTCTGAATAGAAATTATATCGGCTCATATTCAATATCAAATTCTGAAACCGACAAACATCGTATTGGAAATAATGATATAAATATATCTTCCAAATTTCCATAACAATATCCGTATAATCACGAAATCCAACATCGAAATATTCCGAAGATGATTTCCATTTAAATCCACTCTAATTCATATATTGGAAATTCTGGTTATATTAAAACCCATTCTCAATCCAATTTATTTATTTAAAAATGATTGGAATATAATTCTAGTTAATAACTAGTTCATTGTAATAAAAATATATTTTTATCTTTTCAAATATGAAATTTTTCATTCCAATTCTTTCCAAATCATTTGTTATGATTTTACACAAATTATCAGTATTTTTAATAATTTTATTAAGGCACTATCAGTCGATTTCCATAAACGGTCATCGAACTGCACTTACATCGACCTTTTCCAAATTTGATTTGGACATAATTCCAAATCCAACCGTTATATTTCAAATCTCTTATATTTGTTAGAAATCTCTTTTCGATACGAACCCAAAGTTCTGGTTTTAGGAGAATTCGAAGGTCGGATCTCCCATAATATCAATTCGAAGTCAATGGTCGAAATTCGCGAATGGCCGCGGCGCATTCTATTCAGGCCATTATATATATATATATATATATATATATATATATATTTCGCCGATTTCCCGTTTAAAACGTATTTTATAAATCGTATTAAATTCATTTTAAAGATGATTCCAACTTCATTTTCAATTTTAAAACAAAATTGAATATTCTATATCATTATAATATTAAAATGATAATATTTCCAAAATATCAGATTTTGAAATCATTTCCTTTTCGATATTCATTATAAAAAAGAATAAAATTGATATAAATATCGTTCGCGTCAAAATGGCGCATAATTACTCAACACACGGCTTCATATATTTAAATATTTTCGTGTCCATCCAAAATCGGACATCAAATCCACATTTTGATTCTTTACTGAATATTATTATAAATATTCATTATTTTAAAATGTTCCTTATTCCTGAATTGGAATCAGACCCAATCAATTACCATATAATTTTATTTATATGGATTTCATACAACACATGCATCAATAGTGATAAACAATCAACCATCAGCCAGAGTGCACTACACGACTGCATAAACATTAAATATAAATAATTAACGCTTACAACAGTCTGTTAACCAATCGATTGACATACAACTAAACAATTAAGATTAGTGTACGTCAAATATCATCCCAATACCCGTATGGGGTTTCAATCAACACACACATATTTTATTTGTGCAGTTGGGCAATGTGTAAAATATATCGTCCCAATCAATATCAGTCAAATGTGTGTACATAAACAAATCATCCGATTTGAAAATAAATATTTATTTTTCATTCATATACACGTTAAAAATTATATTTTTAACGATGAAATCTTTTATTCGACACATGAATATTTTATACGGTTCATTTATATTATAAAAAAGATATCGTTTTATCGTTATTTTAGAAAATTTTGCCAACATAACGGCGTGATACTAGAGCCATAATAAGGTCTAGCCTTATCCCTCGCCTAATATTGGCTCGTGCCATACACATACCCATTCCAATCAATTCAATTCACAGCCCAAACCAAATTCAACCAATTAAATCAATCAAAACAAACAACCAAACATCCATGGTTTCAATCAAAGGTGTCGGGTGATACTAAGCACCGTCTGCATCCTAGTATATATATATATATATATATATATATATATATATATATATAACTGTAAACAAAGTTAGTGTGAAGTTCTCACTTTTGGTTTCCACTCCGTCGTGCTTTGATTGTTAATCCTAAATTCTTCAGGAATCCCGCATGTCTATTTTATAAATAACATGCATAAGTTAAAAATGATACTTTTATCTATCGAATGATTATTTCATAGCATGTCCATTTTATAAATAGTATACATACGATAAAAATCATATTTTTATCTTTCTAAAAGTTATATTTTTATCTAACTAAAAGTCATATCTTTATATAACTAAAAATCGTATTTTTATGTCGCAACTACATATATAAAAATCACATTTTTATAACGCTACTATATATAAAAATCATATTTTTACAATGCTATTATATATAAAAATCATATTTTTACAATGCTATTATATATATAAATCATATTTTCATTATCGCTACATGTACATAAAAATCATATTTTATTATTGCTACTGTATATATAAAAATCATATTTTTATAATGTTATGTATACATTAAAAATCATAACTTTATGAATTAAAAATCCTAGCTTTATATGAATAAAAATCATAACTTTCTTATGATAAAAACTATATTTTTAATAGCATAAAAACTATATTTTTATCTACATAAAAATATCCAATCTAAGAATTAGAAAACTCACAATTTCTAGGGTTTTCGATCAGCTCCAATCGAGCGAGCAAGGAGGAGGCGGTGTTGGTGATGGCGCGGGGCTGCAGATGGTCGGGGCGTTTGACTTGGGGTCACGGCGGCGGTCGAATTGACTGGCTGTGGGGGTTTTCCGGTTTGAAGAGGGAGGAGGAGGGAGGAGGTCGAGTGGAGGGGGCGGCTTGCCTGAGAGGAGTGAGGCGTGGCGGTGGGGTGCTCCGGTAGTGGAGCGGCGACGTTGACAGGCCGCGGTGGCGCGAGGAAGGGCGATGGCGGCTGTGGATAGGGAGAGCGATGGGTTTAAATTGAAAAGGGGGCTTGATGTTTTGATTGAAGAAAATCTAGGGTTTATACCTTTTTATATATTTTATTTATTTATTTATTTCCCTAAAAAGTTATTTTTTTATCTTAACTCCAAATCGGACCCAACGACTATCGCCTCTAGCTAAATACCCCCATTCCGACCATAATGTGATATGTTTCATTAGCCAATTAGACTGTTACAGTCAGTATTCATCAAAATTAAAATATAAATCAATATATATTAAATTTGAACGTACATTTCAATTTACCGGGGCCGCATACTAACTCCAAAAATTCTAGAAAAATAAATCTGGCTATGTTTTGACGATACGATCCTAACAAAACTAATTTCATCGAATTTGGAGACCGTTTGAAAAGCGGTCATTTTCCAGTTGATTAAATTCAAACTAAATTGACCAAACACGTTTAAATTCGCCACGCTCACATATCAATTCCAAAAATCATGAAAATTGGAATCTAGCAATAATCCGACATTCCGAATCCAAAAAAAGTGGTTTCGTTAAAAACGGGGGTCATTTGCAAAATGACTATTTTTAAGGTCTATATATTATATTAAATTTCATAGCGACTATTCTGAATTTTCAACTGGACATAACTTTTTATTCTCGTTATGAATTCTGGATTTTTTAAATTCTTTAGAAAGATATAATTAAACAGATTCAAATATTTCTGGTTTTACTGAAATCCGGATTTTTTTAATCTTGTACATTCATTTGAAATTTGAAATCGAATTTTCAAACTACCGCGTCATTTCTGGTTCGTTATATAATTAAAATAAATTTATTCATTCCAACTTTGATTTAAATAAATTTTTAGAAGTTACTATTTAAAATAAACCATTTTAAGTATTCAGAATCCATTAAAATAGCTAAAAAAAAATTAAAAAATTAAATTGGTTCCAATTTTATGGGTTGTTACATATATTTTCGCAAGCTTCTTTCATCAGCCTAAGAGCTCTGGTATGGTTTCCATGCCTTAGAGCAATCATGGCTTTCTCACACTCTGATTTGATGGCGTTGTTCGCAGATTCTGCTTTTGCCTTTTCATTCTTTATATTTTCACTTTCACTGTCTTCATTCTCAATTTTTTCACTCCCAATATCTTCATTTTCATCTCCTTTGTTTTTGTCCTCTTCTTAGACCTCCTCTTGTTCTACATCATTTTCTGTTTCTTTCAACATGTTGTCTTTGTTTTCTTCCTCATCTGCAGCCTCTTATTTTTTATTCTCCATTAGTGCTTCATCAACATGATCTGTAATGATCATTTGTACTGACTCCTCAGCGGTAGCCTCATCTTCTTTATTTGCCATTAGGGCCTCCTCAAAATGTGCAATGCTCACCTGTGCAGATTTGAAATCAGATGTTTCTTCAAGTTTTGCTTCCTTATCGAGGCTATCTTCTTCTGATTTTAGCTGATCACCATCTACTTTTACTTCTGTTTTGATCATCTCTTCATCTACCCCATTTGCGTACACCTCTTTCAACAATTTTCATGAATCTTTTGTTGTTTTTTCTCCAATAATATGGTCGAAAGCTTCTTCATCGACGTTCTCACACATAGCAGCATGTGCACAACGATCTTTTCATCTCAACTTTGTGAATACCTCACTGTCTTTCTTCGTCATATTTTTAACATCTCTTGGTCACTCGTAGCCACTTTCAACGATCTGCCATAACCCTTTGGAGATCAATTCTTATTTCTTTTTGTTACTCCACTTTTCGAAGTTTTCTTTTGTGATAACGAACGATGAGAAGAATAGAAAAAGCATAATTTCAACCTGGCGCTCTAATACCACTTTGTTAGAATGAAGAAGATAAGAAGTAGATGGAGAACAATATTAATATTTTAGCATTTCTTTACTTTCTTGCTTACAACTAAAATGACCATCCTTATATATAGTGGACTAGACACCCTTACAAATACAAATAGACAACATTTCATTAAAAGACACAACACTAAACGAACGGACATGCAACTTAAACAAAAGACACAACAAATTATGAACCGATATTAATTGGGTTTATTTTCCAATAAAAGGATTCTTTGTCCACTTGCTAGGTGCTTCAGTTTGAGAACAGTCTGTGAAGAATGGTGGCTCGTAATCTCCAGAATTAACATCATAATAACAATGGAGCTTCATTAAGATAGCTTTCTCCCCGGGCATCTGGCCTGGAGTTCTCATCAGTTGTATAAGAGTGTGGACCATCTTGCAAGCAGACTCCTCATTGGATCAGGGTGATATCTGTAGAAGCAACCTTAAATGAGGCATTCTTCTTGTTCCCACTACGGTTAACATTCATAGACACCTCTTCGCCAGTCGGGTAGCTAAAAGAAAATGCATATTCCTTAATTGAAGGCCATCTATTTTTTCACATATACAGAAAATTAGAGTCTTCGGATATTCCTGATCAATTCATAGACACCTCTTCGCCTACACACACACACAAACACACACACACAAGCATGCTGACAGGTGCAACGTGTGTATGTAAGAAGGAATTGATATTATAAAGTAATGTTTGTGAAAAAAATTGTGTACGGAATGCTGCATCGTTTGTTAAAAAAAAAGTCTTTACTGAAGCTTGAGGGAGATCTATAGTGTGGGAAAAGCACGTAGCCATCTTGCAGTGAAAAAAGGACAAAAGTGTGGAGAATGGTCACATTTATTGTCTTGTAGAGTGGTTGATGCGCTAACCTATGTGGAAAGAGAAGGGAAGATGCTAACGAACGATTGGCTTGGTTAATTATTGAGATACATTTAAGGTCAGGAAACTATTCCTACAGCCAGTGATATTTAGAAGGTGAGGTGCGTTATATTTGTTTCGTTGCTTCAATTGTAAAGCACTTGGGTAGAATTACATGAATTATATGTAATTTATGCCCTACTCAAGTTGGCAATGCTAGATAGTGGATACAACATGCAGACACGGAAATGGTAAAATAGCAGACCAAAAGATCATATATAAATTAGTGGAAGATTACAATGAATTCAGTCATACCACCCAAGATTGCTGCGAGCTTCTGCTATATATATTTTGAGTCATGTTTCATTCATCAGTGCAACTGGTTCACTGGATCATCGAAAGCACCACGGTTCATAGACTCTCCAGTAGTTGTCCATCTGAAATTCGTAGAGCTCATGGAACCCATAAGCGACACCATAAATACAAAATCTTATTTTAAGGAAGAAGAAAGCAGAGGGCAATCAAGCCTACCACCTTATATTTGATGAAAAATATACAGATGAATTAAGAATTGACAGCAATTGTGAGAAAGAAAAAACTAATTCTAGTTTTGTAAACATCCGAGGATAAAGTACAGCATAAACAAATTATTATGAAACATCCGATTAAAACAAAAAAATTCAAAACTCAGTTTGAATGCAACTTTATTATTAATATAAGACAACATGTCCATGAACAAAAGGACATGAACTTAATGCTTGGTATTATTCATATGAGTTTGTAGCTGGTTTTTATACATTAGCATGACGCTACATTTCCCGAACCCACACTACAAGAAACGGCTCAAATGGCGACGGCAAAAAACCGTCGACGGCCGTCGCTAGCCGTGGCCAACCGTCACAATAAGCCGTCACAAATAATGTGGACGCCAATTATATAGCGTCGGCCATGGAGACGGCTGTGGACACCAAATTAGCGAAGGCTAGCGACGACAAAGTTGCCACGTGGACAAACGGTTATAAGCCGTCACAAACCGTCACCATTAGGCCCTAACAGGCCGTCGCTATTCGTGACAAAACTGGGTGAAAAACCCTCACAAGCCGTCGCCAGCCGTCATCCCATGTGACCAGAAAACCGTCACCAGCTGTCGCTAGCTGTCGCCAACTGTAACTTTTTTTTATATTTCAGCAGCTAACAAGCCATCAAACCACACAAACTCGAAACGCAGTTCAACTGCAACTCATATACACTCAATTTCACATTCCATCCACTCAATTTCACATTCAATCACCTCATCAACACTATAAATCAACACATACCATCAAAACGTCCAAAAAACAAAGATATAAACGATAAACTAGCAAAAAACCACCAACACAACAAACCATGTCAACAATACCATCAAACAAACAAACCATGTTGCCACAAAATACCATAAACAAACCATGTCTCCACAAAATACCGCAAACAAAGCATGTCCATCACCAACAACTAGTTGTATTTACAAAACATGTAAAAAAAAAAAACGAGTAATAACCTACTCATCATCACTCTCACCGTCCTCCTCGTCTCCATCGTCCTCATCGTCCTCCTCCACGGGCTGACTCGGAGGCATCACACCATGCTGCTGAAGATATGCAGCAATCCGCGCATCCAACACGGTCTCCAGCCTGTTCTTCTGAAAATCTTCCAGGGCTGCAACCTGTTGTCGAAGCATGTGGATCTCCTCCTCATCCTGACGCCTCGTATAAGAGGCCCGAGTCCCCACTATCTGTAATTATATTAAAAAAGTTAGAAACCATTGTCAAAAGTTTTTTTATATACTATACATGCTTTATACAATTATTGTAATAGAGTTGTCGATATAAAATGCACACCAATTAATTGAACCAATTTGTAGTAATTACTCATGTCAGTAATAGCACTTGAGTATGTTTAAATGCTTTAATAAAACGCTTTACCTCAATGTTCCCGAAGCCATAGCGTCTATCCCTAGTAGGAGGGTCAATGATTCTGTTCCAGATGCAATTGCACTCCTCCACGTCTGGCTCTTGACCCAATTGCGTCGCTCGAGCATCTAAGGCCGCCCTGTATTTGTCCGGCAATAGCGGACAATTACGGAATATATTAAATACTCAATTCAAAATAACAATGTGAGATACAAATTATTACAAATGCTAACCATCGTCTTGCAGGACTTAGGGTCCGACCAGGTACATGAGGTGTTACCCTCCTCATCTGTCCGCTCGACGACATGAGTCTGTGTAAATATCTCAGCAAATGTAGGCTCCCGCTGGAGAGTCGACATCTGAAATGATAAAATATATATTTTTCAGTACGATTTTAAAAGTTTAGAACTATTTGTATATGTGATTTATCGTTCGTATCAATTCGTGACGATGCTGGGAGAACGACTTAGACCCAGCCCGATGCAAAGCAGGATTTTTGAGCCTATTTTCTCGGTTTCGCTCTGAAAGCTCCTGTATATTTAATTATATGATTAATTGATTGATATAAAATTTTAAAATAAGCTTAATTAATTGTTTTGGATCATTAGGACCAAGAACGACAACAGTGAGAAACATATATGGAGTTTTCATACACATCCACGGCGGTAAATTATAAGGAGTAACGATAATAGGCCAAGATGAATATTTACTACCAAACTGAGAAAATGGTGAAAACCCATCTGTACATAAACCAAGTCTTACATTACGACTCTCTGCGGCAAATGTTGGATACGTCCTATCAAAATGTTTCCATGCTTCTACATCCGATGGATGTGTCAAAGTTCCATCTTCTGGTGTTTGCACACTATGCCATCGCATATGACATGCAGTGACTGAGGATGCATATAACCGTTGTAGTCTAGGGATGATTGGTAAATAATGCATTCTTGTATACGGAACTTCCTTACCTTTCTTTTTTCTACGTTTATACCGTTCCCCGCCGCATTTCTTACAGTTTCTAAGATTAATATCATCTTTTCAATACAACATGCAACCTTTAACACAAGTATCTATTTTTTGGTACGGCAAACCAAAAGCCGACATTAGTGCTTTCACTTTGTAATAACTATCGTACATCAGATTATCGGGTGGCATATGTCTTTTCGCAGCTTGTACAACCGTTGTAAATGCAGCTTCTGTAAGGTTAAATTTTGATTTCATGGTGATGTACTCAGCGGTTACCGATAATTCAGTTCCACTTTCACAACCATTCCACAATGGCCGCTTAGCTGAAGCCAATAAATCATATATTTTTCTGGCTTCCGTGTTCGGTTCTTCTTCAATATTGACGTCATCGTCGTCAACCTGACCGATAGGGAACATTGACCGTGCTGCATTTTCCACCATATCTTCTATTGGATTCGTCATAACTAATTCGACCTCCGACGCTACAGGATTTATTGTAGCGCAACAAGTTCTCCATGACGACCCCATAAATAATAATTTGGCACAAAACCAGATTTCTACAAATGTACTTTAACGATGTCTGGTTTATGAAACCTCATCAGTTTACACTTACTACACGGACAACGAAGCTCCTCGAAATTTCGATTATTAGATACTGCAAATCTAACAAATTCATTTACACCATTATAGAAATCTTCTTTAACTGAGCCTTTCATTCCAATTCTAACGTCATACATCCAACTACGGTCAATGTAATAATTGGACATTTTTCCTGATTCAAAAATATATGTCAGTGATTTCGATAACACATACATATGTTGTTCAAAGAATTTATTCAAAACATGAACATTTTTAGTGGATACATATAATAAAAATGTGATTTTCATTGTTTAAAGAATTTATTCAACACATGAATATTTTTAGTGGTTCATACATACAATAAAAATGTGATTTTTATTGTTCAAAAAATTTATTCAACACATGAATATTTTTAGTGGTTCACACATAGAATAAATATGTGATTTTCATTGTTCAAAGAATTTATTCAACACACGAATATTTTTAGTGGTTCATACATACAATAAAAATGTGATTTTTATTGTTTAAAGAATTTATTCAACAAATGAATATTTTAATTGGTTCATACATACAATAAAAATGTGATTTTTATTGTTTAAAGAATTTATTCAACACATGAATTTTTTTACTAGTTCATACATACAATAAAAATGTGATTTTTATTGTTCAACCAAAATCAACCATAATCAACAATCAACCATTCGTAATATTCACCAAATTTCATATCACAACTCAAATAAGTCGTCCGTGATTTGATTATTATCTATGAAGTAATGATTCATTAACACATACATACGTACAAAATCAACTAACATACAATATTAACCAATAAACAACTAAATTCACATTTTAGGGTTTTCAATCATAACTAAATCAATAATAATTCAACAATCATAATATGATAACACAACATATACACTTAAATAACCATTAATTAATTAAATTAGGTTAGAAATCATAACTAGAATTGAAGAGGAGTGAGGAGTGACGGCTGGAGAGGGGGGAGGCGTCGATCAGCGGTGGTTTGGGTGGCGGCGTCGGTGGTGGGTGAAATTCTTTTTTCGTCGAAAGGCTTGGGTGATTTGGGGGAGATTTGGGGTTTGATCAATCTGGACTGTAGGCTCCCGGTATATTAATTTTTGGGCGACGCCTGGCGAGGGCCGCTTTTTTTAACCATCGCCATGATCCGACACCAAATGGACCCTTTCTTGTAGTGCCAACTCTATTTTCACATATTTTTTAAATCATACTTCTATATAAAGCATAGATAGATTTTTGACTGAAGGTTTAGATAAAAAAAAAAGATTTCATTGTGAATGCCAGAAACTCAATACATTTGGTATCGGCTCATCAGTGTATCATTGAAAGTATTGTCAGAGAAAATTTGAACTGACCATATATAAAACAATACTTGTATGAAAATACTTCTAGCAAATAATGAAAAAACATAGATGTAACAATCTATGGATACAATGGTACATTCGAGTTGAATTATCTTTGACAGCAAACGAAACATAAGCCTTCAACAGGAAATTCTTAATCTAAAAGTAAATTGTAAATATAATTTTGAATGGCAACCAAAATGGAGCATGGTTTGGACGTATTTACATCCATTCGGATATTTTTTGGATATATTCACATTTAGTTGGAGAAATTTTTGACATTTTAGATCTTACTATACAAAATGCCACTCCAAGTAACAACAATAAAGAATGCAACATCCATTTTCAATGAACAATGTCGTTTGAAAACGAATAACAAATGAATGAGTTGTGCTATAACTTTAAGCAATATGGAAGTTTAAGCTGAACATGGTGAAAGAAAAAACTATCATGCTTCAATTAACAGAAAGTCTAACGATGAAGAATAGTTGAAAGTTTCTTCCTCAAACTTAAATATCTACAATCATAGTTCATTGTATTTCGTTATTAAACAAATTTTACCATCTCAAATCTTAGCCTCTTCATATTATAATAAGCTGCCTAGGTCCTAATCTTCCCGACACTATCAACTCCAATCATAGCAGACATTTACTTCCCCTTTCTAAACTTCTAACAAATGAAATTCAAAGATTCTATTTTGAAGCTGCTATCTATGCAACTTTGAAAATTAACACAATATATAGGTTAGATTCCACATATTAGCTCGCTTGCACTACACATGAAAACAAAGAATAATAGGTGCAGTAAACATCTTGGCCCAAATGGAAATTTAAAACATATGATGTCTATTAGTGTTTGTTATTCCATAATGAGCACGCTTTCAATATGCCTGAAATTTGAGGTGAACTGGATATCATTGTATAAATAATTATCCTAAGTTATTTATTCAGATTGATGTCTAAATATGTGTTCCTCGAAACTTGGATTTTACAGTCGATAATTTCCAGTGATTGTTATTTACAAAAAGTTGAATTTTGATTATTTCCAAATTATTTTATGTTCAAACATGCAGATTTGACTTTTCTTCTATTGATTTATCTAATATTAGCATGAGGATTTTAATTTGCACTGCCAGCACCTGCCAGTGAAATATATTCCAGGGCATAGCTTTTAGAAAAAAAGGTTTTCAGGACAAATACCATGAAATTAAAGAATAACCCTCACATAAATTCTAATCTATCTCTTTTAGCCTTTCCTGAATGGAAAAACAGACCTTAACAACAAAATCTACCAAAATCTAGGTAACATGCTGGTTCATTTAACAAAATACTGAATATCGACTTCGCTGACTTTAATCAAAATCTAATAAAGAAGGATATACCAAATCGTTGTAGATGCTGATTGTTGCTTTAACTCTAATTAATTTTCTAGTAGAACCTTAACGGTAGCTTCAACTCTATATAATTTTCTGAACATAAAAGCTGAAGTTTTAACAATGAAGGAAATACAAACTGTAATGGTAAAAATAGTACCTTTGTTTGGTAATAGATCTACAAGTTCGGACTCGATATTGTGGTAACAGTACAATGTACACCTTCACATATGTAAAATCGAAGTGTTAATCCTGTATGATTCCAGGAAACAAACATCTTACGTAAACCCAATATAAGAGGAAATTGAATCCAAAGCAAAATGCGATTGTGAGAATACAACTACAATTAGATTCAGATCCGTACATATATTCTTCGATCGAAACCATAAGATCCATAAACTAAAGTTACAGTGGAAGATCATAGATAGAGGACATTGTACGTACCCAAATAAGAGCATCTCCAACAAAGGGCAATATTCATGTTACGGGGCGTAATACGGGTTGTTTTTGCACCCAACAGTTATCCTCTCGTGTAATATTCAGCGGAATATTACAGCTTCGATTCAGGATCCGGAATGAGTCCGGCGAGCTGATTTTATCAGCTCGCCATGTGGCGAGCCGATTTTATCAGCTCGCGCTGATAAAATCAGCTCGCAACATGGCGAGCTGATAAAATCGGCTCGCCATCTCCCTCCCCAATTCCCCAACGACTATCTCAATCCAATGGCTTCCAACGGCCATTTCCGCCTCGATTTTGATTACCAACGGCCATAAAACGGTGAAAACTTTTCTAATGGCCATATTTTCAGTTATAAAAGCATTCCATCGCATTCTTTCTTCATCACAACATATTCATATCTTCTTTCTACATCTCTCTACTCCACACCAAGTCTTGCTATATAATGTCTTCCCCATTCGGAGAATTTTCGCATCCGATGATAGATGGAACTCAGTTCTCACAAGGCAACACGAGCAATATATTTGAAACTCCATCGAGCAGGCAAGGAAACACTCTGTGGACTGACGAAGAAGACATTTCTCTATGCAACATATATTGTCATTTCACACAAGATTCTGCAACGGGGAACGACCAAACAGGCGCTGCGTTTTGGAAAAAAGTGGAAAAATCCTTCGTTGAGAGGCATCCGGGATGCCAAAGGACGTTATCGGCGATCCAGGGACGTTTTGGGAAAATAAGCCGCCAAACCCAATATTATGAGTCACAAGTGTACAAACTAAAGATAGCGAATCCAAGCGGCATGGGAGGAGAACATAATCTGGTATGTATGTATTTGTACGTACTTTATTTATGGGTGTTAGCATTTTAATTGATACATTTTATTTTGGTAAGTAGAAACGACTAGCGAATAAGGAGTTCAAGAAGTTTTTTCCTAGAGAAAATGGAATGAAAAGGGCACACTATTACCAGTTTATGCATTGTTATGATCTGCTTACTAGTCAACCAAAGTGGAACTCAGAACTTGCCAAGAGTCTCCGCGATGTTCAAAGTGCTAGCAAGGCCAAGAAAAAAAGTTCAAAATCGGGTTATTCTTCTAGTCCTAGCGGCTCAGGTGGCAATATTTCTCAATGTGTAGGGGAAAACCTACTTGATGAGCCGTTGTGCCCACGGGGAATAGTATATGCAAGCCAACTCGAACGAGAGATTATGCGTCTCGAAAATCTTGTTCAAGAGTTGCGACTGAACGCAATGCGACTCCCATGAAATTGAATGTGTACTTTTAATGTTTGCGATGATGTAGTAGGCATGTACTATTATTCGGTGTTGTATCTGTAACGGTCGGTTGTATCTGTAACGGTCGGTTGTATTTGTAACGGTCGGTTGTATCTGTAAGGTTATTGTTATGCGAAAACCCCCTAGTTGAATCATTGTAATCTTTCCTATATAAAAATTTCACGTTCTATATATTTAAAATATAATCTTTTGTATATAATCTTCTAAACTATAATCTTTCGTATATAATCTACTAATAAAAATTAATAAGTAGATAAAAATAAGAACTAAATATTTAATCAAATGAACACACATTCCACACAACCCCCCCCCCCCCACAAACTTCCCGAGCCATAGATGGGCTCGGAAGATCGCGAGCTGATTTTATCAGCTCGCGAGCTCGCGAGCTGATAAAATCAGCTCGCAGGCTGCGAGCCGATAAAATCAGCTCGCGCCTGCTGGGACATATCAAAGATATCTCCCGTAATGTTACGGGCCGTAACGTTACGGCCCGTAACACTGTTGGAGATGCTCTAACACTCACCCAAAGTAGAGACAGTGAAATTTTTGGGCTATAAGCAAATTTTCCAGCTTAAATTTAATATTAGATGTAGGAAATCACCCCATTTCATGTGCAGCACCTAGCAAAATTGTTGTCATCACAGTAGGACTGCCAACTAAATTTCCCCTTCCGAGTGCATCATAGTCGATTATGGTTAATCTAAAATGGTGTTGGGTGACGGGAGATTGGTTAACATGCAGCGCTATGTCCTGGGGGGGTCGGAGAATGACCATAATTCGATGCCAATCCTGGGGAAAAGATCCATGAATGATGCTGAATTGTAACCGTTTTGAGATTGGGCAATGTCATTGGAATTCTGGAGTTTTTTGGAGATCCAAATTAAGCAAGTAGGAAGGACCTATATGTGAGGAGGTGCATGTAACCACAGATGTCGTTGGTGGAAAGATGGGACGTTGCGACAGTAGAAGGTGGGGAGACCAAACGCTGCAAAGGAAGTGGGTAGCGGAAGAAAAAGGAAAGTGGATGGAAATAGAGTTTGGGAGTTGGTATTGGGGTGGAATACAATTTTGACCGTTCGCTCTGAGTATAGTAGGATGAATGAAAGCGGTTCATTTTTGAAATATGTACCGTAGACAATGCCATGGCAAAAAAATCATTTTCCTGCTTTCTTGTTTATGTAACAGATTATATACCATCATTGGTTGTCAGTTGAAACAACTTAGCGATCCTTTATAGCAATGTAATTCACAAATCAAATATTACTGAAAATAACTAATCATTTTGCTTTCTCACATCTATGCTGCTTTACCTTTCTGTAACATCCCATAATTTTGTTAACATTAAAGAGGATAAATTAAATAATAATTAATTTAATATTCAGAATTAAGGAAAATGTAATACGCCATTGCGTCCGTCAGAAATTCTGGGCAAGATTGACATTTGGTTTGTGTAAAACGGACAACATATGAAGAAGTTATTAGAATTTTAAGTTTGTATACACGTAAAAAGATTATATATATAAGCATAGGAGTCAGATCTGAGTCAACACCTTATCCAAAACAGTTCGAATTCGAAAAATGAAAAGAGACGGCAAATTTTCCGCTCTAGGGGTCGACCCACCCAAAGGGGTGTCGACCCACCCACAGGGGTGTCAACACCCCTATGGCTGAGGTGGCAGTCGGTTTCAGAGGGTTTTGCAGATATATATACATGGCTATTTCTCATATTTTTTTCATTGAGAATTCATGGTTGCCAAACTCTGCCGGTGTATGAACTGAACCTGTTATCTTCTACAACTATCAGTTTTGCAAATCATATTCTGAGATTCAAGCATAGATTCAACACTAACTTCATTTCTAATGTTTTAGCAATCCAAATGTTGTGAATTGGTTACTTTTAGATTTAAATGAATAAAAGTAAATTGTGAAAGACTGTGATTTGGATATGTTGTAAACTATGAATCCATGCTATTGTTAAATCTTATACTATGTCATGATAGATCTGCTTCTCTAGATCTAATTCAAATGTGGTTATTCTATTATGTCGCGTTTGTGGATCTTGATTTGTAACTATATTGTGGTTAATGTAAATATGTTAATTTGGACAGTTACAACATTGGTTAGATCCAATTCTTTATGTAAATAAATTCACCTGTCATATTGTAGTCAATTTAGATATGTTGGACATGTGAATTCATATTTAGATCTAAACATGCTATTACGTCATCCTGATTATGTTAGATCTTAGTTATGTAGACATTGATCTTATCCCTACTTGTGTTAAATCTACTTTTACCTATTGGATCTGAACTTGTTGGACATCTAAATTAAATTTAGATCTTGTCATGTTCATCTTATCACCTTTGCTATGTTACAACTAGTTAACTACCACAAGTTCATGGGTTTTTGCTTATATGTCCATCTTATCACTGTGCTAGTTTTTGTTTATGCCAAGTCACGTTAAACAATCACTTTGGTTATATTCCTATTATTTTCCCTATTATCTTTACGACTAGGCTATTGTCTAGCCTAGACATTCCGCCAATTTTGTGAGTGCGCTAGTTAGGAAACAAGGGAAAAAAAGTTAATATTGACATAATTTGAATATAAACATCAATTGACATATAATTCAAATTATTGGGTAAAATGTGCATTAACACCTATAAAGGTATAGGTTTAGTTAATTGGTTAATTAATTAAAAATGGAGTGTCTAGTAATTACAATTAGGAATTGTGATTGCACTTATGACACGAGGTTAGGTTGCATTAGTGGTGGAAGTCTGCCTGGACCCGACCGGCATATCCATCAGCCACTAATGTTGAACCTAATGTAGGAGGTCTAAGTGCGCAAATACGAATCAGGCTAAGACACGAGTTTAGGCCCAACTGTGGAATAAGACTGGCCGGACCCGACCGGCATATCCAGCATCCACATGTTGTAGGCCTAATGTGGGAGGTCTATCCCATTATACACCATAATTGGACAAGATAATGAATAATTTTATCTATAGGGATTGTATACTAAAGTTTGGGTTAAGTAAAATTGGTTGGATAGTGGATGGGTTAAGCAAATCTGGAGGGGGTGGGTAATATTTATATATAGGCCCACAAACTTAACCCAATAAGGTTATGTAATTAAAGACACCTAGTGGTATACATAACCGGAGGAAATAATAAAGTTATGTAATTAAAGAAACCTTTTAGGGTAAGCATAACTGGTATATGGCTATGTAATTAAAGGCACATAGTGGTATACATAGTCAGTGAAAACCTAGTGGGGGATATAAGACAAAGGGGAGAGATTGTATCATATTGTGTGGGATCCATTTCAGTCAGTAACCCGGAGTAGGTATCAAATATAGTACTCCGTACTAGGCGGAGAAGGGGACGCATGCTGATTGATTGTAAGAGATCTAAACACGGAGGACGGTGTAGGTGGCGCAAACCGGCCGGGCCTTGTGCGTGCATGAGCCAAGCAGGGGGGATAAGACGAATGTAACACCAGTAGATATGGTTGTGCACATCTTGGGAAATTAAGGGTTGCCACTTTGGAAAGTGATACCTCCTACTATGGGGCCAACACAGGGTATCTACGGAGTAGGGAGCCGATCGATTAGAGTAGTAGTTAGGGTATATTTGGACGTATGCCCTAAGTCTACCACCTTATAGTGGAAGGGATCATCTCATTCTAGTTATACTAGTAATAGTGCAAAGTAATCATTAGAGAAGCATATATACCTTATCTTGTCTACCTTGTCACACCTGCCATTTATGTAGTAATCTCTCTTATTCACTTTATATGCCTGTCATGCTACTTTTATTTATTTACTGGCTAAAAGTAACTAGACTTGCCAGACTTTATGTCTGAACTTTTTGTTTCTCCTTCTTTCTTCCATTTCCCCCATGTTCTCAAGGAGGAAACACTCAGGCTTAGTCAGGACTCAGATATCATCTCCCTAGAGCTGCTTCCGATGTATGGCTCAAGTTTTATCTCTAATATGGCTTTGTCTATTTTATTTGGGGAATTATGTTTTCTTTTAAGTATTTATGTAATCTGATGTTAAAAGACAGAAGTTATGTTGTTTTAATGGTTTTTGGGACTCATGGTATTTCGGACAACGTTATATGAATTATGTTTGAAATAAAAAATTGAATTTCCACTGCTATCCTAATTATATCAGTCTTGTAATATTATGTGTATGTTTACCTATAATGCTTCACGGGACTTAATGCATTCCCTTTGTGAGTGACATTAACGGACTGGGGTGTCACACTTGGTATTAGAGCTAAAGTTTACCAGATTGAATAAAGTTTTTGGAAATTATTTTCAAAGAGGTTTTAAAAGAAAGCATTTTCAAGAAGAAAAGTCTATTTTGAAAAACATTCCCCAAAAAGCCATATGTAATGTCCTTCGGTCCTTCGTCTAAATCTCTTCCTTTTTTTCTTTTTCAGAATGTGTGGGGAATAAAACATTCCTAATATCCCATAGGGCGTCACGATACAGGGATGGTTCCGTAGGTATCTGGAGGCCACGGCGCCTGCCGAAGGCCAAGGAAATATTCCTCCCCCAGCTGCACCAGTCATTCCTCCTCCTCCTCTTCCTCCAAGGGCAGATAATTTCGCTAAGATCTGCAAGGACTTCTGTGCCATGGGAGGAAATCCATTCCGTGGGAATGAGTCATTTGTAGAAGCATGGAATTGGCTCAAGGAAACCGAGGACTTTTTGTAGTTTTTGAAGTAGAGGATAGGAAGGTTCAGTTAGCCGCCTGGCTACTGAAAGACGAAGCCTCATTTTGGTGGGAAGTTACCCAAGCTGGACGTCTGGTGGAAACTTGGGAAGATTTTAGATAGAGATTCGAGATGAAATTTCTTTCCCAAGCCGAAAGAAGCATGCAGATAGAGAGGTTCTTAGCATTCAAACAAGGAAACTTGACGGTGAAGGAGTATGTGAACAAATTCAACCAGCTAGCAAGGTTCGGGTTAGAGTTGGTGGATACGCCGCACAAAAGGGCTTTGCGGTTTGCTAAAGTGCTCAATGAACCCCTACATGGGTTAGCCATGCCCCCATATTCCAATGGGGGCCACTTTTGAAAATCTTGTCGATATGGCCCTAATGCATGAGAAGGACAAGGGAGAAAAGAAGGAAGCAAAGGCTGAGGAGACATCACAAAACAGGAAGGTGTGGCTCAAGAAGGGGTAGCATCAACAACAACAGTAGAAGAAAAGAGGGAAGAATGATAAAGGCAAGGATAAGAGAAAATGTCACAGTTGTCGGAAGGAAGGTCACTTGATCAAAGACTGTAAGAGAAGGAAGAACACTTGCTTTAATTGCGGAGAGGTCGGACACTTTGCTAGAAAGTGCCCGAAGAAACAGGGATCACAGAGACAAGGTCAAAGGACGGACTTCTGGAGGGCAAGTGCATGCTCTCGCGATCAGTGCTCCTGATAGAGGTAGAAAAATTTCTGTGGAAGGTTTAATTTCTCTTTCAAACCATCCTACTAGAACATTTTTTGATTCTGGCGCTTCACATTCATGTATATCAAGTTCTGTAGTTGAATTTCTACACTTAATTACTAGTATGGTAGTGGATCCCGTAGTTGTTTCGAATCCCATTGGTGGTTCGGCTCATTTATCTATAATTTGTTAGGGTTTGAAAATATCTGTGTTAGGCATCGAGTTTGAATGTGACGCGTATGTGCTCGGGTCTATGGGCTATGGGTTGATTCTAGGAATGGATTGGCTTACCACATATGGTGTCATTCTGGATTATGAGAAGATGGTTGTTAGGCTTTTGACTTGTTATGGGAGGACCCTCGTGATTTATTGTGACACATAAGGTTCGGTTACGCCCAGTTTTCTAGAGTCTCTTGATGCATCTATCATTGACTTGCAATCTGTTCCAGTAGTCCGAGATTATTCCGATGTTTTTGATGAGGTTCGGGGTTTACCTCTGAGGCGCGAGATCGACTTTCGTACATATTTGGTGGACAATGCAAAACCAGTTGCAATGCCAGTGCGCCACATGGCTCCGTGGGAAAGGAGGGAGCTGAGTAAGCAAGTAGGGGAGTTGCTTGAGAAAGGGTTTATCAGACGAAGCATATTTGAATGGGGTGCTCCAGTTGTATTCGCGACTAAGTTGGATGGTTCGCTTCGTCTGTGTGTTGACTATCGTCTGTATGTTGACTACAGAGAGCTGAATAAATTCACTAAGAAGAATAGGCACCCACTTCCGAGGATTGATGATTTATTTGATCAGCTTGTTGATGCCTCGGTATTTTCACAGTTAGACTTGGCCACGGGGTTCCGTCAGTTGAGGGTGGCTGAGGACAACATAGATAAGACTGCTTTGAGAACTCCAGACGTTTCTTTGAATGGCTAGTGATGCCTTTTGGGCTGACGAATGCATCCGCCTATTTTGTCAATCTAATGAGTAGGGTGTTTCGGGAGTTCCTAAATAAATTTGATGTAGTCTTTGTTGACGATATTTTGATCTTCTCCAAAAGCGAAGAAGAGAATGCCGAACATTTGAGAGAAGTTTTGAAAACTCTCTGTGACCATCAGCTTAAGGCAAAGTTCTCCAAATGCCATTTTTGGAGAAAAGAGGTGAGATTCTTAGGGCATGTGGTCTTCAAAGAAGGGATAGCTGTAGATCTCACCAAGGTGGTTGCGGTGCAAGATTGGCAGATTCCTAAAAATGCAACTGAGGCGAGAAACTTTCTTGGGTTGGCAGGTTACTATAGGAAGTTCATTAAGGACTTCGCAAAGATATCAGCCCCACTCACCAGCCTAACGAAGAAGAACTTGGCATTTTCATGGGATACAGACTGTGAAGTTGCTTTCCAACGACTGAAGAGGGCTTTGACAACAGCCCCAGTCTTGACCTTGCCTGACGGGAGTAAGGTGTTTACCGTTTAAACTGATGCATATGCTACATGGCTTAGTGCAGTTCTGATACAAGAAGGGAAAGTAGTATGTTATTGGGGTAGACGTTGAGAGTTCATGAAAAGAACTACCCCATCCATGATCTAGAGCTAGCTGTCATAGTATTCGCGTTAAAGACATGGCGTCATTATTTACTTGAAGAAAATTTCGAGTTATACACGATCATAAATCTCTCAAGTATATGTTCTCGTAGAAAGACCTCAATTTAAGGCAACAACGGTGGATGTAATTTCTAGCTTCTTATGATTTTGAGATCGCTTATACCCCTGACAAAGGTAATGTGGTGGCAGACGCACTAAGTAGGCAGAGGATAACCCTGAGTCCTTTGTTTGTGGAAAGAAAGAACTTGGAACTCATATCAGCTTTTGATTTTAGACCCTCCATTGAGATTTTTCCTAAATTGTTTGCATTCCTAGAAATATGACTAACTCTTATGGACCAGATTGGAGCTTCGTAACAAGGTGACTCACAGATTTTAGACATCATGGGAAATCTCAAAAGAGAGGAGACTTCTAGTCACCTCAGTAAATATGCCACAAATGAAAAGGGGAGGTTGCGACGAGATGAAAGGCTTTATGTTCCTCAAACTGGAAGCTTAATAAAGGCAGTCCTAGAAGAAGCCCACCGTTGTAAGATGACCATTCATCCAGATGGTGATAAGATGTATAGAGACACGAAGAGGGTTTTCTTTTGTGTTGGGATGAAGAAAGATATGGCTGAATTATTCTCTCAATGTCAAGTTTGCCAGCAAGTTAAAGCTGAGCAAAAGAAGCCCATTGGTTAACTTCATCCTTTGGAGGTTCCTCAGTGGAAATGGGAGAGCGTCTCTATGGACTTCATAGATGGTTTGCCAAGATCAAAGGAAGGCAACACTTGTATCTAGGTTGTGGTAGATAGACTCACTAAGAGCACTCACTTTATTCCAGTTAAGAGTAAGAGGACGACATCATGGTTGGCAGCAATTTATGTTCGTGAGATAGTTTGTCTTCATGGAGTACCTTCCAACATCATAAGCGATCGTGACCCCATCTTTATCAGCGAATTTTGGAGGAGCTTGAAAGAAGCATTAGGTACACAGTTGTGTTTGAGCACCGCTTATCATCCTCAGACCGATGGACAGACGGAGAGGGTGAACAGGATTCTTAAAGATTTTTTAAGGCTGTGTATTCTAGACTTCGGGGGGACTTGGGAAGAGCATCTTCCTTTAGTAGAGTTTGCCTACAATAACAGTTATCAAGCTAGCGTCGACATGGCACCCTTCGAAGCATTGTATGGACGACCCTGTAGATCACTAACTTGTTGGTGGGAATCTACAGAAAGATTATTACTTGGACCAGATATGGTTAGAGAAACGTCCAAAAAGATTGACCTCATTCGATGGTGGATAAAGACAACTCAAGATAGGCAGAAGTTCTATGCAGACAAGAGAAGGACTGACATCAAATTTGAAGTGGGAGACTTAGTTTTTATCAAAGTATCACCTCTGAGGATGTGGTTCGCTTCCGATCAGTAGGGAAGTTAGCACCTAGGCTTGTGGGACCATCTCCCATAACCGAGAGGATTGGCCAAATGTCCTACAGAATAAAACTCCTAGAAAATCTATCAGGTGTTCATGATGTTTTCCACGTTTCCCATCTGCGGAAGTGCCTGCATGACACCGCAGTAATTGTTGAGCCGAGTGTGTTGGAAGAAGTAGAAGTGGAACGGGTGGCGACAGTCAGGCGAGTCCTTACCCGTATTCTTGGATCAGAGTGAAGAAGCTACAAAATAAAGAGATCAAGTTGCTAAAGGTTCAATGGGGAGATAACCCAAAGGATGCGACTTAGGAGACCAACGAAAAGATTCGTGCTTCGTACCCTTTCCTTTTCGAGGGTGTATTCTTTAACAATCTACGTATGAAGAAGTTACGAGAGTTTTAAGTTTGTGTGTGTATATATATATATGCATACGAGTCAGATCTGAGTCAGCACCTTATCCAGAACAGTTCGAATTCGAAAAATGAAAAGAGGCGGCAAATTTCTCGCTCTAGAGGGTCGACCCCCCTAGAGGGGTGTCGATCTAGGGGTCGACCCACCCAAAGGGGTGTCGACCCATGGGTCGACCCACCCACAGGGATGTCGGCACCCCTATGGATGAGGTGGCAGTCATTTTCAGAGAGTTTTACAACTATATATACGTGGCTATTTCTCATATTTTCTTTATTGAGAATTCATGGTGGCCAAACTCTGCCGGTGTCTGAACTGAACCCGTTATCTTCTACAACTATCAGTTTTGCAAATCAAATTCTGAGATTCAAGCATAGATTCAACACCAACTTCTTTTCTATCTTCTTGGAAATCCAAACTCTGTGAGTTGGTTACTGTTGGCTAGCTTTTTGACCAAGCCACCAAGGTTCACATACGAAGAAATATAAAGCTTCACACCTTTAGCCCCTGAAGACCCGATTGCGATTGTCGTACCTTAATCGGATCGTGGTTCACTCCCACGATCGCGGAACGCCTACGCGATCCGATCCGAATTCAGAAACCCAAAGGCGGTGACCACGACTCGGTCTACCACGAGCCGAAAAGATTGGATCTCACGACACCTGTCCCCAACTGTTATATTGACTATTTCTCCATCAAGCTACGAACCCGTCCGAGATCACCGGGATTTGTGACACGTATGACCACGATCCGTCTGCAAATACCACCTATAAATAGCCCCAGACTTGGCATTTTTGGGGATCTTTTGGCAATTTAGAGCTCTGATTCCACCATTATCATATCTCCATTATTTCTATTCAGAGTTATCTTGAATTTACTGAGTGAATCAATATTGTAAAAGTGATTTTGAGAGATAAATCACTGGTTGTATTCGAATGTTAAGCATAATCATTGATATAAAGTGGACGTAGGCTCTTTAACTCCGAACCACTATAAACCCTGTGTCTTTTCTGCTTTTTCTTGCATTCATTCTGATATTAATCTCCCTAAATTATAACAATTCGGGTGTTAGACCCAATTTTGGATCTAACATTTTGGTGCTTTCACAGAGAACGAATTCTCAGCATTTTGGATTGTAGTTCTATTGTTTGGATAGTCAAGTCCGAAGAAAACAGTCCAAAAATCAACTGTTTCGATTTTTGAAGATTTCAGTAAAGCTCAGATATCATGGCTGGAAAGAAGTCTTAGAAAGTACGAACTTCGCAGGCGAATGAAGCTGCGAACGAAGCAATTGAAGAAAGCGTGCACGAACAGGTCGAAGAAGAGCTCCCGGATCGTGGTAACGTAGGGGCGGTTCGATCCAGTGATGGAGCAACGAACCAGACAGGTTAAGGAGTTACTACCTGATCGCAGGACCACGCCGCGATCTCTCTTGCACCTATCACCACGACCCGACGTCAAGGGGGTACCACGAGCCACCAACCTAGGAGGATCACAATCCGAACTGACAATCAGACTACTACCCGACCTGGGAAGGAAATTATGGCTCATTCCGCTCGTGCTGGTACTTCTGCTCAACCCGGTTCAAGTTCCTTGTGTATAAGAGAATATGAAGATGACTAGCTCGACCCTTCTGCTCCAGTTACCGAAGGATATCTGACTCGAATACTTGAAGCATTGGACAGGAAAACTGATGAATTGGCTGCTCAGAGGCAGGAGATCTCATTGCTGCGTCTGAATATTACTGCCCTAGGGAGACGAATTAACGATATTCAAAGGCAGGTTTCGCCACCTCCAGCTTACCCTTTATCCCCAGAACATACATTCTCATCTGAAGAACCTCGGAGAAACCAGCGATGGCCTCCATTGGAAAGGCCTGAGAATATAGAAGTGCTTAATCAGGAAACCAATAACCGTAATTTAAATAGGCCCATCCTGCCGCCTAGGAACAGAGGCATTATTGATCCTGCTCAGAATTGACCTGTTCCTCCTGCTCGTCGTGCGACTGATCGCAGCAATATGGGGCAAGGGAGTTCTGTCTAGGACCTAGACCTTGCAGCAACACGTCAAAGAAATGCTGGAGGGGCTCGCTGGGCAAGAAGTGTTGATCCCAAATCCACTCTGACCCATGCGGATGTCGAAGTCATGATCAGGCAAATGATGGTGGAAAATCGCGGACAAGGAACCGAAGATTGGGGCATAGGTCGTAGTCATTCTCCTTTTACAGATGATATTTTAGAGGTCTGATTCCCGAGGAAATTTAACATGCCATCCGTTAACCGTTATGCCGGAAAGGCTAATCCAGTTCAGCACCTGATGAGATATTCATGGTACATGAATGCATCTGTCGCTTCCAATGCTGTGAAGTGTAAGGCGTTCCCGATATTCCTGGAGAACACGGCGCTAATGTGGTTTACTCAGTTGCCAGCGTGATCGATCTCCAGTTTCAGGAAATTAAGTGAACAGTTTGTAAATCAGTTCCAATTACATACCCAGATATCTAAGAATGTCATTGAGTTGTCCCTCATTAAACAACATCTGGACGAATTCTTGAGGTCCTATTTAGATCGCTTCAATTTAGCGGTCACAGAGGTTAGAGATCTACATGAACAAACTGTTTTGATGGCTCTGACTGACGGAGTGGATAAGGATACTGAGTTTGGAAGATACCTGGCCGGTAAACCACCGTTAACCAGAGAGATATTCTACGAAAAGACCAACATCCGCATGCGTCGGGAGGAAATTTACGCCAACCGAAAGAGGAAGGCAGCTGATAAGGAGGATATCCCAACTAATGTGGCCATTAAGCAAACGGGAGACAGCTCGGGAAAAGTTGAAGTTAATGTCGGGAACAAGAATCGAGGCAGTGGTCGCCAATCGGGGAATAGTAATAACAATAATCGGAAAAGAAATCGAGGAAATGACTCTCAGAGAAGATCCCGGCCCAGACCGTTTGAGAGATTCACACCGTTAAATGATACGTTGGAAAACATCTTCCTAGATACATGTAATGTCCTCCAATACAAAAGGCCTCCTCCGAGAGATTCTACAGAAAAAGAGCGTGAAACTGGGGAATTCAGTCTTTTTCATCAGGCCCATGGTTATTCCACAAACGAATGTCGTCATTTGAGAGATGTGGTTGAAAAACTGCTCCGAGAAGGGAAGCTTGATGAATATAAGGTGACTCCTAGGGACAGGGGGCAAGCCGTACAAGTCCCGAACCAAAGCCAACCTGCTGCCAAACCAACGACTCGGCAAAAAGGAAAAAAATATCGTTATCAATACCATAGTTGGTGGGCTTCACCTAGCAGGGCACAGTTTTAGAGCTATGGATCAATACGTGAATCCAGCTAAACAACATTTCGAAGTGGGGGAATGTAGCAACCCCGAGGATAACGCTCCGGTTAAGCAACAAAAGACGATGTCTGATGATTTCATATTTCGCGAGCGAGAGAGTATTCGGGTTCACTCCCCAACTGAAGACCCATTAGTGATCACCATCAACATCGGTCCAGCTATAGTTCATAAAGTCTTAGTAGATAACGGGAGTTCGGTCAACATTCTGTTCAAGAAAACATTCGACCAAATGAACTCGAGCCGAAGGATCTGAAACCATGCGACGGTTGGATACATGGATTTAATGGGGCCTCGACTGCTCCAATGGGATACGTGGAATTGTCAGTAACCCTTGGGGAAGGAGAATGCCAGAGAAAGAATTCTCCCCTTTGTAGTCCTGGACATTGAGTCGCCGTACAATGCCTTCTTGGGCTGGCCAGGCCTAGCCAAATTCAGGGCCTGCGTTGCACCCTTGTGCCTGTTGTTGAAGTTCCCTATGGATGTCGGCATAGGCATAGTCAGAGGAGATCAAGTTGTTGCATGAGCATGCTACATTGTAGAGTTACAAATGCTTCGCAAAGGGAAAGATGTAGAAACAAAAGGTGGTTCTTCCCCTCCGAGGGAGGAATTGTCGTAGCGACTAAAGAAAATAACTCCGGCAGGGTCGCCCAGAGAGTTGCTCGAGGACATAGATCCCAGAGAGGGTGAAGAACCTGGCGGCAGAATGGCGACTCCCAATGAAGCGACTGTGGATGCACCAATCGATGATAGTAACCCATAGAAGGTCCTGAATAGTGGATCCCAATTGGATCTTATTCGAGCCAAAGAATTAACAAATTTCCTGAAAGCTAACTTGGATGTATTCGCCTGGCCCCATGCAGACATGTGTGGGATATCTCCCTCGATTATGAGTCATTTGTTAAGCATCAACCCGAAACATCCTCCTGTCAAATAGAAAAGGCGGATGCTTGGCTCAGAGAGGTCTTCCGCCTTGAAGAAGAAGTCGAAAAGCTGAGGAGTAATGGATTTATTAAAGATTCAACATACCCTGACTGGATTTCAAGCCCGGTTTTGGTAAAAAAGGCCAATGGAAAGTTGCGTACATGCATCGACTTTTCAAATCTAAACAAAGCCTACCCAAAGGACATCTTTACGTTACCTCGAATTGATCAATTGGTAGATTCAACCGCGGTCTTGAACTTATTTCTTTTATGGATGCATATTCGGGGTACAATCAAATCCCCATGCATGTCCCAGACTAAGAGCATACTAGTTTCATTACAGATTTGGGGTTATACTACTATGTGGAGATGCCTTTCGGTTTGAAGAATGCCGGCGCTACATATCAGCGATTGGTGAATAGAATGTTCTACAACCAAATTAGGAAAACTATGGAGGTATACGTTGATGACATGTTGGTAAAGTCCAGACAATCATCAGATCATACTACCGATTTAGCAGAGATGTTTGGGATTATCCGAAAGTATGGGATGAAACTGAATCCTTTGAAATGTTCATTTGGGGTAGCATCTAGAAAATTCCTAGGATTCATAGTTAGCTTGCATGGAATCGAAATCAATCCAGATCAAATTACAGCAATCCGAAATATCCAAGAACCAAAGCAAATTATGGACGTCCAAAGCCTCGCTGGAAAGGTGGCGGCGCTGAGTAGGTTCATCTACAAAGCTACAGATAAATGCATCCCTTTTTCGAGCTGATAAAGCAAGGCAAACACAACTTTAAATGGACTCCTGGTTGTATAGAAGCATTCTAGAGTCTGTTAAACCATTTGGAAAGACCCCACAAACTGTCTAAGCCTGTGGATCATGAGGATTTATTTGTGTAACTGGCAGTGTCATCTCACGCAATCAGTTCGGCTTTGGTAAGGGAAGAGAATAAGGTACAAAGACCAGTGTGCTATGTGAGTAAAAAATTGGCAGCCGCAGAATGGAATTACCCAAAAATAGAAAAACTGGCATATAGCTTACTTATTGCATCTAGAAAACTTCGCCACTACTTCCAGGCTCATCCCATTACTGTGTACACCGATCACCCACTGAGGCAAGTTCTGCAAAGACCAGAAGCATCAGGAAGACTGCTCAAATGTAGTATCGAGTTGAGTCAATTCGACCTGAATTTCCAACTCCGAAGGCCGATAAGAGGGCAGGCACTTGAAGATTTTATAGCAGAGTTTACAATCCCATAAGATGATGTAGTAACCGAAGAGGATGATCCGCCAAAGCTACTCCTCGACCCTAATGCCTGGAAACTATACACTGATGGAGCTAAAAATGACAGACGATCTGGCGTCAGAGTGGTTCTCAAAACTTCAGAGAAACGGTTAATATATTACGCTCTTAGACTGGAGTTCCACGCCACTAATAACGACTCCGAGTAGGAAGCTCTAATTGCCGGGCTAGAACTCGCAAAGGAATTGGATATCACAAAGCTAGACATCTTTTGCGATTCCAAGATAGTCGTAAACCAGGTCACTGGAAAGTTTCAGGCCAAGAGTTCAAGGCTAATATCATACTTGGAAAAAGTGAAGAAGTTGGTGGATAGTTTTGATCACCACAACATATCTCATATTCCCCGAACAGAGAATCAAAAGGCACACAAATTAGCGAAAATGGCTAGTTCAGACAATCCTCAGGATACGGAGCTGGTCCCAATTGAAGTATTATAGTCTCCTAGCATAGATCAGATGGAAGTTGATCAGGTACTAGAGATTGAACCTGAGAGGGAGTCATGGATGAATCCTCTAAAGAAGTTTTTGATAAACGGAACGCTTCCAACGAAGAAAAGTGAGAGGCATGCAGTTATACGAAAAGCTTCTCGATATGTGTTGCAAGGCAATGTCCTATACAGACAAGGTTTCTCGATGCCTCTCCTACGGTGTATCGCCCATGATGACATCAAGCGTGTGCTGAAAGAGATCCACGAAGGCGAATGTGGCGATCACACTAGAGGGCAAACGCTGACGAAGAAGATATTGCGATAAGGCTATTTCTGACCTACCATAAACAAGGATGTAGCCCAGTATGCACGACGTTATGACGCTTGTCAGAAATTCTCCAAGATTCCTAGGGCGCCACTTAGCCAGTTAAAGACAATGACAAGCCCGTGGCCTTTTGCTATGTGGGGGATTGACATTGTTGGGAGCCTTCCCATAGCAAAGGGCGGAGCAAAGTTCACAATTGTGGCCGTGGATTATTTCAGTAAATGGGTAGAAGTCGAGCCTTTGACCACGATCACAACCAAGCGAGTGATCACTTTTGTTGTTAAAAACATTATTTATCGGTTTAGGATTCCAAAAGTCATCGTAACCGATAATGGGACCCAATTCGACAGTACCGAGTTTCGAGATTTCTGTCAGAAGTATCGTATTGAGAAAAGATACACCTATGTGGCACATCCGCAATCGAACGGATAAGTCGAAGTTGCGAACAAGGTGATCAAATCCATTCTAAAGAAAAGATTGAAGACGGCCAAAGCCATGTGGGTTGATGAATTACCCTTGGCACTATGGGCCTATAGGACAACGTACATGTTGGCGACTGGTCACACCCCGTTTTCCCTTGCTTTTGGAGCTGAAGCGGCCATTCCGGTCGAGTTGGAAGTACCATCTCATCGAACCACTTATTATGATCCGATGACCAACAATGAGCTGCTTCTTGAGTCTTTAGACATGGTTGAAGAAAAGAGGGATGAAGCCGATTTACGTGCTTTGAGGCACAAGCAACAAGTTGCTCGGTATTACAACAAGAATGTCCGAGCTCGAACCTTCGAACCCGGAGACTAGGTTCTGAAGCGTGTCTTTCCACCCCTAGTACATATAGGACCGAAATGGGAAGGACCGTACTCCGTTTTACGAAGGCTTGATAATGGAACCTTCAACCTAGCAAACATGGATGTAGATGAAATCCCCAGAGTGTGGAATGCCCAGCATTTGCGGCCTTATCTGACAAAAAATTGTCAGTTTTACTCTTTTGTTTTTAGGACCATGCAAGAAGGCTCGACTTGCCTAGAACAGTCTGGTTACTTGAACAGAAGATTATAAAGTGGACGTAGGTCATGATTCGACCGAACTACTATAAAAATATCACATATCATTTACCTTTTCTGCACTGTTTCCTGTCTGCTCTTTTATTTTAATTAAAATAGATCATTACCATTTTGAAATTTATTTTAAACTAGGCAGCAATCACATTATACCTAATTCAAAACGCCATCGGAATACTAACGGTAACTAAAGCTCCCAAAAGGAGCAGAGAGGTAAATCCCACTATTGTTTGCACTCTGACTCTCGAGATTAGGGAGAGAGTATAAAGGACGTAAAAATAACGTCCCCAAGGCATTCAGGTGCACCGCGATAAAACCGCCTTGGTAACACTCTAACCCACTGAAGGGTCGAGAGAGTATAAAGGCGCTAGAGGCTTAGCGCCCCCGGAACTTCTGCCCTGCTAAAGGATCGGTGAGCAGACCAAGAATCGAGCTCAAACTCTAACCCGCTGAAGGATCGGGAGAGTATAAATGTGCTAGAGACTTAGCGCCACTCGAACTCTAACCCGCTGAAGGATCTGGAGAGTATAAAGGAGCTAGAGACTTAGCGTCGCCCGAACTCTAACCCGCTGAAGAATCGGAAGAATATAAAGGCACAGTGACATATGCCACTCAAGGGCACCCATCCCACCACACGAGTAGGGACAAGAATGAAAATGTGGCCTGAACCCCTCATTCCGGGAATGGGGGGCAGCACATACATGACTCTAATCAATCCTGAATGAGCCCTGGCCAGGCACTATATTAATGATTGATTGAGGGCATGTGCATACGACATTTCGCATTCGTGAATACTACGCGTTTACTTAGTACACGAGCTTTTCAATGATTATCATTCATGAATTCAGTATTTAGTTACGATTGTTTCAATTAAGATTATTTTTAAATTTTGTGATTCATGATAATAAACTCTGCAAACATGATAAACTTGCAGGTACACAATGGTGTAAAAGAAATAGATTTTCATTTAGTAAAATCAGGTTTGCAAGAATAAGAAGCTAAACAAAAGTGAGGGCCACTCTCACGACTACATTTTTTGTCTAGTGGAAAGTCCAAAAGCAAAAAAATATGAACCAATAAGTGCATTCTATTTACGCTTGGGAGATGACTTTGACTTCTTTTCCTTCTTCTGTTTCTCCAACTCCTCTTTTCCAGCATCGGAGCGGTCACTCTTCTTCCTGTTTCTCTTATCAACAACAGACTTCGAGGGAGAGCTAGAAGGTTGGGAGCCAAGCTGAGTAGTTATTGATTTGGAAGAGAATCTTATAACCAACCCAGTTTTGGGTCGATTTCAGAGATAGGGGCACGTATACAGAGTCATGTTCCCCTTTCCTAAGAACCAACTGCTTTTCTTTCCTAGCCTGCATGTCAGTCAAGGTTTCACTATCATCATCCTTGGCCTCATCTGTGATGACAAATTCCTCTTCCTCGTCTCCGTGACCACCATTTGCGTCTTGCAAAGCCGCAATAACCTCAACCGAATTCCACGGATGCTACAGTGACTTTCTCACTTGCTGTACCCTCGGTTTGTTTTGGAATCTCAGAAACTTCAACATCAATACATAAGGGGACATCAACTTTCTTCGCCACTACCTTCTCCTCCGCATTTTTCTCGACCGGTTCGATACCTACAACATGAGAAGCAATTGTTAGTGAATCGGGAGAAGATGTGGCCATATTAGTTGTTCGTCCCGTGAGACGACGACAAGCTACGACTGCTTTGATAACTGTGGAGAGAATATGGAGATACCTTCAGCCGATTCATCGCCCAGATTTGTAATGGTGGATCCGACAACTGGAGGGGTTGGAGCCAAGGGAATCAACAGATCATCAGGGTTATATTCCTCAACTTCAGAGGTTTTGGGCTCCACCATCGAGCTCGAGCCTTCATCAATCTTATCCTTGCCCTTGAGCTTAACCTTCTCCCTCTCGATCTCCTCATGGATTAGGCGTCTGCCTATCTCCAAAACCTCAGGTTCTTCGCCTCTGAGGACGGTCTGTCTCAGCTGGTTTTCATCAATCTCATCGACCATCAATCGCCGCTTCTCGCCTTCAACAATTGCATCCCATACATTGGCCAGAGTAACATGATAGTTCAGAATCCAAAAGATGTCTCGAGTCTTGATGACTTGACCAAAGAAGTCAATCAATAGTTCCTCAAAACCATCGATCACTTTCTCTTTCTTAGCGAGCTTATCAGCAACAACAGTGGCCGATTCAAGAGCATTATTGCCATTACTTTCAGCAAGAGCTGCACGCTCCTCAGCTTGGACAAGTTGATCATTTGAAATTTCTTTTTCTTTTTTTGGCAAGAGCGAGGTCGTCTTTTAGGCTCGCCCTCTCTTTCTCCCAGGCAGCTTTCTCAGCAGCAAAGTGTTCCTGTGCTGTTTTCAGTTCATCGTTAATTGCCCTAAGATCTTCCACTTCCTTCCTCAGAGCCACCCTTTGCTGGCTGTTTGAATCAAGCTCACTGCGAAACGCTCCCTTGCACTTTCTAGCTTAGACTTGTAATTCTCTGCGTCTCGCCGAGCTAAAGCCAGTTGGGCCTGTGCGTCCTCTAGTTCTTTTTCCTTTTTGGTCCTAGCCCTGGCATCATTATCAATCTTCACTCTGGCTATAGCTGCTTCTGTCTCCAAGTGGCAGATGGAAGTAGAAAGTGTGGCAGCATGCTTCTTCATTACCCCGTATTGTTTAGCTACATGGCATACGTACCCTATCACCTCTGTGTCCCAATCCTCGGGGACCGGTTCAAGATTCGGGATGAACATCATCCTCTCAAAGAAAATATCAGGGAATTGCTTTCGCAAGCGCTCCAGCCAGGCCTGAGTTTCAGAATTGGGAACAAAATTCTTTGCAGCGTTGGTATCCAAGTCGTGCTCACTAGAGAAAACATGAGATGTCTTTCTCTTCTCCATGATCTTGCCCTCATCTCTGTTTTTGCCCTCCAGCTCGTGGTGTTTTTTTAGAAGACTGGACATGAGAAGGCGTACTCTTCGGAGGGGTCAAATCTCTAGGAAGTTTCTTGCCCCCAGCCGACAACGATGGACCACTGTGAGGCTTTTCAGAACTTTACTTTGATGGAGATCGAGATCGTGTAGAATAAGATTGATGAGAATCCCGGGGCCGACGACTACCTCTTCCCCGACTATCACCACGAACATGCTCGGGATTTGGAAGGAGGCTTGGTGTGCCCTCACGAAGGGACGATAAGAATAATACCGTTTGTGAGACATTTTCCCTGCAAAAGAAACATGTGCATATTAAAACTATGAGTGACAGTGGTATAAGAGTGTTATGATAAATGGTGCATGTGATTTGTGCATCCTGTGAAATCCCCCTTTAACGGACTAGGGCCCAGAGTTAGGCTCGTTTGGATGACTCCTTTTTCTCCAACTGGGCCATTCATCTACTCAGAGATGGGAAAAATTGGTTTTCCTTCGAAGTCTTTCTGAGTATAGATATCGTATGGTAAAGGAATCTTATTCAATTCCACGAGTATCTGTTCCTCCTTTAACTCATCCTGAGCGATAGACTCAACCGGCGATGAAGTTCTTAAGGGAGACTGCCCCTCAGAGGTCGGGACCTCCTTTGGCTCGTCAGCTTGCACTTTGTCTCCTTTGTATACATTTAAATCCTCATCATCCTGATTAATCATTGGCGAAGGACTCTTGCGAAGGTTAGTTGTCTCTACGGCTTGAGAAGTTCCTTCTCCCTCAATCGGAGGTATATACTTGTAAGGTTTGCTGCCTGCTCCAAGTCCGAATCTTATATCTAAAAGACGGTGTTTGTGAAGGTTCTCGTCGGTGATACATTTCTTAATCCTTAAGAAATTCGAGTTACTCTTGAGAAGGTGGGACATTCGGTCTTCATATATCGATCCTTTTGTTCTCTCAAAGTTGTGATCTGTATGGAACAAAATGATTCATTAGCACTGAGATTATGCATTCGAAGTAAACGCGGGAAAGTTGAAAACATACTTGCTTGTAGCCACTTCCTCGCACATCCAGCTTGATGTTTTATATAAAACCAGTCAGATTTGATATCCCCTATATTACTATAACCATCCGTCACAACTTTTCTATTGGCAACTGATTTGAAGAAAGAAAAATTGGGAGCCCCCTGTGGAACGATGTTTGAAATGGCAATAGAATTTCAGATCTTTAAGGGTAAGTTCGATCTGCAGAATCTCCATATAAGCAATATAAAGGGTATACAGAGCCGCATGGGCATTCAGATGGAGTTGCATGGGGGCAATGTGTCCTGTCTTAAGAGATCGACAACAAGTGGAGGGAAAGGAGGAATAGCTCCTACCCAGCACATGAGTCGACTGACAGTCATGTACCCCTCTGGGCATAATGAGGTCTATCTTCATTTTCTGGAGTTTTCACATCGTCCTAGGGAATTTTGTGTCTTAAACATACCTTCTTATGCTTTATATCGTCTAACTTGGAAAGTAAAGAATCGGTGAGCTTCTCTATTTCCTTAACACCCGGAATTTCGTCAGGAGCTCGATCATCCTCATCTTCAAGGGATGTGCTCTCAGAAGTCGTTGACTCTATAACGGTATCCGTCTCGTAATCAGGATCGAATTTTTCCTCATCTGAATTTGAGGGAAGCACATTAGGGCCATGATGTACAGATGTCTCTAATTCGGTACTTTCATTCGGTGTCTTAGTCACTTATTTATCAGACATAGCTGTGTTGGCGAGTAAAAATTAGAACACAAGTTACCCGTTCCCCATGTGTGTAAGTGCAAGTGTGTGCCTGTGCGTACTGTAACACCTCACATCTGTTAACGTCACTCACAAAGGGAATGCCTTAACTTCAATGGAGCATTATGGGTACTGGAACAGAAATATTACAAGACAGACATATATAAAACAACGGAAAATAAAGTGGAAGTACTTCAAATCATTTATTAAATATAAATGTTTACAAGAAAAGCCCATCAATTTACAATACCAAATTTCATAGTTAAAATATCTGTCTTGCTCAAAAACAAAGAAGCATAAAAACAAACTGCAGTATTCCCTAGTAAAGCAAAGCAAGCCATAGCCAAGAGAAATCTAAGCCATACATGAAAGAGCCTTGGAGCTTGGTAAGATCCGAACTAAGCTGTATTCCCACCCTGTGAACCTGGGGGGGGGGGAACGGAAGAAAAAGAGGCGAAACAAAATGGGTCAGTCATAAAGACTGAGTAAGTCCTAGTGACTTTCAGCATAAAAATAGGTAAAGATAACATGGCATGAATAAACTGAAAGTAAACATAAGCATGATGACAAGGTAGGCAAGATAAACTAAGATAACAAGATAAACTATGCTAACAAGATAAACTAAGGTAACAAGATAAACTTCGGACACGATGAAACAAGTATAACATCCCATAATTCCCATCAAGTATCCCACTGCAAGGTTTCTATCAAGAATAACATCGCAAGGTTTCTAAGCTTTACCATTAAAACGATATCTATTTGCTCTGCACCACCTATCTAGCATCCTCATAGGTGTCTTACATGGAATGATCTGTACTCCTACTAGTATCCCAACTAGTGTCCTGTGTAACAATGATCCGTACCCCCTACTATTGTCCCAACTAGTAGCCCGTGTTATATAATAATTACAACGTGATCCCAATCCCCGCAATTATGGTAGCCTTCAGGTGTACATCAATTTTTGAGGATTCCACCTCGATCACCCCAATGGCCATGTATATATTCGATGCACCCTTACTACCTTATCGATCGACTCCCTACTTGACCTAGTTCCCGTTTGTGTCACGCGGCCCCCTACTTGTAGATACCTGTGCTGGTCCCACCATGGGGTGTATCAAGTCCCATGGTGGCAACCCTGACACAATTAAGATGCACAACTTTATACCTACTGATGCCCAGTGGATAAAATTTCTGCGCCGAAGTGTGTGCACGCCCGCTCTCCGTTAGAACCTGCACTGCTGCACCAACCGCCGCTAATTTGACCTCTTATAATCAGCCCAGTAATCGTGCCCCACCCTGCCTAGCTCAGGGTTCCGTTGATACCTAATGTGGGTTACTACTGAAATGGGTCCCCGTTATTAGGTTTTTATAATGGTTAAGTCTATGGGCCTATATTCTCTGATATTACCCACCAACCCTGATGTGTACTTAACCCCGCTACTGATTCAAGCATGTGTATTTAATGGTTAAGTGTATGTGGGCCTATATTTACTAATATTACCCACCAACCCGATATGTACTTAACCCTTCTACTCGTTATGTTACCATGGTTAAGTATTTACCTTAGTTAACTTAACCTTTCTCACTTATTATGTTTGATTGGTTAAGTATGGTTTATTAACTTAACCCCGTTCGTCTATCTGGTTACATTGGTTAAGAATTTTCTTGTTAACTTAACCCCATGTGTTACTTAACCCTACCACGCATCACATCAGATTGGTTAAGTGCATGTTAACTTAACCCCTCCACTAGTCATATTATAATGGTTAAGTGTTATCAACTTATTCAAGTTAACTTAACCCACCCGCTTGTCCTGTTATGTTGGTTAAGTGTTACTACTTAACCGTAACCACTTGTCTGATTAACCCATTGTATTAGTTAAGTGTTCTCATTAACTTAACCTCACTCTCTAGTCCAGTTTAATCATGTTATAATGGTTAAACATTTACTTAACCTTACCCACTCCCGTAGTCAACATATTAAATTGGTTAAGTGTCCAGATTAACCTAACTCTACCCACCAATTTAGATAACATGTTGAAATTGGTTAAGTGTTCTAGTTAACTTAACCCTACTCACCAATTTAGTTAACATGTTGAAATTGGTTAAGTGTTCTAGTTAACTTAACCCTACCAACCTTAGCTCAGCTCTAGTTGTCTTATTAGGGCACCAACCTCTCACATTAGACATATATTGTTGTGGCTGCCGGTGTGCCGGTCGGGTCCGGGCAGTCTTACGCCACAACTCAGTCTAACCTCGGGTCTTTATTGGGCCTAATGCTTAGCCTCCCATATTGGATAGGTATTGCTGTGATTACTAGACAGCCGGGCGGGTCCGGGCAGGTTTACATCACAACTCAATCCAACCTCGTGCTAAGCATATTCGTATTTTCCAATTTACATTAATTACGTATTATTCAAATTCAAATTACTGCCCAATTTGTTTCCAATCAATCTCATTAAACTTGGTATATAATTAATACCATTTTATGCCATAATTCTAATTTACATTTTAATTATGTAAATTGTTCAAATTCAAATTTACTGCCCAATTTGTTTCCAATCAATCTCATTAAATTAGGTATATAATTAATACCATTTTATGCCATAAATCACTTATGTGATAAATGACCAATTTATGGCAAGTTTTCCTATAATTAATCATTTTAACCCACCATTACCCCGTCTAATATTAGGCTAATTATCTTAGCCTAATTTACGTTCGTATGATATAAAGTTTAGGCTAAAAACTTAGCCTAATTTAATGTACACAAATACACAATCATAAACATGACAAAGGTATAATTTTGGCATTGATGGCATAATTAATGTGAACATAATGGGGTGAACTTGCAAAATGGCATCATGAACATTACAGGGGTGAACTTGCAAAATGACATCATGAACATTACAGGGGTGAACTTGCAAAATAACCATTATGAACTTTATAGTGTCATAAGTGTGAACTCGCAATTATAAGCTAATTCAACATATATGTGTATTTTTAAAATAGGCCATATTAACATACATACATGAGAATTAGCAATATGAACTAATCAATATACATATGTTAATTTGCAACATAGGCAAATCAACATACGTATATGCGAGTTAGCAACATAGGCTGATCAACATACACATGCGTTACTTGGTAACATAGATTAAATTAACATACTCACAAGCCAATCACAAATATATGATAAGTGTGGCATAGGTTTTTCCTATACGTAAACATGTAGATTTGACAATTTGTCGCCTGAATCTACAACATAAACTTGCATAATAAACTTATCAATAATTCCCAATTAAACATGATAATAGAATCAAATCACTGGCATATTATACAACATGACAAACATTGTACTCAATAATTCCCAATCTGACATGATAATAGAATCAAATCACTGGCATAATATTATACAACATAATCAAACATAATAAGAATCGTACTATTTTCATTTGATCGCAAAACATGATTTTAATCTTAATTTACATTCCGCAAATATAGCTAAACTTACATCAATTTCACTTTATTTCACCGCCATACTATAATTAAATATTTAGATCTGAAAATAACTAGAACTTATAATGCGTAGATCGAGACTTAAGAACAGAGATTGTCGTAGAATCGTTGTAGTGACGTTGATCTATTCTCTTGAATTGTTGTAGAAAGCTTTCACCTTTGATTTAAATCCAATTTGAATGCATAAGCTCTTGAAGTTGGAGATGGAGGCCATGATCAAGAGAGATTTGGGCAGCACTTCGTTGTTAGGATGAATTGTAGTGAATTTAGCTAGGTCTTAGGGTGTTTTTATAGAAGTAGGAGCTAATTTAGGCCCTTAGATAAACCCTAGAACAGATCTGAACCCTCAAAATCCATCACAGGCCATCAGAACAGAGCACATGACCAAGCAGGTGCACCCAGGCCATCTTGGCCGGACCACCCAGGTCGACACCCATGTCGACTGGGCAGTCGACATGGGGGGAGGGGGGGTGTCGACTGTGCAGTTGACACCCCTGTCGACTTGACCTGGGAGGGAATTTTCCCGCCCTGCCCCCATGTGTTTGAATTCGAATTTGGCTCTAGTTTTAAACTGTTTTGAATTTGAAATTTTCTGAAAACTTTGATGGGCCATAACTTGGTCATACGAACTCCGATTCTCGAAAACTTGGACTCTATTTCGCGTATTTTTCTGAGATGAACGCAATGGCACAGCCCGTTTCGCTTGATTCAGATTTTAATATTTAATTTTGCCATGATTTCTTGTTTTAACATGTTATAAAATTCGGGTTGTTACATTCTCCCCACCTTAAAAGATTTCGTCCCCGAAATCTCTAAGTTAGGGAGGATGTGTCCTACCATCCAATCATCCATCTACTCAAAACATCATCCACAGGAAACCATTGTCCTTAAAAGATTTCTAATGCTGTGTGAACATATGCAAGAGGTGTGTGTATATGTCCCTTATCTAATGTAAATGATCAGGCCTGATTGATCTTCTAATGCAAAATATGTTAAGTGCCATGAGTCCAACATGTATGCAAATAGTCCTAATCACATAAACACTATATGTGTGCACAAACATCCATCCATATGCAACATTTGCATGATAGCACATTCAATTTCATCCACAAACAAGTGTAAACACTCGTGCATATGCAATATGAAAGGTGATTGAGTCGATCTAGTGCCTAATGTGAGTAAATGCATCCACGAGCAACCACTAGCAACCACTTGCAGCCACTTGCAACCATCAATCATAACATGTCTCAAACACATGTTTACACCCAATTGTTCCTATCTAAAGATATAGTCGAATGATAGAAGCAAGTAAAAACTTTGTGCCCATTAGGCAATGTCAAAACTGGAAATCTATGCCACATATATATTGATTAGGAGAAGAACTCTCTAAGCATCAGCCCCGAAGACCGAAATCAACATCAGACTGACACCCAAAGAATTACTCAACCCAACCAATATATATGTTTCTAGGGAACTGAGCATGATGGACTTCTTTTAGGTCACAAGAAAATCCCTTCCTAAAACCAACCCGTATCCTATAAAACCCAAAAAGTTTAGTCAACCCAACGAACACCCTCAAGCCCCAACATGTGTTACTAATAGATGAGTCATACTCCCTATGGGGTTTGCAATAGAAATTAGATTGAGGATAGGACCGAGAGGATATACACAAAAGATAGCATGTGAGTAAGCTCTATAGGAAAAGAGAGATCATGGATACACTCTTAAAAAGAGATATGATGTGCGAATCTAGTCTTCAATCTTCTAAGTCGCATTTCTTTGAGCTTAACTCCATTGTGCTCTGACCGCCTTTAACTTCACAATTCCGTAGCTTCTTAATTCTTGTTTCCGAAATATGGGTTGGAATCCATTTCACTTTTGCCACTCGTTCCACTTTCACTTATTCTCCTCCTAGTATACTCGGCTCAAACATAACTGTGTACTCATGGTTTCATGCAAGCTCTCCAAAATTCACTAGTGAATCTTGGATCTCGTACACTTACTATCAGGTATTCCACGCAGAAGAACTATCTCTTGGAAATAAATGCCAACCATGTTGCCAAATGTACTTACTAAGGTGATTCTCTACAACTCATGCATAAGCGAAATGACTCATCCGCCTTTGTGGCGAACACTACTCGAGCAGATCAACTAATGTATCAAGAGATTCTAGGTAACTAATCCTAATAGAACCCTAAAGGTTACACGTGACTTCAAGGGTATTACCGAGGCAAATCAAAAGTCTAACTACCCTCCTTTCGAAACCGAGAATGGCACCCTTATCGGATAACCACTTCATCCCTAGAATCAACCCATAGCTCACCAAAAACATGAGCATTCCTTCTAAACTCAACACTTAGCATAGACATTCTCAAATCCTAACAAGTCATAAATAAATGAGCTGATTCCCCAACAGGATTTGAGACAAAAATGGGATCCTCTACTATGCTATTACTAAGGTGCAGAGACTCAACTATCGAAGCAGAATTAAAAGGATGCGATGTACAAAAACAAAGTTCTAGTGGGATGATAGAAAGGAAAAGCTAAACTTTTAACAGAAACGTTACCACTCTCTTAGGTACGATAGTAGTGAGAGCATTCAATTGCCCTCTCGACGATCTTGCCCCTTGCCCTTGTCATATAATACTTAACTGCATGTCCCTTCTCACTAAAGATACTCTCTCTTGTCATGGGTTTTACTATTCTTTCACTTAGGCCCCTTTCCTTTCACCTTTTTCCTCCTTCGTGGATTAAGCTATAACAACTAGTTCCTTGTTCTTACTGTCCTTGTATAGTTTGTTGACAAGTCTCTCGAAGCTACCTCCAACGCACGGCACTCTACCCAACTTGAAATAAGATTAGACGCAGATGGAGCTACCATGGCTACAGACGGAGGTTGGGCACTCCTTTGCCCTCCGACATGTGTCGGATGCCTACGAAACTATGGTGAAAAGAGAGAGATTTCGAGAGAGAATCAAAAGATAGTGCATATGGCTTTGGGGAATATGCCTTTTAATCAAAACAAAATTTTCTTGAAAAATTGCTTCTTTGTAAATGTTTTGAAAACCAGTTCAGAAGGTTTTTGAAAACTTTTGCCTAGTCTGGTAACCTTCTGCTCGGATACCAAATGTAACACCCCACATCTGTTAAGGTCACTCACAAAGGGAATGCCTTAACTTCAATGGAGTATTATGGGTACTAGAACAGAAATATTACAAGACAGACATATATAAAACAGCAGAAAATAAAGTGGAAGTACTTCAAATCATTTATTAAATATAAATGTTTACAAGAAAAGCCCATCAATTTACAATACCCAATTTCATAGTTAAAATATCTGTCTTGCTCAAAAACAAAGAAGCATAAAAACAAACTGCAGTATTCCCCAATAAAGCAAAGCAAGCCATAGCCAAGAGAAATCCAAGCCATACATGAAAGAGCCTTGGAGCTTGGTACGATCCGAACGAAGTTGTATTCCCACCCTGTGAACCTTGGGGGGGGGGGGACGGAAGAAAAAGAAGCAAAACAAAACGGGTCAGTCATAAAGACTGAGTAAGTCCTAGTGACTTTCAGCATAAAAATAGGTAAAGATAACATGGCATGAATAAACTGAAAGTAAACATAAGCATGATGACAAGGTAGACAAGATAAACTAAGATAACATGATAAACTATGCTAACAAGATAAACTAAGGTAACAAGATAAACTTCGGGCACGATGAAACAAGTATAACATCCCATAATTCCTATCAACTATCCCACCGCATGGTTTCTATCAAGAATAACATCGCAAGGTTTCTAAGCTTTACAATAAAACGATATCTATTTGCTCTGCACCACCTAACTAGCATCCTCATAAGTGTCTTACATGGAATGATCTGTACTCCTACTAGTATCCCAACTAGTGTCCTGTGTAACAAGGATCCGTACCCCCTACCAGTGTCCCAACTAGTAGCCCGTGTTATATAATAATTACAACGTGATCCCAATCCCCGCAATTTTGGTAGCCTTCAGGTGTACATCGATTTTTTAGGATTCCACCTCGATCACCCCAATGGCCATGTATATATTCGGTGCACCCTTACTACCTTATTGATCGGCTCCATACTTGACCTAGTTCTCGTTTGTGTCACGCGGCCCCCTACTTGTAGATACCTGTGCTGGTCCCACCATGGGGTGTATCAAGTCCCATGGTGGCAAACCTAACACAATCAAGATGCACAGCTTTATACCTACTGATGCCCAGTGGATAAATTTTCTGCGCCGAAGTGTGTGCACGCCCGCACTCCGTTAGAACCTGCACTGCTGCACCAACCGCCGCTAATTTGACCTCTTATAATCAGCCCAGTAATCGTGCCCCACCCTGCCTAGCTCAGGGTTCCGTTGATAACTAATGTGGGTTACTGCTGAAATGGGTCCCCGTTACTAGGTTTTTCTAATGGTTAAGTCTGTGGGCCTATATTCTCTGATATTATCCACCAACCCTGATGTGTACTTAAACCCGCTACTGATTCAAGCATGTGTATTTAATGGTTAAGTGTATGTGGGCCTATATTTACTAATATTACCCACCAACCCGATATGTACTTAACCCTTCTACTCGTTATGTTACCATGGTTAAGTGTTTACCTTAGTTAACTTAACCTTTCTTGCTTATTATGTTTGATTGGTTAAGTGTGGTTTATTAACTTAACCCCGTTCGTCTATCTGGTTTCATTGGTTAAGAATTTTCTTGTTAACTTAACACCATGTGTTACTTAACCCTACCACGCATCACATCAGATTGGTTAAGTGCATGTTAACTTAACCCCATCCACTAGTCATATTATAATGGTTAAGTGTTATCTACTTATTCAAGTTAACTTAACCCACCCGCTTGTCATGTTATGTTGGTTAAGTGTTACTACTTAACCGCAACCATTTGTCTGATTAACCCATTGTATTAGTTAAGTGTTCTCATTAACTTAACCTCACTCTCTAGTCCAGTTTAATCATGTTATAATGATTAAACATTTGCTTAACCTTACCCACTCCCGTAGTAAACATATTAAATTGGTTAAGTGTCCGGATTAACCTAACCCTACCCACCAATTTAGTTAACATGTTGAAATTGGTTAAGTGTTCTAGTTAACTTAACCCTACTCACCAATTTAGTTAACATGTTGAAATTGGTTAAGTGTTCTAGTTAACTTAACCCTACCAACCCTAGCTCAGCTCTAGTTGTCTTATTAGGGCACCAACCTCTCACATTAGACTGATATTGTTGTGGCTGCCGGTGTGCCGGTCGGGTCCGGGCAGTCTTACGCCACAACTCAGTCTAACCTCGGGTCTTTATTGGGCCTAATGCTTAGCCTCCCACATTGGGTAGGTATTGCTGTGATTACTAGACAGCCGGGCGGGTCCGGGCAGGTTTACATCACAACTCAATCCAACCTCGTGCTAAGCATATTCGTATTTTCCAATTTACATTAATTATGTAAATTATTCAAATTCAAATTACTGCCCAATTTGTTTCCAATCAATCTCATTAAATTAGGTATATAATTAATACCATTTTATGCCATAATTCTAATTTACATTTTAATTATGTAAATTGTTCAAATTCAAATTTACTGCCCAATTTGTTTCCAATCAATCTCATTAAATTAGGTATATAATTAATACCATTTTATGCCATAAATCACTTATGTGATAAATGACCAATTTATGGCAAGTTTTCCTATAATTAATCATTTTAACCCACCGTTACCCCGTCTAATATTAGGCTAATTATCTTAGCCTAATTTACGTTCGTATGATATAAAGTTTAGGCTAAAAACTTAGCCTAATTTAATGTACACAAATACACAATCATAAACATGACAAAGGTATAATTTTGGCATTGATGGCATAATTAATGTGAACATAATGGGGTGAACTTGCAAAATGGCATCATGAACATTACAGGGGTGAACTTGCAAAATGACATCATGAACATTACAGGGGTGAACTTGCAAAATAAACATTATGAACATTATAGTGTCATAAGTGTGAAATTGCAATTATAAGCTAATTCAACATATATGTGTATTTTTAACATAGGCCATATTAACATACATACATGAGAATTAGCAATATGAATTAATTAATATACATATGTTAATTTGCAACATAGGCAAATCAACATACGTATATGCGAGTTAGCAACGTAGGCTAATCAACATACACATGCGTTACTTGGTAACATAGATTAAATTAACATATTCACAAGCCAATCACAAATATATGATAAGTGTGGCATAGGTTTTTCCTATACATAAACATGTAGATTTGACAATTTGTCGCCTGAATCTACAACATAAACTTGCATAATAAACTTATCAATAATTCCCAATTAAACATGATAATAGAATCAAATCACTGGCATATTATACAACATGACAAACATTGTACTCAATAATTCCCAATCCAACATGATAATAGAATCAAGTCACTGGCACAATATTATACAACATAACCAAACATAATAAGCATCGTACTATTTTCATTTGATCGCAAAACATGATTTTAATCTTAATTCACATTCCGCAAATATAGCTAAACTTACATCAATTTCACTTTATTTCATCGCCATATTATAATTAAATATTTAGATCTGAAAATAACTAGTACTTACAATGCGTAGATCGAGACTTAAGAACAGAGATTGTCGTAGAATCGTTGTAGTGACGTTGATCTATTCTCTTGAATTGTTGTAGAAAGCTTTCACCTTCGATTTAAATCCAATTTGAATGCATAAGCTCTTGAAGTTGGAGATGGAGGCCATGATCAAGAGAGATTTGGGCAGCACTTTGTTGTTAGGATGAATTGTAGTGAATTAAGCTAGGTCTTAGGGTGTTTTTATAGAAGTAGGAGCTAATTTAGGCCCTTAGATAAACCTTAGAATAGATTTGAACCCTCAAAATCCGTCACAGGCCATCAGAACAGAGCACAAGACCAAGCAGGTGCACCCAGGCCATCTTGGCCGGACCACCCAGGTCGACACCCATGTCAACTGGGCAGCCGACATGGAGGGGGTGGTGTCGACTGTGCAGTCGACACCCCTGTCGACTGTGCAGTCGACACCCCTGTCGACTGTGCAGTCGACACCCCTGTCGACTTGACCTGGGCGGGAATTTTCCCGCCCTACCCCCTGTGTGTTTGAATTCGAATTTGGCTCTAGTTTTAAACTGTTTTGAACTTGAAATTTTCTGAAAACTTTGACGGGCCATAACATGGTCAAACGGACTCCGATTCTCGAAAACTTGGACTCTATTTCGCGTATTTTTCCAAGACGAACGCAATGGCATAGCCCGTTTCCCTTGATTCAGATTTTAATATTTAATTCTGCCATGATTTATTGTTTTAACATGTTATAAAATTCGGGTTGTTACACGTACATATAAAAAAAAGCATGAAGTTAGTTAAATGAGCAGGATATTATTCGTGATATGCCATCAAGTTAAGTCACCCGGTGCAGAAAATTCATCTCGAAGGCTTTAACCTAACCGTTCATTGGTTTATTAGAGGTATTCCAGTATGTCTATTGGATCGCTCATCAGACCAGATCGTCAGATGAGGTCCGGATCGTGATGCATCACTGGTTCACGAAGCAGGAGCAGACCCGTGAAGAAGCACCAACTCATGGAAGAACAACGTATCATGGAACGCTGAACCTGTTGACCAATTGTCCTTTACTTGAACGGATCGCAACAGACTTCCATGATCCATCCCCATCACCACGGTTTAATCTCAGTACACGACCCGATCCGCTGTCCATAACTGCGCTTCTAGTCTTCCTTTGCTCCCTGGTCCCCCTGCTTCCACGACCTGAGCCAAGACCTCACTTACGAACCGACCTGGCCTGCTCCTTCTCCTTTCTCGCCTATCCTCTCCATCCACTAACCAATGAAATCGAACCCATCTCACGCAATTCATTTTTCAATTTCCAATCACAGCCATAACAAGATAAATCCTACACTCTAATTGAAAATAACAGTTAAATCTCCAGTTTTCTTTTACCTAATTGAATTAAGTCGAAGGTTGGAGAGCAAATCGATTTGAGAAGCTAGGGTTTCGGTTGTATAGAATGGAGGCGGCTGTGAAAACATACGAAGAAAGAAAGGGTAGTGGAGGAGAAGACCTGGCTTATATAGGCAAAACAATGGCCATTCGTATTCCCCTTTTTGTTTTATTTGAAGCAAATAGGCCGTGAACAGGAGCCCACTTCGGCTCGTGATATGGTCCGCTCTACTAGAAGCCCAGGGCTGAAACCAACAGGCCCATCGCAATTTGAAAGGAAGCCTGCTCTGTTACGGATCCGTGATGGATGTTGTATCCATGAACCGCAGTAAGGTCCAATGACATGAACTCAAGAAATCAAACGAAAGGAGAAAAATCTGTTCCATGTCTAATATGGTTCGCCAGACCATCATGGGCCACGATCAAGTGGAAAGCCCACTGGGGGTCGTGCATGGGTCCTCCAGACCATGGTTCGAAGCCTATTGGATAACTCTAATTGAAGTTGTGGGATAGTCCACCATGGTCCGAGACTTGAAGTGACGATCCAAGCACTAGTGTGACTAATGGATCGGAAATGGCAAAGTTCCATATTTGCAGAAATACGAAAGTTATTAAATGCTACTTCTTACAGGGAGTTTTGAGACTTACTTGGTGATTTGATAGCAATACCTCCAGGAATCCAAAAGATGAAAATCTCTCGATGAACAAAGAAATGACTGATGATACAACCCAGTATTTATACCAGTCAAGGAACGCAACTTCCTGGAGCAGTATGATGTTTCAGACAGACACAACCATTGATTTACGTCATTCCATGAAAAGATAGTTCAGTATTTTTGAAGCATATTTCATCCTTGATAAAACATACTTCGAGGGGGCAAAATGTTGGCTAGCTTTTTGACCAAGCCACCAAGGTTCACATACGAAGAAAATATGAAGCTTCACACCTTTAGCCCCTGAAGACCCGATCGCAATCGCCCTACCTTAATCGGATCGTGGTTCACTCCCACGATCGCGGAATGCCTACACGATCCGATCCAACTTCAGAAACCCAAAGGCGACGACCACGATTCGGTCTACCACGAGCCAAAAAGATTGGATCTCACGACACCTGCCCCCAACTGTCATATTGACTACTTCTCCATCAAGCTACGAACCCATCCGAGATCATCGGGATTTGTGACACGTATGACCACGATCCGTCTGCAAATACCACCTATAAATAGCCCCAGACTTGGGCATTTTTGGTGATCTTTTGGCAATTCAGAGCTCTGATTCCACAATTATCATATCTCCATTACATCTACTCAGAGTTATCTTGAATTTACTGAGTGAAACAATATAGTAAAAGTGAGGTTGAGAGATAAATCATTGGTTGTATTCGAATCTTAAGCATAATCATTGATATAAAGTGGACATAGGCTCTTTAATGCCGAACCACTACAAACCCTGTGTCTTTTCTGCTTTTTCTTGCATTCATTCTGATATTAATCTCCCCCAGATTATAACAATTTGGGTGTTAGACCCAATTTTGGATCTAACACTTACTTTTAGGTTTAAATGAATAAAAGTAAATTGTGAAAGACTGTGATTTGGATATGTTGTAAACTATAAATCTATGCTATTGTTAAATCTTATACTATGTCATGATAGATCTGCTTCTCTAGATCTAATTCAATTGTGGTTATTCTATTATGTCGCCTTTGTGGATCTTGATTTGTAACTATATTGTGGTTAATGTAAATCTGTTAATTTGGACAGTTACAACATTGGTTAGATCCAATTCTTTATGTAAATCACCTTTCACCTGTCATATTATGGTCAATTTAGATATGTTGGACATGTGAATAAATATTTAGATCTAAACATGATACAATGTCATCCTGATTATTTTAGATCTTAATTATATAGACATTCTATGATGTTGATCTTATCCCTACTTGTGTTAGATCTACTTTTACCTATTAGATCTGAACTTGTTGGACATTTAAAGTAAATTTAGATCTTGTCATGTTCATCTTATCACCTTTGCTATGTTACAACTAGTTAACTGCCACAAGTTCATCGGTGTTATGCTTATATGTCCACCTTATCACCATGCTAGTTTATGTTTATGCCAAGTCATGTTAAACAATCACTTTGGTTATATTCCTATTATTTTCCCTATTATCATTTACGACTAAGATATTGTCTAGCCTAGGCATGTCGCCAATTTTGTGAGTGCGCTAGTTAGGAAACGGGGGAAATGGTTAATATTGGCAAAATTTGAATATAAACATCGTTGGACATATAATTCAAATTATCGGGTAAAATGGGCATTAACACCTATAAAGGTATAAGTTTAATTATTTGGTTAATTAATTAATAATGGAATGTCTAGTAATTACAGTTAGGAATTGTAATTGCACTTATGACACGAGGTTAGGTTGCATTAGTGGTGGAAGTCTGCTCGGACCTGACCGGCATATCCAGCAGCCACTAATGCTGAACCTAATGTGCGAGGTCTAAGTGCGCAAATAAGAATCCGGCTAAGACACGAAGTTAGGCCCAACTGTGGAATAAGACTGGCCGGACCCGACCGGCATATCCAGCATCTACACGTTGTAGGCCTAATGTGGGAGGTCTAGCCCATTATAAACCATAACTGGACATGGTAATGAATTGGACTAGTTAACCTAATTTAATCCATAGGATTGTATACTAAAGTTCAGGTTAAGTAAAATTAGTTGCATAGTGGATGGGTTAAGCAAATCTGTAGGGGTGGGTAATATTTATATATAGGCCCACAAACTTGACCTGATATGGTTATGTAATTGAAGACACCTAGTGGTATACATAACCGGAGGAAGTTATAAAGTTATGTAATTAAACACGCCTTTTAGGGTAAGCATAACCGGTATAGGGCTATGTAATTAAAGATACCTAGTGTTATACATAGTCAGTGAAAACCTAGTGGGGGATACAAGACAAAGGGGAGAGCTTGTATCATATTGTGTGGGGCCCATTTCAGTCAGTAACCCGAAGTAGGTATCAAATAAAGTGCTTCGTACTAGGAGGAGAAGGGGCACGCTTACTGATTGATTGTAAGAGAACCGAATGTGGAGGACGGTGTGGGCGGCGTAAACCGACCTGACCATGTGCGTGCATGAGCCGAGCAGAGGGGGATAAGACGACCGTGACACCAGTAGATATGGTTGTGCACATCTTGGGAAATGAAGGGTTGCCACTTTGGAAAGTGATACCTCCTATTGTGGGGCCAACACAAGGTATCTACGAAGTAGGGAGTCGATCGATTAGGGTAGTAGTTATGGTATATTTAGACGTATGCCCTAAGTCTACCACCTTATAGTGGAAGGGATCATCTCATTCTAGTTATACTGTTAATAGTGCAGAGTAATCACTAGAGAAGCGTATATACCTTATCCTGTCTACCTTGTCACACCTGCCATTTATGTAGTAATCCCTCGTATCCACTTTATATGCCTGTCATGCTACTTTTATTTATTTACTGGCTAAGAGTAACTAGACTCGCCAGACTTTATGTTTGACCCTTTTGTTTCTCCTTCTTTCTTCCGTTCCCCCCTCCCCCTAGGTTCTCAGGGAGGAAACACATCGGCTTAGTCCGGACTCAGATATCATCTTGTTAGAGCTACTTCCGAAGTATGGCTCAAGTTTTATCTCTACTATGGCTTTGTCTCTTTTATTTGGGGAATTATGTTTTCTTTTAAGTATTTATGTACTCTGATGTTAAAAGACAGAAGTTATGTTATTGTAATGGTTTTTGAGACTCATGGTATTTTGGACCACGTTGTATGAATTATGTTTGAAATAAAAATTTGAATTTCCGCTGCTATCTTAATTATATCTGTCTTGTAATATTCTGTATCTGTTTACCTATAATGAGTCACAGAACTTAATGCATTCCCTTTGTGAGTGACATTAATGGACGTGGGGTGTCACAATTTCTGTTTGGATATCCTAAATTATGTTTTCTGGTCCTAAATCAAATTAAATTACAACGTTATATTAATATTCATTGATAAAGCTTGTAATATTTTACACATCAAGAAAAAATATAACTTTTTCAGTTAACAACCGTCTAAAAAAACACAGTTCTATTATCATATTCTTAATCAAAGTAATAGTGCTAAATGGAAATTACAAAAAAATTAGTCAGCAATTGCGCTGTACATCAAACATGAATCGCAATTTAGAAACATACAATCAAGTCGGGAAAAATCTAGAGAGAAAAAAACAGTAAATCAACCAATAATTATCGTTTAATTTTACTCATGTTAGTGTAGTTGGGGAATCGATCCAAGTTTTGATTTGGCACTACGTTGGAAACCATAATTAGGGTTTGAATTTGAGGAACTATAACAAATCAATTAACAGTGCCGCCTCAACCAAACTGCAATTGAGAGAGATAATAGAAGATGGATGATGATGGGAAACGGGTGTCTGAGATGCGAGCGCCGATGACAATCGAATGAAACGCAAGTGCATAGGACAATGGAACTGAGAGAAAAATCATGTTTTTTTCTTTTTTGTTTTCCGCTGTGTTGCGTGTTGCCCTAGTCCGTAGTCTCTCTCGACTATGTTATGGGCCGAGCCTGCATACAAACCATAAATCTGTTGGTAACCTAAGTTTACTTGTAAGCATATATATTCAGTTTAGAAATGTAGCTTTGAAGATGTAGACGGTTTTTATAATGTTTTTAATGTTAACTTCTTATATATATTACCTTTATTAATAGTTGACTTTAAATGCAAATCTTGGTTCACCGCAAACTTTCAAAATATGATTATATACCTTTATATATATATATATCACTTGAAAATAGGTTGTATCACCTAACAAATTCAAATTAACATTCTACAAATATATACCAATCTTAGTATTAATTTAAAAATAGAATTTAACAAACAGTTTTAACAAAAAAATAATAGCTATATTCATGCAAATCATTTTCTCTTAATTGTGTTAAACATGTACGATTTGAAAGACACAATTCACATGCAAAATAAGACTCATGATCATGCGTAAAGCCATAAACATAACCAAACTTTAACTTTTGTTAGACAGTTCTTTAATCAAACGAGCCTAACATCCAAATTGTGCAATCATAGAACAATATCCAAAACTAACAAATCGCTACTATTAAGCAATATAGTATAATGAAAAATGCAGCAAAAGATGAAGAAGAGACGTTTTTTTAATGGTTTGTTAAAGGCTAACGTACGTCTATTTGAAGTAATCGTTGTTTATACCGATGATTACAAGTATAGTTGATTGTTTGAATGAATAAAAATAACTAGAAGGTGTTGTTGTCTCTAAGAAATGGAAAAGCTTTCTATTAGAGAGTAGAGAAAAGAACTTTTTTCTGAGCCTCAAATGGTCTTTTTATAGTTTAAGAATGAAGATGGGTCTACCTAAGAAGCTGCAATTGTGCCCACCAAGGGAGCACGACCGAATTCCAGAAGTGGAGCCCAGTTCGACCCCACATAGGAATGGTCGGTACCGACCCCCATGAGAGGTCGGTGTCTATCCCTTTGGGGTTGCAACAATCAAGGTGCGACCCACAGTGTGGGTCTCCCAATGACTTTTCGTTGGCCTTATATGTTTGGTTGCATGACTTGGCTTTCGAATTTTGAGTTGTTAACGTTGTTTCAACTTTCAAGTATGTCTAGTAGTTCGACATTTTATGTCTCAGGGTATTAATGTGTGAAGACCGCCCCGTACCTCCTGCACAAAACTGAGGAGAAGTGCGATGTATGACGTGCCACACCGATACAGGATGATCACCAGGGTAGAATAATTCGAAAATAGAACCTGTCGTATAACTCACAGTGCATGGACAATATATAAAAATGAAATATACAACAAGAAATAGTAATGAAACATAACTAAAAGGAGAATAAAATTTCCATAAAACCATAGAATCTTTGGTACAATCCTTCTCGATACATGAATTTCTGGTTATAATATGCCTCACTACGTCCCTCAGAGTCGCAATTACGTCAACGTACAGCGGAAATAGAAAAGAAATGGCTAAATAGTAGATAGTAATAATACGCCAGCCTCCTGTTCATTACCGCACAACAACACCAACACCAAACCTACTACCTGCTACTTAGTCTAACCACCATCAAATTAGTGAACAAGCCAAGGCAAATAGAGGAAAACATAAAACCTTGAGTCAGACAACAGTCTTAATGAGCGATAAAATACCTAACAACAGTTACACAGGACAATATGAGTATAGGCAGATCGACCCTCCGATCTGCCCAACAACCATCAAGTTAACACGTGATAACAATCCATCACATCCAATTCCGCTTCTCTTCAACATCCATAACATAGGATCCATAACATCCAATGTCCTATCCATCACCGACTACAGCCGTGAATTCATCAATTATCGAACTTGCATTTCACCGATCAAAAGGGCTAATGGAAAACCCCAGTTCTAACTAAACTACCATACACCATCATGACATATATGTTTGCCTCCTACTCGAGACAATGAGATCACTTCTACCTGAGCGATCCAAGGTACTCGATCCTACCTGATCCTTATGGGAGTCCCCACGATAACCCTGCTTGGAGTCCGCTAAAAAGCCTTACTCCTTGGCGACATCACTTTTTAGTCCCTCTTAAACTAATTCCAATATCATCCCCGATTAACTTCTACTTGAATCAACCCATCGCCAAACTATATCATATACCATCCCACAACCAATATCGTATCAACTTAGCTTCGACTACTCCTGCCTGAGTTCACAATCAAAGCACCATCCAACTATGAGTTGCGCATCAATCATTTGAAGTCCATTTCAATCCAAACTTCACCAGCAACTTCAGGAAGCCAAAACAACCAAGCGCCCAAAATTTCACCACTCTTGGGCTAATCCTCATTGGTCGCTGCCAACCCATCCATTTAGCCAAATTTGGCTAAGTGGTTAGCCCATATTCATCCATGCCTCGAGCATGTTATTCTAATACGATCTCCAATCATTTCAACGTTTGTTTTTGAAGCTTCTACCGGTCCATTCATATCTCGAGAAATGAACCTTCGACCCATCTGGAAACAACCCCGAATGACTTAGATTTCATTAGTAGCTTCGATTTTCCAACACGATGCCACACCCCAAAATTCATAGCAACTCGACCCTTCCTCATGGGTCGGTGTCGACCCATGTCCTTAGCTTGTATGGACATGAAATTTTTCGAGCCCCAATTTCACGTCTTCCAGAGCGCCTCCGCCAAGTTTCTTCTGAATATGGTCGTCTGAACCTCCGATTTGCTATGTTCTTCAATCCTATGATTCTACAACAAACAATCTAACATACACCTCAAGCAATGCAATCAATTCAATCAAAACAAACATCAATCCATGCAACAATGATCATACAAACATGAACAATCCATAAGAATAGCATAAACATATCATCAAAATGAGATCAAGCATGATTTGGATCTAAACAATAAACATGATTAATTAACAATCATCCGGTTAACAGGATCAAATTAGGTTTTCCTAGGGTTTCTAGGTCTGAGATAAACATATATGATCATATCTAATGTGACTTCAAAATGAAGCATATGAATATGATCTAATTTACCCATACAGTCCGTAGTTTCCGTGTGAGAGATATCTACTGCTCACCAATTTCTAGATTTGATGTAGATTCACTAAGATCATATCTAGACAACACTGGAACTCCTTGAATTTGATGAATTTTTATGTGGTCTAATCCTCTTTGATGATGATCTACTCTTCCCTAATGATGATCAATCTTCTAGATGCAATCTACAATGAATTTGATTGAAAAGAATGAAGAAATAGGCTTTTAGGCTAAAACTGGAGAATCATAGATGCCCAACCTAAAACGTAGAATGAAGAGAGTAACCCTAGTTCTCTCCCTAGGTTCCCCTATTTATATCCATTGGCCAAGATCTAATGTGTTTGGCTGGCCATCCCATTAGCTGTTGAGTAGTCTGCCTAAACACAAGCTGAAACTTAAAACAACGATTCTTCCCAAATCGCTGAACCAAATCCTTCATGTGACAAATCTACGGAATTGTAAAAAACCATCTCGATCTAATGGAATCGGTCAAAGCACCTGATTCGATTCCTATCAAAAGTTTTGACCCAAATAGTAAACTCAAGGGAAAAATGATCATACTTGAATTTGGTAAAAATCATGGACATGTCTCACATCCCCATGAATAACATATTAAAATCTGAGAATGATCTGACCACTAATGAATATAGTATAATTATTTAACGACCGATTGATACATAAAATACAGGTTGTTACATTCCCCTTTTAGGAATTTTGCCCTCGAAATCCCAAGAAACCACGAGCAAACACAATACCCTGCATGCCTACCATCCACGAGTAGTCAATATACCATCCAACCTAGCATTCAACAGTCCATGCAATCGAATTCCTATCCTAGAATGCAGAATTCTAATATCACAAGACACAATGGCATAAGTAAGATACGATACATAGGACATACCACTCAAAGAATTCTGGATGGGTTGACTTCATACTCTCTTCTGTTTCTCACGTGCAATCTTCATTGTTCTCGCTCCATTATACCCTGACCTGCTTAACAACCTTCCTCCTAAGTTATTTCGTGTCATTCCCTACGACGCGAAGTGGCTTAGGAGGTCTATAAACTTCGGGCTCAACTTCAAAATCTTCAAGCTGATCTAGAGGCACCGTAACAATAGAGTCATGCACGAACTTCCATAAAAACAATACATGAAACACATTACGTACACTTGCCATCTTCTCAGGTAAGTCCAATCTATAAGAAAGCTTTCTAATATGATCGATAATCAAAAACGACCCAACAAACCTTAACGATAACTTCCCTTTCTTCCCAAAACGAACGGTATTCCTTAGAAGTGAAATCTTAACAAATACCCTATTTCCAATTGAGAATTCCAAATCTTTACGTCACCTATGGGCATAATATTTCTGGCGATCTTGGGCCGCCTTCATTCGTTGTCAAACGATCTTAGTGTTATCCGTCGTTTCTCTTTTCATCTCAGGCCCAAGTACCAACTTATCGCCAGTTTTTAACCAATAAGATGGAGAATTACACAGCCTACCGTACAATGCCTCATATGATGTCATTCCAATACTCGACTGGTAAATATTACTATAAGAAAACTCAACTAAATGTAGAGATCTTCCCACGATCCTCCAAAATCTAATACACAAGCTCCAAGAAGATCTTCCAATACTCGATTAACCCTTTCAATCTAATTGTCTATCTGGGGATGATAAGCCATACTCATATATCTTGGTTCCCAAAGTCTCTTGCAAATTTTTCTTGAATTCTCTGGTGAACAACGGGTCATGATCACTAGCTATACTCTTTGGAATCTCATGGAATCGAACTATCCACTTAAGACACAGTCAATCAACATATAATTTTATTTATATGGGTTTCATATACACATGTACACAACAATAATCAAACACAGTCAACCATCATCCAGAGTGCATTACATAGCTGCATAAGCATTAAATATAAATAATTAGTGCTTATAACAGTCTATCAACCCATTGATTGACATACAACTAAATATTGGGATTAGTGTATGTCCAATATCATCCCAATACCCATGTGGGGTTTTCAAACAACAAACACTGATTATTATTTGTGCAGTTAGTCAATGTGTCAAATATATCGTCCCAATCAATATCGGTCAAATGTGTGTACATAAACAAATCGTCCGATTTGTAAATGAATATTTATTTTATTCATATACAAGTTAAAAATTACATTTTTAACTATAAAATATTTATTTCAACATATGAATATTTTATACAGTTCATTTATACAATAAAACTGATATTTTTATTGTTCTAACATTTTTAGAAAATTTCGGCAGCATAATGGCGCGATACTAGAACCGGAATAAGGTCTAGCCTTATCCCTCGCCTAATAATGGCTCGCGCCATATACAAACCAAATTCTAATCAATTCATTTCAATTCCCAAAACAAATTCAAACAAATAAACCAATCTACCAACCAACCAAACATACATGGTTTCAAACAAAGGTTCGGGTGCTGCTAAGCACCGTCTGCATCCTAGTATATATATTTAACTAGAAAATAAATTAAAGTGAGAAGTTCTCACCTTTGGGATCCACTCCGCCGTGCTTTTCTGAATTTCTGAACAGTTTGGATTTGCCCGAAATTCCAATGCAATCCTTTTCACGCTGTTCATAGTAAAAAAATCACATTTTTAATATGATGTTTATATATTTAAAAGTCGACTTTTTATACCGCTACACATATTTAAAAATTATATTTTTATGCTATGTTCTTATTTATAAAAATAATATTTTTATAAATCAGTTTTCTATATAAAAATCATATTTTTATCTAGCTATCATATATATAAAAATCGAATTTTTATTTTGCTGCAACATATATAAAAATTGCATTTTTATATTGTTATTCATATAATAAAAATCATATTTTTATAACGATGTTTATATTATAAAAATCCCATTTTTATACATAAAAATCGTACCTTTTCATATCGAAAAATCATATCTTTATGTAATTAAAAATCTAATCTTTATACAATTAAAAACCATATCTTTATAACGCTACTTCATATATAAAGATCATATTTTTATAATCCTATTGTCTGCATAAAATTCACATTTTTAATTACATGAATAATTAAAAAATACATAAATAGAACTCACAGTGATTATTGGTGGCGGAGGAAGCGCGGGAGAGGTGCTCGGTTCGAAGGTGTGGCCCACATTGGATGGAGCAACGAGGGTTTGGGGATTTTGAAGCTATGGGGCTCGAATTCGATGAGAGAAGAGGGAAGAGAGAGAAGAAGAGGAGGGTGGCGGACTGTGGCAGTGCAGGGGAGGGTGGGGGAAGTCTGACAATCGGCGGCGGTGGGGCTAGGAGGCAAGAGGCGCGGTTTTTGGGTGATTAAGGGGTTGGAGCTTTTGGAGAATAGGGAGGAAGAAGGAGGTGGCGGATCGAAAGAGGAGGGGTGCGGCATGACTGGGGATGGGTGGCGGCGAGGTCCGGGTGGGGGGGGGGGGGGGGGGAGGGGGAAGTGAAACGACCCAAAAATCGCCCTTGCGGGAAATCGCCAGATACGCTTGCTTTGGGCTACAACACATCAGAACAACAACAGCAGACTTTTATAACATCATAATAATGTTACATCAGAGTACATAATATCGGAGTATATTGAATAAAATTACAGCGGAAGATAAATTACAATATTTTAATACATTGCAGCGGTAATAAAGTAACTAAGGCAGCGGAAGACAACTATGCTCTGAACACAGCTTTAGGCTTCAATCCAGAATCCTGCTCGAGATAAGAACCTATAGACAAACTACTCGATTGCCCGTGTGGAAAGAGGGCACCCGAGTTTGTAAAGGTGGAAACAAACAACGGGTCAGTCATGCGACTGGTGTGAGAATTCTTAACTAATTTCACTAATAACAATAACACAAATCCAAGGACCACGCCGCTAATGCGGAACGGGTTTACTCCAATGGATTGTCGTGCATAAATTAAAGTAAATCACTAAACAACGCAATGCTTTTTGGAAAAATGAAATCATTATAAGACACAAGTCCCATCACACAATGCAACGCAAACCGGAGGATAGGTTTTTACCTTATAATGGTCAAAAATGCTTGATACGATAAAAACGGGTTTGATATTATTATAGTGTATATAAGTTTCAAAAACAGTTCAATCATAATGTATCAATCCTAGGACACATAGATACCATAATACTATGCTTCCATACTAGTAATACAATCAAATCCGCATGAGGTCGTATTGGAAATTGGGTTTCCATCATGAGTCAAGGCTAGGGAGGAGCTCCTTACCGATTCGAGACACTTTAGCTAATGTCTCAGGATTCCCCGCAGTTAACCCTTGGATCCTGTAGGGCCGGTCCACGCATACAGCTTCGTGGATTGGCAATTCCTGAACACACGTTTCCCGGTCCTATAGGACCTATCATCCGAGGCGCCTCATTCCATCATCCACATAAGTAAAATGCCGGGCCGCGTTAAAGCCCAAAGACCACTTCTAGCTAGTAAGAAACGTGCTGCTCTCCCTGCGTTCCATTCTCCCGTTTTAGACTCCGCTGGTGTGTGAGGCTTGCGAAGTCACGCTATACACAAAGCTATTCCTAAACATGCTATGCTTTGATCATCCCACAAGGCCTGCTTTTCAACAAAGCCTTGATCATATGCATCTTAGCATGCCACATCGTCAATCCATACCATACCATTGATTTCTACCAACATATAACCTCTAAGCTCGTACGTCTCAGAGAATGGTGTAAAACACCAAACAGATATATGTTTAGCAGAGATCAACGAATACAGTATAAAGGAATACAATGTCAGACATACAATCCATTTATAGGCTTTGTAACAAACCGGATTTTTACATCATGCTAAGACAAGAATCAAGGCAGAATTTAATTATAAATTCTGAATCAGGGGAAACGGGCTGTGCCATTGCGTTCGACTCGGAAAAATACGCGAAATAGAGTCCGAGTTTTCGAAAAACGGAGCCGGTATGACCAAGTTATGGCCCGTCAAAGTTTTCAGAAAATTTCAAGTTCAAAAATAGTTCAAATTTAAATTCAGAATTCAAATTCAGCCAAAACAGACTGGGCGGGAAAATTCCCACCCAGACAGGTCGACAGGGGGGTCGATACTAGGGTCGACCTCCCCCCCAACCAGGTCGACACTAGAGTCGACCTGGGGGTCGACCTGGGGGTCGACCTCCCTGGTCGGCCAGGTCGGCCTGGTGCACCTGTTTTGGCCTTTGGGTCTTGTTTTGGAGGCTTGTGATGATTTTTGAGGGCTTGGATCTATCCTAGGGTTAATCCTATGGCCTAAACTACTCCTAATCTCTATAAAAAGACCCCTAGACCTAGCTTAAATCCTCACAAATCACACTTGCAACAAAGTGCTGCCCAAATCTCCATTGATCATGGCCTCCATCTCCAACTTCAAGAGCCTATGCATTCAAACTAGATCCAAGACGAAGGTGCAAGCTCGAGGTTGGGTTGAGTTTGTAGCATAAATCTACCCGGACCCGCCCGGCTTAACTAGTGGCTACAAACAATAGGATCCAATGTGAGAAGTTGGTCATGTCGCGCTTAAGACCCGAGGTTAGACTAGGTTGTGGTGTAAAACTACCCGGACCCGCCCGACTTAACTAGTAACCACAACAAGGTCTAATGTGAGAGGTTGAGAGTGCATTAAATAAATTAATGCCACATGATAAGGTTAAGTAAATTTGACTAATGACACTTAACCGATATGACACGAATGGGTAGGTTAAGTGGGACCGGGCTTGATTTCTTAATGACACTTAACCATACAAGACAATTAGAGGATGAGGTTAAGTGATTTACACTTAACTAACCCGACTTGGTAATTAGATGGGGTTAAGTAATTTAGACTTAACTAATCTAAACACGGTAATTAGATGGGGTTAAGTAACCTATACTCAACCAATCTAAACATGGTAATTCGATGGGGTTAAGTTAAACACTTAGCCAATCTAAATTTGGTAATTCAATGAGGTTAAGCAACCAATACTTAACCAACCTAACATGATAATTTAATGGGGTTAAGTAACTTATAATTAACCAATTATACATGATGATTTGATGAGGTTAAGTAACCTACACTTAACCAATCTAACATGTGGACTTGATAGGGTTAGGTCACAAGACCTTTTGAATATACTTAACCCTTGTAGTATGATTAGTGGATGAGGTTTAGCTAACCTATACTTAACCAATCCGGCTCGATGATCTGATGCGATTTAGATAATTTATGCTTAATCAATCTAACACGATAATTTGATAGGGTTAAGACAAACCAATACTTAACCAATTTGACTTGATAGGGTTAAGTCATGCGCTTCTTGGTATACTTAACCAACTTGTAGGGCTAAGCCTTGAACTTAAATACTTAGCCAATCTTGACATGATTCGTAGGTGGGCTAAGTCATGAACCTGAATAACAACACTTAACCCAATAGACAAAACTCTAGTGAGAGGAACTAGGTAGAAAATCGTGGTTAATCAAGGGTAACGGGGAAAAGAAGCTAAGTGGTAAACCTTAGTTAAGTATAACTAAGTAATAATTCTTAGCCAAGGACATGGGACTAGTTCATGAATGGATGAGTAACCCGATATGGTAGGTCATCGCTTAAACACACGAAGAGGAGCAAATTATCCGACTTGGATAAGGGCTCCAACGAACTGGGTGACGAAGCGGTAGCTTTGGGGGACGTGAGGGTACTCTTGGTATCCCTCTGTGAGGTGGCAAGTGGTCAATGAAACCTGGCCTCACAGAGGCTAAGGTCTGCGATAGGAGAGCCAAGAGTATGCCTTGGTTGCTATGCGAGCGACCTAAAGACTGGGATGGATTAGCGTGGAGTCGACGATACTTGATTTTTCTCTGGATAGCACGTCGCCGACTACCTACCATCTTTAGTCAATCATGTACGAACGGAAAGGCAGGGAACCCCCAACAGACCATGTTCTTGCTATCGAGTCATGGGTGAGGTTGGCCCATAGGAAAGTGGGGCTATAGTGGGGCCGGGATGTGGTTCTCATACATGATTTTTCTTGGATTGCCTTTCAGTAGATGAGGGAGGGGTCACGTGGGACCATAGCCACATATACAAAAACAGACCTTGATATCTGCATCAGCAGACGACTTAAAGCTCCCGACCGAGTTCCGTATTTCTTGATTTTCCCTGGCATGGAACTCGGATGGCACATTGAGATACATGTGCGTCTAGACATGGAAACGATTCACGATATATACGTGGGACAAAGGGCGCAGTTGACGCGTGGCATAATCCCTAGTGGCCCTAGGTGGCTTGATCTCAAACCGAGACACGGAAACGTTCATTAGGTAGCATAATCCCTAGTGGTCCTAGGTGGCATAAATACTAAGTGAACACGCGATAGTTCATGGTAAGAAAACATAACCAGATCAAGGGTAGCAGTCCAAAACAACTTCAAGGATAAAATGGTACTACGTTGAGGTGGTATAGATTTACATGGGAAAGCCCGTACGGTCTACTGCAAAGGACTGAACTTATACATGGAAAGAAACATACGAGTTGGGGAAACCTACATATGCTATATATTAGGTGGACATGGACCATTACATGACATTGGGCAAGGGACATTCATAGTTAACACATGACGCGGGTTGGGATACTAGTACGAGAGGTGCAGAGCAAATATACATGTTAGAACCATGAGAAATATACATGATAGATATCGTGGGATGTTATACATGATAGATACCTTGGGATAGTATACTTGGTAGAAACCTGATGATGTGATACCTTGATTTATCTTGACACCGTAGTTTATCATGATACCTTAGTTTATCTTGCTACAGTAGTTCATCCAGTTATCTTGGCTTAGCTTATCTATCTTGTTGTCATCCTTATGTTTAATTTCAGTTTATGCATGTCATGTTACCTTTACCTGTTTTATGCTGGAAGTAGATAGGACTTACCAGTCTTTATGACTGACCCCGTTTTCTTTCGCCTCTTTGTCTTCCGTTTCCCTCCAGGTTTTCAGGGAGGAAATGATGTTGTTTAGTTCAGACCTCTTATGCTTGAAGGTCATCATGCATGGCTTGGACTTTTCTTGGCTATGGCTACCTTACTGTTTTATTTGGGGAATAATTTATGAAAAGGTTTTATGCTTCTTTACTATTGCAAGACAGGTTTTGATGTATTCTGATGTAAAAGGCTTTAGACCTTATTTTATAAGGTAATGAAATTTGTTTTACTTCCGCTGTTTTATATATATGTCCTGTCTTGTAATATTTATGTGCATGTTTACCTTGATAATACTTCACCAATCCTAGTGCATTCCCTTTGTGAGTGACCCTAGCGGAGGTGGGGTGTTACATTTGGTATCAGAGCAGAAAGTTACCAGACTGGGCAAAAGTTTTTAAAAACCTTCTGAAACTATTTGAAAAACCGTTTACAAAGAAGCATATTTTTTTCAAGAAAAGTTTTTAAAGGCTATTCCCCAAAAGTCCATTAGCACTATCCTTTGTTTCCTTGATTGAATCTCTTTTCCTTTCTTTCCTCCATCGGTAGTCACAGTAGTTTTAACTGCCACTAATCCTTGTCTAGCCACGTAAGTGTTTTCTGTGCGATGGAGGAAGTTCTCGAGAGACCTGTTGCCGCGTTATAAGAAAGGATAGCAAGAACAAGGATAAGGGACACAAGCTTAAGGATAGGCAACTTGTTGGTATGGCTTAAGCCACAATGGAGGAAAAACGGGACGGATAGTTAAGAATTATGAGACAAGGACAAATCATCGAGAGGGAAATTGTATACTCTCATTTCTAGCGTATCTCGTAAGGATGGTAATGATCTTGTTGAACGTTTAGCTTTTCCTCTCTACCATCCCGTCAGGACTTTGTTTTGATCACAGCATCATTTAAGTCTGCCTCGATAGTCAAGTCTCTGCACCTTAGTACCAGCATGGTAGAAGATCCCACTTTAGTCCCAAAATCAGGTTGGATAGTCGGTCCATTTATTCATGACTTGTTTGGATTTGAGAACGTCTATGCCAAGTGTTGAGATTAGAAGCAATGCTTTTATTGTGGAGCTATGGATGGATTCTAGGGATGAAGTGGTGATCCAGTAAGGGATGCCATTCTCGATTTTGAAAGGAGGATAGTTAAACTCTTAACTTGCCTTGGTAATATCCTTGAAGTCTCGTGTAACCTTTTTGGGTTCTGTCATGGTTAGTTACCTAGAATCTCTTGATGCATTTATCGGAAATCTCTGATCCAATCGAGTAACGTTCGCCAATAAGACGGATGGTTCATTCCACTTAAGCATGAGTTATAGGAATCACCCTAGTAAGTGCACGTGGTAACATGGATTGGCATCGGTAAACGAGATCCATAATTCACTAGTGAATTTTGGAGAGCTTGCATGAGTACGCAGACATGGTTGAGCCAAGTATACTAGGGAAAGAATAAGTGAAAGTGGAACGAGAGGCGATAGTGAAATGAGTTTCAACTCATACCTTGGAAATAGGAATCAAGGAGCTACGAAATCATGAAGTCAGAGGCGGTCAAGGCACAATGGAATTAAGCTCATGGAAATGCGGCTTGGACACGCGCATCATGTCTCTTTCTAAGAGTATATCTTTGATCCTTGGTTCTCCTGTAGAGCTTACTTGCATGCTATCGCTTGGTGGATATCCTCTCGGTCCTGTCTCTGTTGCAAACCCCATAAGGAGTTTGTCTTGTTTATCTCCTCGATCTTATCTTGGGAACCTTAGGTAGAACTCTATGGATGTAAACATGTATTTGAAACATGTTATGATTGATATGGTTGCAAATGGTTGAAAGTGGTTACTCGTGGATGTGCGAATACACACTAGATACTAGATTGACGCGGTCACGTTTCATGTTGCATATGCACGAGTATTTGTACTTGTTTATGGTTGGAATTGAATATGTTATCATGTGGATGTTGCATGTGGATGAATGGTTGTGCACACATATAGTGTTTATATGACTAGGACTATTTGCATACATGTTGGACTCATGGCACTAAACGTATTTTGCATTAGAAAGATCATTCAGGCCTGATCATTAGCATTAGCTAAGGAACATATACACACACTTTCTGCATGTGTTCATAAAGCATTAGGAGTCTTTTAAGGACCATGGTTGCCTGTGGATGATGTTTTGAGTAGATGGATGATGGATGGTAGGATACGTTCTTCCTAACTTGGAGATTTTTGGGACGAAATCCTTTAAGTTGGGGAGAATGTAACAACCCGGATTTTTACAACATGCGAAGACAAGAATCAAGGCAGAATTTAATTATAAAATCTGAATCAGGGGAAACGGGCTATGCCATTGCGTTCGTCTCGGAAAAATACGCGAAATAGAGTCCGAGTTTTCGAAAAACGGAGCACGTATGACCAAGTTATGGCCCGTCAAAGTTTTCAGAAAATTTCAAGTTCAAAAACAGTTCAAATTTAAATTCAGAAATCAAATTCAGCCAAAACAGACTGGGCAGGAAAATTCCCGCCCAGACAGGTCGACAGGGGGGTCGACACTAGGGTCGACCTCCCCCCCAACCAGGTCGACACTAGAGTCGACCTGGGGGTCGACCTCCCTGGTCGGCCAGGTCGGCCTGGTGCACCTTTTTTGGCTCCTGGGTCTTGTTTTGGAGGCTTGTGATGATTTTTGAGGGCTTGGATCTATCCTAGGGTTAATCCTATGGCCTAAACTACTCCTAATCTCTATAAAAAGACCCCTAGACCTAGCTTAAATCCTCACAAATCACTCTTGCAACGAAGTGCTGCCCAATTCTCCATTGATCATGGCCTCCATCTCCAACTTCAAGAGCCTGTGCATTCAAACTAGATCCAAGATGAAGGTGCAAGCTTTCTACACCAAATCAAGGGTTTTGATCATTGTCTCAACATGGATTCTTCGACAAGACGATTCATGATCCTAAATCTCTAAGCCACGCTATGTAAGTTCTAGCTACTTCTAGATCTAAACGGTAGTTTTAATGATGGCATGGAATAAAACGAGATTAAACTAAGTATGCTAGCCTATATGAACCTTGTCATGCCTCTTTTGCTTGAACCTATGACTTTTGGCTATGCTTAGTGACTAAATCATGCCACTTATGTTATGTTTAACTTAGTCCATCATGAAAGATTGAACCTTTACTTGCAGAATGTTGGCATGAATACTTGAAACCACTTTGACTTGTGAAATATGTACATGAATATGACTTGGGGCTTATGCATGTAAATGAACCCAAATTCCCTTATGATATCATGCATGTTTGTGGCTAATCCCGTTGTGACATTATGCATATTTTGAGGCCAAACCTTTTTGATACCATGCATGTTTGTGGCCAAATTCCCTTATGACAATATGCATGTTTGTGGCCAAATTCCCTTATGATATCATGCATGTTTGTGGCTAATCCCGTTGTGACATTATGCATGTTTGAGGCCAAAAAACCCCTTATGGTGCTATGCATATTTTGAGGCCAAACCCCTTATGTTACCATGCATGTTTGTGGCCAATCCCTTTTTGACATCGTGCATGTTTTGAGGCAATATGTAGCATAGTATCCTTACTATGTTGACTCGCTTTTAATTGGGTTGGAAACACGATTTGGGGTAGGTTAGACGAACGTGATAATGACATGATAATTTGACATGGGTTTTCATGAAAATATGACACTCATGATACACCTAAATGTGGACATGGCATGTGGGGTAAACATGGGACTTGAAACTAGACACGTATGGGTTGTAAGTGTAATATGACACTAGACCAAACATGAAAGTGGCCAACTCGAGGTTGGGTTGAGTTTGTAGCATAAATCTACCCGGACCCGCCCGGCTTAACTAGTGGCTACAAACAATAGGATCCAATGTGAGAAGTTGGTCATGTCGCGCTTAAGACCCGAGGTTAGACTAGGTTGTGGTGTAAAACTACCCGGACCCGCCCGACTTAACTAGTAACCATAACAAGGTCTAATGTGAGAGGTTGAGAGTGCATTAATTAAATTAATGCCACATGATAAGGTTAAGTAAATTTGACTAATGACACTTAACCGATATGACACGAATGGGTAGGTTAAGTGGGACCGGGCTTGATTTCTTAATGACACTTAACCATACAAGACAATTAGGGGATGGGGTTAAGTAATTTACACTTAACTAATCCGACTTGGTAATTAGATGGGGTTAAGTAATTTAGACTTAACTAATCTAAACACGGTAATTAGATGGGGTTAAGTAACCTATACTTCACTAATCTAAACACGGTAATTCGATGGGGTTAAGTTAAACACTTAACCAATCTAAACTTGGTAATTCAATGAGGTTAAGCAACCAATACTTAACCAACTTGACATGATAATTTAATGGGGTTAAGTAACTTATAATTAACCAATTATACATGATGATTTGATGAGGTTAAGTAACCTACACTTAACCAATCTAACATGTGGACTATATAGGGTTAGGTCACAAGACCTTTTGAATATACTTAACCCTTGTAGTATGATTAGTTGATGAGGTTAAGCTAACCCATACTTAACCAATCCGGCTCGATGATCTGATGCGATTTAGATAATTTATGCTTAATCAATCTAACACGATAATCTGATAGGGTTAAGACAAACCAATACTTAACCAATTTGACTTGATAGGGTTAAGTCATGCGCTTCTTGGTATACTTAACCAACTTGTAGGGCTAAGCCTTGAACTTAAATACTTAGCCAATCTTGACATGATTCATAGGTGGGCTAAGTCATGAACCTGAATAACAACACTTAACCCAATAGACAAAACCCTAGTGAGAGGAACTAGGTAGAAAATCGTGGTTAATCAAGGGTAACGGGGAAAAGAAGCTAAGTGGTAAACCTTAGTTAAGTATAACTAAGTAATAATTCTTAGCCAAGGACATGGGACTAGTTAATGAATGGATGAGTAACCCGATATGGTAGGTCATCGCTTAAACACACGAGGAGGAGCAAATTATCCGACTTGGATAAGGGCTCCAACGAACTGGGTGACAAAGCGGTAGCTTCGGGGGACGTGAGGGTACTCTTGGTATCCCTCTGTGAGGTGGCAAGTGGTCCATGAAACCCGGCCTCACAGAGGTTAAGGTCTGCGATAGAAGAGCCAAGAGTATGCCTTGGTTTCTATGCGAGCGACCTAAAGACTGGGATGGATTAGCGTGGAGTCGACGATACTTGATTTTGCCCTGGATAGCACGTCACCGACTACCTACCATCTTTAGTTAATCGTGTACGAACGGAAAGGCAGGGAACCCCCAACAGACCATGTTCTTGCTATCGAGTCATGGGTGAGGTTGGCCCATAGGAAAGTGGGGCTATAGTGGGGCCGGGATGTGGTTCTCATACATTATTTTTCTTGGATTGCCTTTCAGTAGATGAGGGAGGGGTCACGTGGGACCATAGCCACGGATACAAAAACAGACCTTGATATCTGCATCAGCAGACGACTTAAAGCTCCCGACCGAGTTTCGTATTTCTTGATTTGCCTTGGCACGGAACTCGGATGGCACATTGAGATACATGTGCGTCTAGACATGGAAACGATTCACGATATATACGTGGGACAAAGGGCGCGGTTGACGGGTGGCATAATCCCTAGTGGCCCTAGGTGGCTTGAACCCAAACCGAGACACAGAAACGTTCATTAGGTAGCATAATCCCTAGTGGTCCTAGGTGGCATAAATCCTAAGTGAACACGCGATAGTTCATGGTAAGAAAACATAACCAAATCAAGGGTAGCAGTCCAAAACAACTTCAAGGATAAAATGGTACTACGATGAGGTGGTATAGATTTACATGGGAAAGCCCATACGACCTACGGCAAAGGATTGAACTTATACATGGAAAGAAACATACGAGTTAGGAAAACCTACATATGCTATATATTAGGTTGACATGGACCATTACATGACATTGGGCAAGGGACATTCATAGTTAACACATGACGCAGGTTGGGATACTAGTACGAGAGGTGCAGAGCAAATATACATGTTAGAACCATGAGAAATATACATGATAGATACCGTGGGATATTATACATGATAGATACCTTGGGATAGTATACTTGTTAGAAACCTGATGATGTGATACCTTGATTTATCTTGACACCGTAGTTTATTATGATACCTTAGTTTATCTTGCTACAGTAGTTCATCCAGTTATCTTGGCTTAGCTTATCTATCTTGTCGTCATCCTTATGTTTACTTTCAGTTTATGCATGTCATGTTACCTTTACCTGTTTTATGCTGGAAGTAGATAGGACTTACCAGTCTTTATGACTGACCCCGTTTTCTTTTGCCTCTTTGTCTTCCATTTCCCCCGTGGTTTTCAGGGAGGAAATGATGTTGTTTAGTTCAGACCTCTTATGCTTGAAGGTCATCATGCATGGCTTGGACTTTTCTTGGCTATGGCTTCCTTACTGTTTTATTTGGGGAATAATTTATGAAAAGGTTTTATGCTTCTTTACTATTGCAAGACAGGTTTTGATGTATTCTGATGTAAAAGGCTTTAGACCTTATTTTATAAGGTAATGAAATTTGTTTTACTTCCGCTGTTTTATATATATGTCCTGTCTTGTAATATTTATGTGCATGTTTACCTCGATAATACTTCACCAAACCTAATGCATTCCCTTTGTGAGTGACCCTAGCGGAGGTGGGGTGTTACAAGCTTATGTTCTGGGTCTGAGCGAAAGCGAAATCCGTACAAATCAACACTACGTCTGGATAACTACCATCTTAGCCCCGTCTTGGGAGCAAATCAATCAAGGGCCTCAACACTAGTTACCCATTCGATGTGAAGATCGTCGGTCTTCAATCGCCGTCTTCAATTCTTCGAACGTCGTATCATTATTTGGAATGAGAGTACACTCGGACTTTCGAAATAACTCTCGCATATATAAATTTGAAAACCATTTCATATCGTTGTTAATAATTTATAACGATCTATCGCTATATTTGCTTTACATACACATCCTAAACATAACAATGTATATTTTACTCTTCCATTTTTCAATTTACACCAAATGTATATTTGGTTTCATTATTTTTCTAATGAAAGTCCATTCCTTAGAAATGTAAATTTCTAATCTTATATTTACATTGAAAAATTTAAATTTCTATTCCTATTTTATTTACATTGAGGAATGTAAACTTATACTTCAATATATTATTATATTGAAAATGTAACCTTTATTTCATATTCTATTTACATTGGAAAATATAAATTCCTAATCATTCTTTTGTTTACATTGAGAAATGTAAACTCTTTTATTTGCATATAAAAAATATAATTTCTATTTCATCCTTATTTACATTGAAAAATGTCGGTTTCTATATTACACCAATTACACAAAAAATGTAACTTCCTATTTTCCTTTTATTTACATTAATAAAAATGTAACTTTTCTAATATTTACATTAAGAAAAATGTAAAACTTTATAACCTTATCTTATTTTATTAAAAATGTAACTTTCTTTTATAACAAACTTGGAGGTGAAAATATTCATTTCATTATTAACACATAACGGTGTGAAAATAACGTCAATTTCTAAGTTATCCATTTATATTTTAATATGGGCCAGACCTCTCACATTTGGCCTACAACTTGTGGACGCTGGATGTGCCGGTCGGTTCCAGGCAGACTTATCCCACAAGTTGGGCTTAACCTCGTGTCATGGCTCGTTTCGTATTTGTGCACTTGGACCTCTCACATTAGGCCCAACATTTGTGGCTGCTGGATATGCCTGTCGGGTCCGGGCAGACTTCCACCACAAATGTAACCTAACCTCGTATCCAAGCACAATTATAATTTTTTTTCTTTTCAAAACCTGTCATTATTTTCCATTAAAGAATCTTAATTTTAAGGTATTCTTTATTTCAAAATCTCTTGATTTCAAGTATCTTAATATAAATTGTAACTTTCCCTATTTTTATGATTTACTAATAAAAATCTTTTCAAGATGTACAATTTTTAAACCAAATCCTTTTACTTTAATATATTGACGCCAAAGATGTAATCTTTCTAAACCAACGTCAATTAATTTCATTAATTTAATATAAAATAAAAACATTCCTTTATTTCAAAATTGATAACATTTTGAAACCAAAATCTTCTTAATTTAACACATTGACAATTAACAAGGTAATCTCTTTAAATTCTAACTTTGTCTACTATCATAAATGACATACTTTTATGTTGACGTAAAAAAAATGGAATTCTATTTACAGTGCAAATTCTCTCTTCTAATTACATATAAAAATGTATTTTTTTTAATTTATGCGGTATAAATTATACTTTTGTTTACATATAAAAATGCGATCTTTATTACAATGCAAGTTCATACCTTAATTACATATAAAAATGTAATTTTTATCATGCGATGTAAATTCATATATAAATTACATATAAAAATGTAATTTTTATCATACAGTGTAATTTCACATTTTAAAGGAATGTAATTTTTAATTTACCATTCTCATTCATATCTAAATCACATGTAAAAATGTAATTTTTATCATACAGTGTAAGTTCACATTTTAAAAATGCAAATTTTCATTTCATTCTTTATTTACATAGGAAAATATAAATTCCTATGAAATCTTTATTTACATTGAAAAAATGTAATTTTAAATACTTTGCTTTGATTACGTATAAAATGTAATCATCCATTTACATTCATTTGTTACCTTATAGAAAAGTGAAATCTTTTCTATTCTGTGACTACATTAAATAAAATGTATTCTTTTCTACTCTTTCACCAAAATGTAAATTTTGGTTTTCATTCTTTTCCTTCACCAAAATGGAAATTTTGGGTTTTTCCTTTTCCCTTTACATTTTATGTTCATCTAACATAACACTTTTATTTCCCTACCTCTTTCTTATGAACTCTAGTGACAAATAAATATATATTTTATTTGTTAATCTTTTCTATATATACTGGTAACTTATAACAGAATATTTTATTTGTAAACATTTTCTATGTAAACTAAACAAAATAAAATGATAATGTTATTTCCTAACAAATCTCTAATTAACCAAAAATGATATTTTGGTTTCAACCATTTCATCTTAATCAAACATGAGATATTGGGTTCAATAAAACAAATATGATATATTTGTTTTTCAACTTTATTATCTTAACAACCATGAGGTTTTCAACCAAAACAACCGTGATATATTTGTTTACACAGATTTATAATAACAATGACATATTTCTAACATAAAGGGATTTTTTTTGTTAAATCACTTCTAACATTTCAACAAAACAAATAAAAAGATAACTTTGTTTGTCGTCAATGCTTTTTAATGAAAACAACAATATTACATAAAAAGGCAATCTTTTAATCCCATTCTTTTTAATTGAAACAATCCACACTAAAAATATGTTCTTTTCAGCGTAAGCAATTTTGACGCTAAAATCTATTCTTTTTAGTTGAAACAGAATGACACTAAAAATCAAATCTTTTTATTTTAGACAAAACGACGCTAAAAAAAATATGATCTTTTTATTTTGAACAAAACGACAATAAAACCCTCCCAACAAATTCAATAGACAAAAATGACAAATGTTGTTTAACTATTTCTAACGTCATATTTTGCATAAAATGTAATTTCTATTTCTAATGTCATATTTTACATAAAAGGAAATTTATATGTAAAGTGATCTTTTTATTTACATACCAAATTTCAAATAAAAATGTTATTTTTATTTTCCTAACATGTTTCTAACCAAAAGGTTATTTTTCTTTTTGTAACAATTTTTTTTTATATAAAATGACAAATTTCAATAACATAACCTTTTCTACATACAATGACAAATTTTGTTAACATACGTTTTCCATATGAAAAGAGAAATTTTGTTAACATACACTTTCTATATGAAAAGACGAATTTTGCTAATATGTACTTAATTAAATAATGGATATTTTTAATCTAAACTAAACATTTCAGTGAACGACATATGTTTCGATCTAACAATTCACTACAAGCGACATACATCAATCTAAATTTTACACAACAATCTATATGTGTTTTTTTATTACAAATGTTTTTTTTATATCACAATAAAAAACAATCTATATATATATATATATATATACATATATTATTCTTAAATCAAGAAATTTCACAAATCAATTCAATAACTCATCGCAATCATCAACCAATCACCGAATAAATATGTACACATCATTAATGTGAATTCCATATAAGATGAATATAAAATTTGCAGTGAAATAAATAAATAAATAATTTTATTTTAAAATAGAATTCTCACCTTACTTTAAATCAGATCTGAAAATCCAAACAATTTCAAAAACAGCCCCAATCAGTTCCAACACGATCTACTCAACGATACAGTTCCACAGGATCTGAAATTTTCAGATTCCGATGTCGTATGAGTGAAATATCAATTTTTAAAAATAAAATCAAGATTTGCGACGTTTAAAAGTGTTGTATTCTCCAATTCATACCTTGGCCATTAGTTTTCAGTTTCGTTCAAAACTTTGAATTAAGTTTTCTCGGTCTGTGGTTGATGGTTTTACGAAAGGTTTGCGGCAAAACGACCGACTACGAGAGGGCTTTGGGCACCCCAAATGGTGTAGGGTGCGGCGGCCTATGTGGGGTGCAGTTTGGGTGCAAAGGCGGCGGGTTCGTGGGTTCGGGGAGGGAGCTAGAGGGCACGAGAGAGTTTGAGATTGGTATCAATGGAAAGAGGAGATCAAGAGCTTCAAAAAGTTTAACTGTGGACAAGGCTAATTTTGCATGGATTGGGAGCTAAGGAGGAGAGAAGGTAGAAGGGTTTAGGCGGCTATGGGTTCGGTTGATTCGGGAAGAAGAAGAACGATGCCGTCTTTATATAATAAAATATTGTTTTATTCCTTAGTTACCCGTTAAGGCCCGTTTGGCAACTTTTCTGATTTCAGCCCACCGATTGTTGTACTTACCCAACTACCCCTATTCCGGACTCATCTGGCTATGTCCCGCAGGCCCACACGATCATCTTGACCCCCATTTCTCAGTTTTCAAATTTAAGTCTTTTATTTTTAATTAAACCGTACAAATAAATTTACCGGGGTCACAAATTAACTCCAAAAATTCCCGAAAAATATATTTCGCTATGTTTTGACGATACGGACCTAACAAAATTATTTTCGTTCTATTCTGAGCCCGTTTGAAAAATGACTATTTGCAAGTCGATTAAAATTGACCGAAATTGACAAACTGAAATCTTTTTGCCACGGCTACAATTTAATTCTAAAAATTATGAAAAATTAAACTTAACTATATTTTGACATTCCGAATCCAACAAAAGTGGTTTCGTCGAAAACAGAGGTCGTTTGAAAAATAGTTATTTTCAAGGCGTATATATTTAATATTAAAAATACATTTTTAAACAAATAATCTTCAAAACTCTAAATATATAAGTGCTTACTGTTTCCAATGCAGAGACGTCATTCTGAACTCAATGGAAGTGGTTTTGAGTTCAAATTCCTTCGTATGCAAAAAGTGGCATTTTTGACCTTTATAAATTTCATAGCGACCTTTCTACATTTTAATTTTTGATTCCCGCTATGAAATTTCAATTTTTCAGATTCATTAGAAAGATATTTTTAAATAGATTCTTATATTTTTTATTTCACTAAAATCCGTTAAATTTTGCATCCTGTACGGTCAGTCAAAGTTCAAGTTTGACTTTTCAACCTACCTCGTTGTTTCTAACACTTTTTATCGTTAAAATAAAATTATTCATTCAAACTTCGTTTTAAATCAACTTTCGATCATTATTATTTTGTATAAATTATTTTAAATATCAAAAACCCATTAATATTAGTTAATATAAAATTTTGAATTTACCCCAAAATTCAGGGTTGTTACAGGAAGGGGCTAGGCAGAGGCGTTAAAGCATGGGCAACGGGATTTGGTTTTTGAGATTTGGGCGAATAACGACGGTTTAGGGTTGTGGAGAAAATATGGGGGTTTATACAATTTATTTATTATATATTTTTTCTTCCCAAAAAGTTGATTTCTCTTTCGAACTCCAAATCGAACCCAACGACCGTCGGCCGTAGCTAATTACCCCCATTCCGAACTCAATGGGATATGTTTCGTAACCCAATTCGGCGGTTACGATCAGCTTCCACTAAATTTAAAATATGAATCATTATATTTTAAATTCAAACACACATTTCAATTTACCAGGGCCACATACTGACCCCTAAAATTCCAAAAAAATAAATCTAGCTATGTTTTGATGATACGGTCCTAACAAAACTAGTTTCGTCGAATTTGGAGAAAATTTGAAAAACAGTCATTTTTCAGTCGAGTAAATTCAAACTGAAATTGCCAAACATGTTTTCTTTTGCCACGCTCATATATATCGATTCCAAAAATTATGAAAATTGGAATCTAACAATAATTTGACATTCCGAATCCAACAAAAGTGGTCTTGTTGAAAATGGCGGTCGTTTGCAAAATCGCTATTTTTAAGGGCTATATATTATATAAATTCCATAGCGACTTTTCTGAATTTTCAACTGCACATAACTTTTTATTCTATAATAACCCGGAAATCCAAGCTAATTCAAAATTTTAATTTTGGCAATTTTGATGAATTATGAATATTTAAAATGAATTATTTTAAATAATAACGACGAGAAATTTATTTTGAATTGAAATAGAATGTATATATTTATATAGATTGTCACTAGAATATAAATATTTTATTTTAATTATAAAAGGAATTGAAAATGGAGCGGTAGTTTGCAAATTCGATTTCAAAGTACAAATGGATGTACAGGATTCAAAATAAACCGGATTTTAGCAAAACCAAAAATATTAGAATCTAATTGAAAATATCTTTCCAATGAATCTGAAAAATCAAAATTTCATAGCGGGAATAAAAAGTTATGTCCAGTTGAAAATTCAGAATAGTCGCTATGGAATTCTGGCCCTTAAAAATGAAAATTTTGCAAACGACCTCGGTTTTCGACGAAACCACTTTTGTTGGATCTGTGATGTCATGTTATTGCTAGGTTTCAAAATTCGTAATTTCCTGAATCAATATGTGAGCGTGGCAAAGGAAAACGCATTTGACCAGTTTCAGTTGATTATAATCGACTGGAAAATGGTCATTTTTCATATGGTCTCAGAATTTGATGAAATTAATTTTGTTAGGACCGTATCGTAAATACGAAGCTAGAAATATTTTTCTGGAATTTTAGAGTTAATATGTGGCACCGGTAAATTGAAATGTGCGTTCGAATTCAATATACATATTTATATTTTAATTTGAACGGAAACTGATCGAAACGATCGAACTGGCTTACGATACATATCTCATTGTGTTCGAAATTGGGGTGATCAGCTAGGGGCGATAGTCGTTGGGTCTCGGTTCGAAATTAAAAGTTACTTTTTGAAAATTAAAAATAATGAACTAAATAAAAAGGTCAACACACCTTTTTTTCCTTTACCCCCCCGTTAATTCTCAGATCGAAAATAAAATGAAAAGAAAAAAAGAGAAAATCCCACGCCGCCGCCGTCGATGGGCTCTTCCCCCCAGCCACCGCGCTGCTTCGCCGCAGCCTATGCTGGCGCGCCCCCCTCCGATCCCTTTTCTCCCTCTCCCTCCTTTTTCCCTAGCCTCCTCCTTAATTCAAACCCTTAACACCCTAAAATCGAACCCTAGACCTGCCGCCCATCCTACCAGAGGTCGAGCCACCCCTTTGCGAGCCACCGCGAGCAGCAGCACCTCATCCCCCCCTCGATTGATGTAGACCCCCCTTTCTTCAAGCAAAGAAAAACCGTGAGCTTCCTTTTACTTTATTTTCAGCTATAAATGTTTGATCTTTATTTGTGTAAAAAGATTAGATTTTTTTATTGTAAAAAGACTAGTATTTTTTATTTTATTTTATTTGAATGATAGAAAAGATTTAATTTTCAGAATAGAAAGGATTGAATTTTTATAATAGGAAGAAAAGATTCGATTTTTATAAATTGAAAGGGTGAGATTTTTAATGTTAAAAAGATGAGATTTTTAACATTAGAAAGGTTTGATAAGAAGAAGTTTATATTTTAAATTTTGTAAAGATATGATTTTATTCATATAAAAATACGATTTTTATATTATAAAGATAATAAAAATATGATTTTTATAATATATAGATAATAAAAATTTGATCTTTATATATGTAGTGAAATAAAAATTTGATCTTTATATATGTAGCGAAATAAAAATTCGATCTTTACATAAGAAGTAGAAATATAAAAATATAATCTTTATTTTATGAACACCGTTATAAAAATAGAATTTTTATCTATATAGTAGCAGTATGAAAATGTGATTTTTATCTATATAGCATTGAAATAAAGATGTGATTTTTATATAAATCGTGTTAAACAGAGTGCGATGGAACCGATTGGAAACGCGGCGAAGATTTTCTACATAAGAAGAGTCGCGGAGTTTGGTTTAGCTCTAGGTGAGAACTCCTCACTTTCAATTTATTTTCTAGTTAAAATATATACTAGGATGCAGACGGTGCTTAGTAGCACCCGACACCTTTCGTCCACAGACCATGGATGACTTGTATGTGTGATTGTTTATGTTGTGAAATTTGACTGCAGATTGTGATGTGAAATAAAATATATATTCATGTGTTGAAATAAAATATATATATTCATGTGTTGAAATAAAATATATATTCATGTGTTGAAATAAAATATATATTCATGTGTTGAAATAAAGTATATATTCATGTGTTGAAATAAAATATATATTCATGTGTTGAAATAAAATATATATTCATGTGTTGAAATAAAATATATATTCATTTACGAATCGAACGATTTGTTTATGTACACCGATTTGACTGATATTGATTGGGACGACAAATTTTACACATCGCCCAACTACACAAATAAAATCTGTGTTTGATTGTTTGAAACCCCACATGGGTATTGGGATGATATTTGACGTATACTAATCCCGATTTTTTATTTGTATGTCAATCGATGGGTTGACAAACTGTGTAAGCGTCAATTATTTATATTTAATGCTTATGCAGTTGTGTTGTGCACTCTGGATGATGGTTGATGATTTATCGTTGTTGTTATATGCATGTGTTGTAGGGAATCCATATAATTAACGTTATATGGTAATTGATTGGGCCTCATTCCAATTTGGGAGAATAAGGAATATTATAAAAGAAAATTCATGTGTTGAATAGAATAAAAATATATTTTCATGTGTTGATTATTCATGCGTTGAATAAAAATATGAATTCATGTGTTGAATAAAAATATATATTCATGTGTTGAATAGAATATAAATTCATGTGTTGAATAGGATAAAATTCATGTGTTGAATAGAATAAATATTCATGTATTGAATAGAAAGAAAATTCATATGTTGAATAGAATAAAAATTCATTTGTTGAATAGAATAACAAAGTTATTGAAATATATAAAGCCGTGTTAGTTAGATATGCACCATTTTGATGTGAACGATATTTATATCGATTTTATTCATTTTTATAATGAATATAGAAAAGGAAATGGTTTCAAAATATATTGTTTTGAAAATATTATCATTTATAGATTAATGATATGGAATATTCAATTTTGATTAGAAATTGAATATGAAGTTGAAATCGTTTTGAAAACGAATTTAAAACGATTTATAAAATACGTTTTGAAAGGAAATCGACGATATATATATATATATATACATATATATATATAATGTTCTGAATAGAATGCGCCGCGCCGCGGCAGTTCGCGAATTTCGACCATTGACTTCGAATGGATATTGCGGGAGATCCGACCGTCGGATTCTCCTAAAATTGGAACCGTTGGGTTCGTATCGAAAAGAGCTTTCTAAGGAATGTTAGTGACGTGAAATCTAACGGTTGGATTTGGAATTATGTCCAAATCAAATTTGGAAAAGGTCGCTGTAAGTGCAGTTCAAGGCCGTTAATGGAATTCGACTGTACGAGCCTTGATAAAATTATTAAAAATAGTAATTATTTTATGTAAAATCATAAGAAATGATTTGTAAAGAATTGAGATGAAAAATTCCAAATTTGAAAAGATAAAAATAGATTTTATCGAAATGAACTAGTTTTGAACTAGAATAATAATTTACTTATTTTTAAATAAATAATTTGGATGTGAAAGGGTTTTAAAAGTAACCAGAATTTACAATAATTGAATTAGAATGGATTTTAATCGAAATTGTCTTTGGAATATTTCGATGTTGGATTTCGTGATTATACAGATATTGTTATGGGAATTTGAAAGATATATTTATATCGTTATTTCCAATACGATATTTATTGGTCGTATAATTTGATATTGAATATAAGCCGATATATTTTATATTCAGAGCCTTATATTTAATATCAAATGGGAATTGGGTTTATCGTGAACTGTGTTTTAACGACATTTGTTCTTTAACCCGATTTACAGTGGAATGTGATTTGGAATTTATAAATCTTTTGTTAAGATTTAAAGGAGGTTTTCCAAAGTAAAGTTTTCCAATTTAATAAAATAAATTGGAATGGAATGGAATGTGATTTTGGGTTTATCATGAATCGTGTTTCAAATGACATTGGTTCTTTAACCCAGTAAAAGACAGGATATGGTTTCACAAGTTAAACAATCATTAATATTGATTTTTGGGAAGATTAAAACCAATTGGAGTTTTAATGAATCTTTAATTAGATTGAAATAATCCAGAATGGAGTATCACCAGTTTTGCTCCAACCGATAGTTAAATCTTTAATTAGATTTGAATGTGAAATGGTAATTGAATTTACCGATAACACCGTGGTGTTAGATATGAAGTATTACCAGTTTTACTTCATGGGATGAATAGGTTGGGATTGGGAAATAAAATAAATGATTACTTCGGTGTGGTTCGCTAATCCCGACTAATTTGAATTGATATTCAAAGGAAGATTAAAGAATAAATTTAAAGAATTTATCTTTGATAAAATTAATGGGAACTTTTCCCAAAGTGTAAGAATATTTGAATAAAAGAATATTCTGAATTGGAATGAGGTGTATGTCGTGTTTGTGTAACAATTGTTTATTATATACGCGAGTTATTCAGAAAGACCAGGTTTATCCCATTCTGAATAACTGATTCGACGTGGTGTCGAGGATGAAGACGGTGGTCGAAGACCAGAGGTCTTCACATCGTTTGGGTGATTACTTATGATCTTGATTGGGCTGTACACACAAGTAGAGGGAATCAGTTTGTGATCGTCCATACGTACTTGGAGATCGATGGATATGCGAGGTACAAAGTACCTCCGGTTTCGTTCAAACCCAAAACGAACTTGTAAATGGACTGTGTGTCTGACATTGGATTTTATTCTGTGTGATTGATTTCTATTAATTATATATCTGTTTGGCGGCGGAGAATTTATTCTCTTGCTTAACGCCCTTCTCTAAGACGTACGAGCTCAGGGGTTATATATTGAAGGATATTAATCGCATGGAGTGAATTGCCTGTGTGGCATGCCTAAGTGACAATTGATCAAGGCTTCTGTTGAAAAGCAAAGTCTTAAGGTTGATGATCAAAGCACGGCCTGTGTGGCATAGCTTTTTGTAACGTTGATTCGCGAGCCTCACACCCCGGTTGTGAACCAGAAACGGGAGAGGACATCAGGAGGGCATGCGTTTCTTTCTAGCTAGGGTGGTGTCAGCGACCTACCAACCCTGACATTTATATTATTTTCACCTGTGTGGTTGTTGCTGTTGCGAGGCGCCTCAGATATATCGGTGACTATATGGAGCCAATGGAGTCATTTGGCTCATTTACGCCCCAAAGGGCGGGGAAACGCAGTGTTCAGGCATAATAATCCACATCGGTGGACCAACCCTGATGATCCATGGAGCAGTTGTGGCTGTTCCTGAGGATCGGGCTAGAGAGTCTCAAATCGGTAGAGGACTATCTTTTGCCTCGGTTCGCAGATGGAAAACCAACTTCCAATACGTGACTTTACGGTTTTTGATTGTAGAGCCTAGTATGGCGACATAGTGGTATGAGGCACTTATGCAATCTATGATTGATACTTATGATTTGAAATTGTTTTGACACTATACACTTATAGTAATAATAAAACATGAAATTTCACGTACCAAGCATTCTTAGCTATTATAAGGTAAAAACTCTATCCTCCGGCTTGCGTTGCATTGTGTGATGGGACCTGAGTCTTATAATAGCTTCATTGTTCTTTATTTAGCATTGCGCTGTTTGTTTTATGCACTGGTATTCTTGGGAGGAAACCCGTTCCGTGTTATACGGCGTGGTCCCTTGATTTACCTAGCTTTAAAAATTAAGATTAATAATTGTTTTAGTTCTCACACCAGTCCCCTTACTGACCTGGAGTTTATTGTTTTAACCTAAACTCTGTGTGCCCTCATTTTCCGCACGGGCAGCTAGTAGTTTTGGTTTTGCGGATTTATATTCGTAGGATCCTGATTTACAGCTGGAACGATACTCGGAAAGCTATGTATCCGTGTATTACTTTTAGTTGTGTTTTGTATTATTTTTCCACTGCAATGTAATTTATTTTAATCTATGATATTTTCTGTTGTATAATATTTGTTTATACTCTGTATATTCTTGTATTCTGATGGAATTGTTGTAATAAGCAATGAAATGTTCTTCTGTTTGCATTTCGATGTGGCTTGTTCTCAATTCAATCCGGGCTTTCTTTACCAGGGAAGTTCGGGTCGTTTCATCGTGGTATCAGAGCTTTGGTTTACAGAGTTCAGAGAACAAGACACATTGGAACCATATGAAAGAATTCATCAGAGATTGGATTAATAATATCCAATGGGAATGACCCGTTAGAGATGGGATCATTAGTATCCTAGAACGAGTGTGAAGAGTATATATTTTTTTTAAGTGAAAATAATTTTGTTTTAAAAATTTAATTCAATTATTTGTATTTGAATATTTATTTGTATTGATTTGGACAATCTAGTATATAAAGATTTTGCATATACGTCTGATCAGCGTGTATTTGAAGTTTTAATATACTAGATAGATATAGAGTCACACTATAGTCGCCGGGGATGATTCTGATGATTGTAGCTACATCATCAGAATTAGTGTTCGAGTTTCGAAGGTGTGATATCTATATATTTCCGTTAGACTGGTGTGAGAATCAAAATTAGATAGGGTATATTGTTGTGATCTGGTACCAAAAATGTGATTTTTTGACTATGTATCCAAATTATGAATTTGAAAAGCTAATCAACTAATTGATTGCTGATTGTGTTGTTTGATTATTGTTTAATTAATTAAATGTTGAACCTTTAGCCAAATTGAATCAAATAGTGAATTGTATTCAAAATTTGTCGCATTTGCATACATATACATGTACTTACATTGAACAGGTCATAGCAAGGAGGCTAGAACAGAAGAATAAAATTTTTCGCCCGATAAATAGTACATGTTTACAAATTTATTGGGTTTGGATGATTTTATGAGCTGATTGGCTAGCCGCTTGGTTGTTTCTTTTTCTTTTTGGATTGGTGGGGCCAGGGGAGGCTATTTGAAATATCCCCAAGCTCCCGGTGCAGGGAAGATTATGGCGAAATTTTTCGAAAATTTAGGGTGTTAGCCAAATTTTTGAAAAATTTGAAAAGTTCTTAGAAACTGAAAAGTTGAAGAACTTAAGCCGTAAAGAAAATACTGAAAGTTGAGTTGATTAGTTAAACAACCTTCGGCTTCATTCCTTTTCGAGGATGAAAAGTTTTAAGTGGGGGAGATTGTAATAACCCGGAAATCCGAGCCAATGTAAAATTTTTATTTTGGCAATTTTGATGAATTTTGAATATTTAAAATGAATTATTTTAAATAATAATGACGAGAAATTTATTTTGAATAGAAATAGAATGTATATATTTATATAGATCGCCGTTAGAATATAAATATTTTATTTTAATTATAAAAGGAATTGAAAATGGCGCGGTAGTTCGAAAATTCGATTTCTAAGTTCAAATGGGTGTACAGGATTCAAAATAAACCGGATTTTAGTGAAACTAATAATATTAGAATCTAATTGAGAATATTTTTCCAATGAATCCGAAAAATCAAAATTTCATAGCGGGAATAAAAAGTTATGTCCAGTTGAAAATTCAGAATAGTCGTTATGGAATTCTGGCCCTTAAAACTGGAAATTTTGCAAACTACCTCGGTTTTCGACGAAACCACTTTTGTTGGATCCGTGATGTCAAGTTATTGCTAGGTTTCAAAATTCGTAATTTTCTGAATCAATATGTGAGCGTGGCAAAGGAAAACGCGTTTGACCAGTTTCAGTTGATTTTAATCGACTGGAAAATGGTCATTTTTCAAACGGTCTCAGAATTCGATGAAATTAGTTTTGTTAGGACCGTATCATCAATACGAAGCTAGAAATATTTTTCAGGAATTTTTAGAGTTAATATGTGGCCCCAGTAAATTGAAATGTGCGTTCGAATTGAATATACATATTTATATTTCAATTTTAACGGAAATTGATCGAAGCGATCGAACTGGCTTACGATACATATCTCATTGTGTTCGAAATGGGGGTAATTAGTTGGAGGTGACAGTAATTCGGTCTCATTTGGGGTTCGAAATAAAAAATTACTTTTTGAAAATTAAAAATAATAAATTAAATAAAAAGGTCAACACCCCTTTTTCCTTTACTCCCCCTCGTTAATTCTCAGATCGAAAAAAAAGAGAAAAACCCGTTTCCTCCAAATCCCACGTCGCCGCCGTCAACGGGCTCTTCCCCCCAGCCACCACGCTGCTTCGCCGCTGCCCAGGCTGGCGCGCCCCCTCCGATCCCTTTTCTCCCTCTCCCTCCTTCTTCCCCGACCTCCACCTTAATTCAAACCCTAAACACCCTAAAACCGAACCCTAGACCCGCCGCTCATCCTACCAGAGGTCGAGCTATCCCGCTACGAGCCATCGCGAAAAGCAGCACCTCATCCTCCCCTCGATTGATGCAGACCCCCCTTTCTTCAAGAAAAGAAAAACCGTGAGCTTCCTTTTACTTTATTTTCAGCTATAAATGTTTGATCTTTATTTGTGTAAAAAGATTAGATTTTTTTTATTGTAAAAAGACTAGATTATTTTATTTTATTTTATTTGAATGATAGAAAAGATTGAATTTTCAGAATAGAAAGGATTAAATTTTTATAATAGGAAGAAAAGATTCAATTTTTATAAATTGAAAGAGTGAGATTTTTAACACTAGAAAGCTCTGATTTTTAACATTAAAAAGATGAGATTTTTAACATTAGAAAGCTTTGATAAGAAGAAGTTTAGATTTTAAATTTGAAAAGATATGATTTTATTCATATAAAAATACGATTTTTATATTATAAAGATACAAAAAATATGATTTTTATAATATATAGATAATAAAATTTGATCTTTATATATGTAGCGAAATAAAATTTTGATCTTTATATATGTAGCGAAATAAAAATTCGATCTTTATATAAGAAGCAGAAATATAAAAATATAAACTTTATTTTATGAACACCGTTATAAAAATAGAATTTTTATCTATATAGTAGCAGTATAAAAATGTGATTTTTATCTATATAGCATTGAAATAAAGATGTGATTTTTAAATAAATCGTGTGAAACAGAGTGCGATGGAACCGATTGGAAACGCGGCGAAGATTTTCTACATAAGAAGAGTCGCGGTGTTTGGTTTAGCTCTAGGTGAGAACTCCTCACTTTCAATTTATTTACTAGTTGAAATATATACTAGGATGCATACGGTGCTTAGTTGGACCCGACACCCATCGTCCACAGATCATGGATGACTTGTATGTGTGATTGTTTGTGTTGTGAAATTTGACTGCAGATTGTGATGTGAAATAAAATATATATTCATGTGTTGAAATAAAATATATACTCATGTGTTGAAATAAAATACATATTCATGTGTTGGAATAAAATATATATTCATGTGTTGGAATAAAATATATATTCATGTGTTGGAATAAAATATATATTCATGTGTTGAAATAAAGTTTATATTCATGTGTTGAAATAAAATATATATTCATGTGTTGAAATAAAATATATATTCATGTGTTGAAATAAAAGAAATATATATTAACAAATCGAACGATTTGTTTATGTACAACGATTTGACTGATATTGATTGGGACGATAAATTTTACACATCGCCTAACTACACAAATAAAATCTGTGTTTGATTGTTTGAAACCCCAAACGGGTATTGGGATGATATTTGACGTACACTAATCCCGATTGTTTAGTTGTATGTCAATCGATGGGTTGACAGACTGTGTAAGCATTAATTATTTATATTCAATCCTTATGCAGTTGTGTGGTGCACTCTGGATGATGGTTGATGATTTATCGTTGTTGTTATATGCATGTGTTGTAGGGAATCCATATAATTAACGTTATATGGTAATTGATTGGGCTTCATTCCAATTTGGGAGAATAAGGAATATTATAAAAGAAAATTCATGTGTTGAATAGAATAAAGATATATTTTCATGTGTTGAATATTCATGCGTTGAATAAAAATATGAATTCATATGTTGAATAAAAATATATATTCATGTGTTGAATAGAATATAAATTCATGTGTTGAATAGGATAAAATTCATGTGTTGAATAGAATAAATATTCATGTATTGAATAGAAAGAAAATTTATGTGTTGAATAGAATAAAAATTCATTTGTTGAATAGAATAACGAAGTTGTTGAAATATATAAAGCCGTGTTAGTTAGATATGCGCCATTTTGACGCGAACGATATTTATAGCGATTTTATTCATTTTTATAATGAATATAGAAAAGTAAGTGATTTCAAAATATAACGTTTTGAAAATATTATCATTTATAGATTAATGATATGGAATATTCAATTTTGATTAGAAATTGAATATGAAGTTGAAATCGTTTTGAAAACGAAATTAAAACGATTTATAAAAAACATTTTGAAAGGAAATCAACGAAATATATATAATATATATATATATATATATATATATATATATATATATTATATAATGGTCTGAATAGAACGCACCGCGCCGCGGCAGTTCGCGAATTTCGACCATTGACTTCGAATGGATATTACGGGAGATCCGACCGTCGGATTCTCCTAAAACCGGAACCTTTGGGTTCGTATTGAAAAGAGCTTTCTAACGAATATTAGTGATGTGAAATCTAATGGCTGGATTTGGAATTATGTCCAAATCAAATTTGGAAAAGGTCGTTGTAAGTGCAGTTCGATGGCCGTTGATGGAATTCGACTGTACGGGCCTTGATAAAATTATTAAAAATAGTAATAATTTGTGTAAAATCATAAGAAATGATTTGTAATGGATAGAGATGAAAAATTCCAATTTTGAAAAGATAAAAATAGATTTTTATCGAAATGAACTAGTTTTGAACTAGAATAATAATTTACTTTTTTTTAAATAAATAATTTGGATGTGAAAGGGTTTTAAAAGTAACCAGAATTTACAATAATTGAATTGGAATGGATTTGAATCGAAATTGTCTCTGGAATATTTCGATGTTGGATTTCGTGATTATACAGATATTGTTATGGAAATTTGAAAGATATATTTATATCGTTATTTCCAATATGATATTTGTTGGTCGTATAATTTGATATTGAATATAAGCCGATATATTTTCTATTTAGAGCCTTATATTTAATATCAAATGGGAATTGGGTTTATCGTGAACTGTGTTTTAACGGCATTTGTTCTTTAACCCGATTTACAGTGAAATGTGATTTGGAATTTATAAATCTTTTGTTAAGATTTAAAGGCAAAGTAAAGTTTTCCAATTTAATAAAATAAATTGTAATGGAATGGAATGTGATTTTGTGTTTATCGTGAATCGTGTTTCAAATGACATTGGTTCTTTAACCCAGTTAAAGACAGGATATGGTTTTCCAAGTTAAACAATCATTAATATTGATTTTTGGGAAGATTAAAACCAAGTGGAGTGTTAATGAATCTTTTATTAGATTGAAATAATCGAGAATGGAGTATTACCAGTTTTGCTCCAAGTGATGGTTAAATCATTAATTAGATTTGAACGTGAAATGGTAATTGAATTTACCGATAACACCGTGGTGTTAGATATGAAGTATTACCAACTTTACTTCATGGGATGGATAGGTTGGGATTGGGAAATAAAATAAATGATTACTTCAGTGTGGTTCGCTAATCCCGACTAATTTGAATTGATATTCAAAGGAAGATTAAAGAATAAATTTAAAGAATTTATCTTTGATATAATTAATGGCAACTTTTCGCAAATTGTAAGAATAGTTGAATAAAAGAATATTCTGAATTGGAATGAGTCGTATGTTGTGTTTGTGTAACAATTGTTTATTATATACGCGAGTTATTCAGAAAGACCGGGTTTATCCCATTCTGAATAACTGATTCGACGTGGTGTCGAGGATGAAGACAGTGGTCGAAGACCGGAGGTCTTCACATCGTTTGGGTGATTACTGATGATCTTGATTGGGCTGTACACCCAAGAGGAGGGAATCGGTTGGTGATCGTCCAGACGTACTTGGAGATCGATGGATATGCGAGGTATAAGGTGCCTCTAGTTTCGTTCAGACCCAGAACGAACTTGTAAATGGACTGTGTGTCTGACATTGGATTTTATTCTGTGTGATTGATTTCTGTTAAATATGTATCTGTTTGGCGGCGAAAAATTTATTCTCTTGCTTAACGCCCTTCTCTGAGACATACGAGCTCAAGTGAAACATCCCACCTCCGTTAAGGTCACTCACAAAGGGAATGCCTTAATTTTGGTGGAGGTTTATAAGTAAAGGCCACAGATATACTCAAGACAGATATAAATACGCATATTTTAAACAACGGAAACCAAAAGGAATTTTATTTCAACAATATGTCTTCAAATCCAAACATTCCATAATTGTCTCAAAATACTTCCAACATTACAACATCATTACTGTCTTGATAATTAAAGAAGCAGAAAACATAAATAAAGTGACAAAAATCCCCATAGTGGTATCCAAAGCCATAGTCCGAGCAAAAGAGACCAAATCATATATCTACATTCTTGGAGCTTGTACAGAGCCTGACTGAGCTGAGCTGTTTCCTCCCTGTGGACCTGGGGGGGGGGGGGGGCTGTAACGACTCTTATTCTACGCATCATAGGATCATACGATATTTATTTCTTTCACATACGAAGTCGTATGGTCATGTAACTTTGGGAGGCGACTATTGGGGCCATTTCCCATTTTCATGATTTTTGTCGATTTTTAAATGACCATTTTACCCCTAGTTGGCACTGTTTTGGCCATAACTTTTGACTGGAAAGGAATTTTGACCTGAAACCACTTCCATTGGCTCCGGATGATGGTTTACAATTCCGTAGAGTGGTCACATTAGCCAAACGGACTCAACGTTTGGGAGATATGGCTGAAACAAGTTTCAGATAATGAAAAACAGCTTAACTGGGCTTAACCGGGTAATTAGCAGCTAGGTCCAAAGGGGATTTCGGGATTGGAGATGTATAGGGGCTGATTAGGGTTAGAAAACATTTCTTTCAGCCGCCACTTTCATTCTTGAACCCTAACAATGGCTGCCAACATCTAGAAACATCCCCAAATCACTTTCTAATCAAGTTTTGGCTTAATCTACATCAAATTAAGGAGAGAAAACACGAAAGCAAGGTTGGAGCTGCTGTTAGACATCAGTATTCACCCAAATCAGCGAGGTTTCAGTTCTGAGAATTTTATTTGTGGCCAAGGTGAGTGATTAGCATTGTTTTGACACTAATTACAGTTAATTAGTGAAGATTAGCGAATTTATACACTAATAAATTCTGGAAAAATATCTATAAATTCGAAAATAATGTTTTAGACCTCGGGTAGAAATTTGATTTAATTTGGTTAAGTTTTGTTAACCATATGATTAGTTTTGCTTAAACATGCTTAGGGGAACATATGGGATTTTGGGTATATTTGATCCATTTTGACACGTAAATTCATTGTTTTGGTGTTTGTGGTTAGTTTGCTATGTTGCTATGACTGTTTGGAATGATTTGTGGTTGATTAGAATAGTTAGATTGGTCGAAAACGTCGTTGAATGGTGTAAACAAGTTGCTGGGAAAATGTTGCAGAAAGTTGTGCAGGGTTTCGGATCGGATCGGGTATGGGCTCAGATCGGATAGGAAAGCTGGGCAAGGAATCCGAACCGAACCGAAATCTGGCACATAAGAGGCTTGGCAAAAAGGAAGGCCATGTTGGTTAAGTTGGGGATCAGATCAACTTAAAGACGAAGGGCTCGGATCGGATCGACTTAAGGATGAAAGGCTAGGACTGGAGTAAGGCGAAGGGATCGGATCAGAGTGAATGAAGAACGAGGGAGCTGATCGGAGCGGGAGCACGAACTAAACGAGAGATGGCCACCCGACCCGACCCGAAGTGGGACACCCGACCCGAACCGATGCAATGTTGTGGACCCAAACCGAACCGCTACAGGAGAAGACTACAAACCAACTCAAAGTGGAAGACCCGACCCGAACCAATGGCTAGAAGGGGAAACCCGACCCGACCCAGTGTTGACCAGTAACCCGAGATGCAAAGGTAGTCCAATATGGGAAGTTAGAGCTCAGGATCCAGTTGGGAACCGATGAGTTCACTTCAAGATTGGGCTTTGCTGCGGGACGTGTGCCAAGGGGCAGTCGATTGTCTATGACTTTAGATCACTATGTATGGGAGGTACGTGAACGGATTCAGGGCCACAGTGGCCTAGGTACGACTAAAGGGCTATAGACCAATGAAGTGGGGTGATTTGTAAAGATTTGGTCATGACTCCATGCGGTAAGCTTGGTAGTAGCAGTAGTTGTACAAGTTGAACTCCTTCACTACTTCGATGGTTCTAGTGATTGACAGTGGTGGACATCGTATGCTTTACGCACTGAGTGAGAGAGGTGAGGATGGTTGCTATGGTTGATTTGTTTGCCATCATTACGACATACACACCCCACCCCCATATTCTTTGCACTATCTATTATGGCACCTTAGAGTACTGTACGGTATGTGGTACTAACTCTTTGATTGCAGGTCTAGGTTCAGGTATGGTTTAGTATACCTGTTATTGTTCTGTTTAGATGCTTATCGCTCATACCAGGCTTTATGTCTGACCCAGAGTTTTATGTCTCCTCTTATTACTCTGGGTGCTCACACGAGCAGACTAGAGACAGGTTAGCTGGTGATGCACGGGTAGATGATCCGGAGACGAGCATGAGGCTTCCACGTAATATATATATATATATATATATATGTATGTATGTATATATATATAGTATTCTCCCTGTGTTTTTGAAGATCACTGCTTGGCCATTAGTGGTGCATCTTCTACTTTAGCTTTCTTTTGTTTTAGAGACAGTAAATTTTGGAAAGTTATAATAAGATGTATTTGGATTTCCGCTGCACTGATGTTGATGTTGTTTTAGTTATCAGCTTAGGCACTGTCTCACCTGTTTTATGTCAAGTATGTTATTATTATATTTTATTCCATGCGCTGTGAGACATTCTACAGGTTCTTGCTTAGTTCATTTTCTTCTTCCCTTTCCTTTCTTTGGCGACCCGTTCCATGCTAACTGGACATGTGTACAGCGCACCTTGGGGGTAAATGTCGGTTGGTGCGGGCGGGCTGTCACACTTGGTATCAGAGCTCTAGGTTGCGTAGTTAACCTAGGGAAGTTATCAGGGAGATATAATATACGTATATGAGAGAGCGTACTTGTGATTACTTTGGTTTTCAAAAGCAATATATGTATATACTATTAGTAGTATAAGGGTGAAGTCATACTGCACTAGCACCACTATAGGGTCGTTAATCGTTTCCTTCTTCAGATTGACGATGATCCGATATGCTAGAGGTGCTGGTAGGGGAGCCAATAATGGGAATGCTGCTGACATGAGGACGATGTTTACTGACCTCATTAGAGAGATGCTTAGGGATGTGCAGAGGGCAGCTCCCAATGGTGGAAATGGTGGTGGTCCAATAGTGCAGGCGCCGAGAGTCGACTTCGCCAAGCTGAATAAGGATTATACTAGCCTTGGTGGGAAGTCGTTCCACGGAACGGAGTCGGCTACGGATGTTCAGGATTGGTTGGATAGTTGCGAACACATCTTCGAGGATTTGGGTATCGAGGATGCGATGAAGAGAAAGCTAGCGTCCCGTCGGCTGCAAGGGCGGGCAATGAATTGGTGGAATGCCATAAAGGCAGCTACTCCCGAAGATTAGATTACTTGGGAGCAGTTTAAGGTTCGCTTTAGTGAGAAGTTCATTCCATCTGCTCAGAAGTCAGTGTTGTTTAAGAAATTCTTGGAGCTCAAGCAGAATGGCAGAGCTGTCTCGGAGTATATTGCTGAATTCGACACTTTGTCGAAGTATGGGTTATCTCTTATTGATACTGCCGAGAAGAAGAATGAGAAATTCATAACTGGTTTGGATCAGTACTTAGGGAAAAGGCTTATTAACCACATCGATGAGACGTTTGAATCGATTGTGGGGAAAGCATTGAGGTTAGAAAGTCTCTACCCTAAGCCGAAGACTGAGGTTGCATCTACAGAAGAGCCAAAACCACAAGTAAGTGGTGGAGGCAAGGGTGTTTCCCAGAATAAGAGGAAGCATAGTCAGACTAAGGATGGCCAGAAGAAAAAGAATAAGCAAGATGTTGAGTGCTTCCGCTGTGGTAAGAAGGGCCATTATGCTAGTAATTGTCGGGCCAAGCCAGCGGATAGGAAGTGCTTTAACTGTGGCCAAATGGGACATCACAAGGACAAGTGTCCGCAACCCCCCAAAGTAAAGCAAATGGTGAAAGCATATGCCCTTAATGCTATTCCTTCTTCGTCGAATGCCCCAACCGCGGCGGAGAAGGGAAAGAATGTCGTCATTCAAGGTATGCTTTCTGTTTATGATGTTCCTGTTAGAGTTTTGTTTGATACTGGAGCTTCCAGTTCTTTCATATCTAGTGACCTGGTAGATAGATTGGGATTGGAGCCCGAGATTGTTGATAGACTTTTAGTAGTGAAGAACCCGATTGGTGGTTCGACTAGCCTTAGCATGATTTGTCGTAATGTGGTCTTACCGAGTCATGCATGCATGTTTGTTTGTGATTGCTTTGTTTTGGGATTTACTGGGTTTGACATTATTTTGGGAGTAGATTGGCTCCAAAGATACGAGGTGGTGGTAGACTGTGAGGGCTTTTTGGTGACAGCTAGAGCGGATGATGGGCGGAGGATAGTGTTTGGTAGTCTATCCAGTGAGGGGGTATTGGCTAGTTTTCTAAACTCCCTTGACATTCCGCATAGTGAGTTGTCAGGTTTTCCCGTGGTTGGCCAGTATCCGGATGTTTTCGAAGAAGTGACCGGGCTTCCACCACATCAAGAGATTGAGTTCCGTATTGATTTAGTGAAAGATGCCAGACCTATAGTGATGCCGCTTCGTCATATGGCACCAAGGGAGCAGCGAGAGCTCGAGGTGCAAGTCAGCGATCTTTTGAAGAAGGGATTTATCAGAAGGAGTGTTTCTGAATGGGGAGCACCAGTTGTGTTTGCTACCAAGGAGGATGTTCCCTTCAGTTGTGTGTAGACTACCGCGAGTTGAATAAAGTGACGAGGAAGAACAAGTATCCTCTACCGGGGATAGATGATTTGTTCGATCAGTTGAGCGGCACGAGAGTATTTTCTCAATTGGATCTCGCGGCAAGTTTTCATCAGCTTAGAGTGGAAACTGAGAGCATAGCTAAAATGGCATTTCGAACGCCGTCTGGATTTGATGAGTGGTTGGTCATGCCATTCGGGCTGACCAATGCCCCAGCATATTTTGTGGATCTTATGAATAGGGTATTCAGAGATCAGTTGAATAAGTTTGTCCTTATGTTCGTTGATGATATTTTGGTCTATTCGAAGACAGAGGAAGAACACAAGGAACATTTAAGAATAGTGATGGAGGTGTTGAGAAAACACCAATTGAAAGCAAAGTTTTCTAAGTGTCACTTCTAGAGGAGGGAAGTGAGGTTCTTGGGCCATGTGGTATCAGAGAATGGTATTGCCGTGGACCCGGCGAAGGTGGCTACGGTACAGGATTGGCCTACGCCCAAGAATGCAACAGATGTAAGAAGTTTCTTCGGGTTAGCTGGATATTATCGTAAGTTTATCCAAGGTTTCTCCAAGATAGCAGCACCATTGACCCAGTTGACCAAGAAGAATCAAGCTTTTGTCTGGGATGAAAGGTGCGAGAATGTATTCAAGAGTCTAAAGGACAAGTTGACATGCGCACCAGTGTTAGTCATCCCTAAGGGGAATGAAGAGATGACGGTATACACGGATGCCTGTGGTACCGGACTAGGTGCTGTATTGATGCAAGGCGGTAGGGTTGTAGCTTATGCAAGTCGGCAATTGAAACCTCACGAGAGGAGATACCCTACCCATGATTTGGAATTGGCAGTGGTCGTGTTCGCATTAAAGATGTGGAGACACTATCTCTTGGGAGAAAGATTTGAGCTGTTTACAGATCATTAGTCGCTGAAGTATCTCTTCTCCCAGAAAGATCTGAATCTCCGTCAGTAGAGATGGTTAGAGTTCTTAGCTTCCTATGATTTCGACATCGCATATACACCCGGAAAGGGCAATGCGGTGGCTGATGCATTGAGTAGAAGACATGCCAGTTTAGGGGCTATGTTTCTAGAATGGAAGCAACTAGAGTACATCGCTGGGTATGATTTCAGACCAAAGTGCGAATTGGATCCAGAAATGTTAGCAATTTTGACGATCAGACCCACTTTGATCGAGCCGATCCTAACCTATTAGAAATCATCTCCAAGTTAGAGATGGGCATCGATGAGGAGATGGACAAGTATGGGCTTGATCGAGTTGGATGGCTTAGAAAGAATGAAAAGCTTGTTGTACCCAATGTCAATGGATTGAGAGATGAAGTGCTTAGAGAATGTCATCACTCAAAACTGACTATACACCCCGGTGGTAACAAGATGTATCGAGATATGAAGCAGACCTACTACTGGGAAGGGATGAAAAGAGACATTGGGAGGTTTATATCCAAATGCATGAATTGCTAGCTAGTTAAAGCCGAGCAAAAGAATCCTAGTGGGTTGTTGCAACCATTAGAAATTCCCGAATGGAAATGGGAGCAAGTCTCGATGGATTTCATCGATGGTTTACCAAGGACTAGATCGGGACATGATAGCATTTGAGTAATCGTGGATCGATTGACTAAGAGTGCAAGATTCATACCAGTCAAATCGACCAGAACGGCAGCTAAGTAACAGAATTGTATATGAAGTGGGTAGTGAGATTTCATGGAGTACCTAAAAGCATTGTAAGTGACCGAGACCCGTTGTTCACTAGTGGGTTTTGGAAGAGCTTACAAGAGGCTCTAGGGTCAGAATTACATCTCAGTACCGCATATCATCCTCAGACTGATGGTCAAACGGAGAGGGTGAATCGTATTTTGGAAGATCTCTTGAGAGCATGTATATTTAATTTTGGTGGATCGTGGGATGACCATCTGCATCTAGTAGAGTTTGCATATAATAATAGCTACCAATCCAGTATCGGTATGGCTCCGTTTGAAGCTTTGTACGGAAGAACGTGCAACTCACCATCATGTTGGTTAGAGACTGGCGAGAAGTTTATGCTTGGACCAGATGTGGTGAGGGAGACTTCAGATAAGATCAAGATCATTCAACAACGAATGAAGGCTGCCCAAGATAGGCAGAAGAGTTATGCTGATAAGAGGAGAAGAGACTTAAAGTTCTCCGTTGGTGATTTGGTATTTATCAAGATTCCTCCGTTGAAGAGCGTGATACGATTTAGCAGGAGAGGCAAGTTAGCACAAGATTTGTTGGCCCATTCCCTGTTCTTGAACTAGTCGGGAATTTGGCGTTTAGAGTTGGCTTACCAGAGAAGATGGCGGGAGTTCACAATGTATTTCATGTTTCCCAACTAAGGTAGTTCATTCACGACTCAGATATGACTATTTCACCTGATCAGTTAGAGGACTTCGAAGTAGAACCCGAGGCGGTTGGGAACCGAAAGCCGATCTGTATTGTCGAGCATGATATGAAGCAACTTTGAAGGAAGGCGGTGAAGCTAGTCAAGGTTCAGTGGGGCGAGAACGAGAATGACTGTACTTGGGAGACAAAGGAGAGTATTAGAAAGACGTATCCAGAACTCTTCGCCTGGTAAGATTTTAACTTCAATTTAGTTTTCCGCATGCTAGGATAGGCTTGTTTGCTTGTTTTGAATGATTGATTGTTGTATGTGGCTGTTAGGCATGCGGGATCTTTTGTATGTTTTGGGTTAAGGAATTTCGGGGACGAAATTTCTTAAGGGGGGAAGAGTGTAACGACCCTTATTCTACGCATCATAGGATCGTAGGATATTTATTTCTTTCACATACGAAGTCGTATGGTCATGTAACTTTGGGAGGCGACTATTGGGGCCATTTCCCATGTTCATGATTTTTGTCAATTTTTAAATGACCATTTTACCCCTAATTGGCACTGTTTTGGCCATAACTTTTGACTGGAAAGGAATTTTGACTTGAAACCACTTCCATTGGCCCCGGATGATGGTTTACAATTCCGTAGAGTGATCACATTAGCCAAACGGACTCACCGTTTGGGAGATATGGCTGAAACAAGTTTCAGATAGTGAAAAACAGCTTAACTGGGCTTAACCAGGTAATTAGCAGCTAGGCCCAAAGGGGATTTCGGGATTGGAGATGTATAGGGCTGATTAGGGTTAGAAAACATTTCTTTCACCCGCCACTTTCATTCTTGAACCCTAACAATGGCTGCCAACATCTAGAAACATCCCCAAATCACTTTCTAATCATGTTTTGGCTTAATCTACATCAAATTAAGGAGATAAAACACGAAAGCAAGGTTGGAGCTGCTGTTAGACATCAGTATTCACCCAAATCAGCGAGATTTCAGTTCTGAGAATTTTATTTGTGGCCAAGGTGAGTGATTAGCATTGTTTTGACACTAATTACAGTTAATTAAGGGTAATTAGTGAAGATTAGCGAATTTATACACTAATAAATTCTCGAAAAATATCTATAAATTCGAAAATAATGTTTTAGACCTCTGGTAGAAATTTGGTTTAATTTGGTTAAGTTTTGTTAACCATATGATTAGTTTTGCTTAAACGTGCTTAAGGGAACATATGGGATTTTGGGTATATTTGATCCATTTTGACACGTAAATTCATTGTTTTGGTGTTTGTGGTTAGTTTGCTATGTTGCTATGACTGTTTGGAATGATTTGTGGTTGATTAGAATAGTTAGATTGGTCGAAAACGTCGTCGAATGGCGTAAACAAGTTGCTGGGAAAAAGTTGCAGAAAGTTGTGCAGGGTTTCGGATCGGATCGGTTATGGGCTCGGATCGGATAGGAAAGCTGGGCAAGGAATTCGAACCGAACCGGAATCTGGCACATAAGAGGCTTGGCAAAAAGGAAGGCCATGTTGGTTAAGCTAGGGATCGGATCAACTTAAAGACGAAGGGCTTGGATCGGATCGACTTAAGGATGAAAGGCTAGGACTGGAGTAAGGCGAAGGGATCGGATCGGAGTGAATGAAGAACGAAGGAGCTAATCGGAGCGGGAGCACGAACTGAACGAGAGATGGCCACCCGACCCGACCCGAAGTGGGACACCCGACCCGAACCGATGCAATGCTGTGGACCCGAACCGAACCGCTACAGGAGAAGACTACGAACCAACTCAAAGTGGAAGACCCGACCCGAACCGATGGCTAGAAGGGGAAACCCGACCCGACCCAGTGTTGACCAGTAACCCGAGATGCAAAGGTAGTCCAATATGGGAAGTTAGAGCTCAGGATCCAGTTGTGAACCGATGAGTTCACTTCATGATTGGGCTTTGCTGCGGGACGTGTGCCAAGGGGCAGTCGATTGTCTATGACTTTGGATCACTATGTATGGGAGGTACGTGAACGGATTCAGGACCACAGTGGCCTAGGTATGACTAAAGGGCTATAGACCAATGAAGTGGGGTCATTTGTAAAGATTTTGTCATGACTCCATGTGGTAAGCTTTGTAGTAGCAGTAGTTGTACAAGTTGAACTCCGTCACTACTTCGATGGGTCTAATGATTGACAGTGCTGGACATCGTATGCTTTACGCACTGAGTGAGAGAGGTGAGGATGGTTGCTATGGTTTATTTGTTTGCCATCATTACGACATACACACCCCACCCCCGTATTCTTTGCACTAACTATTATGGCACCTTAGAGTACTGTACGGTATGTGGTACTAACTCTTTGGTTGCAGGTCCAGGTTCAGGTATAGTTTAGTATACCTGTTATTGTTCTGTTTAGATGCTTATCGCTCATACCAGGCTTTATGTCTGACCCAGAGTTTTATGTCTCCTCTTATTACTCTGGGTGCTCACACGAGCAGACTAGAGACAGGTTAGCTGGTGATGCACGGGTAGATGATCCGGAGACGAGCAGGAGGCTTCCACGTAATATATATATAGTATTCTCCCTGTGTTGTTGAAGATCACTGCTTGGGCATTAGTGGTGCATCTTCTACATTAGCTTTCTTTTGTTTTAGTGACAGTAAATTTTGGAAAGTTGTAATAAGCTGTATTTGGATTTCCGCTGCACTGATGTTCATGTTGTTTTAGTTATCAGCTTAGGCACTGTCTCACCTGTTTTATGTCAAGCATGTTATTATTATATTTTATTCCATGCGCTGTGAGACATTCTACAGGTTATTGCTTAGTTCATTTTCTTCTTCCCTTTCCTTTCTTTGGCGAACCGTTCCGTGCTAACTGGACATGTGTACAGCGCACCTTGGGAGTAAATGTCGGTTGGTGCGGGCGGGCTGTCACATGGACGAAAGAAAAGAAGACGAAAAGAAAATAGGGTCAGACATAAAGCCTGAGTAAATCTAGTAACTCTTCAGTATGTGAATAAGAAAAGGGCATGATAGATATATAATGAAAATAGGATGGTGTCACAAGCTAAGGGAGTGTCGAAAGTACTATCGCACCCATACTATATCTCTGCATCTACTTGAGTTTACTCTAACTGGCACCCCATGGTGAGGGTGAAGTGATCCCCATTTGCGAAAGATCGGCTCGTACTCGCGTTAACATGTGTCATACGACCCCCAAGAATTATAGATACCTATGTTGGTCCCGCCATGTGGTGTATCAAGACCCATGGTGGCGGCCCCGACACAAATTCTAGAAGGCATAGGTTATACTACTGGCGTCCCCAGTGCCCTGGTTGTCTGCTCCAGAGTGTGTGCACGCCCGCACCCCGTTAGACCTGCACTGTGCACCCACCGCCATCGTTTTGACCGCTTACAATCAGCCCAGTAATCGTGCCCCACCCTTCCTAGTTTTAGGGTACCGTTGATACCTAACTTGGGATACTGCTGAAACGGGTCCCACGTTACCAGGATTTTCTAGTCAAACATGTTAAGTGGTTAAGTGTCCATATTTACCTAACCCCACCCATCAATTCTTGTTAACTTGTTGAATTTGGTTAAGTGTTATAGTTGACTTAACCCTACCATCTGTCCTTAGCCTGTTAGGAGCACCTGACCACTCACATTAGACATGTATTGCTACGGTTACTGGATATGCCTGTCGGTTCCGGGTAGATTTACACCGTAGCTCAGTCTAACCTCGGGTCATTATTGTGCTCAATGCTTAACCACCCATATTGGATAGGTATTGTTGTGACTACTGGACAGCCGGGCGGTTCCGGGCAGGTTTACATCACAACTCAATCCAACCTCAGGTTAAGCATATCGTGTTTTCTAAATTTACATATTTTATTATTTCTCAAATATATATGTAAATGTCATATCTTTTATTTTTGGGTATAACAATTCATACCGCTTTAAATGTCATTGTCATTGGCATGTGCCAAACATGTCAACATATATTTTCATGTTTTACACCCAACGTTATTACCCCCTTTTATACGTTCGCAACGTTATAACAAATGTTGGGCTCGACACAATTCAGCCCAACCTTATAAGCGTAAGAAAAGGGGAAATCAAGAACATGTAATAGTTGACAACATATAAGGGTGTGTGGCGCATGAACTTGCAATTTAGCGATATTAACATAAATGATTGGTCATGTGAACTTGCATTAAAATCAAAGTATAACTAAGTAGGTGACATATGAAATGGCATAGTTTAGGCTAATACAAACTTGTGTTTAAACATGTTTAACTTGGCATAATGCCAAACACAAAACTAGCATGATGTATATCCACCAAAAGTTCCAATTATAACATCTAATCACATAGCCTTTTTCAACATGAACTTGCATAGTTTTTGAAACACAAACGATACTTAACATAGATCCAATTACACTTGCAAATAAACACGAACTTGCATAATTTATGAAACCCAAACGATGCTTAACATAGATCCAATTATACTTGCAAATAGACATGAAAATGATATCATAGGTTTTGGGTCATGTAGGCATAACAGGTTTCAAATCTAGAACATGGTTACATAAATTCTAATTTAGACTAAGGGAATATACATAGTCCATGCCATCAACATATACATAAAAGGATCAATTTCTAATTTTTTTTCCGCAAACTTGCAAGTGCCATTGTTTTCATATACAATTGTTCAATAGGCTTGCATCAATCAATTTATGCCAAAAACATCAATACACAAGTCATGATAGAACCATCACAATACATCGAATTTTATACAATACAATAGCACAATTCTATTTTCATTCACATCGAATCACATCACAATTCTTATTCATATTCTGAAAGGTCACTATACTTACAACGAATGCAGAATCTTGAATTATGGTTTCTGAATTCTGAAATTGAGATGCGCTCCTTTGGGTAGACTAATGTTGCATTGATAAATTTGATTTAAACTTTAATCTTCTTCTTAGTTTGATTCGTCTCTAGGCTTTTCTCTTGACGGCTGTGTTTAATTCCTACCTAGCAGCATGACGACCCCTTTCTCATTTTTTGTGTGAATTTTTAGTTGAAACTTAGGGTATATTTGTAGATTTTTAAGTTGTTTTGAGCCGTCAGATGAAGACAGGAGGAATCTAGGCCATTCAAAGTTCAGAGAGCCAATCAAGAGGTGACACGTCAGCCCTAGTGACATACAGAGCCACAGAAATTCGAGCCAGAGCCAGACCTGGCCAGCCAGGCCGACTAGGCAGGTCGACACTATGGTCGACTTGGGGGGGGGGACCAGGTCGACACTGTGGTCGACCTGGGGTGACCAGGTCGACACCATGGTCGACCCTATGGTCGACCTGGTCTCTGGGCGGGAATTTTCCCGCCCAGCCCATTTTGAACCTCAAATTCGAATTTTGAATTTAAAACTGAGCTGTTTGAGTTTTAAACTTTATTCTGAAACTTCCGAAGGCCATAACTCCTTCATACGGAGTCCGATTCGCGCAAACTCGGACTCTATCTCAAGCAGAATTTCGAGACAAGCGCAATGGCATAACCCATTTCCCTTAATTATTTCATTTAGAATTAATTATTCTTTAATTTGTGAAGCTTAGCGTTATAGAATTCACAGGGTGTTATATTCTCCCCCCTTAAAAGGATTTCGTCCCCGAAATCTTCAAGTTAGGAAGATTGTATATCCTACCATCCAACAGTCCATCTACTCAATCAACAAACACAGGCATCCACTGTCCTTAAAAGACTTCTAATGCTTCATGATCATATGCATAGTGTGTGTACATGTCCTTATCTAATGCAGAAATCAGGCGGTCTACTGATTCAGTTGACCTCCTTAATGCGAATCATGTAAGTGTCATGAATCCATTATGTATGCAAATTTTCCTACTTATAATTCTACATGAGTGCACAACTGTTCATACAAATGAGACAACCATATGACAGCATATCAAGTTTCAACCATATACAAATGAGAATACATATATGCATATGCAATATGAAGTGACTGAGCCGATCTATAACTTAGGGTGTGTGTGTATATGCATCCACGAGCAACCACTAGCAATCACTAGCAACCATTTGCATCCATCATCCATAATATGTTTTCAAATACATGTTTGCATCCATTTGTTTTCTACCTAAGGAGTTAGGAAAAGGACCGAGGGGTTATACCTAAAAAGATAGATAAAGCATAACTTAAGGAAAAAGAGAGGGATCAAAGATGTACCCTCAAAAAGAAGAGGGTAGGCAGCGCGTATTCTGTCCTCAGTTTCCCAAGTCGCGTCTTCCTCGGCATCGCTCCACTGAACTTTAACGAGTTTGACTTCGCGGTTGCGTAGCTTTTTCACTTCAGTTCCTAAGATGCGGGTTGGAACTCTCCTCACAGTTGCTTCACGTTCCACTTCGGCTTCTTCAAAAATGATAGGTTCCACCACTTCCGCAGACTCATGCAAACACTTCCGGAGGTGAGAAACATGAAAGATGTTGTGAACTCCGGCCAGTCTCTCGGGTAGCTCTAATCTATAGGCCATCTTCCCAACCTTCTCGATGATAGGAAACAGTCCTACAAATTTTGGTGCAAGCTTTCCTGCGGATCCAAAACGAATGACGTTCCCTAAAGGTGATACCTTAAGGAAAACCCTGTCCCCAACCTCAAACTCATGGTCGGTCCTTCTTTTGTCGGCGTAGGATTTCTGTCGGTCTTGGGCAGTCTTCATCCTCCTTCGTATCAGGTCCACTTTCACCAAATATCTCGAATCATGTCTGGCCCAAGTATAAGCTTATCTGTAGACTCCCACCAACAAGTTGGTGATTTGCACGGTCTTCCGTACAGGGCTTCGAAGGGTGCCATACCGATGGTAGCTTGGTAGCTGTTGTTATAGGAAAATTCTACTAAAGGAAGGTGATCCTCCCAAGTCCCTCCAAAGTCAAGAATGCAAAGTCTCAAAAGATCCTCTAAAACTCTATTCACCCTTTCCGTCTGGCCATCGGTTTGGGGGTGATAGGCCATGCTCAAACATAACTATGTGCCTACAGCTTCTTGCAGACTCTGCCAAAACTCACTTGTGAAGATAGGGTCTCGGTCACTAAAAATGCTGGAGGGTATCCCATGAAGTCGAACTATTTCCTTGAGATAAAGAGATGCTAGAGATGAGGAGGTCCTTCTACTCTTGATAGGTATGAAGTGGGCGCTCTTAGTAAGCCTATCCACTATTACCCAAATGCTAGTGTTGGGTCTTCTCGACCTCGGCAGCCCATCAATGAAGTTCATTGAAATGTTATCCCACTTCCTCTGTGGGACCTCTAAAGGGTGAAGTAATCCTCCAGGTTTCTTCTATTCTGCCTTGACCTGTTGGCAGGTCATGCACTTAAAAACAAAATCTGCCACGTCTTTCTTCATGCCACTCCAAAAGAAAGTCCTTTTTTATATCCTTGTACATCTTATCGCCGCTAGGGTGTATAGTCATCTTAGAATGATGTGCTTCTTCGAGAACCTTCTTTGTCAACTCCCTTGCTTGTGGGACACATAATCTTCCATCTCGTCTCAGCCAACCCTTATCGTCGATGGCGTACCTACTGAGGTGACTAGAAGTCTCACCCCTAATAAGTTTATCAATCACATCAACAAGCTGAGGGTCTTCACGTTGTGCAACCCCTATTGAGTCCAAGAGAGTAGGGCGTACTTCGAGAGATGCTAACAAACCCGGTACAAAATTTGAGGAGGGCCTAAAGTTAAAACTGGCTATATACACCAGGCTTTGCCTTTCCACAAAGAGCGGACTTAAGGTCAGTTTCTTTCGGCTCAACGCGTCTGCTACTACGCTGCCTTTGCCGGGAGTATTGGAAATTTCAAAGTCGTACGAGGCAAGAAACTCCCTCCATCTTTGCTGCCTCAAGTTAAGATCCTTCTACGAAAAGAGATATTTCAATGATTTATGGTCAGTGTATAATTCAAACTTCTCACCTAGGAGATAATGGCGCCAAGACTTAAGCGCAAAGACGATGGCGGCTAACTCAAGAACGTGGGATGGGTAGTTCTTTTCATGAACTTTCAGTTGTCTTTCGCCATAAGCTATTACCCTTCCTTCTTGCATTAGAACAGCGCCTAGTCCCGTTCCACTTGCATCCATGTATACTGTGAACATTTTGCTTCCATCTGGCAAGGTCAGAACAGGGGCTATTGTGAGAGCCCTTTTCAATCGTTGGAAAGCAAACTCGCAGTCCAAATCCCAAGTGAACGCCAGATTCTTCTTTGTTAGCGTTGTGAGTGGGGCTGAGATTTTTGCGAAATCCCTAATAAACTTTCGGTAAAAACCGGCTAGCCCAAGAAAGCTTCGAACTTCGGTTGCATTTCTTGGTGTTTTCCAATCTTGCACTGCCACTACTTTCACGGGGTCCATGGCCAACCCTTCTTTAGACACTATCTGCCCCAGAAATCTTACCTCTTTTCTCTAGAAGTGACACTTGGAGAATTTGGCTTTTAGCTGATGTGAGCGGAGAGTTTCCTTGATTTCTTTCAGATGCTGGGCATGCACTTCTTCATTCTTTGAGAAGATTAAGATATCATCTACGAAGACAACCACAAATTTGTTGAGGAATTCTCTGAACACCCTGCTCATTAGGTCTACGAAATAAGCGGGTGCATTTGTCAAGCCGAAAGGCATGACAAGCCACTTGAAGAAACCGTTTGGGGTTCTGAACGCCGTTTTATCAATACTATCTTCAGCTACTCTTAGCTGATGGAACCTAGTTGCCAGATCAAGTTGGGAGAAGATCGTTGCACCTACAAGCTGATCAAACAAATCGTTGATTCGGGGAAGAGGGTGCCTATTTTTCTTGGTCAATTTGTTTAACTCCCTATAGTCGACGCAAAGGCGAAGCGAATCGTCTGCTTTGGTTGCGAACACTACTGGAGCACCCTATTACAAAATGCTCCGTCTAATGAACCCTTTTTCGAGGAGTTCTTTAACCTGCTTACTGAGCTCCTTTCTCTCCCTTGGAGCCATGTGTCTGACAGGTAAAGCTACAGGCTTTGCATTATCCACAAGATATATGTGGAAGTCTATTTCCCGCCTCAGAGGTAAGCCTTTCACCTCCTCAAAGACATCTGGATATTCCCGGACTACTCTCACTGATTGCAAATTCTCGTCGGAACATCAAGCGACTCTAGATAACTAAGCATAACAGCATTCAAGTGATTACAAGAAATTTCTAGAGTGTTACCAAGCCGAGTCAAGAGCCTAACTACTCTTTTCTCACAATCAAGGATGGCATTATTACTGGATAAACAGTCCATGCCTAAGATCAAACCATATCCCGAGAAGCCTAAGACAAAGGCATCGCAACTAAACTCAATGCTGGGAATAGAGATTTTCAAACCCAAACAAAACATTGACAAGTAAGCGGAGCCCCCAATTGGATTTGAAACTACTAAGGGATCTTCTACCATACTAGTGTCTAGATGCAGAGATTCTACTAACGCAGAGGAAATAAAAGAGTGTGATGTGCCAGAGTCAAAAAGTGTACGAACTAGATGATCATAAAGATAGACTACACTTTCTACAGAAATATTACTACCTCGTTCCTGCTGAGATGCCACTAGCGCATGAACCTGACCCCCTGAAGTGGATCCGGCTTTCTGTCCCTGCCCTTTCTTCTTTGGGCAGTCCTTAGTTTGGTGCCCAGTCTCTCCACAATGAAAGCAACTACCCATCTTCGCCTTTCTTTTCCGGCAGTCTTTTGATATATGGCCCACAATGCCACAGAAATTGCACCTTCTCTTCTCACGGGGCTTATTGTTCTTCCCTCCTTTCTTGAAGTCTGTTTTCTTTGCTTGTAGACCCTCTTTCTTCTCTTCCACCTTAGCTTCTTTCTTACCGTGATCTTCCTCGTGTAGCAACGCCATGTCCACCAAGCTTTGATAAGTCGCTCCCGTGGATACATTGGTCATGGCAAGGTTGTGCAGAGGCTCATTCAAACCCTTGACGAAGCGAAGTTCCTTCCTGTGTTGGGTGTTTACTAAGTCTAACCCAAATCTGGCCAGCTGATTAAATTGATTAACATATTCCCTGATTGTCATGCTCCCCTGTTTCAGAGTTAGGAACTTCTCCATTTGCAGGTTTCTTTCAGCTTGGGAGAGAAATTTCATTTCAAATCTTGTCCTGAAATCTTCTCATGTTTCCACTGCCCTCTGAGCATTGGTAACTTCCCACCAATAGGAAGCTTCATCCTTAAGTAACCATACCTCTAGTTGTATCTTTTGCCTGTCATCAACCCCGAAGATGACAAACAGATCCTCAGTCTCCTTTAGCCAGTTTCTTGCCCCTACAAAGGACTATGTTCCATAAAAGTCTTTTCCACGCATAGCCTTAAAGTATGTACATGTTTTTGCGAAGGCATTTCCACGAGGAGGTGGAGGAGGAGGAACCGCGGCCACTGGTGGAGGGATGTCTACTGGGCCCGCGCCATTGGCCCTTGCTTCTAAGTACCTCCTAAACCAGCCGGGAATCGGCACTCCTTCCTGGAGGTTAAGGTCTCCAGACATGCTAAAACAGAAAGGAAAAATTCAAAACGAAGGATAGAGAGAGATAGATAGGGCACATGGCTTTGGGGGATTTTGTCTTTTTATAAACATAACACCTTTTTTTCTTGAAAAAAAAAAAAGCTTCTTTATACTTTTTTTTGAAAACAATTTCAAAAACTTTTATCTTGTCTGGTAAACCTATGCTCTGATACCAAGTGAAATACCCCACCTCCGTTAAGGTCACTCACAAAGGGAATGCCTTAATTTTGGTGGAGGTTTATAAGTAAAAGCCACAGATATACTCAAGACAGATATAAATACACATATTTTAAACAACGGAAACCAAACAGACTTTTATTTCATCAATATGTGTTTAAAACCAAACATTCCATAATTGTCTCAAAATACTTCCAACATTACAACATCATTACTGTCTTGATAATTAAAGAAGAAGAAAACATAAATAAAGTGACAAAAATCCCCATAGTGGCATCCAAAGCCATAGTCCGAGCAAAAGAGACAAAAATCATACATCTACGTTCTTGGAGTTTGTACAGAGCCTGACTGAGCTGAGTTGTTTACTCCTTGTGGACCTGAGGGGGAACGAAAGAAATGAAGACGAAAAGAAAATAGGGTCAGACATAAAGCTTGAGTAAATCTAGTAACTCTTCAATATGTGAATAAGAAAAGGGCATGATAGATATATACTGAAAATAGGATGGTGTCACAAGCTAAGGGAGTGTCGAAAGTACTATCGCACCCATACTATATCTCTGCATCTACTTGAGTTTACTCTAACTGGCACCCCATGGTGAGGGTGAAGTGATCCCCATTTGCGAAAGATCGGCTCTTACTCGCGTTAACATGTGTCATACGGCACCCACGAATTGTAGATACCTATGTTGGTCCCACCATGGGGTGTATCAAGACCCATGGTGGCGGCCCTGACACAAATTCTAGAAGGCATAGGTTATACTACTGGTGTCCCCAGTGCCTCGGTTGTCTGCTCCGGAGTGTGTGCACGCCCGCACCCCGTTAGACCTGAACTGTGCACCCACCGCCGTTGTTTTGACCGCTTACAATCAGCCCAGTAATCGTGCCCCACCCTGCCTAGTTTCAGGGTACCGTTGATACCTAACTTGGGTTACTGCTGAAATGGGTCCCACGTTACCAGGATTTTCTAGTCAAACATGTTAAGTGGTTAAGTGTCTGTATTTACCTAACCCCACACATCAATTCTTGTTAACATGTTGAATTTGGTTAAGTGTTATAGTTGACTTAACCCTACCATCTGTCCTTAGCCTCTTAGGAGCACCTGACCACTCACATTAGACAGGTATTGCTACGATTACTGGATAAGCCGGTCGGTTCCGGGCAGGTTTACACCGTAGCTCAGTCCAACCTCGGGTCATTATTAGGATCAATGCTTAACCACCCACATTGGATAGGTATTGTTGTGACTACTGGACAACCGGGCGGTTCCGGGCAGGTTTACATCACAACTCAATCCAACCACGGGTTAAGCATATCGTGTTTTCTAAATTTACATATTTTATTATTTCTCAAATATATATGTAAATGTCATATCTTTTATTTTTGGGTATAACAATTCATACCACTTTAAATGTCGTTGTCATTGGCATGTGCCAAACATGCCAACATATATTTTCATGTTTTACACCCAACGTTATTACCCCCATTTATACGTTCGCAACGTTATAACAAATGTTGGGCTCGACACAATTCAGCCCGACCTTATAAGCGTAAGAAAAGGGGAAATCAAGAACATGTAATAGTTGACAACATATAGGGGTGTGTGGCGCATGAACTTGCAATTTAGCAATATTAACATAAATGATAGGTCATGTGAACTTACATTAAAATCAAAGTATAACTAAGTAGGTGACATATGAAATGGCATAGTTTAGGCTAATACAAACTTGTGATTAAACATGTTTAACTTGGCATAATGTCAAACACAAAACTAGCGTGATGTATATCCACCAAAAGGTCCAATTATAACATCTAATCACATAGCCTTTTTCAACATGTATTTGCATAGTTTTTGAAACACAAATGATACTTAACATAGATCCAATTACACTTGCAAATTAACATGAACTTGCATAATTTATGAAACCCAAACGATGCTTAACATAGATCCAATTATACTTGCAAATAGACATGAAAATGATATCGTAGGTTTTGGGTCATGTAGGCATAACATGTTTCAAATCTAGAATATGTTTACATAAATTCTAATTTAGACTAAGGGAATATACATAATCCATGCCATCGACATATACATAAAAGGATCAATTTCTAATTTTTTTGCCACAAACTTGCAAGTGCCATTGTTTTCATATACAATTGTTCAATAGGCTTGCATCAATCAATTTATGCCACAAACATCAATACACAAGTCATGATAGAACCATCACAATACATAGACTTTTATACAATACAATAGCAAAATTCTATTTTCGTTCACATCAAATCACATCAGAATTCTTATTCATAATCTGAAAGGTCACTATACTTACAACGAATGCAGAATCTTGAATTCTGGATTCTGAATTCTGAAATTGAGATGCGCTCCTTTGGGTAGACTAACGTTGCGTTGATAAATTTAATTTAAACTTTAATCTTCTTCTTAGTTTGATTCGTCTCTAGGCTTTTCTCTTGACGGCTATGTTTAATTCCTCCCTAGAAGCATGACGACTCCTTTCTCATTTTTTTGTGTGAATTTTCAGTTGAGACTTAGGGTATATTTTATTTTGAGCCGTCAGATGAAGACAGGAGGAATCTAGGCCATTCAAAGTTCAGTGAGCTAATCAAGAGGTGACCGTCAGCCCTAGTGACATACAGAGCCATAGAAATTCGAGCCAGAGCCAGACCTGGCCAGCCAAGTCGACCAGGCCGATCGACACCCAGGTCGACCGGGGGGGTGGGGGACCAGGTCGACACTTTGGTCGACCTGGGGTGACCAGGTCGACACTATGGTCGACCTGGTCTCTGGGCGGGAATTTTCCCACCCAGCCCAGTTTGAACCTGAATTTCGAATTTTGAATTTAAAACTGAGCTGTTTGAATTTTAAACTTTATTCTGAAACTTCCGAAGGCCATAACTCCTTCATACGGAGTCCGATTCGTGCAAACTCGGACTCTATCTCAAGCAAAATTTTGAGAAGAGCGCAGTTGCGTAATCCATTTCCCTTAATTCTTTCGTTTAGAATTAATTATACTTTAATTTGTGAAGCTTAGCGTTACAGAATTCACGGGGTGTTACATCAGGGGTTATATACTGATGGATATCAATCGCATGGAGTGAATTGCCTGTGTGGCATGCCTAAGTGGCAATTGATTAAGGATTTTGTTGAAAAGCAGAGTCTTGTGGTTGATGATCAAAGCACGGCCTGTGTGGCATAGCTTTGTGTAGCATTGATTCGCGAGCCTCACACCCCGGTTGTGAACCAGAAACGGGAGAGGACATCACGGAGGGCATACGTTTCTTTCTAGCTAGGGTGGTGTTAGTGACCTACCAGCCCTGACATTTATATTATTTTCACTTGTGTGGTTGTTGCTGTTGCGAGGCGCCTCAGATATATCGGTGACTGTGTGGAGCCGATGGAGTCATTTGGCTCATTTACGCCCCAAAGGGCGGGGAAACGCAGTGTTCAGGCATAATAATCCACATCAGTGGACCGACCCTGATGATCCATGGGGCAGTTGCGGCTGTTCCTGCGGCTCGGGCTAGAGAGTCTCGAATCGGTAGAGGACTATCTTTTGCCTTGGTTCGCAGATGGAAACCCAACTTCCAATACGTGACTTTGCTGTTTTTGATTGTAGAGCCTAGTATGGCGACATAGTGGTATGGGGCACTTATGCTGTCTATGATTGATACTTATGATTTGAAATTATTTTGACACTATACACTTATAGTAATAATAAGACATGAAATTTCACGTACCAAGAATTCTTGGCTATTATAAGGTAAAAACCCTATCCTCCGGCTTGCGTTGCATTGTGTGATGGGACCTTGGTCTTATAATAGCTTCATTGTTCTTTATTTAGCATTGCGCTATTTGTTTTATGCACTGGTATTCTTGGGAGGAAACCCGTTCCGTGTTAAACGGCGTGGTCCCTTGATTTACCTAACTTTAAAAATAAAGATTAATAACTGTTTTAGTTCTCACACCAATCCCATGACTGACTTGGATTTTATTGTTTTAACCTAAACTCTGGGTGCCCTCATTTTCCACACGAGCAGCTAGTAGTTTTGGTTTTGCAGATTTATATTCGCAGGATCCTGATTTACAGCTGGAACGAAACTCGGAAAGCTCTGTATCTGTGTATTACTTTCTGTTGTGTTTTGTATTGTTTTTCCGCTGCTATGTAATTTATTGTAATCTCTGATATTTTCTGTTGTATAATATTTGTTTATACTCTGTATATTCTTGTATTCTGATGGAATTGTTGTAACAAGCAATGAAATGTTCTTATGTTTGCATTCTGATGTGGCTTGTTCTCAATTCAATCCGGGCTTTCCTTACCGGGGAAGTTCGGGTCGTTTCATATTCCCATTATGAAATCTGGATTTTTCACATCGATTGGAAAGATATTTTCAAATAGATTCAAATATTTCTAATTTTACCAAAATCAGGTTTATTTTGAATCTTGTACATCCATTTTAAATTTGAAATTGAATTTTCAAACTACCGCGCCATGTCCAATTCCTTTTATAATTAAAATAAAAATTTATATTCTAACTTCGATTTAAATAAATTTATACATTTTAATTCTATTCAAAATAAAATTCTAGTTGTTATTATTTAAAATAGATCATTTTAAATATTCAAAATTCATTAAAATTGCTAAAATAAAAAATTTAAATTGTTTCCGGGTTGTTACACATATCATAAAAATGGGGTCTAACATGATTTGCGTCTAAACATATGAATAAACATGATTAATCTAATAATTATCCGGTTACTATGATCAAAAATAGGTTTTCCTATGGTTTCTAGGTCTGAGTTAAACATATATGATCAGATTTAGGGTGATTTTAACATAAAACATACGAATATGATCCTAATTTACCCATACAATCTGTAGCTTCCGTGTGAGAGATATGTATCACTCACCAATTTCTTGATTTGATTTGGATTTAATGAGATCATATTTGGACAACACTGCAACTCCTTGAATTTGATGAAATTTGATATGATCTAATCCTCTTTGATGATATCTACTCTTCCCTGATGATAATCTATTTTCTAGATGCAATCTACAATGAATTTGACTGAAAATAATGGAAAAATAGGGTTTTGGGCTGAACCTAGAGAATCACAGACGCCCAATCTAAAACTTAGAATGAAGAGAGTAACCCTTTTATTTTAGATGCCTAATCTAAAACTCAAGTTTAAAATTTTCTATTGGAAATTCATGTTTTAGTCGCCTAAAATCCTTTTATTTTATTTTGGAAATGCTGACCAGTTTTTAAAGTGACCGTAAACACTTTTAGTATAACCAGTAATAAGTACAAGTATAACAGAAGGCAAGTGGTTGGCAACCGACTACAAATTCGGGTTTTAAGGTGGACCGTCCAGCGTCATCCTATCTAGGTTACAACACAGGAGCTAAACAGATTTTCTATTCTACTATAACTCCACGTAGGGAGTATTACATATAAGCTGAGCCTATTACAATTTCATGATCTAAACCTGGACTTATGCTTAGACAAAATACTACAACAAAGCAATATTGAATTACATTGGAAAAAATCCCCAGAAATATCACTACAACATTACATTTTAAGGAGACATGCAATAACCCCTACAACAAGTACCATAAAGGAGCGCGCCCCAAAAAATCATACCTTGAGCCTCATAATACCCAACTGTAGCAACTAGAACATGCCATCATGATGATGCTCGAGCAGAAACCATCTTCCTACTACTGAATAGACAGAAACAGAAATTTTGCTAGTAGCCTATAAACTTTGACATAGTGGGCAGAACCAATAGGTACAACATATGCAACAGTAAGTATATAGAGAAATGGCTCCAAATACTTGAATTGAATACCCAATACATCCATGAGCTCTCTGTAGACAAGCTATCAATAGAGACACGGTCATGGGCAATCAGAGACTCACACTTGGGAAACTAATGTTAAGCCAAAACCAGACAATCAACAAGCATACCAACACAAAATATAATATAACCATAATTTCTACTTGAGTTCGACATAGCATAATTTACTAAGGAAGCTGCACAAAACAACAAGGGATTGCATTATGCATACTATGAAAAAATTGACAAGAAGACAAAAATACCATATGGAGAAGGATGCGCAGAGATGCAACTACCAAATCTAAACAGCAAGATTCAAGCATAAGCTTCACGAGTAAGCAAGAACAAAGAGTTAGCGCAAACATGGAAACCAATATCCATCCCCAAGGTAAACCATCACAACCCCGCAAGAAGCAAAATGACCAATATACTACATCAAAAACCACAAAGTTGCTAAAGGCGCAAAGTACATACAAATAAGAATCCACAGAAAACCTGAAACACTCTAGATCCACCACCAGAATAACCACTAGCCCACGACAACTTATATCAGTCGTATGTGGGACAATGGCGCAATTGAAAGGCCGAGCAGGAAACAAAGTAAAAGGGGCACCACGCATGTACGAATCATACAGTTCATCAAAGAGTATTCAGGGCATTAGGAAAGTTATGAATCGGACATAGAAAGTGAAGGGATTGAGATTTTCACAACCTCAATCAACCAGGCATGGCGAAATCGGGGGTAGATTAAGTTGAGGGGGCAGGGGAAAATGGTAGAAATCAAAGGGACTGTAGGAGAAAGAAAAAGAAGAAGGGGAAATTTTCGCCAGTCGCCATTTCCAAAAGATGAAGCCTTAAAATGTATTAAAAAAAATCGTTATGGTTTATAAACGATTACACTACTTTTTTATGGAAATTTGATTTTGAAATAACTCAAAATGTATAAGACAAAATCTATTTTTTTCTCCTTCATTAGAAAACTATTACTCGATAGATTTAGACGATTCTTGTTTCAAATAATTCTGATTTATATTGAGTTCTATAAACTTAACTGAAGTTCGAAACATCAATGTTAACGTTATTTTCATCGACATCAAAATATAGGATTATGGTTAGGGAAATATGATAATCCAGTCCTTTTAAGCTTGATTGAATTCATCGTTCCTTAGATATCAAGATCCTAGCTTGAAGATTAGTTACTTTTCCTTCAAGAGGTGAGTATCACGCTTACGAGAATTAAGGGTCAATAGTTACCTTCGGACAGGGCTTCAACAATTGTTACTAATCAGAGCTAGAATACACATAAAGAGCAGTTTGGTAATTTCTTGGAATGTTAGATTGGCGTATGTTGATATTCAAAAGCATAATAGTATACAACATAATATGTGAAATAATAAAGACACAACAATTTATAGTAATTCGGTTCAGACTGAACCTATGTCCATTTTAAGGGGTTTGTCCATTTTATTATAGAGGAGGTTACATGAGAAATCCCCCATTTGATTTCCAAATTAGGGTTTAGGCTCTTAGGATCGAATACAAGATGTTAGAATGAGGAAGCGAATAAGGATCCCCAAAAATGTGACCTATGGGGTCTTATTTATAGGAAACTTGGGATCCCTTTGGTAACATTCAGGTAAGAAATCCGGTTCCGCCTCAACCTTTCGATATTGGCTCGCCTTAGTAACTCTTGATTTTGGACCACTGGCTTCAGTCCATGTTTCTCTGTTTTGATGTCGTGGTATCGGTATTAACCCATTTTCATGTTCCTTGCTTTAAATGCTGAAGTTTTAGAGGTTTTGGTGTCGGTACTGCACAAATGCTTTGGTGTCGAAACTTCATAAAGGCTCTGGTGCCGACTTAGCTATTTTCTTCTCTTTGTATTTGGCTTTGTTGTCAATCAAATTGGCCATCTAGCCTTTGGTCCCACCCTTGTCATTTTTTCTAGTAAGTGTTGGTCTTTTCCATTGGTGTTGGTATTGAGTTTATTGGTAGGGATAACTCTTCTTGGACCTATTGTATATGATTTTAGCTCTTTACTTTCTTTATGAACTGGGTTTCGGTATCGTGCCTCTATCTTGAATAATTGTTAACGTTCTAATTGCTCCGCTTTGTTCTGTGTTTGGTATCATCCCTCATGATATTGGATCTCGGCCTTTGGCCTCGGCCTTTGGCCTCGGCCTTTATTGATATGGTATTGATTTTAGGCCACGATTTTATCTCTCACTTTTGGTGTCGGGTTTATATATTTTTCCCCTTGTTCTGATGTCGATACCAAGCCAATTGCTTATTGCACGTTGGTGTCGATATCAGGTTTTTGTTCTTTTCTTTTCCTACTCTCTTGATGTTGTTGCTTTCTTTTGAACTCTTTGTTATTGGTACCGGTGTCATCAACTTTCTCTCTATATCTTTTGGTACTGGTTTCGTAGCTTCCATCCTTTGCCATATGGGTTTTTGGGTGTTGCTTCCATGCTTTTCACTTCATAACATTGGTACCACTTCCAATGATGCCCGGTGTCGATTCGTAACTTCATCCTAGATCCCTTTGCTATTGGTGTTTATCTAGTAGACCCAAGACCTTCCCTTTTCTGTCTTCTGATATCGGTTTCATAGCTTTTAGTCCCTGCTTTTTGTGTCGCCCTAACTTCCCCGAAGGCTCCTTCTGTTTGATTCTGGCTTTGTTTCCTTAAGCCTATTGCTCTTCCAATTTCGAAGCATCCACTTCCCTTCATTAAGTCGATGCGATTTTTGGTGTCAATAGTTAGCCCCCCTTGTATAAAGATGCTTTTGTTCTTTAGGACAAAAGTCCTACGATTTTCGTATTGTTTATTTGTAACTCAAGAAGCATTAGAAATTTTTATTAGTTCCATAAAAACTAAAATAAGGATACAAGAAAGAATGTTATATTTTCTTGGATAGTAGTTTTGGAGTTCCAACTCCAAAGTAACGAATTTTCGTGAATTTAAATATATAACATGTTACCCCAATAATGTATCCATGTGGATCTTTGTACCTATAGTTCTAAGACTTTAGGTTTTTTTTTAATAGGAATGAGGAACCCAGAACTCTTATTTGGATATTTAGTTACCATGAGTTTTTCTTGGAAATGGGAGATAATAAATCAAGTTACATACTTGGGTATTTGCAATAGAAATTAAATTTTTTACTTTTAGGGATATAAACAGAGAAATTGAAACCCATATTTGGGCTCTATGGAGAGAAGACTAGCATACATTTATGGAGATAATAGAGATTCGAAGCTTAGATTTGGTTATTTGTAATAGAAGACCAGAGTTCTACTTCTTATGAAATTCATTATATGAACTTCCCCAATATTTTCTGCATGAAATACAATAACTAATATGTTTTGTATTAGTCTCTTGTATAGTTTTTAATATTTCAAACATAATGCGTCAAGCATTCTTTTGATCAAAAACACATGGTAATGAAGTTAGGATAAAAGTGACATAAATTTTAGAAAACCTCTCTATATGAGTTGTCGAGGAATCATAACATTTTTTTGGAGATTTCGAATAGAAGACTCAAGATACCAACCCGAGTATTGATTGAAAATTTCTTTTTTCTTTTTGGAAATAAGGTGGTAGGTCAGAATTCCATATTTAAACATGATAATAGAAGTTCAGAGCTCTTCTCCTGGAAATGAGAAAAGAAAACCCACAACCAGATTCATGTGTTAGAATAATGCAAATATAAGGGTTTGTTTCTGAAAGTATTATAAATCAAGGATATTCATCTGGAATAACAAGGAAAAGGTCAACAGCCCTGATTAGAGTAGGTGTAACAAAATTCCTTCTAGTAATAATAGAAGACCAATACCCAGATCCAGGTACCTTTAATTGAAGGCCAGAGTTCTATATATTTGGGTAAATGAAAGATCAGAAATCCACATTTGAAGATGATAGAAATCCAGAGACTCACTCTTGGGTAAATAGAAAAACATAAATCCATATCTGAAGATAATAGAAATTCCGAGACTCACACTTGGGTAAATGGAAAATCGAATTCCGTATCTGACGATAACAGAAATCCCAAGACTCATATTCTGGTAAATAGAAAATAAGAAATTCATATCTGAAGATAATAGATATCCCGATGCTCACACTCGGGTAAACAGAAAATTAGAAATCCATATCTGAAGATAATAGAAATTCCAAGACTCAAACTTAGGTAAATAGAAAATCAGAAAATCCAGGACTGAAATTAATAGCAATCCCGAGATTCACACTTCGGAAAATAGAAATTAGAGATCTATCAAAGAACCATGTTTTAGTTGGAAGTTATTGTGAAATGTCATAGCTAAATAAAATGCCTTAATAAAGGTACAAAAAAAATCATCGAATATCATTCAAAGATCATCTATGTGAATAATGTTAAATAAACCAAATATCATTGAAAGTGATCAAGCAACCATAAATTATTGCGGGTTCCTCGAAAGCTTGTTTTGAAGTTAAGGATGTTTCATTCAAGGTGTGAGAGGTAATTGTACCCCAACTTGATTGATTCCATTATTGACCGATAAATAACAAGATTTAGTCTCGAAGATAAATATTTGAATAAGATTTAGTTAAATGCAGTATTTTGGGTTGTTTTTATAATGTTTTACACAACGTTCATTTTAAACCAAATAAGTGAAATTTTGGAAATATAATAATAAATATTTCCCAAGTATAGAAACGAATGGTCGTAAAAGAGATAAGTAATTGGAATGTTTTCCAATTAGAAATAGAAACTATTGTCTAAGTATAGAAAACAAAAAGGAGGCGATATATGGAAATGTTTTCCAAATAGCGTAAAAGTCCAAGATGATTATTGAAAATATTTGCTTAACAAATATTGGTAAGGAAATAAAGAAGCGATTTAATTAATGAAATATTAATTAAGAGGCGCAGTGATTTGTTTGATGCTTTGAATGGATTTTTGTTTTTCTTCGATAGTTAAATAACTGACTATCGAAGTACTTGCCAATATCATTGTCAATATGGAGAGACCGGTTGGATTATTATCCGAGAACCACTCCATATTGGCGGTAGCACTATGAATCAGATTATATGAAGATAATCGAAGACAAAGTAAAGTGCAAGGGCTTTTTCTATTAATCCTACGTAGAAATTGCCTAAGATGGATTAATGGAAATTGGGCCTTTGGTTTCATTCATTGCCAGAACAAACGTGTATGGACGAATGTCTGACAGAGTATTTCCAATAATCACATATGTTGGTTTGTATAAATATATATGGTGGCAGAGAATTTATTCTCTTACCATAATATTCAGAATATATATGTGCAAATCAATTAATGATTAACGGATCTGATAATGTGGCAATCAAAGTGATTGTGCTATCAATGAATGGTAAGTAATCGTAGCCCCAGGCATCAACAACCGGGAAATGAAAAAAATCGGGTAGGAAGCATGGCTGAGTGGGCAGCTCCCAATTAGGGTGTATTATCACCTATCTAGAGAAATTCATTTCATTCTTTATTCTATTTGATGCTGTCCCATTTGGGAAAACGGTTGCTCATCCCAACCGTTGGTGACATACATTTGATACACTCAAGCGAAATGAGTGGTCGGTCATATGTGGCCAGGTTGCAAGATGTTCTTGCTGAACCCAGTGTATTCCTTTCACGAGATACTCTATCGGAAGGTGGTTCCATGCTTTGTCATAGTTGGAAATCCATTATCCAAAAAGTGCTCGTTGTTTTAATTATATACTATGCACGTAGAGCGTGAGATGTAAGCGTTCTGCTAATTGATTATATATATGTGGCTGATAGACACTATTATAATATTAAAAGAGTTTTGATATAAAGATTATCATTTCTTTCAAAAGGATTTTGAAAGTTAAATTAAGTGTTTTGGATTCTCATAAGGCAAAACCCGTTCCGTGTTGTACCGCGTGGTCTTATGAGATATCGCTTATTTTCTCAAACTGTTTTAAATTTTTTTACTCACACCAGTCCCATGACTGACTCAGAGTTTATTTTTCTACGTTTTCCCTAAACTCTTGGGTGGCCAAATTTGTACAGGCAGTCAAATAGTTCAGGATTTTACATATTTATCTGAAGGAGTTTGGAGCAGGAAGTTTTAGTGTTAGATACTTAGATTTTATTCCGCTGTGTTGTATTTTGTATTCTGATGTTGAAATGTATATGTGTACAGAAAATTTAGTATTCTGAAAGTCGTTTTATATATTATATTTTAATCCTCTGCGATGTGAGATTCTATGTTGTTGTTTTGGTACTTCTTCTATCTTTTTCTTCTTATTTCATAATGACTCGTATTTCTATGAAATTTGGGTTGGATGTGTGTTGTATGTAGTCAAATAAGATAATACGAATTTGCGGGCCACTACATTGGGTCTCATATATACTGATGTGTATGGAGCAATGAATACTTAGGCTAGAAGTAGGTTTTATTACGTCATTACATTTACTGTAGATATTAATAGATAAAGACATGTGTATCTTGTAAAACACAAATTAGAATCCTATGAAAAGTTCAAAGAGTTCAAAAATGAAGTTCAAAAATTAAGTTCAAAACCTATTTTCATAGAAAATAAATGCTCTTCGAACAGATCGTAAGGACATTTATGCCAATAATTTAATGACTATCCAAATGAGTGTGAAATTGTTTCACAACTTACTCCACCTAGAACAGCATATTGAAATGGTGTGTCTAAAAGGAGAAGTCGCACCTTATAAGATGTGGTACGATCAATGATAAGTCATATAGATCTTCCAATAATTAAATTTTGAACAATTGCAGGGACCCAAACCCCCTACCCGGCTGGCCTAAACTGAACAAGAAGACGGATTGCTTTGAGAACACGGTGCATCAGAACACAAACAGGAGAATATTTCATTTCTATTACAATAATTTACATCAGAATATAAGATATCATAGTACAAATAAATAATATACAGCAGGAAAATATCATAAATTTAAATTACATAGCAACGGAAATATAATACAAAAATATAAAGTCAGCAGAAAAACATCAACTACCATAGCAGGAAATACATGGATACAAAGCGTTCCATGGTATATCTCCATTTGTAATCCAGGATCCTATGAAAAGAAATATCTACGAAAACCAAAACTACTAGCTACCCATGAGGAAAATATAGGGACCTAGAGTTTAGGTGGAAATAATAAACTACGAGCCAATCATAGGACTGGTGTGAGAACTAAAACACTTATTGAACTTTATTTTAATGTTGGGTAAATCAAGGGACCACGCCATATAACAGGAATGGATTTACCCCCAAGAATACTATTAAAAAAACAATGCAATGATAAAAGGGAAAATGAAGCTATTATAAGACTCAGGTCCCATCACACAATACAACGCAAACCAGAGGGTAGAATTTTACCTTATAATAGCCAAACATGCTTGATACGGGAAATTTATTTTTTATTATTAATGCATAGTGAAGAAATCAAATTCAAATATAAATGTATCAATCAAAGACGGCATAGGTACGATATATTATGTCGCCTTATAGGTTTACAACTAAAACCGTAATGTCATGTATTGGAAATTGGATTCCCATCTATGAACCAAGGCAAAGGATATTCCTTAATGATTTTGAGACACACTAGCATTGCCTTAGGATCACACCTTTGGGAAACCCTAGGATCTGGCAGAGCCGGCAAGCCGCCACTGATTAGTTATACTATAAACTATACGTTAGCCGGTCCTATCGGACATGTCACATGGTCAGTATGTTGACCGTCAAGGGCCATTGGCGACCTAAATCAAATCTGAGGTACCTCGCTTTCCATCACCCAACATCCAAAATCCACACAAGTAAAATGTCTGGGACCCATACCATGATATCACTCGTAGCTAGAAGGCAACGTATGTACATTTCTCTATAGTCCCTAATCATGTTTTAGGTTCATGCCGAGGAGTGAAGCTCGTGAATTAATGCTACACAAATTTGTGCTATATTAAAGCGGTGCTTTGATCATCAACCACAAGGCTATGCTTTTCAACAAAAGCCTTGATTTATGCATCCTAGCGTTCCAAATAGTCAATCCATACCATACCATTGATTTCCACTAATATATAACTTTTAAGCTCATACGTCTCAGAGAACGACGTTAAGCAAGAGAATAATTTCTCCGCCACCAAACAGATATATATTTAGCAGAGATCAACGAATACAGCGCGAAATATATTGTTAGACATACAATCGATTTACAGGTTCGTTCTGGGTCTAAAAGAAACTGGAGGCACCTTATTCCTCATCCCATATGTCCAATACAGGAGAGAGACCCTTGCATATCGGTTCGATCTCGAGGTACGTTTGGATGATCACTACTTATTACCTTGTCTTGGGTGTACATCCCAATCGAGACATAAACAGTCATCCCAATGATGTTAAGATCTCCGGTCTTCAACCACCGTCTTCATATCTTCGAATTTTTATCGTTATATCAGTTATTTAGAATGGGTTAAACCCAGTCTTCCCGAATAACTCACATATTTTATAATCAAGTGCTGTAAAACACATCATACGCCTCATTCCAATCCAGAATATTCTTTTATTCGTACATTCTTGGAAATCATTTCAAAAGATTTTATAATATCTTTTCATAACTCAAACCAAACTTAGGTTTATCAACTAGTCAGGATTAATGAGCCATACCAAAGTAATCATTCATTTTATTTTCCCAGTCTCAACCTATTCATCCCATGGACCAAAACCGGTAGTACTTCATATTTAACACCCATTATATTACCGGTAAATTCAATTGCCATTTAACGTTTTAAATCTAATTAAAGATTTAACTATCGCATGGAGTAAAACTGGTGGTACCCTATTCTCGAACACTTTTTGAATTTGGTAAATTTAATTACCACATTCACATTTCAATCTAATTAAAGATCCATTAAAATTCCACTTAGTTTTAATCTTCAAAAGTCATTATTTAACGATTATTCAAATTTAGGAAACAAATAATGTCTTAAACTGGGTTAAATAATCAATGTCATTTAAAACATTGCTCGCGATAAACCCAAAATCATCTTCTAATCAAATGGAACATTCACGGAAATCATATCAATTGTAATCGATATAAATTATTGTATCAGATTAATACTATAAGTGGAATAACGGCAAGGCCTTTTAAATTTCATAAATAGTAATGCCCTTCCTTTACATAAACCTATCTCAATTGTTAATAAATCGTACTCCACTCAATTACAATTTAATGTAATTAAATTGGAAAACTTTACTTTGGAAAATTTCCATTAAATCTTAATTAAAAGATTTATAAGTTCCAAATTATAACTTCACCGTTAATTAGGTTAAAGAACGAATGTTATTCAAAACATCGTCCACGATAAACCCAAATTTGATTCCGTTTGATTCCAATTATATTTAATAATTGGAAAAAAATTCACTTTTAGCTGGGTTTAAGAACAGTGTTATTAAAGACACTATTCGCAACAAACCCTAAATCCAATTTGATATAAAATATAAGGCTCTAAATAGAAATCATATCGGCTTATATTCAGCATCAAGTTCTGAAACCAACATATATCGTATTGGGAATAACGATATCTATATCTTCCAAATTTTTCAATGACATCTGTATAATCATGGAATCCAATACCGAAATATCCGAAGATAATTTTCACTCAAATCCAATCCAATTTTTATATTGGGAAATCTGGTTATATTAATACCCTTTCAATTACATTCATTTCTTTGCTCTAGTTCTTAACTAGTTCATTTAGATAAAAGTATCATTTCAAACTTGGAGTATTTCATCCAAAATCTTTCCGAACCATTTATTATGATTTTACATAATTTATTCATATTTTTAATAATTTTATTAAGGTCCTCACAGCCGGTTGCCAATATCGGTCACCAAACCGCATCCATGACAACCTTTCCAAGACAGATTTAGATATATATTAAAAACATTGAATTGTAAATATAAAATTCTCTTATATTCATTTGAAAGATATTTTCGATATGAACCCAAGGTTCCAATTTTAGAAGAATCCGATGGTCGGATCTCCCGTTACGCTAATTCGAAGTTACGCGTTGACGTTCGTGAACTATCGTTGCGCAACACGTTTTATTCAAGCTTGAATTCTATTTATATAATTAAAATAAAATCAAAAACATTTTCAAAATAATTTATAAATATTATAAATTATTCGCAACAACCATCTGAAATTTTATTTCAATAATTTTATTTCAAAATCAAATATCTCAATGTTAACTCATTATAATATTATTTATAATAGATTTCTATTCAAAAAGTATTATGTAAACGTTTATAAGTTCGTTTAGAAATGATTTCAACTTTTATTTCAATTTTTAAATTAAAATTGAACATTCATATTATTATAATATCAAAATAATAATATATTCAAAACATCACATTTTGAAATCCATTTTTACTACATTCATTATAAAAATTAATAAAATAGATAGACAAATACATTCAAGTTAAAATGGCAATTATTTACTTAACTCAACTTCATATTTAAATATTTACATGTCCATCCAAAATCGGACATCAAAATCATTTTTTGATTCTTCACTGAATATTATATTTAAAAATATTTGTTATTTCCTGTAACTACCTATCTTTTCGACAGCCTCAAGTCGGTAGTTAAGCAAACTTAAACCGCTCGAATGACAGATTGTTGTTGCTTATGAGGTTTAACATTATCAATACACAGAATCACTGAACATAATAACATGCAGCGAAATAATTTTTGCAAAAATATCAGAGTTTTACAATATTTTTACACAGCGGAAAATACATAGCTTTTACATAAAATAAAATTTGCAGAAATTGTCGAACCAGTGTGCACGTCTTCACCACTCACTGACTTCAATAGCGGAAGTTTTTATATCTACAACACTCAGACCTGACCCGAGCGTTCCATGCAAAACATAAAACACTTGAGTCAGGATTAATCTTTGTTCAAATAAAATGATTTCAACAAATCACTAAAATATAATAGTTATTCAAACTTATTTGACTTTGAACATATCAAACCCAATAAAACTACTGAAATGATAATTAGACAGAAATCAAATGACTTAGGCAAGATAATTTCAAGATAGCGTACACATATAGGAAAGAACTTACGGCATGGAAATGACCAAGAACAAGTGGTAAAGCATAAGGCCAAAATACAACCTGGCAGCACATGCAAAAGGGATACACGTGAGCATGTAATGGAAATGAAGCACCAAACTTTGAGGTAGTATGCAACTACTCAATGACATGGTAATAAAAATAACAAGATCATTTATCAAAGTGAGTCAATTCTGGGCCAAATGGGTAAGGAACCAAATAACATGATGGTTACTAAAGTAATTTACATAAAAAGGGGACTTACAAAATTATGGCTTCAATCATACAATTAACTAGCAACATAAATAGATTTTCTTTACATAACTAACAAAACCATTATCAATTCGACAAAAACAACATAGTTTACAACCTTCAAATGTAGGCATGTCATTTATTTTAGCAAGTATATAGAATGAATACAATCGATTTTAATATTTGACCGACCAAGAATGAAAGTGAAATAGGGCAGCACAAATTTTCACACAAGCAATCACAACCAAGATCGCAGTATTATGCTTAATTTATATTGAAACCCAATTATTTGAAACAAAAATTAATCGTGAGCTAATAACTTACCTTCATATCTGAAATGGATGACGGCGGCAACGGAAATGGTGTGCATGTAGGAGTCAATTTGAAGTAGAAGAAGAAGTTGACTACAATTGAAATCCTTTTCCCTTTTTTTTATTATAAGAAAATGCTTCTGGTTTAGATTATATTTTCAGAAGAAGGAAAGCATAAATAAATTTTAGAAGAAGAGGTAATGTGGAGAGGCAGTGTAACACCCCAAATTTTTTAATGACATTAAAGAGAATAAATTAAATAATAATTAATTTAATATTCAAAATTAGAGGAAACGAACTGCACCATTGCGTCCATCTCGAAATTCTGGTCAAGATAGACATTTGGTTTACGTAAAACCGACACCGTATGAAGAAGTTATGAGAGTTCTAAGTTTGTATGCGCACAAAAATATTTTATATATACACATGAGTCAGAGGTGAGTCAGAGATGAGTCAGAATCCTATCCATAGGATTCAAATTCAAAAAATTCCTCTGAGCAGCAAAATTCCCGCTCTAGGGGATCGAATCCCCTAGAGGGGAGTCGACCCCCCGAGGGGTGTCGACCTAGGGGTCGACCCCCCTGAAGGGTTGTCGACCTAGGGGTCGACACCCCTAGGGATGAGGTGGCACTCAGTTTCAGGGGGTCTGGCAGCTATATATACATGTCATAATTCTCATGTTCTCTTCATTGTAAGTCATGGAGGCCATATGCTGCCGGAGTGTGAACCGAACCGTTTCTACAACAACATATTCTACAAATCAGTTCAGAAATTCTAGATCTATTCTTCCTAAATTCTCTAAACCTAACGCAGTGAGTTCTTGTTATTTTTAGGTTTAGATAAATAAAAGTATACTTTTAAAGACTATGAATTGGATATGTTGGAAAGTATGATTCTATGTTAATGTGAAATTCTATACTATGTCATGACAGATCCATTTTCCAAATCCAATAAAATTGTGGTGATTCGATTATGATGCTTATGTGGATCTTGACTTGTAACCATGTTATGGTGGATATACATCTATTTATTTGGACAATTTAGACATTACTTGGATCTATATCTTTATGTTAATCATCTTTCACGTATCATATTGTGATAAATTGAGATATGTTGTAAACTTGACATGTGAATCCACCTTTAGATCTAAACATATTATTATGTCATCCTAACTATGCTAGGTCTTTGTAATTGGTCACCTAATGTTCAATCTAGATCTCATTATGCTTTCTTGAACATCATAGTGATTGCCACAATTACCAGTTTTATGTCCACTTTATTATGATGTTAATTACACGTCCATCACTTTGTTATTATGCCAGTTTATGTTCATTTTTATGCCAAGACATGTTGAAACTATCACCCTTGTCATACTCCCTTTTTATTGTTATAGCTAGCCTACTTTATAGCCTAGATGCCATCAAAATATGTTTGAATACATTAGAGAGGAAACAGGAAAAAGGGATTATAATTGGCATGAATTATGTAATGTTTATGTGAAATGGGACATGTAATTCAAATGAGGAAAACATAGAAATAGATACCTATAATGACATAGGTAGATTTGGATTAATTTGGAATGTTTAGTAATTTACAATTAGAAATTGTAAATTGTACTTATGACACGAGGTTAGGTTACATTAGTGGTGGAAGTCTGCCCGGACCCGACCTACATATCCAGCAACCACTAATGTTGAACCTAATGTGGGAGGTCTAAGTATGCAAATACGAATCGGGCTAAGACACGAGGTTAGGCCCAACTGTGGATTAAGACTTCCCGGACTCGACCGGCATATCCAACATCCACACATTGTAGGCCTAATGTGGGAGGTCTAGTCCATTATAACCATAATTGGACATGGTAATGAAATGGACTACTTAACCTAATTTAGTATGACTATGGACTTAAGTTAGGGTTAAGTAAAATTGGATGGGTAGTGGTGGATTTAGTAAATTAGAGGGGATGGGTAGTATGTATACATAGGCCCACGTACTTAAGATTATGTAATTAAAGACACCTAGTGGTATACATAACCAGTAGATAATGTAACAGGGTTATGTAACTAAAGACACCTAGTGGTATACATAACCGGTAGATAATGTAATGAAGTTATGTAATTAAAGAAACCCTTTAGGGTAAGCATAACTAGTATAGGGCTATGTAATTAAAGACACCTAAGGGTATACATACTCAGTGGAAAACCTAGTGGGGGATACAAGATAAGTGGGGAGCTTGTATCATATTGTGTGGGACACATTTCAGTCAGTAGCTCGGAGTTGGTTTCACGTAAAGACCTCCGTACTGGGCGAAGAAGGGGGCACGCTTACTGATTGATTGTAAGAGATCCAAACGAGGCGGATGGTGTGGGCGGCGCAAACCAACCGGGGACATGTGCGTGCATGGGCCAGGTAGAGGGGGTTAAGACGACTGTGGCACCAGTAGATATGGTTGTGCACACCATAGGTTGCTACTTTAGGAAGTGATACCTCCTACTGTAGGGCCAGCACAAGATATCTACAGGGTAGGGAGCCACTCAATTAGGGTAGTGGTTAGGGTATACCTGGACGTATGACCTAAGCCTACCAACTTGTAGTGGAAGGGATCATCTCATTTCAGTTATACTAGTAGTAATGCAGAGTAATCATTAGTGAGGCACATACACCTTAACTTGCTTACCTTGTCACACCTTCCATTTTTGTAGTGATCTCTCTTATCCACTTTATATGCCAATCACGTTGATTTCATTTATCTACTGGCTAAAAGTAATTAGACTCGCTAGAATTTATATCTGACCCTGTTGTTTCTCCTTCTTTCTTCCATTTTCCCCCTAGGTTCCCAGGAAGGAAACACTCAGACTTAATCAGGAATTAGATATCATCTTGCTAGGAGTTACTTCTGAAGTATGGCTCAAGTGCTTATCTCTACTATGGCTTAACTCTTTTTATTAGGGGAATGATGCTTTCTATTTACTTATGCTCTCTGATGGTGCAAGACAGAAGTAATTTTATTGTAATAGTTTTTGTGACTTATGAAACTGTGGACCATGGTATTATGACTTATGTTTGAAATAAAAGTTTAAATTTTCCGCTGTTGCCTTATTTATATCTGTCTTGTAATTATTCTGTGTCTGTTTACCTATAGCGCTTCATGAAACTTAATGCATTCCCTTAGTGATGACATTAACAGACGTGGGTGTTCTCAGGAAAAGATACTCAGGTTTTAAAATGGAGTGGGGAAGGGAACGCTTGAGTTACTACAATTTTTTTCACCGTTTCATATGCATTTATGCCAAGCATTGAAAATAAAATGCTTGCCTTTATATATATATATATATATATATATATATATATATGCATTGCATGAGACTTCAGGAAGAAGCAAGGGATGGAGACAGTCTTGTGCAAATTTTTCTGTAGGAAAGAAGCTATAGATTTTCAAAGAAGGAAGGGAAATGGAGAAAAAAGAGGGTGAAGGGAAAGAGATAAAGACTTTGAAAATAAATATTTAAAAGGAGCAATGTCAAGAATGAATGTACTTAGGAATAAATGCATGCATGATTTTGAACCATTAAGAGAACGGAGTAACGTATGCATCAAAATTAAATGACAGACAAGTAAATGCATAGGGTAACATATGCATACATTTAAATTGCAAAGGATAAAACTTGAGAGAGAATGGGGTAACGCAAGTATATATGGTAAGGAACATTTATTTTCATAAATGTGGCTTGGTTTTTTTTTTTATGTATAAATAACACAAAATATGTAACATGGATGCATGCCTTAAAAATAAGAAAGGGAAGAGGCAGGTTACATAATCTTACATATTTTACTTCAAAATTATGAAACACATGCATGGAAATAAATGGGAAAGAATGAATGCATGCATGATATTTGATTTTTTTTTTCTTTTAAATATAGACAACATGATATTGAAGAGAAGGGAAACATATATATACATGGAGATGGTTCCTTTTTCACAAAAAATAATGATGGGAAAGAAAAATAGGAAAGGAGAAATAAGATGTAAATATAAGAAATAAAAATACGTAAATAAAACAGGACGTGTGAAAATGGAATAAAGGGAAAGAAACTAATAGAGTGCTAGGGAAATAAATAAATATATAAAGGAATGAAATGAATGCATAATCAATATTATAAATTAAATTAATTAATGAAGGTTTAATTGGGCATATAATCCACAATCTGAATTCCTAAAAATTACATTTTGAACAAATAGGGAAAGAATTAAAGACGATAGCCAAAGAAATATACATGTATGTATTTATTTCATCTAGAATGCACACATTATTTTCAACCAATCTTTCAGCAGAAATTAATGAACTTCATTAATAAAATCATAATTTTATTTAAAAACCATTTTAAATTCAAAATTTTAATTTAATTTAACAACAATTTAACAACTTAAATGGTAAAATTTTATGGGATGTTACAATCTCCCCCACTCAGAACTTTTCATCCCCGTAAAGGAGAGGTTGTTAAAAAAGTATGCTTATGTATATAACAAAAATATTCTTACTTATACAAAATTTACAAAGTTTGGAATAAAATAAATTATAGTATTTAAATTTGAAAATTCGTCCTTACATTACTAATTAAATTCTTATAAATCTATTTATTAAATTTACAATCTTTATTTCAAACTCTTTTATTAAAGCCTGAGTTTCCTTATGATCGCGACTTAAATTATTTATAACAAAACTTAAATTTTGAAAATATGATTATCGTGTTTGAAGTAATTCTTGAAATCAGAAATATGTATTTTTTTTATAATCCAAAACTATTGTATTTCTAAAAACATTTAAAACTTTTCTTTCTTAGTTAATTATGCTGAAGTTATATAAATTTAATTACAGGTTATTGATTTGTTATTTAATGTTTGAAAATACTTGATAAATCGAAGTTTAACAAGTTTACTATCGTTCTTATAGACGTTAGGCATACGCTGGAAAGGCGCATGACTAAAATCTATAAGTACTAAATATACTTGTTTCAACTCCCAGTGAAAATACTTAAAACATTTAAAATAAATATGGAAAATATGTTCTCCTAAGGAACGTGGTTACTCGCTGGTAACGCTACGACCCAGTAGAATTGCTTGTAACCATAGGTGTCACAACCCTCGAATTTCACCAAGGTTGTTGCCATAGATCGTAGTTACGCGGCGGTTATGCCACTATCCCAGTGGAATCGCTTGTAACTGTAGGCATCGCGCCCCATCGAATTTCGCTATGGCGTCTAGATCACAGTTACGCGGCGGTTGTGCCGCTTGTAACTGTATGTAATGTCCTGCCTTTTTGACTGCTTTAATTTGGTTATTAGTCCAACATAAAACATTCAAATTGACGGATCATTATTTAGCTTACAAAGTTTAAAATAGAATCAACACATAAAAAATACACAGAATAAATAAATAACATTGTGTTGAACAATAAAATAAACCTTTATTTATTAATCAAGATTTTGAATACAAACTGTTTATACAGCGAAATTCGAAAGAACAATTTAAATACAAGAAAAAAAATCTTTACTGTTAAAGAATTTCAGAGTGCGCCTCTTTGGATTTCCAACTTCACCAGTCTTTGAATCCAAAGCTGTATTCTTTAAATCTATACTATTCGGGTCTGACCCCGACCCGGGCAAAACAAAAACTCGGGTCAGGTTTAAACTTAGTTCAAGTTAATAAACTTCTAATAGCACATAAACATAATTAGTTTAATCCCAAAAAATTTTAAAACTCAAGTATATCAATCCATGACTACCGAGATATAGATAGGAAACATCAAACATCCTGAATAACGCAAGCCAGCCACATAGGTTGCAAGAGTATGCTGCAGCAATCTTATGTGACAAAAATATTGAAATATGTAAGAACTTCAAAAAAAATCATTGACAAACTTCATATGGAAAAGCCAGTTAGCGTATCCATGGTGGTGCAGTGCTTATACCATTATGAATAGCAAGAGAGGCAAATCTAGTCCCAGTTCTTTTTATCAACGGCTTAGGCAACCAAAATTTGTAATGTTTATAATTTATGGACAAGATGAGTGCAAGCTAATGACTAACAGCAAAGGGAGGTATTTTCTTAAAGGTGCCTCATGCATTTGTTATGCGGAAGTAAAAGCCAATATCTTAATCAACAAAGTTTCCAACCGAGCCCAATATGTGCCATTCCTATATTACTCAGTTACTAACCGCAATAGTGAAAAATTCATTCTGTTATTCCAAAGGGCATGGATTCAATGAACATATATTATAGGACACAAACCAGGTACCACTCAAAAGGACTCAGATCTATATATATATATATATATATATATATAAGTGAAGAAATCAATGCATATATCAAATTTTAAAGACTGCATGTCATAAAGTATGCCAATTGTAAGTATCATGCTAATGTAAAATGTATAGCAACATATACATGGAGTAAGCATTAATGTTAAAAGTGTCCACGGAGTGGTTAAATTTCCAAAGATAAATAAAGAGATAATTTGAAGCAGAATTAGTTAATATTTGGCAAAATATCTCTTGTCTCCAGAGATCATTTCTAGCATGTTTGACAAACATAATTTCCTGACTCCGAAATTATATTATTTTTTCTTTTCAGTTTTGAACATGTGAAAATTGGCAATGTATAATCATGGAAGCCGTATAACGTCTTAACCGAATAACACCCAAAATCTAACATTAGAGCCGACTTAGGACAATATATGTATCAAAAGTTAAATAGTGCATAGACTGGTTACACACAACGATATTGATGTAGCACCAAAGCGTACATATGCTCAGGTATAGTTCTTTCGTCCCAAAATTCAAAGTGAATAATATGTATGCATAGAATGGCTAAACATTGCTTGGGTTCAGGTGACATTAAGTGCTTAACAATATTGCTTTAAGTACATTTTTCATATGTGGCCAAATTCTCAAAAATGTAAATCCACAACATGTTCATGCAAAATAAAATAAACAAGTGTACGTGGTTCCAGTGTGTGGTTACTTACGTAAATAAAGTTAGCGATTGAGGTGGCACGAAAATTTCTTTATGGGGCAAACCTGCACTGGAAGGCAAGGTGCATTTGTTTGCAAAAACCCATGTTCTAATTTTCAACTTTGTGCCAACTTATTTTAAGTTATGACTCCAGCAGATTTGCTAATGCATAATTCCTACCATATATTTACAGAACTTATTTCCTTCACATGCATCAAAATAATACGAATATCAACAATCGAAAGTCACTCCAGCATGGACTAACTAACGTGCAATAATTGACAAATGTTGGTGCACATTATACTCATTCTATACTTATTGTTTTACCAAAAATTTGAACAAAATTGTTGAGTTTCCAGGTAAAAAAGAAGGAAAGAAAAACAAATAAGACTTCAGCTATTTAATATGTACATCGCCCAGCAAATGAACACTATTCAAAAATGGTTAATGTTTGTTAGACCAAAAAATGGTTCTAACACTCAAGTTGTTGTATTTAGAGCATAGGATATGAAGGAATGACTGAAAAATAAGAGAAAAAGCAAGACAACGGGATTTTTATAGTGGTTCGGCGTTAATGAGCCTACATCCACTTCATATTTTCTCATTTCATTCACAGATTACAATTACAATAAAGATCGTCTCTCAATCATTCAAATTCAATGAATAATTCACTTTGAATTCATTGATTTTATTGAGGAAGAAGGTGGTTATTCATGGGGAAGTGTTAGCCATGGCATCCATGGATGTTGAGATGCAAAAAGTCCCTTGAAAATGCTCCCTGGAGATGTATTTATAGCTGTAGGAAAGCCCATATGGTGATCAGGTCGTGGTAGGACACGTGGCACCCGATCCGGGAAAGTAGGAGCGGTCATAGCCTCAAGAATAGGTCAACTTTCATGCATAGAAGCAGGTTCGGTCCTGGCGGTTTGTGACCATGTTGTGCACCACGGATCGGGTTGTGGTCATGAGGGGCTCCACGAGTCGGATCGTGGATCATGGGTGTGTCATGAACGGATCGTGATGAGGGCGAGCCGAGGGGGGCGATCCGATGAGGGGCGAGCCGGTCCAGGAGTTGATGCTTCGTCACTTCATCCAAATGATTGCCAGATTACACCCATCCATGGAAACGGGCGTAACTTTCAAACCGTAAGGCCAATTGGGCCAAACGAAAGCTCTACTTAAAGCTATTTCAGAGGGCTACAAGTATTTGATGTGTTTAGATCCATATGAGGTAGTTTGATAGGAGTTTCGGGCCAGTTTATACTGATGTTGCGATTTTGACCAAACCGCCCTGTGTCTTCTAATGATGCGTTCAATGCTGGAGAGTGATGCTATTCCACCATTTCAACTGAGCGATTGCTGATCAATTCATGTTCATATTCAAATCCTTTGATTTGGGTAGCCTGGTCACAAAGCAGGCTAACAATGTTATTATTGAATAATTTAGCAATTGTGATGAAATAGTCATCTCAAATTTTTGTATTTACAGAAAATAATCTTGCACAGCTTCCTTATCCCTCGTCTAAATCTTTATATATTCACATATCAAATAATTGTGGATTAAATTAAGGAGTAGTTGTTGTTCTTCAAAACATCTCAAACAATATCAAACTATTCAAGGTAAGGGGCATAAAACGCTCAAGGCCAAGATGCAATAGTGTAGAACAACAGTACACGTGGAGGCATGAAAACAATCACCACATATATCCAAGTTTCCAGTACCAACATCAAGTGATCAAAATTAAAAACTAGAGTGGAAACAAAAAGGGAATTGTCGTAGCACAAACAACCCATATACAAACAAAACAAAGTCTAAACTTGAAATAAGTTAAAGCATGAGATTCACTCACCTACAATGGTGACGAAAAAGATGCAATGATGGCTTGCGAGCGACAGATTGGGAACTTGAGTCCATTGGGGAAAAAACAGTGACGACCATAGTTTGATTGCGACTCGAGAAGATTCAGTCGTGCATGGTACAGAAGGCAATGACTTGGAGGCACAATGCGAGCTTGGGTAGCTCACGGACTGTCTGCGATGGGTAGCTGCTATTATTCCTTTTTTGGAAAAGAATGAAACTTTGGTTTTGGGAAAAAATAAAAATTTAGGGCTTTTAGCTAGTGATAGGTAAAAGGAAGAGATGGACTTCACGGTGGAGGAGCCGAGTGGGTTTTGGATTCGAATTTAGGGTAGAAGCCATGACGAATTTAGGGCTGAAGTGAGTGCAGTCACCATTAAAAGAAAGGAAAAAAATTGATTGCGTTGAAGAAATGGGAAAAAAGGTTTCAATTTATATAGTAGGAACCATTACATCCAAGAAAACATCGGAAGAAAGGCATTAGATAGTGTGCATGAGAAGGAACCCCTTATTTGTTAAATTTATATTTTACGGTTCTTTTTCTCCCTTACCGTTATTTATGTTAATGATTTATTTTTGTACCGCCACAGACATACTCCAATCTTGATGAAATTCGTCATGCTGCTACATCTTCACGTTCTGAATTCTATAAAATTTGTTTGATCAAATTCCAATTTCGTTTGCATAATGTTTTAATTTTCTAATCATTTATCAGTTCATCGATTTTTATTCTGTTTGTCCACTAGCAACTCTGTTCTATTTCAAATTTGAAATATTAAGTTTCAATTTCTTTATATATACAAATACATACATATCCACGCCAGTTTTCATATATTTGAACAAATAAAAATTCTAATTCGTTTAACGTCAACGACGTTTATTTTCATATTAAATCATTTATGTTTTTTAGTTGAATTCCAAATCCAATTCAATTATTCCACCAAATTCAAATCGAATAAATATTTGATTTTCACCAACCATTCTGAATTAAATATCAAATTCAATCCATACACACAACGACATATTTGATTCTTAAATTTCTAATTCATGTATCAATGTAAAATTGATTATTAAAATTAATACATTTAATTAATCCTGTATTCCAGTTGTTGAAATTTCGGGACGTTACAGCCTCCCCCCTTAAAATCTTTTCGTCCTCGAAAAAAAGAGATCATTCAAGTTATACTACTGTACACTTCACATTTTCATATCTGTGTGAAGTTTTCCATAACTGATTTAAATAACAATATTTAAGCCATCGAACTTTCTTGTTTATACATCACATTCAATTTACTCGGAAAATCAATTTTTCTTTCTTGCAGTTGGATTTATACATCTCAAATTATTCCAAATTCCATTATAACCATCATCTGTCAACGTTACTTATCCATCGTTATAACTGTAATGGATCTAGGCTTAGCAACCCTCAACCCAATCTCCTTACATTCAATCCATTTAATAGTTTTCAACACTCATTGAAGAGTGTAAACAACATCTCATCTTTAAGTCACAAATTGTCGACTTGAAAATTTTCCAAAAATTGAAATCATTTGTAAATCATTTATACAAAAATATATCTATATTATTATCTCAAAGTTATGGACTTAAAAATACTAAAAAATTCTCTTTCTTAGCTTATTAAATTTGGTGTATTCAATTTTAAATTACTGATTTGAAAATATTTAATAACTCAAAGTTTGACAAGTCTATTGTCGTTCTCACATATGTTAGGCATACGCTGGCCAGGCGCATGACTAAAATCTCCAAGCACTAAATATCCTTGCTTCAACTTCTAGTGAAAATATTTCAAAAATTCTTTTGAAAATAGATACAAAATGTACCAATATGATATTGATATGTTGATTGTTCATGAATCACAGATACACAATGGTTTCGTATGGATCCCCCAGTAAACATCTGTATCACTACACCAAAACATCCAATTTGACACACCAGGATTTAGAGATTTGATACGGCTTAAAGCCGTATCAAATTTGATAGGGCTCATAGCCATATCAAATTTCATTTGCTACACTTAACCAATCCGCGTCTTCCCAATCTCGAAAATCTGACCGTTGATCATGACAGCTTCGGATTGTTTCCTTTTGATGCATATTCAACCCGTATCAAATCAGCCTCGTCTATTTTCCTCTTCTGAATTTTCGTTTCTCATCAATTGGCCGCTTCTTTTCTAATTATTCTCGATTTTGTCTCCTTTCCCATCTCCCCCTTCTCGTGAAAACCCTAGAAATCCAAACTTTAACATGATTCTCATGAAAAACCTAGAGAAATCCAAACTTGAACATGACTCTTTCTTCTCGTGAAAACCTTAGAGAAATCCAAACTCGATTCTGTCGCCTTTCCCCCTTTACAACAGATCTTGCATCCTGCGGCATTGCATGTCATCCTCTTCTCACATCGTCTTCCTTCCTTCTTGGCACCGCGCCAACCTTGACGGTAATCTATTAACCCTAAATTTGGTTTGTACCAATTTGAGCGTAGTTATTTAGGATTTACTTTGACTTTTTTTATTTTAATTGACTTATTTTAATTGTCGGTAATCTATTAACCCTAAATTTGGTTTGTACCGCTTTAGACATCTGTGTAGCAAATGCTAAGATTTATCATCTAGCCGATGGAATTATTTAGAAATTTTGGTTGCTAGATATTGGGTTTGCTATCAGAATTTTGATTTCTGTTTCTGGTCATGTAATTCAAATAAAAAGCCTTTGAAATGTTATTTTAATTATATTCATCAGTATAGGTGCCAAATGGCGATAACTAATATAATAATGGCGGCAATTTTTCTTGGCAGGCTGGTGCACTAATGCTTGCTGACAATGGTGTATGCTGCATTGATGAATTTGACAAAATGGATATAAAAGATCGGGTATTATTATGAAAAAATTCTTTCGATCATTTGAGTAGAACTTTAAGTGTTAACTCATTATATGAATTCTTTAAGGTTGCCATCCATGAAGCGATGGAACAACAGACATTAGTATCACAAAAGCGGGTATACAAGTTAGATTGAATGCAAGAACGTCAATATTAGCAGCAGCTAATCCTACTGGTGGGAGATATGATAAGTCAAAGCCACTCAAGGTGCTATTTATAGTTTTAGGTTCATTTCAAAAGCTGGTTTGACTTGCTTAGTAAGCTCAAATGAAATAATACTTTCATCAACTTATCTTGGTTAAACTAAATAGGTTTAGGAGGCAAAATGTTTGTAGATTATATACAACATTAACTCAAATGTTTGCAGGACCTGAAAAAAGAATATTAAGTTTCACTTTGCAACACTCGAATTTAGTATCACATTAACTCAAACTAGTTTGCGAACTCGGTTACGGAACTGAGTTCGCAGCAAACTCATTTCGAACCGAGTCCGCGAACTCAGTTTCGAACTCAGTCCGGAACCGAGTTCGCGAACTCAGTTCCGGAACGGAGTTAGCGAACTCAGAAGTATGGAAAAGTTTTCATTTTCATTCCACTTCATTTAAAACCGCAGACCAGATCACCCCTGTTTTGATTCATTTTCATTCCACTTCATTTAAAACCGCGGGTGAGGGCTGAGGAGAGGAGCAGTGGTGGAAGACCGGAAGCGGAGATCACATGTATGTTTTAGACTTTCAGCTTAGTACCATAGTAGTATCACTATATCAGTATGTAATATGTATTTGTATATTGTATCTTAGTTGTTCAACTGAAGTCTATGAGCTGTATCAATCCATTATATTATGTATTATTGTATGCAATATGTATTATTTGTATTATTATATCTTAGAATGTAATATGTATCATTGTATTATGTTTCAGGCTTTCAAGCTAATTGTATTTTTTTTTAATTTTATTTTAGATTTGATACGGCTTTAAGCCGTATCAAATTATTAATTTGATACGGTTTAAATCCGTATCAAATTAATCAATTGATACGGCTTGAAACCTTATCAAATTCATACTTTGACATGGTTTTAAGCCGTATCAAAATACCAATTTGATACGGTTTTAAACCGTATTAATTTATGAATTTGATACGGTTTTAAGCCGTATCAAAACAACAGAGATGCCTTTTTTTGATACGGCTTTAAGCCGTATCAAATCCATTTTGATACGGCCATGAGCACTGCCAAATTGGCATTTTTGGTGTAGTGTATCCATAGGAAATCTCTTCCCTGCGACTTTCTTCATGGACAGATCAACGAAGATATTTACGAATCAAAAGAAAAATTAAGGTCACTGAGCATTGACTGCTTTATCTCAGCATCACGAAACAAATTATGATAAATAAGTCAAGACACGAGGATCAATCAAGTAACAAGGACATTTCACATCACGAAGACGAATCAAGTCATGAAGACATAGTGCTGCATTCAAACAGGTGGCTCCACAACACTAAGATATCTCAACGTCGCATGGCTCCATTCTACCTTTAGTAACTATAGTGGTTTCATCTCTCTCACTTGTAGATATGCCATGTGGACCATAGGTACACAATGGTTATGCCTGATTCCCTCAGTAAACATCCATACCCATAATCTTTCACGGCTCTGCGGATTACGCCATTATGACGACTGTAGATCACATCAGACACAATGGTTACGCTTGGTTCCCCTAAGAAACATCCGTCCGCCATAGGCCATCACAACCCTGCAAATTACTCTACATGGTCGTGTTCTTTAAGGAGCAATGGCAACTCGATTTTATGTCCGGGTAACCGACCACCACCACTAGCACATCTCAACTAAGCTCAAAATCAAAAGGAGAAGGAAGGTACTCTCTTTATTTTGCTTTGAAAACATGTAATACTATTTACATATAGTACTTCATTTCATACTCTTCATAAATTATCCTTACGATTTTTCGAATTGTATTTCAAATATCTCATTCATATAATTCCATTACCTTCCTATCCAGTAGTTTCAAATTCACTTTATTCTTAAATAATTTTCCATATAAGTTCCGGAAACTTCTATATCCAATATCCAAAATCAATTATTCTCAAATTCCATTTTAATTTTCAAAATTTGGGTTTTGATCTCTTAATCAGTTCAAATGTTCGATACCTTTCCAAACTCGAATCCATCAGTTATAAACCAATTTCCTTCCCAATTTCCAATCACTAAGTTCATCACTTTATTTAAATCTTTATATTCTTAAAATTCCAAATTTTCCTTCTTATCACAAATTTCTCCTTCATGCATTATCACTCCTTCACATTCGCATCCTTCGAACGTAAATTTGCAGGTAAACAACTTCCTAAGTATCAACCCCGAAGGCCGAAACCAACATCAGATCAACACTTAGAAATTTATTCAACCTACTAATCTCCAGTTAATTTCTAAATTCCTTAACTCCATTTCTTAATTTCTCATCAAATCTTTTCTTATGCAATTGTCGGATTCAATCACAAATCTACTTCTTTTACATTTTGTGGCTCTTTGTTGTCGTCATGCGGCTCTTTGTTTTTCTGTTCTTTCCATCCGGATTTATCAAAACCCATTAACCTCTCACGATCTTTTTGAAAAACAAACATTTCCAATTATCATATTTATTTTCTATAATTCAAAAATCATTTATTATTATTTCATATATTTACAAATTTTTATTTTCCTACAAAGTATACATTATTCCCAAGGGGAACATTTCAAAATTCATTATTTGAATTAAAACAGATATTAAATAAAACATTGTTTGTGACGACCCCAAACCCCGTACTGACGGTGGCAAGGGTAATCTTTGGAATATAACACATAAACATATAATAGTAGAACAGAAATAAATAAATACACCAGATAATGTACAATAGAATACACTGGATAAACATAATCATCAGAGTTACATAGTATACAGGATCATACTTAGTACAATTACAGTTCAGCTATACACGAATGTCTACATGGAAAACAAATATAATATGTACAGTAGGAGCTGAACAGCATAAAAAGAGTTAAATGGTAGAATCCATCTTCAGCTCCAGCTATCTAGAAAGAGCCTGCTAAAACCTAAACACAAGGCTGCCCGTGTAGAAAAAGGGGCACCCGAGTTTGCAAGTGAAAAAACTATGAGTCAGTCATAAGACTGGTATGAGAAATCTACTTAACACATTTTATAATATGGCTAATCAAAGGACCATGCCACTTTCGCGGAACAGGTTTACTCCATTAGATTGCCAGTGCTTTACAACAAGTAAATCTTTTAAACATCGCAATGCTTTTTACAAAAATGAAGCCATTATAAGACTTAGTTCCCATCACACAATGCAACGCAAACCGGAGGATAGAGTTTTTACCTTATAATGGCCAAAATATGCTTGATACGAATAAAACAAAAGCATTTGATATCACTACTAGTGTTTATATGTTTCAAAAACAATTTCAAATCATAAGTATCAATCATAGACGACATGAGCGTCCCATGCCACTTTGTCGCCAAATACAGGTTTACAATCAAAACCGCACGGTGTCATATTTGGAAATTGGATTCCCGTCATGAACCAAGGAAAAAGATAGTCCTTACCGAATTCGAGACAATCTAGCCTATGTCTCAGGATCAGAACGCATCAACCCTTAGACCGTCAGGGCCGCTCCACTGATGTGGATTATTATGCCTGAACACTGCGTTTCCCCGCCCTTTGGGGCATAAATGAGCCAACAAATGACTCCATCGGCTTCACATAGCAACCGACATATTCGAGGCACCTCGCAACAGCAACAACCACACGGATGAAAATAATGTAAATGTCAGCCAGTTTAAGCACTGACACCACCTCTAGCTAGAAGGAAACACATGCCCTCCCTGATGTCCTCTCCCGTTTCCGGTTCATACCAAGTTGTGAGGCTCGCGAATTCACGTTATACACAAAGCTATGCCACACAGGGCGTGCTTTGAGCATCAACCACAAGACTTTGCTTTTCAATAGAAGCCTTGATCACTGCATCTTAGCATGCCACACAGGCAATTCACACCATGCAACTGATGCCATCGATCACACAGAATGAATTCCAATGTCAGACACACAGTCCATTTACAAGTCCGTTCTGGGTCTGAACGAAACCGGAGGCACCACATACCTCGCATATCCATCGATCTCCATGTACGTCTAGACGATCACCACTTATTATCTATATTTCGGGATGCCTCCCAATCAAGACATCAGTTACCATCCAACCGAGGTGAAGATCACCGGTCTTCAACCACCGTCTTCATCATCGACTTCTTATCGTCGATGCAGTTATTCAGAATGGGATAAACCTGGTCTTTCTAAGCAACTAACGAATATAATAAACAAGTGCTACACAAACACAACATACGCCTCATTCCAATTCATCAGTCACTAACTGTAAATTACTAAGAGAACGATTTCCCAAATATTAACCCCGAAGGCCGAAACCAACATCAGATCAAAACCCAGGAAACCATTCGACTTAGCAAACCTTTAGCTAGTTTCTAAATTTCACATTCTTAGGGAAAGGTTCCCAATCTTTTTATCAAAGATAAATTCTTTAGTATAATTTTCATGCGAAACACAGTCAACCATCAAATATCCACTAAACTGGATAAATTCAGTTTATTTCCATTCCATATCATTTATAATATTTAATAATGATTTATAGATATTTTTATTCATTTTAAAAATAGCCATTTCATTCAAACGACGCTTCAGGCCATAACGCGGTCGTGGCGCTACTGTTCTTCAGATTTGATTTACAAATATTTGAAAATCAAACTGTTGGATCTTCACAAATTTTATATCATTAGAAAGATCTTTTCAAAACGAATCCAACGGTTTCAGTTTTGGGAAAATCCGACGGTCGGATCTCCCGGTACACTCGTTTGAAGTTTCGATTTCAAAATACGAACTGCAGCGTCGTTATTCGATTTAATTTAATTATATATATATAAAAACATAATCGATTCTGGTGCTGTTTTTCTTCAGATTTGATTTAAACATTCCAGACAATCCAACCGTTGGATCTTCACAAAGTGGGTGTCATTGGAAAGATATTTCCAAGACGAACCCAATGGTTATGGTTTCGGGAAAATCCGACAGTCGGATCTCCCGCCCTAATCGTTTGAAATCACGGTTTCAAAACACGAACTGCAGCTTTGTTATTCGATATATTTTAATTAATTATATATATTTATGAATATAATCGATTCTTCGATTTCAAAACCATATTCTTTTCATACATTTGATAAATGATATTTTTATCCAACAGACATTTATTTCGTCACTTCACTATTTTTAACAATTCATGTATATAATAAAAATGTGATTTTTATTGTAAAACAATTTATTTCAAAACACGACTATTTTATATAGTTCATATATATGATAAAAATATGATATTTATTAAAAAACAATTTATTTCAAAACACGACTATTTTATATAGTTCATATAGATGATAAAAATATGATTTTTATTATAAAAAAATTTATTTCAAAACATGAATGTCGTTCAACACATGAATTTCTATTCAACACATGAATTTCTATTCAACACACGAATATAGTTTCAAAACATGAAAATAATCCTAATACATGAATATTATTGAAAATTTCTTCAACCTAACGGCAGGGTAGTTAAAACGGGGACCGTCCCTAGTACGGCTCCTCGCTCTACCTTAAAGCCTCACAGCTTTTGACAATGGGGATTTCATGCATCTAGTTCGCACGCAGGCGACATGTTTATTTATTTTTCTTTTCCACAAACTAATCCCATGTGGTTTCAACCAAATAATTCTCAACCAAAAAGAGGTATTTTTCAACCAAAATCAATCAATTTCAACCACAAACAATTCTAATCAACCATTCGCTATCAACAAATTTTCACACCAATCACAACCAATAAATAGCGTCCATGGTTTATGGACGAGGGGCGTATATACAAATATATATATATACATATATATATTTATCTAAGTATATTTCACTTCTATTTCAACACATATATAATTTTTACAACACATATATAACCTATACATCGAACATAAAACTTATACAACGCTTATACATGAGGTGTACAACGCTTATATAACTCATACTTCGAATATATGATTTATACATCGTCATTTCCATGTCGTTTATAATTCAGAAATCTCACATTGGGTTCCACTCCACCAAAAACAGCAGAAGGCTCAGAAAAATATGCGGTCTCTTCTAAAATGCAGAAGACGTCCTCACCGTACCTATGTTTCCCGTTTCATCGAATTTCGTTAAAACAAGATAAAGATACGATTTTTTTATTAAAATCATCATTAGCAACACTTAGAAGTGTTATAAATCAGTTTTATAAATAAAGGCAGTTACCCTCTTTAATTCTTTGAAACTAGGTCTTGCAAATTCGCTCAAACCCTGAAGTAACCTAATGATCAGCCTTCACCACCGTGTCCAGCTAGGAATTGCACGATGAACGAGGAAGGGGTGGCGCAGTTCGAAGGCGCAGTTGAGGGGTGGCGGCGCACGGAAGTTCTGGACTTTGGAGGAGGAGATCTCGATGCAGGAGCGATGATAGGGGGAGCTTCTGGTATGGATTTGAAGAGTGGAGGATGCTCTTCAAAAAATTCAACTGGGGGTGGAGCTGAAGATGAGCGTGGCGGCCAGAAATCGCCTGGGAAGCGGCGAAAATGATTTTCGTCGATGACAGGAGAGCGACGAGGGTTTTTTTTCGATTTTATTTTTATTTTTAAATTATGAAGAATAAATCCTATTGGTCAATGGCTTATTAAAATTTTAAAATAGCATTTCTCCAAATGAAGACCAATCCAAACCCAATGACTATCGTCCCTAACCAAATACCCCCATCCCGAACAGAATGGAATATGTTTCGTAGGCCCATTCGACTGTTTCAGTCAGTTTCTCTTCAAATTAAAATATAAAACATTCAATATTGAATTTGAATGTACATTTCAATTTGCCGGGGCCACATACTAATTCTAAAAATTCCAGAAAAATAAATCTAGCTATGTTTTGATGATACGGTCCCAATAAAACTAGCTTAGTCGAATTCTGAGACCGTTTGAAAAATGGCCCTTTTCTGCTCGATCCAATTTAATAGAAATCGACCAAACACATTTTCCTTTGCCACGCTCACATACTAACTTCAAAAATTTTGAAATTTGAAACCTAACAATAATTTTACATCCTGGATCCAACAAAAGTGGTTTCGTCGAATTCTGAGGTCGTTTGCAAAATGGCCATTTTCACGGGCTATATAGACTCTATAACGACCTTTCTGAAAATTCATTTGGCTATAACTGTTGCTTCCCGCTACGAAACTTCGATTTTTCAGATTTGTTAGAAAGATATTCACTAACAGATTTAAATATTTTTGGTTTCACTAAAATCCGTTTTGTTTTGCTCCCGGTATAGTGAGTCAAAATTTGAATTCAAATTTTGAAACTACCGCGCCATTTCAGGCCTTGTTTGTAATTCGAAATAATTATATTCATTTTCAAACATCGATTCAAACTTTCTTTTCATCGTTATTATTTAAAATATTTTAAATTCACTAAAATAACCAATTTAAAAATTTTAAATTGGTTCAGATTTTACGGGTTGTTACACTGTTATTTCCATTTAACTGCCAACACTCATTAACTTACTCTACTCAACCATCTCTTGTTATCGAACCATAACCATTTCTTAGTCAACAACAAAGTCAATCAAGTTGGGGTATAATTACCTCTCAGATCATAACTGAACAACATTATTAATTTTGAAATAGAAAAAGTTCACAATTCTGAATACCAACAAAATATCCATTCTCGTAACCTCCGAATTCATGTTAATAGTTCATTTCTTTTACAATAATTTACACCTTCAAAATATCTAATGTTAAAATATACTTTATTCATTAATCTTAGTACATAAACAATTAATTAATAATATATTAAATTTTTAATTAAAATGAAATGTAAATGGTACTTTAATGAAATTCGACATAATTGTATCCCATAAATAACTTCCTTTCGAATAATCTGTTATATTCCGAACTTAAGAAAATCTCATTTGATTTGAATTCTGAACTTCAGAATAATCCTACTATACTGGTTAACTCCGTTTCCTCTATTTCCAATTTCATGTGTAGCATTTTTGCTTCCAAACGTTATTTACTTGTAAAAAGTAAATATTATTCCCTTTTATACGAATCTGAACTTGTCATATCAAATCAGCTTTGATTTCATTTAAATACATGTTCATGTCTCTTTAAAATCTTTACTCACATTTTGGTTCATTTACAATTCTCGTTAACACTTCACTTCTTGTTAATTAATCAAACAGCTTATATCTTGCTATTGAATTCGTATATTCAATCTTACATTATTGGTTTAAAACCAATTATAAATCATCTTGCTAAGTTCTAAACAGTCGTACTCCAATTATAACTTTTTTCGATTTTATTTTCATTTATTTCTACACCGAATATCAAAATAAAATCCATCGTTTCATTTTTTTCTTTTTTCAAATGATTCAAAATTTCCTTTTTTTTTTACAATTTCCATCGGAATTCTTATTACCAACTAGTTTCAGTTATCTTGATTTCTAAAATACACAATTACATAAATTAATACGTCGGTTCACTTATACTCATTTTCCTTAGATATTATTCGATGATGGATTCGGGACTCAATCCTAAGAGAACTCATCGAAGAACAGTTCTAGCAAATCCGGATTCGAAGATTGGGGATTTCGAAAAATTTAAAGCACAAAATAATAATCATTTTAATTCCATTGCATTATTTTCAAAATACTAGCTTCAAAATATTTCCAACATAATTTTTTCTTCTAATTTATTTTCAAAACCTGCTTTTCTAGTGTCGATTCTATTCGTTTCAAACTCGATAAGCTAGGCTTTGAATAAACCAAAGCCCTGATAACACTTGTAACATCCCCCCATTTTGACCGCTTTGATCTGGTGATTAGTCTAACTTAAAACGTTCAAATCGACGGATCGTTATTTAGCTTATAGAGCTTAAAATAAAATCATCACATAGAAAAACATAGAAAAAATAAATAATGTAGTGTTGAACAACAAAATAAACCTTTAATTATTAATCAGGATTTTGAATACAAGATGTTTATACAGCGGAATTTGAAAGAACAACTTAAATAAAAGAAAAATATCTTCACTGTTTAAAAACTTTAGAGTGCGCCTCTATGGAATCCCAACTTCACCAGTCTTTGAATCCTAAGCTGTATTCTTTAAATCTGTATTGCTTGGGTCTGACCTCGACCTGAGCAAAACAAATACTCGGGCTAGGTTTAAACTTATTTCAAGTTAGTTAAATTCAAATAGCACATAAACATGATTAGTTTGATCCTAACAATTTATTAAAATCAAGTATATCAATCCATGACTACCGAGATATAGATAGGCAAAATCAAACATCCTGAATAACGTAAGGCAACCGCATATGTGGCAAGAGTATGCTGTAGCAATCTTATGCGACAGAAATATTGAAATATGTAAGAGCTTCAAAAAAAATTGTAACGACCCACATTCTACGCACCGAAGGATAGTAGAATATTTATTTCATTCACATACGAAGTCGTATGGTTGTGTAACTTGGGAAACGACTATTGGAGTCATTTCCCGTGTTCATGATTTTTGCCAAATTTTAAATGACCGTTTTGCCCCTGGAGAAATTCTTGTTTCGCCTATACTTTTGATTGGTAAGGAGTTTTGACCTCAGTCCAATTCCATTGAATTCGGATGATGGTTTACCTTTCCGTAGAATGGTCACATTAATCAAATGGACTTACCGTTTGGGAGATATGGATGAAACAAGGTTTGGAAGGTGCAAAACTGCTTAAGCGGGATTAATAGGGTAATTAGTGGATGGGCCCATAACCCATTTCGGGATTAGGGTCATGGGGAGGCTGAAATGAGTTAGAAAACCACCTCATTTCATTTTCTTAACCGCCACTTTCATTTCTTCAGACCTAGTAATGGCCTCCACCTTCTAAACTACCTCCAAATCACATTCTAATCCAATATTAAGCTAATCAACATCAAATCAAGGCAAATCAACATCAAATTGGAGGTAGAGATGTTGTATTGCATTAGGATTTGGACAAAATCAGAGATATTTTTAGGTCTGAGATTTATTTGTGGCGAAGGTGAGTGATTTGCATGTTTTTTCACTAATTACGGCTAATTAGGGGTGGTTAGTGATAATTAGCGAAATTATGACTCAGAAAAATATGCATAAATTTTGAAGTATTATTTTATGTTACTGGTTTAAAATTGGGTTAATTTGGATTAAGTTTGCTAATCCTATAGTTAAACATGGTTAAGGGGATTAAGGGGAAAATCATGCTTTTTGGGTGTGTTTGATCCTAAATAACACATGATTGATGTTTTAATGTTTTTGATTGATTACACATGTTATTAGTACTGTTTGGGATGCTTTATGATTGTTTAGTAAAGCTAGAATGGTCAAAAACGGTGTCGTGTGGCGTAAATAGCTTGCTGAAACAGAATTAGCAATTTGGACCGAATCAGATTGGAGGGAGGAAGCACGAACAGACCCGCTCGTGCTCTATGTACCATGAATCGGCCCGCCTCATGTAGCAGGACCCGACGAGGCACCACGACCCGATGAGCACCACGACCCGATGAGCATCACGACCCGAAGGAACTCACGAATCGAACCGCTGCTCTGAACCCGAACTGATGCACCTACGAACCGGAAGAGGAATCACGAACCGAACGGCCAGGAGAGGAAGCGCACAGGATGACTTGGGTGGAGAATCCCGACCCGGAAGGGTAACCACGACCCGACCCGTATGAATCAGCCCGACTCAAACCAAGGTGGTGACCACGAACCGAACCGAAGAGTTTGGGCATGAACCGTGAACTACGAACCGAATGGAGACCGAGAAGAGATGATGACCAAAAACCTGATAGGCAAAGGAAGTCCAAATGGGAAGTTATAGCTCAGGATTCAAATGGGAACCAATGAGTTAACTTCTAGAGTTGGGCTTTGCTACGGAACGTGTGCAAAGGGATTATCAATATCTACAGTTTTGGTCTATCACTGAGAGACAGATTTGTGGCTATGTATCAGCGCAATGGGGTCATTAAGACTCCAAAGGGCAAAGTGATCGTAGCATGGTTATGGATTAATGCAATGGGATAATTAGGACTCCCATGGGAAAAGCTATCGTAGCAAAGGATTTGTGGCTATAGACCAGCGCAATGGGATCATTAAGACTCCCTAGGGCAAAGTGCTCGTAGCAAAGGATTTGGTGATCAAAGTGGTGGATATCGTATGCTTTACGAACTGAGTGGGAGATGTGAGGTTGATTTCTATGTTCGATATTTGCTATCACCATGACATGTACACTTCCACCTTACACTTTATGCTAGTGTTACCTTAGAGTACTGTACATCTTGTTGTGCTAACTCTTTGGTTGCACGTTCAGGTATCGTTAGTTATATCTGCTTTTGTTTTACTCTGGTGTTGTTGCTCATACTAAACTTTTGTCCGACCCAGAGTTTTATGTCTTTTCTTATTACTCTGGGTGCTCCTAAATGAGCAGACTAGAGACGTGTTACGTGGTTATGCACGAGTAGCTGTCCGAACACGAGCAGGAGGCTTCCACGTACTATTTACATATATTATCCATTTGTTGTTGCTGGTCACTATTTTGGGCATTAATAGTGTTCCTTTTCTAGTTTTCTTTAGGGGCATTATTTTGAATTTGTAATAATGGTTTGGATCATAAGATGTATTTTGGTTTTCGCTGCTATGATGGTTTAGTTTTCAGCTTATGCACTGTTTCACCTGTTTTATGTCAAGTTATATTATTATTATATTTTATTCCATGCGCTGTGAGATATACTATAGGCTCTTGATGATTCATAGTTTCAAACCCTTTCCATTTGACGACCGTCCCGTGCTGGTTGGACATCGACATAGTGCATTTCAAGGGAAGTGTCGGCTGGTGTGGGGTGGGCCGTCACACTTGGTATCAGAGCCTAGGTTGCGTAGTTAACCTTGGGGAAGACATCAGGGAGATATAGTATACGTATATGAGAGCGTATATTTGTGATATTTTGGTTTTCAAAAGCTATATATATATATATATATATATATATATATGATTATACTATTAGTATATCTAAGAATGAAGTCGCACTGCACTGGCACCACTTTGGAGATGGTTAATCGTTTTCTCTTTACAGATTGAACAATGAGCCGATACACGAGGATTACAGGTTCAGGGACCAACAATGGAAATTTCCCTGATGTGAAGACGATGTTTACCGCCTTCATGCGAGTTATGCTTAGGGATACTCCGGGAGCAGTTCCAAATGCTGCTAACGGTGGTGGTGCAGCGGTGCAGGCACCCAGAACCGATTTCGCCAAGCTTAATAGGGATTATACTAATCTTGGTGGGAAGACTTTCCATGGAATGGAATCAGCTACGAATGTTCAAGATTGGCTTGATAGTTGCGAGCGCATCTTCGAGGATTTGGGAATCGATGATGCAATGGAAAGAAAGCTAGCATCGTGTCAGCTTCAAGGACAGGCAATGAATTGGTCGAATGCCATTAAAGAAGCTACTCCCTTGGATCAAGTTACTTGGAATTAGTTTAAAACTCGCTTCTGTAACAAGTTTATTCCAACTGCTCAGAAATTAGAATTGTTTAGGAAATTTTTGGAGCTTAAGCAAAATGGTAGGGCAGTCTCGGAATATACTGCTGAATTTGATACTTTATCGAAGTATAGATTATCTCTTATCGATACTGCCGAGAAGAAGAATGAGAAGTTCATAACCAGGTTAGATGAGTACTTGGGGGAAAGACTTATAAACCACATCGATGAGACCTTCGAATCTATAGTGGGAAAGGCATTGATGTCGGAGAGCCTTTACCCTAAGTCAAAGGCCGAGGTTGCTATTACATCTACAAGGGACCCAAAGCCATAGGCAAGCTGTGGAGGCAAGAATAATTCGCAAGATAAGAGAAAACAGAACCAAGCTAAGGATGGTTATAAGAAGAATAAGAAAGATGTTGAGTGCTATAGCTGTAGCAAGAAGGGCCACTATGCCAAAGATTATCGAGCAAAGCCAGCGGACAAGAAGTGCTTCAATTACGGCCAAGTGGGACATCACAAGGATAAATGTCCATAACCCCCTAAAGAGAAGCAGATTGTGAATGCATATGTTATCAACACTGTTCCTTCTTCGTCGAATGCCACAACTGCGGCGCAAAAGGGAAAAGGTGTCATTATTCCATGTATGCTTTCCATTTATGGTGTTCCTGTTCAAGTTTTGTTTGATACCGGAGCTTCCTATTCCTTTATATATAGTAACCTAGTAGATAAGTTGGAATTGGAACCCAAGCTTATCGATAGACCTTTAGTTGTGACGAACCCGATCAGTGGATCGACTAGCCTTAGTATGATTTGCCGTAATTTGGTCTTATCGAGTCATGGATGTATGTTTGTTTGTGATTGCTTTGTTTCGGGCTTTACTGGGTTTGGCATTATTTTGGGAGTCGATTGGCTCCAAAGGTATGGGGTGGTGGTTGACTGTGAGGGGTCTTCGGTGACCCTTAGAGCGGATGATGGGCAGAGGGTACAATTTGGTTGCCTACCTGGTGATGGGATGATGGCTAGTTTTCTAAATTCCCTCAACTTCTTGCATGATGAGTTGTCAGATGTGCCTATTGCTGGCGAGTATCCGGACATCTTCGGGGAAGTGACCAGACTTCCACCACACCGAGAGATTGAGTTTCATATTGATTTAGTGAAAGATGCCAGACTTATAGTGATGCCACTTCGTCGTATGGTGCCAAGGGAGCAACGAGAGCTCGGGGTGCAAGTAAGCGATCTTCTAAAGAAGGGATTTACCCGAAGAAGTATTTCAGAGTGAGGAGCACCAGTTGTATTTGCCACCAAGGCCGATGGTTCCCTTCGCTTATGTGTGGATTACCGCTAGTTGAACAAGGTGACTAGGAAGAATGTAACACCCCGAATTGTTAACTGCATTAAAGTGAATAAATTAAAGAATAATTAAGTTAATATCCATAATTAAGGGAAACAGAATATGTCATTGCGTTCATCTCGAAATTATGGTCAGGATAGACACCTGGTTTGCGTAAAACGGATAACGTATGAAAAAATTACTGATGGTTAAAGTTTTAAGATGAAAGTAGAATGCACCGACGCACTTGACATGTGCGCCAATGTATTTTTGCACTGGCGCACCTGCCAAGTGCGCCCAGAATAGTTTCTGGGTGTTCGGGCCTTTTTCGAGTGAGTAGCGACCCGTGACCTGACCCAATTTCATTAGGGCTGAGGTGGCATCCGAATTCTGTAACCCAACACCTATAAATATATCTCGTATCCTTTTTTTCTTCAAAGAAAAGCAATGGTGGTCAGACTCTGCTAGATTCTGGACTTAATTAGGATCTCTCATCTTCTTCTAAAGCTTATCAAATTTTGAGATTCAAACATAGACTCAGCACCTTTTCTATCATTTTAGCAATCCAATCACAGTGAGTTCTAGTTGCTTTAGGTTTAGATAAATAATAGTGAAACTATGAAAGACAGTCATGTGGATACGATTGTAGACTTTAAATCTATTTTATTGGTAGATCTCATGCTATATTATGATAGATCTATTTCTTTGGATCCAATTCAGTTGTTCTACTATGTTATCATTATGGATCTTGGTTGTAACTTTTATGATATGCCATGACGCGGATGTATGCAGACCTATTCTATGTGATCTAAAATTTTCATGTTAGATCTATCCTATGTAATCTAAAATTTTCACCTTATGATATATGTTAGATCTATCCTATATGATATAAAATTGTCACCTTATGATTCATGTTAGATCTATCCTATGTGATTTAAAATTGTCACTTTATGATCATATTTTATGCTAGATCCTCTTTATGGTCATGTTTTATGCTAGATCCACTTTATGATCACGTTTTATGCTAGATCCACTTTATGATCATGTTTTGTGCTAAATTTACTTTATGCTCATATCTTATGCTATGATAGATCAATCTCTTGAGATTCAATTCAATTGTGATTGTCCTAGCATGTTATTTTTGTTTCATTTGGATTGATCAAATCATTTATGTGAACCATGAACATATGCCATCTTGAATTGATTAGGATTGGGTCTACACCTTTATCTTAATTGTAACCTCTATGATGTGGATTTGGGTAGATCTATTTGTAAACCTATAAGTCTAAACCGTTATTTATGATTAGATCTAATTTAATCTATTAGATATAGAGCATGTGGACATTTTTATGTTGATCTAAAGCAATATTTATGTTAGACCCCGTTATGATGATGATTACATGTTTATGACAATATGTATGTTCACCTTGATATGATGTCAATTACATGTCCATTCACTTTGTTATCATACTAGTATGTTTATGCCAATATATGTTGAAACTATCACTGCCATTATATTCCCTTTTTCATTGTTATGGCTAGACTACTTATTAGCCTAGATGCCGCAAAAATACGTGTGAATATGTTAGTGAAGGAAATGGGGAAAAAAAGGAATTATAATTGGCATGTAATCTTTAAATGAATTGATATGTAATTCAAATTATTGGGTAAAATAGGTATTGACACCTATAAAAGGAAAGGATTAATTAATTGGTAACTTAATTAAAAATGGCATAATTTGAATATGAACATTTATGACATGTAATTCAAATTATTGGGCAAAATATGTATTGACACCCAAAAAGGAAAAGGTTTCATTAATTGATTGATTAGTTAAAAATGGAATGTTTAGTAATTACAATTAGGAATTGTATTTGTACTTATGACACGAGGTTAGGTTACATTAGTGGTTGAAGTCTGCCCGGACCCGACCATCATATCCAGCAGCCACTATTGTTGAACCTAATGTGGGAGGTCTAAGTGCGCGAATACGAATCAGGCTAAGACGCGAGGTTTGGCTCAACTGTGGAATAAGACTGCCCGGACCCTACCGGCATATCCAGTATCCACATGTTGTAGGCCTAATGTGGGAGGTCTAGCCTATTATAAACCATAAATGGACATGGTAATGAATCATACTACTTAACCTAAGCTAATCCATAAGGGATTGTATGAATATGAACTAAAGATACGGTTAAGTAAAACATGCTTGGATCAGTGGAAGGGTTAAGTACATCATAACTAGGTGGGTAATATTAATATATATAGGCCCACAAACAAAACCATTAAATAAACATGCTTGAATCAGTATGAGGGTTAAGTACATCTTGGGTTAGTGGGTAATATTTGTATATATAGGCCCACAAATTAACCTGTCGGTGTTACGTAATTAAATACATTGTAAGGAAAATATAACCAGTGGAAATCCTAGTAGTGGGGATGCAAGACAAAGGGGAGAGCTTGCATCATCTTGTGTGGGACCCATTTTAGTCAGTAACCCTTAAATACGTATCAAAGGGGTACTCAGAACTAGGTCGGAGTGGGGCACACTTACTGAGCTAATTGTAAGAGATCCAAATGTGGAGGCGGTGTTGACGGCGTGTTCCAACGGGGTCATATGCGTGCATGACTCCGCCCGCTGGGGAAGATAAGACGCTGTGACATCAGTAGATATGGTTGTGCACATCTAGAAAATGAAGGGTTGCCACTTTAGGTAGTGATACACCCTACAATGGGGCCAGCACAGGGTATCTACGGAAGAGGGTGAATTAGATTATATGTACGAACATGGTAATGTTGGGATACATATACATACACACACACACACACACATATATATATATATATAGGGAAAATATTGATTATATGAAATTGGGTATAATTGGATATTGGCATGTTTGGAATTGGTGAATTTGGCTATAAATGGATAATTTGGCTAATATGGAATTTGACTAACTATTATGTAAATTGGTATAGTTAATGACAAATTTGAAGATAAGCATAAAAATATGAATTGAGATTAAGTTGAATTTGGACCACATGACATGAATTTGGGTTTTGGGTGAAAGAAGAATGTCAATGAAAGCCTAAGACACGAGGTTAGACGCGTTTGTGGTGTAAGACTGCCGAAACCGCCCGGCAAATCTAGCAACCACAAGCAGACATCTATTGTGAAAGGTCAACGATAAGAAGTAGAGGCGTAACGGTTTATGACATGAGGTAAGGCACGTTGTTGTATAAGTCTGCCCGAAACCGCCTGGCAAATCCAGCAGCCACGAACGGACGTCTAATGTGAGAGGTCATACATCGTTACGGCATTATAAATAAATTAAGAAATACTAACCATAATAAGACATGTGGGTGACATGGGTATGGTTAGAAGGTTAAGTGGGTGATATAAATGACATGTAAAGCATGACTAATGTGGACTTAACCGTTGTAAGAAATGTGATGTAAAACATGACTAAGGTAGACTTAACCGTAGTAAGACAAGTGTAAGATATGTAAACTATAATAAAGTGGGTTAAGTGAGACACGGGTGACATATAAAACAAAATTTAGATATGCTTAACCAAATGGGACCCGTGAAAGTATCATAAATTAATTGAATTGGGTAAAGTTTAAGTAACGGGTTAAGTAAATGGAAGGGTTAAGTGAAATCTAAAATTAATGACAAGAAATGGGGAATGATAAATAACCTATTATGATAAACTTGAATAAGGCAAGAAAGGATAATTGGTGGAAATTTTAATTTATGAGACAAGATAAGTTATAGGAAATGATAAGGAAGACGAGATAACTTATATGTAAAGATATTCTTAAATTAAGTGGTTTGGGAAGGAGAAATGTGAAATTAAAAATGATATAAGTTATATGAGTAGAAAAGAAGTAAATTAGAATCATATATGTTGGTTGGGTTGAGTAATTCTCTGGGTGCCAGTCTGATGTTGATTTCGGTCTTGTGGGCTGGTGTTTAGAGGGTTATTCTCCTAATCAGTATGTATGTGGGATAAGGCATACTTAACTATGAATTAAGTATAACATGTTGTTGTAACCCAAAAAAGGAATAATTTATGAGATTGGAAAATAACATGTTATGGGCTTATTAATGGACTTAAGTGGGTTAAGTATAAATTGAATTAATAAGCAAGGGTAACTTGGTGAATACCAAAAAAAAAAGAAGCTAAAGTGAATAACCATGTTAAATGAGAAAGTTGACGAGGTGGCACTAGCGTGAAATAAATGGTTAGACTTAGGGTCTAATGACATATAAAACTAAGGCGCTTGAAGCAGTCCGTACGTTGTAGGATGAATAACCCAACGAGGTAGATCATGATGGTGTCATAAGGCACGAGGAGAGCGCACGTTCGCTATTTTAGCGGCTCCAACAGACCGGAAGGGGAAGCACGCGGCCTCCGGAGACATTAAAGGTGCTCCTGGTAGTCCTCTGCAGTGGTTTAGCTTCGGGCTAGGATTACAGATGTTGGGTCTGCACAAGACTACCAGGTGGGTGGGCCTTGACTGCATAATTAGGGGGCAGTCAGAATGTTGTACGCGGTGGCATTAAGGGTGGTTCGGCGATTGCCTCAGGAGGAGGTGGAGGGTCAAGACCAAACGATAGCAAGATCGTCGGACGCCTATCACCAGCAGCCTAAGGAATGCGAGAAGACAAGAGCTAACCCCTAGAGATTGTTAGCCTTTGCTATCAAGGGACGGGTGCGGGGAGACCCCACATGGATGTTTAGATTGTTTGCTTGTTAGGGGTGGTCGCTTAACTCGTGTGGTCTTTACTAGTTGAGGGAGGGGCTGAGGTGGGGCCATAGCCACCATAGAAAAACAAGACCCGAGGGATATCTGTACATTGGACACTCTTAGAGGCGGGCTCGTACAGATATAGAAAAGCTCCCGACTGAGTTCCGTGTTTTCTGGTGTAGCCCTGCCACAGAACTTGGGTGCACAAGTAGAGGTGTTGTGCAGTAGAAACATCGAGTACGATTGATGATACGTACGTGGCAAAGTCTAGGTACAACCATGTTTGCTTCGGGTGGTGTATCGTAGACTAGAGGGCATTATTCGGTGATGGAACCAAACTCGATCGAATAGTTCGAGGATAGCAGTTAGTACGCTTACGTAGCACAGCGATAGTGGTTCTATGCGGATGTAGCGTTGTACGTTACTATGGCATAGGTTGAAGCACTGCGCCTATTACTGTGGCGATACGGAGGAGACCGTGTGAGTGGGGTATCACGGGGTGTACCTCGGTTTGGGGGTAGCTACATATACACTATATTAGGTTAATCTACTAGGGGGTAGATGGGTGTGACTTGTGTGTAAGCTTTTAGTGCTAATAACACGTATAACCTAATAAATAAGAAAGTGTAATTGAACGGTATATGCAGGATTATTCAAGAAGTGTAGTTTAAATTCATTCACACGGAACTTATGTTCTGACCCTGTGACAATCCCAAAATCCGAGGGGCAGTATTAAGGATAATCATTGCAATATAACACATTAATCATCATAGCAGAGTACAGATAATAGCAGAAACAATAAATAGAATAATTTTACATGGATATGACAGCGAATCACAACATGTAATAACATCAGAATAGTATAGCGTAGGATATAACTTAGTAAATAAAGAGGGAAGTGATCCGTCATCATCCCCAGAGGCGGAATACATACATGCAGTGAGACATAATAAGGGTATCAGTCTACATCGCCGAAGGCGGTACATATACATACAATAAGAAGTATGGAAAGTAAATCCGTCTGCATCGCCCATGGCGGAATCATAATATAAGTACAGTAATGGCGGAAAAAGTCCAAGTCGTCTCTGTGAAGTCAGCCTCGCCATGAGCCAAAAATGCACTCTATGCAACAGCGCAGAGCCAAAAACAACCTGTCACCTGTCTACTAGGCTGCCCTTGTGAAAATAAGGGCACCCGCGTTTGCAAAGTGAAACAAACAACGAGTCAGTCATGGGGACTGGTATGAGGAATCTATTTAATAGTTAAACAACAGTAATAGCAAATCGTAGGACCACGCCACTTTCGCGGAACGGGTTTACTCCAGTGATTGCTAGTGCATTTAAAACAAAGCAAATTCTTTTAAAACAACGCAAAGCTTTTAAAAAGAATGAAGCCATTATAAGACTCACGTCCCATCACACAATGCAAGGCAAGCCGGAGGATAGAGTTTTACCTTATAAGGGCCAAATATGCTTGATACGTATAAAGCAAAATCATTTGATATTATTACTAGTGCATATATGTTTCAAAAACGAATAGCATCATAAATATCAATCATAGGCGGCATAGCTACCATCTACTATGTTGCCATACTAGTTCTACAATCGAGTCCGTTATTTCGTATTGGAAATTGGATTTCCGTCATGAGTCGAGGCAAGGGGCAAGCTCCTCTTCGCTTCGAGACATTCTAGCAAATGCCTCAGGACTACGCACTCCGGGCAACCCTGGATTCGGCTGGGCCGGTCCTCTCTTACGTTTGAGGATTAGTTATTCCTGAACACACGTTTCCCGGTCCTTACAGACCTATAATTGAGGCGCCTCGCATTCCAACAACCACATAGGTGAAAAATAGATATATATGTCAGGACTGGTAAGTCACTGACACCACCATAGCTAGAAAGAAACGTCATGCTCTCCCAGCGGTCCGTATCCCGTTTTTAACTCATACCGGGGTGTGAGGCTCGCGAATCTACGAAATACACAAAGCTAGGTCACGTAGACCGTGCTTTGATCATCATCCACAAGACTTCGCTTTGCAACAGAAGCCTTGATCACAGCATCTTGGCATGCCACATAGGCAGTCCACTCCATACGATTGATTTCCATCGATATATAACCTCTGAGCTCGTATGTCTCAGAGAAGGGCGTTAAGCAAAAGAATAAATTCTCCGCCGCCAAACAGATATATATTTAACAGAGATCAATCAGTATAGAACAAAATCAAATGTCAGACACACAGTCCATTTACAAGTCCGTTCTGGGTCTGAACGAAACCGGAGGCGAATTCCTCGTATATCCGTCCGATCAACACATACGTTCAGACGGCTACTACTTCCGTCCCTTTCCGGTAGCTACTCCGGTCAAGAACCTCAGTAGCGCCCATCCAACCGATACGAATATCGTCGGTCTTGAATCGTCTTTGCATTTTCCAATTCGAATCGCTCGATAAATTATTTGAAATGAGGGTTAGCTCAGCCTTTTCAAATAATTCACGTCATTAAAATTTAAATCGATTCTTTATATGGTTATATTATTCGACATCCATCTTTCAGTTATTTAGTGTTATTTTCGCGTCAAACACATACAACCATCAAATATCAAACAATTCAAGCCCAATTGGTTTATTTTCAATCAATGTTGCTTATAATATTTTATAACGATTTTTCGCCATTTTTATTTATTTAAAAATGGCCATATTTAATTAAACGACGTTTCAGGTCGTGCCGTGGCACTGGCGCTGTTTTTCCCTTAATCTGTTTTACACATATCGGAAAATCTAACCGTTGGATTTCTATAAAGTCTATATCAGTGGGAAGATATTCCCAAAGCGAACCCAACGGTTCCAGTTTCGTGAGAATGCGACGGTCGGATCTTCCACACTAGTCGTTTGAAGTTACGGTTTCAAAATTCGAACTGCAGCGTCGTTATTCGATTTAATTTAATTATATTTATATATAAATATAAACGATTCTGGTGCTGTTTTTCTTCAGATTTAAATTAAACATTCCGGACAATCCAACCGTTGGATTTAGGTTGGTGCCGTTGGGAAGATATTTCCAAGGCGAACCCAGCGGTTGCGGTTTCGGGAAAATCCGATGGTCGGATTTCTCGTACTAATCGTTTCAAATTACGATTCCGAAACACGAACTGCACGGCTTCGATTTCCTTTTATTTAATTTATATTTATATATATAAATATAGTTCATTCTATAATTCCAACTATAGTTCATTCTATAATTTCAACTTCGTTTTCACTTCAAATATTTCACTAACGCCTTAATATTTCGAAAAATTTCGCCATAACCTCCTTTGTACGGGGAGGGGTTTGGAAATTTATCGGGCCGTGTTAGGTACCCAATAAATCCTAAAAAGCATTCACATATTTATAGTGATATATTCTGGTGTTTACGGGGGAGCATGTACTGATAATCACTCCAGAGAATAAATTCTTGTCACCCCGTTTCCGTGTGGAAATAAATAGTCCATGTGCCGTATCTAATAACTAGAGCGACGTGATTATTGTCAACTCTAGACCCGCGTGGGGTTTTTCTTAATCTGGCAATTTATCGTTATAATTTATATAGTCCATATCAGTCATCAGTTCAACCTGTAGTATATAGTCATCGCCATACAAGCCTCTTGCTTGTATGGTAATGCTTCCACCTCGTCACACAAGCTCCAGTTGCTTATGTGGAATATGATGAAGTATGTCTATCGTCAAGAAGTATGCCATGTAGTGTAGTTCAACATTAATTGTTACTATCCTATGGCGATGTTTATTATTTCACACAGAATAACCAGCACTCCGCATCCAATGGCATTCACAGGAGTTGATATATAAATAAAATTGCGCAGCCAACCCATCAAGGTTTACCTATTTGTCGGGCACGCAAATAATTTCTTTACTCTGCAGCTAATCCATTTTTCCTGTTCAACAGATGTATATATATGCAGAACAAAGCTAATAATAATATTTCTAGCAAACTATTATTTATTTCAACACGTGTGTATTTTTATCTAAGCATATACATGATAAAAGAAATATTTTTATCATCAAAAATATTTATTCAACACGTGAATGTTTTTAACACTTCATGTTCACAATAAAGGTGTAGTTTTTATTGTCGATTCATGTTATTTTACAATACGATAACATTTAACACATGAATTTCAAATCGTCGAACGAATTGCAACTCAACACATGAATATTCTATATAGTTTGTATATATATAAAAATGTGATTTTTATCGCTAAAGCTATTTGTTTAAATTCAAATAATATTCAACACATGAATTTCAACTCAGCGAATGAATTGCAACTCAACACATGAATATTCGATATAGTTTGTATATATATAAAAATGTGATTTTTATCGCTAAAGCTATTTGTTTAAATTCAAATAATATTCAACACATGAATTTCAACTCAACGAATGAATTGCAACTCAACACATGAATATTCGATATAGTTTGTATATATATAAAAATGTGATTTTTATCGCTAAAGCCATTTGTTTAAATTCAAATAATATTCAACACATGAATTTCAACTCAACGAATGAATAGCAACTCAACACATGAATATTCGATTTAGTTTGTATATATATAAAAATGTGATTTTTATCGCTAAAGCTATTTGTTTAAATTCAAATAATATTCAACACATGAATTTTTCAGAAAATTTCGGCAGCATAACGACAGGGTAGTTAAAACCGGGACCGTCCCTAGTACGGCTCCTCGCTCTACCTTAAAACCTCGCGGTTTTTGACAATGGGGATCATGCATCTAGTTCGCACGCAGGTGGCATGTTTTATTTTCAATTCCACAATCCTATTCTAATTTGTTTCAACCACAAGAGGGTATTTTTCAACCATAATATCAACCACAAACAATTATTTCCAACCATTCGTCATACCATATAATATCACGTCAATCACAAGCAATAAATATCGTCCATGGTCTGTGGACGAGGGGAGTATATATATATATATATATATATATATATATATAATATAATAATTCACTTGCATTTCATCACAATTTAAAAGCATATATGTTTCATTCAACGCTTGTATAATTTATACATCGCTAATATAACTTATACAACACATGTACATGAGGTATACAATGCGTATATAATTTACACTTCGCTTATATAATTTATACAACACGATTTCATTCACACACATAGTTTAGATTCCTCACATTGGTTATTGCAGTGCTAAAAATCGTAGGAAGATCAGAAAAAATCCACGGCTTCTTCTAGGATGTAGAGAGCCTCCTTGCGGTCACGGTGTCTCCTGTTTCATCAAATTTCGATCACATAGCAAAAAGATACGATTTTTACAAGTTTGCAACGCTTTATAGTGTAAAAATCAGTTGAAAATTGGTTTAGCCGTATACCTCCTTCGAGCGCTCGAAACTAGGGTTAAATTTTTCTGCTAAACCGCGAAGCGATAGGACGAACGGCCAGTGCTGCGTCGAAGAGGAAGGGAAGAGCTTCCGGGCGCTACCCCTGATGATCGGCTCGGTGGTCCCTAGCGGACTCGGCGGCGGCGCGAAGTTCGAGCCTTCTCGGCTCTGTATCTCCCTCTACACTCAACGATAAATCTTGAAATTGCTATGGATTTGAAGATCTCTGAACGCTCTTCAAAATGGATCTTAGTTTGCTTGATTTCGTTGTGTGGTTGTGGAGAAATTGAAGAGAGAAGTTCGGATCCCTTTTCCGCATTGCGTCTGGAGGTTACGATGAGGGAGATGAATTCTGATTGGTCGGCTCCCTTTTTATTTTAATTTTTAATTTATTTAATTCCAAAAATACCCCCTTCCACAGACGAACTCGAAATCAAACCCAACGAATGTCGCCCCTAGCTAAATACCCCTATTCCGGACACAATGGGATATGTTTCGCTGGCCAATTCGACTGTTACAGTCAGTTATTTTTTAAATTAAAATATAAAACATTCGATATTTAATTTAAACGTACATTTCAATTTGCCAGGGCCACAAACTGAATCGAAAAATTCCAGAAAAATAAATCTAGCTTTGTTTTGACGATACGGTTCTAACAAAACCAGATTCGTCGAATTCTGAGCTCGTTTGAAAAACGGCCATTTTTAGGTCGACCCATTTTAACAGAATTTGACCAATCACATTTTCTTTTGCCCCGCTCACATACTAGCTTCAAAAATTATGAAATTTGAAACTTAGCAATAATTTGACATCCCGGACCCAACAAAAGTGGGTTCGTTGAATTCCGAGGTCGTATGCAAAATATCAATTTTCAAGGGCTATATATGCTATATAGCGACCTTTCTGAAAATTCAATTGGCCATAACTTTTGATTTCCGTTATGAAATTTCGATTTTTCAGATTCGTTAGAAAGGTACTCATAAACAGATTTAAATATTTTCAGTTTCGCTAAAATCCGTTACATTCTCCACCCGGTACAGTCAGACAAAGTTTGTATTCCAAATTTCAAACTGCCATACCATACCCAATTCTATATTTTATTGAAATAGGCTATTTCAACAATTCAAATTCTTTGGTAATAACCTAATTTAAAAAATTTAAATTGGTTCACATTTTCCGGGTTATTACAATCTCCTCCACTTAAAACTTTTCGTCTTCGAAAAGGAAATAACAGCAAAGTAGGAAATAAATGTAAATGCAAAGTATTGTAAAGGTACCTTGCACCGGAGTTAGTCAGAGATGTCCACTCTGCATTTGGGGTAGGATTATTTAATGTTTTCCTCAGTCTCCCAAGTACAGTCTCTAGGATCACTACTCCACTGCACTTTGACTAGATGAATCTTTTTCCTCCTCAGCTCTCTAGTTTCCTTGCCAACTATCTTTAATGGTTCTCTTCTGAGTGTTAATTCTGGAGTTATGTCAATATCATGTTGCGCTGCTTCTTCCACAACAAGATCTGGATCATGAACATGATTTCTGAGTTGAGACACGTGGAACACATCATGTATACCAGGCAACCAATTATGTAATGAAACCATATATGCAAGAGTTCCAATCCGTTCAAGTATAGGAAAGGGACCAATAAACCTCGGTGCCAACTTCCCAGTCTTGCCAAATCTGATTACTCCTCGCATTGGAGAAACTCTTAAATAAACATAATCGCCAACGGCAAACGATATATTCCTTCTTCTCGCATCAGCATAACTTTTCTGTCGGCTCTGTGTGGTTTTCAATCGCTTCTTAATGAAATCGACTTTATCCGATGCTTCTTGAATCATATCGGGCCCTAACACAAGTCTGTTGCCAGGTTCTACCCAACATGCGGGAGATCTGCATGGTCTACCGTATAATGCTTCAAATGGAGACATTCCCAAACTTGCTTGATAGCTATTGTTGTAAGAGAATTCGGCTAGATGTAAGTGATCTTCCCATGAGCATACAAAATCAATAACGCAAGCCCGTAGTAAATCTTCTAGAATTCTATTCACCCGCTCAGTTTGGCCATCTGTCTGAGGGTGATAAGCGGTGCTTAGATTCAATTTGGTTCCCAATTATGTCTGGAATGCTTCCCAGAATTTGCTAGTAAACAGGGGATCTCTATCACTGACTATATTGAGCGGCACTCCATGAAGTTTAACTATTTCTTTGAAGTAAATCTGTGCTAGACTTTGAGCCGTTCTGTTGGATCGGACAGGTATGAAATGGGCAGTCTTCGTGAAGCGATCTACGATTACCCATATACTGTCGTTTCCTTTCTTAGTTCGAGGCAAGCCATCGATGAAATCCATCGAAATTTGTTCCCACTTCCATCCTGGAATTTCTAATGGTTGTAATAGCCCAGCTAATTTCTGCTGATCGCTCTTAACTAGCTGACAAGTGGAGCATCTGCTAACATATATTGAAATATCTCTTTTCATCGCCTTCCACCAGAATGTGCGCTTGATATCATTATACATTTTGCTCACACCGGGATGGGTACTTAGTTTGGACTTGTGGCACTCATCAAGTATTTCTCTTCTGAGCTCTGGAATTCCAGGCACACAAATTCGCCCTTTTAATCTTAGGACCCCTTGGCTGTCAAGGCTAAAATCTGAGGGTTTTCCTTCTTGGATCCGCTGGCTAATCCTTTTAATGAATTCATCGTCCTTTTGTAGAGTAGTAATCTTATCTTCTAAGGAAGAAGTAATGATAAAACTGGCAATGATTTCATTCTTTCTGCTGAGAGCATCTGCGACAACATTGGCTTTCCCCGGAGTGTATAGAATTTCAAAATCGTATGCTGCAAGGAATTCTAACCAACGCTGTTGTCTCAAATTTAGATCTTTCTGAGTGAATAGATATTTCATGGATTGATGATCAGTAAATAGTTTGAACTTCTCGCCCAATAAATAATGCCTCCAGATCCTTAAAGCAAACACGATAGCTAATAACTCAAGATCATGAGTTGCATAGTTTCTTTCATGCGGCTTTAGTTGACGGCTGGCATAAGCAACCACTTGGCTTTTTTGCATTAATACTGCGCCTAGCCCTCTAATAGAAGCATCTGTCCATAAAGTCAAGTCATGGTTGCCTTCTATAATTGTCAATACTGGAGCGGTTGTCAACTTCAGTTTCAGCTCCAGGAAAGCTTCTTCACATTCGGGAGTCCATTTGAATTTCTCATGCTTCTTTGTAAGCTTTGTCAATACACCAGATATATTTGAAAAATCCTGAACGAATTTCCGATAGTAACTAGCCAATCCAAGGAAATGTCGAACTTCTGTGGGGGTAGTAGGTTGTTTCCAGTTCTGAATCGCTGTAATTTTGCTTGGATCTACAGCAATTCCTTCTTTTGATACGACATGGCCTAGGAATTTAACTTCATTCTGCCAGAAGACACACTTAGAAAATTTAGCTTTCAAGACATTTCTCCTTAGAATTTTCAACACTTGTTCTAAATGTTTTGCATGTTCATCTTCCGACTTTGAGTAGATTAAAATGTCCTCGATGAAGACTAGAACAAATTTATTCAATACACCGCGGAACACTCTGTTCATAAGATCGACGAAGTATGCCGGAGCGTTACACAAGCCGAACGGCATTACTAACCATTGGTAGAATAAGTCGGGACCCCTGAAGGCTGTCAAAGGAACACAGTCTTCGGCTATACGTAATTGGTGGAAACCTGTAACTAGGTCCATTCTGGAGAATACCGTTGCTCCATTTAATTGATCTAACAGATCGTCTATTCTGGGCAAGGGATATTTGTTCTTTAGTGTCTGCTTATTGAGATCTCGGTAATCAACGCAAAGTCTTAGAGTACCTTCTGATTTCGGGACAAATACTACTGCTGCTCCCCAAGCTGAAAAGCTCGGTCTGATTAGACCTTTCCAAAGTAATTCTCGGGTTTGACTACTTAACTCTTCTTTTTCCTTTGGGGCCATTCTTCTAATTGGATGTACTACTGGTCGGGCGTTAGGAATTAGATCTATTCTAAATTCAATTTCTCTTTGCGGCGGTAAGTTTTCTACTTCTTCAAACACATCCGCATAGTTTTTAACGATCGGTATCTTTTCTAATGAAGGGGGAATAACTTCTAAAGAAGACCAAATTCTGTTCTATTAATTGCTAAGCCATGGCATGGTATACATATAGGTCCAAGCATCGTTTTGATTTTAACGATTCGTTCGGCACATCTAACTTTAGCCTTATATTTGGTTAACCATTCCAAACCGAGAATAACATCGAATTCCAATAGATTCATGATTATTAAGTTGATGGGAAACTTGTAGAAGGAATAGGAGATATGCACTCTACAGTATGAACTGAGACTAACTGAACCTCCTATCGGATTTTGAACTTTAATTGGTTCATTTAGAATTCTTTGTCTTAATTTTAACTTGTGAACAATGTTACCAGAAATGAAGCTACGTGATGCACCAGTATCAAAAAGTACAGAAACATGAATATTTTTAATGGTAAGGTTACCTTCCAAGACGTCGGGTTTACCTGATCCATCGGTGGTAGCTGGCGGGGTCTCCCCGTCATACACATGAGCCACTTGTGCATTCTGCTTCAGAGGACAGTTCCTGCTATAGTGCCCCTTCTTATGGCAGTTGTAGCATTCGGCTGAGTCATTTGCCTTTGGTTTCCTCAGGGCTTTGCATACATTAGAAAAATGACCTGGCTTCCCACAATTGTAGCAATTTCCTTTGGGGATCTTTCCAGGTTTCTGAGTAGCGGCCGCTGTGATGCTTGACTCGGGTTGATCTGTTGAAGCCTTGCGCTTGTTTCCAGCTTGGCTTTTGGCGCGGTCTTGGCTAGCGTGCCTTTCATCCATTTCTTCATAATTGCTAGCCATTTCTACTAATTCTGAGAAGGAGAGTTTGATGTTGCTCATAGCTCTGTCATGGTACTTGCGCTTTAACCCAAATATGAATCGCTTGTTCTTTGCTTTGTTGGTCATAATCAGCTCTGGAGCATAGCGCGGCAACTGGGTGAATTTATTAAGGTAATCTTGAATAGAGAGATCTCCTTGCTGGAGATTAGCAAACTTCTCTCGCATCCTCTCTAGAGCCTGTTCAGGTACATACTTCTCATTGAACATAGTTTTGAACTGCTCCCAGGTCCTGACAGTACCAGCTGCATCCTCTGAGGTAATGGCATCCCACCATAGCTCTGCTTCCTCCTGAAGGAGACAAATACCAAGTCGTGCTTTGTTGTTGGTTCCCATACCCATGCCTTCAAAGATTTTCTCACAGGTCTTCAACCAAGCTATAGCCTCGGTCACTGTACCAGTGCCAGTAAAGGGTTTTCCCCCAAGGTTCCTATACCTCTTCGCTACTTTGTCTAGCTCAAAGTCCTCGGGTGTTGGTGGCTGAACAATAGGGCCTTCCACAACTACGGGGATATTCCCCTGTCCTCCTGCTGCTGCTGCTTGGCCTCCACGGCCTCCTCTAGCTGCTGCTGCTCGTGTATCCATCTAAGAGAGTACTGTATAAGCAAGGAAAGAGTCAAACTCAAAATTTTGATAAATTTCATTTATGATAAAGCAGGGGAATACAAGGAAAGAAAATGATGATGTACTGGTCAAATTGTTTTTCTAATCTACTTAGCTCATTCTAGGACATTGCTAATCCTATCTCTAACGAGCTACTCGCATTAGAACACTACTGATTCTATTCTGACGAGTTGTTTAATGTGTTAGATCCCGGAGCTAAGATTAACCAAAGCTCTGATACCAACCGTGACAATCCCCAAATCCGAGGGGCGGTATTAAGGATAATCATTGGAATATAACACATTAATCATCATAGCAGAGTAACGATAATAGCAGAAACAATAAATAGAATAATTTTACATGGATATGACAGCGGAATCACAACATGTAATAACATCAGAATAGCACAGCGTAGGATATAATTAGTAAATAAAGAGGGAAGTGATCAGTCATCATCGCCAGAGGCGGAATACATACATGCAGTGAGACATAATAAGGGTATCAGTCTGCATCGCCGAAGGCGGTACATATACATACAATAAGAAGTATGGAAAGTAAATCAATCTGCATCGCCCGTGGCGGAATCATAATATAAGTACAGTAATGGCGGAAAAAGTCCAAGTCGTCTCTGTGAAGTTAGCCTTGCCATGAGCCAAAAATGCACTTTATGCAACAGTGCAGAGCCAAAAACAACCTGTCACCTGTGTACTAGGCTGCCCGTGTGAAAATAAGGGCACCCGCGTTTGCAAAGTGAAACAAACAATGAGTCAGTCATGGGGACTGGTATGAGGAATTTATTTAACAGTTAAACAACAGTAATAGCAAATCGTAGGACCACGCCACTTTCGCGGAACGGGTTTACTCCAGTGATTGCTAGTGCATTTAAAACAAAGAAAATTCTTTTAAAACAACGCAATGCTTTTAAAAAGAATGAAGCCATTATAATACTCAGGTCCCATCACACAATGCAACGCAAGCCGGAGGATAGAGTTTTTCCTTATAAGGGCCAAATATGCTTGATACGTATAAAGCAAAATCATTTGATATTATTACTAGTGCATATATGTTTCAAAAACGAATAGCATCATAAATATCAATCATAGGCGGCATAGCTACCATCTACTATGTCGCCATACTAGTTCTACAAACGAGTCCGTTATTTCGTATTGGAAATTGGATTTCCGTCATGAGTCGAGGCAAGGGGTAAGCTCTTCTCCGCTTCGAGACATTCTAGCAAATGCCTCACGACTACGCACTCTGGGCAACTCTCGATTCGGCTGGGCCGGTCCTCTCTTACGTTTGAGGATTAGTTATTCCTGAACACATGTTTCCCGATCCTTACAGACCTATAATCGAGGCGCCTCACATTCCAACAACCACATAGGTGAAAAATATATATATATATATATATATATATATATATATATATATGTCAGGGCTGGCAAGTCACTGACACCACCATAGCTAGAAAGAAACGTCGTGCTCTCCCAGTGGTCCGTATCCCCTTTTTAACTCATACCGGGGTGTGAGGCTCGCGAATCTACGAAATACACAAAGCTAGGTCACGTAGACTGTGCTTTGATCATCATCCACAAGACTTCGCTTTGCAACAGAAGCCTTGATCACAGCATCTTGGCATGCCACATAGGCAGTCCACTCCATGCGATTGATTTCCATCGATATATAACCTCTGAGCTCGTATGTCTTAGAGAAGGACGTTAAGCAAAAGAATAAATTCTCCGCCGCCAAACAGATATATATTTAACTGAGATCAATCAGTATAGAACAAAATCTAATGTTAGACACACAGTCCATTTACAAGTCCGTTCTTGGTCTGAACGAAACCGGAGGCGTCAAATTCCTCGTATATCCGTCCGATCAATACATACGTTCAGACGGCTACTACTTCCGTCCCTTTCCGGTAGCTACTACGGTCAGGAACCTCAGTAGCGCCCATCCAACCGATACGAAGATCGTCGGTCTTGAATCGTCTTTGCATTTTCCAATTCGAATCGCTCGATAAATTATTTGAAATGAGGGTTAGCTCGGCCTTTTCAAATAATTCACGTCATTAAAATTTAAATCGATTCTTTATATGGTTATATTATTCGACATCCATCTTTCAGTTATTTAGTGTTATTTTTGCGTCAAACACATACAACCATCAAATATCAAACAATTCAAGCCCAATTGGTTTATTTTCCATCAATGTTGCTTATAATATTTTATAACGATTTTTCGCCATTTTTATTTATTTAAAAATGGCCATATTTAATTAAACGACGTTTCAGGTCGTGCCGTGGCACTGGCACTGTTTTTACCTTAATTTGTTTTACACATATCGGAAAATCTAACCATTGGATTTCTACAAAGTCTATATCAGTGGGAAGATATTCCCAAAGCGAACCCAACGGTTCCAGTTTCGTGAGAATCCGACGGTCGGATCTTCCACACTAGTCGTTTGAAGTTACGGTTTCAAAATTCGAACTACAGCGTCGTTATTCGATTTAATTTAATTATATTTATATATAAATATAAACGATTCTGGCGCTGTTTTTCTTAAGATTTAAATTAAATATTCCGGACAATCCAACCGTTGGATTTTTACAAGGTTGGTGCCGTTGGGAAGATATTTCCAAGGCGAACCCATCGGTTGCGGTTTCGGGAAAATCCGATGGTCGGATTTCTCGTACTAATCGTTTCAAATTACGATTCCGAAACACGAACTGCACGGCTTCGATTTCCTTTTATTTAATTTATATTTATATATATAAATATAGTTCATTCTATAATTCCAACTATAGTTCATTCTATAATTTCAACTTCGTTTTCACTTCAAATATTTCACTAACGCCTTAATATTTCGAAAAATTTCGCCATAACCTCCTTTGTACGGGGAGGGGTTTGGAAATTTATTGGGCCGTGTTAGGTACCCAATAAATCCTAAAAAGCATTCACATATTTATAGTGATATATTCTGGTGTTTACGGGGGAGCATGTACTGATAATCACTCCAGAGAATAAATTCTCGTCACCCCGTTTCCGTGTGGAAATAAATAGTCCATGTGCCGTATCTAATAACTAGAGCGACGTGATTATTGTCAACTCCAGACCCGTGTGGGTTTTTTATTAATCTGGCAATTTATCGTTATAATTTATATAGTCCATATTAGTCATCAGTTCAACCTGTAGTATATAGTCATCGCCATACAAGCCTCTTGCTTGTATGGTAATTCTTCCACCTCGTCACACAAGCTCCAGTTGATTATGTGGAATATGATGAAGTATGTCTATCGTTAAGAAGTATGCCATGTAGTGTAGTTCAAAATTAATTGTTACTATCCTATGGCGATGTTTATTATTTCACACAGAATAACCAGCACTCCGCATCCAATGGCATTCACAGGAGTTGATATATAAATAAAATTGCGCAGCCAACTCATCAAGGTTTACCTATTTGTCGGGCACACAAATAATTTCTTTACTCTACAGCTAATCCATTTTTCCTGTTCAACAGATGTATATATATGCAGAACAAAGCTAATAATAATATTTCTAGCAAACTATTATTTATTTCAACACGTGTGTATTTTTATCTAAGCATATACATGATAAAAGAAATATTTTTATCATCAAAAATATTTATTAAACACGTGAATGTTTTTAACACTTCATGTTCACAATAAAGGTGTAGTTTTTATTGTCGATTCATGTTATTTTAAAATACGATAGCATTCAACACATGAGTTTCAAATCGTCGAACGAATTGCAACTCAACACATGAATATTCTATATAGTTTGTATATATATAAAAATGTGATTTTTATCGCTAAAGCTATTTGTTTAAATTCAAATAATATTCAACACATGAATTTCAACTCAACGAATGAATTGCAACTCAACACATGAATATTCGATATAGTTTGTATATATATATAAAAATGTGATTTTTATCGCTAAAGCTATTTGTTTAAATTCAAATAATATTCAACACATGAATTTCAACTCAACGAATGAATTGCAACTCAACACATGAATATTCGATATAGTTTGTATATATATAAAAATGTGATTTTTATCGCTAAAGCCATTTGTTTAAATTCAAATAATATTCAACACATGAATTTCAACTCAACGAATTGCAACTCAACACATGAATATTCGATATAGTTTGTATATATATAAAAATGTCATTTTTATCGCTAAAGCTATTTGTTTAAATTCAAATAATATTCAACACATGAATTTTTCAGAAATTTTCGGCAGCATAACGGCAGGGTAGTTAAAACCGGGACCGTCCCTAGTACGGCTCCTCACTCTACCTTAAAACCTCGCGGTTTTTGACAATGGGGATCATGCATCTAGTTCGCACGCAGGCGGCATGTTTTATTTTCAATTCCACAATCCTATTCTAATTTGTTTCAACCACAAGAGGGTATTTTTTAACCATAATATCAACCACAAACAATTATTTCCAACCATTCGTCATACCATATAATATCACGTCAATCACAAGCAATAAATATCGTCCATGGTCTGTGGACGAGGGGAGTATATATATATATATATAATATAATAATTCACTTGCATTTCATCACAATTTAAAAGCATATATGTTTCATTCAACGCTTGTATAATTTATACATCGCTAATATAACTTATACAACACATATACATGAGGTATACAATGCGTATATAATTTACACTTCGCTTATATAATTTATACAACACGATTTCATTCACACACATAGTTTAGATTCCTCACATTGGTTATTGCTGTGCTAAAAATTGTAGGAAGATCAGAAAAAATCCGCGGCTTCTTCTAGGATGTAGAGAGCCTCCTTGCGGTCACGGTGTCTCCTGTTTCATCAAATTTCGATCACATAGCAAAAAGATACGATTTTTACAAGTTTGCAACGCTTTACAGTGTAAAAATCAGTTGAAAATTGGTTTAGCCGTATACCTCCTTCGAGCGCTCGAAACTAGGATTAAATTTTTCTGCTAAACCGCGAAGCGATAGGACGAACGGCCAGTGCTACGTCGAAGAGGAAGGGAAGAGCTTCCCGGCGCTACCCCTGATGATCGGCTCGGTGGTCCCTAGCGGACTCGGCGGCGGCGCGAAGTTCGAGCCTTCTCGGCTCTGTATCTCCCTCTACACTCAACGATAAATCTTGAAATTGCTATGGATTTGAAGATCTCTGAATGCTCTTCAAAATGGATCTTAGTTTGCTTGATTTCGTTGCGTGGTTGTGGAGAAATTGAAGAGAGAAGTTCGGATCCCTTTTCCGCGTTGCGTATGGAGGTTACGATGAGGGAGATGAATTCTGATTGGTCGGCTCCCTTTTTATTTTTATTTTTAATTCATTTAATTCCAAAAATACCCCCTTCCACAGACGAACTCGAAATCAAACCCAACGACTGTCGCCCCTAGCTAAATAACCCTATTTCGGACACAATGGGATATGTTTCGCTAGCCAATTCGACTATTACAGTCAGTTATTTTTCAAATTAAAATATAAAACATTCGATATTTAATTTAAACGTACATTTCAATTTGCCAGGGCCACAAACTGAATCGAAAAATTCCAGAAAAATAAATCTTGCTTTATTTTGACGATACGGTTCTAACAAAACCAGTTTCGTCGAATTCTGAGCTCGTTTGAAAAACGGCCATTTTTAGGTCGACCCATTTTAACAGAATTTGACCAATCACAATTTCTTTTGCCCCGCTCACATACTAGCTTCAAAAATTATGAAATTTGAAACTTAGCAATAATTTGACATCCCGGATCCAACAAAAGTGGTTTCGTCGAATTCCGAGGTCGTATGCAAAATATCAATTTTCAAGGGCTATATATGCTATATAGCGACCTTTCTGAAAATTCAATTGGCCATAACTTTTGATTTCCGTTATGAAATTTCGATTTTTCAGATTCATTAGAAAGGTATTCATAAACAGATTTAAATATTTTCAGTTTCGCTAAAATCCGTTACATTCTCCACCCGGTACAGTCAGACAAAGTTTGTATTCCAAATTTCAAACTGCCATACCATACCCAATTCTATATTTTATTGAAATAGGCTATTTCAACAATTCAAATTCTTTGGTAATAACCTAATTTAAAATTTTTAAATTGGTTCACATTTTCCGGGTTATTACAGACCCCCTCCTCATAACATTCGCAGGTTAGACAGAGACTTATAGCTTTGGGAATACTGATTTAGCAGTATTATGATTAAGGTAAAGCTATGTTTTAAATATATTATATTTTACTCCTTCCGCTGTGAGGTGTTTTCCGAACTCTAACATATCTCTTTTCTCTGTTTTTTTCTGCAGGATACCAAAGAAACCAACTCAGGTTTCGGTGGATTGGACTTTTGAAAAGAAAATCGGTCTGTCGGAATCCGGGTTATCACAGGTAGTAAATAGGGCACATGTAGTCCTGTCTGTTTCTGTGGGGTACCTGTGTTTCTGTCTGGGCTAACATCCGTTATTTCTGTATAGATACCAGTCATGTTTGGGTTAAAACCCGTTACTAGAGTACACTTAAAACTACCATTATGTTTTTGTTGGGATCATCCTGTTTTTGTTAAGCAATTGGGGAATATGTAATCCCATTACATATCTGTTATACTAGTATTAGTGTAGAGCATGGAAAGTACTAAGAAGGCCTATCTATTCTATCATGTTTACCTTGTTATGCCTGCCATTTATGTATTGGTCTCTCTTTTCCACTTTATATTCCTATCATGTTAATTTTATTTATCTACCGTCTAAAAGTAACTAGACTCGCCAGACTCATTATCTGACCCATTTTGTTTCCCCTTCTTTCTTCCGTTTCCCTCCCCTCGAAGGTTCTCAAGGGAGGGAATTCTCAGGTTTAGTCAGGATTCTGCTATCATCTTGGTTGGAGCTTCTAGATGTATTGCTCAAGGTTCTATCTTTGCTACTATGGCTTATAATTTGGGGATTATGCTTTCTTTATTATTGTACTATGATATTTAAAGTACAAGACAAAAGTTTTAATGATGAACATAGTTTATGTATTTTCAGACATATGGTGCAACCATGCTTTATGATTAATAAAAGTTGTTTTTATTCCGTTGCAAAAATTTTATATCTGTCTTGTAATGTTTCTGTTATGTTTTCTAAAACGCTTCGCAAAACATAATGCATTCCCTTTGTGAGTGACATTAACGAACGTGGGGTGTTACACTTGGTATCAGAGCTGAAGGTTACCAAACTGGATAAAATATTTGAAAATTATTTTCAAAAAGGTTTTAAAAGAAAGCATTTTCAAAAGAAAAGCCTGTTTTGAAATACATATTCCCCAAAGCCATATGTAATATCTCTCGATTCTCCGCTTGATTCCTTTTCCCATATTTTTTGTTTGGGGAACTGATTCTTCTTGAAAGGTGTCCCCACTCTGACATGATGTCGTAGGCATGTTTAGCACATGTCGAAGGGCAATGAAGTGCCTATCCTCCATCCGTAGCCACAGTGGTTTCACCTACGGTTAATTTTCTCGAGCTTCGTAAGGATTTCAGTGCGATGGAGGCAGCTTTCGAAAGACTGTTAGCTTGTTAATCAAACGTGGGTAAAAAGGAGTATAAGGAAGTTAGGACTAAGGAGCACAACCCAAGGATAAGAAAAGGGTATGGCCTAAGAAAGGATAGCAACAATAACAGAAGAAGGGCGGAAAAAAATGATAAGGCTAAGGATAAGGGGAAGTGCTATAGTTGTGGGCGAGAGGGTCACTTGGCCAAGGACTGCAGGAAAAGGAAGAATGCTTGCTTCGTTTGTGGATAGGTTGGATACTATTCTGGTGGAGTGCCCAAGGAAGCAATGGCAATGTCAAAGGACAAGAACCTCTGGAGTTTCATGGCTAGTGGACTAGATAGAGGTAGGAAAGTTTCCATGGAAGGTTTTGATTTCTCTTTCCAATCTACTGGTTAGAACTCTTTTTGATTCTGGGGCATTCACATTCGTTCATATCTAGTTCTGTAGTTGAATCTCTGCACTTAATTACAAGTATGGTAGTGGATCCCATTGTTGTCTCAAACCCCATTGGTGGATCAGCTCATTTATCCGTGATTTGTTGAGGTTTGAGAATATCTGTGTTAGGCGTCGAGTTTGAGTGCGACGCACATCTTGTTTCATGGGCTAGGGGTTGATTCTAGGGATGGGTTGGCTTACCATGTATGGTGCCATTCTGGGCAGCGAGAGGAGGGTCATTAAGCTTCTAACTTGTCATGGGGGGACCCTCAAAATTTCTTGTGACCCACACGGATCTATCATGCTTAGTTTCCTAGAGTCTTTTGAGGCGTCTATCGATGATCTGCGATCGACACCAGTAGTCCATGAGTATCCTGATGTCTTAGACAAGGTTCGGGGATTACCCCCCAAGCGAAGATTGATTTCCGTATATGCCAGGTGGACAGTGCAAAGACAACTGCATTACCTGTGCGCCATATGGCTCCTAAAAGAAAAGAGGGAACTTGATAAGCAAGTGGCAAGGCTACTTGGGAAGAAGTTTGATAGGTGAATCGTATCAGGATGGGAAACCTATTGAAGACAGTCCTTGAGGAAGCCCATCATTCCAAGATGACTATACATCCAAGTGGCAATAAAATGTATAGAGTTCAAGGTATTGGGGCTAAACTTGCGAAAGGAAGTGAAAATAAAGAAGGAAGCAATGACTGGATGAGTTTCGACTTGCATACTTGGATCGGGGGTTAAGATGCTATGCAAACGAGAAATCAAGTTGGTGAAGTTCCAGTGGGGAGACAACCAAGAAGATGTAACTTGGGAGACCAAAGACAAGATTTTTACGCTTCGTACCCTTTAATTTTCAAGGAAATGATCTTAACTTCTCTTCCAAAAGCTTTTGTTCGCATTTTCTTCTATCATCTGAGTAATCCTATCGATCGAATCTTCGACCTTTAGGTAGGAAATCCCATGATTGTAAACATGTGTTTGAGACATGTTATGATTGATGTATGCAAGTGTTTGCTAGTGGTTTCTTGTGGACGCATATATACACACATTAGGCACCAAGATCGACTCAATCACTCTCATACTACATATGGATGTATGTGAATTTTCTTTTCTTATGGATGGAAATGGATGAACTAGCATATGGATGTTGCATTTGGACAAATGAGTGTGCACACATGTAGAGCTTATATGTTATAATAGGCTTATTTGCATACATATTGGATTCATGGCACTAATCATATATCGCATTAAGGAGGTCAACTGAATCAGTAGACCGCCTGATCTTCGCATTAATATTGGGACATATACACACACTTTTTCATATTTTCATGAAAGCATTAGAAATCCTTTAGGACAATGGATGCCAATGATTGATGGTTGAGTAGATGGATGATGGATGGTAGGATATGCATTCTTCTCAACTTAGAGATTTTGGGGACGAAATCCTTTGAGTAGGGGAGAATATAACACCCCGAATTTTTAATGACATTAAAGTGAATAAATTAAAGAATAATTAAGTTAATATCCAAAATTAAGGGAAATTGATTACATCATTGCGTCTGTCTTGAAATTCTGGTCAAGATAGACATCTGGTTTGCATAAAATGGATAATGTATGAAAAGGTTACTGATGGTTTAAGTTTTAAGATGAAAGAAGAATGCACTGGTGCACTTGACAAGTGCACCAATGTATTTTTGCACTGGAGCACCTGCCAAGTGCGCCCAGAATAGTTTCTGGGTGTTCGGGCCTTTTTCGAGTGAGTGACGAGCCGTGACCTGACCCAATTTCATTAGGGCTGAGGTGGCATTCGAATTCTGTAACCCAACAGCTTTAAATATACCTCATACCCTTTGTTTTCTTCAAAGAAAAGAAATGGTGGCCAGACTCTGCTGGATTCTAGACAGAATTAGGATCTCTCATCTTCTTATAAAGCTTATCAAATTCTGAGATTCAAACATAGACTCTGCACCTTTTCTACCATTTTAGCAATCCAATCACAGTGAGTTCTAGTTTCTTTTAGGTTTAGATAAATAATAGTGAAACTATAAAAGACTGTGATGTGGATACGATTATAGATTTTAAATCTATGTTATTGGTAGATCCCATGCTATAGTATGATAAATCTATTTCTTTGGATCTAATTCAATTGTTCTACAATGTTATCATTATGGATCTTGGGTTGTAACTTTTATGATATGCTATGATGCAAATGTATGTAGACCTATTTTATGTGATCTAAAATTTTCATGTTAGATCTATCCTATGTGATCTAAAATTTTCACCTTATGATTCATGTTAGAACTATCCTATGTGATTTAAAATTGTCACCTTATGATTCATGTTAGATCTATCTAATGTGATTTAAAATTGTCACTTTATGATCATGTTCTATGCTAGATCCACCTTATGGTCAAGTTTTGTGCTAGATCCACTTTATGATCATGTTTTATGCTAGATCCACTTTATGATCATGTTTTACGCTAGATCTATATTATGATCATATCTTATGCTATGATAGATCTATCTCTCGAGATCCAATTCAATTGTGATTGTCCTAGCATGTTATTTTTGTTTCATTTAGATAGATCAAATCATTTATGTGAACTATGAACATATGCCACCTTGAATTGATTAGGATTGGGTCCACACCTTTATCTTAATTGTAACCTCTATGATGTGGATTTGGGTAAACCTATTTTAAATTGTAGATCTAAACCTTTATTTATGATTATATCCAATATAATCTATCAGATATAGAGCATGTGGACATTTTTATGTAGATCTAAAGCAATATTTATGTTAGATCCCGTTATGATAATGATTACATGTTCACGACAATATGTATGTTCACCTTGATATTATGTCAATTACATGTCCATTCACTTTGTTATCATACTAGTATGTTTATGCCAATATATGTTGAAACTATCACTGCCATTATATTCCCTTTTTCATTGTTATGGCTAGACTACTTATTAGCCCAGATGCCACCAAAATACGTGCAAATATGTTAGTGAAGGAAACGGGGAAAAAGGGATTTATAATTGGCATGTAATTTAGATGAATTGGTATGTAATTCAAATTATTGGGTAAAATAGGTATTGACACCTATAAAAGGAAAGGATTAATTAATTGGTAAGGTAATTAAAAATGGCATAATTTGAATATGAACATTTATGGACATGTAATTCAAATTATTGGGCAAAATATGTATTGACACCCAAAAAGGGGAAGATTTAATTTATTGATTAATTAATTAAAAATGGAATGTTTAGTAGTTACAATTAGGAATTGTAATTGTACTTAGGACAGAGGTTAGGTTACATTAGTGGTGGAAGTCTGCCCGGACCCAACCGGCATATCCAGCAGCCACTATTGTTGAACCTAATGTGGGAGTTCTAACTGCGCGAATACGAATCGGGTGAAGACACGAGGTTTGGCCCAACTGTGGAATAAGACAGCCCAGAACCTACCGGCATATCCAGTATCCACATGTTGTAGGCCTAATGTGGGAGGTCTAGCCCATTATAAACCATAAATGGACATGGTAATGAATCAGACTACTTAACTTAAGCTAATCCATCAGGGATTGTATGAATATTAACTAAAGATAGGGTTAAGTAAAACATGCTTGGATCAGTGGGAGGGTTAAGTACATCATGATTTGGTGGGTAATATTAATATATATAGGCCCACAAACTTAACCATTAAATAAACATGCTTGAATCAATATGAGGGTTAAGTACATCTTGGGTTGGTGGGTAATATTTGTATATATAGGCCCACAAATTAACCTGTCGGGGTTATGTAATTAAATACATTGTAAGGAAAATATAACGAGTGGAAATCCTAGTAGTGGGGATGCAAGACAAAGGGGAGAGCTTGCATCATCTTGTGTGGGACCCATTTCAGTCAGTAACCCTTAAATAGGTATCAAACGGGTACTACGAACTAGGTCGGAGTGGGGCATGCTTACTGAGCTGATTGTAAGAGATCCAAACATGGAGGCGGTGTTGACGACACGTTCCAACGGGGTCATGTGCGTGCATGACTCTGCCTGCTGGGGAAGATAAGACGTTGTGACATCAGTGGATATAGTTGTGCACATCCGGAAAATGTAGGGTTGCCACTTTAGGGAGTGATACACCCTACTGTAGGGCCAGCACAGGGTATCTTTGGAATAGGGGACCGATAGATTGGGGGTAGTAAATAGGGTACATCTAGTCCTGTCTGTTTCTGTGGGGTACCTGTGTTTCTGTCTGAGCTAACACCCGTTATTTCTATTAAGGTACCAGTTCTGTTTGGGTTAAAACCCGTTACAAGAGTACATCTAAAACTACCATTATGTTTATATTGGGATCATCTTGTTTTTGTTAAGCGATTGGGAAGTATGTAATCCTATTGCATATCTATTATACTAGTATTGGTGCAGAGCAAGGAAAGTATTAAGAAGCGCTATCAATTCTATCTTATTGTCCTGTTTACCTTGTTATGCCTGCTATTTATGTATTCATCTCTCTTATCCACTTTATAAGCTTATCACGTTACTTTTATATATCTACTGGCCAAAAGTAACTAGACTTGTTAGACTTAGTCTGACCCTTTTTGTTTCTCCTTCTTTCTTTGGTTTCCCCCAAGGTTCTTAAGGGAGGGAATTCTTAGGATTAGTCAGGATTTTGCTATCATCTTGCTTGGATCTTCTAGATGTATTGCTCAAGGTTCTATCTTTGCTATAATGGCTTATGATTTGGGGATTATGCTTTCTTTATTATTGTTCTCTGATATTTAAGTATAAGACATAAGTTTTAATGATGAACATAGTTTATGTATTTTCAGACATATGGTGTAACCATGCTTTATGATTAATAAAAGTTGTTTTTATTCCACTGCAAAAAATTTATATATGTCTTGTAATGTTTCTATTCTGTTTGCTAAAACACTTTACGAGCCCTTTGTTAGTGACATTAACGGACATGGGGTGTTACAAATAATAAGTATCCTCTTCCACAGATAGATGATTTATTTGATTAACTGAATGGAGCAAGAGTGTTTTCCCAGTTGGATCTCGCGATAGGTTTTCAATAACTCCGAGTAGTAGCTGAGGGTGTACCTAAAACGACATTTCGGACGCCGTCTGGATTCTTTGAGTGGTTGGTCATGCCATTCAGGTTGACCAATACGCCCTCATATTTTGTGGGTCTTATGAATAGGGTTTTCAGAGATCAGTTAAATAAGTTTGTTCTTGTGTTTGTGGATGATATCTTGGTATACTCTAGGACAGAGGAAGAACACTAGGAACACTTAAGGACAGTGATGGAGGTGTTGAGGAAACCGCAATTTAAAGCAAAATTTTTGAAGTTTAGCTTCTGGAGGATAGAAGTGAGGTTCTTGGGCCATGTCATTTCATAGAATGGTATTATCGTGGACCCTGCGAAGGTGGCTACGGTGCAAGATTGGTCTACGCCGAAGAATGCAACGGACGTGAGAAGTTTCTTCGGTTTAGCTGGATATTATCGTAATTTTATCCAAGACTTCTCCAAGATAGCAACACCGTTAACTAAGTTGACCAAGAAGAATCAAGTTTTCATTTAGGACAAAAGGTGTGAGTATGCGTATAAGAGCCTAAAGGAAAAGTTAACGTGTTCACCAATGTTAGTTATTCCTAAAGGTAACGAAGAGATGATGGTATAAACGGATGCCTTTGTACCGAATTAGGTGATGTACTGATGCAAGGAGGTAGGGTTGTAGCTTATGCTAGTCCGCAATTGAAACCACATGAGAAAAGATATCCTACCCATGATTTGGAATTAGCAGTGATCATGTTCACATTAAAGATGTGGAGACATTATCTCTTGGGAGAAAGATTCGAGTTGTTTACCGATCATAAGTCATTAAAGTACCTTTTCTCCCAAAAGGATTTAAATATTCGTTAGCAGAAATGGTTAGAGTTCTTGGCTTCATATGGTTTCAATATCGCATATACACCTGGAAAAGGCAATGCAGTGGCTGATACATTGAGTAGGAGATATGCCAGTTTGGTGGCTATGTTTCTTGAATGGAAGCAACTGGAGTGTATTGCAGGATATGATTTCAGACCTAAGTGCGAATTGGATCCATAGATGTTAGCAAGTTTGACGATCAAACCGACTTTGATTGAGCTGATTGGTTCCAGTCAAAGGGATGGCCCTAATCTATTGGAAATCATCTCCAAGATAGAGATGGGTATCGATGGTGAGGAGATGAACAAGTATGGACTTAATATAGAAGGATGGCTTCAAAAGAATAGGAGACTGGTTGTAACCAATGCTAAAGGATTGAGAGATGAAGTGCTTTGAGAATATCATCACTCAAAACTGACTATACATCCCGGTGGTAACAAAATGTATTGAGACATGAAGCAGACCTACTATTGGGAAGGGATGAAGAGAGACATTGGGAAGTTTATATCCAAGTGCATGAATTGCCAGTTAGTTAAAGCCGAGCAAAAGAAGCCAAGTGGTATGTTGCAACCGCCAGAAATTCCCAAATGGAAGTGGGAACAAGTCTCAATGGATTTTATAGATGGTTTACTAAGGACTAGATCAGGTCATGATAGCATTTGGGTGATTGTGGATCGATTGACCAAAAGTGCAAGGTTTATACCGGTCAAGTCGAATAGAATGGCAGCTAAATTACCGAAACAATATATGAAGTGGGTAGTGAGATTTCATGGAGTACCTCAAGGTATTGTGAGTGACCGAGATCCATTATGTACTAGTGGGTTTTGGAAGAGCTTACAAGAGGCTTTAGGGTCAGAATTACATATCAGTACCGCGTACCATCCCCAAACTGACAATCAAACAAAGAGAGTGAATCGTGTATTAGAGGATCTCATGAGAGCTCGTATATTGGATTTTGGAGGGTCATGGGATGACCATTTACATCTGGTTGAATTCGCATATAATAATAGTTATTAGTCCAGTATTGGTATGGCTCCATTTGAGGCTTTGAATGGAAGACCGTGCAACTCACCATCATGTTGGTTGGAAATCAGTGAGAAGTTTGTGCTCGGGCCAGATGTAATAAGAGAGACTTCAGATAAAATCAAGGTTATTCAACAGCGAATGAAAGCTGCCCAAGATACGCAGAAGAGTTATGCTGATAAAAGACGAAGAGAATTGAAATTCTCCGTTGGCGACCTGATATTCGTCAAGATCTCTCCATTAAAGAGTGTGATTCGTTTTGGCGGGAGAGGTTAGTTGGCAAAAAGGTTTGTTGGTCCATTTTCAGGTCTTGAGCAAGTGGGGAATTTAGCGTATAAAGTTGGATTACCAGACAAGATGGCGCGAGTGCACAACGTATTTCATGTTTCCCAGTTAAGGAAGTTCGTGCACTATTCTGATATGACTATTTCACCAGATCAGTTAATGATATCGAGTTGGAATCCGAGGCAGTTGGGAGCCACAAAACAATTCGTATTGTCGAACATAATACGAAGCAACTTTAAAGGAAGGCGGTGAAATTGGTTAAGGTCCAGCAGGTGGATAATGAGAATGACTGTACATTGGAAACCGAGGAAAGCATAAGGAAGTCATATCAAGAACTCTTTGCCTGGTAAGGTTTTAATTGCGATATATTTATTCCCTTGTTAGTAAACCGCATGCTAGAAAAGGCTTGTTGTGTTGTTATGTATGTTTGATTATTGCAAATGGTTGATAGGCATGCTGGACCGATTGTTGTTTTCTTAGTTAAGGAATTTCGGAGGCGAAATTTCTTAAGAAGGGGAGAGTGTAACGACCCGCATTCTACGCACAGAAGGATCGTAGAATATTTATTTCAGTCGTATGGTTGTGTAAATTTAGGAAACGACTATTGGGGTCATTTCCCATGTTAACGATTTTTGCCAAATTTTAAATGACTGTTTTGCCCCTTGCGAATCTTGTTTTTCCTATAACTTTTGATTGGTAAGGATTTTTGACATCAAACCACTTTCATTGGATTCGGATGATGGTTTACCATTTAGTAGAGTGGTCAAACTAATCAAACGGACTTACCGTTTGGGAGATATGGCTGAAACAAGTTTTGGAAGGTGAAAAAAATGCTTAAGCGGACTTAATAGGGTAACTAGTGGATGGGCCCATAACCCATTTCGGGATTAGGGTTATGAGGAGGCTGAAATGAGTTAGGAAACCATCTCATTTCATTTTCTTAGCCTCCACTTCCATTTCTTCAAACCTAGTAATGGCCTCCACCTTCTAATCTACCTCCTAATCACATTCTAATCCAATATTAAGCTAATCAACATCAAATCAAGGCAAATTAACGTCAAATTGGAGGTAAAGCTGCTATGTTGCATTGGTATTCGAACCAAATCAGAGGTATTTTTAGATCTGAGATTTATTTGTGGCTAAGGTGAGTGATTTACATGCTTTTTCACTAATTACGGCTAATTAGGGGCGATTAGTGATAACTAGCGAAATTATGACTCAGAAAAGTATGGAAAAATATGCATAAATTCTGAAACATTATTTTATGTTACTGGTTAAAAATTGGGTTAATTTGGATTAAGTTTGCTAATCTTATAGTTAAACATGGTTAAGGGGATTAAGGGGAAAACCATGCTTTTTGGGTGTGTTTGATCGTAAATAACACATGATTGATATTTTAATGTTTTTAATCGATTACACACATTATTACTACTATTTGGGATGCTATATGCTTGTTTTGTAAAGTTAGAATGGTCAAAACGCTGTCATGTGGCATAAATAACTTGTTGAAAGAGAAGCAACAATTTGGACCGGATCAGATCAGAGGGAGGAAGCACGAACCCACCCGCTCGTTCTCTATGTACCACGAACCGACCCTCCTCATGTATTATGACCCGATGAGGCACCACGACCCGATAAGCACCACGACCTGATGAGCACCAAGACCTGTAGGAACTCACAAACCGACCCACTGCTCCGAACCCGAACCGATGCACCCACGAACCGAAGGATGAATCACGAACCTAACCACCAGAAGAGGAAGTGCACAGACCGACTTGGGTGGAGAAACCCAACCTGACTTGGTGGGGGTAACTACGACCTGACCCGTATGAAGCAGCCCGACCCGAACCGGGGTAGTGACCACGAACCGAACCGAGGAGTTTGGACATGAACCATCAACTACGAACCGAATGGAGATCGACCCGAGATGATGACCAAAAAACCGAGATGAAAAGGAAGTCCAAATGAGAAGCAATAAGTTAACTTCTAGAGTTAGGCTTTGCTACGGGACGTTTGCAAAGGTGTTATCGATAATTACAACTTTTGTTCACCACTGAGAGCCGGATTAGTGGCTACGGATCATCGCAATGGGTTCGTTAAGACTCCCATGGGCAAAGTGATCATAGCATGGATATGGATCAGTGCAATAGGACCGTTAGGACTCCCTAGGGTAAAGTGATCATAATAAGGGATTTATGGCTATGGAGCAGTGCAATGGGGTCATTCAGACTCCCAAGTGCAAAGTAGTCGTAGCCAAGGATTTGGTGATCAAATTGGTGGATATCGTATGCTTTACCCACTGAGTGAGAGAAGTGAGGTTGATTGCTATGTTTGATATTTGCTATCATCATGACATGCACAATTCCACCATACACTTTATGTTAGTGTTACCTTAGAGTACTGTACATCTTGTTGTGATAACTCTTTGGTTGCAAGTTTAGGTATGGTTATTTATACCAGTTTTTGTTTTACTCTGCTATTATCGCTCATTACAGACTTTTGTCCGACCCAGGGTTTTATGCCTCTTCTTATCATTTTGGGTGCTCCTAAACAAGCATACTAGAAACAGGTTAAGTGGTTATGCATGAGTAGTTGTCCAGAGACGAGAAGGAAGCTTCCACGTACTATTTACATATATTCTCCCTGTGTTGTTGTTGTTCACTACTTTGGGCATTAGTAGCGTACCTTTTCTATTTTGCTTTAGGGACAATATTTCGAAGTTGTAATAATGGTTTGGATCATAAGTTGTGTTTTTGATTCCGCTGCTATGATGGTTTAGTTTTCAGCTTATGCACTGTCGAGCCTGTTTTATGTCAAGTTATGTTATTATTATATTTTAATCCATGCGCTGTGAGATATACTACAAGTTCATGATGATTCATAGTTTCAAACCCTTTCCATTTAATGACTGTCCCGTGGTGGTTGGACATCGACACAACGCATTTTAAGGGAAGTGTCAGCTGGTGCGGGGTGGGCCGTCACAAAAATCATTGATAGACTTCATATGGAACAACCAATCAATGTATAATGGTGGTGCAGTGCACATACCACTGTGAATAATAAGAGAGGCAAATCTAGTCCAAGTTTTTTTAAATCAACGGCTTGTGCAACAAAAATTTGTAATATTTCTAATTTATGGACAAGATAAGTGCAAAATAATGACTAACAGCAAAGGGACGTATTTTCTTAAAGGTGCCTCATGCATTTGTTATGCGGAAGTAAAAGCCAATATCTTAATCAACAAAGTTTCCAACCGAGCCCAATATGTGCCATTCCTTTATTACTCAGTTACTAACCTCAATAGTGAACAATTCATTCTGTTGTTACACAAGGCATGGATTTAATGAACATATATTATAGGACAAAAACTAGGTACCACTCAAAAGGACCCAGATCTATATATATAAGTGAAGAAATCAATGCATATATCAAATTTTAAAGAGTGCATGTCATAAATTATGCCAATTGAAGGTATCATGCTAATGCAAAATGTATAGCAACATACACATGGAAGTAAGCATTAATGTTAAAAGTGACCACAAAGTGATTAACTTCCAAAGATAAATCAAGAGATAATTTAAAGCAGAATTAGCCAATATTTGGCAAAATATCTCTTATTTCCAGAGATCAGTTCCAGCATGTTTGACAAATATAATTTCCTAACTCCAAAATTATATATTTTTTCTTTTCAGTTTTTAACATGTGAAAATTGGCAATGTATAATCATGCAAGCCATATAAAGTCTTATCCCAATAACACCCAAAATCTAACACTAGAGCCGACTTAGGCCAATATATGCATCAAAAGTTAACCCGTGCATAGACTGGTTGCACACAGCGATATTGATGCAGCACCAAAGTGTACATATGCTCAGGTATAGCTCTTTTGTCCCAAAATTCAAAGTGAATAATATGTACGCATAGACTGGCTAAACGATGCTTGGGTTTAAGTGACATTAAGTGCTTAACAATATTTCTTTAAATACATTCTTCATATTTGACCAAATTCTCTAAAATGTATATCCACAACATGTTCATGCAAAATAAAATAAACAAATTTATATGGTTCCAGTATGTAGTTCCTTACTTAAATAAAGTAAGCAATCGAGGTGGCATGAAAATTTCTTTATGGGGTACCAAACCTGCACTGGAAGACATAGGGCATTTTTTGCAAAACCCATGTTCTAATTTTCAAATGTGTGCCAACTTATTTTAAGTTATGACTCCAGCAGATTTACTAATGCAAAATTCCTACCATATATTTACAGAAATTATTTCCTTCACATGTATCAAAATAATATGAATATCTACAATCAAAAGTCATCCAGCAGGGACTAACTAACGTGCGATCATTAACAACTTTAGCGCACATTATACTCATTCTATACTTAATAGTTTTACCAAAAATTTGAATTTTTTTTTGAGTTTCCATGTAAGAAAGAAGGAAAGAAAAACAAATAAGACTTTAGCAATTTAATATTTAGGATCTCCCAACAAATGAACACTATTCAGAAATGGTTAATGTTATATTGAATATTTTAGCATTTCTGACAAAATAGTCATCTCTAATTTCTATATTTACAGACAATAATCTTGTACATCTTCCTTATCCCTTGTCTAAATCTTTATTTATTCACATATCAAATAATTGTGGATTAAATTAAGGAGCAGTTGTTGTTCTTCAAAACATCTCAAACAATATCAAACTATTCAAGATAAGGGACATAATACGCTCAAGGCTGAAATGCAATAGAGTAGAACAACATTACACGAGGAGGCTTGAAAATAGTCACCACATATATCCAAGTTTCCAGTTCCAACAGCAAGTGATCAAAATCAGAAATTAGAGTGGCAACAAAATGGGAATTTCTGTAGCACAAACAGCCCACATACAAACGAAACAAAGTTTAAACTTGAAATAAATTTAAGCGTGAGATTTACTCACCTGCAATGGTGACGAAAAAGACGCAGCGATAGCTTGCGATCGACAGATTAGGAACTTGAGTCCATTGGGAAAAAACAGCGACGACCATAGCTTGAGTGCAATTCGAGACAACTCAGTCGTGTTTAGTACAAAAGGCGATGGCTTGGAGGCACAACGCGAGCTTGGGTGGCTCACAGTCTGTCTGCAATGGGTAGCTGCCATTGTTCAGTTTTTTTGGAAAAGAATGAAACTTTGATTTTGGGGAAAATAAAAATTTAAGGCTTTCAGCTAGTGATAGGTAAAAGGAAGAGATGGACTTCGCGGTGGAGGAGTTTGGTTAGTTTTGTATTCGATTCTAGGCTAGAAGCCATGTCGATTTTAGGGCTGAAGTGAGTGCGGTCACCATTAAAAGAAAGGAAAAAAAACTTTTGATTGCGTTGATGAAATGGGAAAAAGGGTTTCAATTTATAAAGAAGGAACCATGGCTTCTAAGAAAACGTGGGGAGGAAGGAATTAGATAGTGTGGTGAGAAGGAAACCCTTATTTATTAAATTTATATTTTACGATTTTTTTATATTTCCTACTGCTATTTATGTTAATGATTTATTTTTGTACCGCCACAAATGGACTCCAATCGTGATGAAATTCATCATGCTGCTACATCTTCACGTTCTGAATTGAATAAAATTTGTTTGGTCAAATTCCAATTTTGTTTGCACGATGTTTTAATTTTGTAATCATTTATCAATTCACCCATTTTTATTCTGTTTGTCCACTAACAACTCCATTTGATTCCAAATTTGAAACGTTTAGTTTTAATTTCTTTATATATACAAATACATACATATCCAAGCTAGTTTTCATATATTTGAACAAATAAAACTTCCAATTCATTCAACGTCAACGACATTTAATTTATATTAAATCATTTACGTTTTCCAGTCGAATTCCAAATCCAATTCAATTATTTCAGCAAATTCAAATCAAATACATATTTGATTTTCACCAACCATTCTGACTTAAATATGGAATTCAATCAATACACACAACAATATATTTGATTCTTAAATTTCTGATCCAAGTATCAACATAAAATTGATTACAAAAATTAATATATTTAATTAATCCCATATTCCATTTGTTGAAATTTCTGGGATGTTACACTGTAGGCATCACCCCCCTCGAATTATGTTAGAACAGATAAGCAATAATAATCAACATGATCCCATCAAGTTGGATTCCAATATCAATGGATACTCCAATCAACAGAGCAATAACGTAGCTACGATTTTCAATTTTCAATGGACACTCTCGACGGGTGTCAATGCAACCCCTTTTATTAGGAATTGTAATTTTCAGTGGAAGGTACTTCCCATATCTTCATTTCGAAGACATATGTATTATATATATAGTACTTCATTTCACGTTTCACCTATATCGCGCTTACATAAATATCAAGGTACATAAGATTTTCCGAATCATGTTTTCAAACATATCATTTTATATAAATTCCATTACATAAGAATTCATTTCATGAAAATTGCCTTCCAAATCAATAGTTTTCAAATTATTCATAACTTTTATATAAGTCTTCCATATATAAGGTTCGAAACTTAATACTAAATATTCAAAATCAAAGATTCTTGAAATTCCATTTCAATAACCATTTAGTTTTGATTTCACAATTGATTTGAATATTCAATATCATTTCAAATCAAGTTCATATTGGCAATCAATTCATTGTTATAAATTCACTTTTAATATGGGAAATATATCACAGATATCATTATTCAGTTGAATATTTACATTCAATCATTTCAGACTAAATTGCTCAGATCGAATTTAAATATTTCTATCTTAAAATAATTAAGTACAAAATAGTTTAAGTAAAATCATAAACTTGAAATAAAATAGGTTTAAGTAAAATAAACAAGTTTTTGAAAAAAATACGTTTGCATAAAATTTGATAGGTTTTATAAAATAGGTTTGAAACAAAACAAGTTCAAAAGATTTTGTAAAATTGCTCAGAATAAAAATAGATTTGGTATAGATTAATTAAACAAGATAAATATTTTAATACTTTAGTTCAAATAAAACGATGTATAATAATTGTAAAATAAACAATATAAATTTTGAAGAAATAATGAAATCTGAATCAATTTTCCAAAATTTCAAAATTTTAGTGGGCACTAATTCCGCTGTCAAAGATAAATTTAATTTTAACTAAAGATTCAACTAGAAACCTTTCAGTTTAAACCAACTGTTCAAGTCAGATCATAACTCAAATTACTCTTCCAATTTCCATTTGAAGTTTGAATTCTTCATTCATTCCATATTATTAGCTTCAAATTTTCAAATATTTAATTCATGCTTTAAATCAATTCTTCACAAGTTCAATTTTCCATTTAATCTATCAAAACCATTAAACTTAATAGAATCCTTTAGTTAACCAATTCAAATTTTAAATCATTTAGACCTTGCATTTATCTTTAACTTTCAAACAGCCAAATTTTTTTCAATAAGTTAAATACACTCATTGAAGTATTTAATTTGATTTATACCTTCAATTTAAATATTTTAACGCATTAATCTAAATTTGTAATTGAATATCAAAACCATTTGATTCATAAAGTCAAGCTAAAATAATTTATCTCAATTATTAATTTTGTTAACATATTCCTCAAAACAAAATTTTATTTAAGATATTACAATTTTTCATACTTCCAATTTCTTCATTTGCACTTCTGATTCTTGCTTTGAGCTTATTTTAAATTATACTCGCCTAAAACTCAAATCTTGTTCAACAAATAGTTGGATTATTCAAATCATTGGAAAAATACATTTTTCAATTCAATAATTGGGAAACCATGAATTCAATCATTTCTTATCAAGATATCTCTTCAAGTGGTATAATTACACTATCCTAATACATAGGATTACCATTCGACTAAACTCGAGAATCAATTCCAGATTTTCTTATATATATATATATATATATATATATATATATATATATAGACACACATACATGCACATCAAATAATGCTTCACAGATCAAGCATTGTTTCACCAAGATAAAAAAGTAGCAAAGTTATTAAAGTGGTATCCCTCACTGTTAGACTCAAGAATAAATTCCATTGAAGTAAAATTATCAGTGAAATTATTTTTTAGCGACAAAAGTGGGTTCTCCATTCATATATTTTCCTTTTAGAAAACATTTCAGAAAATTACCTCAAACATTTTTATTCAAATATACTTGTATATACTGCTATCCTTTTTCCTCTAAACATTGGAAATCGATTTCACAAATTTCAGGAACCAAATTCTCAAATTTTAGTCAAACGATCTCCTTAGATTTAACTAAATCTGTATGTGATTTTTTTCACGATATAGATTTATATTTCATCAATAGTTTAACATTTGCAATTTATTAACCCGAATTTCAGTTATCACCCATTAGTATATCTTAATTATACTACAATAAAGACAAGCATCAATTTACCCCTACCAATCAATATATTAATCAAAAATACGTAACTTTCTTTATATTTAACATCGATATTTTCTATATGCAATTTATATAATAAACCTCATTTGTTGGAATTCAAAAACGGTCATTTTTCTAAACCATTAAGAGATTTCGAAATACTTAATTTAATATCAGATTTGTTAATTATACTCATACTATATTACTACACAATTTACAAAACATAACTTGATTCAATCAAACTAGTTAATCCACTAACTTATATTTCCAAATAATTTACAAAACATAACCTTACTTATGAAGGCGTATTTAGATTCTCAATCCATTCAAATGATATTTTATTTTATATACAAATTCATTTTGTCACATTTACATTCAAAATTTGTTTGGTTTCAATTTTCTTCTATATGCTCAATTTATTTCAAATAATTTCTCATCATAAAGTTTCAAAATTTCAAAATACTTCATATTTCAAATTAACTTATATTCCAAAATGTTTTATGTTTCAAGTCAATTGATACTTTTTAACAAACTTTATTTCCAAGAATATTTATACTCTAAATACTCTATACACTAAACATACTTTAAAAAGACCCAAACTCGCCCTTAGGGGAAAGCCCGGATTGAGTTGAGAACACGACAAATCAGAACACAAATAATTGAACATTTCATTGCTATTATAACAATTACATCAGAGTATGAATAAATAATATACATCAAAAAAATATCAGAGATTTAATTTACAAAGCAGCGGAAAAATAAAACATAACACTACTGAAAGAGATACATGGATACAAAGCTTTCCGAATATAGCTCCAGCTGTAAATCCAGGATCTTATGAAAAAAATATTTGCAAAACCAAATCTACTAGCTGTCCGTGTGGAAAATATGGGCACCCAGAGTTTTGGTTAAAACAATATACTCCGGGTCAGTCATGGGACTGGTGTGAGAACTAAAACAGTTATTAAAACTTTATTTTAAAATAGAGTAAATCAAGGGACCATGCCGTATAACACAAAACGGGTTTTCTTCCAAGAATACCAGTGCAAAAAACAAATAACGCAATGCTTTTGGAAAAAATGAAGCTATTATAAGACTCATGTCCCATCACATAATACAACACAAGCCGGAGGATAGAGTTTTACCTTATAATAGCCAAACATGCTTGGTACGTTTAAAACAAATCATTTTGATATTACTATAATTATATAGTTTCAAAATCACTTCAAATATAAATGTATCAATCATAGACGGCATAGAATCCCATGCTATTATGTCGCCATACTAGGTTTTACAACTAAAACCAAAATGCCACATATTGGAAATTTGATTTCCGTCATGAGTCGAGGCAAGGGATGTACTTCTCGTTGGCTTCAAGACACTCTAGCAAAAGCCTTAGGGTTCCCCGCAGTGAACCCTTGGATCCTCCAAGGTCGGTCCTCTCTTATATTTGCGGATTGACAACTCCTGAACACACATTTCCCGGTCCTATCGGACCTATTCATCAGCACCGTAGTGACCAATATATTTGGGGCACCTCGCAATCCATCATCCATACAGGTAAAAAAATGTCTGGGCTCCATACCATGACACAACCCATAGCTAGAAGGAAACGTCGTGCCCTCCTTGGGTCCCTTATCCCGTTTTTGACTCATACCGAGGTTTGAGGCTCGCGAATTAATGCTATACACAAAGCTATGCTATTTAAAGTGGTGCTTTGATCATCAACCACAAGTCTCTGGTATTCAACAGAAGCCTTGATCGCTTGCATCTCAGCATGCCGCACTGACAATTCACGCCATACAATTGTTGTCTATCAATATATAACCTCTAAGCTCGTACGTCTCAGAGAAGGGTGTTAAGCAAGAAAATAAATACTCCATCACCAAATAGATATGTACTTAATAGAGATCAATCAACACAGAATAAAATCCAATGTCAGACGTACATCCATTTACTATCCGTTTGGGGTCTGAACGAAACCGAAGGCATCTTATTCATCGTCCCATATGTCCAATACAGGAGAGAGGTCCTCGCATATCCGGTCGATCTCCAAGTACATTTGGCTGATCACCACTTATTACCTTGTCTTGGGTGTGTAGCCCAATGAAGACATCAGTAATCGTCCAAACTATGTGAAGAACTTCGGTCTTCAATAACCGCCTTCATCGTCGACTTATTGTCGAATCAACTATTCAGAATGGGTATAGACCCGATCTTTCCAAATAACTTTCGTATTTTATAATCAATAATCAAGTGCTATAAAAACACATCACATGCCTCATTCCAGTTCAGAATATTCTTTTATTCAAATATTCTCATCATTAGGGAAAGGTTCTGTAAAAACCCGGAAAATCAGAACTAATTTAAAATTTTTATTTTAGCTATTTTAATGAATTTTTAATATTTAAATGATTTATTTTAAATAATAACGACTAAAAATTTATTTTCATCAAAGTTAGAACGAATAAATTTATTTTAATTATATAACGAGCATGAATGGCGCGGCAGCTTGAAAATTCGATTTCAAATTTCAAATGAATGCACAAGATTCAAAATAAATCGGATTTCAGTAAAACTAGAATTATTTGAATCTGTTTGAAAATATCTTTCCAAATAAAGAATTCTTCCTGGGTCGATGCCCGAGTGGTTAATGGTGACGGACTGTAAATTCGTTGACGACTGTCTACGCTGGTTCAAATGCAGCTTGGCCCAAGAATTCACCCCGTCCCATGAGTAAGATATAATTAATTTATCCTATAGAAAAGAGAGGGAAATGGAATGTGAAAAATCCAGATTTCATAATGGGAATTGAAAATTATGTCCATTTTAAAATTCAAAATAGTCACTTTGGAATTTAATATAATATATATCCCTCAAAAATAGCCATTTTGGCAAACGACCTCCGTTTTTTACGAAACCACATTTGTTGGATCTTGAATGTCAAATTATTGCTAGGTTCCTATTTTCATAATTTTTGGAAGTAAAATGTGAGCGTGGAAAAAGAAAACGTATTTTGATAATTTTAGTAAAATTGGATCGACTAGAAAATGACCATTTTTCAAACAGTCTATAAATTCGACGAAACAAGTTTTGTTTGGACCGTATCGTCACAACATAGCTAAATTTATTTTTTCTGGAATTTTTGGAGTCAGTATGTGGCCCCGGTAAATTAAAATGTACGTTAAATTAAATTTTAAACATTATATTAATTTATATTTTAATTTCGAAAAAAACTTATTGTTACAGCCGAATTAGGTTACGAAACATATCCCATTGTGTTCGGAATGGGGTAATTAGCTAGGGGCGATAGTCGTTGGGTCTCTTTTGGAGTTCGTATACAAAATCACTTTTTGAAGAAAATAAAATAATTAAATAATAATATAAAAATTTGGTCAACCCCTTTATCTCACCCCCTCTCGTTCATTTCAGATCGAAAAAGAAAAATAAAATAAAATAAAAAACCCACTATTCGATTTCGTCGCGCGCTCCCTCCACCACCGCAGCAGCGGCGCCGTCGTCGTTCTCCCCACCAGACCGCGACCTCCACTCCGCCCCCTGGCCTCCACCGCCCCCGACGGTGCCTCCTCCTCCTCCTCCTCCTTTATATCAAGAACCCCAAACCCTAGCAGAAAACAGTGCCTCCGGCCTCCTAGCCCGGCCGCCGACTGTCAAACCTTTCCCGACATCACGAGCGACTCCCCGACCCTCCTCAGACCACCATTCCGATTTGTGGACTATCCTACAACCAAAATTCAATTTTCTTCAAGGGAAAAAAATAAAAGGTGAGTTTTTTTAATACAGATTTTAATTTCAGTTTTAAATATAAGTAGCATTATAAAAATTCGATTTTTTATATATGATAGCGAATTAAAAATATAATTTTTATTATATATGATAGCAATATAAAAACATACTTTTTATATATTAAGTAGCATTATAAAAATATGATTTTTATAATATAATAGTAGTTTAAAAAATATGATTTTATGTGTTGAAATAAAAATATGATTTTTATTATTTGAATAGCGAAATAAAAATATGATTTTTATTATTTGAATAGCAAAATAAAAGTATGATTTTTATTATTTGAACAACGAAATAAAAATATGATTTTTAATACATACATATATATATATATATATATATATATATATATAGAAAGGTTTAAAAATGCGATTTTTAAATATGTAAGCGTCATATTAAAAATGTGATTTTTACTATGAACAACGTGAAAAGGGTTGCGTTGGAATTTCGGGCAAATCCAAGCTGTTTAGAAATTCAAATAATAAAATTGGTGGAGTGGATCCCAAAGGTGAGAACTTCTCACTCTAATTTTATTTTATAGTTAAATATATATATACTAAGATGCAGACGGTGCTTAGAAGAACCCGACACCTTTGATTGAAACCATGGATGTTTGGTTGTTTGTTTTGATTGATAAAGTGGGGGGATTTGTTTTGATATTGGATTGGATTTGGTTTTTGTATGGCACGAGCTATTATTAGGCGAGGGATAAGGCTAGACCTTATTCCGGTTCTAATATCGCGCCGTTATACTGCCAAATTTTTCTAAAATATGTTAGAACAATAAAAATATCATTTTTATTGTATAAATGAACTGTATAAAATATTCATATGTTGAAATAAATATTTTATCGTTAAAAATATAATTTTTAACGAATATATGAATGAAAATGAATATTCCTTTAGAAAACGGATGATTTGTTTATATACACACATTTGACTGATATTAATTAGGACGATATATTTTATACATCGCCCAACGACACAAATAAAATACATGTGTGTTGATTGAAACCCCACATGGGTATTGGGATGATATTTGACGTACACTAATCCCAATTGTTTAGTTGTATGTCAATCGATGGGTTGACAGACTGTTGTCAGAGTTATTTATTTATATTTAACGCTTATGCAGTTATGTAATGCACTCTGGAAGATGGTTGACTGTGTTTGATTATTGTTGTGTATATGTGTGTATGAAATCCATATAAATAAAATTATATTGTAATTGACTGTGTCTGATTCCAGTTCGGAAAGAAGGAATATTTTAAATTAATGAATATTTAAAAATGACGAATAATGAATATTTTAAAATAACAAATATTTTTAAAATAATATTCAGTAATGGATCAAAGTATGATTTTGATGTCCAATCTTGGAAGGACACAAAAATATTGAAATATATGAAGCCGAGTTAATTAGATATGCACCATTTTGACGTGAACAATATTTATATCGATTTTATTCATTTTTATAATGAATATCGAAAAGGAAATTATTTCAAAATCTAATATTTTGAAAATATTATCATTTATATATTATAATGATAAGGAAAATTCAATTTTGATTTAAATTGAAAATGAAGTTGGGATCGTGTTAAAACCAATTTATAAATGATTTATAAAATACGTTTTGAATGGAAAACGATGAAATATATATAATATTTACTATATATATTTAATGGCCTGAATAGAACGCGCCGCACCGCGGCTGTTCGTGAATTTCAACTATTGACTTCGAACTGATATTACGGGAGATCCGACCGTCAGATTCTACGATAACTAGAACTATTGGGTTCGTATCAAAAGGAGCTTTCCAACAAAAATATAAGAGATTTGAAATCTAACGGTTGGATTTGGAATTATGTCCAAATCAAATTTGGAAAAGGTCGCTGTAAGTGCAGTACGATAACCATTTATGGAAATTGACTGAAAGGGCCTTAATAAAATTATTAAAAATATTGATAATTAGTGTAAAATCATAATAAATGATTTGGAAAGAATTGAGAAGAAAAATTCCATGTTTGTAAAGATAAAAATATATTTTTATCAAAATGAACTAGTTATTAACTAGATTTGAAATCCAATAATTTTTAAATAAAATAAATTGGGTATGTGAATGGTTTTAATATAAACAAAAATTTCCAATGAACAAATTGGAACGAAATTGGAATGGATTTGGAATGGAAATAATCTTCGGAATATTTCGATATTGGATTTCGTGATTATACGGATATCGTTATGGAAGTTTGGAAGATATATTTTATATCGTTGTTTCCAATACGATATTTGTTGGTTTCAGAATTTGATATTGAATATAAGCTGATATAATTTCTATTCAGAGCCTTGTATTTAATATCAAATGGGATTTTGGGTTTGTTGTGAATGGTGTCTTTATTAACACTATTCTTAAACCCAGTTGAGAAAAGAATAAATCTTTTAATTAAGATTTAGAGAAGTTTTCTAATTAATTAATATTTAATTGGAATTGAATGAAAGAATTAGATTTTTGGGTTTATCGTGAACGGTGTTTTAAATAACACTTGTTCTTTAACCAGATTAACTGTGAAATGTGATTTGGAATTTATAAATCTTTATTCTAAGATTTAATAGAAAATTTCCAAAGTAAAGTTTTCCAGTTTAATATATTAAATTGGAATAGAATGGAATTCAATTTGGTAATAATAGAAGTGAGCTTCTTTGGAGGAAGACTGTTACTATATATGGAATATAAAAGGCTTTGCCGTTATTCCATTTATATTATTAGTCGGATACGGAAATTGATATCGATTATATCTATTGATCTGTTTTGCATGAAGATTCCATAATTAATGGAATGAGATTTTGGGTTTATCGTGAACTGTGTTTTAAATTGCATTAGTTCTTTAACCTAGTTAAGGACAAGACTACATGTCTAACATTGTATTTCGAACTGTATGGTTGATCTCTGCTAAATATATATCTGTTTGAAGGCGGAGAATTTATTCTCTTGCTTAACACCCTTCTTTAAGATGTACGAGCTTAGGGATTATATATCGACAGAAATCAATAGTACGATGTAGATTGTCGATGCGACATGTTTGTGTTTCCAAGATTAAATAATCATTAATATTGGTTTTTGGGAAGACTAGAACTAAGTGGAGTTTTAATGAATCTTTAATTAGATTGGGATGTGAATGCGATAATTTAAATTATCAAATTTGAGAAATGATCAAGAATGGAGTACCACAAGTTTTACTCCAAGCGACAGTTGAATCTTTAATTAGATTTGAACTCGAAATGGTGATTAAATTTACCGATAACGCCATTGTGTTATATATGGGGTATTACTAGTGTTGCTCCATGGAATGAATAGGTTAGGATTAGGAAATATAACAAATGATTACTTTGGTAAGGTGCGCGAATCACGACTAGTTTGGATAAACCTTAATTTGGTTTGAATTGATATCTAAAGGAAGATTAAATAATAATTTTAAAGAATTTATCTTTGATAAAATTAATGGGAATCTTTCCCAAAGGATATTTATATTTATATAAAAGAATATTCAGAATTGGAATAAGGCGTATGTTGTGTTTTATAGTACTTGTTTATAAAATATGCAAGTTATTCGGAAAGGCCGGGTTTATACCCATGCTGAATAACTGGTTCGACGATAAGTTGATGATGAAGATGGTGGTTGAAGACCGGAGGTCTTCACATTGTTTGGATGATTACTAATGTCTTGATTGGGCTATACACCCAAGACAAGGTAATAAGTGGTGATCATCCAGAAGTACTAGGAGATCGACCGGATATGCAAGGACCTCTCTCCTGTATTGGACATATGGGACGAGGAATAAGGTGCCTCGGTTCTGTTCAGACCCTGAACGAACTTGTAAATGGATGTGTGTCTAACATTGGATTTTAATCTATGTTGATTGATGTCTATTAAATATATATCTGCTTGGTGGCGGAGAATTATTCTCTTGCTTAACACCCTTCTCTGAGACGTACGAGCTCAGATGTTATATATCGATAGACAATAGTTGCATGGCGTGAACTGCCTGCGTGGCATACTGAGATGCAAAGGATCAAGGCTTCTGTTGAAAAGCAGAGTCTTGTGTTTGATGATCAAAGCACGACTTTAATATAGCATAGCTTTGTGTAGCATTAATTCGCGAGACTCACACCCCTGTATGAACTAGAAATGGGAGAGGACTGCTGGGAGAACATACGTTTCTTTCTAACTAGGAGTGGTGTCATGGTGTGGAGTCCAGACATTTTTACTTATGTGGATGTTGGAAAGCAAGGTACCTCGGATATATCGGTCACTACAGGGCTGGTGGATGATATGGTCGACATACTTACCAGGCTTATGCCCTATAGGGCGGGAAAACGTATTGCTCAGGGATTATTAATCCACTTAAAATGTGGACCGGCCCTGAAGATCCAAGGTGCAGTTACGGCTATTCCTGAGACATGGTAGGATAGATTGTCTCGAAGTGGTAAGGACGATCCCTTGACTTGGTTCATAGATGGAATCCAACTTCCAATACGGCATTGTGCGGTTTTAATTGTAAAACTAGTATGGAGACATGATATATGGTACCCATGCCGTCTATGATTGATACATTTATATTTGAAGTTGTTTTTAACACTATGCACTTATTATAGTATCAAATGATTTGTTTTAAATGTACCAAACTTATTTGGCTATTATAAGGGAGAACCCTATACATCGGCTTGCGTTGCATTGTGTGATGGGACCTGGGTCTTTTAATAGCTTCATTTTTTCAAAAAGCATTGCACTGTTTATTTTATGCACTGGTATTCTTGGAAGGAAAACCGTTCCGTGTTATATGGCATGGTCCCTTGATTTACCAAATTCTAAAGTAAAGTTTTAAATAACTGTTTTGGTTCTCACACCAGTCACATGACTGACCTGGAGTTTATTGTTTTAACCTAAACACTGTGTGCCCCTATTTTCCACACGGGCAGCTAGTAGTTTTGGTTTTGCAGATATTATATTCGCAGGATCCTGGTTTACACCTGGTGCTATATTCGGAACGCTCTGTATCTGTGTATTTCTTTAAGCTGTGTTATGTATTATTTTTCCGCTACATTGTAATTTTAAATCTCTGATATTTTCCAATGTGTATTATTTATTCATACTCTGTATATTCTTGTACTCTAATGTAAATTGTTGTAATAAGCAATGAAATGTTCTTCTGTCTGTGTTCTTATTTGTTATGTTCTCAACTCAATCTGGGCTTACCTGTAAGGGCGAGTTTGAGTTGTGTCAGGTTCCCATTAATTTTATCAAAAATAAATTCTTTTAAATTTATACTTTAATCTTCCTTTGGATATCAATTCTAAACCAAATTAAGGTTTATCAACTAGTCGGGATTATCGAGCCTTACCGAAGTAATCTTTTGTTTAATTTCCCAATCCCAACCTATTCGTCCCGTGGAGCAAAACTGGTAATACTCCATATCTAACACCAAGGTGTTATCGGTAAATTTAATTACCATTTCGCATTCAAAATCTAATTAAAGATTTAACTATCTCCTGGATTAAAAACTGGTGGTACTCTATTCTCGATCACTTCCCAAATTTGATTATTTAAATTATCACATTCACATTTCAGTCTAATTAAAGATTCATTAAAACTCCACTTAGTTTTAATCTTTGAACAATCATTATTAATGATTACTTAGCTTTGGGAAATCAAACATGTCGCATTGACAATCTACACCGTACCATTGATTTCTACCAATATATAACCTCTAAGCTTATACGTCTTAGAAAAGGGTTTTAAGCAAGAAAATAAATTATCGGCCACCAAACAGATATATATTTATCAGAGATCAACAGTACATTTCGAAATACAATGTTAGACGTGTAATCCTTTCTTTAACCGGGTTAAAGAACCCATGTCATTTAAAACAAAGTTCACGATAATCCCAAAATCACATTCCATTAATTATGAAATCTTCACGGGAAACAGATTATAATATATCCGATATCAATTTCCGTATTCGACAAATAATATAAATGGAATAACGACAAAGCCTTTTAAATTCCATACATAGTAACAATCTTCCTCCATAGAAGCATATCTCGATTATCACACAAATCGAATACCATTCAATCCCAATTTGATATATTAAATTGGAAAATTTTACTTTGGAAAATTTTCATTAATTTTAATTAAAAGATTTGTAAATTCCGTACCACATTTCACTGTTAATCGGGTTAAGGAACGAATATAATTAAAAACACAGTTCATAATAAACCTAATACACATTCCATTTTATTCCAATTATTAAATATAACTAGAAAACTCTTATAATCTTTATTAAAAGATTTATTCCTTTCACATGGGGTTTAATAACAGTGTTACTAAAGACACCATTCATGACAAACCCAAAATCCAATTTGATATTAAATATAAGGCTCTGAACAGAAATTATATCGGCTTATATTCAATATCAAATTCTTAAATCAAAATATATCGTATAGGGAATAACGATATATAACTATCTTCCAAATTTCTCCACAATATCTGTATAGTCACGGAATCCAATATCGGAATATTCCGAAGACGATTTCTATTTAAATACATTCCAATAATATAAATGGAAAATTCTGGTTAGATTAAAACCATCACAAATCCAATTTATTTATTTAAAAACGTTGGATTATCTTTCTAGTTAATAACTAGTTCATTTTGAAAAAAAATATTTTTATCTTTACAAACATGGAATTTTTCATTCCAATTCTTTCCAAATCATTTATTATGATTTTACATAAATCATTAATATTTTTAATAATTTTATCAAGGCCCGTACAGTCGGTTTCCAATAACGGCCCTGAACTACATCTATAGCGACCTTTTCCAAATTTGATTTGGACATAATTCCAAATCCAACCGTTAGATTCCAAATCTCTTATATTCATTGGAAAGCTTTTTCCGATACGAATCCAATGGTTCCAGTTTTAAGAGAATCCGACATCCGGTCTCACGTAATATCAATTCGAAGTTAGTGGCCAAAATTCGCGAACGGTCGCAGCGCGGCGCATTCTATTCAGGCCATTAATATATATATATATATATATATATATATATGTATATATATATATATTATATTTTTTTTTTCAAAACATATTTTATAAATTCGTTTTAAAAAACGATTGCGACTTTCATTTTAATTTTAAATCAAAATTGAGTACTCCACATCATTATAATATCTAAATGATAATATTTTCAAAATACCAGATGTTGAAATAATTTCCTTTCTTGATATTCATTATAAAAAATTGAATAAAATCGATATAAATATCGTTCAAGTTAAAATGGCGCATAACTAATCAGTACGGCTTCACCTACTTCAATATTTTCGTGTTAATCCAAAATCGGACATCAAATTCACATTTTAATCCTTTACTGAATGTTATTTTAATATATTCATTAGTTCCTGAATTGGAATCAGTCCCAAGCAGTTACCATATAATGTTATTTATATGGATTTCATACATCACATGTACACAAAAATAATGATACATAATCAACCATCATCCAAAGTGCATTACACAACTGCATAAGCATTAAATATATATAATTAATGCATACAACACTCTGTCGACCAATCGATTGACATACAAATAAACATTTGGGATTAGTGTACATCAAATATCGTCCCAATACCCGTGTGGGGTTTCAACCAACAAATACTGAATATTATTATTGCAGTTGTGCGATATGTAAAATTTATCGTCCCAATAAATATCAGTTAAAAGGGTGTACATAAACAAATCGAATGATTTGTTTATGTACACCCATTTAACTGACATTGGTTGGGACAATAAATTTTACATATCACCCAACTGCACAAATAATATTCAGTATTTGTTAGTTGAAACTCCATACGGGTATTGGGATGATATTTGACGTGCACTAATCCTAATTGTTTAGTTGTATGTCAATCAATTGGTTGACAGACTGTTGTAAGCGTTAATTATTTATATTTAATGCTTATGCAATTGTGTAATGCACTCTGGATGATGGTTGATTGTGTATCATTATTGTTGTGTACATGTGATGTATGAAATCCATATAAATAACATTATATGGTAACTGCTTGGGACTGATTCCAATTCGGAAAATAACGAATATATTAAAATAATATTCAGTAAAGGATTAAAATGTGAATTTGATGTCCGATTTTGGATGGACACGAAAATATTGAAGTATTGAAGCCGTATTAATTAGTTATGCGCCATTTTAACGCGAACGATATTTAATCGATTCTATTCAAAAAAAATTATAATGAATATCTAGAAAGGAAATTATTTCAAAATATGATATTTTGAAAATATTATCATTTAAATGTTACAATGATAAGGAGTATTCAATTTGGATTTAAATTTTAAATGAAAGTGGGAATTGTTTTAAAAACGAATTTATAAAATATGTTTTGAACAAAATATATATTTTATACATAATATATATATATATATAAATGGACTGAATAGAACGTGCCGCGCTGCGACCGCTCATGAATTTCGACCATTGACTTCGAATCGATATTACGGGAGATCCGACCGTCGAATTCTCCTAAAACCATAACCATTGGGTTCGTATCAGAAAGATCTTTCCAATGAATATAAAAGATTTGAAATCTAATGGTTGGATTTGGACTTATGTCCAAATCGAATTTGGAAAAGGTCACTATGGATGCAGTTCGGTGGTCATTAATGGAAACCGACAGTACGGGCCATGATAAAATTATTAAAAATATTAATAATTTGTGTAAAATTAGAATAAATGATTTGGAAAGAATTGGGATGAAAAATTACACGTTTTTGTAAAGATAAAATTGTATTTTATCAAAATGAACCAGTTATTAACTAGAAAGATATTGCAACACTTTTAAATGAATAAATTGGTTTGTTAATGGTTTTAATCTAACCAGAATTTTCCATTTATATTGTTGGAATGCATTTGAATAAAAATCATCTTCGGAATATTTCGATATTGAATTCCTTGACTATACGGATATTATGGAGGAATTTGAAAGATAGATATATATCGTTATTCCCCATACAATATGTGTTAGTTTTAGAATTTGATATTGAATATAAGCCGATATAACTTCTGTTCAGAGTCTTGTACTTAATATCAAATTGGATTTTGGGTTTGTCGTTAATGGTGTCTTTAGTAACACTGCTCTTAAACCCCATGTGGAAAGAATAAATCTTTTAACTAAGATTATTAAGAGTTTTTCGGTTATATTTAGTAATTGGAATAAAATAGAATGTGAATTGGGTTTACCGTTAATTGTGTTTTAAATGACGTTGGTTCTTTAACCAAGTTAAAGACAGGATTACACGTCTAACATTGTATTTCGAACTATATTGTTTATCCCTACTAAATATATATCTGTTTTGTGGTGGAGAATTTATTCTCTTGCTTAACACCATTCTCTGAGATGTATGAGCTTAGAGGTTATATATCGACAGAAATCAATGGTACGGTGTAGATTGTCGATGTAGCACGTTTGATTTTCCAAAGTTAAATAATCATTAATAATGATTGTTGGAAGAATTAAAACTAAGTGGAGTTTTAATGAATCTTTAATTAGATTGAAATGTGAATGTGATAATTTAAATTATCAAATTTGGGAAATGATCGAGAATGGAGTACCACCAGTATTTACTCTAAGCGATAGCTAAATCTTTATTTAGATTTGAACGTGAAATGGTAATTAAATCTACCGATAACACCGTGGTGTTAGGGAGTATTACCAATTTTTCTCCATGGGATGAATAGGTTGGGATTGGAAAATTAAACAAATGATTACTTCGTTAAGGCTCGATAATCCCGACTAGTTGATAAACCTTAATTTGGTTTAGAATTGATATCCAAAGGAAGATTAAAGTATAGATTTAAAAGAATTTATATTTGACAAAATTATTGGGAACCTTTCCTTAATGATGAGAATATTTGAATAAAAGAATATTTTGACTTGGAATGAGGCGTATGATGTGTTTTTATAGAACTTGATTATTGATTATAAAATACGAAAGTTATTTGAAAAGATCGGGTTTATACCCATTCTGAATAATTGATTTGACAATAAGTTGACGATGAAGACGATGGTTGAAGACCGTAGTTCTTCACATTGTTTGGATGATTACTAATGTCTTGATTGGGCGGTACACCCAAGACTAGGTAATGAGTTGTGATCGTCCAGACGTACTTCGAGATCGACCGGATATGCAAGGACCTCTCTCCTGTATTGGACATATGGGACGAGGAATAAGGTGCCTCTGGTTTCATTCAGACCTAGAACGGATTAGTAAATGGATGTGTGTCTGACATTGGATTTTATTCTGTGTTGATTGATCTCTATTAAATATATATCCGTTTAGTGGCGGAGAATTTATTCTCTTTATTAACACCCTTCTCTTAGACGTACGAGCTTAGTTGTATTGATAGACATCGGTTGCATGGCGTGAATTGTCAGTGTGGCATGTTGAGATGCAAGTAATCCAGGTTCTATTGAAAAGCAGAGTCTTGTGGTTGATGATCAAAGCACGGTTTTAAATAGCATGGCTTTGTGTACAGCATTAATTCGCGAGCCTCATACCTCGGTATGAGTCAAAAACAAGATAAGGGACCAAGGAGTGCACGATGTTTCTGTAATAACCCGGAAAATGTGAACCAGTTTAAAATTTTTAAATTTGGTTATTAACAAGAAATTTGAATAATTCAAATAGCCTATTTCAATAAAATATAGAATTTGGTATAATATTGCAGTTTGAAATTTTGATTACAAACTTTGTCTGACTGTACCGGGTGGAAAATATAACAGATTTTAACGAAACTGAAAATATTTAAATCTGTTTATCAATACCTTTCTAACGAATCTGAAAAATCAAAATTTCATAACGGAAATCAAAAGTTATGGCCAAATGAATTTTCAGAAAGGTCGCTATATAGTATATATAGCCCTTGAAAATTGAGATTTTGCATACGACCTCGGAATTCAACGAAACCACTTTTGTTGGGTCCGGGATGTCAAATTATTGCTAAGTTTCAAATTTCGTAATTTTTGAAGCTAGCATGTGAGCGGGGCAAGAGAAAACGTGTTTGGTCAAATTCTGTTAAATTGGGTCGACCTAAAAATGGCCGTTTTCCAAACGAGCTCAGAATTCGACGAAACTGGTTTTGTTAGGACCGTATCGTCAAAACAAAGCTAGATTTATTTTTCTGGAATTTTTCGATTCAGTTTGTGGCCCTGGCAAATTGAAATGTACGTTTAAATTAAATATCGAATGTTTTATATTTTAATTTGAAAAATAACTGACTGTAACAGTCGAAATGGCCAACGAAACATATCCCATTGTGTCCGGAATGGGGGTATTTAGCTAGGGGCGACAGTCGTTGGGTTTAAAAAGGAGTCCGTTTGCAAAAACACTATTTAAAAAAATTTCTATAAATACTGGCCAATAGGAAATTTTCTTTAAATAAATAAATAAAAAAAAACCTAAAAAAACCCTAGCCGCCAGACGAAACGAACGATCCACGTCGCTCGACGCTTTCCCTCCTTTTTCCGATCGCCTCAGGCCGTTTCGCCGCCGACCACCGTTGAAGCTTTTGCTCGCCGTACTCCCCTCTCCACATCCGACCCAGCTTCGCCACCAACAGAGCCGCCGTCGTCGAGTTCTGACGCTTCAAAGTCGTCGCCTTCCTGGAGCCGTCGCCGCCTCGATTCGCCGTCGCACCACCTCAGACTACCAGTGCCGGAAAGCTCTTTCCTCCCTCGACGACGTCCAACAGGCTGATCGTCATATAGAGCTACGAATCAAGAGAAAGATCCAAACCTAGAATTGAACAGGTTTGAAAACTAACAGCATATATAATTTTAAACTGTTTTAACACTTTAAAGCGTTGCAAAGCTTTAAAAAATAATATCTTTTTCGTTCTTTAACGAAATTCGATGAAACAGGAGACACCGTGACCGCAAGGAGGCTCTCTACATTCTAGAAGAAGCCGCGGATTTTTCTGACCTTCCTACGATTTTTAGCACCGCAATAACCAATGTGAGGAATCTAAATTATCTGTGTGAATGAAATCGCGTTGTATAAATTATATAAGCGAAGTGTAAATTATATGCGCATTGTATACCTCATGTACATGTGTTGTATAAGTTATATTAGCGATGTATAAATTGTACAAGCGTTGTTTGAAACATATATGCTTTGAATTGTAATGAAATGCAAGTGAATTATTATATTATATATATATATATACTCCCCTCGTCCACAGACCATGGACGATATTTATTGCTTGTGATTGACGTGATATCATATGGTTTGACGAATGGTTGGAAATAATTGTTTGTGGTTGATATTATGGTTGAAAAATACCTTTGTGGTTGAAAAATACCCTCTTGTGGTTGAAACAAAATAGAATAGGATTGTGGAATTGAAAATAAAACATGCCGCCTGCGTGCGAACTAGATGCATGATCCCCATTGTCAAAAACCACGAGGTTTTAAGGTAGAGCGAGGAGCCGTACTAGGGACGGTCCCGGTTTTAACTACCCTGCCGTTATGCTGCCGAAATTTTCTGAAATATTTATGTGTTAGAATATTTTTCATTCGTTGAAATAAATTGCATAAACTATATCGAATATTCATGTGTTGAGTTGCAATTCATTCGTTGAGTTGAAATTCATGTGTTGAATATTATTTGAATTTAAACAAATGGCTTTAGCGATAAAAATCACATTTTTATATATATACAAACTATATCGACAATTCATGTGTTGAGTTGCAATTCATTCATTGAGTTGAAATTCATGTGTTGAATATTATTCGAATTTAAACAAATGGCTTTAGCGATAAAAATCACATTTTTATATATATACAAACTATATCGAATATTCATGTGTTGAGTTGCAATTCATTCATTGAGTTGAAATTCATGTGTTGAATATTATTTGAATTTAAACAAATGGCTTTAGCGATAAAAGTCACATTTTTATATATATACAAACTATATCGAATATTCATGTGTTGAGTTGCAATTCATTCGTTGAGTTGAAATTCATGTGTTGAATATTATTCGAATTTAAACAAATGGCTTTAGCGATAAAAATCACATTTTTATATATATACAAACTATATCGAATATTCATGTGTTGAGTTGCAATTCATTCGTTGAGTTGAAATTCATGTGTTGAATATTATTCGAATTTAAACAAATGGCTTTAGCAATAAAAATCACATTTTTATATATATACAAACTATATCGAATATTCATGTGTTGAGTTGCAATTCATTCGTTGAGTTGAAATTCATGTGTTGAATATTATTCGAATTTAAACAAATGGCTTTAGCGATAAAAATCACATTTTTATATATATACAAACTATATCGAATATTCATGTGTTGAGTTGCAATTCATTCGTTGTGTTGAAATTCATGTGTTAAATATTATTTGAATTTAAACAAATGGCTTTAGCAATAAAAATCACACTTTTATATATATACAAACGATATAGAATATTCATGTGTTGAATTGCAATTTGTTCGTCGAGTTGAAATTCATGTGTTGAATGTTATCGTCTTCTAAAAATAAAATGAATCGACAATGAAAACTATATTTTTATAGTGAATAAGAAGTGTTAAAAATACACATGTGTCGAATAAATATTTTTGATGATAAAAATATTCCTTTTATCATGTATACGCTTAGTTAAAAATACACACGTGTTGAAATAAATAATAGTTTGCTAGAAATATTATTATTAGCTTTGTTCTGCATATATATACATGTGTTGAACAGGAAAAATGGATTAGCTGTAGAGTAAAGAAATTATTTGCGTGCCCGACAAATAGGTAAACCTTGATGAGTTAGCTGCGCAATTTTATTTATATATCAACTCCCGTGAATGCCATTGGATGCGGAGTGCTGGTTTTTCTGTGTGAAATAATAAACAACGCCATAGGATAGTAACAATTAATTTTGAACTACACTACATGGCATACTTCTTGATGATAGGCATACTTCATCATATTCCACATAAGCAATTGGAGCTTGTGTGACGAGGTGGAAGATTTACCATACGAGCAAGAGGCTTGTATGGCGATGACTATATACTACAGGTTGAACTGAGGACTGATATGGACTATATAAATTATAACGATAAATTGCCGGATTAATAAAAACCCCACACGGGTCTGGAGTTGACAATAATCACGTCGCTCTAGTTATTAGATACGGCACATGGACTATTTATTTCCACACGGAAACGGGGTGACGGGAATTTATTCTCTGGAGTGATTATCAGTACATGCTCCCCTGTAAACACCAAAATTATATCACTAAAAATATGTGAATGCTTTTTAGGATTTATTGGGTACCTAACACGACCCAATAAATTTCCAAACCCCTCCCCGTACAAAGGAGGTTATGGCGAAATTTTTCGAAATATTAAGGCGTTAGTGAAATATTTGAAGTGAAACGAGGTAGAAAATATAAAATGAGCTATAGTTGAAATTATAGAATGAACTATATTTATATATATAAATATAAATATAAATAAAAGGAATAGAGGCCGTGCAGTTCACGTTTCGGAATCGTAATTTGGAACGATTAGTACGAGAAATCCGACCATCGGATTTTCCCGAAACCGCAACCGCTGGGTTCGCCTCGGAAATATCTTTCTAACGGCACCAACCTTGTAAAAATCCAACGGTTGGATTGTCCGGAATGTTTAATTCAAATCTGAAGAAAAACAGCGCCAGAATCGTTTATATTTATATATAAATATAAATATAATTAAATTAATTAGGAGAAAATCCAACGGTTAGATTTTCCGATATGTGTAAAACAAATTAGGAGAAAAACAGCGCCAGTGCCACGGCACGACCTGAAACGTCGTTTAATTAAATATGGCCATTTTTAAATAAATAAAAATGGCGAAGAATCGTTATAAAATATTATAAGCAATATTGATTGAGAATAAACCAATTGGGCTTGAATTGTTTGATATTTGATGGTTGTATGTGTATGATATGAAAATAACACTAAAGGACCGAAAAATGGATGTCGAATAATATAACCATAAATGAATCGATTTAAATTCTAATGACGTGAATTATTTGAAAAGGCCGAGCTAACCCTCATTTCAAATAATTCATCGAGCGATTCGAATTGGAAAATGCAAAAACGATTCAAGACCGACGATCTTCGTATCGGTTGGATGGGCGCTACTGAGGTTCCTAACCGGAGTAGCTACCGGAAGGGGACGGAAGTAGTAGCCGTCTGAACGTATGTGTTGATTGGACGGGTATAAGAGGAATTTGACGCCTCCGGTTTCGTTCAGACCCAGGACGGACTTGTAAATGGACTGTGTGTCTGACATTGGATTTTGTTCTATACTGACTAATCTCTGTTAAATATATATCTGTTTGGCGGCGGAGAATTTATTCTTTTTCTTAACGCCCTTCTCTGAGACGTACGAGCTCAGAGGTTATATATCGATGGAAATCAATCGTATGGAGTGGACTGCCTATGTGGCATACCAAGATGCTGAGATCAAGGCTTCTGTTGCAAAGCAAAGTCTTGTGGATGATGATCAAAGCAAGGTCTACGTGGCCTAGCTTTGTGTATTTCGTAGATTCGCGAACCTCACACCCCGGTATGAGTTAAAAACGGGATACGGGCCGCTGGGAGAGCACGACGTTTCTTTCTAGCTATGGTGGTGTCAGTGAATTACCAGCCCTGACATATATATCTACTTTTCACCTTTGTGGTTGTTGGAATGCGGAGAGGAGCTTGCCCCTTGCCTCGACTCATGACGGAAATTCAATTTCCAATACGAGATAACGGATTTGATTGTAGAACTAGTATGGAGACATAGTAGATGGTAGCTATGCCGCCTATGATTGATATTTATGATGCTATTCGTTTTTGAAACATATATGCACTAGTAATAATATCAAATGATTTTGCTTTATACGTATCAAGCATATTTGGCTATTATAAGGTAAAACTCTATCCTCCGGCTTGCGTTGCATTGTGTGATGGGACCTGAGTCTTATAATGGCTTCATTCTTTCTAAAAGCATTGCGTTGTTTTAAAAGAATTTATTTTGTTTTAAATGCACTAGCAATCACTGGAGTAAACCCGTTCCGCGAAAGTGGCGTGGTCCTATGATTAGCTATTTACTGTTGTTTAACTGTTAAATAGATTCCTCATACGAGTCCCCATGACTGACTCGTTGTTTGTTTCACTTTGCAAACGCGGGTGCCCTTATTTTCACATGGGCAACCTAGTACACAGGTGACAGGTGGTTTTTGGTTCTACACAGCTGCATAGCGTGCACTTTTGGCTCATGTCGAGGCTGACTTCATAGAGATGACTTAGATATTTTCCGCCATTACTGTATTTATAGTATGATTCCGCCACTGGCGATGCAGACTGATTTACTTTCCGTATTTCTCACTATATGTATATGTATTCCGCCTTCGGCGATGTAGACTGATACTCTTATTATGTCTCACTGCATGTATGTATTCCGCCTCTGGCGATGATGACTGATCACTTTCCTTTTATTTACTAAGTATATCCCACGTTATGCTATTCTGATATACCTACATGTTGTGATTCCGCTGTCATATCCATGTTAAATTATTTTATTTATTGTTTCTGCTATTATCTGTACTCTGCTATGATGATTAATGTGTTATTTCCTAATGATTATCCTTAATACCTCCCCTCGGATTTTGGGATCGTCACAGTTTCCCTCTAGCTATGGGTGTCCATGGTATGGAGCCCATACATTTATTTATTTATTTTTACTTGTGTGGATAATGGAATGCAAGGCGCCTCGGATATATCGGTCACATTGGGGCTGATGGGTAGGTCCGATACGACCGAGAAACGTGTGTTCAGGAATTGCCAATCCTCAAACGTAAGAGAGGACTGGCCTTGGAGGATCCAAGGGTTCACTACAGGGAACCCTAAGGCATTTGCTAGAGTGTCTCGAAGCCGACGAGGAGTACATCCCTTGCCTCAAATCATTACAGAAATCCAATTTCCAATGCGTGACATTTCGGTTTTAGTTGTAAAACTAGTATAGCGACGTAGTAGCATGGGATATTATTCCGTCTATGATTGATACATTTATATTTGAAGTAATTTTGACATTATATACTTATAATAATATCAAAATTATTTGTTTTAAACGTACCAAGCATGATCGGCTATTATAAGGTAAAACTCTTCCTCCGGTTTGCATTGCATTGTGTTATGGGACCCAAGTCTTATAATAGCTTCATTTTTCCAAAAAGCATTGCATCGTTTGTTTTATGCACTTGTGTTCCTGGGGGAAAACCCATTCTATGTTATCTGGCGTGGTCCATTGATTTACTCTATTTTAAAGTAAAGTTTTAATAACGGATTTAGTTCTCACACTAGTCCCATGACTGACCTGGGGTTTATTGTGTTAACCTAAACTCTGGGTGCCCATATTTCCCACATGGGCAGCTAGTAGTTTTGGTTTTGCAGATATTATTTTCATAGAATCCCGGATTTACAGCCAGAGCTATATTCGGAAAGCTTTGTATCCATGTATCTCTTTCAGTTGTGTTATGTATTATTTTTTCGCTACTTTTAATTTAAATCTCTAATATTTTTCTGATGTATATTATTTATTCATACTCTGTTATATTCTTTTACTCTGATGTAAATGTTATAATAGCAATGAAATGTTCTATTGTTTGTGTTCTTATTTGTTGTGTTCTCAACTCATTCTGGGCTTTCCCGTAAGGGCGAGTTTGGGTCGTTTCAGACGTGGTATCAGAGCTTTGGTTTATAGAGCTCGAGAACAAGACACATTAGAACTGAACGAAAGAATTCATCAGATATTGGATTAGTAATATCCAATAGGAATGACTCTTTAGAGATAGGATTAGTAGTATCCTAGAATGAGTTGGAAGAGTATTATCTTAAAATAAAAATGAAAACAAATTTGGTTTGAAAACTTGAACCTTATTATACGTATATCTTACTTTAAATTGATTTGGACTATCAAGTATATGGAGATTTTAATATACGTCTGATCCACGTGATGGATATAGAATCACAGTCTAGTCGCCCGGGCATGAATCTGATGATGAAGTAGACCATCACCAGTATTTATGTTCAAGTTTCGAAAGTGGGATATCTATATATTCCCAGTTTACTTGTGTGGGAACCAAAACTTAATCTGGGTTTATTGCTTGTTATTTGACATTAAAAATTGGATTTTTGACTGTATATAAAGTTATATATTTATAAAGCTAATCAACTAATTGATTGGTGGTTGTGTTGTGTGATTATTAGTTTGACTAATTAAAATATTGGAATAATAAAACCAATAGCAGGATGAAGGTAAATTAACTCATATCAAATCAAATTATTGAAATGAACTGAAAATTGATTTGAACTGCATACATGTACATATATATGCGTGAATAAGTCATAACATGGAAGCTAGGAATAGGAATAAAATTGTATACCTGACAAATAGGTATATATTTGCTGTATTTCTTGGGTTTTGATGATTTTATAAGCCGATTGGCTAGCCGCCGCTTCGCTTTTTTTCTTTTGGATTGATAAGGGCCTTGTGAGGCAAGTTGCGATTTTAAAGGTCTCTCTGTACAAAGAAGGTTATGGCAAAAAAATTTGAAAATTTAGGGCGTTAGCCAAATTATTGAAAAATTAGAAAATTCTTAGAAACTGTAAAGTTGAAGAATGGAAGTTGAGTTGTTTAGTTAAACAACTTTCAGCTCCGTTCCTTTTCGAGGCCAAAAAGATTTTAAGTGGGGGAGATTGTAACAACCCGGAATTTCACAACCAATTTAAGATTTTTATTTTAGCTATTTTAAAGGATTTTGGATATTTAAAATGATTTATTTTAAATAATAACGAATAAAATTTATTTAAATCAAAGTTGCAATGTATAAATTTATTTTAATTATAAAGCGAGCCTGAAATGGCATGGTAGTTTGAAAATTCGATTTTAAATTTCAAATGAATGTGCAGAATTCAAAATAAATCGGATTTCAGTAAAACCAAAAATATTTGAATCTGTTTAATAATATCTTTCTGATGAATGTAAAAAATTCAGATTTCATAATATAGATTGAAAGTTATGGCTAGTTTAAAATTAAGAATAGTCGCCATGGAGTTTATATATATATTTAAATAATATATAGCCCTTAAAAATAACCATTTTGCAAACGACCTCCATTTTCAAAGAAATCACTTTTTTTGGATCTGGAATGTCAAATTATTGTTATATTCCAATTTTCATAATTTTTGGAATTAATATGTGAGCGTGGTGAATTAAACACCTTTGGTACTTTCAATTTGAATTTAATCGACTTGGAAAAAGTCCAGTTTTCAAACGGCCTCCAAATTCAACGAAATTAGTTTTGTTAGGACCGTATCGTGAAAACATCGCTAGATTTATTTTTTTGGAATTTTTGGAGTCAGTATGTGGCCCTATTAAATTAAAATGTACGTTTAAATTCAACATACAATAATTTATATTTTAATTTTGAAGAAATTGATCGAAACAGTCGAACTGGCTTATGAAACATATCTCATTGTGTCCGGAATGCGGGTATTTAGCTAGGGGCGATAGTCATTGTGTTTGATTTGGAGTTCGTAGCTATAAACTAGTATTTTTGTAATTAGAAATAAAATAAATTATTTATATAAATAGCCGAGTAATCAGGAAATTTCTTTAAAACCCTTAAATATTCCACTCGTTCCAAAACGATTAACGGCAGGTGCAGCTCGAAATTTTGAGCTTAAATAACTTGTAATCCACGCTATAAAAATCAAAACTCCTTGAACGAAAATTGGAGTACTCTTTACAAGCTTCAAATCCATACCCGTTGAAGAATTTTTCATGGTTGAGGAGCTCGGATTTCGATTTGAAAGGGCGCGACTTCGGGCGTGGATTGCGAGGCGGAGGAGGGTTCAGATCTGACATGGTGGGGCGGCACATGGAGCTGACGCGAAGGCGCGTTGACTGGTGGCAAGGGATCAACTTCCGGCTGTCTGGCTTGCAGGTGGCAGCATCATTTCTACTTTGAGCAAAGGGGTCAGCGGGTTTACAAAGGAGACGACGGGGTTAAGGGTAAATTATTAAATAATTTCATTTTAATTATTTCAAATTGTAATTAGCATTTAAAAATACATATCTTTTCCATATGAGGTCCAAATTGCGTGATATTGGATCTGTTGCGATCGTGGGGACGAGAGCTTCATAACAAGACTGACTAGGTCCAGTTTGAAGCAAGTTAGAAATTACGGCAGATTTAAATCCAAACCGTCCTTTAAAGAATGACGGAGTGGAAATCGAAAGTGAGAACTCCTTCCCACTCTAATTATTTTACAATTAAATATAAACTAGGACGCAGACTGGGCTTAGTAGCCCCCGACACTATTTATTGTACAAGACATGGTTGTTGTTTGGATTGTATTATGGAAAATTGACTGTATTGTGGTTATTGATTGTATTGAGGTTTTGTTGATTGGATTGAATATTGTGTATGGCTCGAGCCAGTACCAGGAGAGGGGTAATTCTAGACATTACTCCGGTTCTAATATCGCGCCGTTATAATGCCAAAATTTCCCAAAATAAATATTTATTCATTAAAAATATAGTTTTTAAAATATATATGAACGACTTAAAATATATATGAACGACTTAAAATTCTCCTGAAATGGATCCAGTTTCATGCGATTTGGACCTCGTAAGGAAAACATATGTATTTTTAAACGCTAATTATAGAGCTATTAATGGGTCGGGTTTGGGTCGGGTCAAGTCATGTTCGGGTTGAGTTCGGGTCATCTCAGCTCAACCTGTTTATTAAACGGGTTGGTTTCGGGTTGACCCATTTATAATCGTGCGGGTTTCGGGTTTGATTCGTGTTACCCATAAGAAAAATATTTATATAAAAAGATGAAATCATGAAAGAAGGGTATTATCGTCATTCACTTGTTGCAAGACAAGATGAGGATAAAAATGTAAAAAGTTGTTAATGTGGTAATAAACATGAAAACGTGAAGGAGTGAATCAGTGAAGAGGTAGAACCACAAAAATTAGAATGACTGAATGAGTAGTGGCTTGGTATTTGGTAAATTAGGTAGCAACAAATGGGTAGTGGACTAGGCTACGCCTTTGTTTTGTAGGTTGTAGAGTAATAAAAATATGTTTTATATTAAATGGGTCATGACGGGTCAGAAACGGGTTCACAGGTCGGGTCGGGTCGGGTCAACCTGTTTATTAAATGGGTCAGAGTAGGTTGAACCGAAATTGACTTGTTTATAAAAGGGTAGGGTCGGGTCGTGTTCTTTTTTGTGCGGGTTACGAGTCGTGTTTCGGGTCGTGTTAGAAATTGACAGCCCTAGCTAATTACATTTCAAAATAATTAAAATGAAATTAATTTAATAAATTACCTGTAACCTCGTCATCTCCTTCGTAAACCTGTCGACCCCTTTGCCCAAACCATAAATGACACCGTCGTCGCCAAGCCAGACTGTCGGAAGTTGATCCCATGCCACAATCGACGCGCCTTCGCGTCAGCTCCACACGCCGCCCCACCATGTCAGATCCAAACCATCCTCCACCTCGCAATCCGCACCCAAAGTTGTGCCCTTTCAGCTCGAAATCCGAGCTCCTCAAGCCACGAAAATTGTTCCAACAGGTATGGATTTGAAGCTAGTAGAGAGCACTCCAATTTTCATTCAGGGAGTTTTGATTTTTATAGCGTGGATTAGAAGTTATTTGAGCTCAAAATTTTGAGTTGTAGCCGCCGTTAATCGTTTTGGAATGAGCGGAATATTTTAGGGTTTTAAAGAAATTTCCTGATTGGCCGGCTATTTATGTAAATAATTTATTCTATTTTTAATTCCAAAAATACTAGTTTATAGCTTCAAACTCCAAATCAAACCCAACAATTGTCAGTCCTAGCTAAATACCCCCATTGCGGAGATAATGAGATATGTTTCGTTAGCCAGTTCGACTATTTCAACCAATTTACTTCAAAATTAAAATATAAATTAAGGTATATTGAATTTAATTGTACATTTTAATTTACCGGGACCACATACTGACTCCAAAAATTCCAGAAAAATAAATCTAGCTATTTTTTGATGATACGGCACTAACAAAACTAATTTCTTCGAATTTGGAGGCCGTTTGAAAAATGGCCTTTTTCCCAGTCGATTAAATTCAAACTGAAAGTATCAAACGCGTTTAAATTCACCACCCTCACATATTAACTCCAAAAATTATGAAAATTGGAATATGACAATAATTTGACATTCTGGATCCAACAAAATTGGTTTTGTCGAAAACGGAGGTCATTTGCAAAATGGTTATTTTTAATTGTTATATTATATATATATATATATATATATATATATATATATATATTCCACGGCGACTACTTTAAATTTTAAACTGGCCATAACTTTCAATTTATATTATGAAATATGAATTTTTTTACATTCATCAGAAAGATATTATTAAATAGATTCAAATATTTTTGGTTTTACTGAAATCCGATTTATTTCGAATTTTGTACATTCATTTGAAATTTAAAATCGAATTTTCAAACTACCACGCCATTTCAGGCTCGTTTTATAATTAAAATAAATTTATATGTTCCAACTTCGATTTAAATAAGTTTTTAGTCGTTATTATTTAAAATAAATCATTTTAAATATCCAAAATCCATTAAAATAACCAAAATAAAAATTTTAAATTGGTTTTGAAAATCCGGGATGTTACATACTTTATTTGTAATCAATTTATATTCACAAAATACTTTAGATCAATTTGTATTTTCAAGGCACTTTATATCTCAAATTGATCTATTTCCCAAAATTCTTTATAACAAATTACTTTATTTTTTAATCGATTTATTTCTAAATACATACATTTTCAAATTAATATACACTTCAAATGTACTTTATAATTTCAGTTCCAAAATATATTTTTAGATTAATTTATACTATAAAATATTTAAACTTTCAAAATACGTTGTCCCTATAAATTTTGGTGGCAATTCTTGTTAAACCCCAAAAGTTAACCTTTATATAAACCAAATCTCTGATACCAACTGTAACAACCTGCCCTTTCGACCGCTTCAAGTCAGTAGTTAAACCAACTTCAATCTCTCGAAAGGACAGATTGTTATTGCTTATGAGGTTTAAAAGAATCAATACACGGAATCACAGAGCATAATAACATGCAGCGGAATAATTTTTTACAAAAATATCAGAGTTTTAAAATATTTTTACACAGCGGAAAATATATATCTTTCAAATAAAATAATATTTGCAGAAATTGTCGAACCAGTGCACACGTCTTCACCACTCACTAACTCAATAGCAGAAGTTTTTATATCTACAACACCCTAATCTGACCCGAGTGTTCCATGCAAAACATAAAGCACTTGAGTCAGTATTAATCTTTGGTCAAATAAAACGATTTCAACAAATCACTAAAATATAATAGTTATTCAAAAATTTACTATTTGACTTTCAACATATCAAACCCAAGAAAACCGCTGAAATGATAATTAGAAAAAAATCAAATGACTTGGGCAAGACAATTTCAGGATAGCATACACATATAGAAAGGAACTCACGACATGGAAATGACCAAGAATAAGTGGTCAAGCATAAGACCAAAATACAACCTGGCATCACATGCAAAAATGATACACGTGGGCATGTAATGGAAATGCAGCACCAAACTTTAAGGTAGCATGCAACTATTCTGTGCCATGGTAATAAAAATAACAAGTTCATTTATCAAAGTGAGTCAATTCAGTGCAAAATGGGAAAGGAACCAATACACATGACGGTTACTAAAGTACATAAAAAGGGGACTTATAAAATTCATGTCTTCACTCATACAGTTAACTAACAACATAAATAGATATGCTTTATGTAACTAACAACACCATTATCAATTCAATAAAAACAACATAAGTTGCAACCTTCAAATGTAGGTAGAATTTTCATGCAAAGGCAGGTGCTTCGTTTATGTTTTCATACTAAGCATGCGGTTCTAGGTCAAAACAAAATGCAGGCATGACATTTATTTTAGCAAGTATATAGAATGATTACAATTGATTTCAATATTTGACTGACCAAGGATGAAAGTGAAATAGGACAACACAAATTTTCACACAAGCAATCACAACCAAGATCACACTATTACGTTTAATTTATATTGAAACCCAATTATTTGAAATAAAAATTAATCGTGAGCTAATAACTCACCTTCATGGCTGAAATGCCCAACGACGGTAGCGGAAACAATGCGCGTGTTGGAGACAATTTGAAGTAGGAGAAGAAGGTGACGACATTTGAATTTTTTTTCCCTTTTTTTTTACAAGAAGGCTTCAAGTTTAGATTTTATTTTTAGAAGAAGGGAAGCATAAATAAATTTGGGAAGAAGAGGTAACGTGGAGAGACAAAGATACCCAGGTTTTAAAAAGGAGTAAGGAAGGGAACGCTTGAGTTATTACATTTTTTAACCATTTTGTATGCATTTATGCCAAGCATTGAAAATAAAATGCATGGCATATATATATGTATATATATATATATATATACATACATATATATACACGGATGCATGGTGTGAGGCTTCAGGAAGAAGCAAGGGATGGAGACGGCCTTGTGCAAATTATTCTGTAGGAAAGATGCTGAAGGTTTTCAAAGAAGGAAGGGAAATGGAGAAAAAGGAAGGTGAACGGAAAGAGATAAAAACTTTAAAAATAAATATTTAAAAGAAGCAACGTCAAGAATGAATGGCCTTGGGAATAAACACATGCATGAATTTGAACCATTAAGAGAATGAAGTAATGCATACATTATAATTAAATGACAGATAAGTAAATGCATAGGGTAACATAGGCATACGTTTAAATTGCAAAGGATAAAACTTGAGAGAGAATGGGGAAACACAAGTATATATGGTAAGGAACATTTCTTTTCATAAATGTGTCTTGCAACTTTTTTTTTTATACAAATGACTTTTTAATATGAATGACACAAAATATGTAACATGGATTCATGCGTTAAAAATAAGGAAGGGAAGAGGTAGGTTACAAAATCTTGCATATTTTACATCAAAATGATGAAATACATGCACGAAAAAAAATTGGAAAGAATGAATGCACGCATGGTATTTGAAAAGTTCATTCTTTTTTCTTTTAAATATAGAAAATATGATATTGAAGAGAAGGGAAACATATATATACATAAAGATGGTTTGTTTTTGGAAAAAATAATGATGGGAAAGAAAAACAGAAAAGTAGAAATACGATGTAAATATAAGAAATAAAAATAGTAAATAAAATAGGATGTGTGAAATTGAAATGAAGGGAAAGAAATTAATAGAGTGAAGGGAAATAAATAAATATATATAAAGGAATGAAATAATGCGTAATCAACATTGCAAATTTAATTAATTAATGAAGGTTTAATTGGACATGTAATCCAGGTTCTGAATTCCTAAACATTACATTTTGAACAATCAGGGAAAGAACTAAAGACGATAGCCAAAGATATATACATGCATGTATTTATTTCATCTAGAATTATTTTCAATCAATCTTTCAATAGAAATTAATAAATTTCATTAATAACATCATAATTTAATTAAAAAAACATTTTAAATTCAACAATTTAATTTAATTTAACTACTTGAATGGTCAAATTTTACGGGATGTTACATTTCCGAAGTGGAATGAGACTCAATCAATCACCATATAATTTTAATTATATGGATTTCATACATTACATGTATTCAACAATAATTATAGACAATTATTAAACATCCAATTCACATACAGAGTGCAATTTACAATTGTTTAAGCATTAAATAATGGTCTATCAATCAATCGGTTGACATACAATTAAATGCATGGGAGATGTGTGAATTAATTATAATCCCTAGACGTGGGGTTTTCAACCAATAAATAAATAAATAAATAATTTATTCCAATCAATATTATTTAAACGCGTGAATATAAACAAGTCGGTTGACTTTCGAATGGATATTTAATCCAATTTCAACTACCACAAATAATTTAACATCGTTTTCACAAGTTTATTATTTTCAAATTCACACTCACAACGAAACATAAATATTCATCTAATGATATTTAAGGCGCCACAACGTGTCCATCCACATTGTTAGAAATACGAGTGTTGTATATTCAAACAATGCTTCTAATTACAAATAAACTTAGTGAATAGTTCATATGTTGAACTAAACGGATGTCACATGCAACATATAAAAATCCACATGGTCAATAAATATGTTTCCAGTTATAAAAATAAATAATTTTACAAAATATTTGAGTGAGAGAGTTCTTACTTTGGTCGAATTGAAATTGTTAAATAAACGATTGTTCTAGTAAAATTAAACAGGCATTTAATTTTATCAAAATTTCCAACTGCTTCAATTTCTGTTTCGGCCTGTTCATTACGTAGATCTTGATTTTACGGTTCCAACAGACCTAAGTTTGCTGAATTCTGACCTCGTATTGCCTAGATATTAATTTTACAAGTTTATACTTATATAACAATGATTAATAAGTAAATTAAAATATTAATTACCCTGCTTAATTACATAATCACGTAATTAGGGTTTTAAAACCCGTCTTCTTCATCGTTCCTAGGAAAAACGGATATGAACCCAAAACCGCCTTCCCCAACTTAAAATCGCATGCCTCGTGAGTTGATTAATAATCGATCTGAAGACCCCACGCTATCGGCCACCTCGAGAACCACCTTCGTCTATAACATTAGCCATCTCGGCCCCTTCCCCGCGCTTGAAAATTGATGCAAACGACATTCCATCAGGAAGGAAATTCGAACAAAATACATTATTAAATCCAATCATTGCCATATGGAATCAAATAGCTCGGAATGCTCTATTATTTTCATTTGGAGATCATGCTTTAATTCATAGTGAATTAGGAGGAATTAAGGAAATAAAATTGACATTTTTGGCTATTGAAATTAAGTGGCAATGGTGCTTTCTATTAGGGACAGCGTTAAGTGATTGGTCTACATTTATACCCTTTTTATTATATTTAATTCATTTATTGCTTATTTATAATGTTTCATGCTCTGAACTCCAGACGAATCCCAATGACTACCGCTCCCAGATAAATACCCCCATTTCAGACACAATGGAATAAGTTTCATAAGCTAATTCGACTGTTTCAAATAGCTTTTCTCAAAATTAAAATATAAATCAATATAACATTTAATATTGAAATTGAACCTGCATTTTAATTTACCATGGCTACATACTGACTCCAAAAATTACAAAATTTAAATCTAGCTATGTTTTACAATTACGATTCTAACAAAATCAATTTTGTCAAATTTGGAAACCGTTTGAAAAATCGCCTTATAACTAGCTTATTAAATTTACAACTAAAATTGAACATGCGTTTAAATTTACCACGCTTACATACTAATTCCAATTGACTTGAAATTTTAAAACTGACAATAATTTGACGTTCTGGATTCAACAAAATTGATTTTGTCAAAAACGGAGGTCATTTGCAAAATGGATACTTTTAAGGGCTTAAATAATATTAAAATATTAGTAAGTTCCATAGCAACTATTTTAAATTTAATTCTAGACATAACTTACATTTCATAAAGTGAAATCTAAAATTTTCACATTCAGTAGAAAGATATAATAAATCAGATCCTAACGTTTCTTGTTTTACTGAAATCTGATTTGTTTTGAAGTATGTACAATCAATCAAAGTTCAAAACTAAAATTTCAAACTACTGCGCCATTACGAGTTTATTTTAATAAAATTTTAAATTTATACGTTCAAACTTCGATCTGAATAAATTTTAAATCATTAATTCTCAAAATAAATCACATTAAATATTTTATTTCTATTACAATCAATTAAAAATAAATTTTAAATTGGTTCTAAAATTCTGAGTTGTTATAATCTCCCCCACTTAAAAAAATTTCGTCACCGACAAAGGAACAGAGTTGAAAGTTGTTTAACTAACCAACTCAACTTTCATTCTGGCTTGAGTTCTTTAACTTTTCGATCTCTAAAATCATTCAAATTTCTTGGAAATTTGGCTAACACCTAATTTTTTTGAAAAACTTCGCTATAACCTCCTTTTATAGGTTGATCTGAACAAATATATGTGGCCTTATTAGGCACTCAATAAATCAATATATATCAAACAAAGCAATGCGATTTATATACACTTAAGGGAGATGTGTAAAAAAAATCATCCCTTGACCCGGTGACAGGGATTGGTCTTGATCCATGTGTCGTATCTACAAAAAGAGAGACATGTATATTTTTGTCATCTCAAGATCCAGTGATGGGTTTTATTATTATATCCTGCAATTTACCATTATATGTTTATTAATTCCATAATCAGTCCTCAATTCCACCTGTAATTCAGTCATCGCCATATAAGCATCAAACAAGTGCATGCTCATATAGTCATCCAAACCTCGTCATATAAGCATCAAATAGTTACTTTCTTTTATGGAATATGCTATGTTATGCAGTCCATAATGTATACTATATGGTGTAGTTCATACTTATTTACTATCCTATGGTGTATGTTTTATTTCACACAAGCAACCACATATCACATCCAATTCACTCACAGTAATATAATAATAAAATTGTGCAATCAACTAAATAAGGTGCACCTGTTTGTCAGACATGCAATTTTTTCTTTACTCGGCCTTAAATCAATAGACTGCTCAATATATATATTTACATACATACATATATATATATATATATGTATATCTATATCTATATGTAAAAATCCAGTTCGAAGTGAATGTTCAATTCAGTTCTACATTATATTCGATTTGGCTTAATCTACCTTTTATTTTCATATTGGTTTTGTTGTTCCAATATTTTATTAGTTAAACTAATTATCATCCATCACAAACCGCAATCAATTGGTTAATTAAAATTTTCAAATATATACCTTTTATATATACTCAAAAATCATATTTTCAACGCCAAAACCCAAACAACAAATTCTAACTAAGTTTTTGGTTCTCACACTAGTCAATTGGAATCAAATAGATATCCCACTTTAGAAACTTGAACATAAGCCCTGATGATGTTTTGAACCATCATCAGAAACCTCTCCGGGCGACTAGAGTCTGATTCTATATTTACCTAGTATATTTGAGACTTCGATTTCACGTTCACGAGATGCACATGCAAAATCTTCTTATATTCGACAGTCCAAAATAAATATGAAATAAAATACTCAAATATGTATAATAAGATATAATTTTCAAAACTAAATTCATTTTTATTAAACAACTCTTCAAACTCATTCTAATGTATTACTAACCATATCTCTAACAAGTCATTCTTATAGGACATTACTAATCATATCTTTAATGAATTCTCTCGTTCGGTTCTAATGTGTTTTGTTCTCGAGCTTTGTAAACCAAAGCTCTAATACCAACTGCACCAACGCAAACCCCCCAGGCCAGCCTAAAGGAAACAAGAAGACATATTGCTTGGAGAACACGATGCATCAGAGCACAAACAGGAGAATATTTCATTGCTATTACTACAATTTACATCAGAGTACAAGATATCGGAGTCCAAATAAATAATATACAGTGGAAAAATATCAGAGATTTAAATTACAGAGCAGCAGAAATATAACACATAAATATAATATGCATCGGTAAAACATTAACTACCATAGCTGAAGGAAACACACGGATACAAAGCGTGGCATATTATAGGTCCAACTATAATCCATGATCCTTTGAAAAGAAATATCTATGAAAACCAAAACTACTAGCTGCCCATATGGAAAATATGGGCACCTAAAGTTTAGGTTGAAACAATAAACTACGAGTCAGTCATGGGATTGGTGTAAGAACTAAAATAGTTATTGAACTTTATTTTAATGTTGGGTATATCAAGGGACAACGCCATATAACACAGAATAGATTTACCCCCAAGAATACCATAAAACAAACAACACAATGCTAAAAGGGAAAATGAAACTATTATAAGGCTCAGGTCCTACCATACAATTCAACGCAAGCCGGAGGATAGATTTTTACCTTCTAATAGCTAAACATTCTTGATACAGGAAATTTATCTTTTATTATTAGTGCATAGTGAAGAAATCAACTTCAAATATAAATGTATCAATCATAGATGGCATAGGTACCACATATTATGTCTCCATATAGGTTTACAACTAGAACCTAAATGTCGCGTATTGTAAATTGGATTCCCATCTATGAACCTAGGCAAAGGATATTCCTTTCCGATTTCGAGACACACTAGCAATGACTCAGGATCAATCCTCTATGCAACTCTTGGATCTGGCAGAGCTGGTCAGCTGTTGTTGATTAGTTATACCATAAACTATACGTTAGCTGGTCCTATCGGACCTGTCACATGGTCAGTATGTTGACCGTTAAGGGCCATTGGCAACCGAAATCAAACCCGAGGTACCTTGCTTTCCATCATCCGTCATCCACATAAGTGAAATGTCTGGGCTCCATACGATGACTTCACTCATAGTTAGAAGCCAACGTATGTGCTTTTCTCTACAGTCCCTATTTCTGTTTTAGATTCATACCGAGGAGTGAAGCTTGTGAATAACGCTACGTGAAGCTGTGCTACATTAAAGAGGTGCTTTTATCATCAACCACAAGGCTCTTCTTTTCAACAAAAGCCCTGGTTTATGCATCCCAGCTTGCCACATTGTCAATCCATACCATACCACTGATTTCCACCAATATATAACCTCTAAGCTCGTACATCTCAGAGAAGGGTGTTAAGCAAGAGAATAAATTCTCTGCCACAAAACGATGTATATTTATTAGAGATCGACGAATATAGCGCGAAATACAATGACAGACATACAATCCATTTACAAGTTCGTTCTAAATGGGTTAAACCCGATCGATCTTATATGTCCAATACAAGAGAGAGGCCCTCACATATGTCCCATATGTCCAATACAAGAGAGAGGCCCTCACATGTCTGGTCGATCTCCAAGTACGTTTGGATGATCACCACTTATGACCTAATCTTAGGTGGACATGCCAATCGAGACATCAACAATCATCCCAACGATGTGAAGATCTCCAGTCTTCAACCACTGTCTTTATATCTTCAACTTTTAATCGTCGTATCAATTATTCAAAATGGGTTAAACCCGGTCTTCCCGTATAACTCGTATATTTTATAATCAAGTGCCATAAAACACATCATACGCCTCATTCTAATCCAAGATATTCTTTTATCATATATTCCTGGAAATCATTTCAAAAGATTTTATAATATCTTTACACAACTTAAACCAAATTAAGGTTTATTAAATAGTCGGGTATTAAGGAGTCTTACCCAAGTAATCATTAATTTTATTATCCCAATCCCGAACAATTCATCGCATGGAGAAAAACTGGTAGTACTCCATATCTAACACCAATTGTGTTACCGGTAAATTCAATTACCATTTAACATTTTAAATCCAATTAAATATTTAACTATTGCATGGGGTAATACTGGTGGTACGCCATTCTCGAACACTTTTCAGATTTGGCAAATTTAATTACCATATTCGCATTTTAGTCTAAGTAAAGATTCCTTAAAATTACACTTAATTTTAGTCAACAAAAATCATTATTTAATGATTATTAAAATTTACGAAGTAAATCATGTTTTAACTAGGTTAAAGAACCAATACCATTTAAAACATTGCTCACAATAAACCCAAATTCATCTTCCACCCAAATGGAACCTTCACGGAAATCGGATTAATCGTAATTGATATAAATTACTATATCATATTAATACTATAAGTGGAATAATGACAAGGGCTTTTAAATTACATAAATAGTAATGGTCTTCCTTCACAGTAAATCGAATTCCACTCAATTCCAATTTAATATATTTAAATTAGAAAATTTCCTTGGAAAAATTCAATAAATCTTACTTAAAAGATTTATAAATTCCGAATCATAACTTCATTGTTAATTGGGTTAAAGAACGAATGTTATTTAAAACATCGCTCACAATAAACCCAAAATCCAATTCCATTTGATTCCAATTATATTTATTAATTGGAAAATATTCAATTTTAGCTGCGTTTAAGAACAGTGTTATTAAATACACCATTCACAAAAAACCAAAAATCAAATTTGATATTAAATTTAAGGCTCTAGATAGAAATCATATCGGCTTATATTCAATATCAAATTCTGGAACCGATAGATATCATATTGGGAATAACGATATCTATGTCTTAAAAATTCCTTAATGATATCCGTATAATCAAAGAATACAATATCGAAATATCTGAAGAAAATTTCCATTCAAATCCAATCCAATTGTTATATTGAAAATTTCTGGTTTTATTAAAACCCTTTCAATTCCTCTCATTTCTTTACTCTAGTTGTTAACTAGTTCATTCAGATAAAAATATCATTTAAAACTTGTAGTATTTCATCCCAAATCTTTTCAAACCATTTATTATGATTTTACACAATTTATTCATATTTTTAATAATTTTATTAAGGTCCTTACAGTAGGTTTCCAATATCGGCCACCAAACCGCATCCAAAACGACCTTTTTAAAAAGTCATTTGGATATATTTTAAAATATATCTGTTGAATTTTAAATCTCTTATATTTGTTTGAAACATCATTTTGATATGAACCCAATGGTACCGATTTTAGGAGAATTCGACGGTCGGATCTCCGGTTACATCAATTCGAAGTTACGAGTTGACGTTCGTGAATTGTCGCTACGCGATGCGTTCCACTGAAGCCCGAATTCGATTTATATAATTAAAATAAAATCGAAAACATTTTCAAAATAATTTATAAGTTGTGACGACGGCCCACAACTCCTGCACTTAACAAGGGAAATAATGCATTGAAAGACATGCAAGCAGCTGTGATGATCATCAGGTAAGATAACACAAGCGGAACCTATCGTATAACTCACATCGCAAGGATAAAGTATAATATAACATTTACAACAGGTAATAATAGTAAAGCATAGTTGCACAGAAATTTAAACTTCCATATTATCAAGGAATATCCCCAAAATCTTAGGGTTACATCAACAATCTTTGTACAAAGAGCCTTACTACATCACTCAGAGTCAATCATCAAACAACGTAAATAAAAGATACTAGATAGTAGAAAAGTAATACGCCAGCCTCCTGCTCGCCTTTGTTCAGCAACATCGTCTCACTAAGATATCACATGTCACCTGCTATTTAGTCTGCCCATCCAACACGTGGATGGACAACCCAAGGTAATAAGAGGGAAACATAAAACCTTGAGATAGACAATAGTCTTAGTGAACAATAAAACAACCATTTAACACCATCAATAACGTATATGAGATATAGGTAGATAAATCATCTAATCTACCAATCACATCACCAGAGAAGAAACCTGACTCGCCTTCCCTACATCCAACAGTGATAGCCTTTATAACCATCAAATAGAAACAAATTGTGCATTCATAACAATCAATTATTGAGAGTAGTCCATTCTAATCAACATTAATATCTCCCAAGCACAATCCCTAGAGGCTGAAACCAATATCAGACAAGCACCAAAGAGATATCTCCTTCGATGTCAAATAATTTGCACAAGATGATACAAGCAAAACCATCAACATTCATGACTCTAGCTATTACCGCCAATCCTGCTTTGAAACCATCGTTAATCGTATGACCTACCCATCCGGTCATTTTTCAAGTGCTAATTGTAACCACGGTTCTAGCCAAACTCCATATGCCATCTGCATTGTATGTTTGTCTTACTCGACGAAGATAACTAGGCTTATTAAGTTATTGCCCAGGGTACTCGACCCATCCGGTCTTTTAAGCGTCCCCATTATACACCTACTTTGAGTCTGCTAAAACCTTCGATTAATGATAATCTCTCAGCCTTCATTAGCTCTAGTCACTATCATCAATGACTATCTATAAGCTTTACCATCTGTTCGAGCAACCATTATCCACTGGCTCAACATCTTTGAGTCATCTTCACATTCGTTGTATTTCATCGATCAACAATTCCCCATGTTTGAGTTGTATCCACATTCGTTGCATTTTAAAGGTCAACGAACACTCCATAATACCTCGAACATCTTGAACACCCATCGAAGCCACAATCATCATTGAACAAAAATAGCATCAAATAGGGGCTCACCATAGTTAGGTCGTTCCCTACTTTAGGTCGCAACCAACACAAAGTCCATGACCCAACCCACTGAGTCATCTTCCCAGACCAACGATCCATCATACTCACCAGGTCGTCAACGACCTGATGTCCACAAAGTCCAACGAGTTGCCCTCTTAGAAGCTCCAAGACCTACTTCCCTAGAGACCCAATGACCTAGTTCTTTAAATACAGAACGACCCGCTTCTTCAAAGAAGAACGACCTAATCCCATCACCCCAAACCTACTCGCTTCACCCTATGTTGGTGATGTGCACGTAAAAATGCACATTAATATTCACATATTTACTCTTGTTTAATTAAATAAATAAACATTTTCGGTATTTCATATGATCAAACCACGTTTTAGATATTTTCAAAATCATCACTCATTTTGGGAAAAAATGGTCACTTGTCCATGTTTTAATTTGTGAAATCATTTACTTGTCCCTTGTAGTTGTCTCCTGTAGGAATTTAGGAGCAAAAATGATGCATACACATGAAGATATGAAGAAATGCATGCATATACACAAAAGGAGGCAAAGAAATATTTCATACTATGGAAATTGGAGGATCGCACCTCTAAACTAATCCACTTACTCTTAAGCTTCATATTAGAGACTAATTGGATGAGATAAAAGGCTTCGTGCATTCTACATGACTCAATAGTGGCTAAGACAAGATTAGAAGTTTCATGAAGTGGGCATTTTGGGGATTTCACATTATGAGTGATTAGGCTTTTAGATCATGTATATATGCCCCCTTTATGTCATGTATATGCTCTCCTCTTTTATCATCTTCTTTAGTTTAGTTGAGAGGAGAAAATCTCGCTTTTTAATTCCATGGCTAATTAACCATTTTCTTTTATGTAATCTCTCTTTTTAATGCAATTTTAAGTTGTTGTCTTTTATTTACATATTCTTTTCTTTTATCCAAGTAGCTTAGATTTATTTTATGCAAGTAGAATAGACTTTCCTTTATTTTTTTATCTGTTCTTTCGTTTTTGAAGTTGCAATCAACTTTTGTTGTCATGATTACATATATTAGAGGCTAATACCTTCTAACTTAGGGGTAATGAAGCTCTCTTGATTATGTAGATGCAACATAATTTATTTATTCATGCTCTCTTTTTGTGTTTCATGTCATGCTGATGTTATTTGTGTTCACTATTGAATTTGATAGCCTATATTGTTGACACCAAATAGTCTATGCTTAGTCATATGTTCACCAATTACCTCTTCATCTACATATGATGATGGTTATTAAGTGGAGGTTGAAATAAAAATTTGATGGTCTATAGTTCTAATTAATAGTTCATAGGCCATGTTTAAAGCATATTTCACTTTCATCTTTTTCTCCTTTTTCATTAAAACTAGTAGGGTGATTTAGTGGGTATGTTATAGTTTGATAGTTTATTTTGTGCTAATTAATAGCATGAATGAGCTATACTTATAATAATCATATCAACTAAATTCACATATGACCAAAAAAGAGAGATCATGGTTTCATTTTATGTTGATTCATGTGATCTAGACAGTGGATCTATTCCTAAGTTTATCTTTAACTCTCATATTCTTATCTATCATAGTTTGTTAATTTAGTTTATTTGTAGTTGTAGTTAAAATTTCCCTCAACTTCGTTTTAATTTGATTAAATAAAATTAGAATTACTTCTTTCCCCATGGAAATCAATCAAAGTTCAAAATTAAAATTTCGAATTATCGAACCATTACGAGTTCGTTTTAATTTAAATTTAAATTTATACGTTCAATCTTCAATCTAAATAAATTTTAAATCATTAATTCTCAAAATAAACCATTTTAAATATTTTATTTCTATTATAATCAATTAAAAATAAATTTTAAATTGGTTCCAAAATTCCGAGTTGTTACAATCGCCCCCACAAAAAACTTTTTCGTCCCCGAAAATGGATCAGAGCTGAAAGTTGTTTAACCAACCAGCTCAACTTTCATTCTGGCTCAAGTTCTTCAACTTTTCAGTTTCTAAAAACTTTCAAATTTCTCTAAAATTTGGCTAAGACCTCAAATTTTAAAAAAATATCGCCATAACCTCCTTTGTACGGGTTGATCTGAACAAATATATATGGCCTTATTAGGCACTCAATAAATCAATATATATCAAACAAAGCAATTGTGATTTATCTACACCCAAAGGAGATGTGTAAAAAAAAATCATCCCTTGACCTGGTGACGGGGATTAGTCGTGATCCATGTCTCGTATCTACAACAAGAGAGACATGTTTATTTTTTCATCTCAAGACCTAGTGATGGGTTTTATTATTAAATCCTGCAATTTACCATTATATGTTTATTAATTCCATAATCAGTCCTCAGTTCAACCTATAATTCAGTCCTTGCCATACAAGCATCGAACAAGTGCATGCTCATATGGTCATCCAAACCTTATCATATAAGCATCAAATAATTACATACTTATATGGAATATGCTATTTTATGCAATCCATAATATATGCTATGTGTTGTAGTTTATACCTATTTACTATCCTATGGTGTATGTTTTATTTCACACAAGCAACCGCACATCGTATCCAATTCACTCACAGCAATATAATAATAAAATTGCGCAAACAACAAAATAAGGTGCCCTTGTTTGTTAGAAACGCAATATTTTCTTTACTCGGCTTTAAGTCAATAACCTGCTCAATATATATATATATATATATGTATGTATGTATGTATATATATATATATATATGTGTGTGTGTGTATGTGTATGTGTGTATCTTTGAACATAAAAATCCAGTTCGAAGTAAATTTTCAATTTAGTTCTACATTATATTTGATTTGGCTTAATCTACCTTTTATTTTCATATACGTTTTATTATTCCAATATTTTATTAGTTAAACTAATTATCATCCATCACAACCAGCAATCAGTTGGTTAATTAAAATTTTCAAATTTATATCTTTTATATATACTCAAAAATCATATTTTCAATGCCATAACAATAACAATAAATTATAACTAAGTTTTTGGTTCTCACACTAGTCAATTGGGATCATATAGATATCCTACTTTTGAAACTCAAACATAAGCACTGATGATGTTTTGAACCATCATCAGAAACATCTTCGGGGGACTAATGTGTGATTCTATATCTACCTAATATATTTGAGACTTCGAATACACGTTCGAGAGATGTATATGCAAAATCATCTTATACTCGATAGTCCAAAATAAATATTAAATAAAATACTCAAATACGTATAATAAGATATAATTTTCAAAACTAAATTCATTTTTATAAATCATTCATCAAACTCATTCTAGGGTATTACTAACCCTACCTCAAACGAGTCATTCTTATAGGACATTACTACTCATATCTTTGATGAATTCTCTCATTTGGTTCTAATGTGTCTTGTTCTCGAGCTTCGTAAATCAAAGCTCTGATACCACCTGTAGCAACCGCCACCCCCCCCCCCCCCCCCGGCCAGCTAAACCGAACAAGAAGACGGACTGCTTTGAGAACACGATGCATCAGAACACAAATAGGAGAGTATTTCATTACAATTACATCAATTTACATCAAAGCACAAGATATCGGAGTACAAATAAATAATATACAGCTGAAAATTTCAAAAATTTAAATTACATAGCAGCAGAAATATATTACATAAATACAATATGCAGCGGAAAAATATCAACTACCACAGCTGAAGGAAATACACGGATACAAAGCGTGGCATAGTATAGCTCCAACTGTAATCCATGATCCTATGAAAAGAAATATCTGCGAAAACTTAAACTACTAGCAGCCCATGTGGAAAATATGGGCACTTTGAGTTTAGGTTGAAAAAATAAACTCCGAGTCGGTCATGGGACTAGTGTGAGGACTATAATAGTTATTGAACTTTATTTTAATGATGAGTAAATCAAGGGACCTCGCCGTATAACACGGAATGGGTTTACCCCTAGGTATACCATAAAACAAACAATGCAATGCTTAAAGGAAAAATGAAGCTTTAATAAGACTTGGGTCCTATCACACAATGCAATGCAAGCCGTAGGATAGAGTGTTACCTTATAATAGCCAAACATTCTTGATACGATAAATTTATCTTTTATTATTAGTGCATAGTGAAGAAATCAACTTCAAATATAAATATATCAATCATAGATGACATAGGTACCATAAATTATGTCTCCATATTGGTTTACAACTAAAACTGCAACGTCGCATATTGGAAATTGGATTCCCATCTATTAACCAAGGCAAAGGATATTCCTTTCTGATTTCGAGACACACTAGCAATGCCTCAGGATCACACCTTTAGGCAACTTTTGGATCTGGCAAAGTCTGTCGGCCATAACAGATTAGTTATACTGTAAACTATACATTAGCCAGTCCTATCAGACCTGACACATGGTCAGTATGTTGACCGTCAAGGGCCATTGGAGACCAAAATCAAATCCAAGTTTCCTCGCTTTCCATCAACATCAACATAAGTGAAATGTCTAGGCTTCATATCATGACATCACTCATAGCTAGAAACCGAGGTATGTCCTTTTCTCTTCGTCCCTAATCCCATTTTAGGTTCACATCAAGGAGTGAAGCTTGCGAATTAACGCTGCACAAAGTTGTGCTACATTAAAGCGGTGCTTTTATCATCAACCACAAGGCTCTACTTTTCAACAAAAGCCGTGGTCTATGCATCCCATCATGTCACGTTGTCAATCCATACCATTGATTTCCACTAATATATAACCTCTAAGCTCGTACGTCTCAGAGAAGGGTGTTAAGAATGATAATCAATTCTCCGTCATCAAAAAGATATATATTTATTAGAGATCAATGAATACAACGCGAAATACAATGTCAGACATACAATCCAATTACAAGTTCGTTCTGTGTCTGAACGAAACCGGAGGCACCTTATTCGTCGTCCCATATGTCCAATACAAGAGAGAGGCCCTCACATATCCGGTCGATCTCCAAGTGCGTTTGGACAATCACCACTTATTGCCTCGTCTTGGGTGTACATCCCAATCGAGACATCAACAATCATCCCAACGATGTGAAGATCTCCAGTCTTCAACCACCGTCTTCATATCTTCGACCTTTAATCGTCGTATCAGTTATTCGAAATGGGTTAAACCTGGTCTTCTCGAATAACTCACATATTTTATAATCAAGTGCCATAAAACATGTCACACGCCTCATTCTAATCTAGAATATTCTTTTATTCATATATTCTTGGAAATCATTTCAAAATATTTTATAATATATTTACACAGCTTAAACCAAATTAACCTTTATCGAATAGTCGGGTATTAAGGCGTCTTACTGAAGTAATCGTTAATTTTATTATCCCAATCCCAACCAATTCATCGCATGGAGCAAAACTGACAGTATTCCATATCTATCACCCGTTACCGATAAATTCAATTACCATTTAACGTTTTTAATCTAATTAAAGATTTAACTATCGCAGGGGGTAAAACTGATGTTACCCCATTCTCGAACACTTTTCGAATTTGGTAAATTTAAGTACCACATTCACATTTCAGTCTAATTAAAGATTCATTAAAACTCCACTTAGTTTTAATCTTCAAAAACCATTATTTACTGATTATTAAAATTTAGGAAATAAATCCTGTCTTTAACTAGATTAAAGAACCAATGTCACTTAAAACATTGCTCGTGATAAACCCAAAATAATCTTTCACTCAAATGGAACCTTCACAGAAATCGGATCAATTGTAGTCGATATAAATTTCTGCATTAGATTAATACTATAAGTGGAAGAATGGCAAGGCCTTTTAAATTCTATAAATAGTAATGGTCTTTCTTCTCAGTAAATCGAATTCCACTCAACTCCAATTTAATGTATTTAAATTGGAAAACTTTACTTTGGATAAATTCTACTAAATCTCAATTAAAATATTTATAAATTCCAAAATCATAACCTCATTGTTAATTGGGCTAAAGAATGAATGTTATTTAAAATATCGCTCATGATAAACCCAAAATCCAATTCCATTTAATTCCAACTATATTTATTAATTGGAAAAATATTCATGTTTCACTAGGTTTATGAATAGTGTTATTAAAGACACCATTCGCAAAAAACCCAAAATCCAATTTGATATTAAATATAAGGCTCTAAACAGAAATCATATCAGCTTATGTTCAATACCAAATTCCAAAACCAATAGATATCATATTGGGAATAACGATATCTATGTCTTAAAAATTCCTTAACGATCTCCGTATAATCACGGAATACAATTTCGAAATATCCGAAGATAATTTCCATTCAAGTCCAATCCAATTATTATATTGAAAAACTCTGGTTTTATTAAAACCCTTTCAATTCCTCTTATTTCTTTACTCTCGTTGTTAACTAGTTCATTCAAATAAAAATATCTTTTCAAACTTGTAGTATTTCATCCAAAATCTTTCCAAACCATTTATTATGATTTCACGCAATTTATTTATATTTTTAACAATTTTATTGAGGTCCTCACAGTAGATTTCCAATATCGGCCTCCAAACTGCATCCATAACGACCTTTTTCAAAACTGATTTGGATATATTTTAAAATATAACTGTTGCGGTCGAATCTCCCATTACGTCAATTTGAAGTTACGAGTTGACGTTCGTGAACTATCGCTGCGCGACACGTTCTATTCAAGCCCGAATTCGTTTTATATAATTAAAATAAAATCGAAAACATTTTCAAAATAATTTATAAATTGTGATGGCCGCCCATAAATCCTGCACTTAACTAGGGAAATAATGCGCTGAAAGACGTGCCAAGCAGCCATGATGATCATCAGGTAAGATAAAACAAGTGGAACCTCTCGTATAACTCACAATGCAAGGATAAAGTATAATATAACATATACAACAGGTAATAATAGTAAAGCATAATTGCAAAGAAATTTAAACTTCCATATCATCAAGGAATATCCACAAAATCTTAGGGTTACATCAATAATCTTTGTACAAAAAGACTTACTACAACACTTAGAGTCAATCATCAAACAGCGTAAATAACATATACTAGATAGTAGAAAAGTAATACACCAGCCTCATGATCGCCTTTTTCAGCAACATCGTCTCACCAAGATATCACATGCCACCTACTATTCAGTCTGCCCATCCAATACATGGATGAACAACCCAAGGTAATAAGAGGGAAACATAAAATCTTGAGTCGACAATAGTCTTAGTGAACGATAAAACAATGATCTAACACCATCAATAAAGTTTATGAGATATTGGTAGATAAATAATCTAATCTACCAATCACATCACCAGAGAAGAAATCCGACTTGCCTTCTCCGCATCCGACAGTGATAGCCTTTATAACCATCAAATAGAAACAAGTTGTGCATTCATAACAATCAATTATTGAGAGTAGTCCATTCTAGTCGAAATTAACATCTCCCAAGCACAATCCCTAGAGGCCTAAACCAGTATCAAACAAGCACAAAGAGATATCTCCTTCGATGTCGAATAATTTACATAAGACGATATAAGCAAAACAGTCGACATCCATGACTCTGGCTATCACCACCAATCCTGCTTTGAAACCATCGTTAATCTTATGACCGACCCATCTGTTCATTTGTCAAGGGCTAATAGTAACCCCGGTTCTAGCAAAACTCCATACGCCATCTGCATTGTATGTTTTTCTTACTTTACTAAGATAACTAGGCCCATCAAGTTATTGCCAAGGGTACTCGACCCATCCGCTCTTTCAAGCACCCCCATTATACCCGTACTTTGAGTCCGCTAAAACCTTCGATTAACGATAATCTCTCGGCCTTCATTAACTCTAGTCTCTATCAACAATGACTATCTATAAGCTCTACCATTTGTTCGAGCAACCATTATACACTGGTTGAACATCTTTAAGTCATCTTCATGTTGCATTTCATCAATCAACAATTCTCACGAACTCAACAACTTTGAGTTGTATTCACATTTGTTGCATTTTATCGGTCAACGAACATTCCATTTTGAACACCCGTCGAAGTCACAATCATCACCGAACCAAAATAGCATCAAATAGTGGCTTACTATAGTCAAGTCGTTCCCTACTTTAGGTCGCAGCCGACCCACAGTCCAAGACCCATCCCACTAAGACATCTTCCCCAGACCAATGGTCCATCATACTCACCAGGTCGTCAATGACCTGATGTCCACAAAGTCCAACGACCTGCCCTCTTAGAAGCTCCACAACCTAACTTCCCTAGAGACCCAACGGCCTAGTTCTTCAAATGCAGAACAATTCGCTTGTTCAAAGAAGAACGACCTGATCCTATCACCCCAGACCAACCCGCTTCGCCCTAAGTTGGTGATGTGCATATAAAAATGCACATTTATATTCACATATTTACTCTTGTTTAATTAAAAAATGTAATGACCCGCATTTTCAGCGGTATAATATTTAGTTTATTTAACTATTTGAAAGGTGATTAAAAGGATTTCATGGTCGTTGAATTAAATAATGGTGAATATTTAATTAAAATAATAAATTAAATAATATATTTAATTCTGAAATAATCAGAATTGGTTGAAATGGCGATATGGTGTGAACTGAATCATTTGTGATATATAATTCAGTTTAGAATTTAATTTGAATAACGAATATATTTAAATAATGATAGTTTGAACGTATAATTGTATTATAATTAAAATCGAGCTCGAAATGGAGCGGCAGTTCGTGATTTGGCGATTTGAACTTCAATTGAATATACAGAGTTCGTTTTAAATCAGATTTCTGTTAAACAAGAAACGTTAGGAGCTGGTGGAGTATATCTTTCTAGCGAAAGAGAAAAATTGGGATTTCGTCGTGTAGATTTTGATTTATGTCCAAATCAAATTTAAGAAAACTCGCTGTGGAATTCCTGTATAATTTATAAAGGAATTATTTATATTTTAAAAAGAAATTTCAATATAAATCGAATATCGGGTTGACCCAAATATGAAATATCAAGTTAGAAATTCATATAGGAATATTCTAGAGCTGTATGGTATTCCACTGTGAATATATATACGATGATATTTATTTATAAATATTTAATTTAATTATATTTAAATGTATTTATATATTTAAATGGGTTATTTAGGACTTTAAAAATAGCCACTTTTGCAGACGAAGTTGGAATTTGACGAAACTAATTTTGTTGGATCCGCAATGTCAAATAGTTGTTAGATTTCTAGTTTAGTGATTTTTAGAGTCACTATGTGGTCGTACGGATTTTTAGAGTGAGAAACAATCAGTATTTCGACGGTTAAAAATACATTGTGTGAGCATACGAAGTTGGAATTCGACGAAACCAGTTTCCTTGGGACCGTAATGTCGAACTCTAGCTACTTGTCCAGTTTCGTGATTTTTGGGCATCATGGGTGACCATAGGAATTTTTAAGGATAGAAACCAATAGCATTTTATTTAAATTTGAATTAAATAATAAATATAAAAATATTCTAATGTATTGGTGGACATAAACAAGGCCACGCCTATCTTCTTCAGCCACACAGAAATCCCATTTCCCATATAAAACCATTCTCTTGCCGCCGCATTGTTTTTTTTTCATCCTCCAGTAAAAGTTTGGATCAAAGAAAATTCAAATATAATTCTATAAATTATAATACATACATATCTACACTCACATCAGGGTTGGCTTCAATTCCGTATAGTTTTTACAGGGTGCGGTTATAGTTCCCGTCGTTCGAATTAGTGTACAGCGTTCTAGGGTTAATCGTTGTGGTGATTTGGTGCATCGATTGATGTTTTGGAGGTTGGTTTTGGGTTTAGGTCGCCAAGTTGTTGAATTTGTGAAAGTTTGAGATGATTTCGTGAGTATGAGGGTCGATCCTTTTCTGGATACTTACGGGTTTGGTAGGGATGTCGCGTTTTTGGGAAGTGTAGCGGAGTATGTGATTTTGTTATGAAGTCAAAGAGAATTTCAAGGAGAATAAAATGGTGGTGTTGCTTTGGATTTCGGTTGAGTAGTGATTGAGATAAGAGGGAGGAAAGATGGCGCAATAGCCATTTGAAGGAGGAGCAGCGTGCGCCTGAGTTCGGGGAAGAAGAGGAACGAGTTGGCATTAGTGAATTTGGGTTTGTGCTTTAGGAAAATGGTGAGGCCCGTTTAAAGTAAAGGCTTAGTTTAAATTTGATTTAAATCTGTGTTAACTTCGTAATAGCATAACTTCGTCATACTTAATCAAAATTCAGCAAATCAAGATCCATTGGGATCGTATGGATGGACACTACCCAATGGGACTGACTGGTAGTGAATCCGAGCTCGTTACAATTTAGGGCAAAATGAATTGTCCGTCTGAATCAAGCGATGGTTATCGTTATTAACGATGATCGTCCAATGTGAGTAAATCTCACTACTTCTGAACAGTTTAAAATTTCATGTTGTATTTTTAGAACTGTTAAATATTGGTTGATTGACTGTGTGTTGACTGTTTGATTGAACTACTAGTCAGTTAGTTGAATTTCTATATTGATTCATTTTAACAAAATATATCATCTGGAACTGAAAGTGATGTTGATTTTATTGTGTAACATTTGTGGATGCAGTGAAACAGGGTTGAGGAATCCGACTGGATTCCTCAACAGTTATTTTATTGTTTTTCATATATTTTGATATATGATGTGAATTATGACCTGTGTTGATTGTGTGTGTATGAACGACATTGGACATCGTAATTTGATATGTTAAAAACCATAACATACCGGGATTTGGAGAAAAAGGGAATTTTTCAAAGTGAATACTGAAAAGAGAATATTTATAAAATTAGAGGATTTTATAAGTAGGAATATTTATAAATAGAATATTTATAAATAGGAATATTTATAAATGGAATATTTATAAATAGGAAATACGTTCAAGTGGGAATTATAAATGAAGGAAACCTTTATAAATAGAACATTTATAAAGTGGATTACTTACTTAGAAAATAAATAGGATAAGATAAGGAGATATTTATTTGTTAAATAAATAAGATACGATTAATGGATTATTTATTTGTTAAAGTAATAAGTTAAGATAAAGAGATATTAGCTTAGAAATTTACTAAGTTAAATAAAGGATATTAAATTAGGAATCGAATAGGTTAAAATGGATATTGACTTAGGAAACTGAATAAGTTTTAAATAAGATATTTTTAGAGGAAATACTTAGAATAAATAAATAAGGTAATAAAGGAAACACTTAGAACTAAGTCATTAAAGAAGATATTTATTAAGGAATAAATAAGAGATTTTAAAGGGAATATTTGCAAACTATTTGCGGATAAAATAAAAAGGGAAATATTTGTTCAAGAAAACAAATAGGGTTATAAAGGAAATATTTGTTTAGAAAACAAATAGATTATAAAGAAAATATTTATCCTTGGATAAATAGGTATACATATAAGTCTGAACTTATATATGAAGAAGTAAACATATAAAAGGAGCAGACTGATTTATAAATGAGATTTATAAATTAAGTTAAATATTATCATTTGATAAATGGAATATATACGTCAGGACTTATATAAAGGAGTAAGAATCGATTTCAACATCGATGTTAGAAACTGAATAAGGATAAAGAGTTAACCAGTTAGGTTAAACCATTTGAGTTAACTAGTAAGGTTAAACCATTTGAGTTAACCAGTTAGATTAAACCATTTGAGTTAACTAGTTAGGGTTATCCAGTTAGAAGTAATCAGTTAGAATTAATCAGTAGAGTTAACCGAGTTAGAGTTAGTCAAGTATTAGTTATCAAATATTAGTTTATTCGAAGAAGTGAGTTAATTGAATCAGAAATATTCAAGATGAGCTAATCGATTTGAGTTAATCGAAGGAGTTAATCGAATAATATATATTAGAAGTGAGATAATCGAATAATAGATATTCGAAGTGAGATAATCGAATAGTAGATATTTGAAGTAAGTTAATCAAATACAAGTTATTCGAATAAGAGTTAATCCAGCAAGAGTTAAATAGAATAAAAGTTCATCGAATAAGAGTTATAGCTTAGAGTTAACCAAATAGGAGTTAATAAATTAGTTGATCGTTATATTATTCGAGTTAGGAAATAAAAGTCATATTAAAGATAATATATTTCGGATGTAGGAGATTATAACACCACTATTATAATCACATAAACTTGTAAAAGAAGGGGGTTCGTAAATAGAATCCGGGGGTTCGTAAGGAAGTGTTAAAGAGTAAAAAGGTAAATCTTATCTATTTCGAGATTTGAAGGGTGGTTCAGTTAAGGTCAGAGAGGTATCTATACCCCAACTTGATTGATTGCATTTTTAATTAAGAAATGGTTACGGTTCGAGCATGAAGTGGTTAAGTGGATTTAGTAATTTAGTATAGTGGTTTGAGTTGTCATAGCAATATAGTTTTAAACATCTGTTTAAATCCCAATTTAAGAAGTTTTGGAAATGTTTTCCAAATCAGAATCAGAAATGTAATCAAATAAAGAAATCAGAAACTAACTGGAGACTTGTTAAGTTGAATGTTTTTCTAAGTATCTATCTGATGTTGGTTTCGGCCTTCGGGAATGTTTTACAATCAAAATATGATAGGTTAAACCATACTAGTTTACAATCAAAGACCGATAGTTGTGGAAGAAAAGTGATACGTAAATAAGTTATGGGAATGTTTTACAGCGTTAACGTATATTCTCTAAACATAGAAAATAAGGAACATATGAATATATATATATATATATATGATTGATGATTAATTTGATAGAATTTCCGTCTGGAAATAATATAGTCATTTGCACACGTATTTTTCTTTGATAGTTAACTCACTGACTATCAAAGTTTTTGACCATTTTAACGTTGTTAATATGGAGAGACCGGTTGGATTATTATTCAAAGAACCACTTTGTATTGGCATAAGCGTTACGAATCATATATGCCAAAGATAATTGAAGACGGAGTAAGGTGCAAGGGCTATTGTATAAGTCTTAGATAACAGTGCCTAAGATGGATGTACTGAATAGTGCCTTCGGTTCATCCTGTTCCTGGATGACTTGTATCATTGAATGTCTGAAACAGTATTTCCAGAAAGGTCATGTACATTGATTTCTTCAACCGTACCAAGATTGGAAGCGGAGAAGGAAACTTCTTTAGCTAACACGTAATGTATTGTTGTAGACATCAATTAGTTATTTTTGATGGATCTGACAATGTGGCATTCGAAGTGAATCTGATGTGATGATAAAGCGTAACCAACCTCATCAACTGGTAAATGACAAAAATTGGGCAGGCAGCATGGCTATGTAGGTCACACCTATTAGGATGTATAATCACCTGATCTAGAGTTTCATTTACTTCTGAAAATCTATTGTTGATGCTGTCCCATTCGGGAAACGGTTGTTGATCCCAACCGCTGGTGATATACATTCGATACACTCAAGCGAAATGAGTGGTCGGTCATGTGTGGCCGGGGTGCAAGATGTTCTTGTTGAACCCATTGTATTCCTTTCTAGAGGTACACTAGCGAAAGGTGGTTCCATACCTTGTCATACTTGGAAACCCATTACCCAATACATGCTTGCGGTTTTGATTGTATACTATATATGTAGAACGTGAGATGAAAGCGTTTCTGCTAGATGATTATTATATTGTGGTTGATAGACATTATTATAATATCAAATGGTTTTTGATATAAAGATAATTTGGATTCTCATAAGGGAAAAACCCGTTCCGTTATACGGCGTGGTCTTATGAGATATCATTTACCTGCTTGAACTGTTTTAAACTGTTTTACCCATACCAGTCCCATGACTGACCCGGAGTTTATTTTGTTTTGTTTTCCCTAAACTCTTGGGTGCCCAATTTTGTACAGGCAGTCAAGTAGTCAGGATTTTATAGATACTTGAAGACCTGGAGCAGGAGGCTTCACGATCATATAGCTATAGTTTATTTCCGCTGTGTTGTAAGTGCTGTACTTTGATAATGATGTATATTCAAGTACAGATGTATATTTCAAGTTATGTTATATATATTTTATGTTATTCGTTCCGCTGTGAGGTTCGTGTTACTCTGATGTTGTGTTCTTCTTCTTCTTCTTCTATTCTAATTTTCTATCTTATCTTTCCTCACCCTCTAATTTCTTTCATTAACTTCTGGTATTTTCGATCCTTGGATGTTCGGTATGTGTTGTATATCGGATAACCAAGATCACAAATTTTCGGGTCATTACAGTTGGTATCAAAGCTTAAGGTTAAGTGAATTACCTTGGCTCTGTGGCGTGACTCGGTAGAGATGGGGCTAGTAATACCATAGATTGAGTTTGAGCGTATATATACGAGTGAACGTATTTGTTATTCAATATAAAATGATTTTATAATGTGGAGATTTATTGGTTGAGTTGTTTATTGGTTTAGGTCGATCAGTTTGATCCACTATATCGGTAGGAGTTTATAAACACTCGAATACGATGGGCCGACATGATATATTTTGAAAAGAGGGTAAATTAAAATAAGTTTACCCAAGATATATCTTGATATAAAGAAGATATATATATCAAAATTATAATATAGTGGATATATTGGTTGTTAGTATAATCGAGTAAGATTATAAAATAAATGGTTATGTAAATAACCAATCAGAATTCATATAAGTGAAATACGTGAAATCAGATGAGTTAAATCTAAAATTTAAACCAGAAATTGAATTAAAATTCTGGAAAATTGGATAAGTGTTTGTAAATGGATTTGGATTAAAAATAAGGCAAATTTAAGATCTTGGGAGATTTTAAATTGTTTTACAAGTAGTGTGAATTATATTTTGAAATGAATTTCAAAGTGGAAATGTTTAGAAATGGTTTTATAGTATTGAACTCACTTTGATCGCTGGAAAATAGATTCTGATGATGACAGCTGCATCATCAGTATTCATTTTCGAGTTGTAAGTGACGAATTACTACCAGAGATACCGTTTTGAATTTATTTTAGGAAAGACAAGTTGTGTTGAATTTCAAAAAGGAAAATTTGATTTTTGAAAAAAGTAAACTGTTTAAAAACTCCCAAGGAAAGACTGTTTGAATTAAAAACAAATTTAACAGAAATTTATGAAAGCAAATTTGAATTAAAGTAAAGCCAGTAAAGTGGTAACTGGTATTGAATTAGAATGCTATCAAGACAAATTTGATTGTGACATTCAAATTTGATGCGTAATGTGATAATCAAGTTAAGAGATGGGAATCGAGAAGAAACTCGAGCTGAAATGATATTTGGCTCGAATATAAGCGAATGGTTGTGTTGTGGATAAAAGCAGATTGGAATTTGACTGGAATGACCCTTGTATTCGCTGAATTGATAACAGGTGAAAAGGATATAATGATATGCCAACAAAAGGTACAAATTTATATTTCTATTGGATATAAGATTTATGAGCCGAATTGGAAAGCCGCTTGGCTATTTGATTTTCTTTTGGGATGGAGATGGCCCAGAGAGGCAAGTGGTGGTTTGACGTATTGACCAGTACAAAGGAGGTGTTGGCGAAATTTTTCAAAAAAAATTAAGGCGTTAGAAAATTTTCAGGATTTTTGAAAATTTTCGTTGATAAAAATTAATTAATATTTAATTGAAATTAAATTGGTCCAGTTGGAAACTGAAGTTAAGAAGTGAACAAATAAGTTCTAACCAGTCGATAGAGTTTGTTTCCTACCTTAGCAATTTCGAGGACGAAATTATTTTAAGTAGGGAAGAATGTAATGACCCGCATTTTCAGCAGTAAAATAATTAATTTATTTAATTATTTGAAAGGTGATTAAAAGGATTTCATAGTCGTTGAATTAAATAATGGTGAATATTTAATTAAAATAATAAATTAAATAATATATTTAATTTTGAAATAATCAGAATTGGCTGAAATGGCGATAAGGTGTGAACTGAATCATCTGTGATATATAATTCAGTTTAGAATTTAATTTGAATAACGAATATATTTAAATAACGACAGTTTGAACGTATAATTATATTATAATTAAAATCAAGCCCGAAATGGCGTGGCAGTTCGCGATTTGGCGATTCAACTGAATATACAAAGTTCGTTTTAAATCGGATTTCTGTGAAACAAGAAACGTTAGGAGCTGGTAGAGTATATCTTTCTAGTGAAAGAGAAAAATCGGGATTTCATTGTGTAGATTTTGATTTATGTCCAAATCAAATTTTAGAAAAATCGCTGTGGAATTCCTTTATAATTTATAAAGGAATTATTTATATTTTAAAAAGAAATTTCAATATAAATCGAATATCGGGTTGACCCAGATTTGAAATATCAAATTAGAAATTCATATATGAATATTCTAGAGCTGTATGGTATTCCACTGTGAATATATATACGATGATATTTATTTATAAATATTTAATTTAATTATATTTAAATATATTTATATATTTAAATGGGTTATTTAGGACTTTAAAATTAGCCACTTTTGCAAACGAAGTCGGAATTTGACGAAACTAATTTTGTTGGATCCGCAATGTCAAATAGTTGTTAGATTTCTAGTTTCGTGATTTTTAGAGTCACTGTGTGGTCGTACAGATTTTTAGAGTGAGAAATAGTCAGTATTTCGACGGTTAAAAATACGTTGTGTGAGCATACGAAGTCGTAATTCGACGAAACCAGTTTCGTTGGGACCGTAATGTCGAACTCAAGCTACATGTCCAGTTTCGTGATTTTTGGGCATCATGGGTGACCATAGGAATTTTTAAAGAAGGAAACCAACAGCGTTATATTTAAATTTGAATTAAATATAAAAATATCCTAATGTATTGGTGGACATAAACAAGGCCACGCCTATTTTCCTCAGCCACACAGAAATCCCATTTCCCGTATAAAACCATTCTCTTGCCGCCGAATTGTTTTTTTTCTTCCTCCAGTAAAAGTTTGGATCAAAGAAAATTCAAATATAATTCTATAAATTATAATACATACATATCTACACTCGCATCAGGGGTGGCTTCAATTCCGTATAGTTTTTACAGGGTGCTGTTATAGTTCCCGTCGTTCGAAGTTGTGTACAGTGTTCTAGGGTTAATCGTTGTGGCGATTTGGTGCATCGATTGATGTTTTGGAGGTTGGTTTTGGGTTTAGGTCGCCAAATTATTGAATTTATGAAAGTTTGAGATGATTTCTTGAGTATGAGGGTCGATCATGTTCTGGATACTTACGGTTTGGGTAGGGATGTTGCGTTTTTGGAAGTGTAGCGGAGTGGGTGATTTTATTATGAAGTTGAAGAGAATTTCAATGAGAATAAAATGGTGTTGTTGCTTTGGATTTTGGTTGAGTAGTGATTGAGATAAGAGGGAGGAAAGACGGCGCATTGGCCATTTGAAGGAGGAGCAGCGTGCGCTTGAGTTCCGGGAAGAAGAAGAACGGTTTGGCATTAGTGAATTTGGGCTTGAGCTTTAGGAAAATGGTGAGCCCCGTTTAAAGTAAAGGCTTAGTTTAAATTTGATTTAAATCTGTGTTAATTTCGTAATAGCATAACTTCGTCATACTTAATCAAAATTCAGCAAACAAAGATCCATTGGGATCGTATGGACCAACACTACCGAATGGGAATGAATGGAAGTGAATCCGAGTTTGTTACAATTAATGGCGAAATAAATTGTTCGTCTGAATCAAGCGATGGTTATCGTTATTAACGATGATCGTCCAATGTGAGTAAATCTCACTAATTCTGAACAGTTTAAAATTTCATGTTGTATTTTTAGAACTGTTAAATATTGGCTGATTGACTGTGTGTTGACTGTTTGATTGAACTGCTAGTCAGTTATTTGAATTTCTATATTAATTCTTTTTAACAGAATATATCATATGGAACTTAAAGTGATGTTGATTTTATTGTGTAACATCTGTGGATGCGGTGAAACAGGTTGGAGGAATCCGACTGGATTCCTCAACAGTTATTTTATTGTTTTTCATATATTTTGATATATGATGTGAATTATAACCTGTGTTGATTGTGTGTGTATGGACAATATTACACATCGTAATTTGATTTGTTAAAAACCATAACATACCGGGATTTTGAGAAAAGGGGAATTTGTCAAAGTGAATACTAAAAAGAGAATATTTATAAAATCAGAGGATTTTATAAATAGGAATATTTACAAAAAGAATATTTATAAATAGGAATATTTATAAATGGAATGTTTATAAATAGGAAATACGTTTAACTGGGAATTATAAATGAAGGAAATCTTTATAAATAGAATATTTATAAAGTGGATTACTTACTTAGAAAATAAATAGGATAGGATAATGAGATATTTATTTGTTAAATAAATAAGATACGATTAATGGATTATTTATTTGTTAAAGTAATAGGTTAAGATAAAGAGATATTAGCTTAGAAATTTACTAAGTTAAACAAAGGATATTAACTTAGGAATTGAATAAGTTAAACAAGGATATTTACTTAGGAAATTGAATAAGTTTTAAATAAGATATTTTTAGAGGAAATACTTAGAATAAATAAATAAGGTAATAAAGGAAACACGTAGAACTAAGTCATTAAGGAAGATATTTATTAAGGAATAAATAAGGGATTTTAAAGGGAATATTTGCAAACTATTTGCAAATAAAATAAAAAGGGAAATATTTGTTCAAGAAAACAAATAGGGTTATAAAGGAAATATTTGTCTAGAAAACAAATAGATTATAAAGAAAATATTTATTCTTGGATAAATAGATATATATATATATATATATATATATATATATATATATATATATATATAAGTCTGAACTTATATATGAAGAAGTAAACAAATAAAAGGAGCAGATTGATTTATAAATGAGATTTATAAATTAAGTTAAATATTATCATTTGATAAATGGAATATATAAGTCAGGACTTATATAAAGGAGTAAGAGTCGATTTCAACATCGATGTTTGAAACTGAATAAAGATAAAGAGTTAACCAGTTAGGTTAAACCACTTGAGTTAACCAGTTAGGTTAAACCATTTGACTTAACCAGTTAGGTTAAACCATTAGAGTTAACAAGTTAGGGTTATCCAGTTAGAAGTAATCAGTTAGAATTAATCAGTAGAGTTAACCGAGTTAGAGTTAGTCGAGAATTAGTTATCGAATATTAGTTCATTCGAAGAAGTGAGTTAATCGAATCAGAAATATTTGAGATGAGTTAAGCAATTTGAGTTAATCGAAGGAGTTGATCGTATAATAGATATTCGAAGTGAGATAATCGAATAATAGATATTCGAAGTGAGATATTCGAAGTAAGTTAATCAAATACAAGTTATTCGAATAAGAGTTAATCCAGTAAGAGTTAAATAGAATAAAAGTTCATCGAATAAGAGTTATAGCTTAGAGTTAACCAAATAGGAGTTAATAAATTAGTTGATCTTTATATTATTCAAGTTAGGAAATAAAAGTCATATTAAAGATAATATATTTCGGATGCAGGAGATTATAACATCACTGTTATAATCACGTAAACTTGTAAAAGAAGGGGGTTCGTAAATAGAATCCGGGGGTTCGTAAGGAAGTGTTAAAGAGTAAGAAGGTGAATCTTATCTATTTCAAGATTTGAAGGGTGGTTCAGTTAAGGTCTGAGAGGTAGCTATACCCCCAACTTGATTGACTGTGTTTTTAGTTAAGAAATTATTACGGTTCGAGCGTGAAGTGGTTAAGTGGATTTAGTAATTTAGTATAGTGGTTTGAGTCGTCATCGCAATATAGTTTTAAACATGTGTTTAAATCCCAATTTAATAAGTTTTGGAAATGTTTTCCAAATCGGAATCAGAAATGTAATCAAATAAAGAAATCAGAAACTGATTAGAGACTTGTTAAGTTGAATGGTATTTTAAGTATCTATCTGATGTTGGTTTCGGCCTTCGGGATTGATACTTGGGAAATTGTTCTCGTACTAGTGTCCAATCAAAGACCGATAGTTATGGAAGAAAAGTGATACGTAAATAAGTTATGGGAATGTTTTCCAGCGTTAACGTATATTTTCTACACATAGAAAATAAGAAACATATGAATATATATATAGATATATATGATTGATGATTAATTTGATAGAATTTCCATCTGGAAATAATATCGTTATTTGCACACATATTTTTCTTTGATAGTTAACACATCGACTATCGAAGGTTTTGACCATTTTAACGTTGTTAATATGGAGAGACCGGTTGGATTATTATCCAAAGAACCACTCTGTATTGGCATAAGCTTTGCGAATCCTGTATGCCAAAGATAATTAAAGACGGAGTAAGGTGCAAGGGATATTGTATAAGTCTTAGATAATAGTGCCTAAGATGGATGTACTGAATAGTGCCTTCGGTTCATCCTGTTCCTGGATGACTTGTATGGATGAATGTCTGACAGAGTATTTCCAGAAAGGTCACGTACATTGATTTCTTCAACCGTACCACGAGTGGAAGCGGAGAAGGAAACTTCTTTAACTAACATGCAATGTACTGTTGTAGACATCAATTAGTGATTTTTGATGGATCTGACAATGTGGCATTCGAAGTGAATCTGATGTGATGATAAAGCGTTACCTCAAGCCTCATCAATCGGTAAATGACAAAAATCGGGCAGGCAGCATGGTTATGTAGGTCGCACCTATTAGGATGTATAATCACCTGATCTAGAGTTTCGTTTACTTCTAAAAATCTATTGCTGATGTTGTCCCATTCGGGAAACGGTTGCTGATCCCAACCGTTGGTGATATACATTCGATACACTCAAGCGAAATGAGTGGTCGGTCATGTGTGGCCGGGTTGCAAGATGTTCTTGTAGAACCCAGTGTATTCCTTTCTAGAGGTACATTAGCAAAAGGTGGTTCCATACCTTGTCATAGTTGGAAACCCATTACCCAATACATGCTTGCCGTTTTGATTGTATACTATATATGTAGAACGTGAGATGAAAGCGTTTCTGCTAGATGATTATTATATTGTGGTTGATAGACATTATTATAATATCAAAAGGTTTTTGATATAAAGATAATTTGGATTCTCATAAGGGAAAAACCCGTTCCGTTATACGGCATGGTCATATGAGATATCATTTACCTGCTTGAACTGTTTTAAACTGTTTTACTCATACCAGTCCCATGGCTGACCCTGAGTTTATTTTGTTTTGTTTTCTCTAAACTCTTGGATGCCCAATTTTGTGCAGGCAGTTAAGTAGTCAGGATTTTACAGATACTTGAAGAGCTGGAGCAGGAGGCTTCATGATCATATAGCTATAGTTTATTTTCGTTGTGTTGTAAGTGTTGTACTTTGATAATGATGTATATTCAAGTACAGATGTATATTTCAAGTTATGTTATATATATTATATGTTATTCGTTCCGCTGTGAGGTTCATGTTACTCTGATGTTGTGTTCTTCTTCTTCTATTCTAAGTTTCTATCTTATCTTTCCTCACCCTCTAATTTCTTTCATTAACTTCCGGTATTTTCGATCCTTGGATGTTCGATATGTGTTGTATATCGGGTAACCAAGATTGCTAATTTTTGGGTCGTTACAGTTGGTATCAGAGCTTAAGTTTAAGTGAATTACCTTGGCTCTGTGGCATGACTCGGTAGAGATCGGGCTAGTAATACCCTAGATTGAGTTTGTGTGTATATATACGAGTGAACGTATTTGTTATTCAATATAAAATGATTTAATAATGTGGAGATTTATTGGTTGAGTTGTTTATGGGTTCTGGTCAATCAGTTTGATCCACTATATCGGTAGGAGTTTATAAACACTCGAATACTATGGGTCGACACGATATGTTTTGAAAAGAGGGTAAATTAAAATAAGTTTACCCAAGGTATATCTTGATATAGAGAAGATATATATATATCAAAATTATAATATATTGGATATATTGGTTGTTATTATAATCGAGTAAGATTATAAAATAAATGGTTATGTAAATAACCAATCAGAATTCATATAAGTGAAATACGTGAAATCAGATGAGTTAAATCTGAAATTTAAACCAGAAATTGAATTAAAATTCTGGAAAATTGGATAAGTGTTTGTAAATGGATTTGGATTAAAAATAAGGAAAATTTAAGATCTTGGGAGATTTTAAATTGTTTTACAAGCAGTGTGAATTATATTTTGAAATGAATTTCAAAGTGGAAATGCTTAGAAATGGTTTTATAGTATTGAACTCACTTCGATTGCTGGAAAATAGATTCTGATGATGACAGCTGCATCATCAGTATTCATTTTCGAGTTGTAAGTGACGAATTACTACCAGAGATACTGTTTTGAATTTATTTTGGGAAAGACAAGTTGTGTTGAATTTCAAAAAGGAAATTTTGATTTTTGAAAAGAGTAAACTGTTTAAAAACTCCCAGGGAAAGACTGTTTGAATTAAAAACAAATTTAACAAAAATTTGTGAAAGCAAATTTGAATTAAAGTAAAGCCAGCAAAGTGGTAACTGGGATTGAATTACAATGATATCAAGACAAATTGGATTGTGAGATTCAAATTTGAAGCGTAATGTGATAATCAAGTTAAGAGTTGGGAATCGAGAAGAAACTCGAGTTGAAATGATATTTGGCTCGAATATAAGCGAATGGTTGTGTTGTGGATAAAAGCAGATTGGAATTTGATTGGGATGACCCTTGTATCCGCTGAATTGATAACAGGTGGAAAGGATACAATGATATGACGACAAAAGGTACAAGTTTATATTTCTATTGGATATAAGATTTATGAGCCGAATTGGCAAGCCTCTTGGCTGTTTGATTTTCTTTTTGGATGGAGATGGACCAGAGAGGCGAGTGGTGGTTTGTTGTATTGACCAGTACAAAGGAGGTGCTGACGAAATGTTTCAAAAAAATTATGGCGTTAGAAAATTTTCAGGATTTTTGAAAATTTTCGTTGATAAGAATTAATTAATATTTAATTGAAATTAAATTGGTCCAGATGGAAACTGAAGTTAAGTAGTGAACAAATAAGTTCAAACCAGTCGATATAGTTTGGTTCCTACCGTAGCAATTTCAAGGACGAAATTATTTTAAATAGGGAAAAATGTAATGACCCGCATTTTCAGCGGTATAATAATTAATTTATTTAATTATTTGAAAGGTGATTAAAAGGATTTCATGGTCGTTGAATTAAATAATGGTAAATATTTAATTAAAATAATAAATTAAATAATATATTTAATTCTGAAATAATCAGATTTGGCTGAAATGGCGATGTGGTGTGAAATGAATCATCTGTGATATATAATTCAGTTAAAATTTAATTTGAATAACGAATATATTTAAATAATGACAGTTTGAATGTATAATTATATTATAATTAAAATCAAGCTCGAAATGGCGTGGCAGTTCGCGATTTGCCGATTTGAACTTCAACTGAATATACAGAGTTCGTTTTAAATCGGATTTCTGTGAAACAAGAAACGTTAGGAGCTGGTAGGGTATATCTTTCTAATGGAAGAGAAAAATGGGATTTCGTCGTATAGATTTTGATTTATGTCCAAATCAAATTTTAGAAAAGTCGTTGTGGAATTCCTTTGTAATTTATAAAGCAATTATTTATATTTTAAAAAGAAATTTTAATATAAATCGAATATCGGGTTGACCCAGATTTGAAATATCAAGTTAGAAACTCATATAGAAATATTCTAGAGATGTATGGTATTCCGCTGTGAATATATATATACGATGATATTTATTTTTAAATATTAAATTTAATTTTATTTATATATTTAAATGGGTTATTTAGGAGTTTAAAAATTGCCACTTTTGCAAACGAAGTCGGAATTCGCCGAAACTAATTTTGTTGGATCCGCAATGTCAAATAGTTGTTAGATTTCCAGTGTCGTGATTTTTAGAGTCAATGTGTGGTCGTCCGGATTTTTAGAGTGAGAAATAGTCATTATTTTGACGGTTAAAAGTACGTTGTGTGAGCATACGAAGTCTGAATTCGACAAAACCAGTTTCGTTGGGAACGTAATGTCGAACTCTTGCTACATGTCCAGTTTCGTGATTTTTGGGCATCATGGGTGACCATAGAAATTTTTAAGGACAGAAACCAACAGTGTTATATTTAAATTTGAATTAAATAATAAATATAAAAATATCCTAATGTATTGGTGGACATAAACAAGGCCATGCCTATCTTCTTCAGCCACACAGAAATCCCATTTCCCGTATAAAACCATTCTCTTGCTGCCGCATTATTTTTTTTCATCCTCTAGTAAAAGTTTGGATCAAAGAAAATTCAAATATAATTCTATAAATTATAATACATACATATCTACACTTGCATCAGGGTTGGCTTCAATTCCGTATAGTTTTTACAAGGTGCGGTTAAAGTTCCCGTCGTTCGAAGTTGTGTACAGCGTTCTAGGGTTAATCGTTGTGGCGATTTGGTGCATCGATTGATGTTTTGGAGGTTGGTTTTGGGTTTAGTCGCCAAGTTGTTGAATTTATGAAAGTTTGAGATGATTTCGTGAGTATGAGGGTCGATCCTATTCTGGATACTTACGGTTTGGGTAGGGATGTCGAGTTTTTGGGAAGTGTAGCGGAGTGGGTGATTTTGTTATGAAGTTGAAGAGAATTTTAAGGAGAATAAAATGGTGGTGTTGCTTTGGATTTCGGTTGAGTAGTGATTGAGATAAGTGGGAGGAAAGATGGCGCAATAGCCATTTGAAGGAGGAGCAGCGTGCACCTAAGTTCGGGGAAGAAGAAGAACGGGTTGGCATTAGTGAATTTGGGTTTGGGCTTTAGAAAAATGGTGAGGCCCGTTTAAAGTAAAGGCTTAGTTTAAATTTGATTTAAATCTGTGTTAACTTCGTAATAGCATAACTTCGTAATACTTAATCAGAATTCAGCAAACCAAGATCCATTGGGATCGTATGGACTGACACTACCCAATGGGACTGACTGGAAGTGAATCGAGCTCGTTACAATTTATGGCGAAATAAATTGTCCGTCTGAATCAAGCGATGGTTATCGTTATTAATGATGATCGTCCAATGTGAGTAATTCTCACTAATTCTGAACAGTTTAAATTTTCATGTTGTATTTTTAGAACTGTTAAATATTGGCTGATTGACTATGTGTTGACTGCTTGATTGAACTGCTAGTCAGTTAGTTGAATTTCTATATTGATTCTTTTTAACAGAATATATCATATGGAACTGAAAGTGATGTTGATTTTATTGTTTAACATCTGTGGATGTAGTGAAACAGGTTGGAGGAATCCGACTGGATTCCTCAACAATTGTTTTATTGTTTTTCATATATTTTGATATATGATGTGAATTATAACCTATATTGATTGTGTGTGTATGGACGATATTGGACATCATAAATTGATATGTTAAAAACCATAACATACCGGGATTTGGAGAAAAGGGGAATTTGTCAAAGTGAATACTGAAAAGAGAATATTTACAAAATCAGAGGATTTTATAAATAGGAATATTTAAAAATAGAATATTTATAAATAGGAATATTTATAAATGGAATATTTATAAATAGGAAATACATTTAAGTGGGAATTATAAATGAAGGAAACCTTTATAAATAGAATATTTATAAAGTGGATTACTTACTTAGAAAATAAATAGGATAGGATAATGAGATATTTATTTGTTAAATAAATAAGATACGATTAATGGATTATTTATTTGTTAAAGTAGTAGGTTAAGATAAAGAGATATTAGCTTAGAAATTTACTAAGTTAAACAAAGGATATTAACTTAGGAATTGAATAAGTTAAACAAGGATATTGACTTAGGAAGTTGAATAAGTTTTAAATAAGATATTCTTAGAGGAAATACATAGAATAAATAAATAAGGTAATAAAGGAAACACTTAGAACTAAGTCATTAAAGAAGATATTTATTAAGGAATAAATAAGAGATTTTAAAGGGAATATTTGCAAACTGTTTGCAAATAAAATAAAAAGGGAAATATTTGTTCAAGAAAAAAAATACGGTTATAAAGGAAAGATTTGTCTAGAAAACAAATAGATTATAAAGAAAATATTTATCCTTGGATATATATATATATATATATATATATATAAGTCTGAACTTATATATGAAGAAGTATACAGATAAAAGGAGCAGATTGATTTATAAATGAGATTTATAAATTAAGTTAAATATTTTATTTGATAAATGGAATATATAAGTCAGGACTTATATAAAGGAGTAAGAATCGATTTCAACATCTATGTTTGAAACTGAATAAGGATAAAGAGTTAACCAGTTAGGTAAAACCAATTGAGTTAACCAGTTAGGTTAAACCATTTGAGTTAACCAGTTAGGTTAAACAATTAGAGTTAACAAGTTAGGGTTATCCAGTCAGAAGTAATCAGTTAGAATTAATCAGTAGAGTTAACCGAGTTAGAGTTAGTCGAGTATTAGTTATCGAATATTAGTTTATTCGAAGAAGTGAGTTAATCGAATCAGAAATATTTGAGATGAGTTAATCGATTTGAGTTAATCGAAGGAGTTAATCGTATAATAGATATTCGAAGTGAGATAATCGAATAATAGATATTCGAAGTGAGATAATCGAAGTAGATATTCGAAGTAAGTTAATCTAATACAAGTTATTCGAATAAGAGTTAATCCAGTAAGAGTTAAATAGAATAAAAGTTCATCGAATAAGAGTTAAAGCTTAGAGTTAATAAAATAGGAGTTAATAAATTAGTTGATCATTATATTATTCGAGTTTGGAAATAAAAGTCATATTAAAGATAATATATTTCGGATGCAGGAGATTATAACACCACTGTTATAATCACATAAACTTGTAAAAGAAGGGGGTTTGTAAATAGAATCCGGGGGTTCGTAAGGAAGTGTTAAAGAGTAAAAAGGTGAACCTTATCTATTTCGAGATTTGAAGGGTGGTTCATTTAAGGTCTGAGAGGTAGCTATACCCAACTTGATTGACTGAGTTTTTAGTTAAGAAATGGTTACGGTTCGAGCGTGAAGTGGTTAAGTGGATTAATAATTTAGTATAGTGGTTTGAGTCGTCATCGCAATATAGTTTTAAACATCTGTTTATATCCCAATTTAAGAAGTTTTGGAAATGTTTTCCAAATCAGAATCAGAAATGTAATCAAATAAAGAAATCAGAAATTGAGTGGAGACTTGTTAAATTGAATGGTTTTCTAAGTAACTATCTGATGTTGGTTTTGGCCTTCGAGATTGATACTTGGGAAATTATTCTCATACTGGTTTACAATCAAAGACTGATAGTTATGGAAGAAAAGTGTAACAACCCGAAAAATACGAGCCAATTTAAAAATTTTAAATTGGTCATTTCAAAGGAATTTGAACAATTGAAATATAATATTTCAATAAAATAGTGAATTAGAAATAGTGAGTCAGTTTGAAAATTTGAATTCAAACTTTGACTAACTGTGCAGGGTGGAAAATATAACGGATTTTAGTGAAACCAAAAATATTTGAATCTGTTTATCAATACCTTTCTAACGAATCTGAAAAATCGAAGTTTCATAGCGGGAATCAAAAGTTATGGCTGAATGAATTTTCAGAAAGGTCGCTGTATAGAATATATAGCCCTGGAAAATAGATATTTTGCAAACGACCTCGGAATTCGAAGAAACCACTTTTTTTGGGTCCGGGATGTCAAACTATTGCTAGTATTCAAATTTCATAATTTTTGAAGCTAGTATGTGAGCGTGGCAAAAGAAAATGTGTTTGGTCAATTTCTGTTAAATTGGATCGACCAGAAAATGGCCAATTTTCAAACAATCTCAGAATTCGACGAAACTAGTTTTGTTGGGACCGTAGCATCAAAACATAGCTAGATTTATTTTTCTGGAATTTTTCGAATCAGTTTGTGGCCCTGGCAAATTGAAATGTACATTCAAAGTTAAAAATTAAATGTTTTATATTTTGATTTGAAGAATAACTGACTGTAATAGTCGAATTGGCCAACGAAACATATCCCATTGTGTCCGGGATGGGGGTAATTAGCTAGGGACGACAGTCGTTGGGTTTGAATTGGTGTCCGTGTGGAGAAGCACTATTTAAAAATTTATTAAAACCATGGGCCAATTAGAATTTTCCTTTCATTATTTTTAAAAAATAAAAAAACATCAGAAACCCTCGTTCTCTCGATCGACGATTCACATCGTTCGCCGCTTCCCAGAAAAATCGCCGCCGCAACAGGCGATTCCAGCGATCGCCACCCCCTACCTTGAAGAGCCTCCCTCTCCGCTTTAAATCCGACCCCACCTCGATGCTTCCCATCACCGCATCGACGAGATCCACGGCCACGAACCCCGCTACTTCCCATCGCCGCCACGAGCAGATCCGACCACCGAACCACCTCAAACCACCCTGCGCCGACTCCCCTTTCCTCCCTCTTCCACGTCATCACCTATGATCATCCTATCGTGCCTCGGTACTCGCGAAAACTGCAACCCTAGTTTTGAACCATCGTGAAAGGTGAGTGCTTTTTGATGTTTGAACTTTGAAAAATCATATCTTTATGGTGTGTTGACAAAATTCGATGAAACAGGAAACATCGGGACCGCAAGGAGGCTCTCTACCACATAGAAGAGACCGCGGATTTTTCTGAGTCATCTACGATTTTTAGCACTCCAAAAACCAATGTGAGAAATCTAAATAAAATGAATTTGAATGGAAAATGTCGTGTATAAATTATATAAGCGAAATATAAATTACACACGTGTTGTATACCTCATGTACATGCGTGGTGTAAGCTATATAAGCGAAGTATGAATTATACATGCATAGAATAATTGATATATGTGTTGAAATGCAAGTGAAATATAGAAATTATATATATATATATATATATATATATATATACTCCACTTGTCCACAAACCATGGACGATATTTCTTGTTGTGTATTGGTGTGAAATATTGGATGAAAAATGCGAATGGTTGAATAATTGTTTGTGGTCGATATTGATTGGTTGTGGTTGAAAAATACTCATTGGTGATTGAAATGAATTGGAAATAATTGTGGAAATAAAAATAAAACATGCTGCCTGTGTGCGAATTAGAAGCATGAATCCCCAATGTCAAAAACCGCGAGCTTTTAAGGTAGAGCGAGGAGCCGTACTAGGGACGGTGCCGGTTTTAACTACCCTACCGTTATGCTGCCGAAATTTTGAATAATATTCATGTTATAGAATTATTTTCATATATTGAAATTATCTTCATGCGTTGAAATTAAAGTCATGTGTTGAAACTATATCCATGTGTGGAAATGCTCATGTGTTGAGAAGTGATGTATGAAAATTAAATTCATGTGTGAATGAATAAAGTGTTTAAACAATAAAAATCACATTTTTATAATATATATGAAGTATGTAAAATATTCGCCTTATATATAAATAGTTTCAACAATAAAAATTGCATCTTTCTTATATGAACAACATATATAAAATATCCATGTGTGGAAATGCTCATGTGTTGAGAAATGTGTGTGTTGGAAAAGTTCATGTGTTGAATAAAAAGATCGAACAATAAAAATTACATTTTTATTGAAAGTATAAAGTGTTAAAAACATTCATTTGTTGAACAAATATTTTAAATGATAAAAATATCATTTTTATCATATATGTGATATGCTAAAGATATGCGAGCATTGAAATAAATATTTATGAAAGAAATATTATTTTTAACATGCATAGGAACTAAATAAAATAGTCATGTGTTGAAATATATTTTAGTTCGCCAAAATTATCAATTTTGAAATGTGAAGTGTTAAAAATAGCCACTTGTTCAAATAAATATGCATGAGTTGAAATATTCATTAATTAGCTAAGGATATGATTTTTGCCTACGCATGCAACATTAGAATGAATGGTGTTTTTAAACCAAAGTGAATCAAATATGAAGTTGAATGGAAAATGAGAAGTGATAAGAATTGTATATATGTACATGCATATTTATTGAACAGGTTATAGCAAAGAGGCTAGAGAAGAGGAATAAAATTTTGTGCCCAACAAATAGGTACGCGTCTACTGTTTTGTTTGGGTGATGATTTTATGAGCCTATTGGCTAGCCGCTTGGCTTTTTCTTTTTCTTTTTGACATGAGACGCCCGTGTGGCTATTTGGGAATTTTCCCAGCCCCTCCCGTACAAAGGAGGTTATGGCGAAATTTTCCAAAATTTAAAGGCGTTAGTGAAATATTTGAAGTGAAAACGATATAGGAATTTTTGAATGAACTATATTTATATAAATATATAAATATAAATAAAATTAAAACGAAACGTGGCCGTGTAGTTCGTCTTTTGAAATAGTGATTTCAAACGACTAGTGCGGGAAATCCGACCATTCGATTTTCCCGAAACCGCAACCGTTGGGTTCGCCTTGGAAATGTCTTTATAACGGCACCAACTTTGTGAAGATCCGACGGTTGGATTGTCTGGAATGTTTAATTCAAATCTGGAAAAAAAAACAGCGCCAGAAATGATTATATTTATATATTTATATATAAATATAATTAAATTAAATCGAATAACGACACTGCAGTTCGTAATTTGATATCGTAACTTCAAACGACTAGTCTGGAAGATCCGACCGTCGGATTTTCCTAAAATTGAAACCGTTGGATTCGTTTTGAAATGATCTTTCTAATGATATAAAATTTGTGAAGATCCAACGGTTAGATTTTCAGATATGTGTAAAACAAATTTAGTTAAAAACAGCGCCAGTGCATCGGCACGACCTGAAACGTCGTTTAATTAAATATGGCCGTTTTAAATGAATAAAAATGGCGATATGTCGTTATAAAATACTATAGATGATATAGAGTGGAAATAAACCAATTTTTTTGTGTTTGCTTGATATGTGATGGTTGAATGTATTTAACATGAAGATTATAACTAAAGAACTGAAATGTGAATGTTGAATAGTCTAACCATGTGATAAATTGATTTGAAAATCTAAATATACGTGGGTTATTTGAAAAGGCCGAGTTCATCTCATTTCAAATAATCGATCGACGTTGAGAAGTCGAAGAGTCAAAGACGGTTGAAGACCAAAGATCTTCACATTGGATGGATGGGCGCTACTGATGCTCGTGATTGGAGTAGCTACCGTGAAGGAGCTGAAGTAGTAGCAGTCCAAACATACTGTTGATTGTACGGATATGCGAGGAATTTGGTGCCTCCGGTTTCGTTCAAACCCAGAACGGACTTGTAAATGGACTGTGTGTCTGACATTGGATTTGGTTCTGTGCTGATTGATCTCTGTTAAATATATATCTGTTTGGCGGCGGAGAATTTATTCTCTTGCTTAACGCCCTTCTCTGAGACGTACGAGCTCAGAGGTTATGTTTTGATAGAAATCAGTCGCATGGAGTGGATTGCCTGTGTGGCACGCCTAAGTGGCATTTGATCAAGGCTTCTATTGCAAAGCAAATCTTGTGGTTGATGATCAAAGCATGGTCTGTGTGACGTAGCTTTGTGTATAACGTGGATTCGTAAGCCTCACACCTCGGTATGAGTCAAAAACGGGATAGTGACTGCAGGGAGAGCACGACGTTTCTTTCTAGCTAAGGTGGTGTCAATGACCTACCAGCCCTGACATTATATATACTTTTCACCTGTGTGGTTGTTGGAATACGAGGCACCTCGATTATAGATCTGTAAGGACCGGGAAACGTGTGTTCAGGAATAACTAATCCTCAAAAGTAAGAGAGGACCGGCCTTGAAGATCCAAGGATCATAGTGGGGTCCTGGGACATTTGCTAGAGTGTCTCGAATCGGAGAGGAGCTTGCCCCTTGCCTCGATTCATGAAGGAATCCAATTTCCAATACGAAATATGCGGATGTGATTGTATTACTAGTATGGCGACATAGTAGATGGTGGCTATGCCGCCTAGGATTGATATTTATGATTGAATTTGCTTTCGAAAACATATATGCACTAGTAATAATATCAAACACTTTTGTTTTATACGTATGAAGCATTTTTGGCCATTATAAGGTTAAACTCTATCCTCCGGCTTGTGTTGCATTGTGTGATGGGACCTGAGTCTTATAATGGCTTCATTTTATAAAAAGCATTGTGATGATTTAATCATTTACTTTATTTCATGCACTAGCACTCATTGGAGTAAACCCGTTCCGCGAAAGTGGCGTGGTCCTTTGATTTGCCTTATTATTGTTGTTAATAAGTTAAGTGGATTTATCATACCAGTCCCATGACTGACTCGTAGTTTGTTTCACCTTGCAAACTCGGGTGCCCTCCTTTTCACATGGGCAGCCTAGTTACAGGTATCTGGTGCACTTTTGGCTCATGGCGAGGCTTGACTACACCGTGCTGACTTTGACTCTTTCTGCCATTATAGTATATGTATTATGATTCCACCATTGGCGATGTAGACTGAAATTTATTTTTTGTACTCTTTATGTATGATTCCGCCTCTAGCGATGGTGACTGATTATGTATTATTATGCACTAAGTTGTATCCTGCACTGTGCTCTCTGATGTGGTGACATCTATATGATTCCGCTGTCATATGTGTGTAAATTATTCTATTTCTTGTTTATGCTATTATCTGTGATCTGCTAATGATGATTGATGTGTTATATTCCAATGATTATCCTTAACACCGGGTCAGGGGGTTTTGGGATCGTCACAGCTGGTATCAGAGCTTTGGTTAACCTTAGTTCTGGAGTCTAACACATTAAACACTTCGTCGAAATAGAATCAGTAGTATTCTAAGGTGAGTAGCTCATTAGAGATAGGACTAGTAAAGTCCTAGAATGAGCTAAGCAGAATAGCAAAAACAATTTGATCAGTCCATCGTTATCTTTCCTTAAGTTTTCTGCTTAACCATGCAATAAATTATCATTTCTGTAGGCTGACTCTTTTCTTGCTTATACAGAATTTGAAAAATGGCTACCCGAGCAGCCGCTGCTAGAGGAGACCGTGCTGGCCGTGGCAGAGGACGAGGAGAAGTCCCAATTGAAGAAGGACCCTTGATACAACCCCCGGCCGCTCAATACTTCGAGCTGGACCGCGTAGCTAAGAGATACAAAAACCTAGGAGGCAAGACCTTCTCGGGAACTGGCACTGCAATAGAGGCTCTTGCATGGCTCAAAACATGCGAGAAAATACTAGAAGGCCTAAGGCTTGGAGATCAAGATAAAGCTATTATGGGTGCCTGGCTTATGCAGGAAGAAGCTGAACTATGGTGGGAAGCTCTCACCGCCAGGAATAGAGAAGCTGGTAAAACATGGGATGGATTCAAAGAACTCTTCAAAGAGAAATATGTCCGGGAAAAAGCCCTAGAGCGTATGCACGATGACTTCGCCAACCTCCAGCAGGGGGATCTTTCGGTGTAGGATTATCTGAATAAATTTACACAGTTGTCCCCCTATGCTCCGGAGCTTGTCACCACTGCAAAGTCCAAGAATAAGAGGTTCATCCTCGGGCTGAGGTGACAGTATCATGATAGAGCAATGGCCCACATCAAGCTGGGATTTAATGAATTGGTGGAAATGACGTGCAACTACGAAGACCTTGACCAAAGACACCTGGAGCAGGATCACGCTAAAAGCCAAGCCGGAAACAAACGCAAGCCTGCTGTGAATCAAGCTGAGTCAAGCCAAGCAGCATCCTCGAAACCACAGACTAGCAGGCCGCCAAGAGGAAGCTGCTATAATTGTGGCAAGATGGGGCACTTCTCTAATGTTCGCACAGCCCCGAAGAGGCAAAAGACAAATTCACAAGGTTCAAGCTAGGGCTCTTAGAACCCTCGCTCTTGCTTTAATTGTCGCAAGACGGATCATCTTGTCAAAGATTGTCCTTTGCTGAAGAAGGCCGCAGTAGCTCACGTGTATGACGGGACGAGCCCGCCAGCTGCTTCCGATGGAGCAGGTAAACCCAATGTTTTGGGAGGTACCCTTACAATTAAAAATACTCATGTTTCTGTATTATTTGACATGGGTGTGTCGCGTAGTTTTATTGCCAATAACACAGTGCACAAATTAAAATTAAAACAGAGAAAGCTGAAAGAATCGGTTGAAGTACATAACCCGATAGGAGGATCTCTCATTCTCAGTTCATGTTGTAGAGTGCCAATCTCTTATTCTTCCTACAAATTTTCTTTCAATTTAATCACCATGGATTTTCCCGAATTCGATATCATTCTCGGGCTTGATTGGTTAACGAAATACGAAGCTGAGGTAAAGTGTGCAGAACGAATAGTAAAAAATTCGAACGAAGCTTGGATATATTATTGTACCATGCCATGGTTCGAATCCAAATAGAGAAGAATTTTGGTCGGCGTTAGAAGTTATCCACACTTCCATAGAAAAGATTCCTATTCTTAGAAACTATGCGGATGTGTTTGAAGAAGTTGAAAACTTACCTCCACAAAGAGAAATAGAATTCAGAATCGATCTAATTCCCAATGCCAGACCAGTGGTACATCCAATTCGCAGAATGACTCCAAAGGAAAAAGAAGAATTAGGCGATCAAACTCGTCAACTGTTGTGGAAGGGTCTAATCAGACCTAGCTTTTCTAATTGGGGTGCAGCTGCAGTGTTTGTCCCAAAGTCAGACGGTACTCTTCGATTATGCGTTGATTACCGAGACCTCAATAAACAGACGCTCAAAAACAAATACCCATTACCCCGCGTCGATGATCTGCTAGACCAATTAAATGGGGCGACAGTATTTTCCCGAATGGACCTAGCTATAGGTTTTCATCAATTGAGAATAGCAGAGGAGTGTGTTCCTTTGACAGCTTTCAGAGGTCCAGACATATTTCATGAATGGTTAGTAATGTCGTTCGGCCTGTGCAATGCTCCAGCATACTTCGTCGATCTAATGAATAGAGTGTTCAGGGGAGTTCTGAATAAATTTGTCCTCGTATTCATCGATGATATTTTAATCTACTCCAAATCAAAACCCGAGCATGAAAAACACTTAGAACAAGTATTGGAGATTCTAAGAAAGAACGTCTTCAAAGCCAAATTCTCTAAATGTGTCTTTTGGCAAGAAGAAGTGAATTTCCTTGGCCATGTCGTGTCAAAGAAAGGGATTTCTGTAGATCCGAGCAAAATAACAGTGATTCAAGGCTGGAAACAATCCACTACACCCACAGAGGTTAGAAGTTTTATGGGGTTGGCTAGTTATTATCGAAAGTTGATTAAGGATTTTTCGAAGATATCCGGTCCGTTAACGAAGCTCACGAAGAAGCATGAGAAATTTAAGTGGACTTCCGACTGTGAAGAAGCTTTCCAGGAATTGAAATCGAAACTGACAACTGCTCCAGTGTTGACAATTATTGATGGCAATCAGGATTTAACGGTTTGGACAGATGCTTCTATTAGAGGTCTTGGTGCAGTGTTAATGCAAAGAGGCCAAGTAGTCGCTTATGCAAGCCGCCAACTGAAACCACATGAGAAGAATTATGTAACTCATGATCTTGAGTTGCTGGCGATCGTTTTTGCATTGAAAATCTGGAGGCATTATTTATTGGGCGAGAAATTTGTAGTGTATACAGATCATCAATCATTGAAGTATTTATACACCCAGAAAGATCTGAATTTGAGACAGCAACGTTGGCTAGAATTTCTTACTGCGTATGATCTTGATATCCTGTATATGCCGGGAAAGGCTAACGTTGTAGCGGATGCGCTTAGTAGAAAAACCGCAATCATTGCCAATCTTATAATTACACCTGGCTTGATTGATAAGATTTCAGCCCTTCAAAAAGACGATGAATTTATTCAGAGAATCAGTCAGAGGGTCAAGGAAGGTGAAACCACAAGTTTCTGTATTGACGATAAAGGGGTTCTCAGGTTAAATGATAGGATTTGCATTCCAAATATTCCAGGCCTTCGAAGAGAAGTGCTAGATGAATGCCATAAATCTAAACTTTGCATTCATCCTGGCGTGAGTAAAATGTACAACGATATCAAAGCACTTTCTGGTGGAAGGAAATGAAGAGGGATATTTCTTTGTATGTTAGCAGATGCCCTACTTGTCAATTAGTCAAGAGCGACCAACAGAAGCTAGCTGGATTGTTGCAGCCGTTGGAAGTCCCAGGTTGGAAATGGGAACAGATTTCCATCGATTTCATAGTTGGTTTGCCGTGAACCAGGAAAGGTAATGACAGCATTTGGGTAATCGTAGATCGCTTCACGAAGACTGCCCATTTCATACCTGTCAGATCCAATAGAACCGCTCAAAGTCTAGCACAGATATATTTCAAAGAAATTGTTAAGCTGAATGGAATTCCCATCAGCATAGTCAGTGATAGAGACCCAATATTTGCTAGCAAATTCTGGGAGGCAATCCAGACGGAATTGGGAAGGAAACTGAATATGAGCACCGCTTTTCACCTCAAACAGATGGCCAAACTAAGCGGGTGAATAAAATTCTAGAAGATTTATTGCGGGCTTGTATAATTGATTTTGGTGGATCATGGGAAGATCACTTGCATTTTACAGAATTCTCATATAACAATAGCTATCAAGCAAGTTTGGGAATGTCGCCATATGAAGCATTATATGGCAGACCGTGCAGATCTCCAACATGTTGGGTAGAACCTGGCAATAGACTTGTGTTAGGACCCGATATGATTAGAGAAGCATTTGATAAAGTCGACTTCTTCAAAAAGCGATTGAGAACCGCACAAAGCCGACATAAAAGTTATGCAGATTCTAGAAGAAGAGTTTTGACATTTGCTGTTGGTGACCATGTTTATTTGAAAGTTTCTCCGATGAGAGGAGTAATCAGATTTGGCAAAACTGGGAAGTTGGCACCGAGATTTATTGGTCCCTTTCCTATACTCGAACGAATTGGAACTCTTGTTTATAGGGTTCAATTACCAGATTGGTTGCCTGGAGTGCATGATGTATTTCACATATCTCAACTTAGAAGACATGTGCATGATCCGGATCTTGTTGTAGAAGAAGCAGCGCAACAGGATATAAACATAACTTCAGAATTAGCAGTCAGAAGAGAGCCATTAAAGATTGTTAGCAAAGAAACTAGAGAATTAAGAAGCAAAAAGATTCATTTAGTTAAAGTGTAGTGGAGTAGTGATCCTAGAGTCTGTACTTGGGAGACTGAGGAAAGCATTAAGCACGCTTACCCCAAATGCAGAGGGGATATCTCTGACTAACTCCAGTGCAAGGTACCTTTACAATACTTTGCATTTACATTTTGTTTCCTACTTTACCGTTGTTTCCTTTTCGAGGACGAAAAGTTTTAAGTGGGGGAGATTGTAACAACCCGGAAAATACGAGCCAATTTAAAATTTTCAAATTGGTCATTTCAAAGGAATTTGAACAATTGAAATAGAATATTTCAATAAAATAGTGAATTAGAAATAGTGAGTCAGTTTAAAAATTTGAATTCAAACTTTGACTAACTGTGAGGGTGGAAAATATAACGGATTTTAATGAAACAAAAAATATTTGAATCTGTTTATCAATACCTATCTAATGAATCTGAAAAATCGAAGTTTCATAGCCGGAATCAAAAGTTATGGCCGAATGAATTTTCAGAAAGGTCGCTATATAGAATATATAGCCCTGGAAAATAGATATTTTGCAAACGACCTTGGAATTCGACGAAACCACTTTTTTTGGGTCCGGGATGTCAAGCTATTGCTAGGTTTCAAATTTCATAATTTTTGAAGCTAGTATGTGAGCATGGCAAAAGATAATGTGTTTAGTCAATTTCTGTTAAATTGGATCAACCAGAAAATGGCCATTTTTCAAAAGATCTCAGAATTCGACGAAACTAGTTTTGTTGGGACCGTAGCGTCAAAGCATAGCTAGATTTATTTTTCTGGAATTTTTTGAATCAGTTTGTGGCCCTGGCAAATTGAAATGTACGTTAAAAGTTAAAAATTAAATGTTTTATATTTTGATTTGAAGAATAACTGACTGTAACAGTAGAATTGGCCAATGAAACATATCCCATTGTGTCCGGGATGGGGGTAATTAGCTAGGGACGACAGTCGTTGGATTTGATTTGGTGTCCGTGTGGAGAAACACTATTTAAAAATTTATTAAAACCATGGGCCAATCAGAATTTTCCTTTCATTATTTGAAAAAAAAACATCAGAAACCCTCGTTCTCTCTCTCGACCGACGATTCACGTCGTTCGCCACTTCCCAGCCAAATCGCCGCCGCCACAGGCGATTCCAGCCTTCGCCACCCCCTACCTTGAAGAGCCTCCCTCTCCTCTTTAAATCCGACCCCACCTCGACGCTTCCCATCACTACATCGACGAGATCCACGGCCACGAACCCCGCTACTTCCCATCGCCGCCACGAGCAGATCCGACCACCGAACCACCTCAAACCATCCTGTGCCGACTCCCTTTTCCTCCCTCTTCCACGTCATCACCTCTGATCATCCTATCGTGCCTCGGTTCTCGCGAAAACTTCAACCCTAGTTTTGAACCATCGTGAAAGGTGAATCCTTTTTGATGTTTGAACTTTGAAAAATCATATCTTTATGGTGTGTTGACGAAATTCGATGAAACAGGAAACATCCGGACCGCAAGGAGGCCCTCTACCACATAGAAGAGACCGCGGATTTTTCTGAGTCATCTACGATTTTTAGCACTCCGAAAACCAATGTGAGAAATCTAAATAAAATGAATTTGAATGGAAAATGTCGTGTATAAATTATATGAGCGAAATATAAATTACATACGTGTTGTATACCTCATGTACATGCGTGGTGTAAGCTATATAAGCGAAGTATGAATTATACATGCATAGAATAATTGATATATGTGTTGAAATGCAAGTGAAATATAGAAATTATATATATATATATATATATATATATATATATATATATATATATATATATATATATATATACTCCCCTCGTCCACAAATCATGGACGATATTTATTGTTGTGTATTGGTGTGAAATATTGGATGAAAAATGCGAATGATTGAATAATTGTTTGTGGTCGATATTGATTGGTTGTGGTTGAAAAATACCCATTGGTGATTGAAATGAATTGGAAATAATTGTAGAAATAAAAAAAAAACATGCCGCCTGCGTGCGAATTAGATGCATGAATCCCCATTGTCCAAAACCGCGAGGTTTTAAGGTAGAGCGAGGAGCCGTACTAGGGACGGTGCCGGTTTTAACTACCCTACCGTTATGCTGCCGAAATTTTGAATAATATTCATGTGTTAGAATTATTTTCATATATTGAAATTATCTTCATGCTTTGAAATTAAAGTCATGTGTTGAAACTATATCCATGTGTGAAAATGCTCATGTGTTGAGAAGTGATGTGTGAAAATTAAATTCATGTGTGAATGAATAAAGTGTTTAAACATTAAAAATCACATTTTTATAATATATATGAAGTATGTAAAATACTCGCCTTATATATAAATAGTTTCAACAATAAAAATTGCATCTCTCTTATATGAACAACATATATAAAATATCCATGTGTGGAAATGCTCATGTGTTGAGAAATGTGTGTGTTGGAAAAGTTCATGTGTTAAATAAAAAGATCGAACAATAAAAATTACATTTTTATTGAAAGTATAAAGTGTTAAAAACATTCATTTGTTGAACAAATATTTTAAATGATAAAAATATCATTTTTATCATATATGTGATATGCTAAAGATATGCGAGCGTTGAAATAAATATTTGTGAAAGAAATATTATTTTTAACATGCATAGGAACTAAATAAAATAGTCATGTGTTGAAATATATTTTAGTTCGCCAAAATTATCAATTTTGAAATGTGAAGTGTTAAAAATAGCCACTTGTTCAAATAAATATGCATGAGTTGAAATATTCATTAATTAGCCAAGGATATGATTTTTGCTTATGCATGCAACATTAGAATGAATGGTGTTTTTAAACCAAAGTGAATCAAATATGAAGTTGAATGGAAAATGAGAAGTGATGAGAATTGTATATATGTACATGCATATTTATCGAACATGTTATAGCAAAGAGGCTAGAGAAGAGGAATAAAATTTTGTGCCCAACAAATAGGTACACGTTTACTATTTTGTTTGGGTGATGATTTTATGAGCCTATTGGCTAGCCGCTTGGCTTTTTCTTTTTCTTTTTGACATGAGACACCCATGTGGCTATTTGGGAATTTTCCTAGCCCCTCCCGTACAAAGGAGGTTACGGCGAAATTTTCCAAAATTTAAAGGCGTTAGTGAAATATTTGAAGTGAAAACGATATAGGAATTTTTGAATGAACTATATTTATATAAATATATAAATATAAATAAAATTAAAAAGAAACATGGCCGTGCAGTTCTTGTTTTGAAACCGTGATTTCAAACGACTAGTGCGGGAAATCCGACCATGGGATTTTCCCGAAACCGTAACCGTTGGGTTCGCCTTGGAAATATCTTTCCAATGGCACCAACTTTGTGAAGATCCGACGGTTGGATTGTCTGGAATGTTTAATTCAAATCTGAAGAAAAACAGCGCCAGAAACGATTATATTTATCTATATATATATATAAAATTATATTTAAATTAAATTGAATAATGACGTTGCAGTTCGTAATTTGAAATCGTAACTTCAAACGACTAGTGTGGAAGATCCGACAGTCAGAATTTCCCAAAATTGAAACCGTTGGATTCGTTTTGAAATGATCTTTCTAATGATATAAAATTTGTGAAGATCCAACGGTTAGATTTTCAGATATGTGTAAAACAAATTTAGTGAAAAACAACGCCAGTGCATCGACACGACCTGAAACGTCGTTTAATTAAATATGGCAGTTTTAAATAAATAAAAATGGCGATATATCGTTATAAAATACTATAGATGATATAGAGTGGAAATAAACCAATTTTGTTGTGTTTGCTTGATATGTGATGGTTGAATGTATTTAACATGAAGATTATAACTAAAGAACTGAAATATGAATGTTGAATAGTCTAACCATGTGATAAATTGATTTGAAAATCTAAATATACGTGGTTTATTTGAAAAGGCCGAGTTCATCTCATTTCAAATAATCGATTGACGTTGAGAAGTCGAAGAGTCAAAGACGGTTGAAGACCGACGATCTTCACATTGGATGGATGGGCGCTACTGATGCTCGTGATTGGAGTAGCTACCGTGAAGGAGCTGAAGTAGTAGCCGTCCTAACATACTGTTGATTGTACGGATATGCGAGGAATTTGGTGCCTCCGGTTTCGTTCAAACCCAGAACGGACTTGTAAACGGACTGTGTGTCTGACATTGGATTTTGTTCTGTGCTGATTGATCTCTGTTAAATATATATCTGTTTGGCGGCGGAGAATTTATTCTCTTGCTTAACGCCCTTCTATGAGACGTACGTGCTCAGAGGTTATGTATTAATAGAAATCAATCGCATGGAGTGGATTGCCTGTGTGGCACGCCTAAGTGGCATATGATAAAGGCTTCTGTTGCAAAGCAAAGTCTTGTGGTTGATGATCAAAGCATGGTCTGTGTGACGTAGCTTTGTGTATAACGTGGATTCGCGAGTCTCACACCTCGCTATGAGTCAAAAACGGGATAGTAACTGCAGGGAGAGCACGGCGTTTCTTTCTTGCTAAGGTGGTGTCAGTGACCTACCAGCCTTGACATTATATATACTTTTCACCTGTGTGGTTGTTAGAATACGAGGCGCCTCGATTATAGGTCTGTAAGGATCGGGAAACGTGTGTTCAGGAATAACTAATCCTCAAAAGTAAGAGAGGACCGGCCCTGAAGATCCAAGGATCATAGTGGGGTCCTGGGACATTTGCTAGAGTGTCTCGAATCGGAGAGGAGCTTGCCCCTTGCCTGGACTCATAAAGGAATCCAATTTCCAATACGAAATATGCATATGTGATTGTATTACTAGTATGGTGACATAGTAGATGATTGCTATGCTGCCTAGGATTGATATTTATGATTGAATTTGCTTTCGAAAACATATATGCACTAGTAATAATATCAAACACTTTTGTTTTATATGTATGAAGCATTTTTGGCCATTATAATATAAAACTCTATCCTCCGGCTTGCGTTGCATTGTGTGATGGGACCTGAGTCTTATAATGGCTTCATTTTATAAAAAGCATTGCGATGATTTAATCATTTACTTTATTTCATGCACTAGCACTCATTGGAGAAAACCCGTTCCACGAAAGTGGCGTGGTCCTTTGATTTGCCTTATTATTGTTGTTAATAAGTTAAGTAGATTTCTCATACCAGTCCCATGACTAACTCATAGTTTGTTTCACCTTGCAAACTCGGGTGCCCTCGTTTTCACACGGGCAGCCTAGTTACAGGTATCTGGTGCACTTTTGGCTCATGGCGAGGCTTGACTACACCGTGCTGACTTTGACTCTTTCTGCCATTATAGTATATGTATTATGATTCCGCCATTGGTGATGTAGACTGATATTTATTTTGTGCACTCTTTATGTATGATTCTGCCTCTGGCGATGGTGACTGATTATGTATTATTATGCACTAAGTTGTATCCTGCACTGTGCTCTCTAATGTGGTGATATCTATATGATTCCACTGTCATATGTGTGTAAATTATTCTATTTCTTGTTTATGCTATTATCTGTGATCTGCTAATGATGATTGATGTGTTATATTCCAATGATTATCCTTAACACCGTGTCACGGGGTTTTGGGATCGTCCCAAAAAGTGATACGTAAATAAGTTATGGGAATGTTTTCCAGCGTTAACGTATATTTTCTAAACATAGAAAATAAGGAACATATGAATATATATATAGATATATATGATTGATGATTGATTTGATAGAATTTCCATCTGGAAATAATATCGTTATTTGCACACGTATTTTTCTTTGATAATTAACTCACCGACTATCGAAGTTTTTGACCATTTTGACGTTGTTAATATGGAGAGACCGGTTGGATTATTATCCAAAGAACCACTCTGTATTGGCATAAGCGTTGCGAATCATATATGCCAAAGATAATTGAAGACGGAGTAAGGTGCAAGGGCTATTGTATAAGTCTTAGATAACAGTTCCTAAGATGGATGTACTGAATAGTGCCTTCGGTTCATCCTGTTCCTGGATGACTTATATGGATGAATGTCTGACAGAGTATTTCTAGAAAGGTCACGTACATTGATTTCTTCAGCCGTACCAAGAGTGGAAGCGGAGAAGGAAACTTCTTTAGCCAACACGTAATGTACTGTTGTAGACATCAATTAATGATTTTTGATGGATCTGACAACGTGGCATTCAAAGTGAATCTGATATGATGATAAAGCGTAACCTCAAGCCTCATCAACTGGTAAATGACAAAAATCGGGCAGGAAGCATGGCTATGTAGGTCGAACCTATTAGGATGTATAATCACCTTATCTAGAGTTTCATTTACTTCTAAAAATCTATTGTTGATGCGGTCCCATTCGGGAAACGGTTGCTAATCCCAACCGTTGGTGATATACATTCGATACACTCAAGCGAAATGAGTGGTCGGTCATGTGTGGCCGGGATGCAAGATGTTCTTGTTGAACCCAGTGTATTCCTTTCTAGAGGTACACTAGCGAAAGGTGGTTCCATACCTTGTCATAGTTGGAAACCCATTACCCATTATGTGCTTGCGGTTTTGATTGTATACTATATATGTAGAACGTGAGATGAAAGCGTTTCTGCTAGATGATTATTATATTGTGGTTGATAGACATTATTATGATATCAAAAGGTTTTTGATATAAAGATAATTTGGATTCTCATAAGGGAAAAAACGGTTCCATTATACGGCGTGGTCTTATGAGATATCATTTACCTGCTTGAACTGTTTTGCTCATACCAGTCCCATGACTGACCCGGAGTTTATTTTGTTTTGTTTTCCCTAAACTCTTGGGTGCCCAATTTTGTATGGGCAATCAAGTAGTCAGGATTTTACAGATACTTGAAGAGCTGGAGCAGGAGGCTTCAGGATCATATAGCTATAGTTTATTTCCGCTGTGTTGTAAGTGCTGTACTTTGATAATGATGTATATTCAAGTACAGATGTATATTTCAAGTTATGTTATATATATTATATATTATTCGTTCCGCTGTAAGGTTCGTGTTACTCTGATGTTGTGTTCTTCTTCTTCTTCTATTCTAAGTTTCTATCTTATCTTTCCTCACCCTCTAATTTCTTTTATTAACTACCGGTATTTTCGATCCTTGGATGTTTGATATGTGTTGTATATCGGATAACCAAGATTGCAAATTTTCGGGTCATTACAATAAATGACCATTTTTGGGTATATTATATGATCAAACCATGTTTTAAATATTTTCGAAATCATCAATCATTTTGGGGAAAAAATGACCACTTGTCCTTGTTTTAATTTGTGAAATAATTTACTTATTCCTTGTAGGTGTCTCTTATAGGAATTTAGGAGCAAATATGATGCATACACATGAAGATATGAGGAAATGCATGCATATACACAAGAGGAGGCAAAGAAATAATTCATTCTATGGAAAGTGGAGGACCCCACCTCTTAACTAATCCACTTAGTCTGAAGCTTCATATTAGAGACTAATTGGATGAGACAAAAGGCTTCATGCATTCTACATGACTCATTAGTGGCTAAGACAAGATTAGACGCTTCATGAAGTGGGCATTTTGGGATTTTCCTTTATGAGTGATTAGGATTTTAGGGTTTTAGTTCATGTATATGTGCCCCCTTTATGTCATGTATATGCTTCCTCTTTTATCCTCTTCTTTAGTTTAGTTGAGAGGAGCAAAGCCCTCTTTTTATTTCCATGGCTACTTAACCATTTTCTTTCATGTAATCTCTCTTTTCAATGCAATTTTATGTAGTTGTCTTTTATTTACATGTTCATTTCTTTTATGCAAGTATTTTAGATTTATTTTATGCATGTAGAATAGATTTTCTTTATTTTGCTCTCTTTTCTTTCTTTATTTTTCTCTCTTTTCTTTTGTTTTTAATGTTGCATTCTACTTTTTTTGTCATGATTATATATATTATAGGCTAATCCCTTCTAACTTAAGGGTAATGAAGCTTTCTTGATTATGTAGATGCAACATAATTTATTTATTCATGCTCTCTTTTTGTGTTTCATGTCATGTTGAAGTTATTGGTGTTAATTATTGAATTTGATAGCCTATATTGTTGACACCAAATAGGCTATGCTTGGTCATATGTTCACTAATTACCTCTTCATCTACATATGATGATGATTGAGTGGGGATTGAAATAAAAATTTGATATTCTATAGTTCTAATTAATAGTTCATAGGCCATGCTTAAAGCGTATTTCGCTTTCATCTTGTTCTCATTTTTATTTGAACTAGTAAGGTGATTTAGTGGGTATGTTATAGTTTGATAGTTTATTTTATGCTAATTAATAGCATGAATAAGCTATACTTATAATAATCATATCAACTAAATTCACAAATGACCAAAAAAGAGAGATCATAGTTTTATTTTATGTTGATTCATGTGATCTAGAGAGTGGATTTATTCCTAAGTTGTTATTTAACTCTCATGTTCTTATCTATGTTAGTTTGTTAATTTAGTTTAGTTGTAGCTAAAATTTCACTCGACTTCATTTTAAATCGAATGAATAAAATTAGAATTACTTCTTTCCCCATGGATTGACTCGTACTCGCTAACATACTAAAAATGTATGTCGTGCGCTTGCGGTTTATTATACGTCGTTACGGATTTCTAATCGATTGAATATTCATCGTCGAGCAGTTGGCCGACCTGACACTCCACCAATGCTCCAATACCCTAGAGCCATCAACGACCCGACCTAAAAATGAAGACTCAATTCATCCAAATGATTTGAAGCTTTAACACCTCCATGACCTGCCTTTTCTTGGGAACAAGCCACGATCAGATCTCTGGAAAACGGCCCGACTCCAGATCTAGCTAAATGGCTCCTATCTTGACCGAATCTTCACCAAACGACAACATCAACTCAAACAACTCATTTGAATCATCCAATTAAGCAATCAAGATTTTATGAAATCATTAACAACATCAAAATGACAATTATTCATCAACATTCATGTGAAATTCACCAAATCATGATAAATCAAAGATTAACTAAAGTAATGGATTTAAATTGCCTAAACGTATGAATAAACATAGAATAAACAGTTTTAAGTTGCTAGATTAGATCCTATGGGGATTCAAATGAAAATATACTTACATGACGTAAATCTAGGTGAAAACAACTTGAAATGATGAACATAGGATCAAACAACCCATATACCTGATTGAATCCACGTGAGAGATGCTTATCACTCACCAAATGTTCAAACAAGCTTAAATAAGATGATTTACGAATCTGAACAACGAAGAACAGCCTTCAATACTCTCAATTTGATGAAATCTCTCTTCGCTTGATGTAGATCTAGCTTCAAATGATGTAGACCTTCGATTCTCTTCCTTAGATCTAGATTTTATTGGTGGAAAGGTGTATTTGATTGAGCAAGGAGGATCACAAGTGCAACCAAATGACAGAATGAAGAGATTAAACTATTCTTCATGCCTCTAACCCCTATTTATAGTCTCCCACCAGCCCGCTAATGGGCCGCTCCAATTCAGCCCATCGATTGCTCACAAAACCTAAAGAAACCGTGAAACATTAAAACAGCGATTCCTCCTAAACTGTTGATCCAAATCTTTAGTATGACCATTCTACGGAATTGGCTACACCACTTCCTTTCCAATGAAATCAAATTCAACCTAATTCGATCCTAGTCAAAAGTTATGCCCTATTCAAAACTGATAGGGGCAAATTGAGAAAAAATAAAATTAGTAAAAATTATGGTCATGTCTAACATCCCCATAACCAAAATACCAAAAAATGATAATGAGCCAACCCTTAGGGAAATAAATAAAAGTATTTTATGATCCTCTGATATGTAAAATGTAGGTTGTTACATTCTCCCCACCTTTAAGAATTTTTCCCATGAAATCCCGACAAACAAAAGAAAACACAACAATTTTGCATGCCTATCATCCATGTGCATCCAATTTACCATCCAAACTAGCATTCATCAAGCCATGCATCCATAGCCTTAACCTAGCACGTGGAATTCTAACAACAATGGTACAAGTTGCAATGATGTAAGGTGACACGACATCAATGGGTCATACCGACGAAGAGTTCTAGATGGGCCATATTCTTCTTCTCTTCCGTCTCCCACGTACAATCGTCATCATCCTCACTCCATTGTACCTTGACCAACTTAAATATCTTCCTCCTAAGTTATTTCGTGTTATTCCTCATAACGCGAAGCGGCTTACGAGGTCACGTAACTACGATCTAGACTTCTAGGTCTTCGTACTGTTTTGGAGATACCACCACATTCGACTCATGCACACACTTCGGTAGAAACGACACATGGAAAACATTATGCACATTCGACATCTTTTCTGGTAACTCCAACCAATATGTGAGATTTCCAATTCGCTGGATTGTTTGAAACGGTCCAACAAATCTTGGACCAAACTTTCCTTTACTTCCGAATCGAACTACATGTTTTAACAGCAAAATCTTCATGAAAACCATATTGCAAATGTCTTGGGCTGCCTTCATCCATTGTCGAACGATCTCGACACATTCCGATGTCTCTCTGATCAAATTTGGCCCATGTATCAGCTTATCTCTAGTTTCTAACTAACATGCTGGAGAATTACACGGTCTTGCATACAACGCTTCATATGGTGTCATCCCAATGCTTGATTGGTAGCTATTATTTTACGCGAACTCAACTAGATGTAGATGTTCTTCCCATGATTCCCAAAATCAAATACACAAGCTTTAGGAGATCTTCCAAAACTCGGTTAACCCTCTCGGTTTGACCATTAGTCCACGGATGATAAGCCGTACTCAAACACAACTTGGTTCCTAAATATCTTTTAAACTCTTCCAAAATCCACTCGTGAACAATGGATCTCGATCACTCACTATTCTCTTCAGGATACCATGGAATCGAACTATCCATTTAATATAAAGCTTAGCCCACTTCGATGCTGTCCTAATCGGTCTGACAAGAATAAACCTTGTCCTTTTGGTCAAGTGATCCATGATGACCCAAATTGCTTCATTTCATGCCCTGGTTCTAGGTAATCCATCGATAAAATTCATCGATATCTTCTCATACTTCCACATAGGAACTTCCAATAGCTGAAGCAATCCAATCGGCTTCTCCTGTTCAGCTTTCACTAACTTATAATTCATGCGCTTGGAAATAAACTCTCCAATATCCCTTTTCATCCCTTCCCATTAGTAAGATAGCTTCATGTTCTGATACATCTTATTATCACCATGATGAATCGTCAACTTCGAGTGATGACATTCCTTCAGAACCTTATCTCTCAATTCGTCGATAGCAGGAATGACCAGTCATCCATGCTTTCAAAGCCAACCTTCTCAATCAATCTTAAATTATTTATCCTCAAGTTAAACCTTTTGGATAAACTCGACAAGATTTGCATCTTGCTTTTGGCTCTTGCCAATCATTTCGATGGGAGTAGGTCTTATCGATAAGCTTGCCAATATTTCAGTTTACAATTCACACATTGGTCTGAAATAAAATCCTGCCAAGTACTCGAGCCTCTTCCATTCCGAAAACATTGCTTCCAAACTTGTGTGTCTTCAACTAAATACATCTGCCACTGCGTTACCTTAACCAGCAGTATAGGCTATACCAAAATCATATGATGCCAGAAACTCTAGCCACCTTTGCTGTCGAAGATTCAAATCCTTTTGGGAGGAAAGATACCTCAACGACTTGTGATCTGTGAACAACACGAATTGAACTCCCAACAGGTAATGTCTCCATATGTTCAGAGCAAACACGATCTCTGCTAACTCTAAGTCATGAGTTGGGTAACTCCTTTGTCGCGTCTTTAGCTGTCGACTCGCGTAGGCTACCACCATATCTTCCTGCATTAGCACTGCTCCAAGTCCAGTACCACACCACCGTCTCTTCATTCCTGCCTGGAATCGCCAGAAAATAAGCACTCGTCTGTCTCTCTTTAAGGATTCCAAAAGCTTGCTCGCACTTTGCATCCCATGTGAGCACTTGGTACTTCTTCATCATTCCTGTCAATGATGCAACTATCTTGGAGAAATCCTTGATATACCGTCGGTAATAACCTGGCAACCCAAGGAAACTTCTCACGTCTGTCACATTCTAAGGTCTATCCCAGTCCAGGATTGCTGCCACTTTAGCGGGGTCAACTGCTATGCCATTTAAAGAAACAACATGGCCTAAGAACCTCACTTCGCTCTTTCATAAGTGACACTTGGAAAACTTAGATCTCAGCTGATGCTTTCGCAAGATTTCCAAAACAAGTCGCAAGGGCATCTTATGTTCTTCCTCGTTCCGGGAGTAAACCAGAATATCATCCATGAACATAAGCACGAACTTGTTCAACTGATCTCTGAAAATCCTATTCATAAGATCCAAAAAATATGCTGGCGCGTTAGTCAACCCAAATGGCATCACCAACCATTCAAAGAAACCAGATGGTGTTCTAAAAGCAATCTTCGACATACTATCCTTTGCCACCCTCAAATTGTGAAATCTCATTGCCCAATCCATCTGAGAAAACAACTTGGCTTCATGAAGCTAATCGAACAAGTCATCAATCCTCGGCAACGAATACTTGTTCTTCTTGGTCACCATGTTCAGCTCACAATAATCCATACACAATCCTAGTGAGCCATCGGCCTTGGTTGCAAACATAACTGGTGCACTCCATTCAGAAACGCTTCCCCAAATGAATCCTATTCCCAAAAGATCACGAACTTGCACCTTTAATCTCCCTGTTCCTTAGGCGCCATCTACTTAAGAGGCATAACGATTGGTCGAGCACCCTGAACCAAATCGATTCTAAACTCAATCTCACAATGGAGCGACGAAACTTCGACCTCTTCAATGACGTCCTCATACTCATTTGCGATCAGCACAGATGACAAGTCCTTCTGTAACGAACCAGAAAATTCGATGCTCGAATTTTCGACATAAATACATCCTGTGTCCAAACTCGAGTACCGAAAATCCAAAATGTTAAAGAAAGAAGTTAGAGGGTGAGATAAGAAAGAAAGATTAGAGTAGAAGAAAAAGAAGAAGAATAACTAACCACAATATCAGAGTCTCACATCGCAGCGGAATAAAATGTAACATAAAAATAAGACTTTGTTGAGAACTTAAAACAATACTTACAATTTATTAGAGTACGACGGACATTCCATTCATCTGGACAGTTATAACAATCTGTCCTCATTTACAACACACAGCGGAATACTATATATATATATCATACACCTGAACTCCTCCATCTTGTCTCCTGAAGTCCATATCATCTTACTCTGAACCTGTACAACTCGATCAGACCCAATTGGTTCTGACCCGACCATTACCAACGCCACAGGTCAGTCTGGTGAACCAGCTTGAGAAAAACCCACTAAATTATTGATAACATCCAACTTGATTTTAAAGTTAAAAATCATTTTGAAAGAAAAGGATAATCCTAAGACCAATCCACACATAAACACGGACGGTTCTTACCTTACAATGACCCAAAACAGTTTTGAGATCAATATCTTTTCTGACATTATAATATTGTCTAAATACAAATAATTATCAATCTAGCAGAACGCTTGCATCTCACATTCTACATATATAGTATACAATAAAAACCACGGGCGCTTATTGGAGATTGGATTTCCAACTACGACAAGGTATGGAACCACCTTCCGATAGTGTATCTCTAGAGGGGAATACACTTGGTTCAACAAGAACGTCTTGCAACCCCGCCCACACATGACCGACCGCTCATTTCTCTTTAGTGTATCGAATATATTGTAACCTACGGTTGCTAGCGACATAACCGTTCCTGGGAGATACAGAAGTGGAAAGAAGTAACGAATAAAATATTCTCTAGATGGAGATAATACACCCTAATGAGGGCGACCCACATAGCCATGCTGGCTACCCGATTTTTGTCATTTCCCGGTTGTGAGGCCTGAGGTTTAAAAATACTCTTCCAGATCATCTGGCAACCACTCACTTTGAATGCCACATCTCCAGATCCATCGGAAATCACTAATTGATTCCCCCAAAAGTACTCAGATTATTAGGCTAAAGAAGTTTCCCTTCTTTGCCAACAACTTCGTACGTTTGAAGAAATCAATGTACGTAATCCCTTTGGAAATACTCTTTCAGACATTCGTCCATACAAGTTATCCTAGGACTGGACAAACCGAAGGCACCCTCTTACTACATCCTAGGAATCACCCTATGGATTCGTAGTGAATAGTCCTTGCAATCCGTCAATTTCAATCACAACAGGATCACCATTAGAATATCTTCGGGCGAGACTCCGAAGAATCCGACAAGTATTCCTTTCGCTTATGAAGATCCATGGTATTCACTGCTCCATCTTCAATTGGTATCTTCCATGTTTACGTATTAGTTGGTTTGGAATGGTTTTCGAATAAATTCGATCCCAGAATTTCCGGACCAACAATCAAATGGGGCAGATTTGATAGTCGGTTATTTAAGTATCAAATAAACAACCATTCATCCATAAAAGAAAACTGAATTTACTAATTAAATATCCATTCCCATTTTAGCCCTTTTTTGATCAACCCTTTATTAATTCAAAACTTCTCCATTTTTCCAATAAATGGAGTTCTCATTCTCTTCTTATATATATATATATATATATATATATATATATATAAAAGAATATTCAAAAGTTCCTTTTATTTTATTATACTTTTAAGAACGTATTCCTCACCCGGGTCATTATCCCTAACCTTAAACTAGTAAGAGAATGATTCCCTAAGTATCAACCTCGAAGGCCGAAACCAACATCAGATAGACACTCAGAAAATCATTCAACGCACTAATTCCCAGTCACTTTCAAATTTCCTTAACTCCATTTATTTATTTACTTCTAGTGAATAAAAATCCCAATCATCACTTATCAGTACAAACGAGTTATTTATCTCAACTTATAATCATTTCAAATATTTTTATTTATAAATATGATTTTCAAACCATTTGCTACTACCAGTATCCAATATTCCATTTAAGGATATGATTCGCAAAATGTTTTGCTAAATATTTATTTATTTCTCAATCGGACCAAGTACTTCTCATACGATGAAATTTCATTTACCAATTCGATTTCATTTTTAAACTTCAAAGAGTAAAGTCTTGATTTCACAAACAATTTCCATAACATCTCAATATATTAATTACAACCCAATTTAGCATTATTCCAATAAAGTTGCATTCCATATTAAAATAAACATGTATAAATATTATTTGTAAATTCCTTATTTATATTTATTTTCTAAAATCTTATATAAATTCCTCAATAAAATCTATACTATATTATTCAAATCAGTTCGACTTAAATTCAATTAGTAATTATAAATTTAAAACCCTTTCTAATTTACTTCCAACAAAATTACATTTGAAATAGTTGTATTAGCCCCTATTTACCTTACCCAAAAACAATACCCATTCTCGACTTATTTAGCGAAACTGATTTCATATTTGAAATTTTAAGTTCCAAATCCAATTATAACTTCTAACTATAGATATATTTCAATAATCTCTTTAATAATTTTCCTTGCCATTGGAAAATTCCAATCCATTAAAAATATAAACTCGATTTTCAACTTTCCTCCGAATTCTCCCCCAAACCATATTTTCCTCAAATCTGCAAAAGGTAATCATTTCATTACTATATAAATGTTTGTATACAAGATCGCCCCATTAACACATTTGTTGAAAAAAAATCTTTCCTTTTAAATTATATTTATAATCCGAATTTCAGTGAACATTTCTATTTACAAATAAATATCTTCACTTACGAATGGGAAATTTTCAATCTATTTCAGAATAACGGTTTACTTGCCGATCCCATTTCTTTTCCAAATTCATACATACTCCACAAATTTTCTTAAATCCCCAAATCAAAATTTTCACTTCCTATAATGTCGTTTATAAATTCACTTCTTCACGATATTTATTTACACAAATATTTATTTTTAAATTCTATTTAATTTGGATTCTAACTAACCATTTCCATTTGAAATAAATATTTTAAAAATCTCTTTATATTCAAATTTTTGTTTTGAAATCCATATATTGTTATTTAGGATATTTAAAATACCCAAAATCAACATTAAGAGTTACTAACACATTCAAACATATCATAAGCTATCACATGTTATAAAACACATCATATATCCGTATATATGTGAAAACAATAATTTAAATGTGAGGAATCCAGTTGGATCCCTCCAACCTGTTATTCCGGCATCCACATATGTTAGTCGACAATAATAACACCCATCCTTCTACGAGGTAGGATATCGCGGTACAGAAGATCATCCACTACATATATTGTGCGGTGCATAGGGAAATCATCTGCTAATGGTAATGCAGGCATTCGCTAATGATACTGCGGGAATATCCAATCACTAATCACCAATATTATTGTTATATAATAATATTATATATTATTATCACTTTATATCAATCAATTATCAACCAACAAGCAATCAAATAAATTTTGAACTATTAAAAATAGTTCCCAATAATTTAACTGAGTGAGTTTAACTTACCTCGATTTCCTTTGCTGCATATCCATTTAATCTCAGAAACGTCGCATCTACGAATTTACTCGAACCGTCTACACCTATGATTATTTTATTTCTAATTAACGATCAAACTATTTAAATTAATTACTAACGAATATATAAATTATTCTATGAAATTTAGTTTTTATAAAATGATATACCTTTCTAATAACCGCCTTACTTCTTTTCAACATTAATACCCCTTTCCGAACTACTTCTGCACCATCCATATTGATGTCAACCACGTCGCCAACTTTTGTCCAAGTCAGTTTAACTCCCGACATCACCATTGGTCAAGCCCTCTTCCATTCGATTACCCTACAAAGCTTACTACAATTCTTCAAACCTCAGTCTCTCACGTTTCCGGACACTCACCTCCCATTAAACTATTTTAATCATTGTTGAAAAACTAATGTCTCCATGTAAACAGATCCGAACCTCCATCATTCCATTGCATAAGTGGAATGACCATTTCCTATTTTCCAACTCCATCGGTAATACCTCGTCCATCAGTACTACCCTCTCATTGTTGTCCAACATCAGATAGAAACTCCTCCAACCATTTATATGTTCAACTCCACTCCTATTTATCCCAGAAACACAAAGGCCCCTTCCTCCCAAAAATGCCTATCGCACAAATCGACATCATATTCACATTCTTCACCTCGTCAATCCATTTTCGGCCCAGAGAATGTGATACAGTCCTTCCATCCCACCTTCAATGAAATAAACGAACACCAGTTATTTATTCAAACTCCAAACTCCTTAAGTACCACCATTATCAGAATCGCACCCCATCATCAGTAAATCACGCCATCACAATCACTCACCATGGTCGAAATCCCTTTCAAACTCCACTGGCACTCCTAGTTCGCGGGTCCCCAATTGTCATTGAGCCTCAGATCTTGCGTGCTTTAGAATCATGATGAACTGAAATCGCGATTCCTCATTTTATTTAAGTTTTCGATTTCCCTTTTCTTTTTTTTCTCGGAGGACTTGGATTCACGAGTGACAGAAAGGAAAGAATGAAAAGGAGAAACTTCGATTTGGGTTTGAGAATGATATAAGATCGAGTGTATGGGCTGGTTTATATAAGCGCGAAGATAAGGATAACAACAACGTCTTTCGTGTAGGTTTAGAGGTAGAGTAGGCTTCAGTATACTGAAGTTTCGGGAAGAAGCAATTCAAAAGTGAAAGCAAAAAGAGAAGACGATGTTGGAATGCAAAATAGCATGTGCTAGTGAAAAAGTCGTCTCCTACATTAGATTTTTATTTTTGATTTATTTATTTTTATTTTCAGTTGAAGTTGTGCGGTTTCACCCCATTTAAATTATCACGTGTTGTCAAATTCATATTTGAACGCAACGAATGACATTTCTAGTGTTCTAGCATAAATCTGAACACGCTGGAACATTTTTCATGGTCTAATTTAACCATATACAGACGATATTAAATTAAATTGATGATTTAACATTAAATTCGACTAATATATATGTCGATTCAATTAAAAAAAATTCTGTTGAAAATAAATTCTCATTATCATATATAGTTTCAAACCGAATTCATACAACTTTCATAATAATCTAGCACGAATTTAAATCTCAATATTATATTCTTCAGTTAAACCAATATTAAATTGATTTAAAATTGATTTATTTTATTAAATAAATCGTTTCGGTTTATAAATAATTCCATAGTGACTCTTTCAAAATTTGATTTGGCCATAGCTCTCAATATAAAATACATAATTCTGATTTTTCTTTTTCATTAAATAATTATAGTTTAACAGACTCGAATATTTCTTGTTTCAGCGGATTCTGACTTATAACAGATTCTGTACACTCAATTGAAGTTCAAAACTAAATATTACGAACTACCGCTCCATTTCGAGGTCGTTTATATTATAAATAAACAATTCAACTTTGTTTAATTAATATAAAAATCCATTTATATTATTACCATTTCAATATTTAAACTAATTTAAATATTCAAATAAAAATGCAGGATATTACACCTCCTGTGGAATCACGAGCGAATATAAATAACTCACAAAGACACCATCTTCAGGCTTGCATCGAATCAAAACCTTTCGCCCTTCCACATCATGACTCTCACCTTAAGCTTCTCGCAATTCACTCTTGTCATATACCTCTTGAGCCAATCCATACCCAAGATAATCCCAAACCTAGCGAAGTTCAAAACAAGAGAATCACACACAAAGGAGAAACCATGACTCGACAAGACTAAACCATGACAAATCATACAAAAATTGGACGAAACCCCAATTGGATTAGTCACGACGAAAGGTCTATCACAAATTTCAGGTTCCAAGGCCAAACGGTAAACCAACTCATTACAAATGAATGAATGCGATGCTCCAGTATCAAACAACACACGAACTGAAAACCTCTAACTGAAAGAGTACCTTGGACGACGACACCCTTTCCTTTCTCCTCTGCGGTAGGGGCTCTTGAAGATGATGGCACAGCTTCCAAGGCATACACCTTCAAAATCTGCTTCCCCTTAGCTGTTTCTGCACAATCCTTCTTATCATGCCAAGGTTTGCCATAGTTGTATCACTTCCTCTCAGCCTTTGGATTCTTACAATCCTTGGAAAAATTGCCTTTCTGCAGAAAGTTGGAACATGCCACACCACCTTTCTGCTTTTTTTGACCATATTTTCCCTTCTGTTGTTGTTGCTTCCTCCTCTTGTTTTTATTACCACCCTGTAGTGGTTTTGGCTCCACTTTAGCTGCAACAACAGTCTCTTCTTTAAGAAACAAGCTCTCATTTCTCACAGCTTTTTCCACTATCTTCTTATATGGATCGTCGAGATGATCCACCAATGGCCTTAAAATATGGGTATCCATACCCATCACAAACTTCTTGTTCTTCTGGTAAGGACAATCAATGTACGAACGAGCATACTTCGACAAGGCCTTAAAATCAGAAACATAATCAAGCACTGGTCGACCATTCATTTTCAGCTTCTTAAACTTCTTGAATAGAACTGACTTCTGAGCAGTAGATATAAACTTTGTCTCAAACTTAACTTGGAATTGCTCCCATGAAATTTCATACTTTGGAGTTTCCAAGGTAACGGAGTTCCACCGATCCATGGCTCGACCATGCAATTACCTTGATGCAAGCATTCTCTTGGTCGGATCATCTATGCCTAAAGCTCCAAAGATCCATACACAAGCATCCTGCCATCTTTGAACCTCTTCAGTCAGCTCTCCCTTTAAACTGCTTTCCTCCTAAAGATGTGAAGTCTTTACACAGCTTCGCAAAATCCACCATTCTAGGTACCTAAACCCCTACATCATTCGCAGTTGTCTTTGGAGCGGGGCCCTCCTCATGATCGCTGTCATCATGGTCTCAAACATAGCTGGGTAGTCTGGTGTATCGCCATTTCCCCTCCAGGTACAGTCTCCTCCCTAGCAACGTGTCTCATTGTTTGACGACTCGTTCTAAATCTCCAATATAGAGTGATTATCCCCTTACGAGAAAAACTGCAATTGCAGTTCAAACGCTATTATAATATACACTAATATACGGTGTACAGCTATCATAAATCTACAAATATGACTCTCATATGTAAATACGTCCTTGAACTTTGGCTAAATTCGATAACTAGAGCTCTGATACCAAATGTGACGACTGCCCATAACTCATGCATGTAACAAGGGAAATAATGCGCTGAAAGATGTGTCAGGCAGTTGTGGATGATCATTGGGGTAAGATAACACAAGCAGAACCTATCACATAACTCACATCACAAGGATAAAGTATAACAGAACACATAAAACAGGCAATGGTAGTAAATATTAATAGCACAGAAAATTAAACTTCCATATCATCAAGGAATATCCACAACATCTTAAGGTTACATCAATAATCTTTGCACAAAGACCTCACTACATCACTCAGAGTCAATCATCAAACAATGGAAATAACAGATACTAGATAGTAGAAAAGTATTACGACAGCCTCCTGCTCGCCTTCATTCAGAAACATCATCTCACCATGATATCACCTGTCACCTTCTACTCAGTCTTCCCATCCAACACATGGATGAACATCCCAAGGTAATAAGAGGGAAACATAAAACCTTAAGTCATGCAACAGTCTTAGTGAATGATAAAACAGCTATCTAACATCATCAATAAAATATATGAGATATAGGTAGATAAATCATTTAATCTACCAACCACATCACCTGAGAAGAAACCCAACCCATCTTCCCTACATTCGACAGTGATAGCCTTCACAACCATCAAATAGAAACAAGTAGTGAATTCATAACAATCAATTATCGAGCGTAGACCATTCTAATCGACATTTTCATCTTCAAGAACCAGCCCCAAAGGCCAAAACCATTATCAGACAAGCACTAAACAGATATCTGCTTAGACGGCGAATAATTTACACAAAACGATACAAGCAAAACAATAAACATCCATTACTTTGGCTATCACGGCAATTCATGCTTTGAAACCATCGTTGATTGTATGAACGACCTATCTGGTCATTTGTCAAAGGCTAATGGTAACCTCGGTTCTAGACAAACTCCATACGCCATCCATATTGTATGTTTGTCTTACTCAATGAAGACAACTAGGCCCACAAGTTATTGCCCAGGGTACTTGACGCACCTGTCTTTTAGGCGTCCCCATTATACCCTAGCTTTGAGTCCGCTAGAACCTCCGATTAATGATAATATCTTGGCCTTCATTATCTCTAGTCACTATCATTAACGACCATCTATAAGCCTAACCATCTGTTTGAGCAACAATTATCCACTAACTCAACATCTTTGAGTCGTCTTCACACTCAATGCATTTCATCGATCAGCTATTCTAACGAATTCAACATCTTTGAGTTGTATCCACATTCATTGCATTCCATCGGTCAACGAACACTCCATAATACCTCGAACATTCCATCTTGAACTCACATCGAAGCCACAATCATCACTGAATCCAATTAGCATCAAATAGTTGCTCACCATAGTCAGGTCGTTCCCTACTTTAGGTTGCAGCTGACCCATAGTCTACAACCCAACCCATTGAGCCATCCCAGAGCAACGATCCTTCATAGCCATCAGGTCGTCAATGACCTGATGTCGACAAAGTCCAACGACCTGTCCCCTTAGAAGCTCTACTACCTAACTTTCCCAGAGACCCAACGATCTAGTTCTTCGAATGCGGAACGACCCGCTTCTTCAAAGAAGAACGACCTGATACCATCACCCCAAACCGACCAGCTTCGCCCTACGTTGGCTGACCTAACCTCCAACAATGCTCCAACAACCCAGAGCCATCGACGATTCGACCTATAGATAATGACCTGACTTATCCTGAACGATCTGAAGCTATAACACCTCTACGACATGCCTTGTCTTGGGGAATAAGCCATGATCTGATCTCTAAAAAACGACCCGACTCCATATCTGACCAAAATAGCTCCAATATTGACCAAATCTTCACCAAATGATAATTTTAACTCAAAAACTTCATCTGAATCATCCAATTCAACAATCAACACTTTATGAAATCATCAACAACATCAAAATGACAATTATTCGTCGACATTCATGTAAAATTCACCAAATCGTGATAAATCAAGGATTAACTAAAATAATGGATCTAACTTGCATAAACATATGAATGGACATAAAAATTACTGGTTCTAAGTTACTAGATTAGATCCTATGGTGATTCAAATGAAAATATACTTACCATGATGTAGATCTAGGTGAAAACAACGTAAAACGATGAACATAAGATCAAACAACCCAAATACTTGTTGAATACGCGTGAGAGATGCTTATCACTCACTAAATCATCAAACAAGCTTAAAACGATGATTCTTGAATCCGAACAGCGAAGAACAACCTTCAGACCTCTCGATTTGTTGAAATCTCTCTTCGCTTGATGTAGATCTACTACAAACGATGTAGATATTCAATTCTCTTCCTTAGACCTAGAATATAATGGTGGAAAGGTGTATTTGATTGAGCAAGGAGGATTACGAGCTCAACCAAATGAGAGAATGAAGAAAGTAAACTATTCTCCATGCCTCTAAATCCCATTTAAGGCCTCCCACCAGCCCACTAGTGTGGGCCACTCCAAATCAGCCCATCATTGGCTCACAAACCCTGAACAGAAATTGTGAAACACTTTAACAGCGATTCTCCCTAAATCGTTGAACCAAAATTTTAATGTGACCACACTACGAAATTGGCAATACCATTTCCTTTCCTATGAAATTGGTCTCAGCACCTGATTCGATCCCAGTCAAAAGTTATTCCTTGTTCAAAACTGACAGGGGCAAAAAAGTCACAAATAAAATTGATAAAAATTGTGGACATGTCTCACATCCCCATACCCAACATACCAAATTATAAGAATGATCCGACCCACAGGGAAATAAATAAAAATATTTTACGACCCTCCGAAATGTAAAATGCAGGCTGTTACATAAATATTATAAACTATTCGCAACTACCATTTAAAATTTTATTTCAATAATTTTCTTTCAAAACGTATTATAAAATTGTTTATAAATTCGTTTAAAAATGATTTCAACTTCCATTTCAATTTTTAAATTAAAATTGAACATTCATATTATTATAATATCAAAATAATAATATATTCAAAATATCACATTTTGAAACCTATTTTCACTGCATTCATTATAAAATGAATAAAATCGATAGACAAATCCGTTTGAGTTAAAATGGCGTTTATTTACTTAACTCGGCTTCATATTTCAATATTTTCATGTCCATTCAAAATTTTACATCAAAATCATATGTTGATTCTTCCCTGAATATTATATTTAAAAATATACTTTGTTTCCAAAATGTAATAAGAATATGGATTTCATACATTACATGTATTCAGTAGTAATTATAAACAATTATTAAACATCCAATTCACATCCAAAGTGCAATTTACAATTATATAAGCATTAAATGTTAAATAACTCTTATAATGGTTTGTCAATCAATCAGTTGACATACAATTAAATCAAACGGAGATGTGTGAATTAATTATCATGCATGGACCCGTATGGGGTTTTCAACCAATAATTAATTAATTATTCCAATCGATATTATTTAAATGGGTGAACATAAACAAGTCGGTTGACTTGTAAATGGATATTTAATCCAATTTCGACTACCAAGAATAATTAACTTCATTTTCAACATGTTAATTATTTCAAATTCAGATTCACCACAAAACATAAATATTAATCAATTGTCACTTGAGGCGCCACAACGTGTACATCCACATTGCATGAAATACGAGTGTCGTATATTCAAACAATGCTTCCAATTACAAATAAACTTAGTGAACAATTCATGTGTTGAACTCAAGGGATATCGCATGTAACAGATAAAACTCCACATATTCAATAAATATGTTTCCAGTTATAAAAATAAATAACTGTACAAAATATTTGAGTGGGAGATGTTTCACTTTGATCAGATAGAAATCGTTAAATAAACTATTGTTTTAATAAAATTAAACAGGCGTTTAATTTTATCAAAACTTCCTACTACTTTAGTTTATGTTCTGTTTTATTCCATTGCATAGATCTTGATTTTGCGGTTCCAACAGACCTAAGTTTGCTGAATTCATACCTCATATGGCCCAAAAATTAATTTTACAAGTCTATACTTATATAACGATGATTAATAAGTTAATTAAAATATTAGTTCCCCTCCTTAATTACATAATCACGTAATTAGGGCTTTAAAACCCATCTTCTTCTTCGTTCCCAGGCAAAACGAATACGAACCCAAAACCGCCTTCCCCAACTTAAAATCGCACACCTCCTGAGTTGATTAATCATCGGTCTTAAGACCCACGCCTTCAGCCACCTCCGCCTGTAACATTAGCCACCTCCGCCCCTTCTCACGCTTGAAATGGATGCGAATGACATGCCTTTAGGAAGAACATTCGAACAAAATACAATATTAAATCCGATCATTGCCATATGGAATTAAAGAGCTCGGAATGCTCTATGATTTTCATGCTTTAATTCATAGTAAATTGAGAGGAATTAAGGAAATAAAAATTGACATATTTGGTCGTTGAAATTAAGCGGCGCCGCTGCTTTTTGTTAGGGCTAGGTTTAAACTATTGGTCTAGTTATTTATACACTTTTTTATTATAATTAATTCATTTATTGCTTATTTATAATGTTTCACGCTCCGAACTCCAAACGAATCCCAATGATAGTCGATCCTAGCTAAATACCCTCATTTCGGACATAATAGAATAAGTTTCGTAAGCCGATTCGGCTGTTTTGATCAGTTTTTCTCAAAATTAAAATATAAATCAATCTAACATTTAATATTGAAATTGAACGTACATTTCAATTTACCATGTCTACATACCGACTCCAAAAATTATGAAATTTGAAATCTAGCTATGTTTTCAATTACGATTCTAAAAAATTAATTTCGTCAAATTTGGAGACCGTTTGGCCTTATAACTGGCTTATTAAATTTACAACTAGAATTAAACATGCGTTTAAATTTCCACGCTTACATACTAATTCCAATTGACTTGAAATTTTAAACCTCACAATAATTTGACGTCCCGGATCCAACAAAATTAATTTTGTCGAAAACGGAGGTCATTTGCCAAAAAGCTATTTTTAAGGGCTTAAATAATATTAAAATATTAATAAACTCCATAGCGACTATTTTAAATTTTAATCTGGACATAACTTACATTTTATAAAATGAAATCTAAATTTTTGACATTCATTAGAAAGATATAATTATTAAGATCCTAACATTTTTTTTACTAAAACCGAGTTCAAAACTTAATTTTCAAACTACCGCACCATTACGACTTCGTTTTAATTAATTTTTAAATATATACATTCAAACATCAATTTATATAAATTTTAAATCATTAAGTATTAAAATAAATCACTTTAAATATTTAATTTCTATTTAAATCAATTAAAAATAAATTTTAAATTGGTTCCAAAATTATGGGTCATTACAACAATTGTATTTAATCCTACTAAAATGATTCTAAAGACGCCATATAAGATATGGACTAAGAAATGTACTAGTGTGTCTATTATAAAGGTTTGGAATATGAAGCGTTTATTAAACGTCTTGCATCTGATAAGATCAGATCCAAATCTGATAATTATTTTGTGGAATATCCAAAAGAAGCAAAAGGATATTATTTCCATAAATACTCTAAGAATAATATGTTTATTGCTTAAATTGGTATCCTTCTAAAAGAGAGCCGGTCTCCAAGATAGCAATAGGAATGAAATAGAATTCGAAATGTCTTAGAAACCACAAAATACCATTGAATCTTGTATAGACAAGAAATTGACTAGGTTTGACACAATAATTCTAATGTAGTATATTGATAACACATTAATTATTTTGAATAATGTTAGTTTGAAAACTAGAAATATCTATTGATTCTAAGGAAAAAAATGTTAGGGTTAATAAGTTCATAATTAAACTTATTCATTGTTGATCCAAAGATTTACATTGCGATAACAATATGGCTATTGCTAAGGCCTAAAACCTTAAACTCATTATCTATCAAAAAATAAATTTAAGAAATATAATTTATTATGTGAAGTTGTTCATAGAAGAAATAAACATATCTACAAAGTTACAAAAGCTTTTAATGTTGTAGACCTACTAAGTTAAACTCTACCACAACAGAAGTTTAATGGTCACGCTAGTTTTATGGGTATACGATATATGAATGATTGACTACAGTGCAAGTGGGAGAATGTTAGAGTTTATGCTCTAGAGGCAATCCATTTGATGTGATTAATAACACTGTTGATGTTATTATTTTATTTGGAATAAAAATATTTTTTTATGTTATATTTAGTGGGAAATATAAATGTTAACATAATAGAAGTCCTTACGATAATACTACAGATTTATATAGCTCATGTAAATGACTTGAACTTGAGATTATATAATATTAAGTATTATAATTCTTAAATATCCTATGTCAAGTTTTATTATTTACATAGGAAAAAAATAAAACATTGAGACTAGTATGTTGATTGAATAATGATCACATCTCATTGTTCATTAATATATATGATATTAATGTCAAGACATAAATAAGTATTGGAGAATAGCGTATTGGGCCGACCCAACGTGAGAAAACTACGTGGAATATAATTAACAGTGTCATAAGTTATTCTCATATGGTCCTTAGACCTGAAATCATTGTAATTTTATTCTAGGATATTTGTGTTTTGATATCATAAAATGTTGCTTTTGACCGAGTAGACGATAATCATTGGATATATCTTGAATCGAATTAAAATTATGAATGATCTAGATGGAATTTAACCCTATAATATATTTTTGCAGTGATATCTATAGGCCTCTTGATTGAGTGAGAATATAAAATGCATGGTCATGCTCAAACATTGATTTGTTTAGAATCTACTCATCGATCAAGACAAAAGGACTAAATTATAAAGTGGGTGATACGTTCCATGCCTCGAGTTTAATCCTGGATATATTGGTTAAAAGGATTATATTACGTTGACAGACTAGTTGCAGAAAGGTTGTATCGAATCACGAATCTTATTATAACTTGGGTAGTAGTGTCGTATTACTAAATACCAATCATTATTTATGATTTTAAATACGATTTAAAATCATTGCCAACATTTTAATAACCTATTGGGTCACACATGTAGAACATTGTAAAGGGAAGACTATTTTGTTTCGGGCTAGATAAAATATCAACCGTTGATATTTTGTTTGACTGGGTATAAGGAACTACTCCATATTTATCGTACACGCACATATTTAAAAGGGGTATATACTGCTTTTATAATATACATATATACACATTATTATTATTTCCTAATCTTTTAAAAAACCCTAAATCATATAATAGGAATGGCGGCTAGTAATGCTTCCTTCACCTCCTCTTTAATCCGTATGACGGTAGAAGAATATGTTCGTGTAGATGCCTTTAGAGACTCAGCACGTGATGGATTTTCCGATTCGATGCTTCAGTAGCCCCTTTTTTAGATTTCGAAATTGATTTGGTTTTTCATGAATTTGACATGCAGGTATAAATTCCTAACCAAATTCGTATAAATTCTTCAATTTACTAATGAAATGCACAGATCATGTTTCTCATAAATGTTATAGAAATTAATAGGGTTTCTGATTTGATCTTATAAACCCATAAGGTATTCCTCATGTGCCTTGTCACATTATCTAATCGAGCCTCCTACGATTTTGATTTGAATCGCACCTATGGAGTGCCCTTTGATAGCCACTAGTTTATCGTGGACTTTACGCTATCTATATAGACTACGGTATTATAAATGTTGTAAGTGTAATAATGATAATCTCGCTTACGCTATTTCCAACAGTATACTTAGCCATAAAAACTATTATAATAGCGTATTGTATTATATGATATCTAGTGTGACAGATCCTTAAAGAATGGAAATCCTAACCATCATTTAAAGTTAATGACGCATTTCATTGAATATTTCACTCGAGTTGATTCACTTATATAATAATGTTAGTCTCGATCCGAATGTTTTGATTTTGCATTATTATTCGGGTTAGACCAAATGTTGCAGTATTGAGATTTCACCTTTCGAAGCTGAAGACTTGTTGAATAAATCATCTCTACCTATTGCTTCTGGTTATTTCTCCTTGTATTAGAAATTCTTGTATTTAGACTTCCGCTATATTTAATTCTATAACTCTAGTATTATGTATAAGTGTTGAATTTTATTTAGTAGCTTCATGAACTACTTTTGTATTTTATTTATTCCGCTGTGAGATATTTTGATATTCATTGTCTGTGATACTATGATTTGATTTATTAAACCGCATAGCAAAAAAATAAAAAAAATCATTTCGAATGGTTCGAGTTGGTTTTACTACCAGCTTGAAGTGGTCGAAATGACAGGTCGTTACATTATGTTTTCCGTTTTTCACTTTAAAACTCAATATCTCTTTTAAATGGCTATTTTAATATAATAATTTTATTAAAATAATATTATTTTCAAACTTCAATATTTTGAAACCAAATTTTCTTGACATCCATTATAAAAAAAAAAGATATCTTTAAAAAGAAAAATCTTTTAAAACCTCTCCTATATTACCTAGTCGAACTTCACTTTTTTTGGTTACTATTCATTTTAAAATACAAAATAGAACTTTCCTTAACTATGTGATAATTGTTTTAAATTAATTTATTTCTTTTACGAATATTCAACGTAATGAATTATACTTTACGTCCATCAAAAATCGGACGTCAAATTTTGACTTTTAATTTTCACCTACTATCATATTACTAAAATATTCATTAAAAATCATTTCAATGAATAAAGAAGTAATCAACTAGCCAATAATTATAAGTTTTGGCCATATCAACTATGGTAATCATATATCATATTATCAATAGCCATGATAACATTCAATCACAACTATTGTGACATAGTTCATACCATATAACCCTTAAACTATTTAATGCTTATATGATTTTGTCCATCAACAGATTAACCACAAAACAAATCATCAAGTAACATATGTATTCAACATCAATAGGGTTCATACCAATATTCAATAACCACAATAAAGTCAATTTCTATTTCAATGACCATTTAAGGTTCAATCAATTTCAATATCCACAGATTCAGTTCTATGGGTCACATATGCAAGTGACCATATATATTTCATATAAAAATACATTTTTTTCTAAAACAACCTTTTTCATATCATAATATGAACTCATATATACTATTATACGTCATTATATATTTCAAACAACATTACAAACATTAACCAATATATAGTTAATAGATAACTAATCTATTTCAGTTTAATGTTTCTCACTATTTAACATCAAATAATCCATCACATAACTATTAATCAAAACATCATTAACTATTTCTAACCAAATTAATTAACTAATGTGCGCTAAGAGTTATCGCATTGAGTTTTTCTTATTATAATAACAATCGCTTTTGGATTATATTAAATGAGGATTTAATTTAATCCAAAATTTGAACTTGCATCGTTTCTGTCCAAATCAGTTTTGCTGTGAATCTCTCGACTCCCCGATTCCAACGGTTCCAGTTTCGTCCAATTTTGAGTTCGTATCAACAAGATATACTAGTTTAAACATTGATTAAATAATTAAATAATCAAAGTTATTATTCATCATCTTCCCCCAAATGCTCACCGGATTCGAAGCTTGTTGTCACTGCCTCGCTGCCTCGAACCATCGCTGCACCCATTGGCCTTAACCGCTAGTCCAAGTGGACCCCACGCTTGGAGGCACCGTACCTCGATCACTTCGTTTTCCAGAATTTCACCGTTAAACTCGAATCATGTTTTTGGCTCTATCGGCCGCCTCTGACCACCATTCATCGCGAAATTTAGATACCAAAATAGTCTCGACATTTCAAGCAACTTTCTAGTTGGGTACTTCTTCTGGAAATGCACCCTTCATCTCGAAAAAGGTGAAATAAAAAATCTTCTCCTAAACCACACCAATGTTAGTTGTCCATTCACTTTCAGGCAAAACACCCAACTATAAGGTTGTAGACCAAGTTCGCCTCTCTAACTTCCTAGTTGACCTCTTTGGTTAATTCACTACCGTTCACCCTTAAAACTGAAAAAACAGAAATCATGTTGCTGTACTTCGGGTTATACCCCGACTAAACCACAACTTAAATTTTTTACAGTAGCTAGTACTCATTATACACTACAGCTTTCGTGTTGGAAGTTTCTTCCAAATCGTGATAGTTTGGAAGATTAAAATTAAGAATAGAAGAGGGGATTTATGCAAAAAAGCAATGGATGAAATGTGTGGAGGAGAAGGGTGGAGTTGGGTGTATAGATATATAAGGTAGGAATTAGCTTGTAGTGTAATCCATGTGCATTAATTTATGAATTTATATTGTAACGCTACCTATTTTAGTAGTTTAAAAGTTCGCACAGGCACATATGAGCTCCGTTCGGGGTGAAAATTGATATACACCTATGGTTAGTCATTACGGTCCTAATGAAACTTGTTTAGTTGAATTCCGAGTCTGTTTGCACAAATATCACTAATTCGAGCCCAAATTATTGATAGTTAGTGTGACACCCCACGTCCGTTAATGTCACTCACAAAGGGAATGCATTAAGTTTTGTGAAGCGTTATAGGTAAACAAACACAAAATACTACAAGATAGACATAAATATGACAGCAGCATAAATTCAAATTTTTATTTCAAACACAAATCATACACCGTGTTCCAAAATACCATAAGTTACAAAAACATTACAACAATATAACTTCCATCTTTTACCATCAGGGTACATAAATACATAAAAGAAAACATAATTCCGCAAATAAAAAAGATAAAGCCATAGTAGAGATAAGAGCTTGAGCCATACTTCGAAAGTAGATCTAGCAAGATGATAATTGAGTCCTAACTAGGGCCGTCAATTTGTAACATGACCTGAAACACGACTCGTAACCCGCACGAAAACAACCCCGACCCGACCCATTTATAAACGGGTCAATTTCGAGTCAACCCACTCTGATCCGTTTAATAAACGGGTCGATTCGACCCGACCTGTGAACCCGTTTCTGACCCGTCATGAACCGTTTAACATAAAACATATTTTTATTACTCTATAATCTACAAAACATTGGCCCAGCCCAGTCCACTACCCATTTGCTGCTTTACCCTAATTTACCAATTACCAAGCCGCCACTCATTCAGTCATTCTAATTTCTGCGGTTCTACCTCTTCGTTGATTCACTCCTTCACGTTTTCATGTTTATTCCCACATTAACAACTTTTTACATATTTATCCTCATCTTAGCTTGCAACAAGTGAATGACGACAGCACCCTTCCTTCATGTTTTCATCTTTTTATATAAATATTTTTATTAATGGGTTACATGAATCAAACCTGAAACCCACATCATTATAAATGGGTCAACCCGAAATCGAGCCGTTTAATAAACGGGCTGAGCTGACATGACCCGAACTAAACCTGAACACGACTTGACCCGACCCAATCTCGACCCAACCCGACCCATTGACAGGCTTAGTCCTAACTAAGCCTGAATCTTTTCTGCCTAAGAACCTGAGGGGGGGGGAACAGAAGAATGAAGATGAAACAAAAGGGTCAGACATAAAGTCTAGCGAGTCTAATTACTTTTAGCAAGTAAATAAATAAAAGTAGCACGACAGGCATATAAAGTAGATAAGAGATTACTTCGAAAAACCCAGGTGTGACAAGGTAGACCGGATAAGGCGTATACGCTTCTCTAATGATTACTCTGCACTATTTCTAGTATAACCAGAATGAGATGATCCCTTCTACTATAAGGTCGTAGACTTAGACATACGTCCAAATGTGCCCTACCACTACCCTAATCGATCGGCTCCCTACTCCGTAGATATTATGTGTCGGCCCCAAAGTAGGATGTATCATGTCCTAAAATGGCAACCCCTCACTGATATGCACAACCCCAATCTACAGGTGCCACGGTCGTCTTATCCCCTTCGGCTCGGCTCATGCAAGCACATGGCCCAGTCGTTTTGCGCAGCCAACACCGCCTCCACGTTTGGATCTCTTACAACCAGTCAGTTAACATGTCCCTTCTCGATACATACTCCAGGTTACTGATTGAAACGGGTCCCACACAATATGATACAATCTCTCCCCTTTGTCTTGTATCCCCCACTAGGTTTTCCACCAGTTATATTTACCCTAAAGGTGTCTTTAATTATATAACCCCAATCTTTCTACCGATTATGCTTACCACTAGGGGTCCTTAATTACATAACCTTATCGAGCTAAGTTTGTGGGCCTATATGTAAATATTACCCACCTCCTCAGAATTACTTAACCCACCCACTGTCCAACCAATTTTACTTAACCCTAACTTTAGTTCATAATCATACAGTCCCTATAGAGTAGATTTAATAAGTAGTCCAATTCATTACCATGTCCATTTATGGTTTATGATGGGCTAGACCTCCCACATTAGGCCTACAACTTGTGGATGATGGATAGGCCGGTTGGGTCTGGGCAATCTTATTCCACAAGTTGGGCCTAACCTCTTGTCATAGCCCGTCTCATATTTGTGCACTTAGATATCTCGCATTAGGTTCAACATTAGTGGCTGCTGGATATGCCAGTCGGGTCCGGGCAGACTTCCAACACTAATGCAACCTAACCTCGTGTCATAAGTGTAATTACAATTTCTAATTGTAATTATTAGACATTTCATTCTTATCTAATTCTTACCTATGTCTTTATAGGTGATTATGCCCCTTTTTCCCCATTTTGAGTTATATGTCTAATTCATATAAAGATTATTTAAATTATGCCAATTCTTACCTTTTTTCCATGTTTCCTAACTAACGTATTCGCATTTATTTGGAGACATCTAGGCTAGAAAGTAGCGTAGCCATAAACAATAAAAGGGAAAGGTGATGGAAAAAATGACAATAGTGATTACTCTGCCATAAACATAAACTAGCATGGTGATAAGGTGGACATATGAGCATAATTCTGATGAACTTGTAGCAATTACTAGTTCTAACATAACTATGATGTCATAGTGAGCATAATAAGATCTAAATTAACCATTTAGATGTCCAACTATTCATATCTAAGATAACAAGATCTAACATCTGATTAAGAAATTAAATGTCCACACAATTTAGATCCAATAGTTTAAAAGTAGATCTACTCAATTAAGGTTTAGGATCCACATCATAGAATGTTACAATATATCCAACAAGATAGAGATTTAGATCAAAAATTAAAACTAGATTTAATACAAATAAGGTCAAGATCCATATCATGGAATGTTACAAAGGTTAAAATAGATCCAACAAGATAGAGATTTAGATCCAAATCCTAACCAATTCAGAATGTCATATAACCATAATTTACAATGGATCTGATATAATCTAGGCATATAAACAAATCCAAGTCATAGCCTTGTCATATTTACATTTAAATATTCAAATCTAAAAGCAACTAGGGACTCATAGGGTTTGGATTAGAAAATAGAAGGAGAATGGATGTTGAATTTCTAAATTTGATTTGCAAAGCTGATAATTGTAGGAGATTAACGGATCCAATTCAATTCAGACACCGATAGAGTTTAGCCCCCATGGATTCTCAATGAAGAAAACAAGAGAAATGACCACGTACATATAGCTGCCAGACCCTCTAAAACAGACTGCCACGTCAGCCCCAGGGGTGTCAACACCCCTGTGGGTGGTCGACCCTGGTGTTGAGACCTCTTAAGGGGGATCCACACCTGTATCGACACCCCTCTATGGGGTCGACCCCCTAGAGGGGGAAAACTATTGCCACTTTTTCTCTTTTAAATTCGAACATTTTTGGATAAAATTCTAACTCATCCCTGACTCATGTGTGTTTATAAATATACATATCTTCTATGCGTATACAAACTAAAAACCCTCATAACTTCTTCATACGGTGTCTGTTTTACGCAAACCAAACGGCTATCTGGACCAAAATTTCGAGATGGACGCAATGACGCAGTCCATTTTCCTTAATTTTGAATACTAAATTAATTATAATTTAATTTATCCTCTTTTAGTGTCGTTAAAAAATTTGGGGTGTCACATTCTCCCATACTCAAAGGATTTCATCTCCAAAATTTCTAAGTTGAGAAGAATGCACATCCTACCACCCATCATCCATCTACTCATCCACCAATCACAGGCATCCATTGTCCTTAAAACTTCTATTGCTTGTATGAATTATGCAAGGGTTTGTGTATATGTCCTAATACTAATGCAGAAATCAAGCGGTCTACTGATTAAATTATCTCATTAATGCAATGTATGTTAGTGCCATGAATGGAATATGTATGTAAACAATAATATTATAACATGAAATTTCTACATGTGTGCACACTCAATCGTCCAAATGCAATATCCATATGCTAATACATCCATTTCCATCCATAAAGAAAAGAAAATGCACACACATCCATATGCAGTATGAGAGTGATTGAGCCGATCTAGTGCCTAATGTGTGTGTGTATGCATCCACAGGCAATCACTAGCAAACACTTACATCCACTTGCATCCATCAAACATAACATGTGTCAAACACATGTTCACATCCATAGGATTCCTATCAAAAGGTCGAAAATATTATGGATAGGATATATTCAAATGGTAGAAACAAGTAAAGATAAAACCTTGGAAAAAGGAGTTAAGAACATACCCTCGAAAAGAAATGGGTATGAAGCACGAATCTTGGCTTCGGTCTCCTATGTCGCATCCTCTGGGTTATCTCCCCATTGAACCTTTAGCAACTTGATCTCTTTATTGCATAGCTTATCCAAGATTATGGGAAGGAACTCGTTTGACTGTCGCCTTCCATTCCACTTCTACCTCTTCTAGTACACTCAGCTTAACAACTTCTGCGATGTCATGCAGGCGCTTCCGCAGATGAGAAACGTGGAAAACATCATGAATGCCAAATAGAATTTTTGAGGGCTTTACTCTATAGGCTATTTGGCCAATCTTCTCGGTTATGGGAAATGGTCCCACAAACCTAGGTGCCAAATTCCCTACCAATACGAAGCAAACCACATTCCTCAAAGGTGATACTTTGATAAAACCTAAGTCTCCCACTTCAAAGTTGATGTCAGTCCTTCTCTGTCTACATAGGACTTCTGCCTATCTGGAGTTGTCTTCATCCACCGTCGAATAAGGTCAATCTTTTTGGATGTTTCTCTAACCATGTCTAGTCCAAGTAATAATCTTTCTGCAGATTCCCACCAACAAGTTGGTGATCTACAGGGTCATCCATACAATGATTCGAAGAGTCCCATGTCGATGCTTGATTGACAGCCCTTGTTATAGGAAAACTCTACTAAAGGAAGGTGTTCTTCCCAAGTCCCTCTGAAATATAGGATACATAGCCTCAAAAGTTCCTCCAGAATTTTTTCCGCCCTCTCCTTCTTCCCATAGGTCTGCAGATGGTAAGCGGTGCTCAAACACAACTGTGTACCTAGCTCTTTTTGCAAGCTCCTCCAAAATTCACTGGTAAAGATGGGGTCACGATCGCTCAAGATGCTGGAAGGTACTCCATGAAGACGAACTATCTCCCGAACATAAATTGTTGCCAACCATGATGCCGTCCTCTTACTCTTAACTGGAATAAAGTAATTGCTCTTAGTGAGTCTATCTACTACAACCCCGATACTAGTGTTGCTTTTCTTCGATCTAGGAAAACCATCTATGAAATCCATAGAGACGCTCTCCCATTTCCACTGAGGAACCTACAAAGGATGAAGTAAATCACCGGGCTTCTTTTGCTCAGCTTTAACTTGCTAGAAAACTAGACATTGGGAAACAAATTCGACCACATCTTTCTTCATCCCGGCCCAAAAGAAAACCCTTTTCATGTCTCTGGACATCTTATCACCACCTGAATGAATAGTCATCTTAGAATGGTGGGCTTCTTCTAGGACTGCCTTTATCAAGCTTCCAATTTGAGGAACACAAAGCCTTCCATCTCGTCGCAACCACCCCTTTTCATCTATGGCATGTCTACTGAGGTGAATAGAAGTCTCCCCTTTTCTGAGCTTTTCCATGATGTCTAAAATCTGTGGGTCACCTTGCTGCGAAGCTCCTATCTGATCCATAAGTGTTGGTTGTATCTCCAATGATGCAAACAAGTCAGGCAAAATCACGATGGGGGATCTGAAATTAAAGGTTGATATGAACTCCAAGCTTTTCCTCTCCACAAACAGAGGACTTAATGCCATCATCTGCCTACTTAGTGCGTCAACCACTACATTAACCTTGCCAGGGGCATAAGCGATTTAAAAATCATAAGAAGCTAATAATTCCTCCACCTTTGTTGCCATAAATTAAGATCCTTCTATGAGAACAAATACTTGAGAGATTTATGATTAGTATTCAACTTGAACTTCTCTCCAAGTAAATAATGATGCCACGTCTTTAGCATGAATACTATGGCAGCTAGCTCTAGATCATGGGTGGGGTAGTTCTTCTCATGAACTCTTAACTGTCTACCCCCATAAACAACCACTTTCCCTTTTGCATTAGAACCGCACCAAGCCCTGTACCAAAACATCAGTGTAAACGGTAAACAATTTACTCCCATTAGGCAAGGTCAAAACTGGGGTTGCTGTCGGAGCCCTCTTCAGTCTTTGGAAAGCAACAACACAATATATATCCCATGAAAATGCCAAGTTCTTCTTTGTCGGCCAAATGATTGGGGTTGATATCTTTGCGAAGTCCTTAATGAACTTCCTATGATAACCTACTAACCCAAGAAAGCTTCTCACCTAAGTTGCATTTTTAGGAACCTGTCAGTCTTGCACTGCAACCACTTTTGCGAGATCTACAGCTGTCCCTTCTTTGGATACTACATGCTCTAAGAATCTCACCTCTCTTCTCCAAAAATGGCATTTGGAGAACTTTTCCTTAAGCTGATGCGCACGGAGAGTTTTCAAAACTTCTCCCAAATGTTGGGCATGCTTTTCTTTGCTCTTGGAGAAGATCAAAATATCGTCAACAAAGCCTATGATAGATTTATTTAGGTACTCCCGAAACACCCTACTCATCTGATCAACAAAATAGGCGGGTGCATTAGTCAGCCTAAAAGGCATAACTAACCATTCAAAGAAACCATCCGGAGCTTTAAAAGCGGTCTTATTTATGCTGTCCTCAGCCACCCTCAATTGATGAAACCCCATGGCCAAGTCTAACTGGGAAAATACAGAGGCACCAACAAGATGATCAAATAAATCATCAATCCTCAGGAGCGGGTGCATATTCTCCTTAGTCAGTTTATTCAACTCTCTATAGTCAACACACAAACGAAGCGAACCATTCGCCTTAGTTGGGAATACATCTGGAGCACCCCATTCGGATATGCTTCGCCTAATAAATCCTTTCTCAAGTAGCTCCCCTACTTGCTTACTCAGCTCCCATCTTTCCCTCGAGGCCAAATGGCGCACTGGTAATGCAACTAGTTTTGCATTGTCCACCAGATATATACGAAAATCGATCATGGCCACGGAGGTAAACCCCCTATCTCCTCAAAAACATTAGAACAATCCTGGACTACTGGAATAGATTGCAGATCATTGATAGATGCTTCAAGAGACTCTAGGAAACTAAGCATAACTGACCCTTGTGGGTCACAAGAAATATCAAGGGTCCTCCTATGCCAAGTCAGAAGCCTAACAACCCTCTTTTCACAATCCAGAATGGCACCATACGTGGTAAGGCAATCCATTCCTAGAATCAACCCATAGCCCATAAACCCAAGCACATACGCGTTGCATTCAAACTCGATGCCTAACACAGATATCCTCAAACCCCGACAAATCATAGATAAATGAGCCGAACCACTAATAGGGTTTGAGAAAACTATGGGATCCACTACCACACTAGAAATTAAGTGTAGATATTCAACCACCGAACTAGATATAAATGAATGTGAAGCGCCAAAATCAAAAAAGTGTTCTAATAGGATGGTTTGAAATAGAAATTAAACCTTTCATAGAAATTTTTCTACCTCTATCAGGAGCACTGATCACGAGAGCATGCACCTGCCCTCCAAAAGTTCATACCCTTTTACCTTGTCCCTGCGATCCCTATTTCTTCGGGCGCTCCCTAGCAAAGTATCCGACCTCTCCATAATTGTAGCAAGAGTTATTCCTTCGCTTATAGTCTTAGACCAATTGACCCCCTTTCCCACAATTGTGACATTTTCTCTTATCCTTGCCCTTGACATTCTTTCCACTTTTATTTGTTGTTGTTGTTGATGTTGCCTCTTCTTTTGCCACATCTTCTTATTTTGCTATGTTTCCTCAGCCTTTACTTCCTTCTTTTCTCCCTTGTCCTCTCATGCATTAGGGTCATATCAAAAAGCTTTTCCAAAGTGGCTCCCATTGGAATATGGACATAGCTAACCCATAAAGAGGTTCATTTATCCCTTTAGCAAGCCGCAACGCCTTCTTCTGCGGAGTATCCCCCAATTCCAACCCGAACCTTGCTAGCTGTTTGGATTTGTTCACATATTCTTTCACCGTCAAGTTCCCTTGTCTGAGTGCCAAGAACCTCTCCGTTTGCATGCTTTTCTCGGCTTGGGAAAGAAACTTTATTTCAAATCTTTGTCTAAAATCTTCCCAAGTTTTCACCGTATGTCCAGCTTGGGTAAATTCCCACCAAAATGAGGCTTTGTCTTTCAGTAGCCAGGCGGCTAACTGAAGCTTACTTCTATCCTCTATTTCAAAGATTATGAACAAGTCCTTGGCCTACTTGAGCCAATTCCGCGCTTTTACGAATGTCTCGTTCCCATGGAATGACTTCCCTCCCATAGCACGGAAGTCCTTGCAGATCTTAGCGAAATTATCTGCTCTTGGAGGAGGAGGAATAACTGATGCAGCTGAGAGAGGAACATTTCCTTGGCCCTCTACAGGTGTCGTGGCCTCCAGGTACCTACGGAACCATCCGGGTATTGTAACGCCCTCCAGGGTATTAGGAATGTTTGGTTCCTTAGACTTGCTGAAAAGAAAAAGGGAAGAAATTTAGACAAAGGACCAAAGGATATTACATATGACTTCTTGGGGAATGTCTTTCAAAACAGACTTTTCTTTTTGAAAATGCTTTCTTTTAAAACCATTTTGAAAATAATTTTCAAAATTTTTATCCAATCTGGTAACCTTCAGCTCTGATACCAAGTGTGACACCCCATGTCCGTTAATGTCACTCACAAAGGGAACGCATTGAGTTTTGTGAAGCATTATAGGTAAACAGACACAGAATATTACAAGACTGATATAAATAAGATAGCAGTGGAAATTCAAATTTTTATTTCAAACATGAATCATACATCATGGTCCAAAATACCATAAGTCACAAAAACATTACTACAATATAATTTCTTTCTTTTACCATCGGAGTACATAAATACTTAAAAGAAAACGTAATTCCTCAAATAAAAGATATAATGCCATAATAGAGGTAAGAACTTGAGCCATACGTTGAAAGAAACTCTAGCAAGATGATAACCGAGTCCTGACTAAGCCTGAGTGTTTCCTCCCTGAGAACCTGGGTGTGGGGGGAGGGGGAATGAAAGAAAGAAGGGGAAACAAAAGGGTCTGACATAAAGTATGGCTTGTCTAGTTAGTTTTAGCAAGTAAATAAATAAAAGTGGCATGATAGGCATATAAGGTGGATAAGAGATTACTTCGAAAAAAGCAGGTATGACAAGTTAGACAGGATAAGTTGTATACTCTTCTCCAATGATTACTCTGCACTATTACTAGTATAACCAGAATGAGATGATCCCTTACACTATAAGGTGGTAGACTTAGGCATACGTCCAAATGTACTGTACTACTACCCTGATCGATCAGCTCCCTACTCCGTTGATACTCTGTGTTGACCCCACAGTAGGATGTATCACGTCCTAAAATGGAAACCCCTCACTGATATGCACAACCCCATATCTACAAGTGTCACAGTCGTCTTATCCCCTCCGGCCCACCTCATGCATACACATGGCCCGGTCGGTCTGCGCTACCAACACCGCCTCCATATTTGGATCTCTTACAATCGGTTAGTAAACGTGTCCCTTCTCCGACCTAGCTCGGAGTTCTCTACCCTATACATACTCTGGGTTACTGACTGAAACGGGTCCAACACAATATGACACAAGCTCCCCTTTTGTCTTGTATCCCCGACTAGGTTTTCTATAGGTTATATTTACCCTAAAGGTGTCTTTAATTATATAACTCCAATATTTCTACCGGTTATGCTTACCACTAGGTGTCTTTAATTACATAACCTTATTGGGCTAAGTTTGTAGGTGATTGACATAGGAATATGTTTATTTTATGCTCTTGTTTCTTATCTTTTGTATATAAATAAATATTACTTGGGTATTGTTTTATTACTTTTACAGATATTCCAACCCAGCCCGCATGCAACCAGAAAAGTAGAGAAATAGAGATGAAATTGATATATATTTACATTTTGAAGAATTGTAGATGAAGATCTCACATCTAGTTACTGTTGGACAAGAAAAGGATTGATAAAAAGGCTTTGCACATCACAAATCAATGAATAAATGTCAAGGAAGCAAGAGGAAAAGAGAAAAGGCCCAAATTTGCTTTATTTATCTAAGGCCCATTTATGTTTCTCATTGTAAACTAATTAGTGATGTAATGACCAGGCCCAGTTATCATTAGGGTTAGGGTTAGGGTTTGGCTATCTACCCTATATATACCCTTGTAATGGCATTGTAGCCACGATCCCATCCTATCCTATATCTCATTCTATTCTCTTCTTCATTAATAAAACTTATTTTTCTTTTTATGCAATTTTCTATTTCTTAGCAATTAGTGTTGTGTACACGATTAGATTCGGTAGAACACTATTTGTATTTTGCATTTCTTTTCATTAGTGATTGACCATCTGATTAGATTCAGCGGTAATCCTAATTTTATTTCCTGTTGTTATTTATATTCTGCACTTTTATTTTCTGTATTTTAATCGCGTTCATAGGTTAAATTGGATTTGATTAGATTTGAATCTGATTCATAGTTTCATTGCTTTTCCGTTGAAGTTGTGATTTGATCGTCGGTTCAGTTAGATCTATTCTGAATCAAATTACTGTTTTAATTTTGTTTTATTTTATTTTCAAAATCAACCTCCAAAGTTTCGTCTAACTCGCCCAAGAGATTAGATAAATAATTTGATTTAATTCACCTCCCTGTGTTCGACCTGTATGCTACACACCTGTGCGCTTGCAGAATTTTAATTCAAATGTCGCGCTTTTCTAATTCATAAATTAGCGACGATCAAGTTTTTGGCGCCGTTGCCGGGGAGGTAACGATTAAATTTTATTGTTTATTTAATTTCTGATTCGTGTTAGTTTTTTTTTATTTTCTCTTTTGTTTTCTTGTATATATATAAAAAAATCTTGATTAGTAAAGTGGTGTATCAATTACATTGGTACTCCCACGAACTGAGCAAGAAAAAAAAAATACTTGTTAAGTTTCCTTGACTTTATTTCTTTAATTTTCATTTATTTCTTTCCTCCTTTCGGTCTCCTTTCCCATCTTTACATTTCTTCTTTCCCATATATTTAAAAAAAACAAAAATCTCTATTAAAATCTTTCCCCTTTCTGCCTTGCAATTAATTTTCTCTGTTTGATTGGATGTCATTTAATTTCTTTTCTTTTTGTTTCTTGTATATATAGAAGAAGAAAAACTCTTGATTGGTTAGATTTGGTATGATACCGTAATCTACCAAATAAAAAAAAACTTACCAAATTTCCTTAATTTTATCTTCTTCTTTCTCATTTATTTCTTTCCCCTTTCAATTTTTTCCTTTTATATTTCTTTTTCCTTTCTTACTTTCAAAGCAATAAAAAAAAAACTCATCATTTAATTTCTCAAACTCTTTCCCCTTTTTCAATTTCATTCCCAGTTTCTGCAACCTCTCTTTCAATAGCTTTCATATAAAAAAAATTTGAAAACTTTCCATTCTTTCTTCCTTGTAGTTAATTCTCTGCTTTGTCATTTGATTACTACCCTCTTTTGCTATTTCTTTATTTCTTTCCATTCTTTTTCTTTTTGCAATTACAACAGCAATCTCTTCTCATCTTCTTGCCATTCCGTACATCTTCTTCTCTTCCACCAAGACCAAAACCAAAACCATCTTCACGCATACCCATAAAAATCCATATATCTTGCACCAACGAAAACTAATACAGCAAGTCATAACCTCCCCAAAACCATCCTTTCTCACAACCACCAACATCAACACGTCACCCTCGTCCATCACAAATACCCCACGCACAACTTCTGCGCACCATCACTGCCATCAAATCCGATCACAACGCACTACTCAGCAGTTCCACTGCGTTTACCAGCCTCTATCCACTAAAACCGCTCCACAATACCACCAATACCCACTCCAAATCCGATTCTCCGATCACAACATTATCCTCCAACCTCACGTTCGAATTCCAACACCACCTCCACCACGCAACAGATCTAAGAAACCCATAAATCGCCAATTCGAAACCAAGCCAAAAATCCCAAGTCAACAACGAAAAAGCAAATCGGAGGGGCCTTGAGTTTCATATTGAAAATTTTCTTTTTTTTTGGATCTCGAATAGCTTAGTTGTGGAGATTGATTGTGGGTGGAGTCTATTAGGGGAGTTGCGTCCTGTTTTCCAAGAAAAGGAGGAGGCGCGTCTCAGTGAGATCTCCCATGAAATTTTTTTTTTTGGGCACTGCAATTTTTTTTTTGGTGAACATTGAAGTTTGTGCATGGTGTTTAGCAATTGAGTAGGCAATTGATTTGTTTTCATTTTCTTTTTGATGTGGTCTCTTCGTGAAAGGTAAATTATACTACACACATTAAAAAAAAAAATTTTGGGACTGCCATTTTTGGTTTTTGAGAGATTTTGGGAGCGCATATCCTGTATTTTGTTTTTGGCCTGTTCGACTGTGCCAAAACAAATAGCAAAAAAAAAAAAATGTGGTTTGAGGAGCATAATTAAGGCGAGAATTGGATTGTGTTGCCTATTTTTGGGTGCGTGCGTTTTGATTGAGAATTGACTTTCCAGGAGCAATTCTTTATTTAGTGCGTTAGTGCTTGTTCCCTACTTTTTTATTTTTTTTATTTTTCTTTTGTTAGGCTTAGCTTTTATTTTAAGTTTAGTTTATTTATTTTGTTTGGTTTTATTTTTATTTTTATTCTAGGTTTTTATCAGTTTGTAGTTTTCTTTTGATTTTACTTCTTTTCTTTTTCTTAAAAAAAAAAAAAAAGAGTACGTTTTTTTTTTAGGCTTAATCGAGTAGGTTCGCTTGTTTGTTTGTTTGTATTTTTTTTCTTTTTTTTCCTTTGTTAGTTTTTTTTTCTCTTTTTCTTTTTAGTTTCTCCCTTTCAATTGTTTATATTTTTATTTTGTTTTATTTGCGTCTCTTTATTAAAAAAAAAAAAAGAGGAAACCTCATTCAAATCAAAGGCAAAAAGCAAAGAATTCGAGCAAAAAAACAAGAAAACTCGGAATCCAAGCAAATTTGCAAATCGCCAACGCTACTCAATTGCACTGGACGGACTGCCATACCCCGCTGTAAAATTCTCTTAACTCTACAGGTGCTCTGCTGCAAAATAAAAATATAGAAATTGTTGTAAAAATCTTCTACAGGGGCAGCGGCTCGAATGTAAAAAAATTTAATTCTGCAATTTATATTTCTGTGACTGTTCTGTGACTGTAATTTCTGAATTAATTTGGTGCGGACTGACATTTCCATAACTGAAATCTTCATTCTCATTGTTTTCAACAATAAAAATAGATGCTGCAAAATAATATAATTAAAAAAGTGGTGTTTTGTGAAGTTGACTGTCTCGTATAATTGGATCGCGGATATATAGTAGTTCAATTTATTGAACTATTAGCAAAAGAGGTTGCATACTACCCATAAAACATTGGTCGTATCCCTTAGTTTTATACTATACGTGAACGGCCATAAGACCCTCTTCCCCCTTCCAATTGAGTCAGTTAATTAATAGACCACAACTGAGTATTTTATATTATTTTGAACTGAGAATAATTTTTGTCTTCTGCTGACTTCATTCAAATGTCTGATTCAAAAAAATCCTTGAGAGAAACGTGGGATAATAATCGGAGTAGACGTCCTCTTGAAGAGTATGAATATGAATTACAATTCATAAGGCAAAATTTTCCAAAATTTCATGAGCTCAATGCCAACGTTTTCAAAAATTTCCAACTGACCAACAATTTCAAAATCATGATAATAATCGAAATGACGATTTTAATTCAAATTTCAACAATTTCGATTATGGGCCACATCCACTTGAAAATAGTTTTGAATACCAATATAACTTTGATCCACATCAATATGGGGTTGTAAACCAAAATTTTCAAAATTATAGCCCATATCAACATCTTGAAAACGACCAAAATTGCAATTTTCACTCGAATTTTAACAGTTTTGGTTACGAACCTAATTTTGAAAATCAAAATGATTTCCAATATCATTGTCAGTTTTCTGAAAATTCAAACACCTACCACATTGGAAATAATATTGATTGTGAAATTGATGTGGATTATAATTTTGAAAATCAAGAAATCCAAAACGAGAGCTCTCAAATCAACGATCGTCTTAACATTCTTAGAGAGAGGGAAGAAAGGCTAAATAAAAAGGCCGATGAACTTCTTTGTTTATTGACATCTTTGAAAGAACAACGAGAGCAACAAAAACAAATTCAAACAAGCGATGAATCAAAAAACAATCCATTCTTTGCTGATAGTGAAAATTTTCAAATAACGACTTTGGAAATTGAGAATAATCATCTTGATGAAGTTTTTCAAAATTCAACAAACGATTTGGATTTCAACTCTTTTCAGAAAAAAGATTTAAGATTGGATTTTGATCTTTCTCTTTCAAACTACGAGAAACCTGAAAATTTTGAAATTGAACAAAATGAAAATGTTGAATTTTGCAAAAACTTAGAAGTGGAAATGGATTTTAATGAACATGAATTTTTCGGATTGTACGAGGATGAGTTTCCAAATGCGGAAGACATAGATTCAAGTCACGAGTTCGAAAATTTTAACTTTGAGGAAATTTCAAACGAACTTGAAATTGTCAGTGTTGAAAACATGTTGTCCAGTAATGAAATTGAGAATTGTGATCACATAGTCTTGAACAACAGTCAGATTTCAACTTTCACTGAATTTATATACGATCATAAATTTTTGAAAAAATACACTGACAAATTTGTTGAACACATGAACTATCTTTGGAATGCTGGCTTGGTTGAAAAATTTCATGTTAGGACGACCCTGGATATTTATCTCCTGGACTATAAATCTAGGTTTAAAGATGATATGGTTTTCAAGAACTCTTGCTTGTTAGAAAATATGCCTAGGCATAGTGGGAATGGGACTCATAGGGAAAGAACCAAGTGTGGGGGAAAAAGATGGTGGTATTCTTTGCATCGCGTGCACCGCAAACACATATATCATTGTACATATGATCCATTCTTACATATAGTTAGATTGCATTTTATTCTACAAATCATTTTGCATCTAATACACCTGTGGGTACGATCTTTCAAATTTAGGAAACGTTACAGTGTGGACACTGTCTCAATCAAGTGTGGGGGGAGTCTGCATTGCATTCTTTTGATTTTTCTTTAATTTTTTCTTTCTTTTCATGTAGGACCATCATACATTTTATATCGTAGTAACATACCATAAATTTTTTTTTATATACGACTCATTTTCAATTGATACAACAAAATAAGTTTACAATTTTTAGCCAGTTGATAGTATTTTTTTTCCTCTCTCAACTTAGATCGAATAAGAAATATAATGAAAATTTTAATTTTGAGGGATAATAGTGTAACCGGTACATAGGGAGATTCTTAGGTGATGGCCATGAAATCTATTCTATATTGTAGACTTTGTTTAAAAAAGTGGAGGACTTAAAATACTTATATTGGCTTGTCAAATCTTTAAAACTAAGTTGTGTTAAGTTGAATTCGCATCACTCTCTTTTATGCTTATATTTTCGATAATAATAATAGTATTCCAAGGGTATCCAACATTGCTTGTATATCGAGCGTTGGTGTGCAAACCCGCCAAGCTCTATCCGACACGTTGTTGACAAAGTCAGCATTGGAATATCTTGGTCTCATTTTATGAGATTGGACACCTAAGGATTACCGACACGTTGTTGACAAAGTCAAAGTCGGCCTGCACAATCCGCCAAGCTCTTTACCCACTCTCCGTTAGTCCGCGAGGCAGTGCATGGATGGTAAACCTTGGTCTTTTTAGTTAAGTGTATGTACTTAATCATAAATCTTAAAATTTTATAAAATAAAGAATAAGCGATGATACCCAAACACTTCTTGACCTTATTGATTTGACTAGCCATACATGAGAAAATTAGAATACCACTTTGCAAACTGTGCCAAGCAAACAAAGAATTTATTTCATGGTTGCACTATGTTATCAACCGAACTAACTGGCCAAACTGGAATTTAACATTTGAAAACTTGATTTATATTGAAAATTTGTGACAAGTTGAGGTATCTAAAATAAAATCAACTGACTAGAAATTGTTAATTTAATTTGTTGTACCACTTCAGAAACAAGTCTTGTTTTCATTTTTGCTTTTGTTTGCATATGTCCGTTGCATTCATGTAGTTTCATTAGAATCATAGCATACTACATTTGGATTTTGTGGGTAGTATCCGCTGAAAACCCTCACGAGACACCACTCGTCCTACTAGGGACACCTAGAGGTTTAACGGCTTGTTGCATACGCTCAATGCAATCGTGTTTCCTACGAAAGTGTGACTTATCTAGTTAGTTTTCCATTTTCTTTTTACTTGAGGACGAGTAAAAGATAAGTATGGGGGTATTTGATTGACATCGGAATATGTTTATTTTATGCTCTTGTTTCTTGTCTTTTGTATATAAATAAATATTACTCGGGTATTGTTTTATTACTTTTACAGATATTCCAACCCAGCTTGCATGCAACCAGAAAAGTAGAGAAATAGAGATGAAATTGATATATATTTACATTTTGAAGAATTGTAGATGAAGATCTCACATCTAGTTGCTGTTGGACAAGAAAAGGATTGATAAAAAGGCTTTGCACATCACAAATCAATGAAGAAATGTCAAGGAAGCAAGAGGAAAAGAGAAAAGGCCCAAATTTGCTTTATTTATCTAAGGCCCATTTATGTTTCTCATTGTAAACTAATTAGTGATGTAATGACCAGGCCCAGTTATCATTAGGGTTAGGGTTTGGCTATCTACCCTATATATACCCTTGTAATGGCATTGTAGCCACGATACCATCCTATCCTATATCTCATTCTATTCTCTTCTTCATTAAAAAACTTATTTTTCTTTTTATGCAATTTTCTATTTCTTAGCAATTAGTGTTGTCTACACGATTAGATTCGGTAGAACACTATTTGTGTTTTGCGTTTCTTTTCACTAGTGATTGACCGTCTGATTAGATTCAGCGGTAATCCTAATTTTATTTCCTGTTGTTATTTATATTCTGCACTTTTATTTTCTGTATTTTAATCGCGTTCATAGGTTAAATTGGATTAGATTAGATTTGAATCTGATTCATAGTTTCATTGCTTTTCCATTGAAGTTGTGATTTGATCGTCGGTTCAGTTAGATCTGTTCTGAATCAAATTACAGTTTTAATTTTGTTTTGTTTTATTTTCAAAATCAACCTCCAAAGTTTCGTCTAACTCGCCCAAGAGATTAGATAAATAATTTGATTTAATTCACCTCCCTGTGTTCGACATGTATGCTACACACCTGTGCGCTTGCAGAATTTTAATTCAAATGTCGCGCTTTTCTAATTCATAGATTAGCGACGATCAGTAGGCCTATATGTAAATATTACCCACCTCCTCAGAATTACTTAACCCACCCACTGTCCAACCAATTTTACTTAACCCTAACTTTAGTTTACAATCATACAATCCCAATGGATTAGATTTGGATAACTAGACTAATATTACCATGTCCATGTATGGTTTATGATGGGCTAGACCTCCCACATTAGGCCTACAACTTGTCGATGCTAGATATGCTGGTCGGGTCTGGGCAGTCTTATTTCACAAGTTGGGCCTAACCTCGTGTCATAGCCCATCTCATATTTGTGCACTTAGACCTCTCACATTAGGTTCAACATTAGTGGCTACTGGATATGCTGGTCGGGTCCGGGAAGACTTCCACCACTAATGCAACCTAACCTCATGTCATAAGTGCAATTACAATTTCTAATTGTAATTATTAGACATTCAATTCTTATCTAATTCTTACTTATGTCTTTATAGGTGATTATGCCCATTTTTCACCATTTTGATTTATATGTCCAATTCATATAAACATTATTTAAATTATGCCAATTCTAACCTTTTTTCCCCGTTTCCTAACTAATGCATTCACATATATTTGGTGGCATCTAGGTTCGAAAGTAACCAAGCCATAAACAATAAAAGGAAAATGTGATGGGAAAAATGACAATAGTGATTGTTCTGGCATAAACTTAAATTAGCATGGTGATAAGGTGGACATATGAACATAAATCTGATGAACTTGCTGCAATTACTACTTCTAACATAAATATGATGTCATAGTGAGCATAATAAGATCTAAATTAACCATTTAGATGTCCAACTATTTAGATCTAAAATAATAGGCACAAGATGATAAACTAGATCTGATTAACAAATTAAACATCTACACAATTTAGATCCAATAGTTTAAAATTAGATCTACAAAATTAAGGTTTAAGATCCACATCATAGAATGTTACAATAGATCCAACAAGATAGAGATTTAGATCAATAGTTAAAACTAGATCTAATACAAATAAGATCAAGATCCATATCATGGAATTTTACAAAGGTTACAGTAGATCCAACAAGATAGAGATTTGGATCCAAATCCTAACCAATTCAGAATGTCATATAATCATAGTTTACAATAGATCTGAGATAATCTAGGCATATAAACAAATCCAAGTCATAGTCGTGTCATATTTACTTTTAAATTTTCAAATATAAAAGCAACTAGAGACTCATAGAGTTTGGATTAGAAAATAGAAGGAGAATGGATCTTGAATCTCTAAATTTGATTTGCAAAGCTGATAGTTGTAGGAGATTAACGGATCCAATTCAAGTCAGACATCGGCAGAGTCTGGTTTCCATGGATTCTCAATGAAGAAAACAAGAGAAATGACCACGTATATATAGCTGCCCGACCCTCTGAAACTGACTGCCACGTCTTCCCTACGGGTATTGATACCCCTCTGGGTGGCTCGACCCTGGTGTCGACGCCGCTTAAGGGGGGTTGACCCTAGTTGACACGACCTAAACTTCCCCGTGAAGGAAAGCCCGGATTGAGTTGAGAACACGACAAATCAGAACACAAACAGAAGAACATTTCATTGTTTATTACAACAATTTACACCAAAGAACTAGAATATACAGAGTATGAACAAATAATATACATTGTTAAATATCAGATATTTAAATTACTTTTAAATACATAGCAGCGGAAAAATAATACATAACATAATTGAAAGGAATACACAGATACAATGCTTTTGAAATATCGCTTCAGCTGTAAACCAGGATCTTATGAATATAATATCTGCAAAACCAAAACTACTAGCTGCCCGTGTGGAAAATAGGTGCACCCAGAGTTTAGGTTAAAACAATAAACTTCAGGTCAGTCATGTGACTGGTGTGAGAACTAAAACAATTATTAATTTGATTTTAGAGTAAGGTAAATCAAGGGACCACGCCATATAACACATAACGGGTTTTCCCCTAAGAATACTAGTGCATAAAACGAACAGCGCAATGCTAAATAAAGAACAATGAAGCTATTATAAGACTAAAGTCCCATCACACAATGCAACGCAAGCCGGAGGATAGGTTTTACCTTATAATAGCCAAATATGTTTGGTACGCAAAATTTATCTCTTAATATTATTATAATTGAAGAAATCAATTTCAAATATAAATGTATCAATCATAGACGACATAGTGCCCCATCCCACTATGTAGCCATACTAGGCTCTACAATTAAAACATAAATGTCACATATTGGAAACTGCATTCCATCTATGAACCAAGGCAAGGGATCATCCTTACCGATTCGAGACAATCTAGCCCATGTATCAGGAACAGAATGCATCGTCCCTTGGATCTTTAGGGCTGGTCCACATTTTAAGTGGATTAATAATCCCTGCACAATACGTTTCCTCGCGCTATGAGGCATAATTCTACTCTGCATGTCGACCATACCCATCCATCAGCCCCATAGTGACCGATATATACGAGGTACCTCGCTTTCCATCATCCACATAAGTAAAAATGTCTGGGCTCCATACCAAGACACCACTCCTAGCTAGAAGGAAACACATGTTCTCCCTGCAGTCCTCTCCTGTTTCTGGTTCAAACCGGGCTGTGAGGCTCGCGAATTAACGCTATGCAAAGCTATGCTATACTAAAGCCGTGACTTGATCATTAACCACAAGACAATGCTTTTCAACAGAAGCCTTGATCATTTGCATCTCAGCATCCCACATCGGCAATTCACGCCAAGTGACTGATTCTATCGATATATAGCCTCTGAGCTCGTACGTCTCAGAGAAGGGTGTTAAGCAAGAGAATAAATTATCCGCCGCCAAACATATATATATTTAATAGAGATCAATTAACATAGAATAAAATACAATGTCAGACACACATCCATTTACAAGTTCGTTCTGGGTCTGAATGAAACCGGAGGCACCTTATTCCTCGTCCCATATGTCCAATGTAAGGGAGAGGTCCTCGCATGTCCGGTCGATCTCCAAGTACATCTGGACGATCACCACTTATTACCTCGTCTTGGGTGCATGGCCCAATCATGACGACAGTAATAATCCAAACGATGTGAAGACCTCCGGTCTTTAACAACTGTCTTCATAGTCGACTTATCGTCGAATCAGTTATTCAGAATGGGTATAAACCCGGACTTTCCAAATAACTTGCGTATTTTATAAACAAGTGCTATAAAACTCAACTTACGCCTCATTCCAATTTTGAATATTCTTTTATTCAAATATTCATATCCTTTCGGAAAGGTTCCCATTAATTTTATCAAAGATAAATTCTTTAAATTTATTCTTTAATCTTCCTTTGGATATCAATTCAAACCAAATTAAGGTTTATCCAAACTAGTCGGGATTAGCGCACCTTACCGAAGTAATCATTTATTATATTTTCCAAACCCAACCTATTCATCCCATAGAGTAAAACTGGTAATACTCCATATCTAACACCACGGTGTTATCGGTAAAATTAATTACCATTTCCCATTCAAATCTAATTAAAGATTTAACAATTGCCTGGAGCAAAACTGGTGATACTCCACTCTCCATCATTTCCCAAATTTGATAATTTAAATTATCAATTCACGTTCCAATCTAATTAAAGATTCATTAAAACTCCATTTAGTTTTAATCTGCCCAAAAATCAATATTACTGGTTATTTAACTTTGAGAAATCAAACATGTCGTATCGACAATCTATACAGTACTATTGATTTCTGCCGATATATAACCTCTAAGCTCGTACGTCTTAGAGAAGGGTGTTAAGCAAGAGAATAAATTATCCACCACCAAAAAGATATATATTTAGCAGAGATCAACCATACAGTTCGAAATACAATGATAGACATGTATTCCTCTCTTTAACTGGGTTAAAGAACTAATGTTACTTAAAACACAGTTCACGATAAAACCCAAATCCCCTTCCATAAAAATGGAATCTTCCCGGAAAAACAAATTAAATATAATCGATATCAATTTCCGTATCCGACCAATAATGTAAATGGAATAACGAAAAAGCCTTTTAAATTCCATATATATTACCTGTCTTCCTCCACAAAAGCGCACTTCGATTATTATCAAATCGAATTCCATTCAAATCCAATTTAATATACTGAATTGGAAAATTTTCCTTTGTTAAATCCTATTTAATTTAAATAAAAAGAATTATAAATTCCAAATCCAATTTCATTGTAAATTGGGTTAAAGAACAAATGTCATTAAAAACACAGTTCACAATAAACCCTATTCACATCCCATTTTATTCGAATTAAATGTTAATTAACTGGAAACTCTAATAATCTTAATTAAAAGATTTATTCTTTTCACACGGGGTTTAAGAACAATGTTATTTAAGACACCATTCATGAAAAACCCAAATTCCAATTCTTTTATTCAATTTTTGATTAAATATTAATTAATTGGAAACCTTTACTAAATCTTAAATTAAAGATTTATTCTTTTCTCAAATGGGTTGAAGAACAGTGTTATTAAAGACACCGTTCACTATAAGCCCAAAATCCAATTTGATATCAAACAGAAGGCTCTGAACAGAAATTATATCGACTTATATCCAATATCAAATTCAGAAATCAGCAAATATCGTATTGGGAATAACGATATATATATATATATATATATATATATATATTAGAAATTCCTCCACAATATCCGTATAATCACGGAATCCAATACCAAAATATTCCGAAGTTAATTTTGATTCAAAATCCATTCCAACTAATATGTTGGAAATTCTGGTTATTTTTAAAACCACTTTAAATCCAATTTATTTATTTAAAAATACCTGATTATAATTCTAGTTCATAACTAGTTCATTTCAATAAAAATGTATTTTTATCTTTTCAAGTATGAAATTTTCATCCCAATTCTTTCCAAATCATTTATTATGATTTTATACAAATTATCAATATTTTTACTAATTTTATTAAGGCCCTTTCAGTCGATTTCCATAAACGACCATCGAACTGCACTTACAATGACCTTTTCCAAATTTGATTTGGGCATAATTCCAAATCCAACCATTAAATTTCAAATCTCTTATATCCATTGGAAATCCCTTTTCGATACGAACCCAATTGTTCCAGTTTTAGGAGAATCCGACGGTCGGATCTCCTGTAATATCAATTTGAAGTCAGTGGTCGAAATTCGCGAACGGCCGAGGCGTGTTCTATTCAGGCCATTAAATATATATAATATATATATTATATATATTTCGTCAATTTCCATTTAAAACGTATTTTATAAATTCGTTTTAAAATGATTCTAACTTCATTTTCAATTTTAAATCAAAATTGAAATTTCCTTATCATTATAATACATATAAATGATAATATTTTCAAATTATCAGATTTTGAAATCATTTCCTTTTCGATATTCATTATAAAAATGAATAAAATCGATATAAATATCGTTCACGTCAAAATGGCGTTAATCTAATCATCACGGCTTTATATATTTAAAAATATTTGTGTCCATCCCAAATCGGACATCAAAATCATATTTTGATCCATTCCTGAATATTATTTTAAAATATTAGTTATTTTAAAATATTCATTATTCGTCATTTTAAAACATTCGATAATTTAAATTATTCGTTCTTTCCGAATTGGAATCAGACCCAGTCAATTACCATATAATTTTATTTATATGGATTTCATACACACATGTACACAACAATAATCAAACATATTTAACCATCGTCCAGAGTGTATTACACGACTGCATAAGCATTAAATATGAATAATTAACGCTTAAAACAGCCTGTCAACCAATCAATTGACATATAACTAAATATTGGGATTGGTGTATGTCCAATATCATCCCAATACCCATGTGTGGTTTTCAAACTACAAACACTGATTATTATTTGTGCAGTTGGATGATGTGTAAAATATATCGCCCCAATCAATATCAGTCAAATGTGTGTACATAAAACAAATCATCTGATTTTTAAATGAATATTTATTTTCATTCATATACCCGATAAAATTATATTTTTAACGATAAAATATTTATTTCAACATATTAATATTTTATACAGTTCATTTATATAATAAAAATGATATTTTTATTGTTTTTAACATTTTTAGAAATTTTTTGGCAACCTAACGGCGCAATACTAGAACCGGAATAAAGTCTAGCCTAATCCCTCACCTAATAATGGCTCGTGCCATGTACAAACCAAATTCTAATCAATTAATTTCACTTTCCAAACCAAATTTGAACAAATAAACCACTCAACCAAACAACCAAATAAACATGGTTTCAAGCAAAGGTATTGAGTGTTACTAAGCACCGCCTGCATCCTACTATATATATTTAACTAGAAATTAAATTAGAGTGAGAAGTTCTCACCTTTGGGATTCACTCCTCCATTCTTTATTTCTGAATGGTTTAGATTTGGATTTGTTTCCAAATAGTTCCATCGCAAAATGTTTCATGCGGTTTATATTAAAAATCACATTTTTTAATAACGCTATATTATGTAAAAAATCACATTTTTACAGTGCAGTATATACATTAGAAATCGTATTTTTACAACGCTATTATATGTATAAAAATCGTATTTTTATATTGTTATTCATACAATAAAAACCATATTTTTAAACCGCAATTATATTATAAAAATCATATTTTTATAATGCTACTTCATATATAAAAAATTATATTTTTATATCGCTTCATATATAATAAAATCATATTTTTATATTATAAAAAATCATATATTTTTATTGTTTAAAAATCTAATCTTTTTACAAATAAAAATCAAATCTTTTTACATATAAAAATAAATCTTTTTAAATATAAAAATCAAATCTTTTTATTAATAAAAATCATAGTTTTCTCTATATAGAAACCATGTCTTTCTCTATATAAAAACAATATCTTTCTCTTTTTATAAAATATAAACCCTATTTTCTATTACGCTTAAAAAAAATCAGAATTTCTATTAAGCTAAAAAAAATCATCTGGAAACTCACCTATTTCGATCGGAGGAAGAGGGGGTAGTCGCTGGTTGTTAGGGGTGAAGGGGGGACTGGTGCTCAGGGGTGGATGGTGGTGGAGGTCTGGTTGCCATTGATATGGGCGGCGCGGTGGTATCGAGTGTGGGGTTTTAGGGTTCTTCGGCCTAGGGTTTCACGCAAGATTGGAGGGAGGGGAAAGAGAAAGTGGCACAATGGGGGAGGTCTAGTTGCGGATGTGACTGGTCTGGGAGGGGACGGTGGTGGCAACGGAGAAAGGGGCGACGTGGAGTGGGTTTCTTTTTCTTTTTTTTATTTTCTATTTTCTGATTTGAACGGTAAGGGAAAGGTGAGGATAAGGGTTTATAATAATATATATTTAAATTAATTTATTTTGCTAAAAAGTTACTTTTTCGTTCGAACTTCAATTCAAACCCATCGGCTGTCGTCCCTAGCTAATTACCCCATGTTCCGTAAGCCAATTCCCTTGTTTTGATCAGTTTCTATTTAAATTTAAAATATAAATCAATATATTTTGAATTCAAACGTACATTTTAATTTATCAAGGCTACATACTGACTCCAAATTTTACAGAAAAATAAAACTGGCTATGTTTTGACGATATGGTCCTAAGAAAACTAATTTCATCGAGTTTGGAGATCGTTTGAAAACCGGTCATTTTCCAGTCGATTAAATTCAAACTGAAATTACTAAATGCGTTTAAATTCACCACGCTCACATATTAATTCCAAAAATTTTGAGAATTGGAATATAGCAGTAATTTGACATTCCGGATCCAATAAAAGAGATTTCATTGAAAACGGAGGTCGTTTGCAAAATGGCTATTTTTAAGTGTTATATATTATATAAATTCAATAGCTACTATTCGGAATTTTCAACTAGACAGCTCTTTATCCCCATTATGAAATTTGGATTTTTCATATTCTTTGGAAAGATATCTTTAAAAAGATTCAAATATTTCTTGTTTTACTGAAATCCGATTTATTTTGAATCCTGTACATTCATTTGAAATTTGAAATCGAATTTTCAAAAAACCGCGCCATTTCCAGTTCCTTTTATAATTAAAATAAATATTTATATTATAACTTTGATTTAAATTAATTTATACATTCTAATTCTATTCGAAATAAATTTTTAGTCATTATTATTTGAAATAAATCATTTTAAATATTCAAAATTCACTAAAATTGCCAAAGTAAAAAATTTAAATTGGTTCTGATTTTCTGGGTTGTTACAATCTCCCCCATTTAAAATCTTTTGGTCCTCGAAAAGGAACGAGCCGAAAATTGTTTAACTAAACAACTCAACCTTCATTCTAGCGTTCATTCTTCAACTTTTTAGTTTCTAAGAATTTTCTAGCTTTTCAAAAATTTGGCTAACACCTTAAATTTTTGATTTTTTTTGCAATAACCTCCTTTGTACAGGGAGAAAGTTAAAACTGCAACTAGCCACATAGGGCCCTCATCATCCAAAAAGAAAAAGAAAGAGAAAAAGCCAAGCGGCTAGCCAATCGGCTCATAAAATCATCCAAACCCAATAAATTAGTAAACATGTACCTATTTGTCGGGCATACAATTTTATTCCTCTTCTCTAGCCTCCTTGCTATGACCTGTTCAATATATAAATGCACATAGGTATGCAATTTCAACCAAGTTTCCATTCAGTTCAATATTCGACACAATTTGGTTATATTTACCGTTCATTCACGTATTGCTTTTATTAGTTAACAAATAATCATACAACACAACCAGCAATCAATTTGTTGATTAGCTTTTCAAACATATAATTTTCTATATATACATAAAAAATCATATTTTGTGTGTTAAATCACAACAATAAATCCTATCTAGCTTTGGTTCTTATACCAGTCAATTGGAAATATATCCCACTTTCAAAACTCAAACACAAATACTGATGATACTATAGTAATCATAAGCATCGTCTCCGGACGACTAGAGTGTGATTCTATATCTATCCGGTATATTAAAACTTCGAATATATGTTTGCAAGGCGCACATGCAAAATCTTTATATACTCGATTGTCCAAATCAATTTAAATAAATATTCAAATACGTTTAATAAGGTTTAAATTTTCTAAAACAAAATTTATTTTCACTTTTATTTTAAAAAACAACACTCTTCACACTCGTTCTAGGATACTACTGATCCTATCTCTAACGAGTCATTCTTATTGATATTTCTATTCCAATCTCTGATGAATTCTTTCGTTTGATTCTACTGTGTCTTATTCTCGAGCCCTGTAAACCAAAGCTCTAATACCATGCTGACATGATCCAAACTTCCCCATAAAGGAAAGCCCGGATTGAGTTGAGAACACGACAAATCAAAACACAAACAGAAGAACATTTCATTGTTTATTACAATAATTTACATTAGAGTACCAGAATATACAGAGTATGAACAAATAATATACATCTGATAAATATCAGAGATTTAAATTACTTTTAAATACGTAGCAGCCGAAAAATAATACATAACACAACTGAATGGAATACACGGATACAGAGCTTTCCGAATATCTCTTCAGCTGTAAACCAGGAACCTGTGATTATAATATCTGCCAAACTGAAACTACTAGCTGCCCGTATGGAAAATACGGGCACCCAGAGTTTAGGTTAAAACAATAAACTCTAGGTCAGTCATGTGACTGGTATGAGAACTAAAATAGTTATCAATTTGATTTTAGAGTTAGGTAAATCAAGGGACTACGCCGTATAACACGTAACGAGTTTTCCCCTAAGAATACCAGTGCATAAAACGAACAACGCAATGCTAAATAAAGAACAATGAAGCTATTATAAGACTCAAGTCCCATCACATAATGCAAAACAGGCCAGAGGATAGAGTTTTACCTTATAATATCCAAATATGCTTGATACGTGAAATTTATCTTTTATTATTACTATAAGTGAAGAAATCAACTTCAAATATAAAAGTATCAATCATAGACGACATAGTGCCCTATCCCACTATGTCGTCATACTAGGCTCTACAATTATAACCGAATTGCCATGTATCGGAAATTGGATTCCATCTATAAACCAAGGCAAGGGATCATCCTTGCCGGATTCGAGACAATTTAGCCCATGTCTTAGGAACAGAATGCATCGTCCCTTGGATTTTCAAGGCCAGTCCACATTTTAAGTGGATTAGTGGTCCATGAACAATACGTTTCCCAGCTCTATGGGGCGTAAGTCTGGTTAGTATGTCGACCATATCCATCCATCGGCCCCGTATTGACCGATATATCCGAGGTACCTCGCTTTCCATCATCCACATAATTAATAATGTCTGGGCTCCATACCATGACACCACTCCAAGCTAGAAGGAAACACATGTTCTCCCTGCAGTCCTCTCCCGTTTCTGGTTCAAACCAGGATGTGAGATTTGCGAATTAACACTACACAAAGCTACGCTATACTAAAGCCGTGCTTTAATAATTAAACACAAGACTCTGCTATTAAGCAGAAGCCTTGATCATTTGCATCTCAGCATGCCACACAGGCAATTCACGCCATGCGATTGATGTCTATCGATATATAACCTCTGAGCTCATATGCCTCAGAGAAGGGCGTTAAGCAAGAGAATAAATTATCCGCCGCCAAACAGATATATATTTGTTAGATCCAAAAATGGCACTAACACCTAAACTAGGAACAATTTCTAAGGAAATGAAACTAAAAATGAAGAAAACGCACAATTTATAGCGGTTCGACATCAAATAGCCTAAGTCCACTTTCTACTCTTTGAATTGATGACTTGAATGTAGATACAACAGTGATTCTCACTCACTTTCACTCATATGATACATAGATTTACTCAACCTTCTCTGAAATGTACTTTACAAGATGATTACAATGTGAAAATGGTGATGGAATTCGGTTCTAAAACGGGGTTCAACTCTGAAAATGCCATAAGATCCTTTGAAATGAGCCTTGGAGGTGTGTTTATAGGTGGAAAATGCCTCTGAAGTGGCTCCGGTTCAAGTACACGTGGCCCCCATCCCAGAGAAGTCGGGTTCAGATAGAGTACGATGGTGACAACACATCAGGTTGGTAGTGAACATGGGGAGAACGTGGGCAAAGTGGTTGCTTAACCGCTCCGCTTCGTGAGGAAATCATGGGATGTAACTACTGTCTATTGTTATGCGGTTCAGATCGAATGAATGAGAGAAGGAAGGGAGCGGATCGGGCTTCCTCGACCCGATCCAGAGTTGTTTCTGCTTCTCCATCCCCTCCCCTTCCATATTCTGTTTCGGATAGTGACCCCGACCCGATCCGGTCATTAGATGCATGTTCTTCTAATCATCTTCCTTCACCTATTTGGCTTCTCATCTTTGTGTAGCCTAGTTGACAAAGTAGGCTAACATTTTGCCCCCTCGAAGGATACTCCGATTGAAAATGAAGGGTGCTTCGACATTGTCTAATCATTGGTCGTCGAAATAAATCACCGAACAATCGCATCTATTCGTTTGTAGGGATGTGTCACTTTATAGAGTCACAACGCTTGCCGTATATATATAAATCATAGAGTGCACAAACTGCTTTCTTTGTTTTAAATTATTTCAAGATCTTTGCTTGATGTCTGATAGGTCCTCCAAGTAAGAGATTTTGTTTGTTTTACTTTGGGTTCGTTTTATATGTTGAGTCAATGCCTGAAGCTCTGCTGGGGTTCGGATCCGGTCCGCGTAGCCTCTCCTGCATCTTAACACCATTAAATGAACAGGCCAAATGGCTATGGGCCAGATTTCTGGTCCAAGCAGATTAAAATGTTGGGAATACAAAGAGCCACATTAGACCCATATAAATCCGTTGTTTCTCCTCTTCTTCCTTCCTTCTTTTTATTATTCTTATCTCCTAGGTTTTAAAAGAGAAGAAAAAACCCTAACTTCTGAATCTTCAAAAATTCCTTTTCCTTCTTCAAATCAACGACATAGGTGGGTCAAACGACTTCGATTAATCTCTTTTTACTTAATTTCAATTCGAATTCGTGATCAATTTGAGTAGTTTCAATATGGTGTTTAATCGAACGCCATGCTTTTTTCTCCTTCGCCACCGTCGCTGATGGCTTTGCCGCCATCTCGAGGTATTTGCGGAGGAGGGTTGAAACTAATGTTGGACTCGCCAGCACTTAAGTGCTTGACTTTGATTCGGTTTTTGGCATGAGGCTGGGTTCAACGTTGATTAAGGGATAAAGAGGATGGAGAAGAAGGAGAGGGAAAGGTTTGGGATCGGTCCGGAATATGAGGCATAAGAGGAAAAAGGAGAAAGGGATCCATCCGACCGAGTCGGGTCGGATTAAAAAACAAAGAGAAGGGGAAAAACTAGGTGTGTCCAACCGGGTCAGGTCGAAGTGAAAGAAATGGGCATGTAAAAACATGGGTACTTTGGACCGATCCGGACTACTTAAAGTACCAGTTTCCGAACCGAGCCGATTTGCCTAAAGGTTATTAACTTCTGCTTTGAACCACACATGGTCCTGCCCCCGGTTCGAACCCTTTCCTTCGTGGACGTCCGACCCGATCCTAACATATATACCTAAGCCAACTCGAGGCCATCCTACTTAATGCAAGAGAACTGTCCAACTTGCTCGATCAATGTTGGCCATGGTCTACAATTTAATGAACAGTTAGGATAGCGCCTTTTAAGCATGAGTAAACATTTAAAACTATTCTGAATGCATTACTTCTTCATCAAATCATTGCATCGTGCTCTTGTGTATTTACTTTGTATTTCTTGCACTTACTTCATACACTTTAGTTCACACACATGTATGGGGGGATACATGCAACTTTACCTTAATCCTTGCTATTGTTTCTTCAATAGTTTATCAGATATGACCGAGAGACGCTCATCTAGATTAGCAGAAAGAAGGGAGGCTATAGCTATAGCTGAAAACCCTGCCGTTGAAGATGTATCTTCTACTTTTGATTTAGTTTGGAATAGCGAAGGCCCAGATTATGAGATGGGAACTCATGGTAGTGATGCATCATCTGGAGGTGATGTCTATCTCGGTGGGGAGGAAGAAATAGGGATAGGGGATAACCGTGCTCCCGACGAATTCAGGGATGCAGTTATCTTGGAATTGACTAAAGATTCAATTGTGTCGACAATTGATAACGATAGACTAATACAGATATGCATCAAGCATGGGATTCTTCAAGGAGATACCCTTTTACCCTCAAAAACAGGTCGTCCCCATAATCCACCAGAAGGATATATGGCTATTTCCAGACTAATGTGTCTTGTTGGAGCGATACCTCCATTCCCACCATTCATCGTTGATTTCCTGAAACAGTTAAAGATTTCCCCCATGAAATACACATTTGACTTCCTGCAGTACACGTTTGATGTCATCGTGTGTGATACATCGTAGTAAGGGCATGGAAAACCCTTGGCGATAAAGGACGTCGTCTTGTAGCACGTATCTCGCAGCCTTACATGTTACAGCTCGTCTTTCGCTTTTCTTCAAAGGGAGAATTCCGCTCTTGAGAAAGTTCTTGACTGGTGTCATCCATGACTCCCTCTCTGGCTCAATTTCTAGTGCTGGTTCCACTTCCATTAGGTCGAATCTTCGTGACTCCAATATCTCTATTGGGACCATTTCGGTTTCTTCAGGGTTGTCAGAACTCGATAATATTTCCAACCGGTCTGCGATTCTCTGCTCTTGGAATATGTGTTATGCTGTAATGCTAAAAATTGTAAAATAACTCCTTTACTTTCTAAGATAAGTAACAAGTCGAGGTCCTTTGGTAACAAACTCCTCCCTTACCTAGCAGACAACTATCTTGGAGTCACAGCATATATCCAGTGTCTTCACTCCTAGTTCTTTGGCGAGATTCAGCCCGGTAATCAGGGCTTCATACTCAGAATCGTTATTGGTAGCAACAAATTCTAATCGCAAGGCGTAGTAAATAGATCGTCCTTCAGGAGTGATTAAAACAACTCCGGCGCCGGACCTTCGATCATTGTTGGCCCCGTCCGTGTATAACTTCCACGGACTATGCTCTAGCTCTTGTTCTGAAGTAACCACTTTGTCACCCACCATTTCCTCTTCGACAATCATGAATTTAGCTATGAAGTCGGCAAAGGCCTGCCCCCTTATTGATCTCCGTGGTTGTAAATTCAAATCGAATTGACTCAGCTCGATGTTCCATCCAAGGTGCAATACATGCCCTAAACTCGGCGAGGGTCGGTCGGCCTAGGAAAGCATTATAGTGTGACTCAACATCTAAAACTGCAAATGGCAGGATTCTCACTCTCTGGTGATCTCCTTGTCCTAACGTCACTGGTAATTCTACATAGCCCATCGGAGCCGTTGTTGCCCCATTGAAGCCCTTTATCCATCCTTCGTAGGGCTTTAAATCTTTTGCTTTGAGTCTCGTTTGTTCAAAAGCTTTCTTAAAGAGGATATTTACCAAACTTCCGTTATCCACTAACAATTTATGGACTAAAGCGGGGCTAATGGCTATGGTAATTACCAGCGGGTCTTCAGTGGGTGAATGAACTCCGGTGTCGTCTCTACCATGGAATATGGCGTCATCTGACATCGTCTTTTATTGTTTTACTGGAGTAATGTCTTCGAGGTTACTGCATTCTCCTACCTCAAAGTGCTTAGCGGCATTAACGTACTGATCCATTGCTTTGAAACTATGGCTAGCTAGATGGGGTCCGCCTATAATGGTATTGATAAGGATCCCTTTACCTTTCTGCTAGGCTGTGGGTTTAGAAGTAGGCTGGTTTTGGTTCGGGGCTTGACCTCCTTGCCCCTTGTCCTGTGGGGCAACCTTGTACTCGTCTAACTTCCCTTCCAGCAGCAATTTCTCAACTATATCTCTCAAATGACGGCATTCATTGGTAGAACGACCGTGGTTTCCATGGAACTAACAAAACTTTCCTGTTGCGATCTCTTTTTCGGTGGAGTCTCTAGGTGGAGGATTTTTATATTGCAATATGTTGTATGTGTCCAAGTAAATGTTTTCTAATGTGTTATTCAATGGCGAATAGTTCTGAAAAGTTTGGAATCGAGGTCTTTTGCTGGAATTGTTCCCTCGCTCCCTATTCCTTCTATTGCCACTTCCATTCCTATTGTTATTACCTCCATTATGGTTGTCGACGTTCACCTCAACCTTCCCCGAAATGTCACCGGATTGCTTCACAGCAACATTACTTTGGACACCTTCCCTCGAGGCCCCTTCAGACTTTCTCTGTAACACCCCGTAATTTTAAAATAGGACATAAGAGATAATTAAAGAATAATTAAATTTTAGAAAAAGAATTAAGTAAAACAGTTTGCACCATTGCGTTCGTATCGGAATTCCGCTTGAGATAGAGTCCGAGTTTGCGTAAAACAGATATAGTATGAAGAAGTTATTGAGGTTGGAAGTTTGTATAAATAAATAAAATAAAATCAATTTAAATTCAAAAATATTCAAACAGCCAAGGCGGAAGGAGGAAACACGGAACTAGCCACGTTTGGGGTGTCGACCCGAGCCCCTTTGGGTCGACACTAGTGTCGACCCAGACACTTTAGGGTCGACACCGGTGTTGACATAGGTGTCGACCCCCCTTGTTGTGGTTGACCCCATCGGCCAGATCTGGGCAGTGGCGATTTTTGATGTGCTGGACGGACCTGATGGCTTCTATGGTGATCTAAAGGCTCTAAAACACTCTCTACACCTATAAGTTAGTGCCTAGACCTAACCCTAATTCATAATAATTCCTTATGATGGCTATATGCTGCTGAACTCTCAATTCTCTTAGCCGCCACCTCTAAAACTTAAATCATGAAGTTCTTCATTAACAATCACCTTTGAGGTTTAATCAACAACAAATTAGAAGATTATTTTTGCAACAAAAACAACAATTCCATTATCTTTTCTTAATCCTAGCAATGTAAGTTTAGTTACTCTTAAGATTTAAATGCCTAATTGTTATCCTAACATGTAATAGAGTGAATCTAGATCTATGCTTGATTATAAGTTAATCCTTTCAGATTTGTTCCTTCCCTTTTGTCAGATCTATGCCTGAGATATTATTTTATCTACTTATTCAGACCTATCTTTTGTTGTACATCGAATCTGTAATCTTCTCATGTCCATGTTATTATTTTGTTAGATCTATCAGATCTATAATCTTTTTATGTTCATGATATTGTCAAGTCTATGATTCTATATACCCACGATGTTATTTTTTTATATGTTTATTTCAGATCCATCTTTGTTATACCTCAATTCTAACAGATCTGTAATCCTCTTAGGTCCATAATGTTATATTTGACAGATCTATCATTATAACACCTGTTTTATGCCTACTCTCATTTATGTTCCTTCTTTCTTCCCCTTTATTGTTTTTATTTTATGAATACTAGGTTCATTCAGAACCTAGACTAAACTTGATTATACATGCGATTGGAATATGGGGGTATTGGGGAATAATCTATTTGGTAATAATGGAACATAATTTGTAACTTGTGATTTGGGGTATAATTGTTATTTTTGCGGACTTGGGGTAAATTGAAATATTAAATCTAGATTAGGCGTAAGCTGTAAATTGGAATATTAATCTAGATTAGGCATAACTATTGTTCAGGACACCAAACAAAATGTATATTGTGATTTTGGGGCTTGACTATTATTGCAAATTTGGGACGATTGAGTGTAACTTATTTTGAGTAATAATTTGAATTTGAATTTGTGGGGCATAACTTGTTATTGACTTGGTTGGGCATAACTTGAGAATTGGAGCATGACAAGTTTGGTGAATGTGGGATAATTTGTATACAAAAATCTAGGTTTGGGCGTATATGACAAATATGTAAATATGCTAAAAGATAAACATGCCTAACCCGAGGTTAGATTGAGTTGTGGTGTAAAACTACCCGGAACTGCCCGAAACATCCAGTAACCGCAACAACACAGTTCTGATGTGAGAGGTTAGCACATTTAGCCCCAAACCCGAGCTTAGAATGAGTTTGCGGTAGAAGTCTGACCGGAACTGCCCGGGACATCCATCAACCGCAAACAACAGTTCTAATGTGAGAGGTTGGGGCATTAATAAATTAATTAATGCCAATAAACAGGCATTGTAACGACCCGCATTCTACGCATCATAGGATCATAGAATATTTATTTCTTTTACATACGGAGTCGTATGGTCATGTAACTTTGGGAGACGACTATTGGGGTCATTTCCCATTTTCATGATTTTTGCCGATTTTTAAATGACCGTTTTGCCCCTAGTTGATCTTGTTTTGGCCGTAACTTTTGATTGGAAGGAGTTTTGACCTGAAACAACTTCCATTGGCTTCAGATGATGGTTTACCTTTCCGTGGAGTGGTCAGATGTGAAAAACGGACTTACCATTTGGGAGATATGGCTGAAATATGGTTTGGGAGGTGAAAAACTGCTTAATCGGGCCAAATAGGGTGATTAATGAATGGGCCCATAACCCATTTCGGGATTAGGGTTATGGGGAGGTTGAAATGAGTTAGGTTTTCATTCTATTTCAGTTTTCTAGCCGCTACTTACCTCTTAGAAACCCTAATAATGGCCTCCAACCTCTAAAACAACCCAAATCACTTTCTAACCAAGGATTAGGCTTAGCAACATCAAATCAAGGCGGATAAGCACAAGAATCGAGGTAGAGCTGATGTATTGCTTTGGTATTCGCGCCCAAATAGTAGAGTTTCAGTTCTAAAGGTTTTATTTGTGGCCAAGGTGAGTGATTTGCATAGTTCCTCACTAATTATCGTTAATTAAGGGTAAATAGTGTTGATTAGCGAATTTATACACTAATAAATTATGGAAAAACATTTATAAATTCTTAAATGATGTTTCAGACCTCTGTTAGAAACTTGGGTTAATTTGGTTAAGTTTTGATAACCCTATCATTAACTATGCTAGAACATGCTTAAGGGAAAATATGGGATTTTGGGTATGTTTGATCCATTTTACATGCTATATTATTGTTTTGCTGTTTGTGGATGATTATACATGTTGCTAAGTCTGTACGGTATGCTTTGTAATTACCTAGAAGTGTTAGATTGGTCGAAAACGCCGTCGAACGGCATAAAACAGCAGCTGGAAAAGTTGTAGGAAAATGTGCAGGGTTTCGGATCGGACTGGGATAGGAGGCTCGGATCGGATGGTGGACTCGGCAGAGAAACCGAACCGGATCGGAACTTCGCACTAAAGGAGACTTGGCGAGAAGGAAGGCCATTTGCTTAGAGTTGGAGTTGGGCAGAGGATCGGATCGAAGGGACGAAACGGGGATCGGATCGGAGCTAAGGCGTGGGATCAGATCGGCTGCCGAACTGAACCCGAGCTGGCATCTTCTGAGGCATGCAAACGAAAGAGACTACAGGGAAGGTTGGATCGGATCGGAACTTGACACTATAAGGAGGACCTTGGTACTTTACCACCGGACCGGACCGAGCCACGTGTGAGAAGCTGAACCGAACCGCATGGAGGAGATGAACCCAAACCGAACCGAGCATGGGTGACCGAACCGAACCGAGCGTGTACATTTATTTCTACATGACGACTCTTCTGAAGGCCTACTCCAATTCGACCAAAACCCAAGATGCAAAGGAGGTCCAAATGAGGAGCTTTAACTCAGGATCCAGATGGGAACCAATGAGTGAGCTTCATGATTGGGCTTTGTTGCGGGACGTGTGCTAAGGGGTTGTCGATGTCTGTAATTTTGGATCACTATGTGTAGGGAGTATGTGAACGGATTCAGGGCCACAGTGGCCTAGGTACGACTAAAGAGCTATAGACCAATGAACTGGGGTCATTTGTAAAGATTTGGTCATGACTCCATGGGGTAAGCTTGGTAGTAGCAGTAGTTGTACAAGTCGAACTCCGTCACTACTTCGATGGGTCTAGTGATCGAAGCGGTAGATATCGTATACTTTACGCACTGAGTGAGAGATATGAGGATGGTTGCTATGATTGATTTGGTTGCCATCACCATGACATGCAAGCCCCCACCCCCGTATTTTTTGTACTGTCTATTTAGTGGCACCTTAGAGAATTGTACGATATGTAGTGTTAACTCTTTGGTTGCAGGTCCAGCTTCAGGTATGGTTTAGTATACCTGTTATTGTTCTGTTTAGCTGCTTATCGCTCATACCAGACTTTTTGTCTGACCCAGAGTTTTATGTCTCATCTTATAACTCTGGGTGCTCTCACGAGCAGACTAGAGACAGGTTAGCTGGTAATGCACGAGTATCTATACCGGAGACGAGCAGGAGTCTTCCACCTATGATACATATATAGATATTCTCCCTGTGTCGCTGCTGGTCACTACTTTAGGCATTAGTAGTGCACTCTTCCTTTCTTTTGTTTAGAGACAGTAATTTGAAAAGTTGTAATAAGCTGTATTTAGACTTCCGCTACTCTGATGTTGATGTTGGTTTTAGTTATTAGCTTATGCACTGTCTCGCCTGTTTTATGTCAAGTACATTATTATTATATTTTGTTCCCTGCGCTGTGAGGCATTCTACAGGTTTTTGATTAGTTCATTCTCTTCTTTCCTTTCTTTGGCGACTGTTATGTGCTAGTTGGGCATGTGTACAGCGCACTTTCGGAGGAAATGCCGGCTGGTGCGGGGCGGGCCGTCACACTTGGTATCAAAGCTCTTGGTTGCATAGTTAACCTGGGGAAGTCATCAGGGAGAGACAGTGTACGTATATGAGAGCACGTATTTTTGATTATTTTGGTTTTCAAAAGCTATTTATATATACTATTAGTATAGCTAAGGATGAGGTCGCATTGCGCTAACACCACTATGGAGATGATTAATCGTTTTCTCTTTACAGACTGAACGATGATCCGATACGCAAGAGGTACGGGTCAAGGAGCCAATAATGGGAATGCCGCTGACATGAGGACGATTTTTACTGACCTCATGAGAGAGATGCTTAGGGATGTGCAAAGGGCAGCTCCCAATAATGGTAATGGTGGTGGTCCAATAGTGCAGGCGCCTAAGGCCGATTTCGCCAAGTTGAATAAGGATTACACTAGTCTTGATGGGAAGCCGTTCCACGGAACGGAGTCGGCAATAGATGTTCAGGATTGGTTGGATAGCTGTGAACGTATCTTCGAAGATTTGGGTATCGAGGATGCGATGAAAAGAAGGTTAGAATCCCATCAGCTGCAAGGACGGGCAATGAATTGGTGGGATGCTATAAAGGCAGCTACTCCCGAGGATCAGATTACTTCGGAGCAGTTTAAGGTTCGCTTTAGCGATAAATTCATTCCATCTGCTCAGAAGTCAGTGTTGTTTAAGAAATCTTGGAACTCAAGCAGAATGGTAGAGCTGTCTCGGAGTATATTGCCGAATTCGACACTTTGTCGAAATATGGGTTATCTCTTATTGATACTGCCTAGAAGAAGAACGAGAAGTTCATAACTGGTTTGGATGGATACTTGGGGGAAAGGCTTATTAACCATATCGATGAGACGTTTGAATCGATTGTGGGCATTGAGGTCCGAGAGTCTTTACCCTAAGTCGAAGACTGAGGTCGCATCTTCAGAGGTGCCAAAACCACAAGCAAGTGGTGGAGGCAAGAGTAGTCCTCATAATAAGAGGAAGAAGAACCAGAATAAGGATGGCCAAAAAAAGAATAAGAAAGATGTTGAGTGCTTCAGCTGTGGTAAGAAGGGTCATTATGCTAGTAATTGTCGGGCCAAGCCAATGGATAGGAAGTGCTTCAACTGTGGCCAAGTGGGACATCACGAGGACAAGTGTCCGCAACCCCCTAAAGAAAAGAAGATGGTGAAAGCATATGCCCTTAATGCTATTCCTTCTTCGTCGAATGCCCCAACTGCGGCGGAGAAGGGAAAGAATGTCGTTATTCAAGGTATGCTTTCTGTTTATGATGTTCATGTTAGAGTTTTGTTTGATATTGGGGCTTCCAGTTCTTTCATATCTAGTGACCTGGTAGATAGTTTGGGATTGGAGCCCGAGATTGTCGATAGGCCTTTAGTAGTTACGAACCCGATTGGTGGTTCAACTAACCTTAGCATGATTTGTCGTAATGTGGTCTTATCGAGTCATGGATGCATTTTTGGTTGTGATTGCTTTATTTTGGGCTTTCCTGGGTTTGGCATTATTTTGGGAGTCGATTGGCTCCAAAGATATGGGGTGGTGGTGGACTGTGAGGGCTTTTTGGTGACAGCTAGAGCGGATGATGGCAGAGGGTAGTGTTTGGTGGTCTACCCGGTGATGGGGTAATGGCTAGTTTTCTAAATTCCCTCGATATCCTGCATAGTGAGTTGTCAGGGTTGACCGTGGTTGGCCAGTATCCGGACGTCTTCGAGGAAGTGACCGGGCTTCCACCAGACCGAGAGATTGAGTTCCATAATGATTTAGTGAAAGATGCCAGACCTATAGTGATGCCACTTCGTCGTATGGCACCAAGGGAGCAGCGAGAGCTCGGGGTGCAAGTCAGCGATCTTTTGAATAAGAGATTTATCAGAATGAGTGTTTCTGAATGGGGAGCACCAGTTGTGTTCTCTACCAAGGCGGATGGTTCCCTTCGTTTGTGTGTAGACTACCGCGAATTGAATAAAGTGACGAGGAAGAATAAGTATCCTCTACCGCGGATAGATGATTTGTTTGGTCAGTTGAGTGGCGCGAGAATATTCTCTCAGTTGGATCTCGCGATTGGTTTTCATCAGCTTAGAGTGGAAGCTAAGAGTATAGATAAAACGGCATTTTGGACGCCGTCTGGATTTTATGAGTGGTTGGTCATGCCATTCGGGCTGACCAATGGCCCAGCATACTTTGTGGATCTTATGAATAGGGTATTCAGAGATCAGTTGAATAAGTTTGTCCTTGGGTTCGTGGATGATATTTTGGTCTATTCGAGGACAGAGGAAGAACACAAGGAACATTTGAGGATAGTGATAGAGGTGTTGAGAAAACACCAGTTGAAAGCAAAATTCTCTAAGTGTCACTTCTGGAGGAGGGAAGTGAGATTCTTGGGCCATGTTGTTTCAGAGAATGGTATTGTCGTGGACCCTGCGAAGGTGGCTACGGTAAAAGATTGGTCTACGCCCAAGAATGCAAAGGACATAAGAAGTTTCTTGGGGTTAGCTGGATATTATCGTAAGTTTATCCAAGACTTCTCCAAGATAGCAGCACTGTTGACTCAGTTGACCAAGAAGAATCAAGCCTTTGTCTGGGACGAAAGGTGCGAGAATGCATTCAAGAGTCTAAAGGAAAATTTGACGCGCGCACCAGTGTTAGTCATTCATAAGGAGAATGAAGAGATGACGGTATACACGGATGCATGTGGTACCAAACTAGGTGCTGTATTGATGCAAGGAGGTAGGGTTGTAGCTATTGCAAGTCGGTAACTGAAACCGCATGAGAAAAGATTCCCTACCCATGATTTGGAATTGACAGCGATCGTGTTTGCATTGAAGATGTGGAGACATTATCTCTTGGGAGAAAGATTCGAGTTATTTACCGATCATAAACCGTTCAAGTATCTCTTCTCTTAGAAAGATATGAATCTCCGGTAGCAAAGATGGTTAGAATTCTTGGCTTCCTGTGACTTCAACATCGCATATACACCAGGAAAAGGGCAATGCGGTGGCTGATGCATTGAGTAGAAGACATGCCAGTTTAGTGGCTATGTTTCTAGAATGGAAGCAACAGGAGTACATCGCTGGGTATGATTTCAAACTAAAGTGCTCGTTGGATCCAGAAATGTTAGCAAGTTTGACGATCAGACCCTATTTGATTGAGAGGATTGGTTCCAGTCAAAGGAACGATACTAACCTATTGGAAATCATCTCAAAGTTGAAGATGGGAATTGACGGAGAGATGAACAAGTATGGGCTTGATTGAGATGGATGGCTTAGAAAGAATGGAAGAATGGTTGTAACCAATGTCAATGGATTAAGAGATGAAGTGCTTAGAGAATGTCATCACTCAAAATTGACTATACACCCAGGTGGTAACAAGATGTATCGAGACATGAAGCAGACCTACTACTGGGATGGGATGAAAAGAGACATTGGGAGGTTTATACCCAAATGCATGAACTGCCAGCTAGTTAAAGCTGAGCAAAAGAAGCTTAGTGGGTTGCTACAACCATTAGAAACTCCAGAATGGAAATGGGAACAAGTGTCAATGGATTTCATTGATGGGTTACCAAGGACTAGATCGGGCCATGATAGCATTTGGGTGATTGTGGACCGATTGACCAAAATTGCGAAGTTTATACCCGTCAAGTCGAATAGAATGGCAGCCAAGTTAGCTGAACTATATGTAAAGTGGGTAGTGAGATTTCATGGAATACCCAAAGGCATTGTGAGTGTCCGAGATCCGTTGTTCACTAGTGGATTTTGGAAGAGCATACAAGAGGCGTTTGGATCAGAATTACATCTCAGTACCGCGTATCATCCTAAAACTGACGGACAGACAGAGAGGGTGAATTGAGTGTTAGAAGACCTCTTGAGGGCTTGTGTATTGGATTTAGGTGGATCATGGGATGACCATTTGCATCTAGTAGAGTTTGCATATAATAATAGCTATTAATCCAATATCGGTATGGCTCCATTTGAAGCTTTGTACGGAAGACCGTGCAACTCACCGTCATGTTGGTAGAAGCTGGTGTGAAGTTTGTACTTGGACCCGACGTGATAAGAGAAACTTCAACTAAGATTAAGATTATCCAACAGTGAATGAAGGCTTCCCAAGATAGGCAGAAGAGTTATGCCGATAAGAGGAGAAGAGAATTAAAGTTCTCCATTGACGACATGGTGTTTGTCAAGATTTCTCTGTTGAAGAGCGTGATATGATTTGGCAGGAGAGCCAAGTTAGCACCAAGATTTGTTGGTCCATTCTCAGTTCTTGAGCAAATTGGGAATTTGGCATACAAAGTTGAATTACCAGAGAAGATGGCAAGAGTTCACAACGTATTTCATGTTTCCCAGTTAAGAAAGTTCGTACACGACCCGAATGTGACTATTTCACCTGATTAGTTGGATGATATCGAAGTTGAATCCGAGGCGGTTCGGAACCTCAAGCCTATGCATATTGTTGGGAATGATACGAAGCAACTTCGAAGGAAAGCGGCAAAGTTAGTCAAAGTTTAGTGGGGCGAGAATGAGAATGACTGTACTTGGGAGACGGAGGAGAGCATTAGGGAGACGTATCCAGAACTCTTCGCCTGGTAAGATTTTAACTTCGATTTAGTTTTTTCCGCATGCTAGGATAAGCTTGATTTGTTTGTTTTGCTTGATTGGCTGTTGTATATGGTTGGTATACATGCGGGATCCTTTGTATGTTTTGGGTTAAGGAATTTCGAGGACGAAATTTCTTAAGGGGGGAGAGTGTAACGACCCGCATTTTGCGCATCATAAGATCGTAGAATATTTCTTTCTTTCGCATACTGAGTCATACGGACATGTAACTTTAGGAGATGACTATTGGGGTCATTTCCCATGTTCATGATTTTTTTCGATTTTTAAATGATCGTTTTGCCCCTAGCTGATTTTGTTTTGACCATAACTTTTGATTGGGAAGGAGTTAAACCTGAAACCACATCCATTCGCTTCGGATGATGGTTTACCTTTCCGTAGAGTAGTCACATGTGAAAAACGGACTTACCGTTTGGGAGATATAGCTGAAATAAGGTTTCGGAGGTGAAAAACTGCTTAACCGGGCCAAATTTGGTGAGCCCATAACCCATTTCGGGATTAGGGTTATGGGGAGGTTGAAATGAGTTAGGTTTTCATTCTATTTCAGTTTTCTAGTAGCCAATTACCTCTTAGAAACCCTAACAATGGCCTCCAACCTCTAAAACACCCTAAATCACATTCTAACCAAGCATTAGGCTTAGCAACATCAAATCAAGGCGGATTAGCACAGGAATCGAGGTAGAGATGCTGTGCTGCATTGGTTTTCGCCCCGAAATAGTAGAGTTTCAGTTTTAAAGGTTTTATTTGTGGCCAAGGTGAGTGATTTGCATAGTTCCTCACTAATTATAGTTAATTAAGGGTAATTAGTGTTGATTAGCGAATTTATACACTAATAAATTCTGGAAAAATATTTATAAATTCTTAAATGATGTTTCAGACTTCTGTTAGAAACTTGGATCAATTTGGTTAAGTTTTGATAACCCTATCATTAACTATGCTAGAACATGCTTAAGGGAAAATATGGGATTTTGGGTATGTTTGATCCATTTTACATGCTATGATTGTTGTTTTGCTATTTGTGGATGATTATACATGTTGCTATTGCTGTACGGTATGCCTTATGATTGCCTAGAAGTGTTAGATTGGTCGAAAACGCCGTCGAATGGCGTAAAACAACCATTGGAAAAGTTGCAGGAAAATGTGTAGGGTTTCGGATTGGATCGGGATAGGAGGCTTGGATCGGATGGTGGACTGGGCAGAGAAACCGAACCGGATCGGAACTTCGCACTAAAGGTTACTTGGCGAGAAGGAAGGCCATTTTCTTAGAGATAGAGTTGGGCAGAGGATCGGATCGGAGGGACAAAAAGGGGATCGGATCGGAGCTAACGCGTGGGATCGGATTGGTTACCGAACCAAACTGGAGCTGGCATCTTCAGAGGCGTGCAAACGAAAGAGACAACAGGGAAGGTTGGATCGTATCGGAACTTGACACTATAAGGAGGACCTTGGCACTTTACCACCAGACCGGACTGAGCCACATGTGAGAAGCTGAACCGAACCGCATGGAGGAGAGGAACCCGAACCGAACCGAGCATGGGTGACCGAACCGAACTGAGCATGTACTTCTATTTCTACATGACGACTCTTCTGAAGGCCAACTCCAATTCGACCAAAACCCGAGATGCAAAGGAGGTACAAATGAGAAGCTTTGACTCAGGATCCAGATGGAAACCAATGAATGAGCTTCATGATTAGGCTTTGCTGCGGGACGTGTACTAAGGGGTTGTCGATGTCTGTAACTTTGGATCACTATGTGTAGGGAGTATGTGAACGGATTTGGGGCCACAGTGGCCTAGGTACGACTAAAGAGCTATAGACTAATGAAGGGGTGTCATTTGTAAATATTTGGTCATGACTCCACAGGTAAGCTTGGTAGTAGCAGTAGTTGTACAAGTCGAACTCTGTCACTACTTCGATGGGTCTAGTGATCAAAGCAGTAGATATCGTATACTTTACGCACAGAGTGAGAGATGTGAGGATGGTTGCTATGTTTGATTTGGTTGCCATCACTATGACATGCACGCCCCCACCCCCATATTCTTTGCACCGTCTGTTTAGTGGCACCTTAGAGAATTGTACGGTATGTAGTGCTAACTCTTTGGTTGCAGGTCCAGGTTCAGGTATGGTTTAGTATACCTGTTATTTTTCTGTTTAGTTTCTTATCGCCTAGACCTAGAGTTTTATGTCTCTTCTTATTACTTTGGGTGCTCTCACGAGTAGACTAGAGACAGGTTAGCTGGTGATACACGAGTAGCTGTACCGGAGACGAGCAGGAGGCTTCCATGTATGATACATATATAGATATTCTCCCTGTGTCGCTGCTGGTCACTACTTTAGGCATTAGTAGTGCACTCTTTCTTTCTTTTGTTTAGAGACAGTAATTTGAAAAGTTGTAATAAGCCGTATTTAGACTTCCGCTACTCTGATGTTGATGTTGTTTTTAGTTATCAGCTTATGCACTGTCTCCCTGAATTATGTCAAGTACATTTTTATTATATTTTGTTCCCTGCACTGTGAGACATTCTACAGGTTTTTGATTAGTTCATTCTCTTCTTTCCTTTCTTTAGCGACCGCTCTGTGCTAGTTGGGCATGTGTACATCGCAATTTCGGAGGAAAAGCCGGTTGGTGCAGGGCAGCCATCACAGACATGCTAAGAAGGTGGGATTAAGTAAATTTAGAACACTTAACCGTTATAACATGTGAGACAAGTGAGCAGGGTTAAGTTAACCAGTACAACATGATGAATGAGTAGGGTTAAGTTAATAAGTAACACTTAACCAATATAACATGATGAATGGGTAGGGTTAAGTTAAAACAAGAGAGCAACACTTAACCAATATAACATGATGCGTGGAAGGGTTAAGTTAACACAAGAAGGCAATACTTAACCAATGTAACACGACAAGTGGGTGGGTTAAGTTAACTTGAATAGATCGATGACACTTAACCAATACAGCATGATGAGCGCGTGGGGTTAAGTTAATAAGAAACACTTAACCAATGTAACTTGATGAACGAATGGAGTTAAGTTAATGGGAAATACTTAACCAGTATAACATGATGAGTGAACGGGGTTAAGTTAATAGGAAAAACTTAACCAATCCAACATGACGAGTGAGAAGGGTTAATAAGAAACACTTAACCAACATGACATGATGAGTGGGTGGGTTAAGTTAACATGAATGGACAACACCTAAACCAATATAACATAATGTGTGGGAGGGTTAAGTACATATCAGGTTGGTGGGTAATATTAGTAAATATAGGCCCACAAACTTAACCATTAAGTAAACATGTTTGAATCAGTGGGAGGGTTAAGTACATATCGGGATGGTGGGTAATTATTTAATATAGGCCCACAATCTTAACGAGTAAGAAACCCTAGTAACAGGGACCCATTTCAATAGTAACCCACGTTGATGTATCAAGGTACCCTGAAGCTAGGCAGGGTGGGGCACGATTACTGGGCTGATTATAAGCGGTCAAAAATAGCGGCAGAGGTTACATCAGTGTAGGTTCTGACGGATTACGGGCGTGCGCGTACTCCGGAGTGGGAAAAAGCAGGCACTGGGTACCAGTAGTTATACACTGTGCATCTTGAATCGTGTCGGGTTGCTATCATAAGGATTGATACACCTTATAATGGGACCAGTACAGGGTATCTACAGGCAAGAGAGGGCCGATTGACATAGACACAAGGAAAATTACTACGAGTAAGGAGCCGATCGATAGGGTAGTAAGGGTATATCCAACATCTTCATGGCAATTAGGCTGATTGAGGTAAGATCCTCATACTAGATGTACACTTGAAAGCTACCATAATTGCGGGGATTGGGACCACATTGTAATATTATCATTTTAAATAGATTACTAGTTGGGAAACTAGTTATGCAGTGTAGAGATATAGAAATCAGAATAATAAGGTAGTAGCGAAGCAGAGAAAGAGTAGAAGTGCATTAAGTTTATCTTGCCTTATCATATCTATGTTTATCGTATGTTATCTTGTTATCCTTGTTATCCCGGTATTGTCTTATATTCAGTTTATTCATGTCATGATGCTTCTTCCTATTTACATGTTGAAAGTCACTGGACTAACCAGACTTATGTCTGACATAGTTTCTTTCGCCTCTTTTCTTCCGTCCCCCCTCCCCCTTCTCCCCGCGGTTCACAGGGAGGAAATGTTACCACTTAGCTCAGTTTTCTTTCCAAGCTCGAAGATAGTCGATGTATTGCTTTGGACTCACTCTCCCACTGCTATGGCTGGTTCATGCTTTATTGGGCAATATCATTGTTATTTTTATGCTTCTTTTATACTTTGAAGTTTTTCAATCAAGACAGAAGTTCTATGTATGATTGAGACAATTGTTGTAAAAGCTTGGCTGAACCACATTGTTTATAAAATGACTTTATTTTTCGCTGCTTTATTTTTTCTGTCTTGTAATTTATCTGCATCTTTTACCTAAAATGCTTCAGTGAAGTTAAGACATTCCCTTATTGAGTGACCTTAACGGAGGTGAGGTGTTTCACTTGGTATCAGAGTTGAAGGTTACTGGATCAGATAAAAGATTTGAAAAATTGTTTACAAGTGGTTTTAAAAGAAGCATTTTCAAGAGAAAAGTTTTGTTTTAAAGGCATACTCCCCAAAGCCATATGCACTGTCTTTTGATCCTTTATTTGAATCCTTGTTTCCTTCTTTCCTGAGTCTTCGGGGCTCCTGGCTTTCTGGCAGGTAACCTCATCGCGGCATGGTTCCATGTGCTTGATGAGACTACGACACCTGTCAAAGGGTGAAGAAGTGCCCAACTTCCATCTGTAGCCGCAGTAGTTCCACCTACGGCTAATTTTTCTTTCAAGCTTTGTAGGGTTTTTCGGTGCGATGGATGCAGCTTTCGAGAGACTTGTCAACATGTTACACAAGGGATTGGAATATAAGAAGGGTGGAAGAAATAATAGATCACACGACAAGAGGAAGTGTCTTTTCTGTGGTATAGTGGGTCATTTAATTGCAGGAAGAAGGAGACAAGTGATTATTTTCAGTATGATGAAGCAGGACATCTTATCAAGGATTGCCCGAAGGACAAGGAAAAGGGAAAAGGACATAATCTTCTAATGGGCAATTGCATGCTCTCACTGCTAGTGTATCCAAGAAAGGTAGGAACGTTTCTATAGAAAGTTTAGTCTTTCTTTTCAATCATCCTGTTAGAACTTTGTTTGATTCTAGTGCTTCACATTCTTTTCTATCAACTTCCATAGTTGAGTCTCTGCACCTTAGAACTAGTAAGGTAGAGGGTCCCATTATTTGTCTCAAATCCAATTGGTGGTTTGGCTCATTTATCTTTGGTTTGCGAGGATTTGAAAATAGCTATGTTAAGTATTGAGTTCAAGTGTAAATTTTATGTTTTTGGTTTCATGGGCTATGGGTTGATTCTAGGCATGGATTGATTAGCTAGTAATTGTGAAAGGATGGTAGTTAGACTTTTGACTTGGCTCGGGAATACCCTCGAGATTTTGTGCGATCCTAAGGGATAAGTTTGGCTTAGCCACCTAGAATCACTTGATGCATCTATCGTTGATTTGCGATCCGTTAGAGTAGTCCATAAGTATGCAGACGGTTTTGATTAAGTTAGGGGTTTGTCCCCTAAAACATGAGATAGACTTCTGCATATATCTAGTTGACAATGAAAAGCCAGTTGCATTACCTATACGACACATGACTCCATGGGAAAGGAAGGTCTCAGTAAACAAGTAAAAGAGATACTTGAGAAAGGGTTCATAAGGCGAAGTATTTCTGAATGGGGTGCTCCAGTTATTTTCGCTACAAAGGAGGAAGGTTCACTTCACTTATGCATAGATGATATTTTGGTTTTCTCTAAGAGTGGGGAAGAACATGCTTTGTATCTAAGGGAAGTCTCGGATACCCTCCAAGCGCATCAGCTTAAGGCTAAGTTCTCCAAATGTCATTTTTGGAGGAAAGAAGTGAGGTTCTTAGGACACATGGTCTCTAAGGAAGGGATTGCAGTGGATCCTGCAAATGTGGTGGCGATCCAAGGTTGGAAGGTTCGTAGGAAAGCAACAGAAGTAAGAAGTTTTCTAGGATTGGCTAGCTACTATAGGAAGTTCATTAAGGACTTTATGGAGATATATGCCCCAGTTTTGACTTTGCTAGCAAACCGTTCACTGTATATACCGGTGCTTGCGGGACAGGGCTTGGAGCAGTTCTCAATGCAAGAGGAAAAGGTGATATGAAAAAGGCGGTAAGTACGAAGTTATGTTTGAGCACCGCTTGTCATCCTCTGATAGGAAGGGTGAATAGGATTTTGGAAGACCTTTTGAGGAAATGTTATCACGACACAGCAGAAGTTGTAGTGCCGAGTATACTAGAAGGAGAAGAGGTGGAACGAGAGGCGACAGTGAAACGAGTTCCAACTCTTATTTTGAAAACAAAAATTAAGAAGCTACGCAATAGTGAAGTTGAGACAGTCAGATCACAATGGAGTGAAGCTCAAGAAGATGCGACTTAAAAGACTGAAGACCAGATACGTGCATCATGCCCTTTTTAAGGGTATACTCTTAATCTCTCTTTTTCTGTATAGTTTATTTGCATGATAGTCTTTATCTTTTAAGTTTATCCTCTCGATCCTATCCTCTTAGGTAGAAGCCAATGGACATAAACATGTGTTTGAGATATGTTATGTTTGTTGGATTCAAGTGGATGTAAGTGTTTGCTAGTGGTTGCTTGTGGATGCATATACACACATTAGGCACTAGATCGGCTCCGTCACTTCCATATTGCATATGCATGAGTGAATTTTTGTATATATGGGTTGAAACTTGATGTGATATCATATGGATGATGCATTTAAATGGATGGGTGTGCACTCATATAGAAGTTGTAAAGTACCATAGGAACAACTGCATACATGTTGGACTCATAACACTAACATAATTCGCATTAAGGGGGTCAATTGAATCAGTGAATCGCCTGATTTTTGGATTAGATAAGGACATATACACACTATGCATATAAACATGAAAGCATTAGTAATCTTTTTAAGGACAATGGAAGCCTGTGATTAAATGGTTGAGTAGATGGATGTTGGATGGTAGGATACACATTCTTCTTGACTTGAAGATTTCGGACACGAAATCCTTTAAGTAGGGGGGAATGTAACACCCTGTAATTTTAAAACGGGACATAAAAGATAATTAAAGAATAATTAATTTTTAGAAAAAGAATTAAGTGAAACGGGTTGCGCCATTGCGTTTGTCTAGGAATTCCGCTTGAGATAGAGTCTGAGTTTGCATAAAACAGATACAGTATGAAGAAGTTATTGAGGTTGGAAGTTTGTATAAATAAATAAAATAAAATCAATTTGAATTCAAAAATATTCAAACCGGCAAGGAGGAAAGTGGAAACACAGAACCGGCCATGGTTGGGGTGACGACCCGAGACCCACTGGGTCGACAACAGTGTCGACCCAGACACTTTAGGGTCGACACCGGGGTCGAAATAGGTGTCGACCACCCTTGTAGGGACCAACCCCATCGGCCAGATCTAGGCAGTGACGATTTTTGATGTGCTGGACGGATCTGATGGCTTCTATGGTGATCTAAAGGCTCTAAAACACTCTCTACACCTATAAATTAGTGCCTCGACCTAACCTTAATTCATAATAATTACTTACGATGCCTATATGCTGCTGAACTCTCAATTCTCTTAGCCGCCGCCTCTAAAACTTAAATCATGAAGTTCTTCATCAACAATCACCTTTGAGGTTTAATCAACAACAAATTAGAAGATTATTTTTGCAACAACAACAATGATTCCATTACCTTTTCTTAATCCTAGCAATGTAAGTTCAGTTACTCTTCAGATTTAAATACCTTTGTTATCCTGACATGTAATAGAGTGAATCTAGATCTATGCTTGATTATAATTAATCCTTTCAGATTTGTTCCTCCCCTTTTATCAGATCTATGCCTGAGATGTTATTTTATCTACTTATTCAGACCTATCTTTTGTTGTCCATCGAATATGTAGTCTTCACATATCCATGTTGTTATTTTGTTAGATCTATCAGATCTATAATCTTTTTATGTTCATGATATTGTCAAGTCTATGATTCTATATGCCCACGATGTTATTTTTTTATCAGTTTATTTTAGATCCATTTTTGTTATACCTTAATTCTAATAGATCAGTAATCCTCTTAGGTCCATAATGTTATATTTGACAGATCTATCATTGTAACGCCTGTTTTATGCCTATTCACATTTATGTTCCTTCTTTCTTCCCCTTTCTTTTTTTTATTTTATGAATACTAGGTTCATTCAGAACCTAGACTAAACTTGGTTATACGTGCGAATGGAATCCGGGAGTATTGGGGAATAATCTATTTGGTAATAATGGACATAATTTTAACTTGTGATTTGGGGCATAATTTTTATTGTTGCGAACTTGGGGTAAACTGAAATATTAAATCTAGATTGGGCGTAAGCTGTAAATTGGAATATTAATCTAGATTGGGCATAACTATTGGTTCGGACACCAAGCATAATGTATATTGTGATATTGAGGCATGACTATTATTGCAAATTTGGGAAGATTGAGCGTAACTTATTTTGAGTAATAATTTGAATTTGAATGCATAACTTGTAATTGACTTGGTTGGGCATAACTTGAGAATTGGAACATGACTAGTTTGGTGAATGTGGGATAATTAGTGTAAAAGAATCTAGGTTTGGGCATATATGAAAAATATGTAAATATGCTAAAAGATAAACATGCCTAACCCGAGGTTAGATTGAGTTGCGGTGTAAAACTGCCCAGAACCGCCTGGCACATCTAGTAACCGCAACAACAAAGATCTAATGTGAGAGGTTAGCGCATTTAGCCCAAAACCCGAGGTTAGAATGAGTTTGCGGTAGAAGTATGCCCGGAACCGCCCGACACATCCAGCAACTACAAACAACAGTTCTAATGTGAGAGGTTGGGGCATTAATAAATTAATTAATGCCAATAAACAGACAAGCTAAGAAGGTGGGGTTAAGTAAATTTAGAAAACTTAACCGTTATAACATGTAGACAAGTGAGCTGGGTAAAGTTAACCAGTACAACATGATGAATGAGTAGGGTTAAGTTAATAAGAAACACTTGACCAATATAACATGATGAATGGGTAGGGTTAAGTTAAAACAAGAGAGCAACACTTAACCAATATAACAGGATGCGTGGAAGGGTTAAGTTAACAAAAGAAGGCAATACTTAACCAATGTAACACAACAAGTGGGTGGTTTAAGTTAACTTGAATTGATTGATAACACTTAACCAATACAACATGATGAACGCATAGGGTTAAGTTAATAAGAAACACTTAACCAATGTAACTTGATGAACGAATGGGGTAAAGTTAATGGGAAATACTTAACCAATATAACATGATGAATGAACGGGGTTAAGTTAATAGGAAACACTTAACCAATCCAACATGACGAGTTGAAGGTTAATAAGAAACACTTAACCAACATGACATGATGAGTGGGTGGTTTAAGTTAACATGAATAGACAACACTTAACCAATATGACATAATGTGTGGGAGGGTTAAGTACATATCGGGTTGATGGGTAATATTAGTAAATATAGGCCCACAAACTTAACCATTAAGTAAACATGTTTGAATCAGTGGGAGGGTTAAGTACATATCAGGTTGGTAGGTAATATTAGTAAATATAGGCCCACAAACTTAACCAGTAAGAATCCGTAGCAATAGGGACCTATTTCAGCAATAACCCACGTAGATGTATCAAGGTACCCTGAAACTAGGCAGGGTGGGGCACGATTACTGGGCTGATTATAAGCGGTCAAAAATAGCGGCATAGGTTACATCAGTGTAGGTTCTGACGGATTACGGGCGTGCGCGTACTCCGGAGTAGGAAAAAGCAGGCACTGGGTACCAGTAGTTATACACTGTGCATCTTGAATCGTGTCAGGTTGCTATCATAAGGATTAATACACCTTATGGTGGGACTAGCACAAGGCATCTACATACAAGAGAGGGCCGATTGACACATACATAAGGAAAATTACTACGAGTAAGGAGCCGACCGATAGGGTAGTAAGGTTACATCGAACATCTTCATGGCCATTAGGCTGATTGAGGTAAGATCCTCGTACTATATGTACACCTGAAGGCTACCATAATTGCGGGGATTGGGATCACGTTGTAATATTATCATTTTACATAGATTACTAGTTGGGACACTAGTTAGGCGGTGTAGAGATATAGAAATCAGAATAACAGGGTATTAGCGAAGCAGAGAAAGAGTAGAAGTGAATTCAGTTTATCTTGCCTTATCATATCTATGTTTATCGTATGTTATCTTGATATCCTTGTTATCCCGGTATTGTCTTATATTCAGTTAATTCATGTCATGATGCTTTTGCCTAATTACATGCTGAAAGTCACTGGACTTACCAGACTTATGTCTGACCTAGTTTATTTCGCCTCTTTTCTCCCGTTCCCCCCTCCCCCACCCCCACCCCAGGTTTACCGGGAGGAAATGTTACCACTTAGATCAGTTTTCTTTCCAAGCTCGAAGATAGTCGATGTATTGCTTTGGACCCTCTCTCCCACTGCTATGGCTGGTTCATGCTTTATTGGGGAATATCATTGTTATTTTTATGCTTCTTTAATACTTGGATGTTTTTGAATCCAGACAGAAGTTAAATGTATGATTGAAATAATTGTTGTAAAAGCTTCACTGAACCACGATGTTTATAAAATGACTTTATTTTCCACTGCTTTATCTTGTCTGTCTTGTAATTTTATCTGCATCTTTTACCTAAAATGCTTCACCGAAGTTAAGGCATTCCCTTGGTGAATGACCTTAACGGAGATGGGGTGTTTTATTCTCTTTCTATTTGCATGAGCTTCTTATCACCTTAAGTGGATATTGGCCTTTTCGTAAAACAATTCCCTAGTGGGGGGTAATTTCCCGGAAAGATAATCCCCGAATTTTGTGTTCGGGTCAACTGCTTCTATTAAGGCCATCAGAATAATGGGTTCATGAGGGTCACTAACTTCAGTGATAGCCAGGTTGATGCAGTCTAAATATGATTTCAAAAATTCACCTGAAGACTGCTTAATCCTTGACAACTCTATGACGCTTTTGGATTTTCAAGCATGAAGTCGAAACTGGTTCATAAAGAGTTCACTCAATTCTGTGAAATTTGATACTGACCTTGGAGGGAGTTGGGTGAACCACATTAACGCCACGTCTTCTAGATAAATCATGAAGGCCTTGCATTTTACGGCATCTAGAGCTGCTGCGGCATTCATGAACCATGCATACCTCATCATGTGCTGTCCTGGGTCGGTTCTCCCTGAATACCGATCCATTTGTGGCAAGTTGAACCGCTGAGGGAAAGGGAAGTCCAATATATCATCTATGAAGGGGGTATGACTTCGCTCAATGCCCCGGTCCTTATTAGTGTATCGTCGGCTTACGAACATGATTTGACGCACCATTGCCCATACATCTGCATTTGCTAACGTTTGCACAAGTTCTCTAGGTCTGATATTTGGATTACCCCTGTGTTCCCGATTAGGGGATAACCTCATGTTTCTGGCGGCAGCTGCTCGACACTGTTCCCTATGCTCTTAGTCGATCTCAGGAGGAAGGGTTTAGAGAAGTTTCTATTGCATAGGATTAGTAATATTAGGATCCCTGGGTAGAACGTGGGATCCACGCATGGGCAACAACATAGGTTCTTTCAGGCTTGGGTCATCAGGTCCTAACGCATGAGCAACATCTTCACAGGATCCTAAAGATCCAAAGGTCAACTGATCAAGATTTTAAGTTCGCTCAAGCTGCCTTCTTTCACGAGGACGTCCTTCATCCAAAGAAGATGAATAGTCTGCAGCAAGGCGGCATGTCGGGGAAGGTGTCTTTTGACTCTAAAGCTCACTAAGTTCCCTACTCATGGTGATCATGTTCTCTTGCATGCGAAGACTTTCATGTTTATGGGCTTCCAACGCATTTCTAGTACTCTCAAGCATGTCAAGAAAACGTGAAAAATCCCGGTGCGTGATGGGTGCAGATGGAGCAGGTTGATCACTAGTCATCGCAGCCGGCATCGGGGCATTGGTAGGTGCTCGAGTAGATGTACCAGCTTCAGTCTCATTCCGTTCGGATTGGAGTAGAGTGCCGGAGTCGGATAGGTTCGGAGGGGGGTTTGAGCAGTTCCAATGCTCCCAGGCTGGATCGGATTCTCCTGGTCATCTTGGTTCGGAACATCTGGTTCAATTCAAGTTTGTCCAGAGCTCGACCTCGTCAATACGATGGCTTGTTGATCTTCTCTAGCATCGTTGTCCCTAGCGCCTTGCACTTCTTTTCCTTTTCCTTTAACCATAATTTCCAATATTTCAGTAATTAATCAGCAAATGGTTGAAAGTGTGGGAAATAGAGGATTAACTTCTTTGAACTTGAAGGTCCAAATAGTAGAACGATAATCCCAAAAAGAGAAGAATTCAAAGATTTCTCAGTGAAAGCACCAAAATGTTTGATCCAAAAATGGCGCTAACACTCAAACTAGGAACAATTTCTAATGAAGTGTAACTAAAATTAAAGAAACACTCAATTTATAGTGGTTCGACGTTAAATTGCCTACGTCCACTTTCTACTCTTTGAATTGATGACTTGAATGTATATACAACAGTGACTCTCACTCACTTTCACTCATACCATACATAGATTTACTCAACCTTCTCTGAAATGTACTTTACAAGATGATTGCAATATGAAAATGGTGATGGAATTCGGTACTCAAAGGGGTTTCAAATCTAAAAATACCAAAAGGTCCTTTGAAATGAGCCTTGGAGGTGTATTTATAGGTGGAAAATGCCTCTGAAGCAGCTCCGGTTGGAGTACACGTGGCCGCCATCCCATAGAAGTCGGTTTCAGATAGGTATGATGGTGACGGCACATCAGGTTGGTGGCGAACGTGAGGAGAATGTAGGCAATGTTGTTGCTTAACTTCTTCGCTTCATGAGGAAATCATGGGATGTAACTACTGTCTATCGGTATGCGGTTCAGATCGAATGAATGGGAGAAGGAAGGGAGCGGATTGGGCTTCCTCGACCCGATTCAGAGCTGTTTCTGCTCCTCCATTCCCTAACCTGCCATATTCTGTTTCGGATAGTGACCCCGACCCAATCCGGTCATCAGATGCATGTTCTTTTAATCATCTTCCTTTATCTATTTGGCTTCTCATCTTTGTGTAGCCTAGTTCACAAAGTAGGCTAACAATATTTAATAGAGATCAATCATCACATAATAAAATCCAATGTCAGACACATCCATTTACACGTTCATTCTGGGTCTGAACGAAACCGGAGGCACCTTATTCCTCATCCCATATGTCCAATACAGGTGAGAGGTCCTTACATATTCGATCGATCTCCAAGTACGTCTAGACGATCACCACTTATTACCTCATCTTTGGTGTATAGCCCAATCAAGACATAATTAGTCACCCAAACAATGTCGAGACCTCATGTCTTCAACCACCGTCTTCATCGTCGGCTTATCGTCGAATCAGTTATTCAGAATGGGTATAAATCCGGCCTTTCCAAATAACTCGCATATTTTATAAACAAGTGCTATAAAACACAAATAAGCCTCATTCCAATTCTGAATATTCTTTTATTTAAATATTCATATCCTTTGGGAAAGGTTCCCATCAATTTTATCAAAGATAAATTCTTTAAATTTATTCTTTAATCTTCCTTTGGATATCAATTCAAACCAAATTAAGGTTTAACCAAACTAATCGGGATTAGTGCACCCTACCGAAGTAATCGGTTGTTATATTTCCCAATCACAGCCTATTCATCCCATGGAGTAAAATTAGTAATACTCCATATCTGACACCACAGTGTTATCGGTAAAATTAATTACCATTTCCCGTTCAAATCTAATTAAAGATTTAACTATCGCTTGGAGCAAAACTGGTGATACTCCACTCTCGATCATTTCCCAAATTTGATAATTTAAATTATCAATTCACATTCCAATCTAATTAAAGACTCATTAAAACTCCACTTAGTTTTAATCTTCCCAAAAATCAATATTAACGATTATTTAACTTTGGGAAATCAAACATGCCGCATTGACAATCTATACCATACTATTTACTTCTGCCGATATATAACCTCTAAGTTCGTACGTCGTAGAGAAGGGTGTTAAGCAAGAAAATAAATTCTCCGCCACCAAACAGATATATATTTAGCAGAGATCAACCATACAGTTCGAAATACAATGATGGGCATGTAATCCGGTCTTTAACTAGGTTAAAGAACTAATGTTATTTAAAACATAGTTCACGATAAACCTAAATCCTCTTCCATAAAAATGGAATCTTCACAGAAAAATAAATCAATATATAATCGATATCAATTTCTGTATCCGACCAATAATATAAATGAAATAACGACAAAGCCTTTTAAATTCCATATATATTACCAGTTTTCCTCCATAGAAGCTCACTTCAATTATTATCAAATCGAATTCCATTCAAATCCAATTTAATATATTGAATTGGAAAACTTTCCTTTGGAAAATCCCATTAAATCTAAATAAAAAGATTTATAAATCCCAAATCCTATTTCAGTGTAAATTGGTTTAAAGAACAAATGTCGTTAAAAAACATAGTTCACAATAAACCCAATTCACATCCCATTTTATTCCAATTAAATGTTAATTAACTAGAAACTCTAATAATCTTAATTAAAAGATTTATTCTTTTCACACGGGGTTTAAGAACAGTGTTATTTAAGACACCATTCACAAGAAACTCAAAATACAATTCTTTTATTCAATTTCCAATTAAATATTAATTAATTGGAAACCTTGACTAAATTTTAAATTAAAGATTTATTCTTTTCTCAACTGGGTTGAAGAACAATGTTATTAAAGACACCATTCACGACAAACCCAAAATCGAATTTGATATCAAATACAAGGCTCTGAATAGAAGTTATATCGGCTTATATCCAATATCAAATTCTGAAATCAGCAAATATCGAATTGGGAATAACGTTCCAAATTCCTCCATAATATCCGTATAATCGCGGAATCCAATATCGAAATATTCCGAAATTAATTTCGATTCAAAATCCATTCCAATTCATATATTGGAAATTCTTGTTATTTTTAAAACCATTTCAAATCCAATTTATTTACTAAAAATATGGGATTATAATTCTAGTTCATAACTAGTATATTTCGATAAAAATATATGTTTATCTGTTCAAATATGGAATTTTTCATCCTAATTCTTTCCAAATCATTTATCATGATTTTACACAAATTATCGATATTTTTAATAATTTTATTAAGGCCATTACAGTCGATTTCCATAAACGGTCATCGAACTGCACTTACAGTGACCTTTTCCAAATTTGATTTGGACATAATTCCAAATCCAACCATTAGATTTCAAATATCTTATATCCATTGGAAAGCTCTTTTCGATACGAACCCAACAGTTCCAGTTTTAGGAGAATCCGATAGTCGGACCTCCCATGATATCAATTCGAAGTCAATGGTCGAAATTCGTCAACGACCGTGGTGCGTTCTATTTAGGCCATTAAATATATAATATATATATATAATATATTTCATCGATTTCCATTTAAAATGTATTTTATAAGTTCATTTTAAAACAATTCTAACTTCATTTTCAATTTTAAATCAAAATTGAAATTTCCTTATAATTATAATATATATAAATGATAATATTTTCAAATTATCCGATTTTGAAATAATTTCCTTTCGATATTCATTATAAAAATGAATAAAATCGATATAAACATCGTTCACATCAAAATGTCGTTAATCTAATAAACACGGCTTTATATATTTAAATGTATTAGTGTCCATCCCAAATCGGACATCAATATCATATTTTGATCTATTCCTGGATATTATTTTAAAATATTAGTTATTTTAAAATATACATTATTCGTCATTTTAAAATATTCGTTAATTTTAAAATATTCGTTCTTTCTTAATTGGAATCAGACCCAGTCAATTGCCATATAATTTTATTTATATGGATTTCGTACACATATGTACACAACAATAATCAAACACAGTCAACCATCATCCAGAGTGCATTACATAACTCCATAAGTGTTAAATATGAATAGTTAACGCTTACAACAGCCCGTCAACCAATCGATTGACATACAACTAAATATTAGGATTTGTGTATGTTCAATATCATCCCAATACTCGTGTGGGGTTTACAAACAACAAAAACTGATTATTATTTGTGCAATTGGGCGATGTGTAAAATATATCGTCCAAATCAATATCTGTCAAATGCGAGTACATAAAACAATCATCCGATTTGTAAATGAATATTTATTTTCATTCAAACACCCATTAAAATTATATTCTTAACGATAAAATATTTATTTCAACACATGAATATTTTATACAGTTCATTTATACAATAAAAATGATATTTTTATTGTTCTAACATTTCTAGAAAATTTCGGCAGCATAACGCGCAATACTAGAACCGGAATAAGGTCTAGCCATATCCCTTGCCTAGTAATGGCTTGCGCCATGTACAAACAATATTTTAATCAATTTATTTTACTTCCCAAACCAAATTCAAATAAATAAACCAATCGACCAAACAACAAAACAAACATGGTTTCAAACAAACGTGTCGAGTGCTACTAAGCACCGTCTGCATCCTAGTATATATATTAAACTAGAAAATCAATTATAGTGAGAAGTTCTCACATTTGGGATCCACTCCTCCATTCTTTATTTTTGAACGGTTTAGATTTGGATTTGTTTCAAACCAGTTCCGTCGCAATATGTTTCACGCTGTTTATTTTTCACATTTTTAATAATGCCATATTATGTAAAAATCACGTCTTTACAATGTCGTATATACATTAGAAATCGTATTTTTACATCGCTGCTATATATATAAAAATCGTATTTTTATATTATTATTCATATAATAAAAACCATATTTTTAAAGCGCTATTATATTATAAAAATCATATTTTTATAATGCTACTTCATATATAAAAAATTATATTTTTATATCGCTTCATATGTAATAAAAATCATATTTTTATATTATAAAAAATCATATCTTTTTATTGTTTAAAAATCAAATCTTTTTACATATAAAAATCAAATCTTTTTACATATAAAAATCAAATATTTTTACGTATAATAATCAAATCTTTTTCTGTATAAAAACCAAATATTTTTATTAATAAAAATCATAGCTTTCTTTATATAAAAACCTATCTTTCTCAATATAAAAACCATATCTTTCTCTTTTTATGAACTAGAAATCCTATTATCTATTAAGCTAATAAAAATCATAATTTCTATTAAGCTAAAAAAGATCATTCGGAAAATCATCTACTTCGATCGGAGGAAGAGGGGAAGTCGTTGGTGGCAGAGGGGGACTTGTGTTCGTAGGTCGATGGTGGTGGAGGTCTGGTGGCCGTTGATCTGGGTGGCACGGTGGTCTCGGGTGTGGGGTTATATAGGGTTCTTCGGCCTAGAGTTTCACGCAATATTTGAGGGAGGAGAGAGAGCGGCGCAATGGAGGGGAGGTCTGGTTGTGGCAGCGACTGGTCTGGGAGGGGGCGGTGGTGGCGACGGAGAAAGGGGCGACGGGGAGCAGGTTTTTTTTCTTTTCTTTATTATTTTCTATTTTATGATTTGAATGGCAAGGGAAAGGAGAAGATAAGGGTTTATAATAATAAATATATAAATTAATTTATTTTCCCAAAAAGTTACTTTTTCGTTCGAACTCCAATTCAAACCCACCGACTATCGTCCCTAGCTAATTACCCCCATTCCAAACACAATGGGATATGTTCTGTAAGCCAATTCCCTTGTTTTGATCAGTTTCCGTTTAAATTTTAAAATATAAATCAATATATTTCAAATTCAAACATACATTTTAATTTATCAAGGCCACATACTGACTCCAAAAATTCCAAAAAAATAAATCTGGGTATGTTTTGATGATATGGTCCTAACAAATAAAATTTCGTCGAATTTTGAGACCGTTTGAAAAACGGTCATTTTCCGATCGATTAAGTTCAAACTAAAATTACAAAACGCGTTTAAATTCACCACGCTCACATATTAATTCCAAAAGTTCTAAAAATTGGAATCTTACAATAATTTGACATTCCGGATCCAACAACAGTGGTTTCATCGAAGACGGAGGTCATTTGCAAAATGGCTATTTTTTAGGGCTATATATTATATAAATTCCATAGCAACTATTCTGAATTTTCAACTGGACGTAACTTTTTATTCCCGTTATGAAATCTGGATTTTTCACATTCATTGGAAAGATATTTTAAAACAAATTCATATATTTCTTGTTTTACTGAAATCCGATTTATTTTGAATCATGTACATTCATTTGAAATTTGAAATCGAATTTTCAAACTACCGCGCCATTTCCAGTTCCTTTTATAATTAAAATAAATATTTATATTCTAACTTCGATTTAAATAAATTTATACATTCTAATTCTATTCAAAATAAATTTCTAGTCATTATTATTTAAAATAAATCATTTTAAATATTCAAAATTCATTGCCAAAATAAAAAAATTAAATTTGTTTTGATTTTCCGGGTTGTTACAATCTTCCCCACTTAAAATCTTTTCGTCCTCTAAAAGGAATGGAGCTGAAAGTTGTTTAACCAACCAACTCAACTTTCATTCCAGCGTACATTCTTCAACTTTTTAGTTTCTAAGAATTTTCTAAATTTTCCAAAATTTGGCTAACACCCTAAATTTTTGAAAAATTTCGCCAAAACCTCCTTTGTACGGTGAGACATTTAAAATCGCAACTAGCCACGCAGGGCCCTCATCATCCAAAAATAAAAATAAAAAGCCAAGCTGCTAGCCAATCGGCTCATAAAATCATCCAAACCCAATAAATTAGTAAACATGTATCTATTTGTCGGGCATACAATTTTATTCCTCTTCTCTAGCCTCCTTGCTAAGACTTATTCAATATATACATGCACATAGGTATGCAATTTCAACCAAGTTTCAATTCAGTTCAATATTCAACACAATTCGGTTATATTTACCATTCATTCATGTATTGGTTTTATTAGTTAACAAATAATCATACAACACAACCAGAAATCAATTTGTTGATTAGCTTTTCAAACATATAATTTTCTATATATACATAAAAATCATATTTTGTATGTCAAATCACAACAATAAATCCTATCTAGTTTGGTTCTCACGCCAGTTAATTGGAAATATATAGAAATCCCACTTTCGAAACCCGAACACAAATACTGATGATACTATAGTAATCACTAGGATCGTCTCCGGGCGACTAGAGTGTGATTCTATATCTATCCAGTATATTAGAACTTCGAATACACATTTGCAAGGCGTATATACAAAATCTAAATAAACTAGATTGTCCAAATCAATTTAAATAAATATTCAAATACGTTTAATAAGGTTTAGATTTTCTAAAAAAAAATTGTTTTCACTTTTATTTTAAAAAATAACACTCGTTCTAGGATACTACTAATGCTATCTCTAACGAGTCATTCTTATTGGATATTGCTAATCCAATCTCTGATGAATTCTTTGATTCGGTTTTAATGTGCCTTGTTCTCGAGCCCTGTAAACCAAAGCTCTGATACCAAGCTGGCACGACCCAAACTTCCCCGTAAAGGATAGCCCGGATTGAGTTGAGAACACGACAAATAAGAAAACAAACAGAAAAGCATTTCATTGTTTATTACAACAATTTACATCAGAGTACAATAATATATAGAGTATGAACAAATAATACACACTTAATAAATATCAGAGATTTAAATTGCTTTTAAATACATAGCAGCGGAAAAATAATACATAACACAACTAAAAGGAATACACGACACAGAGCTTTCTGAATATCGCTTCATCTGTAAACCAGGATCCTATGAATATAATATCTGCAAAACCGAAAATACTAGCTGCCCGTATGGAAAATACGAGCACCCAGTGTTTAGGTTAAAACAATAAACTCTAGGTCAGTCATGTGACTGGTGTGAGAACTAAAATTGTTATTAATTTGATTTTAGAGTTAGGTAAATCAAGGGACCACGCCGTTTAACACGGAACGGGCTTCCCCAAGAATACCAGTGCATAAAACGAACAACGCAATACTAAATAAAGAACAATGAAGCTATTATAAGACTCAAGTCCCTTCACACAATGCAACACAAGCCGGAGGATAGAGTTTTACCTCATAATAGCCAAATATGCTTGGTACGCGAAATTTATCTTTTATTATTACTATAAGTGAAGAAATCAACTTCAAATATAAATGTATCAATCATAGACGGCATAGTGCCCCACCCACTATGTAGCCATACTAGGCTCTACAATTAAAACCGAAATGTCATGTATTGGAAATTGGATTCCATCTATGAACCAAGGCAAGGGATCGTCCTTACCGGATTCGAGACAATCCAGCCCATGTCTCAGGAATAGAACGCATTGTACCTTGGATCTTCAGGGCCGATCCACATTTTTAGTGGATTAATAATCCTGAACAATTCGTTTCCCTACCCTATGAGCCATAAGTCTAGTTAGTATGTCGACAATATCTATCCATTGGCCCCAAAGTGACCGATATATACGAGGTACCTCGCTTTCCATCATCCACATAAGTAAAAATGTCCGGGCTCCATACCATGACACCACTCCTAGCTAGAAAGAAACGCATGTTCTCCCTGCAGTCCTCTCCCATTTCTGGTTCAAACCGGGGCGTGAGGCTCGCGAATTAATGCTACACAAAGTTATGCTATACTAAAGTCGTGCTTTGATTATTAACCACAAGACTATGCTTTTCAACAGAAGCCTTGATCATTTGCATCTCAGCATTCCACGCAGGCAATTCACGTCATGCGACAGATGTTTATCGATATATAACCTATGAGCTTGTATGTCTCAAACAAGGGCATTAAGCAAGAGAATAAATTCTCTGTCGTCAAACAGATATATATTTAATAGAGATCAATCAACATGGAATAAAATCCAATGTCAGACACACATCCATTTACAAGTTTGTTCTGGGTCTGAACGAAACCGGAGGCACCATATTCCTCATCCCATATGTCCATTATAGGAGACAGGTCCTCGCATATCCGGTCGGACTCCAAGTATGTCTGGACGATCACCACTTATTACCTCATCTTGGGTATACATCCCAATCAAGACATCAGTAATCATCCAAATGTTGTGAAGACCTCCAATCTTCAACCACCGTCTTCATCGTCCACTTACCGTCGAATCAGTTATTCATAATGGGTATAAACCTAGCCTTTCCGAATAACTCGCGTATTTTATAAACAAGTGCTATGAAGCACAACATACGCCTAATTCGAATTATGAATATTCTTTTATTTAAATATTCATATCCTTTGGGAAAGGTTCCCATTAATTTTATCAAAGATAAATTCTTTAAATTTATTCATTAATCTTCCTTTGTACATCATTTCAAACCAAATTAAGGTTTATCCAAACTAGTCGGGATCAGCTCACCTTACGGAAGTAATCATTTGTTATATTTTCCAATCTTAACCTATTCATCCCATGGAGTAAAACTGGTAATACTCCATATCTAACACCATAGTGTTATCGGTAAAATTAATTACCATTTTCCGTGAAAATCTAATTACAGATTTAACTATCGCTTGGAGCAAAACTGGTGATACTCCACTCTCGATCATTTCCCAAATTTGATAATTTAAATTATCAGTTCACATTCCAATCTAATTAAAGATTCGTTAAAACTCCACTTTGTTTTAATCTTCCCAAAAATCAATATTAATGATTATTTAACTTTGGGAAATCAATTATGTTGCATCGACAATCTATACCGTACTATTGATTTCTGCCGATATATAACCTCTAAGCTCGTACATCTTAGAGAAGGGTGTTAAGCAAGAGAATAAATTCTCTGCCACCAAACAGATATATATTTAGCAGAGATCAGCCATACAGTTCGAAATACAATGATAGACATGTAATCTTGTCTTTAACTGGGCTAAAGAACTAATTTTATTTAAAACACAGTTCACGATAAACCAAAATCTTCTTCCATAAAAATGGAATCTTCACAGAAAAAAAAATCAATATATAATCATTATCAATTTCCGTATCCGACTAATAATATAAATGTAATAACGACAAAGCCTTTTAAATTCCATATATATTACCAGTCTTCCTCCATAGAAGCTCACTTCTATTATTATTAAATCAAATTCCATTCAAATCCAATTTAATATATTGAATTGGAAAACTTTCCTTTGGAAAATCCCATTAAATCTAAATAAAAAGATTTATAAATTCCAAATCCCATTTCACTATATATCGGATTAAAGAACAAATGTCGTTAAAAACACAGTTCACAATAAACCCAATTCACATTCCATTTTATTCCAATTAAGTGTTAATTAACTGGAAACTCTACTCTTAATTAAAAGATTTATTCTTTTCACACGGGGTTTAAGAATAGTGTAATTTAAGACACCATTCATGACAAACCCAAAATCCAATTCTTTTATTCAATTTCCAATTAAATATTAATTAGTTGGAAACCTTCACTAAATCTTAAAGATTTATTCTTTCCTCAACTGGGTTGAAGAACAGTGTTATTAAAGACACCGTTCACGACAAACCCAAAATCCAATTTGATATCAAATACAAGGCACTGAATAGAAATTATATCGGCTTATATCCAATTTCAAATTCTGAAATCAACAAATATCGTATTGGGAATAACGATATATATATATCCAAATTCCTTCACAATATGCATATAATCACGGAATCCAATATCAAAATATTCCTAAGATAATTTCGATTCAAAATCCATTCCAATTCGTATATTGGAAAGTCTAGTTATTTTTAAAACCATTTCAAATCCAATTTATTTATTTAAAAATATTGGATTATAATTCTAGTTCATAACTAGTTCATTTCGATAATAATATATTTTTATCTTTTCAAATATGTAATTTTTCATCCCAATTCTTTCCAAATCATTTATTATGATTTTACACAAACTATCAATATTTTTAATAATTTTATTAAGGCCCTTTCAGTCGATTTTCATAAACGGTCATCGAACTACACTTACAACGACCATTTTCAATTTTGATTTGGACATAATTCCAAATCCAACCGTTAGAATTCAAATCTCTTATATCCGTTGGAAAGCACTTTTCTATACGAACGCAATGGTTCTGGTTTTAGGAGAATTTGACTGTCGGATCTCCCATAATATGAATTCGAAGTCAATGGTTGAAATTCGTGAATGGCCGCGGCGTGGCGCGTTATATTCTGGCCATTAGATATATATAATATATATATTATATATATTTCATCGATTTCCATTAAAAACATATTTTATAAAAAAAATTAAAATGATTCTAACTTCATTTTCAATTTTAAATCCAAATTGAAATTTCCTTATCATTATAATATATATGAATGGTAATATTTTCAAATTATCAGATTTTGAAATCATTTCCTTTTCGATATTCATTATAAAAATGAATAAAATTGATATACATATCGTTCACGTCAAAAGGACGTTAATCTAATCAACACGGCTTTATATATTTAAATATATTCGTGTCCATCCCAAATCGGACATCAAAATCATATTTTGATCCATTTTTGAATATTATTTTAAAATATTCGTTATTTTAAAATATCCATTATTCGTCATTTTAAAATATTCTTCTTTTTGAATTATAACCAGACCCAGTCAATTACCATATAATTTTATTTATATGGATTTCATACACACATGTACACAACAATAATCAAACACAGTTAATCATCATCCAGAGTGCATTACACAACTGCATAAGCATTAAATATGAATAATTAACGCTTACTACAGCCTCTCAACCAATCGATTGACATGCAAATAAATATTGGGATTAGTGTATGTCCAATATCATCCCAATACGCGTGTGGGGTTTTCAAACAACAAACACTGATTATTATTTGTGCAGTTGGGCGATATGTAAAATATATCACCCTAACCAATATCAGTCAAATGTGTACATAAAACAAATCGTCCGATTTGTAAATGAATATTTATTTTCTTTCATATACCCATTAAGATTATATTTATTACGATAAAATATTTATTTCAACACATGAATATTTGATACAGTTCATTTATACAATAAAAATGATATTTTTGTTATTCTAACATTTATAGAAAATTTCAGCAGCATAACGGTGCGATATTAGAACCAGAATAAGGTCTAGCCTTATCCCTCACCTAATAATGGCCCGTGCCATGTACAAAGCAAATTCTAATTAATTTATTTCACTTCCCAAACCAAATTCAAACAAATAAACCAAACAACCAAACAAACATGATTTCAAACAAGGTGTCGAGTGCTACTAAGCATCGTTTGCATCCTAGTATATATATATATATATTTAACTAGAAAATAAATTAGAGAGAGAAGTTCTCACCTTTAGGATCCACTCCTCCATTCTTTATTTCTGAATGGTTTAGATTTGGATTTGTTTCCAACCAGTTCCATCGCAATCTGTTTCACGCGGTTTATATTAAAAATCACATTTTTTAATAATGCTATATTATTTAAAAATCTTATCTTTACAATGCCATGTATACATTAAAAATCATATTCTTACAATGCAATTATATATATATATATAAATCGTATTTTATATTGTTATTCATATAATAAAAACCATATTTTTAAACCGCTATTATATTATAAAAATCATATTTTTATAATGCTACTTCATATATAAAAAATTATATTTTTATATCGCTTCATATATAATAAAAATCATATTTTTATATTATAAAGAATTATATCTTTCTATTGTTTAAAAATCAAATCGTTTTACAAATAAAAATCAAATCTTTTTACATATAAAAATCAAATCTTTTTACATATAAAAATCAAAACTTTTTACATATAAAAATCAAATCTTTTTATATATAAAAATCAAAACTTTTATGTATAAAAATCAAATATTTTTATTAATAAAAAATCTTGGCTTTCTCTATATAAAAACCACATCTTTCTTTATATAAAAACCATATCTTTCTCTTTTTATAAACTAAAAATCCTATTTTCTATTAAAGCTAAAAAAATCAGAATTTTTATTAAGCCAAAAAAAAATCATTCGGAAACTCACCTACTTCGATCGAAGGAAGAGGGGCTGTCGTGGGTCGTTGGTGGAAGAGGGGGGGACTGGTGCTCACAGGTGGATGGTAGTGGAGGTCTGGTAGCCATTGATCTAGGCGGCGCAGTGGTCTCGAGTGTAGGGTTTTGGGATACTTTGGCCTAGGGTTTCATGCAAGATTGGAGGGAGGGGAGAGAGAGGCGCGATGGGGGAGGGGGTCCAGTTGCAGCGGCGACTGGTCTGGGAGGGGGCGGTGATGGCAACTGAGAAAGGGGCAACGGGGAGTGGGTTTATTTTTATTTTTTTTTATTTTCTTATTTCTGATTTGAACAGTAAGGGAAAGGAGAGGATAAGGGTTTATAATAATATATATATATTTAAATTAAGTTATTTCCCAAAAAGTTACTTTTTCATTCGAACTCCAATTCAAACCCACCGACTGTCATCCCTAGCTAATCACCCCCATTTAGAACACAATGGGATATGTTCTGTAAGCCAATCCCCTTGTCTTGATCAGTTTCCGTTTAAGTTTAAAATATAAATCAATATATTTTAGATTCAAACGTGCATTTTAATTTATCGGGGCCACATATTGACTCCAAAAATTCGAAAAAAATAAATCTGGCTATGTTTCGATGATACGGTCATAACAAAACTTATTTCGTCGAATTTTGAAACCATTTGAAAAACGTTCATTTTCCAGTCGATTAAATTCAAACTGAAATTACCAAACACGTCTAAATTCACCACGCTCACATATTAATTTCAAAATTCTGAAAATTGGAATCTAGCTATAATTTGGCGTTCTAGATCCAACAAAAGTGGTTTCATCGAAAACGGAGGTCATTTGCAAAACGACTATTTTTAAGGGATACATAGTGTATAAATTCCATAGCGACTATTCTGAATTTTCAACTGGACATAACTTTTTATTCCCGTTATGAAATCTGGATTTTTGACATTCGTTGGAAAGAAATTTTCAAACAGATTCAAATATTTCTGGTTTTACGGAAATCCGATTTATTTTGAATCCTGTACATTCATTTGAAATTTGACATCGAATTTTCAAACTACCGCGCCATTTCCAATTCCTTTTATAATTAAAATAAATATTTATATTCTAACTTCGATTTAAATAAATTTATATGTTCTAATTCTATTCAAAATAATTTTCTAAATGTTATTATGTAAAATAAATCATTTTAAGTACTCAAAATTCAATAAAATTGCCAAAATAAAAATTTTTAATTAGTTCTGATTTTTCGGGTTGTTACACTGGTGTCGACACCAGTGTTGACACCCCTTTAAGGGGGTCAACCCCCTTGAGCGAGAAAAATGCCCTCACTTTTTCTTTTTCAAATTCGAAAGGTTTGTATAAAATTCTAACTCATCCCTGACTCATGTGTGTGTATATATATATCTTCTGCGCGTATACAAATTAAAAACCCTCATAACTTCTTCATACGGTGTCCGTTTTACGCAACCAAATGTCTATCTTGACCACAATTTCGAGATGGATGAAATGACGCAGTCCTTTTTCCTTAATTATGAATATTAAATTAATTATAATTTAATTTATCCTCTTTTAGTGTCGTTAAAAAATACGGGGTGTTACAGATTATCTACATCGAACGTTCATATCTCGCACGGCCACAAAACAACTCCGATGGGCGCAATATTTAGAATCTTACAATAATATACTATTCCGGATCCAACAAAGTTGGTTTCATAAAAAACAGAGGTCGTTTGCAAAGTGGCTATTTTTAAGGCCTGTGTAATATTATTATAATATTATTAAATTCCAAAAATATTCAGATTAATAATAAACTAATTATTATTATCACATATATCCTAATAGGATTGTATATAAATTCCAATTTAATATATACTAATTCTAAGGTAAACGACATCCATATTAGATATAAGAAACCCTATTTATATATTTAATAAATTGATAAAATATTAATTAGTTCCATAGCGACAATCTGGAAATTTGATTTGGACATAACTTACAATCTATACGACGAAATCTCAAATTTTCTCATTCATTAGAAAGATATAGTTAAATAGATACTAACATTTCTTATTTCAACAAATTCTGTCTTACATTCTATTCTGTGCAATCATCTAAAGTTCAAAACGTAAAAAATATGAACTACCGTGACGTTAAGAGCTCGTTTTAAATTATATTATAAATTATGCGTTCGAACTCGTTTTAATTCGAGTTGTATAAATTTAGTTGTTATTTTTTAAAAAAATCATTTTAAACATTTAATATCCATTAAATATTTCTTATTAAAATCCGGGTCCTTACTTTCTCCCTACTAAAAAAGAATTCGTCCCCGAAATCGAAGACGGAACTGAATGTGATTTACTTAACCAACTCATCCTCCGTTCTAAATAACTTATGTTCTTCAACCTTTCAGTTTCTAAGAACTTTCCCAATTCTTGAAATTTGGGTAACGCCTTAAATTTTCGAATTTTTTTCCATAACCTCCTTTATACAACCCTGTCGGTAAAACTACAACTAGCCACTCTAGGCCTCATCAATCCAAAAGAAAATCCAAAAGCCAATCAGCTCACCAACCGGCTCGCCGGTCAGCTCATAAAATCATCAAATCCAATCGATACAGTAAATATGTACCTTTTGTGTCGGGCATTCAATTTTAATCCTCTTCTTAGCTTCTATACCATAACCTGTTGTAATCACCCGTAACTTCCCCGGTGAGGGAAGCGCAGATTGTTCGAAAACAAGCCACAACAGAACGCAGACGGAAGAACATTTCATTGTATATCCATCATAATACAAGAATATACAGCGTATAAACAAATATTACACAGAAATATCAGAGATTTAAATTAGATTTAAATACATAGCAGCGGAAAATAATACAATACACAACTGAAGGAGATATACGGATACAAAGCTTTCCGGATATCATTCCAGCTGTAAACCAGGATCCTGTGAATATAAATCTACAAAACCAAAACTACTAGCTGCCCATGTCAAAATAGGGGCACCCAGAGTTTAGATTAAAACAATAAACTCTAGGTCAGTCATGTGACTGGTGTGAGAACTAAAACAGTTAATAATCTTTATTTTAAAGTTAGGTGAATCAAGGGACCACGCCGTATAACACGGAATGGGTTTCCTCCCAAGAATACCAGTGCATAAAACAAACAGCGCAATGCTAAATAGAGAAAAATGAAGCTGTTATAAGACCCAGGTCCTATCACACAATGCAACGCAAGCCGGGGGATAGGGATTTCCCTTATAACAGCCAAAGAATGCTTGATACGTTTTAAAACAAATCATTTGATACTATTATCAGTGTATAGTGTATAAAACAATCTTCAAATCATAAGTATCAATCATAGGCGGCATGGGTGCCATATATCATGTCGCCATACTAGTTCTACAATTAAAACCGCAAATGTCACGTATTTGGAAATTGGATTTCCATCTATGAACCGAGGCAAAAGATAGTCCTCAACCGATTCGAGACTCTCTAGCCCGAGCCTCAGGACCCATACTCAGGTGGGCCCTTGGATCCTCAGGGCCAGTCCACCGATGTGGATTAAGCTTAAACCCTGAACATGCGTTTCCCTGCCCTATGGGGCGTAAATGAGCCAACGAGTGACTCCACCGGACCCGGATCGTCTGATCAAACCGAGGCGCCTCGCAACAGCAACAACCACATAAGTCAAACTCATCAGGGCGTGTAAAACCACTAACGCCACTTCTAGCAAGAAAGAAACGCATGCCCTCCCTGACGTCCCCTCCCGTTTTGGTTCACACCGGGGTGTGAGGCCCGCGAATCAATGTTACACAAAGCTACGCCACACAGGCCTTGCTTTGATCATCAACCACAAGACTTTGCTTTTCAACAGAAGCCTTGATCAATTGCCACTTAGGCATGCCACACAGGCAATTCACTCTATGTGTTTGATATCCATCAGTATATAACCCCTAAGCTCGTACGTCTCAGAGAAGGGTGTTAAGCAAGAGAATAAATTCTCCGCCGCCAAATAGATATATATTTAATAGAAATCAATCACATAGACTGAAATCCGATGTCAGACACACAGTCCATTTACAAGTCCGTTCTGGGTCTGAACGAAACCGGAGGCACCTAGTACCCCGCATATCCATCGATCTCCAAGTACGTCTGGACGACCACCAACTGATTCCCTCATTTAGGGTGTACGGCCTAATCAAGTTCATTAGTAATTATCCAAACGACGTGAAGACCTCCGGTCTTCAACCACCGTCTACACCTTCGACTTATCGTCGTATCAGTTATTCAGAATGGGATAAACCCGGTCTTCCCGAATAACTCGCGTATACTTTAAATAAGTGTTACACAAACACAACATACGCCTCATTCCAATTCAGAATATTCTTTTATTCAAATATTCTTATACTTTGGCAAAAGTTCCCATTAATTTTATCAAAGATAAATTCTTTTAAATTTAATCTTTAATCTTCTTTTGAATATCAATTCAAACTAGTCGGGATTAGCGGACCACACCGAAGTAATCATTTATTTTTAATTTACCATTCCCCACCTATTCATCCCATGAAGTAAAACTGGTTATACTTCATATCTAACACCACAGTGTTATCGGTAAATTCAATTACCGTTTCACGTTCAAATCTAATTAAAGATTTAACTATCGCCTGGAGTAAAACTGGTGATACTCCATTCTCGATCTTTTCAATCTAATTAAAGATTCACTAAAACCCCACTTAGTTTTAATCTTTACAGAAATCAATATCCTGTCTTTAACTGGGTTAAAGAACCAGTGTCATTTAAAACACGGTTCACGATAAATCCAAAATCACATTCCATTAATTTTCAGGTTAAAGAACCAGCGTTATTTAAAACACCATTCACGATAAACCCAAAAATCAATCCCAATTCAATTCCAATCAAATATCATTTAATTGGCACACTTCATTAAATCTAAATAAAAAGATTTAATCTTTTTCTCAACTGGGTTTAAGAACAGTGTTAATGAAGACACCATCTACGACAAACCCAAATCACATTTGATATTAAATACAAGGCTCTGAATAGAAAATATATCGGCTTATATTCAATATCAAATTCTACGACCAACAAATATCGTATTGGAAATAACGATATAAATATATCTTTCAAATTTCCATAACAATATCTGTAAAATCACGAAATCCAACATCGAAATAATCCAAAGACAATTTCGATTCAAATCCATTCCAATTCAATTATTGGAAATACTGGTTACTTTCAAAACCATTTCAAATCCAATTTATTTATTTTAAAAATAAATAAATTATTATTCTAGTTCAAAACTAGTTCATCTCGATAAAAATCTATTTTTATCTTTTCAAATATGGAGTTTTTCATCCCAATTTTTCCCAAATCATTTCTTATGATTTTACACAAATTATTGATATTTTTAATAATTTTATCAAGGCACATACAGTCGATTTCCATCAATGGCCATCGAACTGCACTTACAACGACCTTTTCCGAATTTGATTTGGACATAATTTCAAATCCAACCATTAGATTTCTAATTTTAATATTCGTTAGAAAGCTCTTTTCGATACAAACCCAACGGTTCTGGTTTTAGGAGAATCCGACGGTCGGATCTCCCGCAATATCCGTTCGAAGTCAATGGTCGAAATTCGCGAACTGCCGCGGCGCGGCGCGTTCTACTCAGGCCATTATATTATATATATAACATATATACTTCGTCGATTTCCTTTTAAAAACGTATTTAATAAATCGTTTTAAATTCGTTTTCAAAACGATTTCAACTTCTTTTTCAAATTCAAATCAAAATTGAATTTTCCCTTTCAAATTCATTTTAAATTCATTTCAAATTGATTTCAATTCAAATCGATTTTGAATTCAATTTCATTTCATTTTCAATTCAATTCAATTTCAATGCGAATTCATTTCTATTCAAAATATCAGATTTTGAAATCACTTTTGATGTTCATTGTAAAACGAATAAAATCGATATAAATATCGTTCACGTCAAAATGGCATAAATCTAATCAACACGGCTTCATATATTTCTATTTTCAAATATTCTATTTCAAATATTTCTTTTTCAAATATTTCTATTACAAAACTAGAGTGAGGCCCAATCAATTACCATATAATGTTAATTATATGGATTTCCTACAACACATGTATACTTTAACAACGATGAATAATCAACCATCATTCAAAGTGCATTCTACACTGTATAAGCATCAAATACAAATATTCAACGCTTATAACAGTCTATCAATCAATCAATCGACATACTACTAAGCAATCGGGATTAGTGTACGTCAGATATCATCCCAATACCCGTGTGGGGTTTCAAACAATCAAACACAGATTTTATTTGTGTAGTTGGGCGATGTGTAAAATTTATTGTCCCAATCAATATCAGTCAAATGTGTGTATATAAACAAATCATCTGATTTGTTTATTTTTATTTCATTTCATATACACATTAAAAATTCTATTTTTAACTATAAAATATTTTCAACTATATAAATATTTTATTTCATTTCACATCACATCACACAATCAACTACACATCAAAATCAAACAACCAAGCATACAAGCCGTCCATGGTCTGTGGACGACGGGTGTCGGGTGCTACTAAACACCGTCTGCATCCTAGTATATATTTTAACTAGAAATAAAATAAACTAAAGGTGAGGAGTTCTCACTGACTAGCTAATCCAAACGCCTCGACTCTTCATATGTAGAAAACCTCCGCCGTTTCTTCTTTCATCACTTTCGTCATCCTATTCACTACATATACAAAAATCGAATTTTTACTTTGCTATTCAATATATAAAAATCAAATTTTTACTTTTCTATTCAATATATAAAAATCGAATTTTCACTTCGTTATTCAATATATAAAAATCAAATTTTTACTTCGCTATTCAATATATAAAAATCGAATTTTTACTTCGCTATTCAATATATAAAAATCGAATTTTTACTTCGCTATTCAATATATAAAAATCGAATTTTTACTTCGCAATAAAAATCACTTTTCTATTTCAACGTATATATAATAAAAATCAGATTTTAATTTCGGTATATATATAAAGATCAAATTTTTATCATCATACCTATATAAAAATTATATCTTTAACTTTCTATATTATAAAAATTATACTTCTAATCGTTCTATAATATAAAAATTATATTTTTAATCTTCACATTCACTTCTTTATATTTTAAAACCTTATCTTTTCTATTTATAAAAATATAGTCGTATATTTATAAATAATATAAAAAACCCAATTTTTGTTTCTAATAAACTAATGACCAACTTTTCACATAAAAATCACATCAACGAAAAAGAAAAGAGAAAATAAAATAAAAAGAAAACTTACAGCATGAAGAGAAGAGGGGGGGTTGTTTGGCGTCGTCGGTGTTGCAATGGAAGATGGTGGTGGAACATAGGGGCTTCGGTGGGCTTTTGGGCTTAGGAATTTGAAGTGGAAAAAGGAAAGGGCGTGGAGGAGAAGGGGAATCAGAGGAGGCGACTGTCGTCTGGGGGGGTCGGCGGCAGGTAAATGGGTTGGTGGCGGCTGCTGGGACAGTTGCGGCGTGGGCTTTCTGGCTAGGGCGCGGCGTCGAGGAGTGGGTTTCATCGATCTGGAGTGGGGTGTTGGCCAGCGAGGTGGAGCGCCGGAGGGAGGGGGATCGCCTGTGGAGGCGCGGCTCCGGTGGTAGGGGCGGCTTCGATCGATTGGGGAGCGCGATGTTTAATAATAAAAAAATCTGTTCTGAAAACGATTTGAGTCAACGGGAGAAGAGGAGAGAGATAAAGGGTGGAGAGAGGGTTTATAAATATAAATATTTAATTTATTTCAATCCACTAAAAAGCGACTGTTTATTTCGACCTCTAAACGAGACCCACCGCCTGTCGTCCAAAGCTAATTACCTCCATTTCGAACACAATGGGATATGTATCATAAGCTGAATCGATCGTTTCCTGCAGTTTTCGTCAAAATCAAAATATAACTCTATATATGGAATTTGAACGCGCATTTCAATTTACTGGGGCCACATACTAACTCGAAAAATTCCAGAAAAATATTTTCTAGCTTCGTATTGACGATACGGTCCTAACAAAACTAATTTCATCGAATTCTGAGAACGTTTGAAAAATGGCCATTTTCCAATCGATTAAAATCAACTGAAACTAGTTAAACGCGTTTTCCTTTGCCACGCTCACATATTGATTCAAAAAATGAAATTTGAAATCTAACAATAATTTGACATCACGGATCCAACAAAAGTGGTTTCGTCGAAATCCGAGGTCGTTTGCAAAATTTCCATTTTTAAGGGCCTGAATTCCATAGCGACTATTTAGAATTTTCAACTGGACATATCTTTTGATCCCCGCTATGAAATTTTGATTTTTCGGATTCGTTGGAAAGATTTCCCAATTAGATTCAAATATTTTTTGTTTCACTAAAATCCGGTTTATTTTGAATCCTGTACATTCATTTGAAATTTGAAATCGAATTATCGAACTACCGCGCCATTTTCAATTCCTTTTATAATTTAAAATAAATATTTATATTTTATCGACGATCTATATAATATACACGTCCGAATTATATTCAAAATAAATTTCTCGTCGATATTATTTAAAATAATCCATTTTAAATATTCAAAATTTGCTAAAATTGCCAATTTAAAAATTTTAAACTGGCCCAGATTTTCGGGTTGTTACAATCTCCCCCACTTAAAACTTTTCGTCCCGAAAAGGAACGAAGCCGAAAGCTGTTTAACAAATCAACTCAACTTCCGTTATTTTGATTACGGCTTAAGTTCTTCAACTTTTCAGTTTCTAAGAACTTTTCAAAATTTTCAAAAATTTGGCTAACACCCTAAATTTTTGAAAAATTTCGCCATAACCTCCCCTGCACCGGGAGCACGGGAAAATCCCGAAATTGCCATACAGGCCCTCTGATCTCAAAAAGAAAAAGAAAAACCAATCGGCTCATAAAATCATCATCACCCAAACAAAACAGTAAATTATGGTAAACATGTACCTATTTGTCGGGCATACAATTTTATTCTTCTGCTCTAGCCTCTTTGCTAAGACCTGTTCAATGTAAGTACATGTATATGCAAGCAAATGCAACCAATTTTCAATATAACTCACAATTTGATTCAATTTGGCTATATGGTACAAATTTTAATTAATCAACCAATAATCAACAACACAACCATCAATCAATTAGTTGATTAGCTTTTGAAATTCATAACTTTGATACATATTCAAAAATCATATTTTTGATGACAAATCACAACAATAAGCCCTATCTAGTTTCGGTTCTCACACCAGTCAATTGGAATATATAGAAATCCCACTTTCGATACACGAACATAAATATTGATGATGCCGTAGTCATTATCAACATCATCTCCGGGCGATTAGAGTGTGATCCTATATCAATCCAGTATATTATAACTTCGAATATATGTTTGCAAGGCGCATATGCAAAATCTTTATATATTGGATTGTCCAAATTCAATATAAAATAAATATTCAAATACGTATACAACGATTTAAGTTTTCAAAACAAAAATTGTTTTCATTTTAAAAATATACTCTTCACACTCGTTCTAGGATACTACTGATCCCATCTCTAACGAGTCATTCCCATTGGATATTACTGATCCAATATCTGATGAATTCGTTTGTATGGTTCTAATGTGTCTTGTTCTCTAAGCTTTGTAAACCAATGCTCTGATACAAACTATAATCACCCGTAACTTCCCCAGTGAGGGAAGCACGGATTGTTCTAGAACAAGCCACAACAGAACGCAGACGGAAGAACATTTCATTGTATATTACAACAATTCCATCAGAATACAAGAATATACAAAGTATAAACAAATATTACACAGAAATATTTGAGATTTAAATTACATTTAAATACATAGCAGCGGAAAATAATACAATACACAACTGAAGGAGATATACGAATACAAAGCTTTCCGGATATCATTCCAGCTGTAAACCAGGATCCTGTGAATATAAATCTACAAAACCAAAACTACTAGCTGCCCGTGTCAAAATAGGGGACCCAGAGTTTAGGTTAAAATAATACACTCCAGGTCAGTCATGTGACTGGTGTGAGAACTAAAACAGTTAATAATCTTTATTTTAAAGTTAGGTGAATCAAGGGACCACGCCGTATAACACGGAACGGGTTTCCTCCCAAGAATACCTGTGCATAAACCAAACAGCGCAATGTTAAATAGAGAAAAATGAAGCTGTTATAAGACCTAGATCCTATCACACAATGCAACGCAAGTCGGGGGATAGGGTTTTCCCTTATAACAGCCAAAGAATGCTTGACACGTTTTAAAACAAATCATTTGATACTATTATCAGTGTATAGTGTATAAAACAATCTTCAAATCATAAGTATCAATCATAGGCGGCATGGGTACCATATATCATGTCGTCATACTAGTTCTACAATTAAAACCGCAAATGTCACGTATTTGGAAATTGGATTTCCATCTATGAACCGAGGCAAAAGATAGTCCTCAACCGATTCAAGACTCTCTAGCCCGAGCCTCAGGACCCAGACTCAGGTGGGCCCTTGGATCTTCAGGGCCAGTCCACCGATGTTGATTAAACTTAAACCCTGAACATGCGTTTCCCCGCCCTATGGGGCGTAAATGAGCCAACGAATGACTCCACCGGACCCGGATCGTCCGATCAAACCGAGGCGCCTCGCAATAGCAACAACCACATAAGTCAAACTCGTCAGGGCGTGTAAAACCACTGATGCCACTTCTAGCTAGAAAGAAACGCATGCCCTCCCTGACGTCCTCTCCCGTTTTGGTTCACACCGGGGTGTGAGGCTCGCGAATCAACGTTACACTAAGCTATGCCACACAGGCCTTGCTTTGATCATCAACCACAATACTTTTCTTTTCAACAAGAGCCTTGATCAATTGCCACTTAGGCATGCCACACAGGAAATTCACTCTATGCGTTTGATATCCATCAGTATATAACCCCTGAGCTCGTACGTCTCAGAGAAGGGCGTTAAGCAAGAGAATAAATTCTCCGCCGCCAAACAGATATATATTTAATAGAAATCAATCACACAGACTGAAATCCGATGTCAGACACACAGTCAATTTACAAGTCCGTTCTGGCTCTGAACGAAACCGGAGGCACCTAGTACCCCGCATATCCATCGATCTCCAAGTACGTCTGGACGACCACCAACTGATTCCCTCCTTTTGGGTGTACGGCCCAATCAAGATCACCAGTAATTATCCAAACGACGTGAAGACCTCCGGTCTTCAACCACCGTCTTCACCTTCGTCTTATCGTCGTATTAGTTATTCAGAATGGGATAAACCCGGTCTTCCCGAATAACTCGCGTATACTTTAAATAAGTGTTACACAAACACAACATACGCCTCATTCCAATTCAGAATATTCTTTTATTCAAATATTCTTATACTTTGGCAAAGGTTCCCAGTAATTTATCAAAGATAAATTCTTTTAAATTTACTCTTTAATCTTCTTTTGAATATCAATTCAAACTAGTCGGGATTAGCGAACCACACCGAAGTAATCATTTATTTTTAATTTCCCAATCCCCACCTATTCATCCCATGAAGTAAAACTGGTTATACTTCATATCTAACACCACAGTGTTATCGGTAAATTCAATTATCTTTTCACGTTCAAATCTAATTAAAGATTTAACTATCGCCTAGAGCAAAACTGGTGATACTCCATTCTCGATCTTTTCAATCTAATTAAAGATTCACTAAAACCCCACTTAGTTTTAATCTTTACAGAAATAAATATCCTGTCTTTAACTGGGTTAAAGAACCAATGTCATTTAAAACACGGTTCACGATAAACCCAAAATCACATTCCATTAATTATCGGGTTAAAGAACCAGCGTTATTTAAAACACCGTTCACGATAAACGCAAAAATCAATCCCAATTCAATTCCAATCAAATATCATTTAATTGGCAAACTTCATTAAATCTAAATAAAAAGATTTAATCTTTTTCTCAACTGGGTTTAAGAACATTGTTAATGAAGACACCATCCATGACAAACCCAAATCACATTTGATATTAAATACAAGGCTCTGAATAGAAAATATATCGGCTTATATCCAATATCAAATTCTACGACCAACAAATATCGTATTGGAAATAACGATATAAATATATCTTTCTAATTTCCATAACAATATCTGTAAAATCACGAAATCCAACATCGAAATAATCCAAAGACAATTTCGATTCCAATCCATTCCAATTCAATTATTGGAAATACTGGTTACTTTCAAAAACCATTTCAAATCCAATTTATTTATTTTAAAAATAAAAAAATTATTATTCTTGTTCAAAACTAGTTCATTTCGATAAAAATCTATTTTTATCTTTTCAAATATGGATTTTTTCATCCCAATTTTTCCCAAATCATTTCTTATGATTTTACACAAATTATTGATATTTTTAATAATTTTATCAAGGCCCGTACAGTCAATTTCCATCAATGGCCATCGAACTGCACTTACAGCGACCTTTTCCGAATTTGATTTGGACATAATTTCAAATCCATTCGTTAGATTTCTAATTTCTAATATTTGATAGAAAGCTCTTTTTGATACGAATCCAACGGTTCCGGTTTTCGAAGAATCCGACGGTCGGATCTCCCGCAATATCCGTTCGAAGTCAATGGTCGAAATTCACGAACTGCCGCGGCGCGGCGCGTTCTATTCGGGCCATTATATTATATATATATAATATATAATATATACTTCGTTGATTTCCTTTTAAAAACGTATTTAATAAATCGTTTTAAATTCGTTTTCAAAACGATTTCAACTTCTTTTTCAAATTCAAATCAAAATTGAATTTTCACTTTCAAATTCGTTTTAAATTCATTTCAAATTGATTTCAATTCAAATCGATTTTGAATTCAATTTCAGTTCGTTTTCAATTCAATTCAATTTCAATTCGAATTCATTTCTATTCAAAATATCAGATTTTGAAATTACTTTTGATGTTCATTATAAAACGAATAAAATCGATATAAATATTGTTCACGTCAAAATGGCATAAATCTAATCAACACGGCTTCATATATTTCTATTTTCAAATATTCTATTTCAAATATTTCCTTTTCAAATATTTCTATTTCAAAACTGGAATGAGGTCCAATCAATTACCATATAATGTTAATTATATGGATTTCCTACAACACATGTATACTTTAACAACGATGAATAATCAACCATCATCCAAAGTGCATTCTACACTGTATAAGCATCAAATATAAATATTCAACGCTTATAACAGTCTATCAATCAATCGATCGACATACTACTAAGCAATCGGGATTAGTGTACGTCAGATATCATCCCAATACCCGTGTGGGGTTTCAAACAATCAAACATAGATTTTATTTGTGCAGTTGGGCGATGTGTGAAATTTATCGTCCTAATCAATATCAGTCAAATGTGTGTATATAAACAAATCATCCGATTTGTTTATTTTTATTTCATTTCATATACACATTAAAAATTCTATTTTTAACTATAAAATATTTTCAACTATATAAATATTTTATTTCATTTCACATCACACAATCAACTACACATCAAAATCAAACAACCAAGCATACAAGCCGTCCATGGTCTGTGGACGACGGGTGTCGTGTGCTACTAATCCCCATCTGCATCCTAGTGTATATTTTAACTAGAAATAAAATAAAATAACGGTGAGGAGTTCTCATTGATTAGCTAATCCAAACGCCTCGACTCTTCATATGTAGAAAACCTCTGCCGTTTCTTCTTTCATCACTTTCGTCATCCGTATTCACTACATATACAAAAATCGAATTTTTACTTTGCTATTCAATATATAAAAATCGAATTTTTACTTTGCTATTCAATATATAAAAATCGAATTTTACTTCGCTATTCAATATATAAAAATCGAATTTTTACTTCTCTATTCAATATATAAAAATCGAATTTTTACTTCGCTATTCAACATATAAAAATCGAATTTTTACTTCGCTATTCAATATATAAAAATCGAATTTTTACTTCGCTATTCAATATATAAAAATCGAATTTTTAATTCGCTATTCAATATATAAAAATCGAATTTTTTACTTCGCTATAAAAATCACTTTTCTATTTCAACGTATATATAATAAAAATCAGATTTTTATTTTGCTACATATATAAAGATCAAATTTTTATCATCATACCTATTTAAAAATTATATCTTTAACTTTTCTATATTATAAAAATTATACTTTTAATCGTTCTATAATATAAAAATTATATTTTTAATCTTCACATTCACTTCTTTATATTTTAAAACCTTATCTTTTCTATTTATAAAAATATAATCCTTTATTTAAAAATAATATAAAAACCCTATTTTTGTTTCTAATAAACTAATGACCTACTTTTCACATAAAAATCACAACAACGAAAAAGAAAAGAGGAAATAAAAGAAAAAGAAAACTTACAGTATGAAGAGAAGAGAGGGGGTTGTTTGGTGTCGTCGGTGGTGCAATGGAAGATGGTGGTGGAACATAGGGGCTGCGGTGGGCTTTTGGGCTTAGGAATTTGAAGTGGAGAGAGGAAAGGGCGCGGAGGAGAAGGGGAACCAGAGGAGGCGACCATCGTCTGTGGGGGGGGGGGAGGCTGCGGCAGTTAAATGGGGGCGGTGGCGGCTGCTGGGATAGTGGTGGCGTGGGCTTACTGGCTAGGGCACGACGTTGGGGAGGGGGTTTCATCGATCTGGAGTGGGGTGTTGGCCGGCGAGGTGGAGCGCCAGAGGGAGGGGGATCGCCTATGGAGGCGCGGCTCCGGTGGCAGGGGCGGCTTCGATCGATTGGGGGGCGCGATGTTTAATAAAAAAAATTCTGTTCTGAAAACGATTTGAGTCAACGGGAGAAGAGGAGAGAGATAAAGGGTGGAGAGAGGGTTTATAAATATAATTATTTAATTTATTTCAATCCACTAAAAAGTGACTGTTTATTTTGACCTCTAAACGAGACTCACCGCCTGTCGTCCATAACTAATCAACCCCATTCCGAACACAATGGGATATGTATCGTAAGCTGAATCGATCGTTTCGAGCAGTTTTCGTCAAAATCAAAATATAACTCTATATATGGAATTTGAACGCGCATTTCAATTTACTGGGGCCACATACTAACTCGAAAAATTCCAGAAAAATATTTTCTAGCTTCGTATTGACGTACAATCCTAACAAAACTAATTTCATCGAATTCTGAGACCGTTTGAAAAATGGCCATTTTCCAGTCGATTAAAATCAACTGAAACTGGTCAAACGCGTTTTCCTTTGCCACGCTCACATATTGATTCGAAAAATTATGAAATTTGAAATCTAACAATAATTTGACATCACGGATCCAACAAAAGTGGTTTCGTCGAAATCCGAGGTCGTTTGCAAAATTTCCATTTTTAAGGGCCTGAATTCCATATCGACTATTCAGAATTTTCAACTGGACATATCTTTTGATCCCCGCTATGAGATTTTGATTTTTCGGATTCGTTGGAAAGATATTCTCAATTAGATTCAAATATTTTTGGTTTCACTAAAATCCGGTTTATTTTGAATCCTGTACATTCATTTGAAATTTGAAATCGAATTATCGAACTACCGCGCCATTTTCAATTCCTTTTATAATTTAAAATAAATATTTATATTTTATCGACGATCTATATAATATACATGTCCGAATTATATTCAAAATAAATTTCTCGTCGATATTATTTAAAATAATCCATTTTAAATATTCAAAATTTGCTAAAATCGCCAATTTAAATTTTTTAAACTGGCCCAGATTTTCGGGTTGTTACACCTGTCCAATGTATTTCCAATTCTGACTAATTTCTAATTCAATTCATCATTAACATTAAATTTTGACTCGTCTTAACTTATTTTGATATTGGTTTTACCGTTCCAATTCTATTTAACTTCCCTTAAGTTAAATTTTAATTCATACGATTCATTGTTATCCTTTCTATCTATTTAACTTGCATTACCTAAATTCAATGCTCAAATCCTTTCAATTTGTTTAAGTACATCTCGACATTTCAATTGGAATTATATAGTCATCCCACTTTCGAAAGTCGAATATAAACACTGATGATGTTGCAACAATCAACAGAATCATCCTCAAGCGACTAGAATGTGATTCTATATCTGTCCAATATACCTAAGACTTTGCATATACTTTAATTAGGCGTATCTTCAAAATCTTCTTATACTTGATAGTTCAACCTCGATGTTAAACAAACACTTCAATTCGTATTATAAGTTAATCTTTCAAAACCTAATTCATTAATTGTATATAATACTCAAATTCATTCTATTCTATATATAATACTCTCAAACTCATTTTAGGGCATTACTAATTCTATCTCTAATGAGACGCTCATCCTAGGATATTACTGATCCTATCTCTAATGAGTATTCTTTTATAGGATATTACTAGTTCTACCTCTAATGAGTCTTTCCTCTTGTTCAAACAAGTCGTACCCTAAAGCTTTGAATAAACAAAAGCTCTGATACCAACTGTGATGACCTGCCTTATCGGTCAGTTCAAACCGATCGTTAAACCGACTTAAACCAACAAACAAGACATATCGCTTGGGGTTCCAACACATTATCATAGAAATAGAAGACTCTTTGTCAACATCATTAAAATGTTGCATTAGACTATAAGAATATTAGAGTTAATTAATTACAATAATGCACAGTGGAAATATAAATACATAACTCTCAGCAGAAGACTATCAAATGCTTTGTACACAGCTATAGCTTCAATCTAGAATCTTGCTCTATAAAATATCTAAAAAACCGTAACTACTAGTTGCCCGTGTGGAAAATTATGGGCACCCAGAGTTTAGGTGGGAATATAATAAACTCTGAGTCAGTCACGGGACTGGTGTGAGAACTAAATCAGTTATTATTAACTAATCTAAAAGTAAGGCACATCATGCGACCACACTGTATAACACGGAACGGGATTCCTCCATATGAATACCGATGCATAAAAATCGGCACTAAAATAGTTTCATCCTTATATTTAGATTTATAAATCTAATAACTAGATAAAAAACCATTACCCATACCATACAATCATCAACCAAGGTTCAAAACTTCGAAATCCATGCTTTTGAAAAATGAAGCTATTATAAGACTCATGTCCCATCACACAATGTAACACAAGCCAAAGGATAGAGTTTTATCTTGTAATAGCCTAACATGCTTGATATTCTTAAAAACAAATATTTTGATATTATTATTAATGTCTAGTGCGAGAATCACTTTTGAAAGTAAATGTATAAATCTTAGCTCATATGATGCCTCATCCCATTATGTTGGCTATTTAGTTTATAACTAAAACTTGAAGTCTCGTATTGGAAATTGGATTCATCCTATGAACCAAGGAAAAGGACCTTCCTTAACCGCGTTCGGAATACTCTCGAAAATGTCCTAGGAGTCAACTATTGATTCCTCGTATCGGCAGAGACGGCCAGCACTGTACGCATTTGATTAGAATCTTTCCTGAACATAACGTTCTCTCGGTCGTATTTGACCGACATCTTGGTCCCTTTTAACCACTATTCGAGGCACTCAACTATCATCCACGTAAGTAAATTTTCCTAAGCTCCATACCATGGCAACACTATTCATCTAAAACGGAAAGTTAACCCATATCTCTACTGTTCACTATCCTGTTTTGGCGCATTCCGAGGTATGAGGCCCTAGAGTCATATCCACAAAGCTCTACTTTTCAACAGAAACACTGATCTGTCTACCAGTAGCACTCAGCATGCCATAATGTCAATTCACAACATATGATCGGTGTCTATTAATATATATCCCTCAAAGTACATAAGTCTCAAAGGAGCGTGTTAAGCTAAGAAAATAAATCCTCTACCACCAACTGATATAACAACAATAGAAACCAATCGATTTTGTTGTAAAATACAATGTCAGACACACTATCCATTTACTAGTCCATTCTAGGTTTGAACGAAACCGAAGGCACCATATTCCTCGTCCAACTAAGGAGAGAGGCCCTCGTACATCCGGACAATCAACAAGTATATCCGTACTACTGCCATTATAACCCTATAATGGGAGCTATCCAAGGCATCAGCAAGCAGTCTATTTAATGTGAAGATTTCCGGTCTTCCACCGTCTTCGACTTTTAATCGTTGTATAATTATTCAAAATGGTTTAAACCCAATTTTTTTGAAATAATTAGCGCTAAAATTAAATACTTTTCAGATTATCAACCCACCAACTAAGTCTCATTTAATTGGAAATCATTTAATAAGATTAAATCTTATTTTCACATTTGGTTATGCTAGATAGGCTTCAAAAAATCATCTTCACTACTTTATTAAGTTTGGTTAAGCTGTTAGGCTTCCAAAATCATCTTCACTATTCTATTAAAGTTGGTTAAGCTGTTAGTCTTTCAAAATCTTCTTCACTATTCTATTAAATTTGGTTAATTTTTAGGCTTCCAAAATTATCTTCACTATTCTATTAACCTTATGGAAAAGGTTTACCCAAGGTTTGTATTCAATCTGTGAATTAAAAACTCGTCTCTAAATGTTTCTTAAAAACTTCTGTAAAAGGCGTTGCAAAATAACCTATTTCAAGTTAATAGGTTTTTATCGTTAAAAACCACATATATATATTTGGTTTTAATCTCTTTCTAATCATTTATTATGATTTAAAATAATGTTTCCCTATTTTTTATTTAAAAATAGGCCATTTCAGTCTGATGACATTTCAGGTCATTAAGCTGCACTAACGCTTTTTTATTCAATCTTGATTTGAACATGTATAAAAATCTAGCCGTTGGATTTCAAAACTCTACATATCATTTGAAACCTCTTTTCATTTCTAATCCAATGTTTTTCATTTTGGGAAAATCTGATGGTCGGATCTCTCGGCATGTCAGTTTGAAGTTATAGGTCAAAATTCCCAAATTACCGTTGAGCGACAAGTTCTATCCTGACCATATTTCATTTTATATTTTAAACTATGTCTAATTGCTCCTAAAATATTGTATAAAATATATATAATATTTTTTGAAAACTATATTTTTCGTTTTTTCCTTTAAACTCAATATCTTTATTAAATGGCTATTGTAATACTATTTTATTTTTAAAATAATATTATTTTTCAAACTTCAATATTTTAAACCCAAATTTTTCTGACATCCAATATAAAAATAAATAAGATAGTTTTGAAAAGAAAATTATTTTAAAACCTCTCCTAGATACCCTAATTGAATTTCACTTTTTCTGGTTACTATTCATTATAAAATAAAAACTTGAACATGTCTTAACTATGTGAAAATTGTTACAAATCAATTTCTTTCTTTTACGTATATTCATCGTAATGAATTATGCTTTACATCCATCCAAAATCGAACGTCAAAACTTGACTTTTGTTTTTCACCTATTATTAAATTAATAAAATATTCATTAAAAATCATTCTAATGAATGAAGACTTAATCTATGAGCCAATAATTATAATTTTTAGCCATATCAACTATGTTAATTGCATACCATATTATCAATATCCATGATAACTTTCAATCACAAATATTGTGACATAGTTCATACCATATAAGCCTTAAACTACTTAATGCTTATATGGTTTTGTCAATCAACAGAGTAACCACAAAACAAATCATCAACTAACATATGTATTCAACATTAATGGGGTTCATACCAATATCCAATAACAGCAATCAAGTCAATTTCTATTTCAGTGACCATTTAAGGTTCAATTCATTTCAGTGTCCACAAATTTAGTTCTATGGGTCATATATGCAAGTGACTATATATACTTCACATAAAAATCCAATCATTTCTAACATATCCATTTCCATGTCATAATATGAACTCATATAAACTATCATATGTCGTTATATATTTCAAACAACATTACAAACATTAACCAATATATAGTTAATTAATCTATTTTAGTTCAATGTTTCTCACTATTTAACATCAAATAATCCATCACATAACTATTTATCAAAACATCATTAACTATTTCTAACCAAATTAGTTAACTAATATGCGCTAATAATTGTCACCTTGAGTTTTAATCGTTATAATAACAATATCTTTTTGGATTAAATAAAACGGGAGTTTAGTTTAACCCGAAATTTCAACTTGCTCCGTTTCTATCCAAATCAGTTTGTTGTGAAGTTCTCAACTCTTTGATTCCAACAGATCCAGATTCGTTCAATTCTAGGTTTGTATCAACATGATATACTAGTTTAAACATTGATGAAATGATTAAATAATCAAATAATCAATGTTACTGTTCATCATCTTCCCCAAATGCTCACCCTCATTCGAAGTTCGCTGCTGCAGCCTCACTGCCCTAGACCACTGCTGCACCCCTTGGCCTTGACCGCCAGTCGAACTAGGTCCCACGCCTGGAAGCACTGCCACGTCCAGCGCTCCATTCGCTGGAATTTCACTGTTAAACCCAAATCACGTTTCTGGATCTATTGTTGCCTCCGACCACCATTCACCACGAAATTTGGATACCAGACCCATCTCGACATTCCGAGCAACTTCCCAGTTGGGCACTAAGCCTGGAAATGTACCCTTCACCTAGAAAAACGTGAAACACAAAATCTACTCCTAAAAACAGAACTACCATGCCTATGCCAGTTTTCTAGCCACCTACGGTCACTTTCATGCGAGATGCCCAACTACAAAGTTGTATGCCAACTTCCCCTCTCCAACTTCCTAGTTGACCACTTTGGCTAATTCTCAACAGGTCACCCCCAAAACGGTTAAAAAAAATGTGTTGTTGCACTTCGGGTCAGATCCCGATCAAACCACAACTCCAAACATCCTCAAATTTTTACAGTAGCTAGTACTCGATATACTCTGCAACTTTCATGTTGGAAGTTTCTTCCAATTCGTAACAGTTTGGAAGATAAAAATTTAGAAGTGAAGAGGGGCTTTATTGTAAAAATGTAAAGGCCGAAATTTGTGGAGGAGAAGGGTGGAGTTGGGGTGTATATTTAGAGGTAGGCATTAGCTTGTAATGTAAGCCTCGTGCATTATTTTATAATTTTATATTGTAACACTACCTATTTTCGTTGTTTATAAATTGGCATAGGCACATACGAACTCCGTTTGGGGTGAAAATTGATATACACCTATGGTTTGTCATTATGGTCCTAAAGAAACTTGTTTCGTCGAATTTAGAGTCAGTTTGCTTAAACACCACTAGTGCGAGCCCAAATTATTGATCGATTATCTACATCGAATGTTTATATCTCGCACGGCCACAAAACAACTCCGATGGACGCGAAATTTAGAATCTTACAACAATCTACTATTCCAGATCCAGTAATATTGATTTCGTTGAAAACGGAGGTCATTTGCAAAATGACTATTTTTAAGGCTTATGTAATATTATTATAATATTATCAAATTTCAAAACTATTCAAATTAATAATAAACTAATTATTATTATTGTATATATATCATAATAGGATTGTATATAATTTCCAATTCAATATTTACTAATTTTGAGTTAAATGACATCTATATTATGCATAAATAACCATATTTATACGTTTAATAAATCGAATAAATATTAATTAATTTCATAGTGACTATTTAGAAATTTGATTTGGACATAACTTACGATATATACGACGAAATCTCTATTTTTCACATTCTTTAGAAAGATATAGTTAAATAGATCCTAACGTTTTGTTAACGGAAAAATATATCGTAACACCCAAGGATTCTTAATTACTTAAGAATAATGTTTTGCGTGGAAAAGAAAGTGCAGAAAGCAGTAAATATAAAAATAGATTTATAGTGGTTCGGTCCTGCAAGGGGCGTACGTCCATTTTGAAGGAGTTCATTGGTACATTATACGTAACAACGGATTACAAGCTATGAACATCATCTAGGAATTTGATTACAAGTGTTTCCATGTAATTTGGAGTAATAATTGTCTATGCTTCTTCTTCCTCAAAGCAAGGCTGCCATTAATGAGTTCTTGGAGCTCTAAGAGATGTCAAATCAGCAAAAATCCAACCCCTTTGAAGTGTGAAAAAGGGGTATTTATAGTGGAAGAGTCAGGTAGGAGTAGATAGGATTTGAGGACCACACAGCAGAAATTCGTATCCCTAGAGTCCCATCTCCAAAATTTCATATCCCCTTTTTTGCACATAGAAAGATTTCAGATCCTCTTGGGGGGAAACGAGTTTCATATCCCTAGGGATACGGGACACGTATCCCTTGAAATATGGGCCCTTCTATCCTTCGGGGGTACGAATTCTTGTATTCCCTTAGGGATACAGACACGTATCTCAGGGGATACGAGAATCTCATATCCCCATAGGGATACAGAGTTTCATATCCCTTAAGGGATATGAAACTATATCCCTATGATACGAGTAGGAGATATTTGAGGGGGAAACCGAAGCGTGAGGTGAAACTAGAAGTTCCGGGATATACGAAAATTACGAGGGCTGAGGGGTGTGAATTTTCTAGAGCTGAGGGGTATAAGCTTCGTTGTGACCAAGGGATACTATAACACCCCATAATTTTGTTAATATTAAAGAGGATAAATTAAACAATAATTAATTTAATATTGGGAATTAAGGGAAACAGACTGCGCCAGTGTCGAAATTCAGGTCAAGATTTGACATTTGGTTTGCGTAAAACAGACACTATATGAAGAAATTATGGGGATTTTAAGTTTGTATACGCGTAGAAGAATTATATATATATATATATAAACACACATATGAGTCAGATATGAGTCATAACTTTATCCAAAATTGTTCAAAAATCAAAATGGCAGAAGGTGGCAAATTTCCGGCTCTAAGGGGTCGACCCCCGTAGGGGGGTGTCGACACCAGGATCGACCCCCCTACAGGGGTGTTGACACCCCTAGGGCTGACGTGGCAGTCGGTTTCAGAGGTGCTGGCAGCTATAAATATGTGTCAATTTCTCCTCTTTTCTTCATTGGAAATCACGGAGGCCAAATGCTGCCCATGTTTGAACTGATATGGATCCTTTCTTCAACAATGATCAACTTTGCAAATCAAACTTAGAGATTCAAGTGTAGATCCAACCTCAGCAATTTTTCTACCTTTTCTTTAATCCAAACACTGTGAGTTCTAGGTTACTTTTAGATTTAAATGACTAAAAGTAAAACGTGATAGTACTGTGATTTGGATCTATCTTGAATCATGAATCTATCTTATTTTTGGATCTCAAACTTTATTATTCTAGATCTATTTTTATAGATCTAATTCACCTGTGATTAGTTTGTCATGTCACCTTTGTGGATCTAAACCTTTGTCAAGTTTGTGGTTAATTTGGGATTATCATTATATGGACAATTGTACCTTTGTTTAGATCTAGATTATCATATTGTGATTAATTTAGTTGTGTTATTATTGTATATATGAATTGTTGATCATCTCAAAATTTGGATCAACACCAAGAGTATTAAGAATGCTTTTCTAGATAATCAAAAAAGAGAGATGTGAAGCCAATCAATAGAATAAATGCAAGTAAAGAACACACAACATTTATAGTGGTTCGATCAATTGCAATCTACATCAACTTTGAATACCGATACCATTGTAACATTTAGAGTTACAAGATAAGCATACCCTCTCATTACATCCATCATTACACACTCTTAGAAATTGATTAGAGAAAATCAATGAGAATATTCGAATATGGCAAGTGGTAGATCAGATCTAGATCTCCATATGATGAATTCCCGCATATTCATGATGAATTTTATGTTGGATCTTCACTTTGAGATGATTAGAGATGATGAAATCACTAATTAAAAATTGAGAATTGAGTTTAACAGCCCTTCGGGGTCATCCAATTCCTCCCTCATTAAAGTGGGATGGGAGGTTTATTTATAGGAGTTGAGAAATGGAGTGATATAGTCTTCAGGGCCACCGGTCGGTCGAAACTTATTTATAGAATTGCCACTGGCCATCCTAGCGACAACTGTCCAGAAGCCATCTTATCAACAGTTGTCTGGAGGACCGATCGGTCAGGAACAGGACCAACCGGTCGGTATGGCTTCTTTCTTTTCCTGTGTGATCAGTCTGCCGCTAGCTTCATATCACGACCGGCCGGTCGCCTGTGTCTTAGACTGGTCGGTGCACCTGAATCTTGACCGACTAGTGGATATATTTCTTCTCCTCCTATGCAAGAATAGCTTGTCTTAGGGTGCATATGAGGACTAGTTGGTATGCTTTGCTCTATTCACTAACCGGTCTGATTTGTTTCCACATTTCTGATCGACCGGTTGGTATGTCTTTTATAGCCGGCCGGTGTGTTTGAACTGTGGCCGACCGGTGCGACTTAATCCCAATCGATCGGTGTTTCTCCTTATTGTTGAATTACAACACGTCAGGCCTGCTTGGTTGGATCACATAGTACCGACCGGTACTTCTTTTATAAAAGCATAACTGACCGGGTCCTTATTCTTCACTATCCAACTAATTAACACAATCTGAATCCCTTTATTTTCCTAAGTGATTCCTTGATGGATAACATTTGTCCCTTGGGTTTTACGATTTCCATTAATGAAAATTAGACGCCAAAGCGAATGAAAGGAATCACACAGATAAATTGAGTTGAACCGGTCGGTGGTATTAAGCTTGACCGGGCAGTTTAAATGAATTGAGCCGGTCAGCCTATTAAGGTTTGGCCTTTATATATTTTCTCCATCCGATCATATAATTCTCGTTAATGGCGGCGGCTCTTGCGATTCAACATTGATTTAATCAAATCCAACTCCAGTTCTTCTGCTGTAATTTAAGGATCAAGGGTTTTTCGACCTCGCCTCAATGATCACACTCTCGAGTCGATCAAAGCAACTTCCGATCTCTGCTTAACTTGCTTCGCTAATTCAAATCAATACACAGGTATTATACTGAAATTCCTCGTGCTTTGTGTAGACGTTGGATCTAGAAAACTTTGATTTTGTTTTGCGATGAATTACGTGATGAGTTGTATTCAGGTTTGTAGTGAATTGGGTTTGAGATGATTTGATTTGGGATTAATGTGTCAATTTGGTGAATCTAGGTTCTTGGCATGGCCATTTTGGTAGTAGGTTGTATTAAAATTGAGCCGGGTATGATTGTTGTAACCTTGTGATTGTAAATCAGGAATTTGCTACGAAATTTGGTCTTGAGTACCTTGATTTTGTTCAACATCCATATGCTATTTGATAATATGCTTGACTTGAAAACCCCTTGGTCTCGTAACTTTCATGTTGCCAATACTGATGTTGATGATTTTTTTTCCTTTTTGAAATTGTATACGCTTGATAAGCTTGAGACTCATATGGACGTTCAATGTAATTCTTGCAAACTCTGTGTCACTAACACTCGCCGTTGGATGTATATTTTACTTAGAAGTAGCTATAGGTTTTGAAAACATGTCAATGCCGATCGGTCGTCACCCTCTGTTTTGGAAAATGAACCATTCTATTTGACCGACTGGTCAGTATCAGACTTCTGGATAATTGTAGATACCTGTCTGATCCCGTTAGGTATTGGTCGATCATTATGAAGGCCTTGCTACTTGGCCGATCGGTTGGCATGATTTTTTTTTTAGGAGAATTAGAGGTACCGGTCGGTTTGGGTTAGATTCAATACCGACCGGTCAGTATCATTTTCTTAATGAAATGGAGGTAACGATCGGTCTGGATTGGAACCAACACCGACCGGTCGGCCCCAATTCTTCAAAGATGGATGACTGTAACAACCCGAAAATCTGGGCCAGTTTAAAATTTTTATTTTGGCAATTTTAGCGAATTTTGAACATTTAAAATGAATTATTTTAAACAATGACAACGAAAAATTTATTTTAAATAGAATTCGAACGTATATATTATATGCGCCGTCGTTAGAATATAAATATTTATATATAGTTATAAATAGAATTGAAAATGGCGCGGTAGTTCGATAATTCGATTTCAAACTTCAATTGAATGTATCGGGTGCAAAACAAACCGGATTTTAGTGAAACCAAAAATAATAGGATCTAATTGATAATATCTTTCCAACGAATCTGACAAATCAAGATTTCATAGCGGGAATCAAAAGATATGTCCAGTTGAAAATTCTGAATAATCGTTATGGAATTCAGGCCCTTAAAATAGAAATTTTGCAAACGACCTCGGATTTCGACGAAACCACTTTTGTTGGATCCGTGATGTAAAGTTATTACTAGGTTTCAATTTTCATAATTTTTCGAATCAATATGTGAGCGTGGCAAAGGAAAACGCGTTTGACCAGTTTTAGTTGATTTTAATCGACTGGAAAATGGCCATTTTCCCAACGGTCTCAGAATTCGACGAAACTAGTTTTGTTAAGACCGTATCGTCAATACGAAGCTAGAAAATATTTTTCTGGAATTTTTTCGAGTTAGTATGTGACCCCAGTAAATTGAAATGCGCGTTCAAATTCAATATATAGAGATATATGTTGATTTTAACGGAAACGGATCGAAATGGTCAAATCAGCTTACGATACATATCCCATTGTGTTCGGAATGGGGGTAAAACGCTACAGACGACAGGCGGTGGGCCTCGTTTAGAGGTCGTATGAAAAAGTCAACTTTTTGAAATTAAAATAATAAAAAAAACCTCTCTCCTCCTCTCCATACTTCCTCTCTGGCCCCTCCCCCCCTCATTCGTTCACATCGAACAGATAAAAAAAAGAAAAAAAAAAGAGAGGAGGGCGGAACCCTAGCCGCCAGGCATCGCGACGCCGCACCCCCCCAGTCGCCTCCGCCGTCACCCCCCCCTCCCCATGGAGCCTCGCGATACCCCCCCCCCCGAAGCCTCGCGATACACCCCCCCCCCCTCTTGCAGCCTCGCGATACCCCCCTTCCTGCCGCCAGACAGACGAACCCCCCTCCCCCCCCCCCCCACTTCGCCTTTCGCTGTAAGTATTTAATATTGGTTTTATTTTCATTTTCTCTTCCTTTTTCTTCCTTCTCTCCTTATAGAATTTTTAAACTAAAATATATAGAATTTTTAAACTGAAATATCATTATTTTTAAAACGATAAAGGTTGGATTTATTTTTAACTATGAAAAGATTTTTATATTATAGAAAGAATAAAAATACCATTTTTTTATATAGTAGATATAGAGTAAAAATTCGATTTTTATATATTGAATAGCATAGTAAAAATTCGATTTTTATATATTGAATAGCATAGTAAAAATTCGATTTTTATATATTGAATAGCATAGCAGAAATTCGATTTATATATTGAATAGCATAGCAAAAATTCGATTTTTATATATTGAATAGCATAGTAAAAATTCGATTTTTATATATTGAATAGCATAGTAAAAATTCGATTTTTATATATTAAATAGCAAAGTAAAAATTCGATTTTTATATATTGAATAGCATAGTAAAAATTCGATTTTTATATATTGAATATCATAGTAAAAATTCGATTTTTCTATATTGAATAGCTAAGTAAAAATTCGTTTTTTCTATATTGAATAGCGAAGTAAAAATGTGATTTTTACATATGTAGAGAATACGGTCAACGAAAGTGATGGAAGAAGAGAACGACGAAGATTTCTACCTAAGAAGAGTCGTGGCGTTGGATTAGCAATTCTGTGAGAACTTCTCACTCTTCAATTTCTTTTTCTAGTTATATATATACTAGGATGCAGACGGTGCTTAACAGCACCTGACACCCGTCATCCACAGACCATGGATGACTTGTTTGTTTAATTGTTTGGTTGTGTAGTTGGTTAGATTATTTGGTTTGAGTTGTTTGGTGAAATGAAATTGATTTGATTGATGTGTGAATGGCGTGGGCCTTCACAAGACCGGGGATAAGGCTAGGCCTTGTCCCGTTTCTAGTATCGTGCCATTACGCCGCCGAAATTTTCTAAAAATAAGTTTGAAAAATAAAGATAACATTTTAATTAATAAATGAACCGAATAGAAAATTCATAGGTTGAATAAAATAGTTTGATCGTAAAAAATATAATTTTTAACGTGAATGTGAATAAATAAATATTCATTTACAAACCGGACGGTTTGCTTATGTACACCTATTTGAAGGACATTGATTGGGACGATAAATTTTACACATCGCCCAACTGCACAAATAAAAATTTGTGTTTGATTGCTTGAAACCCCACACGGGTATTGGGATGATATTTGACGTACACTAATCCCGATTGTTTAGTTGTATGTCGATCGATTGATTGACAGGCTGTTATAAGCGTTGAATATTTATATTTGATGCTTATACAGTGTAGAATGCACTTTGGATGATGGTTGATTATTCATCGTTGTTGATATATACATGTTATGTAGAAAATCCATATAATTAACATTATATGGTAATTGATTGGGCCTCATTCCAGTTTTAAAATAGAAATAGTTGAAAAAGAAATATTTGAAATAAAATATTTGAAAACAGGAATATATGAAGCCGTATTGATTAGATTGACGCCATTTTGACGTGAACGATATTTATATCGATTTTATTCATTTTATAATGAATATCGAAAGTGATTTCAAAATCTGATATTTTGAAAAGAATTGAATATAAATAAATTCGAATTGAAATTGAATATAAACGAATTCGATTTTAAATTGAATATAAATGAATTCGAATTGAAATTGAATATAAATGAATTCGAATTGAAATTGAATTGAATTGAAAACGAACTGAAATTGAATTAGAAATCAATTTGAATTGAAAACAATGTGAAATGAATTTAAAATGAATTTAAATTGGAATATTCAATTTTGATTTGAAATTGAATATGAAGTTGAAACCGTTTTGAAAATGAATTTAAAACGATTTATAAAGCACGTTTTGAATTGAAATCGATGAAGTATATATTATATATATAATATAATGGCTTAAATAGAACGCGCCGCGCCGCGGTAGTTCGCGAATTTCGACCATTGACTTCGAACGGATATTACGGGAGATCCGACCGTCTGATTCTCCTAAAACCGGAACCATTGGGTTTGTATCGAAAAGAGCTTTCTAACGAATATTAGAAATTAGAAATCTAACGGTTGGATTTGGAATTATGTCCAAATCAAATTTGGAAAAGGTCGCTGTAAGTGCAGTTCGATGGCCGTTGATGGAAATCGACTGTACGGGCATTGATAAAATTATTAAAAATAGTAATAATTTGTGTAAAATCATAAGAAATGATTTAGAAAGAATTGGGATGAAAAACTCCATATTTGAAAAGATAAAAATAGATTTTTATCGAAATAAACTAGTTTTGAACTAGAATTATAATTCTATTTATTTTTAAATAAATAAATTGAATTTGAAATGGTTTTGAAAATAACCAGAATTTCCAATGATTGCATTGGAATGGAATTGAATCGAAATTGTCTTCGGAATATTTCAATGTTGGATTTCGTGATTATACAAATGTTGTTATGGAAATTTGAAACATATAGATATATATATCGTTATTTCCAATACAATCTTTGTTGGTCGCAGAATTTGATATTGAATATAAGCCGGGATATTTTCTATTCAGAGCCTTGTATTTAATATCAAATGTGATTTGGGTTTGTCGTGAATGGTGTCTTCATTAACACTGTTCTTGAACCCAGTTGAGAAAAGATTAAATCTTTTTATTTAGATTTAATGAAGTGTACAAATTAAATGATATTTGATTGGAATTGAATTGATATTGATTTTTGGGTTTATCGTGAACAGTGTTTTAAATAACACTTGTTTTTTAACCCGATAATTAATAGAATGTGATTTTGGGTTGTCGTGAACGGTATCTTCAATAATACTGTTCTTAGATCCAAAGGAGTTAAGAAAATCAGAAACTAACTGGAGATTAGTTGAGCAGAATGGTTTTCTGGTGTATTGATCTGATGTTGGTTTCGGCCTTCGGGGTTAATACTTAGGGAATTGCTCACTTGCTAATTTATGGTTAGGGTCTGATTGAAATGTAATGTGATTTTGGGTTTATAGTGAACCGTGTTTTGAAATGACACTGATTCTTTAACCCAGTTAAAGATTAAAACTAAGTGGAGTTTTAATGAATCTTTAATTAGATTGAAAAGATCGAGAATGGAGTATCACCAGTTTTGCTCCAAAGCGATAGTTAAATCTTTAATTAGATTTGAATGTGAAATGGTAATTGAATTTACCGATAACACCGTGGTGTTAGATATGAAGTATTACCAGTTTTGCTTCATGGGATGAATAGATTGGGATTGGGAAATTAAAACAAATAATTACTTCGGTAAAGTCCGTTAATCCCGACTAGTTTGAATTGATATTCAAAAGTAGATTAAAGAATAAATTAAAGAATTTATCTTTGATAAAATTAATGGGAACCTTTCCTTATGAATGTGAAATTTAGAAACTAACTGTCGGTTAGCTAAGCAGAATTGTTTTCTGGATATTGATCTGATGTTGGTTTCGGCCTTCGGGGTTAATATTTGGGGAATTATTCTCTTGATTAATTTACAGTTAGTGACTGATGAATTGGAATGAGGCGTATGTTGTGTTTGTGTAACACTTATTTAAAATATACGCGAGTTATTCGGAAAGACCGGGTTTATTCCATTCTGAATAACTGGTACGACGATAAGTCGAAGATGAAGACGGTGGTCGAAGACCGGAGGTCTTCACGTCGTTTGGGTGATTACTGATGATCTTGATTGGGCTGTACACCCAAGAAGATGGAAACAGTTGGTGATCGTCCAGACGTACTTGGAGATCGATGGATATGCGGGGTACTAGGTGCCTCCGGTTTCGTTCAGACCCAGAACCGACTTGTAAATGGACTGTGTGTCTGACATTGGATTTTAGTCTGTGTGATTGATTTCTATTAAATATATATCTGTTTGGCGGCGGAGAATTTATTCTCTTGCTTAACGCCCTTCTCTGAGACGTACGAGCTCAGGGGTTATATATTGATGGATATCAATCGCATGGAGTGAATTGCCTGTGTGGCATGCTAAGATGCAAATGATCAAGGCTTCTGTTGAAAAGCAAAGTCTTGTGGTTGATGATCGAAGCACGGCCTTTGTGGCGTAGCTTTGTGTAACGTTTACTTCGCGAGTTTCGCACCCCGGTTGTGAAACAAAAATGGGAGGGGACCTCAGGGAGGGCATGCGTTTCTTTCTAGCTAGGGTGGTGTCAGTGACCTACCAGCCCTGACATTTATATACTTTTCACCTGTGTGGTTGTTGCTGTTGCGAGGCGCCTCGGTTAGATCGGACGATCCGGGTCCGATGGAGCCATTCGTTGGCTCATTTACACCCCGAAGGGCGGGGAAACGTAGTGTTCAGGAATTTTAATCCACATCGGTGGATTGGCCCTGTCGCTCCAAGGCTTGACTGAGTACTTGCCTGAGGCTCGGGCTAGAGAGTCTCGAATTGGTAGAGGACGATCCCTAGCCTCGGTTCATAGATGGAAATCCAATTTCCAAATACGTGACATTTGCGGTTTTAATTGTAGAACTAGTATGGCGACATGATATATGGTACCCATGCCGCCTATGATTGATATTTATGATTGAAATTGTTTTAAACACTATACACTTATTATAGTATCAAATGATTTGTTTTAAACGTATCAAGCATCATTTGGCTGTTATAAGGGAAAACCCTATCCCCCGGCTTGCGTTGCATTGTGTGATAGGACCTGGGTCTTATAACAGCTTCATTTTTCATTTAGCATTGCGCTGTTTGTTTTATGCACTGGTATTCTTGGGAGGAAACCCGTTCTGTGTTATACGGCGTGGTCCCTTGATTTACCTAGCTTTAAAAATAAAGATTAACAACTGTTTTAGTTCTCACGCCAGTCACATGACTGACCTAAAGTTTATTGTTTTGACCTAAACTCTGGGTGCCCCTATTTTGAGACGGGCAGCTAGTAGTTTTGGTTTTGCAGATTTATATTCACAGGATCCTGGTTTACAGCTGGAACTATATCCGGAAAGCTTTGTATCCGTATATCTCTTCTAGTAGTGTGTTGTATTATTTTCCACTGCTATGTATTTAAATGTAATTTAAGTCTTTGATATTTCTGTGTAATATTCATTTATACTCTGTATATTCTTGTATTTTGATGCATTGTTGTAATATACAATGAAATGTTCTCCTGTCTGTGTTCTGTTGTGGCTTGTTCTCAAACTATCCGCGCTTTCCTCACCGGGGAAGTTACGGGTTTTCACAATGACACCGATCGGCCAGTGCCCAACATTGACCAGTCACTTGTACTTCTTTGCCATTTCTATAGCTTTTCGACAACTTCTACTTTACCAGGTCAATCTGTAACAAAACATTCTGGGCTATTATACTCTGCTACCGACTGCTCATGCCAGTAGCAAGTCAATTAGAAATTTTGAGAGAATTATACATTCATTTCGTAACTTATATTTGAACAACACACTTGTGCTGAAGTGTTTCTCGAAGGTTGTGCACTTTTTACAAATAAATCATTCCATTATAAGCTTGATTTAGATCTAAGGATTGATTGATTTGCCGTAGATTTCTAATTCCATTTTCATGTTGCTATGTATAACACTTTCTATTTTAGGAATAGCACACTTATCTGTGTAGCATGATAACCCGAAAACAATTACATGACCATACTAAGAGAACATTCGACTCTGCTCAGGTTGAAACTTCCAGTGCGACCGAAATGGCCAACACCCTGGCATCTGAAACTACTCTTGGATTTCCTGAACCAAAACCCATCACAATACCTCCTAATGAAAGGAAAGCTACAAAACTCTCTCGGCGAGCCTATGAAAGTTTGTGTGAGAAATTTAAAATCTCAGAGGATGATGCCAAACTCCCAACAGAAAATGAATTTCCTAATTCTCCACTTCCATGGTTTGTTGCTATTAACTGCCAAATGCTGAGTTCAAGAGCCATTCCACCCTTTAATCCCTTCCTTGAAATGGTTCTTAAGCACTTAGCCATTGCCCCCATGCAATTACACCCGAATGGCCATGCCATCTTGATAGGATTATGCATACTTTTTTTGAGAATTAAGCAACGCTTTCCCTCCTTCCAAGAGATCTACTTTCTTTATTCCATTAAAAAGGGGTCAGGAGCAATTCTATTTATGGAAGCAAGGAAATCCACGATTATCACGGATTTACAGGACAGTATCAAGGGAATCAAAGAGAATTATTGCTTCGTTCGATGGCCTAACGCATTCTATGGCAGAAATATGGAAGGAGGTAAAGATTAACTTGCCTTAAAAACATTTCAGTTCTTTCTCAGATTGAAGCATCAAATATTATGTCCCTTATTTTCTTATGCAGAAATCCTACTTATTAATCCAGATTTTGCTATGGAAGAAGGCTTATTGGATGCTTTGATGAAGGTTGATGAAAAAGAGAGAAGCAGGAGGTTTCTAATCATAGAGAAATTTCTCCGTCAATACTAGCTTCTTGACCCTTCTCGTGCCCTTGTCATAGACTTGATGTCCATGGGAAAAGTTGCCACTAAATCACCTATTTCAAAGGCTTCTTTAAGGAAATGCTCGGATACTGCGGGCAGTAGTGAAATTCCCCCTAAATCTAATTTAACCATCATTGGGGAGGATGAAACTCCACAGGATGAAGCAACCAATAAGCAGGTTGAAAAGGAGACAGAACGGGTTGAGAAAGAAAAGGCTTTATTAACAGATCCTTCTAACTTGTTGGCCATTCAAACTTGGAACACTGAGCTTCCTTCTAAGAATGCCACTGATAAAACTGTTAAAAGTCCAACTATTCAGGTGACTTAAGGTGAGAGTTCTTCAGATATCTTTATGAACCTAAGTGATCTTAGTTCAGCCAAGGATATTATTCATAGCGAAACTGTCACTCAGCCTCCCAAACCCAAACTGCAAGATCAAGAAATACAATTGGATTCGCAATCACCCAGTTGACTGTAAAACAAACTACGAAAACTGGTTCGTTGTTATACACACACAATCATATGTTTACTCCTGTTTCCACTTATTGCTTGGTTCTCTTGCTACTTTAAACTTGTTCCAAACTTTAAGGAAAATACTTAGCCTTTATTTCTCTTCTTCTCTTAGGTACAAAGACAATGCCAAAGCCTTTATTTATGAACGGTTTTAATGAAGTAATGGGCCGTCAAGACCCAAAGCGCTTTCTTGACAAATCTTGCATTTAGCGTTATTCTCATCGATCTGACCCTCCTCAGCATTCACAACTTACCCATCAATCTTGACCCATTCTTGATCTTCCTGAGACTGATGACCAAAGGCGATGGAGGGAGGACCAAGAAGCTCAACTGGAGGAAAAGAAAAGGAAGGCGATAGAGAAAAAGAAAAGCAGATCGGAAGAAGGATGCAGATAGCCAAGGCTAGAGTGACTCGCGGAAACGACACAAGTCAGATAATTTTCCAGTATTAGATTCCCATGCTATCGTAAAAGTAACTTTAGCTCCTCCAACAGTCACTCCCATGTCTTCTGACCTCGAGACAATCATGAATAGACCTTTCTTTATTCCCAATTCTGCTAATTTTTCCCTTGCCGATCGATTTCCAGGCTGGAATCTGAGAGAAACATATTTTGATCTGGACATTTATCCTTAGGACAAACGAGATATACTCGAATCATTTGGTGACCTAAAGGGTAGCATGTCCACGCAGTTTGACATAGCTCGGAGACAGTTAGAAACAACCAAGAGCCAGTTCGATATAAAATGAGGCAAGATAAAGGGCGAAGCTGATAAGCAACTAGGTGCATGGTGGAAATTTGCCTATGAACTCTCAAGGGTTAATGGGATTCATATTGATCGAATTGCCACTCCGGAGAACGACAAGGCCGAGTTGATCAGGGCCATCAGGTCACAGGAGAGAACCATCGCATCTCACACCCAAAAGGATACAGAGCTGATGGATTTAGAGATAGAAAACAAGCGACTCAAAGATGAGCTTGCTGCCGCGAAGCAGAATGAAAGTGTGCTAAAGACACAACTTCAAGAAGCTCGAATGGCACGAGAATTTGCTGAATCTCAGTTAACTATTGACAAGACTGCTTCTGTTGCCCGTCAACAAGAGAACACCATTCTTCGTGAGAGGGTTTCTTCCGTAAATACAACTCTTTCCACAGCACAGCAGGCCCTCGAGGAAGCAAAACTTAAAGCTATTGCTGATCTCGAGGAGGCCCATTCGAAAGCCAACACTTCTTTGTTTAACTATTATGTTTACAGCGTTATGAACAAAGGGAGCATGTGTTTCTTGGAAGACAAATTCGAGTTCACTCTGGCTCTTGGTTGGTAGTGAATTCTTGAGTTTAACGAGGGAAGGCATAGCAAAGATGATCTCATCGAGGACCTCCTAGATCTAGAGTCCCGTGATGCTTTAGTTGCGGGGAAGGCTTAGTTAGCAGCGGCAAGGGGTTTTCTTGAAGACAGAGCTGGATGTTCAGGAGAACCCATTCACGATAAAAATTTTGAGGTTCATACGGCCATTGTTGATGCTAAATCCTCTGGTTTACAGACTACCGCTGATTTTCCTAATCCTTAGAAAGACAAAAGTAAAGGTGATGATGATGGTAGTCCTCTTGATGAAGGGATATTGAGGCTAATCTCACGGCTGCAGGTAAAACTGAGGTTTCTCAATCTATACCAATTCTAGACTACCTGTTCTCTTCTCCTGGTACAACTGCATACTTAGCTCACTGCTTGTCTTTCTTAGGTCCGATTTCACCAACACTTCCTCTTGGTGGATTTACTGCTATGATGGCTGAAGCCACAACCACCGACTCAATTCTGATATTGACACCTCCTGCCCCACCTTATTCCCCTCATTTAGGTGACAAGTCTTTGCTTGTTATTACGACCCCAGGATCACAGGACACTAAGATAGGTGCGATTGATGACCTGGGCAAGGATGCCAATTATTTTTCAAGTGAGGAAGACTCAGAGCAGACTGACGAGACCCCGACACAAAACACTGAGATTCAGGGAACGCCAACATGCCGCAAAGGAAAGCCAACAGTCGCGAAGAAGAATAAACAGAAGGTCGTTACTATATCTTCCCAAGAGAGCCCCAACGGAATAGTGACCAAAGGTGGAGACCAATTGGTTGGACCAACTTTAAGGTCTGGGAGCTCAAAGAATGGAAAAAAGAAGTAATAATTTCAACTAGTTTTCCTTATTTCTTGTCATTTCCTTCTATATACTGCATTTAGACCGGTTGTATATGTGGGTGCCGGCCCTCGCTCACTACTTTCACACTTATTAGTCTATGCACTTTTATGTCTGGTAGTTTGTGTTTGACTTTGTGATTCTGTGATCTGATTCTATGTTGCTTAAATGAAACTGTGCTTTTTCTTATTGCACTTGAACTTTGTCTTACTTTGCTGCTTTGCATTCTGCACTTATCATCTTTTCATTATTGCAACACAAAAATTTTACACTGCAATTTACTTGTTAACGCAATACTTGGTATAAAAATGATCCCGTGCCATTTTGTTATGTTATTTTCAATCATGGCCACGAGTCATCACTAGTTGCATCTTCTTAACCGATTTTATTTTTTCTCCTCCTTGATTTTGGCTGAAGCAACTCCCGAGACTTCTCCTCCATGAATAATCATCTTTGTGCTTGTCACGGTATTGAAGTTCTCGAGCTTGCTATGGCCATCTCAGGATTTAGTTCAACTTTATCAGTCAAAGAAACCCTTGCCGAGTTTAGGCTATTAATCTAAGATTGTAACAAACATTGTGACAAATCTATGGTATTTTTAAGGAACAAGAATTATTGAATTTTTTAATGTGGTGGTATTGCCCCCGTACCAAGATTTGTCACAAGCTTCTTATAATTTAGAAACCTTATTTTTTGATTGATTTTTTCCAGAATCTTTGAGTCATGTGTTTTTGCTATTACTGAATTTTAGCGTGATCATGACTAAAGGTTCCTGGCTTAGATGCTTCAGGTCTTACCTTTTAAATAAGGATGGATTTTTGTTTTTGTGTCCCCGGAGGTGTATCTATAAGCTTGTTATCCGTGGTAGCCGAGTAACTCAGTCACTTGTAGGATTTCTAGGACCCCTTTGAAAAGGTCTTTAGGTCCATCATTAACCGAATTTAGAAGACTCGACATTTGATCGGATGCCCCCGGAGAGGTCTTTTAGAATCCGTCAGTAACTGGGTTTGGAAGACCCAGAATCAGTAACTGGATTTGGAAGATCTAGTATCTGATCAGATGCCCGTCTTTTAAAACTCAGTGTTTATACCGTTATCCAGCCATTTACTAATGGCGTCGACTATCAACCAAGTGCCGCTCGAGGAGGTCTTTGGCTTAAAAACCCAATGCTTGTCGCAACCCGGCCATGTATTAATGAAGTAGGCGATCAACTGGGTGCCCCTCAGAGAGGTCTTTGGCTTATTACTATGTGGTTTCTCGGCACAAACACTAGCTCATTTATTGGTTTTTATTACAATCTGCTGGAGCAAGTGTTTGCAACTTTGCAATTAGGAAGGCGTTCTTTGGCGAAACCCGCAACTTTGTTTGTAACTCGGGCACTGCACCATTGGACAGATCAGTCCTTGGCGTCTCGTGCTTACGCTGTTGTGCCACCACATCTTCGAATTGATTGCGAATGATGTTTCAAGCACTAAGTAGTGGAAATTTGAGTTGTCTTACTCAGGACATGCTGCAATGATTGCCAGGACTTGTTAAGCTGTAATGGTGTTGGTGTCCCTTTTAGAGGGCCTGCAGTCAAAACTAAGCTTTAGCAAATGTACGATATATGCAAGCGAAGCAATTTCTTTTCATTTGTATTCACAAAGTTTGCAATAGCACTGCATGGTATTTACAATGCATTATATCTACAACTTTCTAGAGAATATGAAAGAAACATTAAGTGAAGTAACGTTGGAGATGTATGGAATTCCATGCTCTTGGAAGTTGGATTCCGTTTGTTGTTTTCAGCTCAAATGTGCCATCTGAGAATTTTTGGTTAATCACATACGGTCCTTCCCAGTTAGATCCAGGTACTCCAGTTCCTGTCATAATCCTCTTCAGGACGAGATCTCCAACTTGGAAGGTTCTGCATTTTACCTTAGCGTAAAAATGACAATCTATTCTACTCTGGTGGGCCATGATTCTGAGTTCTGACTCCCTTCTTCTTTCCTCAAGTAAATTAAGTGCTTCAAGCTTAAGTTTCTTGTTTTCTGATTGGCTGAAGTGGATACTTTTGTGGGTTGGAACTTCCAGCTCAACTGGGATCATAGCTTCGGATCCAAACACTAATGAAAACGAAGTGTGCCCTGTCGCAGTTTTGTGAGTGGTACGATATGCCCGTAGTGCAAGTGGAAGCTCATCTACCCATCCACCCTTGGCTTTCTCAAGCCGCTTCTTAATGGTTAACTTTATTATTTTGTTAATTGCTTCAACTTTCTCATTGGCCTATGGATGAGCAATGGCTGAAAAGCTCCTCTTAATCCTGTACTTGGCACAGTCTAATAACTCGCGGCTTTCGAATTGAGTTCCATTATTGGTGCTTATTTTTTGTGCCACTCCGAACCTACAGATGATGTTCTACAGGATGAAGTTGATCACCTTCTTTGAAGTAATGATAGCCAGTGGTTCCTCTTTAGCCCATTTAGTAAAATAATCAACCGCCACTATTGCGTACTTCATGTTTGATTTAGCCGTGGGGGAGTGCCCCAATCAAATTAATGCCCCAGACAGCAAATGGCCATGGGCTGACCATTTGAGTTGGTTCGGTAGGAGGTGCTCTTCTTATTTTTGCAAATATTTGGCATTTATCACATTTTTTGACATAGATCATTGCTTCTAGATTCATATCGGGCTAAAAGTAGCCATATCATAGAATTTTCTTGGCCAGTGTTTGGCTGCCAATGTGACCACTGCAATCTGCTTCGTGTAACTCTGCCAAAATTGCTTTTGATTCCTGCTTTGACACACATCGTAGAAGCGGCATGGAGAACCCTCGCCCATATTACCTCCCATCCTGAATAAGGTATAACGGAGCTTTACGTGGTATCTTTCTTCTCCCTTTCGAGTCCTCTGGTAGTGTTCCGTTAAGAATGTACTCCTTCATTGGCGTCATCCAAGACACAGGCTCTTCAACCGTCTCCATGATCCAATCTACATCCACTTCTTACATAGCAGGGGTTGTTCAGATTTCAATTGGTATTACTCCTAAAAATTATGCATCTGAAGAACTTGCATACTTAGCAAGAGAATCCTCCTTTGAATTTTCTTCCCTCGGAATATGGGATATGGTATAATGGTCAAGGTCGTTTAGAAGTTCCATGGCCTTAACAAGATAAGAAGGGAGATTTCCCACTTTAGTCTGGAATTCTCCAATGACCTGATTCACTACCAGTTGAGAATCACTGAATATTTGCAAAGTCTTCAAATTTAGCTCATGTGCCAAATTCAGCCCTGTTATTAATGCTTCGTATTCGGCTTCATTATTTGTCGATGGGAATTCCAATCTCAAGGCATAACATAGAGAATGGCCATCCGGAGTTTCTAAGACAATTTTGGCTCCTGAACAATATTCATTTCTGGAACCATCGAAGTATAGTTTCCAGCCAGCAACCGTCTCTGCTGATTCTTCAGTTTCCTCTCCCCTGTCCATGAATTCAACAATGAAATCTGCCAAGGCTTGCCCATTGATAGCTCTTCGGGGGTGATAAATGATGTCATATTGGCTAAGCTCAATTGTCCACTTTAATAACCTTCCCGAAGTTTCTGGGCGAAATAGAACTTGACTTAGAGGTTGATCAGTGATGTAAAAACCCGTAACTTCCCCGGTGAGGAAAGCGCGGATAGTTCGAGAACAAGCCACAGAATAACGCAGACGGAAGAACATTTCATTGTATATTACAACAATGCATCAGATTACAAGAATATACAGAGTATAAATAAAAAAAATATTACACAGAAAAATCAGAGATTTAAATTACATTTAAATACATAGCAGCAGAAAATAATACAATACACAACTAGAAGAGATATACGGATACAAAGCTTTCCGGATATCGTTCCAGCTGTAACCCAGGATCCTGTGAATATAAATCTGCAAAACCAAAACTACTAGCTGCCCGTGTCAAAATAGGGGCACCCAGAGTTTAGGTCAAAACAATAAACTCCATGTCAGTCATGGGACTGGTGTAAGTACTAAAACAGTAATCTTTATTTTTAAAGTTAGGTAAATCAAGGGACCACGCCGTATAACACGGAACGGGTTTTCTCCCAAGAATACCAGTGCATAAAACAAGCAGCGCAATGCTAAATAAAGAAAAATGAAGCTGTTATAAGACCCAGGTCCTATCACACAATGCAACGCAAGCCGGGGGATAGGGTTTCCCTTATAACAGCCAAAGAATGCTTGATACGTTTTAAATCAAATCATTTGATACTACTATAAGTGCATAGTGTATATAAAACAACTTCAAATCATAAGTATCAATCATAGGCGGCATGGGTACCATATATCATGTCGCCATACTAGTTCTACAATTAAAACCGCAAAATCATGTATTTGGAAGTTGGATTTCCATCTATGAACCGAGGCAAAAGATAGTCCTCAACCGATTCGAGACTCCCTAGCACGAGCGTCAGGAACAGCCGCAACTGCCGCTTGGATCGTCAGGGCCGGTCCACCGATGTGGATTATAATGCCTGAACACTACGTTTCTCCGCCCTTTGTGGCGTAAATGAGCCAACGAATGACTCCATCGGACCCGGATCGTCCGATCAAACCGAGGCGCCTCGCAACAGCAACAACCACACAGGTGAAAAGTATATAAATGTCAGGGCTGGTAGGTCCCTGACACCACCCTAGCTAGAAAGAAAACGCATGTCCCCCCTGAGGTCCGTCTCCCGTTTTTGGTTCACCACCGGGGTGTGAGGCTCGCGAATTCACGTTACACAAAGCTATGCCACACAGGCGGTGCTTTGATCATCAACCACAAGACTTTGCTTTTCAACAGAAGCCTTGATCATTTGCATCTTAGCATGCCACACAGGCAAACCACTCAATGCAACCGATATCAGTCACACAGAATGAGATCCAATGTCAGACACACAGTCCATTTACAAGTTCGTTCTGGGTCTGAACGAAACCGGAGGCACCTAGTACCCCGCATATCCATCGATCTCCAAGTACGTCTGGATGATAACCAACTATTTCCATCTTCTTGGATGTACAGCCCAATCAAGATCATCAGTAATCACCCAAACAACGTGAAGACTTTTGATCTTCGACCACCGTCTTCATCTTCGACTTATCGTCGTATCAGTTATTCAAAATGGGATAAACCCGGTCTTTCCGAATAACTCGCGTATATTTTAAATAAGTGTTACACAAACACAACATACGCCTCATTCCAATTCATCAGTCACTAACCGTAAATTAGCAAGAGAACAATTCCCCAAATATTAACCCCGAAGGCCGAAACCAACATCAGATCAATACCCAGGAAACCATCCTTCTTAGCTAACCTACAGTTAGTTTCTAAATTTCGATTCTTAAGGAAAGGTTCCCATTAATTTTATCAAAGATAAATTCTTTAAAATTTATTCTTTAATCTTCCATTGGATGTCATTTCAAACCAAATTATGGTTTTCCAAACTAGTCGGGATTAGCGAACCACACCGAAGTAATTATTTATTTTATTTCCCAATCCCAACCTATTTATCCCATGAAGCAAAACTGGTAATAGTCCATATCTAATACCACGGTGTTATCAGTAAAATTAATTACCATTCCACGTCCAAATCTAATTAAAGATTTAACTATCGCTTTGGAGCAAAACTGGTGATACTCCATTCTCGATCTTTTCAATCTAATTGAAGATTCATTAAAACTCCACTTAGTTTTAATCTTTAACTGGGTTAAAGAATCAGTGTCATTTAAAACACGGTTCACTATAAACCCAAAATGACATTACATTTCAATCAGACCCTAACCATAAATTAGCAAGTGAGCAATTCCCTAAGTATTAACCCCGAAGGCCGAAACCAAAATCAGATCAATACCCCAGAAACCATTCAACTTAACTAATCTCCAGTTAGTTTCTGATTTTCTTAACTCCTTTGGATCTAAGAACAGTATTATTGAAGATACCGTTCACGACAACCCAAAATCACATTCTATTAATTATCGGGTTAAAGAACAAGTGTTATTTAAAACACTGTTCACGATAAACCCAAAAATCAATACCAATTCAATTCCAATTAAATATTATTTAATTGGTATACTTCATAAAATCTAAATAAAAGATTTAATCTTTTTCTCAACTGGGCTTATGAACAGCGTTAATGAAGACGCCATTCACGACAAACCCAAAATCCCATTTGATATTAAATACGAGGCTCTGAATAGAAAATATATCGGCTTATATTCAATATCAAATTTTACGACCAACATATATCGTAACGGAAATAACGATATAAATATATCTTTCAAATCTCCCATAACAGTACCTGTACAATCACAAAATCCCACATCGAAATATTCCGAAGACAATTTCGATTCAAATCCATTTCCAATCTATATATTGGAAATCCTGGTTATTTTCAAATCCACTTTATTTATTTTAAAAATAAATAAATTATTAGTCTAGTTCAAAACTAGTTCATTTCGATAAAAATCTATTTTTATCCTTCAAATATGGAGTTTTTCATCCCAATTCTTCGCAAATCATTTCTTATGATTTTTCACAAATTATTATTATTTTTAATAATTTTATCAAGGCCTGTACAGTCGATTTTCATCAACGGCCATAGAACTGCACTTGTAGCGACCTTTTCGAAATTTTATTTGGACATAATTCCAAATCCAACTGTTAGATTTCAAATTTCTAACGTTCGTTAGAAAGCTCTTTTCGATACGAACCCAATAGTTCCGGTTTTAGGAGAATCCGACGGTCGGATCTCCCGCAATGTCCGTTCGAAGTCAATGGTCGAAATTCACGAACTGCCGCGGCGCGGCGCGTTCTATTCAGGCCATTATATATATAATATATATATATTATATATATTTCGTCAATTTCCTTTTTAAAACGAATTTTATAAATCATTTCAAATTTGTTTCAAAAACAATTTCATCCTTTATTTCAAATTCAAATCAAAATTGAATTTTCCCTTATAAATTCTTTTTACATTCACTTCTATTTGATTTCAATTCAAATCGATTCGTTTTCAATTGAATTAAATTAAATTCAGATTTGATTTTTATTCGATTCAATTCAAATTCGTTTTCAATTCAATTCAATTCAAATTCGTTTTCTATTCAATTCAATTCGAATTCGTTTTCTATTCAATTCAATTCGAAGTCGTTTTCTATTCAATTCAATTCGAATTCGTTTTCTATTCAATTCAATTCGAATTCGTTTTCTATTCAATTCAATTCAAATTCGTTTTCTATTAAATTCAATTCAAATTCATTTTCTAGTCAATTCAATTCGAATTCGTTTTCTATTCAATTCAATTCGAATTCGTTTTCTATTCAATTCAATTCGAATTCGTTTTCTATTCAATTCAATTCGAATTCGTTTTCTGTTCAATTCGAATTCGTTTTCTATTCAATTCAATTCGAATTCGTTTTCTATTAAATTCAATTCAAATTCGTTTTCTATTCAATTCAATTCTTTTCAAAATATCAGATTTTGAAATCACTTTCGATATTCATTATAAAATGAATAAAATCGACATAAATATCATTCACGTCAAAATGGCGTCAATCTAATCAACACGGCTTCATATATTTCTATTTTCAAATATTCTATTTCAAATATTTCTTTTTCAAATATTTCTATTCAAATATTTCTTTTTCAAATATTTCTATTCAAATATTTCTATTTCAAATATTGAATAAAGCCCAATCAATTACCATATAATGTTAATTATATGGATTTTCTACAACACATGTATACAATAACAACGATGAATAATCAACCATCATCCAAATTGCACTCTACACTGTATAAGCATTGAATATATATATTTAACGCTTATAACAGTCTGTCAATCAATCGATCGACATACAACTAACTATTGGGATTAGTGTACGTCAAATATCATCCCAATACCCGTGTGGGGTTTCAAACAATCAAACACATATTTTATTTGTGCAGTTGGACGATGTGTAAAATTTATCGTCCCAATCAATATCAGTCAAATCAGTGTATATAAACAAATCGCCGATTTGTTTATAAATATTTATTTATTCACATTCACGTTAAAAATTATATTTTTAACGATAAAACATTTTTTTACTATATAAATATTTTATTTCTTTTCAACATAAGAATATTTTCTTATCGATTTCACATCAACATCACAAACAATTTTCACATCACATCAATCAAACAAACAAGTCATCCATGGTATGTGGATGACGGGTGTCGGGTGCTACTAAACACCGTCTGCATCCTATTATATATTTCAACTAGAAAAATAAAATAAAATAAAGGTGAGGGGTTCTCACAGAATTGCTAATCCAACGCCTCGACTCTTCTTAGGTAGAAATCTTCGTCGTTCTTGCATCTTGTCACTTTCGTTGCCCGTAGCCACTACATAAATAAAAATCGAATTTTTACTTCATTATTCAATATATAAAAATCGAATTTTTACTCCGTTATTCAATATATAAAAATCGAATTTTTACTTCGTTATTCAATATATAAAAATCGAATTTTTACTATCTCTACCTTATAAAGATTATATTTTTATATCATAACATAGAAATCGTACTTCCTAAATGATGAAAATCTTATTCTTTAACAATGAAAACCATATTTTCTTCAGCAATGAAAACCATATTCTTTAACAATGATAACCTATATTCTTCATATTCTAAAACGACCTTTTTATAAATTGCATTTCAAAAAAATTATTTACTGCTTAAAATAAATAAATAAACAAAATTTAAAGGTCTGAAAACTTACTTCGATCGGGGGAGGGGGATTATGGTGATGGCGCAGGGGTTTCAACAGTGGCGTGGCGCTTCCTGAGAGGTGCTGCGAGGTTGGTCAGGCGATGGAGGCGCGCTGGCGTCGGCGCAGTGGGGGAGGAGTTCGCGGTTGCGCCTGGTCCTTCCAGTGGTCGACATGATAGGGTTCACGAGGTAGTGGGTTATGGCTTGGATGAAGGCGCGGTTTTCAGGCAGATGGAGAGAGGAGGGAGCGGCGGTTGTCTGTGGGGGTGCGGCGGAGGGAGACGTCAGCGAGAGGGAGGGCGCGATAGTCGATGGTGGTGGCGACGAGGATTGGGGATCGCAGGGTTTTATTTATTTATTTAATATCGATTTGAGAAAGAAATGAACGTGGGGGGGGGGGGGCGGCAGAGTATAAGGGGAGATGTTACACTCCACGTCCATTAATGTCACTCACCAGGGGAATGCATTAACTTCCATGGAGGTCATAAGTGAATATAGAACAGAGAAATTACAACAAGACAGATAATAAATAGCACTTGAAAATCTAAAACTTCATTTTATTGCAGCGGAAATTAAATATGTCTGTTACATCATAAAACCAAGTACAATATCCGTCTTCACAAAAACAAAATACATAATCCCATTACAATAAATAGCCATTAAAAAGAAAGATAACAAGATGGACTTTACTTCTGCAGTCCAAGCTTTCCAAGAGATAAGCGATCCAACTAGACTCCACTAGAACTTGGCCCAACCTGAGGACCTGAAGGAAAAAAAAGATGGAAAAGAGGGGGTCAGACATAAAGTCTGGTGAGTATGATAAATCTACAATACTATTATCAAAATAACTGGACTAAGGCATAAGCTGGAAAACAAGGAAATGTCTATGAAAGAGCAGATTAAGGATATAGACAATCGCTAAAGGAAACGTTATAGGCACTCCTAAATACTAAAGGATAAACACTATACTGCACCACACCAGTCACCCTAAAGATTGATCCCACTTAGCTTAACTTAGAAACTTTCTTAATGGCTTTACGTACTCCTAGCTGACTACATAGGTGCCGCCTGCCCCTATCTCCACTAGGTGTACCCCACTTTCCATTTTTCGATCGGCTCCCTACTCGTAGATACCCATGCTGGCCCCACAGTGGGGTGTATCATTCCCCTAAAGTTGCAACCCGATATAACGGAGATGCACGGCTTATACCTACACGATGCAACAACGTCTTACCTACCAGCCCGGGTCCACACACGCATATGAAACCCGTTGGACTTGCGTTGCCACCGCTCCCTGTTTTGGCCTCTTATAGTCAAACCCAGTATGCGTGTCCCGTCCTCGACTTGGGTCGAGCCCACAAAGATACGTTTTGGGATACTGGTTGAAATGGGGCCCCATTATTTCCCACAAGCATCACACCTAAGCTTGTCCCATTAGTCCATCCACTTAACCCACTTAGTCATGTTCATTTACATGTGTATTTGGTTAAGTCTAACCGTATTTCAAATGCCTCTAAAGGCAACCACTAGATTCCTCATGCCACCCAAGGCACCTACTTAACCCCCATGTCCCACCTTACATGATTATCTGGCTAAGTATTTCTTAATTCATTAAGGCCATAACCTCATAAAGACCTCTCACATTAGACTGGCATTTATGGCAGCTGGATTTGCCGGGCGGGTCCTGGCAGTCTTATACCATAAAAGAGTCTAACCTCGTGTCTTTACAACTGTTATGCTTTAGTTTGGGCCTAGGACCTCTCACATTGGGCCGACATTTGTGACTACTGGATTTGCCGGGCGCGTCCGGGCAGGTTTACGTCACAAACGGGTCCAACCTCGTGTCCTAAGCATTGATTATTATTAATAATCCACTTTCCCCAATTTTAATAATTCCCTACTTGAATTATTAATTAATTCCAAATTCAACAATGTCCATAATTGACTCAATTATGGACATCCATTCAAGGCGTGCAAAATCATACAAAATTGCACCCAATTTATTAATTCCTAATATCACCCCTACCCCACGTTTGAACGTTTATTCGCAAAATATATATTAGACTCGGAAAGTCTAAATCATAGCATAAAAGAGATTATCACAATAACAACATGTATATATATGACTAAATGAATCATAATAAGGGGTGAAACTTGCATATGTACAACTTGCATAGGATTATACATGTCATGGATCTAAATATGTCAACTTGTTCATAATTCACATAATATGATCTCAATCAAATTTCATAAACTTGCATAGGAACATGTGTGAATCAACATCATCTAATCTAACAATATGGGTTTATATGGGTACACCTAACTCAATAGGAAAATTCCCATAATAAAAATTCATTTAGTCATAGATTCATGCATATGGGTACACCTAACTTAATAGGCAAATTCCCATATTCAAGATCCAATTTAAATTGTGGATTCATGTATATGGGTACACCTAACTTAATAGGCAAATTCCCATAATCATGATCCATTTAATTTTTAGAAAAAAAAAACATAAACTTTAAAACATGATCCAATTTGCATAAATAACAACATCATGATTTTACAACTTGTACGATTCAACACAACTTAACATGATATCATAATCATATAACTTATGGATTTCCAACATATGTGTTAACATGAGATCTACAACATATATAAGATTTATGACATAACATAGCACGATTTACACATAGCATAGCATGATAGCATAACATAACATAGCATGATTTTCATCATAGCATGGCATAGCATAGGAGAATTTACAACATATAATTTACAACATATGACAACATAATAACATAACAAGAGATCCACAATATAGAACTTACAATTACAATTCACATCACTTTCTTGTGATCCATTCATAACTTAATCGAATTATTTTATAATAACATTGTGAGAATCATCATACTCACAATTTAATGAAGAGAAATAGAAAGAGTCTTTGATTTAATTTGTTTGTTGAGTAGATTTACTTGTAGGCTAGGCTTTCTCCTTCTTCTTTAGTTTGTGACGGCTATGCTGAACTCCATGGCAACGGCATGTCGGTAGCTCTCCAATTTTTCAAGTGATTTAGGGTTAGAGTCTACCCACTTATTTATAGATGTTAGGATGCATTTAGGCCATTAGATTTACCCTAGAATAGATTAGAGCCATTAGATTTCGTCCAGCCTTCAAAACACAGCCCGAAAACCCAACCAGCTGCACCCAGGTCACCTGGGCTCGACCAAGGGGGTCGACACCCAGGTCGACTCTAGTGTCGACCTGCCCCCCCCCCCCCCCAGGTCGACTCCCAAGTCGACCCCCAGGTCGACCTGGTCTGGGCGGGAGTTTTCCCTCCTGCCTCCATTTCTGTGTTTTTGAAATTTGTTTTAAAATTTGAATTTTTTGTGAAACTTCTCGAGGCCATATCTCGGTCATGCGAACTCCGATTCACAAAATTTCGGACTCTATTTCGCGTATTTTTCCGAGACGAACACAATGGCGCAGCCCGTTTCCCAATATTCTTATATTTGAAATTAATTATTATTTCATTTGTGAATATTAGTATTAACTGATTTACGGGGTGTTACATTCTCCCCTCCTTAAAGGATTTCGACCCCGAAATCTTCAAGTCAAGAAGAATGTTTAACCTAACATCCAATCAAACATCTACTCAATCATCAAACACTGGCATCCACTGTCCTTATAGACTTCTAATGCTTTTATGTTTAAATGCATAGTGTGTGTATATGTCCGTATCTAATGCAAAATCAGGCGGTCCACTAATTCAGTTGACCTCCTTGATGCAATTCATGATAGTGCCATGCATCCATTATGTATGCAAAAGATCCTAATTGCTTACATACTACTTCTATATGCGTGCACATCCATTCAACCGAATGCAGCATCTATATGATGGTACAACCATTATACATCCATTATACTAAATACATTCATTTATGCAATATGCAATATGTAGTGACTGAGCCGATCTAGTGCCTAAAGTGTGTGTATATATGCATCCACGAGCAACCACTAGCAAACACTTGCATCCATTTTGCATCCATCATACATAACAAGTCTCAAACACATGTTTCAACCGTAGGATTATCCTAACTAAAGGTCAAAGATACTAATGAGAGGACATACTAAAGATAAGATAAGATAAGCTAAGCGATAAAGGAGAAATTAAAAGACATACCCTCAAAAAGAAAAGGGTACAACGAACGCATCTTCTCTTCTGTCTCCCAAGTAGCATTGCTCTCATCATCTCCCCATTGCACTTTAACTAGTTTGACCTCTCGATTCCTCAACTTTTTGATCTCCGACCCAAGAATGCATGTAGGAGCTCGTCTAATTGTTGCATCACGTTCTATTTCCACCTCTTTAAGCAAGCTCGGCTCTACCACCTCCGCGGTCTTGTGCAAACACTTCCTCAAATGTGATACATGGAATACGTCGTGTACTCCACTAAGTTTCTCAGGCAACTCCACCCTATACGCCATCTTCCCAATCCTGTCTTTTATAGGAAATGGCCCTACAAACCTTGGCGCTAATTTCCCAACGGACCCAAAGCGAACAACATTCCGTAACGGAGATACTTTGATAAAAACCATGTCCCCAATGTCAAACTCAAGATCTGTCCTCCTTTTATCAGCATACGATTTCTGCCAATCTTGTGCTGCTTTCATCCTCCTTTGAATCAAATCAATCTTCTCCGAGGTTTCCCTAACCATATTGGGCCCAAGTAGGATTTTATCGGTAGATTCCCACCAACATGTAGGCGAACGGCAAGGCCTTCCATAAAGAGATTCGAAAGGTGCCATGCCAATACTAGACTGAAAGCTATTATTATATGCGAATTCTACCAACGGAAGGTGCTCTTCCCATGTACCCCCAAAGTCTAGGATACAAAGCCTTAAAAGATCCTCTAGAATACGATTCACACTCTCGGTCTGGTCGTCCGTCTGAGGATGATATGCGGTGCTCAAACATAGCTGAGTCCCTACCGCCTCTTGTAAACTCTTCCAAAATTCGCTAGTGAAGATGGGATCACAGTCGCTTACTATACTAGAAGGAATACCGTGCAAACGAACTATCTCTTTAATGTATACAGAAGCCAACCACGGAGCAGTCCTCTTACTTTTCACGGGAATAAAATGGGCGCTCTTAGTAAGTATATCTACTATAACCCAAATCCCCGTATTACCCTTCCTTGATCTTGGTAATCCATCCACAAAATCCATTGAGACGCTTTCCCATTTCCATAGTGGAACTTCCAATGGGTGAAGCAACCCACCGGGTTTCTTTTGTTCCGCTTTTACTCGTTGGCACACCAAGCATCTAGCGACGTACTCGGCCACATCCTTTTTCATACCGGCCCAAAAGAAAACCCTCTTCATATCTTTGTACATCTTGTCTCCGTCGGGATGAATGGTCATCTTTGAGCGATGAGCATCATCAAGAATGGCCTTCCTTAAGTCTTCGTCTTCTGGTACACAAAGTCTATTATCCCTTCGTAACCAACCCTTATCGTCTAGGGTATAACTACGAAGATGGCTAGACGACTCCCCTCCTTTGAGCTTTTCTACTATCTCAACCAACTGTGGGTCGTCTTGCTGTGCCTCACCAACTTGTCCTACAAGTGTAGGTCTAACCTCCAAGGATGCTAACAAACCAGGTACTAGGTCAACGGAGGGTCTAAAGTCAAACATGGAGATGAATTCTAAGCTTCGTCGTTCAACAAACAACGGACTCAAGGACAACCTTTTCCTACTTAAGGCGTCTGCTACCACGTTACCCTTGCCCGGGTTATATGCTATTTCAAAATCGTAGGAGGCTAAGAATTCCATCCACTGTTGCTGCCTTAAATTCAAATCCTTCTGAGAGAATAAGTATTTTAATGATTTGTGGTCAGTGAACAGTTCGAATTTCTCACCAAGAAGATAGTGACGCCAAGACTTAAGCGCGAAAACAATTGCGGCTAACTCAAGGTCATGCGTAGGGTAATTCTTTTCATGAACCCTCAACTGCCTTCCACCATAGGCTATTACTCTTCCCTCTTGCATGAGGACCGCGCCAAGTCCTGTCGCACAAGCATCAGTATAGACGGTAAACGGTTTATTCCCGTCTGGAAGCACTAAGACTGGGGCTGAAGTTAAGGCTCTCTTTAAACGTTGGATTGCATCATCACAATCTTCGTCCCATGTAAAAACCAGGTTCTTCTTCGTTAACCGTGTTAATGGAGCTGATATTTTTGCGAAGTCTTTGATAAACTTCCTATAATAGCCAGCCAACCCCAAGAAACTTCTTACTTCGGTTACATTTTTAGGGACCTTCCAATCTTGGATGGCCACCACCTTTGCGGGATCCACTGCTATCCCTTCCTTGGAAACCACGTGCCCTAAGAACCGTACTTCTTTCCTCCAGAAGTGACACTTAGAAAATTTTGCCTTAAGGTTATGCGCTCGAAGGGTTTCCAACACTTCCCTAAGATGTAGGGCATGCTCTCCTTCATTCTTAGAAAAGACTAAGATGTCATCCACAAAAACTACCACGAATTTGTTAAGGAACTCCCTAAACACCCTAATCATCAAATCAACAAAATATGCGGGGGCGTTTGTCAAACCAAAGGGCATCACTAGCCATTCATAGAATCCGTCAGGAGTCCTAAAAGCAGTCTTATCTATACTATCCTCAGCCACTCTCAATTGATGAAAGCCAGTGGCTAAGTCCAACTGCGAAAACACTGAGGCGCCAACTAACTGATCAAAGAGATCGTCAATCCTCGGCAGTGGGTGTCGGTTCTTTTTAGTAAGCTTGTTTAGTTCTCTATAGTCCACACAAAGTCTAAGGGACCCATCCGCCTTTGTAGCAAATACTACTGGAGCACCCCACTCCGATATACTACGTCTTATGAACCCATTCTCAAGCAACTCCTTCACTTGCTTATTGAGTTCCCTCCTTTCACGAGGAGCCATGTGGCGCATTGGCAAAGATACGGGTTTAGCATTATCCACAAGATAAATTCGAAAGTCTATCTCCTGCTTTGGAGGTAAGCCCTTCACCTCCTCAAACACATCCGGATATTCCCGGACCACCTCTACCGATCGCAGATTCTCTACAGACGCGTCAAGCGATTCAAGATAACTCAGCATAACGGAATCTATGGGATTACAAAAGATGTCGAGAGTGTTACCAAGGCGAGTCACAAGCCTAATTACTCTCCTTTCACAATCAAGAATGGCCCCATTTCTAGATAACCAATCTATTCCTAAAATTAGCCCATAGCCCGTGAAGCCCAATACATAAGCATCACATCTCAATTCAATGCTAAGTATAGAGATTTTCAAATCCAAACATATCATGGTCAAATGAGCCGAACCCCCAATTGGATTTGAAACAACCAAGGGATCCTCTACTAAACTGGTGTTCAAGTGCAGTAATTCAACTAATGATGCAGAGATAAACGAATGAGATGCGCCCCAATCGAATAAGGTACGGACAAGATGATCAAACAGAAAAACTAAGCTTTCAACAGAAATTGTTCTACCTCTTTCTTGCAGCGGTGGGGCCGTAATAGCCTGAACTTGTCCCCTTGCCTGCCCTGGTGCCATAAGAGCCTGCACCTGTCCTCCCGAGGTAGACCCTGCCCTCTGCCCCTTCTTTGGGCAGTCCTTCACCAAATGTCCCGCATCTCCACAATGAAAACAACCTGTCTTCTTTTTCTTTCTACAATCTTTGCTGAGATGGCCAGGCGTCCCACAATTGAAGCATCTCTTCTTCCCTTTGCCATTATTGTTTTTACCACCCTTCTTATTTTGTTGTTGGGGTTTATTCTGATCCCCTTTCTTTTCAACTGCCTTATCCTCTTGCATATTTGCCATTTCTACTAGCCTTTCAAAGGTGGCTCCCATAGCGATGTGGGTCATAGCCAACCCTTGCAACGGTTCATTCAAGCCTCTAACGAACCTCAAAGCTTTCTTCTCTGGCGTGTTCACCAACTCCAAGACAAACCTTGCTAACTGATTAAATTTATTGACATATTCCTTCACTGATAAGCTCCCTTGTTTTAATGTCAGGAATTTTTCCATATTTAAATTCTCCTCTGCCCTTGAAAGAAACTTTGCCTAAAACCTTCGTCTGAAATCCGCCCATGAATCAACTGGACGTTCCCCGTTAGTGACCTCCCACCAAAACGAGGCCTCTCCCTTCATTAACCAAGCAGCTAAACGGACTTTCCTTCCATCTTCCACTTCAAAGATATCCAACAATTCCTCAGTCTCCTTAAGCCAGTCTCTGGTCTCCACAAACGTCTCAGTCCCTTGAAAAGTTTTTCCTTTAATAGCCTTAAATTCCTTGCACGTCTTTGCAAAAGTGTCAACACGAGGAGGAGGAATGGGTGCAACTGGGGGTGGAGGAGCATCTGCTGGGCCTGCAGTGGTGGCCCTAGCCTCCAAATATCTCCTAAACCACCCTAGAACTGTCACACCTTCTGGGAGATTAAGATCTTCAGCCATGCTGAAACGAAAAAGGAAAGATTCAAAATGGAGAATTCGAAAGATAAAGATAAGGATATGGCTATTTTGGATTATGTTTTTCATAAAAACTCTCTCTAAATAACATGTTTTTGAAAGCACTTCTTCCAAAAATACTTTAGAAAAATATTTTTCTAAAAATTTTATCTGTTCTGGTAACCTTATGCTCTGATACCACGTGTAACACTCCACGTCCATTAATGTCTGTAACACCCCGTAATTTGAACATAAAAATTCACAAATTAAAGTATACTTAATTAAGTCAAATGGGTTGCGCAGATAAATATATAAATATTGATATATATATATATATATATATATGTATATGTATAATTGAAAATTAAATAAATAAATATGCAAAAATGTTCAAACCAGCGAATTGGGAGAGGGGAATAACCGAACCGGCCGATTTTTGAGGTCGACCCGAGCTCGCTGGTTCGACTAGGGGTTAATCCAGGGTGTTTGGCTGTCAACCCGTGGGCCGATTCGCTCAAATGCAGATTTTGCATTTGAATGGTTCTCATGGTTCAGCTTTAATCTAAAGGCCCTAGATGGTTCCTACACTTGACTTCTTCCCCAAGACATGCTTTGATGGCTTGGATTGAATCTAGGGTTAATCCTATGGCTAATACTATCCTAATCTTCTATAAAAAGACCCCTAACCTAAACCTAAATGCACATTATTCAATCCTATAGCTAAACTATGTCAAATTTGTTCCTCTCATGGCCTCCACTCTCATGTTAAAATTCCTAAGTTTATTTCTATGAGAGATTTTAAGTGCATACAAGTATTTCCAAGCTTGTATGAGTGTTCTTAGTTTGCATTCAAGTCAAGTTGCAACATTTCTATTTCAAAGCAAGGGTTTTTATTGATTTGGCTCAAGGGTTTTCATTGGAGCATTCATATTTGGCTCTTTTTGGTGATTGCATAAGGGCTTCGTCTCAATCTTTATAATAAATATTCATTTGTGTCTTCATAGCATTGTAAGCCCTTTTCAACTTTCTTTCTTTGAACTCTAAAGTTAAATGAATGATGCAAGTTTAGGGTTGATCATTATATGTAAGTTTGGTTGATCATTATATGCAAGTTTGGTTAATCATTATATGCAAGTTTGGATGATCATTATGCAAGTTGGTTTAATCATTATGTATGACACATGTTGCTATGTTATGCAAGTTTGGGTTGATCATGTTATCATGTTATGCAAGTTAAACTTGATGTTGTGAGCATAAAGCTCCAAGCTTTATATTAAAGGTTGCATTTGGCAACATGAAAGTTATCATATCCCTTATGATAACTTGCATGTGAGGCTAAATGCGAACTTCTAGCAACTTCTACATGTCATTTATCACCATGTATCAATCATATGCTAAGTTTGGTTTTATGCATGCTTTTAAGCCTAATAATGCAATATGCATGTATATGAACATATGTACATTTCATATGCCACCATGTTAAACTTGTGGCTTCAACACCTTTTTGTCATGATTATGCCAAGTTCCATATTTTATCCTTTATGCGTTGATGCGATTATGTAAACGATGGGGTTACGTTGGGGTTGGGTAACATTATGACATAAACATGGTTTTTATAACATAGCGTGATATGTTAACTTGTAATTATGTTTTGGAAACATAATGGACATGACACTTAGAAAATATGAGTGTGGCCAACTCGAGGTTGGGTTGAGTTTGTAGCATAAATCTACCCGGACCCGCCCGGCTTAACTAGTGGCTACAAACAATAGGACCCAATGTGAGAAGTTGGTCATGTTGTGCTCGAACCCAAGGTTAGACCAAGTTGTGGTGTAAAGCTACCCGGACCCGCCCGGCTTAACTAGTAACCACAACAAGGTCTAATGTGAGAGGTTAAAGAACATTAAGTTAATTAATGCCTCCTGATTAGGGTTAAGTCATGGTCCACTTAATACTTAATCAATTTGGGCTGGATGGGTTAATCGGGGTTAAGTCATGAACCTTAGATACACTTAACCAATTTAATCCACGTTTGGATCGGGTTAACCACATTTAACCCGTTAAGGAAACCCTAGTTGCGTGGTCCTTTGCAGCAGTAACCCTCTTGATAGTATCATAAGACCCTAGGACTAGGCTAGGGTGGGGCACGGTTACTGGGCTGACATGTAAGCGACCAAAACGACAGCTGTGTAGGTACACCGGTGTAGGTCCAGGCGGACTATGATCGTGCACATAGTCCGGCTTTGGAGAATCAGGCATGGGTACCAGTAGATCTAGGCTGTGCATACTTGATTAGTGTCCGAGGTCTACACCCTAGGACTTGATACACCCTAGGGTGGACCTAGCACAGTTAGCTACATTTCATGTTTGGGCCGTATGACACCGACACTTGACGAATTAGGCTTATAGGGAGCCGATCGACTAGACCGTGTAGTTGGACCTTGATTTAGGTCAACTCATGATGTTGGGCCAAGCTTGGGACAAGGGATCAATTCTTGTTTTTACTTGACATGTTAGAATGCTAGTACACCCGTGGTGAAAAACTTAACCTTGATTATGCGATGTCACCTTTATCTATCTTGCTAGTTAATCATCATGCCAGTATGTTGTTATTATTATGTTCATCTCAGCTTCTCATGCCAGTTAACTTTACTTGTTCATAGACAGATAGTAGTAGGGCTTACCAGTCTTTTCGACTGACCTGTTTTCTTTCGCCTCTTTTCTTCCGTTTCCCCCCCTCAGGTCCTCAGGGTGGGAACATTGGAGCTTAGCTTGGATCTTTACAGCTTGCTTACCGGATTTGCTCATATACGATTTTGGACATTGAGCTAGCTATGGTTTATCACTTCATTTTGGGGATAGTACTTTATGTATTTTAGTTTTTCAGTTTATGCTTTTATCTAGACTTTGTTGTTGGAAAATAATGACCAAGTACTTTGTTGTAACATGACTATGGTTTTGAAATGCTAAGTTTTATCCGCTACTTTACTACTCTGTTTTACTTATATGTTCTGTCTTGTGATATCTGCATGCATGTTTACCTTGTTTAACGCCCCTCCAAAGCTAATGTCCTTGCAAGAGTGGCATTGGCGGAGGTGGGGTGTTACATTTGGTATCAGAGCAAGGTTTACAAGATTTGAGCAAAAGTGTTTTTAAAACTTACCTTATGAAAAACTATTTTCAAAACCAATTAAGTATTTTTCAAGAAGAGTGTAGTTATTTTAAAAAGGCTATTCCCCAAAAGCCATAGCACTATACTTCGTTTCTTCGTTCTGAATCTATATTTTTCTTCGTTTTAGTATGGCCGATCGCTTTAACATCCTGGAAGGCGTGCAAGTACCAGTCTGGTTCCGGAGATTTATGGAGGCAAGGGCGAATGAAGCCGGCCCCGCGAACATTCCTCCTCCTTCCCCGGTCGCTAGCATCTATCCTCCTCCCGTAGCTGAGGTTCCTCCTCACCCTCAGCATCCGCAAGAGGATTTTGCAAAGATTTGCAAAGACTTTAAGGCGATGGGTTGCAAGAATTTTGTCGGAACGGAGACTTCTGTGGAGGCAAGAAACTGGTTAAAGGAAACTGAAGACCTCTTTTCTATCTTTGATGTGGAAGATCGTAAGAAAGTTCTGTTGGCAGTATGGCTATTGAAAGGGGAAGCTGCTTATTGGTGGGTAGTCACCACCACTACTAGACCAATTGAGACTTGGGATGACTTTAGGAGAAGGTTTGGACTAAAGTTTCTATCATCGACAGAAGAGAACCTTCAGATGGAAAGGTTCCTATCTCTAAAGCAAGGGGACATGACAGTTAGGGAATACGTGGATATGTTTAATCAACTTGCTCAGTTCGGTCTAAAATTGGTTAACACAGCTCGGAAGAAGGCCCTACACTTTGCTCTAGGATTGAATGACCCATTGCGCGGTTTGGCCATGTCTCATATACCCTTGGGGGCGACCTTCGAGAGTTTGGTGAATATGGCCCTACTTCAATAGGAAGATACCGAGAAAAGAGACAAGAACAACAAGAAGGGGAACAAGGGCAACAACAATCGCAATGACAACAAGACCAGGGAAACAAGGAAGTGCAAATTCTGTCGGATCGTTGGGCACATAGCCAAAGATTGCAGGAAGAGGAAGTTAGGCGAGTGTTTCCATTGCGGAGAATCTGGACATTTTAGCAAGGATTTCCCCAAGAAGCAAGGACAAGGGCAAGAACGAACTCAGTGAGTAGGACCCTCTGGAGGGCAGTTGCAGGCTCTCCTCACTCTTCCAGCTTTTGGTCGAGGTAGTGTTTCTGTAAAAAGTCATGTTTACATTTCTGATTTCCCTGTTCATACCTTATTTGATTCTGGCACATCGCATAGTTTTATTTCTGATCTTATTGAAAGTTTTGCACCTAAGTACTAGTCTAGTTGAGGTCCCGTTAGTGTTTCAAATCCAATTGGGGGTTCCGCCCATCTACCTGTGATTTGTGTGGATTTGAAAATCTCTATCTTGAGCATAGAATTCATGTGTAATGTTTAGGCTCTCGGGTTTATGGGATACGGGTTGATTTTGGGTGTGGATTGGTTGTCCAGTTATGGAGCCATTCTTGACTGTGAGCATAGGGTGGTGAGGCTCATGACTCGCCTCGGTAATACCCTAGAAATTTCTTGTAACCCTAGAGGTCCCGTTATGTTATGTTATCTTGAATCTCTCGACTCGTCCATCGATGATCTGCAATATGTAAGGGTGGCCCGAGACTATCCTGATGTCTTTGAAGAAGTTAAGGGGTTACCCCCTAAACGAGAGATAGATTTCCGCATTTATCTAGTCGATAATGCCAAGCCAGTATCATTGCCTGTTAGGCACATGGCCCCACGAGAAAGAAGAGAGCTCAGTAAGCAAATCAAGGAGCTGCTTGAGAAGGGTTTTATTAGAAGAAGCATTTCTGAATGGGGTGCTCCGGTGGTATTCGCTACTAAGGCGGATGGTTCGCTTCGTCTATGTGTTGATTATCGAGAGTTGAACAAGCTGACAAAGAAGAATAGGCACCCGTTACCGAGGTTTGATGATCTCTTTGACCAGCTTGTAGGTGCTTCTGTTTTCTCTCAGCTCGATCTAGCCACCGGATTCCATCAGCTTAGAGTAGCTGAGGATAGCATTGATAAAACTGCGTTTAGGACTCCGGATGGATCCTTTGAATGGCTTGTCATGCCATTCGGATTGACTAATGCACCCGCCTACTTCGTAGACTTGATGAGTAGGGTGTTCAGGGAGTTCCTCAACAAGTTTGTTGTTGTCTTCGTGGATGATATTCTGATCTTCTCAAAGGACGAGGAAGAACATGCCAGACATCTCAAGGAAGTGATGGATACGCTTAGAGCGCATCAGTTGAAAGCCAAGTTCTCCAAATGTCATTTCTGGAGAAGGGAAGTTCGGTTTCTTGGACATATAGTTTCTAAGCAAGGCATAGCGGTGGATCCCGCGAAAGTGGTTGTGGTTCAAGATTGGAAGACACCTAGGAATGCGACCGAAGTAAAAAGCTTTCTCGTTTAGCGGGCTACTATAGGAAGTTCATTAGAGACTTCGCTAAGATTTTGGCCCCTCTCACTAAGTTGACGAAGAAGAACTTAGTCTTTGCATGGGACTTGGAGTGTGAGCTTGCTTTTCAAAAGCTCAAAAGAGCCCTTACCTCAGCTCCAGTTTTGGCATTACCCGATAGTGGTAAGATGTTTACCGTGTACACAGATGCATGTGGCACGGGGTTAGGAGCTGTTCTGATGCAAGAGGGAAGAGTGATATGTTATGGGGGTAGGCAACTTAAAGTTCATGAGAAGAACTATCCCACTCATGATTTGGAGTTAGCGGCGATTGTCTTTGCACTCAAATCCTGGCGCCACTATCTTCTAGGCGAAAGGTTTGAGTTGTATACTGATCACAAGTCACTCAAATACCTCTTCTCGCAAAAAGATCTGAATCTAAGGCAGCAAAGATGGATGGAATTTTTGGCATCTTATGACTTCGAGATAGCTTATACCCCTGGCAAGGGTAATGTTGTGGCGGATGCACTAAGCAGAAGGAGATTGACTTTAAACCCCTTGTTCATTGAGATGAAGAACTTGGAATTCTTGGCAACCTTTGGTTTCACGACGGCTGTTGAGTTGATGACGGGTTCATTAGCATCCCTTGAGCTTAGACCCACACTTCCTGATCAAGTTGGGGCTTCGCAGAGGGAAGATCCACAGATAGTCGAAGTTATGGACAAGTTGATTCGGGGTGAGACGTCTAGTCACCTTGCCAGATATACTATTGATGATAAAGGATGTCTAAGGCGTGATGGGAGATTATGTGTTCCTCGGGTGGGAGATTTGGTCCATAGAGTTCTTGAAGAAACGCATCACTCGAAGATGACTATACATCCGGGAGGAGATAAGATGTATAGAGATATGAAGCGCAGTTTCTTTTGGGATGGAATGAAGAAAGATGTGGCAGAGTATATTTCAAGGTGCATGGTGTGCCAACAAGTGAAGGCCGAGTCAAAGAAACCAGGTGGGCTATTACATCCATTGGAGGTCCCACAATGGAAGTGGGAGAGTATTTCTATGGATTTTGTGGATGGATTGCCTAGGTCAAGGAGAGGGAACACAAGCATATGGGTCATAGTTGACAGACTTACGAAGAGTGCTCACTTCATCCCAGTAAAGAGCAAGAGGACCGCACCAGGGCTGGCGTCTATTTATCTCCGAGAAATAGTGCGGTTGCATGGAGTTCCTTCTAGCATAGTTAGCGATCGTGACCCGATTTTCACTAGCCAGTTCTGGAACAGTTTGCAAGAAGCGATGGGTACGCGATTGAATTTAAGTACAGCCTATCACCCCCAGACGGATGGCCAAACCGAAAGGATGAATAGTGTGCTAGAAGATCTCTTGAGGCTTTGTGTTCTCGACTTCAGTGGTACTTGGGAAGACCACCTTCCTCTTGTAGAATTTGCTTATAATAATAGCTATCAAGCCAGCATAGGGATGACACCATTTGAAGCTTTATATGGGAGGCCGTGTAGGTCACCTTCTTGTTGGGGGGAGACAACAGATAGACTTATACTTGGGCCCGATATGATACGAGACACATCCGAGAAAGTTGAATTAGTAATAAGAAGGATGAAAGCGGCCCAAGATAAACAGAAATCCTATGCTGACAAGCGAAGGGCAGATTTGGAATTCGAAGTGGGAGATATGGTTTTCGTGAAGGTTTCTCCTTTGCGAAATGTGGTACGTTTTGGAGCAGCGGGGAAGCTGGCACCAAGGTTCGTAGGACCCTTCCCTATCATAGAGAGAATTGGAAAGATGGCCTATAAGGTGGGATTGCCCGAGAAGCTAGCCGGAGTGCATAATGTCTTTCATGTTCGCATCTCCGAAAGTGCCTACATGAGTCCGCTGAGGTGGTTGAACCAAGCATTCTTGAACACATTGAGGTAGAGAAAGAAGCAACCTTGAGAAGAGCTCCGATTCGTATCTTGGGAACAGAAATCAAGAAGCTAAGGAATCGAGAGGTCAAGATGGTGAAAGTTCAGTGGGGTGAAGCCGACGAAGATGCAACTTGGGAAACCGAGGAGAAGATGCGTGGGCTTTATCCATTTATTTTTGAGGGTACATTCTCGATCTCTTTTCCTAATTAGCATATCTTTCTTTTTATCCGCGTTTATCTAGTTTACCTTGTTTCGTAGATCTTGTCATGAGAACCTTAGGTAGAAACCCTTGGTTAAAACATGTATTTGAAACATGTTATGCTTGATGGTTGCAAGTGGTTGCAAGTGTTTGCACGTGGATACTCGTGGATGCATGATACACATTAGGCACTAAGATCGGCTCACACACTTTCATGTTGCATATGCATGAGTGCTTATACTTATTCATGGATGAAACTTGTTGAGCTATCACGTGGATGTTGCATATGGATGAATATTATGTGCACTCATGTAGAGATTATAAATTATGTTAGGAATTTGCATACATATGGACTCATTTCACTAACATATTTTTCATTAAGGAGGTTTACTGTATCAGTAACCGCCTGATTTTTGCATTAGATAAGTACATATACACACACCTTTGCATATGATCATACAACATTTAGAATCCTTTAAGGACAATGACTGCACGTGGATGAAGTTTTGAGTAGATGGATGATGGATAGTAGGATACGTTCTTCCTAACTTGGAGATTTCGGGGACGAAATCCTTTAAGGAGGGGAGAATGTAACACCCCGTAATTTGAACATAAAAATTCACAAATTAAAGTATACTTAATTAAGTGAAATGGGTTGCGCAGAGAAATATATATATATATATATATATATATTGATATATATATATATATATATATAATTGAAAATTAAATAAATAAATATGCAAAAATGTTCAAAACAGCGAATTAGGAGAGGGGAATAACCGAACCGGCCGATTTTTGAGGTCGACCCGAGCTCGCTGGGTCGACTAGGGGTTAATCCAGGGTGTTTGGCTGTCAACTCGTGGGCCGATTTGCTCAAATGCAGATTTTGCATTTGAATGGTTCTCATGGTTCAGCTTTAATCTAAAGGCCCTAGATGGTTCCTACACTTGACTTCTTCCCCAAGACATGCTTTGATGGCTTGGATTGAATCTAGGGTTAATCCTATGGCTAATACTATCCTAATCTTCTATAAAAAGACCCCTAACCTAAACCAAAATGCTCATTATTCAATCCTATAGCTAAACTATGTCAAATTTGTTCCTCTCATGGCCTCCACTCTCATGTTAAAATTCCTAAGTTTATTTCTATGAGAGATTTTAAGTGCATACAAGTATTTCCAAGCTTGTATGAGTGTTCTTAGTTTGCATTCAAGTCAAGTTGCAACATTTCTATTTCAAAGCAAGGGTTTTTATTGATTTGGCTCAAGGGTTTTCATTAGAGCATTCATATTTGGGTCTTTTTGGTGATTGCATAAGGGCTTCGTCTCAATCTTTGCAATAAAGATTCATTTGTGTCTTCATAGCATTGTAAGCCCTTTTCTACTTTCTTTCTTTGAACTCTAAAGTTAAATGAATGATGCAAGTTTGGGGTTGATCATTATATGCAAGTTTGGTTGATCATTATATGCAAGTTTGGTTAATCATTATATGTTGGATTATCATCATGCAAGTTGGTTTAATCATTATGTATGACACATGTTGCTATGTTATGCAAGTTTGGGTTGATCATGTTATCATGTTATGAAAGTTAAACTTGATGTTGTGAGCATAAAGCTCCAAGCTTTATATTAAATATTGCATTTGGCAACATGAAAGTTATCATATCCCTTATGATAACTTGCATGTGAGGCTAAATGCGAACTTCTAGCAAATTCTACATGTCATTTATCACCATGTATCACTCATATGCTAAGTTTTGTTTTATGCATGCTTTTGAAGCCTAATGATGCAATATGCAAGTATATGAACATATGTACATTTCATATGCCACCATGTTAAACTTGTGGCTTCAACACCTTTTTGTCATGATTATGCCAAGTTCTCTATTTTATCCTTTATGCGTTGATGCGATTATGTAAACGATGGGGTTACGTTGGGGTTGGGTAACATTATGACATAAACATGGTTTTTATAACATAGCGTGATATGTTAACTTGTAATTATTTTTTGGAAACATAATGGACATGAAACTTAGAAAATATGAGTGTGGCCAACTCGAGGTTGGGTTGAGTTTGTAGCATAAATCTACCCGGACCCGCCCGGCTTAACTATTGGCTACAAACAATAGGACCCAATGTGAGAAGTTGGTCATGTTGTGCTCGAACCCGAGGTTAGACCAAGTTGTGGTGTAAAGCTACCCGGACCCGCCCGGCTTAACTAGTAACCACAACAAGGTCTAATGTGAGAGGTTAAAGCACATTAAGTTAATTAATGCCTCCTGATTAGGGTTAAGTCATGGTCCACTTAATACTTAATCAATTTGGGCTGGATGGGTTAATCGGGGTTAAGTCATGAACCTTGGATACACTTAACCAATTTAATCCACGTTTGGATCGGGTTTACCACTTTTAACCCATTAAGGAAACCCTAGTTGCGTGGTCCTTTGCAGCAGTAACCCTCTTGATAGTATCATAAGACCCTAGGACTAGGCTAGGGTGGGGCACGATTACTGGGCTGACATGTAAGCGACCAAAACGACGGCTGTGTAGGTACGCCGGTGTAGGTCCAGGCGGACTATGATCGTGCACATAGTCCGGCGTTGGAGAATCAGGCATGGGTACCAGTAGATCTAGGCTATGCATACTTGATTGGTGTCCGAGGTCTACACCCTAGGACTTGATACACCCTGGGGTGGACCTAGCACAGTTAGCCACATTTCATGTTTGGGCCGTATGACACCTACACTTGACGAGTTAGGCTTATAGGCAGCCGATCGACTAGACCGTGTAGTTGGACCTTGATTTAGGTCACCTCATGATGTTGGGCCAAGCTTGGGCCAAGGGATCAATTTTTGTTTTTACTTGACATGTTAGAATGCTAGTACACCTGTGGTGCAAAACTTAACCTTGATTATGCGATGTCACCTTTATCTATCTTTTTAGTTAATCATCATGCCAGTATGTTGTTATCCTTACGTTCATCTCAGCTTCTCATGCTAGTTAACTTTACTAGTTCATAAACAGATAGTAGTAGGGCTTACCAGTCTTTTTGACTGACCTGTTTTCTTTTGCCTCTTTTCGTCCGTTTCCCCACTCAGGTCCTCAGGGTGGGAACATTGGACCTTAGCTTGTATCTTTACAGCTTGCTTACTGGATTTGCTCATGTACGGTTTTGGACATTGACCTAGCTATGGTTTATCACTTCATTTTGGGGATAGTACTTTATGTATTTTAGTTTTTCAGTTTAGGCTTTTATTTAGACTTTGTTGTTGGAAAATAATGACCAAGTACTTTGTTGTAACATGACTATGGTTTTGAAATGCTAAGTTTTATCCGCTGCTTTACTACTCTGTTTTACTTATATGTTCTGTCTTGTGATATCTGCATGCATGTTTACCTTGATTAACGTCCCTCCAAAGCTAATGTCCTTGCAAGAGTGGCATTGGCGGAGGTGGGGTGTTACAATGTCACTCACCAGGGGAATGCATTAACTTCCATGGAGGTCATAAGTGAATATAGAACAGAGAAATTACAACAAGACAGATAATAAATAGCACTTGAAAATCTAAAACTTCATTTTATTGCAGCGGAAATTAAATATGTCTGTTACATCATAAAACCAAGTACAATATCCGTCTTCACAAAAACAAAATACATAATCCCATTACAATAAATAGCCATTAAAACGAATGATAACAAGCTGGACTTTACTTCTGCTGTCCAAGCTTTCCAAGAGATAAGCGATCCAACTAGACTCCACTAGAACTTGGCCCAACCTGAGGACCTGAAGGAAAAAAAGATGGAAAAGAGGGGGTCAGACATAAAGTCTGGCGAGTATGATAATTCTACAATACTATTATCAAAATAACTGGACTAAGGCATAAGATGGAAAACAAGGAAATGTCTATGAAAGAGCAGATTAAGGATATAGACAATTGCTAAAGGAAACGTTAGACGCTCCTGAATACTAAAGGATAAACACTATACTGCACCACACCAGTCACCCTAAAGATTGATCCCACTTAGCTTCACTTAGAAACTTTCTTAATGGCTTTACGTACTCCTAGTTGACTACATAGGTGCCGCCTGCCCCTATCTCCACTAGGTGTACCCCACTTTCCATTATTCGATCGGCTCCCTACGCGTAGATACCCGTGCTGGCCCCACAGTGGGGTGTATCATTCCCCTAAAGTGGCAACCCGATATAACGGAGATGCACGACTTATACCTACACGATGCAACAACGTCTTACCTACCAGCCCGGGTCCACACACGCATATGAAACACGTTGGACTTGCGTTGTCACCGCTCCCTGTTTTGGCCTCTTATAGTCAAACCCAGTATGCGTGTCCCGTCCTCGACTTGGGTCGAGCCTACAAAGATACGTTTTGGGATACTGGTTGAAATGGGCCCCCATTATTTCCCACAAGCATCCCACCTAAGCTTGTCCCATTAGTCCATCCACTTAACCCACTTAGTCATGTTCATTTACATGTGTATTTGGTTAAGTCTAATCGTATTTCAAATGCCTCTAAAGGCAACCACTAGATTCCTCATGCCACCCAAGGCACCTACTTAACCCCCATGTCCCACCTTACATGATTATCTGGCTAAGTATTTCTTAATTCATTAAGGCCATAACCTCATAAAGACCTCTCACATTAGACTGGCATTTATGGCAGCTGGATTTGCCTGGCGGGTCCGGGCAGTCTTATACCATAAAAGAGTCTAACCTCGTGTCTTTACAACTGTTATGCTTTAGTTTGGGCCTAGGACGTCTCACATTGGGCCGACATTTGTGACTACTGGATTTGCCGGGCGGGTCCGGGCAGGTTTACTTCACAAACGGGTCCAACCTCGTGTCCTAAGCATTGATTATTATTAATAATTCACTTTCCCCAATTTTAATAATTCCCTACTTGAATTATTAATTAATTCCAAATTCAACAATGTCCATAATTGACTCAATTATGGACATCCATTCAAGGCGTGCAAAATCATAAAAAATTGCACCTAATTTATTAATTCCTAATATCACCCCTACCCCACGTTTGAACGTTTATTCGCAAAATATATATTAGACTCGAAAAGTCTAACTCATAGCATAAAAGAGATTATCACAATAACAACATGTATATATATGACTAAATGAATCATAATAAGGGATGAAACTTGCATATGTACAACTTGCATAGGATTATACATGTCATGGATCTAAAGATGTCAACTTGTTCATAATTCACATAATATGATCTCAATCAAATTTCATAAACTTGCATAGGAACATGTGTGAATCAACATCATCTAATCTAACAATATGGGTTTATATGGGTACACCTAACTCAATAGGCAAATTCCCATAATAAAAATTCATTTAGTCATAGATTCATGCATATGGGTACACCTAACTTAATAGGCAAATTCCCATATTCAAGATCCAATTTAAATTGTAGATTCATGTATATGGGTACACCTAACTTAATAGGCAAATTCCCATAATCATGATCCATTTAATTTTTAGAAAAAAAACATAAACTTTAAAACATGATCCAATTTACATAAATAACAAAATCATGATTTTACAACTTGTACGATTCAACACAACTTAACATGATATCATAATCATATAACTTATGGATTTCCAACATATGTGTTAACATGAGATCTACAACATATATAAGATTTATGACATAACATAGCATGATTTACACATAGCATAGCATGATAGCATAACATAGCGTAGCACGATTTTCATCATAGCATGGCATAGCATAGGAGAATTTACAACATATAATTTACAACATATGACAACATAATAACATAACAAGAGATCCACAATATAGAATTTACAATTACAATTCACGTCACTTTCTTGTGATCCATTCATAACTTAATCGAATTATTTTATAATAACATTGTGAGAATCATCATACTCACGCTTTAAAGAAGAGAAGTAGAAAGAGTCTTCGATTTAATTTGTTTGTTGAGTAGATTTAGTTGTAGGCTAGGCTTTCTCCTTCTTCTTTAGTTTGTGACGGCTATGCTGAACTCCATGGCAACGGCATGTCGGTAGCTCTCCAATTTTTCAAATGATTTAGGGTTAGAGTCTACCCACTTATTTATAGATTTTAGGATGCATTTAGGCCATTAGATTTACCCTAGAATAGATTAGAGCCATTAGATTTCGTCCAGCCTTCAAAACACAGCCCGAAAACCCAACCAGATGCACCCAGGTCACCTGGGCTCGACCAGGGGGGTCGACACCCAGGTCGACTCTAGTGTTGACCTGCCCCCCCCCCCCCCCTCAGGTCGACTCCCAAGTCGACCCCCAGGTCGACCTGGTCTGGGCGGGAGTTTTCCCGCCTGCCTCCATTTCTGTGTTTTTGAAATCTGTTTTAAAATTTGAATTTTTCGTGAAACTTCTCGAGGCCATATCTCGGTCATACGAACTCCGGTTCACAAAATTTCGGACTCTATTTCGCGTAATTTTTCGAGACAAACACAACGGCGCAGCCCGTTTCCCAATATTCTTATATTTGAAATTAATTATTCTTTCATTTGTGAATATTAGTATTAACTGATTTACGGGGTGTTACAGGAGAAAAGGATTTTATATTATTTAATTTATTTTTAAATTCAAAAAGCAACTTTCTATTTTGAATTCGAAATCAAACCCGCCGACTATCGTCCCTAGCATTTTACCCCCATTCCGAACACATTGGGATATGTATCGTAAGCTGATTCGATCGTTTCGATCAGTTTCCGTCAAAACCAACATACAACTCTATATATTGAATTTGAACGCGTATTTCAATTTACTGAGGTCACATACTAACTCGAAAAATTCCAGAAAAATATTTTCTAGCTTCGTATTGACGATACGGTCCTAACAAAACTAGTTTTGTCGAATTCCGAGATCATTGGAAAAATGGCCATTTTCCAGTCGATTAAAATCAACTGAAAACGGTCAAACGCGTTTTCCTTTGCCACGCTCACATAGTGATTCGAAAAATTATGAAATTTTAACCTAGCAATAACTTTAAAACCCGGATCCAACAAAAGTGGTTTCGTTGAAATCCGAGGTTGTTTGCAAAATTTCCATTTTTAAGGGCCTGAATTCTATAACGACTATTCAGAATTTTCAACTGGACATATCTTTTGATTCCCGCTATGAAATTTCGATTTCTCGGATTCGTTGGAAATATATTCTCAATTAAATTCTATTATTTTTGGTTTCACTAAAATCCGGTTTGTTTTGCACCCGGTATGTTCAATTGAAGTTTGAAATTGAATTATCGAACTACCGCGCCATTTTCAATTCTATTTATAATTATATATAAATATTTATATTCTAACGACGATCTATATAACTATATACGTTCGAATTATATTCAAAATAAATTTCTCGTCAATATTATTTAAAATAATCTATTTTAAATGTTCAAAATTCGCTAAACTTGCCAAAATAAAAATTTTAAACTGGCCCAGATTTTTGGGTTGTTACAAGTGAGAACTTTTATTGGATGAGATTGGAAGTATGGCTTAACTTTTTTGAGGCGATGAGCAGACAATATGCTAGTTTCTCCAACCTTAGGTAGTTTAATTCTACCCCGGAGAGTCTCTTGCTTATGGAATATACTGGCCACCGTACCTTGGCATCCTCCCGAACAAGTGCAGCACTTCGAGCATGTGATGGGACAACCAAGTATAGGAATAGCTCTTCTCCATCTCTAGGCTTGGAAAGCATTGGTGGAGACTCCATGTGCTTAATCAATTCTTCGAAAGCTGTTTGACATTGAGGAGTCCACCGGAAGTCTTTCTTCCCTTTCTTTAAAGCATAAAAAATTGGGATGCATTGATTTGTTGGTTTAGAGATGAATCGGTTAAGGGAAGCTACTTTCCCATTCAAACTTTGAAGCTCTTTCCTTGTCCTTGGAGTTTGCATTTCTCGTAATGTTGTGACTTGGGATGGATTTGCTTCAATGCCACTGGCATTGACTAGGAACCTAAGGAATTTTCCCGATGAAACTCCAAATGTGCATTTTAGGCGATTTAACTTCATTTTGTACTCTCTCTGGATATGAAACATCTCGGCCAAGTTTTCCAGATGATTCTTTACCTTCTTCGATTTTAATAACATATCATCTACATAAACCTCCATAGTGTCCCCGATTTGGGATTTGAACATGGAATTTACGAGGCGTTGGTAGGTTTCTCCTGCATTCTTCAATCCAAACGCAATTACTTTGTAACAGTGTAAACCTCTGTCAGTTATGAATCTCGTATTTTCTTTGTCAGGTCTGTGCATCATGTTTTGATTATACCCAGAGTATGCATCCACGAATGACAACAGCTCATGCCCCGCCGTTGCGTCGACGAGTTGGTCAATTCTCGGTATTGGAAAATTGTCCTTGGGACATGCTTAGTTGAGGTCTGAGTAATCTATGCATACTCTCCATTTACCGTTGGATTTTTTAACAAGGACTGGATTGGAAACCCAAGCTAGATATGTAGATTCTCTGTTAAAGTTGTTTTTAAACAATCTATCTACTTCTTCTTTTAATGCCACAGATTTTTCAGGTCCTTACATTCGTCTTTATTGTTTTACAGGAGTCGAATTAGGATTAAAATTAAACTTGTAAACAATTACATCTGGAGATATCACGCACATGTTAGAGTGCGTCCATGCAAATACATCTAAGTTTTCTTTTAAAAACAATGTCAAATCTTTCTGCAACTTTAGGCCCAACTAAGAACCTATTTTGATGACTTGATCTAGATCTTTATTATACACCGGGATAGAGATAGTGTCCTCAGCTGGCGCCTCTCTATTTTCCCCCATACTGGTTTTCCTTGGATCGATTTCCTTTTGGGCTCCACTATGCTCACCAGTATGGAGGCCCCGCCTCAGTGGATATAAGGGGATGTCGTAGATGCAGGGCGGCAGCCCTTATCCTTTCTCACTTCCTTCTATCCCGCCTCTGCAAGCTCAGCCAGATAACATTCTCTTGCTGCCTGTTGATCACCTTTTACCACGCCAACACCCTTTTCAGTGGGAAATTTCATTGTCAGACACCATGGAGCCATTGTTATTTTGAATGCAGCGAGGGTTGGTCTTCCAAGGAAGGCGTTATAAGAAGACAACTCATCGACTACAACAAAATCCTGATTTTGTGTGGCTTTTTCTCCCCCTCTCTGAGTTCAATGAGCAAATTGATGACTCCAATCGGCTGAATAGCTTAGCTTGTGAATCCATGAATTTTGTTCTGACATGCTTTCACATCTTCCATAGAGAGCTTCATCCTCAGAAAGGCGTTAATGAAAAGGACATTGACAGATGCTCCGCTGTCAACCAGGACCCTTCTGACAATAACAGGACCTAAGCCTATGGTCATCACCATTGGATCCACAGTTGGAGTTGGCAACCCTCTGAGTCTCGATCTTTGAACACAATGTCATCCCAAGGGGATCTTGGTATTTTTGATGATAAAGCTTCGTCCATAATCATGGGTTCATCTCCTTTTGGGATTTTCTTCATCTCATTGGCATATTTCGCAATGTCCCCCCAGCTTCTTCCGGCCAGGTGCGATCCTCCTGAAATGGTGTTAATGATCAACCTTGGCATGACAGTATTTGCGGCATTCTCACCTTGCCTCGGTTGTCCAGAGGATATCCCTTGGCCTTAAGGAACTTGGGTATTTGGCGGATTCTTCGTGTACTGCTGAATCCTGTTCTTCCTTATTAGTTCCTCAATTAAGCTCTTTAGATGCCTACACTCATTTGTGTTGTGCCGCGGCTGGTTATGAAATCGACATAATCTTTTGGATTTTATAGCAATCGCTGACCATGATTTGCTTCGGTATTGGGTACTCTTCTGTTTCCTTGGTGGTTATGAAGATGTTGTCCACTGTATCATTTAAGGGAGTCAATTCCGAGTTCTTGAAGAAACAGAACTTTATTAGCCCGGTTATCTTTCCCGTCATTACCCCGTTTCTGACCTCCGGGTTTTTCTGGCTGCTCTCCGCATCAATATTCTTCTTTTTGGGTTGCATGTTGCTTTCTGGAATGTCCGTGGTATAGGCGGGATCTTCATCCACGGCTATATACTCTTCTGCTTTATCAAACAATTCTTCAAGCATACTTAGTTTCTTCTTTTTGATCCACCGCCCAAGCTTTGTCTCTTCGTTTATGGCCCCCTTCAAGGCCATTAAGGCTAAGCGAGGCTCGTAATTACCTGCCTCGGCAGCAGCAGCATTGAAGTGTGTGAGAAAGGCCCTAATTGTTTCTCTCGGCCTTTGCTCAAGCTCATTCAACTCCATAACATCTCGCACTTTTGTCGTTTGGAGTTTAAATTGCTCTTGAAACAATTTGGCCAAAGTAGCAAAGTCATCTACTGATCTGGGTGGTAACTTTGTGAACCAAAGCAATGCCAAACCTTCGAGATAGGTGGGAAAATATAAGCAATTCAACTCATCAGTGGCTCGTGCCCCGTCCATGTGCTGATTGTACTTGAACAGAAATATGTTGGGATCACTTGTTCCATTGTATGATTAGACTGCTGGTAATTTAAATTTGTGTGGGTACGGTGCCATCTTTATTCTTTCTGTAAGTGGGGTCTTCGCGAGAGCAAATCCCCAATCTCTCTCGTTATCTTGCTTCTTCTGGTTCCTTTCCATGATTTTATGAACCATTTGCGTCATACGCTCCTCCTTATTGCGTCGGCCCGCGGAGCGGACACCGTTCTCCTTACTGGATGTCTGCCTAAGCTGACGGTCGCGGTTTGGATTTCGGGGCCCTAAACCTCCTGCTTGGGGAGGTGCCCCTTTGGCGGAGTCGAGCACTTGTTGAGAAATCGCCTTATCGGATTGATTATGAGTGGAGAGTTTTACCTCCTTCCGAGTAGGGTCTGCCATTTCCTGAACATACTTTTCTTGGTTTGTGCTTGAAGAAGAGGAACTTGCATTCTTCGTTTGCGTGGTTAGAATGGATTTAGCTCGGGCAGATTTCATGGCGACTTTTGCTATATCAGTTTGCATGGTGAACATTGTTTCAAGTCTCTTCATCATGGCCTCGTGAAACAACCCGAAAATCGCCCTTGCGGGAAATCACCGGATACGCTTACTTTGGGTTACAATACATCAGAACAACAACAACAGACTTTTATTAACATTACAATAATGTTATATCAGAGTACAGATATCAGAGTACGTTGAATAAAATTAGAGCGGAAGATAAATTACAATATTTTAATACATTGCAGCGGAAATAAAATAACTAAGGCAGCGGAAGACAACTATGCTATGGACACAGCTTTAAGCTTTGATCCAGAATCCTGCTCAAAAGATAAATATCTGCAAAAAGCTACTCGACTGCCCATGTGAAAAAGAGGGCACCCGAGTTTGCAAAGTGAAAAAAACTACGAGTCAGTCGTGGGACTTGTGTGAGAATTCTTAACTAATATAACTAATAGCAATAAGGCAAATCCAAGGACCACGCCACTAACGCGGAACGGGTTTACTCCAATGGATTGTCGTGCATAATTAAAGGTAAGTCATTAAACAACGCAATGCTTTTTTAGAAAAAATGAAACCATTATAAGACCCAAGTCCCATCACACAATGCAATGCAAACCGGAGGATAGGGTTTTACCTTATAATGGTCAAAAGATGCTTGATACGATAAAATGGATTTGATATTATTATTAGTGTATATATGTTTCAAAAACAATTCAATCATATTGTATCAATCATAGACGGCATAGTACGCCATCCTACTATGTCGCCATACTAGTTCTACAATCAAAACGGCACGGTATCGTATTGGAAATTGGGTTTCCATCATGAGTCAAGGCTAGGGAGGAGCTCCTTACCGATTCGAGACACTCTAGCTAATGTCTCAGGATCCCCCGCAGTGAACCCTTAGAAAGCTGCAGGGCCGGTCCACACATACGATTTTGCGGATTGGCAATTCCTGAACACACGTTTCCCGGTCCTATAGGACGTAATATCCAAGGCGCCTCATTCCATCATTCACATAAGTAAAATGTCTGCCAGTTTAAGCACTGACACCACTCCTAGCTAGAAAGAAACATGCTGCTCTCCCTGCGTTCCCTTCTCCCGTTTTAGACTCAACCGGGTTGTGAGGCTCGCGAAGTAACGTTATAACCACAAGGCCTACTTTTCAACAAAGCCTTGATCACCTTCATCTTGGCGTGCCACGTTGCGAATTCACGCCATGCGATTGATAACTATTAATATCCAACCTCTAATAGTGTTAAGCAAGAGAATAAATTCTCCGCTACCAACAGTCATGTATTAATAGAAATCAATTTACATAGAACAAAATTCAACGTCAGACACACATCTATTTATAAGCTTATGCTCTGGGTCTGAGCGAAAGCCAATTTCGTACAAATCAACATTACATCCGGACGACCACCACTGTAGCCCCTTCAAGGTAGCTACTCTCATCACGGGCATCAGCAGTCGTCGTCCATTCGATGTGAAGATCGCCGGTCTTCAATCATCGTCTTCAACTCTTCGACTTTCAATCGTCGTATGATCATTTGAAATGAGATTGAACTCGGACTTTTCAAATGATCCTCGCATATATATATATATATATATATATATATATATATATATATATATTTAAAAATCGTTTCATATCGTTGATATTAATTTATAACGATCAACCTTTATTTTTATTTATATAAAAATAATTAAATTCCATTTAACGACGCTTCAAGTCAAAAGGACGACCTTGGCGCTGTTTTCACCCAAATTTGTTTTACACATTTTTCTAAATCTAACCGTTGGAATTTAACATAATTCATATCGTTGGAAAGTTCTTTCCAAGGCGAACCTAACGGTTACAGATTTGGGAAAATCCGACGGTCGGATATTTCGTTATAATCAATTAAAAGTACAATTCTATAAAGTGAACTACCACGCTCGATTCGTTTACTTTTAAATTATTTATATATATAATTATAAAAATATAATTCCTTCGTCCATTTCATTATTGTGATTATCATAACAAGTAATGAATGTTTTGTTTCATCACCTGTTGATATGTTTATAATGTATAATGAATTGCATTTTAATACACTATATCTTGCTAACGACAAATATTCTCATTTATATCAATATATATCATAACACAACAATGTTTTATTTTAATTTTCAATTTTCGTGTATATCCTATACACAAAATGTATATATTTTTTCTCTCAGCTTTCAATTTATGCAACAATGTACATTTCATGTATCGTTCAAATTTAAATAAAAATGAGTGTTTTTGTGTTCCATCTAATTTAACAAAAAGGTAACTTCTAGTGCGTCATTCTTAATTTAACAAAAATGAAGATTTTGAACCATTTCAATCCTTAACAAAAATGCAATACATTTTGCTGTCCACCTCATTCTACAAAAATGAATATATTTTTATTAATCTTTTAATGAAAATCTAATTCATTAAAACTAAATTTCCATCGTTACAACTTTCATGTCCTTATTCTTTTTAATGAAAATCCAATTCAATAAAAAGTGAATTTCAATCATTATAATTCTCAGTGAAAAACTATTTACATAAAAATGTAAATCTCATATCTTTATACTTTTAAATAGAATCTAAAGTTTCACCTTTATCTAATTACATAAAAATACAATTTTTCACTTTAATCTAATTACATGAAAAATGTAATTTTTCCTTTTTAATCTAATTTACATTAAAAATGTGAACCTTTCTAATTCTCCTAATATATATTAAAATTGTATACTTTTCTTTCTTCTAATTTACATTAAAAATGTGTACTTTTCTTTCTAATCATTCTTTTATTTTATATTGAGAATGTAAATGTCTATTTCACATTTTATTTACATATAAAAGTGTAACTTTTATTTCATCCTTTATTTACATATAAAATGTAAATTTCTATTTAATCTTTCATATAAAATCTGCATTCGTATCAAACCTTTTTATTTACATACAAAATGTAAATTCCTTTATTTACATTGAAAAACATAAATTCTTTAATTCCTTTTTATTTACATTGGAAGACACAAATAAAAAAGATGCACTTTTATTTCCATATCGTATTTGTATTGTGGTATGCAAATAAAAAGGTGAGCTCTTACTTCTAAGTTTTATTTACATTAGAGAACATAAATAAAAGATGTACATATTCTTCTATGTCATAATTGCATTGTGAAATGCAAAATAAGAAGGAAAATTTTATTTTCTATGTTATATTTGTGTTAGAGAACACAAATAAAAGACCTTTATTTTCCTAAGTTATATTTACATAAAAAAGAATATTTTAATGTACTCACATATATTTAATATGTGTTTCCTTTTCCTCTTTTCAGCATGTTAAAATTAATATTTTTAACATATAAATATTTTCTAACATGTATTTTCTATCATGTTAAGAATATGGTTTTTAACCTTTTATATTTTCTAACATGTTCTTCTAGTAATGTTAAAAATAATGTTTTTAACATACTTATTCTTTCCTAACAAATTTTCTTTCCTTTCTATATAAGCATGTTGAAAATAATGTTTTCAACATATGAAACTTTTCTAACATTACATTCAAACAATGAAAAGAATATTCTTAATGTTTAACAACTCTAACCATTCATATTAACATAAAAATAATATTTTTATGTTACATCATTTCTAACACTTCATATTAACATAACAAGGTTTTTTTTGTTGAATCAATGCTAACAAAGTGACTATTTTACATTGTTGATTCTAATAAAATAAAAAGTGACATTTCTTTCTTCCCAATTCTAATAAATTAAAAAGTGACATTATTATAACATAAATTGTACCTTTTTTTCTAATATGTCATGTCTAACTGAAATGTTATTTTTATTTTCCTAACATAATCTTAACAAAATGTCATGTTTAATTACATAACATATTCTTAACAAAAATGGTGTTTTGTTTCTAATGTGACATTCTAACAAAAACGGCATTTTAATTTTAACATTCTATAACCTGTCATTTTTGTTAACATGTCATTATTCTAAACAAGAGATAACTTTGTTTAGCATGTCATTTCATAGCCAAATAACAATTTTATATGACATAACAATTAATAGCCAAATGAAAATTTTATTATGTTTAACATAAATGACATTTTCGTTTCACAATTCGAATTTCAAATAAAATGACGAATCATAATTTTGTTGATCTAATTCAACAAATGACAAAACAAATACAACAATTGTACTTTGACTACAAGGACAATTTTTAATTCAATTATTTCAATTTGTCAAAATTGATAATTTTTATCCTATCACTCTAACTTGTCCAATTTAAAATTCTAATCTAATTATTCTTCTTTAACAAAAATAAGTATTTTTATTTCCAATAGTTTTGTTCAACAAATTGATATATTCGTTCCATCTAATTTTATTATAACAAATATGATATATTTGGTTTCAATTAACCCATTATAACAAATGTGATATATTTGGTTTCAATTATTCAATCATGATTTATTTATTTACAACAATCAAATTTTAACCAACATGAGAATTCTAATCCGCATATCAATACAACATTATATCAGCCCAATCAAATCACGTATGTAACAAAAAGAATTTAGCGACATAATTTCACAACATAATTTCTTAGAACAAATTACGTATCATGATTCCATATTTTAATTGTATATAAATAAATAAATAAACAGAATTTCTCACTACGGTGTGAATTCCATAATACTATATGTAAAATATTCTAAATCTTGATATCGACATTCACAATATGATTCACATCTACACATACTATTCCATTTAAAAAATTTAATCATTTTTTTTATAGAAATAATCTTGCATAAACTACTAATATTCAAAATTGAATCTTTTTATTTGTTTATTATATTTTTTTCTATTCTAATAAATAGGAATGTCTATCATATAACATAGATCTAAACCATAACAGATTCGAAACAAAGAATAGAATTTCATCGCAGATTCAGATCTAGAATAACAGATCTGAAATAAATAGTAGATTTTCATCGCAGAACTAGATCATTGCTTACATACACAGAATTTATCAACGAGAAAATAATTAATTTAAATATTAATTATGTAAACGGGAATTCTCACCTTGCTTTAAGCAGATATAAAAATCCCAACGAGTTCAGAAATTATCCCACTTAGTTTCAGCAAGTTCTATTTGACGTTAAGGTCCAACCAGATCTGAAATTTTCAAATTCAGCTCTCGTATGAATAAAATATCAAATTTACAAATTAATTTCAGATTTGTAGCGCTTATAAGTGTGGCAAACCTTTTGTTTTATTATCTCAAATTTGTTCAAATCTTTGAATCAACATAACTCGAGCTACGATGCACGGAATTGGGAGCCGTTTGTTGGTGATGGAGCGGCTTGGAGGGGTGCATCCACGTCGGGAAGTGCAGGAGGCACAGCGCAGCAATCAAGGTAGGGCGGGGCTGTTTTCGTGGCGGGTTCGGGTGTAGAAATCGAAAGCTAGGGGACACGGTTTGACGTGAAACAGGTTGGAGAAGGAAGAGGAGGAGAAGAGCTTGAAAAGTTCCAAAGGAGCATATGTTAATTCTTTATGGATTTGGAGCTAAGGAGGAGAGAAGGTAGATGGGTTTAGATGGCTATGGGTTTGAGGAATCGAGAAAGAAGGTCATGACTTCCATACCTTTAAATAATAAAATATTATTTTATTCCTTAATTTTCCAATAAAGGCCGGTTTAGCAACTTTATCTGATTTCAGCCCAACGACTGTCGTTCATACCCATTAACCCCTGTTCCGGACTAATCTGGCTATGTCCCGCAGGCCCAAATGATCATCTTGACCCCCGTTTCTTTAATTTAAAATTTAAGTCCTTTATTTTTAATTCAACCGTACAAATAAATTCACCGAGGCCGCAAATTAATTCCAAAAATTCCTGAAAAATATATTTAGCTATGTTTTGATGCTACGGACCTAGAAAAATTAATTTCATTCAATTCTAAGCTTTTTTGAAAAATGGCCTTTTTCAAATCGATTAAAATTTACTGAAATTAACCAAACTAAAATATTTTTGCCATGGTCACAAATTAATTCTAAAAATTATGAAAAATTAAACTTAGCAATAATTTGACAATCTGAATCCAACAAAAGCGGTTTCGTCGAAAACAGAGGTCGTTTGAAAATGGCTATTTTCAAGGCTTATATATTAAATATTAAAAATACATTTTTAAACAAATAATTTTCGAAACACGAAATATATATGTGTTTATACTTTTTAAATGCAAAAACATCATTCTGAACTCAATGGAATTGGTTTCGAGTTCAAATCCCTTCGTATGCAAAAAGTGGCATTTTTGACCTTTATAAGTTTCATAGCGACCTTTCTAAATTTTAATTTGGGCATAACTTTTGATTCCTGCCATGAAATTTCAGTTTTTCGGATTCGTTAGAAAGATATTTTTAAATAGTTTCCAATATTTTCGGTTTCACTAAAATCCGTTGAATTTTGCATCGTGTACGGTCAATCAAAATTCCAGTTTGACTTTTCAAACTACCGTGCTATTTCTAACTCCTTTATAATTTAAATTAAATTATTCATTCTAACTTCAATTTAAATCAATTCTTAATCATTATAATTTTAAATAAATTATTTTAAATATCAAAAACTCATTAAAATTACTTAAAATAAATTTTTAAATTTACCCCAAAATTCAGGGTTGTTACACCTCGTTTGCAATATTCATTTGGCCAGTTAAAGTTGCGGCAACATCATCTGACTCTCATCTTGTTATGGCGGCTCCGGCCTTAGAACTTTCTCCGACATCAAATTGGATGACAGGAGGAGTTGTTTCGCGATCAGTGATATTGTCATCATTCTCGGTATTTTGATCTATGACCTTCTTCGATGGTCTACCTGGTTTACCCATATTTTCTAACAGGGACTTGAATTAGATTGTAGTAAGATAGGATCAAATTCTCAATGCAAGGTTCTGAAATTTGCAGGAGAGTGTGAGAGGACGGAAGATTGAATTGGCCCACAGTGGGCGCCAAATGTTGATTTAGAAACTGGGATCAACACCGAGAGTATTAAGAATACTTTGCTAGATAATCAAAAAGTGAGAGATGTGGAGCCAATCAATAGAGTAAATGCAAGTAAATAACACACAATGTTTATAGTGGTTTGATCAATTGCGATCTACATCCACTTTGAATAGCGATTCCATTATAACATTTAGAATTACAAGATAAGCAAGCCCTATCATTGCATTCGTCATTACACACTCTTACTACTTGATTAGATAAAATCAATGAGAATCTTCGAACATGGCAAGTGGTAGATCAGATCTGGATCTCCATATGGACTTTGATGAATTCTCGCATATTCATAATGAATTTTGTGTTGGATCTTCACTTTGAGATGATTAGAGATGATGAAATCACTAAGTAAAAGCTGAGAATTGAGTTTAACAGCCCTTCAAGGTCATCCAACTCCTCCCCCATTAAAGTGGGATTGGAGCTCTATTTATAGGAGTGGAGAAATGGGGTGATATAGTCATCAGGGCCCCCGGTCGGTCTAAACTTATTTATAAAATTGCCACTGGCCAGCCTAGTGACAACTGTCCAGAAGCCAGCCTGTCAACAGTTGTTTGGTGGGTCGATCGGTCAAGAACAAGACTGACCGATTGGTATGGCTTCTTTCTTTTCCTGTGTGATCAGTCTGTCGCCAGCTTCGTATCACGATCGGCCGATCGCCTGTGTCTTAGATTGGTCCGTGCACCTGAATCTTGACCGACCGGTGGATACATTTCTTCTCCTCTTATGCGAGAATAGCTTGTCTTGGGGCGCATATCAGGACTGGTTGGTATGCTTTGCTCTATTTACTGACCAGTCTGTTTTGTTTCCACATATCTGACCAACCGATTGGTATATCTTTTATAGTCGGCCGATGTGTTTGAACTGTGGCCGACCGGTGCGACTCAATCACAACCGATCGATGTTTCTCCTTAATGTTGAATTACACCACGTCAGGCCTGCTTGGGTGGATCACATGGTACCGATCGGTACTTCTGTTATAAAAGCATAACCGATCGGGTCCTTATTCTTCACTATCCAACTAATTACCACAATCTTAATCCCTTTATTTTCCTGAGTGATTCCTTGATGGATACCATGAATTCTTATTTGGATCTGTTCATGCTAAGTATATTGGATCTAGTTTTATCATTACCCTCTTTACCAGATCTATTTGTATGTCCACTTTATTATGCCTACTACTTGTCTATGCCAGTATATATGTTTATGTCACTTTTAGAATGATCACTATTGTCATTTTTCCCATCTACTTTCCATTTTATTGTTCATGACTAGGCTACTTTGTAGCCCAGATGCCGCCAAATCTATGCGAATGTGCTAGTTAGGGAACGGGAGAAAAAGTTTAGAATTGGCATAATTTAAATAATGTTTATACAAATTGGTCATATAATTCAAAATAAGTAGGTGGGGACATAATCACCAATAAAGTCATAGGTAAGAATTGGGTAAGAATGAAATGTCTAATAATTACAGTTAGAAATTGTAATTGCACTTATGACACGACGTTAGGTTGCATTAGTTGTGGAAATCTGAGCCGACCCGACCGACATATCCAGCAACCACTAATGTTGAACCTAATGTTCTGAGTGCGCAAATATGAGATGGGCTATGACACGAGCTTAGGCCCAACTTGTGGAAGAAGTCTGCCCGGACCAGACAAGCACATCCAGTATCCACAAGTTGTAGGCCTAATATGGGAGGTCTCGCCCATTATAAATTGAAACACCCCACCTCCGTTAAGGTCACTCACAAAGGGAATGCCTTAACTTTGGTGGAGGTTTATAAGAAAAGGCCACAGATAAACTCAAGACAGATATAAATACACATATTTTAAACAGCGGAAACCAAACAGATTTTTATTTCATCAAAACGTGTTCCAACACAACGTTTCCACAATTGTCTCAAAATACTTCCAACATTACAACCTCATTACTGTCTTGATTATTAAAGAAGCATAAAACATAAATAAAGTGACAAAAATTCCCATAGTGATATCCAAAGCCATAATCCGAGCAAAAGGGATCCAAATCATACATCTACGGTCTTGGAGCTTGTAAAGAGTCTGACTGAGCTGAGCTATTTCCTCCCTGTGGACCTGGGGGGGGGGACGAAAGAAAAGAAGACGAAAAGAAAATAGAGTCAGACATAAAGCCTGAGTAAGTCTAGTAACTTTTCAGTATGTGAATAAGAAAAGGGCATGATAGATATAAACTGAAAATAGGAAAGTGTCACGGGCTAAGGAAGTATCGAATGTACTATCGCACCCATGCTATATCTCTGCATCTACTTGAGTTTATTCTAACTGGCACCCCACGCTGAGGGTGAAATGATCCCCATTTTTCTAAAGATCGCCTCCTACTCGCGTTAGCATGTGTCATACGACCCCCAAGAATTGTAGATACCTATGCTGGTCCCACCATGGGGTGTATCAAGACCCATGGTGGCGGGGCCGACACAAATTCTAGAAGGCATAAGTTATACTACTGGTGTCTCCAGTGCCCTTTTTGTCTGCTCTGGAGTGTGTGCACGCCCGCACCCCGTTAGACCTACACTGTGCACCCACCGCCGTCGTTTTGACAGCTTACAATCAGCCCAGTAATCGTGCCCCACCCTGCCTAGTTTCAGGGTACCGTTGATACCTAACTTGGGTTACTGCTGAAACGGGTCCCTCGTTACCAGGATTTTCTAGTCAAACATGTTAAGTGGTTAAGTGTCTGTATTTACCTAACCCCACCCATCAATTCTTGTTAACATGTTGAATTTGGTTAAGTGTTATAGTTGACTTAACCCTACCATCTATCCTTAGCCTCTTAGGGGCACCTGTCTACTCACATTAGACAGGTTTTGCTACGGTCAATGGATATGCCGGTCGGTTCCGGGCAGTTTTACACCGTAGCTCAGTCTAACCTCGGGTCATTATTGGGCTCAATGCTTAACCACCCACATTGGATAGGTATTGTAACACCCCACCTCCGTTAAGGTCACTCACAAAGGGAATGCCTTAACTTTGGTGGAGCAATAGTATAAACAGAACAGAAACTTACAAGACAGATAAAACAGTACTTGAAATTTTTTAACTTATTACAGCGGAAGCAGAAATCAATATGGTTACATCCTTTCAAATCTCAGAATTCAAGTACAAAATATCAGTCTTGTACAAAAGCCTTCAAAATGCATGGTTTAAAATCATAATCCCCATAGAATGGAAGCTATGCAGAGCCAAGCCATACTTTAAGCACTTCAAACAAAGAGAAATCCGGATCAAGCTAAAAGTATTCCCTCCTTGGATAACCTGGGGGGGAGGGGGGAACGGAAGAAAGGAGGCGAAACAACAAGGGTCATACAAAAAGTCTGGCAAGTCCAGTGACTTTCAGCATATGAACAGATAATAATAATATGACATGAACATAAAATTGGATGAGAGATAACTGTAACAGGTGTAACAAATATAACAGAAGAACAGAATGACATAAACTATTGCTTTACACTTCTCTGCACTAATACTAGTATAACAGAATTAGGTGTCACCCTAATGTCTAAACTGAAACAGGAACGGGTACAGAATAATTTAACAGAAACAGAATGTAGAATTAGGTGTACACTAGAAATGGGCCTTTACCACCCGAACAGATGGTACCACGCAGAAACAGACAGGTGTTACCACCCAACAGAAACAGACGGTACCAACAGAAACAAACAGAACTAAGTGTACCCTAAAACCCTACCCCAAGCGATTGGCTCCCTAATACGTAAATATCCTATGTCGGCCCCACAGTAGGGTGTATCACTCCCTAAAGTGACCACCAATTGGCACAGACCTATTTACAGATGTCACGGCGTCTTACATCCTCAGAGGCAGACCGGGATCCATGCGCGCACATGACCCGGTTGGAACGCACCATCAACACCCCTCGCCATTATCAGAATGAACCACTTATAATTAGTTCGGTAAGCGTGCCCGGACCCTACCTATTGTTGGGTCAAAGTTTTGATACCAGAAAGGGTTACTGACTAATATGGGTCCCAAACAACAGATGACACAAGTAATTCCCCTCCTAACCTTGTGTCCCCAGACTACAGATTTCAGATTAACTTGTTTACAAGTTCAGACATACAGAATTCAGATTTACTAGTTCACAGATTAAGTTAACAAGTTTTCAGACTAACAGATCAGATGTACAGATTTTTCAGATTTGTCTAACTTTGTATTGGGCTTACAGATTCATGGATGGGTTTACCACACCTATTAATCCAATTGGTGTAACCCTATTTCCCCCAATACGTTTTAGACGTCATTCTTATCTTAGATTTGCATTAATTAATTATTAATGCCCAGACCTCTCACATTAGGTCGCTAGCTTGTGGCCGATGGATGGGCCGGGCGGTTCCGGGCAGACTTCTGCCACAAGCCAGACCTAACCTCGTGTCTTAAGCAGGTTATGACTAACTTCTCACATTAGAACCTATTGTTTGCAGCCAATGGATGTGCCGGGCGGTTCCGGGCAGAGTTACGCTGCAAACTCATTCTAACCTCGAGTTAGCCATGTTTATCTTTGCGGCCAATTAATTAATAATTCAACATTTATGCCTACGCCTAATATACATGTCAATTATAGTCAATTCAGATTACGCCAATAACAGACTAATTATATCGACACAACAAATATTGCAGGTAACAGATTTAACATATGACAGATTTTTCAGATTAGGTGACTTAACGGATTTAGCAGATTAAGCAACCTAGCAGATTTTAGCACATAACAGATTAGGCATCTCAGCAGTCAAATTTAACAGATTAGGCATTTCAACAGACAAATTTAACAGATTAGGCATTTCAATCTAATTAGCAGTCTAGGAAATATAACAAAACTAGCAGTTTAGGCAACTTGGCAAATTAACAGATTTAGCAAATTTAATATTTCTAAAGGTTCTATTTACATGCCTTGCCTAGTCATAAATTAGGCCTAAATTCATATTCCTACATAATTGTCATGATTCCCAATATGAACATATACTCCATGTTTGCATAAATTTACATAGCGCAGAATATGGACATAATTTGCCATATAACATATGTTCCAATTTTTGTTAAACTAGCATTTTACAGCAGATTCACATATAAATTATATCAAATATAACCATTAATTTCAATGCATGCCATATATCCAAAAATCCCTATTTAGATGTAATCACAATAATAGATATCCTAATTAATGTAAATCTTTACACCTAAGTTTCCATATCCTTCTTCTTTTCAACTCATGAATCATTATGCAAAATATACCCAACAATCTAAATCTTTAAATTATATCTTCTAAAAATCAGATCTTGACTTTTATATGCATTTTGTCCAAAGTCTCAAATCATATGCAATCTTACAATGGTTCCTCTCTTCTTTTATCACAGAATATGCATAGGTTTAAAACTAGTTTACAACATATGCTTACTTTTCTAATTAATTACAGATCTAAATAACATTTGTTCATTTCTCTAATTAGTTACAGATCTAGATTACAACGTACACTATGCATACAACATATATAAATTACATGTTTACAGTCAAATTCATGCATCTAATCCCAAGTCATATGTCAATATATTTTATGCCTCAGAACTAAAGTCATACGTTCAATTCAGTCTTGTCAAATTTCGCATCATTCATTATTTGTCCCAAAATTTGCGTTCATACGTTAATCTCTTATGAGATTAGGCACAGGCTCGTGGTAGCCTGGCTATAGAAACAGAAAGGAAGCAGAAAGGGATACAGAACAGTCATAGAAAAACAGATCTGACAGATATAAAATCTCAGATTCAGATTCACAATTCATGTCAAAATTAGAATTTACGTTTATAGCGGAAAATAAATGTACTTGCCTTGATTGGATTAAAGAAAGAACTTTAGTTGTTGTAGAATTGTTGCAGAAGCTTTTATCTCAAATTTGAATTGAATTTGCTTAGGTTGATGTTGATTAGCTTCTAGTTTTGATTCCAGCAGAGTAGCGACGCCATTTTTATTTTTATTAGAACAGAGGCAGAGAAGAAGCAGAATAAAATTGTGTGTAGAGGAGGCTAGGTCTTAGGATGTATGTATAGGTGTAGTTAGTTGTTTTAGGCCTTTAGATAAACCCTAAATCAGATCAGAACTCGTCACAGGCTCACCAAAACAGCCCAAAAACCCATCCAGATGCACCCAGGCCGACCCGGCTCGACCAGGGAGGTCGACCCTAGGGTCGACACCCATGTCGACTTGGTCCCCTCCAGGTCGACTCCCAGGTCGACCCCCAGGTCGACCTGGTCTGGGCGGGAATTTTCCCGCCTGGCTCGTTTTTTGCATTTTTGAAATCTGTTTAGTTTTTCTGATTTTTCGTGAAACTTCTAAAGGCCATATCTCGGTCATACTGACTCCGATTTACGAAATTTCGGACTCTATTTCGCATATTTTTCCAAGACGAACACAACCGCGAAACCCATTTCCCTTAATTCTCACATCTGTAATTAGTTATTCTTTAATTTGTGGCTATTAATATTAACAGAATTATGGGGTGTTACATTCTCCTTTCCTTAAAGGATTTCGTCCCCGAAATCTTCAAGTCAAGAAGAATGTATATTCTATTCATCCAAACAACCATCTGCTCAACCATCAAACACAGGCATCCATTGTCCTTATATACTTCTAATGCTTCCATGTTTAAATGCGCAGTGTGTGTATATGTCCCTATCTAATGCAAAATCAGGCGGTCCACTGATTCAGTTAACCTTCTTTAATGCAAACCATGATAGTGCCATGCGTCCATTATGTATGCAATTTTCCTACTCGGTACATATCATTTCTATATGAGTGCACAACCATCCACTCATATGCAACATCCATGTGCTGATTCAACCATTTTGCATCCATAAAATTTAAAATGCTCACACATCCATATGCGGTATGAGAGTGTTTTCGAGCCGATCTATTGCCTAGTGTGTGTATATGCGTCCACGGGCAACCACTAGCAACCACTTGCATCCACTTGCAACCATCAAACATAACATGTCTCAAACACATGTTTACACCCATTAGTTTCTACCTAAAGTTCGAGGATTCGATCGATAGGATACAGTCGAATGATGGAAGCGAGTACAGATAAGTCAAAGACTTGGTTCCCATTAGACATTGGTTGAGAAAATAATTCCCCTAAGTATCAACCCCGAAGACCGAAATCAACATCAGACTGACACCCATAGGATCACCTCCTTTGGCCAATGTCAAAACTGGAAAGCAGAATTATTCAAATATTTACAGACTACTGGTACAGATCAGATTCCCTAATGATTCTTAGGAAGCTAAGCGTGATAAAAATCATATCCCATAAAAACTCAGAATGTATGCGTCATACTTGACGTCTAACACAAATATCCCTCAAACCCCAATCTCAAACAGATGAGCCATAACCCTTATGGGTCTGAGTCTACAGCGGAATTCAGAAATAATACTAGTATTAAAGTGCAGATTATCGATTACAAAATCAAAATACCAGAATCAGAAAAAGTCTTAACTCCATAATCAGATAAAGAAATTAAACCTACTATAGAAATTTTCCTATTTCTATCCTAGCCACTAGCCTCGAGAGTGTTTGCCTGTCCTCCTTGCCCTCGTCTGTTCGCGCAGTCCCTAGTGAAGTGCCCCTTCTCTCCACAGTTGAAGGTAGTGCCTTTCCTTTTTCTGCAATCCTTTTTCAGATGAGTCGAGCTCCCACAAGTAAAGCACTTTTTCCCCTTCTTATCTTCAGTCTTTTCATCCTTCTTTTGTGTTTCCTTTTTTGGGCTCCGCTTTCTTATTCTGTGGTTCTTCCTTCTTTGTCTCTTTCGGGCCCTTGTCTTCCTCGTGTAGTAGTGCCATGTCCACCAATTTCTCGTAAGTCGCTCCCATGGGTACATGGGTCATGGCTAGGCTGTGCAGTGGCTCGTTCAATCCTTTAACAAAGCAGAGAGCCTTTTTATGCTGAGTGTTGACTAAATCCAATCCGAACCTAGCTAGTTGGTTGAACTGGTTGACGTATTCCTTGACCGTCATACTTCCTTGCTTAAGAGATAAGAACTTCTCCGGTTGTAAACTCCGTTCAGCTTGCGATAGAAATTTTGTCTCAAACCTTGTTCTGAAATCCATCCATGTCTCAACCAGCCTCTCGGAGTTAGTGACTTCCCACCAGTAGGAAGCTTCGTCTTTGAGCAGCCATACCGCTAACTGTACCTTCTGCCTATCGTCCACCTCGAAGATAACGAATAGATCCTCAGTTTCTTTGAGCCAGTTCCTCGCTTCTACGAATGATTCAGTTCCTTTGAAATCCTTCCCACCCATGGCCCTAAAATCTCTACAGATCTTTGAGAAAGCAATTGCACGAGGAGGTGGTGGGAGAGGGGGATCATTTGCTGGACCTGCAGCGGCGGTCCTAGCCTCAAGATATTGATGAAACCAACCGGGTACATGAACACCCTCTGGTATCTCAGATGCTTCAGACATGCTGAAACGAAAAAGGAAAGGTTCAATACAAAAAGGACTGAAAGAAAGATATATGGCTCTCGGGGATTATGTTTTTCAAAATAAGCTTTATTTTTTTGAAAATACCTCCTTTTAAAACCTTTTTGAAAATAGTTTTCAAAAACTTTTATCTAATCTGGTAACTTTTAGCTCTGATACCAAGTGTAACACCCCACCTCCGTTAAGGTCACTCACAAAGGGAATGCCTTAACTTTGGTGGAGCATTTTAGTAAACAGAACAGAAACTTACAAGACAGATAAAACAGTACTTGAAATTTTTTAACTTTATTACAGCGGAAGCAGAAATCAATATGGTTACATCCTTTCAAATCTCAGAATTCAAGTACAAAATATCAGTCTTGTACAAAAGCCTTCAAAATGCATGGTTTAAAATCATAATCCCCATAGAACGGAAGCTATGCAGAGCCAAGCCATACTTTAAGCACTTCAAGCAAAGAGAAATCCGGATCAAGCTAAAAGTATTCCCTCCTTGGATAACCTGGGGGGGAACGGAAGAAAGGAGGCGAAACAACAAGGGTCAGACAAAAATTCTGGCAAGTCCAGTAACTTTCAGCATATGAACAGATAATAATAATATGACATGAATATAAAACTGGATGAGAGATAACTGTAACAGGTGTAACAGATATAACAGAAGAACAGAATGACATAAACTATTGCTTTACACTTCTCTGCACTAATACTAGTATAACAGAATTAGGTGTCACCCTAATGTCTAAACTGAAACAGGAACGGGTACAGAATAATTTAACAGAAACAGAATGTAGAATTAGGTGTACACTAGAAATGGGCCTTTACCACCCGAACAGACGGTACCACGCGGAAACAGACATGTGTTACCACCCAACAGAAACAGACGGTACCAACAGAAACAGACAGAACTAAGTGTACCCTAAAACCCTACCCCAAGCGATCGGCTCCCTAATACGTAAATATCTTGTGTCGGCCCCACAGTAGGGTGTATCACTCCCTAAAGTGACAACCAATTGGCACAGACCTATTTACAGATGTCACGGCGTCTTACATCCTCAGAGGCAGACCGGGATCCATGCACGCACATGACCGGGTTGGAACGCACCATCAACACCCCTCGCCATTATCAGAATGAACCACTTATAATTAGTTCAGTAAGCGTGCTCGGACCCTACCTACTGTTGGGTCAAAGTTTTGATACCAGAAAGGGTTACTGACTAATATGGGTCCCAAACAACAGATGACACAAGTAATTCCCCTCCTAACCTTGTGTCCCCAGACTACAGATTTCAGATTAACTTGTTTACAAGTTCAGACATACAGAATTCAGATTTACTAGTTCACAGATTAAGTTAACAAGTTTTCAGACTAACAGATCAGATGTACAGATTTTTCAGATTTGTCTAACTTTGTATTGGGCCTACAGATTCATGGACGGGTTTACTACACCTATTAATCCTGTTGGTTTAACCCTATTTCCCCCATTACGTTTTAGACGTCATTCTTATCTTAGATTTGCATTAATTAATTATTAATTCCCAGACCTCTCACATTAGGTCGCTAGCTTGTGGCCGCTGGATGGGCCGGGCGGTTCCGGGCAGACTTCTGCCACAAGCCATACCTAACCTCGTGTCTTAAGCAGGTTATGACTAACTTCTCACATTAGAACCTATTGTTTGCGGCCACTGGATGTGCCGGGCAGTTCCGGGCAGAATTACGCCGCAAACTCATTCTAACCTTGAGTTAGCCATGTTTATCTTTGCGGCCAATTAATTAATAATTCAACATTTATGCCTATGCCTAATATACATGTCAATTATAGTCAATTCAGACTACGCCAATAACAGACTAATTATATCGATACAACAAATATTGTAGGTAACAAATTTAACATATGACATATTTTTCAGATTAGGCGACTTAACGGATTTAGCAGATTAAGCAACCTAGCAGATTTTAGCACATAACAGATTAGGCATCTCAACAGACAAATTTAACAGATTAGGCATTTCAACAGACAAATTTAACAGATTAGGCATTTCAATCTAATTAGCAGTCTAGGCAATATAACAAAACTAACAGTTTAGGCAACTTGGCAAATTAGCAGATTTAGCAAATTTAATATTTCTAAAGGTTCTATTTACATGTCTTGCCTAGTCATAAATTAGGCCTAAATTCATATGCCTACATAATTGTCATGATTCCCAATATGAACATATACTCCATGTTTGCATAAATTTACATAGCGTAGAATATAGACATAATTTGCCATATAACGTATGTTCCAATTTTTGTTAAACTAGCATTTTACAGCAGATTCACATATAAATTATATCAAATATAACCATTAATTTCAATGCATGCCATATATCCAAAAATCCCTATTTAGGTGTAATCACAATAATAGATATCCTAATTAATGTAAATCTTTACACCTAAGTTTCCATATCCTTCTTCTTTTCAACTCATGAATCATTATGCAAAATATATCTAACAATCTAAATCTTTAAATTATATCTTCTAAAAATCAGATCTTGACTTTTATATGCATTTTGTCCAAAGTCTCAAATAATATGTAATCTTACAATGGTTGCTCTCTTCTTTTATCACAGAATATGCATAGGTTTAAAACTAGTTTACAACATATGCTTACTTTTCTAATTAATTACAGATCTAAATAACATATGTTCATTTCTCTAATTAGTTACAGATCTAGATTACAACGTACAGTATGCATACAACATATATAAATTACATGTTTACAGTCAAATTCATGCATCTAATCCCAAGTCATATGTCAATATATTTTATGCCTCAGATCTAAAGTCATACGTTCAATTCAGTGTTGTCAAATTTCGCATCATTCATTATTTGTCCCAAAATTTGCGTTCATACGTTAATCTCTTATGAGATTAGGCACAGGCTCGTGGTAGCCTGGCTATAGAAACTGAAAGGAAGCAGAAAGGGATACAAAACAGTCACAGAAAAACAGATCTGACAGATATACAATCTCAGATTCAGATTCACAATTCTTGTCAAAATCAGAATTTACGTTTATAGCGGAAAATAACTGTACTTGCCTTGATTGGATTAAAGAAAGAACTTTAGTTGTTGCAGAATTGTTGCAGAAGCTTTTATCTCAAATTTGAATTGAATTTGCTTAGGTTGATGTTGATTAGCTTCTAGTTTTGATTCCAGCAGAGTAGCGACGCCATTTTTATTTTTATTAGAACAGAGTCAGAGAAGAAGCAGAATAAAATTGTGTGTAGAGGAGGCTAGGTCTTAGGATGTATTTATAGGTGTAGTTAGTTGTTTTAGGCCTTTAGATAAACCCTAAATCAGATCAGAACCGTCAGAATTCGTCACAGGCTAAAAAAAACAGCCCAAAAACCCATCCAGATGCACCCAGGCCGACCTGGGTCGACCAGGGAGGTCGATCCCCAGGTCGACCCTAGGGTCGACACCCATGTTGACCTGGTCCCCTCCAGGTCGACTCCCAGGTCGACCCCCAGGTCGACCTGGTCTGGGCGGGAATTTTCCCGCCTGTCTCGTTTTCTTCATTTTTGAAATCTGTTTCGTTTTTCTGATTTTTCGTGAAACTTCTAAAGGCCATATCTCGGTCATACTGACTCCGATTTACGAAATTTCGGACTGTATGTCGCGTAATTTTCCGAGACGAACGCAACCGCGAAACCCATTTCCCTTAATTCTCACATCTGTAATCAGTTATTCTTTAATTTGTGGCTATTAATATTAACAGAATTATGGGGTGTTACAGGTATTGTTGTGACTACTGGACAGCCGGGCGGGTCCGGGCAGGTTTACATCTCAACTCAATCCAACCTCGGGTTAACCATATCGTGTTTTCTAAATTTACATATTTTAATACTTCTCAATTATATATGTAAATGTCATATCTTTTATTTTTGGGTATAACAATTCATACCGCTTAAATGCCATTGTCGTTGGCATGTGCCAACCATGCCAACATATATTTTCATGTTTTACACCCAACGTTATTACCCCCGTTTATACGTTCGCAATGTTATAACAAATGTTGGGCTCGACACAATTCAACCCAACTTTATAAGCGTAAGAAAAGGGGAAATCAAGAACATGTAATATTTTACAACATATAAGGGTGTGTGGCGCATGATCTTGAAATTTAGCGATACTAACATAAATGATGGGTCATGTGAACTTGCATTAAAATCAAAGTATAACTAAGTAGGTGACATATGAAATGGCATAGTTTTGGTTTATACAAACTTGGGTTTAAACATGTTTAACTTGGCATAATGTCAACCACAAAACTTGCATGTTGTATATTCACCAAAATGTCCAACTATAACATCTAATCACATAGCCAATTTCAACATGAACTTGCATAGTTTATGAAACCCAAACGATACTTAACATAGATCCAATTATACTTGCAAATAAACATAAGAATGATTTCACAGGTTTTGGGTCATGTAGGTATAAAAGGTTTCAAATCTAGAACATGTTTACATAAGCCTTAATTTAGACTTAGTGAATGTATATAGTCCATGCCATAGGCATAAACATAAAGGGATCAAATTCTAGTTTTTGCCACAAACTTGCAAGTTCCATTGTTTTCATATAAAATTGTTAATAGGCTTGCATCACTCAAATTAGGCCGCAAATATCAATACACTAGTCATAACAGAACCATTACAATACACAGAATCTACATCATTACAATAACACAATTTCTATTTTTATTTACATCGAATCATATCACAGTTTTTATTCATATTCCGGAAGGCACTATACTTACAATGAAGGCAGAATCTTGAATTCTGCATTCTGAATTCTAAAATTGAGATGCGCTCCTTTGCGTAGATTAACATTGCGCTGATTAATTTGATTAAACTTTTATCTTCTTCTTAATTTGATTCGTCTCTTAGGCCTTTCTCTCTTGATGGCTATGTTCAATTCCTCCCTGGCAGCACGATGACTCCCATCTTATTTTTTTGTGTGAATTTTCAAGTTGAGACTTAGGGTGTATTTATAGATTTTTAAATTTTTTTGAGCCGTCAGATGAAGACAGGAGGAATCTAGGCCATACAAAGTTCAAAGAGCCAATCAAGAGGTGAGGCGTCAGCCCTAGTGACACACAGAGCCATAGAAATTCGAGCCAAACCAGACCTAGCCAGCCAGGTCGACCAGGCAGGTCGACACCCAGGTCAACACTATGGTCGACCTGGTGTGGCCAGGTCGACACTATGGTTGACATGGGGAGGCCAGGTCGACACCATGGTCGACCTAGTCTCTGGGCGGGAATTTTCCCGCCCAGCCCAGTTTGAAGCTGAAATTCGAATTTTGAATTTTAAACTGAGCTGTTTGAATTTAAATTTTATTCTGAAACTTCTGAAGGCCATAACTTCTTCATACGGAGTCCGTTTCGCGCAAACTCGGACTTTATCTCAAGCAGAATTCCGAGACGAACGCAATGGCATAACCCATTTCCCTTAATTCTTTAATTTAGAATTAATTACACTTTAATTTGTAAAGCTTAACATTATAGAATTCATAGGGCATTACATGCTCCCCCCTTAAAAGGATTTCGTCCCCGAAATCTTCAAGTTAGGAAGAATGTATATCCTACCATCCAACAGTCCATCTACTCAACCAACAAACACAGGCATCCACTGTCCTTAAAATACTTCTAATGCTTCATGATCATATGCATAGTGTGTGTACATGTCCTTATCTAATGCAGAAATTAGGCGGTCTACTGATTCAGTTGACCTCCTTAATGCGAATCATGTAAGTGTCATGAATCCATTATGTATGCAAATTTTTCCAACTCATAATTATACATGAGTGCACAACTTATTCATACAAATGCGACAACCATATGGTAGCATAACAAGTTTCAACCATATACAAATGAGAAAACATATATGCATATGCAATACGAAGTGACTGAGCCGATCTATAACCTAGGGTGTGTGTGTGTATATACATCCACGAGAAACCACTAGCAATCACTAGCAACCATTTGCAGCCATCATCCATAACATGTTTTCAAATACATGTTTGCATCCATTTGTTTTCTAGCTAAGGAGTTAGGAAAAGGACCGAGGAGATATACCTAAAAAGATAGATAAAGCATAACTTAAGGAAAAAGAGAGATTAAAGATGTACCCTTAAAAAGAATAGGGTAGACAGCATGTATTATGTCCTCAGTTTCCCAAGTCGCGTCTTCCTCGGCGTCGCTCCACTGAACTTTAACAAGTTTGACTTCACGGTTGCTTAGTTTTTTCACTTCAGTTCCTAAGATGCGGGTTGGAACTCTCCTCATAGTTGCTTCACGTTCCACTTCGGCTTCTTCTAGAATGCTAGGTTCCACCACTTCCGCAGACTCATGCAAACACTTCCGGAGGTGAAAAACATGAAAGACGTTGTGAACTCTGGCCAGTCTCTCGGGTAGCTCTAATCTATAGGCCATCTTTCCAACCTTCTCGATGATAGGAAACGGTCCTACAAATCTTGGTGCTAGCTTTCTAGCAGATCCAAAACGAACGACGTTCCTTAAAGGAGATACCTTAAGAAAAACCCTGTCCCCAACCTCAAACTCAAGGTCGATCCTTCTTTTGTCGGCGTAGGATTTCTGTCTGTCTTGGGCAGTCTTCATTCTCCTACGTATCAGGTCCACTTTCTCCGAAGTCTCTCGAATCATGTCTGGCCCAAGTATAATCTTATCTGTAGACTCCCACCAACAAAGTTGATGATTTGCACGGTCTTCCATACAAGGCTTCGAAGGGTGCCATGCCTATGGTAGCTTGGTAGCTGTTGTTGTAGGAAAATTACACTAAAGGAAGGTGATCCTCCCACGTCCCTCCAAAGTCAAGAACGCAAAGTCCTAAAAGATCCTCTAAAATTCTATTCACCCTTTCCGTCTGGCCATCGGTTTGGGGGTGATAGGCCGTGCTCAAACATAACTGTGTGCATACAGCTTCTTGCAAACTCCGCCAAAACTCGCTTGTGAAGATAGGGTCTCGGTCACTAACAATGCTGGAGGGTATCCCATGGAGTCGAACTATTTCCTTGAGATAAAGAGATGCTAGAGATGAGGCATTCCTTCTACTCTTGATAGGTATAAAGTGGGCGCTTTTAGTAAGCCTATCCACTATTACCCAAATGCTAGTATTGCCTCTTCTTGACCTAGGTAGTCCATCAATGAAGTCCATTGAAATGCTCTCCCACTTCTACTGTGGAACCTCTAAAGGATGAAGTAGTCCTCCATGCTACTTCTGTTCCGCCTTAACCTGTTGGCAGGTCATGCACTTAGAAACAAAATCTACCACGTCTTGCTTCATGCCGCTCGAAAAGAAAGTCCTTTTAATATCCTTATACATCTTATCACCGCTAGGGTGTATAGTCATCTTGGAATGATGCGCTTCCTCGAGAACCTTCTTTATCAACTCCCTTCCTTGTGGGATGCATAATCTTCCATCTTGCCTCAGCCAACCCTTATCATCGATGGCGTACCTACTGAGGTGACTAAAAGTCTCACCCCTAATAAGTTTATCAATCACATCCACAAGCTGAGGGTCTTCACGTTGTGCAACCCCTATTGAGTCTAAGAGAGTAGGGCGTACTTCGAGAGATGCTAGCAAACCCGGTACAAAATCTGAGGAGGGCCTAAAGTTAAAACTGGCTATATGCTCCAAGCTTTGCCTTTCCACAAAGAGCGGGCTTAAGGTTAGTTTCTTTCGGCTCAACGCGTTTGCTACTACGTTGCCTTTTCCGGGAGTATAGGAAGTTTCAAAGTCATACGAGGCAAGAAACTCCGTCCATCTTTGTTGCCTCAAGTTAAGATCCTTCTGTGAGAAGAGATATTTCAACAATTTATGGTCAGTGTATAATTCAAACTTCTCACCTAGAAGATAATGGCGTCAAGACTTAAGCGCAAAGACGATGGCGGCTAACTCAAGATTGTGGGTTGGGTAGTTCTTTTCATGAACTTTCAATTGTCTTCCGCCATATGCTACTACCCTTCCTTCTTGCATTAGAACAGCGCCTAGTCCTATTCCACATGCATCCGTGTATACTGTGAACATTTTTCTTCCATCTGGCAAAGTCAGAACTGGGGCTGTTGTGAGAGCCCTTTTTAATCGTTGGAAAGCAAACTCGTAGTCCAAATCCCAAGTGAACGCCAGATTCTTCTTTGTTAGCCTTGTGAGTGAGGCTGAGATTTTCGCGAAATCCCTAATAAACTTTCGGTAAAAACCAGCTAGCCCAAGAAAGCTTCGAACTTCGGTTGCATTTCTTGGTGTCTTCCAATCTTGCACTGCCACCACTTTCGCGGGGTCCACAGCCAACCACTCTTTGGACACTATATGCCCCAGAAATCTTACCTCCTTTCTCCCAAAGTGGCACTTGGAGAATTTGGCTTTTAGTTGATGTGTTCGGAGAGTTTCCATGATTTCTTTCAGATGCTGAGCATGCTCTTCCTCATTCTTTGAGAAGATTAAGATATCATCTACGAAGACAACCACAAATTTTTTGAGGAATTATCTGAACACCCTACTCATTAGGTCTATGAAATAAGCGGGTGCGTTTGTCAAGCCGAAAGGCATGACAAGCCACTCGAAGAAACAGTCTGGGGTTCTGAACGTTGTTTTATCAATGCTATCTTCAGCTACTCTTAGCTGATGGAACCCAGTTGCCAGATCAAGTTGGGAGAAGACCGTCGCACCAACAAGCTGATCAAACAAATCGTCGATTCGGGGAAGAGGGTGCCTATTTTTCTTGGTTAATTTGTTTAACTCCCTATAGCCGACGCAAAGGCAAAGCGAACCGTCCTCTTTGGTTGCGAACACCACTGGAGCACCCCATTCCAAAATGCTCCATCTAATGAACCCCTTTTCAAGAAGTTCTTTAATCTGCTTACTGAGCTCCTTTCTCTCCCTTGGAGCCATGTGTCTGACAGGTAAAGCTACAGGCTTTGCGTTATCCACAAGATATATGTGGAAGTCTATTTTCCGCCTTGGAGGTAAGCCTTTCACCTCCTCAAAGACATCCGGATATTCCCGGACTACTCTTACTGATTGCAAATTCTCATCAGAAGCATCAAGCAACTCTAGATAACTAAGCATAACAGCATTAAAGGGATTACAAGAAATTTCTAGAGTGTTACCAAGCCGAGTTATGAGTCTAACTACTCTTTTCTCACAATCAAGAATGGCACTATTATTGGATAACCAGTCCATGCCTAAGATCAAACCATATCACGAGAAGCCCAAAACAAAGGCATTACAACTAAACTCAACGCTGAGAATAGAGATTTTCAAACCAAAACAAACCATTGACAAGTAAGTGGAGCCCCCAATTGGATTTGAAACTACTAAGGGATCTTCTACCATACTAGTGTCTAGATGCAGAGATTCTACTAAGGCAGATGAAATAAAAGAGTGTGATGCGCCAGAGTCAAAAAGTGTACGAACTGGATGATCATAAAGATAGACTACACTTTCTACAGAAATATTACTACCTCGTTCCTGCTAAGGTGCCACTAGCGCATGAACCTGAACCCCTGAAGTGGATCCGGCTTTCTGTCCTTGCCCTTTCTTCTTTGGGCAATCCTTAGCTTGGTGCCCAGTCTCTCCACAATGGAAGAAACCACCCATCTTCGCCTTCCTTTTTCGGCAATCTTTTGATATATGTCCCACAATGCCATAGAAATTGCACCTTCTCCTCTCACGGGGTTTATTGTTCTTCCCTCCTTTCTTGAAGTTTGTTTTCTTTGCCTGTAGACCCTCTTTCTTCTCTTCCACCTTAGTTTCTTTCTAGCCGCGGTCTTCCTCGTGTAGCAATGCCATGTCCACCAAGCTTTCATAAGTCGCTCCCGTGGATACATGGGTCATAACAAGGCTGTGTAGAGGCTCATTCAAACCTTTGACGAAGCGAAGCGCCTTCTTGTGTTGGGTGTTTACTAAGTCTAGCCCAAATCTGGCCAGCTGATTAAACTGATTAACATATTCCTTGATCGTCATGCTCACCTGCTTCAGAGTTAGGAACTTCTCCATTTGCAGGCTTCTTTCAGCTTGGGAGAGAAATTTCATTTCAAACCTTGTCCTAAAGTCTTCCCATGTTTCCACCGCCCCTCTGAGCATTGGTAATTTCCCACCAATAGGAAGCTTCATCCTTAAGCAACCATACCGCTAGTTGTATCTTTTGCCTGTCATCAACTCCGAAGATGAAAAACAGATCCTCAGTCTCCTTTAGCCAGTTTCTTGCTCCTACAAAGGATTCTGTCCCATAAAAATCTTTTCCACCCATATCCTTGAAGTCTCTACATGTTTTTGCAAAGGCATTTCCAAGAGGAGGTAGAGGAGGAGGAGGAACCGCAGCCACTGGAGGAGGGATGTCTGCTGGGCCCACGCCATTGGCCCTTGCTTCTAAGTACCTCCTAAACCAGCCGGGTATCGGCACTCCTTCCGGGAGGTTAAGGTCTCCAGACATGCTGAAACAGAAAGGAAAAATTCAAAACGAAGTATAGAGAGAGATAGATAGGGCACATGGCTTTGGGGGATTTTGTCTTTATAAACATAACACTTTTTCTTGAAAAATTCTTCTTTAAACTTTCTTTTTTGAAAACAATTTCAGAAACTTTTATCTTATCTGGTAAACCTATGCTCTGATACCAAGTAAAACACCCCACCTCCGTTAAAGTCACTCACAAAGGGAATGCCTTAACTTTGGTGGAGGTTTATAAGTAAAAGCCACAGATAAACTCAAGACAGATATAAAGACACATATTTTAAACAGCGGAAACCAAACAGACTTTTATTTCATCAAAACGTGTTCAAACACAACGTTTCCACAATTGTCTCAAAATACTTCCAACATTACAACCTCATTACTGTCTTGATTATTAACTAAGCATAAAACATAAATAAAGTGACAAAAATCCCCATAGTGATATCCAATGCCATAATCCGAGCAAAAGGGATCCAAATCATACTTCTACGATCTTGGTGCTTGTAAAGAGTCTGACTGAGCTGAGCTGTTTCCTCCCTATGGACCTGGGGGGGGCACGAAAGAAAAGAAGACGAAAAGAAAATGGAGTCAGACATAAAGCCTGAGTAAGTCTAGTAACTTTTCAGTATGTGAATAAGAAAAGGGTGTGATAGATATAAACTGAAAATAGGAAAGTGTCACGAGCTAAGGAAGTGTCGAATGTACTATCGCACCCATGCTATATCTCTGCATCTACTTGAGTTTATTCTAACTGGCACCCCACGCTGAGGGTGAAGTGATCCCCGTTTTTCTAAAGATCGGCTCCTACTCGCGTTAACATGTGTCATACGGCCCCCAAGAATTGTAGATACCTATGCTGGTCCCACCATGGGGTGTATGAAGACCCATAGTGGCGGCCCCGACACAAATTCTAGAAGGCATAGGATATACTACTGGTGTCCCCAGTGCCCTATTTTTCTGCTCCGAAGTGTGTGCACGCCCGCGCCCCGTTAGACCTACACTGTGCACCCACCGCCGTCGTTTTGACCGCTTACAATCAGCCCAGTAATTGTGCCCCACCCTGCCTAGTTTCAGGATAATGTTGATACCTAACTTAGGTTACTGCTGAAACGGGTCCCTTGTTACCAGGATTTTCTAGTCAAACATGTTAAGTGGTTAAGTGTCTGTATTTACCTAACCCCACCCATCAATTCTTGTTAACATGTTGAATTTGGTTAAGTGTTATAGTTGACTTAACCCTACCATCTGTCCTTAGCCTCTTTAGAGCACCTGACTACTCACATTAGACAGGTATTGCTACGGTTAATGGATATGCCGGTCGGTTCCGGGCAGGTTTACACCGTAGCTCAGTCTAACCTCGGGTCATTATTAGGATCAATGCTTAACCACCCACATTGGATAGGTATTGTTGTGACTACTGGACAGCCGGGCGGGTCCGGGCAGGTTTACATCACAACTCAATCCAACCTCGGGTTAAGCATATCGTGTTTTCTAAATTTACATATTTTAATACTTCTCAATTATATATGTAAATGTCATATCTTTTATATTTGGGTATAACAATTCATACCGCTTAAATGCCATTGTCGTTGGCATGTGCCAACCATGCCAACATATATTTTCATGTTTTACACCCAACGTTATTACCCCCGTTTATACATTCGCAACGTTATAACAAATGTTGGGCTCGACACAATTCAGCCCAACTTTATAAGTGTAAGAAAAGGGGAAATCAAGAACATGTAATATTTTGCTACATATAAGGGTGTGTGGCGCATGATCTTGAAATTTAGCGATACTAACATAAATGATGGGTCATGTGAACTTGCATTAATATCAAAGTATAAATAAGTAGGTGACATATGAAATGGCATAGTTTTGGTTTATACAAACTTGGGTTTAAACATGTTTAACTTGGCATAATGTCAACCACAAAACTAGCATGTTGTATATTCACCAAAATGTCCAACTATAACATCTAATCACATAGCCAATTTCAACATGAACTTGCATAGTTTATGAAACCCAAACGATACTTAACATAGATCCAATTATACTTGCAAATAAACATAAGAATGATTTCATGGGTTTTGGGTCATGTAGGCATAAAAGGTTTCAAATCTAGAACATGTTTACCTAAGCCTTAATTTAGACTTAGTGAATGTATATAGTCCATGCCATAGGAATAACCATAAATGGATCAAATTCTAGTTTTGCCACAAACTTGCAAGTGCCATTGTTTTCATATAAAATTGTTAATAGGCTTGCATCACTCAATTTAGGCCTCAAATATCAATACACAAGTCATAACAGAACCATTACAATACACAGAATCTACATCATTACAATAACACAATTTCTATTTTTATTTACATCGAATCATATCACAGTTTTTATTCATATTCTGAAAGGTCACTATACTTACAACGAATGCAGAATCTTGAATTCTGTATTGTGAATTCTGAAATTGAGATGCGCTCCTTTGGGTAGATTAACGTTGCGCTGATTAATTTGATTAAACTTTTATCTTCTTCTTAATTTGATTCGTCTCTTAGGCCTTTCTCTCTTGATGGCTATGTTCAATTCCTCCCTGGCAGCATGACGACTCCCATCTTATTTTTTTGTGTGAATTTTCAGTTGAGACTTAGGGTGTATTTATAGATTTTTAAATTGTTTTGAGCCGTCATATGAAGACAAGAGGAATCTAGGCCATACAAAGTTCAAAGAGCCAATCAAGAGGTGACACGTCAGCCCTAGTGACACATAGAGACACAGAAATTCGAGCAAGAGCCAGACCTAGCCAGCTAGGTCGACCAGGCAGGTCGACTGGCAGGACGACACTACGGTCGACCTGGTGTGGCCAGGTCGACACTATGGTCGACCTGGGGAGGCCAGGTTGACACCATGGTCGACCTGGTCTCTAGGCGGGAGTTTTCCCGTCCAGTCCAGTTTGAACCTGAAATTCGTATTTTGAATTTTAAACTGAGCTGTTTGAATTTAAATTTTATTCTGAAAATTCCGAAGGCCATAACTTCTTCATACGGAGATCGTTTCACGCAAACTCGGACACTATCTCAAGCACAATTCGGAGACGAACGCAATGGCATAACCCTTTTCTCTTAATTCTTTAATTTAGAATTAATTACACTTTAATTTGTAAATCTTGACGCTATAGAATTCACGGGGTGTTACATAAACCATAAATGGATATGGTAATAAATTGGACTACTTAACCTAATCTAATCCATAGGGATTGTTTGAATATGAAATAAAGTTAGGGTTAAGTAAAATTGATTGGACAGTGGATGGGTTAAGAAAAGCTGGAGCGGGTGGGTAATATTTATATATAGGCCCACAAACTTAACCGGATAAGGTTATGCAATTAAAGACACCTAGTGGTATATATGGCAAGTAGGAATAATAAGGATATGTAATTAAAGATACCTTCTAGGGTAAACATAACTAATGGAAATGATAGGGTGATGTATTTAAAGACACCTAATGGTATACATAGCTAATGAAAACCAAGTGGGGGATACAAGACAAAGGAGGGAGCTTGTATCATATTGTATGGGACTCATTTCATTCAGTAACCCGGAGTAGGTATCAAAACATGTACTCCATACTAGGTCAGAGAAGGGGCACGCTTACTGGACCGACTGTAAGAGATCCAAACGTGGAGGACGGTGTGGCCGGCGCAAACAGACCGAGCCATGTGCGTGCATGAGCTGTGCAGAAGGGGATAAAACGATCGTGATGCCTATAGATATAGGGATGTGCATATCAGCGAGGGGTTGCTACTTAGGATGTGATACATCCTACGGTGGGGACGGCACAGAGTATCTACGCGGATTAAGGAGCCGATCGATTAGGATAGTAGTTAGGGTAAACTTGGACGTATGCCTAAGTCTACCACTTTATAGTTGATGGGATCATCTCATTCTGGATATATTTGTAATAGTGTAGAGTAATCATTACAGAAGCGTATACACCTTATCCTGTCTACCTTGTCACACCTGTCTTTTATGTTGTAATCTCTCTTATCCACTTTATATGACTGTCATGCTACTTTTATTTATTAACTTGCTAAAAGTAACTAGACTCGCCAGACTTTATGTCTAACCCTTTTTGTTTCTCCTTCTTTCTTCCGTCCCCTCCCTCCTCCCCCTCCCCCTCAGGTTCTCAGGGAGGAATCACTCAGGCTTGTCCATGATTCTGCTTACTGTTGTTGGAGCTACTGATATGTATGGCTCAAGCTCTTATCCTTGTTGCTATGGATATATTTTGTTTTTGGGGAATTTTATTTCTTTTTTGTACTCTGATATTTTTGAAGTACAAAACAATAACTTTTATGTTGTAATGGGCTTTTGTGTTTCAAACATATGATGTTATTAGACCACGGTATCTTATGATAAATAAATTTTTTATTTCGGTGTTATTATGTATGTCTATCTTGTAATATTTCCGTTATGTTTAATATAACGCTTTACGAAGCTTAATGTATTCCCTTTGTGAGTGACATTAACGGACGTGGGGTGCCACTCTTGGTATAAGAGCTGAAGGTTTCCAGATTAAAAGTTTTGAAAGCTATTTTTAAATTATTAAAAGAAAGCATTTTCAAATAAAAATGTCTGTTTTGAAAAACATACGCCAAAGAGCCATAAGGGTTATCTTTCAATCCCTTGTCTAAATCTCTTTCGTTTTCTTTTTTCAGCATGTCTGGGGAACCCAACATTCTAGAGGGCGTTACGATACCTCGATGGTTCCATAGGTATCTTTAGGCCACGGCGCCTGCCGAAGGCCAAGTAAACATTCCTCCCCCAACTGCATACGTCGTTTCTCCTCCTCGTCCTCCAAGTGCATACAACTTCTCAAAGATCTGCAAAGATTTCCGTGCTATGGGAGGGAAATCGTTCCATGGAACCGAGACGTTTGTGGAAGCTAGGAACTGGCTCAAGGAAACCGAGGACTTGTTTGTAATCTTTGAAGTAGAGGATCAAAGAAAAATTCAATTAGCTACTTGGCTATTGAAGGACGAAGCTTCATTTTGGTGGGAGGTAACCCAAGCAGCCTGTCCAGTGGAAACGTAGGATGAATTTAGACAGAGGTATTATATGAAATTCCTTTCCCAAGCTGAGAAGAGAATGCAGATGGAGAGGTGCTTAGCACTCAAACAAGGAACTTGACGGTTAAAGAGTATGCGAACAAATTTACCAGCTGGCAAGATTTGGACTGGAACAGGTAGACACTCTACATAAAAGGCTTTGTGCTTTGCTAAAGGGCTAAATGAAACCCTTCACGGGTTAGCCACATCCCAATGGGAGCCACCTTTGAAAGACTTGTTGATATGGCCTTGATGTATGTGGAAGAAAAAGGGGAAATGAAGGAGGTTAAAGCTGAGGAAACAACGCAAAACAAGAAGACATGGCCCAAGAAGGGACAACAACAACAATAACAGAAGAAAGGAGGAAAGAATGACAAGGGTATGGAGAAAAGGAAGTATCACGGTTGTGGGAAAGAGGGTCACTTGATCAAAGACTGTAAAAGACGGAAGAACACTTGCTTTAATTATGGAGAAGTCAGAAACTTTGCCAGAGAGTGCCCGAAGAAACAGGGATCACATGGACAAGGTTAAAGGGAAGGAACCTCTGGAGGGCAGGTGCATGCTCTCATGATCAGTCTCCTGATAGAGGTAGAAATTTTTTTGTGGAAGGTTTAAATTATCTTTCAAACCATCCTATTAGATCACTTTTTGATTCTGGCGCTTCACATTCATTTATATCAAATTCTGTGGTTGAACCTCTGCACTTAATTACTATTATGGCAGTGGATCCCATAGTTGTTGAAACCCCGTTCGTGTTTCAGCTCATTTATCTATGATTTGTCAGGGTTTGAAAATATCTATGTTAGTCATCGAGTTTGAATGCGACGCATATGTACTTGGGTTTATGGGCTATGGGTTGATTCTAGGAATGGATTGGCTTACCATGTATGGTGCCATTTTGGATTGCAAGAGGAGGATCATTAGGCTTCTTACTTGTCATGGGAGGACCCTCGATATTTCTTGTGACAACCAAGGATATGTTATGCTTAGTTTCCTAGAGTCTCTTGATGCATCTATCGATGATTTGCAATCTATTCCAGTAGTCTGAGATTATTCTGATGTTTTTGTTAATGTACGGGGTTTACCTCCGAGGCGTGAGATCGATTTTCGTATATATCTGGTGGACAATGCAAAGCCAGTTGCATTACCAGTGCGCCATATGGCTCCAAGGGAAAGTAGGGAGCTGAGTAAGCAAGTAGGGGAGCTACTTGAGAAAGGATTTATCAGAAGAAGCATATCTGAATGGGGTGCTCCAATTATATTCGCGTCTAAGGTGGATGGTTTGCTTTGTTTATGTGTGGACTATAGAGAATTGAACTAACACATTAAGAAGAATAGGTACCCTCTCCCGAGGATTGATGATTTATTTGATTAGCTTGTTGGTGCCTTGGTATTATCTCAGTTAGACTTGGCTATGGGGTTTCATCAGTTGATGGTGGCTGAGGACAGCATAGATAAGACTACTTTTAGGACTTCGGATGGTTTCTTTAAATGACTAGTTATGACTTTTGGGTTGACGAATGTACCGGCCTATTTTGTTGATCTAATGAGTAGGGTGTTTCGGGAGTTTCTAAATAAATTTGTCGTAGTCTTTGTTAATGATATTTTGATCTTCTCCAAGAGCGAAGAAGAGCATGCCTAACATACGGGAGAAGTTTTGAAACCTCTTTGTGACCATCAGCTTAAGGCAAAGTTCCCCAAATGCCATTTTTGGAGAAAGGACGTGAGATTCTTAGGGCATGTAGTCTCCAAAGAAGGGATGGGTGTGGATCCCATGAAAGTAGTTACGGTGCAAGATTGGCAGATTCGTAAAAATGCAACGGAGGTGAGAAGCTTTCTTGGGTTGGCAGGTCATTCTAGGAAGTTCATTAAGGACTTCGCAAAGATATCAGCCCCACTCACCAGGATGACGAAGAAGAACTCAGCATTTTCATGGGATATAGATTGTGATGTTGCCTTCCAGCATTTGAAGAGGGCTCTTACAACAGACACAGTCTTGACTTTGTCTGATGGGAACAAAGTGTTTACAATATACACTGATGCATGTGTTACAGGGCTTGGTGCAGTTATGATGCAAGAAGGGAAAGTTGTGTGTTATGTGGGTAGACTATTGAGAGTTCATGAGAAGAACTACCCCACCCATGATCTAGAGCTAGCTACCATAGTATTCGCGCTAAAGACTTGGCGTCATTATTTACTTGGAGAGAAGTTCGAGATGTACACCGATCATAAATCTCTTAAGTACATGTTCTCATAGAAGGATCTTAATTTGAGGCAACAAAGGTGGATGGAGTTCTTAGCTTCTGATGATTTTGAAATCGCTTATACCCCTGGCAAGGGTAATGTAGTGGCTGACGCACTAAGTAGGCAGAGTATGGCCTTAAGTCCTCTGTTTGTGGAGAGGAAAAGCTTGGAGTTCATATCAACCTTTGATTTTAAACCCTCAATCGAGATTTTTCCTGTCATGTTTGCATCATTAGAGATATAACCAACTCTTATGAATCAGATAGGAGCTTCGGAGCAAGGTGACCCACAGATTTTAGACATCAAGGATAAGCTCCGAAACGGTGAGACTTCTAGTCACCTCAGTCGATATACCATAGACAAAAGGGGTGATTGCGACGAGACGGAAGGCTTTGTGTTCCTCAAACTGGAAGCTTGATAAAATCAATCCTAGAAGAAGCCCACCATTCTAAGATGACCATTCATCCAAGTGGTGATAAGATATACAGAGACATGAAGAGGGTTTTCTTTTGGGCTGGGACGAAGAAAGCCAAATTTGTTTCTCAATGTTTAGTTTGCTAGCAAGTCAAAGCTGAGCAAAAGAAGCCAAGTAGTTTACTTCATCCTTTGGATATTCCATTACGGAAATGGGAGAGCGTATCTACGGATTTCATAAATGGTTAGCCTAGATCGAAGAAAGGAAACACCGGTATCTGGGTTGTGGTAGATAGACTCACTAAGTGTGCTCACTTCATTCCGGTTAAGAGTAAGAGGATGACACCATGGCTGGCAGCAATCTATGTCCAAGAGATAGTTCGTCTTCATGGGGTACCTTCCAACATCATGAGCGATCGTGACCCCATCTTTACCAGTGAATTTTGGAGGAGCCTGCAAGAAGCATTAGGTAAATAGTTGTGTTTGAGCATCGCTTATCATCCTCAGAACGATGGGCTGACGGAGGGGGTGAACAGAATTCTTGAAGATCTTTTAAGGCTGTGTATCCTACACTTCGGAGGGACTTGGGAAAAGCATCTTCCTTTAAAAGAGTTTACCTATAACTATGGTTATCAAGCTAGCATTGGCATGGAATTCTTCAAAGCATTGTATGGACAACCCTGTAGAGCACCAACTTGTTGGTGGGAATCTACAGAAAGATTATTACTTGGACCAGATATGGTTAGGGAAACATCCGAGAAAATTGACCTTATTTGACGACGGATGAAGACAGCCCAAGATAGCCAGAAATCCTATGTAGACAAGAGGAGAACTGACATCGAACTATAAGGAGGAGATTCAGTTTTTATCAAAGTGTCACCTCTAAGGAATGTGGTTCGCTTCGGATCAGTAGGGAAGTTGGCACCTAGTTTTGTGGGGCCATTTCCCATAACCAAGGGGATTGGCCAAATGGCCTATATGGTAAAGCTTGTAGAAAATTTATCCAATGTTCATAATGCTTTCCACCTTTTTCATCTGCAGAAGTGTTTGTATGACACCTCGGAAGTTATTGAGCCAAGCATATTGGAAGAAGTGGATGTAGAACAGGAGGTGACAGTTAGACGAGTCCCTACCTGTATTCTTGGATCAGAAGTTAAGAAGCTACGCAATAAAGAGATCAAACTGATAAAGATTCAATGAGGTGATAACCCAGAGGATGCGACTTAGGAGACCAAAGACAAGATTCAGGCTTCGTACCCTTTTCTCTTCGAGGGTATGTTCTTAGCACCTTTTCCAAAATTTTATATGTGTTTGTTTCCATCATTTGAATATATCCTATCTATAGTATTTTCGACCTTTTGGTAGGAATCCTATGGGTGTAAACATGTGTTTGAAACATGTTATGTTTGAGGGATGCAAGTGTATGCAAGTGTTTGCTACTGGCTGCCCGTGGATGCATACACGCACACATTAGGCACTAGATCGGCTCTATCACTCTCATACCGCATATGGATGTGTGTGCATCTTCTTTTCTTTTATGGATGGAAATGGATGTATTAGTATATGGATGTTGCATTTGGATGAATGAGTTTGCACACATATAGAACTTACATGTTATAATAGGATTATTTGCATACATATTGGATACATGACACTAATATATATTGCATTAAGGAGGTCAACTTAATCAGTAAACCACCTGATATTTGCATTAGTATTGGGGCATATACACATACCTTCGCATATATTCATATAAGCATTAGAAATCTTTATGGACAATGGAAGCTAGTTATTGATGGATGAGTAGATGGATGATGGATGGTAGGATATCCATTCTTCTCAGCTTGGAGATTTCGGGGACGAAATCCTTTAAGTAAGGGGAAATGAAACACCCCGTAATTTTGTTAACATTAAAGAGGATAAATTATATGATAATTAATTTAATATCTGGAATTAAGGGAAACGGACTACGCCATTGCGTCCGTCTCGAAATTCTGGTCAAGATAGACATTTGGTTTGCCTAAAACGGACAACGTATGAAGAAGTTATAGGGATTTTAAGTTTGTATACGTGTAGAAGAATTTTATATATACATATGAGTTGGATATGAGTCAAATATGAAGATGTGCCGAATTTGTTTCTCAATGTTTATTTTGCCAGCAAGTCAAAGCTGAGCAAAAGAAGCTCTGTGGTTTACTTCATCCTTAGGAGATTCCACAGTGGAAATGGCAGAGCATATTTATTTATTTCATAGATGGTTTGCCTAGATCGAAGAAAGGCAACACTAGTATCTGGGTTGTGGTAGATAGACTCACTAAGAGCGCTCGCTTTATTCCAGTTAAGAGTAAGAGGACGACACCAAGATTGGCAGCGATTTATGTCCGTGAGATAGTTCGTTTTCATAGGGTACCTTCCAGCATCATGAGCGATCGTGACCCCGTCTTTACCAGTGAATTTAGGAGGACCCTGCAAGAAATAAGGTACACAGTTGTGTTTGAGCACCGTTTATCATCCTCAGACCGATGGGTAGATGGAGAGGGTGAACAAAATTCTTGAAGACCTTTTAAGGCTGTATATCCTAGACTTCGGAGGGACTTTGGAAGAGCATCATCCTTTAGTAAAGTTTGCCTGTAACAATAGTTATCAAGCAAGCATCGGCTTGGAACCTTTCAAAGCATTGTATAGACGACCATATAGAGCAGCAACTTGTTAGTGGGAATCTACAGAAAGATTATTACTTGGACTAGATATGGTTAGGGAAATGTCCGAGAAAATTGACCTTATTCGATTGTGGATGAAGACAACCCAAGATAGGCAGAAATCCTATGTAGACAAGAGGAGGAAAGACATCGAATTTGAAGTAGGAACCTAGGTTTGTGGGACCATTTCCCATAACCGAGAGGATTGGCCAAATGGCCTATAGAGTAAAGCTTCCAGAAAATTTATCCAGTGTTCACGATGTTTTCCACGTTTCTCATCTGCGGAAGTGTTTGCATGACACCGCGGAAGTTGTTGAGCCAAGCATATTGGAAGAGGTGGAAGTAGAACGGGAGGCAACAGTCAGACGAGTCCCTACCCGTATTCTTGGACCGGAAGTTAAGAAGCTACGCAATAAAGAAATCAAGGTGATAAAGGTTCAATGAGGAGTCCACCCAGAGGATACTACTTGGGAGACCGAAGACAAGATTCAGGCTTCGTACCCTTTTCTCTTCGAGGGTATGTTCTTAACACCTTTTCCAAAATTTTATATATGCTTGTTTCCATCATTTGAATATATCTTATTCCTTGTATTTTCGACATTTAGATAGGAATCCTATGGGTGTAACATGTGTTTGAAACATGTTATGTTTGATGGATGCAAGTGGATGAAAGTGTTTGCTACTGGCTAGGTATAGATGCATACACACACATTAGGCACTAGATCAGCTCAATCACTTTCATACCGCATACGGATGTGTGTGCATCTTCTTTTCTTTTATGGATGGAAATGGATGTATTAGCATATGGATGTTCCATTTGGACGAATGAATGTGCACACATATAGAACTCACATGTTATAATAGGATTATTTGCATACATATTGGATACATGGCACTAACATACATTACATTAAGGAGGTCAACTGAATTAGTAAACCACTTGATCTTTCCATTAGTATTGGGGCATATACACACACCTTTGCATATATTCGTATAAACATTCGAAATCTTTAAGGACAATGGATGCTAGTGATTAATAGATAAGTAGATGGATGATGGATGGTAGGATACGCATTCTTATCAACTTGTAGATTTCGGGGACGAAATCCTTTAAGTAGGGGGAATGTAACACCCCATAATTTTGTTCACATTAAAGAGGATAAATTAAATAATAACTAATTTAATATTGGCAATTAAGGGAAACGGACTATGCCACTGCGTCGATCTCGAAATTCTGGTCAAGATAGACATTTAGTTTGCGTAAACGGACACCGTATGAAGAAGTTATGGGGATTTTAAGTCTGTATACGCGCAGAAGAATTTATATATACACATATGAGTCGGAACCTTATCCAAAATCGTTCAAAAATCAAAATGGCAGAAGGTGGCAAATTTCCTACTCTAGGGGGTCGACCCCTTTAGGGGGTGTCGACACCGAGGTCGACCGCCCTAGGGGGTGTCGACACCGGGGTCGACCCTCATACATGGGTGCTGACACCCCTGGGGTAGACATGGTAGTCGATTTCAGAGGTGCTGGCAGCTATAAATTTGTGTCCATTTATCCAATTTTCTTCGTTGGAAATCATGGAGGCCAAATGCAGCCTGTGTTTGAACTGATACGAATCCTTTCTTCAACAACAATCAACTTTGCAAATCAAACTTAGAGATTCGAGTGTAGATCCAACATCAGCTATTTTTCTACCTTTTCTTTTAATCCAAACACTGTGAGTTCTCGGTTACTTTTATGTTTAAGTGATTAAAAGTAAAACGTGATTGCATTGTGATTTGGATCAATCTTGAATCACGAATCAATGTTATTCTTGGATCTTAAACTTTATTATGCTAGATCTATTTTTATAGATCTAATTCACCTGTGATTAGTTTGTCATGTCACCTTTGTGGATCTAAACCTTTGTAAAGTTTGTGGTTAATTTAGGATTATAATTATATGGGCAATTGAACCTTTTTTTAGATCTAGATAATCGTATTGAGATTAATTGAGATCTGTTATTATTGGACATATGAATTCTTGTTTGGATCTGTTCATCCAAAGTATATGGATCTAGTTTTATCATTACCCTTTTTACTAGATCTGCTTTTATGTCCACCTTATTATGCCTATTACTTGTCTATGCCAGTATATATGTTTATGTCACTTTTTGAATGATCATTTTTTCCCATCAACTTTCCCATTTATTGTTCATGACTAGGCTACTTTGTAGCCCAGATGCCACCAAATATATGTGAATGTGCTAGTTAGGAAAGGGAGAAAAAGTTTGGAATTGGCATAATTTAAATAATGTTGATATAAATTGGACATATAATTAAAAATGGGGAGGTGGGGACATAATCACCTATAAATACATAGATAAGAATTGGATAAGAATGAAATATCTAATAATTACAATTAGAAATTGTAATTGCACTTATGACACGAGGTTAGGTTGCATTAGTGGTGGAAGCCTGCTCGAACCCCAACGGCATATCCAACAACCATTAATGTTGAACCTAATGTGAGAGGTCTGAGTGCGCAAATATGAGATGGGCTATCACACGAGGTTAGGCCCAACTTGTGGAAGAAGTCTGTCCGGACCTGACCGACATATCCAGCATCCACAAGTTGTAGGCCTAATGTGGGAGGTCTAACACATTATAAACCATAAATGGAAATGGTAATAAATTGGACTACTTAACCTAATATAATCCATAGGGATTGTATGAATTTGAACTAAAGTTAGAGTTAAGTAAAATTGATTGGAGAGTGGATGGGTTGAGCAAATCTGGAGGGGGTGGGTAATATTTACATATAGGCCCACAAACTTAACCCGATAAGGTTATGTTATTAAAGACACCTAGTGGTATACATGACAGGTGGGAATAATAAAGTTATGTAATTAAAGACACCTTTTAGGGTAAACATAACTAATGGAAATGATAGGGTTATGTAATTAAAGACACCCAGTGGTATTCATAGCCAATGAAAACCTAGTGGGGGATACAAGACAAATGGGGGAGCTTGTATCATATTGTGTGGGACCCATTTCATCCAGTAACCCGGAGTCAAAACATGTACCCCGTACTAGGTCGGAGAAGGGGCACGCTTACTGGACTGATTGTATGAAATCCAAACGTGGAGGACTATGTGGGCGGCGCAAACCGACCGGGCCATGTGCGTGCATGAGCCGGGCAGAAGGAGATAAGACGACCGTGACACCTGTAGATATGGGGCCGTGCATATCAGCGAGGGGTTGGCACTTTAGGACGTGATACATCTTACGGTGGGGTCGGCACAGAGTATCTACACGGATTAGGGAACCGATCGATTAGGGTAGTAGTTTAGGTACACTTGGACGTAAGCCTAAGTCTACCACATTATAGTGGAAGGGATCATCTCATTCTGGATATACTAGTAATAGTGCAGAGTAATCATTAGGGAAGCGTATACACCTTATCATGTCTACCTTGTCACACCCGTCTTTTATGTAGTAATCTCTCTTATCCACATTATATGCCTGTTATGCTACTTTTATTTTTTTAGTTGCTGAAAGTAACTAGACTCTCCAGACTTTATGTCTGACCCTTTTTGTTTCTCCTTCTTTCTTTCATCCCCCCCCCCAAGGTTCTTAGGGAGGAAACACTCAGGTTTGACCGTGATTCTGCTTACTTTTGCTGGAGCTACTGATATTTATGGCTCAAGCTCCTATCCTTGTTGCTATGGCCATATTTTATTTTTGCGGAGTTTTAGTTCTTTTATGTACTCTGATATTTTTGAAGTACAAGACAGTAGCCTTTATATTGTAATGGGCATTTATGTTTCAGACATGTGATGTTTTCGGACCACGGTATCTTATGATAAATAAAGTTTTTTCCAGCTGTTATTATATATGTCTGTCTTGTAATATTTCCGTTCTGTTTACTATAACGCTTCACAAAACTTAATGCGTTCCTTTTGTGAGTGACATTAATGGACGTGGGGTATCACAGATACGGGTTTTCTATAGCATGGGGACCCGAAGATTTCAGATACGAAGTGGAGGGGTTCAAAAATTCTGGGAAGTAAGGGACTTGAAATTCCTTAAGTAAGGGATACAAAAAGTGTATGTTTGAGGGACACAAAATGTGTACTTAGAGAGATATAAAATTCATTGCTAGACATTGTTTTCAGAGTTGTGAGGTTCGCGCTTGGTTGAGTTCTCTAGATCTTGAATCCCTGATGTTTTGGCAATAATTCGGGCTTTAATGCCATGTGAAGTGTTGAGTCGAGCGTGTCTGGTGTACTTTTGGGAACCAGAACAGAAGGTCAGTTAAAATTTGCCCCTTAAAGTACGTCTTGTCTCCACATGATGTGCTTTGAGTTGAGAGAATTATTCTTATTGAACGTCTAATTCTTGCTGACTTATGAATATAAACGTTAGTAGTCGACTCTCATTTACGTTGTAACGTAAACGAGTTGTTATCGACATGGCGTCGTGCATACACTCACTTGTTTTCATATGGTTTTGCGTGATGCAACTGGAAAGTGAAAGTAAAACGCAATGCATGTAAATGTATAAGTATGGATATATATATATATATATATATATATATATATATGAGTATGTGTTTGCGAATGTTTGATCGTTTGGAACATAAGAACTCACGTATGAGAAATATGCACTTGTTCCTATATCATACCTATACACGTTCGTGTTACAAATATATATACATATGTATATATCCTTTTTTTTTGGGACAACTTCGTGCCCTACACAGGGGACAAAATATTTTGTATCCCTATGTGGGGATACAAAATCTCATGTTCTAGTGGTGCCAATTGGGTTGAGACCAACTCTATCCTTCCTTATAAATTCTAACAGCCCCTCCTACTCTCCCTTCTTCTCCTTTTCATGCCCGCGATTTGAACGCGAACCCTAGAACCAGAATATTTTGAATATCGAAAGCACGAGTTGGTTTGGATCCAAACGTTAATATGGATTGTTATTTTGGCGCAAGCCTGGCACTGCCCATTGAACTGATCTCGAGGCGGACCTTTACGTGATTCGACACCGTTCGTGTTCTCGGGCTCGAAATCAGAGTTCGAGAGGCATGAGAACGACATCAAGATTTGAATCAAGGTCAACTCTCGAGGTTGGGCTAGGTGTTTGTGTATGGCTTCGTGATTGATGAGGTGGGAGATTTGAGGGAGAAGGAACTGTAGGAAGAAGAAGAGGAGGAGAGTCAAAAATTGGGTTAAGTAATGGATGAAGGAACGCAGCATTTTAGAGGTGGGGCGAGAACCTGGGCCCTGTTGGGATGAAATTCATAACCCTTCGCTTGGGATATGAAATTTCGAATCACTTTAGGGATAAGAAATTTCGTATTCCTAGGGTATGAAATGTTGGATCCTTTTAGGGATGCGAGCTTTCGTACCCTTGGGGGATACGAAATCTCATACCCCTATGGGGGTATGAAATTTACCCCAAAAAAGGGATACGAGACTTCTTGCCGGCTTGAGCACTTCGTGCCTTGTTTTTTTAATGCACTGTGTTTCCCATCCAAGACTTACGCTTTTCAACTTCCTACCTCGGGATTTGCATTTCTTCGACGATGCTATATGATCGAACCGAAGTCTATGTTAACCGTGATTTAGCTGAAAATCCAACCTTGCATATAGGGTTAGAGCATATACTAGGACTCTAACTGAATTATCAAAAATTTGAACGTGTTTTCTTGATTTCAATCATGACACAGTCGTGGATTAGAGCGAATCTCGACAACACCGGTCGGCGACGATGATTGTTACAGTCCTGAGGACTTGTGATTTCGTCATGTCTTGAATTTTCATGTTGTAACTGCAGCATCATCGCAATGTACATACATGTTAGTTTACACCAACACGAGGGGTACATGTTATACAATGTGATGTCTAACACATCTATCTTGAAAGTATAGTTAGGGATGGAAACAAGATCTAAAACATAGCAGATTCTGGAAGCCGAAGCATCACAGCATTCACCATCCACATCCAGTTCTGCTAGCGATGTTAGATCAGGGGGCAACAAGCTTGAGACTTTCGGGGAGTCCACTCCTTCCCAATCGATGGGTTTGCCAAAAGTGTCGGATTGTGGAGTGCAGCCAGGAGGGTATCAATTGTTATTCGAGAATTCGACGGGGTTACCAACACATGGAAGGCTTGGAATGACTAGAGGTGAGCATGAGGGTAAAGAGCACGTAGATATCATTGAGGGAAGCACTTTGGTGGTGCCTGACATGGTGGTGTGCATGGTTGTACTTGAGGACCTGCTAGATTTGGTGCCATCACATATGGATGAGATGGCAGTGAGGCGCATGACGACGCAGTTCAATATTTCCTAGGAAGAAGTTCGTGCGCTTAGAAAGGATGATAGGGCTTACGCACCACCAATAGGGTACACTGCCTGGAACAGATAGGCATGCACTTCTGGGTGCGTGCCCCCAGCGAACAACTTCATTCGGGATATACTGCCCTATTTTCGCCTTACGCCATCACAGCTTCATCTGAATGTGTATTCCCTCTTAGGTACCTACATCCTCTACAGAGTGTACCGGCAGCTAGAATCCTTCGGAGAGGAAGTTTATTATCTCTTTCAGTTGAGGTGAAGAGCCATTATTGCACCTTCTTAATATTTTTTGGAAGCTCTGCCTAGCATTCGGTTTTTTGATGGGAAATGGAGCAAGTTAATTGTGTATAAACATGATTGGTTCTCTGTGCGCTGTCAACTTGGGTTTGCGAAGAGGTGGCTGGAGGGAAGTAAGTATTCCCGATTGCTTTGAGTTTGAAACCCGCCGAGCCGAAAGGTTAGTAATAACTTTGTTCTTATGTGATAGGAAATCCTACTACGCATACACACACTGTATATCAGCAACGTCTTAAGTCCTTGTTGGTCATTCTAGCTAAGGCTCGTTCTACCGAGAGTGTTTTGGACCAGGATCGACTCCGTCGTGCAGGCTTACTTCCCATGGGTTGTGTAATAATTAGACTGACCATTTTCGGGGGTGAAAAGAAAACGAAGATTGAAAATGAAGAAGAATCTTCGAGCCGAAAGAGGAAAGCATTCCATGTCGGGACTAAGCCACACAAGGCTAAGAAGATTCAAGAGGAAGATGGTAGGTGTGAGAATGGCGATGAGGTTGCTAGGGACGAGGGGTCGTCAATAGCTCCTGCCCTGCTCGCGACAAGCGAGGCAAGGACAGAAGATTCGACTAGGTTGAAGTCTCTAGTGACACCCTCTAAGACTGCCGTCTCACTTGAAAAGGACAGTCTGCTTGATGAGATGAACAAGCATCTGCTTATCACATTTCCCTGGCCTGGTGCCAAAAGTATGGAGGAATTAATTCTGGTAGCTGGGGAGATTACTCCTTCGAGAGGGCCGCTATCTGGTCTATTGAGAGAACACTTAGGACACACATTCATAAACACTGGATGACACAACATTTGTTTGTATGCGTAGGGTGTTCAAGTCTAATCTTGAATATATTCCTCTCGCAGGTGAAATGGCTAGAGGAGGTAGAGGCCGTGTCCAAGGATCCGGGAGTGACCGATCTTAGAGGAATGTTTTCCTCGGTGATTTTAGAAGAGATGCTACTTTGTATGATGACCCCCTGCCCCCTCGTGACTATGGGAGCAAGTATCGTCGCAGAGAACTATATCAACACTATGAATCTCCTCTTCCATACTCTCGATCATCTGGGACAGATACAAAATATGTTTCTGTAGGCGTCGGGCAAGCCTCTTTGATGATCCCTTACAACGTTCCGCCTGTAGCATTGGTCGCTCCCACCAAAGGAAAATAGTTGATGCATATTGAAAAAAGAAACAAGGTGACGTCGAAGATGAAGGGGCAGCTGCTAGAGGTACCTGAAGCTCTAGAGCTCAGCAAAGACCAAAGAAAGGCCCTGCTGAAAGAGAAGTTTCCTAAGCATTACTTTGACAAGATAAAGTGGCTTCTGGATATCAATCCAATTTCACGAGAGGATAGGATACGGTGTGGCAGCAGGTGTACGCGGCTTACTACCAATGCAAGGAATACTGCAAATATTCTGGGCACCTCTCGGAACTCATCAGAAACAAGAACGTGGAGATTGCCAATCTGAAGCAGGAGATAAAGGATGAGAAGTAGATTGTCCGGAATCGGGAAGAGTCACTACGTAAGATTTTTTTCAAGTTGCATCTATTTTTGTGTATTGGAGCAACATATTTATATGCTAAATCTCTATTGTCGAAATAGGTAAGCTGAAGGAGAAGTATGAGAAGCTGGAGAGGGAATCAAAGCACGTTGCTTCAACCATTAAAGATACAGTCCCCTTGGTGTCAGTAGAAAACACACATCTGAAGAAGGAAAACTATAAGCTATCAGAGGTGAACATCCATCTGTCCAAACAAAACGAGACAGTACACCAACTCCAGATGGACAATGAGGCCTTAGTAAAGGAGAACCAACGGATGAAGGTTGAGAATGCGGAGACTCGGAAACTTAAGGATGAGAATGCAGAGTTAAAGAGGCTACTGGAGGTGGCCAGAAAGGGTAGAGAGGCCGCTTAGGCCAGTAACAGGGATGTAATGAGCTCATTGGACGGGTTACGAGCAGAGCACTAGATAGAGGTGGAGAGACTCAGGGAAAAGACTGAGGACATCGAGGCCAGGGTGGAGGCTTCTTTGGAGGGGCCCATCCGGGATATGTATGACACGCGGAATCTCTTGGGCAGCAATTATCCACACATGATGGCTCAGACATGGGAGAGGCCGGTACCGTTTGAGGCTCGGTTGTGACAGGTGGAGATTGTAGATGAAAACCAACTCATGGTGGAACTCTTGACTGAACTTGAGCGTAAGGTGATGGAGGAAGGGAGCACACTACTGAGGAAGGATGCCGAGAGGATGAGATTGGCGGAGCTTGCTGCCGCAAAGGGAAAGTTTGTGCCTACCGAGAGTATGCTTGTCACTAATGAGTTTGCAGAAGGGAGTTCTTATCAGCCACAAGCAACGCTATCTGCCACAGTCAGCGGTCCTAGTGTCCCAACTCACGTTACATCTGTACCATCCTGATTTCCCGTAGATTGGACCGTATGGCTTCGTAACAACCGAAAATCGCTGCACTTTGAGTCGACTATAAACCACATAGTTCCGATCCAAAGTGACAGAAAGTGAGAACACGACTCATCAGAACACAAAACAAGAGAATATTTTATTGCTATTACAACAATTTACATCGTTGTATAAGATATTAGAGTAAAATAAATAATATATAATGGAAAATATCAGAGAGTAATTAATTACAAAGCAGCGGAATTTTAAATATATATATATATATATATATATATATTCAGCGGAAGACTACTAAATAAACCAGAGTACAACTCCAGGCATAATCCAGGATTCTGTTGAATAAATATCTAAAAAACTGAAAATACCGGCTGCCCGTGTGAAAAATATGGGCACCTGGAGTTTAGGTGTTATACAATAAACTTCGAGTCACTCATGGGACTGGTATGAGAACCAAAACAATTATTAACTTTATTTAAAGTTGGTAAATCAAGGGACCACGTCGAATGACACGGAAAAGTTTCCTCTACATGAATACTAGTTTTAAAACAAAACAACGCAATACTTTTTTGAAAAATGAAGCTATTATAAGACTCAAGACCCATCATGCAATTCAACAAGTCGGAGGATAGAGTTTTACCTAATAATAGCCAAACATGTTTGATACGCTTTAAAACAAATATTCCTGATATTATTGCTAGTGCATAGTGCAAAAAAACAACTTCAAGAATAAATGTATCAATCTTAGATGGAATAATAGCCCCATCCTATTATGTCTCCCTAGGTTTATAACTAAAACGTAAAGTCGCGTATTGGAATTTGGATTTCCATCACGATCTGAGGCAAGGGATCCTTCCTCATCTGATTCGGAGAATCTCTAGCAAGATATCCAGGCAGCACGCACATGTGACCCTTCGAGCGCAGAGCCGACCCACCAATTACACATTGCATTAGGGTTACACCAAAACAAAAAGTTCCTTGGTCCTATCGAACCTCTTGGTCTATCTGTCGAATGTGGTCAGTACATCGACTACTTTGGCCTTGTGCATCCATATCCAAGGCGCCTCGATTCCAACATCCACATAAGCGAATATGCCTGTGTTCCATACCTTGGCACCACTTCAAGCTAGAAGGAAAGGTATGTCCTTTCTCTGCTATCATTTGTCTCGTTTTTGGCTCATATCGGGGAGTGAAGCTTGCGAATTAATGCCATATACAAACCTAATCTATATAAGCTATGCTTTCATCATCATCCACAGAGCTCTGATTTTCAATAAAAGCTTTGATCCATGCATCTCATCATGCCACAATGTCAATCCATACCATACCATTGATTTCCACAAATAAATTACCTCTATGCTCATACGTCTCAGAGAAGGGCGTTAAGCGAAGAAAACAAATTCTCCACCACCAAACAGATATATTAAGTAAAGATCACTGAATACAACACAAATTACAATGTCATACATAAAATCCATTTGCAAGTCCATTTTTGGTCTGAACGAAACTGGAGGCACCTTATTCCTCATCGCATATGTCCAGTACAGGAGAGAGGCCCTTGCATATCATGTCGATCTCCAAGTATGTATGGACGACCACCACTTATTACCTCGTCTTGGGTGTACTTACCAATTGAGACATCAGCAATTATCCCAAATATGTGAAGATCTCTTGTCTTCAACCATCGTCTTCATATCTTCGACTTTTAATCGTCGTAACAATTATTCAAAATGGGTTTAACCCGGTCTTTCCAAATAACTCGCGCATCTTATAGTCATGTGATATATAACTATTCTAGCGATCTCATTCTAATACATAATGTTCTTTTATTCAAATATTCATTACATGAAGTTAACCACCTAAATTTCATCAAAGATTTATCTTCATTTAAACCTCTTATTTAAATCTTTTGTTTGAAAACATAGCAAAAGATTTTATAATATATTTTCACCATCTTAAACCAAATTAAGGTTTATATGACTTGTCGGGTTTAGCGAGCCTTACTGAAGTAATCATTCATTTTATTATCCCAGTCCCAACCTATTCATCCCACAGAGCAAAACTGGTAGTACTCCATATCCCATCGTGTTATTGGTATAGTTAATTACCACTTTACGCTCCAAGTCAAATTAAAGATTTTACTATCTTATGGAGTAAAACTGATGGTACTCCATTTCGAACACTTCACGAATTAGGTAGATCTAATTACCCCCATTCACCTTGCAATTTAAATAAAGGTTTATTAAAACTCCAACATAGTTTTAATCTTCAAAATCTGTACTTAATGATCATTCAACCTTTCAGGAAATTAATCTTGTCTTTAACTGGGTTAAAGAACAAATGTCGTTTAAAACATCGTTCACAATAATCCCAAAAATCAACTTCCATTTAATTCCAATTTAATGTGTCTAAATTGGAAACTTCATTAAATCTTAATTACAAGATTTATGCCTCATTATCCATTTTCAACTGAGTTTAACAACTGTGTTATTAAAGACACCATTCACAACAAACCAAAAATCCAATTTGATACTAAACATATGGCCTTGAATAGAGATCAGATCGTCTTATATTCAATATCAAATTCTAAAATCAAAAGATATCATTTTGGATTAACGATATCTATATCTTCCAAATTCCTCGAAGATATCCGTCTAATTACAGAATCCAATCTCGAATTATCCAAAGATAGTTTCCATTCAAATCCAATCCAAGTCATATGTTGGAAATCTTTGGTTATATAAAAAATATTCATAATCCAAAGGATTTATTTGACATGTGTTCTTAAACAACATGAATTTTGACTAGTAGTACAACAAGTTCTTATATCCTCCTGAGTATTATAGACTTGATAGTATAGAAGAACATTGTAGCAACCCGGAGAATTTGACACCCGAATTTCGAAAATAGCACATAAACCAATATTACTTGCCAAAACCCAAGTATCGAAAATACCAGATAGTTAATAGAAAGAAATTAGAGGGTGAGATAAGAAAGAAAGAAATATTAGAATAAAAGAAAAGGAAGAAGAATAACAACATAATAGAATCAGAGTCTCACATCGCAGCGGAACAAAATATAATATAGAAATAGATCTTTATTTAGAGCTTAAAATAAATACTTATAATCACCATTGTACAACAATACATCTGAACGGTTACAACAATCTTTCCTCATATACAACGCATGGCGAAATAAATACTAAAATGTATCATGCATCTAAACTCCCCCAGCTTATCTCCAGACATTCACAACATCTGATAACTTGAACCTGTAAAATTCAGTCTGACCCGAGCATTGGAAATTCCATGATCAGTCTGGTGAAACAGAGTGAGAAAACTCACTAAGTTTAAAGGTATTTTAACGACTCAAAATCCCTGGTCGGTCTAAACCAAACAAGAATATGGATTGCTTTGACAATATGATGCATCCGAACACAGAACAAGAGAACTTTTCATTACTATTACAATAATATTACATCAGAGTACAAGAATATCAGAGTACGAATAAATATATAGCGGAAATACAAATATCAAGGAATAAATTACAATTATGCAGTTGAAATAAAAATTATAAATACAATTTACAACGGAAATACATCAACTAACACAACTGAAAGAAATACATAGATACAAAGCTTTCTGGAGTATAGCTCCAGCCGTAAACCAGGATCCTGTTAAATAGAAATCTGCAAAACCAAAACTACTAGCTGCTCGTGTGGAAAATATTGGCACCTAAAGTTTAGGTGAAAACAATAAACTCCAAGCTGGCGTGAGGACTTAGCACAGTTATTAAAACTTTACTTTAAAATTTATAAAAATCATAGGACCATGCTGTATGACACAGAACGGGTTTACTCCACATGAACATCATTAAAAGAAAACAACGCAATGCTTTTTGAAAATGAAGCCATTATAAGACTTAGGTCGCATCACATAATGCAACGCAAGCCGAAGGATAGAGTTTTACCTTATAATAGTCAAACATGCTTGATACGCTTTAAAACAAATCTTTTAATATTACTATAAGTGCATAGTGCAGAAAACAACTTCAAATATAAGTGTATCAATAATAGATGGCAAAGTACCACATCCTACTATGTCACCATAGTAGGCAGTAAAATTGTCAAGTCAAGTATTGGAATTTGGATTTCCTTCTATGAGTCGAGACAAGGGATCTTCCTCACCCGTTTTGGGCCATCTCTAGCGGGATTCCCAGAGCTGCATGCAAGTTCCCTTGGATTGGCAGGGTTAGCCAGCCGCTAGCTTGCTGATTATTTATGCCTAAATCATGCATTTCCTGGTCCTATTAGACCTCTATCTAGTCAGCACATCGACCGGGGTTAGTACGTCGACCATCAGGGCATTTTATGGCCGTATCCGAGGTGCCTTGCTTTCCATTATCCACATAAGTAAGTATGTATGAGCTCCATACCATGACATTACTTCTAGCTAGAAAGTAATGCATGTTCTCCCTATGGTCCCTCATCCCGTTTTTGACTCATACCAGGGTATGAAGCTCGGTAATTAACCCAATACACAAAGTTACACTATATTAGATCCATGCTATGATCACCAACCATAGAGCCTTGAATTTCAACAGAAGCTTTGATCCTTGCATCTCAACATGCCACATGTTTAGTTCATACCAAATAACCGATGTCCACCATTATATAACCTCTGAGCTCGTACGTCTTATAGAAGGGTGTTAAGAAAAAAGAATAAATTTTTTGCCATCAAACAAATATATATTTAGTATAGATCAATTGATATAGCACAAACTACGATGTCAGACTAACAGTCCATTTGCAAGTTCTTTCTGGGTCTAAACGAAACCAGAGGCATCTTATTCCTCATCCTATATGTCCAATACAAATGAGAGGCCCTCACATATCCGGTCGATCTCCAAGTACGTCCGGATGAACTCCACTTATTACCTCATCTTGGGTGTACTGCCCGATCGAGACATCAGCAATAGCCAAACGATGTGAAGATTTCTGGTCTTTAACCACCGTCTTAATCTTTGAATGGGTTAAACCCGGTCTTTCCGAATAACTCACGTACTTTTAAAATAAAATGGTATACATACATAAAGATAATGCACACATCTCATTCCAGTCCAGATTATTCTCTTATTCAAATATTCTTTTACGTTGGGAAAGATTTCCATTAATTTTATCAAAGATAATATTATTTAAACTTGTTTAAATCTTCCATAGAAATCGTTTCAAACTATTTAATTATTTCTTTTCACAATCCATACCAAATTACGGTTTATACAACTAGTCATGATTATCGAGTCCTACTGAAGTAATCATTTATTTTATCAGTCGCAATCCAAAACCTATTCGTTCCATGGAGCAAAACTGGAAGTACTCCATACCTAACACCCATCGTGTTATTGGTAAATTTAATTACTAATTAACGTTTTTAAATCTAATTAAAGATTCATCTGTCGCATGGAGTAAAACTGGTGATACTCCGTTTCGAACATTCATCTAATTCGGTGAATTTAATTACCTCTTTTTACACTTCAATCTAATTAAAGATTCATTAAAACTCTAATACAGTTTTAATCTTCAGAAATCTCTATTCAACAATTATCCAACTTTAGGAAATAAATCCCGTCTTTAACTGGTGTAACAACCCAGATTTCGAACGACCGATTTTTTTTCAAAAATCCAATCCACTGAAACCCGAGTTGGTTGCTCTGGTATCCTGCAGAAAAAGACAGAGAAAAGAGATATGTCAGAGCGGAAGACACCTCACTATAAGTCTCTGTCTAACCTGCGAATGTTGTGAGGAGGGGGTCAGAACATAAGTTCTGTGTGAATGAATTTAAACTTCACTTCTTGAATAATCCTACATATACCATTCAATTAAATTTTCTTGTTCATTAGGTTATACGTGTTATTAGCTCTCAAAGCTTACACATATGTCGCACCCATCTACTCCCTAGTAGATTAACCTAATATAATGTATATGCAGCTCCCCCCACATGGAGGTACACCCCACAGTACCCCACTTGCACGGTCTCCACCGTATTATCGCAGTGATATACGCAGTCCACCGTCCTATGTCACAGTAACATACATTACTCTTATGTATACTTCAAGACTATACCCGCATAGAATTTTTATAATCATATTATGTAAACATAATGATTGCCATTATCGAATAATGCCCTTTAGTCTACGATACACCACCCAGAGAAGAATTGGCTGTATCTAGAATTTTCCACATATGTATTGTCAAGGGTATTCGATGCCTAATCCGCACACCCATCGTGTGTGCGTGCCCGAGTACTATGGCAGAGCTACACAAGAAACACGGAACTCGATCGGGAGCTTTCCTCATATCTGTGCAAGGATCGCCTTTAAGAGACTCTAGCACAAATATCCCTAGGGTCTGTTTTCCATGGTGGCTATGGACCGACCTCGGCCCCTCCCTTTACTAGTGAAGACTACGAGAGCTAAGCAACAAGCCCCTAACAAAACAATCCAAACAACCATGCGGCGTCTCCCCTCAACCACCGCCCCACGATAGCGAATGGTTAATGGTATCTTGGGTCTAGCTCTAGTCTTCCCGCATCCTACTGGCTGTGGTGATAGGCACTCGACGACCTACTATCCTTGCTGGTCCTGACTCTCCTCCTCCGTTGAGGCATCCGCTGAATCACCTTTCCCATCACCTCATACAATATTCTAACTATCAAGATATTCTTGTAGTCAAGGCCCACCCACCTAGTAGTTACGCGCAGACCCAACCTCTACGGGCACAGCATGAAACATCTACCACCACACAGAGGACAACTAGGAGCACCTTTAATGTCTCAGGAAGTCGCGTGCTTCCCCTTCCAGTCCGTTGGAGCCGCCAAAATAACGAACGTGCATTATGACACCGTGATGATCCACCTCGTTGGGTTATTCATCCTACAATGTACCGACTGCTTCAAGCGCCTTACTTTTTATATGTCGTTAGGCCCTAAGTCTAACATTTATTTCGCGCTTGTGCCACCTCGTCAACTTTCTCATTTAACTTGGTTACTCACTTTAGCTTCCTTTTTTTCATATTTACCAAGTTACCCTTAATTATTAATTAAATTTATACGTATCCCACTTAAGTCCATTGATAAGCCCACAACATGTTATTTTACAACTTCATGAATTATTCCCTTTTAGGGTTACAACAACATGTTATACTTAATTCATAGTTAAGTATGCCTTATTCCACTTATATACTGATTAGGAGAATAATCCCCTATATACCAGCCCAGAAGACCGAAATCAACATTAGACTGGCACCCAGAGAATTACTCGATCCAACCAACATATATGATTCTAATTTACTCATTTTCCATTCATATAACTTATATCATTTTAAATTTCATATTTCTCCCTCCCAAACCACTTAATTTAAATATTCTTTACATATAAGTTATCTCATCTTCCTTATCGTTTCCTATTACTTATCTTGTCCCATAAGTTATATAATTTCCACCAAATTTTTTTTTGCCTTATTCAAGTTTATTCATAATAGGTTATTTATAATTCCCCATTTCTTTTCATTTAATTTTAGATTTGACTTAACCCTTTTTGCTTACCTAACCCGTTACTTAAACTTACCCAATTCATTTAATTTATAATACTGTTGTGGGTCCCATTTGGTTAAGCATATCTACATTTTTGTTTCTCAAGTCACCTGTGTCCCACTTAACCCCCTTTATTTTAGTCTCCATGTCTTACTACAGTTAAGTCTATCTTAGTCATGTTTTACATGTTATTTATATCATCCACATGCCTTATTATGGTTAGTGTTTCTTACTTTATTTCTTACGTTGTAACGATGTATGACATCTCACATTAGACGTCCGCTTATGGTTGCTAGATTTGCCAGGCGGTTTCGGGCTATCTTACACCATAAACGGGCCTATCCTCGTGTCATAAACTATTACACCTTTAGTTCTTGCCATTGACTTCTCACATTAGGCATCCGTTTGTGGTTGTTGGATTTGCCTGGCGGTTCCGGGAAGTCTTACACCACAAACGCGCCTAACCTCGAGTCAATAGGCGTTCATTAACTGTCGTCTTTCACCCAAACCACAAATTCATGTCATGCATTCCAAATTTAACCTAATTACAATTCACTTTTCTATGCTTATTTCCGATTTATCCTTAACTATACAAATCACGTAAAAGTTAACCAAGTTTCATATTCCCAAATTATCCAATTATAGCCAAATTTACTAATTCCATGTTATTCATACCCAAACATGCCAACTCCATATAATCAGCATTTTCCTCATATATATATATATCAACACTCCCACTTTCATGCATATAATATAATTCATCCCATATACTCATGTTTCAAGTCACAAATAAGTTTATACCAATTCCATTTCCAATTATAATTATGACAATTTACATAAATCGGACATCACGGTGTAGTTATGCCCATAATTCTATACAAAACTTTCCATTCACAATATTTCCCTTAAACCAACCCCTTTTATTTAATTTCTCGTTCCTCTTTTAAATGCATAAATCCATGATAGACGCAGGCTTGAGATAGCCTCGTTATAAAAATAAAGAGGGAAAGGATAAAAAGAGAGAATTCAAACATAGGCATAAATAAAATAACTGATCTTATTGAATTATCATCATATTCATTAGGGGGAATGGTAAACGATAAAAGCAATATTATACAACAAATACAGTTCAAATCCACTCACATTGACTGGATTGGAGAAATAAACGGATTGTTGTTTTTGTAGAATGCTGATTAAATCTTCCTTTCATATTACTGGTGAAGATCTTGAATTGTTGACGAAGAATTCCTGATTTGATTTAGGTTTTAGAGGCGGGGCTAAGAAAATTGAAAGTTCAGCAGCATGGAGGCATCTTGAGGAATTGTTATGAATTAGGGTTAGGTCTTGCTATGTATTTATAGGTATATAGAGTGTTTTGGAGCCCTTAGATTGACCTGAAAGCCACCAGATTCGTACAGCACATCAAAACACGTCACAGGAGCGGAACAGCTCAGATCGGGGGGAGGGGGAGGTCGACCTCCCTAGAGGTAGGTCGACCCCCAGGTCGACCTCCTAGTCAACCTTAGGGTCGACCTACCTAGTTGCTCGGCGGGAAATTTCCCGCCCAACTGCCTGGGTCGAATTTCGAACTATCTTGAATTTTTAGTTAAGCCTTCTAATGGCTATAACTCATCCATACAGAGTCCGATTTATGCAAACTTGTACTCTATTCCAAGGAGAATTACGAGACAAATGCAATGGTGATGTCTATTTTACTTAATTATTGAAATCTAAAATTACGTACCCTTATTTTATCATTTCTATTAAATAATCTATTATTTAATTAATTAATTTTTCCTTCTCCTCCATGTACTAATTAATTCTCATTGTACATCACCATTATTTTCCTATTTATGCGTATATATATACACATTTTTAATTATATTAAAAATGCGGGGTGTTACATTCTACCACCCTTAAAGAATTTCGTCCCCGAAATTCGATTAGAGTAAAATAGATAATCCCTGGCGATATTCATTCATCAAGTGTGCATTCAATTGTTGCGAACATTGTGCACATGTACAAAGTGAAACATATCATAGTAAAGCATGTATGCCTGATCGGTACCACCTCTATCTATGCACATTTTCAAAAATGCTTTCTCAAATCATGATGCTCATATCCTAAATATACTTGCAGTTCTATATGAAGAAATTGCTTTTGAAAAATTCTAAAATATTTTTCATCCAAATTTTCCCACATCCTTATAAAATACGAGTGTAGTTCATCCAATTGCCACACCCAAAATCCTATCAATCACTTTTAAATTTCAAAATTAAATAAAATATCTAATTTTCCAATTTTTTTTAATCCTTATGCATTTAACGGAAAAACCTATATTTTCTTGTTTTTCTTTTAGCATTCTATTTTAATTAATTTAAAATTTTCATTTTTCTCTGCTTTATATTTATATGTTTTTATTCTACATGCCCAACAAATTATTACAGAAAATTTTCTGATTAAAAATTCGTAGATTACATCAAAGCACGTTCTAGTACATTACTACAACTGGATAAAAGAGAGACAGTCATATACTACATAATGAGATACTACCCTACTGACACAGCAATGTAGGTCAAGTGCCTATTGGAAGAAATGACGAATGAGATCCTCTATACCACCAATCTTACTATCCAGATGCTTCGTAAGCTGTCTAGTCCTCTCCCTGACCTCTAACTGCAAGTCTTGTAGCCCAGCCCCTAACTGATCATAGGAGGCGCCCATCTCCTATAGCATCTGCTGTTGAGTCTGTCCCAACTCAACCTATGTCTGGATCATCTCTTGCTGTGTCCTCAGGATGTCCTGGTGATCTCTAACTAACTGAGTTTGTTGCTCAGAAACTGTTTGCAATTCTGCCCTCCAGTCTGACTCTCTGGAAATCCAAGGGTCCCACCTAGATGTACCGGAAGTACCCCATCTTGGAGCCTGGGAAGTCCAAGCACGTCCCCAAGCCTGCTCTGCTTGATATGGGTCTGATCCTACCGGCGGTACATACTGGGGCTCTTCATCATGTCTGGGCTGATAGTCACCACCCTGTGGTTCTTGCACATGCTCCGCCTGTACATGTTCCTCCTCCTCCTCGTCCTCTCCTCCATCATGCTCCATGGGCTGAGGCTCCAATAAATCATGCAAATGTATATGCATCCTCCTCAGTGTGGCCAGATCTATAATACTGGAGGGATGAGAGGGAGGTGATATATAACCTTCCTTTCGCAGAGGAACATTGCTTCGTGTAAAAACTACGGTCCATAAATTTCCAAAAGAAATATTTGACTGCCTCGCCTCTCTAGTAGGGTCGTAATACAGCAGGATAGTGCGATCCCAATTTGTCTGAATACCCCCAAAAATTGCATATGTGGCCCGTTTAAGGATTTTTGTTATCCTATCATATCCACCAGTCTGTCCAACAATATTATACTGCAAAATCCGAGTAACAAAATCTAGCTAACAGACGTAGATGGGTATAATCCAAAATCCTCTCGTACTCATCGTAGAAAATCCGATGCCATACTGCTAAATCAGTCATCTAAAGATCCCCTAACTCGTGGCCCGTACTACGGATATTCAACATTTCCACAAATTGTATTTCATTGAAACTAGTGGTGGTTCCCTTCCGAATTATATGTAATCAAACCCTCATTGTCTACCCCAATTTCTAGATTAGCATAAAAAAGTCTTACTAACCTCTTGTAGCCCTTTCGCTCGACAGTATTAATATCCAAAATTGCAATTAAGCCCGTCTCCGCGAATAAATCCTCCAAAGGAGTGCCAACAAAATCACCAAACTTGACTGGACGGCCTAGCAACAAATTCAAGCCTGCGGTGTTGACGTATGCCTCGACTATATCTCTTTGAGTGTTACACCAAGCGATTTCTTGAGGTGTAAGTTGGGGAAAAGAGGCAAGAAGGGAAGGTTGGTCCGCCATGGCGAATTAAGCTCGATCTGGGAGGGGAAAGTTATAGATCTGCATAGAGGAGACTTCTAGCTTCGATTTGGAGGTAATTTTGCACGAAATAGTGGAGATTTGAAGTGGTGGGAGGTGAAAAACGCGGTGGTGGAAGTGGGTTTCGTGCTCCCTGTAATGAAGCACCTGGAACGATGGAATGAGGCGAAGGCCTTTGGCCTTTTATTTTTTTCTCCCTGCGCAAGGCAGGTCGACACTAAGGTCGACCTCCCTATAGGCAGGTTGACACTAGTGTCGACCTATATTTTTTTTCTTTCCTCTTCCTTGTTTTTCGTTTTCCTTTTCCCCGTCTTCTTTCTTAATGACTACTGGCAACTGTCAATTCTTATTGAACATGTTCAATTCCATGAAATAGAAACTTAAGAGGAACATGAAGTCTTAAATATCCATTTTGATGTACACCTTTTTGTTTTTCTTAAAATTCAAAGTTTTTCCTGATCTCCATTTTTTGGTGTACGGCGGTAAAATCTCATTTTCTTTTTCCAAATCTATTTGCTAAGCGGGCTCCTTTACTAACCTATGCTTATATATATATAATATTTATATTTTTCTCAAAAATACAAATACGCACACACATAAATTTTCCCTAGGAAAACTAAACCTAGGCTCTGATACCAAATGTAACAACCCAGATTTCGAAGGACCGATTTTTTTTCAAAAATCCAATGCACCAAAACCCGAGTTGGTTGCTCTGGTATCCTGCAGAAAAAGACAGAGAAAAGAGATATGTCAGAGATCAGAAGACACCTCACTTGCAGAAGGAGTAAAATATAATGTATTATAAAATAGCTTTACCTTAATTACAATACTGCTAAATCAGTATCCCCAAAGCTATAAGTCTCTGTCTAACCTGCGAATGTTATGAGGAGGGGCTCAGAACATAAGTTCCGTCTGAATGAATTTAAACTACACTTCTTGGATAATCCTACATATAACATTTTTTTTCATTAGGTTATACGTGTTATTAGCTCTCAAAGCTTACACACATGTCACACCCATCTACTCCCTAGTAGATTAACCTAATATAATGTATGTGCAGCTACCCCCACATGGAGGTACACCCCCACGGTACCCCACTTGCACGGTCTCCACCGTATTATCGCAGTGATATACGCAGTCCCCCATCCTATGTCATAGTAACATACATTACTCTTATGTATAATTCAAGACTATACCCGCATAGAATTTTTATAATCATATTATGTAAACATAACGACTGTCATTATAGAATAATGCCCTTTAATCTACGACACAACACCCAAAGCAAACATGGTTGTATCTAGACTTTCCCACATACGTATTGTCAAGTGTGTTCGATGGCTAATCCGCACACGCATTGTGTGTGCGTGCCTGAGTTCCATGGCAGGGCTACACAAGAAACATGGAACTCGATCGGAAGCTTTCCTCATATCTGTGTAAGGCTCGCCTTTAAGAGCCTCTAGCACAAATATCACTAGGTTCTGTTTTCCATGGTGGCTATGGCCCCGCCTGGGCCCCTCCCTTAACTATTGAGACTACGAGAGCAAAGCGAAAAGCCCCTAAGAAAACAATCTAAACATACATTCGGCGTCTCCCCTCAACCACCGTCCCACGATAGTGAATGGTTAATTGTATCTTGGGTCTAGCTCTAGCCTTCCCGCATCCTACTGGCTGTGGTGATAGACACTCGATGACCTACTATCCTTGTTGGTCCTGAATCTCCTCCTCCGTTGAGGCAGCCGCGAATTACCTTTCCCGTCACCTCGTACAACATTCTGACTGTCAAGTTATTCTTGCAGTCAAGGCCCACCCACCTAGTAGTTACGCGCAGACCCAACCTCTACGGGTACAGCGTGAAACATCTGCCACCACAAAGAGGAGTACTAGGAGCACCATTAACGTCTTAAGAAGCCGCGTGCTTCCCCTTCCAGTCCGTTGGAGCCGCCAAAATAGCGAACGTACCTTATGAAACCATGATGATCTACCTCGTTGGGTTATTCATCCTATAACGTACTGACTACTTCAAGTGCCTTAGTTTTTATATGTAATTAGACCCTAAGTTTAACATTTATTTCACGCTTGTGCCACCTCGTCAGCATTCTCATATAACGTGGTTACTCACTTTAGCTTCCCTTTTCTTGTATTTACCAAGTTGCCCTTACTTATTAATTAAATTTATACTTAGCTCACTTAAGTCCATTGATAGGCCCACAACATGTTATTTTCCAACTTCATGAATTATTCCCTTTTAGGGTTACAACAACATGTTATACTTAATTCATAGTTAAGTATGCCTTACTCCACATATATACAGATTAGGATAATAATCCCCTAAATACCAGCCCCAAAAACCGAAATCAACATCAGACTGGCACGTAGAGAATTGCCCAACTCAACCAACATATATGATTCTAATTTACTCATTTTCCATTCATATAACTTAATTTCACATTTCTCCTTCCCAAACCACTTAATTTAAGTATATCTTTACATATAAGTTATCCCATCTTCCTTATCGTTTCCTATTACTTATCTTGTCCCATAAGTTATATAATTTCCACCTATTATTTTATTTTTTGCCTTATTCAAGTTTATTCATAATAGGTTATTTTTCATTCCCCATTTCTTGTCATTTAATTTTAGATTTGACTTAACCCTTTTTGCTTACTTAACCCGTTACTTAAACTTACCCAATTCATTTAATTTATAATACTGTTGTGGGTCCCATTTGATTAAGCATATCTACATTTTTGTTTCTCAAGTCACCCGTGTCCCACTTAACCCCCTTTATTTTAGTCTCCATGTCTGAAACCTGTCTTACTATAGTTAAGTCTATCTTAGTCATGTTTCACATGTTATTTATATCATCCACATGCCTTATTATGGTTAGTGTTTCTTAATTTATTTCTTACGCTGTAACGATGTATGACCTCTCACATTAGACGTCCGCTTATGATTGCTGGATTTGTTGGGTGGTTCCGAGCACTCTTACACCATAAACGCGCCTAACTTCGTGTCATAAACTGTTACGCCACTAGTTCTTCCCATTGATTTCTCACATTAGGTGTCCGTTTGTGGTTGCTGGATTTGCCGGGCGGTTCCGGGCTGTCTTACAACACAAATACGCCCAACCCCGAGTCAATAGGCGTTCATTAACTATCGTCTTTCACCCAAACCCCAAATTCATGTCATGCGTTCCAAATTTAACATAATTATAATTCACTTTTTTATGCCTATTTCCGATTTATCCTTAACTACACAAATCACATAGTAATTAACCAAATTTCATATTCCCAAATTATCAATTATAGCCAAATTTACCAATTCCATGTTATTCATACCCAAACATGCCAATTCCATATAATCAGCATTTTCCCCACACATATATATATATATATATATATATATATATATATCAACACTCCCACCTTCATGCGTATAATCTAATTCCCCCTCTATACTTATTTTTCTGGTTATAAATAAGTTTATACCAATTCCATTTCCAATTACAATTATGACAATTTACATAAATCCGACATCACGGTGTAGTTATGCCCATAATTCTATGCAAAACCTTCCATTCACAATATTTCCCTCAAACCAACCCCTTTTCCCCATTTTTTTAATTTCTCGTTCTTCTTGTAGGTTTGAGATAGCCTCGTTATAAAAATAAAGAGGGAAAGGATAAAAAGAGAGAATTCAAACGTAGGCATAAATAAAATAACTGATCTTATTGAATTATCATCATATTCATTACAGGGAATGATAAACAATAGAGGCAATATCATACAACAAATATAGTTCAAATCCATTCAGATTGACTGGATTGGAGAAATAAATGGTTTGTTGTTTATGTAAAATGCTGATTAAATCTTCCTTTCTGATTATTGGTGAAGAGCTTGAATTGTTGATGAAGAATTCCTAATTTGATTTAGGTTTTAGAGGCGGTGGCTAAGAGAATTGAAAGTTCAGCAGCACGGAGGCGTCTTGAGGAATTGTTATGAATTAGGGTTGGGTCTTGCTATGTATTTATAGGTATAGAAGTGTTTTGGAGCCGTTAGATTGACCTGAAAGCCGCCAGATTCGTACAACACATTAAAACACGTCACAGGAGCAGAACAACTCAGATCGGGGGGGAGTTGGACCCCAAGGTCGACCTCCCTAGGGGTAGGTCGACGCCCAGGTCGACCTCCCTAGGGGTAGGTCGACGCCCAGGTCGACCTACCTAGGGGTAGGTCGACGCCTAGGTTGACCTTAGGGTCGACCTGCCTAGTTGCTGGGCGGGAAATTTCCTGCCCAACTGCCTGGGTCGAATTTCGAACTGTCTTGAATTTTTATTTGAGCCTCCTAAAGGCTATAACTCATCCATACGGAGTCCGATTTATGCAAACTTGTACTCTATTCCAAGCAGAATTCCGAAACGAATGCAATGATGATGTCCGTTTTACTTAATTTTTGAAATCTAAATTAAGTACCCTTATTTTATCATTTCTATTACAAACACTATTATTTAATTAATTAATTTTTCCTTCTCCTCCATGTACTAATTAATTCTCATTGTACATCATCATTATTTTCCTATTTATGCATATATATATACACATTTTTAATTATATTAAAAATGCGGGGTGTTACAACTGGGTTAAAGAACAAATGTCATTTTAAAAGCACCGTTCACAATAAACCAAAATCATCTTCCATTTAATTTGGAATCTTCATGAAAATCTGAATAATTTATAACCGATATAAATTTATGTATCTGACTAATATTATAAGTGGAATAACGGCAAAGCCTTTTAAATTCCATAAATAGTAGAACTCCTCCTTCATAGAAGCTCATCTCATTTATTAATAAATCGAATTCCAATCAATTCTGGTGTAATTTATTAAATTGAAAAACTGCATTAAATCTAAATTGAAAGGTTTATTCCTTTCACAACTGGGTTTAAGAACAGCATTATTCAAGATACCATTCACAAAAAACCCAAATTCTAAATTTATATCAAATATAAGGCTTTAAATGGAAATTATATCAACTTACAATCAATACCAAATTCTGAAACCAATAGATATCGTATTGGAATAATGATATCAATATCTTCCGAATTCCTCAATGACATCCATATAATCATGTAATCCAATATCGAAAATATCCGAAGATAATTTCCCTTCAAATCCATTCCAAATTTATATGTTAGAAAACTCTGGTTATATCAAAACCATTCACAATCCAATTTATTAATATAAAATCATTGGATTTTTACTTTAGTTGTTAACTAGTTCATTTAGACAAAAATATTTTTCATCTTTTCAAATATGGAATATTTCATCCAAAATCTTTTCAAATCATTTACTATGATTTTACATAATTTACTCATATTTTTAATAATTTTATTAAGGCTTTTACAGTCGGTTTCCAATATCGGCCATCGAACTGCATCCATAGCGATCTTTTCCAAAGTAGATTTGGACTTATAATAAAATCTAACCGTTGGATTTCAAAAATTCTCATTTTATTGAAAAACTCATTTCATTATGATACCAACAAATCCAATTTAATGAGAATCCGACGGTCATGTCTCACGGTTCGTCAATTGGAAGTCATAGGTTGACGTTTGTGAACTAGAACTGCGCGATGCATTCTATTCAAGCCCGAATCAATTTATAAATTTTAAATATAAATCTAAACGTTTCAAAACCATTTTATAAATTATATAAAAATATATAACTATCTTTGAAAACTCGTTTTTGTCATTTCTCTTCAAAATCACACACTTCACTATTCAACCAATCCTAATATTATTTTAAGGAGTAAATTAATATTATTTTTTAAAAAGTCATTAATTTATGTCCAGATTTTCCTTCAGTCGTTTGAAAACCCGGATGATGGAGTTTTACCTAATAATAGCAAAACATGCTTAATACGCTTTAAAAACAAATCGTTTGATATTATTATAAGTGCATAGTGCATAAAACAACTTCAAATATAAATACATCAATCATAGTACCCCATACTACTATGTCGCCATAGTATACAACTAAAACTGTAAAGTCACATTGGAATTTGGATTTCCTTTTATGATTTGAGGCATCGGATCTTCCTCTCCGGTTTAGGGCCATCTTTAACAAGATGCCCAGGGTTGCACGCAAGTTCCCGATGATCGGCAAAGCCGATCAGTCACTACACTGCTGATTATTTATACCTGAATCATGTGTTTCTATACCAATAATCATATAGGTTAGATTTGATAGTTGGTTATTTAACTATCAAAATAAACAACCATTCAACCATGAAAATAAAATAAGTTCACTGCTCCAGTACTTGGCATCACTTGGCCTTTTTAATCAAAAAAGAATTTACGAACGGTTAATTAAACTTCTAAATCTTTCAATATGTTTACACACATTATTTACTTCTTATTTTATTATAAGAGTATTCGCAAAACTGTTTTATTTAAATACTTTGGAATTAAATCATATATATTCCCAACTTTGGTTTAATCAAATTTCATATAAAATATCGTTACGACATCTCTTTTGTCTCATTTCTCGAATAAAATAACTCACACTTCCCCTTCAAATAAAATTATTTAAACTCATCTGGTTAATTCCTTAAATCTTGAAAATATCTTTATATTTCCATGAACTCTTTTTTATTTCCATTATTTTATATTCTCAAATCCATTTTTATTTTCGTTACTTCAACATTCGTTAGTCCCTGACTGTAAATTAGTAAGTGAATAATTCTATAAGTTTCAACCCCGAAGACCGAAATCAACATCAAATAAACACTCAGAAAATCACTTTACTCAACCAATCTCCAATTTGGTTCTAATTCTTTAATTTCTTATTTTTACTCCTTATCAACCCATATTATTCAACTTCGTGTCCATTCAACCATTCTCTGCTTTGAAAATCTTGTTTCAACACCATTCATTACACTTAATTTCATTATTAAGTATCATTAATTTAAAACCAACGTTTTAACTTCACACCTCTTTTATAAATCTTATTTATAAACTCAGGTTTAGTATAAACCCCTTTTTATCTTGACTTCTTTTTACTTAATTCAAAAGTTAAGTAAACATTTATTTTAAACCATCATATTCGCTTAAAATCTCTTTTACAACTTAGTTTATAAAAACTCGGGTTTAATATAATCCCATTCGTAACCTCTTTTCAAAACTCAACTATATTCCATTTCAAAATCGATTCTTTACTTAAATGGATTTCATTTAAGAAAAGTAATCACTTAACTTATTAATTAAATTAATAATTTACTTCCTCATTAACTGAAAATAAATATTAATTTTCTTTTTAAATTCCTATAACAATTAAAACAAATGTTCATTAAAAAAATTCATTAGGTTAATTGACAACACAAATTTAGTAATCAATCCCATTTAAAATGGTTGACTTAGTCAACTCAAAACATGGTTATTTTGTTAACCAATTCCAATTAGTCCTCTTTTTAAATTAATTAATTTAAATAATTTCATTTAATTTTTCCTTAAAAATAATTAATCCAACTCTTAAGTGTTACGTAAATTTCTGCTCATTTGCTTATAATTATTATTAGCATAAGAATTTGTTTTATAAAATCATTTAATAATTACTTATAATTTAAATAATACACAATAAATATTTATTTTCGTTTAGCAAACTTTAATTCAAAATAATATATTTCAAAATCTATCAATTATAAAAGTAAATTTTATAACTTCAATTCTGGCTATTTACTTGACGGTTGATTTATAGGCCATATGTTGCCAATTACCCAACCAATACTGTCCATTGGTTTAAGCAAAACAAAAGCTGAATTTCTAGTCAATTATCAATAACCAAATCAATCATTCGATCAGAGTAGTCGAATTGGTTTACGAAACATATCCCATTGTGTTCGAAATTGGGTTATTTAGCTAGAGGAGATAGTAGTTGGGTTTGAATTGGAGTTCGAAGGGATAAACTAACATTTTTGGAATTAAAAGAATTAAATAATAAAAATACATATAAATAGGCCAATGAAAATTCATGAACCTTAATTCTATTTTCCTGGGATAAAGACCACCACTGCTCAAAATCGAACGGCGACAGTTGTTCTAAACTTCCCGCCCAAATTTCTTTTCATCCAATCAATGAATTCGAAAGTTTACAAAACAAAAAATGGAAGAGCAATGAGAGATCTTGCTACTAATCGAATTTGGAGTATTATGGTTTAGAGTTTTTCATGAAATTGAGCTTCGAAGTGGCGCCCGTCGCCTGGGATTTCATGATGCCTGGAGCCGCTGAGTTCGCCGTCCCTCTGACCGGTGGTGGCTCTCACGGAGGCGCACCAAGTGGTGGCGTTGGATCGTGATCAATCGTCTCGAACTGCATGCAAATCGGAACCCTAGGTTTTGAGCATGAGCGACAGTAGTAGAATGAAGAGGAAGGTGATTATAGTTTAATTAATTAATTATTTAACAGTGCAATTAACATAAAAATGCCAATATCTTGTTTGTACTTTGTTGGAATTCTACAAACTCAGTTGCGTTGCGATCCTCTTGTCGAGCACTACGCAATGGAACTGACTAGAAGCGATTTGGAGCAAATTAGAATTTGTGTAGATTTTAAATTAAAACAGAACAATTCAGAAATAAAGATGTCGGAGTGGAGACCAATGTAAGAACTCCTTCTCACTCTAAATTATTATATCATGTTATTGTATTCATGTATAAAATATATAGAATTGCCAGTGGAGATTTTTATCAGTTTAATCATTATAAATTGTATATTGTGCCTATTAGCTTACCTCCCTCGTCCACAGACCAAGGGTGATTTAATTGATTATATTGTGTTTTTTTATTTTTTGGTGATGTTGTGATGATTAACATATTAAAAATAATGTTAATATTAATGTGGTAGTTGAAATTAAATTATAAATATCCATTTATAATTTAAACAGTTAAATTGGCTAAGAAGAAAAATAATTTAAACCGAATTAGAATTGGTTAAATTTATTTACCAATGATTTATTTAAATAAACTGTTCTTGTTTGAAAACACCACACGGGTACTGGGATGATATTTGACATACACTAATCCTAATATTTAGTTGTATGTCGATCGATTGATAGACAGACTGTGATGAGCGTTATTTATTTAGTTTAATGCTTGTACAGTTGACAATTGCACTTTGGGTGTGTATTGCTTGTTTGATGATTATTTATCATTATTGTTGAATACATGTGATGTATGAAATCTGTATAACTGGAATTGTATGGTAATTCATTGAGTTGCATTCCGATTCAAAAATAACTATTATTTCAAAATAACTAATATTTTAAAATAAGGAATATTTAGAATAATATTCAGTGAATAATCAAAATATGGTTTTGATGTTCGATTTTGAATGGACACGAAAATATAAAAATTATGAAGTCGGGTTAAGTATAGAAACGCCCTTTTAACCTGGATGGGTTTATCGATCGATTTTATTCAGTTTATAATGAATATCGAAAAGAATTAATTTTAAAATCTGATATTTTGAAAATATTATCATTTAATATTATAATGATATGGAATATTTAATTTTGATTTAAAATTGAAATAGAAGTTGGAAGCATTTTAAAATGAATTGATAAATGATTTATAAAACACGTTTTAAAATGGAAATCGACAAAATATATATAATATATATTATAATGGCCTGAATAGAATGCGCCGCGCAGCGACCGTTCGCGAATTTCGACCATTGACTTCAAATTGGCGTAATGGGAGATCCGACTGTCGGATTCTCCTAAAACTGGAACTGTTGGGTTCATATCATAATGATCTTTCCAATGAATATAGGAGATTTAAATTTGAATGGTTGGATTTCAAATTATGTCCAAATCAATTCCAGAAATGGTCGCTATGGATGTAGTTCGGTGACCATTATTAGAAACCGACTGTAGGGGCTTAATAAAATTATTAAAAATACGGAAAAATTATGTAAACCTTAATTTGGTTTAATTTGTGAAAAGATAAAATAAAATCTTTTGAAATGATATTCAAAGGAAGACTAAAGAGTAAATTTAAGAGAATTTATCTTTGATAAAATTAATGGGAACTTTTACCTAAAAATGTGAATATTTGAAAAAAAGAATATTCTGGATTGGAAAGAGGCATATGTTGTGTTTTTATAGCACTTGATCATATAAGATACATGAATTATTCGGAAAGACCGGGTTTAACCCATTCTGAATAATTAATACGACGACTAAAAGTCGATGATGAAGATGGTGGTTGAAGACCGGAGATATTCACATCGTTTGGATGATTACTGATGTCTTGATTGGGCCGTACACCCAAGACAAGGTAATAAGTGATGATCGTCTAGACATACTTGGAGATCGACAGAATACGCGAGGTCCTTTCTCCTGTATTGTACATATGGGCCAAGGAATAAGGTGCCTCTGGTTTTGTTCAGACCTAGAACTGACTTGTAAATGGATGTGTCTGACATTGGATTTCATTTTTTGTTGATTGATTTCTATTAAATATATACCTGTTTGGTGGCGTAGAATTTATTCTCTTGCTTAACACCCTTCATTGAGACGTACGAGCTTTGAGGTTATATATTGATAGACATCGGTCGCATAACGTGAATTGTCAGTGTGGCATGCTGAGATGCAAATGGTCAAGCCTTTTGTTGAAAAGCAGAGTCTTCTGGTTGATGATCAAAGCACAACTTTAAATAGCATAGCTTTGTGTATAGCGTTACTTTGCGAGCCTCACACCTTGGTATGATTTAAAAACGGGATAAAGGACGCAGTGAGTGCATGACATTTCTTTCTAGCTAGAAGTGGTGTCATGGTATGGGGCCTAGACATTTTTACTTACGTGTATGATAGATTGCGAGGCGCCTCAGATATTGAGTCCGGAGTGGCTCAGAGATAGGTCTAATAGGACTAGGAAACGTGTGTTCAGGAATAACCAATCCATTAAAGTAAGTGTGGACCGGCACTACAGGATCCAAGGATTGCCTAGAGTGTGTAATCCTGTGTCATCTTGCTAGAGGTGATCCAAATAGGTAAGGAGTACATCCCTTGCCTTGACTCATGATGGAAATCCAATTTTCAATAAGACATTCTTCGGTTTTAGTTGTAGAACTAGTATGGCGTCATGATATATGGTACCCATGTCATTTACGTTTGATACATTTATATTGCAGTTGTTTTTGACACTATGCCCTTATAGTAAATTCAAAATGATTTGTTTTAAACGTGCCAAGCATGCTTAGCTATTATAAGGGAAAACTCTATCCTCTGGCTTGCGTTGCATTGTGTGATGGGACCTAAGTCTTATAATAGCTTCATTTTCCAAAATTCTTTGTGTTGTTTTATTTAAACTGAGGTTTATGTGGAGTAAACCTATTCCGTGTTATACGGCGTGGTTCCGTGATTTCCCAACTTTTAAGGTAAAGATTATAACTGTTTTAGTTCTCATACCAGTCCCATGACTGACTCGAAGTTTATTGTTCTACCTAAACTCTGGGTGCCCGTATTTTCCACACGGGCAGCTAGTAGTTTTGGTTTTCGCAGATTTTCTTTCACAGGATCCTGAATTACAGCTGGAGCTATATTCGGAAAGTTTTGTATCCGTATTTCTCTTTCAGTTGTGGTTGTAGATGGTTTTCGCTATACAACATACTCGTGTATTATTTTCCGCTACTTTGTAATTTAGTTCTCTGATATTTTTTTGCTATATACTATTTGAGCTCTGTTATAATCTTGTACTCTGATGTAAAATGTTGCAATAGCAATGAAATGTTCTATTGTTTGTGTTCTGATGAGTCAATACAATCCGCGTTTTCCCGTCTCCTCGGAGGCCGAGTGAATTCGGGGCGTGACAGTAAGTTACCTCAATTGGTTACAATCGTTAAAAATAACGATTAAATTAAATTAAACAAATGTTTAATTCAATAAGTTCAGTCAATATAAATAAATAAATATATGCAGTAATCATCCAACAATTAGCAAACATAGCACACAAATATTAAACCCGGCTTATATAAAATATAAGTGGGATAAAACTGAGTGAGTTATACTCACCTTAGGTTTCCATTCGTTGTCAAGACGGATTTTTTTAATTAAGTTAAACAAATGTTTAATTTGATTATAACTTCCATCTACGTCCAACTTTGTTCAAACCAGCTTCATCGTGTTGTGCTCGCCGATACGGACACGACATCACTTGTTTCGTCCGCTTCCATTCTTGTATGACACAAGTACTATTTTAATAGTGTCTAAATCAAATAAATAGCAATCTAGAAGAATGCTTGCATCCTATGCTCCGCATACATAATATACAATCAAAACCATGGGAGCTTATTGGATAATGGATTCCGACTATGACAAGATATGGAACAGCCTACAGATAACGTATCTTTAGAGAGGAATTCACTGTGTCCAATAAGAACATCTTGCAAACCGGCCCACACATGATCGACCACTCATTTCACTCGACTGTTTCGAATGTATATCACCAACGATTGAGATCAGCAACCACTTCCAGAAAGGGACATCATCTATAGAATAAAGTAGGAAATGGATTTTCTCTAGATAGGAAATAATACACACCAATTGGGAGCGACCCACTTAGCCATGCTACCTGCCTGATTTTTTCATTTCTTAGTTGAAGAGGCTTGAGGTTTAAATTACCTTTTTAAGATAACATCCCACCATTTGCTTTGAATGTCACATTGTCAGATCCATCAAATCACTAATTTACGTCCACAAAAATACTCTGGGTGTTAGCGCCACCAAACAGAAGTACATTTGTAAAAGTCAATGTATGTGACTTTTTGTAACGACCCAGAAAATCTAAACCAATTTAAAAATTTTAAATTGGCTAAAATAATGGATTTTAAATATTTAAAATAAATATTTTAGCTAATGGCAATGAAAAGTTAGTTGAATCGACAATTGAAAACGAATATAGTTAATTATAATTATAAACAAGGCCTGAAATGGCGCTGTAGTTTCAAAAATTGAATTCAAAATTTGTCGGACTATACCGGGTGCAAAACAAAATGAATTTTAGTGAAACCAAAAATATTTAAATCTGTTAGTGCATACCTTTCCAACGAATCTTACAAATCCAAATTTGATAGCGGGAATCAAAAGATATGTCCAGTTGAAAATTATGAATAGTCGCTATGGAATTCAGGCCCTTAAAAATGGACATTTTGCAAACGACCTCGGATTTCGACGAAACCACTTTTGTTGGATCCATGATGTCAAATTATTTCTAGGTTTCAAATTTCATAATTTTCTGAATCAATATGTGAGCGTGGCAAAAGAAGATGTGTTTTGACAATTACAGTTAAATTGGATCGACCAAAAATGGGCCTTTTTGCAAACGGTCTCAGAATTCGACGAAACTAGTTTTGTTGGGACCGTATCGTCAAAACATAGCTAGATTTATTTTCTGGAATTTTTCGAATCAGTTTGTGGCCCTGGAAAATTGAAATGCACGTTCAAAATTGAATATTGAATGTTTTATATTTTGATTTGAAGGAAAACTGACTGAAACAGTCGAATGGGTCTACGAAACATATCCCATTGTGTTCGGAATAGGGGTAATTAGCTAGGGGCGATAGTCGTTGGGTTTAAATTGGAGTTCTTGACATAAAACAAATTATCTTCGAATTAAAATATTATTAAATAAAGAAATAAAGGGATAAAAAAGGAAAATTAGAAACCCTAATCTCTTATTCACTTCAGGGCCGCTGCTCCAATCGTTTGAAGGGCTGAGACGCTCTGGACTTCTCGTCCAAAAATCATTCAATTTACTCAAAATTAAATCGAAGTTTTTATACAAAAATTCAAGAGATTTGTGAGATCTCTGATCTGATACGGGTATGATCAGTTTTTATGGCATGGACCGCCAGAAATCTCGCTTCAAAGTAGCGTTGTTCGGAGGAGGATCTTGAGTGGGTAGGCCCACCGAATGTTGCGCCACCACTGGCGATGGAGAGCTTTCGCCAAGGCGTTCGACGGAGTGGGTGAGGATGTGGGTCCGGTGGCACAGGAAGCAGGGCGCAGGCGGTTGTTTGATTGAGAGTTGGGTTCGATGGAAGCAGCTTTACAGAACGAAGACACAGTGAGTTGATTTTTATTTAGTTATTGTTTATTTTAGTTTAACTAATTTAAATAAATATAAATGTAGTTTTTTTTAAATAAATATAAATGCAGTTTTTTTAATAAATATAAATGCAGTTTTTAATAAATATAAAGGCAGCTTTTATTTTCATTTTATTTTATAAATATATATAGCATTATGACAATAAAACTAGAAAGGTTTTAAAATAAAGTTAGAAAGGTTTTAAAATAAAATTAGGATTGATTTTGAAAATATAAAACAGGATTGTTTTGGAAAAATAAAATACTTTCAACTAGAAAATATAAAATAGAATTTGTTTTAGAAAATATAAATAGACTTTGACTTAAAAATAAAATTACCTTTGATTTGAAATTAAAATTATCTTTGTCTATAAAATATAAACCATAGTTTAAAAATGTGATTTTGCTATGTTAACGAAATTCGATGAAACAGGAAACATCGTGACCGTGTGGACGCCTTCTACCTTTTAGAAGAGGCCGCATATTTTTCTGAGCCTTCTACAATTTTTGGCGAAGCCGAAATCAATGTGAGATTTCTAATTTAAAAATTATATATGTGTTGAAATAAAAGTGAATTGCTATATATAAATATATAAATATATATATATATATATATATATATATATATATATATATATACGCCCCTCGTCCACAAACCATGGACAATATTTATTGATTGTGATTGGTGTGAAAATTGATTGATAGCGAATGATTGTTTGGGATTGTTTGTGGTTGATATTGGTTGATTGTGGTTGAAAAATACCCGTTTGTGGTTGAGAAATATTTGGTTGAAACCACATAGGATTAGTTTGTGGAAATGAAATAAATATATACATGCCGCCTGCGTGCGAACTAGATGCATGATCCCCATTGTCAAAAACCGTGAGGTTTTAAGGTAGAGCGAGGAGCCGTACTAGGGACGGTCCCGGTTTTAACTACCCTGTCGTTATGCTGCCGAAATTTTGAATAATATTCATGTGTTTGAATTATTTTCATTTGCTAAAACTATATTTATTCATTGAATAGAACACCTTCATGTGTTGAATCGATATTCATTCGTTGATTTGAAATTCATGTGTTGAATGGTATTCGTGTTTAAAATATAAAAATCACATTTTTATCTATATATAGAAACTATAGAAAACATTCATGTGTTGAATCGATATTCATTCGTTGATTTGAAATTCATGTGTTGAATGGTATTCATATTTTGAAATAAATTGTTTGATAATAAAAAAAAATCACCTTTTATCGACTATATGAACTGTGTAAAATAATCTCGTTTTAAAAGAAATTGTTTTATGATAAAAATCCTATTTTTATCGCCTATATGAACTTTATAGAAAAATAGTGTTTTGAAATGAATTGTTTTACAATAAAAACCACATTTTTATTATATACAGGAATCGTTGAAATGTGAAGTGTTAAAAATAGCAACTCGTTCAAATAAATATATACGAGTTGAAATATTCATTAATTAGCTAATGATATGATTTTTGCCTATGCATGTAACAGTAGAATGAATGGTGTTTTTGAACCAAAAGGAAACAAATATGAAGTTGAATGGAAAATGATAAACGATAAGAACTGTATATATGTACATGCATATTCATTGAACAGGTTATAGCAAAGGGGCTAGAGAAGAGGAATAAAATTTTGTGCCCGACAAATAGGTACACATTTACTGTTTTGTTTGGGTGATGATTTTATGAGCCTGTTGGCTAGCCGCTTGGCTTTTTCTTTTTCTTTTTGAGATTAGAAGGACCGGGGAAGCTATTTGAGATTTCCCGATGCTCCCGGTGCAGGGGAGGTTATGGCGAAATTTTCCAAAATTTTAAGGCGTTAGTGAAATATTTGAAGTGAAAACGATATTGAAATTGTTGAATGAACTATATTTATATAAATATATAAATATCAATAAAATTAAAACGAAACGTGGCCGTGCAGTTCATGTTTTGAAACCGTGTTTTCAAACAACTAGTACGGGAAATCCGACCATTGGGTTTTCCCGAAACCTCAACTGTCGGGTTCGCCTTGGAAATATCTTCCCAACGGCACCAACCTTGTAAAAATCCAACGGCTGGATTGTCTGGAATGTTTAATCCAAATCGGATGAAAAACAGCGCCAGAAGCGATTATATTTATATATATAAATATATAATTATATATTTAATCGAATAACGACGCTGCAGTTCGTATTTTGAAATCGAAAATTCAAACGATTGTACCGGGAGATCCGACCGTCGGATTTTCCCGAAACTGGAACCGTTGGATTCGTTTTGAAAAGACCTTTCTAATGATGTAAATTTTGTGAAGATCCAACGGTTAGATTTTCGGATATGTGTAAATCAAATCTGAAGAAAAACAGCGCCACGGCCGCGTTATGGCCCGAAGCGTTGTTTTGAATAAATTGGCTGTTTTAAAATAAATAAAAATAGCGATAAATCGTTATAAAATATCATAAACGATATGGAATAGAAATAAACTGAATTTGCTCGATTTATGTTGTATTTGATGGTTGAATGTGTTTGGCGTGAAAATTACATTAAAGAACAAAATTGGTGTTGTCGAATGATTTAACCATTGAAATAAATTGATTTGAAATTCTAAATAAACGTGAATTATTTGAAAAGGCCGAGTTAATTCTCATTTCAAATAATTGACCGACGATTGAAAGTCGAAGATGAAGACGGTGGTCGAAGACCGGAGATCGTCACCTCGTTTGGATGTTAACCGAGGTCCTGATTGGGAGGCATCCCGAAATATGGATAATGAGTGGTGATCATTCAGACGTACGTGGTGATCGATGGGTTTGCGAGGTATTTAGTGCCTCCAGTTTCGTTCAGACCCAGAACGGATTTGTAAATGGAATGTGTGTCTGACATTGGATTTTATTCTGTGTTGATTGATCCCTATTAAATATACATCTGTTTGGCGGTGGAGAATTTATTCTTTTGCTTAACGCCCTTCTCTGAAACGCACGAACTCATAGGTTGTATATCGATGGACATCAGTCGCAGGGCATGAATTGCCTGTGTGGCATGCTAAGATGCAGTGATCAGGGCTTCTGTTGAAAAGCAAAGTCTTGTGGTGATGATCAAAGCACCGCCAGTGTGGCGTAGCTTTGTGTATAACGTGTAATCGCGAGCCTCACACTCCGGTATGAACCAGAACCGGGAGAGGACATCAGGGAGGGCATGCGTTTCTTTCTAGCTAGGGTGGTGTCAGTGACTTACGAGCCCTGACATTTATATACTTTACACCTATGTGGTTGTTGTTGTTGCGAGGCGCCTCGGTTTGATCGGACGATCCGGGTCCGATGGAGTCATTCGTTGGCTCATTTACGCCCCAAAGGGCGGGGAGACGTAGTGTTCAGGCATAATAATCCACATCGGTGGACCGTCCCTGACGATCCAAGGGGCAGTTGCGGCTGTTCCTGAGACACGGGCTAGAGCGTCTCTAATTCGGTAAGGACTATCTTTTGCCTTGGTTCATGACGGAAATCCAATTTCCAAATGTGACATCGTGCGGTTTTGATTGTATATTAATATATGGCGACATGATATATGGTACCCATGCCGTCTTTGATTGATAGTTATGATTTGAAATTGTTTTCAAAACATCTAAACACTAGAAATAATATCAAATGCCTTTGTTTTATTCGTATCAAGCATATTTTGGCCGTTATAAGGTAAAAACTCTATCCTCTGGTTTGCGTTGCATTGTGTGATGGGAACTGAGTCTTATAACAGTTTCATTTTTATAAAAAGCATAGCGTTGTTTAGAAGAAAGATTTGTTTTAAAGCACTGGCAATCCAATGGAGAAAACCCGTTCCACGAAAGTGGCGTGGTCCTGTGATTTGCCAAAATATATATGTGTTGAGTAGATTTCTCATACCAGTCCCATGACTGACTCGTAGTTTGTTGCACTTTCAAACTCGGGTGCCCCTTTTTCTACATGGGCAGCATTGTATTCAGGTTTAGCTGGTTCTTTCTGGGTAGCTGGAACTGAAGATGGATTCTATCATTTATCTCTTTTTATGCTGTTCAGCTCCTATTGTACATATTTTGTTTGTTTTCCGCTGTAGACATTTATGTATAGCTGAACTGTATTTGTACTAAGTAAGATCCTGTATACTGTGTAACTCTGATGATTACTTTTATCCAGTATATTTTATTGTTCATTATCTGGTGTATTTATTTAATTTTGTTCTTCTATTATCTGTTTATGTGTTATATTCCAAAGATAACCCTTGTCTCTGTCTGAACGGGATTTGGGGTCGTCTCACTTTTAAGAAATAATTTGTTAGACATTCATCCATACAAGTCATCCTGGAATAGGATGAACCGAAGGCACCCTCCTACAAAATCCTAGGAATTACCTTGCGGATCAGTAGCAAGTAGTCCTTGCAAATCTATAGATTCCAATCATGACTGAATTACCGTCAAAAACTTCTCGTTGCAATCCAGAGAGATTTATCAAGTAGTCCTTCCGCTTATGAAGATCCACAGTCTTTAATTGCTCCATCTTCACTCAACATGTTCTACGATTTCATGTGTGCTGGTTCAGAATGGTTTTCGAATATAAATTTGATCCCGATTTTCCTTACCAATAGTCGTACATGTCAGATTTGATAGTTGATTATTTAACTATCAAAATAAACAACCTTTCAACCATGAAAATAAAGCGAGTTCAACGGTCCATTACTCGGCATCACTTGGCCTTTACATTCAAAAACTAATTTACAAATGGTTAATTAAATGTCTAAATCTTTTAATATGTTAACACACAGTACTTACTTCTTATTTTATTATAAGAGTATTCGTAAAAAAATTTTATTTAAATTATTTAGAATTAAATCACATATATATATATATATATATATATTCAACTTTGGTTTCAATTAAATTTCACGTAAAACATCGTTATGACGTCTGTTTTGTTTCATTTCTCAAAAACAATAACTCACACTTCCCCTTCGAATAACCTTATTCAAACTCATCTTGTTAATTCCTTAAATCTTGAAAATATCATTAAATTTCCACAAAATCTCTTTTTATTTCCGTTATTTTGGAAATACTATTTTATATTCTCAAATCCCTTTTTATTTCCATTACTTCAACATTCATTAGTCCCTGACTGTAAATTGGTAGGCGAATAATTCCCCAAGTATCAACCACGAGGACTGAAATCAACATCAGAATAACACTCAGAAAATCAGTCAAGTCAACCAATCTCCAATTGGGTTTTAATTCTTTAATTTCTTATCTTAACTCCTTATCAACCCATATTATTCCACTTCTAGCCCATTCAAACATTTTCCGCTTTGAAAATCTTGTTTTAATTCCATTCATTTCACTTAATTTCATTATTAAGTATCATTAATTTAAAACCAATGTTTTAACTTCACACCTCTTTTATAAATCTTATTTACGAACTTGAGTTTAGTATAAACCCCTTTTTATCTCGACTTCTTTTTACTTAATTCAAAAGTTAAGTAAACATTTATTTCGTATTCTCTTAAAATCTCTTTTATAACTTAGTTTATAAAAACTTAAGTTTAATATAAACCTGTTCATAAACTCTTTTCAAAATTCTACTATATTCCATTTCAAAATCGATTCTTTACTTAAATGGATTTCATTTAAGAAAAGTAATCCCTTAAGTTATTAATTAAATTAATAATTTACTTCCTCATTAACCGAAAAAAAATAAAATTTCTATTTAAATTCTTATAAAAACTAAAACAAATATTCGTTAAATTATTTCATTAGGTTAATTGACAACACTAATTTAATAATCAATCCCAGTTAAAACGGTTTACTTAGTCAACTCAAAAAACGATTATTTCGTTAACCAATTCCAATTAGTACTCCCTTTAAATTAGTTAATAATATAATTAATTTAAATAATCTCATTTAATTGTTTCTTGAAAATAATTGATCCAACTCTTAACCGTTAGGTAAATATCCATTTGCTTATAATTCTAATTAGCATAAGAATTTTCTTTATAAAATCATTTAATAATTATTTATAATTTAAATAATAAATAATAGATATTTATTTTCTTTTAATAAACTTTTATTCAAAATAATATATTTCAAAATCTCTCTTCAGTTATAAAAATAATTTTTATAACTTCATTTTTATCGATTTACCTAACGGTTGATTTATATGCCATATGCTGCCACTTACCCAACCAATATTGTCCATGGGTTTAAACAAAACAAACTTTGAATGTCTATTCAACGACCAGTAAACAAATCAATCATCCAATCAAAACAGTTCACATAATGATAATATGAAAATAAATAATATTTAATATATTTGAGGAATCCAGTTGGATCCCTCTAATCTTTTTTCCTACATCCAAATAGGTCACCTCAAATAAAATCATTCAACTCAATATATAGATATAATTTCTAATAATCAACCAATAACAACAATTTAAACATCAAATTATTATTTTTCTATGTTTATATTATTAAACGTGTCCAGCAAGGTAAGTTACCTCAATTGGTTACAATAGTTAAAAACAATGATTGAATTAAATTAAATTAAACAAAGGTATAATCAGTTTAATCAATATAAATAAATAAATATATGGGGTAATCATCCGACAATTAGCAAACATAGCACACAAACATTAAACCTGACTTATATAAAATATAAGTGGGATAAAACTGAGTGAGTTGTACTCCCTTGGGTTTCCATTCGCTGTCAATGTGGATTGTTTTAATTAAATTAAACAAATGTTTAATTTAATTACAACTTCCATCTTCGTCCAACTTTGTCCAAACCAGCTTCACCATGTTGCGCTCGTCGACACGGACCCGACGTCACTTGTTTTGTCCGCTTCCATTACTATATAGCACCGATATCATTTTAATACGTTACTCGCTTATTTAAATAATATTATTAATAATTAAATAATATATATTAATCTAAATTTTAATTACATTTCTTAAAGCCCCTTTAGACATTTTATAAACTCCATCATGAACGTTTTAAATTTGACTGGGCATATTACGTACATGCTACTGTGCCCATTTCTTTGCCTTAAGTTATATATAATTGATATAATTAGGCACTATTCAATGGCCATGTTGATATTAGGTAGATATATCTGTATGTATGTGTTAACCTTTAACTAAACTAAAATCAAAATTTAAATTGGGCCTTACATATCTGAACGAGCACACAACGACCTACATCCCCGCATACTCTATTGAAACGCATCTTCCATATTAGTATTTTTTCCCATCGAAAAGAAGCATGCTCTAGTATTTAATGAACCACCATGGCTGCATCTTTTGATCCGTAACCGATCCTTCTCTACCCCACCATCCTTCTCCTCGAAACCGCCTCTGCTTTTCTTCTCTTGCTCTTCAACGTCTACCATCCCTTTGCCCCCACCCTATCTACACGCTTCCCTAATGATAACATGCATCGCTTTGTCTCATGAATCAGCACCAAAATTTGTGCGTTAGCTCGAAATCATCCCAAGAATCCACCAAAAATACTAACAACCTGGATCGATGCTTGTATGTGACATATATTCGAACACTAAGCCTCATGGTTGATTTCCATTATCAAAAAAAATGTGACTGATTTTCATGGAAGGTATATGATCGTGAGGAGGATGTGTATGTGAGTTCAACAAAATGAATTGCACGATTTTTAGTGGATAATAATTTGAGTTTTGAATTTTTTTTGTGCGCCATCAAAGTTCGGCAAGATATTTGGAAGAAGCAAACACTTTGAAGCTTTCACGTGTATTTATATACGTAGGAGCCTTGGTAGCCATGTATTAAGATGGTAGGTATGTAGCATATAATAGGAAGGATCGGTGCTGGAGAAGACATACAGTGCTGATGATGCAGGTCAGGGTGATGGTGAAGGTATAGGCATGTGTGGTTCTATAGATAGATGGGAAGACAATGTAGCTGTGTGTATAGTTTTGGGTAGGTGCAGCGTTTTCTTCGTACATAGATAGGTCTATGTATTCATAATTTAGGTGTACTTCATTTTACTTGAAAGTTAAGTATATATATTATATTATTTTTATTTTACATGGTAATTAATTCTACTGCTAATAACCATTAACCATTATATTCGTACCGCCACACGCGAACTCCAAACACAATGAAAATGACCACACTACTTCATTTCAACGTTTCGGTCCCAATGAAATTAATTTCGTTGAAAACAGACTTCATTTGCACAACAGTTTTATTTTAATTCGAATTTATTTATCGGTTCACCTTTTAATTGCATACACAAATAAAATAACTCTAATTGGCTCCAAACTGGAAATCTGTCAATAATTAGCTATACGTATTCCAATAAAATTCGTTTTATCGAAAAATGAGGTCGTTTTAAAAATGGCTATTCTAACGGTTATATAATATCGAAAAAATATAATTAAATCCGAACAATTCTATTTAAATAATAATAAATTATCATTATCATATATTTCCAAATGAATTCTCACATGGCTTCTAAATAAACCACTATAGTTTTTAAACTCAAGGTTTATAATTTCGGGTTAAACGATATTTAAATAAAATAAAAATCTCTTATATTTATTTAATAAATCATTATAATTTATAAACGATTTCCATAGCGACTATTTGAAATTTTGATTTGGACATAACTTACAACCTATAATATGAAATCTCCATTTTTCTCTTACATTAGAAAATTATAATCAAATAGATTCAAACATTTCTTATTTTACAGCATTTCGACTTATATCGGATACTATATATTCGGTTGAAGTTCAAAACTCAATATTAAGAACTACCACGACGTTACGAGCTCGTTTGTCGTTAAATATAAATTTAACATTCGAACTTCATTGTAGAAACGAATTCTATATTATAAATCCATTTATAACTCTTGAATCAAAATTTAATATAATAAAATAATTTAAATATCCGACTACCAAAAGTGCGACACATTACAAACATGGAAGAATATAAGACTGTTTTTACAAGATATGAAAACAAGAAGCAATAAATATAGATTATACAGATAGAACAGAGTATTAGTGTAACACCCCACATTTTATAGAAATTAAATAATTAAATAATGCATATGTGTGTATATATGCATTGACATAAATGTATATATGAAGAATAAAATAAATATTAATGCAAAAAATGTAACACATGCATTTAAAGAAAGAAAGGACATGTTGCATGCACTGATTATCCATTAATAATAAAAGAGGAATAAAAGAAAAAGATTCATGTAATGGTTTAATTAAAATATTGTAACAAATATGAAAAAGAGAAGTAAGAAGAGAACAATGATTACCATTGTTCTAGGCCTTGTTAACAACAGCCTTAGTAGTCTTGTTGGTTAGAGCATATGGCCTGCATAAAAGATGTGCAGAGTTCGATTCCCGCCGCCGTCATATTTTTGTTTTAAGGGAACAACTAAAATAATACATGTTCAAGAGGAAAAATGTAATAACCTGGAAATCCGAGCCAATTTAAAATTTTTATTTTGGCAATTTTAGTGAATTTTGATCATTTAGAATGAATTATTTTTTATAATAACTACGAGAAATTTATTTTGAATAGAATTCGAACGTATATTTTATATAGATCGTCGTTAGAATACAAATATTTATTTATATAAATAAAAGGAATTGAAAATGGCGCGGTAGTTCGATAATTCGATTTCAAATTTCAAATGAATGTACATGATTCAAAATAAACCGGATTTTAGTGAAACCAAAAATATTTGAATCTAATTGAGAATATCTTTCCAACGAATCCGGGAAATCAAAATTTCATAGCAGGAATCAAAAGTTACGTCCAGTTGAAATTTCAGAATAGTCGCTATGGAATTTCGGCCCTTGAAAATAGCCATTTTGCAAACGACCTCGGATTTCGACGAAACCACTTTTGTTGGATCCGCGATGTCAAATTATTGCTAGATTCCAAATTTCATAATTTTTCGAATCAATATGTGAGCGTGGCAAAGGAAAACGCGTTTGACCAGTTTTAGTTGATTTTAATCGACTGGAAAATGGCCATTTTTCAAACGGTCTCAGAATTCGACGAAACTAGTTTGGTTAGGACCGTATCGTCAATATGAAGTTAGAAAATATTTTTCTGGAATTTTTTCGAGTTAGTATGTGACCCTAGTAAATTGAAATGTACGTTTAAAATTCAATATATATAGATTTAAATTTTAAATTAAACAGAAACTGATCGCAACGATCGAATTGGCTAACGAAACATATCTCATTGTGTTCGGAATGGGGGTATTACGCTAGGGACGACAGTCAGTGGGTTCGATTTTGAGTTCGTTGTAAAAAGTTACTTTATAGAATTTAAAAATAATACAATTATTCATACCCCCCTATACCCTCCTCTTTGAAGTCAACCCCTTCCCTTTTATTTTCTCGTTCAACATAGAAACAAAAAAAATGAAGGGGGAGGAGCCGCCGTCGCTCCACCCGTCAGAGCGCCACCGCGCCACAGGCACGGCCACTGCCTCGCTTCCCCCTATCTCCTCCTCTCTCCTGAAACCGCGCCAATCCCCCTTGCCTGAAGAACTCGTGAAGCCTCAGCCCCAAAACCCCCACCCCCAATTCGAACGATGACCGTATCCCTTCCCCCATCACCTGAAATCAAACGGCGCCCCTGCTGCAGCCTTCCCCCTCCACCGCGAGCCACTGCAACAGCGAGCCCCCCTTTTTCCGATTCAACTGTAAGTGTTTATTAAACTGATTTCTATTTTGATTTCAAAACTGATTTTTATTGGTTATATATATAAAAAAAATGTTTCCTTTAAATTAGTAGTAGGTTAAAAATCAGATTTTTATAATATAGAAGAAGCGAATTTTTTTATTAATAAAAATGTTAGATTTTTAATGCTAAAAAGGTCGGATTTTTATCATGAAAAAGGCGATATAAAAATATGATTTTTATATCAAGAAGAGAATAAAAATATGATTTTTATACTTTTAGCAAATTAAAAATTTGATCTTTATATATGTAGCAAAATAAAAATCTGATTTTTATTATATCTATGTTGAAATAAGAATGGGATTTTTATAGCGAAGAAATAAAAATTCGATCTTTATATATGAAGCAGAAATAAAAATACGATTTTTATTTATTGAAATGAAGTAATAAAAATATAATTTTTATTTGAACAGCGTGAAGAGAATTGCTTTGGAATTTCAAATCGATCCTGACGGTTCAGCAGTTCAAAAGTAAAGCACGGTGGAGTGGAACCCTCTGTGAGAACTTCTCACCTTTATTTTATTTCTAGTTGAAATATATACTAGGATGCAGACGGTGTTTAGTAGCACCCGACATCCGTCGTCCACAGACCATGGACGGCTTGTATGCTTGTTTGTTTGATTTTGATGTGTAGTTGATTGTGTGACGTGATGTGAAATGAAATAAAATATTTATATAGTTAAAAATATTTTAGTTGAAAATAGAATTTTTAACGTGTATTTAACATGAAATAAATAGTTATAAACAAATCGAACGATTTGTTTATATACACACATTTGACTGATATTGATTGGGACGATAAATTTTACACATCGCCCAACTGCACAAATAAAATCTGTGTTTGATTGTTTGAAAGCCCCACACAGGTATTGTGGTGATATATGACATACATTAATCCCAATAATTAGTTGTATGTCGATCTATTGATTGACAGACTGTTATAAGCATTGAATATTTATATTTGATGCTTATACAGTGTAGAAACCACTTTGGATGATGGTTGATGATTTATCGTTGCTGTTATATACGTGTGGTAGAAAATCCATATAATTAACATTATATGGTAATTGATTGGGCCTCATTCCAGTTTTGAAATAAAATATTTGAATAGAAATATTTGAATAGAAATATTTGAAATAGAACATTTGAAAATAGAAATATATGAAGCCGTGTTGATTAGATTGACGCCATTTTGACGTGAACGATATTTATATCGATTTTATTCATTTTATAATGAATATCGAAAGTGATTTCAAAATCTGATATTTGGAATAGAAATGAATTCGAATTGAAATTGAATAGAAATGAATTCGAATTGAAATTGAATTGAATTGAAAACGAACTGAAATTGAATTAAAAATCGATTTGAATTGAAATCAATTTGAAATGAATTTAAAATGAATTTATAAGGAAAAATTCAATTTTGATTTGAATTTGAAAATGAAGTTGAAATCGTTTTGAAAACGAATTTAAAACGATTTATATAATACGTTTTAAAAGGAAATCGACGAAGTATATATTATATATATAATATAATGGCCTGAATAGAACGCGCCGCGCTGCGGTAGTTCGTGAATTTCGACCATTGACTTCAAATGGATATTGCGGGAGATTCGACCGACGGATTCTCCTAAACCCGGAACCATTGGGTTCGTATCGAAAAGAGCTTTCTAACGAATATTAGAAATTAGAAATCTAACAGTTGGATTTGGAATTATGTCCAAATCAAATTTGGAAAAGGTCGTTGTAAGTGCAGTTCGATGGCCATTGGTGGAAATCGACTGTACGGGCCTTGATAAAATTATTAAAAATAGTAATACTTTGTGTAAAATCATAATAAATGATATGTGAAGAATTGGGATGAAAAACTCCATATTTGAAAAGATAAAAATAGATTTTTATCGAAATGAACTAGTTTTGAACTAGAATTATAATTCTATTTATTTTTAAATAAATAAATTGGATTTGAATTGGTTTTGAAAATAACCAGGATTTCCAATAATTATATTGGAATGGATTTGAATCGAAATTGTCTTCGGAATATTTCGATATTGGATTTCGTGATTATACAGATATTGTTATGGGAATTTGAAAGATATATTTATATCGTTATTTCCAATACGATATTTGTTGGTCATAGAATTTGATATTGAATATAAGCCGATATATTTTCTATTCAGAGCCTTGTATTTAATATCAAATGTGATTTGGGTTGGTCGTGAATGGTGTCTTCATTAACACTGTCCTTGAACGCAGTTGAGAAAAAGATTAAATCTTTTCATTTAGATTTAATGAAGTGTACCAATTAAATGATATTTAATTGGAATTGAATTGGTATTGATTTTTGGGTTTATCGTGAACAGTGTTTTAAATAACACTTGTTCTTTAACTCGATAATTAATGGAATGTAATTTTGGGTTGTCGTGAACGGTATCTTCAATAATATTGTTCTGATACCCAAAGGAGTAAAGAAAATTAGAAACTAACTAGAGATTAGTTAATTTGCATGGTTCCTGGGGTATTGATCTGATGTTGGTTTTGGCCTTCGGGGTTAATACTTAGGGAATTTCTCACTTGCTAATTTATGGTTAGGGACTGATTGAAATGGAATGTGATTTTGGGTTTATCTTGAACCGTGTTTTAAATGGCACTGATTCTTTAACCCAGTTAAAGATTAAAACTAAGTGGAGTTTTAATGAATCTTTAATTAGATTGAAAAGAACGAGAATGGAGTATCACCAGTTTTGCTCTAGGCGATAGTTAAATCTTTAATTAGATTTAAACGTGAAATGGTAATTGAATTTACCGATAACACCGTGGTGTTAGATATGAAGTATAACCAGTTTTACTTCATGGGATGAATAGGCTAGGATTGGGAAATTAAAACAAATGATTACTTCGGTAAGGTTCGTTAATCTCGACTAGTTGAATCGATATTCAAAAGAAGATTAAAGAATAAATTCAAGGAATTTATCTTTGATAAAATTAATGGGAACCTTTCCCTATGAATGTGAAATTTAGAAACTAACTGTCGGTTAGCTAAGCAGAATGGTTTTCTGGATATTGATCTGATGTTGGTTTCGGCCTTCGGGGTTAATATTTGGGGAATTATTCTCTTGTTAATTTACGGTTAGTGAATGATGAATTGAAATGAGTCGTATGTTGTGTTTGTGTAACACTTGTTTATAATATACGTGAGTCATTCAGAAAGACCGGTTTTATCCCATTCTGAATGACTGATACGACGATAAGTAGAAGATGAAGACGGTGGTCGAAGACCGGATGTCTTCATGTCGTTTGGGTGATTACTGACGATCTTGATTGGGATGTACACCCAAGAAGATGGAAACAGTTGGTGATCGTCCATACGTACTTGGAAATCGATGGATAGGCGGGGTACTAGGTGCCTCCGGTTTCGTTCATACCCCAAAAGGACTTGTAAATGGACTGTGTGTCTGACATTGGATTTCATTCTATGTGATTGATATCGGTTGCATGGAGTGGTTTGCCTGTGTGGCATGATAAGATGCAAATGAGTAAGGCTTCTGTTGAAAAGCAGAGTCTTGTGGTTGATGATCAAAGCACGACCTATGTGGCGTAGCTTTGTGTAGCGTTTATTCGCGAGCCTCACACCTCAGTTGTGAACCCGAAACGGGAGAAGGGCCTCAGGGAGGACATGCGTTTCTTTCTAGCTAGAAGTGGCGTCAGTGGTTTTACACGCCCTGACGAGTTTGACTTATGTGGTTGTTGCTGTTGCGAGGTGCCTAGGTTTGATCGGACGATCCGGGTCTGATGGAGTCATTTGTTGGCTCATTTACGCTCCATAGGGCGGAGAGACGTATTGTTCAGGCATAATAATCCACTCCGTGGGGACCGGGCCTGACGATCCAAGGGGCAGTTGCGACTGTTCCGGAGACATGGGCTAGATTGTCTCTAATCGGTTGAGGACGATCCCTGACTTCGGTTCATAGATGGAAATCCAATTTCCAAACACGTGACTGTGCGGTTTGGATTGTATCCCTATATTTGGCGATACAGTGGCATAGGACGCTCATGTCGTCTATGATTGATACTTATGATTTGAAGTTGTTTTATACACTATGCACTTATAATAGTATCAAATGATCTGTTTTAAACGTATCAAGCATTCTTGGCTATTATAAGGTAAAAACCCTATCCTCCGGCTTGCGTTGTATTGTGTGATGGGACCTGGGTCTTATAATAGCTTCATTGTTCTTTATTTAGCATTGCTCTGTTGTTTTATGCACTGGTATTCTTGGGAGGAAACCCGTTCCGTGTTATACGGCGTGGTCCCTTGATTTACCTAACTTTAAAAATAAAGATTAATAACTGTTTTAGTTCTCACACCAGTCTTATGACTGACCTGGAGTTTATTGTTTTAACCTAAACTCTGTGTGCCCTTATTTTCCGCACAGGCAGCTAGTAGTTTTGGTTTTGCAGATTTATATTCACAGGATTCTGGTTTACAGCTGTAATGATATCCAGAAAGCTTTTTATCCGTATATCTCCTTCAATTGTGTATTGTATTATTTTCCGCTGCTATGTAATTTATTGTAATCTCTGGTATTTTATAATGTGTAATATTATTCATACTCTGTATATTCTTGTATTCTGATGGAATTGTCGTAATATACAATGAAATGTTCTTCCGTCTGCGTTCCTTTGTGGCTTGTTCTCTACTCAATCCGTGATTTCCCGTAAGTGGGATTTCGGGTCGTTTCACCGTGGTATCAGAGCTTTGGTTTACAAAGCTTAGAGAACAAGACACATTAGAACCATAAGAAAGAATTCATCAGATATTGGATTAGTAATATCCAATGAGAATGACTCGTTAGAGATGGGATCAGTAGCATCCTAGACCGAGTGTGAAGAGTATATCTTTAAAATGAAAACAAATTTTGTTTTGAAAGTTTAAACTTTATTCAAAGTATTTGAATATTTATTTTACATTGATTTGGACTATCAGGTATATAGAGATTTTAATATACGTCTGATCCACGTGTATTGAAAGCCTCCAATATACTGGATGGATATAGAATCACGCTCTAGTCGTCGGAGATGATTCTGATGATCGGTCGACCATCATCAGTTTTTGTGTTCGAGTGACTAAAGTGGGATTTCTATATGATTCCTATTGACTGGTGTGAGAACCAAAATTAGATAGGGCCTATTGTTGTGAATTTGCATCAAAAATCTGATTTTTAGACTATGTAACAAAATTATAAATTTGAAAAGCTAATCAGTTGATTGGTTGCTGATTGTGTTGGTTGATTATTGTTTGATTAATTAAAAATTTGAACCATTCAGTCAAATTGTACCAAAAAGTGAATTGTACTGAAATTTGGTCGCATTTGCTTGCACATACATGTACTTACATTGAACAGGTCATAGCAAAGAGGCTAGAGCAGAAGAATAAAATTGTTTGCCCGACAAATAGGCACATGTTTACCATAATTTACTGTTTTGTTTAGGTGATGATGATTTTATGAGCCGATTGGCTAGCCGCTTGGCTTTTTCTTTCTCTTCTTGAGATCAGAGGGCCTGTAAGGCAATTTCGGGATTTTCCCGGTGCTTCCGGTGCAGGGGAGGTTATGGCGAAATTTTTCGAAAATTTGGGGTGTTAGCCAAATTTTTGAAAAATTTGAAAAGTTCTTAGAAACTGAAAAATTGAAGAACTTAAGCCGTAATCGAAATAACGAAAGTTGAGTTGATTTTTTAAACAACTTTCGGCTTCGTTCCTTTTCGGGGACGAAAAGTTTTAAGTGGGGGAGATTGTAATAACCTGGAAATCCGAGCCAATTTAAATTTTTTACTTTGGCAATTTTAGTGAATTTTGATCATTTAAAATGAATTATTTTAAATAATAACGACGAGAAATTTATTTTTAATGGAATTCAAACGTATATTTTATATAGATCGTCGTTAAAATATAAATATTTATTTATATAAATAAACGGAATTGAAAATGGCGTGGTGGTTCGATAATTCGATTTCAAATTTCAAATGAATGTACAGGATTCAAAATAAACCGGATTTTAGTGAAACCAAAAATATTTGTATCTAATTGAGAATATCTTTCCATTGAATCCGGGAAATCAAAATTTCATAGCAGGAATCAAAAGTTACGTCCAGTTGAAATTTCAGAATAGTCGCTATGGAATTTCGGCCCTTGAAAATAGCCATTTTGCAAACGACCTCGGATTTCGACGAAACCACTTTTGTTGGATCCGCGATGTCAAATTATTGCTAGATTCCAAATTTCATAATTTTTCGAATCAATATGTGAGCGTGGCAAAGGAAAATGCGTTTGACCAGTTTCAGTTGATTTTAATCAACTGGAAAATGGCCATTTTTCAAACGGTCTCAGAATTCGATGAAACTAGTTTGGTTAGGACTGTATCGTCAATACGAAGTTAGAAAATATTTTTCTGGAATTTTTTCGAGCCAGTACGTGACCCTAGTAAATTGAAATGTACGTTTAAAATTCAATATATATAAATTTAAATTTTAAATTAAACAGAAACTGATTGTAACGATCGAATTGGCTAACGAAACATATCCCAATGTGCTCGGAATGGGGGTATTACGCTAGGAACGACAGTCAGTGGGTTCGATTTTGAGTTCGTTGTAAAAAGTTACTTTATAAAATTTAAAAATAATATAATTATTCATACCCCCCTATACCCTCCTCTTTGAAGTCAACCCCCTCCCTTTCATTATCTCGTTCAACGCAGAAACAAAAAAAAAGAAAAAGAAGAAGGGGGAGGAGCTGTCGTCGCTCCTCCCGTCAGAGCGCCTCCGCGCCACAGGTGCGGCCACCGCCTCGCCTCCCTTATCCCCTCCTCTCCCCTGAAACCGCGCCCATCCCCCTCGCCTGAAGAACTCGCGAAGCCTCAGCCCCAAAACCCCGACGCCCAATTCGAACGATGCCCGTATCCCCTCCCCTATCACCTGAAATCAAACGGCGCCCCCTGCTGCAGCCTTTCCCCCTCCACCGCGAGCGACTGCAACAGCGAGCCCCCCTTTTTCCTATTCAACAGTAACTGTTTATTAAACCGATTTCTATTTCAATTTCAAAACTGATTTTTATTGGTTATACATATAAAAAAAATGTTTCCTTTAAATTAGTAGTATGTTAAAAATCAGATTTTTATAATATAGAAGAAGCGATTTTTTTTATTTATAAAAATGTTAGATTTTTAATGCTAAAAAGGCCGGATTTTTATCATGAAAAAGGCGATATAAAAATATGATTTGTATATAATGAAGAGAATAAAAATATGATTTTTATACTTGTAGCAAATTAAAATTTTGATCTTTATATATGTAGCGAAATAAAAATTTGATTTTTATTATATCTATGTTGAAATAAAAATGGGATTTTTATAGCGAAGAAATAAAATTTTGATCTTTATATATGAAGCAGAAATAAAAATACGATTTTTATTTATTGAAATGAAGTAATAAAAATATAATTTTTATTTGAACAACGTGAAGAGAATTGCTTTGGAATTTCAAATCGATCCTGATGGTTCAGCAGTTCAAAAGTAAAGCACGACGGAGTGGAACCCTCTGTGAGAACTTCTCACCTTTATTTTATTTCTAGTTGAAATATATACTAGGATGCAGACGGTGTTTAGTAGCACCTAACACCCGTCGTCCACAGACCATGAACGGCTTGTATGCTTGTTTGTTTGATTTTGATGTGTAGTTGATTGTGTGACGTGATGTGAAATGAAATAAAATATTTATATAGTTAAAAATATTTTAGTTGAAAATAGAATTTTTAACGTGTATTTAAAATGAAATAAATAGTTATAAACAAATCCAACGATTTGTTTATATACACACATTTGACTGATATTGATTGGGACGATAAATTTTACACATCGCCCAACTGCACAAATAAAATTTGTGTTTGATTATTTGAAAACCCCACACGGGTATTGGGGTGATATATGACATACACTAATCCCAATAATTAGTTGTATGTCGATCGATTGATTGACAGACTGTTATAAGCGTTGAATATTTATATTTGATGCTTATACAGTGTAGAACACACTTTGGATGACGGTTGATGATTTATCGTTGCTGTTATATACTTGTGGTAGGAAATCCATATAATTAACATTATATGGTAATTGATTGGGCCTCATTCCAGTTTTGAAATAAAATATTTGAATAGAAATATTTAAATAGAAATATTTGAATAGAAATATTTGAAATGGAACATTTGAAAATAGAAATATATGAAGCCGTGTTGATTAGACTGACGCCATTTTGACGTGAACGATATTTATATCGATTTTATTCATTTTATAATGAATATCGAAAGTGATTTCAAAATCTGATATTTTGAATAGAAATGAATTCGAATTGAAATTGAATAGAAATGAATTCGAATTGAAATTGAATAGAAATGAATTCGAATTGAAATTGAATTGAATTGAAAACGAACTGAAATTGAATTAAAAATCGATTTTAATTGAAATCAATTTGAAATGAATTTAAAACGAATTTATAAGGAAAAATTCAATTTTGATTTGAATTTGAAAATGAAGTTGAAATCGTTTTGAAAACGAATTTAAAACGATTCATATAATACGTTTTAAAAGGAAATCGACGAAGTATATATTATATATATAATATAATGGCCTGAATAGAACGCGTTGCGCTGCGGTAGTTCGTGAATTTCGACCATTGACTTCAAATGGATATTGCGGGAGATCCGACCGTCGGATTCTCCTAAAACCGGAACTGTTGGGTTTGTGTAACGACCCGCAAATCCGTGCTACCTGAGTTGACTAAATACACCACAAGTCCAACCCAAATAACACAGAAATACGACTCATTATTAGAAAGAAGTTAGAGGATGAGAAATAGAAAGAAAGAAATATTAGAATAGAAGAAAAACGAAGATCACAACTCACAGCGGAACGAATAAAATATATTATATAACATAAGCTTTGAAATACAAATTTGTTTGGTGCATATATACATACCATCATCAGAGTACACATAACATTTGATTCAGCGGAAGTAACTCTAAATAACTAACGTTGAAGCCTCCAGCTTCAAGCTCCTCCAAGTGTATCTGTAAAAGCCTGAAACACTTGACTGCCCGTACAAATTTGGGCACCCAAGAGTTTAGGGAAAACAAAACAAAATAAACTCTGGGTCAGTCATGGGACTGGTGTGAGTAAACTCCAACCACTTGTTTAACTTTCAAAACTCTTTTCGAAAGAAAAGATAATAGTAAGACCAGCCCACACATAAACACGGACGGTTTTTACCTTACTATAACCCAAAACACTTTGATATCAAATCCAGTGATATTACAGTAATGTCTACATCAAATTAAATAACCAAATAGCAGAACGCTTGCATCTCACGCTCCACATATATAGTATAAAATCAAAAACCGCATGGCGCTTATTGGAGATTGGATTTCCAACATGACAAGGTTGGAACCACCTTCCGACGGTGTATCTCTAGAGAGGAATACACTGGGTTCAACAAGAACATCTTGCAACCCGGCCCACACATGACCGACCACTCATTTCGCTTGAGTGTATCGAATGTATATCACCAACGGTTGGACTCAAACCACCGTTTCCCGAATGGGCAGAATCGATAGATTTAGAAACAAAAGGAATTTCTCTAGATAGGTGATTATACACCCTAATGGGTGCGACCCACATAGCCATGCTGCCTGCCCGATTTTTGTCCTTTCCCGGTTGTTGAGGCCTGAGGCTACGCATACTTACCATTCATCGATAACACAATCACTTTGAATGCCACATCGTCAGATCCTTTAATCACTAGTTGAGTTTGCACAAATATTCTGGATATTATGCTAAGGGATAAATCCGTTGCAACCATATATATTCATACAGACCAACCCATTTGATTATTGGAAATACTTTGTCAGACATTCGTCCATATACGTTCGTTCTGGGATTGAACGAAACCGAAGGCACTATTTCTATAAATAGAAAAGCCCTTGCACTTTACTCCGTCTTCAATATATTCAGCATACTTGGTTCGCAACGCTTATGCCGATACGGAGTGGTTCTTCGGATAATAATCCAACCGGTCTCTCCATATTGACAACGATGGTCAAAAACTTAGATAGTATGTGATTTAACTATCGAATAAAAACAAGTGTTCAATCAACATATCAAACAAATCACTGGGCTCTTTAATTAATATTCATTAATTAAACCACTTCTCTAATTTCTCAATCAAAATTTGTTAACCAAATATTTTCAATGATCCTCTTGCCTCTTAAGCCATTTGGAAAACGTTTCCAAATATTAACTTCTTTTATTTTCTATATATTAGCAAAATCTCTATTTGCAATTGGAAACAATTCTAATCATTTATCTCTATCCCTTTTTGTTTACAACATTCGATTTTTATATTCACTTTACTATCGAATTCAATACGTCGATACAATGATTTCAAATTATCAAAATATCTTAAAAATATTCTAACTCCTTAAATTTCCGGAAAATTTCGCCATAACCTCCCCTGTATCGGGAGCATCGGGAAATTTCAAATAGCTTCCCGGTATCTTCCTTAATCAAAAAGAAAAAGGAAAAGCCAAGCGGCTTGCCGATACGGCGCATAAAACCCATATATGAATTTAAACATGTACCTTTTTGTCGAGCACATAAATTTAAAATCTTCATATACTCCATCCCATATCTGTTTAACACCTGTTCACCTGTTTCCAATCCAATTCAACTCAATCCATTCGTTTGAATTCAATTTTGAATCGTTTGAATTCAGTTTCGCTCAATTATTCTTTAATTAGCCTTTTTGTCTATTTCACTTCTTTGTTGAACATAACATGTTCAAACAAAATATTTAACTCGTTCATAACCAAATTGAATTTCAATTTCAATCCTAGTTCTCTTTTCTATTTCGAATATAAATTTTCAAATCGAATTCACTTATTTAAGGCCCAATATTAACTCAACATCTCATTTACTAATTACTATTCGAATTAGTTAAATCTATTCAAAAATCTGATTTCTGTTTCAAAAATCGACTCATTACTCCACTGGAGTTCACATATATTTTATAACTCAAATCTGGATTTTTCTAAATAGAAATTTCGATTTTTATTTGCTTAAAATCCTTTAATTTAATTAAATAAACCGTTATGGTTTTATAATGGTTCTGGCGCTGTTTTTCTGAAAATTTGATTTTGACATATCTCAAAATCTATACGACGAAATTCAGATTTTTCTCTTTTATTAGGAAACTATTATCAAATCGGTCCTGACGTTTCTTGTTTCAAAGAATTTCGACTTCAATTGAGTTCTGTATATTCGATTGAAGTTCGAATTGCCAATTTACGAACTGCAGCGCTGCGGCGAGTTCGTTTTAATTATATTTATATATATACTTTTTAAACTTCTTAAAAATGAATTCAACTCTGTTTAGCTCTATTTGAATTCTTGATTCAAATTCCAATCTCACTTTTGAATTCTACATTTCAAATTCAAATTCCTTTTCTATTTGATATCCAAATTCAATACTTAAATTTCTATTTGAATTCCCTATATTCAAATTCTATTTTTGAATTCATTTGAATTCTCTTATTCAAACTCTATTTTTAAATTCCATTTTAACTTCTACATTCCAATTTCTATATTTGAATTCTATTGGAATTCAAATATTCAAACTCCTTTGTTAAATTCTATATTCAGAATTCCATAATTTAAAACCCATTTGAATTTCATATTCAAATCCCATAGATTAAATCCTATTTGAATTCAATTTGAATCTCTTACATTCAAATTTCATTTTCCATTTCCCTTTTGAATTCTAATATTCAAATTCATTTCCAACCCCATTTGAATTCTAATATTCAAACTTATTTCTTTACACCATTTGAATTTCTTCCCTCAAATTCATTTGAATTCCCTTGGATTCAAATTCCCTTTCAAAACCATTTGGATTCCCCCTTTTGAAATCCTATTTTGAAATTCTATTTCCAATTCTACTTTGAAAATCCTATTTCAAAGTTTATTTCAAATTCTATTTTGAAATCCCATATTCAAATTTCTATTCGAATTTACTAATTCAATTCCCTGTTCAACATTCAATACTCGAATTTCCATTTCAAATCTCTATTCAAATTTCATATTTGAATTCCAATTCAAATCTCTATTCAAATTTCACATTTGAATTCTTCTTTTGAAATTCTATATTTCAAATTCAATTTAATTCTTCTTTGAAATTCTATATTTCAAATTCTATTTCAAATCCTCTTTTGAAAATTCTATTTTTAAATTCTATTTCAAATTCTATTTGGAAATTCTATTTCAAATTCTCTATATTCAAACAACATTGAAAGTTCTATATTCAAATCCACCTTGGATTTTCTATTTGAATTCTAAATTCAACTTTTCTATTTCCTTTTCTTTTTGAATTCAAATTTCCATTTCCTTTTCTTTTATTCAAATTCTATATTTAAATTTCCTTTTGAATCATATTTTCAAAACACTTGTATTTCTATTTCTGAATTATCAAATGGTAATTTTTTTCACTTCATTTATAACTTCGTTATAAAAGAACTATTTATAAACTTCGTTTATAAAGGAACTACTTGTTATATTTTTATTCCCATTCAAAATTCAAATTCTATTTAAAAATAGAATTTTTCCTTTTTAAATTTCAAATATCCTTTTAATTGGCCCAGTGATATTTAAACACACAAAGCAACGAATTATTTATTTTTCTAACACGTCATATATAACAATATATATGCAAACAAATAAACAAACAGATAATATATTTTTGAGGAATCCAGTTGGATTCCTCCAACCTGTTTTCCTGCATCCACAGATGTTAGCACATAAATAATACCCATTCTGCTTTGTGGCAGAATATCGCGGTATAGAAGGTCATCCACTAATCATAGCGTGGGGCGTATAGGGTAATCATCCGCTATGAAACTACGGGCATCCGCTATTGAGACTGCGGGAATCCAACCAATCAATCAACCCAATATATATATATATATAGCCTAAATAACTAATATATATAAACAACCAGAAAGCATTCACACACGCAACAACAATTATTTTTAACGAAATAAAAATAATTAAAATAAAAGGTGAGTGAGATTTACTCACTTGGTTTATCCTTTGCCGAGTATCCAATTTAATCCCATATCTGCGTCCATGAATTGACTCGGCTTCTCTTAATAAATTTATCAAGCTCCTATGAATACCCAATTCATAATTAACTATTCATACCTTTTATCACTTAATTAATTAATAACAAATTAAATTTAGATTAATTTAATATAGTCAAAAGACATTACTAGATTAATTATAAATGAATTTACCTTAATCTCTGGTTTAAAATCATAATCATGTACAAGAACTCATTAATATTTTCAGGTTCTATGTTTTAAACTACTATTGAATTGTGAACATAAATAATAAATAAATACCTAATATTCCTGCAACCCTAGAGCATCTGTAGGTTTACCGAAGAAGACCAATTCGATCATCACTCCAACAGTCGCCATTTATACAGCTTTGACTGCTTTCAACATCGCAGTGACCCTCACTCATCTGCATACCTCCTCCCATCGACATCCTCCGTTCTGATCATCTGAGCGACTACTGAACTCCCACACCATCATCAGTACATCGCATACACTCCGTTGACTGACCCGTGACCAGATTTCAAGTCGCGATCCCCACTGATACATCCTAAGTCCCCAAGTCCCACTCGCTTCTTAACATCGCACCGCGACCAGATTTCAAGGCATGACGTCGAGCTTCAGGAGGTGCGGTTTCTGAATCGTGATTGTTCAGAACCCCTTGAATCGAACTTCCCCCATCGCAGTGAATCGCGAGCGCCAGATCGAGACGAGCTTCCAGCTTCAATTTCGATTTCAACTTGCGATGTTTGTTTTTTTTTTTTTCTGAAGGATTTGAGGGGGATATCGGGTTTTATTTCAGAAAGGAAAATGAAGAAAGAAAGGGGCGGCGCGTATTTATAGAAGAGGGAGGGAACAAGTATTGCTGCTCGAGGTAGGGAGCAAAAAGTCGGCCATTAAATTGATGTTTCCCTGATGACGAAGAGGGAAGACAGAAAATTTGGCTCGAGGAAAGAAATATAGGCTGCGGAATTAATTACTTAGGTCTGCGTTTCCTTTTTTTTCATATTGATTTTATTTTAATTAAATAATTAAAATATCTCGCGGTCCTTAACTAGTAATCCCGAACCATTATTCAACCGTGACGACCGACGATACCAGATTATAACGCTATTCCGAACTCAACGGAACTGATATTGAAATTTAAATTCGAATGTAAATATAAACGGCCATATTAAATTGAAAATTCAATAAAAATATCATTTATCTTATCAACTAAATATTTAAAACAATATTAAATACTTAAAATAAATTATTCAAAAATCTGGGTCGTTACATTCTTCCCCCCTTAAAATAATTTCGTCCTCGAAATTGCTAAGGTAGGAAAAAGGGTACAAATCCATTAATTTTCAACATCTCTCTTATGTTGAAACTCAACTCCTCATATTTCAATAAATTAACTCCAACCAAAACTTTTGGTTTTCATTCATATGCATTCTAATTCATATTCATTTCAATCTATTTCAAATTGATTCTAGTCAATTTATTCACCTTGAACCATTTAACTTGCTTAAGTTAAATTTAAATTCCAGAATTCAAATCCCTGGGTTTTTCTTTTCAAATTCTTTTGAAATCCCATAAATATATACATATATTTATTTCAAATTCAAAACATTTGAATTTTTAAACCACTTGTTTTCTTTCAAACAAATTTCCAACAAAACTTTCTAAGGTAGCAATCCATCACTTAGAAACTCGGAAATGAACACTGATGATGTTGCAATCATCATCAGAATTATTTCCCAGCCACTGAAGTGAGTTCAGTGCTTTATTATTTCAAAATCCATCTAAAATGATTTTCTTTCAACTCCTTCTAAAACAAAGCTATATTGTTCTAATATACTTTTGAAAAATATTTTTCAACTTCCCAGGATTTTGAATTCTTAATTCTGGTTTGAATTAATTTCTAATTCATCTCATTTGTATATTTAATCCCTATACAAATTCTATTCTGGTTATGAATAATCATTCTAAATTTATACTCTCATTTGATTATAAAATCAACATCCAACACATCCATATAATAATAATTCTAGAAAATTATTCTTTCTATATCAAAATAGAAATTTTGGGTAAAATTATTTCATTCACCCATTTAAAAATAATATCATGTCGTATTTTCTGTTCAAGTGTTTAGAAATCCCTAACGACCTCGTGGCGTCCCACAATTCGACCAGAATTCATAAACCACTCAACAGACTAGCCAACACAATATAAAACAACTTTTATATCAACTAACAAATACGCTCTCTCGTATATATATACACTCAACTCATTCTAGGGTACTACTGACCCTATCTCTAATGAGCACATCCCACCAAGCCTAGGTATTCGCTCAACCTAAGCTCTGATACCAACTGTAACGACCCGCAAATCCATGCTACCTGAGTTGACTAAATATACCACAAGTCCAACCCAAATAACACAGAAATACGACTCATTATTAGAAAGAAGTTAGAGGATGAGAAATAGAAAGAAAGAAATATTAGAATAGAAGAAAAACGAAGATCACAACTCACAGCGGAACGAATAAAATATATTATATAACATAAGCTTTGAAATACAAATCTGTTTGGTGCATATATACATACCATCATCAGAGTACACATAACATTTGATTCAGCGGAAGTAACTCTAAATAACTAACGTTGAAGCCTCCAGCTTCAAGCTCCTCCAAGTGTATCTGTAAAAGACTGAAACACTTGACTGCCCGTACAAATTTGGGCACCCAAGAGTTTAGGGAAAACAAAACAAAATAAACTCTGGGTCAGTCATGGGACTGGTGTGAGTAAACTCCAACCACTTGTTTAACTTTCAAAACTCTTTTCGAAAGAAAAGATAATAGTAAGACCAGCCCACACATAAACACGGACGGTTTTTACCTTACTATAACCCAAAACACTTTGATATCAAATCCAGTGATATTACAGTAATGTCTACATCAAATTAAATAACCAAATAGCAGAACGCTTGCATCTCACGCTCCACATATATAGTATAAAATCAAAAACCGCATGGCGCTTATTGGAGATTGGATTTCCAACATGACAAGGTATGGAACCACCTTCCGACGGTGTATCTCTAGAGAGGAATACACTGGGTTCAACAAGAACATCTTGCAACCCGGCCCACACATGACCGACCACTCATTTCGCTTGAGTGTATCGAATGTATATCACCAACGGTTGGACTCAAACCACCGTTTCCCGAATGGGCAGAATCGATAGATTTAGAAACAAAAGGAATTTCTCTAGATAGGTGATTATACACCCTAATGGGTGCGACCCACATAGCCATGCTGCCTGCCCGATTTTTGTCCTTTCCCGGTTGTTGAGGCCTGAGGCTACGCATACTTACCATTCATCGATAACACAATCACTTTGAATGCCACATCGTCAGATCCTTTAATCACTAGTTGAGTTTGCACAAATATTCTGGATATTATGCTAAGGGATAAATCCGTTGCAACCATATATATTCATACAGACCAACCCATTTGATTATTGGAAATACTTTGTCCGACATTCGTCCATATACGTTCGTTCTGGGATTGAACGAAACCGAAGGCACTATTTCTATAAATAGAAAAGCCCTTGCACTTTACTCCGTCTTCAATATATTCAGCATACTTGGTTCGCAACGCTTATGCCGATACGGAGTGGTTCTTCGGATAATAATCCAACCGGTCTCTCCATATTGACAACGATGGTCAAAAACTTAGATAGTATGTGATTTAACTATCGAATAAAAACAAGTGTTCAATCAACATATCAAACAAATCACTGGGCTCTTTAATTAATATTCATTAATTAAACCACTTCTCTAATTTCTCAATCAAAATTTGTTAACCAAATATTTTCAATGATCCTCTTGCCTCTTAAGCCATTTGGAAAACGTTTCCAAATATTAACTTCTTTTATTTTCTATATATTAGCAAAATCTCTATTTGCAATTGGAAACAATTCTAATCATTTATCTCTATCCCTTTTTGTTTACAACATTCGATTTTTATATTCACTTTACTATCGAATTCAATACGTCGATACAATGATTTCAAATTATCAAAATATCTTAAAAATATTCTAACTCCTTAAATTTCCGGAAAATTTCGCCATAACCTCCCCTGTATCGGGAGCATCGGGAAATTTCAAATAGCTTCCCGGTATCTTCCTTAATCAAAAAGAAAAAGGAAAAGCCAAGCGGCTTGCCGATACGGCGCATAAAACCCATATATGAATTTAAACATGTACCTTTTTGTCGAGCACATAAATTTAAAATCTTCATATACTCCATCCCATATCTGTTTAACACCTGTTCACCTGTTTCCAATCCAATTCAACTCAATCCATTCGTTTGAATTCAATTTTGAATCGTTTGAATTCAGTTTCGCTCAATTATTCTTTAATTAGCCTTTTTGTCTATTTCACTTCTTTGTTGAACATAACATGTTCAAACAAAATATTTAACTCGTTCATAACCAAATTGAATTTCAATTTCAATCCTAGTTCTCTTTTCTATTTCGAATATAAATTTTCAAATCGAATTCACTTATTTAAGGCCCAATATTAACTCAACATCTCATTTACTAATTACTATTCGAATTAGTTAAATCTATTCAAAAATCTGATTTCTGTTTCAAAAATCGACTCATTACTCCACTGGAGTTCACATATATTTTATAACTCAAATCTGGATTTTTCTAAATAGAAATTTCGATTTTTATTTGCTTAAAATCCTTTAATTTAATTAAATAAACCGTTATGGTTTTATAATGGTTCTGGCGCTGTTTTTCTGAAAATTTGATTTTGACATATCTCAAAATCTATACGACGAAATTCAGATTTTTCTCTTTTATTAGGAAACTATTATCAAATCGGTCCTGGCGTTTCTTGTTTCAAAGAATTTCGACTTCAATTGAGTTCTGTATATTCGATTGAAGTTCGAATTGCCAATTTACGAACTGCAGCGCTGCGGCGAGTTCGTTTTAATTATATTTATATATATATACTTTTTAAACTTCTTAAAAATGAATTCAACTCTGTTTAGCTCTATTTGAATTCTTGATTCAAATTCCAATCTCACTTTTGAATTCTACATTTCAAATTCAAATTCCTTTTCTATTTGATATCCAAATTCAATACTTAAATTTCTATTTGAATTCCCTATATTCAAATTCTATGTTTGAATTCATTTGAATTCTCTTATTCAAACTCTATTTTTAAATTCCATTTTAACTTCTACATTCCAATTTCTATATTTGAATTCTATTGGAATTCAAATATTCAAACTCCTTTGTTAAATTCTATATTCAGAATTCCATAATTTAAAACCCATTTGAATTTCATATTCAAATCCCATAGATTAAATCCTATTTGAATTCAATTTGAATCTCTTACATTCAAATTTCATTTTCCATTTCCCTTTTGAATTCTAATATTCAAATTCATTTCCAACCCCATTTGAATTCTAATATTCAAACTTATTTCTTTACACCATTTGAATTTCTTCCCTCAAATTCATTTGAATTCCCTTGGATTCAAATTCCCTTTCAAAACCATTTGGATTCCCCCTTTTGAAATCCTATTTTGAAATTCTATTTCCAATTCTACTTTGAAAATCCTATTTCAAAGTTTATTTCAAATTCTATTTTGAAATCCCATATTCAAATTTCTATTCGAATTTACTAATTCAATTCCCTGTTCAACATTCAATACTCGAATTTCCATTTCAAATCTCTATTCAAATTTCATATTTGAATTCCAATTCAAATCTCTATTCAAATTTCACATTTGAATTCTTCTTTTGAAATTCTATATTTCAAATTCAATTTAATTCTTCTTTGAAATTCTATATTTCAAATTCTATTTCAAATCCTCTTTTGAAAATTCTATTTTTAAATTCTATTTCAAATTCTATTTGGAAATTCTATTTCAAATTCTCTATATTCAAACACCATTGAAAGTTCTATATTCAAATCCACCTTGGATTTTCTATTTGAATTCTAAATTCAACTTTTCTATTTCCTTTTCTTTTTGAATTCAAATTTCCATTTCCTTTTCTTTTATTCAAATTCTATATTTAAATTTCCTTTTGAATCATATTTTCAAAACACTTGTATTTCTATTTCTGAATTATCAAATGGTAATTTTTTTCACTTCATTTATAACTTCGTTATAAAAGAACTATTTATAAACTTCGTTTATAAAGGAACTACTTGTTATATTTTTATTCCCATTCAAAATTCAAATTCTATTTAAAAATAGAATTTTTCCTTTTTAAATTTCAAATATCCTTTTAATTGGCCCAGTGAAATTTAAACACACAAAGCAACGAATTATTTATTTTTCTAACACGTCATATATAACAATATATATGCAAACAAATAAACAAACAGATAATATATTTTTGAGGAATCCAGTTGGATTCCTCCAACCTGTTTTCCTGCATCCACAGATGTTAGCACATAAATAATACCCATTCTGCTTCGTGGCAGAATATCGCGGTATAGAAGGTCATCCACTAATCATAGCGTGGGGCGTATAGGGTAATCATCCGCTATGAAACTGCGGGCATCCGCTAATGAGACTGCGGGAATCCAACCAATCAATCAACCCAATATATATATATATATATATATATATATATATATATATATATATATATAGCCTAAATAACTAATATATATAAACAACCAGAAAGCATTCACACACGCAACAACAATTATTTTTAACGAAATAAAAATAATTAAAATAAAAGGTGAGTGAGATTTACTCACTTGGTTTATCCTTTGCCGAGTATCCAATTTAATCCCATATCTGCGTCCATGAATTGACTCGGCTTCTCTTAATAAATTTATCAAGCTCCTATGAATACCCAATTCATAATTAACTATTCATACCTTTTATCACTTAATTAATTAATAACAAATTAAATTTAGATTAATTTAATATAGTCAAAAGTCATTACTAGATTAATTATAAATGAATTTACCTTAATCTCTGGTTTAAAATCATAATCATGTACAAGAACTCATTAATATTTTCAGGTTCTATGTTTTAAACTACTATTGAATTGTGAACATAAATAATAAATAAATACCTAATATTCCTGCAACCCTAGAGCATCTGTAGGTTTACCGAAGAAGACCAATTCGATCATCACTCCAACAGTCGCCATTTATACAGCTCTGACTGCTTTCAACATCGCAGTGACCCTCACTCATCTGCATACCTCCTCCCATCGACAGCCTCCGTTCTGATCATCTGAGCGACTACCGAACTCCCACACCATCATCAGTACATCGCATACACTCCGTTGACTGACCCGTGACCTGATTTCAAGTCGTGATCCCCACTGATACATCCTAAGTCCCCAAGTCCCACTCGCTTCTTAACATCGCACCGCGACCAGATTTCAAGGCATGACGTCGAGCTTCAGGAGGTGCGGTTTCTGAATCGTGATTGTTCAGAACCCCTTGAATCGAACTTCCCCCATCGCAGTGAATCGCGAGCGCCAGATCGAGACGAGCTTCCAGCTTCAATTTCGATTTCAACTTGCGATGTTTGTTTTTTTTTTTTTTTCTGAAGGATTTGAGGGGGATATCGGGTTTTATTTCAGAAAGGAAAATGAAGAAAGAAAGGGGCGGCGCGTATTTATAGAAGAGGGAGGGAACAAGTATTGCTGCTCGAGGTAGGGAGCAAAAAGTCGGCCATTAAATTGATGTTTCCCTGATGACGAAGAGGGAAGACAGAAAATTTGGCTCGAGGAAAGAAATATAGGCTGCGGAATTAATTACTTAGGTCTGCGTTTCCTTTTTTTTATCATATTGATTTTATTATAATTAAATAATTAAAATATCTCGCGGTCCGTAACTAGTAATCCCGAACCATTATTCAACCGTGACGACCGACGATACCAGATTATAACGCTATTCCGAACTCAACGGAACTGATATTGAAATTTAAATTCGAATGTAAATATAAACGGCCATATTAAATTGAAAATTCAATAAAAATATCATTTATATTATCAACTAAATATTTAAAACAATATTAAATACTTAAAATAAATTATTCAAAAATCTGGGTCGTTACAGTTTGTATCAAAAAGAGCTTTCTAAGGAATATTAGAAATTAGAAATCTAACGGTTGGATTTGGAATTATGTCCAAATCAAATTTGGAAAAGGTCGTTGTAAGTGCAGTTCGATGGCCATTGGTGGAAATCGACTGTACGGGCCTTGATAAAATTATTAAAAATAGTAATAATTTGTGTAAAATCATAATAAATGATTTGTGAAGAATTGGGATGAAAAACTCCATATTTGAAAAGATAAAAATAGATTTTTATCGAAATGAACTAGTTTTGAACTAGAATTATAATTCTATTTATTTTTAAATAAATAAATTGTATTTGAAATGGTTTTGAAAATAACCAGGATTTCCAATAATTATATTGGAATGGATTTGAATCGAAATTATCTTCAGAATATTTCGATGTTGGATTTCATGATTCTACAGATATTGTTATGGGAATTTGAAAGATATATTTATATCGTTATTTCCAATACGATATTTGTTGGTCGTAGAATTTGATATTGAATATAAGCCGATATATTTTCTATTCAGTGCCTTGTATTTAATATCAAATGTGATTTGGGATTGTCGTGAATGGTGTCTTCATTAACACTGTCCTTGAACCCAGTTGAGAATAATATTAAATCTTTTCATTTAGATTTAATGAAGTGTACCAATTAAATGATATTTAATTGGAATTGAATTGGTATTGATTTTTGGGTTTATCTCGAACAGTGTTTTAAATAACACTTTTTCTTTAACCCGATAATTAATGGAACGTGATTTTGGGTTGTCGTGACCGTATCTTCATAATATTGTTCTTAGACCCAAAGGATTAAAGAAAATCAGAAACTAACTGGAGATTAGTTAAGTTGCTTGGTTCCTGGGGTATTGATCTGATGTTGGTTTCGGCCTTCGGGGTTAATACTTAGGGAATTGCTCACTTGCTAATTTATGGTTAGGGACTGATTGAAATGGAATGTGATTTTGTGTTTATCGTGAACCGTGTTTTAAATGACACTGATTCTTTAACCCGGTTAAAGGTTAAAACTAAGTGGAGTTTTAATGAATCTTTAATTAGATTGAAAAGATCGAGAATGGAGTATCACCAGTTTTGCTCCAGGCGATAGTTAAATCTTTAATTAGATTTAAACGTGAAATGGTAATTGAATTTACCGATAACACCGTGGTGTTAGATATGAAGTATAACCAGTTTTACTTCATAGGATGAATAGGCTGGGATTGGGAAGGTAAAACAAATGATTACTTCGGAAAGGTTCGTTAATCCCGACTAGTTGAATTGATATTCAAAAGAAGATTAAAGAATAAATTCAAGGAATTTATCTTTGATAAAATTAATGGGAACCTTTCCCTATGAATGTGAAATTTAGAAACTAACTGTTGGTTAGCTAAGCAGAATGGTTTTCTGGATACTGATCTGATGTTGGTTTCAGCCTTCGGGATTAATATTTGGGGAATTATTCTCTTGTTAATTTACGGTTAGTGACTGATGAATTGAAATGAGGCGTATGTTGTGTTTGTGTAACACTTTTTTATAATATACGCGAGTTATTCGGAAAGACCGGATTTATCCCATTCTGAATAACTGATACGACGATAAGTCGAAGATGAAGACGGTGGTCGAAGACCGGAGGTCTTCACGTCGTTTGGGTGATTACTGACGATCTTGATTGGGATGTACACCCAAGAAGATGGAAACAGTTGGTGATCGTCCAAACGTACTTGGAAATCGATGGATATGCGGGGTACTAGGTGCCTCCGGTTTCGTTCAGACCCAGAACGGACATGTAAATGGACTGTGTGTCTGACATTGGATTTCATTCTATGTGATTGATATTGGTTGCATGGAGTGGTTTGCCTGTGTGGCATGCTAAGATGCAAATGAGCAAGGCTTCTGTTGAAAAGCAGAGTCTTGTGGTTGATGATCAAAGCACGGCCTATGTGGCGTAGCTTTGTGTAGCGTTGATTCGCGAGCCTCACACCTCGGTTGTGAACCAGAAACGGGAGAAGGACCTCAGGGAGGACATGTGTTTCTTCCTAGCTAGAAGTGGCGTCAGTGGTTTTACACGCCCTGACGAGTATGATTTATGTGGTTGTTGCTGTTGCGAGGCGCCTCGGTTTGATCGGACGATCCGGGTCCGATGGAGTCATTTGTTGGCTCATTTACGCCCCATAGGCCAGAGAGACGTATTGTTCAGGCATAATAATCCACTCCGTGTGGACCGGCCCTGACGATCCAAGGGACAGTTGCGGCTTTTCCGGAGACATGGGCTAGATTGTCTCGAATCGGTTGAGGACAATCCCTGGCCTCGGTTCATAGATGGAAATCCAATTTCCAAATACATGACTGTGCGATTTTGATTGTATCCCTTTATTTGGCGACAAAGTGGCATGGGACGCTCATGTCGTCTATGATTGATACTTATGATTTGAAGTTGTTTTATACACTATGCACTTATAATAGTATCAAATGATCTGTTTTAAACGTATCAAGCATTCTTGGCTATTATAAGGTAAAAAACCTATCCTCCGGCTTGCGTTGCATTGTGTAATGGGACATGGGTCTTATAATAGCTTCATTTTTCTTTATTTAGCATTGCGTTGTTGTTTTATGCACTGGTATTCTTGGGAGGAAACCCGTTCCGTGTTATACGGCGTGGTCCCTTGATTTACCTAACTTTAAGAATAAAGATTAATAACTGTTTTAGTTCTCACATCAGTCCCATGACTGACCTGGAGTTTATTGTTTTAACCTAAACTCTGGGTGCCCTTATTTTCCGCACGGGCAGCTAGTAGTTTTGGTTTTGCAGATTTATATTCACAGGATTCTGCTTTATAGCTGGAATGATATCCGGAAAGCTTTGTATCCGTATATCTCCTTCAGTTGTGTATTGTATTATTTTCCGCTGCTATGTAATTTATTGTAATCTCTGGTATTTTATAATGTGTAATATTATTCATACTCTGTATATTCTTGTATTCTGATGGAATTGTTGTAATATACAATGAAATGTTCTTCTGTCTGCGTTCCTTTGTGGCTTGTTCTCGACTCAATCTGTGATTTCCCGTAAGGGGGATTTCTGGTCGTTTCAAAAAATATGTGCAAACGCATATATAAGAAAAAAATTACATATAATAAAGTAAAGAAAATATATGTATATATGTACATGAGAATGCATGCGTATATATGTGTAGGAATATATATATAAGAGAAAAAATTATAGATAAGGCCGAAATCACAAATATATGGCAAGAATCAAATAATAGTGCAATACCGTTTGAATTTTGAAAACGAAACAAAAATTGTGCATATATATATATATATATATATATATATGCGTAATATGATCATTACAAGTTTCGTATACATATAAGGGCCTTATATATGAACATGGTTCAAATTAATTAAAAGTGAAGAACATACGCAGCAAAAGAAAATATAGTTGTGGTCGACCGAGGCATAGAGGGGTCGACCCATGTATCGACCCACCCACAGGAGGGTCGACGCCAGGGTCTACACCAACACAGATCTGGGCAGATTTGTTAACGAACCTGGACTGTTATCTTAACCAAGTTAAATGCTGACTCAGCGCTGCGTGTACGATAAGATCCTGAACACCTATAAATAAGCTAGCAGAGACTAGATAAATCTCATATTTCAAAGACAACGTAGAAGCTCTTCCATTCTTCTTCCTCCTCAAATCTCTTCAAAAAATTAAGATTATTAGTTAGGGCAAATCCTAAATCAAGATTTGGAGGAAAATAATTGACGTTAATAAAAAGGTGTTCATAATCATATGTGAAGTGAGATAATTTTCTAGATCAGATCTATTCAATTTTTCCCCTCTTTCTTCCCTTTTTCTTTTAGTAAAAATTATGAATCCATGTTTGTTAGGTTCTAAATCCAATTAGGGGAAAACCATTGAATGCTAGATCTGGACTAAATCCAGGATTTGGAAAGCAAATAAGGTGATTGGATTTAAGTTATATCATTTTTTATAATGATATATTATCGTTTAACATTCCTTGTTATCGTACAATGTGAATTTGCTAGAATAATTAAAAGTATTGAAACGTTATTATGGCATGTTGAAATGTTTAAACATAGGTTAAAAGGAATAAGGTGACGAATATGACTTGTTGGAAAATTTATATGGTAAGATATTAATATGTTGGAAAATTCATATGTTGAAATATAAGCTTGTCAAAATATGCATAGCGATTACTGTTGTTTCAATTCCATGTTAATTTGTGACATTTATGTACATGAACCATTAATGGTAGAAACTGAGAACATTACATGTTAGTTTGTTTGATTTGAACAATTACATGATTAAATGATTGCATTTTAGAATATATTTTATTGTATGTTAAAAAGAACATGCGACATAAAATGGGTTAATATGATGACAAGTAAAATATAAACTTGAAAGAATGGAAATGCCAAAATTATATAGAAAATTTACAGTGAATTGGAAACTGTAATCGCGCTTAGACACGAGGTTATAGTACACTTGCGGTAGAAGTTTGCCCGGAACCGCTCGGCATATCCAGCATCCACAAGTGGTATTAGTGCATAAATAAAAAATGTATTGGGGCTAAGACACGAGGTTAAGTCAACTTATATTAGAAGTCTGCCCGAAACTGGCCAGCAAATCCAGCATCCACAAGTGTAGGCTTAATGTGAGAGGTCTAGTGCATAAATATATACATATATACAAATATATGTAAATTGCAGGACAGATAAACAGCATTAATTGGAATTAATTGAAATAAATGGAATTGAATGAAAGATACAACAGTAAAAGGATTGGAATAAACGGGGAATGATAATAACCTATTATAAATAAATTACATTAATGAGAATGTTGTATAATATGTAGACTTTTCCTAGGGAAAAGTGAAGACTATAACTTAAGATATAATAAACTAGTAAGGAAATGAAATAACTGGTGAAATGAGATAAGTGGCACTTAATTGTAAATTAAGTAATCAGTAAATAGGGAAACCCGGAACCAGTTGTTTGTAATAAGTAGAGAAAAGGGGGAAAATTTATGAATTGTAATAAGTTGTACTTAATTATAATTCAAGTAATCTGTAAACTTGGAAATATGAAATCTACTAATAAGGATAACATGTTAAGGCTTGTCCTAAGGATAAGTGGAAATTATAACATAGGTTATAATAAATGGAAAGGAAAATTGTTAGTAAACCTTAGTAAAGAGAACTAAGTTAATAAGTAAACAATGATAAGTTGTAGTGACAGTATAAGATGAAATTATGATCAAATAAGAAAGAACGAGGCAAACTTATGAAATGAAATAAGTTATATTTAATCATAAAATAATGATAGACATGTTAAATAGAAAACATGTGAATTAAGATATACTTAATTATATATTAAGTAGAACATGTTATTATAAGTTTGAAATCAACAAGAATATAAAAGGATTGTGGATTACAGACCTTGGATCATAATCTAGAGAATAACATGTTGTGGGCTTATTAATAAACATAAATGGGTTAAGTTATATAACTGGAATTAATAAGCAAGAGGAACTTGGTAACTTGAATAAGAAGTCAATGTGAATGGGAATAACCAAGTTAAATGGAAACCTAATGAGGTAAAGCAAGCACATAAAAAGAATGTTTAGACATAGGGTCTAATAACATACTAAAATGAGACGCTTGGACCAGCCCACACGATTGAGGGTGAATAACCCAATGGGGCAAATCATCGTGGTGTCATGAGGCTCCAGAGGAGCACACGTTCATCTGATTATTTTGTCGGCTCCGAAGGACCGGGAAAGGAAGCATGCGACTTCCTGAGATATGTAAGGTGCTTCCGGTAGTCCTCTGTGTGGTGGCCGATGTTTAGGCTATGCTCGCAGAGGTTGGGTCTGTGCGTTACTACCCGGTGGGTAGGCCTCGACTGCAAAAGTAGCTTTGCAGTCAGAATGCTGTGACGTGGTGACACTAGGGTGATTCGGCGATCACCTCAACGGGAGGCGAGGTTAGAACCAACAAAGATAGTAGATCGTCAGGTACCCGTCATCGAAAGCCAGTGGGATGCGAAAAGAAACTCGATAGACCATTCACCTTTCACTATAAAGGTATGGTGGTTGAGGGGAGATGCCAACTGGATGTTTAGATTGTTTGTTAGGGGCAAGTTGCTTAGCTCTTGTAGTCTTTACTAGTTGAGGGAGGGCCGAGTTAGGGTCATAGCCACCATGAAAAACATACCAGAGGGATATCTGTATATTTGACGCTCTTAAAGGCGGGCCTGTACAGGTATGAAAAAGCACCCGACCAAGTTCCGTGTTTCTTGTATAGCCCTGCCACGGAACTCGATGCACATTGTGTGCGAATAAGGCGTCAAATACAATTGACGATACAAACGTGGGAAAGTCTAGATACACGCATGTCTGCTCTGGGTCGTGTATCAAAGACTTGAGGGCATTACTTATGGAATTTGATTCGGTCGAAGGTGGCAATCTGTACGCTTACGTAGCAAAGTAATGACAAATATATGCGAAACGTAACATTATTATCCGTACATCACTCCGGCGTAGGATGAGGGACTGCATTCATTTTTGTGGCATTACGGTGGAGACCGTGCGAGTGGGGTACCATGGGGTGTACTTCAATATTGGGGGGTGGCTACATATACTATATTACGTTAATCTATTAGAAAGTAAATGGGTACGACATGTGTGTAAGCCCTGAGTGTTGTTAACCCTAGTAACCTAATAAATAAGAAAATGTGGTTGAACGGTATATGTAGGATTGTCCAAAGTGTACAGTTTAAATCAAGTCGCTAGAACTTGTGTGCTGACCCCTCCTCATAACATACTCGTAGGTTAGATTTATGGCAGAGTTATGATAGCTTTGGATATTGGTTAGGCAGTATTATTACAACGGTAAGGCTATACTTTTATTAAATTATACTTTATCCATTTCGTTGTGAGATATTTTCTGGGCCCTGATATATTTTCTGTCTCTGTCTTTTATGCAGGATACCAGAGAAACCAACACAGATTTCGATGGATTAGAATTTTTGGAAAAAAACCAGTCTGTTGGAATTCGGGTTGTTACAATTAGATAATTTAAAAAATTATCTCCCTCGATCTTGATTATAGTATATTTTTAATCGTTGTAGAGTTTCCTTCGATTGCTACTTCTGTTTCTTTTTAGTTGTGGATATGATACCTTTCATTGTTGAAGAGTTGAAGATGCATATTTTCAAAAAAATGATTGTTGCTCCCTTTTGAAAACTCCCATACCCAGATATAGACGTCTAGGAATAGGGGCCAGATGATTGACCTTGTTATTGAAAATTTCAAAAAGCTAAGTCAGACATCTAATGCTCTGTCCACAGACGTCTGACTTAGGCCATTTTGTATATATGCTTTGTATCTTCGTCTTGAGTAATCATTACACTACCTACTATGCTCCTTTTCTTTTGTTATATGTTGTATTTGTTTTGCATTTTTGGTTTGGGCCTGTTTTTGGGTCCAAAGCAGCTATAATGAATTTAACCAGTCTTTAATATACATATATGTACATACATTCATTATTGTCTAGTTGTTGTCATCGAAACCATGTAATGGAGTTTCTAACATTTTCTCGTTTTTTATGATGACAACTATACAATTTAATTAAATAAATGAATATATGAACATGAATAGATTATTACCTATCGAGAGTTCAATATACTTAGAGTTTCAAACCTATAATAACAAATTTTGAGATCCCCTTGAATGTATGATCCCCCTTTATAAATATGCGTCTATTTATTCTTTTCTCTTCCGTTTTCATTATAAAAAAGAAATAGATAATATAGCATAAATTACATTTATAATATATTCCATATAGATGTGTTATAAATACTTAATGTAGGGAGACACAAGGCATAAGTACTAAGTGCATAATAAAATGAATAACCAAATTGATTGGCATACATCAAACGACCATTCAATATCGTACATAACAAAATGTTTAATCAATTGATGCATTTATAACTTTTTAGATAAATTAAAATAATGAGACAACTTTATCAAATAAAAGAAACTACTACTTATAAACTAGGATATTAGAAAAATAATAACGTTTAAAGCATATGATACCTAAAGTTCTTATAATTTCCGAAAGTTTAGGAAACCGTACCCATTTGGGTATCGTTGAACCTTTATAAATATGGTTTTAATTGTTAATCACACTATCAGAATAATCATTAATATATATTTCTCTATTTTTTCCTTCTAGTATTATCCAAATACTTTTATAACTTGAACATCTTGTCAATCATTCAGAATTCAAGAAATGTTTTCTATTTCTAAGTATGATAATATCCTGACATGAAGTGATTTTTGGTCTATCTCTAATTTTAGTACTATTTTTAAAACGTGTATAAAGGTACGCATATCTATTATTATTATTATTATTATTATTATTTTATTGCATTTATAGCCTAAATCACTTTTATTACTATAAACTTTAGCGTTTTGTAAGGAACGCATGTCATTGTTTTCTTTATTGAATTTTGTAACGTTTTTTATTAATTCGTCAAAATTTTCTTTTAAGCTATAAAATTCATTTTGTAAAATAGCTTCTTTTAAAGCTCACATTCTTTAATTAAATCTAAATTTCTATCATTTAAAGTACTATTCTCTTTTTCAAGAGACAAAAGATTAAAATTAGACTTATTTAAAGAATTCTCTAAAGATATAATTTAAAAGCTCACATTCTTTAATTAAATATAAATTCCTATCGTTAAAGCACTATTCTATTTTTCAAGAGACAAAAGATTAAAATTAGACTTATTTAAAGAATTCTCTAAAGATATAAATTTAATTTGAAAAGATTCATTTTCCTTTGAAAGGTTACTATTATTATCGATTAATTTATCATTTTCTTTTATAAGGTAATTATTTTTTAAAACAAGTTCTTTAAGAGAAGTTTCAAAAATCTTTGCTTGTTTTACTAAAAAATATTTTTCTTCCTTAATTTTACCATAATTTAGTTCATAATTCTTTTAATTTCTTTAAATCAGCACAATTGATCTTTTATAATAATTTGAAGTCTTTAAGTAAGTTGTCATGTGATGTTAAAAGATCATTATAAATAGAATCATTGCATATCGATTTAGATCTGAGTGTAGCCATTTTGCACTTGTACTAAGATTCTATATTTTATTGCTTGCTTTGCAGAATTTTCCCTTTCTCCATCTTTGAATTCTGAGTCGATCTTCTTTCTTGGCCATTGTTTTAAGATGTTACGATCAATAGAAAATCAAACTCTAATACCAATTGTTAATCTATATGGATAATATCTACAGTATATGAAAAGTATGTATATAATAGTATAATAACACAATATAATAAGGCATATAAAAAAGAGTAATTGCACCAGAGTTTTTATACTTATTCGGACCTCCCGTCCTACGCCCAGTCCCGAAGCTCCCCTTCAGTGTTTCTCTAAACAATCGCACTCTCTTCGCCTAGAGAAATAGGCTTCAGTACAAAAGATTTTCTTTGACAATAGTGTGTTCTTAAACAACACTGATTTTAACTAGTAGTACAAAAACATCTTGCATCTCTCATTAGTATTATAAACTTCATAATATAGGAGAATATGGAAGAATATAAGATCGTGCATACAAGATAAGAAAGCAAGAAGCAATAGATTTAGATTACACAGATAGAATAAAGTATTAGATTTTAACGATAATTTTCGTCAACACCGGAAATAATGGTATGGTTATGGAGCTAAGGGAATTTATAGATTATTTAGTTCCTACAAACTTGAGTCAGTTCACCGTTTCCTAGGTATAAAGTTTTAGAGCTCGAACATTAGTTACTCTTCCCTCGAAGGGTGAGTATCACGCTTGCGAGACTCAACAACCAACAGTAACCTTGGGACAAGGTTTCCCTAAGCACAACACAAGTTAAGAAGCTAAATGGCTTATAGAAGGGTATTTTGGTAATATTGGAGAAAGACCTAAGCTTAGGTGTGAAGCATTTGTTGTGGAGGAGACATAAGGAAATAGACGATAGAAGTAGTAAAGTAAATCATAGAAAATTTGCTAAAGTGTCCATTCACTCTTTATGTAACGACCAACCATTTTGACCATGCTGAATCAACAAAACATGTCAACTCAAACTGTCCAAAATGACAGATTGTTATTAGCTTCTGGGGTAAATAGAATAAATCACAGATCACAGACACAGATACAGAGGAATATAACATTTCACAGCAGAAAATTTTATATACGATAGTTATTCATGAAGCTACTAAACAAAAAAATTCATCAGAGTTTACATAAATAATACAGCGGAATACCTAAACAATAAATTTTAGATACATAAATAAATGATAACGATTTGAAACAGAAACGACAGACATAGCTAGATGACTGGACCAACAGAAAGAGTAGATACAAGTGAGCAAATGCCAATATAAACTTCAACTCCAATAGTGAATCTCGAAGACTAGAATTCTCAAATCTGACCCAAGCAATAATGCAAAACAAAACAACTCGGATCAGGACTAACATTCTCATGGAAGTAAATAAACTCAAATGAAACTTCAATGAAATGCAATCAGTAACTTAGAGAATGTTTGGGATCACCATCCTCTAAGGATCCGTCAAACTAATACTATATAGTATAATACGCTATATACATTAATGTCTGTCAGTAAAGTAAAAACATCAAAATAGCGTAAGCAGGATTACCATGATTACTCTTACACCGTTTATATATTCCCATTGTATATTTAGTATCGTAATTCCTCTGTAAACGGAGGTTGATAAGAGGGCACTCCATATAAAATAGTACAAAACAAAGTCGTAGTGGGCTCATATAAGGCATGTGAAAAGGCACGCAAGGAATGCCTGGGTGGATTCACCGTTTACAGAGCCGGACTGGTGGTAATGCATAGTAGCTACTACCGCGCACCTCAATACACACTCCCATAATCAAAAGGGCCCAAATCAAATCCCAACATTAACAGCATAATATCGAAGAAGTGTGCTCGATAAGAGGTATGACCTCACTTGGTCTGTGCGTAGCTCCTATTTTAGCCACATCAAGCTGACTCAAGGTAGTCAGTGTCTCGTAATTAATACGAAATACAAAATAGAGTCGTTTGCCAAATCATCCCCTTCATTTAGGAACTACACCGCGTACACTGTTGTTAAAGTGATTTTTGGTATTGGTAGAGAGTATGATAATAGCTGATCCCGGTCTCTTTAACAAACAATCGTTTATATTTTTCACACCGTGGTCATTATTTTATAAATCACTTTATAAAATAGTTTATACGAAATCTCATATTCGAATTTTGAAATCAAATCTAAATATCTAACTTAGATTATATTTAAATTTGTAAACATCTCACGAGAATCGCTCAAATCAAATTGGTTTAGGAAACAATATCGTAAAGATATCAAATATAGTATAAATTAATACAATAACGTATAACTTCGATTATAATTTTTGAAAGTATTCGCATAACGAATCCCAAATCCCAAAATTGTCTTATATTTAAGTTATGCCTTAAGTATCTCCATTTCCATTTAAATCGACACCAAACCATTTAACTTCGATAATTATTTGGTTTGGTTTATATTTGCAAAATTTCAAGTTTAAAATAATTCATTTATTCTACCTTTATAAGAAAACGTTTCAAATCGATTCACATGGATTCAACATTTTGGTTCGAATTCAAAATGTATAATTCAATTCAAAAACTTATATTTCAATTTTTAAACAAAACATATCGTGGTTTGCAATTCAAGTCATGAAATATGAAACCGATATTTATAAATTCAAATAATTTAGTTTAAGTCAATTCCAAAATCCAATACTTAAGTTCAAGATCAGTTAATATAATTCGAATCAAATCTTACATTTTCAATTTCAACGAATCATGTCAAAATTATAACTTAAGTCGAAAAATTCAAATTCATTACTTTAAAGTCAAGTCAAAACCATATATTTCAATTCAAATAGTTCACACACATTTTAAACCATTCTTATAAGTTCGATTACACAAATATTCCAATTCAAACTATACGATTATAAAAATCGATTCCATGTATAAAATCTACATATTCAAATTCACATTACTTAGAATCCAATTCGTTCCATATAAATTCAAAATACGTTTTCTCTTAAATTTGACAGATTCAAATTTAGAGTCAACTTCACAATTCAAATTTTATATCTTATAAGTTCAAACCAATTCGAATTCATATTCAGTTCATATCTTTACCCAATTCATCTTTACTAAAAGTTCGTATCAATTTGAATTCGTAACTAAATATGAGTTCAATCGTTATTCAACTATAATTATATAAATTACATCTTTAAGCTTCGAATTCAAATCACAAAATCTAACTTATCCATCTTGATTTTATTATTAAAGTTTATAAAAAAAAATATATACAAGAAAATAAATTTTGAATATATATATATATATATAATTTATAAAATTCTAAAATTAATTAGAATATAGATTATATTTAATTAGAATATAGATTATAAACATATAAAGGGTTAAAAAAATATAGAAAATAATTATTTATATAAAAAGTTAAAATACTTATATAATTAAATTAAATAGTTTTAAAATAATAAATTATAAGTAAAAACTTAAATAAGCATTAAATCTATATTTACCTATAAAAAATCATTTTTAAACATATAAGTCAAAATTATAAAAATTTAAGTTTACAATATTTAAAATATAAATATATAAAAATAAAATAAAATAATTCTTAGGTTATTATTTAAAATCAAATCCCCAAATCAAAATACTTCAAAAATACGACTAATGGTGTCTGTATATAGTTTTCTACCATGTGGTCAAGTGATACAGGTATTTATCATTTCAACATGTAATTTATAAAATTTCTACGGGTCTATCATTTCAACCCGCGATCCTAATTCAGTAAAAATCGTTCCAATCTATCATTTCAACCCATAATGATTTTTTTCCTATTCTACTGTTCGTTCGGGTATATATCATTTCAACCCTTAGTGATTTTTCCTAAACTAGGGGTATCAACAATCACAGCATACATATCATCAGTGCAACTACGTGTCAAATGAATATATCGTGTCACATATGAAATGTGCATATATATACAATCAAACAATTTCTAGTAGCAGTCCTATACATTTCATAAAACAGTTCATTATTGATCTAACATCCATAAAATAAACGTGAGTCAGGTGTGAGAAAAACTCACCTTTCGTGGCACAGATTTGGAGACAGAAGATGAATTGACAATGAATGAAGCGATGATTTCCAAGCATAGTTCAGAATAGATTCAACTCGATGATCATTCAGTATTTATTTACTTTCCAAAAGGAGGAATGGATCAGTACAGTTATTGGGTTTGGGATGGTTTTCAACCCTAACGTCAAATCTGACTCAAAAATAAACACAATAAATCATTTATAAAATATTATATATATTCTTATACAAAAATCGACATAATAATGAACACACTCCACATATCAAAACTATAGATATGTATATTTATATGTAAAACACATATATGAAACTATATATACATATCGTATATATTATATGAATATATATAAAACAGACAACATCAACACCTCACACATACACAAACATTTCAAAACCATCATTTTATATATAAATTATATAAACGCTTCAAACCATTGTATATAATATTATAACTCACACACGAACACCACATAGAAGTACACTTACTCAAGAACAAAACTACACACTTAAATATTCACCAACCCATATTTTCAACAGTACACACAAGAAATTATGCACAAAACAATACTCACGCACACATACCCAACACATACGCACACCAGAAAACACCTTCCCACACATATGCACAAACTCTTAATGTCACGCCAGGGGAAAAAGCAGATGGTGCGAAGCAACGGTCAACAACGACTTCGACTGATGGGTCACGGCTTCGGCTTACGAGGTTTGGAGCATGAGATGACCCAGGCGGAGGGTGGAGGCTTGGTGAAACTAAGGGGTGTCGGTTTCATTCAGGGAGGTGGGACAAGAGGTCGGTGGTCATTGGAGAGGGGCGAGAGCTAATGGTGAGGCAAAGGGGTTGAATTGGTGGGGTCATATGAGTCCAGAAGGGAGGGCGGAGCCGGGAGATAGGAAGGAGGATGGCGCATGGATGGAGACTAGGGAAGAGCAGGGCGGAGGATGGGTTCGCATCAGACACGGTCATCGCGAGAGAGAGAGGCTCGTCGTTCAGGTGTGTAGGCTACAGCAGTATTGGCGGCGGTTTCAGGGAATTAGTTCGGGGAAGGAAGGACGCGATGGCACCTGAAGATAATGGGATGAAGAAAATGTTTCAAAAATGAATATAAAATAAGAAAGGGAGATGAGAACAGAATGGCGTGAGGAATTTAAACAACTTTTAGAAATTGGGCTGGTACCGTTTTGAACTGTTCTTTGGTTACTGAGAAACTGATAACTTGCGCATGATTTAAGGTGGTTTTAAATGCAAAACAACAGATGTATATGGGTGGTATGGTAATGAATTGAATGGGCAAACCGTTAAAAACGAAACGAATGCACAAATGTTAGAACCGACAGTTATATGGCTAAATGGAATGAACGCGCATTATGAATAGATGAAACCAGTCAACGATAAAAGGTTAAATGATGCTTTAATTAACAAAAATAAAATAAAATTAGAACAAATAAATTTAAAATAAAATTGAAAATAAAAGTAAACGATATCAACTGATTAAAAATTTGATATGAAATGATGAACGGATAAATGAAATTAAAAAACTGATAGAAGAATGGCTTTTGAAATATCAAAAGACAATATATTCGGAAAAATGAAATTTGACGGTGTTTGCGATAACGCAGATCAATACAATAATCAAAAGAAATAGTTTAAAATAAAGTCAAATTCATAATTTTATAAATATCGAAAACAAACATAATAATTTGAGTTTAAATATTTAAATTATAATTCAAGGATAAATTCAAATTCAAACAAATATCTCGATTAAAAATTTATCTGATAATTAATATTCTAAAATAACGAATATTGATTTGTTAATTTATACCCATATCAAAACAAAGATCATTCTTTTAACAAAACCAAAATAATTTTGGTTTTAAATCAAGGATCAAAATAATCAATCCATAAATATGCAAATTGAGTTTTTAAATGAATAAAATAAAATAGATCAAAATATAAATTAAATAAAAATACATTTAAAATTCAGGATGTTACAACCTCCCCTATTCAGAATGTAATAACCCGGAAATCTGAGCCAATTAATTTTTTATTTATTTTGGCTATTTTAGGGAATTTCGAATATTTAAAATAATTTATTTTAAATAAAAACGACAAGAAATTTATTTTGAATAGAAATTTATTTTGAATAGAATTCGAAAGTATATATTTATATACATCGTCGTTTGAATATAAATATTTATTTATATTTTTAAAGGAATTGAAAATGGCGCGATAATTTGAAATTTCGATTTCAAAGTTCAAATGAATGCACAGGATTCAAAATAAACCGAATTTTGGCAAAACCAAAAATATTTGAATCTAATTGAGAATATCTTTCTAACGAATCCGAAAAATTGAAATTTCATAGCAGGAATCAAAAGATACGTCCAGTTGAAAATTTAGAATAATTGCAATGGAATTCGGGCCCTTAAAAATGGAAATTTTGCAAACGACCTCGGTTTTTGACGAAACCACTTTTTTTGCATCCATGATGTCAAGTTATTGCTAGGTTTCAAAATTCGTAATTTTATGAATCAATATGTGAGCATGGCAAAGGAAAACGCGTTTGACCAGTTTTAGTTGATTTTAATCGACTGGAAAATGGTCATTTTTCAGTCGGTCTCAGAATTTGATGAAATTAGTTTTGTTAAGACCGTATCGTCAATATGAAGTTAGAAAATATTTTTTTGGGATTTTTAGAGACTGTATGTGGCCCCGGTAAATTGAAATGTGCGTTTAAATTGAATATATAAAGATTTATGTCTTGAATTCAATGGAAACCGATCTTAACGGTCGAATTGGCCTGCGATACATATCCCATTGTGTTCGGAATGGGGTAAATAGCTAGGGGCGACAGTCGGCGAGTCTCGTTTGGAGTTAGTGTTAAAAAGGTTACTTTTATAAACTAGTAAAATATTTAAATTAAATAAACCCCTCCTCCCCTTTTCTTTTGAAAGTCAACACCCCCCCTACGTTCAAAATCTGAAATAGAAAAAAAAAATGGATGGGGGGATCGTGATCTCGTCGCCCCCATATAGAATCACCGCCGCCACCGCACGGTTCAGCCGCACCCCCCTCCCCATCGGACGGTCGCCGCCGGGTGAACTGCTCCGCCCCTCCTCCCGTTGCTCCCTCTCTCCTCTCCTCTAAAGCCCCCCCCCCCCCTCAAAATCGAACGTGAACCCGAAACCACCCAAACCCCCTTCTGAAACGCGACCGCCCAGACCCGAGCCAAGCACCGCAGCCAATGAGCCCACCTCCGACGCCTGCACCCCTTGCTGCGACACCAGTAGCGAAACCCATCCCCCCTCTTTCAGTTAAAGGTAATCTATATTTTTCATTATTTCATTTTTTTCTTAGAGGAAAAATAAAATAAAGTAGGATTTTTAATGATGAAAAGGCTAGATTTTTATTCGTAAAAAGGTTAGATTTTGAAACTATAAAAATTTGATTTTGTTTATATAAAAAGTTAGATTTTTATTGTTTGAAGTTTAGATTTTATATATACAATAGAGGTTATAAAAATATGATTATATATAATAGAGAGAAAAAATATAATTTTTATATAATGTAGAGTAATAAAGATGTGATCTTTATAGAAGTAGCAATGTAAAAATATGATTTTTATTACATATATGTTGAAATAAAAATGTGATTTTTATAGCGTTGATATGAAAATTCAATCTTTATATTAGAAGTAGATATATAAAAATATAATTTTTATATAGGAAGGAGTGTTATAAAAATATAATCCTTACTGGAAGAAGAGCGATATACAAATATAATTTTTATATAGAGAATAGCGTGATAAAAATAGAATTTTTATTATATTACTAGCGGTACAAAAATAGAACTTTTATCTATATAGTAGCGATATAAAAATAGAATTTTTATCAATATAGTAGCAGTGTAAAAATGTTATTTTTACATGTATAGCGAAGTTATAAAAATGTGATTTTTAATGTAAACTTCGTGAAACAGACTGCGTTGGAAGCACGATGAAGATTTCCTACATATGAAGAGTCATGGCGTTTAGTTTAGCTTCTTGGTAAGAACTCCTCACTTTTAAATTTATTCTCTAGTTAAAATATATACTAGGATGCAGACGGTGCTTAGCAGCACCCGACACCCGTCGTCCACAGACCATGGATGACTTGTTTGTTTGATTGCTGTGTTGTGAAATTTGATTGTGTGATGTGGAATGAAATAAAATATTTTATGGTTAAAAATATAATTTTTAACGTGTATATAAAATAAATATTTATAAACAAATCGGAAGATTTGTTTATATACACTGATTTGACTGATATTGATTGGGACGATAAATTTTACACATCGCCCAACTGCACAAATAAAATCTGTGTTTGTTGTTTTGAAACCCCACACGGGTTTTGGGATGAGATTTGAGGTACACTAATCCCAATTGTTTAGTTGTATGTCAATCGATGGATTGACAGACTGTGTAAGTGTTAATTATTTATATTTAATACTTATGCAGTTGTGTGGTGCACTCTGGATGATGGTTGATGATTTATCGTTGCTTTTATTTACATGTGTTGTAGGGATTCCATATAATTAACATTATATGTTAATTGATTGGGCCTCATTCCAATATAGAAAATAAATTCATGTGTTGAATTGAAAATAAATTCATGTGTTGAATAGAAAATAAATTCATGTGTTGAACTGAAAATAAATTCATGTGTTGAATTGAAAATAAATATTCATGTGTTGAATAGAAGTATAAATATTCATGTGTTGAATAGAGAATATAAATTCATGTGTTGAATAGAAAAATAAACAATCATGTGTTGAATAAAAGCCTTGTTGATTAGATTTACGCCATTTTGATGTGAACGATATTTATATCGATTATATTCGTTTTTATAATGATAATAGAAAAAGAAGTGATTTCAAAATATAATATTTTGAAAATATTATCATTTGTATATCGATGATGTGGAATATTCAATTTTGATTTGAAATTGAATATGAGGTTGAAATCGTTTTGAAAACGAATTTAAAACGATTTATAAAATACGTTTTAAAAGGAAATCGACGAAATATATATAATATATATAAGTATAATGGCCTGAATAGAACGCGCCGCGACAGTTCGCGAATATCGACCATTGACTTCGAATGGACATTGCGGGAGATCCGAACGTCGGATTCTCCTAAACCCGAAACCGTTGGGTTCGTATCGAAAAGTGCTTTCCAATGAATATTAGAAATTTGAAATCTAATGGTTGGATTTGGAATTATGTCCAAATCAAATTTGGAAAAGGTCGTTGTTAGTGCAGTTCGGTGGCCGTTATTGAAAACCAGCTGTACGGGCCTTGATAAAATTATTAAAAATATTAATAATTTGTGTAAAATCATAAGAAATGATTTGTGAAGAACTGGGATGAAAAATTCCACATTTGAAAGGATAAAAATAGATTTTTATCGAAATGAACTAGTTTTGAACTAGAATTATAGTTCCATTTATTTTTAAAATAAATAAGTTGGAATTGAAATGGTTTTAAAAATAACTAGAATTTCCAATAAGTGAATTGGAATGGATTTGAATCGAAATTGTCTTTGGAATATTTCGATGTTGGATTTCGTGATTATACAGATATTGTTATGGAAATTTGAAAGATATTTTTATATTGTTATTTCCAATACGATATTAGTTGGTCGTAGATTTGATATTGAATATAAGCCGATATATTTTCTATTCCGAGCCTTGTATTTAATATCTAATGGGATTTGGGTTTATCGTGAATGGTGTCTTCATTAACACTGTTCTTAAACCCAGTTGAGAAAAAGATTAAATCTTTTTATTTAGATTTAATGAAGTGTACCAATTAAATGGTATTTAATTGGGATTGAATTTGTATTGATTTTTGGGTTTATCATGAACGGTGTTTTAAATAACACTTGTTCTTTAACCCGATAATTAATGGAATGTGATTTTGGGTTTATCGTGAACCGTGTTTAGATGACATTGGTTCTTTTACCCAGTTAAAGACAGAATATGGTTTCCCAAGTTAAACAATCATTAATATGATTTTTTGGAAGATTAAAACCCAGTGGAGTTTTAATGAATTTTTAATTAGATTGAAATAATCGAGAATGGAGTATCACCAGTTTTGCTCCAAGCGATAGTTAAATCTTTAATTAGATTTGAATGTGAAATGGCAATTAAATTTACCGATAACACCGTGGTGTTATATATAAAGTATTACTAGTTTTACTTCATGTGATGAATAGGTTGGGATTGGGAAATAAAATAAATGATTACTTCGGTGTGGTTCGCAAATCCCGACTAGTTTGAATTGATATTCAAAAGGAGATTAAAGAATAAATTTAAAGAATTTATCTTTGATAAAATTAATGGGAACCTTTCCCAAAGTATAAGAATATTTGAATAAAAGAATATTCTAAATAGGAATGAGGCGTATGTCGTGTTTGTGTAACACATGTTTATTATATACGCGAGTTATTCAGAAAGACCGGGTCTATGCCATTCTGAATAACTGATTCGACGTAGTGTCGATGATGAAGACGGTGGTTGAAGACCGAAGGTCTTCACATCATTTGGGTGATTACTGATGATCTTGATTGGGCTATACACCCAAGAGGAGGGAATCAGTTGGTGATCGTCCAAACGTACTTGGAGATCGATGGATATGCGAGGTACAAGGTGCCTTCGGTTTCGTTCAGATCCAGAACGAACTTGTAAATGAACTGTGTGTCTGACATTGGATTCTATTCTGTGTGATTGATTTCTATTAAATATATATCTGTTTGGCGGTGGAGAATTTATTCTCTTGCTTAACGCCCTTCTCTGAGACGTACGAGCTCAGGGGTTATATATTGATGGATATCAATCGCGTGGAGTGAATTGCCTGTGTGGCATGCCTAAGTGGCAATTTATCAAGGCTTTTATTGAAAAGCAAAGTCTTGTGGTTGATGATCAAAGCACGGCCTGTGTGGCAGAGCTTTGTGTAGCGTTGATTCGCAAGCCTCACAACCCGGTTGTGAACCAGAAATGGGAGAGGACCTCAGGGAGGACATGCATTTCTTTCTAGCTTGGGTGGTGTCAGTGACCTTCCATCCCTGACATTTATATTATTTTCACCTATGTGGTTGTTGCTGTTGCGAGGCGCCTCAGATATATCAGTGACTATGTGGAGCCGATGGAGCCTTTGGGCTCATTTACGCCCCCAAAGGGTGGGGAAACGCAGTGCTCAGGCATTTTAATCCACATCGGTAGACCGGCCCTGACGATCCAAGGGCTCGCCTGTGTCTGGGTCCTGAGGCTTGGGCTAGACAGTCTCGAATCGATGGAGGACGATCCCTTGCCTTGGTTCACAGATGGAAATTCAACTTCCAATACGTGACTTTGGGGTTTTGTTTGTAGAACCTATATATGGCGACATAGTGGTATGGGGCATTTATGCCTTCTATGATTGATACTTATGATTGAAATTGTTTTCTTCACTTATAGTAATAATAAAAGATGAAATTTAGCATTTCAAGCATTCTTTGGCTATTATAAGGTAAAAAAAACCTATCCTCCGGCTTGCGTTGCATTGTGTGATTGGACCTGAGTCTTATAATAGCTTCATTGTTCTTTATTTAGCATTGTGCTGTTTTTTTATGCACTGGTATTCTTGGGAGGAAACCCGTTCCATTTTATACGGCGTGGTCCCTTGATTTCCTTGACTTTAAAATAAAGATTAATAACTTTTTTAGTTCTCACACCAGTCACATGACAGTCCTGGAGTATATTGTTTTAACCTAAACTCCGGGTACCCCTATTTTCCGCACGGGCAGCTAGTAGTTTTGGTTTTGCAGATTTATATTCATAGGAACCTGGTTTACAGCTGGAACGATATCCGGAAAGCTCTATATCTGTATATCTCTTTCAGTTGTGTATTGTATTATTTTCCGCTGCTATGTAATTCATTGTAATCTCTGATATTTATCGAATGTATTTTATTTATTCATACTCTGTATATTCTTGTAATCTGATGAAATTGTTGTAATTAACAATGAAATGTTCTTATGTCTGTGTTCTTTTTGTGTTGTTCTCGAAGTATCCGGACTTTCCTTACCGGGAAAGTTACGGGTCTTAACAGTTGGTATCAGAGCTTTGGTTTACAGAGCTCGGAGAACAAGACATGTTACTGGTGATTGACATGTCAGCATCAGTAGTTTATGCTCGAGTTTCAAAAGTGAGATTTTTATATATTTCCATTAGACTGGTGTGAGAACCAAAGCTAGATAGGGCTTATTGTTTTGATTTGGCATCAAAAATCTGATTTTTGGACTATGTATCAAAATTATGAGTTTGAAAAGATAATCAACTAATTGATTGCTGATTGTGTTGTTTGATGATTGGTTGATTAATTAAAATTTGAACCCTTTAGCCAAATTGACCAAAAAGTGAATTGTATTGAAAATTAGTCGCATTTGCATACATATACATGTATGTACATTGAACAGGTCATAGCAAGGAGGCCAGAGAAGAGGAATAAAATTGTTTGCCCGATAAATAGGTACATGTTTATTGTATTTATCGGGCTTGGATGATTTTATGAGCAGATTGGCTAGCCGCTTGGCTGTTTCTTTTTCTTTTTGGATTGAAGAAGGCCATGGGAGGCTATATGAAATATCCCGAAGTTCCCGGTGTAGGTGAGGTTATGGCGAAATTTTTTGAAAATTTAGGGTGTTAGCCAAATTTTTGAAAAAATTGAAAAGTTCTTAGAAACTGAAAAGTTGAAGAACTTAAGCCAAAATGAAAATAATGAAAGTTGAGTCGGTTTGTTAAACAACTTTCGGCTTCGTTCCTTTTCGGGGACGAAAAACTTTAAGTGGAGGAGATTGTAATAACCCGGAAATCTAAGCTAATTTAAAATTTTTATTTTGGCTATTTTAGAGAATTTTGAATATTTAAAATGATTTATTTTAAATAAAAATGATGAGAAATTTATTTTGAATAGAATTCGAACATATATATTTATATAAATCGTCGTTTGAATACAAATATTTTTTTATATTTTAAAAGGAATTGAAAATGGCGCAGTAGTTTGAAATTTCGATTTCAAAGTTCAAATGAATGCACAGGATTCAAAATAAACCGGATTTTGGCAAAACCAAAAATATTTGAATCAAATTGAGAATATCTTTCCAACGAATCCAAAAAATTGAAATTTCATAGCAGGAATTAAAAGATACGTCCAGTTGAAAATTCTAAATAGTCGCTATGGAATTCGAGCCCTTAAAAATGGAAATTTTGCAAATGACCTCGGTTTTCGACGAAACCACTTTTGTTGCATCCGTGATGTCAAGTTATTGCTAGGTTTCAAAATTCGTAATTTTCTGAATCAATATGTGAGTGTGGCAAAGGAAAACGCGTTTGACCAGTTTCAGTTGATTTTAATCGACTGGAAAATGGCCATTTTTCAAATGGTCTCATACTTTGACGAAATTAGTTTTATTAGTACCGTATCGTCAGTACGAAGTTAGAAAATATTTTTTTGGGATTTTTAGAGACTGTATGTGGCCCCGGTAAATTGAAATGTGCGTTTAAATTGAGTATATAAAGATTTATATTTTGAATTCAATGGAAACTAATTGTTACGGTCGAATTGGCCTGCGATACATATACCATTGTGTTCGAGATGGGGGTAACTAGCTAGGGCCGACAATCGGCGAGTCCCGTTTGGAGTTCGTGTTAAAAAGGTTACTTTTATAAACTATTAATATATTTAAATTAAATAAACCCCTCCTCCCCTTTTCTTTTGAAATTCAACTCCCCCCCACGTCCAAAATCAGAAATAGGAAAAAAAAACGGAAGGGGGGATCGCGATCTCGTCGCCCCTCCCCCCTCCAGGGAATCACCGCCGCCACCGCGCGATTCAGCCGCACCCCCCATCGGACGGCCGCCACCGGTTGAACTGCTCCGCCCCTCCTCCCGTTGCTCCATCTCTCCTCTCCTCTAAAGCCCACCCAAATCGAACGTGAACCCCAAACCACCCAAACCCCCTTCTAAAACGCGATCGCCCAGACCCGAGCCGAGCACCGCAGCCAACAACCCCACCTCCGATGCCTGCACCCCCTGCCGCGACACCAACAACGAAACCCATCCCCCCTTCAATTAAAGGTAATCTATATTTTTCATTATTTCATTTGTTTCTTAGAGGAAAAATAAAATAAAAAGGATTTTCAATGATGAAAAGGCTAGATTTTTATTTGTAAAAAGGTTAGATTTTGAAACTATACAAATTTGATTTTGTTTATATAAAAAGTTTAGATTTTTATTGTTTGAAGTTTAGATTTTATATATATAACAGAGGTTATAAAAATATGATTTTTATATAGTAGATAGAAAAAAATATAATTTTTATATAATGTAGAGTAATAAAGATGTGATCTTTATAGAAGTAGTAGTGTAAAAATATGATTTTTATTATATATATGTTGTAAGAAAAATGTGGTTTTTATAGCGATGATATGAAAATTCAATCTTTATATTAGAAGTAGATATATAAAAATATAATTTTTATATAGGAAGGAGCGTTATAAAAATATAATCTTTATTGGAAGAAGAGCGATATAAAAATATAATTTTTATATAGAGAATAGCGTGATAAAAATAGAATTTTTATTATATTACTAGCGGTATAAAAATAGAATTTTTATCTATATAGTAGCGATATAAAAATAGAATTTTTATCTATATAGTAGCTGTAACGACTTCGCATTTTGACCATCTCTAGTCGGTATTTAAACCAACACGAAACGTTCAAATGACAGATTGTTATTGGCTTACACAGTTTAAACAGAATCACAGAGTACAATAATTGCAGCGGAATAAAAATTTCATATAATATCAGAGTTGTACAAAATTTTGCACAGCGGAAGATAATATAAATTTTATACATAAATGTTAATGAACCAAAATTTGCTCTTTTATTTTTCTGAGCTCGGCGCGCGCATGCGTCTCCAGGTCTTCACGTCCTTTCCCGTTTTGCCAGCTGCTATTTCTAAACCTGGAACACTTAGGGCCTGACCTGAGCGTTCCATGCAAAATACACAAAACACCCGAGTCAGGATTAAACTTATTTCAAGTAAGTCAGTTCGTAATAAACACATTAATATAATTGTTTATCTTAATAAAAAAAAATTCAAGTATAATACCCGTGAAACTATCATACCGTACATACCAAACTGGACTGAATACATGCATGTTCCACAATAAGATGGATGGCAGCAAAATAATGATGCAATTGTATAGTAATAACATGTTCAATTTTTTTATTCAGCAATACATTGGTCGACACAATGCCGCATGGAGTCATCGTAGATAACTGATCACGAAGGCAAATTAATACAAGTAGTATGGAAAAGGGTAATGGTGTACATGTGAGGCACAACCAAATATCAAGAAGTAACCGTAGATATTCCAAAGTGGAAACATATGGTTGTGCACTGAACCGAGACAGTGCGTTGTCAGCGTGTCAAAGGGGAAGCGTTTACATATGTTATGTATTAACCTCGAGACAGAACTTGGCAAGATCATTTAAAATCCTAATAACAAAGCAAAACGTATGGAGGCACACTGCAGCACTCTGGTCTAAGGGTTCAAGATGGCACAATTTAAGGAAAATACCTCAAGTGCAAGACAGCCCAGGATTTTCAGTTGCAAAAATGAGGTGTAAAATATGTATTAAGACGAGAGTATCTTGGACCCAAAGATGCAAAGTGCTAAAAATAATGGCTCCATAATAAAGGTATGGGAAAAACATGAACATTCAAAGTATATAACTAATAGGGGCTGAACAATCAATCATGTGCAGCATTCATGTGTGTAACTGTGTACTTGCATTGGTGACAATTGTGCCCAGAAATGTCGGATGTCAAAGGTGTAAAATCCATGAGTTAGAATCAACATAATGTGTACATTTGGAATAATTCCATGGGTTTAGTGATGACCAAAATACGCTGCCTGCAAGAGCATGTAAAATTGATCATACATGCAAAAATAAAATAAAAAATAACTGCATGCAAATCAAAGGACAAACATGCATGGTAAAAAAAATACACACACGCATATATATATATATATATATATATATATATATATATATATATATATATATATATATATACAACTTCATACAAATCAAAGGACAGGGTTGCGCCTTTGATCTAAGGGTTTGAAATCCACTGGTAAAGTTAAAATTTCTAACATGCAAGTCATTCTTCCCAAAAATCTTAAGTAGCAGATCAGAAATTTAATAAATGCACAGGCTCAGACTATAAAGAGGAAATCCAACCATCATTTATTTATTACACTCCAAAGATTAACACTACAATGTTCCCAAACTAAAAATACTACACCCGCCATAATTCAGTGAAATGTTCAGATTGATGTTAAAGGAAAATTTCAGTGAGCAATTGTGTCAAAATGGCCTTAAATTCGTTATAGGTGAAAGTTCCAATGAATCAATGCATAAGGAATATGACTATGAATAATTGCTAGGCCATGCGAGCACCATATGACTGTCAGGTATTATACGTGCATAAGGGAAGAACCACTTCAACATGCATTGAAAAACAGAAATACTAGGTGAGCATCATGAATGGAAGCCCAAAGGAAGAACCCAAGTGTAAAAGGGGTTATTAGCAAAACGTTCACAGTGGTGAAATATGCATGCCAAAAGGAAAAATCAGAGAGTGCTTGACGTAGTTCCACACAGTTCAAAGGGAATCAAGCTCATTAAAATAAAGGACACTTCTACTGTCATCTAACCAGTGGACATGATACGACAACTATTCTACCCATATATCAGTAAAAAGTCATATTAAATAGGAAAATGCATGCAGCAGTCACAAATTAATTCAAGTAACCAAGACAGACAGACAAGAACAAAATTTAAAGAAGAAGAAAAAAAACCAAACAATCATATTCAGGTGGAAAACGAAATGGTAACTTGAAAACCCGTTTAATCATAAGTAAACTTACATTTTGACCAGTGACACAGGCAATAAGGGAGAAGCATGACTCGACCAAGGGAAACTGGACGACAGACGGCTGCGGATTTTGGTCTGAGCTCGTGGTGAAGATGAAAACCGGAGATGCCGATTCACTACAGCGGAGGATGGAGCTCGCATTGTCCTGGTCAATGAGGGGGTTCGATGAATGGCAGAGCGATGTGGGAAGGAACAGTGGACGAGCGGCAGCTGCTCTGGTAAAACAAGGAGGCGACGCGGAGACCGATTCGAAGGAAGGCACTACGGTAGTAAGGGGCAATCAGACACGAGGAGATGGTGATGTCGGTTGAATCCGCGGTGGCGAAGGACAAGTGCAGTGGCGATTTTGGTAGTGGTGGAGTAAATTACAGTGGCCATGGATTTAATTGATTTGGGGATTCTTTTATTTGGCTGAGGAGAAAATTTATTACGGTCGCAATAAAATGAATGGGAATGGATTGACACTTAAAGGAAAAGACATGGTGCGATGGGTATAAGGGCCAAACGTGTGGGGCCATCTTCATAGGTCCATGAACACGTGTAGCCAATTTTAATTAGAAATCAACAAGTGTTAAAACCAACAGCAAGGCAACAACAGGTGGCAAAACATTCTTCCAGCACACTATGATTTTTAATTTTGGACGGTAGGCTGAACAAAAGAACACGATTGAACCAACTTTTATGGTGAGCGGTGTACAATGTTGTTTACGTGTTTCAAACACATTATAATTCAACCGCTACTAGTCATAAATTAAATTTGAATGTTAACGCAAAATACACAAATTATTATTATTATTTTTCAATTTTTTTTCAACTGTATTTCAAATTATTCGCCATCCTTTACTGCTAATGTTTCAAAGTCAGATAAATAAATTTTCTTAAATCCAATTGCCGACGACAAATCATCTCTTCATTATGTCTTAGAATAAAATTTTCTTTCAAAGTTCTATTTTAGCTTTAACGTTAAACTCAAGCACTTCAAATTTGTTGATAATGTTTCTTTAAACAAAACATTCATATAGGATTAAATTTACAAAAGGAATTTTCATTTATAAGTTTATTCAAATATGTTCAACAAAGATTTTATTCCATATTCTATTGTCGGAACCCGTGTATAAATATTTATTTCAACGTCAAATGTTAATTTAAATTATATTTAAGACGTAAAAATCTTGTTTTCTAACGCTAAAATTCTTGGGCCGTTACAATCTCCCCCACTTAAATCTTTTCGTCCTCGAAAAGGAGAGTTGTAAATTTAAACTTAAGTAAAACAAACCTTCCTTATAAAATTTTAGTGGACAAACACTTATCATTTCTAGTAAGTTTGAAAGTTTATCAAATAATTCATAAGAGTTCTAATCACAAAATTTTATATACTTAAATTTGTAAAGCTTTTATATCAATCCTTTATTTACACAAAACTTAAATTATCGCATTGAGATTTAAATAAGAAAATTTGGTAAATTTCAAAACATTTGAAAGTACCTAAACGATTTCTTCGAACTTAGAATCTCATTTACATTTCAAATCATAGAAATACTACATATATATTTTTTCCATATAAAGAATCATACTTCACTTCTGGATTTCCAAATCAAAATCGCTTGTTAAACATATATGATAAACACTTGATACTCGAACCCTAACAAGTCCATCGTCGTTCTTGCAAACTTTAGACATGCGTTAATTAGGCGCGTGGCTAAAACATACAAGTTCTAAATATACTTGTTTTGACTCCCAGTAAATAATATAAAAAAAATTCTGTTTCATTCCCTCGAGAAGTTTTCCCCATGACAAGGCATAGCGATCGCCTAACGTACGCAATAATATCAATAAATAAGGCTGCTCCGGACACCTAAAGCAGACCATCGTCAAGGGTTCTCAAGCAAAGTGTACATCACGGTTTTCGTCCAGACGCGGACCTCCAAGTGCAAAATCACGGAGCACATATATCTCACGGTTTTTCATCCAGACGCGGACACCGTATATGCCTAGGTTGCTCATCCGTAAATATCACCACCGAAGGATTTCAAGCGAAGTGTACATCACGGCTTTCGTCCAGACGTGAACCCTCCAAGTATAAAATCGCGGAGCACATATATCTCACGGTTTTTCATCCAGACGCGGACACCGTATCTTCCTAGGTTGCTTACCCGAAATCATACACCCTTCTTTTAGTCGCAGGTACCCGAATCCATGAAAATATTTCAAATCATTTCATATCCCGAAGTCATAAATCATTTCGCAACAATAATTCGCAAATACTTTTACATCATAATATTGTTGTCTTTCAAGCATTTTCAAATATCGGGATTCAAGTCGTCGAAATTTTCTTAGTTCATAAATCGATTTATAAACTATTCATCATATCCAAACTAATATGGAAAGCAATTTCTTTCAATACTTTGCAAATTAATTCCATCGTATCTTGTTTCAAAATCCTTTACACCTCCATATAGGATTTATATTCATTCTTATTTCAAATATCACATCTTGTTTGAAAAGTTCACATTTTCCTTCCATTGGAAAAAAATTTCTCTCGTAACATTTTTATTCAAAATACCATCGCGCTTTCGCTACGCACTCTAATTATGCGTATATTCAACTAGTATTGATGAAACATTCCAAAACATCAGTTTCCAATTTCCGAAACTAAATCCTCAAATTTTATATTTCAAAAATCCAAATTTTCTTGCATAAGTTGGATCTATTTTCCAACTCTTTCAAATACGATGAAAAACTCATTTATTGGGGTTCCGTTACATAATATCTTGGACAAATTAAAGTCATCTAGTTCGAATTCAAACCCAGTTTCACATGGCACGAAGTGATAACATGATCAAGCCAAAATTCCAAGTACTCAAGAGGAGATATACTAATAGAAGTTCACTATCAAATGAATATCACAAGGTATGACGGTTCGAAGCAGAACATTTTGCTAAATTCATAAGGTGCAGGGTACAAGAACAACAGTTCAAATCCAAATGATGAGATTAATCGAGGCCACAATAGGAAGGTCAAATGCACACAAGGATACAAATATTAGCAATTCAATCATGGGATACTCGATTTCTTATTCTTGAGTAAATTTTACTTCAAAGTTCATTTTCTTCCTTTGTATCTCAAGTGAATACTTGTCGAGATATTTCATTCAACTTACTTGTTCTTGTTGGTTTCTTTTAACAAAGGAAAACATACAATTCAATTGAATTTTTTTCACTCTGTTTCACTCATTTTATCGTATTAACCCCGTTGCTCAAATTTTCGTATAGCTTCAAGTGGGGAAACTCAGTCTTCTCCCCCACTTAAGTCATTGACCATAATTTGATTATATTGTCGAAACCGAAATATGGGTGATATGATTTCTTAATACCCAAGCTCACTTACGTGCACTTTCAAAATTCACCTTTCATTTTTTAAGTGAGATTAGTTTCTAAATTATATCCTTGCGTTGTGACAAAATAATTTGATTCACGCTTCTTATTATCAAGTTAAGTATGTGTTTAACTTAACCACCTTATGTTAAACTTCCTTAACATTCCAAACCTTTTAAATTAATTTTTGCATATCCCATTACATAACATAATACTGTCAATACTTCGAAAGTCAATTGCAAAACCAATTTATATTTTACAACTATGAGAACGTCGCAAAACCCTTCCAATTGCTTATCTAAACAGCGTTAAGTATTCATCGACGTCTCAATCAGAAATATATAGTCATCCCACTTTCAAAACTCAAAAATAAACTGATGATGATGCATCAAACACCAGAATCATCACCAAGCGACTATAGTGTGATTCTATATCCATCTAGTATATATTGGACTTTGGATATACGTTAGCCAGGCGTATATGCAAAATCCTTATATACTTGATCGTCCGACCTTGACGTCAAATAAATACTCGCAACTGTTTTCACTATACATTGATTATCTATCAAATCTATAATTTTCGAACTACTGACATTCTTATATAATTCGTCCCTATATATGCTTCGAAAAATCTTCATATCAAATATCCTAACATTTCCAATTTACATTTCGTATATATTTTTCTTGGATAGGATTCATCGCATATCAACATATAATAATTCTCAAGTTAACCGCTTCCTTATATTCAGAAGTTCGAAACTTGTATCTTGATCCCTATTTGAGTTTCTTACTTCAATCTTAATTTTTCCTGAAACTTTTATCACAACTCAAAATTTATTTTGACTTATAAATCGATTCGCTATTCGATATCATTATAGTTTACAAATCTAAATATTCTCTAAATTTCCAGATTCATATTTGCAAATCGATTTTTCCAAACTTTCAATTTAATTTGGATTACACGTCATGACTGTTATCAATTATATTCACACTCAACCGTTCAGACTAAACTTGCTCGGATCTTTATCAAATAGTAAGAAAGTAATAAGTAAAATAAAAAGTTTGTAAGAGAAAATATTTTTATGGTATAGGTTAAATACAAATGATTTAGGAAAATAGTTTAAATAAAATAGTAAAGTGGAAAAATAGATAGTTTGGTATAAAATAGATTTAAGTAGTAAAACAAAATTTGGTGTAAACTAGGCTTAAAATAAGAGTGGTTTAAATAAGAGGAAAAATAATTGTAATATGTTAGTTATAATGAAAACAATATTAATTTAAATCTGATCTGAGTCAAATTCAGTACCGATTCAGCTTAAGTTTCGTCGACCGTTCCTTAATCGAGTGTCATCAAGTTCCGCTTTGCCCAATTCAACTTTACCGGATTTTTAATGTACTTCTCGAAACTCGTACTTGGTATTCATCTTGATTTCTCTTTAGTAAAACCTCTTTCAAATAACAGTTCTCGAATTAATCATCGTCGTTCGCATATAAGTTTTGAAAACTCTTATTTCAATTATTACGAAATTTTCATTTTAGTCTTGAAATCTATTTTTTCTTTCTCTTCTCTTCAAAATAATTGAAAGATTTCAAAATACTTGTAAAAACGGTTCATTTTTCCCTTTTATTTTCTTTGAAAATTTCGAACACTCGACAATCGATTTCAAAAATCTTTACCGCCAAAATTTTGTTTTCGAAAATACTATTTTCAAAATATTTTATTTTCAAATCTTCTTCAAAATATTTTATTTCAAAATCTCTTTCAAAAATAATTTATTTTCGAATTCCGCTGATTCTGGCATCAATTCCGCTCATCCTAAGGTATTTCTACCTTATCTCTAATGAGTTTTTTTTTTTAAACCGAATAAGCCAAGCTTTGTATGAACCAAAGCTCTGATACCAACTATAACGAACTGGCATTTTGACCATCTCTAGTCGGTATTTAAACCAACACGGAACGTTCAAATGACAGATTGTTATTGGCTTACATAGTTTAAACAGAATCAATACAGAATCACATAGTACAATAATTGTAGCGGAATAAAAATTTCATATAATATCAGAGTTGTACAAAATTTTGCACAGCGGAAGATAATATAAATTTTATACATAAATGTTAATGAACCAAAATTTACTCTTTTATTTTTCTGAGCTCGGCGCGCGCATGCGTCTCTAGGTCTTCACGTCCTTTCCCGTTTTGCCAGCTACTATTTCTAAACCTGGAACACTTAGGGTCTGACCCGAGCGTTCCATGAAAAATACACAAAACACCCGAGTTAGGATTAAACTTATTTCAAGTAAGTCAGTTCGTAATAAACACATAAATATAATTGTTTATATTGATAAAAAAATTCAAGTATAATACCCATGAAACTATCATACCGTACATACCAAACTGGACTGAATACATGCATGTTCCACAATAAGATGGATGGCAGCAAAATAATGATGCAATGGTATAGTAATAACTTGTTCAAAATTTTGATTCAGCAATACATTGGTCGACACAATGCCGCATGGAGTCATCATAGATAAATGATCATGAAGGCAAATTCATACAAGTAGTATGGAAAAGGGTAATGGTGTACATGTGAGGCACAACCAAATATCAAGAAGTAACCATAGATATTCCAAAGCGGAGACAGATGGTTGTGCACTGAACCGAGACAGTGCGTTGTCAGCGTGTCAAAGGGGAAGTGTATACATATGTTATGTATTAACCTCGAGACAGAACTTGGCAAGATCATTTTAAATCCTAATAACAAAGCAAAACATATGGAGGCACACTGCAGCACTCTGGTCTAAGGGTTCAAGATGGCACAATTTAAGGAAAATGCCTCAAGTGCAAGACAGCCCAGGCTTTTCAGTTGCAAAAATGAGGCGTAAAATATGTATTAAGACGAGAGTATCTTGGACCCAAAGATACAAAGTGCTAAAAATAATGGCTCCATAATAAAGGTATGGGAAAAACATGAACATTCAAAGTATATAACTAATAGGGACTGAACAATCAATCATGTGCAGCATTCATGTGTGTAACTGTGTACTTGCATTGGTGACAATTGTGCCCAGAAATGTCGGATGTCAAAGGTGTAAAATCCATGAGTTAGAATCAACATAATGTGTACATTTGGAATATTTCCATGGGTTTAGTGATGACCAAAACACACTGCCTGCATGAGCATGTAAAATTGATCATACATGCTAAAATAAAAATAAAAAATAACTTCATGCAAATAAAAGGACAAACATGCATGGTAAAAAAAATTATACACACACACACACATATATATATATATATATATATATATATATATATATATATATATATATATATATATATATATATATATATAACTTCATACAAATCAAAGGACAGGGTTGCGCCTTTGATCTAAGGGTTTGAAATCCACTGGTAAAGTTAAAATTTCTAACATGCAAGTCATTCTTTCCAAAAATCTTAAGTAGCAGATCAGAAATTTAATAAATGCACAGGCTCAGACTATAAAGAGGAAATCCAACCATCATTTATTTATTACACTCCAAAGATTAACACTACAATGTTCCCAGACAAAAAATACTACACCCGCCATAATTCAATGAAATGTTCAGATTGATGTTAAAGGAAAATTTCAGTGAGCAATTGTGTCAAAATGGCCATAAATTCGTTAAAGGTGAAAGTTCCAGTGAATCAATGCGTAAGGAATATGACTATGAATAATTGCTAGACCATGCGAGCACCATATGACTGTCAGGTATTATACGTGCATAAGGGAAGAACCACTTCAACATGCATGGAAAAATAGAAATACCAGGTGAGCATCATGAATGGAAGCCTAAAGGAAGAACCCAAGTGTAAAAGGGGTTATCAGCAAAACGTTCACAGTGGTGAAATATGCATGCCAAAAGGAAAAATCAGAGAGTGCTTGACGTAGTTCCACACAGTTCAAAGGGAATCAAGCTCATTAAAATAAAGGACACTTCTACTGTCATCTAACCAGTGGACATGATACGACAACTATTCTACCCATATATCAGTAACAAGTCATATTAAATAGGAAAATGCATGCAGCAGTCACAAATTAATTCAAGTAACCAAGACAGACAGACAAGAACACAATTTAAAGAAGAAGAAAAAAAACCAAACAATCATATTCAGGTGGAAAACAAAATGGTAACTTGAAAACCCGTTTAATCGTAAGTAAACTTACATTTTGACCAGCGACAAAGGAAATCAGGGAGAAGCATGACTCGACCAAGGGAAAGTGGATGACAGACGGTTGCGGATTTTGGTCTGAGCTCGTGGTAAAGATGAAAACCGGAGATGCCGGTTCATTACAACGGAGGATGGAGCTCGCATTGTCCTGGTCAATGAGGGGTTCGATGAATGGTGACCGATTCGAAGGAGGGCACTACGGTGGTAAGGGGCAATCGGACACGAGGAGATGGTGATGTCGGTTGAAGCCGCGGTGGCGAAGGACAAGTGCAGTGGCGATTTTGGTAGCAGTGGAGTAGATTACAGTGGCCATGGATTTAATTGATTTAGGGATTCTTTTATTTGGCTGAGGAGAAAATTTATTACGGTCGCAATAAAATGAATGGGAATGGATTGACACTTAAAGGAAAAGACATGGTGCGATGGGTATAAGGGCCAAACGTGTGGGGCTATCTTCAGAAGTCCATGAACACGTGTAGCCAATTTTAATTAGAAATCAACAAGTGTTAAAACCAACAGCAAGGCAACAACAGGTGGCAAAACATTCTTCCAGCACACTATGATTTTTAATTTTGAATGATACGCTGAACAAAAGAACACGGTTGAACCAACTTTTATGGTGAGCGCTGTACAATGTTGTTTACGTGTTTCAAACACATTATAATTCAACCGCTACTAGTCATAAATTAAATTTGAATGTTAACGCAAAATACACGAATTATTATTATTATTATTCAATTTTTTTTTCAACCGTATTTCAAATTATTCGCCATCCTTTACTGCTAATGTTTCAAAGTCAGATAAATAAAATTTCTTAAATCCAGTTGCCGACGACAAATCACATCTTCATTATGTCTTAGAATAAAATTTTCTTTCAAAGTTCTATTTTAGCTTTAACGTTAAACTCAAGCACTTCAAATTTGTTGATAATGTTTCTTTAAACAAAACATTCATATAGGATTAAATTTACAAAAGGAATTTTCATTTATAAGTTTATTCAAATATGTTCAACAAAGATTTTATTCCATATTCTATTGTCGGAACCCGTGTAGAAATATTTATTTCAACGTCAAACCTTAATTTAAATTATATTTAAGACGTAAAAATTTTGTTTTCTAACGCTAAAATTCTTGGGCCTTTACAGTAGCAGTGTAAAAATGTGATTTTTATATATATAGCAAAGTTATAAAAATGTGATTTTTAATGTAAACTTCGTGAAACAGACTACGTTGGAAGCATGATGAAGATTTCCTACATATGAAGAGGCGTGGTGTTTAGTTTAGCTTCTCATTGAGAACTCCTCACTTTTAAATTTATTCTCTAGTTAAAATACATACTAGGATGCAGATGGTGCTTAGCAGCACCCGACACCCATCATCCACAGACCATGGATGATTTGTTTGTTTGATTGCTGTGCTGTGAAATTTGATTGTGTAATGTAGAATGAAATAAAATATTTTATAGTGGAAAATATTTTATGGTTAAAAATATAATTTTTAACGTGTATATAAAAGAAATATTTAAAAACAAATCGGACGATTTGTTTATATACACTGATTTGACTGATATTGATTAGGACGATAAATTTTACACATCACCCAACTGCACAAATAAAATCTGTGTTTGTTGATTTGAAACCCCACATGGGTATTGGGATGAGATTTGACATACACTAATCTCGATTGTTTAATCGATGGATTGACAGACTGTGTAAGCATTAATTATTTATGTTTAATGCTTATGCAGTTGTGTGGTGCACTCTGGATGATGGTTGATGATTTATCGTTGCTTTTATTTACATGTGTTGTAAGGAATCCATATAATTAACGTTATATGGTAATTGATTGGGCCTCATTCCAATTCAGAAAATAAATTCATGTGTTGAATTGAATATAAATTCATGTGTTGAATAGAAAAAAAATTCATGTCTTGAATTGAAAATAAATTCATTTGTTGAATTGAAAATAAATATTCATGTGTTGAATAGAAGTATAAATATTCATGTGTTGAATAGAGAATATAAATTCATGTGTTGAATAGAAAAATAAACATTCATGTGTTAAATAAAAGTCGTATTGATTAGATTTACGCCATTTTGACGTGAACGATATTTATAACGATTATATTCGTTTTTATAATGATTATAGAAAATGAAGTGATTTCAAAATATAATATTTTGAAAATATTATCTTTTGTATATCGATGATGTGGAATATTCAATTTTGATTTGAAATTGAATATGAGGTTGAAATCGTTTTGAAAACGAATTTAAAACGATTTATAAAATACGTTTTAAAAGGAAATCGACGGAATATATACAATATATATATATATTATATATATAATGGCCCGAAAAGAATGCGCCGCGCCACGGCAATTCGCGAATTTCAACCATTGACTTCGAATGAACATTGCGGGAGATCCGACCGTCGGATTCTCCTAAAACCGGAACCTTTGGGTTCGTATCGAAAAGAGCTTTCCAATGAATATTAGAAATCTGAAATCTAATGGAAGATTTGGAATTATGTCCAAATCAAATTTGGAAAAGGTCGCTGTAAATGCAGTTTGGTGGCCGTTATTGGAAACCGACTGTACGGGCCTTGATAAATTTATTAAAATATTAATAATTTGTGTAAAATCATAAGAAATGATTTGTGAAGAACTGGGATGAAAAATTCCACATTTGAAAGGATAAAAATAGATTTTTATCGAAATGAACTAGTTTTGAACTAGAATTATAGTTCCATTTATTTTTAAAATAAATAAATTGGAATTGAAATTGTTTTGAAAATAACCAGAATTTCCAATAAGTGAATTGGAATGGATTTGAATCAAAATTGTCTTTGGAATATTTCGATGTTGGATTTCGTGATTATACGATATTATTATGGAAATTTGAAAGATATATTTATATCGTTATTTCCAGTACGATATTGGTTGGTCGTAGATTTGATATTGAATATAAGCCGATATATTTTCTATTCAGAGCCTTGTATTTAATATCAAATGGGATTTGGGTTTACTTTGAATGGTGCCTTCATTAACACTGTTCTTAAATCCAGTTGAGAAAAAAAATTAAATCTTTTTATTTAGATTTAATGAAGTGTACCAATTAAATGGTATTTAATTGGAATTGAATTTGAATTGATTTTTGGGTTTATCGTGAACGGTGTTTTAAATAACACTTGTTCTTTAACCCGATAATTAATGGAATGTGATTTTGGGTTTATCGTGAACCGTGTTTAGATGATATTGGTTCTTTAACCCAGTTGAAGACAGAATATGGTTTCCCAAGTTAAACAATCACTAATATGATTTTTGGGAAGATTAAAACCCAGTGGAGTTTTAATGAATCTTTAATTAGATTGAAATAATCGAGAATGGAGTATCACCAGTTTTGCTCCAGGCGATAGTTAAATCTTTAATTAGATTTGAACGTGAAATGCTAATTTAATTTACTGATAACACCATGGTGTTAGATATGAAGTATTACCAGTTTTACTTCATGGGATGAATAGGTTGAGATTGGTAAATAAAATAAATGATTACTTTGGTGTGGTTCGCTAATCCCGACTAGTTTGAATTGATATTCAAAAGAAGATTAAAGAATAAATTTAAAGAATTTATCTTTGATAAAATTAATGGGAACCTTTCACAAAGTATAAGAATATTTGAATAAAAGAATATTCTAAATAGGGATGAGGCGTATGTTGTGTTTGTGTAACACTTGTTTATTATATGCGCGAGTTATTCAGAAAGACTGGATCTATCCTATTCTGAATAACCGATTCGACGTGGTGTCGAGGATGAAGACGGTGGTCGAAGACCGGAGGTCTTCACATCATTTGGGTGATGTAACACCCCGTAATTTTATAACATTAAAATTCACATATTAAAGTATACTTAATTTTTAGAAAAGACTTAAGTGAAATGGGTTGCGCAGAGAAATATATATATATTGATATATATATATATAAATTAAAAAATAAATAAATAAATAGGCGAAAAAGTTCAAAACAGCGAATTGGGAGGGGAAATAACCGAACCGGCCCATTTTTGAGGTCGACCCGAGCCCTGCTGGGTCGACTAGGGGTTAATCCAGGGTGTTTGTCTATCAACCCGTCGGCCGATTCGCTCAAATGTAGATTTTTCATTTGATTGGTTCTCATGGTTCAGGGTTAATCTAATGGTCCTAAATAACTTCCTACACCTATAAATACATCCTAATGCTAACCCTAAACCTAATTAAAATAGAATAGTTACTGTCATACCATCGCCACGGAAATCAATGGAGCCGCCGCCAACTAAGAAAGAAGAAAAGCAAATTCAATTCTAATTCTCTTAACCCTAAAGCAAAGCAAAACTCTCTCTTTTCTTCTCTAAATTGTGAGTATGATGATCTTAACAAGATTATTATCATTTTAATTAGGTTGAGTTATGAATGGGTTATGAGTAGATGATGTGAATTATCATATATGTTGTTGTAAACCCTTTTTGCTATCATGTATATTGTAAATCCAATATTATGTGATGATGATATCTTATATATTGTAAATCATGCTATGATGATGTTATGTATGTTGAAAGTTTCTATGCTAAGTTGTGATGAATCATACATGGTAAAAAGGCCATGATGTTACCATCTATGCTAGTTAGTTCATATTAATTAAATCATCATGTTTGGGTTATGTTGATTTATATGACAAGTCACATATGCAAGTTAAATTGATTAGAAAAGTTATGAACATATGCCAAGACATCTATTATGACATCTAGAATTATGCTATGACACATGTGATATCCTATGCTAGTTCACACCATCATTATGTTGCCTAAAAACTCCATATGCAAGTTTATGTATAGATTTAGGCTATGATCATATCATGTAAATTGAGACATTTAACAAGTTGACACCTTTCGATCCTTAACATGTGTAGTTTATGCAAGTTTCACCCCTATTATGATTAGATTTATTTTAATTGTCTATATGTTGTGATAATTTATCTTTGTGTTAGATGTTAGACTATACAAGTCTAGCCTATATTATGCGTTGAATAAGCGAACGTATAAACGTGGGGGTAGGGATAATATTAATGATTCAATATTAAAAAGTTGGGGTGCAATTGATATGATTTTGCATGCCATAAGTAGATGGCCATAATTGAGTCAATTATGGACATCATTAAAAGTTGACTTAATTAATAATTTGAATAGGGAATTATTAAAACTGGGGTAAAAGATTTTAAGTGTTAATCAATGCTTAGGACACGAGGTTGAACTCGTTTGTGACGTAAACCTGCCCGGTCTCGCCCGGCAAATCCAGTGGTCACAAATGTCAGCCCAATGTGAGAGCTCCTAGGCCTAAACTAAAGCATAACGGTTGTAAAGACACGAGGTTAGACTCTTTTATGATGTAAGACTGCCCGGACCCGCCCTGCAAATCCAGCTGCCATAAATGCCAGTTTAATGTGAGGGGTCTTTATGAGGTTATGGCCTAAATGAATTAAGAAATACTTAACCAGATAAACATGTAAGGTGGGACATGGGGGTTAAGTAGGTGCCTTGGGTGGCATGAGGAATCTAGGGCGTGCCCTTAGTGGCATGTGAAATACGATTAGTAAGACTTAACCAAACACACATGTAAATGAACATGACTAAGAGGGTTAAGTGGGATATACTAGTGACAAGCTTAGGTGGGTAGCTTGTGGGGGCCCATTTCGACCAGTATCCCAAACGTATCTTTGTCGGCTCGACCCAAGTCGAGGACGGGACACGCATGCTATGTTTGACTGTAAGAGGCCAAAACGGGGAGCGGTGGCAACGCAAGTCCAACGGGTTTCATATGCGTGTGTGGACCCGGGCTGGTAGATAAGACGTTATTGCATCGTGTAGGTATAAGCCGTGCATTCTCAAGTTGTATCGGGTTGGCACTTTAGGGGAGTGATACACCACACTGTGGGGCCAGCACGGGTATCTACGAGTAGGGAGCCGATCGAAAGTGGGTATTGGGGTACACCTAGTGGAGATAGGGGCAGACAGCACCTATGTAGTCAGCTAGGGGTACATAAGGCTATTTATAAAGTTTCTGTGTGAAGCAAGTGGGATCAAACAATAGGGTGACTGGTATGGTGCAGTGTAGTAATGTGTGGTGCAGTGTAGTAATCATTCGTTAGTAATTAGGTGTGCCTTTACTGTTATCTTTAACGTTATCTTAAATGCTATCTTTATCTTCCTAAGAGTTCATAGACATTTACTTGTCTTCCAGCTTATGCCTTAGTCTAGTTATTTTGATAATAGTATTGTTAGAATTATCATACTCGCCAGAATTTATGTCTGGCCCCCTCCATTTCTATCCTCTTTCCCCTCCAGGTCCTAAGGTTGGACCCAGCTCTAGTGGAGTTTGATTGGATTGCTTTATCTCTCTTGGAAAGCTTGGAACCTTGAAGTAAAGTCCAGCTTGTTATCTTCTTTAATGGCTATTTGTGTAATGGGATTATGTATTTTGTTTTTATGAAGATGGATATTGTACTTGGTTATGATCTATGGTTTTATGATGTAACAAACATGTTTAATTTCCGCTGCAATAAAATGAAGTTTTAGATTTCCAAGTACTATTTATTATCTGTCTTGTTGTAATGTTTCTGTTCTATATTCACTTATAACCTCCATGGAAGTTAATGCATTCCCTTCGTGAGTGACATTAATGGACGTGTGGTGTTACACGTGGTATCAGAGCTTAAGGTTACCAGAACAGATAAAAATATTTTAGAAAAATAGTTATTTTTGGAAGAAGTGCTTTCAAAAACATGTTTTAATGGGTAATTTAAAAAGAAAAGCTTTTAAGAAAAAAAACATAATCCCTAATAGCCCATATCTTTATCTTTCGAATTCTCCATTCTGAATCTTTCCTTTTTCGTTTCAGCATGGCTGAAGATCTTAATCTACCCGACGGTGTAACGATACCAGGATGGTATAGGAGGTTATTAGAGGTTAGGGCCGCTGCAGGTCCAGCCAATGTTCCAACACCACCAGTTGCACCCGTTCCTCCTCCTCCTCCTCGCGTAGATACTTTTGCAAAGACGTGCAAGGAATTCAAGGCTATGGGTGGAAAACCATTTCAAGGGTCAGAAACGTTTGTGGAAGCTAGAGATTGGCTTGAGGAGGTGGAAGAATTGCTAGAAATCTTTGAAGTAGAAGAAGGGAGGAGAGTTCGATTAGCAGCTTGGTTGATGAAGGGAGAGGCCTCGTTTTGGTGGGAGGTTACTAATGGGGAGTGTCCTGTTGACTCTTGGGCAGATTTCAGACGTAGGTTCGAGGCGAAGTTTCTCTCAAAGGCGGAAGAAAATCTATATATGGAAAGGTTCTTGACATTGAAGCAAGGAAGCTCATCAGTGAAAGAATATGTCAACAAATTTAATCAGTTAGCAAGGTTTGGCTTGGACTTAGTGAACACGCAGGAGAAGAAGGCGCTGATGTTCGTGAATGGCTTGAATGAACCATTGCAAGGGTTGGCTATGACCCTCATCCCTATGGGGGCCACCTTTGAGAAGTTAGTAGAAATGGCGCTAATGCATGAGGAGAAAAGCGCTAAAGCTGATAAGGCACCCGAGAAGAAGGGGGATCAGAAGAAATCACAACAGCAAAACAAGAAGGGTGGTCAAGACAATAACGGCAAGGGAAAGAAGAAATGTTTTAACTGTGGGACCCAGGCCATCTCAGCAAGGATTGCCTAAAGAAAAAGAAGACAGGCTGTTTTCATTGTAGCGAGGCGGGACATTTAGTGAAGGGCTGCCCAAAGAAGGGGCAGAGGGCAGGAGCAACCTCGGGAAGATAGGTGCAGACTCTTATGGCACCAGGGCAGGCAAGGGGACAAATTCAGGCTCTCGCGGTCCCACCACTGCATGAACGAGGTAGAACCATTTCTGTTGAAAGCTTAGTTTTTCTGCTTGATCATCCTGTCGGTACCTTATTCGATTCGGGCGCATCACATTCGTTTATCTCTACATCATTAGTTGAATCACTGCACTTAAACAACAGTTTAGTAGAGGATCCCTTAGTTGTTTCGAATCCAATTGGGGGCTCAGCTTATTTGTCTATGAAGTGTTTGGATTTGGAAATTTCCATACTTAGCGTTGAATTTAGATGTGATGTTTATGTGTTGGGCTTCACGGGCTATGGGCTAATTTTAGGAATGGATTGGTAATCCAGAAATGGGGTCGTTCTTGATTGTGAAAGGAGAGTAGTTAGGCTCGTGACTCGCCTTGGCAACACTCTCGAAATCTTTTTAAATCCCATAAATTCGGTTATGCTAAGTTATCTAGAATCGCTTGACGCGTCTGAGGAAAATCTACGATCGGTTAGATTGGTCCGGGAATATTCGGATGTGTTTGAGGAGGTGAAGGGCTTGCCTCCGAAGCAGGAGATAGATTTTTGAATATATCTTGTGGATAATGTGAAACCAGTATCTTTGCCAGTACGCCACATGGCTCCACGTGAAAGGAGGGAACTCGATAAGCAAGTGAAGGAGTTGCTTGAGAAGAGGTTCATAAGACGAAGTATATCGGAGTGGGGTGCTCCAGTAGTATTTGCCACGAAGGCGGATGGGTCCCTTAGACTGTGTGTGGACTATAGAGAACTTAATAAACTTACTAATAAGAACAGACACCCACTGCCGAAGATTGACGATCTCTTCGATCAGTTAGTTGGCGCCTCAGTGTTTTCGCAGTTGGACTTAGCCCCTGGTTTCCATAAGTTGAGAGTGGCTGAGGATAGCATAGACAAGACTGCCTTTAGGACTCCGGACGGTTTCTATGAATGGCTAGTGATGCCCTTCGGTTTGACAAACACCCCCACATACTTTGTTGTTTTGATGAGTAGGGTGTTTAGGGAGTACCTTAACAAATTTGTGGTAGTCTTTGTAGATGACATCTTGATCTTTTCTAAGGATGAAGAAGAGCATGCCCTACATCTTAAGGAAGTGTTGGAGACTCTTCGAGCGCATAAGCTTAAAGCTAAATTTTCTAAGTGTCACTTTTGGAGGAAGGAAGTACGGTTCTTAGGACACGTGGTTTCCAAAGAAGGGATAGCTGTAGATCCCGCGAAGGTGGTGGCCATCCAAGATTGGAAGGTTCCTAAAAATGCTACCAAAGTGAGAAGTTTCTTGGGGTTGGCTGGCTACTATAGGAAGTTTATCAAAGACTTCGCAAAGATATCAGCTCCATTGACACGCTTGACGAAGAAGAACCTAGTTTTCACATGGGACGTAGATTGTGATGATGCATTCCAACGTTTGAAGAGAGCTTTGACTTCAGCCCCAGTCTTAGTATTGCCAGACGGGAGTAAGCCGTTTACCGTTTATACTGACGCTTGTGGGACAGGACTAGGCGCAGTCTTAAAGCAAGAGGGCACGGTAATAGCCTATGGTGGAAGGCAGTTGAGAGCGCATGAGAAGAATTACCCCACACATGACCTAGAGTTGGCTGCTATTGTTTTCGCGCTTAAGTCTTGGCGTCATTATCTTCTTGGTGAGAAATTCGAACTATTCACTGACCACAAATCTTTAAAACACCTATTCTCTCAAAAGGACTTGAACTTAAGGCAGCAAAGGTGGATGGAGTTCTTAGCGTCCTACGACTTTGAGATAGCATATACCCCTGGCAAGGGTAACGTGGTGGCTGATGCCTTAAGTAGAAAAAGATTATCCTTAAGTCCTTTGTTTGTTGTGCGACAAAGTTTAGAATTCATTTCGATGTTTGACTTTAGACCTTCCGTTGACTTCGTACCCAGTTTGCTAGCATCCTTGGAGGTCAGACCTACGCTTTTGGGACGGATTGGCGAGGCACAGTGAGACGACCCGCAGTTGGTTGAGTTAGTAGAAAAACTCAAAGGAGGGAAGTCAACAAGCCATCTCCGTAGTTATACCCTAGACGATAAGGGTTCGTTACATAGGGACGGTAGACTTTGTGTACCAAAAGACGATGACCTAAGGAAGACTATTCTTGACGAAGAACATCATTCGAAGATGACCATTCATCCCGGCGGGGACAAGATGTACAAAGACATGAAGAGAGTTTACTTTTGGGCCGACATGAAGAAAGATGTGGCCGAGTATGTCGCTAGATGCTTGGTGTGCCAACAAGTAAAATCGGAGCAAAAGAAACCCGGTGGGTTGCTTCACCCATTGGAGGTTCCACTATGGAAATGGGAAAGCATCTCGATGGATTTTGTGGATGGGTTAACGCGATCAAGGAAGGTTAATACGGGAATTTAGGTTATAGTAGATAGACTTACTAAAAGCGCCCATTTTATTCCCGTGAAGAGTAAGTGGACTGCTCCATGGTTAGCCTCCGTATACGTTCGAGAAATAGTTCGTTTGCACGGTGTTCCTTCTAGCATAGTGAGCGACTGCGATCCTATTTTCACTAGCGAATTTTGGAGAAGCTTACAAGAGGCTGTAGGGACTCAGTTATGTTTGAGCACCGCATATCATCCTCAGACGGACGACCAGACTGAGAGGGTGAATCGCATTCTAGAGGATCTGTTGAGGCTATGTATCCTAGACTTTGGGGGTACATGGGAAGAGCATCTTCCATTGGTTGAGTTCGCATATAATAATAGCTTTCAGTCCAGCATTGGTATGGCACCATTCGAAGCTCTATATGGACGACCTTGTCGCACACCTACATTTTGGTGGGAATCTACGGATAAGATCTTACTTGGGCACGATATGATTAGGGAGACTTCGGAGAAGATCAACTTGATTCGAAGGAGGATGAAAGCAGCGCAAGATAGGCAGAAATCTTATGCGGATAAGAGGAGGACAGATCTCGAGTTTGAAGTTGGGGGCATGGTCTTTGTCAAAGTGTCTACATTACGAAACGTTGTTCTCTTTGGGTCCGTTGGGAAATTAGCACCAAGGTTTGTAGGGCCGTTTCCTATTAAGGAGAGGATTGGACGGATGGCGTATAGAGTGGAGTTGCCCGAGAGACTTAGTGGTGTACATGACGTATTCCATGTGTCACATTTGAGGAAGTGCTTGCATGAGACCGCGGAAGTGTTAGAGCCGAGCTTGCTTAGAGAGGTGGAGATAGAGTGTGATGCGACAATTCGACGAGCTCCTACGCGCATTCTTGGGTCAGAGATCAAGAGGTTGAGGAATCGAGAGGTCAGGCTAGTCAAAGTGCAATGGGGAGATGATGAGAGCAACGCTACTTGGGAGACGGAAGTGAAGATGCGTTCATGATACCCTTTTCTTTTTAAGGGTATGTCCTTTAATTTATCCTTTATCGCTTAGCTTGTACTTATCTTATCGTTAGTATATCCTCTCGCTAGTATCTTTGACCTTTAGTTAGGATAATCCTATGGTTGAAACATGTGTTTGAGACATGTTATTTATGGTGGATGCAAAGTGGATGCAAGTGTTTGCTAGTGGTTGCTCGTGGATGCATATACACACACTATTAGGCACCAGATCGGCTCAGTCACTTCATATTGCATATTGCATATATATGGATGTATTTAGTAAAATATATGTATAATGGTTGTATTATTATATAGTTGCTGCATTCGGGTGGATGGTTGTGCACGCATATAGAATTAATATGTATCATTAGGAATTTTTTGCATACATATTGGACGCATGGCACTATCATGAATTGCACTAAGGAGGTCGACTGAATCAGTAGACCGCCTAATTTTGCATTAGATATGGACATATACACACACTGTGCATATAAATATTAAAGCATTAGAAGTCTTTTAAGGACAATTGATGCTGGTGTTTGATGGTTGAGTAGATGGACGATTAGATGGTAGGATATACATTCTTCTTGACTTGCAGATTTCGGGGACGAAATCCTTTAAGGAGGGGAGAATGTAACACCCCGTAATTTTATAACATTAAAATTCACAGATTAAAGTATACTTAATTTTTAGAAAAGAATTAAGTGAAATGGGTTGCGCAGAGAAATATATATATATATATTGATATATATATATATATATATATATAAATTAAAAAATAAATAAATAAATATGCGAAAAAGTTCAAAACAGCGAATTGGGAGGGGAAATAACCGAACCGGCCCATTTTTGAGGTCGACCCGAGCCTTGCTCGGTCGACTAGGGGTTAATCTGGGGTGTTTGCCTGTCAACCCGTGGGCCGATTCGCTCAAATGCAAATTTTGCATTTGATTGGTTCTCGTGGTTCAAGGTTAATCTAATGGTCCTAAATAACTTCCTACACCTATAAATACATCCTAATGCTAACCCTAAACCTAATTAAAATAGAATAGTTACCGTCATACCATCGCCATGGAAATCAACGGAGCCGCCGCCAACTAAGAAAGAAGAAAAGCAAATTCAATTCTAATTCTCTCAACCCTAAAGCAAAGCAAAACTCTCTCTTTTCTTCTCTAAATTGTGAGTATGATGATCTTAACAAGATTATTATCATTTTAGTTAGGTTGAGTTATGAATGGATTATGAGTAGATGATGTGAATTATCATATATGTTGTTGTAAACCCCTTTTTGCTATCATGTATATTGTAAATCCAATGTTATGTGATGATGATATCTTATATGTTGTAAATCATGCTATGATGATGTTATGTATGTTGAAAGTTTCTATGCTGTAATGAATCATACATGGTAAAAAGGCCATGATGTTACCATCTATGCTAGTTAGTTCATATTAATTAAATCATCATGTTTGGGTTATGTTGATCTATATGACAAGTCACATATGCAAGTTAGATTGATTAGAAAAGTTATGAACATATGCCAAGACAACTATTATGACATCTAGAATTATGCTATGACATATGTGATATCCTATGCTAGTTCACACCATAATTATGTTGCCTAAAAACCCCATATGCAAGTTTATGTATAGATTTGGGCTATGATCATATCATGTAAATTGAGACATATAACAAGTTGACACCTTTTGATCCTTAACATGTGTAGTTTATGCAAGTTTCACTACTATTATGATTAGATTTATTTTAATTGTCTACATGTTGTGATAATTTATCTTTGTGCTAGGTGTTAGACTATACAAGTCTAGCCTATATTATGCGTTGAATAAGCGAACGTATAAACGTGAGGTAGGGGTAATACTAAGGATTTAATATTAAAAAGTTGGGGTGCAATTGATATGATATTGCATGCCATAAGTGGATGGCCATAATTGAGTCAATTATGGACATCATTAAAAGTTGACTTAATTAATAATTTGAATAGGGAAATATTAAAACTGGGGTAAAAGATTTTAAGTGTTAATCAATGTTTAGGACACGAGGTTGGACTCGTTTGTGACGTAAACCTGCCCGGACCCGCCCGGCAAATCCAGTGGTCACAAATGTCAGCCCAATGTGAGAGGTCCTAGGCCTAAACTAAAGCATAACGGTTGTAAAGACACGAGGTTAGACTCTTTTATGGTGTAAGACTTCCCGGACCCGCCCGACAAATCCAGCTGCCATAAATGCCAGTCTAATGTGAGAGGTCTTTATGAGGTTATGGCCTGAATGAATTAAGAAATACTTAACCAGATAAACATGTAAGGTGGGACATGGAGGTTAAGTAGGTGCCTTGGGTGGCATGAGCAATCTAGGGGGTGCCCTTAGTGGCATGTGAAATACGATTAGTAAGACTTAACCAAACACACATGTAAATGAACATGACTAAGATGGTTAAGTGGGATATACTAGTGACAAGCTTAGGTAGGTAGCTTGTGGGGGCCTATTTCGACCAGTACCCAAACGTATCTTTGTGGGCTCGAACCAAGTCGAGGACGGGACACGCATGCTGGGTTTAACTGTAAGAGGCCAAAACGGGGAGCGGTGGCAACGCAAGTCCAACGGGTTTCATATGCGTGTGTGGACCCGGGCTGGTAGATAAGGCGTTGTTGCATCGTGTAGGTATAAGCCGTGCATTCTCAAGTTGTATCGGGTTGCCACTTTAAGGGAGTGATACACCCCACTGTGGGGCCAGCACGGGTGTCTACGAGTAGGGAGCCGATCGAAAGTGGGTAGTGGGGTACACCTAGTGGAGATAGGGGCAGACGGCACCTATGTAGTCAGCTAGGGGTACGTAAGGCTATTTATAAAGTTTTTGTGTGAAGCAAGTGGGATCAAACAATAGGGTGACTGGGGTGGTGCAGTGTAGTAATGTGCGGTGCAGTGTAGTAATCATTCGTTAGTAATTAGGTGTGCCTTTACCGCTATCTTTAACGTTATCTTAAACGCTATCTTTATCTTCCTAAGAGTTCATAGACATTTACTTGTCTTCCAGCTTATGCCTTAGTCTAGTTATTTTGATAATAGTTGTAACACCCCACGTCCATTAATGTCACTCACAAAGGGAATGCATTAACTTCCATGGAGGTTTTAAGTGAATATAGAACAGTAAAATTACAACAAGACAGATATAAAATAGTACTTGGAAATTCAAAAAAACTTTATTTCATTGTAGCAGAAGTCAAAATATGTTTGATTACATCATAACACCATATTCAATGTCAAGTACAATATCTATCTTGATAAAACAAGTACATAATCCCATTACATGAATAGCCATTAAAAAGAAAGATAACAAGCTGGACTTTACTTCAGCAGTCCAAGCTTTCCAGAAGATAAGCGATCCAACTAGACTCCACTAGAACTTGGCCCAACCTGCGGACCTAAAGGGAGAAAAAGGATGGAAAAGAGGGGGTCAGACATAAAGTCTGGTGAATATGATAATTCTACAATACTATTACCAAAATAACTGGACTAAGGCATAAGCTGGAAAACAAGAAAATGTCTATGAAGAGCAGATTAAGGACATAGACAATCGCTAAAGGCAACGTTATAGGCGCTCCTAAATACTAAAGGATAAACACTATATTGCACCACACCAGTCACCCTAAAGATTCATCCCACTTAGCTTCACTTAGAAACTTTCCCAATGGCTTTACGTACCCCTAGCTGACTACATAGGTGCCACCTGCCCCTATCTCCACTAGGTGTACCCTACTTCCCATTATTCGATCGGCTCCCTAACTCGTAGATACCCGTGTTGGCCCCACAGTGGGGTGTATCACTCCCCTAAAGTGGCAACCTGATACAACGGACATGCACGGCTTATACCTACACGATGCAACAACGTCTTACCTACCAGCCCGGGTCCACACACGCATATGAAACCCGTTGGACTTGCGTTGCCACCGCTCCCTGTTTTGGCCTCTTATAGTCAAACCCAGTATGCGTGTCCCGTCCTCGACTTGGGTCGAGCCCACAAAGATACGTTTTGGGATACTGGTTGAAATGGGCCCCCACTATTTACCACAAGCATTCCACCTAAGCTTGTCCCCATTAGTCCATCCCACTTAACCCACTTAGTCATGTTCATTTACATGTGTATTTGGTTAAGTCTAATCGTATTTCAAATGCCTCTAAAGGCAACCACCAGATTCCTCATGCCACCCACGGCACCTACTTAACCCCCATGTCCCACCTTACATGATTATCTGGTTAAGTATTTCTTAGTTCATTAAGGCCATAACCTCATAAAGACCTCTCACATTAGACTGGCATTTATGGCAGCTGGATTTGCCGGGCGGGTCTGGGCAGTCTTACACCATAAAAGAGTCTAACCTCGTGTCTTTACAACTGTTATGCTTTAGTTTGGGCCTAGGACTTCTCACATTGGGCCGACATTTGTGACTACTGGATTTGCCGGGCGGGTCCGGGCAGGTTTACATCACAAACGGGTCCAACCTCGTGTCCTAAGCATTGATTATTAATAATAATCCATTTTCCCCCAATTTTAATAATTCCCTACTTGAATTATTAATTACTTCCAATTTTTAACAATGTCCATAATTGACTCAATTATGGACATCCATTCATGGTATGCAAAATCTTACAAAATTGCACCCAATTTATTAATTCCTAATATTACCCCTACCCCACGTTTGAACGTTTATTCGCAAAATATATGTTAGACTCGAATAGCCTAACTCATAGCATAAAAGAGATTATCATAATAACAACAGGTATATGTGACCAAATGAATCATAATAAGGGGTGAAACTTGCATATGTCCAACTTGCATAGATTATACATGTCATGGACCTAAAGGTGTCAACTTGTTCTCAATCAATTTTCATAAACTTACATATGAACATGTGTGAATCAACATCATCTAATTTTTTAACAACATAGTTTTATATGGGTACACCTAACTCAATAGGCAAATTCCCATAATCAAGTTTTATTTAATTATAGTTTCAAGTTTATGGGTACACCTAACCTAATAGGCAAATTCCCATAAACAAGATCCATTTAAATTAAGAAAAAAAAACATAACTTTAAGCATGATCCAACAGCATGATTTTTCATCATAATATAGCATGATTTATAACATGGCATAGTATAACATAGCTTGACATGATTCTCAATATAGCACGCATAGCATAAGAGAATTTACAACATAGCATGACATAGCATATATAATTTACATCATACGACAACATAATAACATAATAAGAGATCCACAATATATAGAATTTACAATTACAAATCACATCACTTTCTTGTGATCCATTCATAACTGAGTCAAATTAGTTTGTAATAGTCTTGTGAGAATCATCATACTCACCAACAAAAGAAAAGAATTAGAGAAAGAGAGATCTTTTGATTTGATTTGTGTAGATTTAGTTGTAGATGATTAGGCTTCCTCTTCTTAGTTTGTGACGGCTATGCTGAACTCCATGGCAGCAGCATGACGGTAGCTTCTCTAATTTTACAAGTGATTTAGGTCTAGGGTCTACCCACTTATTTATAGATTTTAGAATTCATTCTAGGCCATTAGATTTAACCTAGAAATAACCGCAGCCGTTCAGACAAGATGGGGTTTATCTTGTTGACTCAGCAATGAGTCAGAAGTGACTCAGCAAACACTCAGCAATATATATATATATATATATATATATATATATATATATATTCTACAATGTACACATTAGATACATCCCCCCCTTTTACACACTTATTATTGTTTTTATATACATATTAGATACATCCCCTCTCTTACACACTTATTAATATTTTTATATTCATATTAGATACATCCCCTCTCTTACACACTTATTAATATTATTATATTCATATTAGATACATCCCCTCTCTTACATACTTTTATATTCATATTAGATACATCCCCCCTCTTACACACTTTTATATTCATATTAGATACATCCCCCCTCTTACACACTTATTAATATTTTAGCAACTTTAGTGTTAATAGAAAACTCGGGGTGTTACATTCTCCCCTCCTTTTAGGATTTCGTCCCCGAAATCTTCAAGTCTGGAAGAATGTATATCCTACCATCCAAACGTCCATCTACTCATCCATCATACACAGCCATCCATTGTCCTTACAGACTTCTAATGCTTTCATGTTTAAATGCAAAGTGTGTGTATATGTCCGTATCTAATGCAAAATCAGGCGGTCCACTGATTCAGTTGACCTCCTTAATGCAACTATGATCGTGCCATGCATCCATTATGTATGCAAAAGATTCTTAATGCTACATAATACTTCTATATGCGTGCACAACCATCATCTGAATGCAGCATCCACATGATAATACAACCATCGTTCATCCATTTTACTAAATACATCCATATATATGCAATATGCAATATGTAGTGACTGAGACGATCTAGTGCCTAAAGTGTGTGTATATATCCATCCACGAGCAACCACTAGCAAACACTTGCATCCATTTTGCATCCATCATACATAACATGTCTCAAACACATGTTTCAACCATAGGATTATCCTAACTAAAGGTCAAAGATACTAATGAGAGGACATACTAAAGATAAGATAAGATAAGCTAAGCGATAAAGGAGAAATTAAAAGACATACCCTCAAAAAGAAAAGGGTACAACGAACGCATCTTCTCTTCTGTCTCCCAAGTTGCTTTGCTCTCATCATCTCCCCATTGCACTTTAACCAGTCTGACCTATCGATTCCTTAACTTTTTGATCTCCGACCCAAGAATGCATGTAGGAGCTCGTCTAATTGTTGCATCACGCTCTATTTCCACCTCTTTAAGCAAGCTCGGCTCTACCACCTCCGCGGTCTTGTCCAAACACTTCCTCAAATGTGATACCTGGAATACGTCGTGTACTCCACTAAGTTTCTCAGGCAACTCCACCCTATATGCCATCTTCCCAATCCTGTTTTTTTTACAGGAAACGGCCCTACAAACCTTGGTGCTAATTTCTCCACGGACCCAAAGCGAACAACATTTTGTAACGGAGATACTTTGATAAAAACCATGTCCCCAATGTCAAACTCAAGATCTGTCCTCCTCTTATCAGCATACGATTTTTGCCTATCTTGTGCTGCTTTCATCCTCCTTCGAATCAACTCAATCTTCTCCGAGGTTTCCCTAACCATATCGGGCCCAAGTAGGATTTTATCGGTAGATTCCCACCAACATGTAGGCGAACGGCAAGGCCTTCCATAAAGAGCTTCGAAAGGTGCCATGCCAATACTAGACTGAAAGCTATTATTATATGCGAATTCTACTAACGGAAGGTGCTCTTCCCATGTACCCCCAAAGTCTAGGATACAAAGCCTTAAAAGATCCTCTAGAATGCGATTCACCCTCTCAGTCTGGCCATCTGTCTGAGGATGATATGCGGTGCTCAAACATAGCTGAGTCCCTACCGCCTCTTGTAAACTCTTCCAAAATTCGCTAGTAAATATGGGGTCACGGTCGCTTACTATACTAGAAGGAATACCGTGCAAACGAACCATCTCCTTAATGTATACAGAAGCCAACCACGGAGCAGTCCTTTTACTTTTCACGTGAATAAAATGGGCGCTTTTAGTAAGTCTATCTACTATAACCCAAATCCCCGTGTTACCCTTCCTTGATCTTGGTAATCCATCCACAAAATCCATTGAGATGCTTTCCCATTTCCATAGTGGAACTTCTAATGGGTGAAGCAACCCACCGGGTTTCTTTTGTTCTGCTTTAACTCTTTGGCACACCAAGCATCTAGCGACGTACTCGGCCACATCCTTTTTCATACCGGCCCAAAAGAAAACCCGCTTCATATCTTTGTACATCTTATCCCCGCCGGGATGAATGGTCATTTTTGAGCGATGAGCATCATCAAGAATGGCCTTCCTTAAGTCTTCGTCTTGCAGTACACAAAGTCTATTATCCCTTCGTAACCAACCCTTATCGTCTAGGGTATACCTACGAAGATGGCTTGACGACTCCCCCCCTTTGAGCTTTTCTACTATCTCAACCAACCGTGGGTCGTCTCGCTGTGCCTCACCAACCCGTCCTAGAAGTGTAGGTCTAACCCCCAAGGATGCTAACAGACCGGGTACTAAGTCAACGGAGGGTCTAAAGTCAAACATAGAGATGAATTCTAAGCTTTGTCGTTCAACAAACAACGGACTCAAGGACAACCTTTTCCTACTTAAGGCGTCTGCCACCACGTTACCCTTGCCCGGGGTATATGCTATTTCAAAATCGTAGGAGGCTAAGAATTCCATCCACCGTTGCTGCCTTAAATTCAAATCCTTCTGAGAGAATAAGTATTTTAATGATTTGTGGTCAGTGAACAGTTCGAATTTCTCACCAAGAAGATAGTGACGCCAAGACTTAAGCGCGAAAACAATTGCGGCTAGCTCTAAGTCATGCGTGGGGTAATTCTTTTCATGAACCCTCAACTGCCTTCCACCATAGGCTATTACTCTTCCCTCTTGCATGAGGACCGCGCCAAGTCCCGTCCCACAAGCATCAGTATAGATGGTAAACGGTTTATTCCCGTCTGGCAGCACTAAGACTGGGGCTGAAGTTAAGGCTCTCTTTAAACGTTGGAACGCATCATCGCAATCTTTGTCCCACGTAAAAACCAGGTTCTTCTTCGTTAACCGTGTTAATGGAGCTGATATTTTTGCGAAGTCTTTGATAAACTTCCTATAATAGCCAGCCAACCCCAAGAAACTTCTTACTTCGGTTGCATTTTTAGGGACCTTCCAATCTTGGATGGCCACCACCTTTGCGGGATCCACTGCTATCCCTTCTTTGGAAACCACGTGCCCTAAGAACCGTACTTCCTTCCTCCAGAAGTGACAGTTAGAAAATTTTGCCTTAAGGTTATGTGCTCGAAGGGTTTCCAACACTTCCCTAAGATGTAGGGAGTGCTCTTCTTTATTCTTAGAAAAGACTAAGATGTCATCCACAAAGACTGCCACGAATTTGTTTAGGTATTCCCTAAACACCCTACTCATCAAATCAATAAAATATGCAGGGGCGTTTGTCAAACCAAAGGGCATCACTAGCCATTCATAGAATCCGTCAGGAGTCCTAAAAGCAGTCTTATCTATACTATCCTCAGCCACTCTTAGTTGATGAAAGCCAGTGGCTAAGTCCAACTGCGAAAACACTGAGGCGCCAACTAACTGATCAAAGAGATCGTCAATCCTCGGCAGTGGGTGTCAGTTCTTTTTAGTAAGCTTGTTTAGTTCTCTATAGTCCATACAAAGTCTAAGAGACCCATCCGCCTTTGTGGCAAAAACTACTGGAGCACCCCACTCCGATATACTACGTCTTATGAACCCCTTCTCAAGCAACTCCTTTACTTGCTTATTGAGTTCCCTCCTTTCACGAGGAGCTATGTGGCGCACTGGCAAAGATACGGGTTTAGCATTATCCACAAGATAAATTCGAAAGTCTATCTCCCGCTTTGGAGGTAAGCCCTTCACCTCCTCAAACACATCTGGATATTCCCGGACCACTTCTACCGATCGCAGGTTCTCTACAGACGCGTCAAGCGATTCAAGATAACTTAGCATAACGGAATTTATGGGATTACAAAAGATGTCGAGAGCATTACCAAGGCGAGTCACAAGCCTAACTACTCTCCTTTCACAATCAAGAATGGCCCTATTTCTAGACAACCAATCCATTCCTAAAATTAGCCCATAGCCCATGAAGCCCAATACATAAGCATCACATCTAAATTCAACGCTAAGTATAGAGATTTTCAAATCCAAACATATCATGGTCAAATGAGCCGAACCCCCAATTGGATTTGAAACGACCAAGGGATCCTCTACTAAACTGGTGTTCAAGTGCAGTGATTCAACTAATGATGCAGAGATAAACAAATGAGATGCGCCAGAATCGAATAAGGTACGGACAGGATGATCAAACAGAAAAACTAAGCTTTCAAAAGAAATTGTTCTACCTCTTTCTTGCAGCGGTGGGGCCGCAATAGCCTGAACTTGCCCCCTTGCCTGCCCTGGTGCCATAAGAGCCTGCACCTGTCCTCCTGAGGTAGACCCTGCCCTCTGCCCCATCTTTGGACAGTCCTTCACTAAATGTCCCGCATCTCCACAATGAAAACAACCATTCTTCGTTTTATTTCTACAATCTTTGCTGAGATGGCCAGGCGTCCCACAATTGAAGCATTTATTCTTCCCTTTGCCATTATTGTTTTTACCACCCTTCTTATTTTGCTGTTGGGGTTTCTTCTGATCCCCTTTCTTTTCAACTGCCTTATCCTCATGCATAAGTGCCATTTCTACTAGCTTTTCAAAGGTGGCTCCCATAGGATGTGGGTCATAGCCAACCCTTGCAACGGTTCATTCAAGCCTCTAACAAACCTCAAAGCTTTCTTCTCTGGCGTGTTCACCAACTCCAAGCCAAACCTTGCTAACTGATTAAATTTATTGACATATTCCTTTACTGATGAGCTCCATTGCTTTAGTGCCAGGAATTTTTCCATATTTAAGTTCTCCTCTGCCCTTGAAAGAAACTTTGCCTCAAACCTTCGTCTGAAATCCGCCCATGAATCAACTGGACGTTCCCCGTTAGTGACCTCCCACCAAAACGAGGCCTCTCCCTTCATTAACCAAGCAGCTAAACGGACTTTCCTCCCATCTTCCACTTCAAAGATATCCAACAATTCCTCAGTCTCCTTAAGCCAATCTCTGGCCTCCACAAACGTCTCAGTCCCTTGAAAAGTTTTTCCTCCCACAGCCTTGAATTCCTTGCACGTCTTTGCAAAAGTGTCAACACGAGGAGGAGGAGGAGGAGGAGGAATGGGTGCAACTAAGGGTGGAGGAGTATCCGCTGGGCCTGCAGTGGTGGCCCTAGCCTCCAAGTATCTCCTAAACCACCCTGGAATCGTCACGCCTTCTGGGAGATTAAGATCTTCAGCCATGCTGAAACGAAAAAAGAAAGATTCAAAATGGAGAATTCGAAAGATAAAGATAAGGATGTGGCTATTTGGGATTATGTTTTTCATAAAAACTCTCTTTAAATAACATGTTTTTTTTTAAAGCACTTCTTCCAAAAATACTTTAGAAAAAAAAATATAATTCTAAAAAAAAAATAAAAAATTTTATCTGTTCTGGTAACCTTATGCTCTGATACTACGTGTAACACCCCACGTCCATTAATGTCACTCACAAAGGGAATGCATTAACTTCCATGGAGGTTTTAAGTGAATATAGAACAGTAAAATTACAACAAGACAGATATAAAATAGTACTTGGAAATTCAAAAAAACTTTATTTCATTGTAGCAGAAGTCAAAACATGTTTGATTACATCATAACACCATATTCAATGTCAAGTACAATATCTATCTTGATAAAACAAGTACATAATCCCATTACATGAATAGCCATTAAAAAGAAAGATAACAAGTTGGACTTTACTTCAGCAGTCCAAGCTTTCCAGAAGATAAGCGATCCAACTAGACTCCACTAGAACTTGGCCCAACCTGCGGACCTGAAGGGAGAAAAAGGATGGAAAAGAGGGGGTCAGACATAAAGTCTGGTGAATATGATAATTCTACAATACTATTACCAAAATAACTGGACTAAGGCATAAGCTGGAAAACAAGAAAATGTCTATGAAGAGCAGATTAAGGACATAGACAATCGCTAAAGGCAACGTTATAGGCGCTAGTAAATACTAAAGGATAAACACTATACTGCACCACACCAGTCACCCTAAAGATTCATCCCACTTAGCTTCACTTAGAAACTTTCCCAATGGCTTTACGTACCCCTAGCTGACTACATAGGTGCCGCCTGCCCCTATCTCCACTAGGTGTACCCTACTTCCCATTATTCGATCGGCTCCCTAACTCGTAGATACCCGTGCTGGCCCCACAATGGGGTGTATCACTCCCCTAAAGTGGCAACCTGATACAACGGACATGCACGGCTTATACCTACACGATGCAACAACGTCTTACCTACCAGCCCGGGTCCACACACGCATATGAAACCCGTTGGACTTGCGTTGCCACCGCTCCCTGTTTTGGCCTCTTATAGTCAAACCCAATATGCGTGTCCCGTCCTCGACTTGGGTCGAGCCCACAAAGATACGTTTTGGGATACTGGTTGAAATGGGCCCCCACTATTTACCACAAGCATTCCACCTAAGCTTGTCCCCATTAGTCCATCCCACTTAACCCACTTAGTCATGTTCATTTACATGTGTGTTTGGTTAAGTCTAATCGTATTTCAAATGCCTCTAAAGGCAACCACCAGATTCCTCATGCCACCCAAGGCACCTACTTAACCCCCATGTCCCACCTTACATGATTATCTGGTTAAGTATTTCTTAGTTCATTAAGGCCATAACCTCATAAAGACCTCTCACATTAGACTGGCATTTATGGCAGCTGGATTTGCCGGGCGGGTCCGGGCAGTCTTACACCATAAAAGAGTCTAACCTCGTGTCTTTACAACTGTTATGCTTTAGTTTGGGCCTAGGACTTCTCACATTGGGCCGACATTTGTGACTACTGGATTTGTCGGGCGGGTCCGGGCAGGTTTACATCACAAACGGGTCCAACCTCGTGTCCTAAGCATTGATTATTAATAATAATCCATTTTCCCCCAATTTTAATAATTCCCTACTTGAATTATTAATTACTTCCAATTTTTAACAATGTCCATAATTGACTCAATTATGGACATCCATTCATGGTATGCAAAATCTTACAAAATTGCACCCAATTTATTAATTCCTAATATTACCCCTACCCCACGTTTGAACGTTTATTCGCAAAATATATGTTAGACTCGAATAGCCTAACTCATAGCATAAAAGAGATTATCATAATAACAACAGGTATATGTGACCAAATGAATCATAATAAGGGGTGAAACTTGCATATGTCCAACTTGCATAGATTATACATGTCATGGACCTAAAGGTGTCAACTTGTTCTCAATCAATTTTCATAAACTTACATATGAACATGTGTGAATCAACATCATCTAATTTTTTAACAACATGGTTTTATATGAGTACACCTAACTCAATAGGCAAATTCCCATAATCAAGTTTTATTTAATTATAGTTTCAAGTTTATGGGTACACCTAACCTAATAGGCAAATTCCCATAAACAAGATCCATTTAAATTAAGAAAAAAAACATAACTTTAAGCATGATCCAACAGCATGATTTTTCATCATAATATAGCATGATTTATAACATGGCATAGTATAACATAGCTTGACATGATTCTCAATATAGCACGCATAGCATAAGAGAATTTACAACATAGCATGACATAGCATATATAATTTACATCATACGACAACATAATAACATAATAAGAGATCCACAATATATAGAATTTACAATTACAAATCACATCACTTTCTTATGATCCATTCATAACTGAGTCAAATTAGTTTGTAATAGTCTTGTGAGAATCATCATACTCACCAACAAAAGAAAAGAATTAGAGAAAGAGAGATCTTTTGATTTGATTTGTGTAGATTTAGTTGTAGATGATTAGGCTTCCTCTTCTTAGTTTGTGACGGCTATGCTGAACTCCATGGCAGCAGCATGACGGTAGCTTCTCTAATTTTACAAGTGATTTAGGTCTAGGGTCTACCCACTTATTTATAGATTTTAGAATTCATTCTAGGCCATTAGATTTAACCTAGAAATAACCGCAGCCGTTCAGACAAGATGGGGTTTATCTTGTTGACTCAGCAATGAGTCAGAAGTGACTCAGCAAACACTCAGCAATATATATATATATATATATATATATATATATATATATTCTACAATGTACACATTAGATACATCCCCCCCTTTTACACACTTATTATTGTTTTTATATACATATTAGATACATCCCCTCTCTTACACACTTATTAATATTTTTATATTCATATTAGATACATCCCCTCTCTTACACACTTATTAATATTATTATATTCATATTAGATACATCCCCTCTCTTACATACTTTTATATTCATATTAGATACATCCCCCTCTTACACACTTTTATATTCATATTAGATACATCCCCCCTCTTACACACTTATTAATATTTTAGTAACTTTAGTGTTAATAGAAAATTCAGGGTGTTACAATAGTATTGTTAGAATTATCATACTCACCAGAATTTATGTATGACCCCCTCCATTTCTATCATTTTTCCCCTCCAGGTCCTCAGGTTGGACCCAGCTCTAGTGGAGTTTGATTGGATTGCTTTATCTCTCTTGGAAAGCTTGGACCCTTGAAGTAAAGTCCATCTTGTTATCTTCTTTAATGGCTCTTTGTGTAATGGGATTATGTATTTTGTTTTTATGAAGATGGATATTGTACTTGGTTATGATCTATGGTTTTATGATGTAACAAACATGTTTAATTTCCGCTGCAATAAAATGAAGTTTTAGATTTCCAAGTACTATTTATTATCTGTCTTGTTGTAATGTTTCTATTCTATGTTCACTTATAACCTCCATGGAAGTTAATGCATTCCCTTCGTGAGTGACATTAATGGACGTGGGGAGTTACCGGTGATTACTGATGATCTTGATTGGGATGTACAACCAAGAAGAGGAATCAGTTGGTGATCGTACAGACATACTTGGAGATCGATGGAAATGCGAGGTACAAGGTGCCTCCGATTTCGTTCAGATCCAGAACGAACTTGTAAATGGACTGTGTGTCTGACATTGGATTCTATTATGTGTGATTGATTTCTATTAAATATATATATCTGTTTGGCGGCGGAGAATTTATTCTCTTGCTTAACGCCCTTCTCTGAGACGTACGAGCTCAAGGGTTATATATTGATGGATATCAATCGCGTTGAGTGAAATGCCTGTGTGGCATGCCTAAGTGGCAATTTATCAAGGCTTTTGTTGAAAAGAAAAGTCTTGTGGTTGATGATCAAAGCACGGCCTGTGTAGCATAGCTTTGTGTAGCATCGATTCGCGAGCCTCACACCCCGGTTGTGAACCAGAAACGGGAGAGGACCTCAGGTAGGACATGCGTTTCTTTCTAGATAGGGTAGTGTCAGTGACCTACCAGCCCTGACATTTATATTATTTTCACCTATGTGGTTGTTGCTGTTGCGAGGCCCCTCGGATATATCAGTGACTATGTGGAGCTGATGGAGACATTGGGCTCATTTAAGCCCCAAAGGGAGGGAAATGTAGTGTTCAGGCATTTTAATCCACATCGGTGGACCGGCCCTGACTATCCTAGGGCTCACCTGTGTTTGGGTCCTGAGGCTCAGGCTAGACAGTCTCGAATCGGTAGAGGACGATCCCTTGCCTCGGTTCACAGATGGAAATCCAACTTCCAATACGTGACTTTGCGGTTTTGATTGTAGAACCTATATATGGCGACATAGTGGTATGGGGCACTTATGCCGTCTATTATTGACACTTATGATTGAAATTGTTTTCTTCACTTATAGTAATAATAAAAGATGAAATTTAGCGTATCGACCATTCTTTGGCTATTATAAGGTAAAAAAACCTATCCTCCGGCTTGCGTTGCATTGTGTGATGGGACCTTGGTCTTATAATAGCTTCATTGTTCTTTATTTAGCATTGCGCTGTTTTTTTATGCACTGGTATTCTTGGGAGGAAACCCGTTCCATTTTATACGGCGTGATCCCTTGATTTCCCTGACTTTAAAATAAAGATTAATAACAGTTTTAGTTCTCACACCAGTCACATGACTGTCCTGGAGTTTATTGTTTTAACCTAAACTCTGGGTGCCCCTATTTTCCGCACGGGCAGCTAGTAGTTATGGTTTTGTAGATTTATATTCATAGAACCTGGTTTACAGTTGGAACGATATCCGGAAAGCTCTGTATCCGTATATCTCTTTCAGTTGTGTATTGTATTATTTTCCGCTGCTATGTAATTCATTGTAATCTCTGATATTTATCAAATGTATTTTATTCATTCATACTCTGTATATTCTTGTAATCTGATGAAATTGTTGTAATTAACAATGAAATGTTCTTCTGTCTGCGTTCTTTTGTGTGTTGTTCTCGAAGTATCCGGACTTTCCTTACAGGGGAACTTACGGGTCTTCACACAGAACTTTTCTTCCTCGAAAAGGAACAAGGCATAGAAATTATAATTAAATAAATTAATACATATTAACCAATGGTTCGTATCTATCCTTATAAATATATAATATGGAATATATAGATAAATCAAAACTTAAAATATTTACAAACATTCAAAATAGTTTCAAGTATTCACTAGACGCCTCGATTGGCTATATATATTTATCCCACTTTCGAAACCCGAAAATTTATATTGATGATGTCGTGGTCATCACAGAGTCATTTTCAAGCAACTAGAGTGTGACTCTATATCTATCAAATACATATATGATTTAACATATACGTTGATCAGACGTATACCCAAATCACTAGGTATTCGATAGGCCAATTTTAATGTCAAATAAGTACTCAAAACATCTTGCTTTATTTAAACAGAATATATAACCCAAATCATATATCACAAATAATATATCAAATCGTTAATTAGGGAAAATTTATACCTCTCCCCCACTCATTTATTTATTAAAATTCAACCTCGGTCCTTAATAAATATACAAACAATATTATTAAATCAAATACATGACAATATTGTTTTATATTACACCAAAATATTTTTAAACCCAAGTTATCTATATTAAAATTTATAAACTGATTAAACTTCATATGTTACCATATAAATATATCACAATTAAAATCTTTATAAACCTATTTAAATTTTTTAAATTTCTATATATACATACATTTATAAATAATACCATTATATATTTCAGCCAAGAAAAATTATTTTCTTACAAAATATATAATTTATAAAACGTATCATCTCAAAGTATAAATATCAAATCTTTTCAAAATACAAGTACTACCACAATATAAGATTATTAACAAATGTATGTATTCTACAAATATATATATCAAAATTAAATATTGCATCAAGAAAATCTAATTTCGAACCAATATTTAGATAGGAATGGATTGCTAGAAGATTTATACGACTCTTGTTCTACTTCTTATTTGGTTAGGGACTAAGACAAGTTATAAAACTCGAGTTAAAAGTTGAACAAACGAAGAACCTAATCAAGAGAACCTACGAAGGAAGATGGATTCAAAAGGAAGGGATATTTCAGAAAAGGATTCAAATATTAAATGAAATTTTATATTCGAAAATATTTGTTTTAAAACCATTTAAAACCTATTTCTACATTAAAATATGCTCTCTCTCTCTCAAGAAAGAATCTGCGACCAATTCCACTCATTTTAGGGTATCACAACCCTATCTCTAATGAGCTTTTACCCCATAGGCTAAAGCTTTGATAAACCTGGCTCTGATACCAATTGTAACGACCCACCATTTCGATCGTATCGAATCGACAAAACATGTCAACTCGAACCATCCAAAATAACAAATTGTTATTAGCTTTTGGGGTAAATAGAATAAATCACAGATCATAGACACAGATACAGAGCAATATAATATCTCACAGCGCAAAATTTTATATAAAATAGTTGAAACACCCCACCTCCGTTAGGGTCACTCTCAAAGGGAATGCCCTAATTTTGGTGGAGGTTCATAAGTACAAGTCACAGATATACAAGACAGATATAAGAACACATATTTGTAAGCAGCGGAAAATCAACAAACTTTTATTTCATAAAAGCAAATACGTGTTACAACAACAACACCATAACAGTCTTACACTTTTTTCAAAACATAACATAACACTTTCATAATCTGTCTTGATTACATTATTTAAAGAAGCATAAATAAAACATAGATAAACTGCAAAAGTCCCCATAGTGGATTGTCCAAAGCCATAGTTCAAAACAGGAAAGTCCAAGCAATACATTTCTCTTCTTCAAGCTGGATGTTAAGGATGGTCAAGCTGCTGTGTTCCCTCCCTGTGGACCTGGGGGGAGGGGGGAAACGGAAGAAAAGAAGACGAAAGAAAAGTAGAGTCAGACATAAAGCCTGAGTAAGTCTAGTACTATTTTGTCTATGAATAAAGAACTGGGTATGATAAGTATAACAAGAAGTGGGCAAGCACTATAAACTTGGTTAAGTTGTCTAGGGTCGAATATACTATCGTACCCCATGTTAATCTCTGAACCCATATAAACTAGTTTCCAACTGGCACCCCATAATCAGTGTGATGTGATCCGTTCAACGATGATCGGCTCCTACTCGCATAGTTACATGTGTCTTACGGCCCCCGATGTTGTAGTTACCTATGCTGGTCCCACCATGGGGTGTATCAAGTCCCATGGCGGCGGCCCGACACAACCATAGAGTGCACAGGTATGCTACTGGTGTCCAGTGCCTTATTTTTCTGCGCCGGAGTGTGTGCATGCCCGCACCCCGTTAGAACCTACACTGCTACACCACCGCCGTCGATTTGACCTCTTACAATCAGCCCAGTAATCGTGCCCCACCCTGCCTAGTTTCAGGGTATCCTGATACACCTTCTAGGGTTACTGCTGAAAAGGGTCCCCCGTTACTAGGTTTTCTATCTCTAGCCAACATGCTAAGTTGGTTAAGTGTTTTCTAACCTAACCCCCACCAGTCCGTTTAGTTTAGCATGTTCCATTTTGATTAAGTCTTTAGTTCACTTAATCCTAACAATCCTGACTCAGCCTTAATTGTCTTATTAAGGCCCTGACCTCTCACATTAGACAGGTATTGTTGTGGCTGCCTGTTGGCGGTTGGTTCCGGGCAGTCTTACGCCACAACTCAGTCTAACCTCGGGTCCTTATTGGGCTCCATGTTTAACCTCCCACATTGGATAGGTATTGTTGTGAATACTGGACAGCCGGGCGGTTCCGGGCAGGTTTACATCACAACTCAATCCAACCTCGGGTTAAACACTTCGTATTTTCTACATTTACATGTTTTGTCTTTCTTCTTTATTTTCTTATATGTAAATATTTGCGACCAATTAAGTTAATGGTGTAAAGGTTACACCAATCATGGGCCCAACCCATACTTGAATTTGGGCCCTTCTATTTTATATTTCCATTCATTAGTTATTTTAACCCAACGTTATTTTCCCCCGTTTTACACGTCCGTTTATTATATATATATGTTGGGCTTAGCCTTTTAAAGCCCAACTTAGCCATGCGAAAAGGGGAGGCTTAAAGCGTGATTACATACACAAAGAGGGGAATGTGAGCGCATGAACTTGCAATATGTCGTTGGAAATACAAAATAGAAACTGTTGTACTTGCATAGTAGTGACATATACTTTGGTCATAAAGCATAGGTGACATGAATCAAAGCATATAAACTGGTAATTATGTTAAGAATGTCACTATTGACACATAGGCCTAACTACAACATGAACCTATATTTTTATATCAGGCATAATGTCAAACATAAGCATGGCATAAATATTTCTAACATAAGCATGGCATAATGTCAAACATAAGCATGGCATAATGTCAAACATAAGCATGGCATAGGTATAGTTAAATTTGTTCACATAACCATGGCATAAATATTTCTAACATGAAATCATGATTTTTACTTTAGTCATGTAAACTTGCAAAAAGGGATTTTTGAGCCTAACCTAGCTATGTACCACATATGTCATCATAAAATTCATGTAAACAAGATAGACTTAATCATGGATTTCAATTATGCCAAATATCGTTCATAGCCTAGCCATATTCATAAGTTTGCAAATAGGTTTTCTAGTACAAAAGCATGGCTTAATACATGATGCCCAATTATCAACATAATTTCATATGGATTATGATAACCCAAACCTATTCCAATTACTTCATAAAAATGACGTTTGTATAAAAATACACATTATGATGGCATAGTAGCAAAGCCCCAAACTTGCATGAATTTAAATCAACTACATACATGTAGCTTCAACATGGATTACATAATTTGCGAAATATCCCAAGCGTATACTTGCATAGAACTACCGCATGTAGTTCCTTATAATTGAATAACATAATTCAAGAATATCCAAACGTATATAATTTTTCAAATTTATAAGAACGCACAAATATGAATTACTTTATTGCCACAATTCAAGCATACAAACCAACACAATTATTTGTTCATACCAAAGTAATACTCTACTTACAATCGTTGCGGCGAATTCTCTAATTTAGGAATTTAGAGATGCGACTCCTTATGACGTAGGCGTTGATTTGCTTTGTTTAAATTGCTTTAGGCTTTAGAATTTTCCTCCTAATCCTCTCTCTCCAATTGGCGGCTACTCTTAGTCGTTCCTCAGCAACATGGCGGCTTTGTTCTTATTTTTGAATGAATAGATTAGGGTTAGTCTAGGGTTGTTTTTATAGTGGTAATGAACTGATTAGGACCATTGATGTTGCTTGGATTGATCGTAGCCATTCATTCGAAAGAGAAACCAATTAGAGCCTGCCACCTAGCCCTAATGACAAAGCAAGCTTCTGAAAATCGGCCAAACACAGACCTGGCCAGCCAGGGCTAGACCAGACCTGGCTAGCAGGTCATTTTTGACCTGGGCGCACTTGGCAGGTGCGCCAGGTCAAAAATGTACTGGCGCACTTCACAGGTGCGCCAGTTCATTTTTGTTCTGGCGCACTTCCCAAGTGCGCCAGTGCATTCTGACCCTTCTCCGGTTTTTCGCCCAACTTCGTTCGTCCATAACTTCTTCATTCGATATCCGTTTTTCGAAAACTCGGACTCTATTTCGCGTATTTTTCCGAGACGAACGCAATGGCGTATCCCGTTTCCCTTAGTTCTTTGATTTGAAATTAATTATACTTTAATTTGTGGATTTCACAGTTATAGAATTTGCGGGGTGTTACATTCTCCCCACTTAAAAGGATTTCGTCCCCGAAATCTTCAAGTTAGGAGAAATGTATATCCTAGCATCCAATCATCCATCTACTCATCCATCAAACACGAGCATCCATTGTCCTTAAAAGACTTCTAATGCCTCATGATCATATGCGAAGTGTGTGTGTACATGAACTTATCTAATGCAAAATCAGGCGGTCTACTGATTCAGTTGACCTCCTTAATGCGAATTATGTAAGTGCCATGAATCCACTATGTATGCAAATTTTCCTATTCTTGATTCTACATGAGTGCACAATCATTCAATACAAATGCAACATCCACATGACAACACATTAGAGTTCAACCATATACGAATGCAAACATATATGCATATGCAATATGAAGTGACTGAGCCGATCTAAAACCTAGATTGTGTGTGTATATGCAACCACGAGCAACAACTAGCAATCACTTGCAACCACTTGCAACCATCATCCATAACATGTTTCAACTACATGTTTTCATCCAAAGAGTTTCTACCTAAAAGATAGGTTCGAGGAGATACACCTAAAAAAAGATAGATAAAAGCACAACTTAAGGAAGGATCAAAGATGTACCCTCGAACAGAAAAGGGTAGGCAGTGCGTATTTTAGCTTCAGTTTCCCAAGTCGCGTCTCCCTCGGCGTCGCTCCACTGAACTTTGACGAGCTTGACTTCGCGGTTGCGTAGCTTCTTCACTTCCGTTCCCAAGATGGGGGTTGGAACTTTTCTTATGGTTGCTTCGCGTTCCACTTCGGCCTCTTCGAGAATATTTGGCTCTACCACTTCAGCAGACTCATGTAGACATTTTCGGAGATGTGAAACGTGAAAAACGTTGTGGACTCCGGCCAATCTTTCGGGTAGCTCTAATCTATAGGACATTTTCCCAATTGTTCCTATCTAAAGGTATAGTCGAATGATAGAAGCAAGTAAAAACTTTGTGCCCATTAGGCAATGTCAAAACTGAAAACCTATGCCACATATATATTGATTAGGAGAAGAACTCTCTAAGCATCAGCCCCGAAGACCGAAATCAACATCAGACTGACACCCAAAGAGTTACTCAACCCAACCACCATATATGATTCTAGGCAACTAAGCATGATGGACTCCTTTTAGGTCACAAGGGATTCCCTTCCTAAGACCCATCCGTAGCTTATAAAACTCAAAATCTTTAGTCAAACCAATGAACACCCTCGAGCCCAACATGTGTTACTAACAGATGAGTCATACTCCCTATGGGGTTTGCAACAGAAATTGGATTGAGAATGGGACCGAGAGGATATACAGAAAAGATACTATGCAAGTAAGCTCTACAGGAAGAGAGGGATCAAGGATATACTCTTAAGAAGAGATATTATGCACGAATCTAGTCTTCAATCTTCTAAGTCGCATTTCTTGAGCTTAACTCCATTATGCTTTGTCCGTCTTTAACTTCACAATTTCGTAGCTTCTTAATTCTTATTTCCAAAATATGAGTTGGAACCTATTTCTCATTCCTCTTTCACTTATTATCCTTCTAGTATACTTGGCTCAAGCCTAACTGCGTACTCATGGTTCCATGCAAGCTCTCCAAAATTCACTAGTAAATCTTGGATCTTGTTCACTTACTAGAAGGTATCCCACATAGATGAATTATCTCTTGAAAATAAACAATTGTCAACTTCGTGAGCGGAGCTGAGATTTTCGCAAACTCCCTTATGAATTTTCGGTAGAAACCCGCTAGTCCTAGAAAACTTCGGACCTCAGTTGCATTCCTTGGTGTCTTCCAATCCTGTACCGCCACTACCTTAGCAGGGTCCACTGCTAACCCTTGTTTGGATACTATGTGCCCAAGGAACCTCACCTCTTCTCTCCAAAAGTGGCATTTGGAGAATTTGGCTTTTAGTTGATGGACTCGCAAAGTTTCCATGATTGCCCTTAAGTGCTGAGCATGTTCCTCTTCACTCTTTGAGAAGATAAGGATATCGTCTACGAAGACCACTACGAATTTGTTGAGGAAATCTCTAAATACCCTACTCATCAGGTCCACGAAGTAAGCAGGTGCATTTGTCAAGCCGAAAGGCATGACAAGCCATTCAAAGAAGCCGTCTGGGGTTCTGAACGCCGTTTTATCGATACTATCTTCAGCCACCCTTAGCTGATGAAAACCGGTTGCTAAATCGAGTTGGGAGAAAACAGACGCTCCTACAAGCTGGTCAAATAAATCGTCAATTCTAGGGAGAGGGTGCCTATTCTTTTTCGTTAGCTTGTTGAGCTCCCTATAGTCAACACATAGACGGAGTGAACCATCCGCCTTTGTAGCGAACACCACTGGAGCGCCCCATTCTGAAATGCTCCTCCTAATGAACCCCTTTTCTAGCAGCTCTTTAATCTGTTTACTGAGCTCTTTCCTTTCTCGTGGAGCCATGTGTCTAACGGGCAACGCAACGGGCTTTGCATTATCTACAAGATATATGCGGAAGTCTATTTCCCGCTTCGGAGGCAAGCCCTTCACCTCTTCGAAGACATCCGGATATTCCCGGACCACTCTAACTGATTGCAAATTTTCAACAGAGGCATCTAGCGATTCAAGATAACTAAGCATAACCGCATACGAGGGATTACAAGAAATTTCCAAAGTATTACCGAGCTGGGTTAGGAGCCTAACAACCCTTTTCTCACAATCAAGGATGGTCCCATTACTGGATAGGCAATCCATACCCAAAATCAAACCATAACCCGAAAAGCCCAAAACAAAGGCACTACATTGAAATTCTACACTTAGAATAGAAATTTTCAATCCCACACAGATCATAGACAAATGAGCTGGGCCCCCAATTGGGTTTGAAACAATTAAGGGGTCCTCTACCATACTAGTTTTTAGGTGCAGAGATTCTACTAAAGCAGACGAGATAAAGGAGTGTGATGCGCCAGAATCAAATAAAGTGCGAACGGGGTGATCATAGAGATAAACTACACTTTCTACAGAAGTATTTATACCTCGTTTCTTTGGGCAGTCCTTAGCCATGTGGCCTGTTTCACCGCAAGAAAAGCACCCACCATTCTCCTTGGCCTTCTTTTTCCGGCAATCCTTCACTAAGTGCCCCACTTTGCCACAGAATTTACACTCCCTCTTCTCTCGGGACTTGTTGTCTTTCCCGCCCTTCTCAAAGTCTGTCTTCTCAGGGCAGTCTTTGCTGATGTGTCCAGTCTCCCCACAATGAAAACATTCTCCTTGCTTTCTTTTCCTCTTTCTACAATCCTTGGCTATGTGCCCCTCCGTACCACAAAAATTGCATTTCCTTTTTTCTCCTTTCTTATTATTACTGTTACGATCCTTTCTTGTTTGACTATTATTCGTCTTCCTACTCTGGGACTCTTCCGCTTGATGGTTCACGTGGAGGAGGAGAAGTGAAAGCGTCAGCAGCTGGGGAGTAAGGTCTCCAGACATGCTGAAACAGAAAGGGTAGATTCAAAACGAAGGATAAGAGATAGTACCTATGGCTTTGGGGGGACTTTGCCTTTTAAAACAAAATAATATTTTATCTTTTAAAAATGCTTCTTTAAATTTCTTTTTGAAAAATAATTTTTCAAAACTTTTTATCTTATCTGGTAAACCTATGCTCTGATACCAAGTGAAACACCCCACCTCCGTTAGGGTCACTCTCAAAGGGAATGCCCTAATTTTTGGTGGAGGTTTATAAGTACAAGTCACAGATATACAAGACAGATATAAGAACACATATTTGTAAGCAGCGGAAAATCAACAAACTTTTATTTCATAAAAGCAAATACGTGTTACAACAACAACACCATAATAGTCTTACACTTTTTTCAAAACATAACATAACACTTTCATAATCTGTCTTGATTACGTTATTTAAAGAAGCATAAATAAAACATAGATAAACTGCAAAAGTCCCCATAGTGGATTGTCCAAAGCCATAGTTCAAAACAGGAAAGTCCAAGCAATACATTTCTCTTCTTCAAGCTGGATGTTAAGGATGGTCAAGCTGCTGTGTTCCCTCCCTGTGGACCTGGGGGGGGGGGGGGGAAACGGAAGAAAAGAAGACGAAATAAAAGTAGAGTCAGACATAAAGCCTGAGTAAGTCTAGTACTATTTTGTCTATGAATAAAGAACTGGGTATGATAAGTATAACAAGAAGTGGGCAAGCACTATAAACTTGGTTAAGTTGTCTAGGGTCGAATATACTATCGTACCCCATGTTAATCTCTGAACCCATATAAACTAGTTTCCAACTGGCACCCCATAATCAGGGTGATGTGATCCGTTCAACGATGATCGGCTCCTACTCGCATAGTTACATGTGTCTTACGGCCCCCGATGTTGTAGTTACCTATGCTGGTCCCACCATGGGGTGTATCAAGTCCCATGGCGGCGGCCCGACACAACCTTAGAGTGCACAGGTATGCTACTGGTGTCCAGTGCCTTATTTTTCTGCGCCGGAGTGTGTGCACGCCCGCACCCCGTTAGAACCTACACTGCTACACCACCGCCGTCGATTTGACCTCTTACAATCAGCCCAGTAATCGTGCCCCACCCTGCCTAGTTTTAGGGTATCCTGATACACCTTCTAGGGTTACTACTGAAAAGGGTCCCCCGTTACTAGGTTTTCTATCTCTAGCCAACATGCTAAGTTGGTTAAGTGTTTTCTAACCTAACCCCCACCAGTCCGTTTAGTTTAGCATGTTCCATTTTGATTAAGTCTTTAGTTCACTTAATCCTAACAATCCTGACTCAGCCTTAATTGTCTTATTAAGGCCCTGACCTCTCACATTAGACAGGTATTGTTGTGGCTGCCTGTTGCCGGTTGGTTCCGGGCAGTCTTACGCCACAACTCAGTCTAACCTCGGGTCCTTATTGGGCTCCATGTTTAACCTCCCACATTGGATAGGTATTGTTGTGACTACTGGACAGCCGGGCGGTTCCGGGCAGGTTTACATCACAACTCAATCCAACCTCGGGTTAAACACATCGTATTTTCTACATTTACATGTTTTGTCTTTCTTCTTTATTTTCTTATATATAAATATTTGCGGCCAATTAAGTTAATGGTGTAAAGGTTACACCAATCATGGGCCCAACCCATACTTGAATTTGGGCCCTTCTATTTTATATTTCCATTCATTAGTAATTTTAACCCAACGTTATTTTCCCCCGTTTTACACGTCCGTTTATTATATATATATGTTGGGCTTAGCCTTTTAAAGCCCAACTTAGCCATGCGAAAAGGGGAGGCTTAAAGCGTGATTACATACACAAAGAGGGGAATGTGAGCGCATGAACTTGCAATATGTCGTTGGAAATACAAAATAGAAACTGGTGTACTTGCATAGTAGTGACATATACTTTGGTCATAAAGCATAGGTGACATGAATCAAAGCATATAAACTGGTAATTATGTTAAGAATGTCACTATTGACACATAGGCCTAACTACAACATGAACCTATATTTTTATATCAGGCATAATGTCAAACATAAGCATGGCATAAATATTTCTAACATAAGCATGGCATAATGTCAAACATAAGCATGGCATAATGTCAAACATAAGCATGACATAGGTATAGTTAAATTTGTTCACATAACCATGGCATAAATATTTCTAACATGAAATCATGATTTTTACTTTAGTCATGTAAACTTGCAAAAAGGGATTTTTGAGCCTAACCTAGCTATGTACCACATATGTCATCATAAAATTCTTGTAAACAAGATAGACTTAATCATGGATTTCAATTATGCCAAATATCATTCATAGCCTAGCCATATTCATAAGTTTGCAAATAGGTTTTCTAGTACCAAAGCATGGCTTAATACATGATGCCCAATTATCAACATAATTTCATATGGATTATGATAACCCAAACCTATTCCAATTACTTCATAAAAATGACGTTTGTATAAAAATACACATTATGATGGCATAGTAGCAAAGCCCCAAACTTGCATGAATTTAAATCAACTACATATATGTAGCTTCAACATGGATTACATAATTTGCGAAATATCCTAAGCGTATACTTGCATAGAACTACCGCATGTAGTTCCTTATAATTGAATAACATAATTCAAGAATATCCAAACGTATATAATTTTTCAAATTGATAAGAACGCACAAATATGAATTACTTTATTGCCACAATTCAAGCATACAAACCAACACAATTATTTGTTCATACCAAAGTAATACTCTACTTACAATCGTTGCGGCGAATTCTCTAATTTAGGAATTTAGAGATGCGACTCCTTATGACGTAGGCGTTGATTAGCTTTGTTTAAATTGCTTTAGGCTTTAGAATTTTCCTCCTAATCCTCTCTCTCCAATTGGCGGCTACTCTTAGTCGTTCCTCAGCAACATGGCGGCTTTGTTCTTATTTTTGAATGAATAGATTAGGGTTAGTCTAGGGTTGTTTTTATAGTGGTAATGAACTGATTAGGACCATTGATGTTGCTTGGATTGATCGTAGCCATTCATTCGAAAGAGAAACCAATTAGAGCCTGCCACCTAGCCCTAATGACAAAGCAAGCTTCTGAAAATCGGCCAAACACAGACCTGGCCAGCCAGGGCTAGACCAGACCTGGCTAGCAGGTCATTTTTGACCTGGGCGCACTTGGCAGGTGCGCCAGGTCAAAAATGTATTGGCGCACTTCACAGGTGCGCCAGTTCATTTTTGTTCTGGCGCACTTCCCAAGTGCGCCAGTGCATTCTGACCCTTCTCCGGTTTTTCGCCCAACTTCGTTCGTCCATAACTTCTTCATTCGATATCCGTTTTTCGAAAACTCGGACTCTATTTCGCGTATTTTTCCGAGACGAACGCAATGGCGTATCCCATTTCCCTTAGTTCTTTGATTTGAAATTAATTATACTTTAATTTGTGGATTTCACAGTTATAGAATTTGTGGGGTGTTACAATAGTTGTTCATAAAGCTACTAAATAAAAAAAATTCATCAGTGTTTACATAAATAATACAATGGAAGACCTAAACAATGAATTTCAGATATGTAAATATGTGATAACGATTTGAAACAGAAACGACAGAAATAGCTAGATGATTGGACCAACAGAAAGAGTAGATACAAGTGAGCAAATGCTAATATAAACTTCAACTCCAATAATGAATCTCGAAGACTGGAATTCTTAAATCTGACCCGAGCAATAATGCAAAACAAAACAACTCGGATCAGGACAATCATTCTCATGGAAGTAAATCAACTCAAATTAAATGTTCGATGAAATGCAAACAGTAACTTAGAGAATGTTTGGTATCACAATCCTCTCAGGATCCATCAAACTAATACTATATAGTATAATATGCTATATACAATAATGTCTATTAGTAAAGTAAAAATATCAAAACAGCGTAAGCGGGATTACCACGATGACCCTTACACTGTTTATATATTCCTATAGTATATACAGTACCGTAATTCCTCCGTAAATTGGAGGTTGATCAGAGACCACTCCTTATAAAACAGTACAAAACAAAGTCGTAGTGGGCTCATATAAAGCATGTGACAAGGCACTCAAGGAATGCCCAGGTGGATTCACTGTTTGTAGAGCCGAACTGGTGGTAACGCATAGTAGCTACTGCCGCCCACCTCGATACATACTCCTATAATCTAAAGGGCCCAAATCGAATCTCAACAGTAACAGAATAATATCGAAGAAGTGTGCTCGATAAGAGGTATGACCTCACTTGGTCCGTGCGTAGCTCCTGTTTTAGCCACATCAAGCTAAATCAAGTTAGTCAGGGTCTTGAAATTAATATGAAATACAAAATAGAGTCGTTGGCCAAATCATCCCCTTCATTCTGGAACTCCGCCACATACATAGTTGTTAAAGTGGTTTTCGGTATTGGCAGAGAGTATGACAATAGCCGATCCCAGTCTCTTTAACAACCAATTGTTTACATTTTTCACACCATGGTCATTATTTTAAAAATCACTTAATAAATTAGTTTATATGAAATCTCATATTCGAATTTTGAAATCAAATTTAAATATCTAACTACGATTATATTTAAATTCAAAAACATCTCACAAGAATCGCTAAAATCAAATTGGTTTAGGAAGCAATATCGTAAATATATCAAATATAGTATAAATTAATACTATAAAATATAACTTCGATTGTAATTTCTGAAAGTATTCGCATAACGAATCACAAATCCAAAAATCGACTTATATTTAAGCTATACCTTAAATATCTCCATTTCCATTTTAATCAATACCAAACCATTTAACATCGATGATTATTTGGTTTGGTTTATATTCGCAAAGTTCCAAGTTTAAAACAAATCAAATAATTCAAATTCTACCTTTATAAGAAAACGTTTCAAATCAATTCACCTGGATTCAACATTTTGGTTTGAATTCAAAATGTATAATTCATGTCAAAAACTTATATTTCAATTTTTAAACGAAACATATCGTGGTTTGCAATTCAAGTCATGAAGTTCGAAACTGTTATTTATAAATTCAAATAATTCAAATAATTTAGTTTAAGTCGATTCCAAAATCCAATACTTAATTTCAAGCTCAGTTAATATAATGCGAATCAAATCTTACATTTTCAATTTCAACAAATCATGTAAAAATTATAACTTATGTCGAAAACTTCAAATTCATTACTATAAAGTCAAGTCAAAACCATATATTTCAATTCAAATAGTTCATACACATTTTAAACCATTCTTATAAGTTTGATTTCACAAATATTCCAATTCAAACTGTACGATTATAAAAATCGATTCCATATATAAAATCTATATATTTAAATTCACATTTGGTTACTTAAAATTTAATTCATTCCATATCAATTATAAATTCAAAATACATTTTCTCTTAAATTTGAAAGATTCAAATTTAGAGTCAACTTCACAATTCAAATTTTATCTCTTATAAGTTCAAACCAATTCTAATTCATATTCAGTTCATATCTTTACCCATTTCATCTTTACTAAAAGTTCGTATCAATTCGAATTCTTAACTAAATATGAGTTCGTTCGTTATTCAACTATTGTTATATAAATTACATCTTTAAACTTTGAATTCAAATCGCGAAATCTAACTTATCCATCTTGAGTTTATTATTTATGTTTATAAAATATATATAAAAAAATAAATTTTGAAAATATATATAACTTTATAAAATTCTAAAATTAATTATAATATAGATTATAAACATATAAAGGATTAAAATAATATAGAGAATAATTATTTATATAAAAATTTAAAATACTTATATAATTAAATTATATAGTTTTAAAATAATAAATTATAAGTAAAAACTTAAATAAGCATTAAATCTATATTTACCTGTAAAAAATCATTTTTAAACATATAATTCAAAATAATGAAAATTTAAGTTTAAAATATAAATATATAAAAATAAAATAAATTAATTCTTAAGTTATTATTTAAAATCAAATTCCCAAATCAAAATACTTCAAAAATACAAGCAACGGTGTCAGTATACAGTTTTCTACCCTATGGTCAAGTGACACAGATATTTATCATTTCAACCCGTAATTTATAAAATTTCTACGGGTCTATCATTTCAACCCGCCATCCCAATTCAGTAAAAATTGTTCGGATCTATCATTTCAACCCATAACGGTTTTTTTCCTATTCTACTGTTCGTTTGGGTATGTATCATTTCAACCCTTAGTGATTTTTCCTAAACTAGGGGTATCGACAATTACAGCATATATATCATTAGTACAACTACGTGTCATATAAATATATCGTGTCAGATATGAAATGTGCATATACATATCCAATGAAACAATTTTTAGTAGCAGTCCTATACATTTCATATAACAGTTCATTATTGATCTAACATCCATAAACTAAATGTGAGTCAGGTGTGAGAAAAACTCACGTTTCTGGCACAGATTTGGAAATAGAAGATGAATTGACAATGAATGAAGCGACGATTTCCGAGCATGGTTAAGAATAGATTCAACTCGATGATCGTTCAATATTTATTTACTTTCCAAGAGGAGGAATGGATCGGTACAGTTATTGGGTTTGGTATGATTTTCGATCTTAACATCAAATCCGACTCAAAAATAAACACAACAAATCCTTTATAAAATATTATATATATTCTTATACAAAAATCTACACAATAATGAACACACTCCACACATCAAAACTATAGATATGTATATTTATATGCAAAACACATATATAAAACTATATATACATATCATATATATTATATGAATATATATATAAAACACAACATAAACACCTCACACACACAACATTTCAAAACCATCTTTTTATATATAAATGCTTCAAACCATTGTATATAATATTATAACTCGCACACAAACACCCCACAGAAGTACACTTATTCAAGAACAAAACTACATACTTAATTATTCACCGACCCATATTTTCAACAGTACACACAAGAAAATATGCACAAAACAATACTCATGCACACATACCCAACACATACGCACCCCAGAAAACACCTTCTCACACATTTGTACAAATTCTCAGCGTCACGCCAAGGGAAAAAGATGATGGTGCAAAGCACTGGTTAGCAACGACTTCGACTGATGGGTCACGGCTTCGGCTTACGAGGTTTGGAGCGTAAGATGACCCAGGCGGAGGGTGGAGGCTTGGTGAAACTGAGGGGTGTCGGTTTCATTCAGGGAGGTGGGCCAAGCGGGTAGTGGTCATTGGAGAGGGACGAGAGCTAGTGGGGAGGCATAGGGGTTGAACTGGTGGGGTCAGTTGAGTCTGGAAGGGAGGGCGGAGCGGGAAGATAGGGAGGAGGATGGTGCATGGACAGAGGCTAGGGAAGAGCGGGGCAGAGGATGGGTTTGTGTCAAACACGGTCATCGCGCGAGAGAGGGGCTCGTTGTTCAGGTGTGTAGGCGGCAATAGTATTGGCGGCGGTTTCAAGGAATTAGTTTGGGGAAGGAAGGACGCGATGGGTCCTGAAGATAATGGGTTGACGAAAATGTTTCATAAATGAATATAAAAGATGAAAGGGAGATGAGAACAGAATGGCGTGAGGATTTTAAACAACTTTTAGAAATTAGGCTAGTACTCTTTTGAACTGTTCTTTGGTTATTGAGAAATGGACAACTTGCGCATGATTTAAGGTGGTTTTAAATTCAAAACAACAGTCGTATATGGATGGTATGGTAATGAATAGAATGGGCAAACCGTTAAAAAGGGAAAGAATGCACAAATGATGGAACCGACAGTTATATGGCTAACTGGAATGAGCAAGCATTTTAAATAGATGAAAACGAACTTCGATAAAAGGTTAAATGATGCTTTAGTTAACGAAAATGAAATAAAATTAGAATAGATAAAATTTTAAATAAAATCGAAAATAACAGTAAATGATATCAACTAATCAAAAATTTGATATCAAAACGATGAACGGATAAATGAAATTAACAAACTTATAGAAGAACGGCTTTTAAAATATCAAAAGACAACGTATTCGGAAAAATGAAATTTGATAGTGTTTGCGATAACAAAGATCAATACAAATAATCAAAAGAAATAGTTTAAAATAAAATCAAATACATAATTTTATAAATGTCGAAAACAACATAATTATACGAGTTTAAATATTTAAATTATAATTCAAGGATAAATTCAAATTCAAAAAAATATCTCAATTAAAAATTTATCTAATAATTAATATTCTAAAATAACTAATATTGATTTGTTAATTTATACCCATATTAAAACAAAGATCATTCTTTTAACAAAACCAAAATAATTTTAGTTTTAAATCAAGATTCAAAGTAATCAATCCATAAATACACAAATTGAGTTTTTAAATAAATAAAATAAAATATAATCAAAATCTAAATTATTAAATAAAAATACACCTAAAATTTAGGATGCTAAACTTTATTGCTCATTGATTTGAGTGCACAAGTATTTAGAAGGAAATTCCCAAATTGATTTAGAAATTAGGGTTTACTCTATAAGAAATGGGTACAAGATTGGGGAATGAGAAAAATTCCCCCAAAATGAGACCTACAGGTTCTTATTTAAAGGCTTATTGATCCCCCTTCAGTTGTAAACTCAGCAGAAGCCCCTTTAGGATGCGGTAACGTGGCTTCTGCCGCTTTTGCAACTTTCGCTTCTGGTTGTCTTGGTTTCGGTCACCTTTCCTTCTTCTCAACATTAATATTGAATGTAACATTGCTTTTGGTGTGCCAGTATTGGCTTTAGGAGCGTAACTTGGATACTGTTTCTTCATAATATACTGACACCAAGTTAGGTTGTGTGGATAGCTTTAGGAGGTGCTTTCGGCTATCAGCAATGAGTTCTGGTTTCAAACTCTTATAGTATTTGCTCTCGTGCTTTAGTTTCCTGGGACTTCAAAACCTTCACCTCTTTCAGTATCGACACGAAGCAAATTAGTGTGGATAACACTTCTTCTTATAAGCTTCGGTTTACTTTCGATGAGTCTTTGGAATTGGTTTTGGTCTTGCGGAAGCATGCTACATCCCCTGATGGCTTTCGAGGCTATCTTTCGGGAATCGACACGCTTTGACTCCAATAGTTACCTTTCTGAATGTTTTCCTTGTGTCCTTGTTTCTTTTGGCTCTAACGTCTTTACCTTCTTCTGTCTCGACACTAAGTTAATTAGTGCCGATAACCCTTTCTTCTCCTTTTTCATGGCCTGAGGCTTCCTGATGTGTTTTGGATTATATAGAATGCTTTCCTGGTTTGGGGTCTCGGGTCATGGGCTTCCGGCTCCTGCTCTTCTTTGCTTGCTTCCAACTTCACACATTATGTTTTCAGACATGTTGATGACCTTTAGTGTCGACACTTCATTGTCATTGTCACCTTCCGTATCGATACCGAACTTTCCTCCCTTATTTTTGTGCCAATAGCCTATTGATCAAACCACCTCTTTCATGTTTTCGGCCTCAGTCTGATGTCGGCTTCATGCTTTTGGATCATTCTTTTGAGCTGGCTGCGGTCTGATACCCTTTCACTAATAGCAGGTTTCGGTGTTGAATTTGGTAGTAACAATCCTTTTCCTTTTGTTTTCAGTATCAGTTGTCCTAATGGTCTGGCGTCGGTTGTGTGCTTTTGGAACGCTCTTTTGGTGCTAGTCTTACGTCTCGATCCTATTTTCCTTTCGTGTTGGCCTTCTGGATGTCGTTTTCACAAGCTTTCCTTCTTGTTCCACTACCAGTGTCAGACCGATACTCTCGAGCTTTCGGTATCGGCCTTGATTCCCTGAACCTTTCATTGCCATTATCAACTTTCTGATTTCTTGCTCTTGGTGCCAGTTCCGCAATTTTTGTTGCTTTCTTTTGGAGCTTTTCCCACCTGGTTTCGACTTCACTACCCGAAACCCATTTTCTTGACCTTCTGCTTCTTTATATTTGGCTTGTGCAAATTTTTGTGTTAATAGTTATCCCCGCTAGTATAAAGAAGCTTTTGATCTTTAGGACAAAATCTTGTGGTCCCTGTATAGATTACTGTAACTTATAAATCATTAAATTGGTTTTGGTATTAGTTTCGTATAACCCAAAATAGTGATGCAAGGGGAAGCACAAACTTTCTTTATGAATAGAGCTTGGTTATAAATTCTTAAATTATGAATTTTTATAAACCTAATTGTGCATAATGTGCAAACTCAAACATGTATTCATGTGGAAGTCTATGGTTTAAAAGTTTACATTCTCCTATTAACATTAAATAAGGAATCCAACATTCTTATCTAAGCATCGATTTTCAAGAACTTATTCTTATTCTTAGAAGTAAGGAGATGGTAAAATCTATACTCTTATACTTGAGTATTTTCAATAGAAAATCAGGGGTCCACTTTGTACAATCATATTGTGTTAAACAAAAGTAATATGACTTGCATAATGTTTAACATATCGTTTATGATGTGCTAAACATCATTTTGACCAAAATTTAGACTAATGAATGTTAGGGGTAAGTATGTCATGAGTTTAGAAAATTTCCTAATGTAAAGTGTTGAAGTATCATAAGCTTTATCTGGAAGACTTCGTATGAGAGACCTAAAGCAGCAACCTGGGCACTAATTTAAACACCTTTACCTTTTAACAATAGTAGCATATATGAACTCTATATGCGAATATGACGAAAGGAATTTAAACATTCTTTTTTGAAAATGTGCACAGAAAATTCATAGCTAGACTTGATTGTTAGAATAATGCAGATCTGTAGGATCATTTTCTAAAAGTATTTGTGAGTTTAAAAGTACTACTTTGGAATAGCAAGGAAAAAGGGTTCAAGGCTTAAACTTGAACTTGTGCCATAGGAACCCGAAAACTTGAAAACAATAAGAATCCCAAGACTCACACTCGGATAAATAGAAGTCACATGGAGACCCCAAGACTCACACTTAGGTAAGTAGAAAATCAGCAATTCATATAGGAATTAATAAAAGTCCAAAGACTTACACTCAGGTAAGTAGAAACCAGTAATCGTATTGAAACCCTGAGACCCACACTCAGGTAAGTAGAAACCAGAAGTCATATAGAAACCCCGAGACCTACACTCAAGTAAGTAGAAATCAGAAATCATATGGAAACCTCGAGACCCACACTCGGGTAAGTAGAAATTAAACGTCATATATAAATCCTGAGACTCACACTTGAGGTAAGAATAAATCAGAAATCATGTAGAAATCCAAAGACTCACACTCGGGTAAGTAGAAATCAGAAATCATATAGAAACCCCGAGACTCACACTCGGGTGAGTAGAAATCAGAAATCATATAGAAACCCCGAGACTCAAACTCGGGTAAGTAGAAATCAAAAATCATGTAGACACCCCAAGACTTACACTCGGGTAAGTAGAAATCAAAAATCATATAGAAACCCAGAGACTCACACTCAGGTAAGTAGAAATCAAAAATCATTTGGAAGCCCCGAGACTCACACTCAGGTAAGTAGAAATTAGAAATTATTGGAAAAAACTATAAGTAAAAGCCTTAGCACAGGCATAAAAGAATTATCTAAAGTTCACTCAAAGATAGTTCAATGAGAACATCACAAATCATCCAAGGATTATCCATGTAAGAAAATTTAAACATCCCATATATCATTGAGAGTAACCAAGTAACCATAAATTATTTTGGGTCCTCGGAAGTTTATTCAGAGAAATAACATGAGCGAAAGAGACATAAATATACCAAGGAATAATTTCTTGGACGCATATGTAGAGGACCGCTTTCAATATAAATTAATCCTATCTTGAGTCAATTAGTCGTTCAGCAGAAGATCCGTTCAACTTCCCAGCCATTGGGTACTTAACGTCTACCTTTATTCCTAACTCATACGATGTGCATATGCATGAATACTCTCTAAGAGAGCAACACTAGTACCTTTATGGGAAGATGCATATGTTATAATAACTAGCCCCACTTAGGTGGTGACTCTACTAGCTGGAGATAAAGTACTTAGACCTACTCGAAGGAAACTCCTTTGCAGGAGATGAAGGTATTGTAGCCTTACTCCCAAAGGTGACTCCTTTGCATGAGAAGAAGGTATTGTACCCCTACCCCAAAGGCGACTCTATTGTAGGACGTGTAACTTCTCTTTTTGGAAGCTTTATTTGGCACTCCTCTTCTGGAGGCTTTGTTTGATGTTGCTTCTCATCTTGGAAGCTTTGATTGATATTGCTTCTCCTCTCTAAAGCTTTGTTTGTTGGTGATTCTCTCCTTGGAAGCATTGTTTGACGCTCCTCTTCAGGGAGGTTTAGTTTGATGTGGCTTCTCTTTGGAAGCTTTATCTATCGTGCCTTTATTTCTAAGGGATTTGTTGATTCGCCCTTCCTTCTGAAGGCTTTATTGATTCGACCTTTCTTCTGAAGGCTTTGTTTACTCGCCTTTTCTTCTGAAGGCTTTATTGAATATCTTTTATCAAGGGTAGGTTCCACACATTTCATAAAAATATACATACATGCCAGTATAACATATTTGATAAAGATAATTTATGAAATTTTAAGATAAAGGAGATAAGATTTTGAGCAATCTCATTTAAGTCGGGTGGTGATTGGCATTTAATTGTTTCTTTGTTACATATTCCTTTAGGTGGCTTCCATCAAAGCTTTCCACTGATTGATAACTTTGTTGTGAATTTAATCATGCATTGTGTTCTTTAGTGCTCATTTGAGCTTTCATTCCCTTCCGTGGAATGAGACATAAACAGAAATTGGACATGCTTTAAGTTCTCTCTTTGAGCTTTCGTTCCCTTCAGTGGGACGAGACATGAGTAGAAGGTGCTCCATTTAAGCTTTTGTTATATGCATAAGCCTGAACAGGGTTTGGCTTTTTCCTGTAATAGCACTTTTGCTTACATAAATATTTGTTTGATCATAAGTAAAAAAACAAACTTAAACGACTAATAAAAAACCATTTGAGATAGGAGACTAATTATTAAGTTATCATTCCCATGTTGTGTTGCCTCTGACCAGCTTTCCCACTGATCGTACTTCAAATTTCTTAGTTATGCTTTCTTTTCCATTTGGCTTATTGTATCTTTATCAAATCATGAGATTGACTGGTTTTGTGTCCCTCGGTCTTGTGACCAGAATAATAATCCTTTTCTTTGCAAATCTTTGAGGAGCCTTCTGTTAGGAAATTGGAATTAAGCTTTTCGCCTTCTTACCTTGCTTCAAGCTTTTCCTTGCATTAAGTATTTCTTCCATACAAATGAATTTATCGACTCTGGAGTACAAATCATTCGAGCTTTCGCATTCATTTAAGATAAGCTCTTTCCAAAAGGAGGATGGCATGAGCAACCCTGATTGCACAGCTCTTAGCTTCTCCCTATCTGTTGCCCCTTCACTTTGAGCGACTTATTGTGAAATCTCTTTAGATAGTAGTTAAGCGACTCCTCTGGTCCTTGTTTGATTCTAGATAAATCATAAATGCTAATTATCGAGTCTTTTTGCATATACAATTGTGTGCTAAATGCGGTGGAAAATTGCTTCCAAGGTGTAATGACTGGACAATGGTAATGCTTGCACCATTTAAGAGCTCTTCCATGAAGAGTTATTTGAAAGACCTTGCATCGAAGGGATTCAGAAGCATTATACACATCTATGTAATTCTCGAAAATGGTAAGGTGTTCTTCTGGATCGGTAGTCCCATCATATGCGAGTTTGTTCTTTTTTTTCAGATGGAACCTTTACCATCATTATTTCCTTGTAGAAAGGAATTCCCTGCGACTTCATGTCTTCTATCCATGTTAGGCTTTCATTTTCTTCTGAACTGAACACCTCTTCTGACGCTTGGTTGTTTCTCCATGAAACTGGACTGCTTTGTAGGTTTAATGAAGACTCAATTTGGTTATAAATCTCTCGACGTGCTATCAATTTTTTTTATTTTGCATCATAAGGACCCACTTCAAGGGAACGTCAGACTAAGTCTTCTTCATGAATTCTCCAGTTGCATCAATGTGCATAGCCAAGTGTAGTATTTTCAAATCATTACTTTCTCTTTTTATTAAGGTTGAAGGTTCACCAGTTTTTAGTTTGGCTAAGTTGATGTTGTTTTCTGAAATCGATGATGTGTTGGAACCTTCTCTTCCATTCCTTCTTGTTGAATCATCCTTTAATTGATTTTCGGAGAATCTTCTTATGGCGGATTGAGAAATAAATTTGAAAGGTCTCAAATAATGTAATAACCCGGAAATTCTGAGCCAATTTAAAAATTTTATTATGGCAATTTTAGTGAATTTTGAATATTTAAAATGGATTATTTTAAATAATATCAATGAGAAATTTATTTTGAATAGAAGTCGAATGAATATTTATATAGATCGTCGTTAGAATATAAATATTTATTTATATATAAAAAAGGAATTGAAAATGGCGCAGTAGTTCGATAATTCGATTTCAAATTTCAATTGAACATACCGGATGCAAGATAAACCGGAATTTAGCGAAACCAAAATTATTAGAATTTAATTGAGAATATCTTTCCAACGAATCCGAAAAATTGAAATTTCATAGTGGGAATCAAAAGATATGCCCAGTTGAAAATTCAGAATAGTTGCTATGGAATTCTGGCCCTTAAAAATGGGAATTTTGCAAACGATCTCGGATTTCGACGAAACCACTTTTATTGGATCCGTGGTGTCAAGTTATTGCTAGATTCCAATTTTTCGTAATTTTTCGAGTCAATATGTGAGCGTGGCAAAGGAAAACGCGTTTGACCAGTTTCAGTTAATTTTAATCGACTGGAAAATGGCCATTTTTCAAACAGTCTCAGAATTCAATGAAACTAGTTTTGTTAGGACCGTATCGTCAATACGAAGCTAGAAAATATTTTTCTGGAATTTTTCGAGTTAGTATGTGACCCCGTAAATTGAAATGCGGGTTCAAATTCAATATATAGAGTTATATGTCGATTTTGACGAAAACTGATCGAAACAATCGAATCAGCTTACACTACATATCCCATTGAGTTCAGAATGGGGGTAATTAGCTATGAATGACAGGCGGTGGGTTTGATTTCGAGTTCAAAAATAAAAGTTACTTTTTGAAATGAAGTAATTAAATAAAAAAATAGAAAACCCTCTCTCCTATACCATCAGCCCCCCCGTTCATTTTGAAATGGCAAAATAAAATAAATAAATAAAAGGGGGAAGGAGCGACGGGGGGAAAACCGCCACCGCCCCATCGCGCTCCCCCCCAGGTGGCTCGCTGCCACCGTCAACCACCCCCCTCTCTTCTCCTCCTCTTCCTATTTCCTTCTTCTCCGCCACACTTCCCTCTCCCCTCCTCGAGTAGAACCGCGCCTCCCCCTTCAACTTACCCCCTCCGACAGCTTCTCCGCCTCGCCTGAAGAACTCTGGCGCCACCCCCTCCCTGAGCGCACCACCGCGAGCTATAGCACCCCGGCGCAGTGAAATCCCCCTCCCTACTTAACCACCTGTAAGTTTTATTTATTTTCCCCTTATTAATTTAATTTTTTAGTATATGATGACGATGATTTTCAGTTTCGATTATAGAAAAAGTTAGGATTTTTAAAGTTAAAAAGTTTAGATTTTTAGATAAACAAAATTAGATTTTTATAAAAGTGAAAACGAGATTTTTATATAGAGAAAGGAGAGATTATCTATATAGATAAAAATACGATTTTTAATATGAAGTAGAAGTTATATAAATAAGATTTTTATCATTAGAATGGAAAAGGAAAAATATGTTTTTTTTTTTAAATTGAAAGTGAACAAATAAAGATGTAATTTTTATATTAGTAGAAGATTAAAAATATAATTTTTATATAACGTAGAAGTTAAAAATATAATTTTCATATGATGTAGAGGATAAAAATATGATTTTTAAATTTTAGAAAGAATAAAAATTCGATTTTTAATTTATAGAAGATATAAAGATATGATTTTTATATAATGTAGATAGTAAAAATAGGATTTTTATAGTATAGGAAGAATAAAAATACGATTTTTATATTATTTAGATAATAAAAATTTGATCTTTATATAGTAGTGAGAATAAAATTCTGATTTTTATTATATATATGTTGAAATTAAAATGTGATTTTTATATCGATGAAATAAAATTCGATCTTTATACATGAAGAAGAAATATAAAAATATGATTTTTATAAAGTAGAAGTAATAAAAATATGATTTTTATAAAGTGGGGAATATAAAAATATTATCTTTATTTAGTAGAGATTATAAAAACACGATCTTTATATGTGTTTTAGCGAATTAACAATATAAAGAAGTGATTTTGTTTAAAATATAAATTGAGATTTTTATATAGAATAAAGTGAAATAAAAATACAATCTTTATATATGAAATGGAAATATAAAAATATAATTTTTATATAGAATGAAGCGTCGAAAATATGTATGAAGAAGAAATAAAAATATGACATTTATTTATTAGAATGAAGTGATAAAAATATAATTTTTATTATAAACAGCAGTGAAAGGACTGCATTGGAATTTCAAACCAATCCAGATGGTTCCGCAGTTCAAAAACAAAGCACGGCGGAGTGGAATCCTCTGTGAGAATTTCTCACTCTTTAAATTTTGTTTTCTAGTTTATAATATATACTAGGATGCAGACGGTGTTTAGTAGCACCCGACACCCATCGTCCACAGACCATGGACGGCTTGTATGCTTGTTTGTTTGATTGATTTTGATGTGTAGTTGATTGTGTGATGTGAAATGAAATAAAATATTTTATAGTTAAAAATAGAAATTTTAACGTGTATTTAAAAAGGAGAATATTCATTTACAAATCAGACGATTTGTTTATGTACACTGATTTGACTGATATTGATTGGGAAGATAAATTTTACACATCGCCCAACTGCACAAATAAAATCTGTGTTTGTTGATTTGAAACCCCACACGGGTACTGGGATAATATACAACATACACTAATTCCAATAATTAGTTGTATGTCGACCGATTGATTGACAGACTGTTATAAGCGTTAGATATCTATATTTGATGCTTATACAGTGTATTGCACTTTGGATGATGGTTGATTATCTATCGTTGCTATTATACATATGTTTATGGGATCCATATAACTAACATTATATGGTAATTGATTGGGCCTCATTCCAATTAGGAAAATAAAGAGTATTATAAAATAAGATTAATGTGTTGAATAGAAAAAAATAGTTATGTGTTGACAATACTCATGTGTTGAGATTAGTCATGTATTGAACGAAATATTTTAACAATAAAATTTACATCTTTATCATATATAAAATTAGAAACTAACTGGAAAATAGATAAGATGAGTGATCTCCTGGGTATTGATCTGATGTTGGTTCCGGCCTTCAGGGTTAATGCTTAGGGAATCGTTCTCTTACTAATTTACGGTTGGAGTTTGATTAAAAATTAAAAGATAGAAGTTAGAATTTTATAAAATATATTAAATAACAAAAATAGTCTCGTGTTGACAGTATTCATTTGTTGAGATTAGTCATGTGTTGAAAGAAATATAGATTCATGTGTTGAATTGAATAAATATTCATTTGTTGAATAGAATAACGAAGTTTTCGAAAAATGTAAAAACATGTTGATTAGAGATGCTTTATTTTGACGCGAACGATATTTTTATCGATTATATTCGTTTTTATAATGAATATTGAAAAGAGATTTAAAAATCGAATATTTGGGAAATGAATTCGAATTGAAATTTAATTAAAATGAATTCGAATTGAAATTGAATGGAAATGAATTCGAACTGAAATTGAATAGAAATGAATTCGACTCGAAATTGAATAGAAATGAAATCGAGTTGAAATTGAAATAGATTTGAAACTGAAATTGAATATGAAGTTGAAATCATTTTGAAAACGAATTTAAAACAATTTATAAAACACTTTTAAAAAGGAAATCGATGAAATATGTATTATATATATAAAATATAATGGCCTGAATAGAACGCGCCGCGCTGCGGCAGTTCGTGAATTTTGACCATTAACTTCGAATTGACGTTGCGGGAGATCCGACAGTCGGATTCTCCTAAAACCAGAACCGTTGGGTTTGTATCGAAAAGATATTTCTAATGAATATTAGAAATTTAAAATCTAACGGTTGGATTTGGAGATATATCCAAATCAATTTCAGAAAAGGTCGTTGTAAGTGCAGTTCGATGGCCGTTGATGGAAATCGACTGTACTGGCCTTGATAAAATTATCAAAAATATTAATAATTTGTGTAAAATCATAATAAATGATTTGGAAAGAACTGGGATGAAAAATCCCATATTTGAAAAGATAAAAATGTATTTTTATCAAAATGAACTAGTTTTGAACTAGAATTATAAATTGAATATTTTTAAAATAAATAAACTAGATTTGAAATGGTTTTAAAAATAACCAGTATCTCCAATATATGAATTGGAATGGATTTGAATCGAAATTATCTTCGGAATATTTCGATGATTGGATTCAGGGTTATACAGATATATATTTATATCGTTATTTCCAATACGATATTTGTTGATTTCAGAATTTGATACTGATTATAAGCCGATATATTTTCCATTCAGAGCCTTGTATTTAATATCAAATAGGATTTTGGTTTGTCGTGAATGGTACCTTTAATAATACTGTTCTTAAACCCAAATGGAGTTAAGAAAATTAGGAACTAACTGGGGATCAGTTAAGTTGAATGGTTTCTTGGATATTGATCTGATGTTGGTTTCGGCCTTCGGGGTTAATATTTAGGGAATCGTTCTCTTACTAATTTACGGTTAGAGACTAATAGAATGGAATGTGATGTGGGTTTATCGTGAACTGTGTTTTAAATGACATTAGTTCTTTAACCCAGTAAAAGGAGTTTTAATGAATCTTTAATTAAATTTAAAGGATCGAGGATGGAGTATCGCCAGTTTTTCTCCAAGCGATAGTAAATCTTTAATCAGATATGAATGTGAAATGGTAATTAAATTTACCGATAACACCGTGGTGTTAGTTATGGGGTAATAGCATTTTTGCTCCATGGGATGAATAGGTTGGGATTGGGAAATAAAATAAATAATTACTTCGGAGTGGTTCGCTAATCCCTACTAGTTTGGAAAACCATAATATGGTTTGAAATGATATCCAAAGGAAGATTAATGAATAAATTTAGAAGAATTTATCTTTGATAAAATTAATGGGAACCTTTCCCTAAGAATTTGAATATCTGAATAAAATAATATTCTAAATTGGAATGAGGCGTATGTTGTGTTTGTGTAACATTTATTTATTACATACTGTTGAATGGTGCTTCAAAATTGTCCCACATCGGGAAATACTGAACTAAGATCCCGGATATAAACTAAGATGTTCCCCATCACATAACCAATTGGGTTTGTGATAATAAGGGGATTAATAAAAAACTAACATGGTATCAGAGCTCATGATTTCAGTAGAATTGAAGAGAAAGTGCTTCAACAATTTAAGGTGATGAGAAAGTGCATCACAAAATCAAAGAGAAAGTGCTTCGATCTCAACAACTTTGAAGCAAGGGGGTGTGTTGAATGGTGCTTCAAAGTTGTCCCACATCGGGAAATACTGAACTAAGATCTTGGATATAAACTACGATGTTCCCCATCACATAACCAATTGGTTTGTGATAACAAGGGGATTAATAAAAAACTAACACATACGCGGGTCATTCGGAAAGGCCGGGTTTAGACCCATTCTGAATAACCGATTCAACGATATGTTGAAGATGAAGATGGTGGTTGAAGACCGAAAGTCTTCACATCGTTTGGGTGATTACTGATGATCTTGATTGGGCTGTACACCCAAGAGGAGGGAATCAGTTGGTGATCGTCCAGACGTACTTGGAGATCGATGGATATGCGAGGAAGTGCCTCCGGTTTCGTTCAGACCCAGAACGAACTTGTAAATGGACTGTGTATCTGACATTGGATTTTATTCTGTGTTGATCGATCTCTATTAAATATACATCTGTTTGGCGGCGGAGAATTTGTTCTCTAGCTTAACGCCATTCTCTGAAACTTACGAGCTCAGAGGTTCTATATCGATGGACATCAGTCGCACGGCATGAATTGCCAATGTGGCATGCCTAAGTGGCAAATGATCAAGGCTTCTGTTGAAAAGCAAAGTCTTGTGGTTGATGATAAAAGCACGGCCTACGCGGCATAGCTTTGTGTATAGCGTGGATTCGCGAGCCTCACACCTCGGTATGAGCTAAAAACGTGATAAGGACTGTAGGGAGAGCAAGACGTTTCTTTCTAGCTAGAGGTAGTGTCAGTGCTTAAACTGGATGACATTTATATTATTTTTACCTATGTGGTTGTTGGAATGAGGCGCCTCGATTTTAGGTTTGTAAGGACCGGGAAACGTGTGTTCAGGAATACTAATCCACTAACATAAGTGTGGACCGGCCCTGAAGTTCCAGGGGTTACCCAGGGTGTGTAGTCTCGAGGCATTTGCTAGAGTGTCTCGAAGCGGAGAGGAGCTTGTCCCTTGCCTCGACTCATGACGGAAATCCAATTTCCGATACGAGATATTTCGGTTTTATTTGTAGAGCCTAGTATGGCGACATGATAGATGGTACCCATGCCACCTATGATTGATATCTATGATTTGAATTGTTTTGATACTATACACTTATAATAGTATCAAATGATTTGTTTTAAACGTACCAAGCATGTTTGGCTATTATAAGGGAAACCCCTATCCTCCGTCTTGCGTTGCATTGTGTGATGGGACCTGGGTCTTATAATAGCTTCATTTTTCGAAAAAGCATTGCGTTGTTTATTCTATGCACTGGTGTTCTTGGGAGGAAACCCGTTCCGTATTATACGGTGTGGTCCCTTGAACTACTCTCTTTTAAAGTAAAGTTTTAAATAACTGTTTTAGTTCTCACACCAGTCACATGACTGAACTGGAGTTTATTATTTTAACCTAAACTCTGGGTCCCCCTATTTTCGACACGGGTAGCTAGTAGTTTTGGTTTTGCAGATTTATATTCATAGGATCCTGATTTACAGCTGGAACAATGCTCGAAAAGCTCTGTATCCGTGTATTACTTTCAGTTGTGTTTTGTATTCTTTTTCCGCTGCAGTACTGTATTTAAATATCTGATATTTATCGAATGTGTAATATTTATTCATACTCTGCGTATTCTTGTATTCTGATGGAATTGTTGTAATAACAATGAAATGTTCTTCTGTCTGCGTTCTTTTGTGTGTTGTTCTCAAAGTATCCGCTCTTTCCTTACCGGGGAAGTTACGAGTTCTTACAGTGGTATCAGAGCCTTGGTTTACGGAGCTCGAGAACAAGACACATTAGAACCGAACGAAAGAATTCATCAGATATTGGATTAGTAATATCCAATTAGAATAACTCGTTAGAGATAGGATCAGTAGTATCCTAGAACGAGTGTGAAGAGTATATTTCTCCAAATGAAAACAATTTTGTTTTGAAATTTAAATCGTTTTATACGTATTTGAATATTTATTTATATTGAATTTGGACAATCCAATATATAAAGGTTTTGTATATACGCGTCATGAACGTATATTCGAAGTTTTAATATACTGGATAGATATAGAATCACACTCTAGTCGCTCGGACCTGATTCTGATGATTGACGCGTCATCATCAGTAATTATTTTCGTGTTTCGAAGGTGTGATATCAATATATTTCCATTAGAATAGTGTGAGAACCAAAACTAGATAGGTTTATTGTTGTGATGTGGCATCAAAAAGATGATTTTCTGTATATATATCAAAATTATGAAAAATGATAATCCACTAATTGATTGATTGTTGTGTTGTTTATTTGTTTGGTAATTTTGAAACCATTTAGCCTAATTGAACCAAATATTGAACTGTGTTAAAAATTAGTCGCATTTGCTTGCATATACATGTACTTACATTGAACAAGTCATGGCAAGGAGGCTAGAGTAGAGAATAAAATTGTTTTCCCGACGAATAGGTACATGTTTACCATAATTTACTGTTTTGTTTGGGTGATGATGATTTTATGAGCCGATTGGCTAGTCGCTTGGCATTTTCTTTTCGATTGAAGAACGCCATGGGAGGCTATATGAAATATCCCGGAGTTCCCGGTGCAGGGGAGGTTATGGCGAAATTTTTCGAAAATTTAGGGTGTTAGCCAAATTTTTGAAAAATTTGAAAAGTTCTTAGAAACCGAAAAGTTGAAGAACTTAAGCCGTAATGGAAACAATGAAAGTTGATTTGATTTGTTAAACAACTTTCAGCTTCGTTCCTTTTCGGGGACGAAAAGTTTTAAGTGGGGGAGATTGTAATAACCCGAAAACTCTGAGCCAATTTAAATTTTTTATTTTGGCAATTTAAGTGAATTTTGAATATTTAAAATGGATTATTTTAATAATATCGACGAGAAATTTATTTTGAATAGAAGTCGAACGAATATTTATATAGATCGTCGTTAGAATATAAATATTTATTTATATATATAAAAGGAATTGAAAATGGCGCAGTAGTTCGATAATTCGATTTCAAATTTCAATTGAACATATCGGGTGCAATATAAACCGGAATTTAGAGAAACCAAAAATATTAGGATTTAATTGAGAATATCTTTCCAACGAATCCGAAAAATTGAAATTTCATAGAGGGAATCAAAAGATATGCCCAGTTGAAAATTCAGAATAGTCGCTATGGAATTCTGGCCCTTAAAAATGGGAATTTTGCAAACGATCTCGAATTTCGATGAAACCACTTTTGTTGGATCCGTGATGTCAAGTTATTGCTAGATTCCAATTTTCGTAATTTTTCGACTCAATATGTGAGCGTGGCAAAGGAAAACGCGTTTGACCATGTTTATTTGATTTTAATCGACTGGAAAATGACCATTTTTCAAACGGTCTCAGAATTCGACGAAACTAGTTTTGTTAGGTCCGTATCATCAATACGAAGCTAGAAAATATTTTTCTGTAATTTTTCGAGTTAGTATGTGACCCCGGTAAACTGAAATGCGCGTTCAAATTCAATATATAGAGTTATATGTTGATTTTGATGAAAACTGCTCAAAACAGTCAAATCAGCTTACACTATATATCCCATTGAGTTCAGAATGGGGGTAATTAGCTATGGATGACAGGCGGTGAGTTCGATTTCGAGTTCGAAAATAAAAGTTGCTTTTTGAAATGGAGTAATTAAATAAAAAAATAGAAAACCCTCTCTCCTATACCCTCAGCACCCCCCCCCCCGTTCATTTTGAAAAGTCAAAATAAAATAAATAAATAAAAAGGGGAAGGAGGAACGGGCGGGGGGGAGGGAGGTAACCGCCACCGCCCCATCGCGCCCCTCCCCCCTAGGTGGCTCGCCTCCACCGTCAACCGCCCCCTCCCCTCTCTTCTCTTCCTCTTCCTATTTCCTTCTTCTCCGCCACGGTTCCCTCTCCCCTCCTCGAGTAGAACCGCACCTCCCCCTTCAGCTCCCCCTTCCCTCCGACAGCTTCTCCGCCCCGCTTGAAGAACTCTGGCGCCACCCCCTCCCTGAGCGCACCACCGCGAGCTAGAGCACCCCGGTGCAGTGAAATCCCCCTCCCCACTTAACCACCTGTAAGTTTTATTTATTTTCTCCTTATTAATTTAATGTTTTAGTATATGATGACGATGATATTCAATTTTGATTATAGAAAAAGTTAGGATTTTTATAGTTAGAAAGTTCAGATTTTTAGATAAACAAAATTTGATTTTTATAAAAGTGAAAACGAGATTTTTATATAGAGAAAGGAGAGATTATATATAGATAGATAAAAATACGATTTTTAATATGAAGTAGAAGTTATAAAAATAATATTTTTATCATTAGAATGGTTAAGGAAAAATATGTTTTTTTTTTAAATTGAAAGTGAACAAACAAAGATGTAATTTTTATATTAGTAGAAGATTAAAAATATAATTTTTATATAACGTAGAAGTTAAAAATATAATTTTCATATGATGCAGAGGATAAAAATATGATTTTTACATTTTAGAAAGAATAAAAATTCGATTTTTAATTTATAGAAGTTATAAAGATATGATTTTTATATAATGTAGATAGTAAAAATAGGATTTTTATATTATAGGAAGAATAAAAATATGATTTTTATATTATTTAGATAATAAAAATTTGATCTTTATATAGTAGTCTAAAAATCTGATTTTTATTATATATATGTTGAAATAAAAATGTGATTTTTATATCGATGAAATAAAATTCGATCTTTCTACATGAAGTAGAAATATAAAAATATGATTTTTATAAAGTAAAAGTAATAAAAATATGATTTTTATAAAGTGGGGAATATAAAAATATTATCTTTATATAGTAGAGATTATAAAAACACGATCTTTACATGTGTTGTAGCGAATTAACAATATAAAGAAGTGATTTTGTTTAAAATATAAATTGATATTTTTATATAGAATAAAGTGAAATAAAAATACAAACTTTATATATGAAATAGAAATACAAAAATATAATTTTTATATAGAATGAAGCGTCGAAAATATTATCAAGAAGAAATAAAAATATGACTTTTATTTATTAGAATGAAGTGATAAAAATATAATTTTTATTATAAACAACAAAGAAAGGACTGCATTGGAATTTCAAACCGATCCAGATGGTTCAGCAGTTCAAAAACAAAGCACGACGGAGTGGAACCCTCTATGAGAATTTCTCACTCTTTAAATTTTGTTTTCTAGTTTATAATATATACTAGGTTGCAGACGGTGTTTAGTAGCACCCGACACCCGTCGTCCACAGACCATGGACGACTTGTATGCTTGTTTGTTTGATTGATTTTGATGTGTAGTTGATTGTGTGATGTGAAATGAAAAAATATATTTTATAGTTAAAAATAGAAATTTTAACGTGTATTTAAAAAGGAGAATATTCATTTACAAATTAGACGATTTGTTTATGTACACTGATTTGACTGATATTGATTGGGAAGATAAATTTTACACATCGCCCAAATGCATAAATAAAATCTGTGTTTGTTGATTTGAAACCCCACATGGGTATTGAGATAGTATATGACATACACTAGCCCCAATAATTAGTTGTATGTCGATCGATTGATTGACAGACTGTTATAAGCGTTAGATATCTATATTTGATGCTTATACAGTGTAGTGCACTTTGGATGATGGTCGATTATCTATCGTTGCTATTATATACATATGTTTATGGGATCCATATAACTAACATTATATGGTAATTGATTGGGCCTCATTCCAATTGGGAAAATAAAGAGTATTATAAAATAAGATTCATGTGTTGAATAAAAAAAAATAGTCATGTGTTGACATTACTCATGTGTTGAGATTAGTCATGTATTGAACGAAATATTTTAACAACAAAATTTACATCTTTATCATATATAAAATTAGAAACTAACTGGAAAATAGATAAGATGAGTGATCTCCTGGGTATTGATTTGATGTTGGTTTCGGCCTTTGGGGTTAATGCTTAGGGAATCGTTCTCTTACTAATTTACGGTTGGAGTTTGATTAAAAATTAAAAGATAGAAGTCAAAATTTTATAAAATATATTAAATAACAAAAATAGTCACGTGTTGACAGTACTCATTTGTTGAGATTAGTCATGTGTTGAAAGAAATATAGATTCGTGTGTTGAATAGAATAAATATTCATTTGTTGAATAGACTAACGAAGTTTTTGATAAATGTAAAACCATGTTGATTAGAGATGCTTTATTTTGACGCGAACGATATTTTTATCGATTATATTCGTTTTTATAACGAATATTGAAAAGAGATTTAAAAATCGAATATTTTGGAAATGAATTCGAATTGAAATTTAATTAAAATGAATTTGAATTGAAATTGAATAGAAATGAATTCGAACTGAAATTGAATAGAAATTAATTCGACTCGAAATTGAATAGAAATGAAATCGAGTTGAAATGGAAATAGATTTGAAACTGAAATTGAATCTGAAGTTGAAATCATTTTGAAAACGAATTTAAAATGATTTATAAAACACGTTTTAAAAAGGAAATCGATGAAATATATATTATATATATAATATAATGGCCTGAATAGAACGCACCGCGCTGCGGTTGTTCGTGAATTTCGACCATTGACTTCGAATTGACGTTGCTGGAGATCCGACCGTCGGATTCTCCTAAAACCAGAACCGTTGGGTTCATATCGAAAAGATCTTTCCAATGAATATTAGAAATTTGAAATCTAACGGTTGGATTTGGAGATATGTCCAAATCAATTTCAGAAAAGGTCGCTGTAAGTGCAGTTCGATGGCCGTTGATGGAAATCGACTGTACGGGCCTTGATAAAATTATCAAAAATATTAATAATTTGTGTAAAATCATAACAAAAGATTTGGAAAGAACTGGGATGAAAAATCCCATATTTGAAAAGATAAAAATGTATTTTTATCAAAATGAACTAGTTTTGAACTAGAACTATAAATTCAATATTTTTAAAATAAATAAACTAGATTTGAAATGGTTTTAAAAATAACCAGTATCTCCAATATATGAATTGGAATGGATTTGAATCAAAATTATCTTCGGAATATTTCGATTATTGGATTCAGGGTTATACAGATATATATTTATATCATTATTTCCAATACGATATTTGTTGATTTCAGAATTTGATATTGATTATAAGCCGATATATTTTCTATTCAGAGCCTGGTATTTAATATCAAATCGGATTTTGGTTTGTCGTGAATGGTATCTTTAATAATACTGTTCTTAAACCTAAATGGAGTTAAGAAAATTAGGAACTAACTGGGGATCAGTTATGTTGAATGGTTTCTTGGATATTGATCTGATGTTGGTTTCGTCCTTCGGGGTTAATATTTAGGGAATCATTCTCTAACTAATTTACGGTTAGAGACTAATAGAATGGAATGTGATGTGGGTTTATCGTGAACTGTGTTTGAAATGACATTAGTTCTTTAACCCAATAAAAGGAGTTTTAATGAATCTTTAATTAAATTGAAAGGATCGAGGATGGAGTATCGCCAGTTTTGCTCCAAGCGATAGTAAATCTTTAATCAGATTTGAATGTGAAATAGTAATTAAATTTACTGATAACACCATGGTGTTAGTTATGGGGTAATAACAGTTTTGCTCTATGGGATGAATAGGTTGGGATTGGGAAATAAAATAAATAATTACTTCGGAGTGGTTCGCTAATCCCGACTAGTTTGGAAAACCATAATATGGTTTGAAATGATATCCAAAGGAAGATTAATGAATAAATTTAGAAGAATTTATCTTTGATAAAATTAATGGGAACCTTTCCTTAAGAATGTGAATATCTGAATAAAAGAATATTCTAAATTGGAATGAGGCGTAAGTTGTGTTTGTTTAACATTTGTTTATTACATACGCGGGTCATTCGGAAAGGCCGGGTTTATACCCATTTTGAATAACCGATTCAATGATATGTTGAAGATGAAGACGGTGGTTGAAGACCGGAAGTCTTCACATCGTTTGGGTGATTACTGATGATCTTGATTGGGATGTACACCTAAGTGGAGGGAATCAGTTGGTGATCATCCAGACGTACTTGGAGATCGATGGATACGCGAGGAAAGTGCCTCCGATTTCGTTCAGACCCAGAACGAACTTGTAAATGGACTGTGTGTCTGACATTGGATTTTATTCTGTGTTGATTGATCTCTATTAAATATACATCTATTTGGCGGCGGAGAATTTGTTCTCTTGCTTAACGCCCTTCTCTGAGACTTACGAGCTTGGAGGTTCTATATCGATGGACATCAGTCGCATGGCATGAATTGCCAATGTGGCATGCCTAAGTGGCAAATGATCAAGGCTTCTGTTGAAAAGAAAAGTCTTGTGGTTGATGATCAAAGCACGGCCTACGTGGCATAACTTTGTGTATAGCGTGGATTCGCGAGCCTCATACCTTGGTATGAGTTAAAAACGGGATAGGGACTACAGGGAGAGTGTAACGACCCGGAAAATATGAACCAATTTAAAAATTTTAAATTTGCTAAAATAGTGGATTTTAAATATTTAATGTGAATACTTTAAATAATAGCAATGAAAAGTGAGTTTGAATCGACGTTTGAAAATAAATATAATTAATTCTAATTATAAACAAGGCTTGAAATGGCGCGGCAGTTGCAAAATTTGAATTCAAACTTTGACTGACTGTACCTGGTGCAAAACAAAACGGATTTGACTGAAACTAAAAATATTTAAATCTGTTAGTGAATACCTTTCTAACGAATTTGAAAAATCGAAGTTTCATAGCGGGATGCAAATGTTATGACCAATTGAATTTTCTGAAAGGTCGCTATGGAGTTTATATAGCCCGTGAAAATGGCCATTTTGCAAACGACCTCGGAATTCGATGAAATCACTTTTGTTGGATCCGGGATGTCAAATTATTGCTAGGTTTCAAATTTCATAATTTTTGAAGCTAGTATGTGAGCGTGGCAAAGGAAAATGTTTTTTGGTCAATTACAGTTAAATTGGATCGACCAGAAATGTGCCATTTTGCAAACGGTCTCAGAATTCGATGAAACTAGTTTTGTTGGGACCGTATCGTCAAAACATAGCTAGATAATTTTTCTGGAATTTTTCGAATTAGTTTGTGGCTCGACAAATTAAAATGTACGTTCAAATCAGAAATTGAATGTTTTATACCTTAATTTGAAGAATAGTTGATTGTAACAATCGAATTGGCCTACGAAACATATCCCATTATGTTCGAAAGGGGGGTATTTAGCTGGGGGAGACAGTCGTTGGGTTTGGATTGGAGTTCGTATGGGCAGAGTGGTAATTTCGGATTTAAATAAATTAAAATAAAACAAACGGTCCAATCAAATCCCTCGTTCATTTCTCTCTCTCCCCGTAAACCATCAGAACGAACGACGGAAGCAGCTTCAAATATTTTCCCCTCGATTGCTCCAAATCCACTTAATTCAATCGATCAGTCCTATGGGAGTTTTCGCAGAGATTTTCGAGGGCTTCAAATCCATATAGGATTGGGAATTTATCGTCGCGTATTAAGGTCGGATCGACCTCCTGAAGTCGACGACTTTGCCGCTGTCGTGCTCCTTCCTCCGGCGATCGATCTGGGCAAATCCACCAGGTTCCGGCGCGTGACACCTTGCTCTACGACGTAGTGAAGACCGATTTCCCTCTCGTGCTTCCGTTTGGGAGAAAATTAAAACCCTAGTTTTGAATACCACGCTGAAAGGGTACGTTTTATATTATTTATACTGATTTTCACACTTTTAAGTGTTACAAACTTTGAAAAATCGTATCTTTGTCGTGTGTTAACGAAATTCGATGAAACAGGAGACATCGTGACCGCAAGGACGCTCTCTACATTCTAGAAGAGACCGCATATTTTTCTGAACCTTCTGCTATTTTTGGTGGAGTGGAACCCAATGTAAGATTTCTAATTTATGAACGATATGGAAAACAACAGTGTATAAATTATATAATCGATGTATGAGTTATATAAGCGTTGTACACCTCTTGTATAAGCGTTGTATAAGTTGTACGTTCGATGTATAAGTTGTATATGCGTTGTAAAAATCATATATGTGTTGAAATAGAAGTGAAATGCTATATATATATATATATATATATATATATATATATATATATACGCCCCTCGTCACAAACCATGGACGATATTTATTGGTTGTAATTGGTGTGAAAACTGATTGATAGCGAATGGTGGATTGAAATTGTTTGTGGTTGAAATGGATTGATTGTGGTTGAAAAATACCCGTTTGTGGTTAAGAAATATTTGATTGAAACCACATAGGATTAGGTTGTGGAAATGAAAAAAAATATAAATGCCGCATGCGTGCGAACTAGATGCATGATTCTCCATTGTCAAAAGCTGCGAGGCTTTAAGGTAAAGCAAGTAGCCGTACTAGGGACTGTCCCGGTTTTAACTACCCTGCCGTTATGCTGCAGAAATTTTGAATAATATTCATGTGTTAGAATTATTTTCCTGTGTCGAAATTATATTCGTCTGTTGAATAGAAAACCTTCATGTGTTGAATAGAAATTCATTCGTTGAATCATATTCATGTGTTGAATGGCATTCGTGTTTTGAATAAATCATTTTAACAATAAAAATCACATTTTTACTCTATACATACAAACTATAGAAAACCTTCATGTGTTGAATTGAAATTCATTCGTTGAATGGAAATTCATGTGTTGAATGGTATTCGTGTTTTAAATATAAAAATCACCTTTTTATCTATATATATAAACTATAGAAAACCTTCATGTGTTGAATCGAAATTCATTCGTTGAATTGAAATTCATGTGTTGAATGGTATTCGTGTTTTAAATATAAAAATCACCTTTTTATCTATATATATGAACTATAGAAAACCTTCAAGTGTTGAATCGAAATTCATTCGTTGAATTGAAATTCATGTGTTGAATGGTATTCGTGTTTTAAATATAAAAATCACCTTTCTATCTATATATATGAACTATAGAAAACCTTCATGTGTTGAATCGATATTCAATCGTTGAATTGAAATTCATGTGTTGAATGTTATTCATATTTTGAAAGGAATTGTTTTATAATAAAAATACTATTTTTATCATCAATATGAACTATTTAAAATAATCTGGTTTTGAAATAAATTGTTTTATAATAAAAATCCTATTTTTATCACCTATATTAACTATATAAAATAGTCGTGTTTTGAAATAAATCGTTTTACAATAAAAATCACATTTTCACTATCTACATTAATTTTTAAAAATATAGAAGTGTCGTAGTGAATGTTGTTGGATAAAAATATCATTTTTATCAAATATATGAAAAGAATATAACTTTGAAATCGAAGAATCGATATACATATATATATATATATATATATATATATAAATAGAATTGAAATATATCGAATAACGAAGCTGCAGTTCGTGTTTTGAAACCGTGATTTCAAACGATTAGTGTGGGAGATCCGACCATCGGATTTTCCCGAAACCGAAACTGTTGGGTTTGCTTTGGGAATATCTTTCCAACGGCACCAACTTTTTAAAAATCCAACGGTTGGATTGTCTGGAATGTTTAATTCAAATTTGAAGAAAACAGCCCCAGAATCGATTATATATATATATATATAATTATACTTAATCGAATAACGACGCTGTAGTTCGTATTTTGAAATCGAAACTTCAAACGACTATACCGGGAGATCCGACCGTCGTATTTTCCCGAAACTGGAACCGTTGGATTTATTTTGAAAAGATCTTTCTAATGATGTAAATTTTGTGGAGATCCAACGGTTAGATTTTCAGATATGTGTAAATCAAATCTAAAGAAAAACAGCGCCACGGCCGCATTATGGCCCGAAGCGTCGTTTGAATAAATTGGCTATTTTAAAATAAATAAAAAATGGCGATAAATCGTTATAAAATATTATAAACAATATGGATGTTAAATTTATAATCTAACTAAAGTTTGGCTAAGTCGAAGGGTTTCCTGGGTGTTGATCTGATGTTGGTTTCGGCATTCCGGGTTAATATTTGAGAAATCGTTCTCTTACTGATTTACGGTTAGCGACTAATGAATTGAAATGATGCGTATGGGTGTTTGTGTTTCACTTATTTATTATATACGCGAGTTGCTCAGAAAGACCAGGTTTATCCCATTCTGAATAACTGAACCGACGATAAGAAATCGAAGATGAAGACGGTTGTTGAAGACCGGAAATCTTCACCTCGTTTGGATGGCAACTGATGTCCTGATTGGGAGGCATCCCGAAATATGGATAATGAGTGGTGATCGTCCAGATGTACGTGGAGATCAATGGGTTTGCGAGGTATATAGTGCCTCCGGTTTCGTTCAGACCCAGAACGGACTTGTAAATGGACTATGTGTCTGACATTGGATTTTATTCTGTGTTGATTGATCTCTTTTAAATATACATCTGTTTGGCGGCGGAGAATTTATTCTTTTTCTTAACGCCCTTCTCTGAAACGCACGAGCTCAGAGGTTGTATATCGATGGGCATTAGTCGAATGGCATGAATTGCTAGTGTGGCATGCCTAAGTGGCAAATGATCAGGGCTTCTGTTGAAAAGCAAAGTCTTGTGGTGATGATCAAAGCACCACCTGTGTGGCGTAGCTTTGTGCATAAAGTGAATTCGTGAACCTCACACCCTAGTATGAACCAGAAACAGGAGAAGGACCTCAGGGAGGGCATGCATTTCTTTCTAGCTAGGAGTTGTGTCGGTGTTTTTACATGGCCTGACATTTTACTTATGTGGATGATGGATGGCGAGGCGCCTCAGATATATCGGTCGATCCAGGACCGATGGAGTAATTCGTTGGCTCATTTACGCCCCATAGGGCAGGAAAACGTAGTGTTCAGGCATAAAAATCCACATCGGTGGACCGGCCCTGAAGATCCAGGGGGCTGTTGCGGCTGTTCCTGAGACATGGTAGGCTAGATTGTCTCGAATTCGGTAAGGACTATCTTTTGCCTTGGTTCATGACGGAAATCCAATTTCCAAATACGTGACTGTGCGGTTTTGATTGTATATATATATGGCGACATGATATATGGTACCCATGCCGTCTATGATTGATAGTAATGATTCAAAATTGCTTTTGAAACATATAAACACTAGTAATAATATCAAATTCTTTTGTTTTATTCGTGTCAAGCATATTTTGGTCGTTATAAGGTAAAATCTCTATCCTCCGGTTTGCGTTGCATTGTGTGATGGGAACTGAGTCTTATAATGGCTTCATTTTGATAAAAAGCATTGCGATGTTTAAAAGAATTGTTTGTTTTTAAAGCACTGGCAATCCAATGGAGTAAACCCGTTCCGCGAAAGTGGTGTGGTCCTGTGATTGGCCATCATTTAAATGTGTTAAGTAGACTTCTCATACCAGTCCCATGACTGACTCGTAGTTTGTTTCACTTTCAAACTCGGGTGCCCCTTTTTCTACACGGGCAGCCTTGTATTTAGGTTTTAGCTGGCTTTCTCTGGATAGCTGGAGCTGAAGATGGATTCTATCATTTATCTCTTTTTATGCTGTTCAGCTCCTATTGTACATTATGTTTGTTTTTCCGCTGTAGACATTTATGTGTAGCTGAACCGTATTTGTACTAAGTATGATCCTTTATATTGTGTAACTCTGATGACTACATTTATCCAATATGTTATATTGTGCATTATCTGGTGTATTTATTAATTTCTGTTCTGCTATTATCTGTTTCTGTGTTATATTCCAAGGATTACCCTTCCCGCCGTCAGTACGGGGTTTGGGGTCGTCTCATTTTGGTATTAGAGCTTTGGTTAAGCTTAGTTCTGGAATATAACATATTAACGAACTCATCAGAAGTAAAACCAGTAGTGTTCTAGGACGAGTTACTCATTATAGATAGGATCAATAATATCCTAGTATGAGTAAAGCAGAATGAAATATACCCCAATAGACACATTTACATTTGAAGTATATGTTTCTATGTTTTAAAATATCATTTCTGTGACCTGACACTTGATCTGCTATTTGCAGAAGTACTAGAAAATGAGTGTCAGAAACAGAAGGAATGCAGAACCGGATATTGAGGCTCTATTAATCAAGTATCGAAATATGGGTGGAATACCGTTCTCTGGTGAAGAATCTATTATGAAGACACAGGCTTGGATTCGTTCTGCTGAGAAAATCTTTGAGGGTTTAAAGCTGAGGGATGACCAGAAAAGATTACTGGCATCCTGGGCACTCAAAAACGAAGCTTTGTTCTGGTGGGATTCGGTTATTAAGGATAATCCAGAAGGTGATATCACCTGGGACAGATTCAAAGTGATTTTCCTAGAAAGATTTACTCCTCCCGAAGCGACTGAGCGATTATGTAATGAATTTTCTTATCTGATACAAGGAGATATGACCATTCCATAATATCATAAGAAATTCTATGAAGTTTCTCACTTCACCCCTCTTCTAATTCAGAATCCGAAGAGGAAGAATTTGAGATTTATCAACGGGCTTCAAAGAAAATATCAGAACAGTGTAATGAGGAATGTGAAGCTTCCTTTTTCTGAAATGATATACATGGCCTACCAGTATGAGGATCTCGATAGGAAAGGTATGTTGCGAGACGAAGAAGAAATCAGTTCTAGCTGCAAAAGGAAATTTGAAGCTGATAGCCCAGAGATAAGCGTGCAGCCTGAGGCCAGTACGAAGGCTAAAGTCATAAAAAGGCCAAAGATCAATCAGAAAAAGGTAAAGACAGTCGTATGTCTAAAGCGTGTTCTGCAAGCACATTCGATGAGAAACTGTAGATCTTCGAACAGACGAAAGAATGATGGATTTAAATCCGGCGAAAAGCTTCAGGAAAGTAGAGAATGCAATCTCTGCCAACAGGCTGGTCATGTAAAGCAAGATTGCTGGCTATTGAAAAAGACCAAAGAGGCTCAGGTAAATGAAGTGGCAGAAGTGCCTGCATCTTCGTCTACTCAGGAAAGGCCAGATGTTTTAGAAGGCATGCTCACGGTCAAAGACATCCCAGTTGAAGTACTGTTTGACACCGGCGCTTCACGAAGCTTTGTTGCAAAGAATGCAGTTAAGAAACTGGATATAAATTTGAAGAAGCTCAAAGAACCAATGACTGTCCAAAATCCGGTCGGGGCTTCCATCGATCTCAGTTGGGTTTGTGGGGTGCCGGTTTCTTTTTCTCGCTATCGGTTCCCTACCATCACGGTCGTCTTGAATTTTACAGAGTTTGATCTTATCTTGGGGTTAGACTGGTTGACCAAGTATGAAGCTGAGGTTAAATGCACCGACAGAGTCATTAAGGCAAAGATAAAATCAGGTGATTATATAACCATTCCCTGTGAAGGTCAGAATGCTAATAGAAAAGATTTATGGGCAGCGTTGGATGTTTCTCCTGCTCAAATAGATAATATCCCTGAAGTCACAGAGAATATTCCCAACCTAGTGAAAGATATTCATGTCGTCAATAATTTTGTGGATGTGTTTGAAGAAGTTGTTCGCTTACCTCCACCGAGGGAAATTGATTTCAAGATCGCTTTGATTCCGAATGCAAGGCCAGTAGTTCACGCTATTCGAAGAATGTCTTTGAAACAGAAAGAAGAACTTGACAATCAAACACGACAGCTAGTATGGAAGGGTCTGATCAGGCCTAGTTTCTCTGATTGGGGAGCAGCAGTGGTATTTGTCCCAAAATCAGACAGTAATCTACGGCTATGTGTGGATTATCGGGATTTGAACAAATAGACAATAAAGAATAAATATCCATTGCCGCGAATCGATGATTTATTGGATCGTCTGAATGGAGCACAGGTATTTTCAAGGATGGACCTAGCTACAGGCTTCCATCAGCTTCGAATTACCGAAGAATGTGTTCCTATGACAGCATTCAGAGGTCCCGACTTATTCTGTGAGTGGTTAGTAATGTCGTTCGACTTATGTAATGCTCCAGCATACTTCGTCGATTTGATGAATAGAGTGTTCAGAGGAGTTTTGAATAAGTTTGTTCTGGTTTTTATTGACAATATTCTACTCTTCTCTAAATCAAAAGCCGAACATGAAAAGCATTTGGAACAGGTTCTGGAAATTCTCAGAAGGAATGTATTAAAAGCCAAACTATCCAAATGTATATTCTGGCCAGATGAAGTGAAATTTCGAGGCTACGTCATATCGAAAGAAAGAATTGCTGTGGATCCAAGTAAAATCACAGCTATTCAAAACTGGAAACAGCCCAGTACCCCTACAGAAGTCCGCAGTTTTCTCGGATTGGCTAGTTATTACCGGAAGTTCGTTAAAAACTTTTCGAAGATATCTGGTCACTTAACAAAGCTTACAAAGAAGCACTCAAAATTCAAATGGACCCCAGAATGTGAGGAGGCTTTTGAAGAGCTAAAGTTAAGATTAACGACTGCTCCAGTGTTAACCATTATTGACGGCAATCAGGATTTAAAAGTCTGGACAGATGCCTCTAGCTAAGGCCTTGGCGCAGTGTTAATGCAAAGGGGTCAAGTGATTGCTTATGCTAGCCGTCAGCGAAGCCACATGAGAAAAACTATGTCACTCATGATCTTAAGTTATTGGCTATCGTATTCTCTTTGAAAATCTGGAGACACTATCTTCTGGGTGGGAGATTTGAACTGTTTACAGATCACCAGTCGCTAAAGTATCTGTTCACCCAGAAAGACTTGAATCTGAGGCAGCAACGTTGGTTAGAGTTCCTTGCAGCATACGATTTTGATATTATATACACTCCAGGGAAAGCCAATGTCGTGGCTGATGCGTTAAGCCGAAAGAATGAAATGATCGCCAGTTTTATTATCACGACTTCATTGATAGATAAAATATCTGCTCTTCAGAGGGATGATCACTTCATTCAGAAGATAAGAGAGATAATTCAAAAGGGCATGTTTCCAAGTTGATAATGAGGGGATTCTAAGGCTGAAAGGTCGAATTTGTGTTCCTAACATTCCTAAGCTCCGAAAGGAAGTACTGGATGAATGCCACAAGTCAAAACTTAGTATCCATCCGGGAGTAAGCAAAATGTACAATGTCATCAAACGCACTTTCTGGTGGAAGTCGATGAAGAGGGACATTTCTTTATATGTTAGCTGATGTCCTACTTGCCAGCTAGTCAAAAGCGACCAACAAAAACTTGCTGGATTATTGAACCGCTAGACGTTCCAGGTTGGAAGTGGAAACATATTTCCATGGACTTCATAGATGGTTTGCCCAGAACCAGAAAAGGAAATGACAGTATTTGGTTGATCATAGATCGCTTCACGAAGACCGCCCATTTCATACCTGTCAGATCAAACAGAACTGCTCAGAGTCTGGCGTAGATTTACTTCAAGGAAATTGTTAGACTACACGGAGTGCCGATCAGTATAGTTAGTGATAGAGATCCACTATTCACTAGCAAATTCTGGGAGGCGTTTCAGGTAGAGCAGGGAACAAAACTGAACTTTAGCACCGCTTATCATCCTCAGACAAATGATCAGACTGAGGGGGTGAATCGTATACTAGAAGGTCTATTGCGGGCTTGTGTTCTAGATTTCGGTGGATCATGGGAAGACCATCTGCATTTGGATGAATTCTCATATAATAACAGCTACCAAGCGAGCCTGACAATGTCGCCATTCGAAGCATTATACGGTAGACCGTGCCGATCCCCTGCTTGTTGGGTCGAACCCGGTAATAGACTTGTGTTAGGGCCTGATATGATCCGAGAAGCTGCCGACAAAGTCAATTTCGTTAAGAACAATTATTCGCTGCAAAAAGCCGACAAAAGAGCTATTCCGATAGGAGAAGAAGAGATATATCATTTGCTGTTGGCGACTATGTATATTTGAAAGTATCGCCGATGAGAGGAGTTATCCGGTTCGGTAAAACTGGCAAGTTGGCGCCCAAATTCATTGGTCCGTTTCCTATTCTGGAACGGATCGGGACTCTCGCATATAGGGTTAAATTGCCAGATTGGTTGCCTGGAGTGCATGATGTATTTCACATATCTCAACTTCGAAAGCACGTTCATGATCCAGACTTGATCGTTGAAGAAGCAGCTCAACAGGATATTGAAATTACTCCAGAATTAGCTGTGAGAAGAGAGCTGCTAAAGATTATCGGCAAAGAAACTAAAGAGCTGAGGAACAAGAAGGTTCACTTAGTCAAAGTGCAATGGAGTGGGGATCCGCGAGATTGTACTTGGGAAACTGAGGAGAGCATTCAAAAAGCCTATCCTAAGTGTCGAGTAGATATCTCTGATTGACTCCGGTGCAAGGTACATTTACCTTACTTTGCTTTCCCAATTAGTTCTCTACTTTGTTGTTATTTTCTTTCCATGGATGTGCACTTTTAATTCTATAGTCTGCTTAATTTAAAAAGAGTGTATGAATTAATTTGTATGATTTTGAAAAGTTAAAAACAAATTGATTGCTGCTTGTGTTGTGCGATAGTAGATTTGATTAATTAAAATATTAGAACGATAGTTAATTTAATCAATAAATAGAATAATGGTGGAATTTATTCATTTAAATCACACATTGAACTGATTTAAAAATAGATAGAAATATATACATGTGCATTATATATGTTTGAACAGGTAATTGGATAGCTGTTGAGTAAAGAATTTATTTGTGTGCCCGACAAATAGGTAAACCTTAATGAGTTGGATGCGAAATATTATTATATCAATTCCTGTGAATGCCATTGGATGCGGAGTGTTGGTTGTTCTGTGTGAAATAATAAGCATCTCCATAGGATAGTAACAATTAATTTTGATCTACACTACATGGCATACTTCTTGAAGATAGGCATACTTCATCATATACCACATAAGCATTTGGAGCTTGTGTGATGAGGTGGAAGATTTACCATACGAGCGAGAGGCTTGTATGGTGATGACTTTATTTTACAGGTTGAACTGATGACTGATATGACCATATAAATTGTAACGATAAAATTACCAGATTAATAAAAAAACCCACACGGGTCTGGAGTTGACAATAATCACGTCTCTCTAGTCATTAGATACGGCACACGGATTATTTATTTCCCACATGGGACGAGGTGACGAGGATTTATCCTCTGGAGCAATTAAAATACACACTCACTCAGGCTTTGATAGGGTAACGAGAATGAATTCTCTGGAGCTATTATCTATACACGCTCCCCTGTAAACACCAGATTATATCACTATAAATATGTGTATGCTTTATAGGATTTATTGGGTACCTAATACGGCCCAATAAATTTCCATACCCCTCCCCGTACAAAGGAGGTTATAGCGAAATTTTTCGAAAATTCCGGGTGTTAGCCAAATTTTTGAAGAATTTGAAAATTCTCAAAAACTGAAAAGTTGGAGAATGGAAGCCAGATTGAACGTAGAGTTGATTAATCAAACCATTTTCGACTTTGTTCCTTTTCAGGGACGAAAAGTTTTAAGTGGGGGAGATTGGAACGACCCAGAAAATCTGAACCAATTTAAAATTTTTAAATTGGCTAAAATTGTGGATTTTAAATATTTAAAATGAATATTTTAAATAATAGCAATGAAAAGTGAGTTTGAATCGACGTTTGAAAATAAATATAATTAATTCTAATTATAAACAAGGCTTGAAATGGCGCGGTAGTTTCAAAATTTGAATTCAAACTTTGACTGACTGTACCGGGTGCAAAACAAAACGGATTTGAGTGAAACCAAAAATATTTAAATCTTTTAGTGAATACCTTTCTAATTAATCTGAAAAATCGAAGTCTCATTGCGGGATGCAAAAGTTATGGCCAAATGAATTTTCTGAAAGGTCGCTATGGAGTTTATATAGCCCGTGAAAATTGCCATTTTGCAAACGACCTCGGAATTCGACGAAATCACTTTTTTTGGATCCGGGATGTCAAATTATTGCTAGGTTTCAAATTTCATAATTTTTGAAGCTAGTATGTGAGCGTGACATAGGAAAATGTGTATTGGTCAATTACAGTTAAATTGGATCGACCAGAAATGGGTCATTTTGCAAACGGTCTCAGAATTCGCGAGACTAGTTTTGATGGGACCGTATCATCAAAACATAGCTAGATTTATTTTTCTGGAATTTTTCGAATCAGTTTGTGGCCCAGCAAATTAAAATGTACGTTCAAATCAGAAATTGAATGTTTTATACTTTAATTTGAAGAATAACTGATTGTAACAATCGAATTGGCCTACGAAACATACCCCATTGTGTTCGGAAGGGGGGTATTTAGCTAGGGGCCACAGTCGTTGGGTTTGGATTGGAGTTCGTATGGGAAGAGGGGTAATTTCGGATTTAAATAAATTAAAAATTAAAATAAAACAAACGGCCCAATCAAATCCCTCGTTCATTTCTCTCTCTCCCCGTAATCCATCAGAACGAACGATGGAAGCAGCTTCAAATCTTTTCCCCTTGATTGCTCCAAATCCACTTAAGTAAATCGATCAGCCCTGTGGGGGTTTTCGCAGAGATTTTCGAGGGCTTCAAATCCATATATGATTGGGAATCTATCGTCGCGTATTAAGGTTGGATCGACCTCCTGAAGTCGACGACTTCGCCGCTGTCGTGCTCCTTCCTCCAGCGATCGATCTGGGCAACTCCACCAGGTTCCGGCGCATGACACCTTGCTCTACGACGTAGTGAAGACCGATTTCCCTCTCGTGCTTCCGTTTGGGAGAAAATTCAGAACCTAATTTTGAAGACCACGCTGAAAGGGTACGTTTTATATTATTTAAACTGATTTTCACACTTTTAAGTGTTGCAAACTTTGAAAAATGGTATCTTTGTCGTGTATTAACGAAATTCGATGAAACAGGAGACATCATGACTGCAAGGAAGCTCTCTACATTCTAGAAGAGACCACATATTTTTCTGAGCCTTCTGCTATTTTTGATGGAGTGGAACCTAATGTGAGATTTCTAATTTATAAACGATATGGAAAACGACGATGTATAAATTATATAATCGATGTATGAGTTACATAAGCGTTGTACACCACTTGTACAAGCGTTGTATAAGTTGTACGTTCGATGTATAAGTTGTATATGCGTTGTAAAAATCATATATGTGCTGAAATAGAAGTGAAATGCTATATATATATATATATATATATATATATATATATATATATAAGCCCCTCGTCCACAAACCATGGACGATATTTATTGGTTGTGATTGGTGTGAAAATTGATTGATAGCGAATGGTGGATTGAAATTGTTTGTGGTTTAAATGGATTGATTATGATTGAAAAATGCCCGTTTGTGGTTGAGAAATATTTGGTTGAAACCACATAGGATTAGTTTGTGGAAATGAAAAAAAAAATATACATGCCGCCTGCGTGCGAACTAGATGCATGATTCCTCATTGTTAAAAGCTGCGAGGCTTTAAGGTAGAGCGAGGAGCCGTACTAGGGACGGTCCCGGTTTTAACTACGCTACCGTTATGCTGCAGAAATTTTGAATAATATTCATGTGTTAGAATTATTTTCCTGTGTTGTAATTAGATTCGACTATTGAATAGAAAACCTTCATGTGTTGAATAGAAATTCATTCGTTGAATCATATTCATCTGTTGAATGGTGTTCATGTTTTGAATAAATTGTTTTAACAATAAAAATCACATTTTTACTCTATATATACAAACTATAGAAAACCTTCATGTGTTGAATTGAAATTCATTCGTTGAATAGAAATTCATGTGTTGAATGGTATTCGTGTTTTAAATATAAAAATCACCTTTTTATCTATATATATAAACTATAGAAAACCTTCATGTGTTGAATCGAAATTCATTCGTTGAATTGAAATTCATGTGTTGAATGGTATTCGTGTTTTAAATATAAAAATCACCTTTTTATCTGTATATATGAACTATAGAAAACCTTCATGTGTTGAATCGAAATTCATTCGTTGAATTAAAATTCACGTGTTGAATGGTATTCGTGTTTTAAATATAAAAATCAACTTTTTATCTATATATATAAAATATAGAAAAACCTTCATGTGTTGAATCGATATTCATTCGTTGAATTGAAATTCACATGTTGAATGGTATTCATATTTTGAAAGGAATTGTTTTATAATAAAAATCCTATTTTTATCATCAATATGAACTATATAAAATAATCTGGTTTTGAAATAAATTGTTTTATAATAAAAATCCTATTTTTATCACCTATATTAATATAAAATAGTCATGTTTTGAAATAAATCGTTTTACATTAAAAATCACATTTTCACTATATACATGAATTGTTAAAAATATAGAAGTGTCGAAGTGAATGTTGTTGGATAAAAATATCATTTTTATCAAATATATGAAAAGAATATAGCTTTGAAATCGAAGAATCGTTATATATATATATATATATATATATATATATATATAAAAATAGAATTGAAATATATCGAATAACGAAGCTGCAGTTCGTGTTTTGAAACCGTGATTTCAAACGATTAGTGTGGGAGATCCAACCATCGGATTTTCCTGAAACCGAAACCGTTGTGTTCGCTTTGGGAATATCTTTCCAACGGCACCAACTTTGTAAAAAATCCAACGGTTGGATTGTCTGGAATGTTAAATTCAAATCCGAAGAAAAACAGCGCCAAAATCGATTTTATATATATATATATATATAAAATTATATTTCATCGAATAACGACGCTGCAGTTCGTAATTTGAAATCGAAACTTCAAACGATTATATCGGGAGATCCGACCGTCAGATTTTCCCGAAACAGGAACCGTTGGATTCATTTTGAAAAGATCTTTCTAATGATGTAAATTTTTTGAAGATCCAACGGTTAGATTTTCAGATATGTGTAAATCAATTCTGAAGAAAAACAGCGCCACGGCCGCGTTATGACCCGAAGCGTCGTTTGAATAAATTGGCTATTTTAAAATAAATATATAAAATGGAGATAAATCGTTATAAAATATTATAAACGATATGGATGTGAAATTTAGAAACTAACTGAAGGTTGGCTAAGTCAAAGGGTTTCCTTGGTGTTGATCTGATGTTGGTTTCGGCCTTCGGGGTTAATATTTAGGAAATCGTTCTCTTACTGATTTACGTTTAGCGACTAATGAATTGAAATGATGCGTATGGGTGTTTGTGTTGCACTTGTTTATTATATACGCGAGTTGCTCAGAAAGAACGGGTTTATCCCATTCTGAGTAACTGAATCGACGATAAGAAATCGAAGATGAAGACGGTTGTTGAAGACCGGAAATCTTCACCTCGTTTGGATGGCAACTGATGTCCTGATTGGGAGGCATCCCAAAATATGGATTATGTGTGGTGATCGTCCAGACGTACGTGGAGATCGATGGGTTTGCGAGGTATATAGTGCCTTCGGTTTCGTTCAGACCCAGAACGGACTTGTAAATAGACTGTGTGTCTGACATTAGATTTTATTCTGTGTTGATTGATCTCTATTAAATATACATCTGTTTGGCAATAGAGAATTTATTCTTTTGCTTAACGCCCTTCTCTGAAACGCACGAGCTCAGAGGTTGTATATCGATCGACATCAGTTGCATGGCATGAATTGCTAGTGTGGCATGCCTAAGTGGCAAATGATCCGGGCTTCTGTTGAAAAGCAAAGTCTTGTGGTGATGATCAAAGCACTGCCTGTGTGGCGTAGCTTTGCGTATAAAGTGAATTTGCGAACCTCACACACCGGTATGAACCTGAAACGGGAGAAGGACCTCAGGGAGGGCATCCGTTTCTTTCTAGCTAGGAGTTATGTCGGTGTTTTTACACGACCTGACATTTTACTTATGTGGATGATGAATAGCGAGGCGCCTCGGATATATCGGTCGATCCGGGACCGATGGAGTCATTCGTTGGCTCATTTACGCCCCATAGGGCGGGGAAACGTAGTGTTCAGGCATAATAATCCATATCGGTGGACCAGCCCCGACGATCCAGGGGGCATTTGCGACTGTTCCTGAGACATGGTTGGCTAGATTGTCTCGAATTCGGTAAGGACTATCTTTTGCCTTGGTTCATGACAGAAATCCAATTTCCAAATATGTGACTGTGCGGTTTTGATTGTATATATATATATGGTGACATGATATATGGTACCCATGTCGTCTATGATTGATAGTTATGATTCGAAATTGCTTTTGAAACATATAAACACTAGTAATAATATCAAATTCTTTTGTTCTATTCATATCAAGCATATTTTGGCCGTAATAAGGTAAAAACTCTGTCCTTCGGTTTGCGTTGCATTGTGTGATGGGAACTGAGTCTTATAATGGCTTCATTTTGGTAAAAACCATTGCGATGTTTAAAAGAATTGTTTGTTTTTAAAGCACTAGCAATCCAATGGAGTAAAGCCGTTCCACGAAAGTGGCGTGGTCCTGTGATTGGCCATCATTTAAATGTGTTAAGTAGATTTCTCATACCAGTCCCATGATTGACTCGTAGTTTGTTTCACTTTCAAACTCGGGTGCCCCTTTTTCTACATGGGCAGCCTTGTATTCAGGTTTTAGCTGGCTTTCTCTGGATATCTAGAGCTGAAGATGGATTCTATCATTTATCTCTTTTTATCTTGTTCAGCTCCTATTGTACATTATGTTTGTTTTTCCGTTGTAGACATTTATGTATCGCTGAACCGTATTTGTACTAAGTATGATCCTGTATACTGTGTAACTCTGATGATTACGTTTATACAGTATATTCTATTGTGCATTATCTGGTGTATTTATTAATTTCTGTTCTGCTATTATCTGTTTCTGTGTTATATTCCAAGGATTAACCTTGCCGCCGTCAGTACGGGGTTTGGGTCATCTCAGAGAGCACGACGTTTCTTTCTAGCTAGGGGTAGTGTCAGTGCTTAAACTGGCTGACATTTATACTATTTTTACCTATGTGGTTGTTGGAATGAGGCGCCTCGATTTTAGGTCTGTTAGGACCGGGAAACGTGTGTTCAGCAATACTAATCCACTAACGTAAGTGTGGACCGACCCTGAAGATCCAGGGGTTACCCCGAGTGTGTAGTCCCGAGGCATTTGCTAGAGTGTCTCGAAGCGGAGAGGAGCTTGCCCCTTGCCTCGACTCATGACGGAAATCCAATTTCCTATACGAGATATTTCGGTTTTATTTGTAGAGCCTAGTATGGCGACATGATAGATGGTACCCGTGCCGCCTATGATTGATATTTATGATTTGAATTGTTTTGACACTATACACTTATAGTAGTATAAAATGATTTGTTTCAAACGTACCAAGCTTTTTTGGCTATTATAAGGGAAAACCCTCTCCTCCGGCTTGTGTTGCATTGTGTGATGGGACCGGGTCTTATAATAGCTTCATTTTTCGAAAAAGCATTGCGTTGTTTTTTTTCTATGCACTAGTGTTCTTGGGAGGAAACCCGTTCCGTATTATATGGTGTGGTCCCTTGAACTACTCTCTTTTAAAATAAAGTTTTAAATAACTGTTTTAGTTCTCACACTAGTAACATGATTGACCTGGAGTTTATTGTTTTAACCTAAACTCTGGGTGCCCCTATTTTCGACACAGGCAGCTAGTAGTTTTGGTTTTGCAGATTTATATTCACAGGATCCTGATTTACAGCTGGAACGATGCTCGAAAAGCTCTGTATCCGCGTATTACTTTCAGTTGTGTTTTGTATTATTTTTCCGCTGCAGTACTGTATTTAAATCTCTGATATTTATCGAATGTGTAATATTTATTCATACTCTGTGTATTCTTGTATTCTGATGGAATTGTTGTAATAACAATGACATGTTCTTCTGTCTGCGTTCTTTTGTGTGTTGTTCTCAAATTATCTGCTCTTTCCTTACCGGGGAAGTTACGGGTTCTTACAGTGGTATCAGAGCTTTGGTTTACAGAGCTCGAGAACAAGACACATTAGAACCGAACAAAAGAATTCATCAGATATTGGATTAGTAATATCCAATTAGAATAACTCGTTAGAGATAGGATCAGTAGTATCCTAGAACGAGTGTGAAGAGTATGTTTTCCCAAATGAAACAATTTTGTTTTGAAATTTAAATCGTTTTATACGTATTTGAATATTTATTTATATTGAATTTGGACAATCCAATATATAAAGGTTTTGCGTATACGCGTCATGAACGTACATTCGAAGTTTTAATATACTGGATAGATATAGAATCACACTCTAGTTGCTCGGACCTGATTCTGATGATTGATGTGTCATCATCAGTAATTATTTTCGTGTTTCGAAGGTGTGATATCTATATATTGACATTAGACTGGTGTGAGAACAAAAACCAGATAGGTTTATTGTTGTGATGTGGCATCAAAAAGATGATTTTCTGTATATATATCAAAATTATGAATTTGAAACGATAATCCACTAATTGATTGATGGTTGTGTTGTTTATTTATTTGGTAATTTTGAAACCATTTAGCCTAATTGAACCAAATATTGAACTGTATTAAAAATTAGTCGCATTTGCTTGCATATACATGTACTTACATTGAACAGGTGATGGCAAGGAGGCTAGAGCAGAGAATAAAATTGTTTGCCCGACTAATAGGTACATTTTTACCATAATTTATTGTTTTGTTTGGGTGATGATGATTTTATGAACCGATTGGCTAGCCACTTGGCTTTTTCTTTTTCTTTTTGATTGAAGAAGGCCATGGGAGGCTATATGAAATATCCCGAAGTCCCCGTTGCAAGGGAGGTTATGGCGAGATGTTTCGGAAATTTAGGGTGTTAGCCAAATTTTTGAAAAATTTGAAAAGTTCTTAGAAACCAAAAAGTTGAAGAACTTAAGCCGTAATGGAAAAAAAATGAAAGTTGAGTTTGATTTGTTAAACAACTTTCGGCTTCATTCCTTTTCGGGGACGAAAAGATTTAAGTGGGGGAGATTGTAATAACCCGGAAATTCTGAGCTAATTAAATTTTTTTTTTTGGCAATTTTAGTGAATTTTGAATATTTAAAATGGATTATTTTAAATTATATCGACGAGAAATTTATTTTGAATAGAAGTCGAACGAATATTTATATAGATCGTCGTTAGAATATAAATATTTATTTATATATAAAAAAGGAATTGAAAATGGCGCAGTAGTTCGATAATTCGATTTCGAATTTCAATTGAACATACCGGGTGCAATATAAACCGGAATTTAGCAAAACCAAAAATATTAGAATTTAATTGAGAATATCTCTCCAACGAATCCAAAAAATTGAAATTTCATAGCGGGAATCAAAAGATATGCCTAGTTGAAAATTCAGAATAGTCTCTATGGAATTCTGGCCCTTAAAAATGGGAATTTTGCAAACGATCTCGAATTTCGACGAAACCACTTTTGTTGGATCCGTGATGTCAAGTTATTGCTTGATTCTAATTTTTGTATTTTTTCGAATCAATATGTGAGCGTGGCAAAGGAAAACGTGTTTGACTAGTTTTAGTTGATTTTAATCGACTAGAAAATGGCCATTTTTCAAACAGTCTCAGAATTCGATGAAACTAGTTTTGTTAGGACCGTATCGTCAATACGAAGCTATAAAATATTTTTCTGGAATTTTTCGAGTTAGTATGTGACCCCGGTATATTGAAATGTTCATTCAAATTCAATATATAGAGTTATATGTTGATTTTGACGAAAACTAATTGAATCAGTCGAATCAGCTTACGCTACATATCCCATTGAGTTCGGAATGGGGGTAATTAGCTATGGACGACAAACGGTGGGTTCGACTTCGAGATCGAAAATAAAAGTTGCTTTTTGAAATGAAGTAATCAAAAAAAATTAGAAAACCCTCTCTCCCATACCCTCAGCCCCCCATTCATTTTGAAAAGTCAAAATAAAATGAATAAATAAAAAGGGGAAGGATCGAAGGGGGGACCGCCGCCGCCCCATCGCCCTCCCCCCAGGTGGCTCGCCGCCACCGTCAACCGCCCCCTCCCCTCTCTCCTCCTCCTCTTCCTATTTCCTTCTTCCCCGCCACGCTTCCCTCTCCCCTCCTCGAGTAGAACCGCGCCTCCCCCTTCAGCTTCCCCCCACCTCCGACAGCTTCTCCGCCCTGCCTAAAGAACTCTGGCGCCACCCCCTCCCTGAGCGCACCACCGCGAGCTAGAGCACCCCGACGCAGTAAAATCCCCTTCCCCACTTAACCACCTTAAGTTTTATTTATTTTCTCCTTATTAATTTAATGTTTTAGTATATAACGACGATGATTTTCAGTTTTGATTATAGAAAAAGTTAGGATTTTTATAGTTAGAAAGTTTAGATTTTTAGATAAACAAAATTATATTTTTATAAAAGTGAAAACGAGATTTTTATATAGAGAAAGGAGAGATTATCTATATAGATAAAAATACGATTTTTAATATGAAGTAGAAGTTATAAAAATAAGATTTTTATCATTAGAATGGTTAAGGAAAAATATGTTTTTTTTAATTGAAAGTGAACAAATAAAGTTGTAATTTTTATATTAGTAGAAGATTAAAAATATAATTTTTATATAACGTAGAAGTTAAAAATATATTTTTCATATGATGTAGAGGATAAAAATATGATTTTTACGTTTTAGAAAGAACAAAAATTCGATTTTTAATTTATAGAAGATATAAAGATATGATTTTTACATAATGTAGATAGTAAAAATAGGATTTTTATAGTATACGAAGAATAAAAATACGATTTTTATATTATTTAGATAATAAAATTTTGATCTTTATATAGTAGTGAGAATAAAAATCTGATTTTTATTATATATATGTTGAAATAAAAATGTGATTTTTATATCGATGAAATAAAATTCGATCTTTATACATGAAGCAGAAATATAAAAATATGATTTTTATAAAGTAGAAGTAATAAAAATATGATTTTTATAAAGTGGGGAATATAAAAATATTATCTTTATATAGTAGAGATTATAAAAACACGATCTTTATATGTGTTGTAGCGAATTAACAATATAAAGAAGTGATTTTGTTTAAAATATAAATTGAGATTTTTATATAGAATAAAGTGAAATAAAAATACAATCTTTATATATGAAATAGAAATATATAAATATAATTTTTATATAGAATGAAGCGTCGAAAATATGTATGAAGAAGAAATAAAAATATGACTTTTATTTATTAGAATGAAGTGATAAAAATATAATTTTTATTATAAACAGTAGAGAAAGGACTGCATTGGAATTTCAAAACGATCCAAACGGTTCAGCAGTTCAAAAACAAAGCACGGCGGAGTGGAACCCTCTGTGAGAATTTCTCACTCTTTAAATTTTGTTTTCTAGTTTATAATATATACTAGGATGCAGACGGTGTTTAGTAGAACCCGACACCCATCGTCCACAGACCATGGACGGCTTGTATGCTTGTTTGTTTGATTGATTTTGATGTGTAGTTGATTGTGTGATGTGAAATGAAATAAAATATTTTATAGTTAAAAATAGAAATTTTAACGTGTATTTAAAAAGGAGAATATTCATTTACAAATCAGACGATTTGTTTATGTACACTGATTTGACTGATATTGATTGGGAAGATAAATTTTACACATCGCCCAACTGCACAAATAAAATCTGTGTTTGTTGATTTGAAACCTCACACGGGTATTGGGATAATATACGACATACACTAATCCAAATAATTAGTTGTATGTCGATCGATTGATTGACAGACTGTTATAAGCGTTAGATATCTATATTTGATGCTTATACAGTGTAGTGCACTTTGGATGATGGTCGATTATCTATCGTTGCTATTATATACATATGTCTATGGGATCCATATAATTAACATTATATGGTAATTGATTGGGCCTCATTCCAATTGGGAAAATAAAGAGTATTATAAAATAAGATTCATGTGTTGAATAGAAAAAAAAATAGTCATGTGTTGACAGTACTCATGTGTTGAGATTAGTCATGTATTGAATGAAATATTTTAACAATAAAATTTACATGTTTATCATATATAAAATTAGAAACTATTTGGAAAATAGATAAGATGAGTGGTCTCCTGGGTATTGATCTGATGTTGGTTTCGACCTTCGGGGTTAATGCTTAGGGAATCGTTCTCTTACTAATTTACTGTTGGAGTTTGATTAAAAAATAAACGATAGAAGTCAAAATTTTATAAAATATATTAAATAACAAAAATAGTCACGTGCTGACTGCACTCATTTGTTGAGATTAGTCACATGTTGAAAGAAATATAGATTCATGTGTTGAATAGAATAAATATTCATTTGTTGAATAGAATAATGAAGTTTTTGAAAAATGTAAAACCATGTTGATTAGAGATGCTTTATTTTGACGCGAACGATATTTTTATCGATTATATTCGTTTTTATAATGAATATTGAAAAGAGATTTAAAAGTCGAATATTTGGGAAATGAATTCGAATTGAAATTTAATTAAAATGAATTCGAATTGAAATTGAATAGAAATGAATTCGAACTGAAATTGAATAGAAATGAATTCGACTCGAAATTGAATAGAAATGAAATCGAGTTGAAATTGAAATAGATTTGAAACTGAAATTGAATATGAAGTTGAAATTATATTGAAAATGATTTATAAAACACGTTCTAAAAAGGAAATCGATGAAATATATATTATATATATAATATAATGGCCTGAATAGAACACGCCGCGCTACGGTAGTTCGTGAGTTTCGACCATTGACTTTGAATTGACGTTGCGGGAGATCCGACCGTCGGATTCTCCTAAAACCGGAATCATTGGGTTCGTATCGAAAAGATCTTTCCAATGAATATTAGAAATTTGAAATCTAACGGTTGGATTTGGAGATATGTCCAAATCAATTTCAGAAAAGGTCATTGTAAGTGCAGTTCAATGGCCGCTGATGGAAATCGACTGTACGGGCCTTGATAAAATTATCAAAAATATTAATAATTTATGTAAAATCATAATAAATGATTTGGAAAGAACTGAGATGAAAAATCCCATATTTGAAAAGATAAAAATGTATTTTTTTAAAAATGAACAAGTTTTGAACTAGAATTATAAATTCAATATTTTTAAAATAAATAATCTACATTTTAAATGGTTTTAAAAATAACCAGTATCTCTAATATATGAATTGGTATGGATTTGAATTGAAATTATCATCGGAATATTTCGATTATTGGATTCAAGGTTATACAGATATTGTTTTGGAAATTTGAAAGACATATTTATATCGTTATTTCCAATACGATATTTGTTGATTTCAGAATTTGATACTGACTATAAGCCAATATATTTTCTATTCAGAGCCTTGTATTTAATATCAAACAGGATTTTGGTTTGTCATGAATGGTATCTTTAATAATACTGTTCTTAAACCCAAATGGTGTTAAGAAAATTAGGAACTAACTGGGGATCAGTTAAGTTGAATGGTTTCTTGGATATTGATCTGATGTTGGTTTCGGCCTTCGGGGTTAATATTTAGGGAATCGTTCTTTTACTAATTTACGGTTAGAGACTAATAGAATGGAATGTGATGTGGGCTTATCATGAACTGTGTTTTAAATGACACTAGTTCTTTAACCTAGTAAAAGGAGTCTTGATGAATCTTTAATTAAATTGAAAGGATCGAGGATGGAGTATCGTCAGTTTTGCTCCAAGCGATAGTAAATCTTTAATCAGATTTGAATGTGAAATGGTAATTAAATTTACCGATAACATCGTGGTGTTAGTTATGGGGTAATAACAGTTTTGCTTCATGGGATGAATAGGTTGGGATTGGGAAATAAAATAAATAATTACTTCGGAGTGGTTCGCTAATCCCGACTAGTTTGGAAAACCATAATATGGTTAGAAATGATATCCAAAGGAAGATTAATGAATAAATTTAGAATAATTTATCTTTGATAAAATTATTGGGAACCTTTCCTTAAGAATGTGAATATCTGAATAAAAGAATATTCTAAATTGGAATGAGGCGTGTGTTGTGTTTGTGTAACATTTGTTTATTACATACGCGGGTCATTCGGAAAGGCCGGGTTTATACCCATTCTGAATAACCGATTCGACGATATGTCGAAGATGAAGATAGTGGTTGAAGACCGGAAGTCTTCACATCATTTGGGTGATTACTGATGATCTTGATTGGGATGTACACCAAAGAGGAGGGAATCATCTGGTGATCGTCCAGACGTACTTGGAGATCGATGGATATGCAAGGAAAGTGCCTCCGGTTTCATTCAGACCCAAAACGAACTTGTAAATGGGCTATGTGTCTGACATTGGATTTCATTCTGTGTTGATTGATCTCTATTAAATATGCATATGTTTGACGGCGGAGAATTTATTCTCTTGCTTAACGCCCTTCTCTGAGACGTACGAGCTCAGAGGTTGTATATCGATGGACATCAGTCGCATGGCATGAATTTCCAATGTGGCATGCCTAAGTGGCAAATGATCAAGGCTTCTGTCGAAAAGCAAAGTCTTGTGGTTGATGATCAAAGCACGGCCTACGTGGCATAGCTTTGTGTATAGCGTGGATTCGCAAGCCTCACACCTCGGTATGAGTTAAAAGCGGGATAAGGACTACAGGGAGAGCACGCCGTTTCTTTCTAGCTAGAGGTAGTGTCAGTGCTTAAACTGGCTGACATTTATATTATTTTTACCTATGTGGTTGTTAGAATGAGGCGCCTCGATTTTAGGTCTGTTAGGACCGGGAAACGTGTGTTCAGGAATACTAATCCACTAACGTAAGTGTGGACAGGCCATGAAGATCCAGGGGTTACCAAGAGTGTGTAGTCCTGAGGCATTTGCTAGAGTGTCTCGAAGCGAAGAGGAGCTTGCCCCTTGCCTCGACTCATGACGGAAATCCAATTTCCAATACGAGATATTTCGGTTTTATTTGTAGAGCCTAGTATGGCGACATGATAGATGGTACCCATGCCGCTTATAATTGATATTTATGATTTGAATTGTTTTGACATTATACACTTATAATAGTATCAAATGATTTGTTTTAAACATACCAAGCATGTTTGGCTATTATAAGGGAAAACCCTATCCTCCGGCTTGCATTGCATTGTGTGATGGGACCTGGGTCTTATAACAGCTTCATTTTTCGAAAAAGCATTGCGTTGTTTATTCTATGCACTGGTGTTCTTGGGAGGAAACCCGTTCCGTGTTATACGGCATGGTCCCTTGAACTACTCTCTTTTAAAGCAAAGTTTTAAATAACTGTTTTAGTGCTCACACCAGCCACATGACCGACCTGGAGTTTATTGTTTTAACCTAAACTCTGGGTGCCCCTATTTTCGACACGGGAAGCTAGTAGTTTTGGTTTTACAGATCTATATTCACAGGATCCTGATTTACAGCTGGAACGATGCTCGGAAAGCTCTGTATCCGTCTATTTCTTTTAGTTGTGTTTTGTATTATTTTTCCGCTGCAGTACTGTATTTAAATCTCTGATATTTATGAATGTGTAATATTTATTCATACTCTGTGTATTCTTGTATTCTGATGGAATTGTTGTAATAACAATGAAATGTTCTTCTGTCTGCGTTCTTTTGTGTGTTGTTCTCAAAGTATCCGCTCTTTCCTTACCGGGGAAGTTATGGGTTCTTACAGATAATTATGGAGGGTTCTTGATAAGGACGTAGGTTCAGGGTTAAACTATTCTTCAAATAGCTCTTAGATCAATGACGTTTGAAGTATCCATTGGTATTCCGAAGCTCCCTTTCAAGACTCTTTATCAATAGTCTTTCTTCTTCAAAGCTATGTCCAACCTTAGATGGAACAACACAGTTAGAAACATGGCAAGGTTAAACATGAGGTTGAAGATTCGGTCCCTCCTTTTAGTTTTAAAATGTAAATGATAATTTTCTTCAACACCAGAAATAATGGTATAGTTATGGACCTACGGGAACATAGATATTATTTTGTTCCTACAAGCTTGAGCCATTTCACCATTTCCTAGGTATCAAGGTTTAGAGCAGGAATATTAATTACTCTTCCCACGAGGGGTGAGTGTCATGCTTGCAAGATTCAAGCACCAACATTTACCTTGGGACAAGGATTCCCTAAGCACAACACAAGTTAAGAAGCTAAATGGCTTGTAGAAAAGTATTTTGGTAATTTGGAGAAAAACCTAAGCTAGCTTGTGAAGCATTTTTTGTGGAGGAGACATGAGGAAATAGACGACAGAAGTAGTAAAGTAAATCATAGAAAATATGCTAAGTTCCAACTTACTCTTTATTGCTCATTGATTTGAGTACACAAATATTTACAAGGAAATCCCTAAATTGATTTAGAAATCAGGGTTTACTCTATAAGAAATGAGTATAAGATTGGGGAATGAGAATAAGTCCCCCAAAATGAGACACCCGGGGTCTTATTTATAGGCATATTGGGCCACATTCGGTCTGGTTGTCTTGGTTTAAGCCACCTTTATTTCTTCTCAACATTACTATCAGATCTAACTTTGCTACTGGTGTACTAGCATTGGCTTTTGGAGCTTAACTTGGATAGTGCTTCTTCATAATGTACCAACACCAAGTCAGTTGGTATGGATAGCTTTAGGAGGTGCTTTCGGCTTTCGGCAATGGGTTCTGTTTTCAAGCTCTTATATTATTTGCTCTTGTGCTTTAGTTTCCTAGGACTTCTAAACCTTCACCTCTTTCAGTTATGACACTAAGAAAATTAGTGCAGATATCTTTTCTTCGTATAAGCTTCGGTTTACTTTCCATGAGTCTTTGGAATTGGTCTCGGTCTTGCGGAATCATGCTCTCGGTACATCCTCTGATGACTTTCAGAGCTGTCATTTGGGAATCGACAAGCTTTGACTAAAATAGTTACCTTTTTGAATGTTCTCCTTGAGTCCCTATTTCTTATGGCTCTAACGTCTTTACCTTCTTCTAACTTGACACTAAGTTAATTAGTATCGATAACCCGTTTGTCTCCTTTTGCTTGACTAAAGGCTTCCTATTGTGTTTCAGGCAATATAGAATGATTTCCTAGTTTCGGGTCTCTGGTCATGGGCTTTCGGCTCTTGCTCTTATTTTCTTACCTCCAACTGCACACGTTATGTTTTCGGAACTGAACCCATGTTGATGACCTTTAGTGTAGGTACTACTTTTTCGCTGTCACCTTTCATATCGGAATCTAACTTTCCTCCCTTATGTTTGCACCGATAGCCTATTGATCAAACCACCTCTTTCATGCTTTAGTCCTTAGCCTGATGTCGGCTCCATGCTACCAGATCATTCTTTTGAGCTGGCTGCGGTCCGATACCCCTTCACTATCGGTGTTGAACTTGGTAGTAATAGTTCTTTTCCTTTTTTTCAGTATTAGATGTCTCAATGGTCTAGCGTCAATTATGTGCTTTTGGAACATCCTTTTGGTGCTAATATTTCGTCTCGACCCTATTTTACTTTCGATGTTGGCTTTCTAGATGTCATTTTCACTCTTGTTCCGCTATTATTGTCGGATAGATACTCTCCAGCTTCCGGTATCGGCCTTTATTCCCAAAACCTTTCGCTGCTAGTATCAAATTTGTGATTTCTTGCTCTTAGTGTCAGTTCCGCAATTTTCGGAGCATTTCCCGCCTGGTTTTGGCTTCACTACCTGAAACCAGTTTTCTTGTCCTTCTGCTTCTTTATATTTGGCTAGTGCAAATTTTACAGTTAACATTAGGTAAGTTCAAATGTTATCTCCTTGATCTTGATCATAGTATATTTATACTTATTGTACAGTTGCCTCAGATAGTTACTTCTATTCCTCTTTGGTCCTAAGATGCTACCTTCCATTGTTAAAGAGATGAAGAGGCAACTTTTCAAAAAATATTGTTGCTCTTTTTTAAAAGTTCCCGTACCTAGATTCAAATGCACGAGCATTGGGGTTACGCGGTTGACTAGGGTATCAAAAAATTCCAAAGAGCAAAGTCAGATGGCTGATGCTCTATGACGACCGCCCATAACGCCCGCACTTAACAAAGGAAATAATGCGCTGAAAAACGTGGCAGGCAGCTATGGACGATCATCAGCATGGAATAACACACACAAAACCTGTCGTATAACTTACAGTGTAGGGATAAAATATCTACAACAGGATATAATAGCAAAGCACAATTGAATAGAATCTGAAACTTTTCATATCCTTATGAAAATACCCATACATCCAATTGGAGTACATTAGAATCTGTATGATAAGCCTCACTATAGGTTCACTTAGAGTAACATACATCAATGGAAACAACATATATGTATATTAGAAAGTAATACCTCAGCCTCCTGCTCGTCCTCGCTCAGCAACATCATCCTCATCAAGATCTACTACTTGCCACCTAGTCTGCCCATCCACAACATGGATGAAAACATCCCAAGGTAATAAGAGAGAAATATAAAATCTTGAGTCAGACAACAGTCTTAATAAGCAATAAAATAGCTATCCACATCATCAATAAAGTATATGGAAATTACGCAGCTCGATCATCTGATCTTCCAACACATCAACGGAGAAGAAACCCCAAACCCATCTCTCCTCTACAACCTACGGTGATAGCCTTCCCATAGAACTAGAGAAGAAACAAACAATACATCCATAGCAACCAATTATCAAGCGTAAACCATTCTAGTCAAGTTCAATATCTCCCAAGCACAAACCCCAAAGGCCTAAACCAACATCATATAAGCACCCAAAAGATATCTCCCTTGATGTCAACTAGTCTACATAAGACGATGCAAGCAAACAATATCATCCATTACTCTGGCTATCACCATCTGCCTTGAATCCATCGTTAATCATATGACTGGACCATCTTGCCATCAATCAAGGGTTACCGGCAAAACTCCATAGTCTATGGTGACTCGTATCTAGACCCAATCATGAGTGCCCAGGGTACTCGACAAATCATATAGTCTTTGGGTGCCCCCATTATACCCCTGCTTTGGGTCCGCTAGAACCCCCGATAAACAATGATCCCTTGGCACTTAGAAACTCTAGTTGTCATCACCCGCAACTATTCATAAGCTCAAGCGCCTTCTTGAGCAAACCATTATTCGCGAGCTCAAATCAGCTTGAGTCATCTTCACAACTCCGTTGCATCATCGCATGATCAATGAACACTTAATGACACTTCGAACATTCATATGAATTTACATCGAAGCAATGCTCATAGTCCGACCAAAAATCAACATCATTTGGTTAATATTAGATGGACCGTTCACTATCTATCACATGGATCGCCAACCGAACCATCATGATGGACTGCACCACCGATCCATATGGTTCATACAGTAATGTTTGATCCCACTGAACTATCACTCCTTTGTGCGCAATGATCCATCAACTGCTCGCTGATCCATGAGTGCGCAGCGATCAGATCCACCTGATCCTGGTGTGCACAACATGATTTTCCACCGATCCATCACGTTACACCAATCCATGCGATCCATTATTTTACGGGAGGTCCATACGTGTAGCACTCAGCCGGATCACACAATCCACCATGTGCCGATTCTACCTGATCCAGCATTTGCCACGCTCTCCATTTGCCAACGATCCATTAGGCGCACATCTGCTCAATCCACCATTTTTCCATGTTTTACACTTGCCAATCTGATCCATTGCCCGATCAACACATTTTCCCGATCCATTGGTGGATCGCTCCATATTTTTATCTGCCCGATCAATTTTTATGGCTGATCCATTATGTGCAACTCAAACCGATCCTCTAATCTACCGTGTGCACCGCATGATTCACCGATCCATTATGTTTTTCTGGATCCATCTCATTTTCCAGATCCATCAGATCGCACTCGATCTGATCCACCCATTATGTGACGACCGCCCATAAACCCTGCACTAAACAGGAGGAATAATGCGCTGAAAGGTGTGCCAGGCAGCTTTGCACGATCATCAAGGTATGGTAGATAAACAAAACCTTTTGTAAGCTCACAACGTAAGGATAAAATATAATAGAACATATACAACAAGTAGTGATAGCGAAGCAGAAAAACACTAACTTTCATGAAAATTAGAAAGTATTTCCCATACATGTGGATAACAACAACAGTGTTTGTACAATTTGCCTCATTACAACACACAAAGAAATAGCAAACAACGAAAACAAATACTAGATATTAATAAAACTGGAACGTGAGCCTCCTACTCGCCATCGATCAACATCATTGTCCTCACTAAAGCAATACCTGCCACCTGTTACTCGGTCTGCCCATCCACAGCCAAATGAACAGCCCAAGGTAATAAGAGGAAACTTAAAACCTTGAGGCAGACAACAGTCTTATTGAGAGATAAAACAACTAACAAACTTCATCAATAAAGTATATGAGAATGGGTAAATAATCAACTAATCTACACAGCTCAAGAGAACAACTCCCAATTTCCTTCCCCGTTACATGACAGCGATAGCCTTTACAATCCATACACCCAAAGGAATAACAATTCATTCATGGCAATTAAAGTATCCATTCATATATAGCAAAGCAACTCAACCATGATCACAACATGCATTCAAACGTCCATGACAGACTCTGGCTATCACCGCCAACCTTGCTTTGGAAACTTCGTTATCGTATGACCGGCTAACAATTTGCCGTTAATTGTCAAGGACCACACACGATGCCCTGGTTCTAGCGAAACTCCACATGCTATACTCAATACATGCTGCACGCTATAATCAACACGTGTCTAAGCCATACACGACGCCCAAGGCACTCGACCTATAATTAGTTGTTAATTGTACCTTTTCTTTGAGACTCCTTGAACCAACGACAACGATAATTCCTCAGTCTTCGTCTCTCTGGTCGTAATCAATTACGACTGCTAATTAGCTCAGAACACTTTAGACCTATCACTTCACACGAATTCAATACATCCTTGAGTTATCTACTCATTTGTTGCATACAACGAAAAACAAACACTTTTCAACACTTCCAAACTTCCCAATTGAATTCACTTTGAAGTCACATCATCATCGGAAAAGTCTGACCAGAAATAGCTGCCTAGAAATTGCAGAAATGGATGACCAGAAATGACCGACCAGAATAGGCCGACCCACTTTAGTCCGACCCACTTTGGTTCGACCCACTTTGGTCCGATCCACTTTCGTCCGACCCACTTTGGTCCGATCCAAATTATGGTTGATCCAACTTATGGCCGACCGAAAACCTGCATATTGCAATTCAACTCCGATTTCGACCAAAACTTCACCAAACGATAAATCCAACGAAACTACTCATCCAATTCATCAAAAGGATTAATATCATCAATATGACAATTTTATCAATGATAATGTCAAATTCACCAAAATCACCACAAATATGCATATGAACAAAAACGATGGATCTAACTTGCACATTCATATGAAATATCATAGAAATTACCTATCTAAACTTGCTAAATCAGATCTTAGGGTGATGTATATGAAAATGAACTTACCAATGCATAGATCTAAGGAAAAAAACTTGAATTTGATGAAAAAACTGATCTATTACTCATACGCTACATTGAATCCATGTGAGAGATGAAAATCACTCACCGATTCACCAAAACAAGCTAAAATGGTAGAAATAAGAATCCGAATAGCAAGCATCTCGCACCAAACACCTTGATCCGATGAATCCTTACTTTGATTGATGTAGATCTAGCCTCCAATGTTATAGATCTCTGATTTCCCTCCTTGGATTTTGATTTTTAATGGTGGAAAGGTGTTACAGGAAGAAGGAGATAGTGCCCCCAAATGAGGGAATGGGAAAGTAAACTTTTTCCCTCCTCTCTCACCACATATTTATAGGATTCCACCAGCCCACTAATGGGCTTTCCCAACTCAGCCCACTAAGGCTCCAAAACCTGAACAACCAACCGAAAAACCTTAAAACAGTGATTCCTCCCAAACCGCTAAGCCAATCTCTAGTGTAACCATTCTACGAAAAGACAATCATCAATTCCTTTCCAATGGCACAGGTCTCACCCTCTGATTCGACCTGAGTCAAAAGTTATGACATGTACAAGACTAAAGGGGCAAAATGGTCACAAACAAAATCGATAAAAATTATGGACATGTCCCACATCCCCACAAGCAACATAATAAAAGATGAGAATGATCCAATCCTCAGGGAATAAAATAAAAATATTTTACGATCTTCCGATATGTAAAAATGCAGGCTGTTACACATTTCCCATGCGCCCTCTATGACTTCCACCCATCCTTCACTTTAGCCGACCGATCCAACTCTGTTTTCACCCCTACACGATTCATTTTAAAACTCCTATTACATTTTGGTCAATCCAATCTAAACACATGTGATCCAATCAACGTTCATGCGACCAGATCCATGTCCAATGATCCAAGCTATACAATGCATACCACTCATGCAAATCAACCAATTTCAACCAAACGATCAATATCACAACAAGCAATCAGTAAACAAACATTAGCATATCAAATAATCATCATATAATCATATGAAATTCACCAAATTATGATAGGACGACAAACGAATCAATAAATGGATCAAAATTTGCATAAACTTACGATTTCAATGAATTTACCGTTATAGCTTGCTACATTAGATCCTACGGTGTGATCTGAATTCAAAATATGTTTACCTTGATTAGATCTAGGTGAAAATAACTTGTTTTGATGAAATCAAGATCAAGCAAACCTATATACTCAATTTAATCCATGTGAAAGATTTTTATCACCCACTAAATCCACAAAATAGCTTCAAATCAACAAACTCTAATCTGGACAGCGAAGAACATTGAAGAACAGCCTCCGAAACAACTCAATTGTTGCGATCTAACCTTCTTCGATGTCGATCTTCAATCCTAGTTTGCAAATCTATGAACGGAAATGAAGTGGAGGTGTATTTGATTGAGCCGGAGAATCATAGACACCTAACCAAATGAGAAATGAAGAGACTAAACAATTCTCTTTACCCCTACCCTCCTATTTATAGCCAACATCCTCTAGCCTTAACGAGCCTTACTAATCAGCCTACTAATGACTAGTTGGACTGTCTAGAAAACTAGCAACACTAAAACAAAGATTCATCGCAAATGTCTTAGCCAAAACATTAAGGTGACCACTCTACGGCATTGGAAACACAATTTCCGATCCTTTGAAATCGATTCTAGCTCTTGATTTGATCTTATTCAAAAGTTATCCCCTAAAAAATAACAAAGGGAAATGGTGATAAATAAAATTGATATAAATCATGGACATGTCTTACATCCTCATGAACAACATATCAAAAGATGAGAATAATATGACCCTTAGAGAATTAAATAAAAAAATATGATCCTTCAATACGTAAAATGTCGATCGTTACATTCCCCCCTCCACCCCTCCCCCACCTTTAGGAATTTCTCCCCTTAAATTCCAAGCAAACACAAGCAACCAAAAACAACCCTGCATGCCTACCATCCACGTCCAATTAATCTACCATCCAATCTAGCTTTCAATAAGCTATGCATCCATAACTTAACCTAGCATGAGGGATTCAAATAATAGTAAAAATTATTATTGGTAGACTTTTTGGTAAAAGATATCACACATGAAATATCTGGATAGCAGCACTTTCAAGCATTGGGAACAATGTCAGAAGACATAGAGTGATTTAGTTGAAATCGCATTATCTACATAAACTGGCCCGAAACTCCTATCAGACGACCTCTTTTGGGCCCAAAAATTTCAATTATGGTGCTTTGCACCATCAACCCTGTAGCCCTCTGAATTAGCTTCAGATAGAGCTTTCGTTTGGCCCAAACGGACTTACGGTTTAGAAGTTACACTCGTTTCCGTGAGCGGATGCAACCTAGCAATCAGCAAACCTCCGGTTCGTGAGTAGGGACCTGTAACACCCCACCTCCGCTAGGGTCACTCACAAAGGGAATGCACTAGGTTTGGTGAAGCATTATCAAGGTAAACATGCACAGAAATATTACAAGACAGAACATATATAAAACAGCGGAAGTAAAACAAATTTCATTACCTTATAAAATAAGGTCTAAAGCCTTTTACATCAGAATACATCAAAACCTGTCTTGCAATAGTAAAGAAGCATAAAACCTTTTCATAAATTATTCCCCAAAATAAAGCGGTGAAGCAGGCATAGGCAAGAGAAGACCAGGTATACATGATGACCTTCAAGCATAAGAGGTCTGAACCAAACAACATTTCCTCCCTGAAAACCTGGGGGTGGGGGGGAACCGAAGACTAAGAGGCGAAAGAAAATGGGGTTAGTCATAAAGACTGGTAAGTCCTATCTACTTCCAGCATAAAAACAGGTAAAGGTAACATGACATGCATAAACTGAAAATAAACATAAGGATGACGACAAGATAGATAAACTAAACCAAGATAACAGGGTGAACTACTGTATCAAGATAAACTAAGGCATCATGATAAATTACGGTGTCAAGGTAAATCTAAGTATCACATCATCAGGTTTCTATCAAGTATAATATCCCAAGGTATCTATCATGTATATTTGCTCTGCACCTCCCGTACTAGTATCCCAACCCATGTCATGAGTTAACTACAAAATGTCCCTTGACCAAAGTCATGAAATGGTCCATGTCAACCTAATATATTGCGTACATAACTTTTCCTAACTTGTATGTTTCTTTCCATGTATAAGTTCAGTCCTTTGCCGTAGGTCGTACGGGCTTTCCCATGTAAATCTATACCACCTCAACGTAGTACCATTTTATCCTTGAAGTTGTTTTGGGCTGCTACCCTTGATCTGGTTATGTTTTCTTACCATGAACTATCGCGTGTTCACCTATGATTTATGCCACCTAGGACCGCTAGGGATTATGCTACCTAATGAACGATTCGTATCTCGGTTTGGGTTTTAGCCACCTAGGGCTACTAGGGATTATGCTACCCGTCAACCGCGCCCTTTTTCCCACGTAAGCACCATGAATTGTTTTTCCATGTCTAACTGCACATGTATCTCAATGTGCCATCCGAGTCCCGTGCCAGGGCAAATCGAGAAATACGAGACTCGGTTGGGAGCTTTAAGTCGTCTGCCGAATGCAGATATCAAGGTCTGTTTTTGTATCCGTGGCTATGGTCCCACGTGACCCCTCCCTCAACTACTGAATGGCAATCCAAGAAAAATCATGCACGAGAACTATACTCCGGCCCCCTATGCCCCACTTACCTATTGGCCCACCTCACCCATAACTCGATAGCAAGCATATGGTCTGTTGGGAGTTCTCTGCCTTTCCGTATACGTACACGATTGACTAAAGATGGTAGGTAGTCGACGACGCGCTATCCAGGGCAAAAATCAAGTATTGTCGACTCCACGCTAATCCATCCCCGTCTTTAGGTTGCTCTCACAGCAACCAAGACATACTCTTGGTTCTTCTACCGCAGACCTTATCCTCTGTAAGCCCAGGCGGATCATCTGCAACCTCACAGAGGGATACCAAGAGTACCCTCACGTCCCCCGAAGCTACTGCTTCGTCACCCAGTTCGTTGGAGCCTTTATCTAAGTTAGATAATTTGCTCCTCCTCGTGTGTTTAAGCGATGACCTACCATATCGGGTTACTCATCTATCTGTGAACTAGTTAAATCCCTTGACTAAGAATTATTACTTAGTTATCCTAAACTAAGGTTTCTCACTTAGTTCCCTTTCCCGTTATCCTTGTTAACTACGATTTTCCACCTAGTCCCCTGAACTAGGTTTTTGTCTAATGGGTTAAGTGTTGTCATTCCAGTTCATGACTTAACCCGCCTACGAATCATGTCAAGATTGGCTAAGTATTTAAGCTCAAGACTTAGCCCTACCAGTTGGTTAAGTATACCAATAAGTTCATGACTTAACCCTATTCAATTATCAAGTCATATTGGTTAAATATTAGTTTGTCTTGACCCTATCAGATTAACGTGTTAGATTGGTTAAGCATAGATTATCTTAACCCCATCAGATTATCGAGTCGGATTGGTTAAGTATGGGTTAGCTTAACCCCATCCACTAATCGTATTACAATGGTTAAGTATATTTAAACGGTCTTGTGACTTAACCCTATCAAGTTCTCATATTAGATTGGTTAATATAGGTTACTTAACCTCATCAAATAATCATGTATAATTGGTTAAGTATAAGTTACTTAACCTCATTAAATTATCATGTTAAATTGGTTAAGTATTGGTTACTTAACCTCATTGAATTATCATGTTTAGATTGTTTAAGTGTTCAACGTAACCCCATCGAATTACCGTGTTTAGATTAGTTAAGTCTAGGTTAACTTAACTCCATCTAATTACCGCATTTAGATTAGTTAAGTGTAGGTTAACTTAACTCCATCTAATTACCGAGTCGGATTAGTTAAGTATGGACTAGCTTAACCCCATCCCCTAACTGTATTTTATGGTTAAGTATCATTAAGAAATCAAGTCCGGTTTCACTTAACCTACCCATTAGTGTCATATCGGTTAAGTGTCATTAGTCAGATTTACTTAACCTTGTCATGTGGCATTAATTGAATTAATGCACTCTCAACCTCTCACATTAGACGTTGTTGTGGTTACGCCGGGCGGGTCCGGGCAGATTTACACCACAACCTAGTGTAACCTCGGGTTTCAAGCGCGATATGACCAACTACCCACATTAGGTCCTATTGTTTGTAGCCACTGGATTTGCCGGGCGGGTTCGGGCAGATTTATGCTACAAACTCAACCCAACCTCGAGTTTGCCACTTCCATGTTTTTCTACGTGTCATGTTCATGTCAAGAGTATCTTAAACATGTTTTCATGTATAATCTATGCCAGTATTCCATGTCAAGTTTTAAAGTCATATTCCAAGTCCTGTTTTCATGTCATATTCACGTTTGCCTAGACTACACAAATCGTATTCCCAACGCAAATGAAAGCGAGTCAACATAGTAGGAATAATATAACAAGGATGGGTATAAGATGTCAAAGATGGTTACAAGTCAAACAGGGTGCAATTTGAGACCAAGGTGTACCACTCAACTAGCATATGCATTATAGGCCTCAAACATGTATGATTCCAAATCTAGCAAAAAGAGTGATTATCATGGAAATGGTGACATAGGGTGGAAATCCTAACATGTGCATAATAGGTTCATCATATGCATGTTAATAATCATGAGGGGTTTAGGTTCCTTAACATGCATAATCCCCAAATCAAGTTCATGCAAGTAGTTCACAAGTCAAAATGGTTCCCAAGGGTTCATGCTAACATTTCCTAAGTAAAGATTCGAACTTGCATGATAAACTAAGCCAAATGCAACTTGTGTAACATGATTTAGTCGCTAAAACATAGCCCAAGATCATAGTTTCAAGAAAGGGGCAATGACTAAGTTCACATAGGCTAGCATACATATGTTTCACCGCATTTTATTCCATGCCATCATTAAAACTACCATTTAGATCTAGAAGTAGCTAGAACTTACATAGCGTGGCTTAGAGATTTAGGAGCATGAACCGTCTTGTCGTAGAATCCATGTTGAGAAGATGATCAAAACCCTTGATTTCTTGTAGAAAGCTTGCACCTTCGTCTTGAATCTAGTTTGCAAGCATAAGCTCTTGAATTTGGGAATGGAGGCCATGATCATTATAGATTTGGGCAGCACTTCATTGCAAGAGTGATTTGTGAGGGCTTAAGCTAGGTCTAGGGGTCTTTTTATAGATATTAGGAGTAGTTTAGGCCATAGGATTAACCCTAGGATAGATCTGAGCCCTTAAAAATCGTCATCAGCCTCCAAAACCGAGCCAAACAGCAAAACAGGTGCACTAGGCTGCCTGGGTTCGACCAGGCAGGTCGACACCCAGGTCGACCCTGGGGTCGACTCCCCAGTCGACCTGGTCCCACCCTGGTCGACACCCGGGTCGACCCCCTGGTCGACCTGGTCTGGGCGGGATATTTCCCGCCTACCCTGATTTTCTGAAATTTTGAATCTATTTTGAATTTGAATTTTTCGTGAAACTTCGCGAGGCCATATCTCGGTCATAGGACTCCGATTTTTGAAAACTCGGACTTTATTTTGCGTATTTTTCCGAGGCGAACGCAATGGCATGGCCCGTTTCCCCTGATTCAGATTTTATAATTAAATTCTACCTTGATTCTTGTATTAGCACGTTGTAAAAAATCCGGGTTGTTACATTCTCCCCAACTTAAAGGATTTCGTCCCCGGAATCTCTAAGTTAGGAAGATCGTATCCTACCATTCATCATCCATCTACTCAAAACATCATCCACAAGCAATCAATGTCCTTAGACGATTTCTAATGCTGTATGAACATATGCAAAAAGTGTGTGTGTATGTTCCTTATCTAATGCAAATGATCAGGCCTGAATGATCTTTCTAATGCAAAGTATGTTTAGTGCCATGAATCCAACATGTATGCAAATAGTCCTAGTCATATATACACCATATGCGTGCACAAACATCCATTCATATGCAACATCCGCATGATAACACATTCAATTTCATCCATAAATAAGTGTAAATACTTGTGCATATGCAATACGAAATGTGAGTGTGTCGATCTAGTATCTAATGTGTATTCGCGCATCCACTAGCAACCACTTGCAACCATTTGCAACCATATCAATCATAACATGCTTCAAATACATGTTTGCATCCATAGGGTTCTACCTAAGGTTCTCAAGATAGGATCGAGGAGATAAACAAGACAAACTCCTTACGGGGTTTGTATCAGAAATAAGATTGAAAACAGGACCAAGAGGATGTCCACAACAGATGGCATACAAGTAAGCTCCATAGGAAAAACCAGGGATCAAAGATATACTATTAAAAAAGAGATATGATGCGCGCGTCTAAGCCGCATTTCCATGAGCTTAATTCCATTGTACCTCGACCATCTTTTAACTCCATGATTTCGTAGCTCCTTGATTCTATTTCCAAGATATGAGTTGAAACTCATTTCACTGTCGCCTCTCGTTTTATTTATTCTTTCCCTAGTATACTTGGCTCAAACATATCTGCATACTAATGCAAGCTCTCCAAAATTCGCTAGTGAATCCTGGATCTCGTTTACCGATGCCAATCCATGTTACCACGTTCACTTACTAGGGTGATTCCTATAACCCATGCTTAAGCGGAATGAACCATCCGCCTTATTGGCGAACATTACTCTATCGGATCATAGATTTCCGATAAATGCATCAAGAGATTCTAGGTAACTAACCATGACAGAACCCAAAAGGTTATATGAGACTCCGAGGGTATTACAAAGGCAAGTCAAGAGTCTAACTACCCTCTTTCCAAAACCGAGAATGGTATCCCTAATAGGATAACCACTTTATCCCTAGAATCCATCCATAGCTCAATAATATAAGCATTGCTTCTAATCTCAAAACTTGGCATTTACATTCTCAATTCCAAACAAGTCATGAATAAATGGACCGATCATCCTACAGGATTTGAGACAAAAATGGGATCCTCTACCACGCTAGTACTAAGGTGCAAAGACTCAACTATTGAAGTAGACTTAAATGATGCGATGATCAAGACAAAGTCTAGACGGGATGATAGAAAAGAAAGGCTAAACCTTCAACAGAAACGGTACCATCCCTCTAAGGTACTCTAGAAATGAGAGCATACAATTGCCCTTTCGATGATCTTGTCCTCGTCCCATAACTCTTAACTATGCGTCCCGTTTTATCATGCCAAAGATACTCTCTCGTCAGGGGTTTTATTGTTCATCTTTTTCCCTCCCTTGTGGATTAAGCCACATCAACAAGTTGCTTATCTTAAGCTCGTGTCCTCTATCCTTGCTCTTATTATCCTTCCTTATAGCATGACAACAGGTCTCTCGAGGACTACCTCCATCGTACGGAAAACACTTAGGTAGCTAGGGAAGGATTAGTCGTAGTTCAAACTACTGTGACTACAGATGGAGGAAAGAGATGAAAAGAGATTCAATCAAGGAAACAAAGGATAGTGCTAACGGCCTTTGGGGAATAGCCTTTAAAAATAAAACCTTTCTTGAAAAATGCTTCTTTGTAAAAAGTTTGGAAAATAGTTTCAGAAGGTTTTTATAAACTTTTGCCCAGTCTGGTTACCTTCTGCTCTGATACCAAATGTAACACCCCACCTCCGCTAGGGTCACTCACAAAGGGAATGCACTAGGTTTGGTGTAGCATTATCGAGGTAAACATGCACAGAAATATTACAAGACAAAACATATATAAAATAGCGGAAGTAAAACAAATATCATTACCTTATAAAATAAGGTCTAAAGCCTTTTACATCAGAATACATCAAAACCTGTCTTGCAATAGTAAAGAAGCATAAAACCTTATCATAAATTATTCCCCAAAATAAAGCGGTGAAGCAGCCATAGCCTAGAGAAGACCAGGTATACATGATGACCTTCAAGCATAATAGGTTCGAACCAAACGACAACATTTCCTCCCTGAAAACCTGGGGGGGGGGGAACGGAAGACAAAGAGGCGAAAGAAAACGGGGTCAGTCATAAAGACCGGTATGTCCTATCTACTTCCAGCATAAAAACAGGTAAAGGTAACATGACATGCATAAACTGAAAATAAACATAAGGATGATGACAAGATAGATAAACTAAACCAAGATAATAGGGTGAACTACGGTATCAAGATAAACTAAGGTATCATGATAAACTACGGTGTCAAGGTAAATCTAAGTATCACATCGTCATGTTTCTATCAAGTATAATATCCCAAGGTATCTATCATGTATATTTGCTCTGCACCTCCCGTACTAGTATCCCAACCCGTGTCATGAGTTAACTACAAAATGTCCCTTGACCAAAGTCATGAAATGGTCCATGTCAACCTAATATATCGCGTACATAGGTTTTCCTAACTCGTATGTTTCTTTCCATGTATAAGTTCAGTCCTTTGCCGTAGGCCGTACGGGCTTTCCCATGTAAATCTATACCACCTCAACGTAGTACTATTTTATCCTTGAAGTCGTTTTGGACTGCTACCCTTGATCTGGTTATGTTTTCTTACCATGAATTATCGCGTGTTCACCTAGGATTTATGCCACCTAGGACCGCTAGGGATTATGCTACCTAATGAACGATTCGTATCTCGGTTTGGGCTTTAGCCACCTAGGGCTACTAGGGATTATGCTACCCGTCAATCGCGCCCTTTTTCCCACGTAAGCATCGTGAATCATTTTTCCATGTCTAACTACACATGTATCTCAATGTGCTATCCGAGTCCCGTGCCAGGGCAAATCGAGAAATACGAGACTCGGTCGGGAGCTTTAAGTCGTCTGCCGAATGCAGATATCAAGGTCTATTTTTGTATCCGTGGCTATGGTCCCACGTGACCCCTCCCTCAACTACTGAAAGGAAATCCAAGAAAAATCATGCACGAGAACTATACTCCGACCCACTATGCCCCACTTACCTATTGGCCCACTTCACCCATAACTCGATAGCAAGTATATGGTCTGTTGGGAGTTCTCTGCCTTTCCGTATACGTACACGATTGACTAAAGATAGTAGGTAGTCGACGATGCGCTATCCAGGGCAAAAATCAAGTATTGTCTACTCCACGCTAATCCATCCCCGTCTTTAGGTTGCTCGCACAGCAACAAAGGCATACTCTTGGTTCTTCTACCGCAGACCTTAACCTCTGTGAGCCCAGGCGGATCATCTACAACCTCACAGAGGGATACCAAGAGTACCCTCACATCCCCCGAAGCTACTGCTTCGTCACCCAGTTCGTTGGAGCCTTTATCTAAGTCAGATAATTTGCTCCTCCTCGTGTGTTTAAGCGATGGCCTACCGTATCGGGTTACTCATCTATCTGTGAACTGGTCAAATCCCTTGACTAAGAATTATTACTTAGTTATCCTAAACCAAGGTTTATCACTTAGTTCCCTTTCCCGTTATCCTTGTTAACTATGATTTTCCACCTAGTTCCCTGAACTAGGGTTTTGTTTAATGGGTTAAGTGTTGTCATTCCAGTTCATGACTTAACCCGCCTATGAATCATGTCAAGATTGGCTAAGTATTTAAGCTCAAGACTTAGCCCTACCAGTTGGTAAGTATAACAAGAAGCTCATGAATTAACCCTATTCAATTATCAAGTCAGATTGGTTAAGTATTAGTTTGTCTTGACCCTATCAGATTATCGTGTTAGATTGGTCAAGCATAGATTATCTTAACCCAATCAGATTATCGAGTCGGATTGGTTAAGTATGGGTTAGCTTATCCCCATCCACTAATCATATTACAATGGTTAAGTATATTTAAACGGTCTTGTGACTTAACCCTATCAAGTTCTCATATTAGATTGGTTAAGTATAGGTTACTTAACCTCATCAAATCATCATGTATATTTGGTTAAGTATAAGTTACTTAACCTCATTAAATTATCATGTTAAATTGGTTAAATATTGGTTACTTAACCTCATTGAATTATCATGTTTAGATTGTTTAAGTGTTCAATGTAACCCCATCGAATTACCATGTTTAGATTAGTTAAGTCTAGGTTAACTTAACTCCATCTAATTACCGCGTTTAGATTAGTTAAGTGTAGGTTAACTTAACTCCATCTAATTTCCGAGTCTGATTAGTTAAGTATGGATTAGCTTAACCCCATCCCCTAACTATATTTTACGGTTAAGTATCATTAAGAAATCAAGTCCGGTTTCACTTAACCTACCCATTCGTGTCATATCGGTGAAGCGTCATTAGTCAAATTTACTTAACCTTATCATGTGGCATTAATTGAATTAATGCACTCTCAACCTATCACATTAGACGTTGTTGTGGTTACTGGTTACGTCGGGTGGGTCCGGGCAGATTTACACCATAACCTAGTCTAACCTCGGGTTTCAAGCGCGATATGACCAACTATCCACATTGGGTCCTATTGTTTGTAGCCACTCGATTTGCCGGGAGGGTCCGGGCAGATTTATGCTACAAACTCAACCCTACCTCGAGTTGGCCACTTCCATGTTTTTTTACGTGTCATGTTCATGTCAAGTTTATCTTAAACATGTTTTCATGTATAATCTATGCCAGTATTCCATGTCAAGTTTTCAAGTCATATTCCAAGTCCTGTTTTCTTGTCATATTCACGTTTGCCTAGACTACCCAAATCGTACTCCCAACGCAAATGAAAGCGAGTCAACATAGTAGGAATAATATAACAAGGATGGGTATAAGATGTCAAAGATGGTTACAAGTCAAACATGGTGCAATTTGAGACCAAGGTGTACCACTCAACTAGCATATGCATTATAGGCCTCAAACATGTATGATTCCAAATCTAGCAAAAGGAGTGATTATCATGGAAATGGTGACATAGGGTGGAAATCCTAACATGTGCATAATAGGTTCATCATATGCATGTTAATAATCATGAGGGGTTTAGGTTCCTAAACATGCATAATCCCCAAATCAAGTTCATGCAAGTAGTTCACAAGTCAAAATGGTTCCCAAGGGTTCATGCTAACATTTCCTAAGTAAAGATTCGAACTTGCATGATAAACTAAGCCAAATGCAACTTGTGTAACATGATTTAGTTGCTAAAACATATCCCAAGATCATAGTTTCAAGAAAGGGGCAATGACTAAGTTCACATAGGCTAGCATGCTTATGTTTCATCGCATATTATTCCATGCCATCATTAAAACTACCGTTTAGATCTAGAAGTAGCTAGAACTTACATAGCGTGGCTTAGAGATTTAGGAGCATGAATCGTCTTGTCGTAGAATCCATGTTGAGACGATGATCAAAACCCTTGATTTGTTGTAGAAAGCTTGCACCTTCATCTCGAATCTAGTTTGCAAGCATAAGCTCTTCAATTTGGGAATGGAGGCCGTGATCATTATAGATTTGGGCAGCACTTCATTGCAAGAGTGATTTGTGAGGGCTTAAGCTAGGTCTAGGGGTCTTTTTATAGAGATTAGGAGTAGTTTAGGCCATAGGGTTAACCCTAGGATAGATCTGAGCCCTTAAAAATCGTAATCAGCCTCCAAAACCGAGCCAAACAGCAAAACAGGTGCACCAGGCTGCCTGGGTTCGACCGGGCAGGTCGACCCCCAGGTCGACCCTGGGGTCGACTCAACAGTTGACCTGGTCCCACCCAGGTCGACCCCCTGGTCGACCTGGTCTAGGCGGGATTTTTTGTAACACCCCGTATGTTGAATAACTTGTTATAATATAAAACAGGGCAGAATTAAATTTTAAAATCTGAATCAGGGGAAACGGGCTATGCCATTGCGTTCGTCTCGGAAAAATACGCGAAATAGAGTCCGAGGTTTCGAAAATTGGAGTCCGTATGACCCGGTTAAGGAACGAAGAAGTTTTCAGAAATTCAAAACAGATTTAAATATAAAAATTTAAACATTTCAGAAGTGGCGGGAAAATTCCCGCCAGACCCAGGGAGTCGACCTGGGGGTCGACTGGGGAGTCGACCTGCCCACCAGGTCGACTAGGGTGTCGACCCTAGTGTCGACCTGGGGTCGACCTCCCTGGTCGAGCCCAGGTAACCTGGGTGCACCAGTTTGGCTTTTGGGCTGTGTTTTGGTGGCTAGGACGAGATCTGACGGCTCTAATCTAATTTTGGGTTAATTTAATAGCCTGAAACTCCTAACTAATCTATAAATACACCCTAAGACTACCCTAATTCATACTAAAAATAGATACAACGTCGTTATGCCGTCAAAATGCAACTTGAAGGAGCCTCCATCAAATTAAAGAGGAAGATAGCTTCTCAAATCAACCTATAATCAACTCTAGCAACTTAATCTTCTTCTTAGGAGTGCTAATCAACAAGTTGTGAGTTTCTATAGCCTTAATAACCAATTGTTGAATGATTATGATAGGATATAATGAGGTTATGGCTATGAATGTGGATCAATGCAAGATTATGTTATCATATGCTATGTGTTTGTGATGTTATGCAAGTTATGCAAGTTATGTGCTATGTGTTTGTGATGTTATGCAAGTTATGCAAGTCATATGCTATATGATCATGATGTTATACAAGTTATGCAAGTTATATGCTACATGTTCATGATGTTATGCAAGTTATGCAAGTCATATGCTACATGCTCATGATGTTATGCAAGTTATGCAAGTCATATGCTACATGATCACGATGTTATGCAAGTTATGCAAGTGTTAGGCTATGTGTTCATGATGCTAGTTATGGAAATTGCTATGATAAACATTGATCCATTATGACACCATGATTATGCAAGTTTGGTGTATGATTATATGCAAGTTCATATATGATATGTTATGCAAGTTTGGTGTATGATTATATGCAAGTTCATATATGATATGTTATGCAAGTTTGGTGTATGATTATATGCAAGTTCATATATGATATGTTATGCAAGTTTGGTGTATGATTATATGCAAGTTCATATATGATATGTTATGCAAGTTTGGTGTATGATTATATGCAAGTAACATGTGCAAGTTTACGCCTTTATATGAGATGCATACTTATGCAAGTTAACCCCTTTGTATGTCATGCATACATATGCAAGTTTACCCCTTTATATGACATAAGTAGCTTATGCAAGTTACCCTCTTTATGACATGTGTGATTCATGCAAGTTTGGGTTGATTATTTATGCTAGTTGGGTTTGATGCTATATGCATGTTGACACCTTTAAAACCCATGTTGATGCTAATGTTATGCAAGTTGAACCCAGTGTATTTGTGATGAATCTTCCCTTTTATCTCATGTTAGCGAATTACGTGGGGAACGATAGGGTTAATATACATGTTAATGAAATGGTGTGAAGTTGGTATGATTATGCATACCATAAAATGGATGGACATAATTGAGTCAATTATGTACATCGTTAAAATTGGAATTAATTAGGGAAAATTAATTTGAAATATGGGGGTGATTAATTAGGTGTAATTAATCGACTAAGACACGAGGTTGGACCCTTTTGTAGCATAAGACTGCCCGGAACCGACCGGCAAATCCAGCAGCTACAAATGATTGGCCCAATGTGAGGGGTCTTAGGCACAAACTTAATACGTGACAAGTGTAAAGACAAGAGGTTTGACTCGGTTATGGCGTAAGGCTGCCCGGACCCGACCGGCAAATCCAGCTGCCATAAAATATAGTCTAATGTGAGAGGTCTTTACAATGGTTACGTTCTTAATCAATTAAGAAACACTTAACCATATTAGCATGTAGAGGGACATGAGGGGTTTAGTGGGTGCCTTGGGTGGCATGTGGAAAAATCTTGTGGTTGCCTTGGGTGGCAATAGAAAATACGATTAGAATACTTAACCAAAGTGGAACATGTAATTAAACATGATTAAAGGGTTAAGTAAGTGCCTTGGGTGGCATGGGGAAAATCTAGTGGTTGCCTTGGGTGGCAATAGAAGATACGATTAGAATACTTAACCAAAGTGGAACATGTAATTAAACATGATTAAAGGGTTAAGTAAGTGCCTTGGGTGGCATGGGGAAAATCTACTGGTTGCCTTGGGTGGCAATGGAAGATAAGATTAAAATACTTAACCAAAGTGGAACATGTAATTAAACATGATTAAAGGGTTACGTAAGTGCCTTGGGTTGCATGTGGAAATCAAGTAAGTGCCTTGGGTGGCATGGTGAAATCTAGTGGGTGCCTTGAGTGGCAATTGAAACATGAGTAGATGACTTAACCAAACTTTAAACATGTAAGTGGACATGATTATTAAAAAGGGTTAAGTGGGATGCACTAGAAAAAAAATGACAAGCTTAGGTGGGTAGCTTGTGGGGGCCCATTTCAACCAGTAACCCATATGTATGTTATTGGGCTCGACCCATGTCGAGGACGGGACACGCGTACTGGGCTTGACTATAAGAGGCCAAAAATGGGTTAGCGGTGGCAACGCAAGTCCAACGGGTTTCATATGCGTGTGTGGACCCGGGCTGGTAGGTAAGACGTTGTCGCATCGTGTAGGTATAAGCTGTGCACCATTGATTGTATTGGGTTGCCACTTTGGGAAGTGATACACCCCACTGTGGGGCCAACACTGGTATCTACGTTAGGGAGCCGATCGAATGGGAGTAGTGGGTACATCTAGTGGAGATAGGGGCAGACGGCACCTATGTAGTCAGCTAGGGGTACACGAGACTACTATTAAAATTACTAAGTTGTGGGTACACCTAGTGGAGATAGGGGCAGACGGCACCTATGTAGTCAGCTAGGGGTACACGAAATTACTATTAAAAATTACTAAGTACACTTAGTGGGATCAAACTTTAAGTAGGAATTACCCTTGGGTGGGTAGATCTGGTGTGGTGCAGTGTAGGAATTATCCTTGGGTGGGTAGATCTGGTGTGGTGCAGAATAGTATTTATCCTTGGGTGGATAGGCGCGTCTTTACCGTTATTTTAGTTCATCCTAAGTCTAGTTGGCTGCTTAGAGTAGTCATTTATCCCCAGTCGTACCGTACCAGGTTTATATCATACCCTAATTACTTTAATGATTGTATTGTTAAAGTTATAGGGCTCACTCAGACTTATGTCTGACCCCATTGTTTTTATCCTTCTCCCCAACCCTCAGGTTCTCAGAGTGGGCCTAGCACTAGTGGGCTTTGATCAGATTGATGTATCTGTCTTTTGGAGCTTGGACCATTGATGTAAAGCTCAGTTTATATCTTCTTTTATGGCTAATAGTTCATGTAGTGCGATTATGTACTTTTGTTTTATCAAGATGGATATTATGTACTTGACTCTTGTTTATGGTTTAGTGATGTAACCAAATATGTTTTACTTTCCGCTGCAATGAAATAATGTTTTAAATTCTCAAGTACTACTTATATCTGTCTTGTTGTAACTTTTCTGTTCTATATTCACTTAAGATACTCCACCGATGCTATGGCATTCCCATAGTGAGTGACCATAGCGGGTGTGGGGTGTTACACGTGGTATCAGAGCTTAAGGTTACCAGAACAGATAAAACTTTTAGAAAATTATTTTTCTAAAAACATTTTTGGAAGAAGTATTTTCAAAAACATGTTTTTAAGAGAAAAGTTTTTGAAAGAAAAGAATATAATCCCCAAGAGCCATATATCCTTCCTTCGATTCTCCGTTTTGAATCTCTTCCTCTTTCTCTTTTTGAACTTCCCCTCCGCGTATAGATGTCTTTTTAAGATAAATAAGGACTTCCGTATGAAGGTCGGAAGAACCACTTCAAGGGACTAAGTCGTTTGCCAGGCTAAGAAGTTAGTCCAAGGAGGTGGAGGGCTTATGGGTACCTTTAAGATGGGTGAGAGAGGAAGGTTAAAATAGCTATTAGGTAAATAAAGGACGAAACCTCATCGTGGTAAGAAGGCCACGAAAGGAGAATGTGAAGGGGAAGGCTAGTTGTTTTGGAGAAATAGGACACCTTGGGGTTGTCCAAAGAGGTAAGGACGAAGTACAGGATCTTCTGGAGGGTTGATGTATTCCCTCACGACGGGTATACCTGATGGGGGTAGGACCGTCTAAGTTGAAATTTGGTTCACTCGATCATCCTGTTCGAACTTTATTCGACTCTGGCGCATCACATTCGTTTATCTCATCATCATTAGTTGAGTCACTGCACCTAGACACCAGTTTAGTAGATGATCCCTTGGTTGTTTCAAACCCAATTGGGGGCTCCACTTATTTGTCCATGATATGTTTGGGTTTGAAGATTTCCATACTTAGCGTTGAGTTTAGAGGTGATGCTTTTGTTTGGGCTTCACGGGCTATGGGTTGATTTTGGGCATGGACTGGTTATCCAGTAATGGTGTCGTTCTTGATTGCGAAAGGAGAGTTGTTAGGCTCATGACCCGCTTGGGTAACACTCTCGAGATCTCTTGTAATCCCATAGATTCTGTTTTGCTAAGTTATTTTGAATCACTTGACGCTTCGGTCGAGAGTTTGCGATCTGTTAGAGTGGTCCGGGAGTACTTGGATGAGTTTGAGGAGATGAAGGGCTTACCTCCGAAGAGGGAGATAGACTTCCGAATATATCCAGTGGAAAATGCTAAGAAAGTATCTTTGCCAGTGCGCCACATGACTCCTCGTGAGAGGAGGGAACTCCATAAGCAAGTAGGGGAGTTGCTTGAGAAGGGGGTTCATAAGACGAAGTATATCGGAGTGGAGTGCTCCAGTAGTTTTTGCCACGAAGGCGGATGGGTCCCTTAGACTTTGTGTAGACTATAGAGAACTCGACAAGCTCACAAAGAAGAATAGACACCCATTACCGAGGATTGATGATCTTTTTGATCAGTTGGTTGGCGCCTCAGTGTTTCACAGTTGGACTTAGCCACGGGATTTCATCCGTTGGGAGTGACTGAGGATAGTATAGAGAAGACCGCCTTTAGGGCTCCGGATGGTTTCTATGAGTGGCTGGTGATGCCATTTGGTTTGACGAACGCCCCCGCATACTTTGTTGATTTGATGAGTAGGGTGTTCAGGGAGTACCTAAAAAACTTCGTAGTGGTCTTTGTGGATGACATCTTGGTCTTCTCTAAGAACGAAATAAGTTTTCGTATGTGCTTAATAGGTTAAGCAAAGCCAGTTATTTAATCAACGGTGGTTCTGGAGTGAGACTGGCAAGGAAATCCAGAGTTGGACAAGGGCTTAATTATTTAGCTGTTTTTACTAGTATCATCTCACGTAGGTCGTCTGAATTCGAAGGAGGTGTCCCTTGGGTGTTTGTATGATATTGGTTTAGGCCTTTGGGGCTTGCACTTGGGGGATGCCGAGTTCGACTAGGATGGTCTGCGTGAGAGATGGATAGTTGTGACGATTTTGTATGGGAGAATATCCTGGTTTTCTCCAGAAGGGGTAAAAAGCATGCCCTACATCTTAGGGAAGTGTTGGAGACTCTTCGAGCGCATAGTCTTGAGACAGCAAAGGTGGAGGGAGTTCTTAGCATCCTATGATTTCGAGATAGCGAATACCCCTGGCAAGGGTAACGTGGTGGCGGACGCCTTGAGCGGAAAAAGGTTGTCCTTGAGTCCATTGTTCGTGGAACGACGAAGCTTGGAATTTATCTCGATGTTTGATTTCAGACCTTCCGTTGACTTTATACCCGGTTTGCTAGCATCCTTGGAGGTCAGACCTACTCTTTTGAGACGGATTGGTGAGGCACAGTGGGACGACCCACAGTTGGTTGAGTTTGTATAGAGGCTCATAAGGGGGGAGTAGTCCATCCATTTGAGTAGGTATACCCTAGACGATAGGGGGTGCTTGCGTAGAGATGGTAGACTTTGTGTACCGCAAGACGAGGGTTTGAGGAAGGCTATTCTTGATGATGCACACCGTTCTAGGATGACCATTCATCCCGGTGGGGGCAAGATGTACCAAAACATGAAGCGAGTTTTCTTTTGGGTTGGTATGAAGAAAGATGTGGCCGAGTATGTCGCTAGATGCTTGGTATGCGAACAGGTGAAAGACGGAGCAAAGGAAACCTGGTGGGTTGCTTCACCCATGGGAAGTTCCGCAATGGAAGTGGGTTAGCGTCTCGATGGATTTTATTGATGGGTTACCGAGATCGAGGAAGGGTAATACGGAAATTTGGGTTGTAGTAGACAGACTTACTAAGAGCGCCCATTTCATACCCGTAAAGAGCAAGAGGACTGCTCCATGGCTAGCTTCGGTTTAGGTTCGAGAGATAGCTCGGTTATATGGTGTACCTTTTAGCATAGTGAGCGATCGAGATCCTATCTTCACTAGCGAGTTTTGGAAGAGTTTGCAAGAAGCAGTGGGGTACATGACGTATTCCATGTATCGCAGTTGAGGACGTGCCTACATGAGACCGCAGAGGTAGTATAGCCGAGCTTGCTTAAAGAAGTGGAGGTAGAGCGTGATGCGACTATTCGACAAGCTCCTACCCGCATCCTTGGGTCAGAGATTAGGAAGTTGAGAAACAGAGAGGTTTGACTAGTCAAAGTGCCAAGGGGAGAAGATGAGAGTAATGCTACTTGGGAGACAGAAGCGAAGATGTGTTCATCATACCCATTCCTTTTTGAGGGTATGTCTTTTAATTTCTCCTTTATCGTTTGTCTAGTACTTATCTTATCTTTAGTATGTCCTCTCATTAGTACCTTTGACCTTTAGATAGGGTAAACCTATGGTTGAAACATGTGTTTGAGACATGTTATGTTTGATGGATGCGTGTGGATGCAAGTGGTTGCTAGTCGTTGCTCGTGGATGCATATATACACACTCTAGGCACTAGATCGGCTGAATCACTTCATATTGCATATTGCATAAAATTGTGTGTAGGTAGCTATATTAATGGATGTATAATGGTTGTGTTATCATATGGATGATGCATTTTGGTGTATGGTTGTGCACACATAGAAATAGTATGTGTCGATAGGGATCTTTCGCATACATATTGGATGCATGGCACTATCATGGTTTGCATTAAGTAGGTCAACTAAATCAGTAGACCGCCTGATTTTGCATTAGACAGGGAACATATACACACACTCTTTGCATATGTTCGTACAACATTAAAAACTCTAAGGACAATGGATGCCAGTGTTTGATGATTTGAGTAGATGGTTGTTTGTATGGTAGGATACGTTCTTCTTGACTTAGAGATTTCGGGGACGAAATCCTTTAAGTAGGGGAGAATGTAACACCCCGTATGTTGAATAACTTGCTATAATATAAAACAGGGCAGAATTAAATTTTAAAGTCTGAATCAGGGGAAACGGGCTATGCCATTGCGTTCGTCTTGGAAAAATACGCGAAATAGAGTCCGAGTTTTCGAAAATCGCAGTCTGTATGACCCAGTTAAGGCCCGAAGAAGTTTTCAGAAATTCAAAACAGATTTAAATATAAAAATTTAAACATTTCAGAAGTGGCGGGAAAATTCCCGCCAGACCCAGGGAGTCGACCTGGGGGTCGACTGGGGAGTCGACCTGCCCACCAGATCGACTAGGGTGTCGACCCTAGTGTCGACCTGGGGGTCGACCTCCCTGGTCGAGCCCAGGTGACGTGGGTGCACCAGTTTGGCTTTTGGGCTGTGTTTTGGTGGCTAGGACGAGATCTGACGGCTCTAATCTAACTTAGGGTTAATCTAATAGCCTAAAACACCTAACTAATCTATAAATACACCCTAAGACTACCCTAATTCATACTAAAAATAGATACAACGTCGTTATGCCGTCAAAATGCAACTTGAAGGAGCCTCCATCAAATTAAAGAGGAAGATAGCTTCTCAAATCAACCTCTAATCAACTCTAGCAACTTAATCTTCTTCTTAGGAGTGCTAATCAACAAGTTGTGAGTTTCTATAGCCTTAATAACCAATTGTTGATTGATTATGATAGGATATAATGAGGTTATGGCTGTGAATGTGGATCAATGCAAGATTATGTTATCATATGCTATGTGTTTGTGATGTTATGCAGGTTATGTGCTATGTGTTTGTGATGTTATGCAAGTTATGCAAGTCATATGCTATATGATCATGATGTTACAAGTTATGCAAGTTATATGCTACATGTTCATGATGTTATGCAAGTTATGCAAGTCATATGCTACATGTTCATGATGTTATGCAAGTTATGCAAGTCATATGCTACATGATCATGATGTTATGCAAGTTATGCAAGTGTTAGGCTATGTGTTCATGATGCTAGTTATGGAAATTTCTATGATAAACATTGATCCATTATGACACCATGATTATGCAAGTTTGGTGTATGATTATATGCAAGTTCATATACGATATGTTATGCAAGTTTGGTGTATGATTATATGCAAGTTCATATATGATATGTTATGCAAGTTTGGTGTATGATTATATGCAAGTTCATATATGATATGTTATGCAAGTTTGGTGTATGATTATATGCAAGTTCATGTATGATATGTTATGCAAGTTTGGTGTATGATTATATGCAAGTTCATGTATGATATGTTATGCAAGTTTGGTGTATGATTATATGCAAGTAACATGTGCAAGTTTACACCTTTATATGAGATGCATACATATGCAAGTTAACCCCTTTGTATGTCATACATACATATGCAAGTTTACCCCTTTATATGACATAAGTAGCTTATGCAAGTTACCCTCTTTATGACATGTGTGATTCAAGCAAGTTTGGGTAGATTATTTATGCTAGTTGGGTTTGATGCTATATGCATGTTGACACCTTTAAAACCCATGTTGATGCTAATGTTATGCAAGTTGAACCCAATGTATTTGTGATGAATCTTCCCTTTTATGTCATGTTAGCGAATTACGTGGGGAACGATGGGGTTAATATACATGTTAATGAAATGGTGTGAATTTGGTATGATTATGCATACCATAAAATGGATGGACATAATTGAGTCAATTATGTACATCGTTAAAACTGGAATTAATTAGGGAAAATTAATTCGAAATATGGGGGTGATTAAATAGGTGTAATTAATCGACTAAGACACGAGGTTGGACCCTTTTGTAGCATAAGACTGCCCGGAACCGACCGACAAATCCAGCGGCTACAAATGATTGGCCCAATGTGAGGGGTCTTAGGCACAAACTTAATACGTGACAAGTGTAAAGACACGAGGTTAGACTCAGTTATGGCGTAAGGCTGCCCGTACCCGACCGGCAAATCCAGCTGCCATAAAAGATAGTCTAATGCGAGAGGTCTTTACAACGGTTACGTTCTTAATCAATTAAGAAACACTTAACCATATTAGCATGTAGAGGGACATGAGGGGTTAAGTGGGTGCCTTGGGTGGCATGTGGAAAAATCTAGTGGTTGCCTTGGGTGGCAATAGAAAATACGATTAGAATACTTAACCAAAGTGGAACATGTAATTAAACATGATTAAAGGGTTAAGTAAGTGCCTTGGGTGGCATGGGGGAAATCTAGTGGTTGCCTTGGGTGGCAATAGAAGATATGATTAGAATACTTAACCAAAGTGGAACATGTAATTAAACATGATTAAAGGGTTAAGTAAGTGCCTTGGGTGGCATGGGGAAAATCTAGTGGTTGCCTTGGGTGGCAATGGAAGATAAGATTAAAATACTTAACCAAAGTGGAACATGTAATTAAACATGATTAAAGGGTTAAGTAATGCCTTGGGTGGCATGTGGAAATCAAGTAAGTGCCTTGGGTGGCATGGGGAAATCTAGTGGGTGCCTTGAGTGGCAATTGAAGTATGAGTAGATGACTTAACCAAACTTTAAACATGTAAGTGGACATGATTATTAAAAAGGGTTAAGTGGGATGCACTAGAAAAAAAATGACAAGCTTAGGTGGGTAGCTTGTGGGGGCCCATTTCAACCAGTAACCCATATGTATCTTATTGGGCTCGACCCATGTCGAGGACAGGACACGCGTACTGGGCTTGACTATAAGAGGTCAAAAACGGGTTAGCGGTGGCAACGCAAGTCCAACGGGTTTCATATGCGTGTGTGGACCCGGGCTGGTAGATAAGACGTTGTTGCATCATGTAGGTATAAGCCGTGCACCATTGATTGTATCGGGTTGCCACTTTGGGGAGTGATACACCCCACTATGGGGCCAGCATGGGTATCTACATTAGGGAGCCGATCAAATGGGAGTAGTGGGTACACCTATTGGAGATAGGGGCAGACGGCACCTATGTAGTCAGCTAGGGGTACACGAGACTACTATTAAAATTACTAAGTTGTGGGTACACCTAGTGGAGATAGGGGCAGATGGCACCTATGTAGTCAGCTTGGGGTACACGAAATTACTATTAAAAATTACTAAGTACACTTAGTGGGATCAACCTTTAAGTAGGAATTACCCTTGGGTGGGTAGATCTGGTGTGGTGCAGTGTAGGAATTATCCTTGGGTGGGTAGATCTGGTGTGGTGCAGAATAGTATTTATCCTTGGGTGGATAGGCGCGTCTTTACCGTTATCTTAGTTCATCCTAAGTCTAGTTGGTTGCTTAGAGTAGTCATTTATCCCCAGTCGTACCGTACCAGGTTTATATCATACCCTAATTACTTTAATGATTCTATTGTTAAAGTTATAGGGCTCACTCAGACTTAAGTCTGACCCCGTTGTTTTTATCTTTTTCCCCAACCCACAGGTTCTCAGAGTGGGCCTAGCACTAGTGGGCTTTGATCAGATTGCTTTATCTGTCTTTTGGAGCTTGGACCATTGATGTAAAGCTCAGTTTATCTCTTCTTTTATGGCTAATAGTTCATGTAGTGGGATTATGTACTTTTGTTTTATCAAGATGGATATTATGTACTTGGCTCTTGTTTATGGTTTAGTGATGTAACCAAATATGTTTTACTTTCCGCTGCAATGAAATAATGTTTTAAATTCTGAAGTACTACTTATATCTGTCTTGTTGTAACTTTTCTGTTCTATATTCACTTAAGATACTCCACCGATGCTATGGCATGCCCATAGTGAGTGACTGTAGCGGGTGTGGGGTGTTACATTTTTCCCGCCTACCCTGATTTTCTGAAATTTTGAATCTGTTTTGAATTTGAATTTTTCGTGAAAATTCGCGAAGCCATATCTCGGTCATACGGACACCGATTTTCGAAAACTCGGACTCTATTTTGCGTATTTTTCCGAGACGAACGCAATGGCATAGCCCGTTTCCCCTGATTCAGATTTTATGATTAAATTCTGCCTTGATTCTTGTCTTAGCACGTTGTAAAAAATCCGGGTTGTTACAGGACTCGGCTCGCCTTCTCGGGCTCGTGGACTAGCCTTGGCTCTCCCCCTCTCGGCTTGTTGGCCACCACTCGGCTCGTTGTTGACCCCTGGACTATTACCTGCTCGTGGTGCACCCATAGATCACGACCCGACCTGACCATCTTCGCTAGCATCTCACCTCAACTTGTCACACCGGCTCGTGGAGCACATAGGAGTCACAAACCACTTGGGACTGATGCACTTCAGCTCATGTATTGACTTATACTCATGCCACATCTTACTATGATCAACCTGGATCTTCTTACACATGGCATAGGACGACTTGGAAAGGTTTTCAGTAACAACCCGAAAATCTGGGCCAGTTAAAAAATTTTATTTTGGCAATTTTAGAGAATTTTGAATATTTAAAATGAAATAATATCGACGAGAAATTTATTTTGAATATAATTCGAACGTATATATTTATATACGTCGTCGTTAGAATATAATAATTATAAAAGGAATTGGAAATGGCGCGGTAGTTCGATAATTCGATTTCAAACTTCAAATGAATGTACCGGGTGCAAAACAAACCGGATTTTAGCGAAACCAAAAATAATAGGATCTAATTTTCACTATCTTTCCAACGAATCCGAAAAACTGAGATTTCATAGAGGGAATCAAAAGATATGTCCAGTTGAAAATTCTGAATAGTCGCTATGGAATTCAGGCCCTTAAAAATAGACATTTTGCAAACGACCTCGGATTTCGACGAAACCACTTTTGTTGGATCCGTGATGTCAAATTATTGCTAGATTCCAAATTTCATAATTTTTCGAATCAATATGTGAGCGTGGCAAAAGAAAACGCGTTTGACCAGTTTCAGTTGAATTTAATCGACTGGAAAATGGCCATTTTTCAAACGGTCTCAGAATTCAACGAAACTAGTTTTGTTAGGACCGTATCATCAATATGAAGCAAGAAAATATTTTTCTGGAATTTTTCGAGTTAGTATGTGACCCCAGTAAATTGAAATACGTGTTCAAATTCAATATATAGAGTTATATGTTGATTTTGATGGAAACTGATCGAAACGATCGAATCAGCCTACGATACATATCCCATTGTGTTCGTAATGGGGGTGAAATGCTATGGACGATAGGTGGTGGGCCTCGTTTAGAGGTCGTATGTAAAAGTCAACTTTTAGAAATTAAATAGTATAAAATAATTAACTTCCTCTCTCTCCTCTCCCCGTATACTCTTGCCCCCCCCCCGTTCGATTTAAATTAGAAGAAAAAAAAGTGAATCGGACGCCTCCCCATACATCAATGCCGCTTCCCAGGAGGCGCCGCCCCCTCCACATCGCCGCAGTCCCCCTCTTCTCGGTCCCCTTTCTTCTTCTTCCCCGACTTCCTCCTCTCGCACACCCCATGCCCTAACCTCCGTCTCCTCCCCTCCTCCGAATGAAGAACGCCGTGCTCCACCACCCCCTCCTGCCGACATCCAGCGCACTCCCCCTCCGGCGCCCTAACGACCTCCAACTTCCACCACCTCGCTTCCCTCTCCCCTTCTAATAACAGTAAGTTTTTATTTTATTTTATTTATTTTTATTTAACTTTCTTTTCAGTTTTTTTATATGTAAAAATATAAATTATAAGTAAAAGTTTGGATTTGTTTGAAATGAAGTATAAAGAACGAATTTTTCTCTATGAGAATGAAGTATAAAAATCCAATTTTTATTTATATGTTTGCAAGAAGAAGAAAATTAGATTTTTATATAAGTGGCAAATTAAAAGTAGGAATTTTATAGAGAAATCTTCGTATAAAGAAGCAGTGAAATAAAATTAAAATCTTTATAATTGAAAAGGCGAAATCTTTATATTTGAAAAGGCGAAATCTTTATATTTGAAAAGGCGAGATCTTTATATAGAGAATAACGATGTAAAAATAGAATTTTTATCTATATAATAGCGAAGTAAAAATTCGATTTTTATATATTGAATAGCGAAGTAAAAATAGGATTTTTATATATTGAATAGCGAAGTAAAAATTCAATTTTTATATATTGAATAGCGAAGTAAAAATTCGATTTTTATATATTGAAAAGGATTTTTATATATTGAATAGCGAAGTAAAAATTCGATTTTTTTATATTGAATAGCGAAGTAAAAATTCGATTTTTATATATTGAATAGCGAAGTAAAAATTCGATTTTTATATATTGACTAGCGAAGTAAAAATTCGATTTTTATATATTGAATAGCGAAGTAAAAAATTCGATTTTTATGTATTGAATAGCGATGTAAAAATAGAATTTTTATCTATATGATAGCGATTTGGAAATAGAATTTTTACCCATATGGAGTGATTATAAAAATGTGATTTTTATATACATAGCAACAATATAGAAATGTGATTTTTATATATGTAGTGACTACGGGTAGTGAAGTTGGCAAAAGGCGAGAATGACGAAGACTTCTACATTTGAAGTGGCGTGGAGTTGGAATAGCTATCGGTGAGAACTTCTCACTCTTCAATTTCTTTTTCTAGTTATATATATACTAGGATGCACACGGTGTTTAGTAGCACCCGACACAATCGTCCACAGACCATGGACTTGTTTATTTGGCAGTATAGTTGGTTAGATTATTTGGGTTGAATTGAATTGTTTGGTGAAAAGAAATTGATTTGATTGATGTGTGAATGGCGTGGGCCATCACTAGACCGGGGATGAGGCTAGGCCTCGTCCCGTTTCTAGTATCATGCCGTTATGCCGCCGAACTTTTCTAAAATAAGTTAGAAAAATAAAAATCTCATTTTATTTGATAAATGAACTGAATAGAATATTTTCATAGGTTGAATAAAATGTTTTATCGTTAAAAATATAATTTTTAACGTGAATGTGAGTAAATAAATATTTATAAACAAATCGGCCGATTTGTTTATATACACTGATTTGACTGATATTGATTGGGACGATAAATTTTACACATCACCCAACTGCACAAATAAAATATGTGTTTGATTGTTTGAAACCCCACACGGGTATTGGGATAATATATGACATACACTAATCCCAATAATTAGTTGTATGTCGATCGATTGATTGACAGGCTGTTATAAGATTTAGATATCTATATTTGATGCTTATACAGTGTAGTGCACTTTGAATGATCGTTGATTATTTATCGTTGCTATTATATACATTTGTTGTATGGAATCCATATAATTAACTTTATATGGTAATTGATTCGGGCCTCATTCCAATTTAGAAAATAAAGAATATTATAAAATAAAGGTTCATGTGTTGACCGTACTCATCCGTTGAGATTAGTCATGTGTTGAACGAAATATTTTAACAATAAAATTTACATCTTTATCATTATAAAATAAAGGTTCATGTGTTGACCGTACTCATCCGTTGAGATTAGTCATGTGTTGAACGAAGTATTTTAACAATAAAATTTACATCTTTATCATATATGAAATTAGAAACTAACTGGAAAATAGATAAGATGAGTGGTCTCCTGGATATTGATCTGATGTTGGTTTCGGCCTTCGGGGTTAATATTCAGGGAATCGTTCTCTTACTAATTTACGGTTGGAGTCTGATTTTAAATCAAACGATAGATACCATAATTTTCATAAAATATATTGAATAACAAAAATAGTCACACGTGGACAGTACTCATTCGTTGAGATTAGTCATGTGTTGACAAAAATATAGATTCACATATTGAATAGAATAAATATTCTTTTGTTGAATAGAATAACGGAATTATTGAAATATATAAAGCCGTGTTGATTAGAGATGCGCTATTTTGACGCGAACGATATTTATATCGATTATATTCGTTTTTATAGAATTCGAATTGAATTGAATAGAATACGAATTTGAATTGAATAGAAAACGAATTCGAATTGAATTGAATAAGAAACGAATTCGAATTGAATTGAATAGAAAACGAATTTGAATTGAATAGAAAACGAATTCGAATTGAATTGAATAGAAAACAAATTCGAATTGAATTGAATAGAAAATGAATTTGAATTGAATAGAAAACGAATTCGAATTGAATTGAATAGAAAACGAATTTGAATTGAATTGAATAGAAAACGAATTCGAATTGAATTGAATAGAAAATGAATTCGAATTGAATTGAATAGAAAACGAATTCGAATTGAATAGAAAACGAATTTGAATTGAATAGAAAACAAATTTGAATTAAATAGAAAATGAATTTGAATTGGATAGAAAACGAATTCGAATTGAATTGAATAGAAAACGAATTCGAATTGAATTGAATAGAAAACGAATTTGAATTGAATTGAATAGAAATGAATTCGAATTGAAATCAATTTGAAGTGAATTTAAAGCGAAATATATGGAATATTCAATTTTGATTCGAAATTGAATAGGAAGTTGAATTTGTTTTGAAAACGAAATTAAAACGATTTATAAAATTCGTTTTAAAAGGAAATCGACGAAATATATATTATATATATTATATATATAATATATTGGCCTGAATAGAACGCGCCGCGCCGCGGTAGTTCGTGAATTTCGACCATTGACTTCAAATTGACGTTGCAAGAGATCCGACCATCGGATTCTCCTAAAACCGGAACCGTTGGGTTCGTATCGAAAAGAGATTTCTAATGAATATTAGAAATTTGAAATCTAACGGTTGGATTTGGAGTTATGTCCAAATCAAATTTGGAAAAGGTCGTTGTAAGTGCAGTTCGATGGCCATTGATGGAAATCGACTGTACGGGCCTTGATAAAATTATTAAAAATAGTAATAATTGGTGTAAAATCATAAGAAATGATTTGGAAAAAATTGGGATGAAAAACTCCATATTTGAAAAGATAAAAATAGATTTTTATCGAAATGAACTAGTTTAGAACTAAAATAACAACCTATTTATTTTTAAATAAATAAATTGGACTTGAAATGGGTTTTAAATAGAATTGATTTATGGGTTTATCGTGAAGGGTGTTTTAAGTAACACTTGTTCTTTAACCCGATAATAAATAGAATGTGATTTGGGTTTGTCGTGAACTGTGTTTTAAATAACATTAGTTCTTTAACCCAGTGAAAGGAGTTTTAATGAATCTGCAATTAGATTGAAATGTGAATAGATAATCTAAATTATCAAATTTGGCAAATGAGCGAGAATGGAGTATCACCAGTTTTGCTCCAGAGTGACAGTTAAATCTTTAATTAGATATGAACGTGAAATTGTAATTAATTTTACCGATACCACCGTGGTGTTAGATATGGAGTATTACCAGTTTTGCTTCATGGGATGGATATGTTGGGATTAGGAAATAAAATAAATAATTACTTCGGTGTGGTTCGCTAATCTCGACTAGTATTGGAAAACCATAATTTGGTTTGAAACGACATCCAAAGGAAGATTAAAGAAAAAAATTTAAAGAATTTATCTTGGATAAAATTAATGGTAACCTTTCCCTAAGAATATGAAATTTAGAAACTAGCTGTAGGTTAGTTAAGAAGAATGGTTTCCTAGGTATTGATCTGATGTTGGTTTCGACCTTCGGGGTTAATATTTGGGAAATTTTTCTCTTGCTAATTTGCGGTTAGTGACTAATGAATTGGAATGAGGCGTATGTTGTGTTTGTGTAACATTTGTTTTTAATATATGTGGGTTGTTCGGAAAGGCCGGGTTTATACCCATTCTGAATAACCGATTCGACGATAAGTCGAAGATGATGACGGTGGTCGAAGACCGGAAGTCTTCACATCGTTTGGATAATTACTGACGATCCTGATTGGGCTGTACACCCAAGAGGGTGGAAATAGTTGGTGGTCGTCCAGACGTACTTGGAGATCGATGGATATGCGAGGAAAGTGCCTCCGGTTTCGTTCAGACCCAGAACGAACTTGTAAATGGATTGTGTGTCTGACATTGGATTTTATTCTGTGTTGATTGATTTCTGTTAAATATATATCTGTTTGGCGGCAGAGAATTTATTCTCTTGCTTAACGCCCTTCTCTGAGACGTACGAGCTTAGAGGTTATATATCAATAGATATCAATCGCATGGCATGAATTGCCTGTGTGGCATGCTGAGTTGCATGGATCAAGGCTTCTGTTGAAAAGCAAAGTCTTGTAGTTGATGATCAAAACACGGCCTACGTGGCAGCTTTGTGTATAACGTGAATTCGCGAGCCTCACACCTCGGTATGAGTTAAAAATGGGATAAGGACTGCAGGGAGAGCACGACGTTTCTTTCTAGCTTTGGTGGTGTCAGTGACTTACCAGCCCTGACATTTATATACTTTTCACCTATGTGGTTGTTGGATGAGGCGCCTCGATTTTAGGTCTGAAAGGACAGGGAAACGTGTGTTCAGAAATAATTAATCCACAAACGTAACGGAGGACCGGCCCTGAAGCATCCAGGGGTTACCCAGAGTGTGTAGTCACGAAGCATTTGCTAGAGTGTCTCGAAGCGGAGAGGAGCTTGCCCCTTGCCTCGACTCATGACGGAAATCCAATTTCCAATACGTGTATCTCGGTTTTATTTGTAGAGCCTAGTATGGCGACATGATAGATGGTACCCATGCCGCCTAGGATTGATATTTATGATTGAAAATGTTTTGACACTATACACTTATTATAGTATCAAATGATTTGTTTTAAACGTACCAAGCATGTTTGGCTATTATAAGGGAAAACCCTATCCTCCGGCTTGCGTTGCATTGTTTGATGGGACCTGGGTCTTATAATAGCTTCATTTTTAGAAAAAGCATTGCGCTGTTTATTTATATGCATTGGTATTCTTGGGAGGAAACCCGTTCCGTGTTATACGGCGTGGTCCCTTGAATTACTCTCTTTTAAAGTAAAGTTTTAAATAACTGTTTTAGTTCTCAAACCAGTCACATGACTGACCTGGAGTTTATTGTTTTAACCTAAACTCTGGGTGCCCTCATTTCGACATGGGAAGCTAGTAGTTTTGGTTTTGCGGATTTATATTCACAGGATCCTGGTTTACAGCTGGAATGATATCCGGAAAGCTCTGTATCCGTATATCACCTTCAGTTGTGCTTTGTATTATTTTTCCGCTGCTATGTAATTTATTGTAATCTCTGATATTTATCGAATGTAATTTATTCATTTATACTCTGTATATTCTTGTATCTGATGGAATTGTTGTAATAGCAATGAAATGTTCTTTCGTCTGTGTTCTGATTTGTCCTGTTCTCAAAACGATCAGGGGTTTCGAACGGTCTAGATCGGTTTAACGACTGATTCAGATCCAGCGAAATTCCCGGCCATCACATTTGGTATCAGAGCTTTGGTTTACAGAGCTCGAGAACAAGGCACATTAGAACCATACGAAAGAATTCATCAGATATTGGATTAGTAATATCCAATTAGAATGACTCGTTAGAGATAGGATCAATAGTATCCTGGAACGAGTGTGAAGAGTATATTTTTCAAATGAAAACAGTTTTTGTTTTGAAATTTAAAGAATTTTATACGTATTTGAATATTTATTTATTTTGAATTTGGACAATCCGATATATAAAGATTTTGCATATACGCGTCATGAACGTATATTCGAAGTTTTAATATACTGGATAGATATAGAATCACATTGTAGACACCCGGAGATGATTCTGATGATTGATATATCATCATCAGAATTTGTGTTCGTGTTTCGAAGGTGTGATATCTATATATTTCCACTAGACTGGTGTGAGAACCAAAACCAATATAGCTAGAATACTTTGTTGTGATTTGGCATCAAAAACATGATTTTCAGTATATATCAAAATTATGACTTTGAAACGTTAAATTCACTAATTGATTGATGTTTGTGTTGTTTGTTTATTTGTTTGATAATTTTGAACCATAGAGCCTAATTGAACCAAATATTGAATTGTATTGAAAATTGGTCACATTTGCTTGCATATACATGTACTTACATTGAACAGGTGATAGCAAGGAGGCTAGAGCAGAGAATAAAATTTATTTGCCCGACAAATAGGTGATGATGATTTTATGAGCCTATTGGCTAGTCGCTTGGATTTTTCTTTTTCTTTTTGAGATCAGAAGGCCTATATGGCAATTTCGGGATTTTCCCGTGGCTCCCGGTGCCGGGGAGGTTATGGCGAAATTTTTCGAAATTTCCGGGTGTTGGCCAAATTTTTGAAAAATTTGAAAATTCTCAAAAACTGAAAAGTTGGAGAATGGAAGCCAGATCGAACGTAGAGTTGATTAATCAAACCACTTTCGACTTTGTTCCTTTTCGGGGACGAAAAGTTTTAAGCGGGGGAGATTGTAACAACCCGAAAATCTGGGCCAGTTTAAAATTTTTATTTTGGCAATTTTAGAGAATTTTGAATATTTAAAATGAATTATTTTAAATAATATTGATGAGAAATTTATTTTGAATATAATTCGAACGTATATATTTATATATGTCGTCGTTATAATATAATAATTATATATAATTATAAAAGGAATTGGAAATGGCGCGGTAGTTCGATAATTCGATTTCAAACTTCAAATGAATGTACCGGGTGCAAAACAAACCGGATTTTAGCAAAACCAAAAATAATAGAATCTAATTATGACTATCTTTCCAACAAATCCGAAAAATTGAGATTTCATAGCGGGAATCAAAAGATATGTCCAGTTGAAAATTCTGAATAGTCGTTATGGAATTCAGGCCCTTAAAAATAGATATTTTGCAAACGACCTCGGATTTCGACGAAACAAATTTTGTTGGATCCGTGATGCAAAAGAAAACGCGTTTGACCAGTTTCAGTTGAATTTAATCGACTGGAAAATGGCCATTTTTCAAACGGTCTCAGAATTCGACGAAACTAGTTTTGTAAGGACCGTATCGTCAATATGAAGCTAGAAAATATTTTTCTGGAATTTTTCGAGTTAGTATGTGACCCCAGTAAATTGAAATACGCGTTCAAATTCAATATATAGAGTTATATGTTGATTTTGACGGAAACTGATCGAAACGATCGAATCAGCCTACGATACATATCCCATTGTGTTCGGAATGGGGGTAAAATGCTATGGACGACAGGCGGTGGGCCTCGTTTAGAGGTCGTATGTAAAAGTAAACTTTTAGAAATTAAATAATATAAAATAATTAACTTCCTCTCTCTCCTCTCCCCTTATACTCTGGTACCCCCCCAGTTCGATTTAAATCAGAAGAAAAAAAAAAGAATCGGACGCCTCCCCATACCTCACCGCCGCTTCCCAGGAGGCGCCGCCACTTCCACATCGCCGTTGTCCCCCTCTTCTCGATCCCCCTTCTTCTTCTTCCCCGACTTCCTCCTCTCGCACACCGCATGCCCTAACCCTCCGTCTCCTCCCCTCCTCCGAATGAAGAACGTCGCGCTCCAACTTCCCCTCCTGCCGACGTCCAACGCACTACCCCTCCGGCGCCCTGACGACGTCCAACTTCCCCCACCTCGCTCCCCTCTCCCCTTCTAATAACAGTAAGTTTTTATTTTATTTTATTTATATTTATTTAACTTTCTTTTCGGTTTTTTTATATGTAAAAATATAAATTATAAGTAAAAGTTTGGATTTGTTTGAAATGAAGTATAAAGAACGAATTTTTCTCTATGAGAATGAAGTATAAAAATCCAATTTTTATTTATATGTTTGCAAGAAGAAGAAAATTAGATTTTTATATAAGTGGCAAATTAAAAGTAGGAATTTTATAGAGAAATCTTCGTATAAAGAAGTAGTGAAATAAAATTAAAATCTTTATAATTGAAAAGGCGAAATCTTTATATTTGAAAAGGCGAAATCTTTATATTTGAAAATGTGAGATCTTTATATAGAGAGTAATGATGTAAAAATATAATTTTTATCTATATAATAGCGAAGTAAAAATTCAATTTTTATATATTGAATAGCGATGTAAAAATAGGATTTTTATATATTGAATAGCGAAGTAAAAATTCGATTTTTATATATTGAATAGGATTTTTATATATTGAATAGCGAAGTAAAAATTCGATTTTTATATATTGAATAGCGAAGTAAAAATTCGATTTTTATATATTGAATAGTGAAGTAAAAATTCGATTTTTATATATTGAATAGCGGAGTAAAAATTCGATTTTTATATATTGAATAGCGGAGTAAAAATTCGATTTTTATATATTGAATAACGAAGTAAAAATTCGATTTTTATGTATTGAATAGCGAAGTAAAAATAGAATTTTTATCTATATGATAGCGATGTGGAAATAGAACTTTTACCCATATGGAGTGATTATAAGAATGTGATTTTTATATACATAGCAACAATATAGAAATGTGATTTTTATATATGTAGTGACTACGGGTAGTGAAGTTGGCAAAAGGCGAGAATGACGAAGACTTCTACATTTGAAGTGGCATGGAGTTGGAATAGCTATCGGTGAGAACTTCTCACTCTTCAGTTTCTTTTTCTAGTTATATATATATATATATATATACTAGAATGCAGACGGTGTTTAGTGGCACCCGACACAATCATCCACAGACCATGGACTTGTTTGTTTGGCTGTGTAGTTGGTTAAATTATTTGGGTTGAATTGAATTGTTTGGTGAAAAGAAATTTATTTGATTGATGTGCGAATGGCGTGGGCAATCACTAGACCGGGGATAAGGCTAGGCCTCGTCTCGTTTCTAGTATCGTGCCGTTATGCCGCCGAAATTTTCTAAAATAAGTTAGAAAAAAATATATCATTTTATTTGATAAATGAACTGAATAGAATATTTTCATAGGTTGAATAAAATGTTTTATCGTTAAAAATATAATTTTTAACGTTAATGTGAGTAAATAAATATTTATAAACAAATCGGCTGATTTGTTTATATACACTGATTTGACTGATATTGATTGGGACGATAAATTTTACACATCACCCAACTGCACAAATAAAATATGTGTTTGATTGTTTGAAACCCCACACGGGTATTGGGATAATATATGACATATACTAATCCCAATAATTAGTTGTATGTCGATCGATTGATTGACAGGCTGTTATAAGCGTTAGATATCCATATTTGATGCTTATACAGTGTAGTGCACTTTGGATGATCGTTGATTATTTATCGTTGCTATTATATACATTTGTTGTATGGAATCCATATAATTAACTTTATATGGTAATTGATTGGGCCTCATTCCAATTTAGAAAATAAAGAATATTATAAAATAAAGGTTCATGTGTTGACCGTAATCATCCGTTGAGATTAGTCATGTGTTGAACGAAATATTTTAACAATAAAATTTACATCTTTATCATTATAAAATAAAGGTTCATGTGTTGACCTTACTCATCCGTTGAGATGAGTGGTCTCCTGGATATTGATCTGATGTTGGTTTCGGCCTTTGGGGTTAATATTCAGGGAATCGTTCTCTTACTAATTTACGGTTGGAGTCTGATTTTAAATCAAACGATAGATACCATAATTTTCATAAAATATATTGAATAACAAAAATAGTCACACATGGACAGTACTCATTCGTTGAGATTAGTCATGTGTTGACAAAAATATAGATTCACATATTGAATAGAATAAATAGTCATTTGTTGAATAGAATAACGGAATTATTGAAATATATAAAGCCGTGTTGATTAGAGATGCGCTATTTTGACGCGAACGATATTTATATCGATTATATTCGTTTTTATAGAATTCAAATTGAATTGAAAACGAATTTGAATTGAATAGAAAACGAATTCGAATCGAATTGAATAAGAAACGAATTCGAATTGAATTGAATAGAAAACGAATTTGAATTGAATAGAAAACGAATTCAAATTGAATTGAATAGAAAACGAATTCGAATTGAATTGAATAGAAAACGAATTCGAATTGAATAGAAAACGAATTCGAATTGAATTGAATAGAAAAAGAATTCGAATTGAATTGAATAGAAAACGAATTCAAATTGAATTGAATAGAAAACGAATTCGAATTGAATTGAATAGGAAACGAATTCGAATTGAATTGAATAGGAAACGAATTTGAAATGAATAGAAAACGAATTTGAATTGAATAGAAAACGAATTCGAATTGAATTGAATAGAAAACGAATTCGAATTGAATTGAATAGAAAACGAATTTGAATTGAATTGAATAGAAATGAATTCGAATTGAAATCAATTTGTAGTGAATTTAAAGCGAATTATATGGAATATTCAATTTTGATTCAAAATTGAATAGGAAGTTGAATTTGTTTTGAAAATGAAATTAAAACGATTTATAAAATTCGTTTTAAAAGGAAATCGACGAAATATATATTATATATATAACATAATGGCCTGAATAGAACGCGCCGCGCCGCGGCAGTTCGTGAATTTCGACCATTGACTTCGAATTGACGTTGTGGGAGATCCGACTATCGGATTCTCCTAAAACCGGAACCGCTGGGTTCGTATCGAAAAGTGCTTTCCAATGAATATTAGAAATTTGAAATCTAACGGTTGGATTTGGAGTTATGTCCAAATCAAATTTGGAAAAGGTCGCTGTAAGTGCAATTCGACGGCCATTGAGGGAAATCGACTGTACGGGCCTTGATAAAATTATTAAAAATAGTAATAATTGGTGTAAAATCATAAGAAATGATTTGGGAAAAATTGGGATGAAAAACTCCATATTTGAAAAGATAAAAATAGATATTTATCGAAATGAACTAGTTTAGAACTAAAATAACAACCTATTTATTCTTAAATAAATAAATTGTACTTGAAATGGGTTTTAAATAGAATTGATTTATGGGTTTATCGTGAAGGGTGTTTTAAATAACACTTGTTCTTTAACCGATAATAAATAGAATGTGATTTGGGTTTGTCGTGAACTGTGTTTTAAATAACATTAGTTCTTTAACCCAGTGAAAGGAGTTTTAATGAATCTGCAATTAGATTGAAATGTGAATTGATAATCTAAATTATCAAATTTGGCAAATGAGCGAGAAAGGAGTATCACCAGTTTTGCTCCAGAGCGATAGTTAAATCTTTAATTAGATTTGAACGTGAAATGGTAATTAATTTTACCGATAACACCGTGGTGTTAGATATGGAGTATTACCAGTTTTGCTTCGTGGGATGGATAGGTTGGGATTGGGAAATAAAATAAATAATTACTTCGGTGTGGTTCGCTAATCTCGACTAGTATTGGAAAACCATAATTTGGTTTGAAACAACATCCAAAGGAAGATTAAAGAATAAATTTTAAAGAATTTATCTTGGATAAAATTAATGGGAACCTTTCCCTAAGAATATGAAATTTAGAAACTAGCTGTAGGTTAGTTAAGAAGAATGGGTTCCTGGGTATTGATCTGATGTTGTTTTCGGCCTTCGGGGTTAATATTTGGGAAATTGTTCTCTTGCTAATTTGCGATTAGCAACTAATGAATTGGAATGAGGCGTATGTTGTGTTTGTGTAACATTTGTTTTTAATATACGCGGGTGGTTCGGAAAGGCCGGGTTTATACCCATTCTGAATAACCGATTCGACGATAAGTCGAAGATGATGACGGTGGTCGAAGACCGAAAGTCTTCACATCGTTTGGATAATTACTGACGATCCTGATTGGGCTGTACAACCAAGAGGATGGAAATAGTTGGTGGTCGTCCAGACGTACGTGGAGATCGATGGATATGCGAGGAAAGTGCCTCCGGTTTCGTTCAGACCCAGAACGAAGTTGTAAATGGATTGTGTGTCTGACATTGGATTTTATTCTATGTTGATTGATTTGTGTTAAATATATATCTCTTTGGCGGCAGAGAATTTATTCTCTTGCTTAACGCCCTTCTCTGAGACATACGAGCTTAGAGGTTATATATCGATAGATATCAATCGCATGGCATGAATTGCCTGTGTGGCATGCTGAGTTGCATGGATTGAGGCTTTTGTTGAAAAGCAAAGTCTTGTGGTTGATGATCAAAGCACGGCCTACGTGACAGCTTTGTGTATAACGTGAATTCGCGAGCCTCACACCTCGGTATGAGTTAAAAACGGGATAAGGACTGCAGGGAGAGCACGGCGTTTCTTTCTAGCTTTGGTGGTGTCAGTGACTTACCAGCCCTGACATTTATATACTTTTCTCCTATGTGGTTGTTGGATGAGGCGCCTCGATTTTAGGTCTGTAAGGACCGGGAAACGTGTGTTCAGGCATAATTAATCCTCAAACGTAAGAGAGGACCGACCCTGAAGCATCCAGGGGTTACCCAGAGTGTGTAGTCCCGAGGCATTTGCTAGAGTGTCTCGAAGCGGAGAGGAGCTTGCCCCTTGCCTCGACTCATGACGGAAATCCAATTTCCAATACGTGTATCTCGGTTTTATTTGTAGAGCCTAGTATGGCGACATGATAGATGGTACCCATGCCGCCTAGGATTGATATTTATGATTGAAAATGTTTTGACACTATACAGTTATTATAGTATCAAAGGATTTGTTTTAAACGTACCAAGCATGTTTGGCTATTATAAGGGAAAACCCTATCCTCCGGCTTGCGTTGCATTGTATATGGGACCTGGGTCTTATAATAGCTTCATTTTTAGAAAAAGCATTGCGCTGTTTATTTATATGCACCGGTATTCTTGGGAGGAAACCCGATCCGTGTTATACGGCGTGGTCCCTTGAATTACTCTCTTTTAAAGTAAAGTTTTAAATAATTGTTTTAGTTCTCACACTAGTGACATGACTGACCTGGAGTTTATTGTTTTAACCTAAACTCTGGGTGCCCTTATTTCGACACGGGCAGCTAGTAGTTTTGGTTTTGCAGATTTATATTCACAGGATCCTGGTTTACAGCTGGAATGATATCCGGAAAGCTCTGTATCCGTATATCACCTTCAGTTGTGCTTTGTATTATTTTTCCGCTGCTATGTAATTTATTGTAATCTCTGATATTTATCGAATGTAATTTATTCATTTATACTCTGTATATTCTTGTATCTGATGGAATTGTTGTAATAGCAATGAAATGTTCTTCCGTCTGCGTTCTGGTTTGTCCTGTTCTCAAAACGATCAGGGGTTTCGAATGGTCTAGATCGGTTTAACCACTGATTCGGATCGAGCGAAATTCCCGGCCGTCACATTTGGTATCAGAGCTTTGGTTTACAGAGCTCGAGAACAAGGCACATTAGAACCATACGAAAGAATTCAATAGATATTGGATTAGTAATATCCAATTAGAATGACTCGTTAGAGATAGGATAAGTAGTATCCTAGAACGAGTGTGAAGAGTATATTTTTCAAATGAAAACAATTTTTGTTTTGAAATTTAAATCGTTTTATACATATTTGAATATTTATTTTGAAACACCCCACCTCCGTTAGGGTCACTCTCAAAGGGAATGCCCTAATTTTGGTGGAGGTTTATAAGTATAAGTCACAGATATACAAGACAGATATAAGAACACATATTTGTAAACAGCGGAAAAAAAACAACAACTCTTATTTCATAAAAGCAAATACGTGCTACAACAACATCACCATGATTGTCTTACATCCTTTCCAAAAACATAACATAACACTTTCATAATCTGTCTTGATTACATTATTTAAAGAAGCATAAAGAAAACATAGATAAACTGCAAAAGCCCCATAGTGGTTGTCCAAAGCCATAGTTCAAAACGAAAAGGTCCAAGCAATACATTTCTCCTCTTCAAGCTGGATGTTAAGGCTGGTCAAGTTGCAGTGTTCCCTCCCTGTGGACCTGGGGGGGGGGGGGGAACGGAAGAAAAGAAGACGAAAGAAAAGTAGAGTCAGGCACAAAGCCTGAGTAAGTCTAGGACTATTCTGTCTATGAATAAAGAACTGGGTATGATAAGTATAAACAAGAAGTGGGAAAGCACTATAAACTTGGTTAAGTTGTCTAGGGTCGAATATACTATCGTACCCCATGTTAATCTCTGAACCCATATAAACTAGTTTCCAACTGGCACCCCATAATCAAGGTGAAGTGATCCATTCTATGATGATCGGCTCCTACTCGCATAGTTACATGTGTCTTACGGCCCCCGATGTTGAAGTTACCTATGCTGGTCCCACCATGGGGTGTATCAAGTCCCATGGTGGCGGCCCGACACAATCCTAGAATGCACAGGTATGCTACTGGTGTCCAGTGCCTTATTTTTCTGCGCCGGAGTGTGTGCATGCCCGCACCCCGTTAGAACCTACACTGCTACACCACTGCCGTCGATTTGACCTCTTACAATCAGCCCAGTAATCGTGCCCCACCCTGCCTAGTTTCAGGGTATCATGATACACCTTCTAGGGTTACTGCTGAAAAGGGTCCCCCGTTACTAGGTTTTCTATCTCTAGCCAACATGCTAAGTTGGTTAAGTGTTTTCTAACCTAACCCCCACCAGTCCGTTTAGTTTAGCATGTTCCATTTTGATTAATTCTTTAGTCCACTTAATCCTAACAATCCTGACTCAGCTTTAATTGTCTTATTAAAGCCTTGACCTCTCACATTAGACAGGTATTGTTGTGGCTGCCTGTTGCCGGTTGGTTCCGGGCAGTCTTACGCCACAACTCAGTCTAACCTCGGGTCTTTATTGGGCTCCTTGTTTAACCACCCACATTGGATAGGTATTGTTGTGACTACTGGACAGCCGGGCGGTTCCGGGCAGGTTTACATCACAACTCAATCCAACCTCGGGTTAAACACATCGTATTTTCTACATTTACATATTTTGTCTTTCTTCTTTATTTTCTTATATGTAAATATTTGCGGCCCATTATTAAGTTAATGGTGTAAAGGTTACACCAATCATGGGCCCAACCCATACTTGAATTTGGGCCGCTTTTCTTTATATTTTCATTTATTAATAAATTTAACCCAACGTTATTTTCCCCCGTTTAATACGTCCGTTTATTATATATATGTTGGGCTTAGCCCTTTTTAAGCCCAACCTAGCCATGCGAAAAGGGGAGGCTTAAAGCGTGATTACATACACAAAAAAGGGGAATGTGAATGCATGAACTTGCAATGTGACGTTGGAACTACAAAATAGAAACTGGTGTACTTGCATAGTAGTAACATATACTTTGGTCATAAAGTATAAGTGACATGAATCAAACCATGTAAACTTGTAGTTAAGTTAAGAATATCACTATTGACACATAGGCTTAACTACAACATAAACCTATATTTTATTTAGGCATAATATCAAACATAAGCAAATCATGTTTATAAGATTACTACATGTTTACAAAGGTGCTTACTTTTGTGACTAATACAAAAGTATACTTCAACTAGAATTAATCCATCTTAATCATGATTCTAAATCTATTCACATATACTTATGGCATAAATATTTCTAACATGAAATCATGATTTTTGCTTTAGTCATGCAAACTTGCAAATGGGATTTTGAATCTAACCTAGCTATGTACCACATATGTCATCATATAATTCTTGTTAACAATATAGACCTAACATGGATTTCAATTATGCAAAATATCAATCATAGCCTGATCATATTCATAAGTTTGCAAATAGGTTTTCTAGTACAAAAGCATGGCTTAATACATAGATCATGGTGCCAAAATTTCAACATAGTTTCATATGAACTATAATAACCCAAATTTGTTCCAATTACGTACAAAATGATTTTTGTACAAAAATATACATTATGATGGCATAGTAGCAAAACCCCAAACTTGCATGAATTTCAATTAATCAACTACATACATATAGCTTCAACATGGATTACATAATTTGTGAATATTCCAAACGTATACTTGCATAAAACTACCGCAAACATGTAGTTTTTTATAATGAATAACATAATTCGAGAATATCCAAACGTATACAATATTCCAAATCGATAAGAATCATAGTAACGCACAATTATGAATTACTTTATCACCACAAATCGAGTATACAAACCAACACAGTTATTTGTTCATACCAAAATAATACTCTACTTACAATTGTGTGGCGAATTCTCAAATTTAGGGATTTGAAGATGTGATTCCTTGCTGATTTGATTTGTTTAAGTTGCTTTATGCTTTAGAATTTGCCTCCTAATCCTCTCTCCAATTGGTGGCTACTCTTAATCGTTCCTCAGCAACATGGTGGCCTTGTTCTTATTTTTGAATGAATAGATTAGGTTGAGTCTAGGGTCATTTTTATAGGGTTTATGAACTGATTAGGGCCATCGATGTTGCTTGGATTGATCGTAGCCATTCATTCGAAAGAGAGACCAATTAGAGCCTGCCACCTAGCCCTAATGACAAAGCAAGCTTCTGAAAATCGGCCAAACACAGACCTGACCAGCCAGGACTAGACCAGACCTGGCCAGCAGGTCATTTTTGACCTGGGCGCACTTGGCAGGTGCGCCAGGTCAAAAATGTACTGGCGCACTTCACAAGTGCGCCAGTTCATTTTTGTTCTGGCGCACTTCCCAAGTGCGCCAGTGCATTCTGACCCTTCTCCGGTTTTTCGCCCAACTTCGTTCGTCCATAACTTCTTCATACGATATCCGTTTTTCGAAAACTCGGACTCTATTTCGCGTATTTTTCCGAGACGAACGCAATGGCGTATCCCGTTTCCCTTAGTTCTTTGATTTAAAATTAATTATACTTTAATTTGTAAATTTCACAGTTATAGAATTCACGGGGTGTTACATTCTCCCCCACTTAAAAGGATTTCGTCCCCGAAATCTTCAAGTTCAGGAAGAATGTACATCCTAACATCCAAACATCCATCTACTCACCCATCAAACACGATCATCCATTGTCCTTAAAAGACTTCTAATGTTTCATGATCATATGCGAAGTGTGTGTGTGTACATGAACTTATCTAATGCAAAATCAGGCGGTCTACTGATTCAGTGGACCTCCTTAATGCGAATTATGTAAGTGCCATGAATCCGTCATGTATGCAAATTTTCCTATTCATGATTCTACATGACTGCACAATCATTCAATACAAATGCAACATCCATATGACAACACATTAAAGTTCAACCATATACGAATGCAAACATATATGCATATGCAATATGAAGTCACTGAGCCGATCTAAAACCTAGATTGTGTGTGTATATGCAACCACGAGCAACCACTAGCAATCACTTGCAACCACTTGCAACCATCATCCATAACATGTTTAAATTACATGTTTCCATCCAAAGGGTTTCTACCTAAAAGATAAGGTCGAGAAAATATACCTAAAAAGATAGATAAAAGCGCAACTTAAGGAAAAGGAAAGATCAAGGATGTACCCTCGAATAGAAAAGGGTAGGCAGTGCGCATTCTAGCTTCAGTTTCCCAAGTCGCGTCTCCCTCGGCGTCGCTCCACTGAACTATGACGAGCTTGACTTCGCGGTTGCGTAGCTTCTTCACTTCCGTTCCTAATATGCGGGTTGGAACTTTTCTTATGGTTGCTTCGCGTTCCACTTCGGCCTCTTCGAGGATATTTGGCTCTACCACTTCAGCAGACTCATGTAGACATTTTCGGAGATGTGAAACGTGAAAAACGTTGTGGACTCCGGCCAACTTCTCGGGTAGCTCTAATCTATAGGCCATTTTCCCAATTTTCTCGATGATAGGGAATGGCCCTACGAACCTCGGTGCCAGTTTTCCTGTGGTTCCAAAACGAACAACGTTTCTTAGCGGTGATACCTTGAGAAAAACTCTGTCTCCAACCTCAAATTCAAGGTCGGTCCTTCTCTTGTCGGCATAGGACTTTTGTCTATCTTGGGCCGTCTTCATCCTTCTTCGTATTAAGTCTACTTTCTCTGAAGTCTCTCGGATCATATCTGGTCCAAGTATGAGCTTATCAGTAGACTCCCACCAACAAGTGGGCGATCGGCACGGTCTTCCATATAAAGCTTCGAAGGGCGCCATTCCGATGGTTGCTTGATAGCTGTTGTTGTAGGCAAATTCCACCAAAGGAAGGTGGTCTTCCCATGTCCCTCCGAAGTCAAGGACGCATAGTCTTAAAAGGTCTTCCAAAACTCTATTCACTCTCTCTGTTTGGCCGTCAGTTTGGGGATGATAGGCTGTGCTCAAGCATAACTGCGTTCCTACTGCTTCTTGCAGACTCCGCCAAAACTCACTGGTGAAGATGGGGTCTCGGTCACTAACAATGCTAGATGGTATTCCATGGAGTCGAACGATTTCCTTGAGGTAAAGTGATGCTAGGGATGAGGCAGTTCTTTTACTTTTGACAGGTAAAAAGTGGGCGCTTTTAGTAAGCCTATCCACTATTACCCAAATACTAGTGTTGCCTCTCCTAGACCTAGGCAGCCCATCGATGAAGTCCATTGAGATGCTATCCCACTTCCACTGCGGGACCTCCAGAGGATGTAGCAGTCCGCCAGGCTTTTTCTGTTCCGCCTTAACCTGTTGGCACACCATGCACTTAGAAACGAATTCTGCCACGTCCTTTTTCATGCCGTTCCAGAAGAAAGTCCTTTTTATGTCTTTGTACATTTTATCTCCGCCAGGGTGTATCGTCATCTTGGAGTGATGTGCTTCCTCGAGAACCTTCTTTACTAAATCTTTTGTCTGTGGGATGCATAGTCTTCCGTCTCGCCTTAGCAAACCCTTATCGTCGATGGAGTATCTATTGAGGTGACTTGAAGTCTCACCCCTAATTAGCCTATCAATTATTTCCACAAGCTGAGGGTCTTCGCGTTTTGTTGTCCCTACTGAATCCACTAAAGTTGGCCGTACTTCGAGAGATGCTAGCAAGCCTGGTACAAAATCGGAGGAAGGCCTAAAGTCGAAGCTGGCTATAAACTCTAGGCTTTGTCTTTCAACAAACAACGGGCTTAGGGTCAATTTTTTTTGGCTCAACGCGTCTGCCACTACGTTGCCTTTGCCCGGAGTGTAGGATATTCGAAATCGTACGAGGCAAGAAACTCCATCCATCTTTGTTGCCTCAAGTTAAGATCCTTCTGCGAGAAAAGATATTTCAACGATTTATGGTCAGTGTAAAGTTCGAACTTCTCACCTAGGAGATAGTGTCGCCAAGACTTGAGTGCAAAGACGATGGCGGCTAACTCAAGATCGTGGGTTGGGTAGTTCTTTTCGTGCACTTTCAACTGCCTCCCTCCATAAGCTACTACCCTTCCTTCTTGCATTAAGACGGCGCCTAGCCCTGTCCCACATGCATCCGTATAAACAGTGAACATCTTGCTCCCATCTGGCAGCGTCAAAACTGGGGCTGTTGTAAGAGCCCTTTTCAGTCGTTGGAAAGCAAACTCGCAATCCAAGTCCCAATTGAACACTAGATTCTTCTTGGTCAATTTCGTGAGTGGAGCTGAGATTTTCGCAAAATCCCTTATAAACTTTCGATAGAAACCTGCTAGTCCTAGAAAGCTTCGGACCTCAGTTGCATTCCTTGGTGTCGTCCAATCCTGTACCGCCACTACCTTAGCAGGGTCCACTGCTAACCCTTGTTTGGATACTATGTGCCCAAGGAACCTCACCTCTTCTCTCCAAAAGTGGCATTTGGAGAATTTGGCTTTTAGTTGATGGACTCGCAAAGTTTCCATGATTGCCCTTAAGTGCTGAGCATGTTCCTCTTCACTTTTTGAGAAGATAAGGATATCATCTACGAAGACCACTACGAATTTGTTGAGGAAATCTCTAAATACCCTACTCATCAGGTCCACGAAGTAAGCAGGTGCATTTGTCAAGCCGAAAGGCATGACAAGCCATTCAAAGAAGCCGTCTGGGGTTCTGAACGTCGTTTTATCGATGCTATCTTCAGCCACCCTTAGCTGATGAAAACCGGTTGCTAAATCGAGCTGGGAGAAAACAGACGCTCCTACAAGCTGGTCAAATAAATCGTCAAATCTAGGGAGCGGGTGCCTATTCTTTTTCGTTAGCTTGTTGAGCTCCCTATAGTCAACACATAGACGGAGTGAACCATCCGCCTTTGTAGCGAACACCACTGGAGCGCCCCATTCTGAAATGCTCCTCCTAATGAACCCCTTTTCTAGAAGCTCTTTAATCTATTTACTGAGCTCTTTCCTTTCTCGTGGAGCCATGTGTCTAACGGGCAACGCAACGGGCTTTGCATTATCTACAAGATATATGCGGAAGTCTATTTCCCGCTTTGGAGGCAAGCCCTTCACCTCTTCGAAGACATCCGGATATTCCCGGACCACTTTAACTGATTGCAAATTTTCAACAGAGGCATCTAGCGATTCAAGGTAACTAAGCATAACCGCATACGAGGGATTACAAGAAATTTCCAAAGTATTACCGAGCTGGGTTAGGAGCCTAACAACCCTTTTCTCACAATCAAGGATGGCCCCATTACTGGATAGCCAATCCATACCCAAAATCAAACCATAACCCGAAAAGCACAAAACAAAGGCACTACATTGAAATTCTACACTTAGAATAGAAATTTTCAATCCCAAACAGATCATAGACAAATGAGCTGGGCCCCCAATTGGGTTTGAAACAATTAAGGGGTCCTCTACATACTAGTTTTTAGGTGCAGAGATTCTACTAAAGCAGACGAGATAAAGGAGTGTGATGCGCCAGAGTCAAATAAAGTGCGAACGGGGTGATCATAAAGATAAACTACACTTTCTACAGAAGTATTTATACCTCGTTGTTGCAAAGGTGGCGCTTCCAGCACATGAACCTGTGCCCCTGGGGTGGATCCAGCCCTCTGCCCCTGTCCTCGTTTCTTTGGGCAGTCCTTAGCCCTGTGGCTTGTCTCACCGCAAGAAAAGCACCCACCATTCTCCTTGGCCTTCTTTTTCCGGCAGTCCTTTACTAAGTGCCCCACTTTGCCACAGAAATTGCACTTCCTCTTCTCTTTGTTGCCTTTCCCGCCCTTCTTAAAGTCTGTCTTCTTAGGCTGCAAACCCTCTTTCTTCCCTTGAGAGCTTTCTGCCTTTGTCTCCTTCTTGCCCTTATCCTCTTCATTCAGCAATGCCATTTGCACCAATCTTTCATACGTGGCTCCCATGGGTATATGGGTCATGGCCAAACTGTGTAATGGCTCATTCAACCCTTTGACGAAACCGAGAGCCTTCTTGTGCGGGGTGTTGACTAGGTCCAGCCCAAACCTAGCCAGCTCATCGAACTGATTCACATACTCTCTGACTGTCTTGTTCCCTTGCTTAAGAAATAAGAATTTTTCCAACTGCAAACTTCTTTCCGCATCTGAGAGAAATTTAGTCTCAAACCTTGCCCTAAAGTCCTCCCATGTCTCCACTGGTCTTTCAGCATTAGTGACTTCCCACCAGTAGGAAGCCTCGCCCTTCAATAGCCACACTGCCAATTGTACTTTTTGTCTATCCTCCACCTCAAAGATGATGAATAGGTCCTCAGTTTCTTTCAGCCAATTCCTAGCTGCCACGAAGGACTCAGTTCCATGGAAATCCTTTCCTCCCATAGCTTTAAAATCTTTACATATCTTAGCAAACGTGTTTCCCCGTGGAGGAGGTGGAGGAAAAGGTGCCGCGGCATCTGGATGATTTCCTGCAGCTGGGGGAGGAGGAACGGTAGGACCTGGCTGAGTGGCCCTTGCTTCTAAGAACCGTCTAAACCAACCAGGTATTGGTACCCCTTCCGGCAAGTTAAGTTCTTCGGACATGCTGAAACAAAAAGGATAGATTCAAAACGACGGATAAGAGATAGTACCTATGGCTTTGGGGGGACTTTGCCTTTTTAAAATAAAATAATATTTTTCTTTTAAAAATGCTTCTTTAAATTTCCTTTTTGAAAATAATTTTTCAAAACTTTTTATCTTATCTGGTAAACCTATGCTCTGATACCAAGTGAAACACCCCACCTCCGTTAGGGTCACTCTCAAAGGGAATGCCCTAATTTTGGTGGAGGTTTATAAGTATAAGTCACAGATATACAAGACAGATATAAGAACACATATTTGTAAACAGCGGAAAAAAAACAACAACTCTTATTTCATTAAAGCAAATACGTGCTACAACAACATCACCATGATTGTCTTACATCCTTTACAAAAACATAACATAACACTTTCATAATCTGTCTTGATTACATTATTTAAAGAAGCATAAAGAAAACGTAGATAAACTGCAAAAGCCCCATAGTGGTTGTCCAAAGCCATAGTTCAAAACGAAAAGGTCCAAGCAATACATTTCTCCTCTTCAAGCTGGATGTTAAGGCTGGTCAAGCTGCAGTGTTCCCTCCCTGTGGACCTGAGGGGGGGGGGGGAAACGGAAGAAAAGAAGACGAAATAAAAGTAGAGTCAGACACAAAGCCTGAGTAAGTCTAGGACTATTCTGTCTATGAATAAAGAACTGGGTATGATAAGTATAAACAAGAAGTGGGAAAGCACTATAAACTTGGTTAAGTTGTCTAGGGTCGAATATACTATCGTACCCCATGTTAATCTCTGAACCCATATAAACTAGTTTCCAACTGGCACCCCATAATCAGGGTGAAGTGATCCATTCTATGATGATCGGCTCCTACTCGCATAGTTACATGTGTCTTACGGCCCCCGATGTTGTAGTTACCTATGCTGGTCCCACCATGGGGTGTATCAAGTCCCATGGTGGCGGCCCGACACAATCCTAGAATGCACAGGTATGCTACTGGTGTCCAGTGCCTTATTTTTCTGCGCCGGAGTGTGTGCGCGCCCGCACCCCGTTAGAACCTACACTGCTACACCACCGCCGTCGATTTGACCTCTTACAATCAGCCCAGTAATCGTGCCCCACCCTGCCTAGTTTCAGGGTATCATCATACACCTTCTAGGGTTACTGCTGAAAAGGGTCCCCCGTTACTAGGTTTTCTATCTCTAGCCAACATGCTAAGTTGGTTAAGTGTTTTCTAACCTAACCCCCACCAGTCCGTTTAGTTTAGCATGTTCCATTTTGATTAAGTCTTTAGTCCACTTAATCCTAACAATCCTGACTCAGCTTTAATTGTCTTATTAAAGCCTTGACCTCTCACATTAGACAGGTACTGTTGTGGCTGCCTGTTGCCGGTTGGTTCCGGGCAGTCTTACGCCACAACTCAGTCTAACCTCGGGTCCTTATTGGGCTCCATGTTTAACCACCCACATTGGATAGGTATTGTTGTGACTACTGGACAGCCGGGCGGTTCCGGGCAGGTTTACATCACAACTCAATCCAACCTCGGGTTAAACACATCGTATTTTCTACATTTACATATTTTGTCTTTCTTCTTTATTTTCTTATATGTAAATATTTGCGGCCCATTATTAAGTTAATGGTGTAAAGGTTACACCAATCATGGGCCCAACCCATACTTGAATTTGGGCCCCTTTTCTTTATATTTTCATTTATTAATAAATTTAACCCAACGTTATTTTCCCTCGTTTAATACGTCCGTTTATTATATATATGTTGGGCTTAGCCCTTTTTAAGCCCAACCTAGCCATGCGAAAAGGGGAGGCTTAAAGCGTGATTACATACACAAAAAAGGGGAATGTGAACGCATGAACTTGCAATGTGACGTTGGAACTACAAAATAGAAACTGGTGTACTTGCATAGTAGTAACATATACTTTGGTCATAAAGTATAAGTGACATGAATCAAACCATGTAAACTTGTAGTTAAGTTAAGAATATCACTATTGACACATAGGCTTAACTACAACATAAACCTATATTTTATTTAGGCATAATATCAAACATAAGCAAATCATGTTTATAAGTTTACTACATGTTTACAAAGGTGCTTACTTTTGTGACTAATACAAAAGTATACTTCAACTAGAATTAATCCATCTTAATCATGATTCTAAATCTATTCACATATACTTATGGCATAAATATTTCTAACATGAAATCATGATTTTTGCTTTAGTCATGCAAACTGGCAAATGGGATTTTGAATCTAACCTAGCTATGTACCACATATGTCATCATATAATTCTTGTTAACAATATAGACCTAACATGGATTTCAATTATGCAAAATATCAATCATAGCCTAGTCATATTCATAAGTTTGCAAATAGGTTTTCTAGTACAAAAGCATGGCTTAATACATAGATCATGGTGCCAAAATTTCAACATAGTTTCATATGAACTATAATAACCCAAATTTGTTCCAATTACGTACAAAATGATTTTTGTACAAAAATATACATTATGATGGCATAGTAGCAAAACCCCAAACTTGCATGAATTTCAATTAATCAACTACATACATATAGCTTCAACATGGATTACATAATTTGTGAATATTCCAAACGTATACTTGCATAAAACTACCGCAAACATGTAGTTTTTTATAATGAATAACATAATTCGAGAATATCCAAACGTATACAATATTCCAAATCGATAAGAATCATAGTAACGCACAATTATGAATTACTTTATCACCACAAATCGAGTATACAAACCAACACAGTTATTTGTTCATACCAAAATAATACTCTACTTACAATTGTGTGGCGAATTCTCAAATTTAGGGATTTGAAGATGCGATTCCTTGCTGATTTGATTTGTTTAAGTTGCTTTATGCTTTAGAATTTGCCTCCTAATCCTCTCTCCAATTGGTGGCTACTCCTAGTCGTTCCTCAGCAACATGGTGGCCTTGTTCTTATTTTTGAATGAATAGAATAGGTTGAGTCTAGGGTCATTTTTATAGGGTTTATGAACTGATTAGGGCCATCGATGTTGCTTGGATTGATCGTAGCCATTCATTCGAAAGAGAGACCAATTAGAGCCTGCCACCTAGCCCTAATGACAAAGCAAGCTTCTGAAAATCAGCCAAACACAGACCTGGCCAGCCAGGACTAGACCAGACCTGGCCAGCAGGTCATTTTTGACCTGGGCGCACTTGGCAGGTGCGCCAGGTCAAAAATGTACTGGCGCACTTCACAAGTGCGCCAGTTCATTTTTGTTCTGGCGCACTTCCCAAGTGCGCCAGTGCATTCTGACCCTTCTCCGGTTTTTCGCCCAACTTCGTTCGTCCATAACTTCTTCATACGATATCCGTTTTTCGAAAACTCGGACTCTATTTCGCGTATTTTTCCGAGACGAACGCAATGGCGTATCCCGTTTCCCTTAGTTCTTTGATTTAAAATTAATTATACTTTAATTTTTAAATTTCACAGTTATAGAATTCACGGGGTGTTACATATTTATTTTGAATTTGGACAATCCGATATATAAAGATTTTGCATATACGCATCATGAACGTATATTCGAAGTTTCAATATACTGGATAGATATAGAATCACATTCTAGACACCCGGAGATGATTCTGATGATTGATATATCATCATCAGAATTTGTGTTCGTGTTTCGAAGGTGTGATATCTATATATTTCCACTAGATTGGCGTGAGAACCAAAACCAATATAGCTAGAATACTTTGTTGTGATTTGGCATCAAAAACATGATTTTCAGTATATATATCAAAATTACGACTTTGAAATGTTAAATTCACTAATTGATTGATGTTTGTGTTGTTTGTTTATTTGTTTGATAATTTTGAACCATTTAGCCTAATTGAACCAAATATTGAATTGTATTGAAAATTGGTCACATTTGCTTGCATATACATGTACTTACATTGAACAGGTCATAGCAAGGAGGCTAGAGCAGAGAATAAAATTTGTTTGCCCGACAAATAGGTATATGTTTACTATAATTTACTGTTTTGTTTCGGTGATGATGATTTTATGAGCCTATTGGCTAGCCGCTTGGCTTTTTCTTTTTCTTTTTGAGATCAGAAGGCCTATATGGCAATTTCGGGATTTTCCCGTGGCTCCCGGTGCAGGGGAGGTTATGGCGAAATTTTTTGAAAATTCCGTGTGTTAGCCATATTTTTGAAAAATTTGAAAATTCTTAGAAACTGAAAAGTTGGAGAATGGAAACCAAATCGAACGTAGAGTTAATTAATCAAACCACTTTCGACTTTGTTCCTTTCCGGGGACAAAAAGTTTTAAGTGGGGGAGATTGTTACAACCCAAAAATCTGGGCCAGTTTAAAAATTTTATTTTGGCAATTTTAGAGAATTTTGAATATTTAAAATGAATTATTTTAAATAATATCGACGAGAAATTTATTTTGAATATAATTCGAATGTATATATTTATATACGTCGTCGTTAGAATATAATAATTATATATAATTATAAAAGGAATTGGAAATGGCGCGGTAGTTCAATAATTCGATTTCAAACTTCAAGTGAATGTACCGGGTGCAAAACAAACCGGATTTTAGCAAAACCAAAAATAATAGGATCTAATTGTGACTATCTTTCCAACGAATCCGAAAAATTGAGATTTCATAGCGGGAATCAAAAGATATGTCCAGTTGAAAATTCTGAATAGTCGCTATGGAATTCAGGCCCTTAAAAACAGACATTTTGCAAACGACCTCGGATTTCGACGAAACCACTTTTGTTGGATCCGTGATGTCAAATTATTGCTAGATTCCAAATTTCATAATTTTTCGAATCAATATGTGAGCGTGGCAAAAGAAAACGCGTTTGACCAGTTTCAGTTGAATTTAATCGACTGGAAAATGGCCATTTTTCAAACAGTCTCAGAATTCGACGAAACTAGTTTTGTTAGGACCGTATCATCAATATGAAGCTAGAAAATATTTTTCTTGAATTTTTTGAGTTAGTATGTGACCCCAGTAAATTGAAATACGCGTTCAAATTCAATATATAGAGTTATATTTTGATTTTAACGGAAACTGATCGAAATGATCGATTCAGCCGACGATACATATCCCATTGTGTTCGGAATGGGGGTGAAATGCTATGGACGACAGCCGGTGGGCCTCGTTTAGAGGTCGTATGTAAAAGTTAACTTTTAGACATTACATAATATAAAATAATTAACTTCCTCTCCCTCCTCTCCCCTTATACTCTGGCCCCCCCGTTCGATTTAAATCAGAAGAGAAAAAAAGGGAATCAGACGCCTCCCCGTACCTCACCGCCGCTTCCCAGGAGGCGTCGCCCTTCCACATCGCCGCTGTCCCCCTCTTCTCGATCCCCCTTCTTCTTCTTCCCCGACATCCTCCTCTCACACACTGCATGCCCTAACCCTTTGTCTCCTCCCCTCCTCGAATGAAGAACGCCGTGCTCCACCTCCCCCTCCTGCCGACGTCCAACGCACTCCTCCTCTAGCGCCCTGACGGCCTCTAACTTCCCCCACCTCGCTTCCCTCTCCCCTTCTAATAAAAGTAAGTTTTTATTTTATTTTATTTATTTTTATTTAACTTTCTTTTCAGTTTTTTTATATGTAAAAATATAAATTATAAGTAAAAGTTTGGATTTGTTTGAAATGAAGTATAAAGAACGAATTTTTCTCTATGAGAATGAAGTATAAAAGTCCAATTTTCATTTATATGTTTGCAAGAAGAATAAAATTAGATTTTTATATAAGTGGCAAATTAAAAGTAGGAATTTTATAGAGAAATCTTCGTATAAAGAAGCAGTGAAATAAAATTAAAATCTTTATAATTGAAAAGGCGAAATCTTTATATTTGAAAAGGCGAAATCTTTATATTTGAAAAGGCGAGATCTTTATATAGAGAGTAACGATGTAAAAATAGAATTTTTATCTATATAATAGCGAAGTAAAAATTCGATTTTTATATATTGAATAGCGAAGTAAAAATAGGATTTTTATATATTGAATAGCGAAGTAAAAATTCGATTTTTATATATTGAATAGCGAAGTAAAAATTCGATTTTTATATATTGAATAGGATTTTTATATATTTAATAGCGAAGTAAAAATTCGATTTTTATATATTGAATAGCGAAGTAAAAAATTCGATTTTTATATATTGAATTGTTGTAATAGCAATGAAATGTTCTTCCGTCTGCGTTCTGATTTGTCCTGTTCTCAAAACGATCGGGGGTTTCGAACGGTCTAGATCGGTTTAACGACTGATTCAGATCGAGCGAAATTCCCGGCCGTCACATTTTAAACGTTTTCCACATCATTTCGAGATTTTTGGGATGCGTGCCACATGTCCCGCGATCCGCCTGCTGTAAATGGCTATTAATACACCGTTTGAAGGATTTTCAGGGGACTTTTGTCCATTCTTCTTCACAGCTTCCACCATGACTGAAGTGCAAGTTCTTTGCACCATTATTCATATAAACTCATCTCTCTCAATACAATAAACATGTGGATTACGTGTATAATCTTTTGTAATCTCAATTAACACACGTATTATGTGCCTACATGTAACTGATTCTTGTGATCTGTCAGTACAATAATAAGATTATAAAGTGGACGTAGGCTATATCTACAGCCGAAACACTATAAAAACCTTGTGTGTCTCCTCTTATTTATCATTTTCTGCATTGTGATCTTCGATCTTCATTTGGGTGTTAGTGCCATTTTTTGGTCTAATAATTACAATTGTGTAAGTCTGGCATGGCATCAATGGGTCATACTAGCGAAGAGTTCTCGATGGGTCGTCTTCATACTCTCTTCCTTTTCCCACATACAATCGTCATCATCCTCACTCAATTGCGCCTTGACTAGCTTAACCACCTTCCTCCTAAGATGTTTCGTGCCATTCCCTACAACATGAAGCGGCTTACAAGGTCTCAGAACAACAGGCTCAACTTCTAAGTCTTCATACTAATCCGGAGGTACCACCACATTCGAATCTTGCACATACTTCTATAGAAAAGACACATGAAAACATTGTGCACACTCGACATCTTCTCAGGTAAACTCAGTCTATACTCAAGGTTTCCAATCTGCTCGACTATTGAAAATGGTCCAAGGAACCTTGGTGACAACTTTCCCATATTTTCGAATGGAACAACATTCTTCAACGGTGAAATCTAAATGAAAACCATATCACCAAAATTGAACTCCAAATACTTTCGATGCTTATCGGTGTACCTCTTCTGACAGTCTTGGACTGCCTTCATTCATTGTCGAACGATCACAATACAATCTGATGTTTCTCTTATCATCTCTGGTCCAAGTATTAACTTATCTTCAGTCTCTAACCAACAAGCCGGAGAATTACATGGTCTACCATACAACACCTCGTATGGTTTTGTCATGATGCTCGACTGGTATTTGTTGTTATATTGTAACACCCCGTGTATTCTATAATAGTGAAATTAACAAATTAAAGTATAACTAATTTCAAATCAAAGAATTAAGGGAAAGGGGATATGCCATTGCGTTCTTTTTGGTAAAATACGTGAAATAGAGTCCAAAATTTTGTAAATCGGAGTCCGTATGACCCAACTATGGCCCGATGAAGTTTCAGAAAATTCAAATTTCGAAAACAGATTTGAATTTCAGCCCAATCAAAGTAGGCGGTAAAAGTTCCCGCCCAACCCACCAGGTCGACCTGGGGGTCGACCCTAGGGTCGACCTGCCAAGCCAGGTCGACCTGGGAGTCGACCTGGGGGTCGACCTGCCCCAGGCCAGGTCGACTCTAGAGTCGACCTGGGGGTCGACCTCCCCGGTCGGGCCATTTTGGCCTGGTGCACCTACTTGTGTTTTCTGGCCTGGTCTGTGCTTATCCGAATTCCGGAGCCTTGCCTTGTCACTAGGGCTAGGTGTCAGCTCCTGATTGGTCTCTCCTTCAAGTGAATGGCTAATATTAATCCAAGCTCCATCGACGGTCCTAATCAATTCACAAACTCTATAAAAAGGACCTAAGACTCCACCTAATTCATACAAATAAAAATGAGAATGAGACTGTCATGCTGTTGAGGAAGGACTAGAAATAGCCGTCAAAATTGAGAGATGATTAGGAGACAATTCAAAAGCTTAAAGCAACAACAACTAAATCAAAACAACGCCTACAACAAAGGATAGCATCTCCAAATTTAGAATTCAGATTCCTGAATTGAAGATTCGTCATACGTTGTAAGTAGAGTGCTATTCCGGTGTGAATAAATAATTGTGTTTTGATTTGTGTAAAATGCGAAATAGAATTGTATTTGATTTGTGGTGATAATAATTCATATTTGGATGTTTCTTTCATTCTAGACAATTTGGAATGTTGTGGTATAACGATTGGATATTTGCAAGTATGTGATTCATGTTGAAAATTAACAACTACATGTTCGTGGTAGTTTATTTGAGATTCATGCAAGTATATGATTCAATATTATGCCAACATAATATATATTATAATCACTTTTAGTGTAGTTGGATCCATTTGGGTATTATGACTTATGTGAATTTATGTTGGAATTGGCATCATGATTTAAGTGTAAAACCATACTTTTGTATTAGAGACAAAAGTAAGCATCTTTGTGAACTTGTGTCGACTCTATGAACATGACTAGACTATGTTTGGTGTTATGCCTAATTGGAAAACATGTTTTAGGCCTATATTGTTATAAAAATCGTATGATAATATATGTGACACATAGCTAAGTTAGATTTACATTCCAATTGCAAGTTTGCATGAATAGATTAAAAACCATGATTTCATGTTTTAGTATATTTATGCCATGATTATATGAATAGATCAAAAACCATGATTTCATGTTTAGGTAGGTTTATGCCACGATTATATGAATAGATCAAAAACCATGATTTCATGTTTAGGTATGTTTATGCCATGATTATATGCTATTACAATGCAAGTTTACAAGTGCCAAATTTATGTTAATTAGTTTGCTATGTTGCAAGTTCATGCGTTCACACTCCCCTTTTTATGTTACTTAGAATATATAAACACCATGTTCTAAGCCTCCCCTTTTTCATGTGGCTAAGTTGGGTTTAAATGTTAAACCCAACATTTGTTATATTGTAGCGAACGTATAAAACGGGGGTGATGACGTTTGGGTTAAAATATAGAACACATGTGTTGGCATGTTTGACGCATGCCAACGACCTTGAAAAACAATTAAGTGGTGTAAATTAATTTTACCCAATAAAGATGAATTTGAATAATGGGACGCAAATATTTACATACAAAAAGAAAAGAGACAAAATATGTAAATTTAGAAAATACGATGTGTTTAACCCGAGGTTGGATTGAGTTGTGATGTAAACCTGCCCGGAACCGCCCGGTTGTCCAGTAGTCACAACAATACCTATCCAATGTGGGTGGTTAAACATGGAGCCCAATAAGGACCCGAGGTTAGACTGAGTTGTGGCGTAAGACTGCCCGGACCTAACCGGCAACAGGCAGCGACAACAATATCTGTCTAATGTGAGAGGTCGAGGCTTTAATAAGACAATTAAGGCTGAGTCGGGATTGGTAGGATTAAGTAAATTGAATTAATACTTAATCAAAAATGGAACATGCTAAACTATACAGACTAATAGGGGGTTAGGTTTACAAAACACTTAACCAACTTAGCATGTTGGCTAGAAATTGAAAACCTAGTAGCGGGGGACCCTTTTCAGCAGTAACCCTACAAGGTGTATCAAGATACCCTGAACTAGGCAGGGTGGGGCACGATTACTGGGCTGACTGTAAGAGGTCAAATCGACGGCGGTGGTGCAACAGTGTAGGTTCTAACGGGGTGCGGGCGTGCACACACTACGGTGCAGAAAAATAAGGCACTGGGAACTAGTGGTATACCTGTGCATTCTAGAACTGTGTCGGGCCGCCACCATGGGACTTGATACACCCCATGGTGGGACCAGCATAGGTAACTACAATATCGGGGGCCGTAAGACACATGTAACTATGCGAGTAGGAGCCGATCATTAGAAACGGATCACTTCACCCTGATTATGGGGTGCCTGTTGGGATCTAATTTATATGGATGCAGAGATTAATATGGGGTACGATAAGTATATTCGACTCTAGACAACTTAACTTAGTTTATGGTGCTTTCCCATTTCCAGTTTATACTTATCATGCCCAGTTCTTTATTCATAGACTGAATAGTCCTAGACTTATTCAGGCTTTATGTCTGACTCTACTTTTCTTTCGTCTTCTTTTCTTTCGTTTCCCCCCAAGGTCCACAGGGAGGGAATACCGAAGCTTGACCAGTTTTCACATCCAGCTTGAAGAGAAAGAATGTATTGCTTGGATCTCTTTCGTTTTGGACTATGGCTTTGAATTGCAACTATGGGGACTTATGCATTTTACTTTTGTTTTTATGCTTCTTTAAGTTATGAAATCAAGACAGTTATGAAAATGTAATGGTTTTTGAAGTATTGTAAGACAATTATGACATGGTTTGTGTAACACGTATTTTGCTGAAATAAAAATTGCTATTGTTTTCTGATGTTCAAAAATATGTGTATTTATATCTCTCTTGTGTATCTATGACTTATACTTATAAACCGCCACCAAAATTAGGGCATTCCCTTTGAGAGTGACCCTAACGGAGGTGGGGTGTTTCACTTGGTATCAGAACATAGGTTTACCAGATAAGATAAAAAGTTTTGAAAAATTCATTTCCAAAAACAAAAAATTTAAAGAATCATTTTTAAAGATAAAATTTTATTTTATTTTAAAAAGGCAAAGTCCCCCAAAGCCATAGGTACTATCTTTTATCCTTCGTTTTGAATCTATCCTTTTTGTTTCAACATGTCCGAAGAACTTAACTTGCCAGAGGGTGTACCAATACCTGGTTGGTTTAGACGATTCTTAGAAGCGAGGTCCACTCAGCCAGGTCCTACCGTTCCTCCTCCCCCAGCTGCGGGAAATCATCCAGCTGCAGCAACACCTCTTCCACCACCTCCTCCGCGGTGTAATACTTTTGCTAAGTTATGTAAAGATTTTAAGGCTATGGGAGGAAAGGACTTTCATGGAACCGAGTTCTTCGTGGCAACCAGGAATTGGCTGAAGGAAACCGACGACTTACTCGTCATCTTTTAGGTAGAAGATAGGCAGAAGGTACAACTGGAAGTATGGCTACTTAAAGACGAGGCTTCCTACTGGTGGGAAGTCACCAATGCAGAAAGACCAGTGGAAACATGGGAGGACTTTAGGGCAAGGTTTGAGGCTAAATTTCTCTCAGAAGCTGAAAGGAGTCTTCAGTTGGAAAAATTCTTATTTCTTAAGCAAGGGAATATGACAGTCAAAGAGTATGTTAATCAGTTCGATCAGCTGGCTAGGTTCGTACTGGACCTAGTCAACACTCCGCACAAGAAGGCTCTCCGCTTTGTCAAAGGATTGAATGAGCCATTACACAGTTTGGCCATGACCCATATACCCATGGGAGCTACGTATGAAAGGTTGGTGCAGATGGCAATGCTGAACGAAGAGGATAAGGGGAAGAAGGAGACAAAGGCAGAAAGCTCTCAAGGGAAGAAAGAGGGTTTACAGCCTAAGAAGACATACTTTAAGAAGGGCGGGAAAGACAAAAAAGAGAAGAGGAAGTGTAATTTCTGTGGCAAAGTGGGGCACTTAGTGAAAGACTGCCGGAAAAAGAAGGCCAAGATGAATGATGGGTGCTTTTCTTGCGGTGATACAGGCCACATGGCTAAAGATTGCCCAAAGAAACGAGGGCAGGGGTAGAGGGCTGGATCCACCTCAGGGCCACAGGTTCATGTGCTAGAAGCGCCACCTCTGCAACAGCGAGGTATAAATACTTCTATAGAAAGTGTAGTTTATCTTTATGATCACCCAGTTCGCACTTTATTTGATTCTGGCGAATCACACTTCTTTATTTCATCTGCTTTAGTATAATCTCTGCACTTAGAAACTAGTATGGTAGAGGACCCCTTAATAGTTTCAAATCCAATTGGGGGCCCAGCTCATCTGTCTATGATCTGTGTAGGATTGAAAATTTCTATTCTAAGCGTAGAATTTAGATGTAGTGCCTTTGTTTTGGGCTTCTCGGGATATGGTTTGATTTTGGGCATGGATTGGCTATCCAGTAATGGTGCCATCCTTGATTGTGAGAAAAAGGTGGTTAGGCTTCTGACCCAACTCGGTAACACTCTGGAAATTTCTTATAATCCCTCGTATGCGGTTATGCTTAGTTATCTTGAATCGCTAGATGCTTCTGTTGAAAGTTTGCAATCGGTTAGAGTGGTCCGGGAATATCCGGATGTCTTCGAAGTGGTGAAGGGCTTACCACCGAAGTGGGAGATAGACTTCCGCATATATCTTGTTGATAATGCAAAGCCCGTTGCGTTGCCCGTTAGACACATGGCTCCACAGGAAAGGAAAAAGCTTAGTAAACAGATTAAAGAGCTTCTAGAGAAGGGGTTCATTAGGAGGAGTATTTCAGAATGGGGCGCTCCAGTGGTGTTCGCTACAAAGGAGGATGGTTCACTCTGTCTGTGTGTTGACTATAGGGAGCTCAACAAGATAACGAAAAAGAATAGGCACCCTCTCCCAAGAATTGACGATCTGTTTGATCAGCTTGTAGGAGCGTCTGTTTTCTCCCAACTCGATTTGGCGACCGAGTTTCATCAGCTAAGGGTGGCTGAAGATAGCATCGATAAAACGGCATTCAGAACCCCAGACAGCTTCTTTGAATGGCTTGTCATGCATTTTGGCTTGACAAACGCACCCGCTTACTTCGTGGACCTAATGAGTAGGGTGTTCAGAGATTTCCTCAATAAGTTCGTAGTGGTTTTCGTAGACGATATCTTGATCTTCTCAAAGAGTGAAGAAGAGCATGCTCAGCACCTAAGGGCAATCATGGAAACTCTGCGATTCCATCAGCTAAATCCAAATTCTCCAAATGCCACTTTTGGAGAGAGGAAGTAAGGTTTCTTGGGCACATAATATCCAAAGAAGGGTTAGCGGTGGACCCTGCTAAGGTAGTAGCGGTACAGGATTGGAAGACACCAAGGAATGCAACTGAGGTCTGAAGTTTTCTATGACTAGCAGGTTTCTACCGAAAATTCATAAGGGATTTTGCGAAAATCTCAGCTCCGCTCACAAGGCTGACCAAGAAGAATCTAGTGTTCAATTGGGATTTGGATTGCGAGTTTGCTTTCCAACGACTAAAAAGGGCTCTTACAACAGCCCCAGTTTTAACATTGCCAGATGGAAGCAAGATGTTCACAGTTTATATAGATGCATGTAGGACAGGGTTAGGCGCTGTCTTAATGGAAGAAGGAAGGGTAGTAGCTTATGGTGGAAGGCAGTTGAAAGCGCATGAAAAGAACTACCCGACCCACGATCTTGAGTTAGCTGCCATCGTCTTTGCACTCAAGTCTTGGCGACACTATCTACTAGGTGAGAAGTTCAAACTTTACACCGACCATAAATCATTGAAATATCTTTTCTCGCAGAAAGATCTTAACTTGAGGCAACAGAGATGGATGGAGTTTCTTGCCTCGTACGATTTTGAGATCTCCTACACTCCGGGCAAAGGCAACATAGTGGCAGACGCGTTGAGCCGAAAGAAACTAACCCTAAGCCCACTGTTTGTTGAAAGACAAAGCCTAGAGTTTATAGCCAGCTTTGACTTTAGGCCCTCCTCCGATATTGTACCGGGCTTGCTAGCATCTCTCGAAGTACGCCCGACTTTAGTGGACTCAATAGGGACATCACAACGCGAAGACCCTCAGCTTGTGGAGACGATTGATAGGCTAATTAGGGGTGAGACTTCAAGTCACCTCAGCAGATACTCCATCGACGATAAGGGTTGGCTAAGGCGAGACGGAAGACTATGCGTCCCACAGACAAGGGATTTGGTAAAGACGGTTCTCGAGGAAGCACATCACTCCAAGATGACGATACACCCAGGCGGAGATAAAATGTACAAGGACATAAAGAGAACTTTCTGTTGGAACGGCATGAAGAAGGACGTGGCAGATTTCATTTCTAAGTGTATGGTCTGCCAACAGGTTAAGGCGGAACAGAAAAAGCCTGGCGGTCTGCTCCATCCTTTAGAGGTCCCGCAGTGGAAGTGGGATAGCATCTCAATGGACTTCATTGATGGGCTGCCTAGGTCTAGAAGAGGCAACACTAGCATTTGGGTAATAGTGGATAGGATTACTAAAAGCGCCCACTTTTTACCTGTCAAGAGTAAAAGAACTGCCTCATCCCTGGCATCTCTTTACCTCAAGGAAATTGTTCGACTCCATGGAATACCCTCCAGCATTGTTAGTGACCGAGACCCTATCTTCACAAGTGAGTTTTGGCGGAGTCTGCAAGAAGCGGTAGGCACACAGTTATGCTTGAGCACAGCCTATCATCCCTAGACCGACGGCCAGACAGAAAGAGTGAACAGAGTTTTGGAGGACCTTTTAAGACTGTGCGTCCTTGTCTTCGGAGGGACGTGGGAAGACCATCTTCCTTTGAAGGAATTTGCCTACAACAGCTACCAAGCCACCATCGGAATGGCACCCTTCGAAGCTTTATATGGAAGACCGTGCCGATCGCCCACTTGTTGGTGGGAGTCTACTGATAAACTCATACTTGGGCCAGATATGATCCGAGAGACTTCAGAGAAAGTAGACTTGATACGAAGAAGGATGAAGACAGCCCAAGACAAACAGAAATCCTACGCCGACAAGAGGAGGACCGACCTTGAATTTGAGGTTGGAGATAGAGTTTTTCTTAAGGTATCTCCGCTAAGGAACGTTGTTCGTTTTGGAACCACAGGAAAGCTAGCACCAATGTTCGTAGGGCCATTTCCTATCATCGAGAAAATTGGGAAAATGGCCTATAGATTAGAGCTACCCAAAAACCTGGCCGGAATTCACAATGTTTTCCATGTTTCGCACCTCCGAAAATGTTTACATGAATCTGCTCAAGTGGTAGAGCCAAATATCCTAGAAGAAGCTGAAGTGGAACGCGAAGCAACCGTGAGGAAAGTTCCAACCCGTATATTAGGAACGGAAGTGAAGAAGCTACACAACCGCGAAGTCAAGCTCGTCAAAGTTCAGTGGAGCGACGCCGAGGGAGACGCAACTTGGGAAACTGAAGCTAGAATACGCGCAGCCTACCCTTTTCTTTTCGAGGGTACATCTTTGATCTTTTTCCTTAAGTTGCACTTTTATCTATCTTTTTAGGTATATCTCCTCGACCTTATCTTTTAGGAAGAAACCCTTTGGATGAAAGCATGTAATTGAAACATGTTATGGATGATGGTTGCAAGTGGTTGCAAGTGATTGCTAGTGGTTGCTCGTGGTTGCATATACACACACAGTTTAGGTTTTAGATCGGCTCAGTCACTTCATATTGCATATGCTTATATGTATTTATATTTGTATATGGTTGAAGTTTAATATGTTGCCATACGGATGTTGCATTTATATATGAATGATTGTGCACTCATGTAGAATCATGAATAGGAAAATTTGCATACATAATGGATTCATGACACTTACATAATTTGCATTAAGGAGGTCAACTGAATCAGTAGACCGACTGATTTTGAATTAGATAAGTACATGTACACACACTTCGCATATGATCATGAAGCATTAGAAGTCTTTGAAGGACAATGGATGCTCGTGTTTGATGGATGAGTAGATGGATGTTTGGATGTTAGGATTTACATTCTTCCTGAACTTGAAGATTTCGGGGACGAAATCCTTTTAAGTGGGGGAGAATGTAACACCCCGTGTATTCTATAACAGTGAAATTCACAAATTAAAGTATAACTAATTTCAAATCATAGAATTAAGGGAAACGGAATACGCCATTGTGTTCGTCTCAGAAAAATACACAAAATAGAGTCCGAAATTTTGTAAATTGGAGTCCGTATGACCTAATTATGGCCCGATGTAGTTTCAGAAAATTCAAATTTCGAAAACAGATTTGAATTTCAGCCCAATCAGAGTAGGCGGGAAAAGTTCCCGCCCAACCCACCAGATCGACCTAGGGGTCGACCCTAAGGTCGACCTGCCAGGCCAGGTCGACCTGGGAGTCGACCTGGGGGTCGACCTGCCCCAGGCCAGGACGACTCTAGAGTCGACCTCCCCGGTCGGGCGATTTTGGCCTGGTGCACCTGCTTGTGTTTTCTGGCCTGGTCTATGCTTAGCCGAATTCTTGAGCCTTGCCTTGTCACTAGGGCTAGGTGTCAGCTCCTGATTGGTCTCTCCTTCAAGTGAATGGCTAATATTAATCCAAGCTCCATCGACGGTCCTAATCAATTCACAAACTCTATAAAAAGGACCTAAGACTCCACCTAATTCATACAAATAAAAATGAGAATGAGACTGTCATGCTGTTGAGGAAGGACTAGAAATAGCCGTCAAAATTGAGAGATGATTAGTAGACAATTCAAAAGCTTAAAGCAACAACAACTAAATCAAAACAACGCCTACAACAAAGGATAGCATCTCCAAATTTAGAATTCAGATTCCTGAATTGAAGATTCGTCATACGTTGTAAGTAGAGTGCTATTCCGGTGTGAATAAATAATTGTGTTTTGATTTGTGTAAAATGCGAAATAGAATTGTATTTGATTTGTGGTGATAATAATTCATATTTGGATGTTTCTTTCATTCTAGACAATTTGGAATGTTGTGGTATAACGATTGGATATTTGCAAGTATGTGATTCATGTTGAAAATTAACAACTACATGTTCGTGGTAGTTTATTTGAGATTCATGCAAGTATATGATTCACTATTATGCCAACATAATATATATTATAATCACTTTTAGTGTAGTTGGATCCATTTGGGTATTATGAATTATGTGAATTTATGTTGGATTTGGCATCATGATTCAAGTGTAAAACCATACTTTTGTATTAGAGACAAAAGTAAGCATCTTTGTGAACTTGTGTTGACTCTATGAACATGACTAGACTATGTTTGGTGTTATGCCTAATTGGAAAACATGTTTTAGGCCTATATTTTTATAAAAATCGTATGATAATATATGTGACACATAGCTAAGTTAGATTTACATTCCAATTGCAAGTTTGCATGAATAGATTAAAAACCATGATTTCATGTTTAGGTATATTTATGCCATGATTATATGAATAGATCAAAAACCATGATTTCATGTTTAGGTTGGTTTATTCCATGATTATATGAATAGATCAAAAACCATGATTTCATGTTTAGGTATGTTTATGCCATGATTATATGCTATTACAATGCAAGTTCACAAGTGCCAAATTTATGTTAATTAGTTCGCTATATTGCAAGTTCATGCGTTCACACTCCCCTTTTTATGTTACTTAGAATATATAAACACCATGTTCTAAGCCTCCCCTTTTTCATGTGGCTAAGTTGGGTTTAAATGTTAAACCCAACATTTGTTATATTGTAGCGAACGTATAAAACGGGGGTAATGACGTTTGGGTTAAAATATAGAACACATGTGTTGGCATGTTTGACGCATGCCAACGACCTTAAAAAACAATTAAGTGGTGTAAATTAATTTTACCCAATAAAGATGAATTTGAATAATGGGCCGCAAATATTTACATATAAAAAGAAAAGAGACAAAATATGTAAATTTAGAAAATACGATGTGTTTAACTCGAGGTTGGATTGAGTTGTGATGTAAACCTGCCCAGAACCGCCCGGCTGTTCAGTAGTCACAACAATACCTATCCAATGTGGGTGGTTAAACACAGAGCCCAATAAGGACCCGAGGTTAGACTGAGTTGTGGCGTAAGACTGCCCGGACCCAACCGGCAACAGGCAGCCACAACAATATCTGATTAATGTGAGAGGTCGATGCTTTAATAAGACAATTAAGGCTGAGTCAGGATTGGTAGGATTAAGTAAACTGAATTAATACTTAATCAAAAATGGAACATGCTAAACTATACAGACTGATCGGGGGTTAGGTTTACAAAACACTTAACTAACTTAGCAAGTTGGCTAGAAATAGAAAACCTAGTAGCGGGGGACCCTTTTCAGCAGTAACCCTACAAGGTGTATCAAGATACCCTGAACTAGGCAGGGTGGGGCACGATTACTGGGCTGACTGTAAGAGGTCAAATCGACGGCGGTGGTGCAGAAGTGTAGGGTCTAACGGGGTGCAGGCGTGCACACACTCCGGCGCAGAAAAATAAGGCACTGGGCACCAGTGGTATACCTGTGCATTCTAGAACTGTGTCGGGCCACCACCGTGGGACTTGATACACCCCATGGTGGGACCAGCATAAGTAACTACAACATCGGGGGCCGTAAGACACAGGTAACTATGCGAGTAGGAGCCGATCATTAGAAACGGATCACTTCACCCTGATTATGGGGTGCCTGTTGGGAACTAGTTTATATGGATGCAGAGATTAATATGGGGAACGATAAGTATATTCGACTCTAGACAACTTAACTTAGTTTATGGTGCTTTCCCATTTCCAGTTTATACTTATCATGCCCAGTTCTTTATTCATAGACTGAATAGTCCTAGACTTACTCAGGCTTTATGTCTGACTCTACTTTTCTTTCGTCTTCTTTTCTTTCGTTCCCCCCCCCCAAGGTCCACAGGGAGGGAATACCGCAGCTTGACCAGTTTTCACATCCAGCTTGAAGAGAAAGAATGTATTGCTTGGATCTCTTTTGTTTTGGACTATGGCTTTGAATTGAAACTATGGGGACTTATGCTGTTTACTTTTGTTTTTATGCTTCTTTAAGTTATGAAATCAAGACAGTTATGAAAATGTAATGGTTTTGGAAGTATTGTAAGACAATTATGACATGGTTTGTGTAACACGTATTTTGCTGAAATAAAAATTACTGTTGTTTTCCGCTATTCAAAAATATGTGTATTTTATCTCTCTTGTGTATCTGTGACTTATACTTATAAACCTCCACCAAAATTAGGGCATTCCCTTTGAGAGTGGCCCTAACGGAGGTGGGGTGTTTCATATATGCAAACTCGACCAAATGCAAATGGTCATCCCATGAACCCCTAAAATCCAATACACAAGCTCTAGGGAGATCTTCTAAAACACGGTTAACTTGCTCGGTTTGACCATCAACCTGGGGATGATAAGCCGTACTCAAACATAGCTTGATTCCCATTTCCGTGTAGGAACTTCTGATGGTTGAAGCAATCCACTCAGCTTCTTCTGTTTAGCTTTCACCAACTGAAAGTTCATGCATTTGGAAATAAAATTTCCAACATCCCGCTTCATCCCTTCCCAATAATAAATTCGCTTCATGTCCTGATACATCTTATTACCATATGAATGAATTGTTAACTTAGAGTATGACATTCTCTTAGAACCTCATACCTCAGTCTGATAATGTCAGGGACAACCCATCGTCCTTTCTTCCGAAGCCTACCATCTCGATCGACCTCGAATTCCTTATCCTTTTCTAGTTCCACTCTCACTTCCAACTTCTAGATGATCTCGACAAGCTTAGAGTCATGCTTCCGGCTTTCACCAATCCTTTCGATGAGAGTAGGTCTTATCGATAAGCTTGCAAACATTTCAGGCTCTAACTCACACCTAAGCCTGAAATAAAATTCTGCTAAGTACTCGAGGTGCTTCCATTCCCAAAACATCGCTCCAAACCTGTATGTCTTTGACTTAACGCATTTTCTTTCGTGTTAACTTTACCAGGAGTATAGGCAATAGCAAATCGTAAGATTGCGAAAACCTCTAACCACCGTTGTTGCTGAAGATTCAAATCCTTTTGGGAGAAAAGATACTTCTACTACTTGTGATCCGTAAACAACTCGAATCGAACTTCCAACGGGTAATGTCTCCACATCTTAAGAGCAAAAACGATCGCTGCTAACTCTAAATTATGAGCTGGATAACTCCTTTCGTGTAGTTTCAGTTGTCGACACGCATATGCCATAGCTCTATATTTCTGCACTAGCACTATTCCAAGCCCAGTACCACCTGCATCGTTATATACTACCATTTCCTTAATCCCACTTGGAATACTCAAAACAGGATAACTCGTCAGTCTTTCTTTCAAGATATCAAAAGCTTGCTCCAACTTCGCATCACATGTGAACACCTTATTCATCTTCGCTAATCCTGTTAATGGTGCAACTACATTGGATTTTTTTTTTGATAAATTGAGAAGATAACTAAAGGAAACTCCTTACATCCATCGCATTCTTAGGTCTATCCCAATCCTGGATTACTGCCACCTTAGCTGAATTCACCGCTATTCCATTTTCAGAAACAACATGGCATAAGATTGTCACTTCATTCTTTCAAAATTGTCAGTTTGAAAATTTAACTCTCAGCTGAAGCTTTCACAAGATTTCCAAAACAACTCGCAAGTGCATCTTATGCTCTTCCTCATTCCGTAAGTAAACAAGAATATCATCCATGAATACAAGCACAAACTTGTTCAACTGATCTCTGAATTCCCTATTCATAAGATCCGCAAAATACGCTGGTGCGTTTGTCAATTCAAATGGCATCACCAGCCACTCAAAAAAACCAGATGGTGTCCTAAAGGCTGTCTTCGGCATACTATCCTTTGCCATTCCCAACTGTTGAAATCTCGTCACCAAATTCATTTGGTAAAACACATTGGCTTACTGAAGCCAATCAAATAATTCATCTATCCTCAGCAATGGATATTTGTTTTTCTTAGTCACCTTGTTTAGCTCACGATAATCAACACACAATCTCAAAGATCCATCAGCCTTGGTTGTAAACGCAACTGGTGCACCCCATTCGGACATGCTCCACTGAATGGTTCATTTTCCCAAAAGGTCACTTACTTGCACGTATAACTTTCATTGTTCTCTAGGAACCATTCTCCTAAGGGGCATAACGATAGGTCTACTTCCTTCGACCAAATCAGACCTAAACTCAATCTTGCGATGCAGCGGCAACCCTTTGACCTCGTCAAAAATATCATCAAACTTACTAGCGATCGACACAGATAACAATCCTTCCCATGGAATCACAAGCAAATACAAAAAAATTATGAAGACATCATCTTCTGGCTTACATCGAATCACAACCATTCTTCCTTCAACATTCCCGACTGTCACCTCAAGCTACTCGCAATCCACTTTAGCGGCATGCCTCTTGAGTCAGCCCATACCCAATAATCCCAAAACCAGCTAAGTTCAAAACAAAGCAATCAGACAGAAAATATTAACCATGACTCGACAACACTAGACCATGACAAAGCATACAAAGACTAGACGAACCCCCTACTGGATTTGTCACAACCAATGGCCTATCACAAATTTCCGGTTCCAAACACAACCGGCACAAAAGCTCATTGCAAATGAAAGAGTGTGATGCTCCAGTATCAAACAACACTCGACCAAAACATTCCTAATAGAAACTGTACCTTAAACAACAATACTCTTACCATTCTCCTCCGTTGTAGGAGCTCTCGAAGAAGTTGGCACAACCTCCAAATCATATGCTGTCACTATCTGCTTACCATTCAACAGTTCTGGACAATCCTTCTTGTTACGCCTAGGCTTACCATAATTATAACACTTCCTCTCGTCTTCGGATTCTTACAATACTTGGAATAATGGCCCTTCTGTTGACAGTTGAAGCAAGTCACATCGCTTTTCTACTTCTTCTGGACATCATCCCCTTTCTGTTGTTGTTGCTTCCTCTTTCCATTTCTCTTTTTTTTATTGCCACCCTTCTGTGGTTTCAGATCCTCTTTGGATGCAACAACAACTTCTTCCTTGGGAAACAAAATTTCGTGCCTCAAAGCCTTCTCAATATTCTTCTCATAAGGTTCGTCAAGATGACTAACTAACTTCTTTCCAAGATAGGTATCTAATCCCATGACGAACTTCTCGTTCTTCTGATAAGGAGTCTCAATGTATGAACGAGCATACTTGGATAAAGCTTCAAACTCGAAAACGTACTCTAACACTAGACGACCATTCTGCTTTAGCTCAACAAACTTCTTGAACATAATTCACTTTTGGGCAGTAGAAATGAACTTCGTCTCAAACTTCACTCGGTACTTGTGAAGACCGCCCATAACTCCCACACTTAACAAAAGGAATAATGGACTGAAAGGTGTGTTAGGAAAATATGGACGATCATCAATGTAACATAACACAAGTGGAACCTATCATATAACTCACAGTGCAAGGATAAAATATAATAGAACATATACAACAGGCAATAACTACGAAGCAGAATCTTAAACATTTTCATATTACCATGAATTATCCATACAACATTGGATTACACTATAAGAGTCTGTAAAAAAAGCCTTACTACAAGTCACTCGGAGAATACATCAACATAGTAGGGGAAAAACAACAAATAGTAGGTAATAGGAAACTAATACGTAAGCCTCCAGCTCTTCATCGCTTAGAACCATCGTCCTCATTAAGGTCAACTACCTGTCACCTACTACTCAGTCTGCCCATCCAACACATGGATGAATAGCCCGAGGTAATAAGAGGAAACATAAAACCTTGAGTTATACAACAGTATTAATGAACCATAAAACAGCTATCTAAAGTCATTAATAAAGTATATGAGAATAGGCAGATTAATCGACTAATCTACCAACATCAACATAGAAGAACCCAAATCCATCTTCCCCGCATCCGACATTGATAACCTTTACAAATAATCAGATAGAAACAAACGATACATTCACGGAAATCAGTTATCAAGCGTAGACCATCTTAATCGATATCGACATCCCTCAAGTATTAGCCCCGAAGGCCTAGACTAACATCAAACAAGCGCCCAAGAGATATTTCCCTCGACGTCAGACAATATACACAACACGATACATGCAAAACAATCATCATCCATGACTCTATCTATCACCGCCAGTCTTGCTTTGAAATCAATGTTAATCGTATGACCGGCTCAAAATCATATCATCCGTTAAGGGCTAATAGTAAACTCTGGTTCTAGCAAAAACTCCATACACCTTTCATTACTACGTACCTAGGCCTTTCATCGCTACCTATGGTACTCAACTAATCATCTAGTCTTTTAGTCGTCCCTATTACACCCCTGCTTTAGGCCCGCTAGAACTTACGACCATGATAATTCCTTGACCTTTGATATCTCTAGTAGTCATCATCGGCGACCATTAACAAGCTCAAATCATCTTTAGCAGCCATTATCCATGAGCTCAAATCATCTTGAGTCAACTTCACATTCGTTGCATTACGACGATCAACGAACACTTCACAACACCTCAATCATTACTCCTTGAATTTACGTCAAAGCCATGACCATCGTCGACCAAAAAAACATGCTTTATTTGGCCGATATTTCATTTCACAGCATTTTCAGCCTTTTACGGCGTTTTAGCCTTTCATAGCGTTTCAACCATTCACAGCGTTTCATTAAGCCTTTTACAGCATTTCATAAATAGTATTATATCCCTTGGATCATTTTAGACGAATATGCTCAATCTCAAATTCACAGCGTTTCTCTCTGGTTTCCACATCATTTCAGGAATGTTGTCAATTCTTTCTGTCCATCAATATGCCTTCCAGTCCATAGCATTTCTGATCAATCATTCACATCCTGTCAGAAATGCTTTCAATACTTCTGATCCCTCAATTGCCTTCCGGTCCATCACCTTTCCGGTCCATAGCATTCCGATCCACAGCAGTCCGATCCATAACTTTTATAACACTTGTAAAACGCTGTCTGGTCCAGAAACCATCTGATCCATCATTCTTCCGATCCATCACCTTTCTAGTCCATAGCATTTCCGGTCCATACTTTCTACAGTGTTTGTAAATGTTGTTGTGATTAGGAAATGCCCGATCCATGCCAAAACATGCCCAGTCCATACCAAAACTCGCCTGATCCATGACAGATCTTTCCTCGATCCAACTCCATTTCGATCCGAAAACTCATGCAAAACATTCAATTTCACCAACAAATCAAACCAAATCATCAACAAGCATTAACATAATGATTATTCGTCGTTTAAATGATAAACATTAAATGAATTAAACAAATGGATTTAACTTGTAATAACACAGGAATTAACATAGAAATGTATCGATTTAAGTTGCCAGATTAGATCCTATGGTGATTCGAGTGAAAATATACATACGTGATGTAGAACTAGATGAAAACAACTTGAAATGATGAAAATAATATCAAACAACCCATATACTTGATTAAATCCGCGTGAGAGATGATTGTCACCTAGCCAATCTTCAAAATAGCTTGGAAACAACTAATCTCTAATCTGGACAGCGAAGAACGATCTTCAACGCTCTCAATTTGATGTGATCTACTCTCTGTTGATGTAGATATGGCCTTCCTTGATGTAGATCTTCAATCTTCTCATGTAGATCTAAGCTTTTAATGGAGGAGAGATGTATTTGATTGGGCAAGGAGGATCATGATCTCAACCAAATGAGAAATAAAGAAACAAAAACATTCCCCATGCCTTTAATCACTTATTTATAGCCCCAGCACCAAGCCTTAGCAGGGCCCATAAATCATCCCACTAATTACCAATTAGCCTGGCCGGAAATTATGTAGTACTAAAACAGCAATTCCTCCCAAACTGTTGAACCAAATCTTTGATGTGAGCACTTTATTGAATCAGAAACATCATTTCCTTTCCAATGGAATCGATCTCAGTACCTGATTTGATCCTAGTCAAAAAGTATTCCCTGTACAAAACTGATAGGAGTAAAATGGTCATAAGTAAAATTGGTAAAAATTATGGACATGTCTCATATCCTCATAACCAAATGATCAGACCCTCCGCGAATTACATAAAAATATTTTATGATCCTCCGATACGTAACAATGCGGCCGTTACATAACTATTCGCAAGTGATCTCATCTTCAGGAGTCTTGTGACAAACCCAATTTCAATAGACCGTTTTTTTTTTAAATTCCAGTCTATCGAAACTCGGATTGGTTTGCTTTGGTATCCTGTAGAAAAGATAGAGACATAAAATATGTCAGAGCTCAGAAAACATCTCACAGCGGAATGGATAAAATATAATATGCTCAAAGTATTGCCTTACCATCTTAATAATACTGCCTAACCAGTATCCAAAGCTATCATGTCTTATGTCTCTACCACAAATCTAACCTACGATTATGTTATGAGGAGGGGGTCAGAACACAAGTTCTGGTGACTAGATTTAAATTATACACTTTGGATAGCACTACATATACCGTTCAGTCATATTTATTTATTTATTAGGTTTATTGGGTTAACAGCATCAAGGCTTACACACACATCGTACCCATTTACTTCCCAGTGGATTAACCTAATATAGTACATATGTAGCTACCCCCAATATTAAGGTACACCCCATGGTACCCAACTCGCGCGGTCTCCACGGTAACACCATTGAATATACGCAGTCCCTCATCCTACGCCATAGTGACGCATGGATAATTATATCACGTTCTTCATATATCTGTCATTACTATGTTACGCAAATGTACGGACTTTCACCTTTGTTCGAATCAGAATTCATACTGAAGTAATGCCCTCAAGTCTATGATACATCACCCAGAGCCGACATGTATGTATCTGGACTGTCCACGATATGTATCTTCGATTGTAGCTCGATGCCTCAATCGCACATCCTCTAATGTGCACTGAGTTCCATGGAAGGGAGATACAAGAAACACTAAACTCGGTCGGGAGCTTTTCCATATCTGTACAGGCCCATTTTTTAAGAGCCTCTACAGATATTCCTAGGTTATGTTTTCATGGTGGCTATGGCCCCACCTAGGCCCCTCCCTCAACTAGTTAAGACTACATGAGCTAAGCGACCACCCCTATGCAAATAATCTAAACATCCATGTGGCATCTCCCCTTAACCCCTTTCCCTGATAGTGAAGGGTGAAATGGTATCTTAGGCTTATCGCTAGCCTTTTCGCATCCTACTAACTACCGATGACGGGTATCAGATGGTCTACTATCCTTGTTGGTCGTGACCCTTTGCCTCTGTTTGCCTCCTCGTGAGGCAACTGCTGAACCACCCTGATGTCGCCTCGTCATAGCATTCTGACTGCAAAACTACATCTGCAGTCAAGGCCCACCCACCTAGTAGCTACACGCAGACCCAATCTCTGCGGAGACAGCCTAAGACATCTGCCGACACATAAAGGACTACTGGGAGCACCTTACGTACCTCAGGAAGCCGCGTGCTTTCCCTTCCAGTCCTTCGGAGCCGTCAGAACAATCAGATGAATGTGCGCTCCCCCTCTTGCCTTATAACACCTCGATGATCTACCCCGTTAGGTTATTCACCCTCAACTGCATGGACTAGTCTAAGTGCCTTACTTAACATGTTGTTAGACCCTATGTCTAAACATTCTTTTATGCGCTTGCCTCACTTATCAGGTTTCCAGTTAACTTGGTTATTCCAATTCATATTGAATTCATATTCAAATTATCAAATTTCTCTTGCTTATTAATTTCAGTCGTATAGCTTAACCCATTTAAGTTCATTAATAAACGCACAACATGTTATTCTCTAGATTGTGGTCCAAGGTCTATGATCCACAATCGCCTTATACTTTTGTTTGGTTTCATCATTAAAATAACATGTTTTACTTAATATGTAATTAAGTATATCCCAATTCACATGTTTACTAATTAACATGTCACTTACCATTTATGATTAAATATAACTTATTTTATTTCACAAGTTTTCCTCATCTCTTCTCATTTGATCATAATTCCATTTTACATCGCCAATACAACTTATCGTTGTTTACTTATTAACTTAGTTCCACTAACTAGGACCCATTACTAAGTTTCTCTACCCGTTTATTATAACCTATGTTATAATTTCCCCTTGTCCATAGGACAAACCTAAACATTCTTATCAATGGGTTTTAGACTTCCAAGCTTACAGATTACTTAATTTATAATTAAGTACAATACATTTTCCCCCTTTTCTTAACTAGTTTCAGGTTTTCCCCTTTACTGATTACTTAATTCACAATTAAGTGTCCCTTAACCCAATTCACTAATTATCTCATTCTCTTACTAACTTATTATAACGTAAGTTATAATCCCCACTTGTCCCTAGGACAATTTTACCTATTATACAACATTTTCATTAATGATACTTATTTATAATAGGTGATTATCATTTCTACAAGTTACGCTCAACCTAAAGGTGTCTTTAATTACATAACTTTATTATTCAACCAGTTATGTATACCAATAAGCATCTTTAATTACATAACCTTATCGGTCTAAGTTTGCTGGCCTATATGTAAATATTACCCACCCCCTCAGATTAGCTTAGCTCATCCATTGTTCAACCAATTTTACTTAACTCTAACTTTAGATCATATTCATACAATCCCTATGGATTAGATTAGGTTAAGTAGTCCAATTCATTACCATGTCCATTTATGGTTTATAATGGGCTAGACCTCCCACATTAGGCCTACAACTTGTGGATGTTGGATAAGCTGGTCGGGTCCGGGCAGACTTCTTCCACAAGTTGGGTCTAACCTCGTGTCATAGCCCGTCTCGTATTTCCGCACTTAGATCTCTCACATTAGGTTCAACATTTGTGGATGCTGGATATGCCGGTCGGGTCCGGGCAGAATTCCATCACTAATGCAACCTATCCTCATGTCAAAAGTGCAATTACAATTTTTAATTGTAATCCTAGACATTCACTATTAATCAATTATTTAAACCTATGCCTTTATAGGTGTTAATGCCCATTTAACCAATTATATTCATAATCGGTTATACGTCTAAATTCCCATTATTCAAATTATGTCAATTCATATTTTACATATGATCCCATTTGCGCCCAAATCATTTTTCTATACTTATGATCCAATTTAAGATCTTTTAACATAATTTTGTCGATGCCCCAAACCTATATTTATTTATTCAATTCTATGTTAACATGAATCCATATAATCTATACTTACTCCAATTATTTCCTATATATAATTGGGAAAAATTTACATGTAAACTTTTTAGCGCTCCAACAAATCCAATATATGAATTATAACATGTAAACATTCCATCTTTTAAATTGATTCAATATATGAATTATTCGTAATAATAATTTGAAGTTATATCTTGCTAATCATTCCCCCATGTCATTTACACCACTTTAATCATTATTAGCATATGCTTAGGCATCTTAACATAATAAGTAATTGATCATATTATCCATTTTAGCATAATAATGTACTTCATCAAACCAAACCTTCCAATATGTTCATTATGGGGAATGCCAAATGATCGATGTACTATTATTCAAAAGTATATTTTAAACCCACTCACTTTCATGCTTTCCCCAAATTTTGGGTCTGATCCGCTCTATCATCCATGATTTCCCTTTTATCGGGTTTACAACGTATTGACCATGGATTTATTATTTTCATGAAAAGAGAAGGGGAAGAGAAATAATTTAAATAGATTAGTCTTAGAAGTTTACCTTGCCTTCAATAATCTTTTATTAACATTGACTTTCTCCTCCAGAAATGGATTCATAATCTTCCTAGGCTAACATTTTAATTTCATAATAGATTTGAGAAGAGAGAGAGAGAGAGCCATGGAAAAGTTTTGGCATTGCCTAAGAAATTATGAGGACGGAGTAAACCTAACCATCTTATTTATAGGCGTGCTAAATGAATTTGGTCCTTTAGATTTAAAAAAAACTCCATCAGAGCTAACTACATCATACGACCAACAAGAAATGGCCACGTCGCAACAAAAAAAATGTTCACCAACCAAAACGCGCCACGTGTGCTGAATGATGCGCTGGGGTAGACACCCCTGCTTGGGTGTCGATACATGTATCGACACGCCCACTTTATTTATATATATACACATTTTTTTGATTTGAAATTTGATTTATTTATAATACATACAATTCTTGCACATAAATCAAATTTCAAATATACCTTTTGTTCGCGCGCAACCCTCCATTGAAATTGCATGCAAACATTTAAAAGAAAAAGGAAAATTTAAAGAGCTTCCAGAATTTGGTCACGAGATTAGCGTCATAGCAAATTTCTGGTCAATTTAGACCTATGGGTTGTAGAAAACTAATTTAAAATGAAAGAGATATCTTTAAACTAAATATTGTAACAAAACATGAAAACGAGGATTGAGAAAAGAATAATGTCTAGCACTGTTCTAAACCTTGTAACAATAGCCTAATTAGCTCAATTGGTTCGAGCATGTGACTTGCATACAAGAGATACAGAGTTCGATCCCCGCCAGCGCCATAATTTTGTTTTAAGGGAATGGCTTAAAAGTGGCTTTGTGTGAAAGCAGTTTAATTAAAAAGTGGCTTAGTGTGAAAAGGGTTAATAAGAGGTCTAGTGCTTATATATATATATATATATATATATATATATATATATAACAAGATAAAATGGGAACAAAATAAATCATAGTAATGCATGTATGCTTAAGCGGTACCTGCTGTATGTATGCAAGTTTTTTCAAAAATCCTTTTAAAACATGATGCTCACATCCTAAATATACGGGTAGTTCTATATGAATTCAATATTTTGAAAATCAAAATCTTTCTTTTTTTTCATCCAAATTTTCCCACACTCTTACTGAGTAAGAGCATAGTTCATCCAATTGTTGCATCCATAATACCACCAACCAACTTTATTTTTCGAATTTCAGAAAAATCTAAATTTCTAAATTTGATTTCTTATGTTACAAAAAGGTGGAAAATGGAAAACTTCGCATTCTCCAATTTTCTTTTGCAACCTTTTTCTTACCATACTTGGGTTTTCTGTAACTATTTATATAGATTCCCTATTTTCCTATCCAAGCATAGTCCACATAAGAAAATTTTCTTTTGTTAGTGATCTTCTCTTCATCTTATCATGGAAATTTTCTATTCTTATTCATCTTTTCTCAATCGGGTTTATGACTTGTTCTTACCTATAAGGTCGGTTCAGTCTCTTATTACAAGGTGCCAACATCCACTCTGTTCTTATTTTCTATAATTTATTTTGTCCACCCATAGAATTATCTTAAAATAATTTATCAAAAAGGGTTGTCATAAGAATAGAGATTTCAAATCTTTCTTTATTAAAAATTCTTGTATGAACTGTAATAAGAAAACTAGCGAGCTATACATGCTCTATAATATGCACCTTTTTACTGAGAGAATTTTACTTTAAACTCAATATGTACTTCTTTACATATTTTAAACTATAATTTTTAAGATTAAAACTTGAAAACACCATAAACCTTTTTCCAAAAACTTTTATAGTTTCAAGTTCTTAAAAGTTAACAATGGGGTTAGACTTAAAGCGGGTTTCCAATTTTCTTCTAGGCTTTCCTAGACACCCCCAAGGTCAATTCTCTCAACTATATATATTCCTAATCCATTTTTCTCTTTTTAACCTTTTCCAATTTATAGTGTTTTCAAGCCCACTAACCCAAAATACTAGTCATATGGGATTCACTTTCCTTATATACATTGCACACTTTCCACCCAAATTACCTAGGGGTCTCAGATTTCCATGTTTATTTCTTTAGTGTACAAAAAACATCCCATTTCTTACCATATTATACTCTTTCTATTTAGTGGGTTCCTCTATGGATCTATATATTTATATTCGTTTTAAAATACAAATACGTTCACTCACTATTTATATAGGTATTCTAAACCTAAGCTCTAATACCAGATATGACAACCTCAGTTTCAATAGAACGATTTTTTTTAAATTCCAATCTATCGAAACTTGGATTGGCTTGCTCCGGTATCCTGCAGAAAAGACAGAGATAAAAAATATGCCAGAGCTCAGAAAACATCTTATAGCAGAATGGATAAAAATATAATATACTCAAAATATAGCCTTACCGTCTTAATAATACTGCCCAACCAGTATCCAAAGCTATCATGTCTCATGTCTCTACCACAAATCTAACCTGTGAGTATGTTATGAGGAGGGGGTCAGAACACAAGTTCTGGTGATTGGATTTAAATTATACACTTTGGATAACACTACATATATCGTTCAATCATATTTTCTTATTTATTAGGTTACTCGGGCTTATAGAACTTAAGGCTTACACACATGTCGTAATCATTTACTTCCTGGTGGATTAACCTAATATAGTACATATGTAGTTGCCCCCAATATTAAGGTACACCCCATGGTACCTTACTCGTGCGGTCTCCACGGTAACACCATCGAAATATACGCAACCCCTCATCCTACGCCATAATGACGCACAAATAACAATATTACGTTCTGCATATATCTGTCATTGATATGTTACGTAAATGTACGGACTTCCACCTTTGTTCAAATCAAAATTCTTACCGGAGTAATTCCCTCACGTCTAAGATACATCACCTAGAGCCAACATGCATGTATCAAGATTGTCCACCATACATACCTTCAACTATAGCTCAATGCCTCATTCGCACGTCCTCTAATGTGCACCGAGTTCCATGGCAGGGCGATACAAGAAACAGGAAAATGGTCGAGAGCTTTTCCATATCTGTACAAGCCCGTCTTTTAGGAGCCTCTACAGATATTTCTAGGGTCTGTTTTCATGGTGGCTATAGCCTCACTTAGGATTCTTTCTTAATTAGTAAAGACTACAAGAGCTAAGCAACCCTCTGCCTCCCTCTGCCTCTTCGTGAGGCAACCGCCGAACCACCCTGGTATCACCTTGTCACAACATTCTGACTGCATATCTACATCTGCAATAAAGTCCCACCCACCTAGTAGTTACGCGCAGACCTAACTTCTGCAGACACAACCTAAGACATCTACCACTACACGGAGTACTACTAGGAGCACCTTACGTACCTCAGGAGGCCGCGTGCTTCCCCTTCCAGTCCTTCAGAGCCATCAGAACAATTAGATGATTGCGCGCTCCCCCTTGTGCCTTATAACACCTCGATGATCTATCCCGTTGGGTTATTCACCCTCAACCGCATGGACTGGTCTAAGCGCCTTACTTTAGCATGTTCTTAAACCCTATGTCTAAACATTATTTTATTGCGCTTGCCTCACCTCATCAGGTTTCCAGTTAACTTGGTTATTCCAATTCATATTGAATTCTTATTCAAATTATCAAGTTTCTCTTTCTTATTAATTTCAGTCATATAGCTTATCCCATTTAAGTTCAGTAATAAGCCCACAACATGTTATTCTCTAGATTGTGGTCCAAGGTCTATGATCCACAATCCCCTTATATTCTTGTTTGGTTTCATCATTAAAATAATATGTTTTACTTAATATGTACTTAAGTATATCCCAATTCACATGTTTTCTAATTAACATGTCACTTGCAATTTATGATTAAATATAACTTATTTTATTTCACAAGTTTTCCTCGTCTCTTCTCATTTAATCATAATTTCATTTTACATCGTCAATACAACTTATCGTTGTTTACTTATTAACTTAGTTCCACTAACTAAGGCAGATTAATAAGAATCTCTACCCGTTTATTATAACCTATGTTATAGCTTCCCTTTGTCCCTAGGACAAACAAAAACATTCTTATCAATGGGTTTCAGACTTCTAAGCTTACATATTACTTAATTTATAATTATGTACAATATATTTTCCCAATTTTCTTAACTAGTTTCAGGTCTTCCCCTTTACTGATTACTTAATTTACAATTAGGTGTCCCTTAACTCAGTTCACCAGTTATCCCATTCTCTTACTAACTTATTATAACCTAAGTTATAATCCCCACTTGTCCTAGGACAAGTGTTTGCGAACAAATTATAAAATTGTAAACAACTGTAAAATTCGTTCGTCTTTCCTAAACAACAAGGATCGTTGTAGAGGGTGTCGAACTCTGGGACTAAATTATTTTAATTAATAAATCCAATCAAGTTATCCCTAACTTTTGATTGGTTGAAAACAAAGAAAATAGAAGAAATTAAATAAAAGGGAGTTTTAACAATAAGTGAAAGCAATTAGGGGATAATGACATAAATCAGATTCATAATCATCAATAGCCAAAAGATTAACCAGATCTAATACATGTTTCTGTCACAAACATGAATCAACGATAATAGGTTTTTAGAAACAAATATGTAAATAACGACAAGCATAGCCTATACAGGAGCTCAGCTCTACAACCATAGGCTATCAGGACAGATTCACTATTTTATTTCTAAAACCCTAAATATTAAATCTAAATCTGATAAGTGTTAGATTAAACTCGAATATACCCTATGAAGGAGCACAGCTCTTAAACGACACAGGGTATGAAGGTTCAGATCTAACCCTTAATTCAGATCCAGATCTACATGTATACAGTCCTCATCTTTTGGCTATGTGATTCATATTGAATCATACTATCAGCGTCATCACCCCCTAATCAAAGGGGATTAGCTAGACATAGCTAAAGAAGAAGAGAAAAAGAAAATAAATAACATGAACATAAATAAAATAAACGAAAAGTAAAAAGAAAGGGAGAGAATGATTTTATTCCAAGAAGAGAATTACAGAATAAAACCTAATGTATTTTTTACAAGACTAAGATACAATGTATTTATAGCTGATATGACAAAGGCTAGCTAGCTAATTACATAATGTGGGACTAAAGAAATAACCCAAATAACATATAAGCCAGTGTGAACGCAGCTTTAGAGTGAGTGGTCTAGCAAATAGGCTAGTGTGAACGCAACATGAGTAAGAGGCCTTCTAAATGAGCTAATGTGAATGCGGTTTGAGTCTTTATTGAGCCAAATCTTCTTAACTGAAATATAATTGCAACCGTTCTTCAAGCTTTAGATTCTTCAAGCTTTAGCAATTTTAAACTTCACTCTTTTTAAGCAAATTCTTCATGCTTTATCCATTAAATGCTCTAAACCATGCTTCTTGTCAACAATCTGAAAACACAGCTATAAATACACAATATCAATTAATTAAAAGATAAAATAAGATAAATAAGCGGATAAAATATACACATTTACGTGTATATCAACAAGTTTACCTATTATACAACATTTTCATTAATGTTACTTATTTATAATAGGTGATTATCATTTCTACAAGTTACGCTTACCCTAAAGTTGTTTTTAATTACATAACTTTATTATTTCTACTGGTTGTGAATACCACTAGGTATCTTTAATTACATAACCTTATTGGGCTAAGTTTGTTGGCCTATATGTAAATATTACCCACCCCCTCAGATTTGCTTAGCCCACCCACTGTCTAACCAATTTTACTTAACTCTAACTTTAGTTCATATTCATACAATTTCTATGGATTATATTATGTTAAGTAGTCCAATTCATTACCATGTCAGTTAATGATTTATAATGGGCTAGAACTCCCACATTAGGCATACAACTTGTGGATGCTAGATATGCCAGTCAGTTCCGGGCAGACTTCTTCCACAAGTTGGGCCTAACCTCTTGTCATAGCTCGTCTCATATTTGTGCACTTAGACCTCTCACATTAGGTTCAACATTAGTGGCTGCTGGATATGCCGGTCGGGTCCGGGAAGACTTCCACCACTAATGCAACCTAACCTCGTGTCATAAGTGCAATTACAATTTTTAATTATAATCCTAGGCAATCATTATTAATCAATTATCTAAACCTATGCCTTTATAGGTGTTAATGCTCAATTACCCAATTACATTCATGATGGATTATACGCCTAAATTCCTATTATTCAAATTATGCCAATTCATATTTTACATATGATCTCATTCGGATTATATGGATTATACGTGCTTCATCAAACCAAACCTTCCAATATGTTCATTATGGGGAATGCCAAATGATCGATGTATTATTATTCAAAAAGAATATTTTAAACCCACTCCCCTTCATGCTTTCCCTAAATTTTGGATCTGATCCGCTCTATCATCCATGGTTTCCCTTTTACTCGAATTTACAACCTATCGACCATGGATTTATTATTTTCATGAAAAGAGAAGGGAAAGAGAAATAATTTAAATAGATTGGTCTTAGAAGTTTACCTTGCTTTCAATAATCTTTTATTAACATTGACTTTCTCCTCCAGATATGGATTAATAATCTTATTAGGCTAACATTTTAATTTCATAATAGATTTGAGAAGAGAGAGAGAGAGCCATGGCAAAGTTTTGGCGTCGCCTTAGAAATTACGAGGACGGGGTAAACCTAACCATCTTATTTATAGGCTTGCTAAATGGATTTGTTCCTTTATATTTAAATAAAACTCCATCAGAGCTAACTACGTCATATGACCAATAAGAAATGGACACGTCGCAACAAAAACGAATGCTCACTAATTAAAATGCGCCACGTGTGATGAATGATGCGCAGGGGTAGACATCCCTACTTAGGTGTCGACACATGTGTCGACACCCCCGCCATATATATATATTTGAAATTTGATTTATTTATAATACATATAATTCTTGCACATAAATCAAATTTCAAATATCCCTTTTCTTCGCCCGCAACCCGTCATTTGAATTATGTTCATTTATATTCAACTCTTTTGCGTATGCTAAGCTTTTGTATGCGAACAATTATTTATTTCGCTCCCGTTTTACCTTGTTATATACATATACATACATACATACATATATATATATATATAAATATATATATATATATATATATATACATATAAGTACTAGATCTCTTATTAACCCTTTTCACACTAAGCCACTTTTTAATTAAATTGCTTTCACACTAAGCCATTTTTTAGTCATTACCTTAAAACAAAAATTATGGTGCTGGCGGGGATCGAACTCTGTATCTCTTATATGCAAGTCACATGCTCTAACCAACTGAGCTACTTAGGCTATTGTTTACAAGGCTTAGAACAGTGATAGATATTATTCTTTTCTCAATCCTCTTTTTCATGTTTTGATACAATATTTAGTTTAAAGATATCGCTTTCATTTTAAATCAGTTTTCTAAAACCCATAGGTCTAAATTGACCAGAAAATCGCCATGACGCTAATCATATGACCAAATTCTAGAAGCTCTTTAAATTTTCCTTTTTCTTTTAAACGTTCGCATGAAACTTCAATTACATTGCATGCATTTCTTCTCATTTTATACATTGCATGTAGTTTCTTTTATTAATCTTCTTCTTCATCTCAATGCATGGACTTATTACATGCAATTATATTATTATTTAATTTTTCCTTTAAATACATCTATGCATATAATATACATACATATATGCATATTTTTATTTTTATTTGCATTTAAAATGCGGGGTGTTACATTCTTCCAGAATATCCGAACACAAGTATCAAGCCATCCTTGAATCTCTACAGTCCGCTCTGTCCCCTTGAATGGCTTCCCACCAAGTTTAGTGATATACTTACACAACTTAGCAAAATCAACCACTTTGGGCACCTGTACCTAAACCCCAACATCAACCTAGGCTGCTTCTGGAGTAGTACCCTCCTCATGATTGCTTCCACCATGGCCTTGAACATAGCTGGGTAATCAGGTAAACCACTATCTTCCCCTCTATGACCAGGCTCTTCCCTAGCAGTATGTTTCGAAGATCGATGACTCATTCTAAATCTGAAAATAGAATGATTATTCCATACATGAGTAAACTACAATGGAGTTCAAGTGCTACTATAATATACACTATAATATAGTAATCATCCATTAGAAAGGTATAAATATGTCTCTCATACTTCGTTATGCCCTCGAACTTTGGATAAAATTGATTAACCAAATCTCTGATACTGAATGTGATGACCACCCATAACTCTCGCACTTAACAAAGGAAATAGTGCATTGAAAGATGTGCCAGACAGCTATGGACGATCATCAGGGTAGAATAACACGCACGAAACTTGTCGTATAACTCACAGGGCATGGATAAAATATAATAGAACATATACAACAGGATATAATAGAGAAGAACAATTGAACATAATCTTAAACCTTTCATATCCTCATGAAAATATCCATACATTCAACTGGATTACATCATAAGGTGTACAATAAGCCTCATTATAGGTTCACTCAGAGTAACATACATTCTTGGGGAATGGAATTTTTATGACAACAACCTTATATCAATTACCATTGATAATAAAATATACACTAACACTTTTTGTATAGAATATATATATGTGTGTGTGTGTGTATATATATATATATATGTGCAGAAATTATATACTGGAAATATTACTGAAGACTGTACAGTTATAAAGATGATAGAGATTCAAAGATCAGATAAATTTCAAGACTCATGAGTGATCATGATTTCAAGAGTTCAAGAGTTCAAGATTAATATAATTATAGACTCTAGATTTTGTAAGTCTCTAAATAACACTCCAGGTTCAAAATAAAAATCTAATTCAAAATCTGATTTTTTTAATTTTATCCTCAATCCTCTCTACTTTGGTTTTCAATTTTTTCCTCATCTCTATTTTGTTTTTCTAAGTGTTTCTATTTTTATTTTTCTTTGATTTTCAAACTTAATTTTTTTATACTTTATATTTGTACTTTATATAGTTTAAAACCCTATAATTTGATAAATATATTTATATAGTTTAAAAATATGTTTTCATATGTTTTCTATCATATAATATTAATTTACAACACTAGAATTTTACTCATGAATTTCCAGAGTTAGATTTATATCAAAACACTTGAAAATTCTTTGAAAATCAAAAATGTACATAGGTATGTCGACATAGCAAAAAGAAAATGTCGACACATAATAGCTATTTTCTTAATTTTGAAGGGAAGTGTCTTTTCGCTATTTGAAACGCTTCAGAATTGTTGCAACCCTTCATACTCTATAAAAAGAGGTTAAAACCAAAAATTTTCTAACACATCTTCTTCTCCAACTTCATCCTCTTTCGTCCCTCCATTATTCTTAGTCATTTTAATGATTCTTACACTTATACTCTATCGAATTCAATTCTATTTTGATCAAACTTCTTCTTTCTACACTCTCTACTCTTTGAATTAAGTGCCATTGAAGAGTTATAAGGTTGTTTTGTAATTGCTTGGGTTGAATAAACCCTGTTTGCAAGTCAAAGAATAATCGATGTATCCTTGTAGCCGTGAAATCAAGTAATAGGAGTCGGTGTGCCGTTGTTGAGCTGTGAAATCATGGGATCGGAGTCGGTGTCTCCTTGTTGAGCCGTAAAATCAAGAAGGTTGTATTTGACTATTGGAAATAGTAATAAAACTCTGCACAATCCAGTGTTGTGCGGGACTGGATGTAGGAGTGATCCGAACCAGTATAAAATCTGGTGTGTTCTTTCTTTTTTTGCATTTTTATTTCTGTTTGTTGTGCTTGTTTGTTTGAATTTGTGTTTATGGTTGTGTTTGTGGTGTTTGATTCATCGAGCAGTTCTCTCTAATTTTTAGTTTTGTTTAAATTCTTACAAACATTGTTCACCCCCTCTAGTGTTTGCCTTCGCTGAGCGATCCATTCCGCAGTCCCTAACATACATCAGCGAAACAACATATATATGTATAGTAGAAAGTAACTTGTCAGCCTTATGCTCATCGTCGCTCAGTAACATCGTCCTCATCAAGATCTGCTGCCTGCCACCTAGTCTGTCCATCCACAACGTGGATGAACAGCCCAAGATAATATGAGTGAAACATAAAAGCTTGAGTCAGACAACAGTCTTATTGAGCGTTAACACAGTTAACAACATCGATAATGAAGTATATGGAAATCAGGCAGTTTAATCATATGATTTTCCAACACATCAACAGAGAAGAAATCCCAAACACACTTCTCCTCCACAACCTATGGTGATAGGATTCTTAGAGAATTAGAGAGAAAAAAAAAACACATCCATAACAACCAATTATCAAGCATATATCATTCTAGTCAAGTTCAATATCTCCTAAGGACAAACCCCTATGGCCTAAACCAACATTAGATAAGCACCCAAAAGATATCTTCCTTAACGTCGACTGGTCCACATAAGACGATACAAGAAAATAATAGCATCCATAATACTAGGTATCACCATCTTCCTTGCCTTGAATCCATCTTAATCATATGACTGGCCCATCTTGCCATTCGTCAAGGGCTAATGGTAACACCGGTTATAGCAAAACTCCATACGCCATCGTGACTCATATCTAGGCTCATCGTGACTGCAAAGGGTACTCGACTAATCAACTAGTCTTTGGGTGCCCCCTCTATACCACTGCTTTAATTCCGCTAGAACCCCCGAGTAATGACGATCCCTTGGCACTTCGAAACTCTAGTCGTCATCACTGGCGATTATCCATATGCTCAAGTGCCTTTTCGAGCAAACCATTATTCGTGAGCTCAAATCATCTGGAGTCGTGTTCACAACTTCCTTGCATCATCACACAATCAATATACACTTAACAATGCTTCGAACATTCCATCTGAATTCGCATCGAAGCCACGCCCATCATCGAACCAAAAATCGACATCATTCGGTTAATATTATATGGACCATTCACTATCTATCACATGGACCACCAACCGTGTAACGACGCGCATTCTACATATCGAAGGATCGCAGATTATTTATTTTTTTCACATATGAAGTCGTATGGTCATGTAACTTTGGGAGATGACTATTGGGGTCATTTCCCATATTCATGATTTTTGTCGATTTTTTAATGACCATTGTGCCCCTAGCTGATCTTGTTTCGGCCATAACTTTTGATTGGAAAGGAGTTTTGACCTGAAACCACTTCCATTAGATTTGTATGATGGTTTACCTTTCCTTATAGTGGTAATATGTGAAAACCGGTCTTACCGTTCGGGAGATATGGCTGAAGTAAGGTTTGGAAGATAAAAAACTACTTAACCGGGCCAAATGAGGTGATTAGTGAATGGACCCATAACCCATTTTGGGATTTGGGTTATGGGGAGGTTGAAATGAGCTAGGTTTTCATTTTATTTCAGTTTTCTAGCCGCCTAAGACATTCCTTTCAACCTAGCAATGACCTCCACTTGCTAAAACTCCCTAAATCACTTTCTAATTGCTAATTAAGCCAAATCTACATCAAATCAAAGCGGATTAGCACAAGAATCGAGGTAGAACTGCTGTATAGCCTTGGGAACAACTCCAAACAGAGAATCATTTCAGATTTGGTAATTTGTTTGTGGCTAAGGTGAGTGATTTGCATAGTTCCTCACTAATTATGGTAAATTAAGGGGAATTAGTGCTAATTGGTGAAATTATACATGTTAAAATCTGGGAAAATATTGATAAATTTCAAAATATTATTTTAGACCTCTGTTAGAAGTTTGGGTTGATTTGGGTAAGTTTTACTAATCCTATCATTATTTTTTCTTAAACATGCTTAAGGGAAAATATGGGATTTTGGCTATGTTTGATACGTTTTAACCTATCAAATTGTCGTTTTGGTTTTAGTGGTCAATTCTATATGTTGCTGTGAAAACCCGTAACTTCCCCGTAAAGGAAAGCGTCGGATAGTTCGAGAACAAACCACAACAGAACTCAAACAGAAGAACGATTCATTGTTATTACAACAATGCACCAGATTACAAGAATATACAGAGTATAAATGAAAATTACACAGAAATATCAGAGATTTAAATTACATTTAAATACATAGCAGCGGAAAAATAATACAATACACAACTAGAATGAGATATACGGATACAAAGCTTTCCGGATAATGTTCCAGCTGTAAACCAGGATCCTGTGAATATAAATCTGCAAAACCAAAACTACTAGCTGCCCGTGTCAAAATAAGGGCACCCAGAGTTTAGGTTAAAACAATAAACTCCAGGTCAGTCATGTGACTGGTGTGAGAACTAAAACAGTTAATCTTTATTTTTGAAGTTAGGTAAATCAAGGGACCACGCCGTATAACACGGAACGGGTTTCCTCCCAAGAATACCAGTGCATAAAACAAACAGCGCAATGCTAAATAAAGAAAAATGAAGCTGTTATAAGACCCAGGTCCCATCACACAATGCAATGCAGCCGAGGATAGGGTTTTCCCTTATAACAGCCAAAGAATGCTTGATACGTTTAAAACAAAACGTTTGATACTATTATAAGTGCACAGTTCATAAAACAACTTCAAATCATAAGTATCAATCATAGGCGGCATGGGTACCATATATCATGTCGCCATATATAGGTTTACAAATGAAACCGCAAATGTCACGTATTTGGAAATTGGGTTTCCATCTATGAACCGAGGCAAAAGATAGTCCTCAACCGATTCGAGACGCTCTAGCCCGTGTCTCAGGCAAGTACTCAGTCAAGCCTTTGGATCGTCAGGGCCAGTCCACCGATGTGGATTAAACTTAAACCCTGAACATGCGTTTCCCCGCCCTATGGGGCGTAGGTGAGCCAACTAAATGACTCCATCGGTTCGAGAACGACCGATCAATCCGAGGCGCCTCGCAACAGCAACAACCACATAAGTCAAACTCGTCAGGGCGTGTAAAACCACTGACGCCACTTTTTAGCTAGAAGGAAACACATGCCCTCCCTGAGGTCCGTCTCCCGTTTTTGGTTCATACCGGGTGTGAAACACGCGAAGTAAACGTTACACAAAGCTACGCCACAAAGGCCTTGCTTTGATCATCACCACAAGACTTTGCTTTTAAACAGAAGCCTTGATCAATTCCCACTTAGGCATGCCACACAGGCAATTCACTCCATGCGATTGATATCCATCAATATATAACCCCTGAGCTCGTACGTCTCAGAGAAGGGCGTTAAGTAAGAGAATAAATTCTCCGCCGCCAAACAGATATATATTTAATAGAGATCAATCCCACGGACTAAAATCCAATGTCAGACACACAGTCCATTTACAAGTCCGTTCTGGGGCTGAACGAAACCGGAGGCACCTAGTACCCCGCATATCCATTGATCTCCAAGTACGTCTGGATGATCACCAACTGTTTCCATCTTCTTGGGTGTACAGCCCAATCAAGATCATCAGTAATCACCCAAACGACGTGAAGACTTCCGGTCTTCGACCATCGTCTTCATCTTCGACTTATCGTCGTATCAGTTATTCAGAATGGGATAAACCCGGTCTTTCCGAATAACTCGCATATATTTTAAATAAGTGTTACACAAACACAACATACGCCTCATTCCAATTCATCAGTCACTAACCGTAAATTAATCAAGAGAATAATTCCCCAAATATTAATCCCGAAGGCCGAAACCAACATCAGATCAATATCCAGAAAACCCTTCTGCTTAGCTAACCGACAGTTAGTTTCTGATTTCACATTCATAGGGAAAGGTTCCCATTAATTTTATCCAAGATAATTTTCTTGAATTTATTCTTTATTCTATTTTTGAATCTCAATTCAAACTAGTCGGGATTAGCGAACCTTACCGAAGTAATCATTCATTTTAATTTCCGCATCCCAACCTATTCATCCCATGAAGTAAAACTGGTAATACTTCATATCTAACACCACAGTGTTATCGGTAAATTCAATTACCATTTCACGTTCAAATCTAATTAAAGATTTAACTATCGCCTGGAGCAAAACTGGTGATACTCCATTTTCGATCATTTCAATCTAATTAAAGATTCATTAAAACTCCACTTAGTTTTAATCTTCGACTGGGTTAAAGAATCAGTGTCATTTAAAACACGGTTCACGATAAACCCAAAATCACATTCCATTAATTATCGGGTTAAAGAACGAGTGTTATTTAGAACACTGTTCACGATAAACCCAAAAATCAATATCAATTCAATTTCAATTAAATATTATTTAATTGGTACACTTCATTAAATCTAAATAAAAAGATTTAATCTTTTCTCAACTGGGTTCAAGAACAGTGTTAGTGAAGACACCATTCACGACAAACCCAAATCACATTTGATATTCAATACAAGGCTCTGAATAGAAAATATACCGGCTTATATTCAATATCAAATTCTACGATTAACAAATGTCGTATTGGAAATAACGATATAAATATAAATCTTTCAAATTTCCATAACAACATCTGTATAATCACGAATTCCAACATCGAAATATTCCGAAGACAATTTCGATTCAAATCCATTCCAATGCAATCATTGGAAATTTTGGTTATTTTTAAAACTCTTTTCTAATTCAATTTGTTTACTTAAAAATAAATATAATTATAATTCTAGTTCAAAACTAGTTCATTTTGATAAAAATCTATTTTTATCTTTTCAAATATGGGGTTTTTCATCCCAATTTTTCTAAATCATTTCTTATGATTTTACACAAATTATTACTATTTTTAATAATTTTATCAAGGCCCGTACAGTCGATTTACATCAATGGCCATCGAACTGCACTTATAGCGACGTTTTTCAAATTTGATTTGGACATAATTCCAAATCCAACCGTTAGATTTCTAATTTCTAATATTCGTTAGAAAGCTCTTTTCGATACGAACCCAACGGTTCCGGTTTTAGGAGAATCCGACGGTCGGATCTCCCGTAATGTCCGTTTGAAATAAATGGTCGAAATTCACGAACTGCCGCGGCGCGGCGCGTTCTATTCAGGCCATTATATTATATATATAATATATACTTCGTCGATTTCTATTTAAAACGAATTATATAAATAGTTTTAAATTCGTTTTCAAAAGCAATTTCGACTTTCTTTTCAATTCAAATCAAAATTGAATTCTTCTTTATAAATTCGTTTTAAAATTCATTTCTATTCAATCTAATTTCAATTCAATTTGAATTCATTTCAATTCGCTTTCAATTCAATTTGAATTCGTTTTCAATTCATTTTGAAATCGTTTTCAATTCAATTCATTTCGAAATCGTTTTCAATTCAATTCATTTCGAAATCGTTTTCAATTCAATTCATTTCGAAATCGTTTTCAATTCAATTCATTTCGAAATCGTTTTCAATTCAATTCATTTCGAAATCGTTTTCAATTCAATTCATTTCGAAATCGTTATCTATTCAATTCATTTCGAAATCGTTATATATTCAATTCATTTCGAAATCGTTATATATTCAATTCATTTCGAAATCGTTATATATTCAATTCATTTCGAAATCGTTATATATTCAATTCATTTCGAAATCGTTATATATTCAATTCAATTCGAAATCGTTATATATTCAATTCATTTCGAAATCGTTATATATTCAATTCATTTCGAAATCGTTATATATTCAATTCATTTCGAAATCGTTATAAATATCGTTCACGTCAAAATGGCGTCAATCTAATCAACACGGCTTCATAAATTTCTATTTTCAAATATTCTATTTCAAATATTTCTTTTTCAAAATAGTTTTTATTATCAAAATATTTCGTTCAACACATGACCAATCTCAATGGATGAGACTGTCAACACATGAACTTTTATTATATATTATAAAGATGTAAATTTTATTACTAAAATATTTCGTTCAACACATGACCAATCTCAATGGATGAGTACTGTCAACACATGAACCTTTATTTTATATTGATAAAGATGTAAATTTTATTACTAAAATATTTTGTTCAACACATGACCAATCTCAATGGATGAGTACTGTCAACACATGAACCTTTATTTTATATTGATAAAGATGTAAATTTTATTACTAAAATATTTCGTTCAACACATGACCAATCTCAATGGATGAGTACTGTCAACACATGAACCTTTATTTTATATTGATAAAGATGTAAATTTTATTACTAAAATATTTCGTTCAACACATGACCAATCTCAATGGATGAGTACTGTCAACACATGAACCTTTATTTTATATTGATAAAGATGTAAATTTTATTACTAAAATATTTCGTTCAACACATGACCAATCTCAATGGATGAGTACTGTCAACACATGAACCTTTATTTTATACTGATAAAGATGTAAATTTTATTACTAAAATATTTCGTTCAACACATGACCAATCTCAATGGATGAGTACTGTCAACACATGAACCTTTATTTTATATTGATAAAGATGTAAATTTTATTACTAAAATATTTCGTTCAACACATGACCAATCTCAATGGATGATTACTGTCAACACATGAACCTTTATTTTATATTGATAAAGATGTAAATTTTATTACTAAAATATTTCGTTCAACACATGACCAATCTCAATGATGAGTACTGTCAACACATGAACCTTTATTTTATATTATTCTTTATTTTCTAAATTGGAATGAGGCCCAATCAATCACCATATAATGTTAATTATATGGATTTTCATACATTACATACATATAATAGCATTGAAAAATAATCAACCATCAACCAAAGTGCACTACACTGTATAAGCATCAAATATAGATATCTAACGCTCATAACAGCCTGTCAATCAATCGATCGACATATTTAATCAATCAGGATGAGTGAACTTCAAATTTCATCCCAACACCCATGTGGGGTTTCAAACAATCAAACACAGACTTTATTTGTGCAGTTGGGCGATGTGTGAAATTTATCGTCCCAATCAATGTCTTTCAAATAGGTGTACATAAACAAACCGTCCGGTTTGTAAATGAATATTTATTTATTTACATTCACGCGCAAATTATATTTTTAACGACAAAACATTTTATTTTGACATATGAATTTCTATTCAATTCATTTATTCTATAAAATGATATTGTTATTTTTCTAACTTATTTTAGAAAATTTCGGTGGCATAACGGCACGATACTAGAAACAGGACGAGGCCTAGCCTTATCCCCGGTCTAGTGAAGGCCCACGCCATTCACACATCAATCAAAGTCACCAAACAACCAAATTCAAATCACATCATATAACTAATCTATGCAACCAAACAAACAAGTCCATGGTCTGTGGACGATTGTGTCGGGTGCTACTAAGCACCGTCTGCATCCTAGTATATACATATATATATATATATATATATATATATGACTAGAAAAAGAAATTGAAAGGTGAGAAATTCTCACTGATAGCTATCCTAGCTCCACGGCACTTCCAATGCAATCATTGTTCTCGTCGATATTACTTTCTTTGCCCGTAGCCACTACATATGTAAAAATCGAATTTTTACTTCGCTATTCAATATATAAAAATCATATTTTTACTTCGAAGTTCAACATATAAAAATCATATTTTTACGTCGATGTACAATATATAAAAATCATATTTTTACGTCGATGTACAATATATAAAAATCATACTTTTACTTTACAAGGATTTCGCCTTTCCCATTTCAAAAATTCAATCTTTTCCATTTTAAAATTATGATCTTTTCCATTTTAAAATTATGACCTTTTCCATTTTAAAATTCAATCTTTTCTATTAATAAAATCCTAACTTTTTAAATAAAATAATCATGTTTTTTTAAATATGAAAAATCGAACCTTTATAGTTCTTAAAATCATATCATTTCTAAATAAAAATCATATATAAAATCGAAATCAGAAAATACTTACATAAAATTTTCTAGGGTTTTGGGGGTCTTTGAGGCTGAAACCGCGGATGGAGGAAGCGGAGAGGGAGGCGGAGTCTTCTGCTGCTGGCGTTGGTCTTCGAAGTTGGAGCAAGGGCGTCTGTCCTCGTGGTGATGGCAGGTGGGAGGCGAGGGGCGAATAGCGGTGCTGGACTTCGTGGTGGAGGCAGTGGCTGTGGAGGCCGCTTTGGGGCTTGCGCCTTGAATCGAGGGGAGGGAGAAGAAGGAAGGAGGAGAGGAAAAAAGGGGGAAGGCTGCGGCGGCCCCCCGCCAGCGCTGGCGGCGGCGAACGGGATCGAGGGGGGGGGGGGCAGAATCTGAGAAGCGACAGTCTTTTTTTTTCTTTTTTTCTAATTTTCGGTTTGAATGAAACGATGTGTAAGGTAGGGGTTAAGGAGAATTATATAATATAAATATATATATTATTTTATTCTTAACTTTCAAAAAGGTAACTTTTTATTTTGAACTCGAAACGAAACCCACCGCCTGTCGTCTATAGCTAATTACCTCCATTCCGAACACAATGGGATATGTATCGCAAGCTGATTTGATCATTACAATCAGTTTCCGCTGAATTTACATTTAAATCACTATATTGAATTTTAAACGTACATTTCAAATTACCGGGGTCACATACTAACTCGAAAAATTCCAGAAAAATATTTTCTAGCTTCGTATTGACGATACGGTCCTAACAAAACTAGTTTCGTCGAATTCTGAGACCGTTGGAAAAATGGCCATTCTCCAGTCAATTAAAAACAACTAAAACTGGTCAAACGCGTTTTCCTTTTCCACGCTCACATATTGATTCAAAAAATTATGAAATTTGGAATCTAGTAATAACTTGACATCACGGACCCAACAAAACTGGTTTTGTCGAAATCCGAGGTCATTTGCAAAATGTCCATTTTTAAGGGCCTGAATTCCATAGCGACTATTCAGAATTTTCAACTGGACATATCTTTTGATTCCCGCTATTAAATCTTGATTTTTCGGATTCGTTGGAAAGATATCATCAATTAGATCCTAATGTTTTTGGTTTCACTAAAATCCGGATTATTTTGCACCCGGTACATTCAATTGAAGTTTGAAATCGAATTATCGAACTACCGCGCCATTTTCAATTCTATTTATAATTATATATAATTATTTATATTCTAACGACGGCGTATATAATATATACGTTCTAATATATTCAAAATAAATTTCTCGTCGATAATTATTTAAAATAATTCATTTTAAATATTCAAAATCCGCCAAAATTGCCAAAATAAAAATTTTAAACTGGCCCAGATTTTCGGGTTGTTACAATCTCCCCCACTTAAAACTTTTCGTCCTCGAAAAGGAACAAAGTCGAAAGTGGTTTGATTATTGAACTCTACGTTCGGTCTGGCTTCCATTCTCCAACTTTTCAGTTTTTGAGAATTTCCGAATTTTCAAAAATTTGGCTAACACCCTAAATTTTCGAAAAATTTCGCCATAACCTCCCCTGCACCGGGAGCATTGGGGAATTTCAAATAGCTTCCCCGGTCCTTCAGATCTCAAAAAGAAAAAGAAAAAGCCAAGCGGTTAGCCAATAGGCTCATAAAATCATCATCACCCAAACAAAACAGTAATTATGTAGTAAACATGTACCTATTTGTCGGGCAAACAAATTTTATTCTCTGCTCTAGCCTCCTTGCTATGACCTGTCCAATAGAAGTACATGTATATGCAAGCAAATGCGACCAATTTTCAATATAATTCAATATTTGATTCAATTAGGCTAAATGGTTCAAAATTATCAAACAAATGAACAAACAACACAAACATCAATCAATTAGTGAATTAGAGTTTCAAATTCATAAATTTGATACATATACAGAAAATCATGTTTTTGATGCCAATTCACAACAATGTGTTCTAACTATATTAGTTTTGGTTCTCACACCAGTCTAATGGAAATATATAGAAATCTCCCTTTCGTCACTCGAACATAAATTCTGATGATGATGCATCAATCATCAGAGTTCTCTCCGGGCGATTTAGAAGGTGATTCTATATCTACCCAGTATATCAAAACTTCGAATACACGCGGATCAGACGTATACGCAAAATCTATATATACTGGATTGTCCAAATTCATTAAAATTAATAATCAAATACCAATAGTTGATTTAAATTTTCAAAACAAATTTTGTTTTCATTTTTAAAAATATACTCTTCACACTCGTTCTAGGATACTACTGATCCCATCTCTAACGAGTCATTCCCGTTGGATATTACTAATCCAATATCTGATGAATTCTTTCGTACGGTTCTAATGTGTCTTGTTCTCGAGCTCTGTAAACCAAAGCTCTGATACCAACTGTGAAAACCCGTAACTTCCCCGTAAAGGAAAGCGTCGGATAGTTCGAGAACAAACCACAACAGAACTCAAACAGAAGAACGATTCATTGTTATTACAACAATGCACCAGATTACAAGAATATACAGAGTATAAATGAAAATTACACAGAAATATCAGAGATTTAAATTACATTTAAATACATAGCAGCGGAAAAATAATACAATACACAACTAGAATGAGATATACGGATACAAAGCTTTCCGGATATCGTTCCAGCTGTAAACCAGGATCCTATGAATATAAATCTGCAAAACCAAAACTACTAGCTGCCCGTGTCAAAATAAGGGCACCAAGAGTTTAGGTTAAAACAATAAACTCCAGGTCAGTCATGTGACTGGTGTGAGAACTAAAACAGTTAATCTTTATTTTTGAAGTTAGGTAAATCAAGGGACCACGCCGTATAACACGGAACGGGTTTCCTCCCAAGAATACCAGTGCATAAAACAAACAGCGCAATGCTAAATAAAGAAAAATGAAGCTGTTATAAGACCCAGGTCCCATCACACAATGCAATGCAGCCGAGGATAGGGTTTTCCCATATAACAGCCAAAGAATGCTTGATACGTTTAAAACAAATCGTTTGATACTATTATAAGTGCACAGTTCATAAAACAACTTCAAATCATAAGTATCAATCATAGGCGGCATGGGTACCATATATCATGTCGCCATGTATAGGTTTACAAATGAAACCGCAAATGTCACGTATTTGGAAATTGGGTTTCCATCTATGAACCGAGGCAAAAGATAGTCCTCAACCGATTCGAGACGCTCTAGCCCGTGTCTCAGGCAAGTACTCAGTCAAGCCTTTGGATCGTCAGGGCCAGTCCACCGATGTGTATTAAACTTAAACCCTGAACATGCGTTTCCCCGCCCTATGGGGCGTAGGTGAGCCAACTAAATGACTCCATCGGTTCGAGAACGACCGATCAATCCGAGGCGCCTCGCAACAGCAACAACCACATAAGTCAAACTCGTCAGGGCGTGTAAAACCACTGATGCCACTTTTTAGCTAGAAGGAAACACATGCCCTCCCTGAGGTCCGTCTCCCGTTTTTGGTTCATACCGGGTGTGAAACACGCGAAGTAAACGTTACACAAAGCTACGCCACAAAGGCCTTACTTTGATCATCACCACAAGACTTTGCTTTTCAATAGAAGCCTTGATCAATTCCCACTTAGGCATGCCACACAGGCAATTCACTCCATGCGATTGATATCCATCAATATATAACCCCTGAGCTCGTACATCTCAGAGAAGGGCGTTAAGCAAGAGAATAAATTCTCCATCGCCAAACAGATATATATTTAATAGAGATCAATCCCACGGACTAAAATCCAATGTCCGACACACAGTCCATTTACAAGTCCGTTCTGGGGCTGAACGAAACCGGAGGCACCTAGTACCCCGCATATCCATTGATCTCCAAGTACGTCTGGACGATCACCAACTGTTTCCATCTTCTTGGGTGTACAGCCCAATCAAGATCATCAGTAATCACCCAAACGACGTGAAGACTTCCGGTCTTCGACCATCGTCTTCATCTTCGACTTATCGTCGTATCAGTTATTCAGAATGGGATAAACCCGGTCTTTCCGAATAACTCGCGTATATTTTAAATAAGTGTTACACAAACACAACATACGCCTCATTCCAATTCATCAGTCACTAACCGTAAATTAATCAAGAGAATAATTCCCCAAATATTAATCCCGAAGGCCGAAACCAACATCAGATCAATATCCAGAAAACCCTTCTGCTTAGCTAACCGACAGTTAGTTTCTGATTTCACATTCATAGGGAAAGGTTCCCATTAATTTTATCCAAGATAAATTTCTTGAATTTATTCTTTATTCTATTTTTGAATCTCAATTCAAACTAGTCGGGATTAGCGAACCTTACCGAAGTAATCATTGATTTTAATTTCCCCATCCCAACCTATTCATCCCATGAAGTAAAACTGGTAATACTTCATATCTAACACCACAGTGTTATCGGTAAATTCAATTACCATTTCACGTTCAAATCTAATTAAAGATTTAACTATCGCCTGGAGCAAAACTGGTGATACTCCATTTTCGATCATTTCAATCTAATTAAAGATTCATTAAAACTCCACTTAGTTTTAATCTTCGACTGGGTTAAAGAATCAGTGTCATTTAAAACACGGTTCACGATAAACCCAAAATCACATTCCATTAATTATCGGGTTAAAGAACGAGTGTTATTTAGAACACTGTTCACGATAAACTCAAAAATCAATATCAATTCAATTTCAATTAAATATTATTTAATTGGTACACTTCATTAAATCTAAATAAAAAGATTTAATCTTTTCTCAATTGGGTTCAAGAACAGTGTTAGTGAAGACACCATTCACGACAAACCCAAATCACATTTGATATTCAATACAAGGCTCTGAATAGAAAATATACCGGCTTATATTCAATATCAAATTCTACGATTAACAAATGTCGTATTGGAAATAACGATATAAATATAAATCTTTCAAATTTCCATAACAACATCTGTATAATCACGAATTCCAACATCGAAATCTTCCGAAGACAATTTCGATTCAAATCCATTCCAATGCAATCATTGGAAATTTTGGTTATTTTTAAAACCCTTTTCTAATTAATTTTGTTTACTTAAAAATAAATAGAGTTATAATTCTAGTTCAAAACTAGTTCATTTTGATAAAAATCTATTTTTATCTTTTCAAATATCGGGTTTTTCATCCCAATTCTTTCTAAATCATTTCTTATGATTTTACACAAATTATTACTATTTTTAATAATTTTATCAAGGCCCGTACAGTCGATTTCCATCAATGGCCATCGAACTGCACTTATAACGACCTTTTTCAAATTTGATTTGGACATAATTCCAAATCCAACCGTTAGATTTCTAATTTCTAATATTTGTTAGAAAGCTCTTTTCGATACGAACCCAACGGTTCTGGATTTAGGAGAATCCGATGGTCGGATCTCCCGTAATGTCCGTTTGAAATAAATGGTCGAAATTCACGAACTGCCGCGGCGCGGCGCATTCTATTCAGGCCATTATATTATATATATAATATATATAATATATACTTCGTCGATTTCTATTTAAAACGAATTATATAAATAGTTTTAAATTCATTTTCAAAAGCAATTTCAACTTTCTTTTCAATTCAAATCAAAATTGAATTCTTCTTTATAAATTCGTTTTAAAATTCATTTCTATTCAATCTAATTTCAATTCAATTTGAATTCATTTCAATTCGCTTTCAATTTAATTTGAATTCGTTTTCAATTCATTTCGAAATCGTTTTCAATTCAATTCATTTCGAAATCGTTTTCAATTCAATTCATTTCTAAATCGTTTTCAATTCAATTCATTTCGAAATCGTTTTCAATTCAATTCATTTCGAAATCGTTTTCAATTCAATTCATTTCGAAATCGTTTTCAATTCAATTCATTTCGAAATCGTTTTCAATTCAATTCATTTCGAAATCGTTTTCAATTCAATTCATTTCGAAATCGTTTTCAATTCAATTCATTTCGAAATCGTTTTCAATTCAATTCATTTCGAAATCGTTTTCAATTCAATTCATTTCGAAATCGTTATCTATTCAATTCATTTCGAAATCGTTATATATTCAATTCATTTCGAAATCGTTATATATTCAATTCATTTCGAAATTGTTATATATTCAATTCATTTCGAAATCGTTATATATTCAATTCATTTCGAAATCGTTATATATTCAATTCATTTCGAAATCGTTATATATTCAATTCAATTCGAAATCGTTATATATTCAATTCATTTCGAAATCGTTATATATTCAATTCATTTCGAAATCGTTATATATTCAATTCATTTCGAAATCGTTATAAATATCGTTCACGTCAAAATGACGTCAATCTAATCAACACGGCTTCATAAATTTCTATTTTCAAATATAATATTTCAAATATTTCTTTTTCAAAATAGTTGTTATTATCAAAATATTTCGTTCAACACATGACCAATCTCAATGGATGAGACTGTCAACACATGAACTTTTATTATATATTATAAAGATGTAAATTTTATTACTAAAATATTTCGTTCAACACATGACCAATCTCAATGGATGAGTACTGTCAACACATGAACCTTTATTTTATATTGATAAAGATGTAAATTTTATTACTAAAATATTTCGTTCAACACATGACCAATCTCATTGGATGAGTACTGTCAACACATGAACCTTTATTTTATATTGATAAAGATGTAAATTTTATTACTAAAATATTTCGTTCAACACATGACCAATCTCAATGGATGAGTACTGTCAACACATGAACCTTTATTTTATATTGATAAAGATGTAAATTTTATTACTAAAATATTTCGTTCAACACATGACCAATCTCAATGGATGAGTACTGTCAACACATGAACCTTTATTTTATATTGATAAAGATGTAAATTTTATTACTAAAATATTTCGTTCAACACATGACCAATCTCAATGGATGAGTACTGTCAACACATGAACCTTTATTTTATATTGATAAAGATGTAAATTTTATTACTAAAATATTTCGTTCAACACATGACCAATCTCAATGAATGAGTACTGTCAACACATGAACCTTTATTTTATATTGATAAAGATGTAAATTTTATTACTAAAATATTTCGTTCAACACATGACCAATCTCAATGGATGAGTACTGTCAACACATGAACCTTTATTTTATATTGATAAAGATGTAAATTTTATTACTAAAATATTTCGTTCAACACATGACCAATCTCAATGGATGAGTACTGTCAACACATGAACCTTTATTTTATATTGATAAAGATGTAAATTTTATTACTAAAATATTTCGTTCAACACATGACCAATCTCAATGGATGAGCACTGTCAACACATGAACCTTTATTTTATATTATTCTTTATTTTCTAAATTGGAATGAGGCCCAATCAATCACCATATAATGTTAATTATATGGATTTTCATACATTACACACATATAATAGCATTGAAAAATAATCAACCATCAACCAAAGTGCACTACACTGTATAAGCATCAAATATAGATATCTAACGCTCATAACAGTCTGTCAATCAATCGATCGACATATTTAATCAATCAGGATGAGTGAACTTCAAATTTCATCCCAACACCCGTGTGGGGTTTCAAACAATCAAACACAGACTTTATTTGTTCAGTTGGGCGATGTGTGAAATTTATCGTCCCAATCAATGTCTTTCAAATAGGTGTACATAAACAAACCGTCTGGTTTGTAAATGAATATTTATTTGTTTACATTCACATTAAAATTATATTTTTAACGACAAAACATTTTATTTCGACATATGAATTTCTATTCAATTCATTTATTCTATAAAATGATATTGTTATTTTTCTAACTTATTTTAGAAAATTTCGGCGGCATAACGGCACGATACTAGAAACGGGACGAGGCCTAGCCTTATCCCCGGTCTAGTGAAGGCCCACGCCATTCACACATCAATCAAAGTCACCAAACAACCAAATTCAAATCACATCATATAACTAATCTATGCAACCAAACAAACAAGTCCATGGTCTGTGGACGATTGTGTCGGGTGCTACTAAGCACCGTCTGCATCCTAGTATATATATATATATGACTAGAAAAAGAAATTGAAAGGTGAGAAATTCTCACTGATAGCTATCCAAGCTCCACGGCACTTCCAATGCAATCATTGTTCTCGTCGAAATTACTTTCTTTGCCCGTAGCCACTACATATGTAAAAATCGAATTTTTACTTCGCTATTCAATATATAAAAATCATATTTTTACTTCGAAGTTCAACATATAAAAATCATATTTTTACGTCGATGTACAATATATAAAAATCATATTTTTACGTCGATGTACAATATATAAAAATCATATTTTTACTTTGCAAGGATTTCGCCTTTCCCATTTCAAAAATTCAATCTTTTCCATTTTAAAATTATGATCTTTTCCATTTTAAAATTATGACCTTTTCCATTTTAAAATTACGACCTTTTCCATTTTAAAATTCAATCTTTTCTATTAATAAAATCCTAACTTTTTAAATAAAATAATCATGTTTTTTAAATATGAAAAATCGAACCTTTATAGTTCTTAAAATCATATCATTTCTAAATAAAAATCATATATAAAATCAAAATCAGAAAATACTTACATAAAATTTTCTAGGGTTTTAGGGGTCTTCGAGGCTGAAACCGCGGATGGAGGAAGCGGAGAGGTAGGCGGAGTCTTCTGTTGCTGGCGTTGGTCTTCGAAGTTGGAGCAAGGGCGTGTGTCCTCGTGGTGATGGCAGGTGGGAGGCGAGGGGCGAATAGCGATGCTGGACTTCGTGGTGGAGGCAGTGGCTGTGGAGGCCTCTTTGGGGCTCGCGCCTTGAATCGAGGGGAGGGAGAAGAAGGAAGGAGGAGAGGAAAAAAAGGGGGAAGGCTGCGGCGGCCCCCCGCCAGCGCTGGCGGCGGCGAACGGGATCGGGGGGGGGGGGGGGGGAATCTGAGAAGCGACAGTCTTTTTTTTTCTTTTTTTTTTCTAATTTTCATTTTGAATGAAACGATGTGTAAGGTAGGGGGTTAAGGAGAATTATATAATATAAATATATATATTATTTTATTCTTAACTTTCAAAAAGGTAACTTTTTATTTTGAACTCGAAACGAAACCCACCGCCTGTCATCCATAGCTAATTACCCCCATTCCGAACACAATGGGATATGTATCGCAAGCTGATTTGATCATTACAATCAGTTTCCGCTGAATTTACATTAAAATCACTATATTGAATTTTAAACGTACATTTCAAATTACCGGGGTCACATACTAACTCGAAAAATTCCAGAAAAATATTTTCTAGCTTCGTATTGACGATACGGTCCTAACAAAACTAGTTTCGTCGAATTCTGAGACCGTTGGAAAAATGGCCATTTTCCAGTCGATTAAAAACAACTAAAACTGGTCAAACGCGTTTTCCTTTGCCACGCTCACATATTGATTCGAAAAATTATGAAATTTGGAATCTAGCAATAACTTGACATCACGGACCCAACAAAACTGGTTTCGTCGAAATCCGAGGTCATTTGCAAAATGTCCATTTTTAAGGGCCTGAATTCCATAGCGACTATTCAGAATTTTCAACTGGACATATCCTTTGATTCCCGCTATGAAATCTTGATTTTTCGGATTCGTTGGAAAGATATCATCAATTAGATCCTAATGTTTTTGGTTTCACTAAAATCCGGATTATTTTGCACCCGGTACATTCAATTGAAGTTTGAAATCGAATTATCGAACTACCGCGCCATTTTCAATTCTATTTATAATTATATATAATTATTTATATTCTAACGACGGCGTATATAATATATACGTTCTAATATATTCAAAATAAATTTCTCGTCGATAATTATTTAACATAATTCATTTTAAATATTCAAAATCCGCCAAAATTGCCAAAATAAAAATTTTAAACTGGCCCAGATTTTCGGGTTGTTACAGTTGCTATGACTGTATGGTATGTTTTGTGATTGATTAGAAAAGTTAGATTGGTCGAAAACGCCATCGAATGGCGTAAAACAGTCGATGGAAAGAAGTGCAGGAAATTACTCGAACCGGATCGGATCGGAGGGGGAAAGCACAATCCGACCCGCTCGCCCTGGAAGCTTCACGATCCAACCGCTCGCCCTAGAAGCTCCATGATCTGACCCGCTTGAGAGAAGGAGCTCCGATCCGAACCGATGCCACTCACGAACTGCTTCATCCGATCCGACCTTTGCATGGTGGCACGATCCGTAGATAGCACCCGACCCGAACCGAAGTGCCAAGCACGAACCAGAAGCTCCGACCCGGATGGAAGCAAAGGCCTGGGGGGATGCACCCGAACCGATCCCGCTAGGGAACCACGACCCGATCCGATGGAGGGGGCACGAACTGATCCGACGTGGGTGATCACGAACAAGACTACTTCAAGGAGCACGATCTGAAGCAAAGTAAAGTAAAGACCTAAACCTATCTGGAGAAAACCAAAACCAGAGATGCAAAGGTAGTCCAAATGGGAAGTAGGACATAGGATCCAGTTGGGAACCAATGAGTTATCTTCAAGAGTTGAGCTTTGCTGCGGGATGTGTGCAAAGGGGCCGATGTCTATAACTTTGGATCACTATGGAGTGCAGGGTATGTGGACGGATTCAAGGCCATAGTGGCCTAGGTAGGACTATTGGCTATGGACCAATGAGGTGGGGTCATTTGTAAGGATTTAGTCGTGACTCCATGGGGCAAGCTTGGCGGTAGCAATAGTTATAAAGTTGGATTCCGTCACTACCTTGATGGGTCTAGTGATCAAAGTAGTGGATATCGTATGCCTTACGCACTGAGTGAGAGATGTGAGGATGGTTGCTATGTATGATTGTTTGCTTTCACTATGACATGCACACCCCCACCCCCGTATTCTTTACACCATACGTTAGTGGCACCTTAGAGTATTGAGCATTATGTTTTGCTAACTCTTTGGTTGCAGTTCCAGGTATGGTTTAATATACCTGTTATTGTTCTATTTTGATGCTTATCGCTCATACCAGACTTTTGTCTGATCCAAAGTTTTATGTCTCTTCTTATTACTCTGGGTGCTCTTAAACGGGCAGACTAGATACAGGTTAGGTGGTATGCACGAGTAGCTGTACCGGAGACGAGCAGGAGGCTCCCACGTATGAAATATATATATTCTCCCTATGTCGCTGCTGGTCACTACTTTGGGCATTAGTAGTGTACATTCCATTCCTTTTGCTTTAGAGACAGTTTTTAAAGTTGTAATAACGACGATGTGGAACATAAGTTGTATTCGGATTTTCTGCTGCTGTGATGTTTAGTCTTAAGCTTATGCCCTGTCTCGCCTGTTTTATGTCAAATATGTTATTAATATATTTTATTACATGCGCTGTGAGATATTCTATAGGTTCCTTGTTAGTTCAAAATCTCTTTTCTTTCTTCGGCGGCCATCCCATGCTAGTCGGACATTGGCACAACGCACTTTCATGGGGTAATGTCGGCTGGTGCGGGGCGAGCCGTCACAATTGGTATCAAAGCTATAGGTTGCGTAGTTAACCTAGGGAAAGACACCAGGGAGGGATAATACGTATATGAGAGCATGTATTTGTGATTATTTTTGTTTTTAAAAGCTATATATATATATATATATACACTATTAGAATAGCTAAGGATGAAGTCGCACTGCACTGACACCACAAAGAGGATGGTTAATCATTTCTCTTTACAGATTGAACGATGAGTCGATATACGAGTGGTGCTGGTAGAGGAGCCAACAATGAGAATGCTCCTGATATGAGGGTTATGTTTACTGACTTCATGAGGGAGATGCTCAGAAATGTGCAAGGAGCAGTTCCCAATGCTGCAAATGGTGGTGGAGCAGCGGTGCAGGCGGCTAGAGCCGATTTCACCAAGCTTTGCAAGGATTACACTAGTCTTGGTGGAAAGTCGTTCCGCAGAACGGAATCGGTTATGAATGTTCAGGATTGGTTGGATAGCTGTGAGCGTATCTTCGAAGACTTAGGTATCGAGGATGCAATGAAAAGAAAGCTAGCGTCCCGTCAGCTACAAGGATGGGCAATGAATTGGTGAAATGCTATTAAGGCAGCTACTCCAAAGGATCAAGTTACATGGGATCAGTTTAAGGCCCGATTCAGTAAAAAATTTGTCCCAGCTGCCCAGAAGTCAGAGTTGTTTAGGAAATTCCTGGAGCTCAAGCAGAATGGTAGGGCAGTCTCGGAGTACATTGCAGAATTCGATAATTTATCGAAGTATGGATTATCCCTCATTGACACCCCTGAGAAGAAGAATGAGAAGTTTATAATAGGCTTGGATCATTACTTGGGGGAAAGGCTTACTAACCACATCGATGAGACATTTGAATCGATTGTGGGGAAATCTTTGAGATCGGAGAGTCTATACCCTAAGTCAAAGACTGAGGTTGCAACTGCGGAAGAGCCAAAGACGCAAGTAAGCGGCGGAGGCAAGAATGGTTCTTAGAATAAGAGAAAGAAGAATCAGACCAAGGATGGCCAGAAGAAAAAGAATAAGAAAGATGTTGGTGCTTCTGCTGTGGTAAGATGGACCACTATGCCAAAGAATGTCGGGCCAAGCCAGCGGATAGGGAGTGCTTCAACTGTGGCCAAGTGGGAGATCACAAGGACAAGTGTCCGCAAACCCCTAAGGAAAAGGAGCTTGTGAAAGCATATGCTATCAATGCTGTTCCTTTTTCGTCAAATGCCCAAACTTCGGCGGAGAAGGGAAAGAATGTCGTTATTCAAGGTATGCTTTCTGTTTATGATGTTCCTGTACGAGTATTGTTTGATACCGGAGCTTCTAGTTCCTTCATATCTAGTGACATGGTAGATAGGTTGGGATTGGAGCCCAAGATTGTCGATAGACCTTTAGTAGTGACGAACCCGATTGGTGGTTCGACTAGCCTTAGCATGATTTGTCGTAATGTGTTCTTATCGAGTCATGGATGCATGTTTGTTTGTGATTGTTTTGTTTTGGGCTTTACTGGGTTTGGCATTATTTTAGGAGTCGATTGGCTCCAAAGATATGGGGTGATGGTAGACTGTGAGGGCTTTTTGGTGACAGTTAGAGAGGATAATGGGCGGAGGGTAGTGTTTGGTGGTCTAGCTAATAATGGGGTTGGCTAGTTTTATAAATTCCCTCGACATCTCGCATGATGAGTTGTCAGATGTGCCCGTGGCTGGTCAGTATCCGGATGTCTTCGAGGAAGTGATCGGACTTCCACCACACCTAGAGATTGAGTTCCGTATTGATTTAGTGAAAGATGCCAGACCTATAGTGATGTCACTTCGATGTATGGCACCAAGGGAGCCGCGAGAGCTCGGGGTGCGAGTGAGCGATCTTTTGAAGAAGGAATTTATCAAAAGAAGTGTTTCTGAGTGGGGAGCACCAGTTGTGTTTGCTATCAAGGCAGATGGTTCCCTTCGATTGTGTGTGGACTACCGCGAGTTGAATAAGGTGATGAGGAAGAATAAGTATCCTCTACCACGGATAGATGTTTTGTTTGATTAGTTGAATGGCGCAAGTGTGTTCTCCCAATTGGATCTCGTGACAGGTTTTCATCAGCTTAGAGTGGAAGCTGAGAGTATAGCTAAAATGGCCTTTCGGACGCCGTCTGGATTCTATGAGTGGTTGGTCATGCCATTCGCGTTGACCAATGCACTAGCATATTTTGTGGATCTTATGAATAGGGTATTCAGAGATCAGTTGAATAAGTTTGTTCTTGTGTTCGTGGATGATATACTTGTTTATTTGAGGACAGAGGAAGAACACAAGGAGCACTTAAGGATAGTGATGGAGGCATTTAGAAAACACCAATTGAAAGCAAAGTTTACTAAGTGTCACTTCTGGAGGAGAGAAGTGAGATTCTTAGGCTATGTCATTTCAGAGAATGGTATTGCCGTGGACCCTGCAAAGGTGGCTATGGTACAAGATTGGTCTACGCCTAAGAATGCAATAGACATAAGAAGTTTCTTGGGATTAGTTGGATATTATCGTAAGTTTATTCAAGACTTCTCCAAGATAGCAGCACCGTTGACTCAGTTGACCAAGAAGAATCAAGCCTTCGTCTGGGACGAAAAGTGCGAGGATGCATTTAAGAGTCTAAAGGAAAAGTTGACTTGTGCACCAGTGTTAGTCATTCCTAAGGGGAATGAAGAGATGACAGTATATACAGATGCATGTGGTACCGGACTAGGTGTTGTATTGATGCAAGGAGGTAGGGTTGTAGCTTATGCAAGTCGGCCACTGAAACCGCATGTGTAACACCCCATGTTTTCTGTTAACATAAACTAACGAATTGTAGAATAATTAATTTTAAATGTGAGAATTAGGGGAAAAGGGTTACGACATTGTGTTCGTCTCGGAATTCTGGTTGAGATAGGGTCTGAGTTTGCATGAATTGGACTTTGTATGAAGAAGTTTTGGCTATCGGAAGTTTCCAGAAATTCAAACAGCTCAAAACCAGATTCAAAATTCAAAATAGAAGTCAGAAGCGGATTGGGCGGGAAAATTCACGCCCAGGACCCAGGTCGACCAGGGGGTCGACCATAGTGTCGCCCTCTCCTCTAGTGTCGACCTCTCCCCTACAAGTCGACCTGGGGGTCAACCTGCCCCCCCCCGGCCAGATCTGAATTTTGACGACTTATGACTTGTTGCTAAGTAACTAGGGTTTCTGGATAGTTCTGATCTGGTCTGAATGGTTGTGGTTAACTCTAGGTTCGTCCGACGGCTCTAATTGAATTGAAATTCTATATAAACACATGTTGACTCAAACCCTAAAACCTAATAAAAATTAGAACCATGGCCGTCATGCTATCACCCTGCACCTAGAGTAGCCGCCACCAACTAGGAGCAAAAAAAGCAAATCAACTCAAGTCTACAATAACAACAACAACGAATTTGTCTACTTCAAAGGCAAGCTAAATCAATTTCAGAACACAGATCGCAGAACTCAAGACCTTCTTTGATTGTGAGTTTAATTTCTTTAATAAGATAATTAACAAGTTAATTGGGTTAAGTTACAATTTGGGTTATATGGCTATGGTTGTGAAACATTGGAAAAATGTGATATTTTGTGAAGATATGCTAGTTGTTCATAATGATAGTTTTTGTTGTGGATTCCTTTGTATATGCCCAATCACCTATGTTCAACTTGATTCATGTTGGACATCATTTTATATGCAAGTTTGGGTGTAGATTATATGCTAGTTTCTATGTGAATTGTACAAAAGTTTACATGTGAACCAAATAAAGTGACTATATGCAAGTTTAGGTAGAAATTGGATTCACATATATGCAAGTTTACACCTTTAGATTTAGATCTATGACATACATAGTTTTATGCAAGTTTGTAACTATGGCCTATGCAAGTTTTGGATGAAAACTATATTCGTATGTGCAAATTTTTGGTGAAAACTATATTCATATATGCAATTTCACACCTTTAGGCCTATGTTTAGATTCATGACAATACCAAGTTTATGCTAGATATGTTGTAATTCTTATTTGTAAGTTAGAACCAATTTGTGTGTTATGCAAATTTGTGGTGTTTCTTCTCTTTTATGTCATTAGACTAATTGCTAGTCTAATATATATATATATATATATATATATATATATGTGTGTGTGTGTGTGTGTGTGTGTGTGTGTCAAGATAAGCGAATGAACAACGTGGGGACGATGGGGTTAATATTGAATATACACATATCGAGAATTGGCATGTAATGGCCTTAAAAGGCATACAATTAATTTGAGGCAATAATTGGTAAAATTTGTATACCTAAAATAAATGGACATAATTTAGGTGACAATTATGGACATAAGTATATTTGGAATTTATTTACAAATTTTGTGTAGGGATATTAATCCACTTTAGGGTTAAATAAAGACGTGTAATAATGAACCGCCTAAGACATGAGGTTAGACTCTTTTGTGGTATATGACTGCCCGGACCCGTCCGGCAAATCCAGCAGCCACAAATGCCAGTCTAATGTGAGAGGTCAAAGGCATGAATTAAATGCGTAACAATTATAAAGACACGAGGTTAGGCTCATTTGTGGTGTAATACTTCCCGAACCCACCTGGCAAATCCAGCAGCCACAAATGCCAGTCTAATGTGGGAGGTCTTTACAAGGTTACAGTGTTAATGAATTAAGAAACACATAACCAGATAAACATGTAGTAGGACATGGGGGGTTAAGTGGGTGCCTTGGGTGGCATGTGAAATTAAGAGGGTGCCTTGGGTGGCATGTGAAATACGATTAGATGCACTTAACCAAGATTGAAACATGTAAGAAGGCATGAATAAGAATGGGGTTAAGTGGGGAAAACCTTAGAGGGGATCAAGCATAGGTGGAAAGCTTGTGTCATACATAGGGGCCCTTTTCAAACTAGTAACCCATTAAGTATCTTTGTGGGCTCGACCCAAGTCGAGGATGGGACACGCGTACTAGGTTTGATTGTAAGAGGTCAAAACGGGTTACCGGTGGCAATGCAAGTCCAACGGGGTCATGTGCGTGTGTGGCCCCGGGCTGGTAGGTAAGACGTTGTTGCATCGTGTAGATATAATACTTGCATTTTTTGTGGTATCGGGTTGCCACCTTGGGGAGTAATACACCCCACTGTGGAGCCATCACGGGTATCTACGAGTTAGGGAGCTGATCGAATGGGGGTAGTGGGTACACCTAGTGGAGATAGCGGCAGACGACACCTATGAAGGCAGCTAGGGGTACACGAAACTACCATTATCATTATTAAGTTTTGTAGGCAGGGTCAACTTTTAGGGTGTTTGGTGTGTGCAATGTAGTAATTATCTTATAGTGATTAGGTGTGCCTTTAACGTTATCTTTGTTCATCTTACTTCCTTTGTTTGCTCTGTCATGCCCATTGGTTCACAGTCATTTCCTTATTTACCATCTTATGACTTATCCTAGTTACTTTAATGATTATATTGTTAAAGTTATTGCACTCGCAAGACTTTATGTCTGACCCCCTTTGTTTCCACCTCTTTTCTTCCTTCCCCCCTCCCCCCTCCCCCCCACCGGTGCTCAGGGTGGGACGAGTACTAGTGGAGCTTGATTTGGATAGCTTTATCTCTTTCTTTTGGAAGTTGCTTGGATTGCTGTAGTAAAGTTCAACTTATCTTATTTATGGCTATTTTATGTTGGGGTTATGTCTTTTGTTTTATGTACTTAGAACTTATTTGTCAAGATGGATAATAAGTGTATTTGGTTTTGTTGTTGGTTTTTGATGTGATGTAACCAAACTATTTCTCCACTAGAATAAAAATGGTTTTTATTTTCCAAGTACCAATATATTTATCTGTCTTGTTTACTTTTCTGTTCTATACACAATAAATGCTCCACCAAAATTAAGGCATTCCCTTTGTGAGTGACCTTAATGGAGATGGGGTGTCACAGCATGAAAAAAGATATCCTACCCATGATTTGGAATTACCAGCGATCGTGTTTGCATTGAGGATGTGGAGGCATTATCTCTTGGGAGAACGATTCGAGTTGTTTACTGATCATAAATCATTAAAATATCTCTTCTCTCAGAAGGATCTAAATCTCCGACAGCAAAGATGGTTAGAATTCTTGGCTTCCTATGATTTCGACATCGCATACACACAAGTAAAGGGCAATGCGATGGCTGATGCGTTGAGCAGAAGACATGCCAGTTTAGGGGCTATGTTTCTAGAATGGAAGCAACTGGAGTACATTGCTGGGTATGATTTCAGACCAAAGTGCGAATTGGATCCAGAAATGTTAGCAAGTTTAACGATCAGACCCACTTTGATTGAGCGGATTGGTTCCAGTCAGATGGACGATCCTAACCTATTGGAAATCATCTCCAAGTTAGAGATGGGTAGCGATGATGAGAGGAACAAGCATGGGCTTGATCGAGATGGATGGCTTAGAAAGAATGGAAGAATTGTTGTGCCCTATGTCAATAGATTGAGAGATGAAGTGCTTAGAGAATGTCATCACTCAAAACTAACTATACAACCCGGTGGTAACAAGACGTATCGAGACATGAAGCAGACCAACTACAGGGAAGGGATGAAAAGAGACATTGGGAAGTTTATATCCAAATGCATGAATTGCCAGCTAGTTAAAGCTGAGCAAAAGAAGCCTAGTGGTTTGTTGCAACCATTAGAGATTCCAGAATGGAAATGGGGACAAGTCTCAATGGATTTCATTGATGGGTTACCAAGGACAAGATCGGCCCATAATAGCATTTGGGTGATTGTGGACCGATTGACCAAAAGTGCAAGATTTATACCCGTCAAATCGAATAGAACGGCAGCTAAGTTAGCTGAACTATATGTAAAGTGGGCAGTGAGATTTCATGGAATACCCAAAGGCATTGTGAGTTACCGAGATCCGTTGTTCACTAGTGGATTTTGGGAGAGCTTACAAGAGGTGTTAGGATCAGAATTACATCTCAGTATTGCGTATCATCCTCAAACCGACGGACAGACAGAGAGGGTCAATCGAGTAATAGAAGATCTCTTGAGACCTTGCATACTAGACTTTGGTGGATCATGGGATGACCATTTGCATCTAGTAGAGTTTGCGTATAATAATAATTATCAATCCTATATTGGTAAGGCTCCATTTGAAGCTTTGTACGGAAGACCATGCAACTCACCGTCATGTTGGTTAGAAACTGGTGAGAAGTTTGTGCTTGGACCAGATGTGATAAGAGAAACTTCAGCTAAGATTAAGGTTATCCAACAGCGAATGAAGGCTGCCCAAGATAGGCAGAAGAGTTATGCTGATAAGAGGAGAAGAGAATTAAAGTTCTCCATTGGCGACTTAGTGTTTGTCAAGATTTCTCCGTTGAAGAGCGTGATATGATTTGGTAGGAGAGGTTAGCACCAAGATTCGTTGGTCCATCCCCAGTTCTTGAGCAAATTGGGAATTTGGCATATAAAATTGAATTACCAGACAAGATGGCAGGAGTTCACAACGTATTTCATGTTTCCCAGTTAAGGAAGTTCGTACACGACCCCGACGTGACTGTTTCACCTGATCAGTTGGATGATATCGAGGTCGAATCCAAGGCAGTTGGGAACAGCAGACCTATGCGTATTGTTGGGAACGATACGAAGCAACTTTGAAGTAAAGCGGTGAATCTAGTCAAGGTTCAGTAGGGCGAGAATGAGAATGACTATACGTGGGAGACAGAGGAGAGAGCATTAGGAAAACGTATCCAGAACTCTTCACCTGGTAAGATTTCAGTTTCTATTTAGTCTTTCTGCATGCTAGGATAGGTTTGTTTTGTTTGTTTTGCATGTTTTATTGTTGTAAGTGATTGGTAGGCATGCAGGATCCTTTGTATGTTTTGGGTTAAGGAATTTCGGGGACGAAATTTCTTAAAGGGGGGAGATTGTAACGACCCACATTCTACGTATCGATGGATCATAGAATATTTATTTCTTTCACATACGAAGTCGTATGGTCATGTAACTTTGGGAGACTACTATTGGGGTCATTTCCCATATTCATGATTTTTGTCAATTTTTAAATGACCATTTTCCCCTAGCTGATCTTGTTTTGGCCATAACTTTTTATTGGAAAGGAGTTTTGACCTGAAACCACTTCCATTAGATCCAGATGATGGTTTACCTTTCCGTAGAGTGGTCATATGTGAAAAATGGACTTAACGTTTGAGAGATATGACTGAAATAAGGTTTAGAAGATAAAAACTACTTAACCGGGCCAAATGAGGTGATTAGTGAATGGGCCCATAACTCATTTCGGGATTAGGGTTATAGGAAGGCTGAAGTGAGCTAGGTTTTCATTTCATTTAAGTTTTCCAGCCGCCTAAGACATTCCTCTCAACCTAGCAATGGCCTCCACTTGCTAAAACACCCCAAATCACTTTTTAATCGCTAATTAAGCCAAATCTACATCAAATCAAAGCGGATTAGCACAAGAATCGAGGTAGAACTGCTGTATAGCCTTGAGAACAACGCCAAACAGAGAATCATTTCAGATTTGGTAATTTGTTTGTGGCTAAGGTGAGTGATTTGCATAGTTCCACACTAATTATGGTTAATTAAGGTTAATTAGTGTTAATTAGTGAAATTATACATGTTAAAAATTCGGAAAATATTGATAAATTTTGAAATATTATTTTAGACCTCTGTTATATGTTTGGTTTATTCGGTTAAGTTTTACTAATCCTATCATTAGTTTTACTTAAACATGCTTAAGGGAAAATATGGAATGTTGGCTATGTTTGATCCATTTTAACCTATCAAATTGTCGTTTTGGTGTTAGTGGTCAATTCTATATGTTGCTATGACTGTATGGTATGTTTTGTGATTGATTAGAAAAGTTAGATTGGTCGAAAACACCGTCGAATGGTGTAAAATAGTCGTTGGAAAGAAGTGCAGGAAATAACCCGAATCGGATTGGATTGGAGGGGGAAAGCACGATCCGACCCGCTCGCCCTGGAAGCTCCACGATCCGACCGCTCGCCCTGGAAGCTCCATGATCCGACCCGCTTGAGAGAAGGAGCTCTGATCCGAACCGATGCCGCTTACGTACTACTTCATCCGATCCAACCTTAGCATGGTGGCACGATCCATAGAGAGCACCCGACCTGAACCGAAGTGCCAACAACGAACCAGAAGCTCCGACCCGGATGGAAGCAAAGGCCTGGGGGGATGCACCCGAACTGATCCAGCTGGGGAACCACGACCCGATCTGATGAAGGGGGCACGACCGATTCGACGTGGGTGATCACGAACAGGACTACTTCAAGGAGCACGATCTGAAGAAAAGTAAAGTGAAGACCCGAACCGATCCGGAGAAAACCAAAACCCGAGATGCAAAGGTAGTCCAAATGGGAAGTAGGATTCAAGATCCAGTTGGGGACCAATGAGTTATCTTCATGAGTTGGTCTTTGCTGCGGGACGTGTGCAAAGGGGCTATCGATGTCTATAACTTTAGATCACTATGGAGTGGGGGGGTACATGGAAGGATTCAGGGCCACAGTGGCCTAGGTAGGACGATTGGCTATGGACCAATGAGGTGGGGTCATTTATAAGGATTTAGTCGTGACTCCACGGGGCAAGCTTGGCGGTAGCAATAGTTATACAAGTCGGACTCCGTCACTACCTCGATGGGTCTAGTGATCAAAGTAGTGGATATCGTATGCCTTACGCACTGAGTGAGAGATGTGCGGATGGTTGCTATGTATGATTGTTTGCTTTCACTATGACATGCACACCCCCACCCCCGTATTCTTTACACCATATGTCAGTGGCACCTTAGATTATTGAGTGGTATGTTGTGCTAACTCTTTGGTTGCAGGTCCAGGTCCAAGTATGGTTTAGTATACCAGTTATTGTTCTGTTTTGATGCTTATCGCTCGTACTTGACTTTTATCTGACCTAGAGTATTATGTCTCTTCTTATTACTCTGGGTGCTCTTAAACGGGAAGACTAGAGACATGTTAGGTGGTATGCACGGGTAGCTGCACCGGAGACGAGCAGGAGGCTCCTACGTTTGATATATGTAGATATTCTCCCTGTGTCGCCACTTGTCACTACTTTGGGCATTAGTAGTACCTTCCCTTCCTTTTGCTTTAGAGACAGTTTTTAATGTTGTAATAACGATGATGTGGAACATAAGCAGTATCTGGATTTTCCGCTGCTATGATGTTTAGTCTTCATCTTATGCACTGTCTTGCCTGTTTTATGTCAAGTATGTTATTATTATATTTTATTCCATGCGCCGTGAGATATTCTACAGGTTCTTTGTTAGTTCAAACTCCCTTTTCTTTCTTCGGCGACCGTCCCGTGCTGGTTGGACATTGGCACAACACACTTTCATGGGGAAATGTCGGCTGGTGTGAGGCGGGCCGTCACAAACCGTTCCATCATCATGGATCACACCACTAATCCATATGGTCCGCACACTAACGTTTGATCTCACCTATTCATCATCCCTTAGTGCGCAATGATCCATGAGCGTGCAACGATCGGATCCACCTGATCAACGCATGCACAACATAGTTTTTCCATCGATCCATCACATTATGTCGATCCATGTGATCCATCATTTTGCGAGCGATCCATATGTTTAGCACTCTGCTGGATCACATGATACACCATGCGCCGCTTTTGCCCGATCTAGCATTTTCCAACGATCCATTGTGTGCAGATCTGCTCGATCAACTATTTCACCGTGTTTTACACTTGCTAATCCGATCCATTGCCCGATCAACACATTTGCCCGATCCATCGGTGGATCGCTCTACATTTTGATCTGCTTGATCCATCTTTGCAGCTGATACATCGTGTGCAATTCGAGCCGATTCTCTAATCCACCATGTGCATCGCATGATTTCACTGATCCATCATGTTTTGCCTGATCCATCTCATTTTCTCGATCCGTCGGATCACACTCGATCTGATCCACCCATTTCCTATGCGCACTCCATGACTTCCACCAATCCTTCACTATAGCTGACCGATCCATCACTGTTCGCACCCCATGCGATCCATCTTCGAACTCTTATAGCATTTTGATCAGTCCAATCTAAATACATGCGATCCGATCAACGTTTATGCGACCCGATATATGTCCAACGATCTAAGCCACACTATGCATACCACTCATCCAAATCGACCAATTTCAACCATGTGATCAATAACACAACAAGAAATCATCAAATAAACATTAGAAAATCAAATAATCATCATATAATCATATGAAATTCACCAAATCATGATAAGACAATAAATGGATCTAAACCTGCATAAACATATGATTTCAATGAATTTACCATACCTTATGGTGTGATCCAAATTCAAAATATGCTTACCTTGATTAGATCTAGGTGAAAATAACTTGTTTTGATGAAATTAAGACCAAATAAACCCATATGCTCGATTGAATCAGCATGATAAATGCTTATTACTCACCAAGTCCACAATATAAGTTCAACTCAACAATTCTCTAATCCGAACAGAAAAGAACAGCGAAGAATGAGCCTAAAATCAACACAATTGATGCAATTTAACTTTCTTTGATGTTGATCTTCAATCCTAGTTTGCAAATCTATGAATTGAAATGAAGTGGAGGTGTATTTAGTTGAGCCGGAGAATCATAGACACCCAACCAAATGAGAAATGAAGTGATTAAATAATTCTCTTTACCCGTACCATCCTATTTATAGCCAACAGCCCCTAGCCTTAATGGACCTCACTAATCAGTACACTAATGACTAATTAGTCTATCTAGAAAACTAGCAACACTAAAACAATGATTCCTCCTAAACTGCTCATCCAAGATTTTAATGTGACCACTCTATGGAATTGGAAACACCATTTTTGTTCCAATGAAATCGATCCTGGCTCCTGATTTGATTCCATTCTAATGTTATGCCGTAAACAAAAATAACAGGGGAAAAATGATCATAAATAAAATTGATAAAAATCATGGACGTGTCTTACATCCTATGAACATATCAAAAGATGAGAATGATCCGACCCTCCAGGAATTAAATATATTTTTTGATCCTGCAATACGTAAAATGCGGGTTGTTACATGCTCTATCCCCAAACGACTGGCTTAGGCCATTTTTTATATGTGCTTTGTATCTTCATCTAGTGTCTTCAATCAGAATTATTATACTATTGCAAGAATAATATATATAGACACACGCATTTATATTGCATAGTTGTTATCATCGAAACTGTCTAATGGAGGTTCTGGTATTTAGTATTGCTGTCATTTACCAATGCAGTCCAATCACTTTTAGACTTATGCATTTATTTTTGTTGCATAAATCAAGATGTTACAAGATTGATGTCTTTTTCCTATTAACACAATACTAGGGTAGAAACAATGCATATACAACAGTTTATGTATACCTAAACAACCACAAATTATACATACTTTCTACAATTTCATGATAACATATGAACTATGTATACCATGAGATGTTATAAAACATTATTACACTATAGAAAACAAAACTAGCCCTAATTTATCAGCTTGTGCAAATCTAGATTTAAGGTAAAAATTATTTTTTTGATGAAAACATGAGATTGAATCTGAGTTGAAGAGTTGTATATGTTGATTATGCAGCCAACGAGGATCCAAGGGATTGAAATTGGAGTTTGGGAAGTTAAAGGAGGGGAATAGAGTATTTGAATTTAGGTTTTGCGTGGTGCAAATTACGAAGAAGATGACTCGGTCATTTTCGTATCTCGTGAATTTTCGATGGTTTACAATGGTCGCCGACTGACCATTGAAAGCCTCAGAAGCCGACGCTCTGTTTTGACATAAGAAATGCCCTTTCTAGTAGTGTAAGATGAAATATTGATTGAATTGCAATTGTATTGAATTCAAAAGTATATTGATAGATTAAGTTGACATGAAGAATTGGCTTTTGTATTGGATTGATGAAAATGATTTATAGTTGAATCGACTAAATGATTTACTGAGTATAAGCGGTTATACATACAATGTACCTTATACTAATCTAAAGAAAGAGTGATGTAATTTGCAATATATGTCTTGTATATAGTATCACTACAGATAAATTTAGGGTATTTTTTACCCCTTCTCAATTCAATATGAGAGCTAGGGTTTCGACAACATGAGTGATTTAGGTCTGATGGAAAATCGAACGAAATCTCTTGACATTCTCTAACAACATCTTCAAAATATTGTCTTCTTCATCAGATCTAAGCAAAAGAATGATGGAGAGACTGATATTGAGGCACAGTCAAAGCTTGTTCAGGGATGATGGCTTCGATTGAAGTAAATATGGTCAGATTCATCAGCTAGCTTACTGGCAACCTTGAGATAATGACAAAATCTCCTTGTTTGTCATGATTTTGGACCTAATTTCTGGTTTCTTCGGATCTAAAATCATTTCTTCTTTTAGATCAAATCCGAGCCTTTGGAAATTTATGGTTGAAAGCGCCTTTGTAAATATGTCTACTATCTGAAAATACGTTGGAAGATGATTTACTTATAGTTCCCCTTTGATAACTTGTTCTCGAAGAAAGTACAAGTCGATTTCTATATGTTTAGTTCGAGAAAGTAGGATTGGGTTCATAACATGTATACAATAATTTGGTTTTCACACCAAAATGTCAATTTATGATCACTTTTGATTTTTATTCCTCTTAACAATGACTTTAACCACATGATTTCTGTTGTGGTACTTACAATAATTTTGTTTTTTGCTTTTATATTGGATTTGGAGAAATAACTAGTTGTTTTTTTTTGAAGTCCATGGAATTAAGTTATCTCCTAAGTAAAAGTAGTATCCTGATACAGACTACTATCATCAGGATCACTTGTCCAATCAGCATCAATTTAGCTAATTAAAGTGAGAATTTTGTTTTTCTTTTGAAGTAGCCCATTGTTTGTTGTGCCTTGAGATATCTTCAAATTCTCTTAATGCCTTTCCTGTGAGTGTCAAGTGGATTCTATATAAATTGAGATAATTTGTTAACACTGAAATCTATGTCAGGTCTAATTATAGTACCACACTTGAATGTATCACTAATGCTTCTATATTACGTAGCGTTTGGTATACATTTTCCCATGTTTTTAGAATAACTCTGACTACTTATCATTGGTAAAGGATGTGGATTTGCATCATCCATTTTTATTTTTGTGGGTATTTAAAAAATGTTTTTCCTTTGACTGAGAATTATATTATGGTTCGATCTTTTTTGAAAATACTATGCCTAAAGTAAATTAATTATCCAAGATCCTTTATCGAGAATTATTGATCCAAGTATTGAATAAATTCATTGATTTTGTTCTTATTATCAACTGTAATGATTAAGTCATCAACATAAATTAGTTTGTAAATTGATGATATGTTGGTGATTTTAGTGAAAAGTGAATTGTTAGATTTTGTAAAATGATGGCCCATACTAACTAAATTTGCTTTTAGTTTATCAAACCATTAACTTAGGTCTATTTTAAGTCAATATATTTCATTTTTTGAGTTAACACATAAGGTTTTTATTTCATTCATAACCTAATGGTTGACTCGTGCCTGTTTCTTCTTTCAACTCACCTTTTAGAAAAGCATTATTGTCATCCTAATTCCTTATATATCAATTATTATATGGAGAAATAGTGACAACTAATCTAATAGTTGTTGGTTTAACCATTGGAGAAAAGTTTGATTAAATTCAAACCTGTATTATAGAGTAAAACACTTGGCAAAAAGTCTTACCTTGTATTTGTTAGTGGATCCATCTAGTTTTTTCTTAAATCTGTATGTAATGGCCTAATTTTTTGACAATTCAAATAAAAAACAATCCATACAAGTCGACTTAAACAAATCCAAAATACATATAGTTATTGGGATTAATATAAGAAAAGGAAGAAAGAAGAACAACAATCACAAAATCTCACAGCGGAAGGACAAAATATAATAATCAAATTAAATTCATGAAGCTATTAAAATATACATTTAATTATACATTACAACAATTATCAGACTTACTATCACAAAAAATACCAATAAATGCAGCGGAATAATATTAATAGATACGTCTTCCAAGCTCTATCTTCATCTTCAATAATGAGGTCTTCGACAACAAAAAAAACTCAGGTTGAACGAGCATTAAATGAATAGAAAAAAAATACTCAGATCAGAACTAAAATATTCTCATATCAGTCAAATCGAAACCATGTAAAAATATGAATGTCACAGCGTCATATAAACTTATGATAATTCATATCTTATATCCAATATGTTCGTGAGTGCAATAACTTAAGAGATGTTATAGGAATTTCCATCTCCTAAGGATCTGTTAAACAAGATACTATATAATACAATACGCTATTATAATATTGTCTACGAGAAATATACAAGTGAAAATAGTATAAGAGGGATTACCATTATTACCCTTACACTGTTTAAACATTATTGTAAACATGACATAGAAAACACCTGTTAGACGATCAGTGGATAGGGATGTGTAGCTATACGATAACACTGAATCAAAATAGTAGGGGGTTCGATCAGGATAATATGACAAGGCATACCAGGTCAATACCCAGGGTAAGAATCTACCAGTTGTACGCCCGGACTGGTAGTAATGCATAGCCGCGACTACCGCCAATCTCGGAACAATACTCCTAAACTAAGGATATGCATTAATTAATCAACCGAAGAACTATAGTATTAAAGGAAGAAGTGTTGTCGATAAGGGTAGCTAACCCCACTTAATCACAGTATAACTCCTGTTTTAGTCATTTTAATTATGACCCAAGGTCAAGGATATCCATTAGCGTTCTCTTAATTCAATCCAGTAGCGTTTGCCAAACCAACCTATTATATTTTGGATTCTCCACCATATGTACAGTTATTAAAGTGGTTTTTGGTGTTGATAGAGAGAATGATAATATCCGATCTCGGACTCTTTAAAAACCAAATGTTTACATTTTCACACCAGTCGGTTCTTTTACCTTTCAAAATGGTTCATACTTCATATCAAAATATCATATTTTTCTTTAAAACCATTTCATATCTAAAATAGAATATACTTGCATATAAAAAAAATCTATTCAAGCCGAACTTAGAATATTGAAACAATTCTAAATTTTATAAAAATTTGAATATTTAAAACAGTTGAATTTATTTATATATTAAAATGGTTTAAATATATTTGAAATAGCTTTGTAAACAAATATTTAACATGTAAAAGGTTTATATATACAAATAGTTTGAATTCAAAATAGGATTTATCAAATAGTTGATTTCTAAGTAGTTTATGAAAATAGTATATATATATATATAAGTTAAAATAAAAATAGTGTATAAATTAAATATTTTATAAAGTAAAATAGTTTATAAAATAAAGTAGTTATCTAGAAAAATAGTTTATATAATGGGTTAAAATACTTTAGTTTATTTAGAATTATTTCTTCTAAGTTTAAATAAATGTGAAGTCATATTCCAATTTCAAATCAATTCAGTTCAATTCTAATCTTTCAGTTCGAATCAACTTCCACTTTAAATTAAATGTAACTCATCAGTTCAATTCAAATAGTTAAGTTTGGGATTAGAATTAGGATTATGAAAGATTTCAGTTTATAACAAATTTCGAGTTCACAATTCAGTTACCACTTTAAATCAATGTTAATTTAATTTTCAATGGTTCAATTTCAATAGACTCAATTCATATTCAATTTCGTTTTTAACTCTTGTTTACAAGATTAAATGATTTTCTTTAGCCTTTATATTTCAAAATCTAAATTTATATTTCAAAGAAAATCAATTTATATATAAAATATCATTTATGTTATCTTTAAAACAATATTTCAAAATTCAAGGTTAAAACAAATTTTATTTAAACAACCAGTGTTCGTACATAATTTCTATCATATGGACAAGTGATACCTAAAGTTTAATTTAGTATTTTAGGAATGGAAATTTGTCGTTTTAATCCAAATCAGGGGTCATAGGTATTTATCATTTCAATTTATGTTCTTAATTCATTTTAATGATTAATCTTGGGTTTATTTGATGCCCATAACATTTAGGATAAATAGTTGGGATTATTCAACACAAACAAATGGTCATATATAATTAAGATGAATAATAACACAATTAAACGTTGATATATCAAACATATCAATCCAAGGCATCCATCAAAACCAATCCATCTAAAAAGTTCAATATCACTTCAATTTATTAGTTGTTAGGTGCCAAGTTTAAACTAGCAATTATATGTCAATTAACTTAACTGTACACTTTAAATTCAATTATACTATCGATGAAATTAAACTTCAATATGCATTTTTTTACTACCAAACAACATCCAATACAATCATATCATAACTTGATTTTAATCTGACTAATAATAAAATATATCACTTAAGTGTGAGTGGGTTTAATCACTCATCTTTGATTTCGAATGTTTTTGAAATCCAATTATAGGCCGAAAATATAACAGTTTCAGAATTTGAAATAATAGCTCTATGTTGCCAGAATTTTGATCCGATCGCAATGGAACAAACTGCATGCAAATATGAGCTCGTATGGAAGAGTTATACACATTATAAAATTGCAAAATATATAAAATAATTAAGTAAATTTCAACCTATCTTGGTTTTCGATACCACCCTGCTTTCCCTCTATTCTTCATCGCATTACCTAGAAAACCCATAACCTCCCAACCCATTCGCCATTGAACCACGCAGCTACCACAGACCATCGGACAACGATCAACCACTATCACCAGTACTACTGCCCCAATCTCCACTGAAACGACCCAAACTCGCCCGTAAGGGAAAGCTCAGATTGAGTTGAGAACACGACAAATTGGAACGCAAATGAAAGAACATTTCATTGTTGTTACAACAATTACATCAGAGTACAAGAATATAACAAAGTATAAATAAATAATATACATCAGAAAAATATCAGAGACTAAAATTACATAGCAGCGGAAAAATAATACATAACACAACTGAAAGAAATATACGAATACAAAGCTTTCCGAATATAGCTCTAGCTGTAAATCCAGGATCCTGGAAAAGAAATAATCTACAAAACCAAAACTACTAGTTGCCGATGTTGAAAATATGGGAACCCAGAGTTTAGGTTAAAACAATAACTCCAGGTAAGTCATGGAACTGGTGTGAGAACTAAAAAGGTTATTTAAAACTTTAGTTTAGAAATAAAGTAAATCAAGGGACCACGCCGTATAACACGGAATGGGTTTTCTCCCAAGAATACCAGTGCATAAAACAATTTATAAACAATGCAATGCTTTTCGAAAAATGAAGCTATTATAAGACTTAGGTCCCATCACAGAATGCAACGCAAGCCGGAGGATAGAGTTTTCCCTTATAATAGCCAAATATGCTTGGTACGTTTAAAACAAATCATTTGATACTATTATAAGTATATAGTGTCTGAAACAACTTCAAATATAAATGTGTCAATCATAGACGGCATGGGTACCATATATCATGTCGACATACTAGGCTCTACAATTAAAATCGAAAAGTCACGTATTGGAAATAGGATTCCGTCATGAGTCAAGGCAAGGGATGTGCTCCTTACCGATTCGAGACACTCTAGCAAATGCCTCAGGATTCCTCGCAAGGAACCCTGGATCCTGCAAAGCTGGTCCATACTTACGTTAGTGGACTGGTTATTCCTGAACACACGTTTCCCGGTCCTAGGACCTATCCGTCGACTCTGTAGTAACCGATATATCCGAGACGCCTCGCAATCCATCATCCACATAGGTAAAAATAAATAAATGTCTGGGCTCCATCCCATGATACCACCCATAGCTAGAAAGAAATATCATGCACTGACTGCGTTCCCTTATCCGTTTTTGACTCATACCGAGGTGTGAGGCTCGCGAATTAACGCTATACACAAAGCTATGCTATTTAAAGTCGTTCTTTGATCATCAACCACAAGACTCTGCTTTTCAACAGAAGCCTTGATCATTTGCTTCTCAGCATGCCACACAGGAAATTCACGCCATGCGACTGATGTTTATCGATATATAACCTCTAAGCTCGTAAGTCTTAGAGAAGGGTGTTAAGCAAGAGAATAAATTCTCCGCCACCAAACATATATATATATTTAATAGAAATCAATCAACACAAAATAAAATCCAATGTCAGACACACATCCATTTATTAGTTCATTCTGGTTCTAAACGAAACCGGAGGCACCATATTCCTCATCCCATATGTCCAATACAGGATAGAGGTCCTCGCATATCTGGTTCGATCTCTAAGTACATTTGGATGATCACCACTTATTACCTTGTCTTGGTTGTACAACCTAATAAAGACATCAGTAATCATCCAAACGATGTGAAGAACTCCAGTTTTCAACCGCCGTCTTCATCGTCGACTTATCATTGAATCAATTATTCAGAATGGTTATAAACCCGGCCTTTCCGAATAATTCACGTATCTTATAATCAAGTGCTATAAAAACACAACATATGCCTTATTACAATTCTGAATATTCTTTTATTCAAATATTCATATACTTTGAGAAAGGTTCCCATTAATTTTATCAAAGATAAATTATTTTAAATTTATTCTTTAATCTTCCTTTGGATATCAATTCTAAACCAAATTAAGGTTTATCAACTAGTCGGGATTAGCAAACCTTACTAAAGTAATCATTTGTTTAATTTTCCAATCTCAACTTATTCATCATATGGAGAAAAACTGGTAATACTCCATATCTAACACCACAATGTTATTGGTAAGTTTAATTACCATTTCACGTTCAAATCTAATTTAAGATTTAACTATCGCCTGGAGTAAAACGGTAGTACTCCATTCTCGATGATTTCCCAAATTTGATAATTTAAATTATCACATTTACATTTCAATCTAATTAAAAATTAATTAAAACTCCACTTAGATTTAATCTTCCAACAATCAATATTAATGATTATTTAACTTTGGGAAATCAAACATGCCGCATCGACAATCTACACCATGCCACTGATTTCTGCCGATATGTAACCTCTAAGCTCATATGTCTTAGAGAAGGGTGTTAAGCAAGAGAATAAATTCTCCTCCACCAAACAGATATATATTTAGCATATATCAACAATATAGTTCAAAATACAATGTTAGACATGTAATCCTGTCTTTAACTGGGTTAAAGAACCAATGTCATTTAAAACACAGTTCACGATAAACCCAAAATCACATTCCATTAATAATGGAATCTTCACGGGAAATAGATCAATATATAATCGATACCAATTTCTGCATCAGACTAATAATATAAATGTAGTAATGACAAAGCCTTTTAAATTCCATATATATTACCAGTCTTCCTCCATAGAAGATCACTTCGATTATTACCAAATCGAATTCCATTCAATCCCACTTTATTTTATTATTGGAAAACATTATTTTGGAAAATTTCAATTAAGTCTTAATAAAAAAATTTATAAACTCTGAATCACATTTCATTGTTTATCAGGTTAAAGAACGAATGTCGATAAAAACACAGTTCACAATAAACTCGATTCACATTCCATTTTATTCCAATTACTAAATATAACTGGAGCTCTAATAATCTTTATTAAAAGATTTATTCTTTTCACAAAGTTTTAAGAATAGTGTTACTGAAGACACAACTCACAGCAAACCCAAAATCGAATTTAATATTAAATATAAGGCTATGAAAAGAAAATATATCGGCTTATATTCAATATCAAATTCTGATATCAACACATATCGTATGGGGAACAATGATATATATCTATCTTCCAAATTCCTCCATAATATCCGTATTGTCACGAAATCCAATTTCAAAATATTCTGGAGAAGATTTCTATTCAGATCCATTCCAATTTATATATTGGAAATTTCAGGTTTTAATAAAACCCTTTTTATAAATCTAGTTTAGTTATTTAAAAATTATTGGATTTTATATTTAGTTAATAACTAATTCAATTTGATAAAAATATATTTTTATCTTCACAAATATAGAATTTTTCATCCAAATTCTTTCCAAATCATTTATTGTGATTTTACACAAATTATTAATTTTTTTAATAATTTTATTAAGGCCCATTCAGTCGATTTCCATTAACGGTCACCAAACAGCATATACAGTGACCTTTTCCAAAATTGATTTGGACATAATTCCAAATCCAACAATTATATTTCAAATCTCTTATATTCGTTGGAAGGCTCTTTTCGATACGAACCCAACGTTCTGGTTTTAGAAGAATCCGACGGTCGGATCTCCCGTTATATCGCAGCGTGTTCTATTCAGGCCATTAAATATATATAATACATATATGTTAAATATTTCATCGATTTCGATTTAAAACGTATTTTATAAATCGTTTATAAATTCGTTTTACAATGATTCCCACTTTCATTTCAATTTTAAATCAAAATCGAATATTCCTTATCATTATAATATTTAAATGATAATGTGTTCAAAATATCTAATTTTGAAATCATTTCCATTTTCGATATTCATTATAAAATTGAATAAAATCAATGTAAATATCATTTGGGTTAAAATGGCGCAAATCTAATCAACACGACTTCACTCATTTCAATATTTCCGTGTCCACCCTAAATTGGACATCAAAATCATATTTTAATCATTTACAGAATATTATTTTAAAATATTCATTATTTTGAAATATTTCCTTATTTTAAAATGTTCGTTATTTTAAAATATTTCCTTATTTTAAAATATTCGTTCCTTTTAATTGGAATCAGACCGAATCAATTACCATATAATTTATTTATATGGATTTCATACAACACATATACACAACAATCATGATATACAATCAACCATCATCCAGAGTGCATTACACAACTGCATAAGCGTTAATTATAAATAAATAATGCTTACAAAAGTCTGTCAACCTATCGATTGGCATACAACTAAACAACTGGGATTAGCGTACTCCAAATATCATCCCAATACCTGTGTGGGGTTTCAAGCAACAAATACTGAATATTATTTCTACAGTTCAACAATGTGTAAAATTTATCGTCCCAAACAATATCAGTTAAATAGGTGTACATAAACAAATTGTCTGATTTGTAAATGAATATTTATTTTCATTTCAGGAGAATTTTATGCGGTTCATATATACGTTAAAAATTATATTTTTAACTATAAAATATTTATTGCAACACTTTACTATTTTCTATAGTTCATACATTCAATAAAAATGATATTTTTAGTGTTCAAATATTTTATTCAACACATGAATATTTTATTTAGTTTCTTTATACAATAAAAATGATATTTTTATTGTTCAAATATTTATTCAACACAATCAATTCACAATCAATTATACAGTCACAATCCAAATTTCCACAGTACAATTCAAACAAACAACCGTGGTTTGTACAACAAATAGTATCGGAGGCTTTTATGCCCCGACTCCATCCTAGTATATATTTAACTATAAAATAATTACAATGATAAGGAGTTCTCACTGTTGGTTTCCACTCCGCCAGTTTTATTTCTGAATTTTTGTTTGGATTCGAAATTGCCTGAAATTCTAATGTGCTCCGTTTCTGTCCCATTCAGTTCCATTGCATAGATAATTTCACCATGATTCTAGCGGATTTGAAATCATCCAATTTCGACCTCGTATGAAGAAGTTATGACCATTAATACATTTGGATAATTAAATAGATAATTAATTAAATTAAAATCCTAATTAAACCTTAATTACCCTCTAAACCCATTTCCTCCCTATCGTGTATACTAGGAACCCGTACAATATCCATCTTCATAAAAACAAAATACATAATCCCATTACATAAATAGCCATTAAAACGATAACAAGATGGACTTTACTTCAACGGTCCAAGCTTTCCAAAGAGAGATGAAGCAATTCAATCAAACTCCACTAGAGCGGGGCCCAACCTGAGGACCTAGAGGGGGGAAAAGGATAGAAATAGAGGGGGTCAAACATAAAGTCTGGCGAGTATGATAATTCTGACAATACTATTATCAAAATAACTAGACTAAGGCATAAGCTGGAAGACAAGTAAATGTCTATGAACTCTTAGGAAGATAAAGATAGCGTTTAAGATAACGTTAAAGATAGCGGTAAAGGCACACCTAATTACTAACGAATGATTACTACACTGCACCGCACATTACTACACTGCACCACACATTACTACAGTGCACCACACCAGTCACCCTATTGCTTGATCCCACTTGCTTCACACAGAAACTTTATAAATAGCCTTACGTACCCCTAGCTGACTACATAGGTGCCGTCTGCCCCTATCTCCACTAGGTGTACCCCCACTACCCACTTTCGATCGGCTCCCTACTGGTAGATACCCGTGCTGGCCCCACAGTGGGGTGTATCACTCCCCTAAAGTGGCAACCCGATACAACTTGAGAATGCACAGCTTATACCTACACGATGCAACAACGTCTTACCTACCAGCCCGGGTCCACACACGCATACGAAACCTGTTGGACTTGCGTTGCCACCGCTCCCCGTTTTTTCCTCTTACAGTCGAACCCAGCATGCGTGTCCCGTCCTCGACTTGGGTCGAGCCCATAAAGATACATTTGGGATACTGGTCGAAATGGGCCCCCACAAGCTACCCACCTAAGCTTGTCACTAGTATATCCCACATAACCCTCTTATTCGTGTTCATTTACATGTGTGTTTGGTTAAGTCTTACTAATCGTATTTCACATGCCACTAAGGGCACCCCCTAGATTTCTCATGCCACCCAAGGCACCTACTTAACCCCCATGTTCCACCTTACATGTTTATCTGGTTAAGTATTTCTTAATTTATTCAGGCCGTAACCTCATAAAGACCTCTCACATTAGACTGGCATTTATGGCAGCTGGATTTGCCGGGCGGGTCCGGGCAGTCTTACACCATAAAAGAGTCTAACCTCGTGTCTTTACAACCATTATGCTTTAGTTTAGGCCTAGGACCTCTCACATTGGGCTGACATTTGTGACCACTGGATTTGCCGAGCGGGTCCGGGCAGGTTTACGTCACAAACGAGTCCAACCTCGTGTCCTAAGCATTGATTAACACTTAAAATCTTTTACCCCAGTTTTAATAATTCCCTATTCAAATTATTAATTAAGTCAACTTTTAATGATGTCCATAATTTACTCAATTATGGCCATCCACTTATGGCATGCAAAATCATATCAATTGCACCCCAACTTTTTAATATTAAATCCTTAATATTGCCCCTACCCCACGTTTATACGTTCGCTTATTCAATGCATAATATAGGCTAGACTTGTATAGTCTAACACCTAGCACAAAGATAAATTATCACAACATATAGACAATTAAAATAAATCTAATCATAATAGGGGTGAAACTTGCATAAACTACACATGTTAAGGATCAAAAGGTGTCAACTTGTTAAATGTCTCAATTTACATGATATGATCATAGCCCAAATCTATACATAAACTTGCATATGGGGTTTTTAGGCAACATAATGATGGTGTGAACTAGCATAGGATATCACATATGTCATAGCATAATTCTAGATGTCATAATGGATGTCTTGGTATATGTTCATAACTTTTCTAATCAATCTAACTTGCATATGTGACTTGTCATATAGATCAACATAACCCAAACATGATGATTTAATTAATATGAACTAACTAGCATAGATGGTATCATCATGGCCTTTTTAACATGTATGATTCATCACAACTTAGCATAGAAACTTCCAACATACATAACATCATCATAGCATGATTTACAACATATAAGATATCATCATCACATAACATTGGATTTACAATATACATGGTAGCAAAAGGGGTTTACAACAACATATATGATATTTCACATCATCTACTCATAATCCATTCATATCTCAACCTAATTAAAATGATAATAATCTTGTTAAGATCATCATACTCACAATTTAGAGAAGAAAAGAGAGAGTTTTGCTTTGCTTTAGGGTTGAGAGAATTAGAATTGAATTTTCTTTTCTTCTTTCTTAGTTGGCGGCGGCTCCATTGATTTCCATGGCGACGGTATGACGGTAAATATTCTATTTTAATTAGGTTTAGGGTTAGCATTAGGATGTATTTATAGGTGTAGGAAGTTATTTAGGACCATTAGATTAACTCTGAACCATGAGAACCAATCAAATGCAAAATCTGCATTTGAGCGAATCGTCCCACGGGTTGACAGCGAAACACCCTGGATTAACCCCTAGTCGACCCAGCGGGACTTGGGTCGACCTCAAAAATGGGCCGGTTCGGTTATTCTCCCTCCCAATTCGCTACTTTGAACTTTTTCGCATATTTGTTTATTTAATTTTTAATTTATATATATATATATATATATATATATATCAATGTATATATATTTCTCTGCGCAACCCATTTCACTTAATTCTTTTCTAAAAATTGGGTATACTTTAATTTGTGAATTTTAATGTTATAAAATTACGGGGTGTTACATTCTCCCCTCCTTAAAGGATTTCGTCCCCGATATCTCCAAGTCAAGAAGAATGTATATCCCACCATCTAATCGTCCATCTACTCAACCATCAAACACCAGCATCCATTGTCCTTAAAAGACTTCTAATGCTTTAATGTTTATATGCACAGTGTGTGTATATGTCCATACCTAATGCAAAATTAGGCGGTCTACTGATCCAGTCAACCTCCTTAGTGCAATTCATGATAGTGCCATGCGTCCAATATGTATGCAAAAGATTCCTAATGATACATATTAATTCTATATGCGTGCACAACCATCCACCCGAATGTAGCAACTATAATGATAATACAACCATTATACATCCTTTTTACTAAATACATCCATATATATGCAATATGCAATATGAAGTGACTGAGTCGATCTGGTGCCTAATAGTGTGTGTATATGCATCCACGAGCAACCACTAGCAAACACTTGCATCCACCATACATAACATGTCTCAAACACATGTTTCAACCATAGGATTATCCTAACTAAAGGTCAAAGATACTAGCGAGAGGATATACTAAAGATAAGATAAGTACAAGCTAAGCGATAAAGGAGAAATTAAAATACATACCCTCAAAAAGAAATGGGTATCGTTAACGCATCTTCTCTTTTGTCTCTCAAGTAGCGTTGCTCTCATCATCTCCCCATTGCACTTTGACTAGTCTGACCTCTTGATTCCTCAACGTCTTTATCTCCGACCCAAGAATGCGCGTAGGAGTTCGTCGAATTGTCGCATCACGCTCTATCTCCACCTCTCTAAGTAAGCTCGGCTCTACCACTTCCGCGTTCTCGTGCAAGCACTTCCTCAAATGTGACACATGGAATACGTCATGTACACCACTAAGTCTCTCGGGCAACTCCCCTCTATATGCCATCCGTCCAATCCTCTCCTTAATAGGAAACGACCCTACAAACCTTGATGCTAATTTCCCAACGGACCCAAAGCGAACAACATTTCGTAATGGAGACACTTTGACAAAGACCATGTCCCCAACTTCGAACTCGAGATCTGTCCTCCTCTTATCCGCATAAGATTTCTGCCTATCTTGCGCTGCTTTCATCCTCCTTCGAATCAAGTCGGTCTTCTCCGAAGTCTCCCTAATCATATCGGGCCCAAGTAAGATCTTATCCGTAGATTCCCACGAACATGTAGGTGAATGACAAGGTCGTCCATAAAGAGCTTCGAATGGTGCCATACCAATGCTGGACTGAAAGCTGTTATTATATGCGAACTCCACCATTGGAAGATGCTCTTCCTACGTACCCCCAAAGTCTAGGATACATAGCCTCAACAGATCCTCTAGAATGCGATTCACCCTCTCGGTCTGGCCGTCCGTCTGAGGATGATATGCTGTGCCCAAACATAACCGAGTCCCTACCGCCTCTTGTAAGCTTCTCCAAAATTCGCTAGTGAAAATAGGATCGCGGTCGCTCACTATGCTAGAAGGAACACCGTGCAAACGAACTATCTCTCGAACGTATACAGAAGCTAACCATGGAGCAGTCCTCTTACTCTTCACGGGAATAAAATGGGCATTCTTAGTAAGTCTGTCTACTATAACCCAAATTCTCGTATTACCCTTCCTCGATCGCGGTAATCCATCCACAAAATCCATCGAGATGCTTTCCCATTTCGATAGTGGAACCTCCAATAGGTGAAGCAACCCACCGGGTTTCTTTTGCTCCGCTTTTACTTGTTGGCACACCAAGCATCTAGCGACATACTCGGCCACATCTTTCTTCATGCCGGCCCAAAAGTAAACTCTCTTCATGTCTTTGTACATCTTGTCCCCGCCGGGATGAATGGTCATCTTCGAATGATGTGCTTCGTCAAGAATAGTCTTCCTTAGGTCATCGTCTTTTGGTACACAAAGTCTACCGTCCCTACGTAACCAACCCTTATCGTCTAGGGTATACCTACGGAGATGGCTTGATGACTCCCCTCCTTTGAGTTTTTCTACTAACTCAACCAACTGCGGGTCGTCTCGTTGTGCCTCGCCAATCCGTCCCAAAAGCGTAGGTCTGACCTCCAAGGATGCTAGCAAACCGGGTACGAAGTCAACGGAAGGTCTAAAGTCAAACATCGAAATGAATTCTAAACTTTGCCGCTCAACAAACAAAGGACTTAAGGATAATCTTTTTCTACTTAAGGCGTCTGCCACCACGTTACCCTTGCCAGGGGTATAGGCTATTTCGAAGTCGTAGGACGCTAAGAACTCCATCCACCTTTGCTGCCTTAAGTTCAAGTCCTTTTGAGAGAATAGGTATTTTAAAGACTTGTGGTCAGTGAATAATTCGAATTTCTCGCCAAGAAGATAATGACACCAAGACTTAAGTGCGAAAACAATAGCGGCCAATTCTAGGTCATTTGTAGGATAATTTTTCTCATGCGCTCTCAACTGCCTTCCACCATAGGCTATTACCCTACCCTCTTGCATTAAGACTGCGCCTAGTCCTGTCCCACAAGCGTCAGTATAAATGGTAAACGGCTTACTCCCGTCTGGCAATACTAAGACTGGGGTTGAAGTCAAAGCTCTCTTCAAACGTTGGAACGCATCATCACAATCTACGTCCCATGTGAAAACTAGGTTCTTCTTCGTCAAGCGTGTCAATGGAGCTGATATCTTTGCGAAATCTTTGATAAACTTCCTATAGTAGCCAGCCAACCCCAAGAAACTTCTCACTTCGGTAGCATTTTTAGGAACCTTCCAATCTTGGATGGCCACCACCTTCGCGGGATCTACAGCTATCCCTTCTTTGGAAACCACGTGTCCTAAGAACCGTACTTCCTTCCTCCAAAAGTGACACTTAGAAAATTTAGCTTTAAGCTTATGCGCTCGAAGAGTCTCCAACACTTCCCTAAGATGTAGGGCATGCTCTTCTTCATCCTTAGAAAAGATCAAGATGTCATCTACAAAGACTACCACGAATTTGTTAAGGTACTCCCTAAACACCCTACTCATCAAATCAACAAAATATGATGGGGCGTTTGTCAAACCGAAGGGCATCACTAGCCATTCATAGAAACCATTCGGAGTCCTAAAGGCAGTCTTGTCTATGCTATCCTCAGCCACTCTCAACTGATGGAACCCAGTGGCAAAGTCCAACTGCGAAAACACTAATGCGCCAACTAACTGATCGAAGAGATCGTCAATCCTCGGCAGTGGGTGTCTGTTCTTCTTAGTAAGTTTATTAAGTTCTCTATAGTCCACACACAGTCTAAGGGACCCATCCGCCTTCGTGGCAAATACTACTGGAGCACCCCACTCCGATATACTTCGTCTTATGAACCCCTTCTCAAGCAACTCCTTCACTTGCTTATCGAGTTCCCTCCTTTCACGTGGAGCCATGTGGTGTACTGGCAAAGATACTGGTTTCACATTATCCACAAGATATATTCGAAAATCTATCTCCCGCTTCGGAGGCAAGCCCTTCACCTCCTCAAACACATCCGAATATTCTTGGACCACTCTAACAGATCGTAGATTTTCCTCAGACGCGTCAAGCGATTCTAGATAACTTAGCATAACCGAATTTATGGGATTACAGAAGATTTCGAGAGTGTTGCCAAGGCGAGTCACGAGCCTAACTACTCTCCTTTCACAATCAAGAACGGCCCCATTTCTGGATAACCAATCCATTCCTAAAATTAGCCCATAGCCCGTGAAGCCCAACACATAAGCATCACATCTAAATTCAACGCTAAGTATGGAAATTTTCAAATCCAAACACATCATGGACAAATAAGCTGAGCCCCCTATCAGATTCGAAACAACTAAGCGATCCTCTACTAAACTGGTGTTTAAGTGCAGTGATTCAACTAATGATGTAGAGATAAACGAATGTGATGCGCCCGAATCGAATAAGGTACGGACATGATGATCAAACAAAAAAACTAAGCTTTCAACAGAAATGGTACTACCTCGTTCTTGCAGCGGTGGGACCGCGAGAGCCTGAACTTGTCCCCTAGCCTGCCCTGGTGCCATAAGAGCCTGCACCTGTCCTCCCGAGGTAGCTCCTGCCCTCTGCCCCTTCTTTGGGCAGTCCTTCACTAAATGTCCTGTATCGCCACAATGAAAACAGCCTGTCTTCTTTTTCTTTCGGCAATCCTTGCTGAGATGGCCTGGGGTTCCACAGTTAAAGCACTTCTTCTTTCCCTTGCCATTATTGTCTTTTCCACCCTTCTTGTTTTGCTGTTGTGGTTTCTTCTGATCCTCCTTCTTCTCGGGTGCCTTATCAGCTTTAGCGCTTTTCTCCTCATGCATGAGCGCCATTTCTACTAACTTCTCAAAGGTGGCCCCCATCGGGATGTGGGTCATAGCCAACCCTTGCAATGGTTCATTCAAGCCATTCACGAACCTTAGAGCCTTCTTCTCCGGCGTGTTTACTAAGTCCAAGACAAACCTTGCTAACTGATTAAATTTATTGACATATTCTTTCACTGATGAGCTTCCTTGCTTCAATGTCAAGAACCTTTCCATATATAGATTTTCTTCCGCCCTTGAGAGAAACTTCGCCTCGAACCTACGTCTGAAATCTGCCCAAGAGTCAACAGGACGCTCCCCATTAGTGACCTCCCACCAAAACGAGGCCTCTCCTTTCATCAACCAAGATGCTAAACGAACTCTCCTCCCTTCTTCTACTTCAAAGATTTCTAGCAATTCTTCCACCTCCTTAAGCCAATCTCTAGCTTCCACAAACATTTCTGACCCTTGAAATGGTTTTCCACCCATAGCCTTGAATTCCTTGCACGTCTTTGCAAAAGTATCTACGCGAGGAGGAGGAGGAGGAACGGGTGCAAATGGTGGTGGAGGAACATTGGCTGGACCTGCAACGGCCCTAGCCTCTAATAACCTCCTATACCATCCTGGTATCGTTACACCGTCAGGTAGGTTAAGATCTTCAGCCATGCTGAAACGAAAAAGGAAAGATTCAAAATGGAGAATTCGAAAGATAAAGATATATGGCTATTTGGGGATTATGTTTTTCTTAAAAACTTTCCTCTTTAAATTTCTCATTAAAACATGTTTTCAAAAGCACTTCTTCTAAAAATAACTATTTTTCTAAAGTATTTTTATCTGTTCTGGTAACCTTAAGCTCTGATACCACGTGTAACACCCCACGTCCATTAATGTCACTCACAAAGGGAATGCATTAACTTCCATGGAGGTTATAAGTGAATATAGAACAGAAAAATTACAACAAGACAGATTATAAATAGTACTTGGAAATCTAAAACTTCATTTTATTGCAACAGAAATTAAACATGTTTGTTACATCATAAAACCATAGATCTTAACCAAGTACAATATCCATCTTCATAAAAACAAAATACATAATCCCATTACATAAATAGCCATTAAAAAGATAACAAGCTAGACTTTACTTCAACGGTCCAAGCTTTCCAAAGAGAGATGAAGCAATTCAATCAAACTCCACTAGAGATGGGCCCAACCTGACGACCTGGAGGGGAAAAAAGGATAGAAATAGAGGGGGTCAGACATAAAGTCTGGTGAGTATGATAATTCTAACAATACTATTATCAAAATAACTAGACTAAGGCATAAGCTGGAAGACAAGTAAATGTCTATGAACTCTTAGGAAGATAAAGATAACGTTTAAGATAACGTTAAAGATAACGGTAAAGGCACACCTAATTACTAACGAATGATTACTACACTGCACCACACATTACTACACTGCACCACACATTACTACAATGCACCACACCAGTCACCCTATTGTTAATCCCACTTGCTTCGCACAGAAACTTTATAAATAGCCTTACGTACCCCTAACTGACTACATAGGTGCCGTCTGCCCCTATCTCCACTAGGTGTACCCCACTAACCACTTTCGATCGGCTAACTACTCGTAGATACCCGTGCTGGCTCCTAGTGGGGTGTATCACTCCCCTAAAGTGGCAACCCGATACAACTTGAGAATGCACAGCTTATACCTACAAGATGCAACAATGTCTTACCTACCAGCCCGGGTCCACACACGCATACGAAACCTGTTGGACTTGCGTTGCCACCGCTCCCCATTTTGGCCTCTTACAGTCGAACCCAGCATGCGTGTCCCGTCCTCGACTTGGGTCGAGCCCATAAAGATACGTTTGGGATACTGGTCGAAATGGGCCCCCACAAGCTACCCACCTAAGCTTGTCACTAGTATATCCCACTTAACCCTCTTAGTCATGTTCATTTACATGTGTGTTTGGTTAAGTCTTACTAATCGTATTTCACATGCCACTAAGGGCACCCCCTAGATTCCTCATGCCACCCAAGACACTTACTTAACCCCCATGTTCCACCTTACATGTTTATCTGGTTAAGTATTTGTTAATTCATTCAGGCCATATACTCATAAAGACCTCTCACATTAGACTGGCATTTATGGTAGCTGGATTTGCCGGGCGGGTCCGGGCAGTCTTACACCATAAAAGAGTCTAACCTCGTGTCTTTATAACCGTTATGCTTTAGTTTAGGCCTAGGACCTCTCACATTGGGCTGACATTTGTGACCACTGGATTTGCCGGGCCGGTCCGGGAAGGTTTACGTCACAAACGAGTCCAACCTCGTGTCCTAAGCATTGATTAACACTTAAAATCTTTTACCCCAGTTTCAATAATTCCCTATTCAAATTATTAATTAAGTCAACTTTTAATGATGTCCATAATTGACTCAATAATGGCCATCCACTTATGGCATGCAAAATCATATCAATTGCACCCCAACTTTTTAATATTAAATCCTTAATATTACCCCTACCCCACGTTTATACGTTCGCTTATTCAACGCATAATATAGGCTAGACTTGTATAGTCTAACACCTAGCACAAAGATAAATTATCACTAAATATAGACAATTAAAATAAATCTAATCATAATAGGGGTGAAACTTGCATAAACTACACATGTTAAGGATCAAAAGGTGTCAACTTGTTAAATGTCTCAATTTACATGATATGATCATAGCCCAAATCTATACATAAACTTGCATATGGGGTTTTTAGGCAACGTAATGATGGTGTGAACTAGCATAGGATATCACATATGTCATAGCATAATTCTAGATGTCATAATAGATGTCTTGGTATATGTTCCTAACTTTTCTAATCAATCTAACTTGCATATGTGACTTGTCATATAGATCAACATAACACAAATATGATGATTTCATTAATATGAACTAACAAGCATAGATGGTAACATCATGGCCTTTTTAACATGTATGATTCATCACAACTTAGCATAGAAACTTTCAACATACATAACATCATCATAGCATGATTTACAACATATAAGATATCATCATCACATAACATTGGATTTACAATATACATGATAGCAAAAGGTGTTTACAACAACATATATGATAATTCACATCATCTACTCATAATCCATTCATATCTCAACCTAATTAAAATGATAATAATCCTGTTAAGATCATCATACTCACAATTTAGAGAAGAAAAGAGAGAGTTTTGCTTTGCTTTAGGGTTGAGAGAATTAGAATTGAATTTGCTTTTCTTCTTTCTTAGTTGGCGGCGGCTCCATTGATTTCCATGGCGACGGTATGACGGTAACTATTCTATTTTAATTAGGTTTAGGGTTAGCATTAGGATGTATTTATAGGTGTAGGAAGTTATTTAGGACCATTAGATTAACCCTGAACCATGAGAACCAATCAAATGCAAAATATGCATTTGAGCGAATCGGCCCACGGGTTGACAACCAAACACCCTGGATTAACCCCCTAGTCAACCCAACGGGGCTTGGGTCGACCTTAAAAATGGGCCGGTTCGGTTATTCCCCCTCCCAATTCGCTGTTTTGAACTTTTTCGCATATTTATTTATTTAATTTTTAATTTTTATATATATATCAATATATATATATATATATATTTCTCTACGCAACCCATTTCACTTAATTCTTTTCTAAAAATTAAGTATACTTTAATTTGTGAAATTTAATGTTATAAAATTAAGGGGTGTTACATAATCTCTCTCATTTCCTTTCACTTTCATGCTGTAATTCGAATTCGATTATGAGAATTTGGGGATTTTTTTTTGGAGAATTATGGTCGTTGTTTTGATTGGAGGCGGCTGCAACGAAATAAGGGTTAGGGTTTCTTATTTAGGAGGGGAGGGGGGTATTTATAATTTTTATTTTATTATATTAAATTATTTTAAATCCAAAATTACATATTTACGATGCGGACTCCAAATCAAACCCAATGATTGTCTTTCCTAGCTAAATACCCCCATTCTGGACACAATGGGATATGTTTTGTAAAATAATTCTACTGTTTTGATTAGTTTTTCTTTAAATTAAAATATAAATCGATGTATTTTAAATTTAAGCGTACATTTTAATTGCCAGGGCTACAAACTGACTCCAAAAATTTCAGAAAATAAATCTAGGAATGTTTTGATGATACGGTCCTAAAAAAAACTAATTTCATCGAATTTGGAGATCATTTGAAAAATGGTCATTTTCCAGTCGATTAAATTCAAACTGAAATTACCAAACACGTTTAAATTCACCAATCTCACATATTAATTCCAAAAATTATGAAAATTGGAATCTAGCAATAATTTTACATTCCGGATCCGAAAAAGTGGTTTCGTCGAAAACGGAGGTCGTTTGCAAAACGGCTATATTTAAGGGCTATATATTATATTAAAATATATATAAATTCTATAGCGACTATTTTAAATTTAAAAATGGACATAACTTTCAATTTATATTATGAAATCTCAGTATTTCACATTCTTAGAAAGATATAATTAAACAAATTCAAATATTTCTGGTTTTACTGAAATCCGATTTATTTTGAATTCTGTACATTTAGTTAAAATTTAAAATCGAATTTTTGATCTAATGCGCCATTTCCAGCTCGTTTTATAATTAAAATAAATTTATTCGTTCCAACTTCGATTTAAATGAATTCTTCGTCGTTATTATTTAAAATAATTCATTTTAAATATTCAAAATCCATTAAAATAGCAATAATAAAAAATTTAAATTGGTTTTGGAATTCCGGGTTGTTAATCCACCTTTGCCCTTGTCGTGGTCCCCTCCGGTCCCATCTTCGACTCCCAATAACCCCTAAACTGCAACGCCTTCCTATGCAAATTTAGGCAATTCTAGGTCGAAACAACAACCATCACCCATATAGATTCGAAGATGTCACAATGATCTACAACCATGCACTCAAAAATTTCATAATTTTAATTAAACTACTTACATAAATTTCCGCATGTTTTAAATTCGTATGATCAAACAACAAGTCTAATGGCTAAGAAATTTGAAATCTTGTAATAATTTAATATTCTAGATTCGATGAAACTAGTTTCATCGGAATCCCAGATCATTTGAAATATGGCTATTTTTAAATCTCAAATTGTTATTGACACATGTTTATATTGCATACAATCACATAACAACTCCGATTGACACAAAATTTGAAATGTTATAATAATTTACAATTCTAGATACAATAAAACCAGCTTCATTGAATTCTGAGATCGTTTGGAAAATGGCTATTTTAACATGTTAATTAATATATATTATATTTTGTTTTTGTTTATTCATTTTTTTAACTTATTTCAAAAGTTTATAAACTTTATTCAAACCAATATAGAATTCAAATTAACTGTATAAATAAAATTTCACTTATTTTGAATTCCAATTCTAATTATTTACCAAATTCAATTTTGCTTTTAATTAAGAATTTATTAACTCAACTTAATTTTAAACTTCAATATTAAATTTAAATTTCAATGTTCATCAATACGAACCAAATCGTGGTTCCATTTACAATAATTACAACTTATCATTGTTATAACTGGTTGAAATACATTACATAAGCAATTAAATTAAATTCAAATCATACATTTTTATAGTCAAATCATTAAATTTTAAATTCAAACCATAATTAAAATTAAAGTCTTATTAAATTCAATAATTTAAATGGTCGAAAAATACGGGACGTTACACTCTCTCCCTCTCAAAACTTTTCATCCTCGAAAAGGTGTAGTAAAACAATTGTTAATTAATATATTTAACCATATAATTTCCTACTCTACTTTGAAATATTAACTTATACAAATATTTTGTACAGGTTAGAATATCAAATTTCTATAAAAAATTCTAAGTCGTAAATTCATGAAAATCTTGGTAGAGTCTCCTATGTATGGGTAAGTCCGGAGAACAATAATATACATATAACCACAAATATACATCTCATCTTAGTGATAAGGCATCCCAAACTATGGGGAAACAGTATATAATACCAAAATACAATATATATATATATATAATCCAATATGCATACCTTGTATTAGCATTATTAGCAATTTAGCTTATTTTTAAGCAAGCAAAAACAATATTTATGCGCTAGCATCTATAGAAGCGAGAAAATGCCATCGGTATCAAATAAATTGTAACAACGCGGAAAATCAGAACCAATTTAAAATTATTATTTTGGCAATTTTGATGAATTTTGAATATTTAAAGTGATTTATTTTAAATAATGACGACGAGAAATTTATTTTGAATAGAATTATAATGTATATATTTATTTAAATCGAAGTTGGAATATAAATATTTATTTTAATTATAAAAGGAATTTGAAATGGCCGGTAGTTTGAAAATTCGATTTCAAATTTCAATTGAATGTACAGGGTTCAAAATAAACCGGATTTTAGTGAAACCAAAAATATTTGAATCTGTTTATAAATATCTTTCTAACGAATTTGAAAAATTGAAATTTCATAGTGAGAATTAAAAGTTATGGCTAGTTGAAAATTCAGGATAGTCGCTATAAAAGATATAGCCGTAAAAATAGCCATTTTGCAAACGACCTCCGTTTTTGACGAAATCACTTTTGTTGGATCCGGAATGTCAAATTATTACGGGATTCTAATTTTCATAATTTTTGGACTCAATATGTGAGCGTGCAAAAGAAAATGTGTTTTGTCAATTTCAGTCAATTTGGATCAACCAGAAAATGGCAATTTTTCAAACGGTCTCCAAATTTGATGAAATTAGTTTTTTTAGGACCGTATCATCAAAACATAGCTAGATTAATTTTTCTGGAATTTTTGGAGTCAGTATGTGGCCCCAGTAAATTAAAATGTACGTTTAAATTAAATATAAATTGATTTATATTTTAATTTGAAGAATAAATGATTGTAACAGTCGAATGGGCTTACGAAACATATCCCATTGCGTTCGGAATGGGGGTATTTAGCTGGTCGCAGTCATTGGGTTGGATTTGGAGTTCATATCTATAAACTAGTATTTTAGAATTAAAATAACAATAAAATATTATATAAAAATCCAGTTTCCCAAAAAAACCTAGGATCATAATATCGGGACGCCGGTCCTCTTCAAAATCGACAGCGATAGTAGCTCGAATCTTCCTCCTTAAAATCTGATCAATACACGCAATATAATCCCATACCCAAGTTAAAAAAATCGATTTACTCTCTTAGCTCTATCGATCCATATAGGGTTCATCGTTTCTGGCTTGCTAACGTGGGAGAAAACACGGTACAAACAACCGCCGATTCGAGACAAATCCTGGTGGCTACTGGCGATCGCGACTAATGAGGTAGGTGTCGTAAGAAAGCCCTCTCGGAGGCGCATGTGGTGGCAGGTGTTGATCATCGCCACGGTGGCCATAGGCGACACGAAATCCAACCCTAGGTTGGAACTGTAGGGTTTGACTATCGGCAGTTGATTTTTGAAGAAGGTGGTTTATTCATTTTTAATTAATTCCTTTGTTAATTATATAAAGTGTCATTAACCTTTATAAATTTGTAACTTTCTCATACAAACTTGAAATCACGTGAAAACGGATCGGTTACAGTCGTGGGGACGAGAGCTTCGCAAGAAGACTAACTGGGTCAAAAGTGGAGCTTGTTAGAAATTAGGGTAGAATTAAACCCAAACAGTACAGAAATTCAGAAATTAGACTGATGTAGTGGAAACCAAATGTGAGAATTTCTCACTATTATTTCTATACAGTTATTTATTGTATAACTGCATATATGAACTGCTCCCCATCGTCCACAGACCATGGGCGACTTGTTTGTTTGATTGTAATGTTAAAATTGATTGTGATGTGAAATGAACTGTATAAAATGTATGAATAATAAAAATATCATCTTTGTTGGATATATGAACTGTATAAAATAGTGATGCATTGAAATAAATATTCATTTACAAACCGGACGGTTTGTTTATGTGCACCAATTTATCTGATATGGATTGGGACGATAAATTTTACACATCGCCTAACTGCATAAATAATAAACAGTATTTGTTGTTTGAAAACCCCACAAGGGTATTGGGATAATATTTGACATACACTGATCCCAATAATTAGTGGTATGTCAATCGATGGGTTGACAGACTGTATAAGTGTTATTTATTCATTTTAATGCTTATACAGTTGTAGAATGCACTCTGGATGTTGTATGAATTTTTAATGATTGTTTATTGTTATTATTGTATACATGTGATGTTGAAATCCATATAAATAAGATTATATGGTAATTGACTGAGTCTGATTCCAGTTTAGAACTATCGAATATTTTAAAATAATATTCAGAAAACATTGAAATGTGAAGCCGTGTTAAGTAGTTAAACGCCATTTTAACACGAACATAAATTTGGTCGATTTTATTCATTTTATAATGATTATCGAAAAGTTATTTCAAAATCTGATATTTTGAAATGAATTTGAAATTCGAATTAAATTGAAATGAATTTGAAATTCTAATTAAATTGAAATGGAAATTGAATTGAAATTGAATTGAAATCGATTGAAATGAATATAAATTGAATTGAAATCGAATAAAATTGAAATCGATTGAAATGAATATAAATTGAATTGAAATGAATTCAAAACGGATTGAAATGAAATTGAATTGAAATCGATTTGAGCTGAATTTAAAACGAATTTATAATGGATTATTCAATTTTGATTTGAATTTGAAATGGAAGTGGAAATCATTTTTGAAACAAATTTAAAACGATTTATAAAATTCATTTTAAATGGAAGTCGACGAGATATAATATATATATTATATATATTATAATGGCCTGAATAGAATGCGCCGCGCAGCGGTAGTTCCCGAATTTCGACCATTAACTTCAAATGGACGTTACAGGAGATCCGACCGTCGGATTCTCTTAAAACTTAAACCTTTGGTTTTGTATCGAAAAAGGCTTTCAAATGATTACAAGAGATTTGAAATCTAATGGTTGGATTTGGAGATATGTCCAAATAAATTTTAGAAAAGGTCGCAATGGATGCAGTTCGGTGGCCGTTATTGGAAACCGACTGTACGGGCGATAATAAAATTATTAAAAATATGGAAAAATTATCTAAAATCATAATTAATGATTTGGAAAGATTTTGGGTAAAAAAATTCAAATTTTGAAAAGATAAAAATATAATTTTATCGAAATGAACTAGTTATTAACTAGAATAATTATTTATTTATTTTTAAATATACTGGATTTGGAAATGGTTTTAAAATAACCAGAACTTTCCAATGAATAAATTGGAATGTATTTGAAACAAAATTATCATCGGAATATTTCGATATTGGATTCCGTGATTATATGGATATTGTGGAGGAATTTGGAAGATATATATATATATATATATATATATTGTTATCACAATACGAGATTTGTTGGTTTCAGAATTTGATATTGAATAAAAGTCGATATATTTTCTATTCAGAGCCTTGTATTTGATATCAAATTGGAATTTGGGTTTGTCATGAATGGTATCTTTGATCATACTGTTTTTGAACCCAATGGAGTTATGAAAATTAGAAACTAGCTAGAGATTAGCTTAGTTGAATGGTTTCCTGGGTATTGATCTGATGTTGGTTTCGACATTCGGGATTAATACTTAGGGAATTGTTCTTTTACTAATTTACAGTCAGAGACCGATGGAATGGAATGTGATTTTGGGTTTATCGTGAATGGTTTTTTAAATAACACTTGTTCTTTAACCCGATTAACAGTGAAAATGGGATTTTGGGTTTGTCGTATATGGTATCTTTAAAAGTACTGTTCTTAAACCCAATGGATTTAAGAAAATTAGAAACTAATTGGAGATTAGATAAGTTGAATGGTTTCCTGGGTATTAATCTGATGTTGGTTTCGGCCTTAGGGGTTAATACTCAGGGAATTTTTCTCTTACTAATCTACGGTTAGAGATTGATGGAATGGAATGAGATTTTGGGTTTATCGTGAACCGATTTTTAAATGACATTGGTTCTTTAACCCGGTTAAAGATAAGATTAATTTCTTAGCTTTGAATAATCATTAATATTGATTTTTGGGAAGATTAAAACTAAATGGAGTTTTAATGAATCTTTGACTAGATTGAAAAGTGAATGTGATAATTAAAATTATCAATTCAAGAAAAAGAACGAAAATGGAGTACCACTAGTTTTACTCTAGGCGATAGCTAAATCTTTAATTAGATTTGAACATGAAATGGTAATTAATATTTACCAATAACACCGTGGTGTTAGATATGGAGTATCACCAGTTTTGCTCCATGGATGAATAGGTTGGGACTGGAAAATAAAATAAATGATTACTTCGGTGTAGTTTGCTAATCCCGACTAGTTTGGAAAACCTTGACATGGTTTGATATCCAAAGGAAGATTAAAGAATAAATTTAAAAGAATTTATCTTTGATAAAATTAATGGTAATGAGGCGTATGATGTGTTGTTATAACACTTGATTATAAGTTACGTGGGTTATTTGGAAAGGCCGGGTTTATACCCATTTTGAATAACTGGTTCGACAATAAGTTGAAGAGATTGAAGACGGTGCAAGACCGACGATCTTCACATCGGATGGATGGGTGCTATTGATGCTCACGATTGGAGTAGCTACCTTGAAGGGGCTAAAGTGGTAGCCGTCCGGACGTGCTTGCTGATTGTATGGATATGTGAGGGCCTCTCCCCTGTATTGGACATACGGGGGAGGAATAAGGTGCCTCCAGTTTCGATCAGACCCAGAACGGACTTGTGAATGAATGGTGTGTCTGACATTATATTCCTTTATAATATATTCATTGATCTTTGCTAAATATATATCTGTTTGGTGGCGGAGAATTTATTCTCTTGCTTAACACCCTTCTCTTAGACGTACGAGCTTAGATGTTATATATTGTCAGAAATCAGTCGTACGGTATGGATCGATAGTGTGGCATGCTGAGATGCAGCGATCCAAATTTTTTTTTTGAAAAGCAAGGTTTGGTGGATGATGATCAAAGCACAGCTTTAATATAGCACGGCTTTGTGTAGCGTTAATTCGCGAGGCTGACACCCCGGTATGGTGGTAAACTGGTGGTTAGATCAGTATGCTTTTTAGAGGATGGGCATCTTAGAGGTGTCGTGATTCGGTCTACCGAGGTGAGGGATAGGGCACCCCCCCGATTCCCTGAGGGATAGAGTAAGCGGTGTTTTCTCTCGCCGGGACATAAGCCACAGTGATACTCGATTTCCCAAAAATTTGGATGTGCATTATGATGTTTTCCTCGCCGGGACATAAGCCACAGTGATACTCGATTTCCCAAAAATGTGGATGTGCATTATGATGTTTTCTCTCGCTGAGACGTAAGTCGTTATGGATTGTACTATGCGATCGATCTTTCGAATCAGGAGCCACTATGATGGAAATCCAACTTTCAAATACGACATTTTTCAATTTTGATTTTAGAGCCTAGTATTGGCGACATGATATATGATACCCATGTCGTCTATGATTGATACATCTATATTTGATGTTGATTTCTTCACTTATAGTAATAATAAAAGATTAAATTTCATGTATCAAGCATTTTTTGGCTATTATAAGGTAAAAACCTATCCTCTGGCTTGCATTGCAATGTTTGATGGGACCTGAGTCTTATAATAGCTTCGTTGTTCTTTATTTAGCATTGCGCTGTTTGTTTTATGCACTGGTATTCTTGGGAGGAAACCCGTTCAGTGTTATATGGCATGGTCCCTCGATTTACCTAACTTTAAAATAAAGACTAATAACTGTTTTAGTTCTCACACCAGTCACATGACTAACCAAGTGTTTATTGTTTTAACCCTAAATCTGGGTGACCCTATTTCCACACGGGCAGGTAGTAGTTTTGGTTTTGCAGATTTATATTCACAGGATCCTGGTTTACAGTTGAAGCGATATTCAGAAAGATCTGTATCCATGTATCTGTTTTCAGTTGTGCTTTGTATTGTTTTTCCGCTGCTATGTATTTAAATGTAATTTAAAACTCTGATATTTCTTGTTGTATAATATTTATTCATTTATACTCTGTTATATTCTTGTATTCTGATGGAATCGTTGTAATAGACAATGAAATTTTCTTCTGATTGGATTCTTATTTGCCGCGTTCTCAAAGAAATCCGGGCTTTCCTGCACGAGGAAGTTTGGGGCACCACAGGTGGTATTAGAGCTTTGGTTTACAGAGCTAGAGAACATGACATATTAGAACCGAACGAAAGAATTCATCAGAAATTGGATTAGTGATATCCAATAAGAATGGCTCATTAGAGATAGGATCAATAGTATCCTAGAACAAGTGTGAAGAGTGTTATTTTTAAAATAAAAATGAAAACGAATTTTGTTTTGAAATTTATATCAAATTATATATATTTGAAACATTAATCAACTAATTGACTGCTGATTCTGTTGTTTGATTATAAATTCAACTAATGAATATTGGAATGATAGATAAAGTATAATCAAGAAAATTGTTAAGTAAAAAATAATGCAAGCTCTTTTGATAAAATCCTAAAAATATTACATAGGATATGGACAACTATGACTTATCTCATATTGAATTCTGGATGACTCCGAAACAAGCGAGGAGAGCTCACCAGAAAGCAGAAAAAGAACGTGAGTTGAACTTTGGAACTACGTGGGTATCTATTGCTGTATATGCAGAGAAGAAGGACATTATGTCGTTCGGTGCCCTGAGAGAAAGAAGAGCAAGGAGAAAGAGATGAGAACGGACATAGTTTGTTTCAAGTGCAAAGATACGGGTCATTTGGTACATAAGTGTCCAAAAGTAATGAAGAAACCCACAAATCTAGGAAAGGAAAAGAAATGCTTTCAATGCAAAGAAGTAGGGCATCTAGCCCGAAATTGTGTGTTAAAGAAAGGTGATAAGAAATCCAAAGGAAATGAGGTATCTACTTTGGAAATTATGCAAGAAGAAGGTACGACTTCCTAGAAAGTTGGGTTCTAATGTAATAAACTAGTATTTTGGGATATATGTATGATGCTTGTATGAACGTATGGACGCTTTTTGTTTTAAAAATGTATTGGTATCATAGAATATAACCAATGTAAGAAAAATGTTGAACCAAGCTGAATTTAGCACCAAACATCGAATTGTTTTGAAATTTGATTGAAATTGCATGCATATACATGTCTATATATTGAACTGGTCGTAACAAGGAGGCTAGAGAAGAGGAAAAAAATTGTATGCCTGACAAATAGGTACATGTTTACTATTTTCTTTGGTTTTGGATGATTTTATGAGCCGATTGGCTTTTTCTTTTTCTTTTTGAGATGAGAGGGCATGTGTGGTGGTTTGGCGATTTTCCCGATGCTCCCGTACAAAGAAAGTTACGGCGAACTTTTTCGAAAATTTAGGGTGTTAGCCAAATTTTTGAAAAATTTAGAAATTCTTAGAAATTGAAAATTTGAAGAATGAACGCTAGAATGAAAGTTGAGTTGATTAGTTAAACAACTTTCAGCTCCGTTCCTTTTCGAGGATGAAAATATTTTAAGTGGAGGAGATTGTAACAACCCGGAAAATCAGAACCAATTTAAAATTATTATTTTGGCAATTTTGATAAATTTGAAATATTTAAAGTGATTTATTTTAAATAATGACAACGAGAAATTTATTTTGAATAGAATTAGAACGTATATATTTACTTAAATCGAAGTTGGAATATAAATATTTATTTTAATTATAAAAGGAATTAGAAATGGCGTGGTAGTTTGAAAATTCGATTTCAAATTTCAATTGAATGCACAAGATTCAAAATACACCGAATTCTAGTGAAACCAAAAATATTTGAATCTATTTGTAAATACCTTTCTAAGGAATCTGAAAAATTGAAATTTCATAGTGGGAATCAAAAGTTATAGCTAGTTGAAAATTCGGGATAGTCGCTATGGAAAATATAGCCGGAAAATATAGACGTAAAAATAGCCATTTTGCAAACGACCTCCGTTTTTGACGAAACCACTTTTGTTGGATCCGGGATGTCAAACTATTGCAGAAATCCAATTTCAATAAATTTTGGAACCAATATGTGAGCGTGACAAAAGAAAACGTGTTTTGTTAGTTTTAGTCAATTTGGATCGACCAGAAAATGACCATTTTTCAAACATTCTTCAAATTTGACGAAATTAGTTTTGTTAGGACCGTATCGTCAAAACATAGCCATATTAATTTTTCTGGAATTTTTAGAGTCAGTATTTAGCCGTAGTAAATTAAAATGTACGTTTAAATTAAATATAACTTGATTGATATTTTAATTTGAAGAATAACAGATTGTTACAGTCGAATGGGCTTACAAAACATATCACATTGTTTTCAGAATGGGAGTATTTAGCTAGAGGAGGTAGTTGTTAGGTTGGATTTGGAGTTCAAATCGATAAACTAGTATTTTAGAATTAAAATAATAATAAAATATTATATAAAAACCAATTTCCCAAAAAACCCTAGGACCATAATATCGGGTCGTCGCTCCTCTTCAAAACTGACGGCGATAGTAGCTCAAATCTTCTTCCTTAAAATCTGATTAATTTGCACAATAAAATCCCATACCCCAATTACAAAAATCGATCTACTCTCTTAGCTCTATCGATCCATATAGGGTTCATAGTCTCTGGCTTGCTAACGTGGGAGAAAACAGTCCAAACCGCGGTCGATTCGAGCAAAATCCTGGTGCCTACTGGCGATTGCGACTAACGAGGTAGGTGTCTTTGGAAAGCCCTCTCGGAGGCGCACGTGGTGGCAGGTGTTGATCATCGCCACGGTGGCCATAGGCGATGCAAAATCCAAACCTAGGTTGGAACTGTAGGGTTTGACTGTTGGCAGTTGATTTTTGAAGAAGGTGGTTTACTCATTTTTAATTAATTCCTTTGTTAATTATATAAAGTCTCATCAACATTTATAAATTCGTAACTTTCTCATACGAACTCGAAAGCGCGTGAAACAGGATCCATTACGATCGTGGGGACGAGAGCTTCGCAATAAGACTAACTGGGTCAAAAGTGAAGCTTTTTAGAATTTAGGGCAGAATTAAATCCAAATAGTACAAAAATTCAGAAATTAGACTGATGGAGTGGAAACCAAATGTGACAATTTCTCACTATTATTTCTGTACAGTTATTTACTGTATAACTGCACATATGAACTGCTCCCCGTCATCCACAGACTATGGACGACTTGTTTGTTTGATTGTATTGTGAAAATTGATTGTGATGTGAAATGAATTGTATAAAATATATGAATAATAAAAATACCATTTTATTGGATATATGAATTGTATAAATTAGTGATGCGTTGAAATAAATATTCATTTACAAACCGAACGGTTTGTTTATGTACACCAATTTATCTGAAATGGATTGGGACGATAAATTTTACACATCGCCCAACTGCATAAATAATAAACGGTATTTGTTGTTTGAAAACCCCACACGGATATTGGGATAATTACACTGATCCAAATAATTAGTGGTATGTCAATCGATGGGTTGACAGACTGCATAAGCGTTATATATTCATTTTAATGCTTATACAGTTGTAGAATGCACTCTGGATGTTGTATGAATTTTTAATGATTGTTTATCAATATTATTGTATACATTGTTGGATCTAGATTAACCCTAGAGGGGGGTGAATAGGGTTAATCACAGTTTTTAACTGAATTAAAAATCTAACATGATAGATAATAATACATAGATCACAGAATATAGCAGAAACAGAAATGCAAAAAAATAAATCACATACAGATATACCCAGCTGCGGCGAAACCCTGCCTACTGCTGCATTTCAATGGTTTCTACTAGGTGATAGAACATATCCTGCATACAAGACCGTGTACACTCACAAATCCTGCTCCAATTCTAACCCTACGCTCAAAACCGTAGACTGATCGATATCCCCTCGATCAGATTTCCTCTGATTACGACCCTGTAACCAGTAACCCAGATTTTACAGACTCTGCCAATTGTCAGTCAACACCTTGACTGAGCGACCTAGTATTTTACACACACTAGTACTATTTCGATTCGATTTACAAAACAAAATTAAAATAAAACAAAAATAAAAACAAAAGAAACCCTTGTGAAATTGAATAAAGGAGTTTAAATATAAGGGGTCATCCCCTTTTCAAAGACCAAGTCCAAAACCCCTTTTCATTTCTTGGCTGGCCCATTTGCTTATTCATTTTCTCTGATCCCTTAGTTCTCTGGAAAAATGGCGGTGGCTTGAAAAGGAATCCGAACTAGGGTTTGCACTTATCTTCCCAAATTTCGAACTCGTATGCTTTGAAAGGGATTTGTTCTCTGATGTTCGGATTCTCGTTGATGCTTTGTGTCCGCTCCTTCTTGCTCGATCGATTTCGATTTTCTGTTGATCGAAACCCAACAAAAAAACGTGAGTATTCTGATTTTTTTTTAAATTTGAGTTGAATTGTTTGGTTTTCGATTTTTAAAATAACTAGCCTATGATGTAATGGCATTGTATAAATATAGGATATAGAAAACCCTAACCATTCTCTGATTTCCCAAAATGTCTCGATCTGATTTTCCTTTATTCTCATTTTTGATTTGCTTCGATTTGAAATAAATGTTGCCATGATTTAAGCTTTTGTCCTTCAGCTTTGAATGGATTGTGAGAATTTTGGAAAACACTAAATACTCCTGTGCCATATATTCCTGAAATGAATTTGGAAAAATATATTTGCCTTGTTTTTGATGCCGTGGCTAAACATGTTGATTCTGGAAATGTAAATGGAAAGATTTCTTGCTCGGTTTTAATCGCTGAATTTATGGAGATAATTGGAACACTGAATACTATTTTACAAAAAAATAAATATGTTTTCAATGTCCAGAATTGTATTCGAATTATGTATTTTAAAGCTTTCCAAAAAAATATGCTCCCTTTCTCTGAAATTCTGGAGACAAATGGAAAAGAAAAATATCTTGCCAAATTTTCTCTTGGATGACTCTGATTTCCTAGAATGAAAGAAAGACTTGAAAATGATTTCTATCTAAAGAAATATTTGCTAAAATTTTGGAATACAAATAAACACTGTTAATTGCCATTTTTCATTCCTTTGATTCAGTATGAATTCTTTATGTCCATTATCCTTTTTCATGCTGATTGGAAAACTTCCTGTATTTGATTGAAAGTATATGCATGCATTTGAAGTTGTGTGACATGCCATACATGATTTATCTATTTACCTGTTATGCCATTTTCATGCATGCTTAATTTAATTTCCATGGCCATGTCACTTCCCATGTTCTCGTGCTTAATTTGCTCAACCATTCTCATGATGAAACTGCCTTACCAATTACCTGCTGCACTTATACATCTATGATATGCATAATTTCTTCCTGGAACTTGCCGCATGTATATAAACTGCTTTACTTGCCCATGACTGTGTTTACTTGGATAGCCTTTTGCTTGTGTTTGTGATCGACAACTAATTCATCTATGCCTTGTTTATAACCATTCTGAAACATTTGTTGTGCCTTCGTACACTTGAGATTTCACCATTATGAACCACTTGAAGCTCGACCACTAGCTTGAGAAAACTGAACTTACTTAGTGCATTTGTATTTTAAACTTCACATATATGTGCCAACTATAAAACTGCCTTGATTGTGTATTCTGGCCGTGTAATTCTGCTGAAGTTTGAAACTTGTTTAAGCATTGTACTTGACCTACCATGTTGCACTCATTGCTGTTTAAAAACATGATCTCCCACTTTAAGATCACTTGTTGTTGCACCATCATGCTGTGTTCACCCAGTTTGACCATGTTGACTCGACTCATGCACCACCACTTGTTGTAGCATGTCCATCCACACCATGCATTTTTTGGTTGTTCCATTAACTTTGAATGTTGAATTCAAATGAGCAAATGAGCTCGACCATGTTTGTATACATGTGAGCTTGAAAAACTTGCTTTGTATAATCCTTGTCATGTTGTTTAGCTGGTTCGAGCACTGTTTTGAATATCATGCTGAATTGTATTCATTTTTGACTGGAAATTTCTTTGCTCGACACTTGGGCTAGTTTGTATTGCTTTGATCCTTTGAGCTGCCATTTTCACTTTGTTTTCATGTGCACTGAGTCGAGAAGGTCCACCTGGCTACTCCTCAGTTGCACACTGAATTGGCGTGGCAGTGCACACGTGTATATATATACGTGTGTATATGCAGCCATTTGGAAACTTTCCTGTCCCTGTACATATACAAACTGTCTGCCTAGACACAGATGAATCAGATCAAGTCATGAAAAATGATGAGAGACACACCAGAAAACTGAGGCAAATAAATTTTTAAAATAAAAAATTATATCTACTAGAATTTAGAAATTATTTCTATTCTAGATACTGTGTGCGTGCTTCTATATATGACAGGTATGAAGACTGGACTGACTGTGAAGTGACTGTGAAGACAGGAGAATGATGACTGAAGAAAGAAGACGGCATGTGTCAGTAAAAGTGTGTATATATATATATATATATGAGTCTGTGCAAATGAATGTATATGTGACTGAATAAAGAGTTGAGTGTCTGTATATGAATCAATGTGAATGTATATTGACAGAGTTGTAGTGAAGAGCTGTGTATGAATGAAAAATATTAGTGAAGTGTACAAATAGTGGAGTTGTAATTCCGTACTGTTTGATATTTGAAATAAAATATTATATTTAAATAAAACACTGTGAATATTTAAATTTGTGCATAGTAGTATTCTAATAAATATAAATATTATATTCCTGTCTGTGATGAGATATATGAAACAGTACAGTACAAACACATTTATAATTATATATATTTGGTTGTTATCATCAAACAAAAATCATATAATGGTCTATACAACACCGTTATATACAACAATCTCCCCCTTTTGATGATGATAAAAAAATATTAAGATTTTGAATTCAATGAATGTGTTTGACAGTGAATAACTGAACTCCCCCTATTTGAATGCTCCCCCTACAACAGAAACTCCCCCTATAACTGTGCATGAGTAAAATAAATGAATTTAATGAATTTTCAAAATTAAAAATATTTATAAAAGATTCACTCGTAAATCCAAATCCCAATCCATTCTCCCCCTTTTGTTATCATCAAAAGGATACAGAATTTAAAATATAAATGAAAAATGACAAAAAATATATAATTTCAGCTTAAGAGGAAGAACGGTCATCATACATCTCAATCAGTCAAACAAAAATGATAATAAACTGAGAACTGGTGGCATATTTCACATTGTAGAAAATGACGGATTTACGATGAATTATATAATAATGAGGAGAGTTAAAAAAATATGAATATTTCCCAATTATTTTCAAAAGAATTTTATAAATTGAAGCACAAAAACAATGATGGATTTGGACTATTATTATAATTTCAACTCAAGTGACAATATTGTATAATCTCAAATCCCAATGCCTATCAATCAACAAATCATAGTATGTCATAAGATTTCAACACATTTCACAAATTAGAAAGATCGATTGATAGGCTGATTTTTATACACCGAGGAGAATTTCAAATTTATTTCTATTTTTAGCACATTATTTCCTTTTTTTTTACTTAAGAGCACACTGACCACGCATAACCAGAGCTTGGATTTTTAAATAAGGTCAATCGCAGCTTAAATTTTAAGTTGTCTCATAACCATGCATGACCCGAGCTTGGATTTTTAAATGAGGTTAGAGACACACTTATGTATTAAATATATATTTATTATTTTCAGCTTTAAATAGAAAAACTCCTCGGTACATACAACCAATATGAAAGATAGAAATGTGTTAAGTATAGAAATGGACTGTGAAATAAATTTCTAAATTAATTATATTATGAAATATGATCAAATTCCCCGGGATCATTGAAAATTCTCGATTTCACTAATTTTGAATAATAACACAGTCACATTTCCATCACGAATATTTCCACTGTTTATTCAAAATGATATATTTTTTTAAGGAAAATTAAACTCTTTACATTTATATAAAATCATAACGGATGGAAGAAGGATGATAAGTAATGAAGATAGTCTTGAAATAATTTCCAGTTCAATGATATTATAATAAATATTCAACCATCATGAATTTTTTTGAATAAAATCTCCTCTTGTTGTGAAAATATATTACAATCACAATTCATCACAATTTCAAAAAATTGATAATAATTTTGATGAATTTTAAATACAATTCAGTTTGGTTATTGATTTCAATTTCTGAATGAATAATCAATAAATAATTTTAAAATTGAAAATCAATTACAAGAGGAATTATGTAGATCTTTACAAGACATGAAGGAAAATTTGTACAAGGCACAAAGTGTGTGGATCTATACAGAATGAAGATTATAATCTAAGTACAGATGGGTGAGACAAATATAAGGCACTTCTGTTACCACTTTGTGTCTCTATTAACTAATTTTAATCACAAAGTCCAAACAGATAGAATTAACAAATTTGCACATTCTTCAAAGCTGCAGACAAGAACAACCAATTATTTGGAAGAGTATCAGAGCAGCACAGAAAACAATATCACAGTAGACTTGTCAGAAGATATTTCTGATGGTCACTAATATATATTCCATGATCCAAGATTATATAATTCAGTTTATTTTAAATCACTTGAAGAATTGTGAAAATATAAGGATTTAATGAATCAAATACAACAGATTATATATTTCAGATTCAAAATATGTGTGCGATTCAATAAATCAATAATTTCAAATGATTTTAAACAAACAAATATTTAAATCAAATAACCATGAAATAATAGAAAAATTAAAGACCAATTTTTCAAGAAAAATTTCACAAGAATTTCTGACAAGCCCAAGGAATTTTTCAGAATATTTTCATCAAGATTGAGAAATAATTCATTATTAAAAATAATTTATTTGAAATCACTTGAATCAATATCAAGTTTGAGATATAATGAATTATTCACACAAGATTGATAATTTCAAATTTAGGTGGCGTGTGATATTCAAAATCTCTAGAATTCTAGATGATTTCAAACAAAATTAATTTCAACCATGATGATCATGAAAAAAAATGAATTTCAAGATGTATCACTGATTCAAGACAATTTAAAATATTCAAGCCAATCTGAAAATTTCTGAAATTATCACAACTGATGAATAACAGAGTGCTGTAAAGAGTATAAATTTTCAAGCCCTCCCAAACTGAATTAGAGGAAACTCAAAACAACATAAATGTGTGAAATTTCATTAATTATTCAGATCTTCAAAAATTTAGAATTCAAAATAACAGTGTTCAAGATATGACATTAATGCTTCAGCACTGTTAAGAATTCAGATAATCAGAAAACTAAACTTCAAAACAATTGCGGATATATACAAGATTAAATTAAAGATCTGGAAATAATTAAAACATCAGAGTTCTATTCAATTAAAGCGAATTTCTAGAAGGTCACGAGTACTGCAATTTGAAATTAAGAAAGCCCGGAATGGGTTACAAAGATATGACAGTGACAAATCAAACAAAAAGGAAAAAAATAAAGAAATATAAACAGAAAGAACAGAAGGAGAAATAAACAAAGAAAATAAAAGGCAGAGAATATTTACAAAGATGAGTTTAGAGATCATACCAGAAACCAACGCAAAGCAGAATCTCTAACTCAACAGATCTTGGCAGAAGGAACTATAAATGATACAAAAGTACAAACTAGCCTGATTTCAAATTTCTTTTCAGCACAGTAGTTCCTCAGCCATCCTTCGGTACCTATGAATTTGTAGGATCGAGTGGTCTAACAAAATTTGCAAAACCACTCACAATTTTATTCACACATTTTGGTACCCAGACTTGTTTGTATAATAATCCATTCGAATCTATCTTCGTACCCTTTGGAACCCAAATCTGTTTGAATTTAATGAAGTTTGTTTTATTTCTTATTGGGATCCAGAATTGTTCAATTGGATTATTGTAAAACAAATTCACATCACGGTTATGATCCAAAAATCCTTTGCGATTATCAGAGTTTGAATTTTCATATCGATTCTTTCCAAAGCAGTTTGAGGGATTTTTCAAATCATTTGAATTTTGCTTTCCAAAAACATCATTTTTTCTAAAACCAAGACCAGATTTATTTCCAATAGAAACTTTGTTTTGTAACAGCATATTCAACGATTTTTCCCCATTAGAAAATTTATCCAAAGTTGATTCTAATCATTGAATTTTGGATTTTAGATCGCTATTTTCTTTTAATAAATTTGAGCAATTATTTATAGCGATCTTCTGTTCAGCATTGGACTGTTTCAAAACCAAATTCTCATTTTCAAGCAATTTCATTTTGGCTTGGGATTCAGAAATTTCAAGTTCAAAATGATTTTGTTTTTCAGATTCAAGTTTTTCAAAGGATTTGAATTTTTCGATCTCAATTTCAAGCTCTTTCAAAATCAGATCTGTTTTCGACAAACTATCATTTTCAGCAATATCATGTTTGGAATTTTTGGTAGGCTTAAAATTTATAAATTCCGTTTGTAAAAAATTGTTTGCATCTTTCAGGTCAATCTCGTTATCTTTTAAAATTAAAATTTCTTCTTCAAGCCTTTGAATGTTATTATTGAGATGAATGAGATCAGTCTTTAATTTCAAACAATTTTCACAATTATAATTTTCAATTTTCACAACATTTTCAAGTTCTGATTCTAAACAATGAATTTTGCCGGTCAACTCATGATTTTCAGTTTTCAAAGATTTATTTTTAAAATGGAGTTTGTCAACAGATTTAGTTAAGTCAGACAAAAAATAAACCAGATCTTCATAAGAGAAATTTTCTATTTCATTGTCTGTTGAGTTTTCATCAGCTGATCCATCTGATTTATCTTCTGTAAAACCTGTCAAGCATAGATCTGAAGTTGAGTTGACATTTTGGGGTTTTGAGCATTTGTCAGACTTTCCATGCAGCATGGTGAGAGTTTTCCAAATATCCTGCGCAGTTAAACAATGAGAGATAAGATTAAACTGTTCAGTACTAAAACAATCAAATATAATTTTCATAGCACGGGTATTGAAAGTAATATCAACACTATCAAATCCATTGATAACAACATCCCAATATTTAATATTAACAGATTTTAAATAAAAATCCATTTTGGATTTCCAGTTTAAAAAAATCTGTTCCGTTGAAAATATTCGGAGATGAACTGGACTGGCTCTCTATCGACCAACAACAAGGAATCACCATTACTCTAGAGTTAATAAAAATGCCAGCTCTGATACCAATTGTTGGATCTAGATTAACCGTAGAGGGGGTGAATAGGGTTAATCATGGTTTTTTAACTAAATTAAAAATCTAACGAGATAGATAATAATACACATATCACAGAATATAGAAGAAACAGAAATGCAGAAAAATAAATCACACATATATATACCCAGCTTCGGCAAAACCCTGCCTACTGCTGCTTTTCTATGGTTTCTACTAGGTGATAGAAGATATCCCGCATACAATACCGTGTACACTCGCAAATCCTGCTCCTATTCTAACCCTACGCTCAAAACCGTAGACTGATCTATATTCCCTCGATCAGATTTCCCCTGATTACGACCCTGTAACCAGTAACCCAGATTTTACAGACTCTGTCAATTGTTAGTCAACACCTTGACTGAACCTCCTAGTATTTTACAGACACTAGTACTGTTTCGATTCGATTTACAAAACAAAATTAAAATACAACAAAAATAAAAACAAAAGAAACCCTTGTGAAATTGAATAAAGGAGTTTAAATATAAGGGGTCATCCCATTTTCAAAGACCAAGTCCAAAACCCCTTTTCATTTCTTGGCCGGCCTATTTGCTTATTCATTTTCTCTGGTCCCTTAGTTCTCTGGAAAAATAGCGGCGGCTTGAAAAGGAATCTGAGCTAGGGTTTCTGCTTATCTTCCCAAATTTCGATCTCGTATGCTTTGAAAGGGATTTGTTCTTTGATGTTCGGATTCTCGTTGATGCTTTGTGTCCGCTCCTTCTTGCTCGATCGATTTGGATTTTCTGTTGATCGAAACCCAAAAAAAAACGTGAGTATTCTGAGTTTTTTTAATTTGACTTGAATTGTTTGGTTTTCGATTTTCAAAATCACTAGCCTATGATGTAATGGGGTTGTATAAATATAGGGTATAGAAAACCCTAATCATTCTCTGATTTCCCAAAATGTCTCGAACTGATTTTCCTTTATTCTCATTTTCGATTTGCTTCGATTTGAAATAAATGTTGCCATGATTTAAGCTGTTGTCCTTCAGCTTTGAATGGATTGTGAGAATTTTGGAAAACACTAAATACTCCTGTACCATATATTCCTGAAATGAATTTCGAAAAATATATTTGCCTTGTTTTTGATGCTGTGGCTAAACATGTTGATTTTGGAAATATAAATGGAAAGATTTCTTGCCCTGTTTTAATCACTGAATTTATGGAGATAATTGGAACACTGAATAATATTTTACAAAACAATAAATATGTTTTCAATGTCTAGAATTGTATTTGAATTATGTATTTTAAAGCTTTCCAAAAAAATATGCTCCCTTTCTCTGAAATTCTGGAGACAAATGGAAAAGAAAAATATCTTGCCAAATTTTCTCTTGGATGACTTTGATTTCCTGGATTGAAAGAAAGACTTGAAAATGAATTCTGTCCAAAGAAATATTTACTGAAATTTTGGAATACAAACAAACACTGTTAATTGCCGTGTTTCATTCCTTTGATTCGGTATGAATTCTTTATGTCCATTATCCTTTTTCACGCCGATTGGAAAACTTCTTGTAATTGATTGAAAGTATATGCATGCATTTGAAGCTGTGTGACATGCCATACAGGATTTATCTATTTACCTGTAATGCTGTTTTCTTGCATGCTTAATTTAATTTCCATGGCCATGTCGCTTCCCATGTTCTTGTGCTTAATTTGCTCGACCATTCTCATGTTGAAACTACCTTACCAATTTACTGCTGCACTTATACATCTCTGATATGCATCATTTCTTCTTCGAACTTGCCTCATGTATATAAACTGCTTTACTTGCTCATGACTGTGTTTACTTGGCTAGCCTTTTGCTTGTGTTTGTGCTCGACAACTAATTCATCTATGCCATGTTTATAACCATGCTGAAACATTTGTTGTACCTTTGTACACTTGAGATTTCACCATTATGAACCACTTGAAGCTCGACCACTAGCTTGAGAAAACTGAACTTACGTAGTGCATTTGTATTTGAAACTGCACATATATGTGCCACACTATAAAACTGCCTTGATTGTGTATTCTGGCGATTAAATTCTGCTAAATTTTGAAACTTGTTTGAGCATTGTACTTGACCTACCATGTTGCACTCATTGCTGTTTAAAAATATGATCTCCCACTTTAAGATCACTTGCTGTCGCACCATCATGCTGTGTTCATCCAGTTTGACAATGCTGACTCGACTCATGCACCACCACTTGTTGTAGCATGTCCATCCACTCCATGCATTTGTTGGTTGTTCCATTAACTTTGAATGTTGAATTCAAATGAGCAAATGAGCTCGACCATGTATGTATACATGTGATCTTGAAAAACTTGCTTTGTATAATCCTTGTCATGCAGTTTAGTTGGTTCGAGTAATGTTTTGAATATCGTGCTGAATTGTATTCATTTTTGACTTGAAATTTATTTGCTCGACACTTGGGCTAGTTTGTATTGCTTTGATCCTTTGAGCTGCCATTTTCACTTTGTTTTCATGTGCACTGAGTCGAGAAGGTCCGCATGGCTACTCCTCAATTGCACACTGAATTGGTGTGGCAGTGCACACGTGTATATATATACGTATGTATATGCAGCCATTCAGAAACTTTCCTGTCCCTGTACATATACAAACTGTCTGCCTAGACACAGATGAATCAGATCAAGTCATGAAAAATGATGAGAGACACACCATAAAACTGAGGCAAATAAATTTTTAAAATAAAAAATTATATCTACTAGAATTTAGAAATTATTTCTGTTCTAGATACTGTGTGTGTGCTTCTATATATGACAGGTATGAAGACTGGATAGACTGTGAAGTGACTGTGAAGACAGGAGAATGAAGACTGAAGAAAGAAGATAGCATGTGTCAGTAAAAGTGTATATATATATATATGAGTCTGTGTAAATGAATGTATATGTGACTGAATAAAGAGTTGAGTGTCTGTATATGAATCAATGTGAATGTATATTGACAGAGTTGTAGTGAAGAGCTGTGTATGAATGAAAAATATTTGTGAAGTGTACAAATAGTGGAGTTGTAATTCTGTACTGTTTGATATTTGAAATTAAATATTATATTTAAATAAAGCACTGTGAATATTTAAATTTGTGTATAGTAGTATTCTAATAAATATAAATATTATATTCCTGTCTGTGATGAGATATATGAAACAGTACAGTACAAACACATTTATAATTATATATATTTGGTTGTTATCATCAAACAAAAATTATATAATTGTATATACAACACCGTTATATACAACATACATCTGATGTTAATATCCATATAAATAAAATTATATGGTAATTGACTGAGTCTGATTCCGGTTCAGAAATGTTGAATATTTTAAAATAATACTCAGAAAACACTGAAATATGAAGTCATGTTAAGTAGTTAAACGCCATTTTAACACGAATGGAAATTTGGTCGATTTTATTCATTTTATAATAAATATCGAAAAGTGATTTCAAAATCTGATATTTTTAAATGAATTTGAAATTCGAATTAAATTGACATGGGAATTGAATTGAAATCGAACATAATTGAAATCGATTGAAATGAATATAAATTGAACTGAAATCGAATAGAATTGAAATCGATTGAAATGAATATAAGTCGAATTGAAATCGATTAGAATTGAAATCGATTGAAATGAATTCAAAACGGATTGAAATGAAATTCAATTGAAATCGATTTGAAATGAATTTAAAACGAATTTACGTTGGAATATTCAATTTTGTTTTGAATTTGAAATGGAAGTGGAAATCGTTTTTGAAACGAATTTATAACGATTTATAAAATTCGTTTTAATTGGAAATCAATGAAATATAATATATATATATATTATAATGGTCTGAATAGAACGTGCCGTGCAGTGGAAGTTCGCGAATTTCGACCATAAACTTCAAATGGTCGTTACAAGAGATCCGACCGTCGGATTCTCCTAAAACTTGAACTGTTGGGTTCGTGTCAAAAAACTTTCCAATGAATACAAGAGATTTGAAATATAATGGTTGGATTTGAAGATATTTCCAAATCAATTTCAGAAAAGGTCGCTATGGATGCAGATCGGTGGTCGTTCATGGAAACCGACTGTACAGGCGATAATAAAATTATTCAAAATATGGAAAAATTATGTAAAATCATAATAAATGATTTTGAAAGATTTTGGTTAACAAAATTCCAGTTTTGAAAAGATTAAAATATATTTTTATCGAAATGAACTAGTTATTAACTAGAATATTTATTTATTTATTTTTAAATAAATATGTTGGATTTAGAAATGGTTTTAAAATAGCTAGAATTTTCTAATGAATAAATTGGAATGGATTTGAAATGAAATTATCTTTGGAATATTTCGATATTGGATTCCGTGATTATATGGATATTGTGGAGGAATTTGGAAGATATATATATCGTTATTCCAATACGATATTTGTTGGTTTCAGAATTTGATATTGAATATATGCCAATATATTTTCTATTCATAGCCTTGTATTTGATATCAAATTGGATTTCGGGTTTGTCGTGAATGGTATCTTTAATAATACTATTATTAAACACAATGGAGTTAAGAAAATTAGAAACTAGCTGGAGATTAGCTAAGTTGAATGGTTTCCTGGGTATTGATCTGATGTTGGTTTCGGCCTTCGGGATTAATACTTAGGGATTTGTTCTCTTACTAATTTATGGTTAGATACTGATGAAATGGAATGTGGTTTTGGGTTTATCGTGAACGTTGTTTTAAATAACACTTGTTCTTTAACCCGATTAACAATGAAAATAGGATTTTGGGTTTGTCGTGGATGGTATCTTTAAAAATACTATTCTTAAACCCAATGGAGTTGAGAAAATTAGAAACTGGAGATTAGATAAGTTGAATGGTTTCCTGGGTATTGATCTATTGTTGGTTTCGGCCTTCGGGGTTAATACTTAGGGAATTGTTCTCTTACTAATCTACGGTTAGAGACTGATGGAATGGAAAGTGATTTTGGGTTTATCGTGAACCATGTTTTAAATGACATTGGTTCTTTAACCCAGTTAAAGATAAGATTAATTTCATAGCTTTGAATAATCATTAATATTAATTTTTGGGAAGATTAAAACTAAATGGAGTTTTAATGAATCTTTGATTAGATTGAAAATTGAATGTGATAATCAAAATTATCAATTCAAGAAAAAGATCGAAAATGGAGTACCACTAATTTTACTCCAGGCGATAGCTAAATCTTTAATTAGATTTGAACGTGAAGTGGTAATAAATATTTACCAATAACACCGTGGTGTTAGATAAGGAGTATCACCAGTTTTACTCGATGGGATGAATAGGTTGGGATTGGGCAATAAAATAAATGATTACTTCGGTGTAGTTCGCAAATCCCGAATAGTTTGGAAAACCTTGATATGGTTAGATATCCAAAGGAAGATTAAAGAATAAATTTAAAAGAATATATCTTTGATAAAATTAATGGGAATGAGGCATACAATGTGTTGTTACAACATTTGATTATAAGATATGCGGGTTATTTGGAAAGGCCGGGTTTATACCCATTCTGAATAACTGGTTCGGCGATAAGTCGAAGAGATTGAAGATTGTGCAAGACCGACGATCTTCACATCGGATGGATGGGTGCTACTGATGCTCACGATTGGAGTAACTAACTTGAAGGAGCTAAATTGGTAGCCGTCCGGAGGTACTTGTTGATTGTATGGATATGCGAGGGCCTTTCCCCTGTATTGGACATATGAGGGAGGAATAAGGTGCCTCCGGTTTCGTTCAGACCCAGAATGGACTTGTAAATGTATGGTGTGTCTGATATTGTATTCCTTTATACTGTATTCGTTGATCTCTGCTAAATATATATTTGTTTGGTGGCGGAGAATTCATTCTCTTGATTAAAATTCTTCTCTGAGATGTACGAGCTCAGAGGTTATATATTGGCAGAAATCAGTGGTATGGTATGGATCGATAGTGTGGCATGCTGAGATGCAGTGATCCAAACTTTTGTTGAAAAGCAAAGTATAGTGGATGATGATCAAAGCGCAGCTTTAAAATGGCACGGCTTTGTGTAGAGTTAATTCGCGATCCTCACACTCCAGTATGGTGGTAAACTAATGGTTAGATCAGTATGCTTTTTAGAGGATGGGCACCTTAGAGTTGTTGTGGATTCGGTCGATCGAGGTGAGGGATACGGCACACCCCCCGATTCCCTGAGGGATAGAGTAATCGGTGTTTTCTCTCGCCGGGACGTAAGCCGCAGTGATACTCGATTTCCCAAAAGTGCGGATATGCATTACAGTGCTTTCTCTTATTGAGACGTAAGCCGTTGTGGATTGTACTATGCGATCGATCTTTCGAATCAGGAGCCACCATGATGGAAATCGAACTTTCAGACACGACATTTTTCGGTTTTGATTGTAGAGCCTAGTATTGGCGACATGATATATTGTACCCATGCCGTCTATGATTGATACATTTATATTTGAAGTTGATTTCTTCACTTTTAGTAATAATAAAAATTAAATTTCGCTTATCGGGCATTATTTGGATATTGTAACACCCTACGTCCATTAATGTCACTCACAAAGGGAATGCATTAACTTTCATGGAGCATTTTAAGTGTGTATAGAATAGAAACTTAACAACAAGACAGATATAAACAGTACTAAAACTTTAAAATTTTATTTCATTGTAGCGGAAAATACATAAGTTTGATTACATCACCAAAACCAAAGTCCAAGTACACAATATCCATGTTGACTAAATCAAAGTACATAAATTGAAAGACATAATCCCCAATACAAAATAGCCATAAATAAGAGAGGCTGAACTTTACTTCAGCGATCCAAGCAACTTCTAAAAGCAGAGATAGAGCTGTCCAAAATCAAGCTCCACCGGTGCTAGTTCCAACCTGAGCACCTAGGGGGGAAAAGGAAGAAAAGAGGAGGAAACAAAGGGGGCCAGACATAAAGTCTGGCGAGTGTGATAACTTTAACAAGATAATTACCAAAATAACAAGGCTAAGGCATAAGTTGGATAATAAGGAAATGACTGTGAACAATTGAGTATGACAGAGTAAACAGGGAAATAAGGTTGAACTAAGATAACATTAAAGCGCACCTAAACCACTATAAGATAATCACTATACTGCACCACCACTACTATACTGCACCACCACTAGTCACCTTAAGGTTGATCCCGCCTACAGAACTTAATAATGATAATGGTAGTTTCATGCACCCCTAGCTGCCTTCATAGGTGTCGCTTGCCCCTATCTCCACTAAGTGTACCCACTACCCCAAGCGATCGGTTTCCTAACTCGTAGATACTCGTGCTGGCCCCACAGTGGGGTGTATCACTACCCAAAGTGGCAACCCGATACCACCAATGGTGCACGGCTTATACCTACACGATGCAACAACGTATTACCTACCAGCTTGGGTCCACACATGCATATGAACCCGTTGGACTTGCGTTGCCACCGCTAACCTGGTTTGGCCTCTTACAGTCAAGCCCAGTATGCGTGTCCCGTCCTCGACTTGGGTCGAGCCCACAAAGATACATATGGGTTACTGGTTGAAACAGGCCCCCATTACTTGACACAATCTATCCACCTAAGCTTGGTCCCCTCTAGTACATTCCACTTAACCCTCTTCTTATTCATGTTCACTTACATATTTCAATTTTGGTTAAGTATTTCTAATCGTATTTCAAATGCCACCCAAGGCACCAACTAGATTCCATATGCCACCCAAGGCACCCACTTAACCCCTTCATGTCCCACTACATGTTTATCTGGTTAAGTGTTTCTTAATTCATTAAGACCGTAATCTCATAAAGACCTCTCACATTAGACTGGTATTTGTGGCAGCTGGATTAGCCGGGTGGGTCCGAGCAGTCTTACACCACAAACAAGTCTAACTTCTTGTCTTTACAACTGTTACGCATTTAGTTTATGCCTAAGACCTCCCACATTAGACTGGCATTTGTGGCAGCTGGATTTGCCGGGCGGGTCCGGGCAGTCTTACACCACAAAAGAGCCTAACCTCGTGTCTTAGACGATTAATTACTCCTAATTAATCATTCCCCAATTTGAATAACTTTCCCTATTCAAATTATCAATCAATTCCAAATTTAACTATGTCCATAATTGACTCAGTTATATCCATCTATTTATGGTATGAAAAATCATACCAATTTTCATCAAAATCAATTTTATGCCATTTAAGGCATTTATGCCAAATTCTCAATATTAAACCTTTTAATATCATCCCCTTACCCCACGTTGTACGTTCTTTCGTTTAACGTAAAATATACGTTAGACTCGAATAGTCTAACTCATAGAATAAAGAGAAAACATCACAACATACATATAACTAAAAATAGATCTAAACATAAGGGGTGAACTTGCATGTGTGAATGATGTTCTACATCTAAAACTTGCATAGGCCAAAGTTACAACATGCATAAAACTACATATGTCATAGATCCAAATCTAAAGGTGTAAACTTGTTTAGATAATGGTCACAAACTTGCATAAATCATGTATGTCATAGATCTATATCTAAAGGTGTAAACTTGCATAGGCAATAACCACAAACTTACATAACATGATTCGTATTCCAAACTCATATATTTATATTAACTTGCATATGTGATTTATGCAACATAACAATGGTGTAAACTTACATCTAAACATGTATACTAGCATGTAGAATTTATCATAGAACTCACACATGTCATAGCCTAACTTTAGATCAAATTTTCACATAAACTAGATGTCATGAAAACATGTAAGGTTACATATAATTTTCCTCAATTTGCATATGATTCATGTCTAAATCAAAATCTAAACTTGCATACATACATATGATTTATCATATGAATCAACATAACCAAACTAACATATGAACAACATGATGATTTGATTATACATAAGTCAATCATAGAATTACAACATACATGATAGCATCGTAACTTTACAACATAGATGACCACAACATAACATCATAGAATTTATAACATGTATGATAACATCACAATTTTACAAAATAGTTAATAACATGCAGTCAATTATTCACATCATATCCAAATAATCCACATCATAACTCAATCCAATTAAATTGCTAATTATTTTATTAAAAAAATCGAACTCACAACTCAAAAAAGGTCTTGAGTTCTAAATTCTGAGTTGTGAAGTTGTATTAGCTTTCCTTTGAAGAAAATTCGTTGTTAGAGTTGAATATAATTGATTTAGACTAGCTTTCTTCCTCTCTAATTGGTGGCGGCTATTCTGAGTTGCTAAGTGACGACATTGAGGACATGGCTCTAATTTTATTTTGATTTTAGGGTTTGAGTCTATAGGTGTTTTTATAGAGTTTAGGATTAGTTTAGGCCATCCGATCAACCCAGAATTAATCCCAGCTAATCAGAGCAGACCAGAAGCCCTAAAGAGTCAGCACACAGTTATAAACAGTTCACTAATCAAATTTGCCCGGCGGGGCAGGTCGACCCCCAGGTCGACCCTATGGTCAAACTAGTCAGGGTAGGTCGACCCCCTGGTCGACCCTATGGTCGACCTGGCCCTGGCGGGAATTTTCCCGCCTAGCCTGTCTGACTCTAAAATTTGAATTTTCGAAATCTATTTTGAATTTTTTGAAACTTTCGATGGCCATAACTTCTTCATACGAAGTCCAATTCACGCAAACTCGGACTCTATCTCAACTAGAATTCCGAGACGAACACAATGGCGTAACCAGTTTCCCTTAATTCTCACATCTGAGATTAGTTATTCTTTAATTTGTTACTATAGAGTTAATAGAAATACGGGGTGTTACATTCTCCCCTCCCTAAAGGATTTCGCCCCCGAAATCTCCAAGTTAAGGAGAATGCATATCCTAACATCCAAACAACCATCTACTCAACCATCAAACACAGGCATCCATTGTCCTTATAAAATTCCTAGTGTTGTATGAACATATGCAAGAAGTGTGTATATATGATCCTTATCTAATGCAAAATCAGGCGGTCTACTGATTCAGTTGACCTCCTTAATGCAAACCATGATAATGCCATGCGTCCATTATGTATGCGAAATAATCCAATTGATACATATCATTTCTATATGTGTGCACAACCATTCACCAAAATGCAGCATCCATATGATAGCACAACCATTATACATCCATTAACTTAAATATGCACACACATTTATATGCAATATGCAATATGAAGTGACTGAGCCGATCTAGTCTCTAAGGTGTGTTCATATGCATCCACGAGCAACCACTAGCAAACACTTGCATCCACATGCATCCATCGTACATAACATGTCTTAAGCATATGTTTCAACCATAGGACTACCCTATCTAAAGATCAAAGATACTAGCGAGAGGACATACTAAAGATAAGATAAGTACAAGCTAAGCGATAAAGGAGAAATTAAAAGACATACCCTCGAAAAGGAAAGGGTACAATGAACGCATCTTCTCTTCCGTCTCCCAAATATCGTTACTCTCATCATCTCCCCATTGCACTTTGACTAGCTTGACCTCTCGATTCCTCAACTTCTTAATCTCTGACCCAAGAATGCATGTAGGAGCTCGTCGAATCGTCGCATCACGCTCGATCTCCACCTCTCTAAGCAAGCTCGACTCTACCATTTCCGCAGTCTCGTGCAAGCACTTCCTCAAATGTGATACATGGAATACGTCGTGTACACCACTAAGTCTCTCGGGGAACTCCACTGTATATGCCATCTGTCCAATCCTCTCCTTAATAGGAAACAGCCCTACGAACTTTGGTGTTAACTTCCCAACGGGACCAAAGCAAACGACGTTCCATAATGGAGACACCTTGACAAAAACCATGTCCCCAACATCAAACTCAAGATCTGTCCTCCTCTTGTCCGCATAAGATTTTTGCCTATTTTACGCCTTCTTCATCCTCCTTCGAATCAAATCGATCTTTTCCGAAGTCTCTCTAATCATATCGGGCCCAAGCAAGATCTTATTTGTAGATTCCCACAAACATGTAGGCGAACGACACGGCCGTGCATAAAGAGCCTCGAACGGTGCCATGCCAACGCTAGACTGAAGGCTATTATTATATGCGAACTCTACCAGGAAGATGTTCCTCCCATGTACCTCCGAAGTCTAAGACACATAGCCTCAAAAGGTCCTCTAGAATACGATTCACCCTATCGGTCTGGTCGTCCGTCTGAGGATGATATGCAATGCTCAAACATAACTAAGTCCCTACCGCCTCTTGCAAGCTTTTCCAAAATTCTCTAGTAAAGATAGGATCGCTGTCGCTCACTATGCTAGAAGGAACACTGTGCAACCGAACTTTCTATCGAATGTATATGGAGGCTAGCCATGGAGCAGTCCTCTTACTCTTCACGGGAATGAAATGGACGCTCTTAGTAAGTCTGTCTACCACGACCCAAATCCCCGTATTACCCTACCTCGATCTCGGTAACCCATCAACAAAGTCCATCGAGACACTTTCCCACTTCCATTGTGGGACCTCCAATAGGTGAAGCAATCCACCGGGCTTCTTTTGCTCTGCTTTTACTTGTTGACACACCAAACATCTAGCGACAAACTCTGCCACATCCTTCTTTATGCCGGTCTAAAAGTAAACTCGTCTCATGTCCATGTACGTCTTGTCTCCACCGGGATGGATTGTCATCTTCGAACGATGTGCATCATCAAGAATGGTCTTCCTAAAATTCTCATCCCGTGGTACAAAAAGTCTATCGTCCCTATGTAACCAACCCTTATCATCTAGGGTATACCTACGGAGATGGCTCGATGACTCCCCTCTTTTGAGCTTCTCTACTAACTCAACCAACTATGGGTCATCTCGCTGTGCCTCACCAATTCGTACCAAAAGCATAGGTCTGACCTCTAATGATGCTAGCAAACCGGGTAAAAAGTCAAAGGAAGGTCTAAAGTCAAACGTAGAGATGAACTCTAAGCTTCGCTGCTCAACAAACAACAGACTCAAGGATAACCTTTTCCTACTTAAGGCGTCTGCCACCACGTTACCCTTGCCAGGGGTATACGATATCTCGAAATCGTAGGACGCTAAGAATTCCATCCACCTTTGCTGCCTTAAGTTCAAGTCCTTCTGAGAGAACAAGTATTTTAGCGATTTGTGGTCAGTGAACAATTCGAATTTTTCGCCAAGAAGACAATGGCACCAAGACTTAAGCGCGAAAACAATAGCGGCCAACTCTAGGTCATGTGTAGGGTAATTTCTCTCATGCACTCTCAATTGCCTTCCACCATAGGCTATTACCTGTCCCTATTGCATTAAGACTGCGCCTAGTCCTGTCCTACAAGCATCGGCATAAACGGTAAATGGCTTACTCCCATCTGGCAACACTAAGACTGGGGCTGTAGTCAAAGCTCTCTTTAAACGTTGGAACGCATCAACACAATCTACGTCCCATGTGAAAACTAGGTTCTTCTTCATCAAGCGTGTTAATGGAGCTGATATTTTTGCAAAGTCTTTAATAAACTTCCTATAGTAGCCAGCCAACCCTAAGAAACTCCTCACCTCGGTAGCATTTTTAGGAACCTTCCAATCTTGGTCGGCCACTACCTTCGTGGTATCCACAGCTATCCCTTCTTTGGAAACCAATCGCCCTAAGAATCGTACTTCCTTCCTCCAAAAGTGACATTTAGAAAGTTTAGATTTAAGGCTATGCGCTCGAAGAGTCTCCAACATTTCTCTAAGATGTAGGGCATGCTCTTCCTCGTTCTTAGAAAAGATAAAGATGTTGTTCACGAAGACTACCACGAATTTATTAAGGTACTCCCTAAACACCCTACTCATCAAGTCAACAAAGTATGTGGGGGCATTTGTCAAACCGAAGGGCATCACCAGCCACTCGAAGAAGCCGTCTGGAGTCCTAAAGACAGTCTTATCTATGTTATCCTCATCTACTCTCAACTGATCGAAACCCGTGGCTAAGTCCAACTGCGAAAACACTGAGGCTCCAACTAAAAGATCGAAGAGATCGTTAATCCTCGGCAGTGGGTGTCTATTCTTCTTAGTAAGTTTGTTAAGTTCTCTATAGTCCACACAAAGTCTAAGGGACCCATCCGCCTTCGTGGCAAATACTACTGGAGCACCCCACTCCGATATACTACGGCTGATGAACCCCTTCTCAAGCAATTCCTTCACTTCCTTACTGAGTTCTCTTCTCTCTCTTGGAGCTATGTGGCGCACTGGCAATGCAACTTGCTTTGCATTATCTACTAGATATATTCGAAAGTCTATCTCACGTTTTGGGGGTAAACCCCTCACCTGATCAAAGACATCAACATATTCACAGACTATACGAACAGAATGTAAATCATCATCGGATGTGTCAAGGGATTCTAGGTAGCTAAGCATTATTGGACCTCTAGGGTCACAAGAAATATCAAGGGTCTTTCCACAACGGGTCAACAATCTAACTACCCTTCTTTCGCAATCTAGGATGGCCCCATATCTAGTTAGCCAATCCATACCTAGAATCAACCCATAGCCCATGAAACCAAGAACAAAGGTGTTGCATTCAAACTCAACGCCCAAGATAAACACTCTGAAATCCCGACAAATCATAGAAAGATGAGTCGAACCACCAATAGGATTTAAGACTACTAAGGGATCTGTAACTAGACTAGTATCTAGGTGCAGTGTTTCAACTAATGATGTAGAGATAAACGAATTTGATGCGCCAGAATCGAATAAAGTACGGACAGGATGATCAAATAGAAAAACTAAACTTTCAACGGAAATTGCTCTACCTCGTTCTTGCAGCGGTGGGACCACGAGAGCCTGAACTTGTCCCTTTTCCTGCCCAGGTGCCATAAGAGCCTGCACCTGCCCTCCCGAGGTAGACCCTGCCCTCTTCCCTTTCTTCGGGCAGTCCTTAATCAGATGCCCCGCTTCGCCATAGTGGAAACAACCAGTCTTCTTTTTCTTTCTACAATCTTTTCTTAGATGGCCTGGTGTCCCACAGTTAAAGCATCTTTTTTTCCTTACCATTATTGCCTTTACCACCTTTCACGTTCTGTTGCTGCTGTTGCGGTTTCTTTTGATCCCCTTTCTTCTCGGTTGCCTTATTAGCATTGGCGCCCTTATCTTCTTCATGCATAAGCGCCATGTCAGTTAGTCTCTCAAAGGTAGCCCCCATGGGAATGTGGGTCATAACTAACCCATGATGCGGCTCGTTCAAACCCTTAACAAATCTCAGGGCCTTCTTTTCTGGAGTATTCACCAAGTCCAAGCCAAATCTCGCCAATTGGTTGAACTTGTTGACGTATTCTTTCACTGATAGATTCCCTTGCTTCAATGCTAAAAATCTTTACATGTATACATTCTCTTCAACCCATGAGAGAAACATCGCCTCAAACCTCCACCTGAAGTCTGTCCATGTATCAACTGGACGCTCCCCATTAGTGACCTCCCACCAAAACAAGGCCTCATCCTTCATTAGCCAGGCAGCTAACTGGGCCTTTCTTCCATCATCCAATTCAAAGATTCCAAACAATTCTTCCACCTTCTTTATCCAATTACGAGCTTCAACAAATGTCTCCGTCCCGTGGAATGGTTTTCCACCCATTGCCCTAAAGTCCTTACATATCTTTGTAAAAGTATCGACACAAGGAGGAGGAGGAGGATTTGCTGGACCTGCAGTGGTGTCTTTAGTCTCCAAATACCTCCTAAACCATCCTGGTATCGTTATCCCCTCGAGTATCTCGAGAATTCCAGACATGCTGAAACGAAAAAGGAAAGATTCAATACAAAAGAACCGAAGGAAAGATATATGGCTCTGTGGGTTATGCTTTCTAAAATAAGCTTTTCTATTGAAAATACTTTCCTTAAAACATACTTTTGAAAGTACTTCTTTATAAAAAAAAAATTTCAAAAATAGTTTTTCAAAATTCATATATGTACTGGTAACCTTCAGCTCTGATACCACGTGTGACACCCCACGTCCATTAATATCACTCACAAAGGGAATGCATTAACTTTCATGGAGCATTTTAAGTGTGTATAGAACAGAAACTTAACAACAAGACATATGTAAACAATACTAAAACTTTCAACCTTATTTCCTTGTTTACTCTGTCACACTCAATTGTTCACAGTCATTTCCTTATTTTCCAACTTATGCCTTAGCCTAGTTATTTTGGTAATTATCTTATTAAAGTTATCGCACTGGCCAGACTTTATGTCTGACCCCCTTTGTTTACTCCTCTTTTCTTCCTCCTCCCCCCCACCCCCCAGGCGCTCAGGTTGGAACTAGTACCATGGAGCTTGATTTTGGACAGCTGCATCTCTTCTTTTAAAAGTTGCTTGGATCGCTGAAGTAAATTTCAGCCTCTCTTATTTATGTATTTTGTATTGGGGATTACGTCTTTCAATTTATGTACTTTGATTTAGTCAAGATGGATATTGTGTACTTTGACTCTGGATTTGGTGATGTAATCAAACTTATGTATTTTCCGCTGCAATGAAATAAAGTTTTAAAGTTTTAGTACTGTTTATATCTGTCTTGTTGTTAAGTTTCTGTTCCATACACACTTAAAACGCTCCATGAAAGTTAATGCCTTCCCTTTGTGAGTGACATTAATGGAAGTGGGGTGATACACGTGGTATCAGAGCTGAAGGTTACCAGAACAGATATGAATTTTGAAAAACTGTTTTTGCAAAACAATTTTTATAAAGAAGTACTTTCAAAAGTATGTTTTAAGCAAAGTATTTTCAAGAGAAAAGCTTATTTTAGAAAGCATAACCCCAAGAGCCATATATCTTTCCTTCAGTTCTTTTGTATTGAATCTTTCCTTTTTCGTTTCAGCATGTCTGGAATTCCCGAGATACTCGAGGGGATAACGATACCATGATGGTTTAGGAGGTATTTGGAGACTAGGGCCACCACTACAGGTCCTTCAAATCCTCCTCCTCCCCATGTCGATACTTTTGCAAAGATATGTAAGGACTTTAGGGCAATGGGTGGAAAACCTTTCCACGGGACGGAGACATTTTTTGAAGCTCATAATTGGCTAAAGGAGGTGGAAGAATTGTTTGGAATCTTTGAAGTGGATGATGGAACAAAGGTCCAGTTAGCTGCCTGGCTAATAAAGGATGAGGCCTCGTTTTGGTGGGAGGTCACTAATGGGGAGCGTCCAGTTGATACATGGCCAGACTTCAGGCGGAGGTTTGAGGCGAAGTTTCTCTCACGGGCTGAAGAGAATCTATACATGGAAAGTTTTTTGCATTGAAGCAAGGGAATCTATCGGTGAAAGAATACGTCAACAAGTTCAACCAATTGGCGAGATTTGGCTTGGACTTGGTGAATACTCCAGAAAAGAAGGCCCTGAGATTTGTTAAGGGTTTGAATGAGCCGCTTCATGGGTTAGCTATGACCCACATTCCCATGGGGGTTACCTTTGAGAGACTAATTGACATGGCGCTTATGCATGATGAAGAAAAGGGCGCCAATGCTAACAAGGCACCCGAGAAGAAAGGGAATCAAAAGAAACTGCAACAGTAACAACAGAACAAGAAAGGTGGTAAAGGAAACAATGGTAAGGGAAAGAAAAGATGCTTTAACTATGGGACACCAGGCCATCTAAGCAAAGATTGTAGGAAAGAAAAAGAAGACTGGTTGTTTCCACTATGGCGAAGCGGGGCATCTGATTAACGACTGCCCAAAGAAAGAGCAGAGGGTAGGGTCTACCTCGGGAGGACAGGTTCAGGCACTTATGGCACCAGGGCAGGCAAGGGGACAAGTTCAGGCTCTCGTGGTCCCACCGCTGCAAGAACGAGGTAGAGCAATTTCCGTTGAAAGTTTAGTTTTTCTGTTTGATCATCATGTCCGTACTTTATTCGATTCTGGCGCATAACATTCGTTTATCTCTACATCATTAGTTGAAACACTGTACCTACATACTAGTCTAGTTACGGATCCCTTAGTAGTCTCAAATCCTATTGGTGGTTCGGCTCATCTTTCTATGATTTGTTGGGATTTGAGCGTGTTTATCTTGGGCGTTGAGTTTGAATGCAACACCTTTGTTCTTGGTTTCATGGCTATGGCTTGATTCTAGGTATGGATTGGCTAACTAAATATGGGGCCATCCTAGATTGTGAAAGAAGGGTAGTTAGATTGTTGGCCCGTTGTGGAAAGACCTTTGATATTTCTTGTTACCCTAGAGGTCCAGTAATGCTTATCTACCTAGAATCCCTTGACGCATCCGATGATGATTTACATTCTGTTCGTATAGTCTGTGAATATGTTGATGTCTATGACGAGGTGAGGGGTTTACCCCCAAAACGTGAGATAGACTTTCGAATATATCTAGTAGATAATGCAAAGCCAGTTGCATCGCCAGTGTGCCACATAGCTCCAAGAGAGAGAAGAGAACTCAGTAAGGAATTGAAGGAATTGCTTGAGAAGGGGTTCATCAGCCATAGTATATCGGAGTGGGGTGCTCTAGTAGTATTTGCCACGAAGGCGGATCGGTCACTTAGACTTTGTGTGGACTATAGAGAACTTAATAAACTTACTAAGAAGAATAGACACCCACTGCCGAGGATTAACGATCTCTTCGATCTTTTAGTTGGCGCCTCAGTGTTTTCGCAGTTGGACTTAGCCACGGGTTTCCATCAGTTGAGAGAAGATGAGGATAGCATAGATAAGACTGTCTTTAGGACTCCAGATGGCTTCTTCGAGTGGCTGGTGATGCCCTTCGGTTTGACAAACGCCCCCACATACTTTGTTGACTTGATGAGTAGGGTGTTTAGGGAGTACCTTAATAAATTCATGGTAGTCTTTGTGGACGACAACTTGATCTTTTCTAAGAACGAGGAAGAGCATGCCCTACATCTTAGGGAAGCGTTGGAGACTCTTCGAGCGCATAGCCTTAAAGCTAAATTTTATAAATGACACTTTTGGAGGAAGGAAGTGCGATTCTTAAGGCACGTGGTTTCCAAAGAAGGTATAGCTGTGGATCCCGCGAAGGTAGTGGCCATCCAAGATTGGACGGTTCCTAAAAATGCTACCGAGGTGAGGAGTTTCTTAGGGTTGGCTGGCTACTATAGGAAGTTTATTAAAGACTTTGCAAAAATATCAGCTCCATTAACACGCTTGATGAAGAAGAACCTAGTTTTCACATGGGATGTAGATTGTGTTGATGCGTTCCAACGTTTAAAGAGAGCTTTGACTATAGCCCCAGTCTTAGTGTTGCCAGATGGGAGTAAGCCATTTACCGTTTGTGCCGATGCTTGTAGGACAAGACTAGGCGCAGTCTTATTGCAAGAGGGACAGGTAATAGCCTATGGTGGAAGGCAGTTGAGAGTGCATGAGAGAAATTACCCTACACATGACCTAGAGTTGGCCGCTATTGTTTTCGCGCTTAAGTCTTGGCGCCATTATCTTCTTGGCAAAAAATTCGAATTGTTCACTGACTACAAATCGCCAAAATACTTGTTCTCTCAGAAGGACTTGAACTTAAGGCAGCAAAGGTGGATGGAATTCTTAGCGCCCTACGATTTCGAGATAGCGTATACCCCTGGCAAGGGTAGCGTGGTGACAGACACCTTAAGTAGGAAAAGGTTATCCTTGAGTCTGTTGTTTGTTGAGCGACGAAGCTTAGAGTTCATCTCTACGTTTGACTTTAGACCTTCCTTTGACTTTGTACCCGGTTTGCTAGCATCCCTAGAGGCCAGACTTAAGCTTTTGGGACGAATTGGTGAGGCACAACGAGACGACCCACAGTTGGTTAAGTTAGTAGAGAAGCTCAAAAGAGGGGAGTCATCGAGCCGTCTCCGTAGGTATACCCTAGATGATAAGGGTTGGTTACGTAGGGACGGTAGACTTTGTGTACCATGGGACGAGAATTTTAGGAAGACCATTCTTGATGATGCACATCGTTCGAAGATGACCATCCATCCTGGCGGGGACAAGATGTACATGTACCTGAGACAAGTTTACTTTTGGACCAGCATGAAGAAGGATGTGGCAGAGTTTGTCGCTAGATGCTTGGTGTGTCAACAAGTAAAAGCAGAGCAAAAGAAGCCCGGTGGATTGCTTCACCCATTGGAGGTCCCACAATGGAAGTTGGAAAGTGATCCCGATGGACTTTGTTGATCGGTTACCGAGATTGAGGAAGGGTAATACGGAGATTTGGGTCGTGGTAGACGGACTTACTAAGAGCGCCCATTTCATTCCCGTGAAGAGTAAGAGGACAGCTCCATGGTTAGCCGCCGTATACATTCGAGAGATAGTTCGTTTGCACGGTGTTCCTTCTAGCATAGTGATCGACCGCGATCCTATCTTTACTAGCGAATTTTGGAAAAGCTTGCAAGAGGCGGTAGGGACTCATTTATAATTGAGCATCGCATATCATCCTCAGACGAATGGCCAGGCCGAGAGGGTGAATCATATTCTAGAGGACCTTTTAAGGCTATGTGTCTTAGACTTCGGAGGTACATGGGAGGAACATCTTCCATTGGTAGACTTCGCATATAATAATAGCTTTCAGTCTAGCATTGGCATGGCACCGTTCGAGGCTCTTTATGGACAGCCGTGTCGTTCGCCTATATGTTGGTGGGAATCTACAGATAAGATCTTGCTTGGGCCCGATATGATTAGAGAGACTTCAGAAAAGATCGATATAATTCGAAGGAGGATGAAGACGGCGCAAGATAAGCAGAAATCTTATGCGGACAAGAGGAGGACAGATCTTGAGTTTGATGTTGGGGACATGGTTTTTGTCAAGGTGTCTCCATTATGGAACGTTGTTCGCTTTAGGTTCGTTGGGAAGTTAGCACCAAAGTTCTAGGGCCATTTCCTATTAAGGAGAGGATTGGACAGATGGCGTATAGAGTGGAGTTGTCCGAGAGACTTAGTGGTGTACACGACGTATTCTATGTATCACATTTGAGGAAGTGCTTGCACGAGACCGCGGATGTGGTAGAGCCGAGCTTGCTTAGAGAGGTGGAGATCGAGCGTGATGCGACGATTCGACGAGATTCTTCGTGCATTCTTAGGTCGGAGGTTAAGAAGTTAAGGAATCGAGAGGTCAAGCTAGTCAAAGTGCAACGGGGAGATGATGAGAGCAAGGCTACTTGGGAGACGGAAGAGAAGATGCATTCGTTGTACCCTTTCCTTTTCGAGGGTATGTCTTTTTAATTTCTCCTTTATCGCTTAGCTTGTACTTATCTTATCTTTAGAATGTCCTCTCGCTAGTATCTTTGACCTTTAGATAGGGCAGTCCTATGGTTGAAACATGTGTTTGAGACATGTTATGTATGATGGATGCATGTGGACGCAAGTGTTTGCTAGTGGTTGCTCGTGGATGCATATACACACACCTTAGGCACTAGATCGGCTCAGTCACTTCATATTGCATATTGCATATAAATGTGTGAGCATATTTAAGTTAATGAATGTATAATGGTTGTGCTATCATATGGATGCTGCATTTTGGTGAATGGTTGTGCACACATATAGAAATGATATGTATCGATAGGTTTCTTTCGCATACATAATGGACACATGGCACTATCATGGTTTGCAGTAAGGAGGTCAACTGAATCAGTAGACCGCCTGATTTTACATTAGATAAGGAACATATACACACACTTCTTGCATATGTTCATATAGCACTAGGAATTTTATAAGGACAATGGATGCTTGTGTTTGATGGTTGAGCAGATGGTTGTTTGGATGTTAGGATATGCATTCTCCTTAACTTGGAGATTTTGGGGGCGAAATCCTTTAGCAAGGGGAGAATGTAACACCCCGTATTTCTGTTAACACTATAGTAACAAATTAAAGAATAACTAATCTCAGATGTGAGAATTAAGGGAAACGGGTTACGCCATTGTGTTTGTCTTGGAATTCTGGTTGAGATAGAGTCCGAGTTTGCGTTCGTATGAAGAAGTTATAGCCATTGAAAGTTTCAGAAAATTCAAAACGGATTTCGAAAATTCTAATTTCAGTGTCAGACAGGCTAGGCGGGAAAATTCCCGCCAGGGCCAGGTCGACCTGCCCCCCCCCCCCCCCCCGAAAATGCCTAAGACCCTTAGACTCTGTTGTCTATAGGGAATGCCTTAATGGAAGAAAAAGAGACGAAATAAACCGGGTCAGTCTGAGTAAGTCCTAGTGACTTTCAGCATGAAAACAGGTAAAGATAATATGGCATGGATAAACTGAAAGTAAGCATAAGCATGATGACGAGGTAAGCTACAGACACGATGAATCAGGTATAACATCCCATACTTCCTATCAAGGCTAGCATCACAAGGTTCTAACAAAGTATCACATCGCAAGGTTTCTATAACGTCGCAAGATTTCTAAGTTTCACCATTACCCTATTTTCCTTGATTTCCTATATTCTCTGCACCCCCTTACTAGCGTTCCAATTAGTTTACTTAGTTATAATTAGAAGATAAGTGATCCCCCATAACCCACATGATAGTTTTATAGGTACATATCCTACGATGAGGATCCCACCTCATATTGACAGTTTCGTGTCCCCACCATACCTATTCGATCGGCTCTTACTTACAATGTTTCACATGTGTGATACACTAAGGTTTTCCCAACCCCGTAGTTGTGGTAGCCTTTAGGACTACATCTAATATGAGGGTTTCACCTCAACCAGCCAAATTGCCATGAATGTGTTAGATGTATCCTTACTACCCTAATAGATCGGCTCCTACTCAACCTAGTTCTTGCAGCCCCCTACTTGTAGATACCTGTGCTGGTCCCACCCTAGGGTTTATCAATCCCTAGGATGGCAACCCTGACGCAATTCCTGATGCACAACTTTATGTCTACTGATGCCCAGTGGCTAAATTTTCCACTTCGGAATACGTGCACGCCCGTAATCCATCGGAAACTGCACAGCTGCATCACCCGCCGTCGTTTTACATGTATGCCGATTTTATGCCAATTTACACATATACCAAGTTTCATGTCGTTTTACATATGTCAAGATTCATGATTTACATGTTTACAAAGCTATGCTTAATTTACATAGATCAAGTTTTATACCCAAAATTACACGTATACCACGTTTACACCAATTTAAAAATAACAAGTTCTAGCCAAATTACATATATTTTATAAATGATTTGAAGTACTTCTACTTTACCTTCCGCTATTTTATATATGTTTGTCTTGTAATATTTCTGTTCCAGTACCCATAATGCTCCATTGAAGTTAAGGCATTCCCTTTGTGAGTGACCTTAATGGATGTGGGGTGTCACATTTGGTATCAGAGCAGGGGGCAGGTCAATGACTGTGAACAATTGAGTATGACAGAGAAAAAAAGGAAATAAGGTTGAACTAAGATAACGTTAAAGCGCACCTAAACCACTATAAGATAATCACTATACTGCACCACCACTAGTCACCCTAAGGTTGATCCCGCCTACAGAACTTAATAATGATAATGATAGTTTCGTGCACCCCTAGCTGCCTTCAAAGGTGCCGCCTGCCCCTATCTCCACTAGGTGTACTCACTACCACAAGCGATCGGTTCCCTAACTCGTAGATACATGTGTTGGCCCCACAGTGGTGGGTATCACTCCCCAAAGTGGGAACCCGATACCACCAATGATGGACGACTTATACCTACATGATGCAACAACGTCTTACCTACCAGCCCGGGTCCACACATGCATATGAACCCGTTGGACTTGCGTTGCCACCGCTAACCCGGTTTGGCCTCTTACAGTCAAGCCCAGTATGCATGTCCTGTCGTCGACTTGGGTCGAGCCCACAAAGATACGTATGGGTTACTAGTTGAAACGACCCCCATTACTTGATGCAAGCTATCTACCTAAGGTTGGTCCCCTCTAGTACATCCCACTTAACCCTCTTCTTATTCATGTTCACTTGCATATTTCAATTTTGGTTAAGTACTTCTAATCGTATTTCAAATGCCACCCAAGGCACCCACTAGATTCCACATGCCACCCAAGGCACCCACTTAACCCCCTCATGTCCCACTACATGTTTATCTGGTTAAGTGTTTCTTAATTTGTTAAGACCGTAACCTCATAAAGACCTCTCACATTAGACTGGCATTTATGGCAGCTGGATTTGCCGGGCGGGTCCGGGCAGTCTTACACCATAAACGAGTCTAACCTCGTGTCTTTATAACTATTACGCATTTAGTTTATGCCTAAGACCTCCCACATTAGACTGGGATTTGTGGCAGCTGGATTTGCCGGGCGGGTCCGGGCAGTCTTACACCAGAAATGAGCCTAAGCTCGTGTTTTAGACGATTAATTACTCCTAATTAATCATTCCCCAATTTGAATTACTTTCCCTATTCAAATTATCAATCAATTCCAAATTTAACTATGGCCATAATTGACTCAATTATGTCCATCTATTTATGGTATGTAAAATCATACCAATTTTCATCACAAATTAATTTTATGCCATTTAAGGCATTTATCCAAATTCTCAATATTAAATCTTTTAATATTATCCCCTTACCCCACGTTGTGCGTTCGTTCGTTTAACATAAAATATACGTTAGACTCGAATAGTCTAACTCATAGAATAAAGAGAAAACATCACAACATACATATAACTAAAAATAGATCTAAACATAAACGGTGAACTTGCATGTGTGAATGATGTTCTACATCTAAAACTTGCATAGGCCAAAGTTACAACTTGCATAAAACTACATATGTCATAGATCCAAATCTAAAGGTGTAAACTTGTTTAGACAATGGTCACAAACTTGCATAAATCATGTATGTCATCGATCTATATCTAAAGGTGTAAACTTGCATAGGCAATAACCACAAACTTACATAACATGATTCATATTACAAACTCATATATTTATATAAAGCTGCATATGTGATTTATGCAACATAATAATGGTGTAAACTTACATCTAAACATGTATACTAGCATGTAGAATTTATCATAGAACTCACACATGTCATAGCCTAACTTTAGATCAAATTTTCACATAAACTAGATGTCATGAAAACATGTAAGATTACATATAATTTCCCCCAGTTTGCATATGATTCATGTCTAAATCAAAATCTAAACTTGCATACATGCATATATTATTATATGAATCAACATAGCCAAACTAGCATATGAACAACATGATGATTTGATTATACATAAGTCAATCATAGAATTACAACATAGATGATAACATCGTTACTTTACAACATAGATGATCACAACATAACATCATAGAATTTACAACATGTATGATAACATCACAATTTTACAACATAAATGTAAGGATCTGTAACTTCCCTGTGAAGGAAAGCACGGACTGCCTTGAGAACAACACACAAAAGAACGCAGACAGAAGAACATTTCATTGTTATTACAACAAATCCATCAGATGCAAGAATATACAGAGTATAAATGAATAAATTACATTCTATAAATATCAGAGATTACAATAAATTACATAGCAGCGGAAAATAATACAAAGCACAACTGAAGGTGATATACGGATACAGAGCTTTCCGGATATCATTCTAGCTGTAAACCAGGATCCTATGAATATAAATCTGCAAAACCAAAACTACTAGCTGCCCGTGTGGAAAATAGGGGCACGTAGAGTTTAGGTTAAAACAATAAACTCCAGGTCAGTCATGGGATTGGTGTGAGAACTAAAACAGTTATTTAAAACTTTACTTTAAAAGAGAGTAATTATAGGGACCATGCCATATAACAAGGAACGAGTTTCCTCCCAAGAATACTAGTGCATATAACAAAACAGCGCAATTCATTTTGGAAAAATGAAGCTATTATAAGACCCAGGTCCTATCACACAATGCAACGCAAGCCGGAGGATAGGGTTTTCCCTTATAATAGCCAAACATGCTTGGTACGTTTTAAAACAAATCATTTGATACTATTATAAGTGTATAGTGTCAAAACAATTTCAATCATAAATATCAATCATAGACGGCATGGGTACCATATATCATGTCGCCATACTATTTCTACAATTAAAACCGCAATATCACGTATTGGAAATTGGATTTCCGTCATGAGTCGAGGCAAGGGGCAAGCTCCTCTCCGATTCGAGACACTCTAGCAAATGTCCCAGGACCCACTATGTTCCTTTGGAACCTCCAAGGCCGGTCCTCTCTTACCTTTGAGGATTGGTTATTCCTGAACACACGTTTCCCGGTCCTTACAGACCTATATCCGAGGCGCCTCGCATTCCCACAACCACACAGGTGAAAAGTATATAAATGTCAAGGCTGGTAGGTCACTGACACCACCATAGCTAGAAAGAAACGTCGTGCACTCCTTGGGTCCTTCTCCCGTTTTTGACTCATACCGGGGTGTGAGGCTCGCGAATCCACGTTATACATAAAGCTACGTCACACAGACCATGCTTTGATTATCAACCACAAGACTTTGCTTTTCAACAGAAGCCTTGATCAATTTCCACTTACGCGTGCCACACTGGCAATTCACTCCATGCGACTGATGACCATCGATATACAACCTCTGAGCTCGTACGTCTCAAAGAAGGGCGTTAAGCAAGAGAATAAATTCTCCGACGCCAAACAGATGTATATTTAATAGAGATCAATCAACACAGAATAAAATCCAATGTCAGACACACAATCCATTTACAAGTTCGTTCTGGGTCTGAACGAAACCGGAGGCACTTTCCTTACATATCCATCGATCTCCAAGTACGTCTGGACGATCAACAACTATTTCCCTCATCTTGGGCGTACAGCACAATCGAGATCATCAGTAATCACCCAAATGATGTGAAGACTTCCGGTCTTCAACCGCCGTCTTCATTTTCGACATCTCGTCCGAATCAGTTATTCAGAATGGGTGTAAACCCGGCCTTTCCGAATAACCCGCGTATATAATAAACACGTGTTACACAAACACAACATACGCCTCATTCCAATTCGGAATATTCTTTTATTCAAATTTGCACATCATTAGGGAATAGGTTCCCATTAATTTAAACAAAGATAAATTCTTTAAAATTTATTCTTTAATCTTCCTTTGGATGTCATTTCAAACTGCATTATGGTTTTCCAAACTAGTCGGGATTAGCGAACCACACCGAAGTAATTATTTATTTTATTTCCCATTCCCAACTTATTCTTCCCTTGGAGCAAAACTGGTAATACTCCATATCTTACACCACGGTGTTATCAGTAAAATTAATTACCATTTCACGTTCAAATCTAATTAAAGATTTAACTATCGCTTTGGAGCAAAGCTGGTGATACTCAATCCTCGATCACTTTTCAGATTTGATAATTTAAATTATCAATTCATTTCCAATCTAATTAAAGATTCATTTAAAACTCACTTAGTTTTAATCTTCTCTAAAATCAATATCCTTTCTTTAACTGGGTTAAAGAACCAATGTCACCTAAAACACGATTCACGACAAACCCAAATCACATTTGATATTAAATACAAGGCTCTGAATAGAAAATATACCGGCTTATATTCAATATCAAATTCTGAAACCAGCAAATATCGTATTGCAAATAACGATATAAATATATCTTTCAAATTCACATAACAATATCTGTAAAATCATGGAATCACACATCAAAATATTCCAAAGACATTTTCGATTCAAACCTATTCCAATTCACGTATTGGAAATTCTGGTTATTTTCAAAACCAATTCAAATTCAATTTATTTTTTTCAAAAATAAATTGATTTTAATTCTAGTTCAAAACTTGATCATTTTGATAAAAATCTATTTTTATATTTTCAAACGTGGAATTTTTCATTCCAGTTCTTCCCAATTCATATATTATGTTTTTTCACAAATTATTGATATTTTTAATAATTTTATCAAGGCCCGTACAGTCGATTTCCATCAACGGCCATCGAACTGCACTTATAGCGACCTTTTCCAAATTTGATTTGGACATAATTACAAATCCAACCATTAGATTTCAAATTTCTAATAATCATTGGAAAGCTCTTTTCGATTCGAACCCAATGGTTCCGATTTTAGGAGAATCCGACGGTCGGATTTCCCGCAACGTCAATTCGAAGTCAACGGTCGAAATTCACGAACTACCGCGGCGCGGCGCGTTCTATTCATGCCATTATATATATATATATATACATTATATATATTTCATTGATTTCCTTTTTAAAACGTATTTTATAAATCGTTTTAAATTCGTTTTCAAAACCATTTCAACTCTATATTCAATTTCAAATCAAAATTGAATATTTCATATCGTTACTATATAAATGATAATATTTTCAAAACGTTATATTTTGAAATCACTTCTTTTTCTATAATCCCTATAAAAACGAATATAATCGATATAAATATCGTTCACGTCAAAATAGCGCAACTCTAATCAACACGGTTTTATATATTTCAATAAATTCGTTATTCTATTCAACAAAGGAATATTTATTCTATTCAACACATGAATCTATATTTCTTTCAACACGCAACTAATCTCAACACATGAGTACTGTCAACACACGACTATTTTTGTTATGTAATATATTTTATAAAATTGTGGAATCTATCGTTTGATTTTTAATTAGACTCCAACCGTAAGTGGTGTCTAATCTTAAATATGATAAAGATGTAAATTTTCTTGTTAAAATATTTTACTCAACACATGAATAGTTTCAACACACGAACATCATCAGCACATGACTATTTTTATATTCTAATATTCTTTATTTTCCCAATTGGAATAAGGCCCAATCAATTACCACATAATGTTAATTATATGGATTCCATACAACACATGTATATAATAGCAATGATAAACAATCAACCATCATCCAACGTGCACCACACAACTGCATAAGCATCAAATATAAATAATTAATGCTTACACAGCCTGTCGACCAATTGATCGACACACAATTAAATAATTGGGGTTAGTGTACGCCAAATATCATCCCAACACCCGTGTGGGGTTTCAAATCAACAAACACAGATTTTTATTTGTGCAGTTGGGCGATGTGTAAAATTTATCATCCCAATCAATATCAGTCAAATCAGTGTATATAAACAAATCGGCCGATTTGTTTATAAATATTTATTTATTCACTTTCACGTTGGAAATTATATTTTCAACGATAATTAATTTATTTCAACCATCTACATTTTATTATCGATTTCACATCAACATCAGAAACAAATTTCACAACACAACAAACAAACAAGTCGTCCATGGTCTGTGGACGACGGGTGTCGGGTGCTATTAAGCACCGTCTGCATCCTAGTGTATAATTTAACTAGAAAAAGAAATTTAAAGTGATAAGTTCTCACCAAAGCTATCCCAACTCCACGACACTTCAAATGTAGAAGTCTTCGCCGTTCTCGCCTTTCGTCACTTTCGTTACCCGTAGCCACTACATATATAAAAATCACATTTTTATATTCTTGCTATGTATATAAAAATCATATTTTTATAATCACTCCATATGGAAAAAAATTCTATTTTTACATCGCTATTATATAGATAAAAATTATATTTTTACATCGCTACTATATAGATAAAAATTCTATTTTTACATCGCTACTATATAGATAAAAAATTTATTTTTACATCGCTACTATATAGATAGAAATTATATTTTTACATCGCTACTATATAGATAAAAATTATATTTTTACATCACTACTATATAGATAAAAATTCTATTTTTACAACGGTGTTCATATAATAAAGATTATATTTTTATCATACTATTCTCTATATAAAGATCTCGCCTTTTCAAATATAAAGATTTCAACTTTTCAAATATAAAGATTTCACCTTTTCAAATATAAAGATTTCACCTTTTCAAATATAAAGATTATATTTTTAATACTCTACTATAATAAAAATTCAATCTTTTCCTATCTAAATAAAAATCATATTTTTGTTTCGCTACATATATAAAAATCGAATTTTTATTTTCACCTCATATATATAAAAATCAAATTTTTATCTTCACTTCGTTATAAAAATTATATTTTTTATATTGTTCTTCTCCGAATAAAGATTATATTTTTATTACTCTACATGAATAAAAATCATATTTTTACTATCCTACCTATATAAAAATCATATTTTTAATATGCCACTAGTATAAAAATTATATCTTTAACCTTTCTATATAAAAATTATATTTTTATCCTTTCTATAATCTAAATATCACCTTTTCATGTATAAAAAAAACTCGTCTTCTAAACTATAAAAAAATCAGTTCTTTTCTATGAAGAAAATCACAACCTTTCTAGCGATAAAAATTCCTAACTTTTTATTTCTAAAAATCATTTCTTACTAAGTAGTTATAGATAAAGGAAAAAAACGAATTTAAACAATGTATTTAAATAAACGAACAAAATTAATTTAAATAAAATAAAAAGGGGAGCTCACTATTAATTTCTTCTAAGGGGATGGAGGGTTTTCTGTGCACCTGGAGGAAGGGGGTGCTGAGCCGCGGTCGGGATCTGGACGAGGTGGTGGCGGGGCGAATCGGCAGGGCGGCGGTGGTTAGGGTTTCGGTGGTTGGGAGGCTCGCGTGTGGAGAAGGGGGCGGAGCAGGTTGGGAGGAGGGGACGCGAGAGGGGGCTCCGCCCTGTTGGAGGCACGCGGCGGCGCTGCTGGGAGGAGCGGCGCCTCCTCCCCCTTCTTCATTTCTTTTTTTCTGTAAAGAGTTCGAAATTGGGGGGGGGGGGGGGCTGAAGGGTTAAAGAGATGAAGGGAGGTTTATTTTATTTTTAATTATTTAACTTCAAAAAGTTGACTTTTTCATTTGACCTCTAAACGAGGCCCACCGCCTGTCGTCTATAGCTAATTACCCCTATTCCCAACACAATGGGAAATGTATCGTAGGCTGATTCGATCGTTTCGATCAGTTTTCGTAAAAATCAACTTATAACTCTATATATTGAATTTGAACGCACATTTCAATTTACCAAGGCCACATACGAGCTTGAAAAATTCCAAAAAAATATTTTCTAGCTTCATATTGACGATACGGCCCTAACAAAACTAGTTTCGTCAAATTCTGAGAACGTTGGAAAAATGGCCATTTTCTAGTCGATTAAAATCACCTGAAACTGGTCAAACGCGTTTTCTTTTGCCACGGTCACATATTGTTTCGAAAAATTATGAAATTTGGAATTTAGCAATAATTTGACATCACGGATCCAACAAAAGTGGTTTCGTCGAAATCCGAGGTCATTTGCAAAATGGCTATTTTCAAAGGCTGAAATTCCATAGCGACTATTCTAAAATTTCAACTGGACAAATTTTTTGATTCCCGTTATGAAATTTCGATTTTTTGGATTCGTTGGAAAGATATTCTCAATTAGATTCTAATATTTTTGGTTTTGTCAAAATCCAGTTTATTTTGCACCCGGTATGTTCAATTGAAGTTTGAAATCGAATTATCGTGCCATTTTCTATTCCTTTTATAATTTAAAATAAATATTTATATTCTAACGGCGACGTATATAAATATATACGTTCTATTTCTATTCAAAATAAATTTCTCGCCGTTTTTATTTAAAATAATCCATTCTAAATATTCAAAATTCGCTAAAATTGCCAAAATAAAAATTTTAAACTGACTCGCATTTCCGGGTTGTTACATTCTCCCCCACTTAAAACTTTTCGTCCCCGAAAAGGAACGAACCCGGAAGTCGTTTAACTAACCAACTCAACTTCCTTTGTTTTCTTTACGGCTTAAGTTCTTCAACTTTTCAGTTTCTAAGAACTTTTCAAATTTCTCAAAAACTTGGCTAACACCCTAAATTTAAATTTCGCCATAACCTTTCCTGCACCGGGAGCACCGGGAAAATCCCGAAGTTGCCATACAGGCCCTCTGATCTCAAAAAGAAAAAGAAAAAGCCAAGCGGCTAGCCAATCGGCTCATAAAATCATCATCACCGAAACAAAACAGTAAATTATGGTAAACATGTACCTATTTGTCGGGCAAACAATTTTATTCTTCTGCTCTAGCCTCCTTGCTATGACCTGTTCAATGTATATACATGTATATGCATGCAATTGCGACTAATTTTCAATATATTTCAATATTTGATTCAATTAGGCTTAAATGATTCAAAATTATCAAACAAATAAACAAACAACACAACCATCAATTAATTAGTGAATTAATGTTTCAAATTCATAAATTTGATATGTATGCAAAAATCATGTTTTTGATGCCAATTCACAACAATGTATTCTAGCTATATTTTGGCTCTCACACCAGTCTAATGGAAATACATAGAAATCACACCTTCGAAACACGAACACAAATACTGATAATGCGGCAGCATTACCAGAATTATCTCTGGGTGACTAGAATCTGATTCTATATCTATCCAGTATATTAAAACTTCGAATATACGTTCATGACGCATATATGCAAAAACTTTATATTTTGGACTGTCCAAATTCAAAATAAATAAATGTTCAAATACGTATAAAACGATTTAAATTTTCAAAAAAAAGTTCGTTTTCATTTGAAAAATATACTCTTCACACTCGTTCTAGGATACTACTGATCCTATCTCTAACGAGTCATTCTAATTGGACATTACTAATCCAATATCTGATGAATTCTTTCGTTTGGTTCTAATGTGTCTTGTTCCCGAGCTCTGTAAACCAAAGCTCTGATACCACTGTAAGGATCCGTAACTTCCCCGTGAAGGAAAGCACGGATTGCCTTGAGAACAACACACAAAAGAACGCAGACAGAAGAACATTTTATTGTTATTACAACAATTCCATCAGATGCAAAAATATACAGAGTATAAATGAATAAATTACATTCGATAAACATCAGAGATTACAATAAATTATATAGCAGCGAAAAATAATACAAAGCACAACTGAAGGTGATATACGGATACAGAGCTTTCCGGATATCATTCCAGTTGTAACCCAGGATCCTGTGAATATAAATCTGCAAAACCAAATCTACTAGCTGCCCGTGTGGAAAATAGGGGCACCCAGAGTTTAGGTTAAAACAATAAACTCCAGGTCAGTCATGGGACTGGTGTGAGAACTAAAACAGTTATTTAAAACTTTAATTTAAAAGAGAGTAATTCAAGGGACCACGCCGTATAACACGGAACGGGTTTCCTCCCAAGAATACTAGTGCATATAACAAAACAACGCAGCTTTTTGGAAAAATGAAGCTATTATAAGACCCATGTCCCATCACACAATGCAACGCAAGCCGGAGGATAGGGTTTTCCCTTATAATAGCCAAACATGCTTGGTACGTTTTGAAACAAATCATTTGATACTATTATAAGTGTATAGTGTCAAAACAATTTCAATCATAAATATCAATCATAGACGGCATGGGTACCATATATCATGTCCCGGGACCTACTATGATCCTTTGGAACCTCCAAGACCGGTCCTCTCTTACTTTTGAGGATTGGTTATTCCTAAACACACGTTTCCCGGTCCTTATAGACCTATATCCGAGGCTCCTCGCATTCCCACAACCACACAGGTGAAAAGTATATAAATGTCAGGCCTGGTAGGTCACTGATACCACCATAGCTAGAAAGAAACGTTGTGCACTCCTTAGGTCCTTCTCCCGTTTTTGACTCATACCGGGGTGTGGGGCTCGCGAATCCACGTTATACACAAAGCTACGTCACACAGACCATGATTTGATCATCAACCACAAGACTTTGCTTTTCAACAGAAGACTTGATCAATTGCCACTTACGCGTGCCACACTGGCAATTCACTCCATGCGACTGATATCCATCGATATACAACCTCTGAGCTCGTACGTCTCATAGAAGGGCGTTAAGCAAGAGAATAAATTCTCTGCTACCAAACAAATGTATTTTTAATAGAGATCAATCAACACAATAAAATCCAATGTCAGACACATAATCCATTTAAAATGTTCGTTCTGGGTCTGAACGAAACCGGAGGCACTTTCCTCGCATATCCATCGATCTCCAAGTACGTCTGGACGATCACCAACTGTTTCCCTCATCTTAGGTGTACCGCCTAATCGAGATCATTATTAATCACCCAAACGATGTGAAGTCTTCCGGTCTTCAACCACCGTCTTCATCTTCGACATCTCGTCGAATCGGTTATTCAGAATGGGTGTAAACCCGGCCTTTCTGAATAACCCGCGTATATAATAAACACGTGTTACACAAATACAACATACGCCTCATTCCAATTCAGAATATTCTTTTATTCAAATTTTCACATCATTAGGGAATAGGTTCCCATTATTTTTATCAAAGATAAATTCTTTAAAATTTATTCTTTAATCTTCCTTTGTATGTCATTTCAAACTGCATTATGGTTTTCCAAACTAGTCGGGATTAGCGAACCACACCGAAGTAATTATTTATTTTATTTCCCAATCCCAACCTATTCATCCCCTGGAGCAAAACTGGTAATACTCCATATCTAACACCATAGTGTTATCGGTAAAATTAATTACCATTTGGCGTTCAAATCTAATTAAATATTTAACTATCGCTTTGGAGCAAAACTGGTGATACTCCATTCTCGATCACTTTTCAGATTTGATAATTTAAATTATCAATTCACTTCCAATCTAATTAAAGATTCATTTAAAACTCACTTAGTTTTAATTTTCTCTAAAATCAATATCCTGTCTTTAACTGGGTTAAAGAACCAATGTCACCTAAAACACGATTCACGACAAACCCAAATAACATTTGATATTAAATACAAGGCTCTGAATAGAAAATATACCGGCTTATATTCAATATCAAATTCTGAAACCAACAAATATCGTATTGGAAATAACGACATAAATATATCTTTCAAATTCACATAACAATATCTGTAAAATCATGGAATCCAACATCGAAATATTCCAAAGACAATTTCGATTCAAACCCATTCCAATTCACGTATTGGAAATTCTGGTTATTTTCAAAACCAATTCAAATTCAATTTATTTATTTCAAAAATAATTTGATTTTAATTCTAGTTCAAAACTAGTTCATTCTGATAAAAATCTATTTTTATTTTTTCAAATGTGGAAATTTTCATCCCAGTTCTTCCTAATTCACATATTATGATTTTTCATAAGTTATTGATATTTTTAATAATTTTATCAAGGCCCGTACAGTCGATTTCCGTCAATGGCCAACGAACTGCACTTACAACGGCCTTTTCCAAATTTGATTTGGACATAATTCCAAATCCAACCATTAGATTTCAAATTTCTAATATTCATTGGAAAGCTCTTTTCAATTCGAACCCAATGGTTCCGGTTTTAGGAGAATCCGACGGTCGGATCTCCCGCAACGTCAATTCAAAGTTAATGGTCGAAATTCACGAACTACCGCGGCGCGGTGCATTCTGTTCAGGCCATTATATATAGATAATATATATATTATATACATTTCGTCGATTTCCTTTTTAAAACGTATTTTATAAATCATTTTAAATTCGTTTTCAAAACCATTTCAACTCTATATTCAATTTCAAATCAAAATTGAATATTTCATATCGTTAATATATATATGATAATATTTTCAAAACGTTATATTTTGAAATCACTTCTTTTTCTATAATCCCTATAAAAACGAATATAATCGATATAAATATCGTTCACGTCAAAATAGCGCAACTCTAATCAACATGGCTTTATATATTTCAATAAGTTCGTTATTCTATTCAACAAAGGAATATTTATTCTATTCAACACATGAATCTATAATTCTTTCAACACACGACTAATCTCAACACATAAGTGCATCAGGGATTTTGTTCATGTGTTCGTTATTCTATTCAACAAAGGAATATTGATGAATTTTGTTCATAGAATGCACTAATGTCTACTATGTATGAAATCCATCAGGGATTTCATACATAGTAGACATTAGTGCATTCTATGAACAAAATTCATCAATATAGGCTGAACGGTTACATGTAGGTCCGCAATGTAGACATAATATTAGAGTCCGTTATGATAATGTACGCATAGAGGAGCGGACTATTGCAAATGCAGTTTATACATTTTCATATTAGACGATGGAACATTTGTATTTTAAGAAATCTTGGGCAGTCCACTACATATGTAGTTTAGTGCTTTTTTAGCAAGGTGTTGGAATCTAGGCAGGGAGTATATGAAAGATACAAAGGTTAGTACCTAAGATTGGGGTGGTTCGCGGGCATATAATTGTACGTAGATATGTATGAGTATTGTTTAGTTAATGAATTAAATCTACCAAGGAGTAGATGGGTGCGATTTACATCGAGACAAGAGTCCTCTAACCTTGATAAACCTAATATACCAAAGATGGTAATAGAACATATATAATATTGTGCTTAAATGAACATAATTTACCCATCATCAGAACATTAATTGTGATCCCCTCCTCAAAATAGCCCATAGATAGAAGGAAAAAATTTGTTAAGCTTAGAAACCTTTAATCTAGAAAGTGTCCTTGCCTTGGTGAATATTAATTTACTATCTAATTTTAAATCATTTCTATTGACATCAAAAGTTGGTCTAGTGACGATCAACCACCAACGTGTGTTTTACACAAAAAACTATCATAAGATGCAAGAAAAAGTAAATAAACAAGGGTGACATAATATTTTATAGTGTTTCGGCTTATATCGGGGCCTACGTCCATTTATAATCCTTGTTTATACTGTCAATTACATGTTACAGTGATTTTTCATTGGAAAAAAGTACAGAAAAGGAATATTTAAACACAAAATCCTTGTGTTGAATCTAGAGAATGCGGAATGTCATTTTTAGTTGGCCGAGCAAAAGGTTCTTCAGATATTTTCAGACGTCTTTCCATTTCTGGAGGTAGTTATATTTGTAGGCGAGCCTGTGGGTCAAACTTGCATGCAGCATGACATGCATCTATTTTGGGCTTTAACACATGGAGCTCGATCTTAGAGTAGCTGTAGGCGGTGGGACCTGGTACTTCCCATGAATAGTTTCTCCATGAAATATGTCGCATGCGTGGCATTAAATACTTAGAATGTAAAAAGAAGTGCTAGTCAAAACTTATCCACTGTTCCAGCCTTAGGAATAGAAATTCGTCTGATAGCATGCGCTGTTAAAGCGCTTAGCAGATCCAATACATTGGAGGTTCAAAAAGTCATAGCGAGGATAAAGCGAGGAAATATCCTGATATAGCGGATGGATCTAAAATAGCTTATGTAACTCATTTATAATGTTTTTGTGAATGTAAAAACAATAATTAAATGAAAAACTAGCATTTAGTTTTACTTTAATGGGTACATTCTTAATTTTAAACAGATACATGTATAAATGTTTGTAAATAAACGTAAACTGCTATTTAACTTAATTAAATTTTATTGAATATATAGTATGTTTATTTCTAAAAATACATACTAAAAAATTCTATCAAGAAACCCAACTTCATAATTTTTATAATGCATAGATGTCATTTTTCAGTTCGTTTCTTTCATCAAAGATATAGCGGTAATATCGTAATATAGTGGAATAACTGGATATGGCGGGCATAGCGGGGCTTAAAGCGGAGAGGCTATATCAAAGGCTTTTTTGGAAAAGCGTAGCGGTGGTAATACACTATGGGATATAGCGGGGTAATAGCGGGCATAAAATGCACACTTACAGCGTATAACCCACTCTGGTCCGATACTATAAGAGATTATTTTACTTAGATACTTCTCTTTTGGTATCTCAGCCGGATCCCATTTTTTAGGAACAGGTCGGTCGATCTGTTGATGACTCGACTGATCTATTCGATCTTTTCTATAGGAGGATGTTGTTTCTATTTGCTGTGACATAACTTCGGGTCAATCCATGGTTGGTCGACCTAAGTGACAGTCATCCGTTAAGGTCTGGAATGGGTCGATATTTAGTTGTGGCTTCAACTATGGGTTGGAACGGCTTTTTACCAAAATGTTGGTCAATACTTTGCCCCTCAGGACATATTTTTTTGAGGAAAGGAGACGTGTTCTGGATCTTCTGGAAAATGTTGAATTGCAGAAATCCAGGAAACCGTGGTTACAGTGAACCATGTTAAGGCCAAAAAACCGACGATCAACCATGATTGCATTAAGGTCAGAAGTACGACGATCGTTGGGGATCGTATTAAGGACGAAAAACCAACAATCATTGAAGACAGTATTTAGGCCGAAAACTTGTGAATGCCAGAAAATAAGTTGACCATTCTGAACTGATCTTGGCAGAAGTAGAAGAACCGAGATCTCGCTAATTAAAGGATACCTGCAAAGAACTGGGGTTTGAGCATAAACCATGCTTGGTATTGTTAGGAGGAGTATAAGCCATTCCCGGCGGATGATTATTAACCATTCTCCGTTTTTCCTGGTGATATGGTCTAGTCTTTTGCTCCAGTATTTTTAAGGTCAATCATTAACCATGTCCGGAGAGTGATTACAAGGTTTGAATATAAACCATACCCTTGAGTTGATATTTTTTACTTGTCAAATCCTGACAAGGTTTGGTTCGAGCATTATCCATACTCATACTGGGAGAGAGAAGTTTGTCACATCCTGACAGTTAAAATATTTGTGTTGGTATTAATCATACCTAAAGGATGAGCGTAAGCCATGCTTGGTTTTGTTAAGTTGGGGAGTATCATCCATGCTCGGCTTAAAGAGTTGGTGAGTATTAACCATACTTGTCTTAAAGAGCTGACGAGTATTAACCATACTCTTCTTAAAGAGTTGGCCAGTATCAAGCATACTTGGCTCAAAGATTTGGCGAGTATTAACCATATTCGGCTTATGGAAGCGGTATAGGATGGTAGCAGGCGTTGACCATGCTCGGTATAGAGATGGTACCTAACACCGACTATACTCGGGTCGGCAAGCATTAATCATGCTCAGCTTAGATTGAGGATCCTGCCAAGTTCTGACAAGTTATTTGAATAGATCAAACATAATCTATGTTTGAGAAAGAAAGTTTATTGCTGCTAAGGAGCTATTACAGAAATATGAAAACAAATCCTATGAGGGTGATACTTAAATCTGGGCACGCCTAGGAGCTTGATCCTAACTTCTTACATGTGTACTTCAACATAATTACATAATTGAAAAAATAATAAAAGTACATTTTTTATATCCTAAGGAATGAGTAAAATCCATGAAGATATAAACTATACCAGTTAATGATGATGCCACGATTGCTAGACTCAGGGTCCTTTCCGTTTTCAGGAGCTTAGGGACCGACCTGAGGAGCTTGGGCAGAAGGTTGTGGCGGCGTGACTAATTCAGGTTTCTTGACGTACTCGGGCAGTTCTCCACGCCTAAACCTATCCTTGATGAGTTCGCGTAAATGCTTGGACTCACTGGTGTTGTGGCTTGCCATATTGTGATACATGCGGTGCTTTTCTCATTTGAGTTATTTTTTAGCCGGCTCCCTATGAGGAGGTCTAGGGAAAGGTAGAGATACTCGTACATCAACGTAGATATCTAACAGTGAGGAGTTCAGCTCGATATATTGATCATATTTGTTTTCTCTCCAAAGTCGTACATCCCGATCATTCTTTTCTGAGGCTTGTCCTTTTCCTTTGTTCTGGCCATTGATGTTAGATGGGCCTCCGTCCCTGGTAGCTAGTGCCTCAAGGCTTTCCATCTCGATGTTAGAATCCTCTTGCCAGAGGAATCTATTAGCTTCGACATAGAAATCTTCAATGCCCTTAGGGAGGTCTCTGGCTAAAGAGATACTGAATTCTAATTGGTTCTGAACACTAGCTACGGCGACCATAACCACCATCGATGGCTCGGATCAATCGGTTGATGTTACGGCTGTGTTGAATCTTTCTAAGGAGTGGAGGGTCTCGTCGGACTGCTGCTTGATGGAGGTAAGGAACATTACGCCTTTTGGTTGGGACATGTGAACTATGAACTTCTCAATGAAGCGGGTGACCAACATATTCCAACTGTTGATCGACTCAGTTGTTAACTGTCGAAACCACATGCCAGATATGTCGATGAGAAATATAGGGAAGCACTTGACCATGACATTGGTCGATGGAGAAAGCACTTCCATGTGATGCATGTATCGAATGAGATGAATGGTCGGGCCGGTCCTGTCGTTGTAGGGCTCCAGGACCGGAAGCTTGAAGTATGGAGGATTTCGGGAATTTCTGATTTCCCTTTTAAATGGAATGTGATGGATATCATCCACATCCTATTGAGGAGGTGTGCCTCATGTGAAGCGTTTGATGATGCTTGCAAATTGGCTTCCATCTCCAAGGGGTTGGTTCCACAAATCCAATTCTGCATTGGGGACATTGGTGAGAATCCCAGTACTAGCATGAGGTGGAAAGATACCTTGAGTCCGAGGAGTCGGTTCGGTTCGACCTCCTAGAGTTAAGTGAGGGTGTATGCTAACCTCAGGCCATGGTTCAGACGCATCTAAAGTCGCTTGGTTATTGTTGGACCGAACCATGTCCGCTCCGATTGGAAGGGATCTGTCCAGGTGAGTGGTATCCATCCGGGGCTTGGTATTGCCACTGCCGGAGCGATGTTAGAGTGGTTTGTAGTAGCGTATCCCTCGATCACGTTGAGGACCGATATGGCAGAGTGCTCTTGGTGACATGGAAGGTTGCTACCCTCATCCCTTCTTGGATCGGCAAGCTGGGAAGGTTGTAGGAGAGGCTGCATAAGAAGGGTTTGCAGTTTGACGTTGAATCGAACTGGATGTGACAATGTTCCTGTTTCTGGCCGACCCAAAGGTTGCACTAGATTAGGAGCTGTTTATTTAGGGAGTTGAGTCAATCCCAGAATCGAAGGCAAAACGGTCAGCCGATTTGGCATTTGGTCATGGCCGGCCTAAGAATATGCAGCTGCCTGAGCTCCAGCAATTGACAAGAGCGGCCACATTAAATCTAGACGACCGAGTTGCGTAGTTGAACCAGGAGGAAGCAAAGGTGTGGACTTATCTAGGGCTTGGTTCTCCGTAAACCAAAGATCAGTTATTAACCCAGCTTCGCCTGACGCAAGAAATGATACTGGAATTTGTGGTCTCTTTTCCATCCAAGCGATGAGGTTGTTCATCTCTTTCTGGTGATGTTTGAGCAGTTCACCTTGATTGCCATCTGATTTCTGAACTCTGCCAAAAATTTATCCATGTCATCCCTGATGAGGTATTGGAATGGGTCTTCATGGGAGGAAGCCTCGAGGTTTGCCTCCGTTGTTGCTGCTCCTGTTGCGTCAGCAGATTGAGATTGAGAGTGAGAAGGTGTTGTGTCCTTATTCCGCTTTGTCCCTGATTCCTTAACAGTTGCCAAAGATCGTAGCGTATATCTCCGTGCCCCTTCCTGGTGCGCTTAAGTGTTGACGTCAAAAGTTGGCCTAGTGATGATCAATCCCCAATATGTGCTAAACATACACGAAAAACAATCGCAGAGATGCAAGAAAAAGTAAATAAACAAGGGAGACACAATATTTTATAGTGTTTCGGCTTATATCGGGGCCTACATCCACTTATAATCTTTGTTTATACTATTGATTGCATGTTACAGTGATTTTTCATTGGAGGAGAGTAGAGAATGGGATGATTTAAACATAAAATCTTTGTGTTGAATCTAGAGAACACGACATGCTATATTTGGTAGGTCGAGCAAAAGGTTCTTCCGAGATTTTCAGATGTCTTTCCATTTCTGGGGGAGAGAGCCAGTGGATCAAACTCACATGCAACGTGGCATGCATCATTTTTGGGCTTTAACACGTGGAACTCGAACCTATGGAGTAGCTGTAGGCGGTGGGACCTAATACCGCCCACGAATAGTTTCTCCTTGAAATATGCGGCATACGTAGCATTGAAAACTTGGCGTGTAAAAAGTAGTGTTGGTCAAAACTTATCCGCTACTCTAGCTTTGGGAGTAGAACTTCGGTTGTTAGCATATAACTCGCTCTGGTTTGATGCTATAGGAGATAATTTTACTTAGATCTTTCTCTTCTGTATCTCATCCTGATCTGATCTTTCAGGAATAGGTCGGTCGATCTGTTAACGACTCGACCGATCAGTTTGATCTTTTCAATAGGAGGATGCTTTTTTTTGCTTCGATGTAACTTCGAGTCAATCCATGGTCGGTCGACCTAAGGTGACAATCATCCCTTAATGTCTGGAATGGGAAGATATCTGGTTGTGGCTTCGACTATGGGTTGGAATGGCTTTTTTCCAAAAATCTAGTCAATGATTTCTCTATGAATTATTTACTTAGCTCTGAAATATTTATCTTCGCCTATTTACCAGACACTAAACACACAACTTATGCTTCAATAGACTTGGACATTAGATTTTTATGATGAATCCATGCTCGTTAGGTTGAGGGCTGTTACATTTGGTATTAGACTAGGTTTAATAGGTCCTATAATAATAGAGATTGGACATAATTATATTTTTTAAATATAAATATATTATATACCAAAATTCTAAGGGACCCACTAATAACGAAATGACATATGGTCATATTTTTTGAATAGAATCGTACATCTAAATGGTATTAAGAAAACAAAGTGTGGTTGATCCTTAGTGACCATGAGTTAGTATGTATAATGAGCATTATTTAAAGTTGAGTTTCTATATGTCAATTGTCTAAAATTCTGAAGTTGTATAAGAATAGTGGGAAAGACAACAATTCTCTACAAGAAAGGAATGAATGTGGGACATATATATATCGATTATAAATGGTTCTCAGAGATAGATTTTACGAATTTTGTACGGAAGCAAATGGGTTTGAAAAACATGTTTTTGGGGGATGAAAAAGAGCTAAAAAGAGACCAGGAAAGAACTCACTTTGATCTAGCTTCAAAATTAGATTTTGAAAAGGAAAAATTTCAGGTTTATGAAACTTAGATTAAAATCCATAATTTTAAAGTAGTCCAAAGTATAAAGCTTTTATGAAATTAATTTTGATAGAGCATATCAAACTCATTTTGAAAACAATATGTACGTTTTTATGGAGTTAGAAGAAAAAAAAGTGGAACAGATGCCAGAATTTTTCGAAGCAAGTCTAGAAAAGTCTATTATAAGAGAATGGAGAAATGGTAAAAATTTGGAATAGAGTAGAAACTTTAGAAAAGAAAGGTTTGAATAGCGAAATGAGGACCTAATTGACTAAGACAATTCATTAGAAACGGTAATAAAAACTATTAGCAGAATGAGTTATGACACACTTTATTTCATGGGAATAAGTGGAATTTTGAAATGAGTTTTAATGAATCAACAAACTTATAAGTAAATATATTTTGTTCAAGTAACAAGGAAAGTAAATGTAGCAGATTTTTTATGCAAAATGTAGGGAAGCACCATATTTTGTACTGCTGACTTCAATAAAGAAATGAAAAAGAATTTTTTCTTGTTATTTTGTACAAAATACAATATCCTCATTTTAAATGATTCGTAGAAATAGTTTTCTGAAAAATTGTAGTTTTGATGTGTTAAACCAAAGTTTGCACGGGCCAAATACAAAGAAGTATAAGATCTAAAGCGATAAGAGTAATAGGTTTCGGGCAACGAAACCTAAACCATGGAGAAAAGAACCTTGAAGGAGGCTAAGGCACTAGAAGGAACAAAGTCCAAAAATCAACACCGACAGAAAAACGAGGTCGAGTTCCCACCGGACACCAGCATCAAGTATTTCTAGAGAAACGTTACCAAGGTTACATCCACATCAGAAGAGAAAGCCCGAAAGACTTGATTACGGTACTAAACACAAGGGTGTTAGTCCTACACCAGCAACTGAAGAATAAAGGAAGAAACAACAAGTCAAAACGAAGGGTCAGTACTGATACAAGAGCAAAATACTGGCAGGGGAGTACATTCACTGAAGGGTTAGTGAAATCACATCTCTGAAAACATACCACATAAAACCATGAGCTAACAAAGGTGAGGAACCAAGAGCATATAAACTGAAGGCTTAAAGCTACTGAAGAGAAGCGTTGTGTCAGGCAAGAGGAAGAAGAGGGCTGCCGACACTACTTAGCTCAATACCGACACTAACATTAGAAGAAAGTTTATAAATCATTCGATAAAGATCGCGGATGAAGATGTCACCAGATCAAGACTGAAACCAAGGGTTGTCGGAAGGAGAAAGGAGGTATTCACCCGAGTATGCTTATTTCTGATACTTATACCAATAAGTAGAAGATATAGAGCTAAAAGTCAAGCTAAGAGATAGCAAAGAACTATTGAAACCATCACCAGAAGATAACTCTAAAGTCACCAAGAGGCACACCGAAGGCATGCTGAAACAAAGTCAAGCTCTCAAATTCTGAGATCGAGCCGCCAAAAGGCATGTCAGTGAAACCACTATTGAAAACCCGAGGTTGATATTCCAAAATCAAGAAGACATCAATGAAGGCATTCGATAAGAGGAAAGGAGGCCAAATCCTTTCAGCCAGAACTGAAAGTTACAAGAGTGGCTGATACCTTGTTGAAGCATCTGAGTGAGGCTATTGCTAGATTCACTATAGAAGGGAGCCTAATTTTCCTATAAATAAGACCCAAGGGGTCTCATTTTGGAGAACTTTTATCCTCATTCCACAATTTTGCTCTCATTTCTAAGGAAGCTGACCCTAATTTGTAAATCAATTTGAGGATTTCTTGTGTAACCTCCTCCATGAATAAAATCATCATAGCCCTAAAAGTGGACGTAGGTTCAATCCAAACCGAACCACTATAAATTCATATGTTCTTCACTATTTTACGTATTCTATGGTATATTGTTTTGCTATGCTATTTTACGCCTCACAACCTTGACCTTTCAACGGGTTCCTAACTACCTTATGCTTGCCCGTCAACAAGAATTTCATACGCAAGCCGTATCCTTGAACCTATGTCTCCTAAACACCCTTCTGCAGGCTATTTAGATCCCTAACTTGCAATGAGCTTACAAAACCATTATCCTAATGTAATTGTTGGTCCTTAAGTCTTGTAAGCATGATACTCACCCCTTGAGGGAAGAGTAACTAATCTTCGTGCTTGATATCTTGATATATAGGAAATGGTGAACTAACTCTAGCTTGTGAGAACTGAATAACCCTATTTTCCCCTTTAGTCTTGTTCCTTAGACCTAATTCTGGTGTTGATGAGAAATAACGTTAACATTTTGGCGTTAGAAGGAGGGCTTGAACCTCCGTACCTTCTTTCGACCATTAATCCTTTGGATAACCTTGCCATGTTTCTAACTGTGTTGTTCCATCTCGGGTTGGACAAAGCTTTGAAGAAGCGAGATTATAGATGGAGTCTCGGTATAGAACTTATGAATGTTGATCAATTTCTTAATACATCGTTGATCTAAGCTATTTAAAGAGTAGTGTAACCTTGAATTCCCAACCTTGTTTCTTATAATTTCACCATCGTTGTTAACCTACATTTCTCCTACCTTCGTCTATATCTTAAACCTTCCATCCTTACTGTCCCCGTTCTGACTTTAAGCCTTTACCTTTATCTTATTTTCTATCGTAAAAAGATAGTCCCAATATCCATTAACGATGGTCAGACGGAGAAAGAATCATGTGCAAGAATTCAGTGCCTCATCCACCCTCGAGGACGACGTACTTCTGAACTTCCACTTAGCAAATGTAGAAGCAGGGAAACCTTTAAACCCAGTTAAAGGACGAACAATAAAGTGAAAGTGTTTTTACAGGTTCACAAATCAATGTTACAAAAAAAGCTTATTGATGAAAACATGGTCAAAAGGACCTTTAAAGTAAGACCTTACGAAGTAGAATCAAGAGTGATAGGGCCTCATTGGCTTAATACCAAAGTTAAGACTACACCGAACATACAGGACATTCCAGTTATGAAAGGAAGCAACCAATTATTAAGGGAAGCAAATAGTCCAAGAAGAAGTGAAAGCCCGGTGCCGCCAGAAAATAGGAACCTACAAGGGATCACCTTCTCCAATGAGATAAAAACAGCTAGAGCTTCATTTGACATGAAAATGCCGCCACTTCTGAATGATGGAACTATAGGACCAGAAAACCACCTTTGTGTCATCGAGAACTACATGGATTTATATAACACACCCGAAACCCTCCGTTGCAAGATCTTCCTAACAACACTTCGTGGAGAGGCCATCAAATGGTGCAGACATTAACATGGCCATGTCATTACTACCTGGAAACAACTATCTACTGCATTAGTACAGAATTCTATGTATGGAAGGACCAACAATTAGCATTTATGATTTAGCCAAAATTGAACAGAGATCGGAAGAATCAGTCGTTGTCTATCTGAAGATGTTTCATATCGAGTCTCTCAAAGTGGAAGGTGCAATGGGCAGAGAAAATCTAATAGCTATGTATTTAGAGTTGCTTGTACCAACACCTTCCTAGAAGGACTTATCTTAAACTAGTGCGAAAGGTTTTAGTGATTTTTATTTTAGGGCTAACAAATTCATCCGTATGGAATGGATACTCGGCACAAGGAAGAGCTTGGGGATCAAAAGGCAGAAGAGTTTGATTTAGATTCCTTTGCAGTCAACTCTCAAAAGTCAGATGAAGGGGAGGCCTATTGTTCTTATCATAAGGCAAAAGGGCATCAAACCAGTCAGTATTTGTGTGTGACAAACAAGATCCAAACCAAAAAGAAAAAAAGAGCCTATTTAAGAGAGATTGAAAGATGGCCAATGAGGGAAATTGTCCAAAAGACTCCAATGATGGCTTAGGATCTGACAATGAGTTTTCTTTTTCATATTCCATTTTTCTTTAGTCATTTCATGTTATAACTTCTTTGTAATAAAAAAATGTCAATACAAGTTCAAGTGTCTTTATAGGTAAAAGCCAAACCCTGTTCAAGCTTGTGCATGCAACAAAAGCTCAAAGGTAGCACCTTTTGTCTATATCTTGTCCCATGTGAGGGAACCAAATTTCAAACGGGATCACATAATGGAAAAAATGCAGGCCTGAATGCATAACAAAGCTATTAACCTATGGAAAGCATTAATGGGAGCCTCCAAAAAGAATATGCAAAAAAGAGATAATTGAGCGCTAATCATTGCCCGACTTAAATAAGTTTGATCAAAACCTAACCTCCTTTATCTCAAAATTTCATAAAACATGATTACTAGTCTTATTTGTTGACATGTATAAATGCTTCTATGAAAGGTGCAGAGCATATAATCAATAAAGCCTTTAGAATAATTGGCACACCAAAAAAAGCTTCCAGAGAAAGAGAAGCTATAACAAATAAAAGCCTCCAGAAGGGAGCAACAAAAGCTTTCAGAGAGAGAAGCTACAACAAACAAAAACCTCCAAAAGGGAGCAGGAAAAGCTTCCAGAGAGAGAAGCTACAAGAAACAAAAGCCTCCAGAAGGGAGCAGCAAAAGCTTCTAGAGAGATAAGCTACATCCAAAAAAAAAGCCTCCATAAGGAATAGCAAAATATTCCAAGAAGAGAAGCAACATCTCCTGCAAGGGAGTGCCTTTCAAGAAGGGCTACAATGCTGGCATCTCCAACAGTGGAGTTCCATACAAGGGGGCCTAAATATACTTGCATCTCCCATTAGTAGAATAGCCCCTTAAGTGGGGGCTAGTTATGCATATATCATAAAGGGACCTGTGTCGCTCTCTTAGAGAGAATTTATTCATTCGCATATCCTAGGGGTTAGGAATAAGAATAGGCGTTAGATACCCTATGACCAAATAATCAAATGGAACTTATCACTGAACGGTTGATAATTAGATGACCTAATGGAACTTCTCGCTCAATGATTGTGGATTTAGATGGCCAAACGGAACTACCTGTTGAACGATCAAACAACTGAAAGATTGGATAATTGAATGGAACTACCTGGTGAATATCTAAATGATGAACAATTGAACGGAACTACAGCTAAATGGTCAAATGATTTGAAAACAGAACGGAACTATTGTTGAATGACTAGTTGGTTTAGGATAGGATTAATTTATTTCAAAAGCAGTCCTCTACATATGCGCCCGAGAAGTTATCCCTGGGTATATTTATGACTCTTTCACTCATGTGGTTTCTCTGAGTGAAATTATGAGGAACCATATACAATTTATGGTTAGTTGATTACTTCTAATAATGTTCGGATAGACTAATACTGTGCAGATATGTAATCCTTGGATGATTGGTGATGCTTCCATTAGATGGCCCTGAAGCAAACTTTTGATAATTGCTTTTATGCTTTTGTTAAGACATTCTACTTATGGTATTTTTCAGTAAGTTTCCAATTATGGCATGACGAAATTCGACTTCTAGTTTTCTCTAACCCGGGTGTTTGCATTGGGGTTTCTGTGTGATTTCTGGTTTTCACAAACCCAAGTGTGAGTTTTAGGGTTTCTACATGATTTCTAGTTTTCACCAACCCAAGTGTGATTCTCGGGGTTTCAATATGATTTCTAGTTTCACTAACCTGAGTGTGAGCCTCGGGGTTTCTCTGTGATTTCTGGTTTTCACTAACCCGAGTGTGAGTCTCTAGGTTTCTATATGTTTTTTGGTTTTCACTAACCCTAGTATAAGTCTTGGGGTTTCCGTATGATTTGTGGTTTTCACTAACCTGAGTGTGAGTCTCGAGGTTTCTATATGATTTATGGTTTTTACTAACCCGATTGTGAGTCTCGGAGTTTCCATATGACTCCTAGTATTCACTAACCCGAGCGTGAGCCTTAGGGTTTCTATATGATTTTTGCTTTTCACTAACCTGAGTGTGAGTCTTGGGGTATCCATATGATTTCTAGTTTTCACTGACCCAGGTGTGAGTCTCGGGGTTACTGTGTGATTTCTGGTTTTCACTAACCCGAGTGTGAGTCTCGGGATTTCCAGATTATTTCTGGTTTCACTAACCCGAATGTGAGTTTCGGGGTTTCTATATGATTTCTGGTTTTCACTAACCCAAGTGTGTGTCTCGTGGTTTCTGTACGATTTATGGTTTTCAATAACCCAAGTGTAAGTCTCGGGGTTTCTGTATGATTTCTGGCTTTCATGAACCCGAGTGTGAGTCTCGATGTTTCTAAATGTTTTTAGGTTTTCACTAACCTATGTATGAATCTTGGGGTTTCTGATTGATTGCTGATTTTCTACTTAACTGATTGTGGGTCTCAAGGTTTCTATGAGAATACCTGATTTCCATTTATCCGAGCACGAGTCTCAAGATTCCTAATTTCCTATTTACCCAAGTATAGGTCTTCGGGTTTCTACTTATTAGACATGACTTTATCATATCCGATTTTCTATATATAAGTTTTCACCTTCCTATCACATTCAAGATTCCGAATTCTTGTTGCTTGAATTCTAGTATGAGCCTTAAACCCCTTTCCCTTGGTATTTCCAAATAAGCATAAAATCCTTAGAACTGTGTTATTCTAGCAATTAAGTTTAGTTGTGGATTCATTATGCTTATTCTTAAAAGGGAAATGTTTAAATTTCTTTTTCCATATTCATGTATGGAGTTCGAATATACCATTGTTGTTCCAAGGTAAGGGTTCCTAAGTTAGTAAACAAGCAGGTACTATTGACCTCCCATCCGAAGCCTTACAACAAGGATTATGATCTCACAACACTTTGTGTAGGAATTTCTAAGCTCATGGCTTTTTACCCCTATATTTTCTACCATGAATTATGATTGGCCACATCGTAAGTAAAATATAAAACACTATACAAGCTATATCACCTTCAATAACAAATTCAAATATAGAATTTGGGTTTGTTACCTCACATTTCCTAGGATAAATCCTTGATGACTAGGTGCCGGAATAAGAACATTAGGTTCCCCATTTCATGTTGATATTGGGTGTTAAGCTTAAACTATAGAGTTCCACATGGAAACATGTTTGGGTCAGCACATTATTCATTACCAAATTCATAAGGGTTCATAACTTGAAGCTTACATTCAAATTCTTTCCATTAATAAAGTTCATTTCTCCGTATATCACTATTATGAATAATACGAAGCTAATGTCGAAATATATCTAGTGATTCTTGAGTTGTAAAAAAATAGTGCAGAAGTTACAGGAATTTGTCCTAAAGAATAAAAGCTTCTTTATACTTGAGGGGGGCTAAATGTTAACACCAAAATTTGCATGGTCCAAATATAAAGAGGTAGAAGATTCAAAGCAATAAGAGTAAATGGTTTCAGGCAGTGAAACTTGAACCATGGAGAATAGGACCTTGAAGGAGGCTAGGGCACTAGAAGGGACAAAGCCTGAAAATCAACACTGACAACAAAAAGAGATCGAGTTCCGACCAGACACCAGCAACAAATATTTCTAGAGAAAAGTTACCAAGGTTACATCCACATCAAAAGAGAATGCTCGGGAGACCCAAATCAGATACCCCAAGAACAAGGGTGTCGGTCCTACATCGACAACAACAAAATAGAGGAAGAAACAATAATAAGTCAAAATGAAGGGTCGGTACAGGTACAAGAGGAAAATTCCGGCCAGGACGTACATTCACCGAAGGGTTGGTAAAAGCACATCTCTAAAAGCATACCATATAAAACCATAAGAAAACAAAGGTGAGCCACCTAGAGCATATAAACCAAAAGCTTAAAGCTATTGAACAGAAGCGTTGCGTCAGGCAAGAGATGGAAAAGGACTGTCGGCACTACTTAGCTCAATACTAATGCTAACAGTAGATGAAAGTTTATAAATCATCCAAGATGGGTCATAGATGAAGATGTTATCAGATCAAGACCGAAACCAAGGGTTGTCGAAAGGAAAAAGGATGTATTCACCATAACATGCTTATTTCCGATACCTATACCAACAAGTAGAAGATATAGAGCTAAAAGTCAAGCTAAGAGGAAGAAAAGAGCTATTAAAACCTTCACTAGAAGACAAATCTGAAATCACCAAGAGGCACGCCGAAGGCATGCTATCACAAAGTCAAGCTCTCAAATTCCGAGACCGAGCTGCTGAAAGGCATGTCAACGGAACCACTCCCAAAAGCCCAAGGTTGATATTTTGAAGGCAAGAAGACATCAATAAAGGAGTTTGATAAGAGGAAAGGTGGCTGATACCTTTCTAACGAAACCAAAAGTTACAAGAGCGGTTGAAACCCTATTAAAGCATCTGAGAGAGTCTTTTGCTGGATTCACAATAGAAGCGGCCCAATTTGCTTATAAATAAGACCCCAGGGGTTTCATTTTGGAGAACTTTTGTCCTTATTCCGCAATCTTGCTCTCATTTCTAAGAGAGCTAACCCTAATTTTTAAATCAATTTGAGGATTTCTTGTGTAACCGCCTCCATGAACAAAATCATCGAAGCCCTTAAAGTGGATGTAGGTTCAATCCGAACCAAACCACTATAAATTGTTGTATTCTTTACTATTTTACGTATTTGATGGTATATTGTTGTGCTATGCTATTTTACTCCTCACAGCCTAGCCCTTTCAATAGGTTTCTCACTACCTTATGCTTGCTCATCAACAAGAACTTCATATATAGGTTTTATCCTCGAACCTAGGTCTCCCAAACACCCTTCAATAGGCTGTTTAAATTCCTAACTTGCAAAGATCTTACGAAACCATTATCCAAAGGTAACTTTTGGTCCTCAAGTCTCGTAAGTGTGATACTCACACCTTGAGGGAAGAGTAATTAATCTTCGAGCTTGAAACCTTGATATCTAATAAACAGTGAACTAACTCAAGCTTGTGGGAACTGAATATCCCCATTTTCCCCTTAGGTCCAGTTCATAGGCCTATCTCTGGTATTGACGAAAAATATCGTTAACACAACGCATTAAATTGCATAAACCTTAAAATAAAATAAAATAGCAGCAATGCATAGAATGTTGGAAAGGTTATATAGGAAACATAAAGAAAAAAGCAAAAAAAAAATACACATTTTTCCTTTGTCATGCACATTGAATTGCGTGTCGTTTTTGAAGTAAAAGATAGGGTGAGGCTTTCCCAATAGTTGATGACCAGAAGATTATAAAGAGAAAGAATATTAATAAGAAGATAGTTGATTAATCTACTCCAGTTTTCAAAATTTTGAGGATTATTTTGAAGTGATAATTTTGAAAATAATGATTTGGCGAAATGGATAAGATTCTGAAAAGAAAAGTTTTGAGCCTATGATTCCAAAAAGAAAAACTAATATGAGATAAATTAGGTTTTTAAAAAAATGGAGTAGATTGGAATTAGTGTCTAAGTAAGACAAGGAAAATGGAAATGAGAATATGAAGGAAATGGTAATAATGGATCAATACACATAACATATAAATGTTTAATGTGAGTAGAGAAGAAGAAGATGAGAAAGTTTGCCTTCATAGTAATCAACATTCGAATATGACAAAAACTAAGGAAAAGATAGGAACAATAAAAATATAGATAAAGTAAACACTACAATACATATAATATATAGCAAAGGAAAGGCACAACGGCCGCCAACGACTCTGGAAACGGCTTCCAACAGAAGATTATTTCTGGATTTTTCTTTACATTATAAAAAAACGTTGGAAGCCATTGGAAACCACTGGATTTAATGTCGTTGCTTGCCGTTGGTTAGTCAAGCAGAAATTGACCAACCTGCTTCCTTCTTCCCCACTTCGTTTTCCCCCCAAAATTCTCAAAATCCTCATCCCCAATTTTAAAATTCACCACAACCAACTCCTTTGCCACCCCTACCCTATCCAATATCTGAAAGGCTCTCTCTCCTCCACTCTAAACTCCCATGCTTCTCCAATATTTAAGGTATAAACCCTAATCATTTTTTAGTACCTAGATCTGCCAATTTAAGCTTAATTAGTTTGTTAGATTATATTTTGTATGTATAGTGTTGTTAATATGTACCTCTATAGGTTGAATTAATCATGTTATTAATCTATGTACAGTGTTACTAATCTAGGGTTAATTAGTTTGAGTTGTATGTATATGTGCATATATAGTGTTATATGTATAGTGCTGCTTATTAATCTATGTAGAGGTTGAATTATTTGAGGCCTAATTCTTGTTATTAGTCTATGTATTGCAAGTTTATGTTGTTTCTATCACAATAGTGTTATTTGCATATATATATATATATATATATATATATTGAAGATTGGTATTCTTTATTGCTATACCAATCATATACTTTGTTTATATGCCTCATCAAAACCTTATGCCCCCCAACCTAGATAAACACCACATAAGGGAAAAGAGCACATATAAACACCATATATTGACAATACAAAACCAAAATATAACCAAACTCTCCAAACATATCACTCACCTCTCTGTCAAACCACTCATCAACAAAACAAATACAGATGACATTATCCTGAATCATAAAGTTCGATTCCCCACCTTTTCATTTAATCAACTTTCATCTGGGAGCTGTTAAAAGAATTCCCATTTCGTTTTACCAACCAGATAACATATTTTTCAATCAGCTTGAAACAAATTTCTTTAGCAATCTTCTTGTCACTGAAAATCCTGAAATTTCTCTCTTGCCATACATGATACATGGCAGTTGTAAAAACTGCTCAACCCAAATCAAGTGTTTGATCCTTATCTTTTGAAACATGTTATATCTTCTCTGCTTCATACTCCATAGTACCTATGAAACTAGTAGATAAACCCAGTTTTAACAACAACAACATCCAAATATAATTTGAGTACTCACAAGTGAAGAACAAATGATCTACTGATTCATTATAGTTTTGACAAAGAACACATACCTTCTCTTCACTCATACCGAACGTCATCAATCTCTCTTTAGTAGATTGCTTGTTTATTACTGCTAAATATGAAATTAGTGCCATCCTCTTTACATTTTTCGAATGCCAAATCACTTTAAAACATGGTATACCTTGTTGCTTATTTCTTACATGATTACAGGCCCTGTGAAAGGTAAACTTTCCACCATCCTTCCATTCGTAGAAATCATGACTAGCTTCAAGATTAAGAAGAATGGAATTAACTTCACTTTGAATTTCCCTTGTAGCTGCATGAATACTACCATTGATTCTTCCATCAACAATTAAAGATGACACTAGTTCACTGATTCTTCCAATACTATGAAATCTGGAAAAACCTGAAATATCAACTAGTCATTTTGAATTTATCCAAGGTTCGAACTAGATGTGAGTATCACTTCCTGTTGCAATAATTTTAAGAAATAATTGCACACCATGAGTTCTTAACATCAATATAGATTTCCAAGTACAAGACGAATTATTATCACTACGCATACTCTAAAAGAATTTACCATTTCAATACTTACTCTTCATCCAATGACTCCACAAGGAAGAACCTTCCAAGAATTTTCACATGAGCTTTATGCATGAAACTTTCTTTAAATCATACAAAGATTTCATACCAATTCCACCCTCAGACTTCTCTAAACAAAACCTATCCCATCTGACTTTATGTGATGACGCTCCCCTTAAGAAGTCAGAGCACATAGAATGAAGTTTAGAAATGATATGATCAGGAAACCGATAAACCGATAACCAATGTACGATGCTAGGATTAATTACATATTGTATTAGTTCAGCTCGACCAGCATAACTGAGAAAGTTGGCATCGTATGCTTGAATCTTTACTTGAACTTTCTGAAGTAATGATTGAAATTCACTATAGTGTATGTAATTCGAAGATAATGGGACTCCCAAATATCTAACCGGTAAATGATCAACCTAGAAACCCAATGCTGAAGATATTTCATGCATGTATCTTGCTTACAAACTAAAATAAATCTTTGATTTAAGAATACTAATAGAAAGTCCACAATGTCTTCTTAATCTATCAAAACATTCATTCAAAGAAACATTACATTAAGAAGAACATTTGCCAAATATCATTAAATCATCTGCGTACGTCAAGTGTGATACCACTAGCTCAAAATTGTGAACATGTATAAACTTCTTCATTGCAATTGCCTCATTCATACAATAAGTAAAATATTCCATAGCTATAGAGAAAAGATAATGAGAAAGCGGATCACCTTATCTGAGCCCACGATTTGATGAAATGAAACCATTAGGAACTCCTCAGATCAAAATTGAGAAGGTAGGAGATGAGATACATTCATAGATAATGTTGATAAGATGAACAGGAAAACCCATCTTGAACATTATGTGACAAATTAATCTCCTATTGATCATATTGTATGCTTTACGCAAATCAACCTTCACATAGAATTTGCTAACTACTCTCTTCCTCTCAGGAGTTCATGAGATAACTTTATATTTTCACCTATATGTCGATTAGGAATATATGCACACTGATTTGCAGAAATGATATGAGGCATATACCATTTAATCCTATCACATAATATTTTACTAAATTTTTTGTTAAACATATTGCAACATGAAATAGGACGGTATTGTTAAATCTCAGCAGGTCTCTCTACCTTAGGAATCAAAGTAATGAACATATGATTACCACCTTTTGGAAGCTTACCAGATTCAAAGATATCTTGCAGTGATTTTAGAAGTTCAAACTTTATTACCTCCCAATGCAGCATAAAGAATTTTGAATTGAGTCCATCAGGTCTAGGACTTGAGTCTATGTGAACAGATTTAACTGCCTTTTTAACTTCCTCTAGAGTTATTGGTTGAAGTAGTTATTGCTGATCATATAAATTTAGAGTGGCAATTGGTTAGAATGAAAGAAACTTCAAATTATCTTCACCATTGAATAAATTCCCAAAGTAATTTATAGCTTCAGCTGCAACATCTTCAGGTTTATACAAAAGAGAACCATCCGCTATAAACAAAGCTTTCAAATTATTTACATGCTTTCAAATAGATTTTTTAGAATGAAGGCTTTTAGAATTGGTGTCACCGTATTGTAACCATGAAACCTTTGCCTTTTGTTTGTAACTTCATGATCTAATGTGTTTCTGCATACATAAAGCTTGTTTTGCTTCCAGCATATTTTCATATAACATAATATTTTCTAGATCTAAATCACTAGCTTCTTCCCTTTCTTTAAATAAAGCTTCAGCTTCAGCTAGAAGATCATTATCTTTGAGCCTTATTTTATTCCATTTTTTCAGTTCTGCCTTACAAGCATATAATTTTTGCAAGAAAGCAAAGCTAGCAAACCCATCAACATAAATCTGGAAGCCTCTATGAATGCATTCCTCGTATCCTTCCTTAAGGTGCCATTCATTTGAATATCTAAAAGGATAACCCTTTGATATATCAGGAACAATGAGATCTAAAAGAAGAGGATTGTGATCACTTGATAGATGAGATAAGGCAAGGGTATTCATATCAGTAAATTTTTGGAGACATTGATGATTAATAAATATCTTATCAATGTTATTTGCAATTCCTCTTCTCCTCTATAAAAATTTGAAACCAGTAGCCTTAATCTCTATTAAACCGGCTTGCGTTAAACAATTATTTATAGATCTAATTTGTTGAAATGAATAGGCAACGAACCTTTCTTATCCAAATGAGAAGTAGCATTATTGGAATCACCTAGCAATATCCATAAAACATTTATAGAACCTGATTCCTAAATGATGCGTTGCCAGAGTATTTTCCTTTCATTAAAGCTGCTACTTGCGTATATGATAGAAAGAAATAAAGAAATTCCTCCGACATTGATTATTTGAACAGTCAGATGCTGATTTGAAGAATAAATTTCGTTGACAAACCATATATTAGAATTCCATAGCACTAAATTCTACCAGAATACAGTGTGTTAGGTCGAGGCATTAAATCCCAACCACTAGGCACTAATCTACGGAAATTCTGCAAACTATTTTTATTGAGCTTATTCTCCACCAAACCAACAATAGTTGGTTTGTATTTTGTCAGTAAAGATAATACATCAGACATTCTGTATGATGTATTCATCCCTCTAACATTCCAAGCTAGGATCGTCATTCAATAGGAGCATTGCTCCTTATTGGCCTTTTAGGAGGAGCTATTAAAGAGACCTTTTTCTTACCCTTAATATTGGCAAGATATACTCTGCATTTCTCATGACACCAGATGACACATCATGTTGTTCATAAGGAGGGTAAGTATCATTCATATTATCTTCTACTTGATTCAACAAATCAGGTACAACATTCTTACGCAATTCCTTGTTAAGAAAATCCAAATTAGCCTCATCATTATTCAACTCTTCATCAATGTCTTCATCCGGCATTTGTGCTTGTTTATCAGAATTTTCACTATTTGTAGAAGAGCTGGCCATATTCGAAGAGGAACTAGCATGAAAGTCAATTTCTACCTGATTTGAAGACCCATAAAGGTTTATTTGATTGCTCATGAAAAATTGTTCTATGACCAAACTTCTTGCATCCGACATATTTATGAGGGAAGTACTCATATTCGACTATTATTTTCTTCATAATACCATTGTGCAATTTGATAGGAATAATCCCTTCAAGTTTAGACTCCAAATCAATCTCAACAAGAATTCTAGCATATTTCGTTATCCTTTTGCAAGCTGTATTATTATCAGTTCGAATTGGCTTTCCAATAAAGCTAGAAATTCTAGAGAAACCCGAATTCGTCCACATTTCCATATCTAAATTTAGCAGTTTGATCTAGATCTGAACTCTTCTAGCGTTGAAATCCTCAAAATTATAACCAAGAAACCACTTAAAAACCATCAACAATCTATCAAAAAAAAAGAATAAGTTGAAATTCTAAGCATAGACAAACATCAAACACTTCATCGAATTGAACTGTGTTGTTAAATCCAGAATCAATATGTATTCTGAAAATGCCTATAGGCTTCCATACCTTCACAATGTAATCGTTAATCTTAACAACAGTAAGCTTGAAATCAACTGGATGTAAAACAATCATGTTCCGCCAAGAATCAGCTGAAGCTTTGAGTGATTCTTCAGGAATGAGCACATATTCTTCTGTCGGTTGAACAAAGTGGAGAGTTTCCCAATCTTCTTCAATCGAATAAAATATGAGATTCGAATCAGATCCGATAGGATTCGATTGATTCGAATTTGGATTTTGAGGAGGAATCAATATTTCATCTGGCAGGATAGAGTCCGCCATTTTTAGAGAGCAAAAAAAGTTATATATATATGTGTGTGTGTGTATGTTGAATTATAAGAGATTTTAGTCTTGTTAGGGGACGTTTATTGGAAAAGATTCTAAATAGGTATTTAACTTATCTTATAAAGGGTGAGACAAAAAGCTCAAGTTGGAGGTTCAATTTGCAAACCATGCATCTAAGAAGAAGTTTCGTTTTTTTGCTCATTATCTTAGTGACCATATGAACATAACATTTGAAAGTACTATGCATAATGATGAAGGCACTGAACAAGATGATTGTCAAGCGACTTTATATATTTATAAAAAAACAGGGTTGGCCTTCTAGTAAATGTGAGGAAGCATGGCTGAATCATAGAGATTATCATGCAGCACACACACACACATATATATATATATATATATATATATATATATATATATATATATATATATATATATATATATATATATATATTCTTCTCAAATGCACTGAAGTTGCATTGTTCGTTAGGTAATAACCGTGTATCATCTATATAAGTATATTTTTAATCATAATGTAACATTTACTCTATAATTGCAGCATTTTTTTCGAATCAAAACATCTAAACGGCAATATCAACAAAGAACTCGTCACTTGCTTTACTAATTACGTTTTTGATACAACAAACAATATGAAATTAACATTTAGCCATAGGACCAAAAATAAAATTCAAGACATATCCAAGGTTCTTTGTAAACGGATATGAACTTAATACTAAAGAATACAATGTTGAAAAATTAACTAACAATCCTAGTGTATTTGTTAAAGGTAGTGATGATCCAAATGACCATATAAATATTTTTATGGAGTACTAACATAGATTTTGCAATTGACATATTTGACAAGACCGATGGAAGAAGTATTTTTGTTAAATGCAATAGGTTCAACAACGTTCCAGGTTCTATAATCAACATGCACCCAAAATATAATTTAATAGAAATAAAACATACTTCGCGTTATTATAAGTATGATCCTTTTGTACTTTCCAAGAAAAGTCTTCAAGTATATTATATCCATCTCTAAGAAGAGACATAATAAATTAGTTGGCTATTTTTGAAAACAAAGATAAGGTTTACATTTGACTGACAAAATATTCCCGATGAACAAGCTAATCCAGAAGATGTCGAGGAAAATAGAGGAATAGTAATAAACGGTGATCAAACAGATTTTGTACCTCTAAACGTGAATCAAATGCATTAACTAAACCATTTGATACTATAGACGAACCAAATATAGAGGAGGAAATAAAGTCAGAATCCGAAAGTTACGAGCAAAGGTACTTTTATGTAGTGTCATGTCATACTGTTTGTTTTACATAGTCCTTTTATGCTATGTCATGATGTTTGTCATATTGTTATAATTTTATGTTATATCATGTCATATTATATATATCACATTGTATTCTTATGTTATGTCATACTTTTTGTTTTACATAGTCATTTTATGTTATGTTGTAATGTCTGTCTGTAATACGTATGACGTCACACAAACATACAACTTCTAGACCCCCTACTTCTTATCCACCAGTAGGGGTGATGGCGGTAGAATAATGATCAGCTTCAGGTAAATTTATTGCATATTGTTCTATTCAATTAATATATAAATTATAATAAAATATGTTTGTTCTAGTTTAAATTTATAGGTCGAGTCTACGAGAAATTCAACACATAGAAGCAAGAACCCCATTACACATCGTGGTGGTTCCAAGTTGTTCCAGACCATCGCGAGGACCTGGCATATTTATTAATTACACAGTTAAACATTTTAGGTTCTATGTTTTCAATTAGTTGATTTAACTTTAAGTTCTAATTTACATCTGTGCATATTTCAGGAGAGACAACACATGATGCATATGTAAGTATAACATAGTTAACTTAAATTTATAATTTAATTAAAATAGTTTTATTTAAATTTAATTGTATTTTGTTTAACATGATAAATTTCAACAACGAAGGGGACAATTGCTTGAGGATACTGGGAAGACTGAGTTGACTACCGAGGAAGAGGATTTTATTTTTTAGACTATCATGGATCCATTAACCCAGAACAGACGCTACGGTTTCGGGAATCAAGCGATAATAGAAACTAAAATTTATAATAGAAACTGAAGTTTACTTGAATTGCTATTATGAAATACTGAAAATTTAAAAATATTCACAGGTCACAGCGCCTTAACAGTCGTACCAGAGGGCTTAGCACAAGGAGTAGATCGCACAACTACGAGCCCAGATCGCAGCTCTTAATGGGCATGATCGTCGCAACGAAGGCAGATGAATCAGCTTAACTAGCATTTGGAGGAGTTCATTGCCCCATAATGTATGTTTCCTTCATCGTATGGTGATTTCGAGGGAGACCGAGTTGAGGTTAGTTTGTTTTGTTTTTATATATATGTACATATACGCTTTAAGATTGGGTGAGGATTTTGCTTGATACATTATGATAGTTTGTATGTGCGGATGCTATGTTGGTGATGATGGTTTGGACGTGTTGTTGTATGATGGTTTATTTTGTTATGATAACGTTGGGTTGGTATATTTTGTAAATATTGGTTTATGTTATATGTTGTGTGTTTGAATTGGGTAAAATATTATGTTTGGATATATATGCGATTGCGACTGTGATGTACATGCTCGAAATGGAAATATTTCGATGAATATGATATTGTGGGATGACTGGAACTAAGTAATCTAAAATCTATAAAAAAAATTAACCACATTTTCAACGACATCCAATGATTACCAACGTCTTACAGATCCTTATATTTCATCGGCTATCAACGGGTTCCAATGACTTAGTGGTTGGAAACTGTTGATGTGTATGCCAACAACTTTATCAACGGCTTTAATGGTTAGTAAGGGGTGACCGCAAGGAGCCTAGCCGCAATAGAATGGGACAGACCATAGTTTCAACAAATTCCTGATTGAATTCCATAAAGAGTAGACATTAGTACCTTTTTTGAGCGAAATTCATCAATATAGTTTGAACGATTACGTGAAGGTCCATAATGTAGACATAATGACATAGACTATTGTGGATATCCGCAATGTAAACATAGACGAGCAGGCTACTGCAAATGCAGTTTACACATTTTCATATAGACGATGGAACATTTGTATTGCAGGCAATCTTGGGCGGTCCACTTCAGATACAGTTTCAGAGCTTTTTTAGCAAGGTGCTAGAATCCAGGCAAGTGGATATGAAAGGTACAAAGGGTAGTACATAGGATTGGGGCGGTCCGCAGGTATATAATTGTAGATAGATATGTATGAGTATTGTTTAGTAGGTTAATTAAATCTACTAGGGAGTAGATGAGTGCGATTTACGTGCAGATGAGAGTCTTCTATTCTTGATAAACGTAATATATAAAAAATGTTAATAGAACATTATATATAGTATTGTGCTTAATTTAACATAATTTACCAGTCATCAGAATATTAATCTTGATCCCCTCCTCAAAACTACCCGTAGGTTAGATAGAAGGAAAAGTTTGTTAAGATTAGAAACCTTTAATATAAAGTGTCATTCCCTTGGGGAGTATTTATTTACTATCAAATTTTAAATTATTTCTCTATGAGTTATTTACTTAGCTTTGATATATATATTTATCTTCTCCTATTTACCAGGCACTAAACACACAACTTATGCTTTTGTACACTTGGATATTAGCTTTTTACGATAAATCCTTGCCCATTTGGGTGAGGGTTGTTACAATGGGTACTAGCCTAGGTTTAGTAGGTCCTATAATAATAGAGATTGGACATAATTATATTTTATGAATACAAATATATTATATATATACCAAAATCATAAGGGTCCCACTTATAAAGAAATAACATATGGTCAATTTTTGAGAATAGAATCGTACATCTAAATGGTATTAAGTAAACAAAGAGTGGTTGGTCCTAGAGTGACTATGAGTTAGGATGTGTAATGATCATAATTTAAAGTTGAGTATGTATATGTTGATTGTCAGAAATGCTGAATAGTGGGAAATAAAATAGTACTATACAAGAAAGCAATGATTATGGGATATATATATATATATATATATGTGTGTGTGTGTGTGTGTGTGTGTGTGTGTGTGTGTGTGTTGAGTATAGATGGCACTTAGAGACATATTTTAATAACTTTGTATAGAGAGCAATTGCATTTGAAAAACAAGTTTCTGGGGTGAAAAAAGAGCTAAGAAGAGACCGGCTAAGAACTCACTTTGATATTGGTTCAAAAATACATTTTGAAAAGGGAAGATTTCAGGTTTATGAAACTTAGATTAAAATCCATGATTTTAAAGTAGTACAAAGTATAAAGCTTTTATGAAATAAATTTTGACAAGGCATATCAAACTCGTTTTGAAAAAAGTATATATGTTTTTATGAGGTTAAAAAAAATAAGTGGAATGGATGCTAGCATTTTTGGGAGTAAGTCTATTCCTGGAGAAAGAAGAAATGGTAAAAAAATGGAATAGAGTAAAAACTTTAGAAGAGAAAGTTTTGAATAGTGAAATGAAAAGTTATGTGCCTGCACCAATTTATTAGAAACAGTAAGAGAAAATTATTAGCATAATGATTTATGACACACTTTATTTCATGGAAATAAGTGGAATTGTGAAATGATTTTTATTGAATCAGCAAACTTATAAGTAAATATATTTTGTTCAAGTAACGAAGAAAGTAAATGTAGTGGGTTAGTTATGTAAAATATAGGAAAGCACAATATTTTTTACAGCCTATTTAAACAAAAAAATGAAAAAGAAAAATTTTCTAGTAATTTTGTACAAAATACAATATCCTCATTTTAAAAGATTCGTAGAAATAGTTTTCTTAAAATTTGTTGTTTCAACACATTAAAGTGCATAAACCTTAAAATATAATAAAAAAGTAGCAATGCATATATTGTTGTAAAGTCCATATAGGAAACCTTAAAGAAAAGAAAATACACATTTTTCCTTTGTTATGCACATTCAATTGCGTGTCGTTTTAGATGTAAAAGATAAGGTGAGTCTTTTCCAATAGTTGATGACTACAAGATTAGAAAGAGCAAGAAGATTAATAAGAAATAGTTGATTAACCTAAAATAGTTTTCAAAATTTTGAGAATTATTTTAACGTGACAATTTTGAAAATAATGATTTGGAGAAATGGATAAGCTGATGAAAAGAAAAGTTTTGAACCTTTGATTTCAAAATGAAAATCTAATAGGAGATAAATTAGTTTTTTTTAAAAAGGATTATATTGAAATTAATGTCTAAGCAAGACAAGGAAATAGGAAATAAGAATATGAAAGAAATGGTAGTCGGAGATCTATACACAAAAGATATAAATGGTTAATGTGAGTTGAGAGGAAGATGATGAGAAAGTTTGCCTTCTAAGCAATTACCATTCAAATATGAGAATAACTACGGAAACAATAGGAACAATAAAAAGATAGATAAAATAAAGAGCGAAATCAATGTCTATCTTTAAGAAAAGAAAAGAGATTATTTTAAGAAAAGAAAAAGGGATTATCATGTTAAGTAAAAGTATAAGTAGATACTTCAATAGAGTAGACAGTGACTCTTTTTATGATAATCAAAGGCGAGTAGCTAATAAAGAATATCTTTATGACAAATAAGGGCCTAAAAAATGGGTAATGAAACAAAGAGAGTAAATAGCGAAAGAATTGAAAAGATAAAAGGCAAGAACTTAAGAGAATAAAGAAAAAAACAATTTATAAAACTTGATGAGAAAATCTTTCCTATGCAAACTGTATTTGGAAAAGTTAGATTTATAACTAGATCACTAAGGAAGGTTCCAAATACAGAGAAGAAGGGTATATAAAAGAGAAATGGAAATGCAGAATTTTCCATTGGCACCCTTTAATGACATAAGAAATCGAGTTTAGAATTTTTTTTATATAAATTCTAAAATGGTGTGTTTGGATTTTGGATGATTAAATAAGATGCAAAATTGATTGAACTATGCATCGATTTAGTGAAGGGTGGCTAAAATTCGATGAAAACCTACTTTGGATTTTCAAAGATTGTATTTGTAACAACCCTTCTGGAATGGGCCTAAATTTTGACCTGTAAAAGGCCCATTGGAACTTAGAACTACTCTAAACAGTTCATTGGTTCCTATAAGGAAATACTAAAACAGATATAACAGAGAATTGTAAATGAAATTAGAGTCTCATACAACAAAAGGGACAAAATATAATATCTCAAAATAGATGTACCATAAATTTAAACCCCCGCAATTTTCATATATAACGAGTCACAATAGATAAAAAAGTACATCAACAATTATCCCAATACATACTGATAACAATAAAAATAATACCACCATAAAAAACTAAAGCCTCCATCGTTAGGATCCACCTCCAAGAATCACTTATCATCACTGATCCAAGCATCCTTGTCTACTAACTTGTTTATGTTAAGAAGAAGGAGGTCAGAACATAAAGTTCTGGTGAATGAAAATCATATAAGTTTAGGAATGAATATTTCTTATATTTGGCAGCGTAAATTCTTCATGTTATGTATACACAAGCAAACACACACAAAACTAATCATTTGAGGCAGATAGCCTTACAGTTAATTAAGGCACACATCTTGATATAAGGATAGACATCCTTACAGCCCCACGTGGCGGGCTCTACCTGGTCACTTTAGGCCATTACCTAATTTATTAAAGGAGGATTCCTATTAGCACTTAATACGCTATGGCGGATCCCTATCCACTTTAGACTTCATTTGAATGTCAGCATTACTAAATATATACTCTCCTTTTAGATTGAGTGTAACGACCCAGATTTTTAGTGACTGAATATTTAATTTATTTAATTATTAATAGCTGATTTGGAGATTTAAACGAACGAAATATTATATAATGGGTATGATGAACATTATAACTCAATGCATATTAAAGTGAACATGATTTATTAATATTGGTACATCTAATATGGAATCCTACGACAAATGAGAAATGCGTAGTAGAGTTAGAATTACAAATTAGTTATAGCGGGATTAGACCACAACTCTATAATTCAAGATGATTGATATTCAATCATTGGTAAAGCTAGACAGCAATTCCAATAAAAATTTGTTCCTACTTAAGATTTCAAGCAAATCAAAAACCCACGCAACCTTAAATTTATAAGGATATAAGCTTGCTCTCCAAACCACTGAGTGACCGTGCGTCTCAAGGATATATAGATCTGTGTTCCCCAAGCTTATACAAACCATGCTTGCCACGACATTTTACATTATAAATTAACCCAGCTGGCCCCATTTGTTCACTGTAGCACCTCATGTCCATTAATGTCACTCACAAAGGGAATGCATCAATATCCATGGAGCGTTATTGTTGTATAGAACAGAAAAATTGCAAGAATAAATAAATAAAACAACATAGCGGAAGTGAAAAACTTATTTCATTTCATCATAACTCAAACGAGTTTACATAAGTAGTCTCCAAAACCATTACAACAGGATCAGTAGTCTTTTCCAAAAACTTCAAAGTACATAAAAAGTAAATACTTAAATAACATAAATGCATAATTCCCCACTGAGCATAAGCAAAGCCATAAAGATGAGAGAGTCCCAAACGAGACATCTACTATCTTCAAGCAACTGAAAGAAATCGGCACTAAGCTGTAGTATTCCCTCCTTGCAAACCTAGGGCGGTGGGGGAAGGAAGAAAAGAGGTGGAAAGAAAAGGGGTCAGACATAAAGTCTGGCGAGTGTGATAACTTTAACAATATAATTATCAAAATAACTAGGCTAAGGAATAAGCTGGAAAATAAGGAAATGAATGTGAACAATTGGGTATGGCAGGGAAATAAGATGAACAAAGATAACGTTAAAGGCACCCCTAATCACTATAAGATAATTACTACACTGCACCACCACTAGTCACCCTTAAAGGTTGATCCCGCCTAAGAAATTAATAATGATAATGGTAGTTTAGTGTACCCCTAGCTACCTTCATAGGTTCCGTCTTCCCCTAACTCCACTAGGTGTACCCACTACCCCCAATCGATCGGCTCCCTAACTCGTAGATACCCGCGCTGGCCCCACAGTGGGGTGTATCACTCCCCAAATTGGCAAACCCGATACAACCAAAAATGCACGGCTTATATCTACACGATGCAACAATGTCTTACCTACCAGCCCGGGCCCACACATGCATATGAATCCGTTGGACTTGCATTGCCACCGCTGACCCGTTTTGACCAATTACAATCAAATCTAGTACGCATGTCCTGTCCTCGACTTGGGTCGAGCCAACAAAGATACTTAATGGGTTACTGGTTTGAAAAGGCCCCCCATGCATGACACAAGCTTTCCACCTACGCTTGGTCCCTTCTAAGGTTTTCCCCACTTAACCTCATTCTTATTCATGTCTTCTTACATGTTTCAATCTTGGTTAAGTGCATCTATTCGTATTTCAAATGCCACCCAAGGCACCCACTAAATTCCAAATGCCATCCAAGGCACCCACTTAACCCCCATGTCCCACTACATGTTTAACTGGTTAAGTGTTTCTTAATTCATTAAGATCGTAACCTTGTAAAGACCTCCCACATTAGATTGGCATTTGTGGAAGCTAGATTTGTCGGGTGGGTCCGGGCAGTCTTACACCACAAACGAGCCTAACCTTGTGTCTTTACAACTGCTACGCAATTAATTTATGCCTAAGACCTCCCACATTAGACTGGCATTTGTGGCAGCTGGATTTGCCAGGCGGGTCCAGCCAGTCTTACACCACAAAAGAGTCTAACCTCGTGTCTTAGGCAATTAATTACACCTAGTTAATTACCCCCAGTTTGAATTAATTTCCCTATTCAAATTGCCAATCAATTACGAATTTAACTATGTCCATCTATTTATGGTATATAAAATTATAACAATTAACATCATATTTAAGGCATTTATGCCAATTCTCAATATTAAATCTTTTAATGTTATCACCTGGCCTCACGTTGCACGTTCGTTTAACGTGAAATATACGTTAGACTCGAATAGTCTAACTTATGGAATAAAGAGAAAACATCGCAACATGCATAGAATAAAAGTTAGATCTAAACATAAGGGGTGAACTTGCATGTGTGAATAAGGTTTTTCATCCAAAACTTGCATAGGCCAAAGTTACAAACTTGCATAAACTATGGATGTCATAGATCTAATCATAAGGAGTAAATTTGCATAGGCAATAGTCACAAACTTGCATAAACTATGGATGTCATAGATCTAATCATAAGGTGTAAACTTGCATAGGCAATAGTCACAAACTTACATTACATGATTCATACTCCAATATATACACACACACGCACACACACACACACACACACACACACACACTTGCCTATGTGATTTCTACAACATAGACTATGATGTAAACTTGCATCTAACTCACACATGTCATAGCCTAACTTTAGATCCAATTTACACATAAAATATATGTCATAAAACATGTAAGGTTGTACATGATTCTCACTTACTTGCATATGATTCATATCTAAATTAACATCTAAACTTGCAAACATACATATGATTTAACATATGAATTAGTTCCAACAACATAACCAAACTAGCATATGAAACATCATTATGAATTGATTGTACATAAGTCAACAATTAACATAGATTCACAACATGGATGATAACATCGCAGATTTACAACACAGATAATAACATCATAGACTTACACATAGATAATAACATACGGTCATTGATTCACAACATAAACATATAACCCAAATCATAGCTCAATCCAATTAAATTGTTAATTATCTTATTAAAGAAATCGAACTCACAAAAAGAAGGTCTTGCGTTCTGAAATCCGAGTTCTGGAATTGATTTAGCTCGCTTTTGTAGTAGATTCGTTATTGTTTAGATTAGAGTTGAATAGAACTGAGTTGATTAGCTTTGGTTTCCCCCTAGTTGGTGGGGCTACTCTAGGTTACAAGATGATAGCATGACGACCATGATTCAGATTTTTATTTGATTTTAGGGTTTGAGTCTACCCATGTTCATATAGAATTTCAATTTAATTATAGTTGTCGGATGATCTTAGGGTTAGTCAAAACCATTCAGTCAGGATAGGGTGACACCTCAGCCCTAATGACTCGGCAAGGAGTCAGAAAGGACTTAGCAATGAGTCGCAATATGGATCAAATTGCACCAGAAAGCTGTGCAGGCTTTCTGCTCGGCCTGGGCGCACTTGGCAGGTGCGCCAATGCAATCATTTTTTTTTCCGCCTGACTTCATTCATCCATATCTCCTTCATCTGATATCCGTTGGACTCTATCTCAACCAGAATTCCGAGACGAACATAATGGCGCAACCCGTTTCCCTTAATTCTCACATCTGGGATTAATTATTCTTGAATTTAGTTAATTTGATTATACAAAAATTCGGGGTGTTACTTTCTCCCCTACTTAAAGGATTTCGTCCTCGAAATCTCTAACTCAAGAAGAACGTATCCTACCATCCATCTACTCAACCATCAACCACTAGCACCCATGGTCCTTAAAAGATTTCTAATGCTTTTCATGTACATATGCATAGTGTGTGTATATGTCTGTATACTAATGCTAAATCAGGCGGTCCACTGATTCAGTCGACCTCCTTAATACAAATAATGATAGTGCTATGTATCCATCATGTATGCAAAGAACCCTATACATATCATTACTACATGTGTGCACAACCATCCATTTAAATGCAACATCCATATGATACACACATTCAATGTACATTATGAAAATGTGTGTGAGTACGTTCCAAGTATAAAACACTCATAAGGATCGTGTAATATGACAAACAATATTCCACGTATAAAGTAATAGCTAATCACAGAACAATAAATTCGAAGATGCAGTAAGAAGGAAAATCACACCAGGGATTTTTATACTGGTTCGGAGCACCTTCCTACGTCCAGTCCCAGACCTCTCTCTGTATTTTCACTAAACAACTACCTCGCTTCAGCCGGAGGAACAGGTTCACAACACCCGAGCAGCCGAACGGGATTCCACGCCTGTTACACACGAGTACTTCACAACTTTGCCTCTCACAACAACGAGGACTTCACAACTTTTCCTCTTACAACAACAAGGGCTTCACAACTTTGCCTCTCACAACAACGAGGACGTCACACAAGATGAGTATACTTGTAATTTGACAATGTGTGTTCTTAATTACACGAATTTGTCAATTCTTGTACAACCTTCCTATAATCTTATCCTCAAATAGAATTTGAATTCGTGAAGATATGGAAGATGATATCGTGTTTGAATCAAAAGAATAATATGTAGATTCTAGGATTCAACAGCGATATAAGAAGATTATGAGCTTTTGAGTGCTTTAAATGATCAAAAATGAAATCAGCAATATATAGAATAGATAGAAAGAATTAGTTTTAATTAAATTTAAGATTTCATGTTGTATTTATAGAGGATAAGGGGTTGCAATCATTGGTGAAGAGAAGTATTGAATAGAAATGATTTTTGATGAAAAGAAAAGGAAGCAACCATTGATGAATGAAGATGTCTGTACGAAGAGTTGCTTTCAGTTCGTAGACTAGTCGACAGGTAAAAAATAACCAGTAGATTTGTATTTGAATATATATATATATATGTTATATATATGTATGCACGTTCATTGTGCATTTCTTCTCAGAAACGGTCGACCGAATAATTTGAAACCATTCGACTGGTTTCTAACATTACGCACAATGAATGTGCATTCACAATATATATATTCAAACTACTGAGGTATATGATTATTTGAGAATAGATTTTAACAATTTTAACACAACTAAATCACTAAATAATCAACCTCTATGTTTCAATACCATTGAATATCTTCTTTTTGTCCATCTTGAAATTCTCCTTGTCATTAATCAAAATGCCATGAATTCCTTGATTCAACATTCTCCCCCTTTTTAATTGATGACATCATAGCTGTGAAAGTGTTTATAACTCCCCCTGAAATACATATTCAAAAGAATATGCAAAACATATTATTAGTAATATTTTTCTCCCCCTTTGTCATCGATAAAAAGGAGTAGTGATCACGCAAATACTATAACTTAAGCATGAAATACACAAGGATTGTAGCATACAATACACACCAGACATAGTCAAACAAGTCATGTATCTAAGAGTTAATATGTACAAACCCAAAATGAAATACAACACTATTTATGTACAAGTAATGAGTTAAGTCTTGCTAAAATAAAATATAATATAATACAAAAAACGTGGATGAAAAAGAACTACTGAGGTGGAGAATCAGATCAAGTTTTATCCCCATCGATTTCTTTGTTTCCTTCTTCTTCCTTGTCTCCTTCGTCTTGAATGTCTTCTTCCTCAGTCTTGGTTTCCCCACGACCATGTCCAACAATTGCTCTAGAACTTGTGCCTTCCTCTGAAGATGACCATGTAAAAGTAGAAGGCATTGGACATTTTCCTGGGTCTTGTATGTGCGTAGAGGAGGATGATGATGCACATGAAATTGCATCCCAAAGAGTACCAAAGAAAGACTTAAGTTTTAGAATCATTTGTCAAGCTTTGTATCTAAATGTTCAATTTTGTTGTCAGTAAGCTTAAGTCTTGCTTCAAGAAGGAATTGATTCCGTGCAATTTGTTCAAGTGAATCTTTAGTTGACGAGGATGGTTGAAGGAGTTTAACCTCATCCGGTTTAGGTTTAGAGGCCTTAGACAAAGTGCTTTCTTAGCGACCTTGGTCTTGATATTGTTCGAAAGGAATGATATTTACACAAGGTTCAGGAAGCTTCATTCTTTTTCTAGTTTCTTTATCAATGCACTTTGGTTTGGAGATTTTAGACTCGTAAGATTTGAGACCACAATCGAGTAAAAACCTCATGGAATATTCATTGTATAAAATATGTGGTCTTGTGCCATCATTCACAAGCAAAATTTCATCAAAAATCATGCTTATCCAGTTAATCTCTATATCTCCATATATCGCATATAATGCCTTGAAATTCACTTTATAGATGGCATAAAAATTACCAATCCTTGACAGTAAGAAGTGTGTGATAGCATGGTGTAAAACTCGAGCATTAGGCCATAGGTTAATCGCTTTTGTACTGGTTTTGTGATCCTCAATAAAAAGGTGACTAACTTTGTCACGAGTGTGAACAGTACAAAAATCTAAAGAAAATTCACTTCCACTATTAGGAGAGCCGAGAACCATGTCCATTCGTTCCTTTGAAATAAAAACATGCTGACCACATACTACAGACCAAAGACAATTAGCAGTATTCTCTGGTTTGAATTTCTCTAGGTTAAGATTGGCATAGAACAACTTAATCATAATATGATTGATTTCTGTGTTGTTCTTATTAAAGGTAAGGAGTGATTTTATACGAGCCTTGACCGATAATTCTTCGACATCGTAAAGAATAAAATCAGAGAGATTTATGAAAGAACCTTCGTGAATGGTGTAATCCTTCATAGCATTCCAACGTTTTACTGCAATAGGATCCATAAGCCATTTTTTGATATTGGAATCAATAGGCTAGAGTTGAGTAGAACTTGATTTCTTTAATCGCTTTTGAGGAGGAGCCATGATAGTTTGAGTGATTGAAAATTTGGAATTTTTGATGGTGTTCAAAGGGTTTGCTAGTTTGAGGAATAAAAGGAATACGAATGGGTGAGTTAGAGGAAACCGACGTGATGATTGAGGGTTTTTAAAAATAGAAAAATACGTTACCGGTCAACCGTTGGATTTAATCGGTCGACTAGTAAGTGAAAAGTTGGTTTCCAGAGAGTTTTCCGGTCGATTGGTCGAAATACCACCAGTCGACTAGTTCATGGAAAAGCAGAAATTTTTCTAGGGACTTAAACGGTCGACTGGTAATTTTTATAAGTTGACCAGAGCATGAAAATCAAGATTTACAGAGACATTTCCAGTCGACTAGTGAATATATAGTGGTCGGACGTTTTTACTAAGATTTGTTTATCTGGTTCTCTGAACTTACACGAAGCTCTATATCAACGTAAGAATTGAATTTATTTCAAAACAACAAGGATTTAAACCAATTTACATGAAAACAAAGAAAAAAAATAAAATTTAAATCAAAAACATATTTTCCAAACAAAAGTAAAAACGATATGAAATTAATGGTAGGTGGATGACTTGTCTTCAGATATTTCTTTAATATCGTTAACTCTTGGTGTCCATGGAGACCAAGTATCCTTTGCTCCTTCATTTCGCATGTAGTTACGATCCCAGGAGCTAGGACTCCTAGATGAAGATGGAGCATGTGGCATTGGTTCATAAACACCTTGTTTATCCGTGCTACAGAAAAATGATGCCATGCGTTCTAAGAGAGTTAACCGGTCGGACGTAAGTTTTTGTTCGTAATGAAGTTGACGCTGGAGATCTATATGATGTTTCTAGTAATGGTGAATCTCACTTATCTTTTCTCTAGTCCGTGGGGAGCAAAGCAATGATTTCTTAGCACGTTTAGTCTTTGGTGTATATCTGGGGGTATGCGAACATTCTGGTCTGCTTTTAGGTGTCTCCGGAGAGTAGTATTCATCCGGTTCGGAACTAGCGACCGAGATATGCGATCTTTGTGCACATTCATAGTAAATGTGTTCCATTTTGAATAATATATGAACTTTTTTACAGATGTTACAAAGGACTCAAATATGAAGATGTAGAAAAAATAAGAAAGAAGCATATATATATATATATATATATATATATATATAGGATGTAGTAAATAAGAAGCAATGGTTATAAAACACTCAGAGAATATAAACCATTATAATTGTAAAGCTCATAATTGTTTGCTAATGATAGCAAAAGCTACTAAATAGCTAGTTATAAAAGAATGTAAGCACCATCTAGAAGAGAACTTAACAGTGTATATGTGTATTTATACATCGAGTTCAGTTCTAGAAATCAAGCCAAGCTCTCTACGCAAAGAAATAAAACTTGATTCAAGTAGAGGCTTAGTAAAAATGTCTGCTAGATGATGTTCAGTTTGGATATATTCGAGATATAATGTTCCTTTTTCAATATTATCTCTTAAGAAATGATGTTGAATATCAATGTGCTTTGTTCGGGAATGGTTGACTAGGTTATTTGATAAGCTAATCGCACTTGTGTTATCACAGTATATTATGGAGTTTGACAAATGAATATCAAAATCTCGAAGCGTTTGTTGCATATATAGTACTTGTGTACAAGCTAGAGCTGCTGATATATACTCAGCTTCACATGTCGAGGGTGAAACGCAATTTTGTTTCTTACTAAACCAAGAGACAAGTGATTTTCCAATAAAATGGCACGTACCACTTGTACTCTTTCTATCCGTACGGGAGCCGCCGAAATCAGCATCATTATATGACACTAATTCGAATGGACAATCTTTCAGGTAGAAAAGACCAAAATCTTTGGTTTTATTAAGATATCGTATTATATGTTTTACAGCTCGTAAATGTGATTCTTTAGGATTAGCTTAAAACCTTGCACACAAACAAACACTCATCATAATATCAGGACGACTTGCGGTAAGATAAAGGAGAGAGCCAATCATGCTTCGATATAACTTCTGGTCAACATTCTTACCATGTTCATCTTTTTCAAGATGTGTAGTCGTACTCATAGGAGTTGGTTTACCGGATGTATTTGCTAAACCAAAGTGTTTGACTAGATTTCCAATATATTTTTCCTGATTAATAAAAATACCGTTAGAAAGCTGTTTGATTTGAAGACCAAGATAATACGATAGTTCTCCCATATGAGACATTTCAAATTCTTCGGTCATAATATTCGCAAACTCTTTGCAGAGTTTATCGTTTGTTGATCCAAAGATAATGTCGTCTACATATATCTGGATAACTAATATATCTTTTCGAGAATGTTTGATAAATAAAGTTTGATCGACTTTACCAATTTGAAATCCAGAAGCAATAAGATAGCTTCATAAACGTTCGTACCAAGCATGAGGTGCTTGTTTCAATCCGTATAAAGCTTCCTTAAGTTTATATACATGATCAGGATGTTTTTCATGTACGAACAAGGGAGATTGTTCCACATATACATTCTCTTTGATAAACCCATTTAAAAATGCACTTTTGACACCCATTTGATAAAGTTTAAAATTATGATGACAAGCAAAGGGCGGTAAGATTTGAATAGCTTCTAGTCGAGCGACGGGCGCAAAAGTTTCTTCGTAATCGATACCTTCTTCTTGATTGTATCCTTGTGCTACTAATCTTGTTTTATTTTTGGTTATATTCCCTTGTTCGTCGGCCTTATTTTTATAGACCCATTTCTTACCAATAACTGATTGATCAGTCGGTCGTGGAACAAGTTCAAAGACATCATTGCGCTCGAACCGATTTAGTTCTTCCTGCATGGCAATGATCTAGTAATCATCAATAGCAGCTTCTTTCGGATTCTTAGGTTCGATATTTGAAAGAAACGCGACATGACCCATTTGATTGACTTGACTCCTTGTTCTAATTTGTGATGTTACTTCTCCAATAACATTTTGAATGATGATTTCTTAGAATTCTCGGAGGAGATCTAAATCTTGGTGGAGGAGGTACCACAGCAGGTTGAGGAATATCTTCAATAATTTCTGAGTCAGAGTCATTATTTGTGATGATAGGATTATCAGTGACTATAGTTTCTTCATCATCTGATATATTATGAGAAGTTTTAAAGAATTCATCGAAAGAGACATGAAGTGATTCTTCAATAGTTTTAGTTCTTTTATTAAATATACGATAGGCCTTGCTTCGTTCCGAATATCCGACAAATATACCTTCATCGGATTTTGGAGCAAATTTTCTAAGATGGTCTTATGTATTTAAAATAAAGCATTTTGAACCGAAAATTTTGAAGTATGAGATATTTGGCTTGCTCTGATTAAATAATTAATAAGATGTATTCTTTGTGAGAGGTCGTATGGATACACAATTCAAAACATAACAAGCAGTTGCAACAGCTTCTGCCCAAAAATGTTTTTGGTAGAGTGGATCCACTTAATAATGTTCTTGCACATTCTTGTAAAGTCTGATTTTTCCGTTCTACAACTCTGTTTTATTGTGGAGTTCTAGGAAAACAAAAAATTGTAATTTATACCTTTCTTTGTACAAAAATGGTCAAATTCATTATTTTCGAACTCTCCGCCATGGTCAATTCTTATATTTTTAACGTTAAGCCCTTTTGACTTTTGAATTCTTTTGACGAAGGATTTGAAATGATTGGAAGTGTTACTCTTGTTTTTCAAGAAAATCACCCATGTATAACGAAAGTGATCATCAACAATTACAAATACAAATCGACTATGATTTATTGACTGAACCTGTGTTGGTCCAAATAAATCCATATGTTATAGCTCAAGTGGTTGTAATGTTGATATGACTTTCTTGGATTTGAAAGACGATTTAGTTAATTTTCCTAGTTGACATGCATCACAAATATTATCAACCGTAAAGCTCATTTTGGGTAGTCCTCTAACTAGATCATTTTTGGCTAGCTTGTCGATAGTTCTGAAGGTTATGGGACATAAATGTTTGTGCCATAGCCATGGATCATTATCATTTGCTATAAGACACATTTCTGAATTATGATTGATGTTCCTATTCAGAATATAGATATTTCTGTCTCTATAACCTTCAAAAACTAGATTTCGATCTTTATCTAAGATACTACATTTATTATCCGAAAAGGAAATGATAAAACCCTTGTCACATAGTTGATTGCTACTAAGTAAATTATGTTTCAAGTTTCTAAATAGCATGACATTAGTAATAAGAGGTAAGTTAGATGTACCGCAATTACTCACATCTCCTTTGCCGATGATATAGCCTTTTGAATTATCTCCAAAAGTGACGGAGCCACCATCTGAATAAATGATTTTTGTTAATAAGCTCTTGTCTCCAGTCATATGCTTCGAGCAACCGCTGTCCAGTACGCACTTTCCTCTTTTCTTAAGTGGGACCTACAAAAAATAGAATTAAGTTCATGGTACCCACCTTTTTATAGGGTCCTAAGAGTTAGGTCTTAGGAGTCCAAACCCATACGGGTCTGGTATCCCCTTTATATAAATAATTTGAATTACGATGCATAGTATTCAAAAAAATTTGAATGTAGTTGTTCCTAATCAAATTGTTATTTGTTTTAGGAACCCATATTTTGATAGTCTTGGTATGTTTCTTTTGAAATTTCACAACCGTTTCGGTTTGGAATATAATAAACTAAGATTTTTCTTATCTTCAGTTTCTTGTACTTTTTTATTTTTTCTTCTTCTTTTATTACCAAGATGTTTCTTGATATCTTGTATCCCAAAACTTGTTTATTCGTAGCAGATTGTGAATTTTCAATAATTTTTGTCAAATTTTCTCAACCTTTGTTGAAGTTAGAAACATTTTGAGTGATGTCGTCTAACTTAGTTTGTAAACTAGCTTTTTCTAGGTCTAGAATTTTGACTTTTCTCTTATGCTCATGATTTTCAGTAGTAAGAGCATTATTTTTCTCTTTTTGAGTATCTATTTCTTGACTTAAAAGAGATAGTTGAGAATTAATATTAGATGATGATTCTTGAGCATTTTCAAGTTCTCCCTCTAATATTTTCTTCTCGTCTTTTAACATATCTCGTTCAAACTCTGCTCTACTTAAATTTGCTTGAGCTTGTTTGCATTGTCGTTTCATATCTTTAAATTTAAATATTAATTCGGCATTTATATCAAGAATTCTCCAAAAGAAGGAATTTGTACCTCATCTTGTGTCGCCATGAAACATACATTAGCTTGTTCATTGTCTGAGTCGCTTTCACTATCAGATGAAGATGAGTCTGAATCATCCTATGTCATTGAGAATGCTCGTTTCTTTGACTTGTCCTTCTTGTGTTTGTATTTTTCATTTTCTGCCTTCTTCTTTTGCTCTGGACAATCCTTATGCATGTGTCCCTTCTTGTGACAGTTGAAGTATTCTACATTTGATGATGACGGTTTATTTGATCCGAACTTCTTTCTATTGTAACGACCAGCTTTTCGTTGCTTTAAGAATTTCTTGAATCCTTTTGTAATGAATGCTAGATCTTCATCTTCAGAATCTGAGATGTCTTCATCCTTTTCAGCATGAAAAGCTACATTTTTCTTTTCTTCTTTTAGTTCTTTTTAGCCTGCAAGTTAGCTTCATAGGACATAAGATTTCTTATCAATTCATCTGGCTTCTTGGTGGAAAGATCATTAGCTTCTTCTATTGCTAATACTTTTCCTTCCCATTCATTAGTCAGAGAATGTAGGATTGTTGAAACTACATCAAAATCCGAATATTTTTTCCTTAATCCGATAAGTGCATGATGAATGGTTTGAAACCATGAATACATCTCATTGATAGTTTCATTTGGCTTCATTTTGAAATTTTGAAATTGACTTTTCAACAAAGCTATTTTTGCTTGTTTAACCTTGTTAGTACCTTCATGAGTGGTTTTTACTGTTTGCCAAATTTGATATGCAGTGGTACAGATACTAACACGGTTATATTCGTTTTGATCTAATGCACAAAACAACATATTGATTGCTTTTGCATTTACAGCTGCTGCGGTTTTCTCAGCGGCCGTCCATTCTGCGTACTCAGTCATTGGATTTACTATTTCTTTCTGAGTAGCATTCCAAGCATCATAGCTTGTTGATTGCATGTAAAAACCCATACGAGTTGCCCAATAACTATAGTTAAGACCATTAAAGAAAGGAGGTCTTTGTGTCGATTGACCTTCAGTGTAAGTGGTGTTAGTGCTAGAACTTGCGTTATTGGCCATATTACAAGAATATATCAAATAATTGTGTTACGGTTATATGATGATCGTGCTCTGGTACCAATTGAAAATGTGTGTGCGTACTTGTCAAGTATAATACACTCACAAGGATCGTGTAATATGACAAACAATATTCCACGTATAAAGTAATAGCTAATCACAGAACAATAAAATCGAAGATGCAGTTAAAAGGAAAATTACACCATGGATTTTTATACTGGTTAGGAGCACCGTCCTACGTCCAGTCCCAGACCTCTATCTGGATTTTCACTAAACAATTACCTCGCTTCACCCGGAGGAACAAGTTCACAACACCCGAGCACCCGAACGGGATTTCACGCCTCTTACACACGAGGACTTCACAACTTTGCCTCTAACAACAACGAGGACTTCACAACTTTGCCTCTCACAACAACGAGGACTTCACAACTTTTCCTCTCACAACAATAAGGACTTCAGAACTTTGCCTCTCACAACAACGAGGACTTCACACAAGATGAGTATACTTGTAATTTGGCAATGTGTGCTCTTAATAACACGAATTTATCAATTCTTGTACAACCTTCCTATAATCTTATCCTCAAATAGAATTTGAATTCGTGAAGATATGCAAGATAATATCATGTTTGAATCAAAATAATAATATGTAGATTCTAGGATTCAACAGTGATATAAGAAGATTATGAGCTTTTGAGTTCTTTGAATGATCAAAAATGAAATCAGCAATAGATAGAATAGATAGAAAGAATTAGTTTTAATTAAATTGAAAATTTCATGTTGTACTTATAGAGGATAAGGAGTTGCCATCATTGGTGAAGAGAAGTATTGAATAGAAATGATTTTTGATGAAAAGAAAAGGAAGCAATCATTGATGAATGAAGATGTCTGTATGAAGAGTTGCTTTCAGTTCGTAGACCAGTCGACAAGTAAAAAATAACCAGTAGACTGGTATTTGAATATGTATACGTTATATACATGTATGCACGTTCATTGTGCATTTCTACCCAGAAACGGTCGACCGTATAATTTGAAACCGGTCGACCGGTTTCTGACATTATGCACAATGAATGTGCAATCATATATGTACATATATATATATATATATATATATATTCAAACTACTGAGGTATATGATTATTTGAGGATAGATTTTAACAATTTTAACACAACTAATCACTAAATAATCAAACTCTATCTTTCAATACCATTGAATCTCTTCTTTTTGTCGATCTTGAACTTCTCCTTGTCATTAATCAAAATGCCATGAATTCCTTGGTTCAACACATTCATTTTACTAAATTCATCCATTTATATGCAATATGCAATATGAATGTGACTCAGCCGATCTAGTGCCTAAAGTTTGTGTATATGCATCCACGAGCAACCACCGGCAAACACTTGCATCCACATGCATCCATCATACATAACATGTCTCAAGCACATGTTTCAACCATAGGACTACCCTATCTAAAGGTCAAAGGTACTAGCGAGAGGACGTACTAAGGATAAAACAAGTACAAGCTAGGCGATAAAGGAGAAATTAAAAGACATACCCTCGAAAAGAAAAGGGTACAATGAACGCATCTTCTCTTCCGTCTCCCAAGTAGCGTTGCTCTCATCATTTCCCCATTGCACTTTGACTAGCTTGACCTCTCGATTCTTCAACTTCTTAATCTCCAACCCAAGAATGCACGTAGGAGCTCGTCGAATCGTCGCATCTCGCTCTATCTCCACCTCTATAAGCAAGCTCGGCTCTACTACTTCCGCGGTCTCATGCAAGCACTTCCTCAAATGTGATACATGGAATACGTCTGTACACCACTGAGTCTCTCGGGCAATTCCACTCTACGCCATCTGTCCAATCCTCTCCTTAATAGGAAACGGTCCTACGAACCTTGGTGCTAACTTCCCGACGGACCCAAAGCGAACAACATTCCGTAAAGGAGACACCTTGATAAAGACCATGTCCCCAATATCAAACTCAAGATCTGTCCTCCTCTTGTCCGCATAAGATTTCTGCCTATCTTGCGTTGTCTTCATCCTCCTTCGAATCAAATCAATCTTTTCCGAAGTCTCTCTAATCATATCGGGCCCAAGCAAGATCTTATCCGTAGATTCCCACCAATATGTTGGCGAACGACACGGCCGTCCATAAAGAGCCTCGAAAGGTGCCATGCCAATGCTAGACTAAAAGCTATTATTATATGCGAACTCTACCAAAGGAAGATGCTCCTCCCATGTACCTCCAAAGTCTAAAACACATAGCCTCAAAAGGTCCTCTAGTATATGATTCACCCTCTCGGTCTGGCCGTCCGTCTGAGGATGATATGCGGTGCTCAAACATAACTGAGTCCCTACCGCCTCTTGCATGCTCTTCCAAAACTCGCTAGTAAAGATAGGATCGTGATCGCTCACTATGATAGAAGGAACACCGTGCAAACGAACTATCTCTCGAATTTATATGGAGGCTAACCATAGAGCAGTCCTCTTAGTCTTCACGGGAATGTAATGGGCGCTCTTAGTAAGTCTGTCTACCACGACCAAAATCCCCGTATTACCCTTCCTCGATCTCGGTAACCAGTCAACAAAGTCCATCGAGACACTCTCCCACTTCCATTGTGGGATCTCCAATGGGTGAAGCAACCCACCGGGCTTCTTTTGCTCTGCTTTTACTTGTTGGCACACCAACCATCTAGCGACAAACTCAGCCACATCCTTCTTCATACTGGCCCAAAAGTAAACTCGTCTCATGTCCATGTATATCTTGTCCCCGCCAGGATGAATGGTCATCTTCGAACGATGTGCATCATCAAGAATGGTCTTCCTCAAGTCCTCATCTTGTGGTACACAAAGTCTATCGTCCCTATGTAACCAACCCTTATCATCTAGGGTATACCTACTGAGATGGCTCGATGACTCCCCCCTTATGAGCTTCTCTACTAACTCAACCAACTGTGGATCATCTAGCTGTGCCTCACCAATCCATCCCAAAAGCGTATGTCTGACCTCTAAGGATGCTAACAAACTGGGTACATAGTCAATGGAATGTCTAAAGTCAAACGTAGAGATGAACTCTAAGCTTTGCCGCTCAACAAACAACGGACTCAAGGGCAGCCTTTTCCTACTTAAGGCATCTGCCACCATGTTACTCTTGCCTGGGGTATATGCTATCTTGAAATCGAGGACGCTAAGAATTCCATCTATATTTGCTACCTTAAGTTCAAGTCCTTCTGAGAGAACAAGTATTTTAGCGATTTGTGGTCAGTGAACAATTTGAATTTCTCGCCAAGAAGATAATGACGCCAAGACTTAAGTGCGAAAACAATAGCGGCCAACTCTAGGTCATGCTTAGGGTAATTTCTCTCATGCACTCTCAACTGCCATCCTCCATAGGCTATTACCCTCCCCTCTTGCATTAAGACTGCGCCTAGTCCTGTCCCATAAGCATCGGTATAGACGGTAAATGGCTTACTCCCATCTGACAACATTAAGACTGGGACTGTGGTCAAAGCTCTCTTTAAACGTTGGAACGCGTCATCACAATCTACGTCCCACGTAAAAACTAGGTTTTTCTTCGTCAAGCGTGTTAATGGGGATGATAATTTTGCGAAGTCCTTGATAAACTTCCTATAGTAGCCTGCCAACCCTAAGAAACTCCTCACCTCGGTAGCATTTTTAGGGACCTTCCAATCTTGGATGGCCACCACCGTCGCGGGATCGACAGCTATCCCTTCTTTGGAAACCACGTGCCCTAAGAATCGTACTTCCTTCCTCCAAAAGTGACATTTAGAAAATTTACCTTTAAGGTTATGCGCTCGAAGGGTCTCCAACACTTCCCTAAGATGTAGGGCATGCTCTTCCTCGCTCTTAGAAAAGTCCAAGATGTCATCCACAAAGACCACCACAAATTTATTAAGGTACTCCCTAAACACCCTACTCAACAAGTCAACAAAGTATGCGGGGGCGTTAGTCAAACCGAAGGGCATCACAAGCCATTCATAGAAACCGTCCGGAGTCCTAAAGGCATTCTTGTCTATGCTATCCTTAGCCACTCTCAACTGGTGGAAACTAGTGCCTGAGTCCAACTGCGAAAACACTGAGGCACCAACGAACTGATCGAAGAGATCGTCAATCCTCGGCAATGGGTTCCTATTCTTCTTAGTAAGTTTATTAAGCTCTCTATAGTCCACACAAAGTCTAAGGGACCCATCTGCCTTCGTGGCAAATACTACTGGGGCTCCCCACTCCGATATACTACGTCTTATGAACCCCTTCTCAAGCAACTCCCCTGCTTGCTTATTGAGTTCCCTCTCTCACGAGGAGCCATGTGGCGTACTGGAAGAGATACTGGTTTTGCATTGTCTACAAGATAAATACGAAAGTCTATCTCACGTTTTGTGGGTAGACCCCTCAACTCATTGAAGACATCAACATATTCATGGACTATACGAACATAATGTAAATCATCATTGGATGCGTAAAGTGACTCAAGATAACTAAGCATCACCGGTCCTCTATGGTCATAAGAAATGGCAAGGGTCTTTTCACTACGAGTCAACAATTTTACTACCCTTCGTTCACAATCTAGGATGGTTCCATATCGTGCTAGCCAATCCATCCCTAGAATCAACCCATAGCCCATGAAACCAAGCACAAAAGCATTACATTCAAAACCAACGCCTAAGATAGAAAATCTCAAATCCCAACAAACCATGGATAAATGAGCCAACCCACCAATAGGATTTGAGACTACAATGGGATCCACAACAAGACTAGTGTCTAAGTGCAGTGTTTCAACTAATGATGTAGAGAAAAACTAATGCGATATGCTAGAGTGAAATAAGGTACGGACAGGTTGATCAAACAAAAAAACTAAACTCTCAACGGAAATGTTTCAACCCCGTTCTTGCAGCGGTGGGACCGCTAGAGCCTGGACCTTCTCCCTTTCCTGCCCTGGTGCCACGAGAGCCTGAAGCTGCCCTCCGAAAGTTCTTTGCCCTTGTTTCTGTTTCCTTGGGCAGTCCTTAACTAAATGACCTACCTCTCCACAGTGGAAACAGCCAGTCTTCTTCTTTTTCCTACAGTCTTCACTCAGATGGCCTGGTGTCCCACAATTAAAGCACTTCTTCTTTCATTTGCCATTATTGTTCTTCCCGCCTTTCTTGTTTTGTTGTTGTTGTTGCTGCGGTTTCTTTTGATCCCCTTTCTTCTTGGGTGCCTTATTAGCATTGGCGCCCTTCTCCTCTTCATGCATAAGCTCCATATCAACTAGCCTCTCAAAGGTGGCCCCCATAGGGATGTGGGTCATAGCTAACCCATGTAGTGGCTCGTTCAAACCCTTAACAAATCTCGGGGCCTTCTTTTCGGGTGTATTCACCAAGTCCAAGCCAAATCTTGTCAACTGATTGAACTTGTTGACGTATTCTTTCACTGATAGATTCCCTTGCTTTAATGCCAAAAACCTTCCCATATTTAAATTCTCTTCAGCCCGTGAGAGAAATTTTGCCTTGAACCTACGTCTGAAATCTGGCCATGTATCAACTGGATGCTCTCCATTAGTGACTTCCCACCAAAACGAAGCTTCATCCTTCATCAACCAAGCAGTCAACTGGACCTTCTTACAATCGTCCAAATCGAAGATGCCAAACAGATCCCTACTTCTTTCAACCAAATTCTAGCTTCAATGAACGTTTCAGTCCCACTAAAAGATTTTTCACCCATCGAACGAAAGTCTTTACATATCTTGGAGAAATTATCTCCACGCGGAAGAATGGCTGGAGCTGGGGGAGGAGGAGGATCGTTGGCCGGTCCCACGGCCGCGGCCCTAGCCTCGAGATATTGACGAAACCAACCGGGTACATGAACACCCTCTGGTATCTCAGATGCTCCAGACATGCTGAAAAGAAAAAGAAAGAGTTTTAAAACAAGGGAAGCAAAAGAGAGATGTATGGATTGCAGGGATTATGCTCTTTTATGTAAACTTTCCTTGAAAATACCTTCTTTGAAACAAGTTTTTGAAAATACTTTCTAGGAAAATAATACTTTTGAAAACACTTTTCAAACTTTTTATCTGTTCTTGTAACCATAGCTCTGATACCACGTGTAACACCCCATGTCCATTAATGTCACTCAGAAAGGGAATGCATCAATGTCCATGGAGCATTATTGTTGTATAGAACAGATAAATTACAAGAATAAATAAATAAAACAACACAGCAGAAGTGAAAAACTTATTTCATTTCATCATAACTCAAACGAGTTTACATAAGTAGTCTCCAAAACCATTACAATAGGATCAACAGTCTTTTCCAAAAACTTCAAAGTACGTAAAGAAGCAAATACTTGAATAACATAAATGCATAAATCCCCACTGAGCATAAGCAAAGCCATAAAGATGAGAGAGTCCCTAGCGATACATCTACTATCTTTAAGCAACTGAAAGAAATCGGCACTAAGCTGTAGTATTCCCTCCTTGCAAACCTGAGGGGGGAAGGGAAGGAAGAAAAGAGGTGGAAAAAAAAGGGGGTCGGACATAAAGTCTGGCGAGTGCGATAAATTTAACAATATAATTATCAAACTAACTAGGCTAAGGCATAAGCTGGAAAAATAAGGAAATGACTGTGAACAATTGGGTATGGCAGGGAAATAAGATGAACAAAGATAACGTTAAAGGCGCCCCTAATCACTATAAGATAATTACTACACTGCACCACCACTAGTCACCATTAAAGGTTGATCCCGCCTACATAACTTAATAATGATAATGGTAGTTTAGTGTACCCCTAGCTACCTTCATAGGTGCTGTCTGCCCCTATCCCCACTAGGTGTACCCACTACCCCCATTCGATCAGCTCCCTAACTCGTAGACACCCGTGCGGGCCCTACATTGGCATGTATCACTCCCCAAAGTGGCAACCCAATACAACCAAAAATGCACTGCTTATATCTACATGATGCAACAACGTCTTACCTACTAGCCCGTGCCCACACACGCATATGAACCCGTTGGACTTGCGTTGCCATCGCTGACCCGTTTTAACCTCTTACAATCAAATCCAGTACGCGTGTCCCGTCCTCGAATTGGGTCGAGCCCACAAAGATACTTAATGGGTTATTGGTTTGAAAAGGGCCTCCATGCATGACATAAGCTTTCCACCTACGCTTGGTCCCCTCTAAGGTTTTTCCCCACTTAACCCCATTCTTATTAATGTCTTCTTACATGTTTCAATCTTGGTTAAGTGCATCTAATCGTATTTCAAATGCCACCCAAGGCACCCACTAAATTCCACATGCCACCCAAGACACCAACTTAACCCCCTCATGTCCCACTGCATGTTTATCTGGTTAAGTGTTTCTTAATTCATTAAGATTGTAACCTTGTAAAGACCTCCCATATTAGACTGGTATTTGTCGCAGTTGGATTTTCCGGGCGGGTCCGGGCAGTTTTTCACCACAAACGAGCCTAACCTCGTGTCTTTACAACAGTTACGCATTTAATTTATGCCTAAGACCTCCCACGTTAGACTGGCATTTATGGCAGCTGGATTTGCTGGCAGGTCCGGCCAGTCTTACACCACAAAAGAGTCTAACCTCGTGTCTTAGGCGATTAATTACACCTAATTAATTACCCCCAATTTGAATTAATTTCCCTATTCAAATTGCCAATCAATTACGAATTTAACTATGTCCAGAATTGACTCAATTATGTCCATCTATTTATGGTATATCAAATTATACTAATTAGCATCATATTTAAGGCATTTACGCCAATTCTCAATATTAAATCTTTTAATGTTATCCCCTTGCCCCATGTTGTATGTTCGTTCGTTTAACGTGAAATATACGTTGGACTCGAATAGTATAACTTATGGAATAAAGAGAAAACATAATAACATGCATAAAATAAAAACTAGATCCAAACATAAAGGGTAAACTTGCATGTGTGAATAAGGTTTTTCATTCAAAACTTGCATAGGCGAAAGTTACAAACTTGCATAAACTATGGATGTCATAGATCTAATCATAAGGTGTAAACCTGCATAAGCAATAGTCACAAACTTGCATAAACTGTGGATGACATAGATCTAATCATAAGGTGTAAACTTGCATAGGCAATAGTCACAAACTTACATTACATGATTCATACTACAATATATATATATATATATATATATATATACTTGCATATGTGATTTATATAACATAGACTATGATGTAAACTTGCATCTAACTCACACATGTCATAGCCTAACTTTAGATCCAATTTACACATAAAATAGATGTCATGAAACATGTAAGATTGTATATGATTCTCACTAACTTGCATATGATTCATATCTAAATTAACATCTAAACTTGCATACATACATATGATTTAACATATGAATTAGTTCCAACAAAATAACCAAAATAGCATATGAAACATCATTATGAATTGATTGTACACAAGCCAACAATTAACATAGATTTACAACATAGATGATAACATCACAGCTTTACAACATAGATAATAACATCATAGACTTACAACATAGATAATAACATACAGTCAGTGATTCACAACATAACCATATAATCCAAATCATACCTCAGTCCAATTAAATTGTTAATTATCTTACTAAAGAAATCAGACTCACAAAAAGAAGGTCCTGCGTTCTGAAATCTGAGTTCTGAAATTGATTTAGCTCGCCTTTGTAGTAGATGCGTTATTGTTTATATTAGAGTTGAATAGAATTGAGTTGATTAGCTTTGATTTCCCTCTAGTTGGTGGCGGCTACTCTAGGTTACAAGATGATAACATGACGGCCATGATTCAGATTTTTATTCGACTTTAGGGTTTGAGTCTGCCCATGTTTATATAGAATTTCAATTTAATTATAGTCGTCGGATGATCTTAGGGTTAATCAAAACCACTCAGTCAGGATTGGATGACACCTCAGCCCTAATGACTCAGCAAGGAGTCAGAAATGACTCAGCAATGAGTCACAATATGGATCAGATTGCACTAGAAAGCTGTGCAGGCTTTCTTCTCGGCGCGCACTTGGCAGGTGTGCTAGTGCAACATTTGTACTGGCACACTTCCCAAGTGCGCTAGTGCAATTGTTATTTTTATTTTTTTCGCTGACTTCGTTCGTCCATATCTCCTTCATCCGGTATCCGTTTCACGCAAACTTGGACTCTATCTCAACCAGAATTCCGAGACGAACAAAATAGCGCAACCCGTTTCCCTTAATTCTTAAATTTGAGATTAATTATTCTTGAATTTAGTTAATTTGATTATACAAAAATTTGGGGTGTTACATTCACCATACTAAAAATCCCTAAACGCCCAAGTTCTCCCGTTCTCATATCCAACACAACTCTCTTCAAATCTTCACAGAATTATTAAAAATCAGACCAACGAAAAAAATTATATTGCGAGCTTGTTGAGCCTGAAATTGGGAGAGCTGCAATAAATTTGAAAGTGGTGTAGCTCGATCAAATATCTGGGTCATTTTTTTCTTTCCTAATTTCATCAATCAACTCGAGGTAGATTGTCTAGCGACGGTGATGACTGAGAGAGGGACAAGTGATTGCGAGAGGATCCTGGTGGCGGGCCGCACCATTTGTCGAGCTCTGGTGGTATTTGAATGCAAAAAGGGTCGGACCCATTACTAGTTGACAAGCGGACTCTTGACTGACAAAGTGGATGAGAAGGTAGCGAACTAGAGGAGTTGGGGTTTCTGCGTGTGGACTAGAATGTATCAGCAAGAAAATTAGGAGGAAGCGGTGATGAAATTTTGGAAAGGGGGTCGTCTTTGTTCGACTACAAGAAGTTACGGGTTGGTTGAGAATGGGTTCCACAGTTTTAAACTAAAACAAAGGAAGATGGGTGAAGTTTGAAGCAATACACCGAAGTGGCATGGAGGAGAACTGTAGTGGAATTAGCGTTGGTAGTGGAAGCTTTTTCGGTAGTGAGATGTTTGTGAAAATATATCACTTTCAGTTTTGTCCAAGCAAGGAGAAAACGTGAGTTAAGCTGGGTAAAGAGAAGTGGTTCGTTTGACTGGGATGGTTTCAGTTAGTTAATTAATTGGAGAACGGAAGCATCTACATTTCTTGTTTATGGGGGATATTGGTTCGTTTTCAACAATATTTAAAGGAACAGATGGAAAAGTGTTCTCAGATTGAAAGGAAAGTAACAGGTGCGATTTTCATTCTGGGTTAAGGCTTAATACGTGATTTAGAAATTCTTAATGAGGTATTAATATTTTAATTAAGGATTTTAAACTACTTTAAATTAAACTTTTTAACATAGACTACTTTATATTTTGTTATCAGAATTAAATGAAACTGATCACATTGAAATCATGGCAATGAGATCTACACTGAGGAACCGACGTGGTTGAAAACAAAACTATAGGAGTTTCATAGTAAAATCAAATGCTCATTTGATTTTAAACGGAATAAAAGCAGAATCATCAACTGCAAACAAGGTGAGTAAGCTCATTAACTCTGACTCATTTATATTTTTATATAAACATGTTTTAAATTTATTTACAGTATTTTATACTGTGTGATGGTTGTTTGGATGAATGGTTGATAAACTGGCTGAATTGATTGATATAACTATATCATTGATCGTTTAATAATTCTGTTCACCATGATATTTCACATTGATATGAAACTAATATTATTGATGTTTATTAACTTTTGTGGATGCAGAGAAACAGGTTGGAGGAATCCAACTGGATTCCTCAAATATATATTATTTATTTCATATGTTGTGTTATACGATGCGTTAAATAATCCATAGTTGATTGTTGTGAAATGGTTGAATATCACTGGTCCAAAATACTGATATTTTAAATATCATAGAAATAAGTGTTGAGATATAATAACCCGGAATTCTGAACAAATTTAAAAATTTTATTTTGGCAATTTTAGCGAATTTTGATTATTTAAAATGAATTATTTTAAATAATATCGACGAAAAATTTATTTTGAATAGAATTCGAATGTATATATTATATAGATTGTCATTAGAATATAAATAATTACTTTAAATTATAAAAGGAATTGAAAATGGCGCGGTAGTTCGATAATTCGATTTCAAACTTTAAATGAATGTACAGGATTCGAAATAAATCGAATTTTAGTGAAACCAAAAATATTTGAAACTAAGTGAGGACATCTTTCCAACGAATCCGAAAAATCAAAATTTCATAGCGGGAATCAAAAGATATGTCCAGTTGAAAATTCAGAATAGTCGCTATGGAATTCTGGCCCTGGAAAATGGCTATTTTTCAAACGGTCTTAGAATTCGATGAAACTAGATTTGTTAGGACCGTATCGTCAATACGAAGATAGAAAATATTTTTCTGGAATTTTTCGAGTTAGTATGTGACCCCGGTAAATTAAAACGTACGTTTAAATTGAATGTACACTGATTTATAATTTAATTTGAATAAAAACCTATCGAAACAGCCGAACTGGATTACGATACATTCCATTGTGTTCGGAATGGGAGTAATTAGCTAGGGACGACAGTCGTTGGGTTTCGTTTGGTGTTCAAATAAAAGGTCAACCTTTTAGAAAGAGAAAAATATATAATTAATAATATTTCTTTTGCAATAAACCCCCCCTCCTCATTTATTTTCCCCGATTGAAATCAGCCCCCTCCCCCGTTTTAATTTCTTTCTCTCTCCTTCTTCAATCGGGCTAGGCGATAGACTATGCCCCACGTCGCCTCCCTCCACCGTCGCCGGCGAGTAAGCCACACCCTCCAGCCTCCCTCCTCTACCGCGACCCCCCTGCCAAAGCCGACCTCCTCCAGCCCCTTCTCTCTCCAAACCGCGACCAAGATCCCCAAATCCACCGGAAAACACCCACCGCCGACAGCCATCGCCTCCCTCGACGCACCCGCATCTCCTCCGGCCACTACTCCTCTTCCTTCTCTCTCTCCACTTCCAAGTCGAACCACAGCCCCGAATCAGCACCCCACAGCGAATGTAGGTCCCGCCGCCGCCTCGTACGCCACCTCCTCCTACCCTTCGGACCCTCTGCACCACATTCAGCGCCCCGCCTTCAACTGAGCACCCTCCTGTGAAGAAAACCATATAAAAAAGTGAGCTTTTCTTTTGTGTTTATATTGTTAATTCAGTTTGTTTATATATAGATTTAGTTTATATAAAGGTGCAAATATATATAAAGCTGATTTTTAATATATAAAATACATGATTTGGAAATAAAGATTTGATTTTTCTATGTATGTAAGGTTAATATGGAAACGATTTTTATTTATAGTTATAAATAAGAAAAATTTAATTTTTATGACGCTGAAGAAAGAAAATTATAATTTTTATGATGCAGAAGAAATAAAAATATAATTTTTATATAAGTAGAAAGATTAAGATATAATTTTTATATAAGGAAGATAATAAAAATATAATTTTTATATAATGTAGATAATAAAAATACGATTTTTATGTTATATAGATAGTAAAAATTTGATTTTTATGTATGTAGCCAATTATAGATATGATTTTTATTATATATATGTGGATATAAAAATGTGATTTTTATAGCGATGAAATAAAAATCCGATCTTTGTATATGAAATAGAAATATAAAAATATAATTTTTATATTAAAAGAAGCGTTGTAGATACATATGAAATAGAAATAAAAATATAGTTTATATTTATTTAAATGAAGTGATAAAAATATGGCCTTAATAGAACGCGCCGCGCCACGGTAGTTCGCGAATTTCGACCATTGACTTCGAACGGATATTACGGGAGATTCGACCGTCGGATTCTCCTAAAACTGGAACCGTTGGGTTCGCATCGAAAAGAGCTTTCTAACGAATATTGGAAATTAGAAATCTAACGGTTGGATTTGGAATTATGTCCAAATCAAATTTGGAAAAGGTCGCTGTAAGTGCAGTTCGATGGCCGTTGATGGAAATCGACTGTACGGGCCTTGATAAAATTATTAAAAATAGTAATAATTTGTGTAAAATCATAAGAAATGATTTAGAAAGAACCGAGATGAAAAACTCCATATTTGAAAAGATAAAAATAGATTTTTATCGAAATGAACTAGTTTTGAACTAGAATTATAATTCTATTTATTTTTAAATAAATAAACTTAATTTGAAAAGGGTTTTAAAAGTAACCAGAATTTCCAATAATTGAATTGGAAAGGATTTGAATCGAAATTGTCTTTGGAATATTTCGGTGTTGGATTTCGTGATTATACAGGTGTTGTTATGGAAATTTGAAAGATATATTTATATCGTTATTTCCAATACGATTTTTGTTGGTCATAGAATTTGATATTGAATATAAGCCGATATAATTTCTATTCAGAGCCTTGTATTTAAAATCAAATGTGATTTGGGTTTGTCGTGAATGGTGTCTTCATTAACACTGTTCTTAAGCCCAGTTGAGAAAAAGATTAAGTCTTTTTATTTAGATTTAATGAAGTCTACCAATTAAATAATATTTAATTGGAATTGAATTGGTATTGATTTTTGGGTTTATCGTGAACAGTGTTTTAAATAACACTTGTTCTTTAACCCGATAATTCATGAAATGTGATTTTGGGTTGTCATGAACAGTATCTTCAATAATACTGTTCTTAGACCCAAAGGAGTTAAAAAAATCAGAAACTAACTGGAGATTAGTTTAGTTGAATGGTTTCTGGGGTATTGATCTGATGTTGGTTTCGGCCTTCGGGGTTAATACTTAGGGAATTGCTCACTTGCTAATTTACGGTTAGGGACCGATTGAAATGTGATGTGATTTTGGGTTTATCGTGAACCGTGTTTTAAATGACACTGATTCTTTAACCCAGTTGAAGATTAAAACTAAGTGGAGTTTTAATGAATCTTTAATTAGATTGAAAAGATCGAGAATGGAGTATCACCAGTTTTGCTCTAGGGGATAGTTAAATCTTTAATTAGATTTGAATGTGAAATGGTAATTGAATTTCCGATAACACTGTGGTGTTAGATATGAAGTATTACCAATTTTACTTCATGGGATAAATAGGTTCGGATTGGGAAATTAAAACCAATGGTTACTTCGGTGAGGTTCGCTAATCCCGACTAGTTTGAATTGATATTCAAAAGCAGATTAAAGAGTAAATTTAAATGATTTATCTTTGATAAAATTAATGGGAACCTTTCCCAATGAATGTGAAATTTAGAAACTAACTGTCGGTTAGCTAAGTAGAATGGTTTTCTGGATATCGACCTGATGTTGGTTTTGACCTTCGGGGTTAATATTTGGGGAATTATTCTCTTGTTGATTTACGGTTAGTGACTGATGAATTGGAATGAGGCGTATGTTGTATTTGTGTAACACTTGTTTATAATATACGCGAGTTATTTGGAAAGACTGGGTTTATCTCATTCTGAATAACTGATATGACGATAAGTCGAAGATGGAGACGGTGGTCGAAGACCGGAGGTCTTCACGTCGTTTGGATAATTACTGATGATCTTGATTGGGCCGTACACCCAAGAGGAGGGAATCAGTTTGTGGTTGTCCAGACGTACTTGGAGATCGATGGATATGCGGGGTACTAGGTGCCTCCGGTTTCGTTCAGACCCAGAACGGACTTGTAAATGGACTGTGTGTCTGACATTGGATTTCATTTTGTGTGACTGATATCGGTTGCATAGAGTGGTTTGCCTGTGTGGCATGCTAATATGCAAATGATCAAGGCTTCTGTTGAAAAGCAAAGTCTTGTGGTTGATGAACAAAGCACAGCCTTCGTGGCATAGCTTTAGGTAACGTGAATTCGCGAGCCTCACACCCCGGTTGTGAACCAAAAACGGGAGAGGACATCAGGGAGGACATGCGTTTCCTTCTAGTTAGAAGTGGCGTCAGTGGTTTTACATGCCCTGACGAGTTTGACTTATGTGGTTGTTGCTGTTGCGAGGCGCCTCAGTTTGATCGGACGATCCGGGTCCGATGGAGTCATTTGTTGGCTCATTGATGCCCCAAAGGGCGGGGAGACGTATTGTTCAGGCATAATAATCCACATCGGTGGACCGGCCCTGACGATCCAGTGGGCAGTTGGGACTGTTCCTGAGACACGGGCTAGAGCGTCTCGAATCGGTAGAGGACTATTTTTTGCCTCTGTTCACAAACGGAAATCCAATTTCCATATACGTGACATTTGCGGTTTTGATTGTAGAGCCTAGTATGGCGACATGATATATGGTACCCATGCCGTCTATGATTGATATTTATGATTTGAAGTTGTTTTATACACTATGCACTTATAGTAGTATCAAATGATTTGTTTTAAACGTACTAAGCATGTTTGGCTATTATAAGGGAAAACCCTATCCCCCGGTTGCGTTGCATTGTGCGATAGGACCTGGGTCTTATAATAGCTTCATCTTTCTTTATTTAGCACTGCACTGTTTGTTTTATGCACTGGTATTCTTGGGGGGGGGGAACCCGTTCCGTGTTATACGGCGTGGTCCCTTGATTAACCTAACTTTAAAAGTAAAGTTTTAAATAACTGTTTTTGTTCTCACGCCAGTCTCATGACTGACCTTGAGTTTATTGTTTTAACCTAAACTCTGGGTGCCCTTATTTTGACACGGGCAGCTAGTAGTATTGGTGTTGTAGATTTATATTCACGGGATCCTGATTTACAGCTGGAACAATACTCGGAAAGCTTTGTATCCGCATATTACTTCTAGTTGTGTATTGTATTATTTTCCGCTACTATGTAATGTATTGTAATCTCTGATATTTGTGTGTAATATTTGTTCATTTATACTCTGTATATTCTTGTAATCTGATGAGTTGTTGTAATATACAATGAAATGTTCTTCCGTCTGCGTTCTATTTTGTCGTGTTCTCAAAACAATTCGTTCTTTCTCTTCTCTTCGGAGACCGGGGAAGTTCGGGTCGTTTCAGCGTGGTATCAGAGCTTTGGTTTACAAAGCTCAGAGAACAAGACACATTAGAACCATATGAAAGAATTCATCAGAAATTGGATTAGTAATATCCAAGTAGAATGACTCGTTAGAGATGGGATCGGTAGTATCCTAAACGAGTGTGAAGAGTATATTTTTAAAATAAAAAACAAATTTTGTTTTGAAATTTAAATCAATTATTCGAATTTGAATATTTATTTTAAATGAATTTGGACAATCCAATATATAAAGATTTTGTATATATGTCTTGCAAACGTGTGTTCGAAGTTTTAATATAATGGGTAGATATAGAATCCCTCTAGTGCCCGGGGATAATTCTGGTGACGGGGCACCATCTCCAGTATTTATTTTCAAGTTTCGAAAGTGAGATTTCTATATATTTCCAATTAACTGGTGTGAGAACCGAAACTAGATAGGGCATATTGTTGTGATTTGGCATCAAAAATTTGATTTTTTTACTATATATCAAAGTTATGAATTTCAAAAGCTAATCAACTAATTGATTGATGATTGCGTTATTGATTATTGGTTGATTAATTAAAATTTGTACCATATAGCCAAATTGAATCAAATAGTAAATTGTATTGAAATATGGTCGCATTTGCCTCCATATACATGTACTTACATTGAACAGGTCATAGCAAAGAGGCTAGAGAAGAAGAACAAAATTGTTTGCCCGACAAATAGGTACATGTTTATCATAATTTACTGTTTTGTTTGGGTGATGATTTTATGAGCCGATTGGCTTTTTCTTTTTCTTTTTGAGATCAGAGGGCCTGTATGGCAATTTCGGGATTTTCCCGGTGCTCCCGGTGCAGGGGAGGTTATGGCGAAATTTTTCGATAATTTAGGGTGTTAGCCAAAATTTTGAAAAGTTGAAGAACTTAAGCCGTAGCGAAAATAAGGAAAGTTGAGTTGGTTTTTACAACAACTTTCGGCTTCGTTCCTTTTCGGGGACGAAAAGTTTTAAGTGGGGGAGATTGTAATAACCCGGAATTCTGAACCAATTTAAATTTTTTATTTTGGCAATTTTAGCGAATTTTGATTATTTAAAATAAATTATTTTAAATAATATCGATGAAAAATTTATTTTGAATATAATTCGAACGTATATATTATATAGATCGTCGTTAGAATATAAATAATTATTTTAAATTATAAAAGGAATTGAAAATGGCGGGTAGTTCGATAATTCGATTTCAAACTTTAAATGAATGTATAAGATTCAAAATAAATCGGATTTTAGTGAAACCAAAAATATATGAATCTAAGAGAGGATATCTTTCCTACGAATCCGAAAAATCAAAATTTCATAGCGGGAATCAAAAGATATGTCCAATTGAAAATTCAGAGTAGTCGCTATGGAATTCTAGCCCTGGAAAATGGTCATTTTTCAAACGGTCTCAGAATTCGATGAAACTAGTTTTGTTAGGACCGTATCGTCAATACTAAGCTAGAAAATATTTTTCTGGAATTTTTCGAGTTAGTATGTGACCCCGGTAAATTAAAACGTACGTTTAAATTGAATATACACTGATTTATAATTTAATTTGAATAAAAACCTATCGAAACAGCCGAACTGGCTTACAGGACATATTCCATTATGTTCGGAATGGGGGTAATTAACTAGGAACGACAGTCATTGGGTTTCGTTTGGTGTTCAAATAAAAGATCAACCTTTTAGAAAGAGAAAAATATATAATTAATAATATTTCTTTTGCAATAAACCCCCCCCCCTCCTCATTTAGTTTCCCCGATTGAAATCATGACCCCTCCCCCCCACCCCCCCACCCGTTCTAATTTCTTTCTCTCTCCTTCTTCAATCAGGCTAGGCGATCGACGATGCCCCACGTCGCCTCCCTCCGGAGTCGTAGGCGAGTACGCCACCCCCTCCAGCCGACCTCCTCTCCGGCGAGCCCCCGCCAAAGCTGACCTCCTCTCTCCAATCCACGACCAAGACCCCCAAATCCACCGGAAAACACCCACCGCCGACAGCCATCGCATCCCTCGACGCACCCGCATCTCCTCTGGCCACTACCCCTCTTCCTTCTCTCTCTCCACTTCCAAATCGAACCACAGCCCCAAATCAGCACCCCACAGCGAATGTAGGTCCCGCCGCCGCCTCGTACGCCACCTCCTCCTGCCCTTCGGACCCTCTGCACCACCTTCAGCGCCCCGCCTTCAACTGAGCACTCTCCTGTGAAGAAAACCGTATAAAAAAGTGAGCTTTTCTTTTGTGTTTATTTATTTTTTCAATTCAGTTTGTTTATATATAGAATTAGTTTATTTAAAGGTGTAAATATATATAAAGCTGATTTTTAATATAAAAAATACATGATTTGGAAATAAAGATTTGATTTTTCTATGTATGTAAGGTTAATGTGGAAACGATTTTTATTTATAGTTATAGATAATAAAAATATAATTTTTATGATGCTGAAGAAAGAAAAATATAATTTTTACGATGCAGAAGAAATAAAAATATAATTTTTATATAAGTAGAAAGATAAAGATATAATTTTTTTATAAGGAAGATAATAAAAATATAATTTTTATATAATGTAGACAATAAAAATACGATTTTTATATTATATAGATAGTAAAAATTCGATTTTTATATATGTAGGCAATTAAAGATATGATTTTTATTATATATGTGTGGATATAAAAATGTGATTTTTATAGCGATGAAATAAAAATCCGATCTTTGTATATGAAATAGAAATATAAAAATATAATTTTTATATTGAAAGAAACGTTGTAGATACATATGAAATAGAAATAAAAATATAGTTTTTATTTATTTAAATGAAGTGATAAAAATATAATTTTTAATATAAATAGCGTGAAAAGGACTGCATTGGAATTTCAAGCCAATCCAGACGATTCAGCAGTTCAAAAGCAAAGCACAGCGGAGTGGAACCCTCTGTGAGAACTTCTCACCTTTTAATTTTATTTCTAGTTGAAATATATACTAGGATGTAGACGGTGTTTAGTAGCACCCGACACCCGTCGTCCATAGACCATGGACGGCTTGTATGCTTGTTTGTTTGATTTTGATGTGTAGTTGATGGTGTGATGTGATGTGATGCGAAATGAAATAAAATATTTTATAGTGGAAAATATTGTATAGTTAAAAATAGAATTTTTAACGTGTATATGAAATTAAATTAATATAAACAAATCAAACGATTTGTTTATATACACATATTTGACTGATATTGATTGGGACGATAAATTTTACACATCGCCCAACTGCACAAATAAAATCTGTGTTTGATTGTTTGAAACCCCACATGGGTATTGGGATGATATATGACATATACTAATCCCAATAGTTAGTTGTATGTCGATCGATTGATTGACAGACTGTTATGAGCGTTAAATATTTATATTTGATGCTTATATAGTGTAGAATGCACTTTGGATGATGGTTGATTATTCATCGTTGTTATTGTATACATGTGTTGTAGAAAATCCATATAATTAACATTATATGGTAATTGATTGGGCCTCATTCCAGTTTTGAAATAGAAATATTTGAAAAAGAAATATTTGAAATAGAATATTTGAAAATAGAAATATATGAAGCCGTGTTGATTAGATTGACGCCATTTTGACATGAACGATATTTATATCGATTTTATTCATTTTTTAATGAATATCGAAAGTGATTTCAAAATCTGAAATTTTGAAAAGAATTGAAATTCGAACTGAAACTGAATAGAAATGAATTCGAATTGAAATTGAAAAGAAAATGAATTCGAATTGGAATTGAATAGAAATGAATTTGAACTGAAATTGAATTAAAAATCGATTTGAATTGAAATCAATTTGAAATGAATTTAAAACGAATTTATATTGGAAAATTCAATTTTGATTTGGACTTGAAATGAAGTTGAAATCGTTTCGAAAACGAATTTAAAACGATTTATAAAATACGTTTTAAAAGGAAATCGACGAAGTATATATTATATATATAATATAATGGCCTGAATAGAACGCGCCACGCCGCGGTAGTTCGCGAATTTCGACCATTGACTTCAAACGGATATTACGGGAGATCCGACCGTCGGATTCTCCTAAAACCAGAACCATTGGGTTCGTATCGAAAAGAGCTTTCTAAGAATATTGGAAATTAGAAATCTAACCGTTGGATTTGGAATTATGTCCAAATCAAATTTGGAAAAGGTCGCTGTAAGTGCAGTTCGATGGCCGTTGATGGAAATCGACTGTACGGGCCTTGATAAAATTATTAAAAATAGTAATAATTTGTGTAAAATCATAAGAAATGATTTAGAAAGAATCGGGATGAAAAACTCCATATTTGAAAAGATAAAAATAGATTTTTATCGAAATGAACTAGTTTTGAACTAGAATTATAATTCTATTTATTTTTAAATAAATAAACTGAATTTGAAAAGGGTTTTAAAAGTAACCAGAATTTCCAATAATTGAATTGGAATGGATTTGAATCGAAATTGTCTTTGGAATATTTCGGTGTTGGATTTCGTGATTATACAGGTGTTGTTATGGAAATTTGAAAGATATATTTATATCGTTATTTCCAATACGATATTTGTTGGTCGTAGAATTTGATATTGAATATAAGCCGATATATTTTCTATTCAGAGCCTTGTATTTAAAATCAAATGTGATTTGGGTTTGTCGTGAATGGTGTCTTCATTAACACTGTTCTTAAGCCCAGTTGAGAAAAAGATTAAATCTATTTATTTAGATTTAATGAAGTGTACCAATTAAATAATATTTAATTGGAATTGAATTGGTATTGATTTTTGGGTTTATCGTGAACATTGTTTTAAATAACACTTGTTCTTTAACCCGATAATTAATGAAATGTGATTTTGGGTTGTCGTAAACGGTATCTTCAATAATACTGTTCTTAGAACCAAAGGATTTAAGAAAATCAGAAACTAATCGGAGATTTGTTTAGTTGAGTGGTTTCTGGGGTATTGATCTGATGTTGGTTTCGGCCTTCGGGGTTAATACTTAGAGAATTGCTCACTTGCTAATTTACGATTAGGGACCGATTGAAATGTGATGTGATTTTGGGTTTATCGTGAACGTGTTTTAAATGACACTGATTCTTTAACCCAGTTGAAGATTAAAACTAAGTGGAGTTTTAATGAATCTTTAATTAGATTGAAAAGATTGAGAATGGAGTATCACCAGTTTTGCTCCAGGCGATAGTTAAATCTTTAATTAGATTTGAACGTGAAATGGTAATTGAATTTACCGATAACACTGTTGTGTTAGATATGAAGTATTACCTGTTTTACTTCATGGAATGAATAGGTTGGGATTGGGAAATTAAAACCAATGATTACTTCGGTGAGGTTCGCTAATCCCGACTAGTTTAATTGATATTCAAAAGTAGATCAAAGAATAAATTTAAATGATTTATCTTTGACAAACTTAATGGGAACCTTTCCCAATGAATGTGAAATTTAGAAAATAACTGTCGGTTAGCTAAGCAGACTGGTTTTCTGGATATTGATCTGATGTTGGTTTCGGCCTTCGGGGTTAATATTTGGGGAATTATTCTCTTGTTGATTTACGGTTTGTGACTGATGAATTGGAATAAGGCGTATATTGTATTTGTGTAACACTTGTTTATAATATACGCGAGTTATTTGGAACGACCAGGTTTATCCCATTCTGAATAACTGATATGACGATAAGTCGAAGATGAAGACGGTGGTCGAAGACCGGAGGTCTTCACATCGTTTGGATAATCACTGATGATCTTGATTGGGCCGTACACCCAAGAGGAGGGAATCAGTTGGTGGTCGTCCAGACGTACTTGGAGATCGATGGATATGCGGGGTACTAGGTGCCTCAGGTTTCGTTCAGACCCAGAACGGACTTGTAAATGGACTGCGTGTCTGACATCGGATTTCATTCTATGTGACTGATACAAGTTGAATATAGTGGTTTGCCTGTGTGGCATGCTAAGATGCAAATGATCAAGGCTTCTGTTGAAAAGCTAAGTCTTGCGGTTGATGATCAAAGCACGGCCTTTGTGGCATAGCTTTGTGTAACGTGAATTCGCGAGCCTCACACACCGGTTGTGAACCAGAAATGGGAGAGGACATCACGGAGGGCATGCGTTTCCTTCTAGTTAGAAGTGGCGTCAGTGGTTTTACATGCCTTGACGAGTTTGACTTATGTGGTTGTTGCTATTGCGAGGCGCCTCAGTTTGATCGGACGATCCGGGTCCGATGGAGTCATTTGTTGGCTCATTAATGCCCCAAAGGGCGGGGAGACGTATTGTTCAGGCATAATAATCCACATCAGTGGACCGACCCTAACGATCCAAGGGGCAGTTGCGGCTGTTCCTGAGACATGGGCTAGAGCGTCTCGAATCGGTAGAGGACTATCTTTTGCCTCGGTTCACAGACGGAAATCCAATTTCCAAATACGTGACATTTGCGGTTTTGATTGTAGAGCCCAGTATGGCGACATGATATATGGTACCCATGCCGTCTATGATTGATATTTATGATTTGAAGTTGTTTTATACACTATGCACTTATAATAGTATCAAATGATTTGTTTTAAACGTACTAAGCAGGTTTGGCTATTATAAGGGAAAACCCTATCCTCCGGCTTGCGTTGCATTGTGTGATAGGACCTGGGTCTTATAATAGCTTCATCTTTCTTTATTTAGCATTGCGCTGTTTGTTTTATGCACTGGTATTCTTGCGGGGGGGGGACCCGTTCCGTGTTATACGGCGTGGTCCCTTGATTTACCTAACTTTAAATGTAAAGTTTTAAATAACTGTTTTAGTTCTCACACCAGTCCCATGACTGACCTAGAGTTTATTGTTTTAACCTAAACTCTGGGTGCCCTTATTTTGATACAGGCAGCTAGTAGTTTTTGTTTTGCATATTTATATTCACAGGATCCTGATTTACAACTGGAACGATACTCGGAAAGCTTTGTATCCGCGTATTACTTCTAGTTGTGTATTGTATTATTTTCCGCTGCTATGTAATGTATTGTAATCTCTGATATTTCTGTGTAATATTTGTTCATTTATACTCTGTATATTCTTGTAATCTGATGAATTGTTGTAATATACAATGAAATGTTCTTCCGTCTGCGTTCTACTTTGTCGTGTTCTCTAAACAATTCGTTCTTTCTCTTCTCTTCGGAGACCGGGGAAGTTCGGGTCATTTCATGAGATTTCAAAGAAAATTTTAATTTTGGAACAAAATTTGGGTTTCAGATGGATTTAAAATAGAAACATGTTTAATATATATATTTATATATATATATACATGTCATGTGTGTATGTGTGTGTGTGTGTGTATATATATATATATATAAAGTAGTTAGATTCATAAATGATGTTTATAGAGAAAGTAGCATAACTATCATTAAATAATGTGAAAATATAAATTCAAGCGAGAATTTAGGAAGTAAAATTGGAAGTCATCTCACAAAAACGATGAGTTTTACATTAAAGGGAATGCAAATTGAATAGAAATAAATCCATATGAATTTACAATTGGGAGTTGACAACATCGAATTTTTCATTTAAAATGAATTACTTCTAAAAGATGTTATTTATGGTTTGAAAAAGCGAGAAACTAAGTATTTTAAATTGAAATGATAAGAGTTTTATAAACATATTATAAATGGATTTATAGTTTATTTGTACAAATTGAATACAAATGGGAATTTTGTGAATATGTAAATAGGAAAATTTGATATGTAAATAGAACATAAAAGTAGAATAACAAATTAGTTATAAATGGAGTTATAATTATAATGAAAGTTTGGTAAGCAAGTTTATATTGGTGTTGAACAAGTAATTTTATAATGGAATTTGAAGTCAATTTGGAATTTATAAACCCAATTACAAATAATTTGGGCCTTAAAAGGGATTTGCAAAAATGGAACCTTATAATCGAATTTTATAAGCGAAGCAAATCTATAAATGGAAGCAATAGAATTGAATAAGAGCCTATAACATTTCAAATGTTATAATTATTATTTTATAAGCAAAGTATTGATTGTATAAGCAAAAAAAAGGAACATATTCACGATTTAAGTGAATAATAGTTTAAAGTGCAAATAAAATATCTGTAAAGGAAATCTAGTTTTGAAATATGAATCTAAATTGGAAATTTGGTGAAAGGGAAATGGGTAATCATTCTAAAAAGAAAACAATGAGATTTAGTTCAAAATTTAGAATATAAAATAAAGTGTGATAACGTTTTATAGACTGGAATGGTTATAAAGGAATTTGGTAATTATTTGTAAAGGATAAACTCAAACGTGAATTTGGAATTTAAATTCGCCTGAAAGGGTAGATAAATTCTGAAGTTCGGAATATAAATCGAATATAGATTATTCGAGAGGAAGTTATTTATTGGAATTCGATTATATCGAAATTAGGGAAGTGGTTACTTTTACTTTCCGGTTTGAATCATATTTAATTATTTATCTATTTACTTATTAATTTATTTATTGAAATTTATAAGTACAAGTTATTTTTTTATAAACCAAATATTTGTAAACAGCGATTTTTAACGTTGCCGTTATAATAAATGTTTGCAAATATAAATAGCGATCTTAATGCTATTATAATAAATGTTCTATAATACTACACAGTGATTGTAACGCTGTTGTTAAAAGCAATGTTTTATAAATCAAATATTCGGAAATAGCGATTATAACACTACCATTATAATCAAAACTTTTTCCGTAAAGGAAGTGGATTCTTAGATTGAATCTGAGAGTCGCGTATGTGATATTGTGTTCGAAGTTAGGAGCTTTGACTATTTCAAAGTTAAGAATGTTCTTTAATTAAGGTCTGTGTAACGACCCGTATTTTACCATATAATAATTAATTAATTTTATTATATAAATAGGGATTAACAGTTTGAAATGGTCGTTGAATTAAATTATAGTTAAATATTCAATTAAAAATAAATAATATAATAATATATTTAATTTCTGAAATAGTCAGAAATAGTGGTATTCACAAAATAGTGTGAATTGGATCATCTGTGATGTTTAACTCAGCTTAGAATTGAATTAGAATAACGAATATATTATTTGAATGGAAATTTAAACGTATAATTATAATATAATTATAATCGAGCTCGAAATGGCGTGACAGTTCGCTATTTGGCGATTTGAACTTCAATTGAATGTACGGGATTCGTTTTAAATCAGATTTCTGTGAAACAAGAAATGCTAGGAGCTGGTGAAGTATATTTTTCTAGTGGAAGAGAAAAATCAGGATTTCGTTGTGTAGATTTTGATTTATGTCCAAATCAAATTTTAGAAAAATCGCTATGGAATTCCTATATAATTTATAACGATTTATATTTTTAAAAGGGTTTTTCAATATGAATCGAATATCGATATAATAGAGAACTTTTAAATATCGAGTTATAAATCCCATTAGAGCAGTATGATATTCTGTTGTGAATATATACGATAATATTTATTTTTAAATATTAAATATAAATGTTTTTAAATATATTTATATATTTAAATGGCTTATTTAGAGCTTTGAAAATAGCTAGTTTTTCAAACGACCTCAGAATTCGACAAAACTAGTTTTGTTGGATCTACAACATCAAATTATTGTTAGATTCCAAGTTCCGTGATTTTTAGAGTCACTGTGTGGCGGTACGGATTTTTAAAGTGAAAAACAGTCGATATTTTGACTGTTAAAAATACACTGTGTGAGCAAACGGAGTCGAAATTCGACAAAACTAGTTTCGTTGGTTCCGCAATGTCAAACTCTAGCTGCATGTCCAGTTTTCTGATTTTTGGGTATTGTGTGTGATCATAGGGATTTTTGAATAGCGTATACAAGCAGCGATTGCTTAAAAACAAATATAAAAATCGAATAAAAATATATTAAAACTCTCCTATAAATAATCCTAACTTATTCTAACACTAGCTTTAATTTTCCTTTGGTCAATCTCTTTCCGCCGCAACCCAGAGAAAATTGAACGTGAAAAATCCTCTTTTAAAAATAAAAAAACAAATCACACAAAATCCTATAAATCACCACACATACATATTTGAATTGCTCAGATGATTTCCTATAACCCTATACCCATTTCGACTGCTGAGATGGACATATTGGGGTTCATCGTTTTTCAACAGTAAAGCTAGGGCACAAATTCAGTGTCGATTTGAAGGGTGATAGCTCGAGTAAATGGTGGCGATGCATTTTTGGTGGCGAGAGGCTTCTATCTTCGGAATTTGGGAGGAGGCGGTCCATAGTTAGGCACTGCAATGGTCCGGACTCGGCTACATGTCACCGGTGTTAGGGTGTTCGAGTTATACCAAATGGTATTAACGTGACGGGATTTAGATGAGAGGAAGGATGGTGGTATTCGTTTGTTGAATGTGGCTTAATGGAGGAGCGGTAGTTGTTTGAAAGGGTGGAAATGGCTATGGTGTTTGCTATTGAGCGATGGATGTTTGGGGGAGAAAGGTGTTGGTGCGGGCCCGAAAAGAAGCGGGTCTGGGCTGAATAAAAGGGAGTTGGGCCGGATTTAAATAAGGTGAAGCCCGATTAGAAATAAATTCAAGTTTGGTTTTAATTAAATAGTGTATGAACTTGTAAAATGAATAACAAATCCATACGATATCAGAATTTGACGAAACAAGATCCGTTGGGATCGTATGGACAGTGGCTATGCACTGGAACTGACGGGGAGTGAATCCGAGCTCGCTAAAATTTATTACAAAATAAATTGTCTGTCTGAATCAAGCGATGGTTATCTTTATTAACGATGATCGTCCAATGTAAGTAATCTCACTAACTCTGCTCAGTTTATATTTTTATAAAATATTTTTGGAATTTATAAATAATGGTTGTTTGCTGTGTGTTGGCTGCTTGGTTTAACTACTAGTCAGTTAACTGAAAATATAGATAACGATATAGATATAAATCGTTAATCGAATACTGATTCTGTTTAGCAGAATATTTCGTAGTAAAATGAAATTGATGTTAATTTTATTGTTTAACATATGTGGACGCAGGGAAACAGGTCGGAGGGACCCAACTGGGTTCCTCAACATTTATTTTACTATTTTTTTCATATATTGTGTTATATGATGTGATATAAAATCTGTTGTTGATTTTGTCTGTTGGAATGATACTGATCATTGTTATATGGTAGGTTATATACCATAAGGAATACTGGAGTGTTAAAGAGGAAATTTTCGATGTTATATTGAAAAAGAAATATTTAGAAAATTAAAAGATTTTATAAAAAGAAAATAATTTATTTAGAAAATAAGTAGATTAAAAAGGAATATTTATTTGTTAATCAAATAGATAAAATTGAAGGGAAATATTTGTAAAACATTTACAAATAGAATTGAAAAAGAAATGAGGGATATTTATTTGAAAAATAAATAGAATAGAGAGGGGAAATATGTGTAAAGTAAATAGAAAAGGCAATAGTTAGATTATCAGAGGAATTACTTATAAAATCAATGGATTTTATATAAAAAGAAAATATTTTATTGAATAAATAGAATTATCAAAAAAGGATTTATTTCGTAAATGAATTTATTTTAAAAGGAATACTGGAAAAGTGACTAGGATTGTAGAAAAGGAGAATTTTACAGTTGGAAGGTGTAGACCCGTGCTTCGCACACAGGTATAACGTGTTATGTGTTTAAAGCAAAGTTTTTAAATAGAATCTATTCTGACCGATAGATTGGGAAGTTAAATTCATGAATAATATTTTATAAATTTAATAAGATATTTGTAATAACCCGAAAATCCGAACCAATTTAGAATTTTTATTTTGGCAATTTTAGCAAATTTTGATTATTTAAAATGAATTATTTTAAATAATAACGACGAGAAATTTATTTTGAATAGAATTCAAACGTATATATTTAAATGAATCGTCATTAGAATATAAATAATTATTTATAATTATAAAAGGAATTGAAAATGGCGCGGTAGTTCGATAATTCGATTTCAAAGTTCAAATGAATGTACCGGGTGCAAAATAAACCGGATTTTTGCAAAACCAAAAATATTTGAATCTATCCGAAAAATTGAAATTTCATAGCGGGAATCAAAAGTTATGCCCAGTTGAAAATTCAGAATAGTCGCTATGGAATTCTGGCCCTTAAAAATGGGAATTTTGCAAATGACCTCGGTTTTCGACGAAACCACTTTTGTTGGATCCGGGATGTAGAATTATTGCTAGATTCCAAAATTATTAATTTTTCGAATCAATATGTTAGCGTGGCGAAGTTAAACGTGTTTGACCAGTTTCAGTTGATTTTGATCGACTGGAAAATGACCATTTTTCAAACGGTTTCAGAATTCGATGAAATTAGTTTTGTTTGGACAATATCGCTAATACGAAGCTAGAAATAATTTTTATAGAATTTTTAGAGTAAGTATGTGGCCCCGGTAAATTGAAATGTACATTTAAAATTGAATATACAAATTAATATTTTAATTTGAAGGAAACTGATCGTAACAGCTGAACTGGCTCACGATACATATCCCATTGTGTTCGGAATGTGGGTAATACGCTAGGGACGATAGTCACTGGATCTCGTTTTGAGTTCGTATGCAAAATCACTTATTTTGGAGAATTAAAGTAATATAATAAAATTAAATTTTATATAACCCCCCAAGTTCTCCCCTCCACTCAGTATTCTCTCCCCTGTCAGTTCAAATAAAAAAAAGCCGAAGCCTTCGTCGATGTGGATCTCCCATCCACCGCCATCGACCGCCACTGGAGGCGCCGCCGCCTCAGGCGCCCTCCACCATCGCCTCACTCTCGCTTCCCTCCCTCTCCGTTAATCCCTAGGCCCCCCACAAATCGAAGAGGACCCACGCCCTAGCCGCCATAGCCACTTCCCAGGCCCACCGCCGGCCATTAGAGGGGCCCCGCCGCCTGCCCTAACCTCCTTCTCGCCTCCGACCTCCTGAGCGACGCCACTCAGCAACCCCCCCTCGTCTCCTCTTAAATACGACGTCCTGAACACCCCCTCCCTCTTCATAAAGCAAAATGTGAGTTTTTACTTCTTTTTATTTAGTTAAATCAATTTACTAAATCGGTTTTTATAGAAAAGATTGATTTTTAGGAGTAGAAAAACTTGACTTTTATAAGAAGAAAAGCTATGATTTTTATCAAAGAAAAGATTAGATTTTTTAACTATGAAAGGTAGGATTTTTATTGATGTAAAAATTGGATTTTTATCTATGAAATAGCGAAGTAAAGGTATGATTATTATGCTTATGAATTTGAAGTAAAAAATTTGTTTTTTACATATATGAAAGTAGCGATAAAATTTCGTCTTTTACATATATGAAGTAGCGATAAAAATTCAATTTTTACATATATGAAGTAACGATAAAAATTCAATTTTTATATATATGTAGTAGCGTTATAAAAATACTATCTTTATAATGAAAACATCGTGTTAAAGATGCCATTTTTATCATCTTGAAAGTGAAATAAAAATATGTGATTTTTATATATGTAGTGAACACGGACGACGAAAGTGACAAAAGGCGAGTGCAACAAAGATTTTCTACATATGAAGAATCGTGGCGTTTGGTTTATCTAGTTGATGAGAACTCCTCACTTTTAAATTTATTTTCTAGTTGAAGTATATACTAGGATGCAGACGGTGCTTAGCAGCACCCGACACCCATCGTCCACAGACCATGGATGACTTGTTCGTTTGGTTACTATGTTGTGAAATTTGATTGTGTGATGTGGAATGAAATAAAATATTTTATAGTGGAAAATATTTTATGGTTAAAAATATAATTTTTAACATGTATATAAAATAAATATTTATAAACAAATCATACGATTTGTTTATATGCACTGATTTGACTGATATTGATTGGGACGATAAATTTTACACATCGCCCAACTACACAAATAAAAATATGTGTTTATTGATTTGAAACCCCACACGGGTATTGGGATGATATTTGATGTAGTGACCCGAAAATCCGGGGGAATTTGAGCTGACTAAATAACACCAGTCCAACCAAAATCGCACTGGAAATTCAAGAAACTAATAGAAAGAAGACAGAGGGTGAGAATAGATAAGATAGAAACTTATAATAGAAGAGGAAGAAGAACATACAACATCATCAGAGTAACACGAATCTCACAGCGGAACGAATAAAATATAACATAACTTTTGAAATACAAAGTTACAACCGTATATACATACCATTTCAGAGTACAACACATAACATCACAGCGGAATAAATAATAGCTATCGACTGCCGAAGCCTCCTGCTCCAAGCTCTTCAAGTATACCTGTAAATCCTGACTACTTGACTGCCCGTACAAATTTAGGCACCCAAGAGTTTAGGGAAAATAAAATAAACTCCAGGTCAGTCATGTGACTGGTGTGAGTAAACTCAAATCATTAAAACAGGTATATGATATCTCATAAGACCACGCCTTGAATACGGAACGGGTTTTTCCCTTATGAGAATCCAAACATCTTTGAAAAAGCAATATCATTTTGATATTATAATAATGTCTAAATACAAATAGATATCAATCTAGTAGAAATGCTTGCATCTCACGTTACTACATATATAGTATACAATCAAAACCGCAAGCACGTATTGGGTAATGGATTTTCAACTATGACAAGGTATGGAACCACCTTCCGATCAGTGTACTCTAGGAACGATACACTGGAGTTCAACAAGAACATCTTGCAACTCAGCCACACATGACCGACCACTCATTTCGCTTAAGTGTATCGAATGTATATCACCAACGTTTGGGATCAGCAACCGTTCCCGTATATATATGGGACAACATTGATAGATTAAAGAAGCAAATGAATATTCTATAGATAGGTGATTATACACCCTACTTCGGTGTGACCGACTTAGCCATGCTGCCTGCCCGATTTCTGTCATTTACCGGATGTGAGGCTAGAAGCTACGCTTATATTTTCACATCATATCTTCATTTACTTGGAATACCACATCGTCATACCCACCAAATCATTATCGATTTCCCTAACAGTATCACGGGTATGAAGCTAAGTGAAACGAATTCCTCCGCCACCAAACGAAATACGTTGAAGAGATCAACATATATGATTCGTTAGGAATACTCTGTCAGACATTCGTCCATACAAGTTGTCCTGGGACTGGACAAACCGAAGGTACTATTCAGTAAATCCATCTTAGGCACTGTTATCTAAGACTTATGCAATAGCCCTTGCACTTTACTCCGTCTTCAATATATTCAGCATACTTGATTCGCAACGCTTATGCCAATACGGAGAGGTTCTTCGGATAATAATCCAACCGGTCTCTCCATATTAACAACGTAAAATGGTCAAAACATTGATAGTCTGTGATTTAATTATCAAAGAAAAACTCGTGTGCAAACAACGATATTATTTCCAGATGGAAATTATATTAATCAATCATCATTCAACATTTATCTCTTTAGTTCATTTCTTACTTATCTCCTGTTTCCATATATTCTAAATTCTTATTTTCTAATTTTAGAAAATATACTTTATTAACAACGGAAAAACATTTCCATTTCCTGTTTCCTATATTGGATAACATTTCTGATTTCTTATTTGGAAAACATTTCCAAAGTTGCTTCATTGTATTTAATAGATGTTTAAATAAAATATCGCTATGCCAACTCAAACCATTTATTAAATTCACTTAACCATCATTCACTATCAAACCTTACCATTACTTAGTTAAGAAGGAAGTCAATCAAGTTGGGGTATAATTACCTCTCAGACCTTAACTGAACAACGTTATAACTTCGAAATAGTAACGGCTTATCTTTTAAACCTTTAACAACTCCTTTACGTAACTCTCGGATTCAATTTACGAATCCACTTCTTTATTGAATACATTGATTATAACGATAACGTTAAAATCCCTACTTTCCTAATATCTAACTTCAATTATTCCCTTTATTCTTTAATTCAAATAATTAAACATAACCCTAATTTATTAGTGTATACTCTTGATTTAAAAACCGGAAAGTAAATATTACTTTCCCGAATTCGATATAATTGAATTCAACGTATAACTCTCTTTCGAGTTATCTCTATTTGATTAACTCTTCTTCGAATAACCTATATTCGATCATCTCTCTTCGAATAACTTATATTCGAAATCTCTCTCTTTCGAATAAACTATATTCGATCTCTTTCTTCGAATACGCTATATTCGACAATCTCCATTCGATTAAACTAAAATTGATAACTCCTTTCGAATTGAACTATAATCGATACTCCTTTTGATTCAAACTATAAATCGATAACTCCTTTAACTTTATTCGAACAAACTATATTCGACTAACTCCTCTAACTCTATTCGAATAACCAATATTCGATTAACTCTATTTAACTCCGTTCGAATAACTAATATTCGACTAACTCCTTTGGATTAACTCATTTGGATTAACTCAGTTTGATTAACTCCTCTTGACTAACTTAACTTAATTAACTCGACTTGATTAACTCCCATCGAATAATATATTTGATTTAACTCCATTCGCTTGACTCTAGATCGCAGCGATCACAATGGTTACGCCTGATTCCCTCAGGAAACATCCGACCGCCATAGGCTATTTACAGCCCTGCGAATTACGCTAGCAGTCATACAAAATGGCATCTTATTTGTATTAACTCTAACTGATTAACTCTACTGATTAGCTTGACTTACCTAACTCAACTGGTTAACTTGACTTACTTAACCCAACTGGTTAACTCTAACTTAACTGGTTAACTCTACTGAACTGGTTAACTCTACTGATTAACTCTACTGTTTAACTCTAACTGGTTAACTCTAACTGGTTAACTCTAACTGATTAACTCTAACTGGTTAACTCTAACTGGTTAACTCTAACTGATTAACTCTATTCAACTAACTCGACTCGGCTAACCCCTTTCGAATAACATATTCGATTAACTAACTTTCGAAGACCATATTCGATTAACTAACTTCGAATACCAAATTCGATAAACTAACTTCGAATACCAAATTCGATAAACTAACTTCGAATACCAAATTCGATTAACTCCTTTCTAATTACGTTTATCCATTTAAAAAGGATTTCCTTTTTAACAACGTTTATTCATTTATAAAGATTTACTTTTAGTAACGGTTCTTCACTTTACAAATGATTTCCTTTTCAATTCTATTTGTAAATGGTTTTACAAATATTTCCCTTTTGATTTTATTTGTAAGTGTTTTACAAATATTCTCTTTCTATTTCATTTGCAAGTGTTTTACAAATATTCTCCTTTTCTAATTTATTCTTAAAAATATTCTATCTCCTTAAATTCCTGGAAAAATTCGCCATAACCTCCTTTGTATCGGGAGTATCGGGAAAATCCCCAAACCGCTACACAAGCCTTTCCATTCAAAAAGAAATGATTTGCAATTATTTCCTTTTTGAATATCTCCTATTTATTTCTAAGTAAATAATCCCTATTTAATATTTTATTTATTTAACAAATAAATAATCCATTTTATAGTATCTTATCTATTTATTCTAAATAAATAATTCACTTTATAAATATTCCATTTATAAAGATTTCCCTTAATTTATAATTCCACTTAAACGTATTTTCTATTTATAAATATTTCATTTATAAATATTTCTATTTATAAATATTCTATTTATAAATATGGTCTTTTATAAAACCCTCTTGATTTTATAAATATTCTCTTTTCAGTATTTCGGTATGTCACGGTGTTCAATCATATCAAATCACGATGTTCAATATGGTCCATACACACACAATCAACAACGGGTCATGATTCACATCATATATCAAAATATATGAAAAATAATAAAATAACTGTTGAGGAATCCAGTTGGATTCCTCCAACCTGTTTCCCTGCATCCACAGATGTTACTCAATAAAATCAACATCACTTTCAGTTTCATATGATATATTCTGTTAAACAGAATCAATATAGAAATTCAACTAACTGACTAGAAGTTCAATCAAACAGTCAACACACAATCAATCAGTCAATATTTAACAGTTCTAAAAATACAACATGAAAATATAAACTGTTCAGAGTTAGTGAGATTTACTCACATTTGGGCGTTAGCCGTTAAATAACGGTTTGCGTTGTTTGATTCAGTCGGACAAATTATTTCTCCATAAATTGTAACGAGCTTTGTTTCTCTCCCGGTCAGTCTCATTGTGTTGCTCCCGTCCAAACGATCCTAACGCAACTTACGGTTCGTGATTCTGATTTCATACGACCGAGATATTACATTACGAAGTTTAATACTATAATTTAAATAAACACTTAAAACATTAAAGTATACGGGCCTTACCCTTTTCAAATCCTCTGGCCCATCACTAAACTAAAAGCCCACCACCCGTTCGAACTCCTTCTTCTCCAATTCAAGGTCCACGCTCCAGTAATTACACGCACCCAACATGGCCGATTTCCCTTACTTCCATCTCCTCCTCCTTCCACTTTAATTTCAAGGTAAAATCACCAAAATTCCTCTCGTTCAAATCTCCACCTCCCTGACCTAAACACCTTCAACTCGCACCCTCTCTGCTCGCCGCGTCCTCCAGGTCAATTCGCCACCGTGGCTACAGGTCACGACATTTTTGTACACAGAAACCCGACAGAAATAGCACACAGGTGCTAATCGATATGCTGAACCCAAAGCAAACAACTAAAACTCGCGTCGATGCTTAAAAAATGATCGATCTTCAACCCTAGCACCCAACGCAGCATACAAACCGGTGTTCGAACCATCTAAAATTGCTGCTACATTGAAGGGAAACTTCCCAGTATTTCAATTATAAAGGTTGGATGATTTATAGGAATTTATTCCTATTTCTTTGGATTTTTATTTGCTCGAGATGTTTTACTGAGAGGAAAAACATACGGTGGTAATTTGACTAAGGGAGAGAGTGGACTTAGGTTTAGAAATGTTGTGGGGGGTATTTATAAAGAAAATAAATATATAGATATTTTTTTAAAAAGAATATTCTTGGCATATTCTCTTTTATATATACGTTCCAGTCTTCTAAAAATCACTGCGAACACATACGATGCCTAAGAATCATGAAAATTGACATGTAGCTAGAGTTCGTCATTACGGTCCCAACAAAACTGGTTTCATCGAATTCCGACTTCGTATGCTCATACAGCGTATTTTTAAAGTTCAATTTATCAACTGTTTTTCACTCTAAAAATCCGTACGGCCACACAGTGACTCTAAAAATCACGAAACTGGAAATCTAACAACTATTTGACATTGCGGATCCAACAAAATTAGTTTCGCCGAAAACGGAGGTCGTATGAAAAACTGGCTATTTTTCAAGCGGTGAACTGACCTTTTAAATATATAAACATATTTAAATATTATTAAATTTAATATTAATAAATTAATATTCTCGTATATATCCACAGATGATGTCGTACGGCTCCAGAATATTCTGCCATAATTCATGACTTGATTTTCAGAATTCCGATTTGATTGATATTCAGTTCGTATCGGAAAATCTATTTATAACGTATATAAAGCGTCGCAAATTATAAAGGAATTCCACAGCGACTTTTCGGAAATTTGATTTGGACGTAAATCAAAATCTAGACGATGAAATCCAGATTTTTCTCTTCCATTAGAAAAATATACTCCACCAGCTCCGTGCGATTCTTATTTCACTGAAATCCGGCTTAAAACGAATCCTGTACATTCAGTTGAAGTTCAAATCGTCAAATAGCGAACTGCCGCGTCGTTACGCGCTCGATTTTAATTAAAATATAATTCTATGTTAAACTGACGTCGATTGAAAATATTCGTCAATATAATTCAACTCTAAGCTGAATTACATCTTAGGGATGACCCCGTTCACAGAATATTGTGATTTCCAATATTTTTTATTATTTCGACATTAATATATATTTTATTATATTATAATTATTAATTAAATATTCAATATTATTTAATTCACGTTCTCGATATCGATAAATCGATATTTAATAATTAAATAAATTAATTATTCAACAGCTACAAAATGCGGGTCACTTCATTCTTCCCCACTAAAAATAATTTCGTCCTCGAAATTGCTAAGCTAGGGGACGACCCTATCTACTGGGTAAAAATTTATCTGTTTGCCTCTTATCTCCGGTTTCAACTGAACCAATTAATATTGACTAAAATATTAATTTATTCCTGCTAACCAAATTTTCAAAAATTCTGAAAATTTTCTAATGCCTTAACTTTTCGAAAAATTTCGCCAGCACCTCCTTTGTACTGGTCAATATCTCAAACTCCAACTCGCCTCTCTGGGCCTTCTTCAACCCAAAAGAAAATTAAACAGTCAAGCGGCTTGCCAAATCGACTCATAAATTCCAAACTCATATAAAATATAAACTTGTACCTTTTTGTCGGGCATATCAACTCTATCACTTCCATATGCTATCAACTCAGCATATACTAGTGTTATCTCAATCAAATTCCAATTAGTTCATATCCTCAAATCTAGATCGAATTTCATTCGAACTCCAATATCAAATTCCAAATTATTGACTTATCAATTTGGTTCCATTCTAGATTAACTCTAATCCAATTAAATTTTATTTAACTCGGTTTAATTTAAATTTCAATTTATTTTTACCATCTCAATCTATTTAACTTTATTAGTTAAATTTATATTCCAGAATTTAAATCCCTGGGTTTATTTCAAATCAATTTGAAATCATAATACCAATTCAAAACATTTGAATTTCTGATCAATTTGTTTTTCTCAAAACAATTCAAAAAACAAAATCTTTGGTAGTAATCCGTCCCTTAGAACTCGAAAATGAACACTGATGATGTCGCGATTCATCATCAGAATCTATTTTCCAACTACCAAGGTAAGTTCAATACTATATCATTTTCACCTTGAAAAACGTTTTCAAAATCTCCCAGGAACTTAAAATTTCCTTATTTTAATTCCAATTCTGATTTAAATTCGGATTTAATTCATCTTATTTCATATATTTTCCTTATATGAAATTCTGATTCGTTATTTATAATCATTTTACCTTTTTATAATATTACTCGATTATAATATCAACCAACACAACCAAGATATGTTATAATTCCAATATATATACTTTGGGTAAAATTATTTCATTTACCCTCTTTCAAAGCATACCATGATGGTTCATCGTATTCGAGTGTTTAGTAACCTCTATCGATACAGTGGATCAAACTGATCGACCAGAATTCACAAACAACTTAACCAATGAATCTCCACAATATAAATCATTTTTTATTGAATAACAAATACGTTCACTCGTATATATACACTCAAATTCAGTCTAAGATATTACTAATCCCGTCTCTACTGAATCACGCCACAGAGCCAAGGTAATTACTTAACCAATGCTCTAATACCAACTATAGTGACCCGAAAATCCGGAGGAATTTGAGCTGACTAAATAACACCAGTCCAACCAAAATCGCACTGGAAATTCAAGAAACTAATAGAAAGAAGACAGAGGGTGAGAATAGATAAGATAGAAACTTAGAATAGAAGAGGAAGAAGAACATACAACATCATCAGAGTAACACGAATCTCACAGCGGAACGAATAAAATATAACATAACTTTTGAAATACAAAGTTATAACTGTATAAACATACCATTTCAGAGTACAACACATAACATCACAGCGGAATAAATAATAGCTATCGACTGCCGAAGCCTCCTGCTCCAAGCTCTTCAAGTATACCTGTAAATCCTGACTACTTGACTGCCCGTACAAATTTAGGCACCCAAGAGTTTAGGGAAAACAAAATAAACTTCGGGTCAGTCATGTGACTGGTGTGAGTAAACTCAAATCATTAAAACAGGTATATGATATCTCATAAGACCACGCCGTGAATACGGAACGGGTTTTTCCCTTATGAGAATCCAAACATCTTTGAAAAAGCAATATCATTCTGATATTATAATAATGTCTAAATACAAATAGATATCAATCTAGCAGAAATGCTTGCATCTCACGTTACTACATATATAGTATACAATCAAAACCGCAAGCACGTATTGGGTAATGGATTTTCAACTATGACAAGGTATGGAACCACCTTCCGATCAGTGTACTCTAGGAACGATACACTGGAGTTCAACAAGAACATCTTGCAACTCAGCCACACATGACCGACCACTCATTTCGCTTGAGTGTATCGAATGTATATCACCAACGGTTGGGATCACCAACCGTTCCCGTGTATATATATATATATATATATATATATATATATATTATGTGTGTGTGTGTATATGGGACAGCATTGATAGATTAAAGAAGCAAATGAATATTCTCTAGATAGGTGATTATACACCCTACTTCGGTGCGACCGACTCAGCCATGCTGCCTGCCCGATTTCTGTCATTTACCGGATGTGAGGCTAGAAGCTACGCTTATATTTTCACATCATATCTTCATTTACTTGGAATACCACATCGTCATACCCGCCAAATCATTATCGATTTCCCTAGCAGTATCACGGGTATGAAGCTAAGAGAAACGAATTCCTCCGCCACCAAACGAAATACGTTGAAGAGATCAACATATATGATTCGTTTGGAATACTCTGTCAGACATTCGTCCATACAAGTTGTCCTGGGACTGGACAAACCGAAGGTACTATTCAGTAAATCCATCTTAGGCACTGTTATCTAAGACTTATGCAATAGCCCTTGCACTTTACTCCGTCTTCAATATATTCAGCATACTTGATTCGCAACGCTTATGCCAATACGGAGTGGTTCTTCAGATAATAATCCAACCGGTCTCTCCATATTAACAACGTAAAATGGTCAAAACATTGATAGTCTGTGATTTAACTATCAAAGAAAAACTCGTGTGCAAACAACGATATTATTTCCAGATGGAAATTATATTAATCAATCATCATTCAACATTTATCTCTTTAGTTCATTTCTTACTTATCTCCTGTTTCCATATATTCTAAATTCTTATTTTCTAATTTTAGAAAATATACTTTATTAACAATGGAAAAACATTTCCATTTCCTGTTTCCTATATTGGATAACATTTCTGATTTCTTATTTCGAAAACATTTCCAAAGTTGCTTCATTGTATTTAACAGATGTTTAAATAAAATATCGCTATGCCAACTCAAACCATTTATTAAATTCACTTAACCATCATTCACTATCAAACCTTACCATTCCTTAGTTAAGAAGGAAGTCAATCAAGTTGGGGTATAATTACCTCTCAGACCTTAACTGAACAACGTTATAATTTCGAAATAGTAACGGTTTATCTTTTAAACCTTTAACAACTCCTTTACGTAACTCTCGGATTCAATTTACGAATCCACTTCTTTATTGAAAACATTGATTATAACGGGAACGTTAAAATCCCTACTTCCTAATATCTAACTTCAATTATTCCCTTTATTCTTTAATTCGAATAATTAAACATAACCCTAATTTATTAGTGTATACTCTTGATTTAAAAACCGGAAAGTAAATATTACTTTCCCGAATTCGATATAATTGAATTCAACGTATAACTCTCTTTCGAGTAATCTCTATTTGATTAAGTCTTCTTCGAATAACCTATATTCGATCATCTCTCTTCGAATAACTTATATTCGAAATCTCTCTCTTTCGAATAAACTATATTCAATCTCTTTCTTTGAATACACTATATTCGACAATCTCCTTTCGATTAAACTAAAATCGATAACTCCTTTCGAATTGAACTATAATCGATACTCCTTTTGATTCAAACTATAAATCGATAACTCCTTTAACTTTATTCGAATAAACTATATTCGACTAACTCCTCTAACTCTATTCGAATAACCAATATTCGATTAACTCTATTTAACTCCGTTCGAATAACTAATATTCGACTAACTCCTTTGGATTAACTCATTTGGATTAACTCAGTTTGATTAACTCCTCTTGACTAACTTAACTTAATTAACTCGACTTGATTAACTCCTATCGAATAATATATTCGATTTAACTCCATTCGCTTGACTCTAGATCGCAGCGATCACAATGGTTACGCCTGATTCCCTCAGGAAACATCCGACAGCCGTAGGCTATTTAGAGCCCTGCGAATTACGCTAGCAGTCGTACAAAATGGCATCTTATTTATATTAACTCTAACTGATTAACTCTACTGATTAACTTGACTTACCTAACTCAATTGGTTAACTGGACTTACTTAACCCATTTGGTTAACTCTAACTGAACTGGTTAACTCTACTGAACTGGTTAACTCTACTGATTAACTCTACTGTTTAACTCTAACGGGTTAACTCTAACTGGTTAACTCTAACTGATTAACTCTAACTGATTAACTCTAACTGGTTAACTCTAACTGGTTAACTCTAACTGATTAACTCTATTCAACTAACTCGACTCGGCTAACCCCTTTCAATAACATATTCGATTAACTAACTTTCGAATACCATATTCAATTAACTAACTTCGAATACCAAATTCGATAAACTAACTTCGAATACCAAATTCGATAAACTTACTTCGAATACCAAATTCGATAAACTATCTTCGAATACCAAATTCGATTAACTCCTTTCTAATTACGTTTATCCATTTAAAAAGGATTTCCTTTTTAACAATGTTTATTCATTTATAAAGATTTACTTTTAGTAACGGTTCTTCACTTTACAAGTGATTTCCTTTTCAATTCTATTTGTAAATGGTTTTACAAATATTTCCCTTTTGATTTTATTTGTAAGTGTTTTACAAATATTCTCTTTCTATTTCATTTGTAAGTGTTTAACAAATATTCTCCTTTTCTAATTTATTCTTAAAAATATTCTATCTCCGTAAATTCCTGGAAAAATTCGCCATAACCTCCTTTGTATCGGGAGTATCGGGAAAATCCCCAAACCGCTACACAAGCCTTTCCATTCAAAAAGAAATGATTTGCAGTTATTTCCTTTTTGAATATCTCCTATTTATTTCTAAGTAAATAATCCCTATTTAATATTTTATTTATTTAACAAATAAATAATCCATTTTATAGTATCTTATCTATTTATTCTAAATAAATAATTCACTTTATAAATATTCCATTTATAAAGATTTCCCTATATTTATAATTCCACTTAAACGTATTTTCTATTTATAAATATTTCATTTATAAATATTTCTATTTATAAATATTCTATTTATAAATATTGTCTTTTATAAAAACCTCTTGATTTTATAAATATTCTCTTTTCAATATTTCGGTATGTCACGGTATTCAATCATATCAAATCACGATGTTCAATATGGTCCATACACACACAATCAACAACGGGTCATGATTCACATCATATATCAAAATATATGAAAAATAATAAAATAACTGTTGAGGAATCCAGTCGGATTCCTCCAACCTGTTTCCCTGCATCCACAGATGTTACACAATAAAATAACCATCACATTCAGTTTCATATGATATATTCTATTAAACAGAATCAATATAGAAATTCAACTAACTGACTAGCAGTTCAATCAAACAGTCAACACACAATCAATCAGTCAATATTTAACAGTTCTAAAAATACAACATGAAAATATAAACTGTTCAGAGTTAGTGAGATTTACTCACATTTGGGCGTTAGCCGTTAAATAACGGTTTGCTTTATTTGATTCAGTCGGACAATTTATTTCTCCATAAATTGTAGCGAGCTTTGTTTCTCTCCCGGTCAGTCTCATTGTGTTGCTCCCGTCCATACGATCCCAACGCAACTTACGGTTCGTGATTCTGATTTCATACGACCGAGATATTACATTACGAAGTTTAATACTATAATTTAAATAAACACTTAAAACATTAAAGTATACGGGCCTTACTCTTTTCAAATCCTCCGGCCCATCACTAAACTAAAAGCCCACCACCCGTTCAAACTCCTTCTTCTCTAATTCAAGGTCCACGCTCCAGTAATTACACGTACCCAACATGGCCGATTTCCCTTACTTCCATCTCCTCCTCCTTCCACTTTAATTTCAAGGTAAAATCACCAAAATTCCTCTCGTTCAAATCTCCACCTCCCTGACCTAAACACCTTCAACTCGCACCCTCTCTGCTCGCCGCGTCCTCCAGGTCAGTTCGCCACCGTGGCTACAGGTCACGACATTTTTGTACACAGAAACCCGACGGAAATAGCACACAGGTGCTAATCGATATGTTGAACCCAAAGCAAACAACTAAAACTCGTGTCGATGCTTAAGCAATGATCGATCATCAACCCTAGCACCCAACGCAGCATACAAACCGGTGTTCGAACCATCTAAAATTGCTGCTACATTGAAGGGAAACTTCCTAGTATTTCAATTATAAAGGTTGGATGATTTATAGGAATTTATTCCTATTTCTTTGGATTTTTATTTGCTCGAGATGTTTTACTGAGAGGAAAAACATACGGCGGTAATTTGACTAAGGGAGAGAGTGGACTTAGGTTTAGAAATGTTGTGGGGGGTATTTATAAAGAAAATAAATATATAGATATTTTTTTAAAAAGAATATTCTCAGCATATTCTCTTTTATATATACGTTCTAGTCTTCTAAAAATCACTACGAACACATACGATGCCTAAAAATCATGAAAATTGACATGTAGCTAGAGTTCGTCATTACGGTCCAAACAAAACTGGTTTCGTCGAATTCCGACTTCGTATGCTCATACAGCGTATTTTTAAACATTAATTTATCGATTGTTTTTCACTCTAAAAATCTGTACGGCCACACAATGACTCTAAAAATCATGAAACTGGAAATCTAACAACTATTTGACATTGCGGATCCAACAAAATAAGTTTCGTCGAAAACGGAGGTCGTATGAAAAACTGGCTATTTTTCAAGCGCTGAACTGACCTTTTAAATATATAAACATATTTAAATATTATTAAATTTAATATTAATAAATTAATATTCTCGTATATATCCACAGATGATGTCGTACGGCTCCAGAATATTCTGCCATAATTCATGACTTGATTTTCAGAATTCCGGTTTGATCGATATTCAGTTCGTATCGAAAAATCGATTTATATCGTATATAAAGCGTCGCAAATTATAAAGGAATTCCACAGCGACTTTTTTGAAATTTGATTTGGACGTAAATCAAAATCTACACGACGAAATCCAGATTTTTCTCTTCCATTAGAAAAATATACTCCACCAGCTCCGTGCGATTCTTGTTTCACTGAAATCCGGCTTAAAACGAATCTTGTACATTCAGTTAAAGTTCAAATCGTCAAATAGCGAACTACCGCGTCGTTACGCGCTCGATTTTAATTAAAATATAATTCTACGTTCAAACTGACGTTGATTGAATATATTCGTCAATATAATTCAACTCTAAGCTGAATTACATCTTAGGGATGACCCCGTTCACAGAATATTGTGATTTCCAATATTTTTGATTATTTCGACGTTAATATATATTTTATTATATTATAATTATTAATTAAATATTCAATATTATTTAATTCACGTTCTCGATATCGATAAATCGATATTTAATAATTAAATAAATTAATTATTGAACAGCTAAAAAATGCGGGTCACTACATTTGACGTACACTAATCCCGATTGTTTAGTTGTATGTCAATCGATGGGTTAACAGACTGTTTAAGCGTTAATTATTTATATTTAATGCTTATGCAGTTGTGTGGTGCGCTCTGGATGATGGTTGATTATTTATCGTTGCTGTTATATACATGTGTTATAGAGAATCCATATAATTAATATTATATGGTAATTGATTGGGCCTCATTCCAATTTGAAAAATAGAAATGTAAATTCATGTATTGAATAGAGTGTAAATTCATGTGTTGAATAGAAAAATGAAAATTCATGTGATGAATTGAAAACATTCATGTGTTGATTAAAATCCGTGTTGATTAGATTGACGCCATTTTGACGTGAACGATATCTATATCGATTTTATTCATTTTTATAATGAATATAGAAAAGAAAGTGATTTCAAAATATAATGTTTTGAAAATATTTTCATTTGTATATCGATGATATGGAATATTCAGTTTTGATTAGAAATTGAATATGAAGTTGAAATCGTTTTGAAAACGAATTTAAAACGATTTATAAAATATGTTTTAAAAGGGAATCGTGGAAATATATATATTATATATATTATATATATATAATGGCCTGAATAGAACGCGTCGCGCTGCAGCAGTTCGCGAATTTCGATCATTGACTTCGAATGGACATTGCGGGAGATCCGACCGTCGGATTCTCTTAATACAGGAACCGTTGGGTTCGTATGTAAAAGAGCTTTCTAACGATTATTATAAATTAGAAATCTAACGGTTGGATTTGGAATTATGTCTAAACCAAATTTGGAAAAGGTCGTTGTAAGTGCAGTTTGATGGCCGTTGATGGAAATCGACTGTACGGGCCTTGATAAAATTATTAAAAACAGTAATAATTTATGTAGAATTATAAGAAATTATTTGTGAAGAATTAGGATGAAAAATTCCATATTTGAAAAGATAAAAATAGATTTTTATTGAAATGAACTAGTTTTGAACTGGAATTATAATTTCATTTATTTTTGAAATAAATAAAGTGGATTTGAAATGGTTTTGAAAATAATCAGAAATTCCAAAATATAAAGCGGAAATGGATTTGAATCGAAATTTTCTTTGGAATATTTCGATGTTGAATTTCGTGATTATATAGATATTGTTCTGGAAATTTGAAAGATATATTTATATCGTTATTTCCAATACGATATTTATTGGTCGTAGAATTTGATATTGAATATAAGACGATATATTTTCTATTCTGAGCCTTGTATTTAATATCAAATGGGATTTGGGTTTGTCGTGAGTGGTGTCTTCATTAACACTGTTCTTAAACCCAGTGGAGGAAAGGATTAAATCTTTTTATTTGGATTTAATGAAGTGTACCAATTAAATGGTATTTAATTGGAATTGAATTTGAATTGATTTTTAGGTTTATCGTGAACGGTGCTTTAAATAACACTTGTTCTTTAACCCGATAATTAATGGAATGTGATTTTGGATTGTCGTGAACGGTATCCTTAATAATACTGTTCTTAAACCCAAATGGAGTTAAGAAAATTAAGAACTAACCAGGGATCGGTTAAGTTGGATGGTTTCTTGGATATGGATCTGATTTTGGTTTCGGCCTTCGGGGTTAATATTTAGGGAAGTGTCCTCTTACTAATTTACGGTTAGGGACTGATTGAAATGGGATGTGATTTTGGGGTTTATCGTGAACCGTGTTTTAAATGACATTGGTTCTTTAACCCAACTGAAGATTAAAACCATGTGGAGTTTTAATGAATCTTTAATTAGATTGAAATGATCGAGAATGGAGTATCACCAGTTTTGCTCCAGGCGATATTTAAATCTTTAATTAGATTTGAACGTAAAATGGTAATTGAATTTACCAATAACACCGTGGTGTTAGATATGAAGTTTGACCAGTTTTACTTCATGGGATGAATAGGTTGGGATTAGGAAATAAAATAAATAATTACTTCGGTGTGGTTCGCTAATCCCGACTAGTTTGAAGTGATATTCAAAAGAAGATTAAAGAATAAATTTAAAAGAATTTATCTTTGATAAAATTAATGGGAACCTTTCCCTAAGAATGTGAAATTTAGTAACTAACTGTAGGTTAGCTAAGAAGAATGGTTTCCTGGGTATTGATCTAATGTTGGTGTAATGACCCGAAATTTCCGGTCCAATTTGAGCTGACTAAATAACACACGTCCAACCCAAATTGTACTGGAAATCAGGAAACTAATAGAAAGAAAAACAGAGGGTGAGGATAGATAAGATAGAAACTTAGAATAGAAGAAGAAGAAGAATACAACATCAGAGTAACATGAATCTCACAGCGGAACGTATAACATATAATATATAATCATATCTTTGAAATATAAATCTGTACTTGAATATACATATCATTTTCAAAGTACAACACTTACAACATAGCGGAAATATATAATATCTATATAATCCTGAAGCCTCCTGCTCCAAGCTCTTCCAGTATATCTGTAAATCCCGACTACTTGACTGCCCGTACAAATTTAGGCACCCAAGAGTTTAGGGAAACAAACAAATAAACTCCGGGTCAGTCATGGGACTGGTATGAGTAAAACAGTTAAAACAGTTCGAACAAGTAATCGATATCTCATAAGACCGCGCCGTATAACGGAACGGGTTTTTCCCTTATGAGGTTCCAAATTATCTTTATATCAAAAACCTTTTGATATTATAATAATGTCTATCAACCACAATATTATAATCATCTAGCAGAAACGCTTTCATCTCACGTTCTACATATATAGTATACAATCAAAACCTCAAGCACGTATTGGGTAATGGATTTTCAACTACGACAAGGTATGGAACCACCTTTCGCTAGTGTACCTATAGAAAGGAATACACTGGGTTCAACAAGAACATCTTGCAACGCGGCCACACATGACCGACCACTCATTTCGCTTGAGTGTATTGAATGTATATCACCAACGGTTGGGATCAGCAACCGTTTCCCGAATGGGACGACATCAACAATAGATTTTTAGAACTAAATGAAACTCTAGATCAGGTGATTATACACCCTACTTCGGTGCGACCGACTTAGCCATGCTGCCTGCCCGATTTCTGTCATTTACCGGATGTGAGGATAGAAGCTACGCTTTATCATCACCTCAGATTCACTTTGAATGCCACATCGTCAAATCCATCAAATCACCGATTGACGTCCTCAGCCATACATTATGTGTTAGCTAAAAGAAGCTTCCTTCTCCGCTTCCACTCTTGGTACAGTTAAAGAAATCAATGTACGTGACCTTTCTGGAAATAATCTGTCAGACATCCGTCCATACAAGTCATCCAGGAACAGGATGAACCGAAGGCACTATTCTGTAAACAGGATAGCCCTTTCATAACTCCGTCTTCAATTTCCTTTGGCATATATGATTCGCAACGCTTATGTCAATACAGAGTGGTTCTTTGGATAATAATCCGATCGGTCTCTCCATATTAACAACGATAAAATGGTCAAAACTTCGATAGTCTGTGATTTAACTATCAAAGAAAAACAGGTGTGCAAACAATGATATTATTTCCAGATGGAAATTTAATCAATCAATCATCAATCATATATCTCCTTAGTTCATTAATTTACTTATCTCCTGTTTCCCTATATTCAACCTTTCTTATTTTCTAAATTTAGAAAATATATGTTATTACCATTGGAAAACATTTCCATTTCTTGTTTTCTATATCAGAAAACATTTCTAGTTCTTATTTGGAAAACATTTCCAAAACTCCTTCATTGGACTTAGACAGATGTTTAAACAAACATCGCTATGCCAACTCAAACCATTTCCTTTACTGCCGAACCTTAACTATTCCTTAGTTAAAAACGAAGCCAATCAAGTTGGGGTAGAACTACCTCTCAGACCTTAACTGAACAACATTTCTAACTTTGAAATAGGAAAAGTTCATTTTATATTTCTTTAACTAACTTCCTTACTTAACTCTCGTTCGAATAAATCTCTATTCGATTTATTCAATTTGATTTACTCTATTTTATTTACTCTATTCACTTAACCCCTGTCGAATAAACTATATTCGATAAATACTTTCAAATAACAAGATTTGATAACTCCTTTCGAATAACTAGATTTGATAACTCTTTCTCTTTAACTCTATTCGAATAAACTCTATTCGATTACTTTATTTGAATAACTCTAGTTCGATTTAACTCTATTCAATAAATTCTAGTTCGATATAACTCTATCGATTTACTTTAACGGATTTACACTAACTGTTTAACTCTAACTGGTTTACCCTAATGGTTTAACCTTAAATGGTTTAATTCTAACCGATTTACTCTAATGGTTTTACCCTAATTGGTTTAACCTAATTCGAATAACTAATATTCGATTAACTCTATTCAACTAACTCGACTCGACTAACCCCTTTCGAATAACTAATTCGATTTACTAACTTTCGAATACCATATTCGTTTTAACTCCTTTAACTCTATTCGAATAAACTATATCTGATAAAGTCCTTTATTCTATTCGAATAACTAATTCGATTAACTCCTTTCCGAATAAACTATTCATTTAAAAAGATTTACTTTTAGTAACAGTTCTTCACTTTTCAAATGATTTCCTTTTATTCTAACTTATCCTTTTATTTTATAAATATTTCTTTTATAAAAATCCTTTTCCTTTTTCTATATAAAATCCATCGATTTTATATAAATAATTCATTTTCAAAATACACTTTGAAAATCCTCTTTCCCATATCCAATATTTCTTATGGTATTTAACATACCATATAACAACGATAAACATCGTCCAAACACACACAATAAACAACAGATTTTATATCACATCATATATCATAATATATGAATCACGGTAAAATAAATGTTGAGGAATCCAGTTGGATTCCTCCAACCTGTTTCCCTGCATCACAGATGTTAAACAATATAGATAACATCACTTTCAGTTCCATATGATATATTCTGTTAAACAGAATCAATATAGAAATTTAAATAACTGACTAGCAGTTCAATCAAATAATCAACACACAGTCAATCAGCCAATATTTAACTGTTCTAAAAATACAACATGAAATTATAAACTGTTCAGAGTTGGTGAGTTTTACTCACTTTGGCGCGTTAATCGTTAAATATCGGTTTGCGTTATTTGACTTCGTCGGACAATTTATTTCGGCATAAATTGTAACAAGCTCCAATTGACCCGTGGTCAGTTCAGCATGTAGTGCTCGTCCATACGATCCCAACGCAACTCGTTTCATGAGATTCTGTCATTGTATGACCGAGTTATACAATTTCGAAGTTAATACATTTTAAATTAAAATAAAACATGGAATTATATTGTACTAATGGGCTCTAACCTTTTCCTAGCCCATACCCTATTTGAACAGACCCGCTCCTGTACACCCTTCTCCCCCAAACACATCGCTCTCCAGCATTCCCAAAAACCAAACATGGCCATCGGATCCTGCTTCCTCTCCTCCTTCTCTTCATTAAAACTCAAACCAATCTCATCAACACACTCTCCATCCACTTCTCTACCAAAGTATACTACAAACATCCAACTCGACCTCCCCTTTCGAAATTCGTCGAATAGTAACTCCACGCTGGAGCAGACGTCGCACGACACAAATGGGTGCGGAATTTCCCAATACTTCCAATAAAGGTGCTAAACACTACCCTGAACCCAAAAATGAACTCAGAATTACTCATAGATACCTTAATGGATCGAACTGGCCAACCCTAGCCCTCTGTTTAAAACTTGGATCAAAACTAGGATGATGCGCACCCTTTAAATTGGCTATAGGATGGAAGCTCATCACAAAACAAATCCAATGATATATCATTTGAGTTTTTAGGATTTTTATAGGATTAGTTTTGAATTTTTGAAGATCAAAAATTCAACTGGATGAAACAAAAGACTTGCGGCGGATTTTGATCTGAGAAAAATAGATTTAGGGTTAAGAAAATGTTAAGGGTATTATATAGGATTTTTTAAATATTTTTTATTCAATTAAAATATTAATTTTAACTCCTACGCTATCTGTGTTCGTCCTTAAAAATTCCTGTGACCACACACGATATTCAAAAAACACGGAAATTGACATGCAGCTACAGTTTGACATTACGGTCCCAACGGAACTGGTTTAGTCGAATTCCGACTTCGTATGCTCACGCAGCGTATTTTTAAAGCTCTGGATGACCCATTTAAATATATAAATATATTTAAATATAATTAAATTAAATATTTATAAATAAATATTATTGTATATATTCACAGTGGAATAACATACAGCTCTAGAATATTCCTATATGAATTTCTATTCAATATTTCAAATCTGGGTCAACCCGATATTCGATTTATATTGAAATTCCTTTTTAAAATATAAATAATTCCTTTATAAATTATAAAGGAATTCCACAGCGACTTTTCTGAAATTTGATTTGGACGTGAATCAAAATCTACACGATGAAATCCCGATTTTTCTCTTCCACTAGAAAGATATACTCCACCAGCTCCACACGTTTCTTGTTTCACAGAAATCCGGCTTAAAACGAATCCTGTATATTCAGTTGAAGTTCGAATAGCCAATTTACGAACTACAGCGCCAATTCAAGCTCGATTTTAATTATATTATAATTATACGTTCAAATTGTCGTTCAAATAATATATTCGTTATTTTAATTCAATTCCAAACTGAATTAAATAATTCGAATTGCCCAATTCACACATATCGCCATTTCAGCCAATTCTGATTATTTCAGAATTAAATATATTATTTAATTTATTATTTTAATTAAATATTCATCATTATTTAATTCCACGACCACTTAATTCACTATATCACTATTTATATAATTAAATAAATTAATTATAATACGTCTGCCAATGCGGGTCATTACAATCTTTCCCACTTAAAATAATTTCGTCCACGAAATTGCTAAAAGGTAGAGAACGACCCTATCGACTAGTTAGAACATATTTGTTCACTTCTTAACTTCAGTTTCAACTGAACCAATTTAATTACAATTAAATTATTAATTAATTCTTATTAATGAAAATTTTCAAAAATCCTGAAAATTTTCTAACGCCTTAACTCTTCGAAAAATTTCGCAGCACCTCCTTTGTACTGGTCAATCGGTCAAACTCCAACTCGCCTCTCTGGGCCATCTCCAACCCAAAAGAAAATCAAATAGCTAAGCGGCTTGCCAATTCAGCTCATCAAAATCTCATACCATATGAAATATAACTTGTACCTTTTTGTCGGGTCTATCAACTCTATCACTTCCATATGCTATCAACTCAGCATATACCAATGTTATCCCAATCATATTCCGAGATCACTTTTATCTCCAACACAACATTCGCTTTTTACCAAGCCAAATTTTCATTTCAACTCGAGTTTCTTCTCGATTCCCAACTCTTAACTTGATTATCACATTACACTTCAAATTTGAATCTCACAATCCAATTTGTCTTGATATCATTCTAATTCAATCTCAGTTACCACTTTATTGGCTTTACTTTAATTCGAATTTGCTTCCACAAATTTCTGTTAAATTTGTTTTTAATTCAAATAGTCTTTCCCTGGGAGTTTTTAAACAGTTTACTCTTTTCAAAAATCAAATTTTCCTTTTGAACATGTCACTAAGCCCTTAATTAATATTCCATTAGTTAAATCACTTCTCTATTTCTTTATCAATATTTGTTAACCAAATACTTTCAATAACCATATTGGCCTTTTATGTTATTTGGAAAACATTTCCGAATATCGCCTTCCTTTATTTTCTAAACTTTAGAAAATATATGCTATTTATAATTGGAAAATATTCCAATTACTTATCTCTTTTCCGATCTCGTTTATTTCTATACTTAGGAAATATTCTTTATTATATTTCCAAGCTTACACTTATTTGGGTTAAAACGGATGTTGTGTAAAACATCGTTACGACAACCCAAATACTATATTCAACTAACTCTTATTCAACATTGATCATCGAGCCTGAAATCTTACTATTTATTTGTTAATAATGAAATCAATCAAGTTGGGGTATAACTACCTCTAAGACCTTGACTGAATAACATTTATAACGTCAAAACAGATATGACTACTTACTCGAATAATCAATACCATAAAACTACTTATTTACTTTTAAACACGTATACGCTTCCTCTTTCTATTCTTACTAGATTTTATTCTTGGTCTTCCTTTTTGATTTTACTATTCTATTTCTAATTTCGTTTCCTTATCGACTTCTATATATATCGATACGTTGATTTCTAACTATTAAATTATCTTAAAAATATTCCAACTCCTTAAATTTCCGGAAAGATTCGCCATAACCTCCTTTGTACCAGGAGCATCGGGATATTTTAAATAGCCTCCAATGGCCCTCACCAATCCAAAAGAAAAAAAGAAAAAGCCAAGAGGCTAGCCGATACTGCACATAAAATCTCATATATGAATTAAACACATACCTGTTCGTCGAGCATTCTATTTATATATCTTCATACCTTATCCATACATATCTCACGTATATTTATACCTGCCCAATCTATTTAACTATACCTGATCATTTTAACTCAATTTGTTAATTAATTTGTTAATTAACTCTTTAGTCTATTTCACTTTTATATTTAAACATGACATGTTCAAATATATTTTAACTTGCTTATTAACTAATTTGAATCCAAATTTCAAATTTAAGTTCTATATTCAATTTCGAACATCCATTTACAAATCCAATTCACCTTTCAAAGTTCAACTTCAAATTCAAAACTCAATTAACTAATTCCTCTTTGACTTAGTTAATTCTATTCAATTTCTATTCAAACTCTAAATTATAAATTCTATAGTTTAAATTCCATTTGAATTTCTATATTCAAATTCCATTTCAATTCCATTGAATTTCATAGTCTATATTCAATTTCTATTTCAAACTTTCTTTATTCCTTCTTTATTATAAATCCCATTTTGAAATTCAACACAACTTGTCTTTCCCAAAACAAATTCAAAACAGTATCTCTGGTAATAATTCGTCACTTACAACTCGAAAATGAATATTGATGATGCAGCTGTCATCATCAGAATCTATTTTCCAGCGATCGAAGTGAGTTCAATACTATAAAATCATTTCTAAACATTTCCACTTTGAAATTCATTTCAAAATATAATTCACACTGCTTGTAAAGCAATTTAAAATCTCCCAGGATCTTAAATTTTCCTTATTTTTAATCCAAATCCATTTACAAACACTTATCCAATTTTCCAAAGTTTTAATTCAATTTCTGGTTTAAAATTTCAGATTTAACTCATCTCGATTTCATATATTTCACTTATATGAATTCTGATCGATTATTTACATAACCATTAAATTTATAATCTTACTCGATTATAATAACAACCAATATATCCATTATATTATAATCTTGATATGTATATCTTCTTTATTTCAATATATACCTTGGGTAAACTTATTTTAATTTACCATCTTTTCAAAACATATCGTGCTGACCCATCGTATTCGAGTGTTTAGTAATTCCTACCGATACAGTGGATCAAACTGATCGACTAGAACTCATAAACAACTCAACCGATAAATCCCCACAATATAGAACAATTTTTATATCAATAACAAATACGTTCACTCGTATATATACACTCAACTCAATCTAGGGTATTACTAACCCCATCTCTACTGAGTCACGCCACAGAGCCAAGGTAATTCACTTAACTTAAGCTTTGATACCAACTGTAATGACCCGAAATTTCTGGTCCAATTTGAGCTAACTAAATAACACAAGTCCAACCCAAATTGTACTGGAAATCAGGAAATTAATAGAAAGAAAAACAGTGGGCGAGGATAGATAAGATAGAAACTTAGAATAGAAGAAGAAGAAGAACACAACATCAGAGTAACACGAATCTCACAGCGGAACGAATAACAAATAATATATAATCATATCTTTGAAATATAAATCTGTACTTGAATATACATGTCATTTTCAAAGTACAACACTTACAACACAGCGGAAATAAACAATAGCCATATGATCCTGAAGCCTCCTGCTCCAAGATCTTCCAGTATATCTGTAAATCCTGACCACTTGATTGCCCGTACAAATTTAGGCACACAAGAGTTTAGGGAAACAAACAAATAAACTCCGGGTCAGTCATGGGACTGGTATGAGTAAAACAGTTAAAATAGTTCGAACAAGTAATCGATATCTCATAAGACCACGCCGTATAACGGAACGTGTTTTTCCCTTATGAGATTCCAAATTATCTTTATATTAAAAACCTTTTGATATTATAATAATGTCTATCAACCACAATATTATAATCATCTAGCAGAAACGCTTTCATCTCACGTTCTACATATATAGTATACAATCAAAACCGCAAGCACGTATTGGGTAATGGATTTCCAACTATGATAAGGTATGGAACCACATTTCGCTAGTGTACCTCTAGAAAGGAATACACTGGGTTCAACAAGAACATCTTGCAACCTGGCCACACATGACCGACCACTCATTTCGCTTGAGTGTATCGAATATATATCACCAACGGTTGGGATCAGCAACCGTTTCCCGAATGGGACAACATCAACAATAGATTTTTAGAAGTAAATGAAACTCTAGATCAGGTGATTATACACCCTACTTTGGTGCGACCGACTTAGCCATGTTGCCTGCCCGATTTCTGTCATTTACCGGATGTGAGGCTAGAAGCTACGCTTTATCATCACCTCAGATTCACTTTGAATGCCACATCGTCAAATCCATCAAATTACCGATTGACGTCCTCAACCATACACTATGTGTTAGCTAAAAGAAGCTTCCTTCTCCGCTTCCACTCTTGGTACGGTTGAAGAAATCAATGTACGTAACCTTTCTGAAAATACTCTGTCAGACATCCGTCCATACAAGTCATCCAGGAATAGGATGAACCGAAAGCACTATTCTGTAAACAGGATAGCCCTTGCATAACTCTGTCTTCAATTTCCTTTGGCATATATGATTCGCAACGCTTATGCCAATACAGAGTGGTTCTTTGGATAATAATCCGACTGGTCTCTCTATATTAACAACGTTAAAATGGTTAAAACTTCGATAGTCTGTGATTTAACTATCGAAGAAAAACAGGTGTGCAAACAACGATATTATTTCCAGATGGAAATTTTATCAATCAATCATCAATCATATATCTCCTTAGTTCATTAATTTACTTATCTCCTGTTTCCCTATATTCAACATTTCTTATTTTCTAAATTTAGAAAATATATGTTATTACCATTGGAAAACATTTCCATTTCTTGTTTTCTATATCAGAAAACATTTCTAGTTCTTATTTGGAAAACATTTCCAAAACTCCTTCATTGGACTTAGACAGATGTTTAAACAAACATCGCTATGCCAACTCAAACCATTTCCTTTACTGCCGAACCTTAACTATTCCTTAGTTAAAAACGAAGCCAATCAAGTTGGGGTAGAACTACCTCTCAGACCATAACTGAACAACATTTCTAACTTTGAAATAGGCAAAGTTCACTTTATATTTCTTTAACTAACTTCCTTACTTAACTCTCGTTCGAATAAATCTCTATTCGATTTATTCAATTTGATTTACTCTATTTTATTTACTCTATTCACTTAACCCCAGTCGAATAAACTATATTCGATAACTACTTTCAAATAACAAGATTTGATAACTCCTTTCGAATAACTAGATTCGATAACTCCTTCTCTTTAACTCTATTCGAATAAACTCAATTCGATTACTTTATTTAAATAACTCTAGTTCGATTTAACTCTATTCAATAAATTCTAGTTCGATATAACTCTATCTATTTACTTTAACTGATTTACACTAACTTTTTAACTCTAACTGGTTTACCCTAATGGTTTGACCCTAACTTGTTTAACTCTAACTGATTTACTCTAATGGTTTTACCCTAACTAGTTTAACCTAATTCGAATAACTAATATTCGATTAACTCTATTCAACTAACTCGACTCAACTAACCCCTTTCGAATAACTAATTCGATTTACTAACTTTCGAATACCATATTCATTTTAACTCCTTTAAATCTATTCGAATAGACTATATCTGATAAACTCCTTTATTCTATTCGAATAACTAATTCGATTAACTCCTTTTCGAATAAAATATTCATTTATAAAGATTTACTTTTAGTAACGGTTCTTCACTTTACAAATGATTTCCTTTTATTCTAACTTATCCTTTGATTTCATAAATATTTCTTTCATAAAAATCCTTTTCCTTTTTCTATATAAAATCCATCGATTTTATATAAATAATTCATTTTCAAAATACACTTTGAAAATCCTCTTTCTCATATCCAGTATTTCTTATGGTATTTAACATACCATATAACAGCGATAAACATCGTCCAAACACACACAGTCAACAACAGATTTTATATAACATCATATATCACAATATATGAATCATGGTAAAATAAATGTTGAGGAATCCAGTTGGATTCCTCCAACCTGTTTCCCTGCATCACAGATGTTAAACAATATAGATAACATCACTTTCAGTTCCATATGATATATTCTGTTAAACAGAATCAATATAGAAATTTAAATAACTGACTAGCAGTTCAATCAAACAATTAACACACAGTCAATCAGCCAATATTTAACAGTTCTAAAAATACAACATGAAATTACAAACTGTTCAGAGTTGGTGAGTTTTACTCACATTGGTGCGTTAACCGTTAAATATCGGTTTGCGTTATTTGACTCCGTCGGACAATTTATTTCGCCATAAATTGTAACGAGCTCTAGTTGACTCGCGGTTAGTTCCAGCATGTAGTGCTCGTCCATACGATCCCAACGCAACTCGTTTCATGAGATTCTATCATCGTATGTCCGAGCTATACAATTTCGAAGTTAATACATTTTAAATTAAAATAAAACATGGAATTATACTGTACTAATGGGATTTAACCTTTTCTTGGCCCATACCCTATTTGAACAGACCCGCTCCTGTACATCCTTCTCCCTCAAACACATCGCTCTCCAGCATTCCCCAAAACCAAAAATGGCCGACGGATCCTGCTTCCTCTCCTCCTACTCTTCATTAAAACTCAAACCAATCTCATCAACACATTCTCCATCCACTTATCTACCAAAGTATACCACAAACATCCAACTTGGCCTCCCCTTTCGAAATCCGTCGAACAGTAACTCCACGCAGGAGCAGACGTCGCACGACACAAATGGGTGTGGAATTTCCCAATACTTCCAATGGGGTTGCTAAACACTACCCTGAACCCAAAAATGAACTCAGTATTACTCATAGATACCTTAATCGATCGAACTGGCTAACCCTAGCCCACTGCTTAAAACTTGGATCAACACTAGGATGATGCGCACCCTTTAAATTGGCTATAGGGTGGAAGCTCATCTCAAAACAAATCCAATGATATATCATTTGAGATTTTAGGATTTTTATAGGATTAGTTTTGAATTTTTGATGATCAAAAATTCAACTGGAAGAAACAAAAGACTTGCAGCGGATTTTGATCTGAGAAAAATAGATTTAGGGTTTAGAAAATGTTAAGGGTATTATATAGGATTTTTTTAATATTTTTTATTCGATTAAAATATTAATTTTTACTCCTACGCTATCTGTATTCGTCCTTAAAAATTCCCGTGACCACGCACGATATTCAAAAATCACGGAAATTGATATGCAGCTACAGTTTGACATTACGGTCCCAACGAAACTAGTTTCGTCGAATTCTGACTTCGTATGCTCACGCAGCATTATTTTAAAGCTCTGGATGACCCATTTAAATTTATAAATATATTTAAATATAATTAAATATTATTGTATATATTCACAGTGGAATACCATACAGCTCTAAAATATTCCTATATGAATTTCTATTCGATATTTCAAATCTAGGTCAACCCGATATTCGATTTATATTGAAATTCCTTTTTAAAATATAAATAATTCCTTTATAAGTTATAAAGGAAATCCACAGCGAATTTTCTGAAATTTGATTTGGACGTGAATCAAAATCTAAAAGATGAAATCCCGATTTTTCTCTTCCACTAGAAAGATATACTCCACCAGCTCCACACGTTTCTTGTTTCACAGAAATCCGGTTTAAAACGAATCCTGTATATTCAGTTGAAGTTCGAATCGACAATTTACGAACGGGTGCGCCATTTCAAGCTCGATTTTAATTATATTATAATTATATGTTCAAACTGTCGTTCAAATAATATATTCGTTATTCTAATTCAATTCCAAACTGAATTAAATAATTCGAATTGCCAAACTCACACATATCGCCATTTCAGCCAATTCTGATTATTTCAGAATTGAATATATTAGTCAATTTATTATTTTAATTAAATATTCATCATTATTTAATTCCACGACCACTTAATTCACTATATCACTATTTATATAATTAAATAAATTAATTATAATACGTCTGCCAATACGGGTCATTACAGTTGGTTTCGGCCTTCGGGGTTAATATTTGGGGAATTATTCTCTTGGTAATTTACGGTTAGTGACTGATGAATTGGAATGAGGCGTATGCTGTGTTTGTGTAACACTTGTTTATTATATACGCGAGTTATTCAGAAAAACCAGGTTTATACCATTCTGAATAACTGATTCGACGTGGTGTCGAGGATGAAGACAGTGGTTGAAGACCGGAGGTCTTCACGTCGTTTGGGTGGTTACTGATGATCTTGATTGGGCCGTACACCGAAGAGGAGGTAATCAGTTAGTGGTCATCCAGACGTACTTGGAGATCGATGGATATGCGAGGTACAAGGTGCCTTCGGTTTCGATCAGACCAAGAACGGACTTGTAAATGGAATATGTGTTTGACATGGGATTTTATTCTATGTGATTGATTTCTATTAAATATATATCTGTTTGGAGGCGGAGAATTTATTCTCTTTCTTAACGCCCTTCTCTGAGACGTACGAGCTCAGAGGTTATATGTTGATGGATATCAAACGCATGGAGTGAATTGCCTGTGTGGCATGCCTAAGTGGCAGTATGATCAAGGCTTCTGTTGAAAAGCAAAGTCTTGTGGTTGATGATCAAAGCATGGCCTCTGTGGCATAGCTTTGTGTAGCGTTGATTCGTGAGCCTCACACCCCGGTATGAGCCAGAAACGGGAGAGGACCTCAGGGAGGACATGCTTTTCTTTCTAGCTAGAGGTGGTGTCAGTGCTTAAACTAGCTGACATTTATATTATTTTCACCTGTGTGGTCATTTTTGTTGTGAGGCGCCTCAGTTATATCAGTCGATCTGGGACCGATGGAGTCATTCATTGGCTCGTTTACGCCCCAAAGGGCGGGGAAACGTAGTGTTCAGGCATTTTAATCCACATCGGTGGACCGGCCCTGTCGCTCCAAGGGCCCACCTGAGTCTGGGTCCTGAGGCTCGGGATAGACAATCTCGAATCTGTAGAGGACGATCCCTGGCCTTGGTTCATAGATGGAAATCCAATTTCCAAATATGTGACTTTGCGGTTTTGATTTTAGAGCCTAGTATGACGACATAGTGGTATGGGGCACTTATGCCGTCTATGATTAATACTTATGATTTGAAGTTGTTTTATACACTATACACTTATAGTATCAAATGATTTGTTTTTAGCTTATCAAGCATTCTTTGGCTATTACAAGGTAAAAACCCTATCCTCCGGCTTGTGTTGCATTGTGTGATGGGACCTGGGTCTTATAATAGCTTCATTGTTCTTTATTTAGCATTGCGCTGTTGTTTTATGCACTGGTATTCTTGGAAGGAAACCCGTTCCGTGATATACGGCGTGGTCCCTTGATTTGCCTAGCTTTAAAAATACCAATTAATAACTGTTTTAATTCTCACACCAGTCACATGACTGACCTGGAGTTTATTGTTTTAACCTAAACTCTGGGTGCCCCTATTTTCTGCATGGGCAGCTAGTAGTTTTGGTTTTGCAGATTTATATTCACAGGATCCTAATTTACAGCTGGAATGGTATCCGGAAAGCTCTGTATCCGTATATCTCCTTCAGTTGTGTATTTTATTACTTTTCCGCTGCTATGTAATGTATTGTAATCTCTGATATTTTTTGATGTATAATATTTATTCATACACTGTATATTCTTGTATTCTGATGGAATTGTTGTAATTAACAATGAAATGTTCTTCTGTTTGCATTCCGATGTGGCTTGTACTCAACTCTATCCGGGCTTTCCTTACCGGGGAAGTTCGGGTCATTTCATTCTGTTATCTGAGCTTTGGTTTACAAATCTCAGAGAACAAGACACATTAGAACCACACGAAAGAATTCATCAGAGATTGGATTAGTAATATCCAATGAGAATGACTTGTTAGAGATAGGATCAGTCGTATCCTAGAACGAGTGTAAAGAGTGTTGTTTTGAAAAATAAAAGTGAAAAAAAATTGTTTTGAAAATTAAAATCAATTATTCGTATTTGATTATTTATTTTATATTGAATTTGGACAATCCAGTATATAAAGATTTTGCGTATATGTCTGATCCACGTGTATTTGAAATTTTAATATACTGGATAGATATAGAATTACCCTCTAGTCTCCCAGAGATGATTATGTTGATGAATACGTAGCATCAACAGTTTGGGTTTCGAAGGTGTAATATTTATATATTTCCATTGGCTGGTGTGAGAACCAAAATATATTTAGAATATATTGTTGAGATTTGGCATCAAAAATGTGATTTTTGACTATATATCAAAGTTATGAATTTGAAAAGCTAATCGACTAATTGATTGTTGATTGTGTTGTTTGATTATTGGTTGATTAGTTAAAAGTTGAACCATTTAGCCAAATTGTATCAAATAGTGAATTGTATTGAAAATTTGTCGCATTTGCACGCATATACATGTACTTTCATTGAACAGGTCATATCAAGGAGGCTAGAGAAGAGGAATAAAATTGTTTGTCCAACAAATAGGTACATATTTATGGTATTTCTTTGGGTTTGGATGATTTTATGAGCCGATTGGCTAGCCTCCTGGCCTTTTTTTTTTTTTTTTTGGATTGAAGAAGGCCGTGGGAGGCTATATGAACTATCCCGAAGTCCCCAGTGTAGGGGAGGTTATGGTGAAATTTTTCAAAAATTTAGGGTGTTAGCCAAATTTTTGAAAAATTTGAAAAGTTCTTAGAAACTGAAAAGTTGAAGAACTTAAGCTGTAATGAAAAGAATTAAACTTGAGTTGATTAGTTAAACAACTTTCGACTTTCGGCTTCATTCCTTTTCGGGGATGACAAGTTTTAAGTGGAGGAGACTGTAATAACCCGGAAATCCGAGCCAATTTAAAATTTTTATTTTGGCAATTTTAACGAATTTTGATTATTCAAAATGAATTATTTTAAATAATAACGACGAGAAATTTATTTTCAATAGAATTCAAACGTATATGTTTAATTGAATCATCGTTAGAATATAAATAATTATTTATAATTATAAAAGGAATTGAAAATGGCGCGGTAGTTCGATAATTCGATTTCAAAGTTCAAATGAATGTACCGGGTACAAAATAAACCGCATTTTAGCGAAACCAAAAATATTTGAATCTATTTGAAAATATCTTTCCAACGAATTCGAAAAATTGAAATTTCATAGTGGGACTCAAAAGTTATGCCCAGTTGAAAATTTAGAATAGTCACTATGGAATTCTGGACCTTAAAAATGGGAATATTGCAAATGACCTCGGTTTTCGACGAAACCACTTTTATTGGATCCGGGATGTAGAATTATTGCTAGATTCCGAAATTCTTAATTTTTCGAATCAATATGCGCACGTGGCGAAGTTAAACGTGTTTGGCCAGTTTCAGTTGATTTTGATCGACTGGAAAGTGACCATTTTTCAAACGGTCTCAGAATTCGATGAAATTAGTTTTTTTAGGACCGTATCGCCAATACGAAGCTAGAAATAATTTTTATAGAATTTTTAGAGTTAGTTTGTGGCCCAAGTAAATTGAAATGTACGTTTAAAATTGAATATACAGGTTTATATTTTAATTTGAACGGAAACTGATCGTAACAGCCGAACTGGCTATGATGCATATCCCATTGTGTTCGGAATGTGGGTAATATGAAAAAGTCGGTGTGTGTACGACTTGTGCAGGATCTATAATTTGGCTGTGTGGAATGTATGTGATAACTTAAGCTATTCAATAGCTACGCAGGTAAAAATTCGCAAATAATATATATATCACAAATAACTATAAATGCAGTAAAGTAAAGTAAAGTAGAGTAACGACATCAGGATTTTTATACTGGTTCGGACCTCCAGTCCTACGTCCAGTCCCGAAGCTCCTCTTCGGCTTTTCACTAAACAACACCCTCGCTTCACCCGGAGGAAAGGTTCACAACTACTTGATTTACGGGCTACAAGTTTACCCACTTGATTTCACGGGCTACAAGCTTACCCACATGATTTCACAGGCTACAAGCTTACCCACTTGATTTCACGGGCTATAAGCTTACCCACAAGATGATTACAAGAGTTTGACCTTGAATGTGTTCTTTCTTCAACACTGATTAGTCAATGATTGAGTACAACCTTCCTATAATCTTATCCTCAAATATATGAATTGAATGCGAAGATTTAAAGGAAGTTAGTTGCTTGTTGAATCAAAATATGAGAAATATTATCAAGGATTCAATAAGTAACTTGAATTTGGGAGCTTTTTAGAATGCAAGAGTATTTAGAAAGTAATATCAGAAATCAGAGCAAGAATCGGTGATTTGGATGAATGAAAGATGATGTATTTATAGAAAATGAGAAGTTGTAATTATTAGTGAAAAGTTGCAATCAAAAGGAGTGATTTTTAATGAAGAGAAATGGATGCAACTTTTCAAGAAAGAAGATGACTCTTCATGAAATTCAAAAATAGGTCAACAGGAAAAATTAATAGGTTGACAGGTTTTTGACCGTTATTTCAAAAAACTATTGACCTGTTATTTTTAACAGGTTGACCTGTTATATTTAAAAATAGGTTTACCTGTTATTTTTAACAGGTTGACCTGTTTTTGTCAATATACAGTAAAACCGAGTTTTCTTGCATAATTTTGAAAGCAATGAGAAGTATGATTATTTGAGGATAGATTTTAACATAAAATACTCTAAATAACCAACTTCTAACCTATGAAACAATTGAATCTTCTTTTTGTCGATCATGAAGCTTCTTCTCATCATTAATCAAAATAAGCATTGAAACCGTTGACTCAACATTCTCCCCCTTTTTGATTGATGACAATATAGCTTGATATTTTAATCTTTATTGCTATCTCCCCCTGTATATAAGCTCTGTCTCCTTTTAAACATCTATATATCCATAATCTTAGCTCCATGTCATGATTTCCATTGATCTTTATTTTGTTGTTATCAATCGAAATTCTCGTGCCTCAACATTCTCCCCCTTTTTGATTGATGACAACACCTTGGATTTTCTCCCTTTGAATATAAAGCTCCCCCTGAATTTTTGCAACATTTGTTAGTAAATAATCTTACCTTTTGATTCCTGCATTAACAAATGTTAGCACACATATACTTTTACCATATTAAGCACATATATTTTAAATAGTATATGTAAAATATTTCTCCCCCTTTGTCATCGATTAAAAAGAATAAATATCATAATAACCTCAATAATCGAGAGTAGTATAATTTTAAAATAGTATAAGAAATGGTGTTTGAGTTTGGAATTTGAAACGACGTGTCTTTATAAAAAACAAATTATAATAGAGACCGGTCGACCTATAAAATCAAGGCGGTCGACCTAAAAAGTTTCGGGTAGGAAAAAAAGACAGAAATAGTACAAACCGGTCGACCTAAATGTTCAACCGGTCAACCTGTTTACTTGCTGAAACAAAACCGGTCGACCTAAAAAAGTATACCAGTCGACCTAAAATTTCCCTGTTTAAGAAGAATATGAAACCGGTCGACCTATAGTTTTTGACCGGTCGACCTATATGAACAACTTGAAATCGGTCGACCTATATTTTGCCACCGGTCGACCTAATTCTTCTCTGGATTGAAAATATTCAAAACAGGTCGACCTATATTTTTTAACAGGTCGACCTAATTTGTCAAAAATTGTTTTTCTGCCTTATTTTGAAAAAAAATCAAACTCAAACAACATTTTATTAGAATAAAAGAATGTAAACTCGTAAAAAGGAACTAAAAACATTATTAAACGGAATATAAAGAAATCTCCTTAGATCCAATATAATCATTATTTTCTTGGTTCGCATGGAAAAAATTTTCCGCTTCCGCCTTCATTTTTATTATAATTCCTATCCCATGAATTTTGTGTCCTCGATGACGATGAAATATTGAAACATGTGCTTTTTGATAAGCTAAATTTTCAAAGATATTTAGAGATACCGAATAGCCTTCTCTTTGTTGTGTTGTACCTGCAAAAATTATATGACATGTATAGTTTTGGTACCCACTTGCTTTGTTTGGGTCCATGAGTTAGATGGAAGGTAACCATACCCAAGAGGGTTTAATGGAACCTTTAAAGATAAAATTTTCATTATTAACTACTGAATCCAAATAATCATCAATATATTTTTCTCTGTTATTCCAACTTACAGGAACCCAAATACTTAAGTAATCTCTATTGATATTCCTTTTCATACTTCTAGATCTATTATACAGATCTCTAGTCATAGAAGTATTCGAATTTCTATAATAATTGGATCTAGGATGAGCATTAGTACTAGCAGTAATATTTTTATTGTACATGAAAGCATATCTAGTACTATTTCTAAGATTAGTTTTATTATATCCTAAACCACTTTTATCATGTAAAGGTCGAGATCTAGATAAAATCATATTTAAATCATTTTGACCTTTATTAAATTTTGCGAACTTATTTGCACTTTTATCAAATTTATTTCCAAAGTCGTTATTGACATTTTCAAAAGAAATTTTGTTATTCTTTAAATCATCAGTTTCCTTATTTAATTCAGAATTTTTCCTTTTTAAAGTACCATTCTCAGTTTTGAGACCTAAAATTTGAGATTCTGAATTATCTAAAGAAGATTGTAGCTTTTCAAAATTTTCTTTTGAGTCAGAAATTTCATTTTGCAAAATATTATTATTCACCTTTAAAAACTCACATTCTTTAGATAGTTCTAAATTCTTTTCAGTTAAAGCTCTATTCTCTTTTTCAAGAGACGAAATTAAAGAACTAGAATTATTTAAAGAATCTTCTAATGATATATTTTTATTTTGCAAAAGATCGATTTCTTTAAAAGAACATTGTTTTTATCTTCTAGTCGCTCATTTTCTTTTTAAAGGAAATCTTTTTGAGAAACAAGCTCTTCTAAGGTATTTTCAAAACATTTGGCTTGTTTTACCAATAGATTGTTTTCTGCTTTTAATTTGGAATTTTCTTGCTTGTAATTTTTTGACATAGATAAAACGACTGTATTGAGTTTCAATAATTTTTCATGGTCTAACAAAAGATCTTTATGTAATGAATCTGTACATACCGATTGTGATCTGGCTTTGGCCATTGGACACTTGTTTCCTTGCTCTCCTGATTCTGCTTTGTTGCTCTTCCATTTTCTAAATCCCTGACTAGATTTCTTTATAGCCATTTGTTCTAGGATGTTGTTACGATCTCTAGAACGCCAGGCTCTGATACCAATTGAATAAGTCGGTGTGTGTACGACTTGAGCAGGATCTATAATATGGCTATGCGGAATGTATGTGATAACTTAAGCTATTCAATAGTTACTCAGGTAAAAATTCGCAAACAATATATGTATCACAAATAACTATAAATGCAGTAAAGTAAAGTAAAGTAGAGTAACGACACCAGGATTTTTATATTGGTTCGGACCTCCAGTCCTACGTCCAGTCCCGAAGCTCCTCTTCGGCTTTTCACTAAACAACACCCTCGCTTCACCCGGAGGAACAGGTTCACAACTACTTGATTTACGGGCTACAAGTTTACCCGCTTGATTTCACGGGCTACAAGCTTACCCACTTGATTTCACGGGCTACAAGCTTACCCACTTGATTTCACAGGCTACAAGCTTACCCACAAGATGATTACAAGAGTTTGACCTTGAATGTGTTCTTTCTTCAACACTGATTAGTCAATGATTGAGTACAACCTTCCTGTAATCTTATCCTCAAATATATGAATTGAATGCGAAAATTTAAAGGAAGTTAGTTGCTTGTTGAATCAAAATATGAGAAATATTATCAAGGATTCAATAAGTAACTTGAATTTGGGAGCTTTTTAGAATGCAAGAGTATTTAGAAAGTAAGATCAGAAATCATAGCAAGAATCGGTGATTTGGATGAATGAAAGATGATGTATTTATAGCAAATGGGAAGTTGTAATTATTAGTGAAAAGTTGCAATCAAAAGGAGTGATTTTTAATGAAGAGAAATGGATGCAACTTTTCAAGAAAGAAGATGACTCTTCATGAAATTCAAAAATAGGTCGATAGGAAAAATTAATAGGTTGACAGGTTTTCGACCGTTATTTCAAAACAATGTTGACCTGTTATTTTTAACAGGTTGACCTGTTATATTTAAAAATAGGTTGACCTGTTATTTTTAACAGGTTGACCTGTTTTTGTCAATACACAGTAAAAACGAGTTTTCATGCATAATTTTGAAAGCAATGAGAAGTATGATTATTTGAGGATAGATTTTAACATAAAATACTCTAAATAACCAACTTCTAACCTATGAAACCATTGAATCTTCTTTTTGTCGATCATGAAGCTTTTTCTCGTCATTAATCAAAATAAGCATTGAAACCGTTGACTCAACATAATACGCTAGGGATGACAGTCATTGGATCTCGTTTTGAGTTCGTATGCAAAATCACTTATTTTGGAGAATTAAAGTAATATAATATAATTAAATTTTACATAACCCCCTAAGTTCTCCCCCTCCCCTCAGTATTCTCCCCCTGTAAGTTCAAAAAAAAGCTGAAGCCCTCGTCGATGTGGATCTCGCAGTCGCCGCCATCGACAGCAGCTGGAGGAGCCACCGCCTCAGGCGCCCTCCACCCTCGCCCCGCTCTTGCTTCCCTCCCTCTCCATTAAGCCCTAGGCTCCCCCCCCCACCAAATCAAAGAGGACCCACGCCCTAGCCGCCATTTCCACTTCCCAGGCCCACCGCCGGCCATTAGAGGGGACCCGCCGCCTGCCCTAACCTCCTGCTCGTCTCCGACCTCCTGAGCGACGCCCCTCAGCAACCCACCCTTGTCTCCTCTTAAATCCGACGTCCTGAAGACCCCCTCCCACTTCATAAAGCAAAATGTGAGTTTTTATTTCTTTTTATTTAATTAAATCAATTTATTAAATTGGTTTTTATAGAAAAGCTAGATTTTTAGAAGTAGAAAAACTTGACTTTTATAAGAAGAAAAGCTATGATTTTTATCATAGAAAAGATTAGATTTTTAACTATGAAAGGTAGGATACTTAATGATGTAAAAATTGGATTTTTATCTATGAAATAGCGAAGTAAAGGTATGATTTTTATGCATATGAATTTGAAGTAAAAAATTCGTTTCTTACATATATGTAGTAGCGATAAAAATTCGTTTTTTACATATATGAAGTAGCGATAAAAATTCGATATTTACATATATGAAGTAACGATAAAAATTCGATTTATATATATGTATGAGGTAGCGTTATAAAAATACAATCTTTATAATGAAAACATCGTGTTAAAGATTCTATTTTTATCATCTTGAAAGTGAAATAAAAATATGTGATTTTTATATATGTAGTGAACACGAACGACGAAAGTGACAAAAGGCGAGCGCAACAAAGATTTTGTACATATGAAGAATCGTGGCGTTTGGTTTAGCTAGTTGGTGAGAACTCCTCACTTTTAAATTTATTTTCTAGTTGAAATATATACTAGGATGCAGACGTTGCTTAGCAGCGCCCAACACCCGTCGTCCACAGACCATGGATGACTTGTTTGTTTGGTTGCTATGTCGTGAAATTTGATTGTGTGATGTGGAATGAAATAAAATATTTTATAGTGGAAAATATTTTATGGTTAAAAATATAGTCTTTAACGTGTATATAAAATAAATATTTATAAACAAATCGGATGATTTGTTTATATACACAAATTTGACTGATATTGATTGGGACGATAAATTTTACACATCGTCCAACTGCACAGTTAAAAATCTATGTTTGTTGATTTGAAACCCCACACGGGTATTAGGATGATATTTGATGTACACTAATCCCGATTGTTTAGTTGTATGTCAATCGATGGATTGACAGACTGTGTAAGCGTTAATTATTTATATTTAATGCTTATGCAGTTGTGTGGTGCACTCTGGATGATGGTTAATTATTTATCGTTGCTATTATATACATGTGTTGTAGAGAATGCATAAAACTAACAATATATGGTAATTGATTAGGCCTCTGTCCAATTTGAAAATTAAAAATGTAAATTCATGTGTTGAATAGAATGTAAATTCATGTGTTGAATAGAAAAATGAAAATTCATGTGTTGAATTGAAAACATTCATGTGTTGAATAAAAGCCGTGTTGATTAGATTAATGCCATTTTGACATGAACGATATTTATATTGATTTTATTCATTTTTATAATGAATATAGAAAAGAAAGTGATTTCAAAATATAACATTTTGAAAATATTATCATTTGTATATCGATGATGTGGAATATTCAATTTTGATTAGAAATTGAATATGAAGTTGAAATCATTTGGAAAACGAATTTAAAACGATTTATAAAATAATTTTTAAAAGGAAATCGACGAAATATATATAATATATATAATGGCCTGAATAGATTGCGCTGCGCTGCGGCAGTTAATGAATTTCGACCATTGACTTCGAATGGGCATTGCGGGAGATCCGTCCGTCGGATTCTCCTAAAATTGGAACCGTTGGGTTCGTATCGAAAAGTGCTTTCTAACGAATATTAGAAATCTAACGGTTGGATTCGGAATTATTTCCAAATCAAATTTGGAAAAGGTCGATGTAAGTGCAGTTCGATGGCCGTTGATGGAAATCGACTGTACGGGCTTTGATAAAATTATTAAAAATAGTAATAATTAGTGTAAAATCATAAGAAATGATTTGTGAAGAATTAGGATGAAAAATTCCATATTTGAAAAGATAAAAATAGTTTTTTATCGAAATGAACTAGTTTTTGAGCTAGAATTATAATTTCATTTATTTTTGAAATAAATAAAGTGGATTTGAAATGGTTTTGAAATTAACCAGAATTTCCAATATATAAAGTGGAAATGGATTTGAATCGAAATTGTCTTTGGAATATTTCGATGTTGGATTTCGTGGTTATACAGATATTGTTCTAGAAATTTGAAAGATATATTTATATCGTTATTTGCAATACGATATTTGTTGCTCGTAGAATTTGATATTGTATATAAGCCGATATATTTTCTATTCAGAGCCTTGTATTTAATATCAAATGGGATTTGGGTTTGTCGTGAATGGTGTCTTCATTAACACTGTTCTTAAACCCAGTGGTGGAAAGGATTAAATCTTTTTATTTGGATTTAATGAAGTGTACCAATTAAATGGGATTTAATTGGAATTGAATTTGAATTGCTTTTTGGGTTTATCGTGAACGTTGTTTTAAATAACACTTGTTCTTTAACCCGATAATTAATGGAATGTGATTTTGGATTGTCGTGAACGGTATCTTTAATAATACTGTTCTTAAACCCAAATGGAGTTAAGAAAATTAAGAACTAACTGGGGATCAGTTAAGTTGGATGGTTTCGTGGATATGGATCTGATGTTGGTTTCGGCCTTCGGGGTTAATATCTAGGGAACTGTCCTCTTACTAATTTACGGTTAGGGACTGATTGAAATGTGATGTGATTTTGGGGTTTATCATGAACCGTGTTTTAAATGACATCGGTTCTTTAACCCAGTTGAAGATTAAAACCATGTGGAGTTTTAATGAATCTTTAATTAGATTGAAATGATCGAGAATGGAGTATCACCAGTTTTGCTCCAGGCAATAGTTAAATCTTTAATTAGATTTGAACGTGAAATGGTAATTGAATTCACCAATAACACCGTGGTGTTAGATATGAAGTTGGACCAGTTTTACTTCATGGGATGAATAGGTTGGGATTGGGAAATAAAATAAATAATTACTTCGGTGTGGTTCGCCAATCCCGACTAGTTTGAAGTGATATTCAAAGGAAGATTAACGAATAAATTTAAAAGAATTTATCTTTGATAAAATTAATGGGAACCTTTCCATAAGAATGTGAAAATTAGAAACTAACTGTAGGTTAGCTAAGAAGAATGGTTTCCTGGGTATTGATCTGATGTTGGTTTCGGCCTTCGGGGTTGATATTTATGGAATTATTCTCTTGCTAATTTACAGTTAGTGACCGATGAATTGGAATGAGGCATATGTTTTGTTTGTGTAACACTAGTTTATTATATACGCGAGTTATTTAGAAAAACTGAGTTTATCCCATTCTGAATAACTGATTAGACGTGGTGTCGAGGATGAAGACGGTGGTCGAAGAACAGAGGTCTTCACGTCATTTGGGTGATTATTGATGATCTTGATTGGGTTGTACAACCAAGAGGAGGGAATCAGTTAGTGGTCGTCCAGACGTACTTGGAGATCGATGGATATGCGAGGTACAAGGTGCCTCTGGTTTCGTTCAGACCCAGAATGGACTTGTAAATGGACTGTGTGTCCGACATTGGATTTTATTCTGTGTGATTGATTTCTATTAAATATATATTTGTTTGGCGGCGGAGAATTTATTCTCTTGCTTAGTGCCCTTCTTTGAGACTTACGAGCTTAGAGGTTATATGTTGATGGATATCAAACGCATGGAGTGAATTTCCTGTGTGGCATGCCTAAGTGGCAGTATGATCAAGGCTTCTGTTGAAAATCAAAGTTTTGTGGTTGATGATCAAAGCACGGCTTGTGTGGCATAGCTTTATGTAGCGTTGATTCGCGAGCCTCACGCCCCGTTATGAGCCAGAAACGGGAGAGGACTTCAGGGAGGACATGCGTTTCTTTCTAGCTAGAGGTGGTGTCGGTGCTTAAACTGGCCGACATTTATATTATTTTCACCTGTGTGGTTGTTGCTGTTGCGAGGCGCCTCGGTTATATCGGTCGATCCGGGACTGATGGAGTCATTCGTTGGCTCGTTTACGCCCCCAAAGGGCGGGGAAACATAGTGTTCAGGCATTTTAATTCACATCGGTGGACCGACCCTGTCGCTCCAAGGGCCCACCTGAGTCTGGGTCTTAAGGCTCGGGCTAGACAGTCTCGAATCGGTAGAGGAAGATCCCTGGCCTCGGGTCATAGATGGAAATCCAATTTCCAAATACATGACTTTGCGGTTTTAATTTAGAGCCTGGTATGGCGACATAGTGGTATGGGGCACTTATGCCTTCTATGATTAATACTTATGATTTGAAGTTGTTTTATACACTATACACTTATAGTATCAAATGATTTGTTTTTAGCGTATCAAGCATTCTTTGGCTATTATAAGGTAAAAACACTATCCTCCGGCTTGCGTTGCATTGTGTGATAGGACCTGGGTCTTATAATAGCTTAATCGTTCTTTATTTAGCATTGCGTTGTTGTTTTATGCACTGGTATTCTTGGGAGGAAACCCGTTCCGTGTTATACGGTGTGGTCCTTTGATTTGCCTAACTTTAAAAATACCAATTAATAGCTATTTTAGTTCTCACACCAGTCGCATGACTAACCTGGAGTTTGTTGTTTTAACCTAAACTCTGGGTGCCCCTATTTTCCGCATGGGCAGTTAGTAGTTTTGGTTTTGCAGATTTATATTCATAGGATCCTGATTTACAGCTGGAATGATATCCGGAAAGCTCTGTATTCGTATATCCCGTTCAGTTGTGTATTGTATTATTTATCCGCTGCTATGTAATGTATTGTAATATCTGATATTTTGTGATGTATAATATTTTTTTCATACTCTGTATGTTCTTGTATTCTGATGGAATTGTTGTAATTAACAATTAAATGTTCTTCTGTTTGCGTTCCGATGTGGCTTGTACTCAACTCAATCCGGGCTTTCATTACTGGAGAAGTTCGGGTCGTTTCAATATTTATCATTGTATAAATAGAATATATAAGTCAGGACTTCGATAGAGAAGTAAGAATCGATTTCAACATCGATATTTGGAACTGAATATGGACGTAGAGTTAAATCAAAGGAGTTAATCGAATTAGAATTTATTGAATTTTATTTATTCAATTAGAGTTGATCGAATATAGTTATTTGAGATAGAGTTAGTCAAACATAGTTATTTAGGATGCGTTGCCATTTCATACGACTGCTATCATAATTCGCAGGGCTGTAGATAGCCTACGGCAGTCGGATGTTTCCTGAGGGAATCAGGCATAACCATTGTGATCGATGCTATCTAGAGTCAAGCGAATGGAGTTAAATCAAATATTAGCCATTCGAAATAAAGTTAAAACTGACATAGTTATTCGAATATAAGTTAATCGAACATTATTTATTCGATAGAAGTTAAATAAGTTGAGTTAATCAAGTAAGTTAGGTAATTTGAGTTAATCAAGTAAGTTAAATAAGTTGAGTTAATCAAGTAAGTTAAATAAGTTGAGTTAATCAAGTAAGTTAGGTAAGTTGAGTTAATCAAGTAAGTTAAATAAGTTGAGTTAATCAAGTAAGTTAGACAACTTGAAAATGAATGCTACCATATCATGTTGGGTAGTAAGTGACGGATTACTACCAAAGATTTTGTTTTCAAATTATTTTGGGAAAAGGAAGCTGTTTTGAATCCCAAAAGGAATAATTTATTTTAGAAAAAAAACTAAACTGTTTAAAATCCCCAAGAAGATAATATGAATTAAAAACAAATTTAAAGGAATTTGTGAAAGCAAATATGAATTGAATTGAAATCAATTAACTGGAAATTGAATTGGAATATGACATATTAAGTAAAATCAGATTTTTGAATTGTGAGATAGAATCTGAAATGGTATTGGATTGATGAGTTAGGAGTTGGAATTGACAATGGAACTTTGGTTTGAAATGAAATTTGGCTTGGATACATGAATGATTTGGTTTTGAGAATAAACTTGAAATTTTGTTTGGGAATGCATGTGTATATGCGACAGGGTGGCAGATGGAAAGGATATAATGATATGCCCGACAAAAAGGTACACGTTTATTTTTATGGATTTGGTGATTTATAGGCCGATTTGGCAAGCCGCTAGGCTGTTTGATTTTCTTTTGGATTAGAAAGGGCCTAGAGAGGCAAGTTGGGGTTTGAACTATTAACCGATACAAGGGAGGTGCTGGCGAAATTTTTCGGAAATTTCAGGTGTTAGAAAATTTTCAGGATTTTAGAAAATTATCGTCAATAAGAATTAATTAATATTTTAATTGAAATTAAATTGGTTCAGTTGAAATTGAAGTTGATAAGTAAACGAATAAGTTTGTACTAGTCAATAGGATATGTTCTCTACCTTAGCAATTTCGAGGACGAAATTATTTTAAGGGGGGAAGAATGTAACGACCCGTATTTTACCATATAATAATTAATTTATTTAATTATGGAAATAGGGATTGAGAGTTTGAAATGGTCGTTGAATTAAATTATAGTGAAATATTTAATTAAAAATAAATAATATATTTAATTTCTGAAATAGTTAGAAACAGTGGAATTCACAAAATATGTGAATTGGATCTTCCGTGATATTTAATTCAGTTTAGAATTGAAATAGAATAACGAATATATTATTTGAACGGCAGTTTGAACGTATAATTATAATATAATTATAATCGAGCTCGAAATGGCATGGCAGTTCACGATTTGGCGATTTGAACTTCAACCGAATGTACAGGATTCATTTTAAATCGGATTTCCGTGAAACAAGAAACGCTAGAAGCTGGTGAAGTATATTTTTCTAGTGGAAGAGAAAAATCCGGATTTCGTCGTGTAGATTTTGATTTATGTCCAAATCAAAATTTTGAAAAGTCACTATGGAATTCCTTTATAATTTATAATGATTTATATTTTTAAAAGGGTTTTTCATTATAAATCGAATATCGATATAATAGAGAACTTTGAAATATCGAGTTATAAATCCCATTGGAGCAGTATGATATTCAGTTGTGAATATGTACGTTAATGTTTAATTTAAAATATTAAATTTAAATGTTTTTAAATATATTTATATATTTAAATGGGTTATTTAGAGCTTTAAAAATAGCCAGTTTTTCAAAAGACCTCAGAATTCGACGAAACTAATTTTGTTGGATCTGCAACATCAAATTATTGTTAGATTCCAAGTTCCGTGATTTTTAGAGTCACTGTCTGGCCGTATGGATTTTTAAAGTGAAAAATCGATATTTTGACAGTTAAAAATACACTGTGTGAGCAAACAGAGTCGGAATTCGATGAAACCAGTTTCGTTGGGTCCGTAATGTCAAACTCCAGCCGCATGTCTAGTTTTGTGATTTTTGGATATTATGTGTGATCACAAGGATTTTTGAACAGCGTATACAAGCAGCAATTGCTTAAAAAAAAATTCAAATAAAAAAATATTAAAACTCTCTTACAAATAATCCTAACTTATTCTAACCCTAGCTTTCATTTTCCTTTGGTCAATCTCTTTCCGCCGCAACCCAGAGAAAAATCAAACGTGAAAAATCCTCTTTCAAAAATCAAGAACAATTCACACAAAATCCTATAAATCACCACACATACATATTTGAATTGCTCAGATGATTTCCTATGACCCTATACCCATTTCGACGTTGCGATGAACATTTTGGGGTTCATCGTTTTTCAACAGTAAAGCTAGGGTACAAATTCAGTGTCGATTTGAAGGGTGATAGCTCGAGTAGATGGTGGCGACGCATTTTTGGTGGCGAGAGGCTTCTGTCATTGGAATTTGGGAGGAGGCGGTCCACAGTTAGGCACCACGATGGTCCGGACTAGCCTACCGGTCATCGGTGTCAGGGTGTTCGAGTTGTACCAAATGGGTATTGACGTGACGGGATTTAGATGAGAGAAAGGATGGTGGTATTCGTTTGTTGAATTGTGGCTTAATGGAGGAGCGGTGGTTGTTTGAAGGGGTGGAAATGGCTGTGGTATTTACTGTTGAGCGATGGATGTTTGGGGGGAGAAAGGTGTTGGTACCAGAAAAGAAGCGGGTCTGGGCTGAATAAAAGGGTGTTGGGCCGAATTTGAATAAGGTGAAGCCTAATTAGAAATAAATTCAAGTTTGGTTTTAATTAAATAGTGTATGAACTTGTAAAATGAAAAACAAATCCATACGATATCAGAATTGGACGAAACAAGAACCTTTGGGATCGTATGGACGGTGGCTGCGCACTAGAACTGACGGGGAGTGAATCCGAGCTCGCTACAATTTATTACAAAATAAATTGTCCATCTGAATCAAGCGATGGTTATCGTTATTAACAATGATCGTCCAATGTGAGTAATCTCACTAACTCTGCTCAGTTTATACTTTTATAAAATATTTTTAGAATTTATAAATAATGGTTGTGTGTTGGCTGTTTGGTTGAACTGCTAGTCAGTTGATTGAAAATATAGATAACGATATAAATATAAATCGTTAATCGAACATTGATTCTGTTTGGCAAAATATTTCATAGCAAAATGAAATTGATGTTAGTTTTATTGTTTAACATCTGTGGATGCTTGGAAACAGGTCTGAGGGACCCAACTGGGTTCCTCAACATTTATTTTACTGTTTTTTTTTCATATATTGTGTTATACGATGTGATATAAAATCTGCTGTTGATTTTGTATGTTGGAATGATACTGATCATTGTTATATGGTACGTTATATACCATAAGGTATACTGGAGTGTTAAAGGGGAAATTTTCAATGTTATATTGAAAAGAAATATTTAGAAAATTAAAAGATTTTATAAAAGAAAACTATTTATTTAGAAAATAAGTAGATTAAAAAGGAATATTTATTTGTTAATCAAATAGATAAAACCCAAGGGAAATATTTGTGAAAAACTTACAAATAGAATTGAAAAAGAAATATTTGTAAACTATTTATAAATAGAATTGAAAAGGGATATTTATTTGAAAAATTAATATAATAGAGAGGGAAAATATGTGTAAAGTAAATAGAAAAGGCAATAGTTAGATTATCAAAGGAATTACTTATAAAATCAATGGATTTTATATAAAAAGATAATATTTTATTGAATAAATAGAATTATCAAAAAAGGATTTATTTTGTAAATAAATTGATTTTAAAAGGAATACTGGAAAAGTGACTAGGATTGTAGAAAAGGAGAATTTTACATTTGGAAGGTTTAGACCCGTGCTTCGCACACGGGTATAACATGTTATGGATTTAAAGCAAAGTTTTTAACTAGAATCTATTCTGACCGATAGATTGGGAAGTTAAATTTATGAATAATATTTTATAAATTTAATAAGATATTTATCATTGTATAAATAGAATATATAAGTCAGGACTTATATAGAGAAGTAAGAATCGATTTCATCATCGATATTTGGAACTGAATATGGACGTATAGTTAAATCAAAGGAGTTAATCGAATTTGAATTTATTCAATATTAATTATTCAATTAGAGTTCATCGAATATAGTTATTTGAGATAGAGTTAGTCAACATAATTATTTAGGATGTGTTGCCATTTCGTACGACTGCTAGCGTAATTCGCAGGGCTGCAGATAGCCTACGGCGGTCGGATGTTTCCTGAGGGAATCAGGCGTAACCATTGTGATCGCTGCGATTCAGAGTCAAGCGAATGGAGTTAAATCGAATATTAGCCATTCGAAATAAAGTTAAAAACTGACATAGTTGCTCGAATATAAGTTAATCGAACAATATTTATTCGATAGAAGTTAAATAAGTTGAGTTAATCAAGTAGGTTAGGTAATTTGAGTTAATCAAGTAAGTTAAATAAGTTGAGTAAATCAAGTAAGTTAAATAAGTTGAGATAATCAAGTAAGTTAGGTAAGTTGAGTTAATCAAGTAAGTTAAATAAATTGAGTTAATCAAGTAAGTTAGGTAAGTTGAGTTAATCAAGTAAGTTAAATAAGTTGAGTTAATCAAGTAAGTTAATCAAGCTGAGTTAACCGAGTTAAGTTAGTCAAGATGAGTTAATCAAACCAAGTTAATCCAGATGAGTTAATCCAAAGGAGCTATTCGAAATAGTTTATTTGAATAGAATTAAAGGAGATATTCGAAATAGTTTATTCGAATAGAATTAAAGGAGGTATTCGAAATAGTTTATTCGAATAGAATTAAGGGAGTTAGTCGAATATAGTATATTCAAAAGGAGATTAATTGAATGTAAATCATTTGAAGAGAATTAATTGAATGTAAATCATTCGAAGAGAATTAATCGAATGTAAATCATTCGAAGGGAGATTATCGAATATAGTTATTCGAAGAAAAAGTTATCAAATATAATTTATTCGCAAGAGAGTTATCGAAGAGTGATTATTCGAGAGTGAATTATACATTGGAATTCGATTATATCGAATTAAGGAAAGTGATATTTACTTTCCATTTCAAATCAAGTTTTTACTTATTTGTTAATAAATTAGTTGTTTGTTTAATTATCCAAGTTAATAAACAAAGGTTATATTTAAATTAATATATATTCGAAAGCATGAAATTATAACACTAGCATTATAATCAAATGATTTTTGAAGTGGATTCATAAATAGAATTCGAGAGTTTGCGTAAGGAAGTTTGTTGAAGGATTATAAGATGAACTTTGTCTATTTCGAGGTTAGAATTGTTGTTTAGTTAAGGTCTGAGAGGTAATTATACCCCAACTTGATTGGCTTCGTTTTTAACAAAGGAATAGTTAAGGTTCGATAGTGAAGATGTTTTAAGTGAAATCAGTTAGTGAATGAAATGGCTTGAATGGGAGAAGCGATGTTTTATTTTTACATTAGTTTAAATCCGATAAAGGAGTTTGGAAATGTTTTCAAATAAGAACCTGAAACATTTCTAAAGTTAGAAAATGAGAATTTACAAATATATAGAAATGGGGAAATGGAGAAATGGATAAATTTAAGATACTTTAATAGAAAGAGATAAAGGTGGATTGATGATTTGATCGATTGAATTTCTATCTGGAAATAAGATCGTTGGTTGTACACCTATTTTTCTTTGATAGTTAAAACACCGACTATCGAAGTTTTTGACCATTTTTACGTCGTCAATACGGAGAGACCAGGATCAGATGCATTATCTAAAAACAATTATGTATGCACGTTAGCGTTGCGATCAAATATTGAAGACAGAGTTATGAAAGGACTATCCATATAACAGAATAGTTCCTTCGGTTTGTCCAATCCCCGGACAATCGTGAATGGATGAATGTCTGACAAAGTATATCTAATAGATCGCGTAAGTTGATCTCTCCAAACTTATTTATGTTTAGTGGCGGAGGAATTCTTTTCTCTTAGCTTTAGACCCGTGGTCTTCTTGAGTAAATCAATTTGTGATTTGGCTGGTATGACGATGTGGCATCCAAAGTAAATGAATGTATGATATGTCAAAGATACGTTAGGACATCAAGCCTCATCAACCGGGAAATGACAAAAATCGGGCAGGCAGCATGGCCAAGTGGGTCGCTCCCATTAGGGTGTATATCACCTATTTAGAGAAAATCCAATTCATTCTTTATCTATTATCGATGTTGTGTAGCTCCCAATGGTTGGTGGTATACATTCGATACACTCAAGCGAAATGAGTGGTCGGTCTTGTGTGGGCCGGGTTGCAAGATGTTCTTGTTGAACCCAGTGTATTTGCCTTTAGAGATACGCTATCGGCATGTGGTGCCATACCTTGTCATAGTTGGAATCCAATCTCCAATAAGCGCACACGGTTTTGTTTGTATACTATATAGGTGGAACGTGAGATGCAAGCGTTTTGCTAGATTGTTAATTACTTATGATTAGACATTATTATAATATCAGACAAGTATTGATTTCCAAAAGTGTTTTGGTTATCGTAACATAAAAACCGTCCGTGTTTATATGTGGATTGGTCTTACGATTATCTTTTCTTTTGAAAAGGATTTTTAAAGTTAAACCAAATGATTTGAGTTTACTCACGCCAGTCACATGACTGACCCAGAGTTTTTTTTTTTCCTAAACTCTTAGGTGCCTAAATTTGTACGGGTAGTCAAGTAGTTCAGGCCTTTACAGATATACTTGGAGGAGCAAAGCAGGAGGCTTCATGATTATATAGCTATTGTGATTTCCCCTGCGTGTAAGTGTTGTACTCTGGTAATGTTATTGTATATATATACTGTTTTATTTCAAAGTTATGTTACAATATATTTTATTCGTTCCGCTGTGAGATTCGTGTTTACTCTGGTTGTGTTCTTCTTCTTCTTCTATTCTTATCTTCTATCTTATCTATTCTCACCCTCTAACTTCTATCTATTAATGATCAGGTATTTCCGATGTTTGAATAGTCAACATGGTAGTTTGTATTGATTTGCGGAGTCGAAAATCCCAGTTCGTTACAGTCTGAGAGGTAATTATACCCCAACTAGATTGACTTCAAGATTTATGGAGAAATAGTTAAGGTTTGATAGTGAAGATTGGTTAGCAATATGGTTAGTTAATAAATGATTAATGGTTTGAGTTATAATAACGATGTTTCATAACATCGCGCTAATTTAAAGGCTTTTTAAATGTTTCCCAAATAAAATAAATTTTATACGCGTAGAAAATGAAATGAATTGGTCAACGAGGAATTAAGAAAGTGGATTTGGAAATATTTTCTGATATTAATGATATATATTTTCTGAATATAGAAAATAAGGATTCGTGAACATTTAGAAATGTTTTCTAACCGGAATGGATATTTCCCGAATAAAGGAATTATAATATTGAAAATGTTTTTCAAAGATTCGAGAGGGGAAGTCGAGCTTCAAAAGAATACGAAAGATGGAAATGAGAATTGCAAATGATAATATAATAAGGAATTGATTTAAAGGGGCCAATGTTGATTGATGATTGATCGATCGAATTCCTACCTGGAAATAAGATCGTTGGCTGTACACTTATTTTCCTTTGATAGTTAAAACACAGACTATCGAAGTTTTTGGACATTTTTCCATCCTCAATACGGAGAGACCGGGATCAAATTCATTTTCTGGAAATCACTCTGTATGGGCGTTAGTGTTGCGATCAAATATGATGAAAATAATTGAAGACGGAGTTAGCAAGGGTTATCTTGTTTACGAGATAGTGCCTTCGGTTTGTCCAATCCCAGGACAACGCGAATGGACGAATGTCTAACAGAGTATATCTAACGGATCGCGTAAGTTGATCTCTTCAAATGTACTTACGTTTGGTGGCAGAGGAACTCGTTTCTCTTAGCTTTATACCCGTGGTATTTTTGGGGAAATCAATTTGTGATTTGGCCGGTATGACGATGTGGCATTCAAAGTGAATGGTGGCCAGATATTCTGAAAGATAATTTAAACCTCAAGCCTCACAACCGGGGATTGACAAAAAATCGGGTAGGCGGTATGGCTATGTGGGTCGCTCCATTAGGATGTATAATCACCTATCTAGAGAAATTTCATTTGCTTCTTTAATCTGTCGATGCTGTCCCTTTCGGGAAACGGTTGCTGATTCCAACCGTTGGTGATATACATTCGATACACTCAAGCGAAATGAGTGGTCGGTCATGTGGGGGCCGAGTTGCAAGACGTTCTTGTTGTACCCAGTGTATTCGCCTCTAGAGATACACTATCGGAAGATGGTTCCATACCTTGTCATGTTGGAAATCCAATCTCCAATAAGTACGCTGCGGGTTTTGATTTAATATTATATATGGAGCGTAAGATGCAAGCGTTTCGCTAGATTCTATTTATTTGATGTAGACACTATTATAATATCACTAGATTTGATATCAAAAATATTTTTGGTTATCGTATGGTAAAAACCATCCGTGTTTATGTGTGGATCGGTCTTACGATTATCATTTCTTTCGAAAGGATTTTTGAAGTTAAACAAATGGTTGGAATTTACTCACACCAGTCCCATGATTGACCCAGATTTTATTTTGTTTGTTTTCCCTAAACTCTTGGGTGCCCAAATTTGTACGGGCAGTCTAGTAGTCGGGATTTTACAGATTCAATTGGAGGAGCTTGAAGCAAATGGCTTCACCAGTGAGCTATAGACTATCTTATATTCCGCTGTGTACCATGTTTGTATCTGGAAACAGGTGTTTATAACTGTTCCAGAAATAGCTGTTGTGCTCTGGTGATGATATGTATATAAAGTTACTGAATTATATTTCAAAGTTTATGTTATCTAATATATTTTATTCGTTCCGCTGTGAGTTTGTGATATTCGTTTTCTTCTATTCTAATATTTCTTTCTTTCTATTTCTCATCCTCTAATTTCTTTCTAATAATGATTCGTATTTCTGTGCAATTTGGGTTGGACGTGTGGTGTTATTAGTTGACTTAAAGAGTACAGAAATTCGGGCCATTACAATTGGTATCAGAGCTGAAGGTTGAGTGATAACCTTGGCTCTATGGCGTGACTAATAGAGATGTGGTTAGTTACACCCTAGATTGAGTTTGAGTGTATTTGTATGAGCGCGTACATGTAGATTTGATATAAAATTGTTTAATCTTGTATTGCCTGGTTTGTTCAATGATTTATGAATTCTGGTCGATACAGTATGTACAACTGTATCGATAGGTGTTTCTAAACTCTCGAACAAAACAATTTGACACAGTATTGTTTTGAGATGGGTAAACGAAATAAAAAAATAAAAAAATTATTTTAATATAAAAGGAATAATTTCTGAAATACTATAGTATATAGATGTGTTGATTGTTATTACAATCAAATGGAATTATAAAATATTGAAATAGTTATATATAACCAAATATAACTTGTATATGGAAAATATACATAACTAAGATGAACTAAAATTGAATTCAAACCATATTTTGAGAATTTGAATCCTGGGTGTTTAGAAATATTTCCTGAAGTATTTTTACATTAATATAACTATAATTTAAAGTATTTTTGAGTAAGAATGGTTTAAATGGAGTTTTAAAGGGATTAAGCACTGAAATATCTTTGGTGGCAAGAAAATAATTCTAATAATGGGTCGGGACATTATCGTTATTCATTTTCGAGTTTCTGAGTGACGGATTGCTACCACAGTTGATTTATTAATGGAAATTATTTGAGAAAAATAAAGTTGTTTTATAAATTCAAAGTTTTGAATTGAGTTGATTATAAATATATGTGTATAAATATATACGATTTCATACTAATTTGAAATAAAACCCGGGAATTTTAGTTCTAAAAATTAAAATTTGATTTATATAAGTTGAATAAATTGAAATGGTGGAAGTAAATCAAATGGATTGAAATTTAACTTAAGTTAAATGGAAATTGAGACTCAAACTGAATAAGTGGATTGATTCTGAAATAAAGATTGAATGGAATTGAAGCAGAATAAGAGTTTGATTTTGGGAAATAGAACTCAGTTTGGATTAATGAATAGAAGTGAACTAATTAGAAAGTTGATTAGAAAAGCTAAAGACCAAAGGTTGAATTGATTTGGAGCCAATTAGAAATATATACATATGTTGAGCAGATATTGTATGGAAGCAAATGCAAGATATAGAATCTATGCCCAACAACAAGGTACATATTTATAATATTAATTGGGTTTGATGGTTTTATGAGCCAATGGTGCAAGCCGCTTGGCTTTTTAATTTTCTTTTGGGTTGGAGATGGCCTATAAAGGCGAGTTATGGTTATAACGATTGAGCAGCACAAAGGAGATGCTAGAGAAATTTTTCAAAAATTAAAAGAGTTAGAAAGTTTTTAAGAAACTTTGGATAATTTAAAATTTAGTCATTAATGGTAATTGGAATAGGAAAGCCAGAATTGGTTAATAAAATTTCAAGTGGAATAATGAAATTAATAAATGGATTTAAAATCAATTGGTATGAGAATTCGAAAGTCGGGTAAGAACTGGGTTGTGAAGATATGGAATATAAGATTTCAACTAAGTAGGTTATGAGGAGTTAGAATTATATCATTTTTACCGCTTAGCAATTTCGAGGACGAAATTATTTTAAGGGGGAAGGAATGTAACGACCCAGATTTTTAGTGACTGAATAATTAATTTATTTAATTATTAATAGCTGATTTGGAGATTTAAACGAACGAAGTATTATATAATGGGTACGCTGAACATTATAACTCAGTCCATATTAAAGTGAACATGATTTATTAATATTGGTACATCTAATATGGAATCCTACGACAAATGAGAAATACGTAGTAGAGTTAGAATTACAAATTAGTTATAGAGGGATTAGACCACAACTCTATAATGCAAGATGATTGATATTCAGTCATTGGTAAAACTAGACATCAATTCCAATAAAAACTGGCTCCTACATAAGATTTCAAGCAAATCAAAAAGCCATGAGACCTTAAATTTATAAGGATATAAGCTTGCTCTCCAAACCAATGAGTGACCGTGCGTCCCAAGGATATATAGATCTGCATTCCCCAAGCTTATACAAACTGTGCTTACCACGAAATTTTACATTATAAATTAACCCAGTTGACCCCATTTATTCACCATACTAAAAATCCCTAAGCACCCAAATTCTCCCGCTCTCATCTCCAACACAACTCTCTTCAAATCTTCATAGAATTATTAAAAATCAAACCAACGAAAAAAACTTATATTGCAAGCTTGTTGAGCCTGAAATTGGGAGAGCTGCAATACAATTTGAAAGTGGTGCAGCTCGATCAAATATCTAGGGTGTTTTTTCCTTTCCAACTTTCATCGATCAACTGGAGGTAGATTTTCTGGTGACGGTGATAACCGAGAGGGGGACGAGTGATCGTGAGAGGGTCCTAGTGGCGGGCCGCATCATTTGTCGAGCTCTGGTGGTATTTGAATGCAAAAAGAGTCGGACCCTTTCCTGGATCACAAGCGGACTCTTGACTGACAAAGTGGATGAGAAGGTAGCGAACTAGAGGAGTTGGGGTTTCTGCATGTGGACTGAAATGTATCAGCAAGAAAATTAGGAGGAAGCAGTGATGAAATTTTGGAAAGGGGGGTCGGCTTTGTTCGACTACAGAAAGTTACGGGTTGGTTAAGAATGGGTTCCACAGTTTTAAACGAAAACAAAGGAAAATGGGTGAAGTTTGAAGCAATACAGTGGAGTGGCGTGGAAGAGAACTGGAGTGGAATTAGCGTTGGTAGTGGAAGCTTTTTCGGTAGGGAGATGTTTGTGAGAATATATCACTGTCAGTTTTGTCTAAGCAAGGAGAAAACGTGAATTACGATTATGCTATTTCAATCGGGAAACGTGGGAGTCATTTTCACCGAATTGATTAGAGTCGTTGGATGACAAATCCTCCCATGAATTTTGGACTCCCCCCTAAACTTCTCCCCGTTCATTCTCAGATCCTACTTTTTTCACCGCTTTTTGCCCCGGTCGTTCTAGCATGATCCCATGAATTAAGCTAAGTAAAGAGAAGTGGTTCATTTGACTGGGATGGTTTCGATTAGTTAATTAATTGGAGAAGGGATGCATCTACAGTTCTCGTTTATGGGGGATATTGGTTCGTTTTCAACAATATTTAAAGGGAGAGATCGAAAAGTGTTCTCGGATTGAAAGGAAAGTAGCAGGTTTGATTTTCATTCTGGGTTAAGGCTTAATACATGATTTAGAAATTCTTAATGAGGTATTAATATTTAATGATTTAATTAAGGAGTTTAAACTAATTTAAATTAAACTTTATAACATAGATTACTTTATATTTTGTTATCAGAATTAAACGAAACTGATCACATTGAAATCATGGCAATGAGATCTACACTGTGGAACCAACGTGGTTGAAAAAAAAAACTATTGGAGTTTCGTAGTAAAATCAAATGCTCATTTGATTTTAAATGGAATAAAAGCAGAATCGTCAACTGCAAACAAAGTGAGTAAACTCACTAACTCTAACTCATTTATATTTTTATATAAACAAGTTTTACATTTATTTACAATATTTTATACTGTGTGATGGTTGTTTGGATGAATGGTTGAAAAATTGGTTGAATTGATTGATATTGCTATATCATTGATCGTTTAATAATTCTGCTCACCACCATATTTCACACTGATATGAAATTAATATCATTGACGTTGATTAACATCTGTGGATGCAGGGAAACAGGTTGGAGGAATCCGACTGGATTCCTCAAATATATATTGTTTATTTCGTACGTCGTGTTATACGATGTGTTAAATAATCCATAGTTGATTGTTGTGAAATGGTTGAATATGACTGGTCCAAAATACTGATATATTAAATATCATAAAAATAAGTGTTGAGATTTCAGAGAAAATTTTAATTTCGGAACAGAATTTGGGTTTCAGATGGATTTAAAATAGAAACGTGTTTAATATATATATATATATATGTATGTGTGTGTCTGTGTGTGTGTGTATATATGTAAAGTAGTTAGATTCATAAATGATGTTTATAGAGAAAGTAGCATAACTATCATTAAATAATGTAAAAATATAAATTCAAGCGAGAATTTAGGAAGTAAAATTGGAAGTCGTCTCAACAGAAACGATGAATTTTATATTGAAGGGAATGTAAATTGAATAGAAATAAATCCATAAGAATTTACAATTGGGATTTGACTACATCGAATTTGTCATTTAAAATGAATTACTTCTGAAAGATGTTATTTATGGTTTGAAAAAGAGAGAAACTAAGTATTTTCAAATGAAATGATAAGATTTTTATAAACATATTATTATAAATGGATTTATAGTTTATTTGTACAAATTGAATACAAATGGGAATTTTGTGAATATGTAAATAGGAAAATTTGATATGTAAATAGAACATAAAAGTAGAATAACAAAATAGTTATAAATGGAGTTATAATTATAAGGAAAGTTTGGTAAGCAAGTTTATATTGGTGTTGAACAAGTAATTTTATAATGGAATTTGAAGTCAATTTGGAATTTATAAACCCAATTATAAATAATTTGGGCCTTAAAAGGGATTTGCAAAAATGCAACCTTATAATCGAATTTTATAAGCGAAGCAAATCTATAAATGGAAGCAATAGAATTGAATAAGAGCCTATAACATTTCAAATGTAATAATTATTATTTTATAAGCAAAGTATTGATTGTATAAGCAAAAAAAGGGAACATATTCACGATTTAAGTGAATAATAGTTTAAAGTGCAAATAAAATATATCTAAAGGAAATCTAGTTTTGAAATATGTATCTAAATTAGAAATTTAGTGAAAGTGAAATGGGTAATCATTCTAAAAAGAAAACAATGATATTTATTTCACAATTTAGAATATAAAATAAAGAGTGATAACGTTTTATAGACTGGAATGGTTATAAAGGAATCTGGTAATGACTTGGAAAGGATAAATTCAAAGGTGAATTTGGAATTTGAATTAACCTGAAAGGGTGGATAAATTCCGAAGTTCGGAATATAAATTGAATATAGATTATTCAAGAGAAAGTTATTTATTGGAATTCGATTATATCAAAATTAGGGAAGTGGTTACTTTTACTTTCCGGTTTGAATCATATTTAATTATTTAACTATTCACTTATTAATTTATTTAGTGAAATTTATAAGTACAAGTTATATTTTTATTAACCAAATATTTGTAAACAGCGATTTTTAACGCTGCCATTATAATAAATGTTTGCAAATCTAAACAGCGATCCTAATGCTATTGTTATAATAAATGTTCTATAATACTACACAGTGATTGTAACGCTGTTGTTAAAAGCAATGTTTTATAAATAAAATATTCGGAAACAGCGATTATATAGCTACCGTTATAATCAAAAGTTTTTCCATAAAGGAAGTGGATTCTTAGATTGAATCTGAGAGTCGCGTAAGCGATATTGTGTTCGAGGTTATGAGCTTTGACTATTTCAAAGTTAGGAATGTTGTTCAATTAAGGTCTGAGAGGTAATTATACCCCAACTTGATTGACTTCATGATTTATGAAGAAATAGTTAAGGTTCGATAGTGAAGATTGGTTGGCAATTTGGTTAGCTAATAAATGATTAATGGTTTGAGTTATAATAACAATGTTTCATAACATCGCGCTAATTTAAAGGATTTTGAAATGTTTCACAAATAAAATAAGAGTTATTTTCTATGCGTAGAAAATGAAATGAATTGGTCAATGAGGAATTAAGAAAGGGGATTCGGAAATATTTTCCGATATTAATAATGTATATTTTTTGAATATAGAAAATAAGGATTCGTGAACATTTAGAAATATTTTCTAACTGGAATAAGAGATATTTATCGAATGAAGGAATTATAATATTGAAAATGTTTTTAAAAGAATCGAGAGGGGAAATCGAGCTTCAAAAGAATATGAAAGATGGAAATGAGAATTGTAAATGATAATATAATAAGTAATTGGTTTAAAGGGGCCAATGTTGATTGATGATTGATCGATCGAATTCCTACATGAAAATAAGATCGTTGGTTGTACAATTATTTTTCTTTGATAGTTAAATCATCGACTATCAAAGTTTTTGGCCATTTTTCCGTCGTCAATACGGAGAGACCGGGATTAGATTCATTGTCTGGAAACCACTCCGTATGGGCATTAGTGTTGCGATCAAATATAATGAATCTAATTGAAGAAGGAGTTATACAAGGGCTATCCTGTTTACGGGATAGTGCCTTCGGTTTGTCCAATCCTAGGACAACGTGAATGGACGAATGTCTAACAGAGTATATCTAATGGATCGGTAAGTTGATATCTTCAAACGTACTTACATTTGGTGGCGGAGGAACTCGTTTCTCTTAGCTTTATACCCATGGTATTTTTGGGGAAATCAATTTGTGATTTGGCAGGTATGACTATGTGGCATTCAAAGTGAATGGTGGCCAGATATTCTGAAAGATAAATTAAACCTCAAGCCTCACAACTGGGAATTGACAAAAAATCAGGCAGGCAGCATGGCTATGCGGGTCGCTCCCATTAGGATGTATAATCACCTATCTAGAGAAATTTCATTTGCTTCTTTAATCTATCGATGCTGTCCCTTTTGGGAAACAGTTGCTGATCCCAACCGTTGGTGATATACATTCGATACGCTCAAGCGAAATGAGTGGTCGGTCATGTGTGGTCCGGGTTGCAAGAAGTTCTTGTTGAACCCAGTATATTCGCCTCTAGAGATACACTATCGGAAGGTGGTTCCATACCTTGTCATGTTAGAAATCCAATCTCCAATAAGTGCCTTGCTGGTTTTGATTTAATATTATAGATGGAGCGTGAGATGCAAGCATTCCGCTAGATTCTATTTATTTGATGTAGACACTTTTATAATATCACTGGATTTGATATCAAAAATATTGTCGGATATCGTAAGGTAAAAACCATCTGTGTTTATGTGTGAATTGGTCTTATGATTATCATTTCTTTTGAAAGGATTTTGAAAATTAAACAAATTGTTGGAGTTTACTCACACCAGTCCCATGACTGACCCAGAGTTTATTTTGTTTGTTTTCCCTAAACTCTTGGGTGCCTATATTTGTACGGCAGTCAAGTAGTCGGGATTTTACAGATTCAATTAGAGGAGCTTGAAGCAAGAGGCTTCACCAGTGAGCTATAGACTATCATATATTCCGCTGTGTACCATGTTTATATCCGGAAACAGGTGTTTATAACTGTTCCAGAAATAGCTGTTGTGCTCTGATGATGGCATGTATATAAAGTTACTGAATTATATTTCAAAGTTTGTGTTATCTAATATATTTTATTCGTTCCGCTGTGAATTTGTGATCTTCGTTTTCTTCTACTCTAGTATTTCTTTCTTTCTATTTCTCATCCTCTAATTTCTTTCTAATAATGATTCGTATTTCTATGCAATTTGGGTTGGACGTGTGGTGTTATTAGTTGACTCAAAGAGTACGAAAATTCCGGCCATTACATTGAGAGATAGTAAATAACCACTTAGTACTAGGTTTAAATAGGAACACAACTTTGTTTAAGACGTTCCTGGCGTACCACTTTGTTACTATCGAGCTGTCCGTACGTTTGAACTCCTGTCCACTTAATACTTCCCTTAGACGGTGGTTCCTTTAGCCCACTTATATTAAGCGTCCCTAAGTCAGCTGATCGACGCTAATCTACGAATTAGAAAAGCGCGACATTTGTAATAAATTCTGCAAGCATACAGGTGTGTAGCATACAGGTCGAACACAAGGAGGAAAGTTAAATTTTATTATTTATATGTTTCGTGGGCGTGTTAGACGACTTTGGAGGTTTATTTTGAAAATAAAACACAACAAAATTAAACCTGTGATTTGATTCAGAACAGATCTAACTGAACCGACGATCAGATCACAATTTCAATGGAAAAGAAATAAAACTATGAATTAGATTTGAATCTAATCAATTCCAATTAGACCTAAGAAAATAATAAAAGAAGAAATTGAAATTGCAGAAATTGAAATAACAAACAAGAATTAAAATTAGGATTTCCGCTGAATCTAATCAGACGGTAAATCACTAATGCGAATAAGTGCAAAATACAAATAGTGTTCTACCGAATCTAATCGTATAGACAACACTAGTTGCTAAGAAAACAAAAAAAAATGCAGAAAATAAAAAGAAGAGCTTTTATTAGAACAATGGAATAAGAGATGAGATGGTGGCTACAAGGTTATTACAAGGGTATATATAAGGTAGATAGCCAAACCCTAACCCTAACCCTAATGATAAATGGGCATGGTTATTACATCACTAATTAGTTTACAATGAAAAATATAAATGGGCCTTTGATAATTAAAGCAAATTTTGGGCCTTTTCTCTTTTTCCTCTTGCTTCCTTGACATTTCTTCATTGATTTGTGATGTTCAAAGCCTTTTTATCAATCCTTTTCTTGTCCAACAGCAACTAGATGTGAGATCTTCATCTACAATTCTTCAAACTGCAAATACACAGCAAATTGATCTCTATTTCTCTACATTTCTGGTTGCATGCGGGTTGGGTTGGAATATCTGTAAAAGTAACAAAACAATACCCAAGTAATATTCATTTATATACAAAAGATAAGAAATAAGAGCATAAAATAAACACATTTCAATGTCAATCAAATACCCCCACACTTATCTTTTACTCGTCCTCGAGTAAAACAAGAAATGAAAAACTAACTAGATAGGTCACACTTTCGTAGGAAACACGATTGCATTGAGCGTATGCAACAAGCCGTTAAACCTCTAGGTGTCCCTAGTAGGACGAGTGGTGTCTCGTGAGGGTTTTCAGCGGATACTACCCACAAAATCCAAATGCAGTATGATATGGTTCTAATAAACTACCTGAATGCAATGGACATATGCAGATAAAAACGAAAAATGAAAACACGACTTATTTCAGGAAAATGGTACAACGAATTAAGTTAATAATTTCTAATCAGTTGATTTTATTTTAGATACCTTGACTTGTCACAAATTTTCAATATAAATCAAGTTTTCAAATGTTAAATTCCAGTTTGGCCAGTTAGTTCGGTCGATAACATAGTGCAGCCATGAAATAAATTCTTAGTTTGCTTGGCACAGTTTGCAAAGTGGTATTCTAATTTTCTCATGTATGGCTAGTCAAATCAATAAGGTCAAGAAGTGTTTGGGTATCATCGCTTATTTTTTATTCTATAAAATTTTAAGATTTATGATTAAGTATATACACCTAACTAAAAAGACCAAGGTTTACCACCCATGCACTGCCTCGCGGACTAACGGAGAGTAGGTAAAGAGCTTGGCAGATTGTGCAGGCCGACTTTGACTTTGTCAACAACGTGTCGGTAATCCTTAGGTGTCCAATCTCATAGAATGAGACCAAGATATTCCGACTTTGACTTTGTCAACAACGTGTCGGATAGAGCTTGGCGGGTTTGCACACCAACGCTCGATATACAAGCAATGTTGGATACCCTTGGAATACTATTATTATTATTATCGAAAATATAAGCACAAAAGAGAGTTACGCGAATTCAACTTAACACAACTTAGTTTTAAAGATTTGAAAAGCCAATATAAGTATTTTAAGTCCTCCACTTATTTAAACAAAGTCTACAATATAGAATAGATTTCATGGCCATCACCTAAGAATCTCCCTATGTACCGGTTACACTATTATCCCTCAAAATTAAACTTTTCATTATATTTCCTATTCGATCTAAGTTGAGAGAGAAAAATACTATCAACTAGCTAAAAATTGTAAACTTATTTTGTTGTATCAATTGAAAATGAGTCGTATTTCAAAAAAAAATAAAAAATTATGGTATGTTACTACAATCTAAATTGTATGATGGCCCTACTTAAATGGCTGAAAATAAAAAGAAATAAAAGCAAAGAAAAGTGAAAATGGATGTAATGCAGACTCCCCCCCACACTTGAAATAAACAGTGTCCACACTGTAACGTTTCCTAAATTTGAAAGATCGTACCCAAAGATGGATTAAATGTAAAATGACTTGTAAAATGAAATGCAATCTAACTATATGTAAGAATGGATCATATGTACAATGATATATGTGTTTGTGATGCATGCGACGCAAAGAATTCCACCAACTTTTTCCCCTATACTTGGTTCTAGCCCTATGAGTCCCATTCCCACTATGTCTAGGCGTGTTTTCTAATAAGCAAAGGTTTTTGAAAACCATCTCATCTTTAAACCTAGATTTATAGTCCAGTAAACGAATGTTCAAGGTCGTCCTAACATGAAGTTTTTCAATCAAACTAACATTCCAAAAATAGTTCATGTGTTCAACAAATTTATCAGTGTAATTTTTCAAAAAATTGTGATCGCATATAAATTCAGTGAAATTTGAAATCTGAGTGTTGTTCAACACTATGTGATCACATTTCTCATCATTAACTAATAATGTATTTTCGACACTGACAATCTCAAGTTCATTTGAAATTTCTTCAAAGTTAAAATTTCCGAACTCGTGACATGAATCCACTTCTTCCTTATTTGGCAATTCATCCTCGTACAAATCAAGAAATTCATGTTCATTAAAATCCATTTCCACTTCTGAGTTTTTGAAAAATTCAACATTTTCATTTGGTTCAATTTCAAAAATTTCAAGTTTCTCACAGCCTGAAAGAGGAAGATCAAAATTTAAGCTTAAATCTTCTTCCTGAAAAGAGTTGAAGTTCAAATCATTGGTTGAATTTTGAAAAACTTCATCAAGATGATTATTCTCAATTTCAAAAGTCGTTATTTGAAAATTTTCAATGTCAGCAAAGAATGGATTATTTCCTGATTCATCGCTTGTTTGAATTTGATTTTGTTGCTCTCGTTGTTCTTTCAAAGATGTCAATAAACAAAGAAGTTCATCCATCTTTCTATCTTTTTCATTAAGCTGTCTATCTAGCCTTTCTACCCTCTCTCTAAAAATGTTAAGACGATCGTTGATTTGAGAGCTCTCGTTTGGAATTTCCTGATTTTCAAAATTATAATCCACATCAATTTCACAATCAATATTATTTCCAATGTGGTAGTTGTTTAAATTTTCAGAAAACTGACAATGATATTGGAAATCATTTTGATCATAGAAATTTTGTTCATAACCAAAACTGTTAAAATTCGAGTGAAAATTGCAATTTTGGTCATTTTCAAGATGTTGATATGGGTTGTAGTTTTGAAAATTTTGATCGATTTGAAAATCATTTTCAAAATTATTTTCGAATTGGTTTCCAACCCCATATTGATGTGGATCAAAGCTATTTTGCGATTCAAAACCGTTTTGATGTGGATGTGACCCATAATCGAAATTATTGAAATTTAAATTGAAATCATCATTTCGATTATATCTATGATTTTGAAAATGTTGGTCAGTTGGAAAATTTTGAAAATTGTTGACATTGGGCTCCCGAAATTTTGGAGAATCTTGTTTCATGAGTTGCAATTCATACTCATACTCTTCAAGAGGACGTCTACTTCGATTATTATCCCACATTTCTCTCAATGATTTTTTTTGAATTAGACATTTGAAATGAAATCACGGCAAGACAGAAATTATTCTCAATTCAAAATAATATAAAATAATGAGTTGTGCTCTATTAATTAACTGACTCAATTGGAAGGGGGAAGAGGGTCTTATGGCCGTTCACGTATAGTATAAAACTAAGGGATACGACCACTGTTTTACGGGTAGTATGCAACCTCTTTTGCTAAAAGTTCAATAAATTGAACTAATATATATCCGCGATCCAATTGTACGAGACAGTCAACTTCACAAAGCACCACTTTTCAGTTATATTATTTTGAAAATCAAAATCACGTGTTAAAATTGAAAATCGATGAGAGTGATTAGTTATGGAAAACCGTTCCTCACCACAAATTCAGAAATATCAGTCACAGAACAGACACAGAAATATAAATTGCAGAATTAAAATTTACATTCAAGCCGCTGCCCCTGCAGAAAATTTTTACAACAATTGTCTATATATTTTTTTCTTTTTCCTTTTGCAGCAGAGCACCTGTAGAGTTTTAAAAGTTTTCACCTTGATCGGCAGTCCTCCAGTGAATTTGGGAAGCGCTAGCGCGTTCACACCCCACTTGGTGTGCAACCGCTCCAACCCATCTGAATCGTCCGCTGCTCTCTGTTGTTGTCCCCTTCTATTAATTGCTTGACTGCGCTGCGGCACGGGTTCGGGCTAGGAGCCCGAAAATTTTTGTTTTAAGACCTTTTTTTAAATTTCAGTTGTACCTGTTTTTTTTTTTAAAAAAAAGAAAGAGAAAGAAGGTAAGAAAAGTCTGAATCAGAATAAAATAAAAACTGAACTAGAAACCGACTGGACTAAATAAAATAAAAGAGACAAAACTAAACTCAAGTTAAAAAAAACTATACTAGCGAAAGAGGAAACGAAAGGAAAAAAAAAAGAAGAAGAACTAACCAAAACAAACTTTTCAAGCCGACCCTTAAATTACAACAAATGTTTTTTTTTTCAAATTTTTTTTTTTTTTGACTTAACATTCGAATATACCCCAACTCAACGCAAGCAAGAAAAAATAAAAATAAAATAAAGAATGAATCTCGACTCAACAGAACCCTAAAAACAGAACTCAACTCAACCCATGCTCACGTGGTTCGACGCACTCAAAATAAAATCACAAATACAAAAGTAAATCTTTCGTCACTCCAATAGAAGGCAGTACAGCGTCCCACAGATATTTTCTCAAACCGAAATCTCGCACCTTCCTTTCTTTTTTTTTCTTTTTTTCAAAATAAAACCAGTGAAATGGCAACTCAAATGGGTACGAACAGCGCCCGAAAATCAATTTAGACCCCCTTTTTTTCTTTTTCTTCTCGGCTTCAGTTCGAATTCAAATTAGGGTTCGAATCGTATGACTGGGGATTTTTAATTGATTGGGGGTGGTGGAGAATTGAATCGCGAGTTGGGTTTATGGCAGGTTGGTGATTTGCGGTTTGGCAAGGTGATTGGGTATCTGGTTGTTTGATGGTGCGGTGTAGATGATTTGCTTCAGATGTGGGGTTCTGATGGGATTAGGGGACAGGTGGTGGCTTGGTGGACGTGGGTTCTAACAGGGGATGCGGTTCGGCTGTAATACAGGGGATCCTTGGTTTGTTTGAAGTGAGTGCCGATGAGGGAGAACTGATGTTGTTGTAGTCAGCGAGAGGCTTGTGCGTGGGGATTTTGGGAGGAGACGTGGATGATGATGGGGGATGACTTATGAAAAGGACGAGGTGATGGTGTATGCTGGTGGTGCAGAATTGACAGTATTGTGAAGGAGGTTTGACGATGTTGGCTAGTGATGAAGAAAGGTTCGGACTGGTTTGGCTTCTGAAATTTTGGGTTTCGAAGAGGACTGATGTTTGGTTTTTTTTTTTTTCAACGGATTTGATTGTGGCTATTGATGCTGGATTGTGGCTTGCTTTCGATTGTGACTGTGGTATGAACTGGCGATTGAGGTGTTGGTATTTGGCAGTGGGTACTGATGGGTGGTATGAATTGTAATGAAGGATGGAGTGGAAACCAGAACCTTTTTGTGGTGGATTTTTGTGGACTTGAGGAGGGATGATCGGATGTTTTTTTTTTATTATTATTATTATTGAACGAGGTGGGTGGTGAAGATTGTGCAGCAAGAGGAGAGGCTGTTATGGATTTGGTGATGTTGAACAAAGTGTGAGGGCATGTTCTAGTGTGGACGTATGGTGTTTGAAGAACAGAAGTGGTGAATTGGTGATGGAGGTTTGTGAGAGGGTGGTGTATGGAGAAGGGGGGTGCTGCAGGTGGTTGACCTGGGCCTATGAACGGAGTGAGTGTAGTGGAGATGAACTGTTGGTTGGTTCGGTGCTGTGGGTTTTTGAGGAGGGACGTGGTCTTTGTTGACAAGGTGATTGTTGGACTGTGAAGTGGTACTGAGTTTGTGATGAGAAAGAAAGGGGTTCGGCTATCGGAATTTGTTGCAGACCGTTTGTGAATGGAGTACAAGGGAAAGATGGGTTGCTGAACTTGTTTGAACGGTGGTAGAAAGTTGTGGTTTTTTTTTTTTTTTTTTTTTTTTGTAAAGAAGGCAAGTTGTACAAGAGAGGAAAGAAATAAATGAAAGAAGGGGAAATAAAGTTGGGGAAATTGGCAGTATATTTTTTTTAATTGGTAGATTATGGTATCATACCAAATATTATCAATAAAGTTTTTTTTTCTTTATCTACAAGAAATAAAAGGAAAAAAGTAAAATAAAATAAAAACTAACACGAATCAGAAATTAAATAAATAATAAAATTTAATTGTTACCTCCCCGGCAACGGCGCCAAAAACTTGATCGACGCTAATCTATGAATTAGAAAAGCGCGACATTTGTAATAAATTCTGCAAGCATACAGGTGTGTAGCATACAGGTCGAACACAGGGAGGAAAGTTAAATTTTATTATTTATATGTTTCGTGGGCGTGTTAGACGACTTTGGAGGTTTATTTTGAAAATAAAACACAACAAAATTAAAACTGTGATTTGATTCAGAACAGATCTAACTGAACCGACGATCATATCACAATTTCAATGGAAAAGAAATAAAACTATGAATTAGATTTGAATCTAATCAATTCCAATTTGACCTAAGAAAATAATAAAAGCAGAAATTGAAATTGCAGAAATTGAAATAACAAACAAGAATTAAAATTAGGATTTCCGCTGAATCTAATCAGACGGTAAATCACTAATGCAAATAAGTGCAAAATACAAATAGTGTTCTACCGAATCTAATCGTATAGACAACACTAGTTGCTAAGAAAACAAAAAAAAATGCAGAAAATAAAAAGAAGAGCTTTTATTAGAACAATCGAATAAGAGATGAGATGGTGGCTACAAGGTTATTACAAGGGTATATATAGGGTAGATAGCCAAACCCTAACCCTAACCCTAATGATAAATGGGCCTGGTTATTACATCACTAATTAGTTTACAATGAAAAATATAAATGGGCCTTTAATAATTAAAGCAAATTTTGGGCCTTTTCTCTTTTTCCTCTTGCTTCCTTGACATTTCTTCATTGATTTGTGATGTTCAAAGCCTTTTTATCAATCCTTTTCTTGTCCAACAGCAACTAGATGTGAGATCTTCATCTACAATTCTTCAAACTGCAAATACATAGCAAATTGATCTCTATTTCTCTACATTTCTGGTTGCATGCGGGCTGGGTTGGAATATCTGTAAAAGTAACAAAACAATATCCAAGTAATATTCATTTATATACAAAAGATAAGAAATAAGAGCATAAAATAAACACATTTCAATGTCAATCATCAGCCCTCACTAAGCCCCTAGATAAGAAGCAGACATCTTCTGGAGAACTACCACACTTATTTGTATCATCTATTAGGACCATTTAATACGTTTTTAAAAGAAAGGCAGACCCAATGCCCACTTAAGACCTAGTAGGAGGGTCCCATGACTCTTGTCCATAATCAGGAAGTGAATCTTAGGAACGGACCTAGTCCTAACCACTTAATACCCAACAAGGTAGGTAAGCCACTTAATGCCTTCTCATGGTAGGCCTACTTCACACAAAAATATATATATACACACGCACACACACACATACACACACATATGCATGTATATACACACACTAGACATATCACATTAAACCGACCACTTGTAGATGCTGGATTTGTCGGGCGGTTCTAGGCAGGCTTCTACTACCAATTGGGATTAACCTCGAATCTTAATGTAGTAATTATAATGGACCATGAAATCTAGACCTCTCATTAACTACTTTTACTTGTAGATGCTGGATATGTCATTCAGTTCCTGACAGGCTTCTACTAGAAGTAATGGTCAACCTCATGTCTATGTGTTGCTAATCATAATTAAAACCATTAACTCACACACATGCCAACATGCATATAAATTCCTATTAGGGACTTTCAAATTCTATTTCTTAATTTGAACATATTTGGTACGCATTCTAATATGAATATATATTACATTTAATTATGTTATAAGCATATAAGTAAATAGGCATGAATTTAGCGCATGAGAATAACGACCATACACATTTGAAATGTCAATCCTAACAATCACAACTAAGGTATACAAGTTAATTACAAATTAACATGGTCCAACATGCATATTTTCATTTAATGATGAAAAGGGAAATAACAACACATATGAATAAAACTTGCAATCTAGGCTTGAATGATTATTCAAATAATAAAAATATAGGCAAGGTGAAGTAAATCCAATTACATATGCTGCTTCACTTTTTAGTTTGTATTGCATACGAAAACTTATGATAATATATTGTATATAATCCATCCAAACAATTGTATTTAAAATAGACGTTTTAACCTATTAATTAACAACACAAAATCTTACGTTTTTAGTAAAAAAAAGTGTATGAACATTGAAAATAAGATTCAAGTGAATCAGAACCAAAAACTAACACCCTAAGCCTAACTTCCATTATTTAAATAATACAAACCCAAATACATCGGTTTTGATTAACCACTTTAGCGATAAACAAAATAAACGATTTGGATGCTTTATGGCAATTTATTATCATTTAATCCAAATCCCATACAGGCATAGTATTCCATATCTAAACTACAAAAGAGAGAAAATAACAACTTATAGGGTTTCCACATAGGATGATTTGAGAATGAAGAATAACAGGATATGTGTAGAATCAGATTTGGACTTAGCCTTCGAAATCTTGATCCAATCCTTCTTACAATATATATATATATATATATATATATATTCATATAAGGATCAAGTAAATCATAATCTTATACATAAAAAACAATATTCTAGACCTTAAATCTATATCAATTTGGAATAGAGAGGATAAAATTAAGGCTATAGGAATAGAAGAAAATCCTAACCTTTTTCTTTGTAATTAGAAATGACAGAATGAATATACATATGCGTAAAAAGAAATTAAAGCAAGGTTTAAATTGAGGCTAGGGTGTTATTTTTATAATTTTAAGTGCGAGTATAGGCCGCTGGATTATTTAGGTTTAATCTGGACAACCTATTTGATGCAAAATTATATAAATCTCCCTAACAAAAGGTACACCCACCACCCATTTACCATGAAGGACGGTCGAGGTGGTTCCCTAGTTTGACCTTCTCCTATAGGGGGAACTTCTGCGGTTGAGCCAGATGATTTCAATCTCCTGCGACGATGCATTATGTTTATTTCTTAATTATTTGCTTTGCTATATTTCCTTATGTTGATTAACTTTGTCCCCTTCGCATATGAATATATACACACAAATTCAAATCCTCTTGGAATATTATTTTATGCCAATCTATAATTAAATACATTCTAGATTTGTATTCAGTCTATTTGAATTTCAAAACTTATGTGTAAATATTTACGCATAACTTGTTTTATTAATATCTTCTTCATACGGACTCCGATTTTAGTAAATAAAAAATGAAAGCGGATCAGAATCTCGCCATGAACGCAATATCAATATTTCATAGCCCAATTCCTAATTAATCAAATTTCTATTTTCCTGTCCATTAATTTATTACTGATTATTATCATTTATTTTAAATTAAATTATCCTATGTCTAATTTAGGTTTTAATGGGGTGTTACATTCTCCCCCTTATAAGAGATTTCATCCCAAAATATTTTGAAGGGGAGAAGAACAAAACTCGCTCTAACAACCATGTTGTACACCTATGTTATTTTATAAGCATCCATAACTCATGGTGATTATGTACTGCAGGCTTGCTAATAGTGAGCTCAGTCCTAGCATGTACGTGTAGTAAGTGATGTTATATGTATGCAAAACACCCTAACATGCATATAATTATATATGAGTGCACGATGCATTTGTGTTGTTACCATCTTCTACCATCCAATATAACAACACAATGCGGCCATAAAGAAAATTGGAGTGGAAATAATTACCCATGAAAAGCTTTGGATGAGTTTACCTAATTTTCTCCTCAGTTTCCTAAGTGCTTTCCACGGGATTATTTCCCCAGTGTGCTCGAAATAGGCAAACAAATTTGTTGCAAAGTCTTTTAGTTCCATGCTCCACGATCTTTGTGGTGGCACAGAGCAACCTAGGCCCTAACTCAAAGCTCCATAAGTCCTTAATATCATGTAGCTCAAGTCTGACGGCTGAATCATGAAGGCACTTCAGAAGATGAGAAACATGGAAAACGTTATGGACCCTCGATAAGAGCGTAGAAAGATCCACATGATAAGCCAATTTCCTAATCCTATCCACCATCTTAAAAAACTCAATAAATCTTGGAGCCAATTTCCCAGTCTTTCCAAATCGGACTATCTTCCTAATTGGGGAACTTCCACAAATACTAAATCTCCAATGCTAGATTCAAGCTCCTTCCTCCTTCTATCCACATATTACTTCTGCTGGTCCTAAGTAGCCTTCATCCTCTACGAATCAAAGTGATTTTCTTCATAGAATCATGGATAAGGTCTGTTCTGAGTAGAATCTTGTCAGTAATTTCCCACTAAAGTAGGTGATTTGCACGGACGCCCGTACAATGCCTCGTAATGGGTCATACCAATCGTCGCTTGATAACTATTATTATGCGAAAACTCTGCCAATGGAAAGTGCTGCTTCCAAGATCCTTTGAAGTCGATGATGGAGGCTTTGAGAAAATCATCTAGAACTCTGTTGACTCACTCCGTCTGACTGTCGGTTTATGGGTGATAGTTTGTACTCAAACTCTGTATCATCCGTAAGGCTTCTTGTAGGCTCCTTCAAAATTCATTATAAACAAAGGGTTTCTATCACTAACCATACTAGTCGGAATCCCATGCAGTCTAACCACCTCCTTGACATACAACTAAGCTAATAAAGCGGCGGACCTACTCCTTTTAACGTGGATAAAGTGGGCGTTCTTCGTTAATTGATCCACAACGACCCAAATGGCTTAATTTCCCTTCCAACTCCTTGGATGCCCATTAATGAAATCCATAGATATGTGGTCCCACTTCCAAGTGGTATTCTATAAGGGTAACAGCAACCCTTCAGGCTTACCTTGCTCAGCCTTAACTTTTTGAAAAGCCAAACATCTAGCTATAAACTTAGTAACACCCTTATTTATTCCTTTCCAATAAAAACTTATTTTCATATTCCTAAACATTTTATCTCCTCTAGGGTGTATAGTCATTCATGACCGATGACATTCCTCTAGAATTTCCTTCCTAAGCTTTCCAATCCTAGGAACACAGAGTCGATTGACCCTTCTTAAACTTCCACTTCTATCAGTGGAATATCTATATGAATGAGAAAAATATTTTCCCTTAGAAATCCTTTTCTTCAATGATCTCAACTCATCATAACAGTCTTGCTCGCTCTTAATTCTTTCTATCATAACTAGTTTTACTTCATAACTCTGAGAAATCCTTGGGCTACTTCAAATGGCAGTTGCAAATTGGAACTAGAAAGAAACTCTAACCGCTTCCACTTGTTGATCGCACTTAAGGTAGCATGCCTCCGGCTCAAAGCGTCGGCCAGGACATTACCCTTTCTTGGGGGTATACTGAACGAAAAAGTCAAATAATGTTAGATACTCCATCCATCATTGATGCCGAAGGTTCAGATCTCACTGAGAAAAATAATATCTAAGAGACTTATGGTTGGTAAGAAGCTCAAGTTGTTCCCTTAAAAGATAGTGTCTCCACATTTTCAGGGCAAAAAACACAACTGCTTACTCTAAGTCATGGTACCTCTTCTCATGGTCCTTAAGTTGTCTACTTGCATAGGCAAGTACTCTACTCTTCTACATGAGTCCAACTCCTAAACTAATCCCATAAGCATCAGTAAAAAGTACGAACATCTTCGCTCCGTCAAGAATGATAAGAATAGGTGCAGTCGTGAGAGATTCCTTCAAACTTTCAAACGAAATACCACACTTTTCAGTCCACAAAAATTCATGATTCATTTTCGTCAAAGGAATTAAGAATAGTTGCACGTAATAGGGGTAACAATCCTCACAAAGTCCTTAATAATTTTTTTGTAGTAGCTTGCTTACTTAAGAAAACTCTTGACCTTGGTCGCATTTTGGAGTATCCTCCGATCTTAAATAACCTCTACGTTAGCAGGGTCTACGGCCGATCCCCTTTTTTTGAGAAATTTATATTAATAACAAAAGGGAGGATATAGCCTTTCTCCAAAGGCTCACAAAAAACAGTTTCTACATAATGCAGTAACCGTGCACACACTAACACACACGACCGATCCCTTCCCGGAAACAATATGTCCAAGAAATTTGACTTCTCTCGTCCAAAAGTGACATTTCGAAAAGTGAAAATTAGTCACGCATCCTTAAAAACTTTCAAAATCGAAACGGCATCCTCCCCAACTTTATATTTCAAAGCGGGTCCCTATTTTGGGAAGTTATGTATTTTCCACAAAAAAAATATGCGCTGCTATGTAAAAAATCAAAAAATCGGAAATATTCTCAGAAACAATATAGAGGAAAAAAAAGTTGCATACGTTTATGCAACTATACTGAATATATGCATATATTCATCTAGTGTTTTCTATTGAAAATTTGGGTGAATATATGCATACATGTAGGTATTACCAATATTTGCATACATGTATGCATATAAATTTGAACTAAGATGCATGTGTTACGAATAGTTGCATACATGTATGCATATAAAGTTGAACTAAGATGCATGTGTTACGAATAGTTGCATATATGTATGCAACTATTTCGTATGTTGCATACTTATATGCAACAAAGTTAAAAGGGATGTAGGCTTCTGAATATGTGCATGAATGTACGCATTTATTCTGTATAAGTGCATAAATGTGTGCAACAATGTCTTAAACTGTGAATGCTTGAAAAAACATGCCAGAATTGAATATATGCATAAAAGGATGCCTATATTGCAGTTTAACTGCATACATGTATGAATTTACACTGTAGTTTGATGCGTCACTGAAATACATGCATGACAACTATATACAAATAGCTGCATCTTCTGATGCATATTACTGTTGTTTCGTTGTTTCTTTGTATTTTTGGTTTTTGGTGCTTTTTTGTTGGTTTTTTTTTCTAAAATTTATTATGTTTACGTGTTTAATTTAAATATGAGTTTAAGTGATTTTTTTTATTTTTTTAATGAATTTTTGAGAAATAGGGATGTAATTTATAATAAGTTAAGGACCGGATGTGAGCCTAATTTTGAAACTTAATAGGGACCAGAGCCAAACACACTCTTTCAAAAACTTGGCCTTAAGTTGGTTTTCCCTAAGAATTCTTAGGACCTTTCCCAAGTGATCCTCATGCTCCTTAAAGTCCACAAAAAGATAAGTGTGTCATCAATAAATACAACCACTATCTTGTTGAGAATGTCCTTAAATACCCTACTCATAAGATCCATAATGAAAGTGAGGGCATTTTCCAATCTGAAGGGCATAACCTCCCACTCAAACAATCCATCCAGCATCATAAACTCTGCCTTAGGCTTACTTGCTTTGGAAATTCTGAACTGGTGAAACACGGTAGCTAGGTCTAATTGAGAAAAGACTTGGGCACCTCCCAAATGGTTAAACTAATCATCAGTCCTTCGTAAGTGGCATATAATTCCTTAGTAAGCTTGTTGAGTTCCCTATAATCCACATACAATCTTAATGATCCATCAAAATTTATGGCAAACACCACTGGTGCACCACACTCCGACGTACTCCTACGAATAAATCCTTGCTGCAATAACTTAGAGATTTGCCTATCCAGCTCTCTCCTTTCTTTAAAAGCCATGTACCTAAATGACAATGCTACTGGCCTCACATCCTTCTCAAGGTCTATCCTAAATCATATTTCTCTATGGGATGGGACACCTACGACTTCATCGAAGACAAACTGAAACTCGAACACAATAGGCACCAAGGATGGTCCTTCTAAATTTGATGATAAGGAATAAAATAAGAATACTTATTCCCAGTCATACAAGGGATCTCTAAGCTACGTCCCCCACGGCTTCTCATGCAAACAACTCTCCTATCATAGTTAAGGACGACCCCATAAAATGATATCCAATCTACTTTTAAAATAGACCATACCCCTCAAATTCAAGTACATATGCATTGCAAAAGAAATCAACATCACTGATGTCTAATACTACATCTTTACACATAAGAGAAAGTTGCATAACCCCTCCGACAGGGTTAGACACCCATATCAGACGGCTAGCGGAAGATTTAGAAGAAAATAATATAGAAAATATTTAAATTTAATCTTAACCCCTAAAATCAAGATTGAGGCGGCCTATCCCTAAAAGAAACCCAAAATTTAAAATTAGGGTGGCCAGTCTCCAAAATAAAACTTGCCTACGCGGGGAAGAAATGTGTTGTGAGGAAATGGAAGGGAGTTTATTTATAGGTGGAGCAAAAGATCCTTAGCCGTCAGATTTAGGTTTTAAATCTGAACCACATATCCTGGGGGTAATCCGGAATAACCACATTAGCCTATAAAAACAAAACACGTCAGCATAAAAATCTCGAAATAAATCTCGTCCGTTCACTACGTTTCATGTCTGGCAAGTAAACAGACCACGCACGCCAGAGTCGACCTAATACCCAGTTCAGTCGACGCATGGGTTGACCTGGCCATGGCATGGGTAGTCCCCGACAACACGAAATACTTTTTTTGGAATTTTGAATTTAAATTCACCATATCTCCTTCGTTTTGAGTCATTTTATGCAAACCAAATATGCATCTGAACCATAAAATCATAACAAATATAATGGTGCAGTCTCATCGCCAAATTCCCAAAAAAATTCAACTTATTCATTATAAGAAATTTGATTTTTTGTTGCAAAAATCAGTGGCATCTCTTCGCAAATGTAAGCAAAGTTGTTTTCACTCGCAGTATAAACATGACAAAATAGTTTCACATTCCCGCCATCACAAAAATAAGTCCGCATGGTCCAAAGTAAACGTAACCAACTATTTTCTATTCCTCTCCCTTCGTACTTCAAATATTTTAACCCTTATTTCCTTTCCTCTAAATTGCTATCTGTCGAATAGATTAAATCTTCCACTTTTAATCGTGCTCAAATTTCATCGCACCGAGTGAATTTCAATTTTTCATCAACTCTCATTTCTACTACATTCAACGTTGTCGATTTCTTTCATTAATTTGACATGCTACCTTTTCTTGCTTTTTGGTTAAAAACTCTAGCTTCTGTCCACGTTCATTTATTCAATCTACCGCATATTATGACTAAACCAATGCTTCAAAACTTAGATTAACCATTCGGTACTCGATTTTAGCATCTACCCTGTAACTATCTGTGATGCACACCAGATTTTGAAAGTAGTGGTTAATTTGGCAGCCCTACTGCGATGGTGATAGTTCTACCATGTGCTACACATGAATCAAGGTCTATTTTGTTTTACATAATAGGTATATATATTTTCTGCAAAATCAATGCCATGTTGTTTACTAAGCATTGAAAATTAGACAATGAAAAAACTGGGAGAAGGTAAGTTAGTAGGCCTTGAGGATTTTTCTATGGGTCCATATGGTTTGCTCTACACTGCAGTAAGAGATGGATGGATAACAAGAATGAAGCTCGATGGTTCTGACTTAGAGGACAGGAAGTTCATCGGAGGGCCTTCTGTTCTAGGTATTGCTCTTTCTTTGGAGGGTAGTCTACTTACTACGATGCAGTTAAGGTATACTTTTTCTCCCAAGTTTGTTGGAATAAATTAACTATAATCTCACATCGGGAAAATTATTAGCAGAAAAATGTAATTAGACTACAATTTCTAATTTGTTAACTGTTTTTGGAAAAAACAAGGTGGTTCTGAATCTTCTGATAATAAAAAATAGCTGGATAGAGAAGAATGATGATGTTAATGTTATGTTAATATTTTGTGAATTCTTTAATTAAATTAGTTGCTGCATATATATGACTGCGTGCCTTCAAGTTCCTCCATGATTTTTACAAACATCTGAATATATATTATATTCATGGATATGACTCCACTAGTTTTTTATTTGGGATAATAAAAGTCTAATATTGCCTATAAAACTAAGGTTTGAAAAATGTATGAATGGCTGTAACATTAGATAAAATAAAATTTTCACTATAATTGTTGTTTCTAATTTAATTTGACTTTGTGTTCAACTGCTCCTGTATTGGAATATTAGGTATTTTATCAATTAATTTTTTGTTTAATTAGTGACATTATTTAGCTACAGGGTCTACTTAAGGTGAGTGAAGATGAAATAGGGTTCACCATTCTTGCTTCAAACACTATGATGGGTCAGTAACCAGGTTATTGCCTTTTGTTTTATATTTCCAGATTATTGATTGAATTACATGCTATTTTTGGTGACTGAATCAAGCTAGGCTTCTTTTATTGCACAACTCTTTCATTTTCCTTAATCGTCCCTTCTGAAGAGTTCTAAACAAAAAATAGTTATAAGGCCATGCATATTGTGTCTCTAATACAAAATTTATTGACTAATATGAAGCCAACATTTAGTAAATTTTGCCATGCATGATTTAAAATTTGTATATTTTGTATTAATATTGGCAGACGAGGCCATTAGACAAGGAATATACTATTAAAATTTTGGCTACATTTCCCAGTTATGAATCCTCATATAAAAGTTATCTAATGATGGAATCAATTTTTTGCCATTTCTTGCATGGTTGCGATATTTGTAGATCCATTTTTTATTTTTTTTGCCCTCTCAACATGGAAGGTTTGTTCTTTATTTATTTTGAAGCTAACATGTGCTTTTTACATAAAAATGAGTTTAGAAAGGTATCAACATTATTTCTTACTGCACTGGTTTAGGAACAATGAAAAATATGGTTATTATAACTCCTCTATCTTTTTGTTTGTATGATAGTTTGAATCCTTTAATTTTTGATTTAATTTGATTTATCAGGGTCTCTTGCACATGAAATATTTGGGCATGAAGGTGTTAAGAAAGCTCTTTTTCTCCTCCTGTCGGGTATCCACAAAGACAACTATCAAATGGCATAAAGGTATGCAGTATTTCTTAAGTTATTTTTTTGCTGAAGTAGTAGCTAAATAATAATATAGACATCCAATCTGAAAAGAACAGGTAAATATGGGTCTATCTTATTCTTGAGAAGTATATCTAGAACTGTATGGATCATAGCACCTTGCTCATAAATTTTTATATGAAACGAAATACAAGTAAGAAGGATGAATTAACTATGTGTCTGCTTTCTACCATTGGCTTCATGTTAGGACAATCCAGTTCTTAACTTAAGTTGCCATTATGTTAAATATCATAGTGTTTTATTAATTATCTCCTATATCATTGATAGCCAGCATTTAACTATAAATTTTCTGAAATAACTTTTATATTTTTTTTGTTATTGAATGTTACGTATATTAAAATAAGGCATTATTTGCTTATCAAAGAGGACATTCATATTTTCTTGACGGGGGCTCTTGGAGTTGCAAAGAGTCAGTTTCTTAAACATATGATTAATGTTGCCCCAAGAGGAGTGTATACCACTGGTAAAGGAAGCAGTGGTGTTGGCCTTACTGCAGCTGTGCAGAAAGATCTTGTTACAAATGAATTTGTGCTCGAAGAAGGAGCTATGGTAAAACTAACTGTTATTCATATGTATTAAGTCTGGTTAGTGCCACAGATTCATATTTGTATGGTTCTATAATTTAGGTTTGGTGTAATACAAGCCTAGTCGTTTTTTAATGTGCAGGTATGTTGGAAAAAATTTGCCAGGTATTTCGAGGTGGAACTGAAATCCATGAAACTTAGAGAAGGTTATTATGTGATGGACCTAGAAAAGGCAGTTGAAATGGTAGTCGAAAATACCATTTATGTTATAGCTACTTTAGGTTCAACTCTCAATGGTGAATTTATTGATGTCATGCTCTTAAACGACCATTTGATTAAAAGAATAAAGAAACAAGGCAAGTAAAAATTACAGTACATGGAAAAGTTTAACTCACACGCTGATGCTTGTACTGAACTAAAAACTGTGCACATATGGGACACACCAATATATGTAGATGCAGCAAGCGGGGGATTCATTGCTCCGTTTTTGCATCCGGAGCACGAATGGGATTTCTGACTGCCACTTGTCAAAAGTATAAATGTGAGAGGACATAAATATAGATTGGTTTATGCAGGTGTTGGGTGGGTGATTTGGAGAAGCAAAGAGGATTTGCCCAAAGAACTCTTTTTTCATATCAACTATCTTAGAGCAGACCAACCTATATTCACTCTCAATTTTTCCAAAGGTAAATTACAAAACTCTATTTCACTTAATCATATGTCAATCATATGATGCAACATGGGATTGGATTATTTACAATAATAAGTTCAAGCCAAGTGATAGCATGATACTACTAACTAATACGCATGGGCTTCGAAGGCTACAAAAACATAATGCAAAATTGCCAAGACTACGCCACCATTCTGCAACAAAGCCTCCTGAACACCAACCGATTCAACCTTGTATCGATGGCATGCCTATTGTTGCCTTCTCTTTAAAGACAGAACCAAACATGACGAGTTCGAGATATCAGACCACTTGCGAAGATTCAGGTTGTCAGACCACCATACAAATTTGAATCAGTGGCACTAAGCAGACTTAATACCAATATCCTATTACAAAAACATGACAAAGCACTACAACTATCATGGATAGTTTTGGATTAACCCTCTTTATGCTTCCATACTATTTTTTTAACCTATCAGGTGTTGGCTGATATGGGTATATGTGCAATGGAAGAGTCTGATAGATGAATTTCATATGTACCATTAGCTTCAGGTAAATTTGTTTTATGAGATTTGTAACAAATATTCATAACTTTGGTTATAAAGAAATAAATGTGCATAATTTCAAAAAGCATGATGGCTTCAGAAAAATAGTTTCAAACAGGAGCATATATAGTTTGGGTATATGTTTGGCATGAAGAATCATGCCATGAAAATGAGATTTTTAAGGTGTCCTTCCTCATATACCAAGTTTTGTAGGAAACTTATATCATCACATATGTTGTGTTTTGTAGGCAACTCATTTCTAAAAGATATGAATGTTCCTTCCACGTAAAAACAAATTATTCAGAACACAGTCTGACCATATCTACAGTGTAGACATCTCTTACCACCTTATTACATATATTTCGGACTTTGTAATGTACCTTTTTTTTAAGTTCTTGATAAATTATTATCTGTAGAGAAAGAGAGTGAAATCATAAGAGATTTGGTGTTTTGCATACTTCATTTTGCACCTCAACTGACAAAGGCAGTGCATTTTGCGGTAGAGCTTGACTGGTAACATTTGCACCTTGTAGTTTCTACTTGTTACTAATCTATGTTGTTATATATGACCTTTTTTTCTATAATTATTTGCATCAATATTCTTTCTTCAGTTACCTGGCACTAGCTCTAGTTGCTCATTAAAATATTATATGAGACCAATCTTGTCGGAGGAGTCAATTATTAACATACAATATATAAATGAAATATACTATAATTATCTAGCAGAATGAGAATTTCAGTTTTCTTTTGCTACCAGACATACTATAATCATCTAGTAGAATGAGAAGTTCAATCAAAGAGAGGAGGTCAGTGAAAAAATTGGGATTGCTACTAAAAATTGGGGTTGTGGAGCTTCTGGTGGTGACCCCAGGATCAAGGCCATAATTCAGTGGTTCGCAGCATCATAGGTTCGTTACTGCACATACTGCAAATTCTTCATTTCAAAATCACACGTTTTGTAAGCTCTTTGATAAATTCATAACATACTTTTCAAATTCAAATGTTATTGGCAGGGGTGAGTTGGCCAGAGTGGTATAAAGAGTCTCTTGTGGATCTTCGAGTATGTTATGGCCGTCTAATAAGTTTGTTGATCTTGACACTTATGTATGTTGATTCGTTAGGCAGTTCGTTTGTTTGTTATGTTATGGATGTTGACACTTATGTATGTTGATCTTGACCGTACGTATGTTATAGATGTTTGACTTCGTACGTATCTTATGGATCTTTGAATGTGTATATATTTTTTGGTTGTTTAATATGTTATGTTCAAAAGTGTATGTGCTTGTGTATTACGTTGTTATATAGTTGGAGGCAAAATTATGGGTAGGTATGGAATATTATGATACAAATTGGAAACAAACGGTGGTAGAAAATAATGCTATAGAATATTATATTTTTGTAGCGTTTAAAAACCGCTAAAAACCAGTGATTAAAGAACTACAAGGAAAACCGCATATAGCAGCAGTAGAATCCGCTTCTAATCCGTCGCCATATTGACTTTAGCGACAAATTTCCGGCATAACATGGTGGTCAGTAAAAACTATGACGGTAATTGTGTCAGATTTTGCAATGGACTTTAGCATGAGTTTTCTGATAGTTTTCCATCATTTTACTAATTATATAATAAAAATAAAATTTTATTTATTAATTTAATTTTAATTTATATACCGACTGTTTACCAACGGATAATTAATTTATAATAAAATATTATTTAAAATGGAAGTGCGTAAACCTCACTAATTTCCAAGGGATTAGTGATGAAAATTAAAATGGAGAAAACTTAACCTTATTTTTTTTGTTGGTAATCCATCGGTATTCCACTTCTTATTTACCAATACACACACACATACATACATACATACATACATATATATATATATATACACACACATATACACACATATACATAAGTAAATAAAGAATTACATTATAAGAAAATTATACAACATACCATTACACCATAAATTTCTTCTTCAGACTACAAAAATTCAATCTAAACAACATTCTCCACCACAAAAGCAGGACTCAAAGACACAACTACAAAAGCTAAAGCTCTAAACTAAGCTTCTTTCAATAAAGTTACGGTCAGCATCTCAAGTTCACAGTCTTTTTTACCATCATAGAGTTGTTAGCAATAGGAAGTGCACCATCATCTCCTAGAACTCGCACCAATCATCTCATAACTGAAACAAACACCTCAAAAATACATACCTTTCTAAATCAATTCAACATAATAGTCTTTCATGGAGGTAGCAGATTGCAAATTCTAACAACGTTGAGCATCATAGTGCCTGGAATTTGGTACTGCTTCGGTAGGCGATTTGGGTATCTCATTTGCACACTACAAGAAAAAGCAAGTGTCAATGTTAATTGTTCTGTAAAGTGGTAAACAACAAAATAATTGTTTTTTAAGATAATAATGAATGAATGAAAAAACAAGAAAATGCTTCTTTGTCATTTTTTCTTGAACCGAAGGTATCGTTAATTATCTATACTCATTTGCATTTGCATCCTGTATGTGCCAATACGTTCCATTATGTATAAGTTCAAAAACTTAGGATGATGTTATATGTTCACTCTTGTATTTTCCATGTATAAAAGTATATGTAAGATACCATTGTTGGTAAGATACTCATCATTCTGCTTTCCATGAAAGAAATAAGTTATAAGAAACTCATTTTGGTTACGGAGTTCTTATAGTTGAAGGATTCAGCTTTTGCAAATTTAAATTCGAAGATGAAGGAAGTAGAAATATAGGAAGATTGAAATTCATTATTGAACTAAACATTGACTTTCATCAAATCCATTCAAGCTTTTCTCACTCACACTATTAATGATTATACTCCACATATTTGCATAGAAATCAGTGATTCACCAATATGTGACAACTTTGTCTTCCTAGATTCTCAGTTTTGCAAATTAACAAGTATAATATCATTCTTCAAATTAAGGTGTTTGCATTAACAAGGAAGCAAATGATTATATATGGTATATTATCTTACGATCCAGTTCAGTTGCATTTAAAAAACTACCATAGCTCACATGTTTAGCTCTGAAACGGATATACTTATTTGTTTACGTAAATTATTACCAATATGATATAATAACATGTTTTATTATTGTTAATGTACATAATAAAATTATGTTAATGTCCAGAAATAAAATTGTGATTTGCACATTCCTTCTATCAGCAAACTGCAATATGAATATATCAAAGAACTCTCTTGTTACAAGTATCTTAATAATATCACGATCACTATAGTTCGATTAATGAAGGATGGCAAAACAAACTCCGTGAAAGACAAATCGAACAGGAAAAAGCATTCGAGAAAAGGAATCGACAATACCTAAATTAGAAGCAGCAAAATCGAGTAGCAACTATATGCTGACAAAATTAGGCAGGTGTACAAGGCATCTTAGAAAATTCAGAACTGTTTTGGAGCCTCAAGGCGCAACAGTCAGAATCTCGATATCAATAAAGGCAAGTGTTAAACAGCTGGCTCTCTGATCAAGATAATAATGAATTTAATATATGTATAAAATGTAATGAATTTAATTACAGTTGTAAGTATTTTGCTCACCGAAATACTAAGAAAAACCAATTGCAAAAGCCTTCTTGTCAACTATCATCGCTGCTAACCGTCATGCCACCATCTCCGTCAGCTTTAGATTTTTTGAAGCATTCTATCTACTAATATCTGCAAATCAAAATAATATAGGATTTCCACATTTAAAAAAATTACAGGTGAACCAAAATATTTACAATTAAGTTTCTAAAAAAATGTATACAAGATCTTTGAAAATGTTATCCAAGTAGTATCCACAGTATGTCATGTAAGGAGAGATATATTTACTGTAATCAGTGAAAAAAAATCATAGTGTACAAGACGTAAAAAAGAGTTAAGCATGAATACGTTATGCATTTAGACAGCACGTTAAAAAAAATCACAGTACAAAGCAATATTGTGTTAGCTTTGCATTTATATAGTAAGCATACATATATTATGCATTTGCACACTAGTACTAAATAATATTTGTATTGTTAGGCATTGAAAAAATTAATAGTGCTTTTATAGTTTAACTGTGCAAACAAGATAAATAAACAAACATGTTTATCATGCAAAAATTCATAAATAATAAGGCTAAATATGAAAAAAATACATATAAGATTTGAATAATTTCAACGACTAGAAATCATCGTTCTTCTTTTTGTACCAATAGAAAGTTTGCATTACAAATTATGATATAGATAACATGATCATTTTTGAAAAATATTAATATAAAATAATAGACATAAGCTAACGTTATTTCAGGTACTCCAAATTAAACTAATTTACTTCCACTAGCGGCAACATTTACAAATGGATCGCTTAAGAAAATTTTCTCTAAGGGTTATTATTGTTATATAAAATATAAAATCGGCCTGTTTTATAACAATAACCGTTTTAATTTTAACATAGCAAATGACCATTTTAATTTTAAGATTACAAATTAAAATAGATTTTAATGTTATAAATACAAAGTCCATTATGATAGTTATACTTAGAGTACTCCCAATTTTTAAAATTTGGGATTAAGATTTGATATTTTTAGCAAAAAGAAGGGAAGGGGAGTAGAAACATTTCTAATTGAATGCACAAAAATTTACAATGTAGCTTGTATCTATGCTATTTCTGTTAATTCTGGCCATAAAGATCATAAATAACATTTGCTTACTTTCTTAAACTAGTCACGGACCAACAATTATGACAGAGCAAAAAAAACAAGCAAAAGAAGGAAAAACATCAATACCTTAAAGAGCAGCACAAAAAGAACCCAAGAAAAATAACAGTGAAAGACAAAGGAATGTCAAACCTATTTGCCCCATAATTACTATATTTTAAGAATCCACAGTAGTGAGAAATTACGTGAATACTCATTATAATATGCTATCCAAATGGAAAAGAACAGGAAAATTAGGAAACCATACCCATATTGAGTTCTTTATGATCGATCTACAAAAATCATTGGAAGAAAAAAGAGATTTTTAGAACGATGACCACTTTTTGATTCAGATCTACAAGTTTGAGTGCATTTCAAGTTGAAACATATCATCTTGTTTTTCAGATCTGAGGTTTTTTTTAGCACCACCATGAATTAGGAACAGTTTCGATTTTTAGGGTTGAGATAAAAGGATCGTTGCCTGTGGGTTTAGTATGTTCGGGATTAACTACTTCGGGTAGTCTTTGCCTGTACTCGGTTTGCTCCTGTGCGCGCTATCGGGTGCTGGAGCAAATGAAATTTATACAACTTATTTTATTATTTTTTAAATCAACAATTAGTATTATTCATCATTAAATAAATAAAATATACAAACACTAATTATTTATATTTATTATTTCGTATTACTCAGTTGAACTAATTATTAAATACTAATTCATATTTATAAAGTTGAAATATTATCAGTTATTCATTATTAAGTTGCATAATAGTAAATATTAATTAACAAAATAATATTTATTAAATAAATTAATATTAAATAGTGGTTAGTATGTATACAATAACTTTGTCGGCAATGGGCTAAAGATAAAAATGAAGCGGAGTAATTTTGTCGACAACGTTATTTTGCAAGCAGCACAAACTACTGAATTTTTCTTATATTTTGCAAACGGGATAATAGACAAATTTTTAATGTTATCTTACTGTAACTTCTCCTTAGTTGCAATTCATCACTTATTAAAAATTTAGGGCATTGTTATTGACACTCCAAATATTGTTAGGGGGAGGCCAATTTTTTATTTTTTAAAAAAATGTTAAGGGGAGTACCAAGGAGGAAAGTAGCCCCTTAACAAATAAATGTACTTTTACATTATTATCCATTTAGGCTTATTTTGGGTTTTTGTGATTTAGGAAACTTATGATTTTACGATTGGCTAATTCTATTTATACACGAAAAATTGCTTAACATATACCAAAAATTATAATAAACTAATATACACCATATATTACATTACATACACCGTTTCTTTTACTAAAATATCCATGTTCTCATCTTCTTTTTCTTTCCTTTTTCAAACTTAAAAAACAATTACCAAAAATTAGAAACTCTTTGCATCAAATTGAGTAAAATTTTACAAAATGAAATATATTTCTTGTACTAATATTTCAACTTTTATTAACTTTATGAAAAAAAATTCAATTTCAACAAAATTACTGTAATTTTACAAAATAAATCAACACTTCTAAATTAGACCATTATTTATGAATGTTTTCTTAATTGAAATTTTAGATTTCATGATTAAATAATTTATTAACATATCTAGTTTGTATCAAATTTCAATACATTTAAGAATAATTTGACATTTTATATGCAGAAGTATTAAAAAAGCAAATATGAGAAAAGGGTAATTTAGTAATAAAATTTTATAGAAAAAATAATGGTGTAATTTAGTAATAAAATTTTATATAAAAAATAATGGTGTATGTTAAGGAATTTTTGGTGTATAAATAGAATTTTCCTTTATGGTAAGTAATTTTTAGAAGTAAGGGTAAAAACGTAAAAAGTAAAAAAAATAGTCACCAACATTGATCCCTCCCTTAACAATTTAAAAAAGTGGAGTGTCCTTAAAATTTGGCCTCCCCTTAACCGAAAATGGAGTGTTAATAACCATGCCCAAAATTTAGTATTAACTATAAATTACCAATAACTAATTATTAATATTAGATATTAAATACTAACTATTATATATTCAATATCAATTATCACATATCAATTATCATTTATTTGATAGTATATTAATATGCTTATAATAAATTGTATGGTAATGTTTGAATTTTTTGAACTTCGAAATTCTTTAATATTTATTCAATTTCTTATTTTTAAACTTTGAACATTTTTTTAATTACTAATTATTTATTAATTAATACATACTAATCAAATTCTTTTATTAATTATTATTACCTCTTATTTATATTTTATAGTAATTAATTTCTTTGAATAGCGATTAAAAGGTTAGTAGATAATTATTAGGAATAAATGTTGTCAAAACTTGCTGCTTTACTATGTTATGTGAAAATGTTCTAAGAGTTTTTATTTTACAATGTTTATAAACAAAATGTTCTGAAAACATAAGTTTTTAATATTTTTGTCAAAAACGTTGTAAAGTTACATCTTTTACAACATTTTGTTATCAATCGCTGTAAAAATAATGGTAATGTTTGAATATTATAAGTTTTAAATATTATTTATTTTATATAATAATTAAAAATAATAAATTATCATTTATAAGTTTTTAAATATTATACGATTTTTCATTTTCTAACAATAATAATTTATATGGTAATGTTTGAATTTTTTGAATTTCAAAATTCTTTATATTTATTCTACTTCCTATTTTTAAATTTTGAACACTTTTTTTTTTCTTAATTACTATTTATTTATAAATTAATACATGCTAATCATTGATTATTAAAATAAATCTGATTAAACAACGAGTATTAATCTATTTTATTAATTATTATTACCTCTTATTTATATTTTATAGTAATTAACAATTAATTAATATTGACTGTTGAATATTATTTACTTTGAATAGTAATTATTTATTATTAATATATTATTAACATTAATCATTTAAAATTTATATTTACTTATTAATTACTAAGTAAAAACACAAATGTAAAACATTTTATAAATAATAAATATTAAATTCTTTTCAAATCTCTTGAAAAACTGCTGCAAAAATAGCATAAAAATTTTGATGACGGTAAATAGCCTCTATCTACAACAGAATTTAGCGTCAAATTTTTGATGACGATAAAGTGGTGTAATTTCCAATGATTCAACGATAGAAATTAGATTCGAGGGCAATAATTTAAAATAAGTTGACATATAAATCCAGAATATTATCCCTTATAAAGTCCACGAAAATTCGTCGCTAATTTATGATGGAATTTTCCACTGCTAAAAATATGCCGCTATATACAGCTTTTCTTGTAGTGAAGTAATCAAGAACCTTTGCGGTAGCATTTACTAAAATCTACAAAAAAAGTGGACGCCATTAAAACCAGTAACCCTTTTCGGTGGCGTTATATAGACGCTAAAAAAATTAACATCCGTATCGTTTAAAAAACGCTGGTAAAAATAAATATTTAGTGGTGTTTAAAAAAGGTGCAATAAATACTCACCGATTTTAAGTGGTATGTTTACACGTAACGATTATCAAAACGACACCAAAAATGCTTGGTAGCGTTTTTTGAGCACTACAAAAAATCAGTTTTCTTGCAGTGGTTCTTTAGTTAATTAATTTGTTAGTTAATTATTATCCGTTATCTAACTGTAAAATCTCGCATTTTTAATAATAAAATTAATCAAAATAATTATAGAAATAATTGATATGGAAAATGGACATTTTTGAATTTTTAGAATTTGTCTACGAAACATATATCATTGCGTCCGTAGCGATTTTCTGATTACTTCACATATATGAAATTTTTCCGATCGGAGTCTGTACGGAAAAGTTATTAACATTCGAAGTTTTGTATCGGCAAATATTTATAAGTGTAAATGTGCATAAATATATCTAATTTTAAAATATATTAGCATATTAATTCCAAAAAAAATTGCGTTTGAATTTAAAATTAAAGGTGTAAAAAAGGAAGAAAATAAGGTAAATCAAAAAACCAAAATAACACTGAAAACAATGTTCGAAACAACTGTTAGGATCTTAAGTCTACTCAGACACTAGAGATATAAACAATATCTATTCAAATTCAAACTAAAATAAATACGTAATAAAATAAAATGCAGTAAAGTAAGTAACACCAGGATTTTTATACTGGTTCAGATTTACCAATCTTACATCCAGTCCTACACTCCACTGTGCAGAGTTTCACTATAATTGCTTGCTTTCCACGGGTAGCAAGAACACCTTTACAATCTTGATTTTATGGGCTACAAGATACAACTTCTCCTTAACAACAACAACAAATAATGGCAAGTAGACGTATCTTCTACACAGATTCTTGCATATTTGGTACAATGATCCTGTAGACCTCCAATAACAATATTTTTTTGAGGAAATAGGATTAAATCAAAGAGAGAATGATATGGATTCAAGTACAACTCTCTGATATTTTGTGGCTTGCAAATCAACGAAGAATAGGAGTGAAAGAGAGTGGATTTGCAAGAGTAACATGATAGTTTTCAATGGAATTTTGAAGAGAATAAATGGAGAAGAAGGAGTAGAAGAAAATGTGAAATTAATGTATAAAAATTCGTTACCAGAGGCCTTTAAATAGTGTATGAAAGGATGTGTCTTTTGGTGAAAGGGTGGAGCTAAATAACTACTCACATTGAATTCAAAATTATGACCTAGCCGTTATATGTCGACATACAAAAAGGGTATGTTGACATACTTGTGCTGTAAATATGCCAGCAACACTTATAATTGTGACAAATTTTCTGCACTTCAAATTTCCTTATGTTTGTGGATTTTGGTGATTCGGTTCAGGTCAATGGTTGATTATCCTCAAGTATAATTGCCATACAATCTTTAACAAGATATTTTAAGGTTCAACCAACTCCTCATCACTTCAAACACCTTTATTCTTCTGCATTCTTCTCTAATAGCTTTTAGTCTTCAATTGCATTGATTATCCTTCCTATGTAATTCTTCTTTTGTATTCTTTTTTATCTTTATAAATATCTTCGTAATACATCTAATGTAACTGCACAACTCAAAGATATGTTAGTAGTAATGTTTATATGGTTGTTGCCATCAAAATCAATACCTAGGGTACCTAGGGTATTAACAATCTACCCCTTTTTGATGATGACAACCATATAAATTGTAACAACCCGAAAATCTGGGCCAGTTTAAAATTTTTACTTTGGCAATTTTAGCGAATTTTGAATATTTTAAATAGACTATTTTAAATAATATCGACGAGAAATTTATTTAGAATACAATTAGAATGTATATATTTATATACGTCGTCGTTAGAATAATATATATATTTATATATTATAAAAGGAATTGAAAATGGCGCGGTAGTTCGATAATTCGATTTCAAACTTCAAATGAATGTACCGGGTGCAAAATAAACCGGATTTTAACGAAACCAAAAATAATAGAATCTAATTGAGAATATCTTTCCAACGAATCCGAAAAATTGAAATTTCATAACGGGGATAAAAAGATATGTCCAGTTGAAAATTTTGAATAGTCGCTATGGAATTCAGGCCCTTAAAAATGGAAATTTTGCAAACGACCTCGGAATTCGACGAAACCACTTTTGTTGGATCCGTGATGTCAAATTATTGCTGGTTTCAAATTTCATAATTTTTCGAATCAATATGTGAGCGTGGCAAAGGAAAACGCGTTTGACCAGTTTCAATTGATTTTGATCGATTGGAAAATGGCCATTTTTCAAACGGTCTCAGAATTTGACGAAATTAGTTTTGTTAGGACCGTAGCGTCAATACGAAGCTAAAAATATATTTCTGGATTTTTTCTAGTTAGTATGTGACCCCAGTGAATTAAAATGTACGTTTAAAATAGAATATATAGATTTATATTTTTAATTTGGTGGAAACTGATCGAAACGATCGAATTAGCCTACGATATATATCCCATTGTGTTCGGAATGGCGGTAATTAGCTATAGACGACAGGCGGTGGGCCTCGTTTAGAGATCAAATGAAAAAGTCAACTTTTCGGGATTATAAATATAAAATTAAATAAAAAAAATATGGCCCCCTCCTTTCCTTACGTTGACCAACGCCCCCCCCCCCCCCCCTTCATTTTTCATTTCCATGATCTGAAATTAAAGAAATAAAAAAAAGAGACAAAGAAGGGGGAGGAGCCGCCGCTCCTCCCAGCAGCGCCGCCGCGCGTCGTCTCGCGCCGCTACTAGGGCGGAGCCACCTCCCACCAGCCACCGCTCCTCTCCTCCGATGCCCCCACCTCGACGTGAAGACCCACGATCCCCTTTTCCCCCTAAAATCTAGCTGATGCCGCAGCCCCCCTTCTCTCGCCTCCGACCTCCTCTTCCATACCTCTTCGACGATGAAAATCGCGAGCCCCTCCCCATTTCGAAAATCGACCGCCGTTCGAGTTTGTGAGCCCTCCTTCGACTGAAATAGGTTAGTTTCACTGATTTTATTGGATTTTCAAACTGATTTTATTTGATTTTCAAAACTAATTTTATTGGATTTTCAAAATTGATTTTTATTTGATTTTTAATTAGAAAAATATAAATTATGTGCTTAGAAAAATACGATTTTTAGTTGTAAGAAAGAGACGATCTTTAACATTAGAAAGCGATGATTTTTAATGACAAGATTCGATATATATCGTAGCAAAGAAACGTTTTTTTATATAGGTTAAAAATATATGATTTGGTGAAATAAAAATATGATTTTTCATAGAAGAAAAATACGATTTTTAATTAGGAAAAAAAATATAATCTTTTATATTGTAGAAGTAGAAAATATAATTTTTATAATATAGAAAAGTTAAAAATGTAATTTTTATACTAGTGGCATATTAAAAATATGATTTTTATATTATAGAAGGAATAAAAAGGCAAAATCTTTATATTTGGAAAGGCGAAACCTTTATATAGAATATAGATATTTTATCTATATAGTAGCGATGTAAAAATTCGATTTTCAAATATATGAAGTGATTATAAAAATATGATTTTTAAATTGAAAGTGAACAAATAAAAATGTGATTTTTATTTTAAAGACAGTAGTATATAAAAATGTGATTTTATATATGTAGTGGCTATGGGCAACGAAAGTGACAAATGGCGAGCACGACGAATACTTCTCCATAAGAAGAGTCGTGGAGTTGGGATAGCTTTGGTGAGAACTTCTCACTCTAAATTTCCTTTTCTATTTATAATTATATACTAGGATGCAGACAGTGTTTAGCAGCACCCGACACCATTGTCCATAGACCATGGACTTGTTTGTTTGGTTGTGTAGTTGGTTGGATTATTTGATCTAAATTTGGTTGTTTGGTGAATTGAAATTGGTTTGATTGATATGTGTACGGCGTGGGCCTTCACTAGACCAGGGATAAGGCTAGGCCTTGTCCCGTTTCTAGTATCGTGTCGTTATGCCGCCGAAATTTTCTAAAATAAGTTAGAAAAATAAAGATATCATTTTATTTAATAAAGGAACCGAATAGAATATTCGTAGGTTAAATAAAATAATTTGGTCGTTAAAAATATAATTTTTAATGTGAATGTGAATAAATAAATATTCATTTACAAACCGGACGGTTTGTTTATGTACACCTATTTGAAGGACATTGATTGGGACGATAAATTTTACACATCGCCCAACTGCACAAATAATATTCAGGGTTTGTTGATTTGAAACCCCACACGGGTGTTGGGATGATATTTGGCGTACACTAATCCCAATTATTTAGTTGTTTGCCGATCGATTGATTGACAGGCTGTTATAAGCGTTAGATATCTATGTTTGATGCTTATACAGTGTAGTGCACTTTGGATGATGGTTGATTATTTATCGTTGCTATTATATACATGTGTTGTATGGAATCCATATAATTAACTTTATATGGTAATTGATTGGGCCTCATTCAAATTGGAAAAATAAAGAATATTATAAAATAAAGGTTCATGGGTTGACAGTACTCATCCGTTGAGATTAGTCATGTGTTGAATGAAATATTTTAACAATAAAATTTACATCTTTATCATATATAAAAGCAGAAACTAACTGGAAAATAGATAAGATGAGTGGTCCCCTGGATATTGATCTGATGTTGGTTTCGGCCTTCGGGGTTAATATTTAGGGAATCGTTCTCTTACTAATTTACGGTTGGAGTCTGATTTGAAATCAAACGATAGATATCATAATTTTATAAAATATATTGAATAACAAAAATAGTCACACGTTGACAGTACTCATCCGTTGAGATTAGTCATGTGTTGACAAAAATATAGATTCACATATTGAATAGAATAAATATTCATTTTTTTAATAGAATAACGGAATTATTGAAATATATAAAGCCGTGTTGATTAGAGATGCGCTATTTTGACGCGAACGATATTTATATCGATTATATTCGTTTTATAATGAATATTGAAAAGAGATTTAAAAACCGAAGATATAGAAAACTAATTTGATTTGAATTGAATAGAAAACGAATTTGATTTAAATTGAATAGAAAACGAACTTGATTTGAATTGAATAGAAAACGAATTTGATTTGAATTGAATAGAAAACAAATTTGATTTGAATTGAATAGAAAACGAATTTGATTTGAATTGGATAGAAAACTAATTTGACCTGAATTGAATAGAAAATAAATTCGAATTGAATTGAATAGAAAATAAATTCAAATTGAATTGAATATAAACCAATTTTGAATTGAATTGAATATAATCCAATTTTGAATTGAATTGAATATAAACCAATTTTGAATTGAATTGAATATAAACCACATTCGAATTGAATTGAATATAGAATGAATCGAGATTTGAATTGAATTGGAATTGGAAGTTGAAATGTTTTTGAAACGAATTTAAAACTATTTATAAAATTCGTTTTAAATAGAAATCGACGAAATATATATTATATATATATTATACATATAATATAATGGTCTGAATAGAACGCGTCGCGCCGCGGCAGTTCGTGAATTTCGACCATTGACTTCGAACAAACATTACGGGAGATCCGACCGTCGGATTCTCCTAAAACCGGAACCGTTGGGTTCATATCGAAAAGAGATTTCTAATGAATATTAGAAATTTGAAATCTAACGGTTGGATTTGGAGACACGTCCAAATCAAATTTGGAAAAGGTCGCTGTAAGTGCAGTTCGATGGCCATTGTTGGAAATCGACTGTACGGGCCTCGATAAAATTATTAAAAATAGTAATAATTTGTGTAAAATCATAAGAAATGATTTGGGAAAAATTGGGATGAAAAACTACATCTTTGAAAAGATAAAAATAGATTTTTATCGAAATGAACTAGTTTTGAACTAAAATTAAAACCCATTTATTTTTAAAATAAATAAATTGGATTTGAAAGGGGTTTTAAATAGAATTGGTTTGTGGGTTTATCATGAAGGGTGTTGTAAATAACACTTGTTCCTTAAACCGAGACTAAATAAAATGTGATTTTGGTTTATCGTGAAATGTGTTTGAAATAACATTAGTTCTTTAACCCAGTAAAAGGGAGTTTTAATGAATCTGTAATTAGATTGAAATGTGAATTGATAATTTAAATTATCAAATTTGGAAAGTGAGCGAGAATGGAGTATCACCAGTTTTGCTCCAAAGCGATAGTTAAATCTTTAATTAGATTTGAACGTAAAATGGTAATTAATTTTACTGATAACACCGTGGTGTTAGATATGGAGTATTACAAGTTTTGCTTCATGGGATGAATAGGTTGGGTTGTAGAAATAAAATAAATAATTACTTCGGTGTGGTTCGCTAATCCCGACTAGTTTGGAAAACCCTAACATGGTTTGAAATGACATCCAAAGGGAGATTAAAGGATAAATTTAAAAGAATTTATCTTTGATAAAATTAATGGGAACCTTTCCCTAAGAATATGAAATTTAGAAACTAACTGTAGGTTAGCTAAGAAGGATGGTTTTCTGGGTATTGATCTGATGTTGGTTTCGGCCTTCGGGATTAATATTTGGGGAATTGTTCTCTTGCTAATTTACGGTTAGCCACTGCTGAATTGGAATGAGGCGTATGTTGTGTTTGTGTAACATTTATTTATTATATACGCGGGTTGTTCGGAAAGGCCGGGGTTATACCCATTCTGAATAACCGATTCGACGATATGTCGAAGATGAAGACGGTGGTTGAAGACCGGAAGTCTTCACATCGTTTGGGTGATTACTGATGATCTTGATTGGGATGTACACCCAAGAGGAGAGAATCAGTTGGTGGTCGTCCAGACGTACTTGGAGATCGATGGATATGCGAGAAAAGTGCCTCCGGTTTCGTTCAGACCCAGAACGAACTTGTAAATGGATTGTGTGTCTGACATTGGATTTTATTCTATGTTGATTGATCTCTATTAAATATACATCTGTTTGGCGACGGAGAATTTATTCTCTTGCTTAATGCCCATCTCTGAAACGTACGTGCTAAGAGGTTGTATATCGATGGACATCAGTCGCATGGAGTGAATTGCCAATGTGGCACGCCTAAGTGGCAATTGATCAAGGCTTCTGTTGAAAAGCAAAGTCTTGTGGTTGATGATCAAAGCACGGCCTTTGTGGCGTAGCTTTGTGTATAACGTGATTTCGCGAGCCTCACACCTCGGTATGAGTTAAAAACGGGATAAGGACTGTAGGGAGAGCACGACGTTTCTTTCTAGCTTTGGTGGTGTCAGTGACTTACCAGCCCTGACATTTATATACTTTTCACCTATGTGGTTGTTGGATGAGGCGCCTCGATTTTAAGTTTGTAAGGACCGGGAAACGTGTGTTCAGGAATAATTAATCCTCAAACGTAAGAGAGGACCGGCCCTGAAGCATCCAGGGGTTACCCAAAATGTGTAGTCCCGAGGCATTTGCTAGAGTGTCTCGAAGAGGAGAGGAGCTTGCCCCTTGCCACGACTCATGACGGAAATCCAATTTCCAATACGTGATATTTCTGTTTTATTTGTAGAGCCTAGTATGGCGACATGATAGATGGTACCCATGCCGCCTAGGATTGATATTTATGATTGAAAATTGTTTTGACACTATACACCTATAATAGCATCAAATGATTTGTTTTAAACGTACCAAGCATGTTTGGCTATTATAAAGGAAAACCCTATCCTCCGGCTTGCGTTGCATTGTGTGATGGGACCTGGGTCTTATAATAGCTTCATTTTTCGAAAAAGCATTGTGTTGTTTAATCTATGCACTGGTATTCTTGGGAGGAAACCCGTTCCGTGTTATATGGCGTGGTCCCTTGAATTACTCTCTTTTAAAGTAAAGTTTAAATAACTGTTTTAGTTCTCACACCAGTCACATGACTGACCTGGAGTTTATTGTTTTAACCTAAACTCTGGGTGCCCCTATTTTCCACGGGCAGCTAGTAGTTTTAGTTTTGCAGATTTATATTCACAGGATCCTGATTTACAGCAGGAACGATGCTCGGAAAGCTCTGTATCCGTGTATTACTTTCAGTTGTGTTTTGTATTATTTTTCCGCTGCAATGTAATTTATTGTAATCTGTGATATTTATCGAATGTATAGTGTTAATTTATACTCTGTATATTCTTGTATCTGATGGAATTGTTGTAATAGCAATGAAACGTTCTTCCGTCTGCGTTTTTTGTGCGTTGTTCTCAAAGTATTCGCTCTTTCCTTCACGGGGAAGTAACGGGTCCTTACAGTGGTATCAGAGCTTTGGTTTACAGAGCTCGAGAACAAGACATATTAGAACCATACGAAAGAATTCATCCGATATTGGATTAGTAATCTCCAATTAGAATGACTCGTTAGAGATAGGATCAGTAGTGTCCTAGAACGAGTGTGAAGAGTATATTTTTCAAATGAAAACAATTTTGTTTTGAAATTTAAAGCGTTTTATACGTATTTGAATATTTATTTATTTTGAATTTGGACAATCCAGTATATAAATGTTTTGCATATACGCATCATGAACGTATATTCGAAATTTTAATATACTAGATAGATATAGAATCACACTCTAGTCGCCCGGAGATGATTCTACTGATGACTATAGAGCATTAGTAGTGTGTGTGTTCGAGTTTCGAAGGTGTGATTTTCTATATATTTCCATTAGACTGGTGTGAGAACCAAACTAGATAGGTTTATTGTTGTGAATTGGCATCAAAAACATGATTTTCTTTATATGTATCAAAATTATGAATTTGAAACGTTAATCCACTAATTGATTGATGGTTGTGTTGATTGTTTATTTGTTTGATAATTTTGAACCATTATGCCTAATTGAATAAAATATTAAATTGTATTGAAAATTATTTGTAATTGCATGCATGTACATATATATGTGTGAACAGGTCATAGCAAGGAGGCTAGAGCAGAGAAATAAAACTGTTTGCTCGACAAATAGGTACATGTTTACTATAATTTACTGTTTTGTTTGGGTGATGATGATTTTATGAGCCGATTGGCTTTTTCTTTTTGAGATCAGAAGGCCTGTAAGGCAATTTCGGGATTTTCCCAGTGCTCCCGGTGGAGGGGAGGTTATGGCAAAAAATTTCGAAAATTTTGGGTGTTAACCAAATTTTTTAAAAAATTGAAAAAAAAATTAGAAACTGAAAAGTTAAAGAACTTAAGCCGTAATCAAAATAATGGAAGTTGAGTTGAATTGTTAAACAACTTTCGGCTTCATTCCTTTTCGGGGACGAAAAGTTTTAAGTGGGGGAGATTGTAACAACCCGAAAATCTGGGCCAGTTTAAATTTTTACTTTGGCAATTTTAGCGAATTTTGAATATTTAAAATAGATTATTTTAAATAATATCGACGAGAAATTTATTTAGAATAGAATTAGAACGTATATATTTATATAGGTCGTCGTTAGAATAATATATTTATTTATATATTATAAAAGGAATTGAAAATGGTGCGGTAGTTCGATAATTCGATTTCAAACTTCAAATGAATGTACCGGGTGCAAAATAAATCGGATTTTAACGAAACCAAAAATAATAGAATCTAATTGAGAATATCTTTCCAAAGAATCCGAAAAATTGAAATTTCATAGCGGGGATAAAAAGATATGTCCAGTTGAAAATTCTGAATAGTCGCTATGGAATTCAGGCCCTTAAAAATGGAAATTTTGCAAACGACCTAGGAATTCGAAGAAACCGCTTTTGTTGGATCAATGATGTCAAATTATTGCTAGGTTTCAAATTTCATAATTTTTCGAATCAATATGTGAGCGTGGCAAAGGAAAATGCGTTTGACCAGTTTTAGTTGATTTTAATCTACTGGAAAATGACCATTTTTCAAACGGTCTCAGAATTTGACGAAATTAGTTTTGTTAGGACCGTATCATCAATACGAAGCTAGAAAATATATTTCTGGAATTTTTCAAGTTAGTATGTGACCCCAGTGAATTGAAATGTACGTTTAAAATAGAATATATAGATTTATATTTTAAATTTGGCGGAAACTGATCGAAACAATCGAATCAGCCTACGATATATATCCCATTGTGTTCGGAATGGGGGTAATTAGCTACAGACGACAGGCGGTGGGCCTCGTTTAGAGGTCAAATGAAAAAGTCAACTTTTCAGGATTATAAAAATAAAATTAAATATAAAAATATGGCCCCCTCCTTTCCTTACGTTGACCAACGCCCCCTCCCTTCATTTTTCATTTCCACGATCTGAAATTAAAGAAAAGAAGAAAAAGACGAAGAAGAGGGAGGAGCCCCCGCTCCTACCAGCAACGCCGTCGAGCGTCGCCGCGCGCCGCCACCAGGGCGGATCCCCCTCCCACCAGCCACCGCTCCTCTCCTCCGATGCCCCCACCTCGACATGAAGACCCGCAATCCCCTTTTCCCCCTAAAACCTAGCTGACGCCGCAGCCCCCCTTCTCTCGCCTTCGATCTCCTCTTCCCTACCTCTTCGACGATGAAAACCGCGAGCCCCTCCCCATTTCGAAAATCAACCGCCGTTCGAGTTTGTGAGCCCTCCTCCGACTGAAATAGGTTAGTTTTACTGATTTTATTGGATTTTCAAAACTGATTTTATTCGATTTTCAAAACTGATTTTATTGGATTTTCAAAACTGATTTTTATTTGATTTTTAATTAGAAAAATATAAATTATGTGATTAGAAAAATACGATTTTTAGTTGTAAGAAAGAGACGATCTTTAACACTAGAAAGCGATGATTTTTAATGACAAGATTCGATTTATATCGTAGCAAAGAAACGTTTTTTATATAGGTTAAAAATATATGATTTGGTGAAATAAAAATATGATTTTTCATAGAAGAAAAATACGATTTTTAATTAGGTAAAAATATAATCTTTTATTTTGTAGAAGTAGAAAATATAATTTTTATAATATAGAAAAGTTAAAAATATAATTTTTATACTAGTGGCATATTAAAAATATGATTTTTATATTATAGAAGGAATAAAAAGGCAAAATCTTTATATTTGGAAAGGCGAAACCTTTATATAGAATATAGAAATTTTATCTATATAGTAGCAATGTAAAAATTCAATTTTCAAATATATGATGTGATTATAAAAATATGATTTTTAAATTGAAAGTGAACAAATAAAAATGTGAATTTTATTTTAAAGACAGCAGTATATAAAAATGTGATTTTATATATGTAGTGGCTACGGGCAACGAAAGTGACAAATGGCGAGCACGATGAAGACTTCTCCATAAGAAGAGTCGTGGAGTTGAGATAGCTTTGGTGAGAACTTCTCACTCTAAATTTCCTTTTCTTGTTATAAATATATACTAGGATGCAGACGGTGTTTAGTAGAACCTGACACCATTGTCCACAGACCATGGACTAGTTTGTTTGGTTGTGTAGTTGGTTGGATTATTTGATCTAAATTTGGTTGTTTGGTGAATTGAAATTGGTTTGATTGATATGTGTATGGCGTGGGCCATCACTAGACCCGGGATAAGGCTAGGCCTTGTTCCATTTCTAGTATCGTGTTGTTATGCCGCCGAAATTTTCTAAAATAAGTCAGAAAAATAAAGATATCATTTTATTTAATAAAGGAACCGAATAGAATATTCGTAGGTTGAATAAAATAATTTGGTCGTTAAAAATATAATTTTTAATGTGAATGTGAATAAATAAATATTCATTTACAAACCGGACGGTTTGTTTATGTACACCTATTTGAAGGACATTGATTGGGACGATAAATTTTACACATCGCCTAACTGCACAAATAATATTCAGTGTTTGTTGATTTGAAACCCCACACGGGTGTTGGGATGATATTTGGCATACACTAATCTCAATTATTTAGTTGTTTGTCGATCGATTGATTGACATGCTGTTATAAGCGTTAGATATCTATATTTGATGCTTATACAGTGTAGTGCACTTTGGATGATGGTTGATTATTTATCGTTGCTATTATATACATGTGTTGTATGGAATCCATATAATTAACTTTATATGGTAATTGAATCGGCCTCATTCCAATTGGAAAAATAAAGAATATTATAAAATAAAGGTTCATGTGTTGACAGTACTCATCCGTTGAGATTAGTCATGTGTTGAACGAAATATTTTAACAATAAAATTTACATCTTTATCATATAAAATTAGAAACTAACTGGAAAATAGATAAGATGAGTGGTCTCCTGGATATTGATCTGATGTTGGTTTCGGCCTTCGGGATTAATATTCAGGGAATTGTTCTCTTACTAATTTACGGTTGGAGTCTGATTTGAAATCAAACGATAAATATCATAATTTTATAAAATATATTGAATAACAAAAATTGTCACACGTTGATAGTACTCATCCGTTGAGATTAGTCATGTGTTGACAAAAATATAGATTCACATATTGGATAGAATAAATATTCATTTGTTGAATAGAATAACGGAATTATTGAAACATATAAAGCTGTGTTGATTAGAGATGCGCTATTTTGGCGCGAACGATATTTATATCGATTATATTCGTTTTATAATGAATATTGAAAAGAGATTTAAAAATCGAAGATATAGAAAACGAATTTGATTTGAATTGAATAGAAAACGAATTTGATTTGAATTGAATAGAAAACGAAATTGATTTGAATTGAATAGAAAACGAATTTGACTTGAATTGAATAGAAAACTAATTTGATTTGAATTGAATAGAAAATAAATTCGAATTGAATTGAATAGAAAATAAATTCGAATTGAATTGAATATAAACCAATTTTGAGTTGAATTGAATATAAACCAATTTTGAATTGAATTGAATATAAACCAATTTCGAATTGAATTGAATATAAACCACATTCGAATTGAATTGAATATTGAATGAATCGAGATTTGAATTGAATTGGAAATGGAAGTAGAAATGTTTTTGAAATGAATTTAAAACTATTTACAAAATTCATTTTAAATAGAAATCGACGAAATATATATTATATATATTACATATATAATATAATGGCCTGAATAGAACACGCCGCGCCGCGGCAGTTCGTGAATTTCGACCATTGACTTCGAATATACATTACGGGAGATCCGACCGTCGGATTCTCATAAAACTGGAATTGTTGGGTTCGTATCGAAAAGAGCTTTCTAACGAATATTAGAAATTTGAAATCTAGCGGTAGGATTTGGAGATACATCCAAATCAAATTTGGAAAAGGTCGCTGTAAGTGCAGTTCGATGGCCGTTGTTGGAAATCGACTGTACGGGCCTCGATAAAGTTATTAAAAATAGTAATAATTTGTGTAAAATCATAAGAAATGATTTGGGAAAAATTGGGATGAAAAACTCCATGTTTGAAAAGATAAAAATAGATTTTTATAGAAATGAACTAGTTTTGAACTAAAATTAAAACCCGTTTATTTTTAAAATAAATAAATTGGATTTGAAATGGATTTTAAATAGAATTGATTTGTGGGTTTATCGTGAAGGGTGTTTTAAATAATACTTGTTCCTTAAACCGATACTAAATAGAATGTGATTTGGGTTTATCGTGAACTGTGTTTAAAATAACATTAGTTCTTTAACCCAGTAAAAGGGAGTTTTAATGAATCTGTAATTAGATTGAAATGTGAATTGATAATTTAAATTATCAAATTTGGAAAGTGAGCGAGAATGGAGTATCACCAGTTTTGCTCCAAAGCGATAGTTAAATATTTAATTAGATTTGAACGTGAAATGGTAATTAATTTTACTGATAACACCGTGGTGTTAGATATGGAGTATTACCAGTTTTGCTTCATGGGATGAATAGGTTGGGATGGGGAAATAAAATAAATAATTACTTCGGTGTGGTTCGCTAATCCCGACTAGTTTGGAAAACCCTAACATGGTTTGAAATGACATCCAAAAGGAGATTAAAGGATAAATTTAAAAGAATTTATCTTTGATAAAATTAATGGGAACCATTCCCTAAGAATATGAAATTTAGAAACTAACTGTAGGTCAGCTAAGAAGGATGGTTTCTGGGTATTGATCTGATGTGGGTTTCGGTCTTCGGGATTAATATTTGGGGAATTGTTCTCTTGCTAATTTACGGTTAGTGACTGCTGAATTGGAATGAGGCGTATGTTGTGTTTGTGTAACATTTGTTTATTATATACGCGGGTTGTTCGGAAAGGCCGGGGTTATACCCATTCTGAATAATCGATTCGACGATATGTCGAAGATGAAGATGGTAGTTGAAGACCGGAAGTCTTCACATCGTTTGGGTGATTGCTGATGATCTTGATTGGGTTGTACACCCAAGAGGAGAGAATCAGTTGGTGGTCGTCCAGACGTACTTGGAGATCGATGGATATGCGAGGAAAGTGCCTCCGGTTTCGTTCAGACCCAGAACGAACATGTAAATGGATTTTGTGTCTGACATTGGATTTTATTCTATGTTGATTGATCTCTATTAAATATACATCTTTTTGGCGGCGGAGAATTTATTCTCTTGCTTAACGCCCTTCTCTGATACATACGAGCTAAGAGGTTGTATATCGATGGACATCAGTCGCATGGAGTGAATTGCCAGTGTGGCACGCCTAAGTGGCAATTGATCAAGGCTTCTGTTGAAAAGAAAAGTCTAGTGGTTGATGATCAAAGCACGGCCTTTGTGGCATTGCTTTGTGTATAACGTGAATTCGCGAGCCTCACACCTCGGTATGAGTTAAAAACGGGATAAGGACTGTAGGGAGAGCACGACGTTTCTTTCTAGCTTTGGTGGTGTCAGTGACTTATCAGCCCTGAGATTTATATACTTTTCACCTATGTGGTTGTTGGATGAGGCGCCTCGATTTTAGGTTTGTAAGGACCGGGAAACGTGTGTTCAGGAATAATTAATCCTCAAACGTAAGAGAGGACCGGCCCCGAAGCATCCAGGGGTTACCCAGAGTGTGTAGTCCCGAGGCATTTGCTAGAGTGTCTCGAAGCGGAGAGGAGCTTGCCCCTTGCCTCGACTCATGACGGAAATCCAATTTCCAATACGTGATATTTCGGTTTTATTTGTAGAGCCTAGTATAGCGACATGATAGATGGTACCCATGCCGCCTAGGATTGATATTTATGATTGAAAATTGTTTTGACGCTATACACCTATAATAGCATCAAATGATTTGTTTTAAACGTACCAAGCATGTTTGGCTATTATAAAGGAAAACCCTATCCTCCGGCTTGCGTTGCATTGTGTGATGGGACCTGGGTCTTATAATAGCTTCATTTTTTGAAAAAGCATTGCGTTGTTTAGTCTATGCACTGGTATTCTTGGGAGGAAACCCGTTCCGTGTTATACGGCGTGGTCCCTTGAATTACTCTCTTTTAAAGTAAAGTTTAAATAACTGCTTTAGTTCTCACACCAGTCACATGACTGACCTGGAGTTTATTGTTTTAACCTAAACTCTGGGTGCCCCTATTTTCTATGGGCAGCTAGTAGTTTTGGTTTTGCAGATTTATATTCACAGGATCCTGATTTACTGCTGGAACGATGCTCGGAAAGCTCTGTATCCATGTATTACTTTCAGTTGTGTTTTGTATTATTTTTCCGCTGCAATGTAATTTATTGTAATCTCTGATATTTATCGAATGTATAGTATTAATTTATACTCTGTATATTCTTGTATCTGATGGAATTGTTGTAATAGCAATGAAATGTTCTTCCGTGTGCGTTCTTTTGTGTGTTGTTCTCAAAGTATCCGCTCTTTTCTTCACAGGGAAGTAACGGGTCCTTACATAAATATTAAAGATATAAAATATAATACTTTTTATATTTGACCCCCTAACTCTGTGCACTCCCCCTATCATTTTGTCTAATATATTTGTACCTTTTCTCCCCCTTTGTAGTCAACAAAAAGGTTGAAAAAAAGAATAGTTTAATTAACTTTTAGACAATATGTAGAGTTTGCATATAAATAAAACAAGTGGGCAAATCAAAACATGGAATAAACTAAATAATAAGATGAGTTTTAAAGTTACTGACTTTGCTGATGCCAATAAAAAATCCTTTTCATATTTATCCAAGGTTCAATAGATTTCTTATCATACGCCTTGAGCATCGACTATTTGGTACGTGAAAATTTATGAAATATGTACACTGGTACCGTTTTTATTTCGGGGTCCATTGGGTTATGTTTTGGGATGCCAAACCCATGAAGAGTTTGAATGCCCTTTCAAAATATAATCATTAGATAAATGAACCTTAATAATAAAATTATCAATATATTGTTCCTTTTCAGTATTATCTAACATTTCGGAACCCATAAATTAATGAACTTATTTGGAGGATCTAACTTTAATTTCCTAGTTTTTGATTTGAACTTGGTGGCTTTAACAAAATTACTACATTGAGTACTATTTTTCTTAGATTTAGCCTCAAGGGTGTATCCAAGTTCGTCCTTATTCCTGTTGTGTTTAGATGTAGATAATAATTTCTCTAGATTATCCTTTCCTATGTTAAATTTATCAATATCAGTTTTCATTTTATCAAAATCCTTGCTACGATTAAAAATAACATTGTCTGGAGATGTTATTTTCTTATTCAGATCAGTGATATGTGAATTCATTGAAAGATTTTTTGATTTTAAGGACTCATTTTCACTTTTTAGTTTTTCAAAACTTCCAAGTGTTAGATCCTTTCCATTTTTATGACCATCTTCCAATTTCATCTTCTAGACATTGTTTTTCTTTACTCAAGTTTTCATTAAATAATTTTAATCTATTTATTTCCGCCAAACTATTATTATACTCTTTCCTAAGTATTTCATAACTTTGATGCATATCATTTAAAACGTTAGTAATTTATTATCAAAATTCCATACATTGCCATGAAGAATACATTGGCATTTTCTATTTCTGAATCACTGTCTCTTGATGATGAGTCATCCCATGTTGCAATGAATGCATGTTTCCTCTCCTTATTGAAAGTATTTGAAATGTGCTTTGGTTTTCTCAAGTTAGGACAATCTCTTTTCAAATGACCGGGTTTATTACATTTGAAACATCTATCAACATTCCCATTTATGGAATTATTGTTGTTAATTTTTTGAAGTTTCTTCCTTATCCAGTACTTCAAGAATTTCTTGATCTTCTTAGTAATAAACTTGATATCATCATCAACAGTATAATCATCTGGTTCATCACTATCAATCGTTGCATTATATTCCAGTGATTTCTTCTCATTTCCATGGCTCTCTTTTCTAACCTGCAACTTCACTTCATAGGACATTAGATTACTAATTAATTCTTCTATTGACATAGTACTAATATCGTTGGCTTCTTCGATTGCCAGAGTCTTCTGATCCCATTCACTAGGAAGTGAAGTTAATATATAAAAATTTCACTATAATAGCTTTCTTTCCATGGGTGACAAGAACATCTTTACAATCTTGATTTCATGGGCTACAAGATACACCTTCCCCTCTGTCAACAGCAACAAACAGTGGCAAGCAGACGTATCTTCTATACAGATTCTTGCAGATTAGATACAATGATCCTATAGACCTCCAATTTCAATATATCTTCGAATACTTTGAGGAACTAGGATTAAATCAAAGAGAGAATAATATGAATTCAAGTAAAATTCTCTGATATTGTGTGGCTTGCAAATAAATGAATAATAGGATTGAAAGAGAGTGGATTTGCAAGAGTAATAGGATAGTTTTCAATGGAATTTTGTAGAGAATAAATGGAGAAGAAGGAGTAAAAGAAAACATGAAATTAATGTATAAAAATTTGTTACCAGAGGCCTTTAAATAGTGTATGAAAGGATGTGCCTTTTGTTGAAAGGGTAGAGGGAAATAACTATTCAAATTGAATTCAAAACTCTGACCTAGCCGTTATATGTCGACATACAAAAAAGGGTTTGTCGACATACTTGTGTTGCAAATATGCCAGCAACACTTAAAAGTGTCGCAAATTTTCTACACTTCAAATTTCCTTATATTTGTGGATTTTGGTGATTCGGTTGAGGCCAATGGTTGATTATCTTCAAGTATAATTGCTGTGGTCTTTAACAAGATATTCTAAGATTCAACCAACTCCGCATCACTTCAAACACCTCTGTTCTTCAGCATCCTTCTCTAATAGCTTTTAGTCTTCAATTGCATTGATTATCGTTCCTCTGTAATTCTTTTTTTGTATTCTTTTTTATCTTTATAAATATCTTCATGATATATCTAATGTAATTGCACAACTCAAAGATATATTAGTAGTAATGTTTATATGGTTGTTGTCATCAAAATCAATACCTAGGGTATTAACAACAACTAAACGTGCACGAACCAAAAAAGAAAGCATGGCTCAATCATGGGGATTGGGTCGACCTACGCTTAGGATGGGTCGACCTAGGGTCTACATGAAATGGTATGGTCGGGCTGACCCATGTGTCGACCCAGTCAAAGGTTGGGTCGACCGAATACTCCTCGTTTTGACATGTTTTGTTTTTCTGAACAAGCCAGATTTTTTTTCTTTTATATCGAATGGACGTTGTCTATTTGAACATCTGTAAATAAACCTACAAGGCTAGCAGTCAAACTCATATTATTCGGAGTGCACGCAAAAGCCTAGCCATTCCTATTTCCCTCATGTCCTTTAGATATAGAAAATATTAGATTTTGGCTATATGATTCAAGATTTAGATGAAGAAGTTATAGATTTAAGGTTTAGATGCCCAAATTCTCCATCCATATAAGGTAAGTTCTTTACATCCGAATTTAAATAATTTTTATTATTCCTTTTTGGATTCAAATTTTGTAATTTTATGAAAAACTATAGTTTGTAAATTCATATAGGAAAGATCTCGTTAATACACCTAAATCAAAACTAAATCAAGAACTTGGAGTGCAAATCCAATGTAAGTGGTTTTAAATTATTCTTTTTAATAATGGTATATATAATTATTTCACTTTTTTAATTTAATAAGATATTTTCTCAGTCCACTTTTCCCCTTTATGTGTTGAAGTTTACAGTTTTATGTTAAATTTTGGTTACGCACAAAATAATCCTAGAGCTACAATATCAACATGTGCATGCGACTGGATTGTGTGCCTAATTATACGACTGATTGTAATCCTTTTTGTTTACTGCGAAATTGGAAAATATAATTCAGTTGTAATTATGAATAAAAGAGGATTTGATAATTTTGGGTTAAATGAATATTTAATGCCAAAAACCGTAATAAAAGAGAATTTGGACTGAAATTAGGCAAACTTGATAGGACTTGCCAAATGACTGTGATGTAGTTTGATATGAGATATTTAATATTATGCGTAGTAAATTTGTAGTTGAATGGTAAATCTGAGAATTCCCATATTTATTTGTTAAAATTACCTTTCAGATTTAAAAATCGAATGAATATATAAATTGTTGGGATTGAAAGAAAAAGGGATATAAGCTCAACTCCTTCTAAATTCATTGTAGTTATATCAAATTGGGACTATAAATTCAGAACAGGAATTTATGTATAACGAGTATATTATATAGTTAGAAATAGTTTAGATTGATTGGTCAAGAAAAAGGGAATATATTTCCATAGTTTGATTTGTAAGAAAAATGGAAAACGTAATTGCAAGCATAAGAAGAAATAAAGGCATGGACTAGTGTGATATAGGGATTTAGCTATATTGTGCACTCTCTAATAGCCTAAAAACAATTAAAGGAATATATTGCAATTATAGGTTTCTATTGTTCAATTACCTTAAACTATGAAAATATATTATTGCACGATTTCAGTAACTAATCAAAACGGAACATGCCTAACTTACAAGAGAATAAATTTACAAAGACAGAAAGAAAACGAAGAACATAACTGAAAGGTGTTATGCAAAGAAAGGCAATAATAAACCAAGTTAAATACTTGATAACTATTGCACGAACAGATAAATAGATCATAATAAGACAAGTTGAATATGTTGGCAAGAATATTATGGTAATTGTGAAGACACAAAAATCAATCATAATAGAAGTTTTGATATACAAGTAAGCAAGATTACAACATGAAGGTTATAATTTAAGGCTTATTACGAATAAACTTAAAAGCGTAAACTAAGTTTAATGAGCATAATTCTATAGCTATGGTTCTATGGTGAAAGTAAGACGATAACCTGAAAATTGTAACTAAAAGTGAAATGGAATAAGAGAAGCTTATTATGAATAAAATTAAAAACATGAAATAAGTTTAATAGGAAAAATTCTATTGTATCTTTGTGATCAGGCATTCTATTCGATGGTGGCCTTGTGATTAAGCATTATATTTTATGGTGGCCTTGTGATTAGGCAATTCTATTGTATTATGTGGTGGCCTCATAAATATGCATTCTATGATTAATCAATAGTTCAGTGATCGCTAATAAAATTGATAAACAAGTAATTAAAGTTCAAATTTAATGAACTGAACAATAATGATAACTATCAATTAGAAAAAAGCAGGTAAACACATAACAAAAAATTAGGTATAAGTTCTAATAATACAGCAAGATGCATTTGGACCAGTCTAGAGGAATGCAGAATGAAGAGCCCAACAGAGAAGATCATAATAGGTGTCCAGAGGGATGATGGGAGCACATTAATATTCGACGGGATTGGAAAGAAGTTTGAGACTTCTACGGGATGTGAGGATACTCTGAGGGGTGACTCTCTAAGGTAAGCCTAATTAAGCTAAGCCCACAAAGGCAGGTCTGTACGGTTACATCCATAGAGCATGCCTTGGTTGCATTTATGTAAATGGAAACCATAAGCCTGATGGGATGATTTTTAGGATTCGACAGCTGCCTCAGCTCTGAGAGCAGGCTTAGTGGTCAGATCCCAGTTGAGATAGTAAGTCGTCGGATACCTGTTATCATCAGTCAGAACGAAAGACTGGAGCTAAACTAATAGACCAACGATCTTTCATTATCGAGACATTGGATGAGGGACAACCTTAATTGGATGTTTATATTTTTTGTTAAGGTCATGGTCACTTATGTTTGAGAAGAGCATTTATTAGTTAGGGGGTCTAGTGGGGCCATAGCCACTGAGAAAAGAGATAGACCAAATCTATGGATATCTATATTTTGAGGATCTTTGGATCATTTTGAGGAACTTCGATTCTGGTGGATTTTTGGATCATCTTGAGGATCTTAGGATCATTTTGTGGAACTTCGGTTCATGGAGTTTTTAGACTCCCGTCTTGTGGAGTATTCAAGCTCCCTTTTTGTTACAATCTTCATATCGCTTTAGTCTAGGATCGTATTTGTGTTTTGATGTCCTATTATCAATTTCGTGTTGATTTGATAGGTGAGATCATTTCTTGGGTGTAGATATATCATTTGGAAGTTGATATTCTTTTGTAGCATTGAGACTTCTCTGATATTGTGTAGACATTCTTGGGGCTTCACATTTACATGTGAACATTGTTTCTATTTTGTATATGTCATTACCCATTTATATATCTATTTCTATCTCGTTTATTATGATAAGACAGCTAGACTGATCCGTTTTTTGTTTATTTTCTTATAAATAAAACTCGGGTTAGGTCGAGGTGTTATGGGCGCTTCACATGACTTCTAGCACGGACTGTCACTTGACTTTTGGCAACTACATTATCATTATAGCAGTTTTGTGTTACATGTATATGAGACATCTATGTATACATATTCTTTTAGTTAGAACATGTATCGATTCTTTTGTTGTATAGTTGACCTTGTATGACCACTATTTTTGTGCATACTCTTATGTGTTATGTTCATATCTATTTCCATATTAGTGATGTGAATATCTGTGTCTGACTTTGGTTATAGTATTACACATATTATATTGATTCCAAATTATATATTGTCACCGTGTAATGGATTTGAACTTGAATTAGATGTGTCAGGTTCCCCATGAGATTTAGAAAGTAAGACCATATTAGGCAACATGTTCAACACTCGTTCAAAGCTATTATACAGATGGTCGCTTCTCAACAGCCTTATTTTTTGGGTTAGTTGACAACATTACTTGAATGTCCTTGGATAACGGGAGTATAGAGGTGTTGCGTAACACATGGTTTGACAGTAAAACGAGAACTAGTTTACATCGGTCAATAGCCAATATTCTTTTTATTTACATCAGTTGTGTAGTGCTTATTAGCATACCCAAAGCCCATTGGGCTACAATCATGATATATACAACATAGCATAGCACTTTACAGACTAATCATAACATAATATAATTCATTCTCTCCTAACTACTATTCGATCTGAATACTCCAGCTTCATCTTCAATCTTCAAATTCAATCATTCAACTTTTCTAGCATCCACGCAACACAAGCTACCAGAAAAACCCATTTTAATCATAATCGTTGTCGACACAGTACAAGAGATAGAGTCATATACGCCATCTGAATATCAAGCTTAAGCATCCATTTAGGCGAGGATATTCATCATATTGTATCTAGGCAGCAATCCATGAGCGATGAGAATGTGATCCCATATACAAAGGTCAAACAAAAAAGAAGGTTAGATAGGATCTATGATTCTGATAGTGCTGGCTTAATTCTAGTGGATATTATCTTCAGGGTGCGTCTATTAACACCCTGTTAATTGCTCTTCACCCCCCACTAACTTGAAAATAAAATATGCACCCCATCATTTTCTCTTCCCACCCCGTTTAATCCAAAAATGCCCTTATTGCATATTATTTCAACGTCGATTTATTTCAACATTATGATCTATATTAATGATTTATTTATTTACTGTTTAGAACTTTGCAATTTCCGTTACAGCTAACATACTCGATCTCAAAATGCATAGCGATACACACCGTTGATAGTACAGGTTTTAAATTTTTAATAATTTTTTTAATTTTTTAATCAATATTTGTAATTTCAATCTTTTTTTTATATAAAGATCGTGTACATTGCTGATTTTAAATTCAATTATAGTCTGCAATTTAGCATCGAACACTTATATATATACTTGGATTTTTAATCATTTTGCAATATTAAACAAACTATCTAATCGGCTGTTAAAGGGCAAATTTGGAAATGAAATTTTAAAATTATATTCGGAGGGCGAAGAGCAAATGATGGGGTGCGAATAGCCAGACCCTTATCTTCATAATGCAACCATAAATAATTATGCAAGCGATTAGTCTGTAATGATCAACCATAGACGGACAGGAGAGTTTGAGTATCATGGCTAATGGTTGCGTTAATTCACCTTAATAAACATTAGATTTGAAATGGTATAGGATATCTCTAATAAAAGTACTAGAGATATGTGTAACACCCCGTATGTTGAATAACTTGTTATAATATAAATCAGGGCAGAATTAAATTTTATGTTCTGAATCAGGGCAAACGGGCTATGCCATTGCGTTCGTCTCAGAAAAATACGCGAAATAGAGTCCGAGTTTTTGTAAATCGGAGTCCGTATGACCCAGTTATGGCCCATGTAAGTTTTCAGAAAATTCTAAGTTCAATAAAAATTTAAATTTCAGGTTCAAAATTCGAAAATCAGGCCAGGCGGGCTGGACGGGAAAATTCCCGCCAGCCACCCCAAGTCGACTGGGGAGTCGACTTGGGAGTCGACACAGCAGGACCCAAGTCGACTGCCCAGTCGACTTGGGAGTCGACACAGGTGGCCAGGCAGGTTTGGCCTGGGTGCACTGTTTTGGCTGTTGGGCTGTGTTTGGGGGCTTGTGACGAAATCTGATGGCTCTAAACTAATCTAGGGTTAATCTAAGGGCCTAAACTACATCCTAAATCTATAAATACACCCTAAGACTACCCTAATCCATACTAAAAATAGATACAACGTCATCATGCCGTCAAAATGCAACTTAGAATGAGCCTCCACAAATTAGAGAGGAAGATAGCTTCACAAATCAACTCTAGCAACTAAATCTTCTTCATAGGAGTGCTAATCAACAAGTTGTGAGTTTCTATGCCTTTAGCAAGCAATTGCTAAACTAATTATGATAGGATGTAATGAGGTTATGGTTATGAATGTGGATCAATGCAAGTTATGTTATCATATGCTATGTGCTCATGATGTTAGTTATGCAAGTTTTATGTTATATGTCCATGATGCTAGTTATGCAAGTTTTATGCTATATGTTCATGATTCTACTTATGCAAATCACTATGATAAACATTGATCCATTATGACACCATGTTATGCAAGTTTGGTGTTTGATTATATGCAAGTTCATATATGACATGTTATGCAAGTTTGGTGTTTGATTATATGCAAGTTCATATATGACATGTTATGCAAGTTTGGTGTTTGATTATATGCAAGTTCATATATGACATGTTATGCAAGTTTGGTGTTTGATTATATGCAAGTAACATGTGCAAGTTTACACCTTTGTATGATATGCATACATATGCAAGTTTACCCCTTTGTATGTCATGCATATATATGCATGTTTACCCCTTTTTATGATATGTGTAACATATGCAAGTTCATCCCTTTTTAGACCTATGACATGTATGCAAGTTTATCCCTTTATGATAGGTCTATGACATGAACATCTATGCAAGTTACCCTCTTTATGACATATGTGATTCATGCAAGTTTGGGTTGATTATTTATGCTAGTTGGGTTTGATGCTATGGTCATATATGCAAGTTGACACCTTTAAAACCCATGTTGATGCTAATGTTATGCTAAGTTGAACCCTTTTGTATTTGTGATGAATCTTCCCTTTTAAGTATGTCATGTTAGCGTATTACATGGGGAACGATGGGGTTAATATTCATGTTAACTAAATTGTGGTGAAATTGGTATGATGTTGCATACCATAACTGGATGGACATAATTGAGTCAATTATGTACATCATTAAATTGGAATTAATTAAGGAAAATTAATTAAAAATATTGGGGTGATTAATTAGGTGTAATTAATCGACTAAGACACGAGGTTGGACCCTTTTGTAGCATAAGACTGCCCGGACCCGACCGGCAAATCCAACAGCTACAAATGATTGGCCCAATGTGAGAGGTCTTAGGCATAAACTAAATACGTGACAAGTGTAAAGACACGAGGTTAGACTCTGTTATGGCGTAAGGCTGCCCGGACCCGACCGACAAATCCAGCTGCCATAAAAGACAGTCTAATGTGAGAGGTCTTTTCAAAGGTTATGTTCTTAATCAATTAAGAAACACTTAACCAGATAAGCATGTAGTGGGGCATGCGGGGTTAAGTGGGTGCCTTGGGTGGCATGTGGAAATCTAGTGGTTGCCTTGGGTGGCAATAGAAAATACGATTAGAATACTTAACCAAAGAGGAAACATGTAATTAAACATGATTAAAGGGTTAAGTGGGATACACTAGAGGGAGCAAGCTTAGGTGGGTAGCTTGTGGGGGCCCATTTCAACCAGAAACCCACATGTATCTTTGTGGACTCGACCCATGTCGAGGACGGGATACGCGTACTGGGCTTGACTATAAGAGGCCAAAACGAGTTAGCGGTGGCAACGTAAGTCCAACGGGTTTCATATGCGTGTGTGGACCCGGGTTGGTAGGTAAGACGTTGTTGCATCATGTAGGTATAAGCCGTGTATCAGTGTTGGTATCGGGTTGCCACTTTGGGGAATGATACACCACACTGTGGGACCATCACAGATATCTACGTTAGGGAGCCGATCGCTTGGGGAGTAGTGGGTACAACTAGTGGAGATAGGGGCAGACGACACCTATGTGGTCAGCTAGGGGTACACGAAACTACTAGTTAAATTTTCTAAGTCCTTGGGTGGGATCAACCTTTAAGTTAGGAATGACTGGTGTGGTGCAGTGTAGTAATTATCCTTGGGTGGGTAGATGCGTCTTTACCGTTATCTTCATTCTTCCTATGTCTAGTTGGCTTCTTAGTGTAGTCATTTATCCCCAGTCGTTACCGTACCAAGTTTATATCATACCCTAATTACTTTAATGATTGTATTGTTAAAGTTATAGGACTCGCTCAGACTTATGTCTGACCCCGTTGTTTTTTTATCTTTTTCCCAACCCTCAGGTTCTCAGAGTGGGCCTAGCACTAGTGGGCTTTGATCAGATTGCTTTATCTATCTTTTGGAGCTTGGACCGTTGATGTAAAGCTCAGCTTATCTTTTCTATTATGGCTATTAGTTATGTAGTGGGATTATGTAATTATGTTTTTATCAGGATGGATATTTAGTACTTGACTCTTGTTTTATGGTTTTGTTATTGTAACCAAACATGTTTACCTTCTACTGCAATGAAATGATGTTTTAGTTGACAAGTATTATTTATATCTGTCTTGTTGTAATTTTTCTGTTCTATATTCACTTAAAATACTCCACCGAAGTTAAGGCATTCCCTTAGCGATTGACCTTAGCGGGTGTGGGGTGTTACACATGGTATCAGAGCTAAAGTTTACCAGAACAGATAAAAATTTTTTGAAAAAATATTTTTCTAAAAACATTTTTGAAGGAGTATTTTCAAAAACATGTCTTTTAAGAGAAAAGTTTTTGAAAGAAAAGCATAATCCCTAATAGCCATATCTTTATCTTTCGAATTCTCCGTTATGAATCTTTCCTTTTTCGTTTCAGCATGGCTGAAGATCTTAACTTTCCGGAGGGTGTAGCGATACCAATATGGTATAGGAGATTGATGGAGGCTAGGGCCGCCGCTGCGGGTCCAGCAAATGTTCCTCCACCACCAGTTGCACCCGATCTTCCTCCCCCTCCTCCTCCTCGCGCAGATACTTTTGCTAAGACTTGCAAGGAATTTAAGGCTATGGGAGGGAAACCTTTTCAAGGATCAGAAACTTTTGTGGAAGCTAGGGATTGGCTTAAGGAAATGGAAGAGTTGATAGACATCTTTGAGATGGAAGAAGGAAAGAAAGTCAAGTTAGCTGCTTGGTTAATGAAGGGAGATGCCTCGTTCTGGTGGGAGGTCACTAATGGAGAGCACCCTGTTGACTCTTGGGCGGATTTCAGACAAAGGTTTGTGGCAAAGTTTCTCTCAAGGGTGGAAGAAAATCTGTATATGGAAAGGTTCTTGACTCTAAAGCAAGGAAACCTATCAGTGAAGGAATATGTCAATAAGTTTAATCAGTTGGCAAGGTTTGGCATAGACATGGTGAATACACCGGAGAAGAAGGCTTTGAGGTTCGTTAAAGGCTTGAATGAACCGATGCATGAATTGGCTATGACTCACATCCCTATGGAGGCCACCTAAGCAAAGATTGTCGGAAGAAGAAGAAGACTGGCTGCTTCCACTGTGGCGAAGCAGGGCATCTAGTGAAGGACTGCCCTGAGAAGGGGCAGAGGACGGGATATACCTCAGGAGGACAGGTGCAGGCTCTTATGGCACCAGGTCAGGCAAGGGGGCAAGTTCAGGCTCGCGCGGTTCCACCGATTCAGGAAAGAGGTAGAACTATTTTCATTGAAAGTCTGATTTTTCTGTTTGATCATCCTGTCCATACTTTATTTGACTCTGGCGCATCGCATTCGTTTATCTCATCATCATTAGTTGAGTCACTGCACTTAGACACCAGTCTAGTAGATGATACCTTGGTTGTTTCAAACCCAATTGGTGGCTCCATTTATTTGTCCATGATATGTTTGGGTTTGAAGATTTCCATACTTAGCGTTGAGTTAAGATGTGATGCTTTGTTTTGGGCTTCACGGGCTATGGGTTAATTTTGGGCATGGACCAGTTATCCAGTAATGGTGCCATTCTTGATTGCGAAAGGAGAGTTGTTAGGCTCATGACCCGCTTGGGGAACACTCTTGAGATCTCTTGTAATCCCATGAATTCTTTTATGCTAAGTTATCTTGAATCGCTTGACGCTTCGGTCGAGAGTTTGCGATCTGTTAGAGTGGTCCGGGAATACTCGGATGTGTTTGAGGTGGTGAAGGGCTTACCTCCGAAGCGGGAGATAGACTTCCGAATATATCTGGTGGATAATGCTAAGCCAGTATCTTTGCAAGTGCGCCATATGGCTCCTCGTGAGAGGAGGGAACTCCATATGCAAGTAAGGGTGTTGCTTGAGAAGGGGTTCATAAGACGAAGTATATCGGAGTGGGGTGCTCCAGTAGTTTTTGCCACGAGGGAGGATAGGTCCCTCAGACTTTGTGTAGACTATAGAGAACTCAACAAACTTACAAAGAAGAATAGACACCCATTGCCAAGGATTGATGATCTCTTTGATCAGTTGGTTGGTGCCTCAGTGTTTTCGCAGTTGGACTTAGCCACGGGGTTTCATCAGTTGAGAGTGGCTGAGGATAGTACAGAGAAGACTGCCTTTAGGACTCCGGATGGTTTCTATGAGTGGCTGGTGACGTCCTTTGGTTTGACGAACGCCCCTGCATACTTTGTTGATTTGATGAGTAGGGTGTTCAGGGAGTACCTTAATAAGTTCGTGGTGGTCTTTGTGGATGACATCTTGGTCTTTTCTAAGAGTGAAGAAGAGCATTCCGTACATCTTAGGGAAGTGTTGGAGACTCTTCGAGCGCATAGCCTTAAGGCTAAATTCTCTAAATGTCACTTTTGGAGGAAGGAGGTGCGGTTCTTAAGGCACGTGGTCTCCAAAGAAGGGATAGCTGTGGATCCCGCGAAGGTAGTGTCCATCCAAGATTGGAAGGTTCCGAAGAATGCTACCGAGGTGAGGTGTTTCTTGGGGTTGGCTGGCTACTATAGGAAGTTTATCAAGGACTTCGCGAAGATATCAGTCCCATTAACTCGCTTGACGAAGAAGAATCTAGTTTTCACATGGGACGTAGATTGTGATGATGCGTTCCAACGGTTGAAGAGAGCTTTAACCACAGCTCCAGTCTTAGTGTTGTCGGATGGGAGTAAGCCATTTGTTGTTTATACCGACGCTTGTGGGAAAGGACTAGGCGCAGTCTTAATGCAAGAGGGAAGGGTAATAGCCTATGGGGGAAGGCAGTTGAGAGTGCATGAGAAAAATTACCCTACGCATGATCTAGAGTTGGCCGGTATTGTTTTTGCGCTTAAGTCTTGGTGCCATTATCTTCTTGGCGAGAGGTTCGAATTGTTCACTGACCACAAATCGTTGAAGTACTTGTTTTCTCAAAAGGATTTGAACTTAAGACAGTAAAGGTGGATGGAGTTCTTAGCGTCCTATGATTTTGAGATAGGGTATACCCCTGGCAAGGGTAATGTGGTGGCAGACGCCTTAAGCAGAAAAAGGTTGTCTTTGAGTCCATTGTTCGTTGAACGAAGAAGCTTGGAATTTATCTCGATGTTTGACTTCAGACCTTCCGTTGACTTTATACCCGGTTTGCTAGCATCCTTAGAGGTCAGACATACTCTTTTGGGACGGATTGGTGAGGCACAGCGGGACGACCCACACTTGGTTGAGTTAGTGGAGAAGCTCATAAGGGGGGAGTCGTCCAGCCATTTGAGTAGGTACACCCTAGATGGTAAGGGGTGGTTGCGTAGAGACGGTAGACTTTGTCTATCGCAAGATGAGGATTTGAGGAAGGCTATACTTGATGATGCACATCGTTCGAAGATGACCATTCATCCCGGTGGGGACAAGATGTACCAAGACATAAAGCGAGTTTTCTTTTGGGCCGGTATGAAGAAAGATGTGGTTGAGTATGTCGCTAGATGCTTGGTGTGCCAACAAGTGAAAGCGGAGCAAAAGAAACCCGGTGGGTTGCTTCACCCATTGGAAGTTCCGCAATGGAAGTGGGATAGCGTCTCGATGGATTTTATCGATGGATTACCGAGATCGAGGAAGGGTAATACGGGAATTTGGGTTGTGGTAGACAGACTTACTAAGAGCGCCCATTTTATACCCGTGAAGAGTAAGAGGACTGCTCCATGGCTAGCTTCAGTCTACATTCGATAGATAGTTTCGGTTACATGGTGTACCTTCTAGCATAGTGAGCGATCGAGATCCTATCTTCACTAGCGAGTTTTGGAAGAGTTTGCAAGAGGTGGTAGGGACTCAGTTGTGTTTGAGCACCGCATATCATCCTCATACGGACGGCCAGACTGAGAGGGTGAACCGTATTCTAGAAGACCTGTTGAGGCTATGTATCTTAGATTTTGGAGGTACATGGGAAGAGCATCTTCCATTGGTGGAGTTCGCGTATAATAACAGCTTTCAGTCTAGTATTGGTATGGCTCCATTCGAAGCTATTTATGGAAGGCCTTATCGGTCACCTACATGTTGGTGGGAATCTACGGATAAGATCTTGCTTGGGCCTGATATGGTTAGAGAGACTTCGGAAAAATTGATTTGATTCGAAGAAGGATGAAAGCGGCGCAAGACAGACAGAAATCCTACGCGGATAAGAGGAGGACAGATCTTGAGTTTGATGTTGAGGACATGGTCTTTGTTAAAGTATCTCCATTACGGAATGTTGTTCGCTTTGGGTCCGTTGGGAAGTTAGCACCAAGGTTTGTAGGAACGTTTCCTATTAAGGAAAGGATTGGACAGATGGCATATAGAGTGGATTTACCCGAGAGACTTAGTGGTGTACATGACGTATTCCATGTGTCACATTTGAAGAAGTGCCTACATGAGACCGCAGAAGTGGTAGAGCCGAGCTTGCTTAGATAAGTGGAGGTAGAGCGTGATGCGATGATTCGATGAGCTCCTACTCGCATCCTTGGGTCAGAGATTAGGAAGTTGAGAAACAGAGAGGTTCAACTAGTCAAAGTGCAATGGGGAGATGATGAGAGCAACGCTACTTGGGAGACAGAAGCGAAGATGCGTTCACTGTACCCATTTCTTTTTGAGGGTATGTCTTTTAACTTCTCCTTTATCGTTTGTCTAGTACTTATCTTATCTTTAGTATGTCCTCTCGTTAGTACCTTTGACCTTTAGATAGTGTAAACCTATGGTTGAAACATGTGTCTGAGACATGTTATGATTGATGGATGCATGTGGATGCAAGTGTTTGCTAGTGTTTGCTAGTGGTTGCTCGTGGATGCATATACACACACTTTAGACACTAGATCGGCTCAGCTACTTTATGTTGCATATTGCATATAACTGTGTGTAGGTAGCTATATTAATGGATGTATAACGGTTGTGTTATCATATGGATGATGCATTTTGGTGTATGGTTGTGCACACATATAGAGATAGTATGTGTCGATAGGGTTCTTTCGCATACATATTGGATGCATGGTACTATCATGGTTTGCATTAAGGAGGTCAACTGAATCAGTAGACCGCCTGATTTTGCATTAGGCAGGGAACATATACACACACTTTTTGCATATGTTCATACGTCATTAGAAATTTTAAGGACAATGGATGCCAGTGTTTGATGGTTTAGTAGATGTTTGTTTGGTTGGTAGGATACGTTCTTGACTTAGAGATTTCGGGTACGAAATCCTTTAAGTAGGGGAGAATGTAACACCCCGTATGTTGAATAACTTGTTATAATATAAATCAGGGCAGAATTAAATTTTAAGATCTGAATCAGGGGAAAGGTCTATGCCATTGCGTTCGTCTCGGAAAAATACGCGAAATAGAGTCTGAGTTTTTGTAAATCGGAGTCCGTATGACCCAGATATGGCCCATGTAAGTTTTCAGAAAATTCTAAGTTCAAAACAGATTTAAATTTCAGGTTCAAAATTCGAAAATCAGGCCAGGCGGGCTGGGCGGGAAAATTCCCGCCAGCCACCCCAAGTCGACTGGGGAGTCGACACAGCAGGACCCAAGTCGACTTGGGAGTCGACACAGGTGGCCAGGCAGGTTTGGCCTGGGTGCACTGTTTTGGCTGTTGGGCTGTGTTTGGGGGCTTGTGACGAAATCTGATGGCTCTAAACTAATCTAGGGTTAATCTAAGGGCCTAAACTACATCCTAAATCTATAAATACACCCTAAGACTACCCTAATCCATACTAAAAATAGATACAACGTCATCATGCCGTCAAAATGCAACTTAGAAGCAGCCTCTACAAATTAGAGAGGAAGATAGCTTCTCAAATCAACTTCTAATCAACTCTAGCAACTAAATCTTTTTCATAGGAGTGCTAATCAACAAGTTGTGAGTTTCTATGCCTTTAGCAAGCAATTGCTAAACTAATTATGATAGGATGTAATGGGGTTATGGTTATGAATGTGGATCAATGCAAGTTATGTTATCATATGTTATGTGCTCAAGATGTTAGTTATGCAAGTTTTATGCTATATGTCCATGATGCTAGTTATGCAAGTTTTATGCTATATGTTCATGATGCTAGTTATGCAAATCACTATGATAAACATTGATCCATTATGGCACAATGTTATGCAAGTTTGGTGTTTGATTATATGCAAGTTCATATATGACATGTTATGCAAGTTTGGTGTTTGATTATATGCAAGTTCATATATGACATGTTATGTAAGTTTGGTGTTTGATTATATGCAAGTAACATGTGCAAGTTTACACCTTTGTATGATATGCATACATATGCAAGTTTACCCCTTTGTATGTCATGCATATATATGCATGTTTACCCCTTTTTATGATATGAGTAACATATGCAAGTTCATCCCTTTTTATACCTATGACATGTATGCAAGTTTATCCCTTTATGATAGGTCTATGACATGAACATCTATGCAAGTTACCCTCTTTATGACATATGTGATTCATGCAAGTTTGGGTAGATTATTTATGCTAGTTGGGTTTGATGCTATGGTCATATATGAAAGTTGACACCTTTTAAACCCATGTTTATGCTAATGTTATGCTAAGTTGAACCCCTTTGTATTTGTGATGAATCTTCCCTTTTAAGTATGTCATGGTAGCGTATTACGTGGGGAACGATGGGGTTAATATTCATGTTAACAAAATTGTGGTGAAATTGGTATGATGTTGCATACCATAAGTGGATGGATATAATTGAGTCAATTATGTACATCATTAAATTGGAATTTATTAGGGAAAATTAATTCAAAATATGGGGGTGATTAATTAGGTGTAATTAATCAACTAAGACAGGAGGTTGGACCCTTTTGTAGCATAAGACTGCCCGGACCCGACCGGCAAATCCAGCGGCTACAAATGATTAGCCCAATGTGAGAGGTCTTAGGCATAAACTAAATACGTGACAAGTGTAAAGACACGAGGTTAGACTCTGTTATGGCGTAAGGCTGCCCGGACCCGACCGGCAAATCCAGGTGCCATAAAAGACAGTCTAATGTGAGAGGTCTTTACAAAGGTTACGGTCTTAATCAATTAAGAAACACTTAACCAGATAAGCATGTAGTGGGGCATGAGGGGTTAAGTGGGTGCCTTGGGTGGCATGTGGAAATCTAGTGGTTGCCTTGGGTGGCAATAGAAAATACGATTAGAATACTTAACCAAAGAGGAAACATGTAATTAAACATGATTAAAGGGTTAAGTGGGATACACTAGAGGGAGCAAGCTTAGGTGGGTAGCTTGTGGGGGCCCATTTCAACCAGTAACCCATATGTATCTTTGTGGGCTCGACCCATGTCGAGGACGGGACACGCGTACTGGGCTTAACTATAAGAGGCCAAAACGGGTTAGCGGTGGCAACGCAATTCCAACGGGTTTCATATGCGTGTGTGGACCCGGGCTGGTAGGTAAACGTTGTTGCATCGTGTAGGTATAAGTCGTGCATCAGTGTTGGTATCAGGTTGCCACTTTGGGGAATGATACACCTCACTGTGGGACCAGCACAGATATCTACGTTAGGTAGCCGATCGCTTGGGGAGTAGTGGGTACACCTAGTGGAGATAGGGGCAAACGACACCTATGTGGTCAGCTAGGGGTACACGAAACTACTGGTTAAATTTTCTAAGTCCTTGGGTGGGATCAACCTTTAAGTTATAATGACTGGTGTGATGCAGTGTAGTAATTATCCTTGGATGGGCAGATGTGTCTTTACTGTTATCTTCGTTCTTCCTATGTCTAGTTGGCTGCTTAGTGTAGTCATTTATCCCCAGTCGTTACCGTACAAAGTTTATATCATACCCTAATTACTGTAATGATTGTGTTGTTAAAGTTATAGGACTCGCTCAGACTTATGTCTGAACCTGTTTTTTTTTTTATCTTTTTCCCAACCCTCAGGTTCTCAGAGTGGGCCTAGCAATAGTGGGCTTTGATCAGATTGCTTTATCTATCTTTTGGAGCTTGGACCGTTGATGTAAAGCTCAGCTTATCTTTTCTATTATTGCTATTAGTTATGTAGTGGGATTATGTACTTATGTTTTTATCAGGATGGATATTTAGTACTTGACTCTTGTTTTATGGTTTTGTTATTGTAACCAAACATGTTTACCTTCTACTGCAATGAAATGATGTTTTAGTTAACAAGTATTATTTATATCTGTCTTGTTGTAATTTTTCTGTTCTATATTCACTTAAAATACTCCACCGAAGTTAAGGCATTCCCTTAGTGAGTGACCTTAGCGGGTGTGGGGTGTTACAATATGAGACCTAAATGTGGTTGAAAAAATGCGTACTAAAATTGTAAGGGTCACCGATACTAGTAGCATTCAAGCTGAAAAGGGTAGCTTTAACTTCAATAGACGAAATGGAGCAGTGATGTCCCCTGCTTCAGTGAGGTCTAACAACGATTTCTAGCCATAGTAGAATAAAAATAATCTGCAAAAGCATTACCGATCTTCATATTGTCCGTTTTTCACATACCATGCTTTTTTATAATAGATACAAACTTTTTTTAGATTGCTTAATCTTCAATGCAGTGTGGAAAAAACTGTTATTTATGTCAGCTTCAAATAAACACTTCTTCCCCAACTTTTTTTAATCATAGCAATCTCTCCCTCAAGCGCACCCATTAACTGTATTTTGATCTTTTGCTCAATCTTCGAATAAACTACATCATTGGGGTACGTCATCGTATCTTGTTGTGTTGCAACGATCTTCTTCCGTTGCCCAAAACTCCTATTTGCTCCTTTACCGAAGACGTGCACAACACATGGTCATGGATTCTTTTTAGCATTTTCTAAGTTCTATTGTAAGACAAACATCAGGTTGTCGTACACAACTTGATTCCAAGGTTGCAAAAAGAAAATTTCAAATTCCAAGCATTTAATTAGTCTAATGATTAAAAAACTTAAAAGGTAGGATGCTTTTTATGGGCTTCTCTCCTCATTTAACAATGACATGATTGTGGTCGTAGAGGCCGGGACATGGTATGTAGCAAGGAAAAAAGTCTTGGCCATTGGGATATAGAGTTGTGAAAATAGCGGTTGAGGGTACAAAACGTTCTCGGGAAATAATGTTTAGTGTTTTTCCATGTGTAAGCTGCTTCAATGGTTAGAACAGGAATGATGTTAGATGAAACAATGGCTTAGTTAAGTTTATTTAGGTAACAAATGGTTAGGGTGAGCCACCATGCTTATGGTTTGAGTGGTACATGCAACTGAAGTTACCTAAACAAAGCTATGGGATATTGGGGAGGTTAAGATGCTATAGTCCGTTCGAGAAGGAAGATCTAGCATTGTAGTTATTCGTAGCATAAATGAAAGTGGTAAAGGAATGGATTTGGGGGGGGGTATGGTGGTGCAATACATATGGACATGTTACGGGGATGCATTGTAAAGAGTAGCATTAAAACAAGTGGGATCCATAACACCAGGATACTACCATTAGGCGCATGGTCATTGTTGTTGATATTGTTCCAATTCAGGGCAATGTACTTTATAACTTTAACAGGAAGGTCAGCATTGAGCTTAGTTTCCAACAAAGCAGTCATACTTAAATTTTCCTCAGCGGTAAATTCTGGAATATCTTTTTGTTTAACATTAAGGTGTGCACCCTGATGTTTATACGTTACAATATTTTGTTTCATCATGGAGACTTTACCAGATCAAGAGGATAGTAAGATCTAGTTATTTTAGAACATCTCTTGGCCAATACATCTCGGTTTTGATGATTGTTGCCTTCATTGTGAATAACTTTTATATTTGCTTTCTTTTTCCTAGGTCTCTTATGTTGTTTAGAGGTAATTGGTTGGGAATCGAAGAAAATGTCGGTGTTATTAATGGTTAGGAATGGAGGAGATGAGGGTGTTGGGAATGTGTCCCTTTCTCATGTGGAAAAACTATATTTATTTAGAGCAATAAATGTTGCTACGGTATTTTGTATTTTTATTTGAAAATTTGACTTATTGACCTTTGGTGTGCCTTGGTAATTGCACCTTGATGGGAATAGTCATATTATGAATAAGGTAGTTGAATAGAGATTTCAATGTGTCTTTTTGGTGCTTATATATGCATACCCACATTTTGGGCAGTAACAATTTTTTTTGGACTGCGTTGGTAAAAGTATATCTACTATCAAAACTTTGCCAACTTCTACGCGACATTGGGGGCAACTTCTACTCCTTTGAGATAGCCCTTTGCTGGTGTGTTTTTGCGAGATGTCACATCATTTCTGAGCTCTGTTTCCTGGTGTTATTACTAGCTGTTGTTGGATAATTTGTGTATCCACTTTATGACTTGGATTTGGATTTGGATTTGTGTATCACTCCATTATCACAATAAGAGAAGTTTGGGTGGACCTCCATCATCGGCCCTGTAGTTTTCACTCTTTACATCGGAGAGATTTTCCACGTTAAAAGTTGGTGCGTGTGCTTGCTTTATTATTATCTCTTGTTCTGTTGATTATTTGCATCGATCATTAGTGATTGTAGTACATTGTGTTGGGTTTGTCTGCGTCATTCGTAATAAATTGATATCAGGGCATGGTTAGTTAATTTGTAGTATCCCCTGATGGATTCTAGTAATAGCAACACTAGTAGAATGATTAGTTTGAATGGAGCTAACTATCATATTTGGAAGAGAAAAATGAAAGACTTGTTGTATGTCAAAAGTTGGCATTTACTTGTGTTTAGTGATGAAAAACGATAAGGTAAAACTGATGATCAATGGTTATTTGAATATGAACAAGTGTGTGGATTTATTCGTCAGCGAGTTGTTGATAATGTTTTGAATCATATAAATGATGATGTTCATGCAAGATCACTATGACAAAACTTGAATCCCTTTATGATAATAAGTCTAGAAACAATAAATTGTACCTAATCAAGCAATTGATGGGCTTGAAGTACAATTCAAGCAAGTCACTTTCTGATCACCTAAATGATTTTCATGGTATTATTCAGCAATTATCAGCTATGGATATAAATTTTGATAATGAAATTCAGGGACTTTTGTTACTTGGCACTCTTCCTGATTCATGGGACACTTTGCAACTCAGCGCCATATGGTAAAGTTATACTGGATATTGCCAAAGTTGGTATTTTGAATGCGGAGATGAGGAAGAAATCTCATGGTGTGTCTTCTTCATCCGTGGAAGCATATATTGCTGAAAATAGAGGAAGAAACAAGAGTAAAGCTCCAGTTTCCAGAGACAAAAGAAAAAAAAATCTCGTGGAAGATACATGAATATGAAGTGCTATTATTGTGATAAATCATGTCACATAAATAAATATTGCTATAAATGGAAAAGAGATAACAAGGGTGGTAAAGGCATGGAAGTTAAGAAGTAAAATAAAAAAGATTGCAATAACGATGATCGAGCTGCTACTGCAACTGATTGTGATCTTATCATTGTGCTTGATGAGAGTTATGTGAATCTTACTAAATATAAGTCGAGTTGGGTCATTGATAGTGGAGCATCACTACATATGACATCATGGAAGGAATTCTTCACATCTTATACACCTGGTGACTTTAGGGTGTTGAAGATGGGTAATGATGGTGTGACTCAGGTTGTGGGCATTGGAGATGTATGTTTGGTGACCAACATTGGAGCAAGGTTAATGCTTAAAAATGTTAGGCATGTTCCAGAAATCCGACTAACTTGATCTCTACTAGAAAACTCGATGACGATGGCTACTGCAACACTTTTCATTGTGGTCAATGGAAGCTTACTAAAGGAAACATGGTGCTAGCTTGTGGGAAGAAGCACACAAGCCTGTACTTACTGGAAGCCTCAATTCCCACTGATTCTGTAAATGTGGCAAATGATGATCTTGCAAAATTATGGCATAGAAGACTTGGCTATATAAGTGAAAAGTGGCTAAGTTGTTTGATGAATATAAATGCACCACTTGATTTGAAGTGCGTAAAATTGGACAAATGTCCTCATTATTTTGTAGGGAAGCAGAATCGTGTCTCCTTTAAGAGACATCCTCCTTTAAGAAAATCAAGTTTACTTGATCTTGTTCATTTTGATATTTGCGGTCCGTTAAAAGTTGAGACCTTTGGTGGTGCACTTACTTTGTTACTTTTATTGATGACTGTTCAAAGAAATTGTGGAAATATGCTTTTAAAATAAAAGATCAGGTACTTGATGTTTTTAAGCAGTTTCAAACCTTGGTTGAAAGACAATCTGGTAAAAAGCTAAAGTGTTTAGTTCTGAAAATGGTGGTGGGTACGTCGGTCCAGTTGATGAATACTTTAAGGCATCGATATCAGTTTACACTAAGGAAGACTCCACAGTTGAATGGTGTAGCAGAGAGAATGAATAGGACTTTGTTAGATAGAATGAGGTGCATGCATTCAGAAACTAAGTTGCCAAAACACTTTTGGGGTGAAGCTTTGTTTACAGCTGCACACGTGATTAATTTGTCACCTTGTTTTTCTTTGAATGGTGATGTTCCAGATAAGGTTTGGCTTAGCAAGGAGATTTCTTACAGTTATTTACGTGTAAGGCATTTGTGCATGTGCCTAATGATGAAAGATCGAAGTTGGATTTTAAGACTTGCTAATGCATCTTTGTAGGCTATGGTCTTGATAAGTTTGGCTGTAGGTTTTATGTTCCTATAGAGAAGAAATTTATTCGTAGCAAGGATGTAGACTTTGTTGAAGACCAAACAATTGAAGACATTCAGAAATCACAAGAAACTGCATCTCATAGAGTTTATGATCTGATTGATTTAGATATCCCTCCTTTGACTCCTGCACTAGCTCCAACGGATCATGTACAAGAAAATGACAATGAAGATCATGTACCTGATGAAGATGATCCTTGTGATGAAGATGCTGAAATTGATCATCATGCTTCTCCTGAAACTCAAACAAATTTTGTAAGGCGATCTACCAGGGAACGACTTCCTTCCACTAGGTATCCTTCTTTCAGGTATTTTCTCTTAACTGACAGAGAAGAACCTGATACTTTTAAGGAAGCTATTGACAGCAATAATAAGCAATTACGGTTGGATGCAATGAAAGAACAGATGAAATTGTTGCATAATAATAATACTTTTGATCTAGTGAAACTACCAAATGGAAATAAGGCTTTGAAAGATCATTGGGTTTACAAGCGGAAGCATGATGAAAAAGCAAAGACGCTATGGTTCAAAGCAAGCCTTGTTGTAAGGGGATGCAACCAGAGAAAGGGAATTGACTTTGAATAGATATTTGCACTGGTTGTCAAGATGTCTTCCATCAGAGTTGTTTTTGGTCTTGGTGCTTGTTTGAATTTAGAAGTTGAGCAGTTGGATGTGAAGACCACCTTTCTTCATGGTGACATTGAAGAAGACATTTACATGGAACAACCAGAGGGCTTCAAAGTTAAAAGGAAGGAAGAATATGTGTGCAAATTGAAGAAGAGTTTCTATGATCTAAAACAAGCTCTAAGACAACGGTATCACAAATTTGACTCTTTTATAGGTGAGTAAGGATACAAAAAGACATATAATGATCATTGTGTTTTCTTGAAGAAATGTGCTAACGATGGTTTTATCATTTTGTTACATTATGTTGATGACATGCTTATTGTAGGGAAAAATGTAGATTGGATTGCTAGTTTGAAGCAACAGTTGAGCAAGGCTTTCTCCATGAAGGAACTTGGGTCGGCGAAGAACATTTTAGGAATTAGAATTATTCGTGATTGTAAGGCTCGAAAATTATGGTTGTCACAGGGAGCATATATTAAGAGTGTACTTAAAAGGTTCAATATGGAAAAAGAAATGCCTATATGTACTCCACTTGCTATGCATTTTAAGGTGAGTTCTCAACAGTGTCCTTCCGTAACAGAAGAGAATGAGAAGATGGTACATATTCCTTATGCTTCCGTCATGGGTAACTTGATGTATGCAATGGTTTGCACTCGGCCTGATATAGCTCACGTTGTAGGTTTGGTTCATAGATTTTTTTCTAATCCAGGTAAAGAGCATTGGAATGTTGTGAAGTGGATTATGAGATACTTATAGGGTACTGCTGATATGAAGCTTTGTTTTGAGAGTGACAAGCTTTGTCTCGTTGGCTATTCAGATTCTGATATGACAGGTGATATTGACTCAAGAAAATCTACTTCAGGTTATTCGGTCACTTTTGCCGGGGGAAATGTGTCTTGGCAATCTAGGCTACAAAAATGTGTGGCTTTGTCTACTACTGAGTCGGAGTTTATTGCAGCCACAGAGGCATGTAAGGAGTTATTGTGGATGAAGCGGTTTGTTCGCCAACTTGGATATACGCAAAAGACGTATGTGTTGTATTGTGATAGTCAAAGTGCAATCCGGCTTGCTAAGAATTCCACTTTTCATGCAACGTCGAAGCATATTGCTGTGAGATATCATTGGATACGCGATGTTCTTGATGATAAGTTAATTGAGCTTAAGAAAATTCATACCGATGATAATGGTTACGACATGATGACTAAGGCTTTGCCAAAAGACGAATTTGAGACTTGTCGTTCAATAGCCGGAATGGCAACCACCTCCACATAGTCGGGAGGGGGAGGTTTGTTGGGAATGAGTCCCTTCTTATGTGGAAAAAACCATTTTATTTGTAGCAATAAATGTTGCTATGGTATTTTGTGTTTTTATTTGAAAAGGTGCCTTAATGACCTTTGGGTTGCCTTGGTAATTGCACCTTGATGGGAATAGTCATCTTATAAAATAAGGTAGTTGAATGGAGATTTCAATGTGTCTTTTTAATGGTTATATATACATATCCGCATTTTGGGCAGCAACAAAGAAAATTGGATAACATTGGTAAAAGTATATCAATCATCAAAACTTTGTCGGCTTCTACGTGACATTGGGGGCAACTTCTTCTCCTTTGAGATAGCCCTTTGTTGGCGTGTTTTTGCGAGATGTCGCATCATTTCTGAGCTTTCTGGTGATATTTTTCACTTTTCTCACTTTTATTTTGATGTTGTTATTGCTAACTATCATTGGATAATTTGTGTATCCACTTTGTGACTTGGATTTGGATTTATGTATCACTCCATTATCATAATAAGAGAAGTTTGGGTGAACCCCCGTCATCGGTCCCGTGGTTTTTACTCTTCACATCAAAGAGGTTTTCCACATTAAAAATTGGTGTCTATACTTGCTTTATTATTATCTCTTGTTTTGTAAATTATCTACATTGATCATTGATGATTGTAGTACATTTTGTTGAGTTTGTCTGCATCATTCATAATAGAGGGGATGATAGCGGTAGAAGCAGTAGACTGAATAATAATATTAGAAATAAGTATTTAATGCTAAACACAGGAATTGGGTCGAATGATGTTGCGGTGAAGCAAGTCATTAGATTTGTGGATAGATGTGCACTAGCAAAAAAGGAATTGGTTTGGTAGTGGTAGCAATAGCGAAGACTGGAGAGGGTGGTTCATGGTTGGCTTTATAGTGCAAGAACCAATAGTAGAATCAGTGGGGAGTGTAAAGAGGATATAGCAGTGGCATGAACGCATGGAAGGCTTCGAGGTAGGGGAGGTGGGGGTAAACTATGACTTTGATGGTAGTTTTAAGGTAGACGAGATCACACGGTCAGTGTCCGTTAGGAAGGTGGGTAGAGCGGGGGTGTAGACTAGCGAAATGATGTCACTGCATAAGTATGCTTAGTCATGCATAGGGTATCAGATGGTACAAAATATAGGAATGAAGAGCTTGGAAAGGTAACCCGTTGAGAAAAGACAAGGAAATAAAATTAACTTTGATATATAAGTTGAATTTAACATTCGTACGGCAATTCAGTGTAGACTAGCCCACTTAGGAAACCTGGCTTTCACCCAGGCGACCCAAGTTCAAATCCCACTAATGGAATTTTGTGATTTTTCCCACCACAATTCAATTGAGCGGCAGTTGTCCTTATTAATTTCTCGCTTTTCATTCTGCTGTGTGACCCAGCTGATGGAGTATAAGTCACATCCAATTTTTATTGTTTATGCATGTTTTGTATGCATACAGTCGCACGATGGTCAGATGTTTCTTACGCGGACAGGTGGGCATACTCTATTGATTTATTCTACTTTAAATTAGTTTTAACCCATGTTTTGCATATAGTGAACTAAAAATGAAGACAAAGTAGAAAAGTAAAAACTCTCAAACTATTTGACAATACTGAAAAGGAATTGAATTTGAGACTAGCATACGATTGAAAGCACGAAGAGAAACGAAAAATGTAGCAATCTACTTGGTTATTTGCGCTTAACATATGATTGAAAGCACGAAGAGTAACCAAAAATGGACCAATCTATTTATAAATTGTAGCTAAATTTAACGAATTTTAAATAAATAATTGTTGGGATATAATTTTTTGATTTTCCAACGTACTTGGAAGGTTTGGTATTTTTAATCAAAATGAAATCAATTTGATTATAATGTTTCAACTAAAACAACTTAAAATAAATTGTTTCAAAGAATATATGTGGAATATCAATGGAAGCACGATATATGATGTAAATGTAACTCGTTTGGCTACCTAGATGGAAACAGTGACAAAGAAGAGAAGCAAGATAATAATGTCAACAGAGGTAATGTGCAAAGTTTTCAGGAAAAAAGAGTTGAAAATATAAGAGCGAACGTTAGAGAGAAAGTTAAAATCAGATACCAAGCTAATGACAACAGAAACAATAGGAATTTGAATGTAATATTATACAGGAGGAACAAAAATGCTATCCAAATGGGCAATAATAATCAAAGGAATAGTGAGACGGGAACCTGGATTGCTAGGGGGAAGAAAGATGTTGATGAAGTACCACAGGGAAATAGTTTTCAAGTTCTTGAAGAAGGAGAAATAGAAGAAACTGGAAATCCGGAAAACGGTAATCAAGAAAATGACTTTAATATTGATGATTATGAAGTTCAAGAGCTAGCTGATTTCACAATTCCTAGCATGGATCAGATTAGGCAACAAAAGATAGGGGTAGTTGGCCAGCAAACTTTTGTCATGAATGCAACGCAAGAAAGAATCTCAGAATTAACGGAAAAAGAAGTAGAGGACCAGGTATATGCTTTATTTGAGGAACTTGTCATGCAAGAAACCTATAAAGAAAGGAGACACTAAAGTAATAAAGGCAAGGAGAAAGAGCAAGTAGAAGTGGTAATGAAAGAAGCAGAGGATGACAGAGTATTTAATAATTTAGCAAGTGATAAAATAGATGCCATATGTTGGCTAGCTTTTTGACCAAGCCACCCAGGTTCATTCACAAGAAGAAAGTATGAAACTACGTTCCCTAAGAGCATGAAGGAGCGGATCGCCTCAGCGGATCGCCCCTCATTGGATCGCACCATCGGATCGCCCCTCATTGGATCGCACCTCATCGGATTGCCCCCATTTCATCAGCGAAACGACACCTCTATGAGACTCAATCCGTACATACATTACTGCCCAGTATGGACAGATCTGATCCCCTGATGCATGGCGAAGCCTCTGACCCGTTCAAATACGAGCTAGTCTTTGGCGATCCGAGACGCACGGATCCAGCGACACGTGTCCCCAACCGTCATCTTGACTGATTCTCCCCATTTGCTCGATCCGATTTTCGAGGGGATCGCGACACCTGTCCACAACGGCTAATTTGACTATTCCTTCATCGGCTGCGATGCGATCCGATCTTCTCGGGATTCGTGCCACATGTTACCACGATCCGCCTGACAAAATCAGCTATAAATAGCCCGGAGTTTGGCATTTTTGAGGATCCTTTTAGCAATATTGAGGATTGATTCCGCCATTATTGTCATACTACCATTTCTTATCAGTTTTATTACTAGATTACTAAGAGAAATCACAATTGTAAAAGTGAGCTAGAGAGAAATCATTGATTGTAGCAGTATCCAGAGTATAATCAATAACATATAAAGTGGACGAATGCTTGTTAACGCCGAACCACTATAAATTCTGTGTGTTATTTTCTTTTTTCTTCATTCTTTAGTTAAAACTCTATATGACTCAGAACAATTTGGGTGTTAGGTCCAAATTTTGATCTAACATTTTGGTGCTTTCACTGAGAAAATAGTCCTAAAGCTTCACTGTTCAGTTCTTTGAAGACTCCAGCGACTCAGATATCATGGCTGGAAAGAGATCTAAGGAAGTACGAGCTTCACGAACTAATGAAACCGCGAACGAAGCAGTCGAAGAAATTGTGCATGAGCTAGGCAATGAGGGAACTTTGGATCGCAGAGCGCCGGGGGCGAACCGATCCGATGAAGACGCCACGCTCCGAGTCGAGGAGAACGAGGCGATCCGGACTGCTGAAGGGGTTGTTACTCGATCCCGAGATAACGCCTCGAATCCTCCGTGTACCGTGACCACGAACCGATCCCGGGGGGCGCTGCGAGCCACCATCCTCAATCCACAGCGATCCGAATTGATGATCGGACTACAACTTGACCTGGAAAGGAGCCTATGGCTCGCTCCTACCGTCCTGGCTCCTCCGCTCGACCTGGCTCAAGCTCTTTGCGCATAAGAGAAAGTGATGATGATCAATATGACCCTGTTGCTCCCGTTACTGAGTGGGATCTCTATCGCTTTTCCGAAATGTGGGAGAGAATGTTTGATGAATTGGCTACCCAAATGCAGGAAAGCTCCGTCTTGCGACAAAATTTGACTGCTATGGATAGAAGGCTTGATGAACTCGTAAGGCAAAGGACGCCACCAGGTCGTCCGCTCACCCCGAATATTCTTATTCGTCAAAGGAATTGCCAAGGCCACCGCGGCGACCATATGAGTGATCCGAAAACATAGAGCAGCTTCGGTTCGGGACCTTGCCGTCACGAGAAGAAGAGGCACTGGGTGCAGGGCCCTCAAACCATAATGTGAACGATCACGCCGCAACTCCCAGAGATCGAGGTGCGGACAGTCCTATAGAGAACAGACTACCTCAGCCCCGTCGCCGCACAAATACTCATGGTAACAGGGGGCAACGAAGCCCTATCCGAGCCCCGAATTTTGTGACTGCTCCCGGAAGGAAGATTAGAGAACCCCGCCGAGCAAGAAGCACTGACCCTGAACCTCCACTGACCAGTGCAAATGTTGCAGCTATGATCCATCAAATTATGGCAGATTGCCGTGGACAACGGAATGAAGTTTGGGGAATCGACTGCAGTCACACCCCTTTCACTGATGATATTTTGGATGCGACTTTCCCAAGGCGTTTCAACATGCCACAGATGAACCGATACGCGGGTAGGTCTGAACCCGTCCAGCATCTAATGAGATATTCTTGGTCAATGACCGCTGCAGCAGCTTCTGACGCTGTCAAGTGCAAAGCATTTCCCATATTCTTGGAAGATGTAGCATTGTTATGGTTTACTCGCTTACCAGCAAGATCGATTTCTAGCTTCAGGGAGTTGAGTGAAAAGTTCGTAGAACAATTCTGCATCTATGCACAAAAGACAAAGAGTGTGATTGACTTGTTCCTTATCAAGCAGCGACCAGGCGAGAGTTTGAGGGTGTACCTAGACCATTTCAACTTGGCAGCTACTGAAGTTAAAGATCCCCATGAGCCAACCATTGTCGCAGCTCTGATTGATGGAGTAGATAAAGACACTGAATTTGGGAGATACCTGGCAGGCAAGCCACCCCATACTAGAGAATTATTCTACGAAAAAGCTAACGTACATTTACGCCGGGAAGAGGTATATGCTAACCGAAAGGAAAAAACGGCCGATAAGGAGGAAATCCAGAGCAATGTCGCCATTAAGCAGACAGGAGACAGCTCGGGGAAGGTTGAAGTTAATGTCGGAAATCGGAATCAGGGTGGTTGTCAGTCAGGGAACAATGATAATAATAGTAATGGCAACAACCGGAAGAGGAACCGAGGGAACGACTCCCAGATAAGGACTCGTCCCAGGGCCTTTGAGAGTTATACGCCAATAAATGATACTCTGGAAAATATCTTCATGGATTCGTACAGTGTCCTCCTGAATAAGAGGCCACCTCCCAGAGAGTCGACGGAGAAAGGACGTGAAACGGGGAAGTTTTGTCTCTTTCATCAGATTCATGGCCATTCGACAAATGAATGCCGTCACCTAAGAGATGTAGTCGAGAGGCTTCTTCGAGAAGGAAAATTAGATGAATACAGAGTAACGCCCAGAGATAAGGGGCAAGCCGTACATGCCCCAAATCAGAAACAGAATCAACTTGCTGCCAGGCCAACTGCCCCGCAAAAGGGAAAGGACATCGTTATCAATACCGTAATCAGAGGACTTTATCTCGCCGGACATAGTTCCAAGGCATTGGATCAATATGTCAATGCAGCCAAGCAACACCTCGAGGTAGGGGAGTGTAGCAACCCCGAGAACAATATCCCGGTAAAGCAACAAAAGATGATGTCCGACGATGTCGTTTTCCGCGAACGAGAAAGCATTGGAGTCCATGCTCCGACTGAAGACCCATTTGTAATCACAATACCTATTGGACCAGCCACTGTTCATAAGGTTTTAGTGGACAACGGGAGTTCCTTCAACATTCTTTTCAAAAGGACATTCGACCAGGTGAACCTCGAAATAAAAGACTTGAAGCCCTGTCAAGGATGGATCCGTGGATTTAACGGAGCATCCACTGCTCCAATGGGTTATGTAGAGTTACCAGTTATGCTTGGGGAAGGAGAACGCCAGAGAGTGAGAATCCTTCCCTTCGTGGTTTTGGATGTTGGATCACCTTACAATGCCTTCTTGGGCCGACCGGCCCTCGTAAAGTTTAGAGCCTGTATAGCCCCCTGGTGTTTATTGTTGAAATTCCCCACAAAAGCTGGCATTGGTATTGTCAGAGGAGATCAGGTTGCCGCACGAGCATGTTATGTTGCCGAGCTAAAGTTACTTCGCAATGGAGGGGACATCGAAACCAAGGGCGCTTCTCCCCCTGCAAGGGCGGAGACCTTATAGAAACTAAAGAGGATAACCGTAGGAGAGTCGTCCAGAGAGTTGCCCAAGGATATAGATCCCAGAGAGGATCAAGAACCTGGGGGCAGAATGGCGACTCCCAACGAGACCACTGTGGATGTATCGATCGATGATAGTGACCCAGAGAAGGTCCTTAAGATTGGATCCCAGTTAAATCCGAATCTCGCTAAAGAACTGACGGATTTCTTAAAAAATAGCTTAGATGTATTTGCTTGGACCCACGCAGACATGTGCGGGATATCCCCATCAATCATGAGCCATTCATTAAGCATTAACCCTAAACATCCTCCAGTAAAACAAAAAAGGCGAATGCTCGGCCCAGAGAGGTCCGCTGCCTTGAAAGAAGAGATTTGAAAGCTAAAGAGTAATGGATTTATCAGGGACTCGATCTACTCAGACTGGATTTCAAATCCAGTCCTGGTAAAGAAGGCCAACGGGAAGTGGCGAACGTGAATCGACTTCTCGGATTTGAACAAAGCCTGCCCAAAAGACAGTTTTCCATTACCCCGGGTCGACCAGTTGGTGGACTCGACGGCGGGTCATGAACTTCTCTCATTTATGGATGCTTACTCAAGATATAACCAGATTCCAATGCATGTTCCAGATCAAGAACACACTAGTTTTATCACGGATCTGGGATTATATTGCTATGTAGTGATGCCCTTTGGCTTGAAGAACGCAGGCGCTACATATCAACGTTTAGTCAACAGAATGTTCTATAACCAGATCGGGAAAACAATGGAAGTATACGTCGACGACATGTTGGTTAAGTCCAAGCAATCCTCCCATCACACTACAGACTTGGCAGAGATGTTCGGCATTCTTTGAAAGTACAAAATGAAACTCAACCCAACAAAATGTTCATTCGGTGTCGCCTCCGGAAAATTCTTGGGGTTCATCGTCAGTTCCCGTGGGATTGAGATTAATCCAGACCAGATCGCGGCAATCAGAGACATTCAGGAACCTAGGCAAATTAAGGATGTGCAAAGCCTTGCAGGAAAAGTAGCTGCACTAAGCAGATTTATCTCCAGGGCTATGGACAAGTGCATCCCATTCTTCGAATTAATAAAGCGGGGAAAACGCCACTTCAAATGGACGCCCGACTGCGTAGAAGCATTTCAGTACTTGCTGAGGCACCTGGAGAAACCTCCGATATTATCTAAGCCGATGGATCACGAGGACTTATTCGTGTATCTGGCAGTGTCATCCCACGCGATCAGCTCAGCGTTGGTAAGAGAGGAAGATAAGGTCCAAAGGCCTGTGTATTACGTGAGCAAAAAATTGACGGCAGTAGAGCGTAATTATCCAAGGATAGAAAAGTTGGCATATAGTTTACTGATCGCCTCTAGAAAGCTTCGACATTATTTTCAGGCGCATCCCATTACCGTATACACCGATCACCCACTCAAGCAAGTCCTACAGAGACCAGAGGCGTCTAGAAGATTACTCAAATGGAACATTGAGTTAAGTCAATTTGATCTGAACTTTCAGCCCAGACGGTCAATTCGGGGGCAAGTGATAGCCGACTTTATAGCAGAGTTTACCGTCCCGGAGGAGGATATAGCAAGCGAAGAAGTTGATCCCTCGAAGTTACATCTCGATCCCTGTGCCAGGAGATTGTATACTGATGGCGCTAGGAATAATGAAAGATCCGGCGCTGGAATAGTGCTTGAAACTCCCGAGAAACGATTGATATCCTATGCTATCCGGATGGAATTTCATGCCACTAACAACGACTCCGAATATGAGGCCCTGATAGCCAGATTAAAGATCGCAAAGGAGTTAGAGGTCACTAAGCTGAACATCTTTTGCGACTCCAAGTTAGTTGTGAACCAGGTTACTGGGAAATTCCAAGCTAAAAGTGCAAGATTGATTTTATACTTGAAGAAAGTCAAGGAGTTGCTGAACGATTTTGATCACTACAGCATATCTCACATTTTGCGGTCAGAGGATCAGCAGGCGGATAAGTTGGCAAAGATGGCTAGTTCCGACGATCCTGAAGAGACCGGGCTAGCCCCCGTTGAAGTACTTCGGTCCCCTAGTATAGATCAAATGGAAATCGATCTAATACTAGAGACAGAACCAGAAAGGGAGTCGTGGATGACCCCTCTAAAGAATTTCTTGATGAATGGAGCGCTTCCGACCAAGAAAAGCGAGAGGCGTAAAGTAATTCGTAAAGCAGCCCGATACGTTCTGCAAGGCGGAGTTCTTTACAGACAAGGATTTTCGATGCCCCTCTTCCGGTGTATAGCCCACGATGACATCAAGCGTGTGCTGCAAGAGGTACACGAAGGCGAATGCGGCGATCACACTGGAGGGCAAACATTGGCAAAAAAGGTGTTGCGGCATGGTTATTTCTGGCCTACCATAAACAAGGATGCGGCAAAATACGCACGACGGTGTGATGCGTGCCAGAGATTTTCAAAAATACCTAGAGCACCTCCTAATCAGTTAAAAACAATGATGAGCCCATGGCCTTTCGCTATGTGGGGAATTGATATCATTGGAAGTCTCCCCATAGCTAGGGGCGGAGCAAAGTTCGCTATTGTGGCCGTGAATTATTTCACTAAGTGGGTCGAGGCTGAACCACTAACTACAATCACAACCAAACGAGTGATCAATTTTATCGTTAGAAACATCATCTGTCGATTTGGGATTCCAAAGATTGTGATAACGGATAACGGAACTCAGTTCGATAGCACTGAATTCAGAAATTTCTGCCAAAAATACCACATTGAGAATCGGTACACCTCTGTGGCGCACCCGCAATCGAACGGACAAGTCAAAGCGGCGAATAAAGTGATTAAGTCCATTCTGAAAAGAAGACTGAAGCGGGCCAGAGCCATGTGGGCTGATGAATTGCCCTTGGCACTATGGGCCTACAGGACAACATATAAATCAGCAACAGGACATACCCCCTTCTCCCTTGCTTTTGGAACGGAAGCGGTCATCCCGGTTGAAATAAAGGTACCTTCTCACCGGGTGACTTATTATGATCCGATGACCAATAATGAATTGCACCTTGAGTCCCTGGATATGATCGAAGAAAAGAGGGATGAAGCAGACCTGCGTGCCTTGAGATGCAAACAACAGGTCGCTCGATATTATAACAAAAAGGTTCGAGCCCGAACCTGGGAACCCGGAGACTTGGTTCTGAAACGTGTCTTTCCACCCCCAACTCATATGGGAGCGAAGTGGGAAGGACCGTACTCCATTCTAAGCAAGCTTGATAATGGAACCTTCAAGCTGGCAACCGTAGATGGAAAGGAAATCCCCAGAGTGTGGAATGCCCAACATTTACGGCCGTGCTTAACATAAAAATTTCAAATCTGCTCTTTTGCTTTGTTAAGAACCATGTAAAAGGCATGACTTGCCTAGAATAGTCTGATTTCTTAAAGCAAAAAATTATGAAGTGGACGTACGTCATGATTCGACCGAACCACTATAAAAATATTGTGTGTCATTTACCTTTATTGCACCTTTATTTATCTACCTTTTTATTTTTATGGAAATTGCTGCGAATAATGCAACGATCCCAGAAGCATATAATCATAAATGCCTTCCATCAGAATGGAATGTAATTTCAAGTCAAAATTCTGGGGATGCAATAAAGTAAATTACATCGTTGATAGCGCTCAAAATCTCTGGAGCCGAGAGAGAGCATAACGGACATGAAGCCGATGTCCATAAGTCATGGCGGTGTACTTTGATCGGAACCGCCTTGACGAAACTCTAACTCTCCAGAGAGAGAGAGAGAGAGCATAAAAGCGTCTCCGATTGAGCGCTGAGAAAGAGCTCCTTCCCCGCTGAAGGATCGGGGAGCGATTGAATTGCTGAGCTCGAACTCTAACTCTCCAGAGAGAGAGAGAGTATAAAAGCGTCTCCGATTGAGTGCTGAGAAAGAGCTCCTTCCCCGCTGAAGGATCGCGGAGCGATTGAATTGCTGATCTCGAACTCTAACTCTCTAGAGAGAGAGAGTATAAAAGCGTCTCCGATTGAGCGCTGAGAAAGAGCTCCTTCCCCGCTGAAGGATCGGGGAGCGATTGAATTGCTGAGCTCGAACTCTAACTCTCCAGAGAGAGAGAGATAGTATAAAAGCGTCTCCGATTGAGCGCTGAGAAAGAGCTCCTTCCCCGTTGAAGGATCGGGGAGTGGTTGAATTGCTGAGCTCGAACTCTAACTCTCCAGAGAGAGAGAGAGAGAGAGAGTATAAAAGCGTCTCTGATTGAGCGTTGAGAAAGAGCTCCTTCCCCGCTGAAGGATCGGGGAGCGGTTGAATTGCTGAGCTCGAACTCTGACTCTCCAGAGAGAGAGAGAGTATAAAAACGTCTCAGAGTAAGCGCTGAGAAAGAACTCCTTCCCTGCTGAAGGAACAAGGACCGACTGGACTATTGAATTTGAACTCTAACCTTGGCGACCGCCAGGAGAGTATAAAGGAGTCCATGATTAAGCACTGAGAAAGGTGCCAGAAGTTCAGTACCACAAGAACAGTTATCTTATGAAATTTTCAAAGTCCCCCATATTCAGAAATAGGGGGCAACATGTGAATAATGCTAATCAATCTTTAATGAGCCCTAGTTAAGCGCCACATTAACGATTGATTGGGGGCCATATATATATATATACACATGAACTTCAAGGCAGCAATGCAGCACGAAATTTTTTAATGTTTCTTTCTGTTTTTTGACAGATTTGTAGTTATAATTAGATGGTCTATGACTAAACCTGGAAAGTTTATTTGAATACAGGTACACAATGATGCAAAAAGAGATAAATTTTCCTTTATATACGGCAAGCCTACAAGGTGAAAAACAACCTAGAAAACAAAAGTGAGGGCCAGTCTCATAATTACATTTCCTGGCCAGTGGGAAACCTAAAGACAAAATATAAACCAGCGACAATATCCTATTTACGCTCTGACCTCTTCTCCTGCTTCTGTTTCTCCAGCTTCGTCTTGTCAACGTCGGATTGATCTCCTTTCTTCCTCTTCCTTTTTTCTATGAGAGGAACATCCGACTCTTCGGAAGATTCCTCTTCCGCCTCCTTTCTCTTCCTTTTATCAGAAAGGGAAGCTGGGAAATCATCAGGATTCGCAAAATGAAGCTATCTGCTGATGGACGTGGGCTGGATTTTCAAAATCATCCCAGTTTTGGGATCAAATTCTGCGATAGGGACTACGTCCAAAGGCTCTTGTCCCACCTTCTTCGAAGCCATCTCTTTTTCCTGCCTAGCTTTTCGGCTGGCCAAAGTTTCGTCGTCATCGTCTTCGGTCTCTTTGGCGCCAATGATATCCTCCTCATCCTCTACATGGCGCCCATCCATGTCTTTCAAGGCCTCGATGGTTTCAGCATCCTTGGGGACATCATCACTAGGTGTCAGGACGCTTTTTTCTGCTGTTGTATCCTCAGTCTGCTTCGATACATCAACACCGGCACCTGGCGAGACGACCTCCTTCTCCGCCTCTTTTCTTTTTTCAACACCCTCATCGACGGGCTCACCACCTATATTATGGGGAACACACGTTACTAATTCAATTGATTGTTCTACCAGACAACGACAATTCACAATTGCTTTGACAAATTGCGGGGAAAAAGGGTGATACCTTCCGCAGATCCTCCTTCTTGGGTAGCTGCAGGAGCTCCAACAACCACAGGAGTTTGGCCCAAAGGGATTAGCGAATCATCAGGATGGTATTCCTCAACTCCGGAGGTCTTGGACTCCACGGCTGAACTCGAACCTTCGTCAGCTTTGCCTTTACCCTTAGCCAGGGCCCTCTCCTTTTCCATCTCTGCTTGAATCAGAAGACGACCCTGTGCTAGGTCCTCGGGCTCGTTATCCCTCAAGATGCTCTTCATCAACTCATCTTTATCGATTTCTTCGACTCCCAATCTCTGCTTCTCACCCTCAACAATGGCATCCCATAAATTGGCTAAAGTAACGTGGTAATCCGGGATCCACGAGATGTTGCGGGTTTTGAGGACTTAGCCAAGGAAGTCAAAAATCATCTCTTCAAACCCCTCGATATCCTTCTCTCTCTCGAGGAGCTTGTTGTTAGAAGCAGTAGCCATTTCGATGGAACTTTCAACATTCTTTTCGGCAAGAGCTGCCCATCTCTCCGCATCCGCGACTTGATCATTCCAAATCACCTTTTCCGCTTTAGCCAAAGCTAAACTTTCTTTCAAACTTGCTTTTTCTGCCTCCCAAGCAGCTCTCTCAGCTTCAAAATGGCCTTGTGCTATCTTCAACTCAATGTTGGCCATTTTGAGATCTTCTACCTTCTTTTTTAAGGCCATCTTCTCTTGGCTATTGGAGTCAAGTTCCGAATGAAAGCGTTTCTTAGCATTCTCCAATTCGGTCTTATAATTTTCAGTATCTCTCCGCGCTAAAGCAAGTTGGGATTGAGCATCTTCCAGGTCCTTCTCCATCTTTGTTCTGGCCCTTTCGTTATTATCAAGTTTCGCTTTAGATCTGTGTGCTTCTATTTCAAGCGTTCGAATGACTTCTGAAATGTTAACTGCATGTTTCTTCATCATCTCATATTGCCTGGCTACGTGGCGAATGTGCCTGACAACTTCATTATCCCAGTTCTTAGGGACCGGTTCCAAGGCTGGAACAAATGTCATCCTTTCGAAGAAAATGTCTGGGAATTGTTCCCGCAGCTTTTCCAGCCTACCTTGAATCTCGGGGCCATGGATGTAATCCCGTGACCCGGGAGCAGCCAACTCTGGCTGGCTGGAAGGGACGATGTCACTCCTCTCCTTTTCAGACTCTTTAATTGGATCCTTGCCTTTATCTTTAGATTCGTGATGCCTCTTTGACGACCTGTTGTGAGAGGGTGCACTTTTCAGACGAGTTAACTCTTTAGGAAGTTTCTTTCCCCCTGTAGGAACTACCGGATAACTGGGGAGCTTGGCAGATGTTGATTTTGGTGGAGACCGGGGTTGCGAGGAAGTCGGCTTGTGAGAAGGACCGCGAGAGCGCTCAGTACTCGGATGCAGACTGGGTGTGCCCTCACGAAGAGAACGATAAGAATAAGATCGCCTACGGGACATCTTTACTGCAAAAAAGAAAAGAGCATATTAAAACATTGAATACTGACGATATAAGAGTGCGGGGTCAGATAGTGTGTGTGATTTGTGCATCCCATATAATTCCCCCTGACAGACCCGGGCCTGAAGACAGGCTCATCTGACTAGTTTCTTGTTCTCTAGTTGGAGCGATGGTCTCTACAGAAGCATGAAAGAATGGCTCCCCTTCAAAGTCCCTCTCTGTGTATATATCATCGGGCAGAGGAATTTTGCTCAGCTCGTTGAATAACTGTTCTTCTGTCAAATCATCGGGAGCAGCGGGTTCGATTGGAGTAGAAACTGGGATTTCCTTGGACTTGTCACCGCGAGCCTCATCCCCTCTGTATATGTTCAGGTCCTCATCGTCTTGGATGACTATCGGGGAAGGACTCTTGCGAAATTTAGTTGTTTCTACTGCTTGCGATGTTCCCTCTCCCTCCGTTAGGGGCACATATCTATAGGGTTTGCCGCCAGTGCCAAGTCCAAATCTTATATCTAGAAGATGATGCTTATGAAGATTCTCATCAGTGATGCACTTTTTGATCCTTAGAAAGTCGGATCTACTTTGTAGAAGAATAGACAATCGATTATTGTATAACGGACCCTCCATTTTCGGGAAGACGTGATCTGTTTAAAACAAAGAAAAAGGGGGGAGAATGTTAATGCTTCGGCTTCTTGAACAAGATATTCAGTCAAAAGATTAAAGTTTACTTGATTTAAGCCATCTTCTTGAGCATCCGGCCTGTTTCTTTATATAGAACGAATCAGACTTAGGATCCCCTATATTGCTGTATCCGTCATACAGAACCTTCCTATTCGCCACTGATTCAAAGAAAGAGAAATTTGGGGTTGCCGAGGAGTGATGCTTGAAAAGAAAGAAGAATGTTAAATCTCTAAATGTGAGTTCGGTATGTAGGATCTCCGCGTATGCAACATATAGGGTGTATGGAGATGCGTAGGCGTTAGGATGAAGCTGCATCGGAGCGATACCCAGTCGCTTTAAAGTCTCGATGACGATTGGAGGAAATGGGGGAATAGCTCCTACCAAGCACATGGTTCGACTGACTGCCATATGCCCTTCCGGAGCTAAGTGGGGTCTATCTTCGCTACCGGGTGTCATCACATCATCCCAAAGGATCCCATGTCTCAGGCATATTCTTTTAAGCTTTATATCATTGAGTTTAAATGCTAAAGAATCAGAAAATTTCTCTATCCCGAGCGCGCCAGAAATCTCGTCGGGAGCTTGCCTGTCTATCTCAGACTCTTCACTAGATGAAGTATTTTCAGACGGATCTGATTCCATTGCCTCGTATTCAGATCCAGAATCTTCACCTCCTAGGTTAATTGGAGGGATCTCGGGGTTGTATTGCTCAGGAACCTCGGACTCCGTTTCCGTAACGTATCTTGGAGAATATTGATTATCCGACATTACTATTAGGCGAGAAAACATGAAAAATGAGATTAAAACTACCCGTCCCCCGTGTGTGCAAGTGCCGGTGTGTGTGCTTGTGCATGCGTTAAAGAAAAGTATAAGGGTCAATAAAATCATCCAGACATTAGTCATCGTTCGATTAAAAGATTATGCAGTTGTTCGATCTGGAATGTTCGTATCAAGGGCTCTAACCTAACTGTTCATCGATTTGTTAAAGTCGCATCATATTATTCAATCAGCAATCGGATCGCAAGACAGGATCGGATAGCGAAGTGTGGACGGATCGCACAACTCATCCTGAACGGATCGCGATGGCTTCTTGGCGATCCGCATCGCCCTCATCCTCCACGATCCAAAGCCCTAGTATCTCCGCGAAACGACACTCATATGAATCGATGCCTTGTCATTTTCGCGTTCCGATCCTTTACCCAAATCAACAGTTCAGTACCCTCTCTCCTTGTCTCGCCACTGCTCCGAACTCCGACCTCGCCCACGAATCGACCTGGTCATCTCTTCCTTCTTCTTCCTCGACTCTCCCCTTCGCACCAGGCACACTCACGTCCATTGTCACCAAATATTATAAAATCCCGCTGACCATGCTCTCTAAACTAGTGCGAACACGGTAGAAATACAAGAGAAATCATCTAGTTACCTTTTTAAAAGTTCGAAATCTAGCAAGAATTTGGAAATCAAAAATAAGGTTTTTCCTCAACGATGCTGGCGATACGATACGAAAGAAGGAAGAAGGAAGAAAGTGGAGAGGAGGGTCGGCTTATATAGGCAAAAGGGCGACTGTTTTCTCCCCTTTTTTGTCTTATTCGATCCGCAAAAATAGACGGACTGCGAACCAAAAGCCCACCACGTCTCGAAGAGAAGCCCATCTCGTTCCGTTCCGTGAAGAGGCCCAAGTGCTCACCAAAGAACGAGACGAATGGCTTGCTAACGGACCGCGACTCGAGCATGCGATCCGAATCGATAAACGACCGACTGATTCGATAATGAATACTTTGAGAGATCCCAGAAAAGGAATTGTTCACTGATTTGCGTTTCGTTGTGAAAAGACGATTTTATAGCTTCGAAGCATGTTCCATCGTCGATAGAACATACTTCGAGGGGGCAAAATGTTGGCTAGCTTTTTGACCAAGCCACCCAGGTTCATTCACAAGAAGAAAGTATGAAACTACGTTCCCTAAGAGCATGAAGGAGCGGATCGCCTCATCGGATCGCCCCTCATTGGATTGCACCATCGGATCGCCCCTCGTTGAATCGCACCTCATCGGATCGCCCCCATTTCATCAGCGAAACGACACCTCTATGCGACTCGATCCATACATACATTACTGCCCAGTATGGACCGATCTGATCCCCTGATGCATGGCGCAGCCTCTGACCCGTTCGAACACGAGCTAGTCTTTGGCGATCCGAGACGCACGGATCCAGCGACACGTGTCCCCAACCGTCATCTTGACTGATTCTCCCCATTTGCTCGATTCGATTTTCGAGGGGATCGCGACACCTGTCCACAACGGCTAATTTGACTATTTCTTCATCGGCTGCGATGCGATCCGATCTTCTCGGGATTCATGCCACGTGTTACCACGATCCACCTGACAAAATCAGCTATAAATAGCCCGGAGTTTGGCATTTTTGAGGATCCTTTTGGCAATATTGAGGACTGATTCCGCCATTATTGTCATACTACCATTTCTTATCAGTTTCATTACTAGATTACTAAGAGAAAACACAATTGTAAAAGTGAGCTAGAGAGAAATCATTGATTATAGCAGCATTTAGAGTATAATCAATAGCATATAAAGTGGACGAAGGCTTGTCAACGCCGAACCACTATAAATTCTGTGTGTTATTTTCTTTTTTCTTCATTCTTCAGTTAAAACTCTATAAGACTCAGAACAATTTGGGTGTTAGGTCCAAATTTTGATCTAACACCATAAATGATCAGGCAAATTCATGCAATGTTGTGCATGCAAGTCCTTCCAGCATAAATGCAACTATTTCTCTCAATGTAGCTAATTCCTTAACCCCTCCTCCTCCTCTCAATCTAAATATAACTGTCACACCTACCATCCGGCAACCCGTAATCTCATTTAACCTATCTATGTTATCAAACATGCAAATGCAGGAGATTGATGCTTACACCAATATTATTCCTCCAACAGCCTTCATAAAACAACCTCATGACTCTTTCACACCTGAACCTCCTGACTTAACGGCCAACGGTAAAAGCTACACCACACCTACCTCTGTACAAAGCCAGTACATGCTAAGGAGTATGAGACATCGGGGCACCCTACCACCCACTGTTTAATTTATGATAAAGACAATATGCACTTGGAACATACGCAGTTGCCACGACATCGCCAAACTTGACCAGTGCAAAATGTTGATACAGGAAAACAAACTCAGTGTTTTAGCTATCCTAGAAACTAAATTGGATCATGCTATGACTATTAGAGCAACTTCATACATAGACCCTTCCTGGTCTCTCCTTCATAACTTAGCCGAGGCTCCTTACGAAAGAATCCTTATATTATTTAACCCAACCCATGTTACTTTGAGCCCTATTCACTCCACCGACCAAATGATCCACTGCCATGCACTAAACCACCATGACAAAACTTCCTATTACATTTCCTTCGTTTATGCCTTCAACACTTTGTTTCGAGACAACCCCTTTTCAAGACTATTCACTCCTTAAGGCAATCTACGCACCCGTGGCTCTTACTTGGAGACTTTAATTGTTGTTTTGAAAGTTCGCAACGCTTTGGAGGGAATCCTCTAATGCAAACGGAAATTAAACCTCTCAAAGAAATAATTGATTCTTCTGATCCGATTTCAATCAAAAGCTCCGACATGCATTTTTCATGGAATAACAAGAGAAAGCAGGGCCCTCGAACTTTCACTCTAATAGACCATGCCGTCACCAACTCCAAATCCTTCTGCTTTTGGCCATCCATGTTTCTTCATTTGCCCGCTCCTATCTTATATGACCACTCCCCTATCCTCTTGCACCTCACTGAGCTAGACATGAAAGGTAAAACAAATTTAAAATTTTTTAATGCTTGGGTTGATGAACCCGACTTCTATGATTTTGTGAAAGGAGTTTGGGTGAAATCCACTTTCGGAAACCCATTGGTTATTTTGCAGGCGAAACTGAGGAACATAAAGCAAAAATTAAGAGAATGGGCTAAGCAAAAATTTGGCAATGGAACCAAGCGAACCTAGTTCTGGAGAGAAAAATTGCAAGAAGTTCAGATTAGTATGATGAATGATCCCACTAATGAGGTACATTCGAGTATGGAGACATACCTTTCCAAACAGTATCATGAAGCATTGCAAATTGAAGCATCTATGATCAAACAAAAGGCAAGAATCAAGTGGAGGATTGAAGGTGACAGAAATAGCGCATATTTTCATGCTTCTCTAAAGAAAAAACAATGCAGAGAGAAAATTGTGAGCATCATGGACAACTCTGGTAAGGTTACTAAATGCCAAAGTGAGGTTGAAGATGCGTTTTTAATTCACTTTACTGAGCTCTTCGGCAATAAACAGAACTTCGTCCCAAATATTGATATGATAGACCCTTACATCATACCAAAGATTTCTAGTAATGATTATAATTTTCTATGTCTTAATGTTAGTGATGACGAAGTGAAGCAAGCTATATTCTCGCTTAATTAAAACTCCGTAGGAGGGCCTGACGGTCTTAATGCTTTTTTCTTCATTTCCTTTGTGAGCATAATACAAGCAGATGTTTGTGATGCTGTGAAGCACTTCTTCAAGAAGAACTCTATGTTACTTTCCTTTAATACGACAAACTTAGCTCTAATTCCCAAGCTCAAGAATGCCTCTCAAGTCCCTCCGTTCAGGCCAATCTCCTGTTGTAACACGATTTATAAATGTATTTCCAAAATTATCGCAATAAGACTCAAGAAATTGCTCCCCTCTATTGACTCATCAAATCAAGCGGCATTTCTTCTGGGAAGAGATATACTGGACAATGTACTTATGTCTCATGAACTCTTGAATGGTTATGATAGTATAAATGCAACTCCTAGAGCAATGTTTAAGCTAGACAACATGAAAGCTTTCAATTCTCTTCAATGGGATTCTATAGTTAGAATTCTACGCTATATGAATTTTCCGGCACACTTTGTTGCTTGGATTCACACATGCGTTTCCACGGAGCACTTCTCAAAACTATTATTGGTTCTTCTATCGGATTTTTCCCAAGAAAGCAAGGAATTCGGCAAGGCGATCCCATATCCGCATACCTCTTCATAACCATTATGGAGGTTCTCACGCAAATGCTCAACCACAAGATTGATAATGGTTTATTTGAATTGCACCCAATGTGTAGAGAACCCAGAATCTCTTCACTGATGTTTGTCGACGATCTCGTAATCTTTTGTAAACCTAGTGTTCAAACTGTTGATATTATTTTTGAGACAGTTGCGAGCTTTTATCAAATGACCGGCCTCAAAGTAAATCTTGAGAAATATGACATGAAGACATCCGGAATAACTACTGACCTCGCCAATCAGCTTCAAATTAAAACAGGCCTAAACAGTAACAATGAAACCATCTCTTATCTCGGCCTTCCAATGACAACTACAAAGATAACTGTTAGTTAGTGTTTGCCTCTTTTTTCTAAAATCACTGCAAGACTTGATAACTAGACGGCGAGACTCCTTAGTCAAGCGCGGCGACTTACTTTAATCAAATCATTTATTTTCTCTATGCAAGTTTATTGGTCGAGAATGTTCTTGCTCCCTACCAAGCTGATTATTATGATAAGATCTGCTATAATGAGATTTCTTTGGAAAGGCAAGAATGTAGGTAGATATCTTGCGCCTATTGCCTTTAAGGAAGCTGAGAAATCGCTTGCTAAAGGAGGGCTTGGAGTTCTAAATTTAATGAAATGGAATAAAGCGGCAATGTTTAAACATGCAAACGATTTCATGAACAACAAGAACAACATATGGGTCAATTGGTCTAAGCGTAATGTCATTAAAAACAATATTTTTTTGGACAATGAATCAACCTCAGCGAATCAGCTGGACGCGGCGTAGCATCTTCAAACTAAGTAGTGTTTTCCTACGCTTCTGTAAGTATAACATATCGCATGGATCGCGTGTGCTTTTCTGGGATGATCCCTAGGTGGAGAGAGGAAAGATCTTATGTATGGAGTTTAATCACCTTGAGTTGATGAGCTCTGGAGTAAACAGAAATGCTACAATTGGTGATTTCACTCAAGGTGACGGCATTAGACTACCTGCATCTCTCATTCAAAGGACTTCACAACATTGGAGATCCGCAAGCAATATTAAGGTGGTGAGTAACAACGCTGGTGTTACTTCATAGGGGCCAAAGGGCACAGAATTTAAAATAATAATCATATACAATTGTATGGCGGGAGTTGATGATTTACATAAGTGTAACTGGAGTAAAAAGATATGGGCGGTAGACAACAGTGCAAGAGAGAATTTGCAGCTATGGAAGGTGGTTTATGGTGCAATGCTTTCTAACCACAAACTGCAAAGGAGAGGGTTTCAAACTGATTCGGTTTGTGGGTTCTGTAGACAAACTAATGAGACGTTGGGCCACATTTTTTTTGAATGTGACAAACTGCATAACATAAGGAAGAAACTTATGACTGATATTGGGAGATATTGGGAGGCTGAACACATCAAAAAACTCAATTATAGAATGGAACAACCTGAAGAATCAAACGGGCAAGAGGAGAACCAAAGGAAGAATTCTGAATTACGTTCTGAAGAAATATGTTAATATTGTGTGGAAGGAAAGGAATGTAATCATTTTCGATTCGGGCAAAGCATTGGATAATAATCAGCTGGAAAAAAAAAGCTAGAATGAAATCAGGGATGGAAATAAATTTTTGATATTTACGTTTGATCCCGTAATTTTACATGCTTTGCGGAATTGACTTGTTTTTGTGTTCTTTGTCTGTTCTCTCTTTCGTCTGGTGTACCTTGTTTCTACGTACTCTTGTGTGTATTGTAATTTTATTTTTCCTCTGGTACATCAATAAAGTGGTAGGGTCCACTTAACCCCATAAGTCTTGCAAAAAAAAACTTAAAATAAATTGTAACTTACGTTTTGCGTTAAATTGAATTAACGTTTTAAAGAAATTAAGATAATATTTTGGGAAAAATAAGTTATACGTTTGCATTTTAAAGTTATATATAATTTTGCAAAAAAAATAAATTTTAATTCGAAATGATATTTTATGATCGTAAAATAACAACTGTAAAAAACATGGAAACGATTATGGACGTCAAACCAAGATTTAAATTTAAATTTGAATTTGGGTGGTATGTGTATAGTTTAACTTTGGGAAATTAAATCATTGTTAATAAAGAAAAAATTTCGATTTTTAAATTATTAATTGTAATCTAAGTTAATGAAAAAACTTTTGACTTTCCATAATATGAATATTTTACATAGAATTATTCTAGAAAATTTTATAATTAGATCGTCAACATTTATTACATCGAATTTTGAGTTTGCTAGTTTCATTTAAATTGAGTTATATGACTGATTTGCTGAAGCAGATCCAACACAATGTAAACAATGAAATTTCAAGCGAATAATAAAATATCATTTTTTCAATGTGTTATTCTATTCATATGGATACGCTAAGCGTAACAATAATTTATTTTAAATGTTTGGACGCTCGGTTTGGACTATGAAACTGTTTGAATTATGAATTATAGTTTATCTTGTTATTGGTCCTCTGTTCAATATAATTTAAAGTGAAGAATCGTTGAATAATTTACGTGGTCTTAAATGATATTTGATGAGTGAGAAATTTGTGCTATACGTTGAAAATGTATTCCCATGTTTTGGGATCTGAACTCTCTACCCTGTAATTTCATGCCACACTCAACTTGTGTACTTACAGGATTGCAATTCTTCAACTGAATCCTGTTTGGAACATCTCTCACATACTTTTTCTAAGAGAGCATTTTCATCACTTGATTGCATCACTTCCATGCTAAGAAAATAATGCATTAAACCAAGATCGTACATTTCAAATTCACTCATTATGGATTTTTGAACTCATGAACATGTCATCACAGTTTCCAATAAATATAAGATCATCAATGCACGAGTAAATAATGCGAATTTTTCCACCATCTTCCACATTAACAACCATAGTATGTTCATATGGACGTTTCATAAAACTGTATTTCAGAAAATAAGTCTCAAATCGAATATACCAAGCCCATGGGCTTGTTTTGGCGCATATAATGCTTTCTTTAATTTATGAACTTTATTCTTATATTCAATCTTGACATAACCATGGGTTTACTCAATAAATATCGGCTCCTCCGAATGTCCATACAAAAAATGATGATTTAACATCTAATTGGAAAATAAGCCAAGAATTTTGAGCTGCTAATGCAACCACTAACCTGATTGTGTCATGTCTTGCAATCTGACTGTTGGAGAATGGAGTTTTGATGACAACAACCTTATTTCAATTATCATTATTAATTGTTTATAAAATATATACTAACATTTCTATCTATAATACATACATACATATATATATTTGTGTGTGTGTGCAGGATGTGTATACAGGACTTAAATACTGAAGACTGTACAGTTTTAGAGTTCCAAGTAATTCAGAATTCAAGAGAGATTCAAGGCTTATGAAGTTTTCAAGTTTTCAAGAGTTCAATACAAATATAGTAATACAGTCTAGTTTATATGTAAGACCCTGAATAGCACTCCAGGTTCAAATTCTGATTTTCAAAATTCAAATTCTAATTTTCAAAATTCAAATTCTGATTTTCAAAATTGAAATTCAAATTGTTTTTCTATCTTATTTATGATTTCAAATATAAGTTTTAATTTTAATATATAAGTTTATATAGTTATACAGTTTTATAGTTATATAGTTTTAAATCTTATAAATTTATAAATATGTTTGTATAATATATTATTATGTTTTCATATGATTTTACACTTTAGAATACTCATTTATATCACTAAGTTCGAATTCAAGAATTTCCATAATAATATATAATTAAACCCTTGAAAATTATGTTTTAAAAAATAAAAATATGTATATATGTCAACATACATATATGGATATGTCGACATATAACTGTCAGAAACTTAATTTACAAAGGAAATGTCTTTTCACTATTTGTAATGTTCTATGCCACCTTTCAAATCTTTTAAATAGGGGATGATTTCGAAATTTTCCATATATCTTTGTCTCCATCTTCATCCCACCATTATTCTTTATCATTTTATTGATTTCTACACCCCTACTTTGCTGATTTCTACTCTAGTTATATAAAACTTCTTTTCTCACTCTCTATTCACTACTCTCTGAATTGAAGTGATGTTGAAGAGTTATAAGATTGTTGTAATCATTTGGGAAGTTTTTGGAAAAGGGTGTGTTCCTTGTAGCCATGAATCAAGGATATGGAGAAGTGTTAACCTTGTAGCCGTAGAATCAAGGGTGTTTGTAGCGGTGTTAACCTTGTAGTCGTAGAATCAAGGGTGTTTGGAGCGGTGTTAACCATGTAGCCATGAAATCAAGGGGATTGTACTTGGATACTGATAATACTAAAAACTCCGCGCAATCCAGCGTTGGGTGGGACTGGATGTAGGAGTAATCCAAACCAGTATAAAATTCGGTGTGTTCCTTACTTTTCTGCATTTTATATTTATATGTTTCCATGTTTGCTTTTGATTCTGTGTCTGTGATCATCTCTGTTTTGTGTGTTTCATATAGTAGATCATTTAAGTTTAAAATTTTCGTAAATTCCATAGAAACGCTATTCACCACCCCTCTACTGTTAGTCTTGCCTTAAGATCTGCATTCCGCAATCCCTTACAATTGGTATCAGAGCATAGGATTTCAAAAAGTTCATAATCTGATTTTCAAAAATATTAAATGGAAAACAACACTATTAATAATAGTTCTTTTGCAAAGGATCAGTCCACAGTTAGACCACCACTGTTTAATGGCAGTAATTATTCATATTGGGCATGTAGAATGAAAATTCATTTACAGTCAGCAGAATTAGACACATGGAATAATACACAGACTGAATATGTCGAACCCACTACTAATTTTGCATATTGGACTAATAAACAAATGTTGTTGCACAAAGAAATTCTAAAGCCATGAATATGTTGTTCTGTTCATTAGATAGAAATGATTTTTATAGAGCGTTAGTTTGTAAATATGCTTATGAAATATGGAGAACATTACAAGTCACTCATGAAGGAAATAGTAAAGTTAAACAGAAAAATATATCAATGCTAATTAATCAGTTTGAGTTATTTAAAATGAATGGGAATGAATCTATCTTTGATATATATTGTAGATTCCAAGAGATCGTGCATTCATTAATAGCATTGGGAAAAACTTATTCAGAAGAAGACCAAGTAAGAAAAATATTAAGTTCATTAACTCTAGAATGGGATCAGAAACTATTGGCAATTGAAGAAGCCAATAATGTCAGTGAAATTAAGATTGAGGAGTTAATTGGTAATTTGATGTCTTTTGAAGTTCAATTACAAAAAAAGAAATGAAAATAAGTTAACTGAAAAGAAATCCATAGCATTTAAACCAACAACGAATGGTACTAATTCAAGCAGTGAAGACGATGAAGAAATTGCTTTAATGACAAGGAATTTCAGAAAATTCCCGATATATAAGAGAAGAAATAATTCTCAAAGAAATAATCAAGGGAGTTCAGGAAGAAATGATGATCGATGTTATAACTGCAACAAAATAGGCCATATAAAGAGAACGTGTCCATATACAGATAAAACAACTCAAAATACATACAATGGTAATTAGTCAAAGAAAAGAAAGAGGGCACACGTAGAAACTTTAGATGATTCAGATTCATCATCAAGTGATGAAGAACAAGAAACCGGAAATTCAAATATGTGTTTCACAATGATTTAGAATTCAGAAAATATCAAAGAAATGGATATAAAAACCAAATACACCTTAATTATTATTATTTTTGGTTGAATGGATATTTTCATTGTTTTGCATGTTTACTTTGTTTGAATTTGAAATTTAAATTTTAAAATTCAAACTTGATCTTTAAAACTCAAATTTTAAATTCGAAATTCAATTTTGAATTTTGAATTTTGAAATTCAAAGTAACAATAATAAATAATAAATATTATAATAAAATAAATTTTAGATGTTCCTCTGGATTAATATTAATTCAGGAAATAATGAATCTGAAATATAAAACATTAATATAATAAAACCAAAAGTCAAAACTATATGTCCTTTGAATTTCAACATGTGCATCGACATACATAAATACATATGTCAACATAAAGGTTTGTAAACCAAATTCAAACTTTGAATTTCAAAAGTTTAAACTTTCAAACTCCCCTCCAAATTTCACCAACTCCCAAGGTCTGAAAAGGTATCATTGATTTCAAAAAAGTTATGCCCATTCAGTATCTATTTATATATCTATTCAATCTTATTCTCTCTACCTCTCATTCAAAATTCAAACAACTCTCTTCATATCTATACTTTTCAAAAATTCTCTAATGGCTTCCTCCTCAAGCATATCCCAAACAATGAGATTATCCAAAACCATCAAACGATATCTCTACAATGATACAGAAGCAAAAAATGCCTATGTTGACTACCAAGCATTTGGAAAAGTCAATACGGGAGCCTTTCCCATCTTTGAAGATTTTCCATCTTACAATCTTCGTCCTCTTTTCGAAGAAAATGGAGTTTTGGTTCTAATCAATTCACGGGATAACAACGAAGTATGTTATCCTAATCTTGTCAAAATGTTCTATTCAAATCTAAATCGTGGCTTTTACGAAGGAAATGAAGATCAAGTGTGGAGTAGCGTAAAAGGCACTCGAATTGTTCTAGATTGTTAAATCTTGGGTAATATTTTGAATTGCAAGAGTACAAGCATGGATTTTTCAAAATTCGAAATTGATGAAACAGATTTGGAAAACTTCCATCACATGTTTGATAGTTATGATCATTTTAAATTCAAAAATCACATTTTCTGCCCAAAAACAAGAATCATCAACCTACTTCTTCAACAAACAATCACTCCTCTTTCCGGAAATTTCAACAACCCTATCCTCAAAGTCCAAAAAGCACTCTTTGCTATTATTGGTGCTTATGACATCAATTGGGCCGACATGATTTTAAAAGAATTTGTAACGTCCCGGGTTTTTCGACTATTTGAATTCAGATATTTAAATTTGTTTTCAATATTATATTTGAATTATTTATTGGATTTAATATCGAAATTGTTAATTAAACGACGACTAAGTGTTTGTATTTATATTTAATTTAAAACAAACTCAAAACTGCGCGGTAGTTCGTAAAATTGAATTTCAACTTCAATTGATCATACAGAACTCGTGTTAAATCGGATTTCGATGAAACAAGAAGCGTCCGAATCTAGTTGGTAATATTTTTCTAATAAAAGATAAAAATCGAGTTTTCGTATGGTAGATTTTATTTTAATTCCAAATCAAATTTTGAAATAGTCGCTGTGGAATTGTTTATACGCCATAACGGATTATTTAATATAATTAAATATTGACTTCGAATTTGGATAAGTCCTTTGAGGCGTAGTCATAATTTAATTTTTAGAATTTTACTGTAATTTTTAATTCCCAAAATAAGCAACTTTTTATTTGGAGTATTTCGCACCCTATATCAATATTTTGGGGTTTCAAAATATGAGCCAACCTACCGATATTATTATATTTTTGGGATCGTGGCACACTGCTGAGCATGATGGTATTTTTATTTCTGTCAACGACAAGTTGTATGAGAACAAAATCCTATATGACGGGGTACGCTCACTTTAAAACTAAAAATCATTAGTCGCTTCACCGAAATCAAATCGAAGAGAGGAAAAAGAAATCAAATCCTATCCTAGCCAACTAAAATGTCTCCTACTCTGTTACATCCATTGTTTAGTTTCCATCGAACTGCAAAGTCCACAGCAAGCCCGTAGTACGAGAACACATGCTTATGTCTAGGGACATACAACCTACCCAGTGAATGCACAGCTCCCTCTTTTGTCCACTACACTGCAACTCACGCCTATTGAAAAGAAAATACGACACAGGCTAAAGTTTCAAATCACCAGCTAATGAAATGCAATAAATTTAATAATATAAATCTTTTTCTTGGCGGCCACACTTCACCATTTCTTTTCTTGCACGCCACGGACGGATCCTTGCTCCTCACGTATCTCTTCATCTATAAAAGAACAGACCTCACTCGATTCTTATTCGTCCATCGGTTAAAACCGCACCATGTATATATAAAATAAAATAAAATAAAAACGTTCACGACACTTGAACCACAACACGTTCGGATCTCGGGTTCGGTGCGAGTGCTGAGATGGGTGCGGCACTTGGTGGTGTTAGTGGGGGAGTTGGGTTGATGCTGTCGGTGGGTGAAGGAAAATAAAGAAGGTACGGGGAAGTGATGTAGCAAGCAACGCATGGGTGTTCAGGGTAGTGCATGCGGTGGGTAGGAGTGATGGTGGGATAGGAGAATGGTGCAAGAAGTAGTTTGGACAGTAAAATGTAAGGGAGCGGTTTGTAGGGGAGGACTGGGAGGGATTCTCGGCGAGTTGTTGTATTGTTTCTGGATGGAGAAAATATGCGTGAAAACAGGTAAACAAATGGTAGTAGTTTTGTGAACTTTAGTGGGATTCAGTTGTTATTCCTGACTATGGGTGCATGGAGGCTTTAAAAGGTGAGGTAGTAAATGATGGGAGATGTAGTGATGAAGTTCGAAGGAGAAAAGGGAGCTGCTGCGTGGAAGTCATGAAAGATGGGTTCGAGTGAAATGTGATGGAAGGATCTTTTGAGTGCTGTGAAACAAAAAAAAGTTGCATGAAGAAGGTAGTACGTTAGGAAAATAAAAGAAAGAAGAGAAGAAAAAAGTGGCATGAATAGTGAAGAGATTTGGGACGGTGGGAAAGAAAAAAAAAACCGTGGGCTTTGCATACGTCAGTGGGCCTTGGGCTTAAAAAAAAAGCGAAAAAAAGATGTAAAAGGGAGAGTACTGGGAAGAACGTGAGACAGGGATTTGCATGTGAACAAGAAAAGCGACGGAGACAAAGAAGTGCGGGCGTGCATGATGAATGTTTACAGGAGGGGTTTGTTGATAGAAGGAAAAAAATTATACATGTGGAGCAGCAAACTTGCATTGGCCGGACACATGCGAATGATGAAGAACGTAGACGAGCAGTGTAGGAGGACGCACGTATTTTAGAAGGACGTAATGTGAAGCATCTGGAATGGCTTCAGAAGCAAAAAGGGAAACAAACGTTAACTAAGGTAAATAATGGTGATTTATAATTTAATAAATTAATAATTAATTCAGTTATTAGTCGTATGATTTATTAAACGGGTATCTTCAATATCTATGTCATACATTAATGAAGATTCGCGAGAAAAAATAGGATCCACTAGGATGGCAATGCAGATTGCTATACTGCTGTGCTGATTCAGAAAGGAACGGGAGCAACTGGATTTCTCATTTATCTTCCGGACGCTAGTTTAAAATTTAATGAAGCAACGCGCACACTGATCGATCGAAATATAAGAGGTGAGTTAATTCTCACACATTTCTGAAATACTAGGATGTGCTAAATTCATATAATTAAATTTAATTGATTGATTGGATGCTTTGGGTGCCTATGGTTGCTTTAATGGTTGACGTAAATTTAATTCATATAAGTAAAAGGATTCGAGTATAATTATATATTAAACCAATATATTATATATTGGGTATTTCAACCGAGATATTGTTTTTAAACAGCCAAGTAATGTTGTGTATAAACCAATGGATCTGTTTTATTTTTATAGTTGTTTATTTTGATAGTTAAATAACCGACTATCAAAATCTGACACAACATTATTGGCACGGAAAGACCGGGATCGAATTCATATTCGAAAAACCATTCCGACCAATAAATGCGATTACGTCAAAGACGCTGATCGAGATGGAGAAATTGAAGACCGTAGATCTTCATGAAGCGGAAGAGTTACTTACAATCTCTGGCTGATCCTTAGAGATATACTGTGATTCTGTCGTGATTGGAATCTACGGGTTGCAAGGACTTCTCGCTGCTGATCCATAGGGTGATTCCTATATTGGATGCAGTAGGAGAGTGCCTTTGGATCATCCTGTTCCTAGATGACATGTATAGACGATGTGAATGGTGGCCAAATGTTTTCAAAAGACGATTATAGCCTCAAGCCTCATCAACCGGGAAATGACAAAAATCGGGCAGGCAGCATGGCTATGTGGGTCTCACCCATTAGGGTGTATTGTCACCATCTAGAGGATATTCATATTTGTTACTTCTTTTCATTTCTATATCTCCCGGGGACTACGGTGGTCGCGCGACAAAAAGCCGTAAGGTGACAATATACTCGATACACTCAAGAGAAATGAGTGGTCGGTTATGTGTGGGTCGGGTTGCAAGGTTTTCTTGTTGAACCCAGTGTATTCGTCTCTAGAGATACACTATCGGCAGGTGGTCCCATACCTTGTCATAGTTGGAAATCCAATCTTCAATAAGCGCCCGCGGTTTTGATTGTATACTATGTATGTGGAGCGTGAGATGCTAGCGTTCTGCTAGATTCTATCTACTTGTATTTAGACACTATGATAATATCAGAAGAAGATATTGATTTCAAAACGATTTGGGTTATAGTAAGGTAAAAACTGTCCATGTTTATGTGTGGGCTGGTCTTACTATTATCCTTTGTTTCAAAAGGATTTCAAAGTTAAACAAGTTGGTTGCTATATGAATTTATCACTTATAGTCTTTTAGACAGATCCGGGTGAATTTTGTTTTAAATCAAATGTGCTCGGGTCAGACCAAGCATATTTAAAGGTCAGGTTTCCACTTGAAGCAACAGAGATGGAGTTGAAGTCGAGACATATTCCATATATATACTGGTATTGGTTTATTTCCACTGTATGTTGTATTGATCTGAATGTATACTCTGATGTTGTGATATACAATTTTTGTATAAAGTATTTCTGATTATTATATTTTTTCCATTCCGCTGTGAGACTCTAATCTTCTTATTCTACTATTCTAATATTTCTTTCTTTCTTCTCTCACCCTCTAACTTCTTTTTATTAGCTTTCTGGGTTTTCGATATTTGAGTTTGGATACGGGACATGTTAGTATCTGGATTCAAGTGTCGGAAATTCCCGGGTCGCTACAGTTTGTATCAGAGCAATGGTTTAGTGATAACCTTGGCTCTGTGGTGTAACTCGATAGAGAGGGTTAGTAATACCCAAGATCGAGTTGAATGTATATTTGAGCGCATATTTGTTAGTTAATATAAAAATTGTTTTTATATGGTGTTGGTTGGTTTGTCGAAGGGTTTAAAAATTCTGGTTGATGCAGGGTGCACACTGTATCGAAAAGTTTTTGTAAACCCTTGAACAAAGTAATTCGACACAGTATTGTTTTGAAAAGCTGGGTAAATGAAATGATTTTGCCCAAAATTATATTTTTGTTATTAAAGAATAATTTTATGAAATTATTATTATATATGGATGTGTCGATGGTTGTTATTATAATTAAATAAGATTTTAAATTAAGGAGGTTATATATTGAACCGATTTGAACTTGGTTGAGAACTGATTTGGAGTAAATAAATTGAAATGAGATTCAAATATACTGAAATTGAATGGTATATATATACAAGAGTTAGTTATGAATAAAATATCAGGGGAACTGAATTGTATGATTGAAATATGGATTTGAATTGGATTTAGAACCAATAAATGAGTCGAGCTTGTTAAAATGAGATTCAAGTATATTGAATTTAAAGGGCACCCAAAATGGATTGAATTGTATGAAAATGATAATCTGAGTATTTAATCCATTAATAGTTTAGCTAAGAAGTTGGATGAATTGGAAGGAAAGGAATTCCAGTAAAATGGTTTCGAATGGGCAATAGATGATATAACCATGCATTATTTCTATGCATTGGAAGTTGGGTTAAGGGCGGACTACCAAAAAGCTATGAGAATCGACTGGAACATGGAGATTAAAGCACAGATCAGAAAATGAAGAGCTGTTAGTTGATTTGCTTCGAAATTGGAATGAATTTGCCCGACAAAAAGGTAAACCTTAATATTATTGATTGGGTGCTTGAATTTAAACCCGAGGTGGGTGGCCGCTTGGCATTTATTTTCTTTGGATCAGTATGAGAGACCATAGTGGCGTTTGTAGTTGTTTGGATCGAACAGTACAGAAGAAGTGCTGACGAATTTTTCGTAAATTTTTGAAATTTAGAAGACATTTTTGATAACACTTTAAAAGAATTATTTTGAAAATAATAGCAGTTGGAGCATTCTTTTTACCTAGCAATTTCGAGGACGAAATTTATTTAAGGGGGGAAGAATGTAATGTCCCGGATTTTTCGACTATTTGAATTCGGATATTTAAATTTGTTTTCAATATTATATTTGAATTATTTATTGGATTTAATATCGAAATCGTTAATTAAACGACGACTGAGTGTTTATATTTATATTTAATTTAAAACGAACTCAAAACTGCGGTAGTTCGTAAAATTGAATTTCAACTTCAATTGATCATACAGAACTCGTGTTAAGTCGGATTTCGATGAAACAAGAAGCGTCCGAATCTAGTTGGTAATATTTTTCTAATAAAAGATAAAAATCAAGTTGTCGTATGGTAGATTTTATTCTACGTTCAAATCAAATTTTGAAATAGTCGCTGTGGAATTGTTTATACGCTGTAACGGATTACTTAATATAATTAAATATTGACTTCGAATTTGGACAAGTCCTTTGAGGCGTAGTCATAATTTAATTTTTAGAATTTTACTGTAATTTTTAATTCGCAAAATAAGCAACTTTTTATTTGGAGTATTTCACACCCTATATCAATATTTTGGGGTTTCAAAATATGAGTCAACCTACCGATATTATTATATTTTTGGGATCGTGGCACACTACTGAGCACGATGGTATTTTTATTTCTGTCAACGATAAGTTGTATGAGGACGAAATCTTATATGATGGGGTACGCTCACTTTAAAACTAAAAATCATTAGTCGCTTCACCGAAATCAAATCGAAGAGAGGAAAAATAAATCAAATCCTATCCTAGCCAACTAAAATGTCTCCTACTCTGTTACATCCATTGTTTAGTTTCCATCAAACTGCAAAGTCCACAGCAAGCCCGTAGTACGAGAACACATGCTTATGTCTAGGGACATACAACCTACCCAGTGAATGCATAGCTCCCTCTTCTGTCCATTACACTGCAACTCATGCCTACTGAAAAGAAAATACGACACAGGCTAAAGTTTCAAATCACCAGCTAATGAAATGCAATAAATTTAATAATATAAATCTTTTTCTTGGCGGCCACACTTCACCATTTCTTTTCTTGCACGCCACGGACGGATCCTTGCTCCTTACTTATCTCTTCATCTATTAAAGAACAGACCTCACTCGATTCTTATTCGTCCATCGGTTAAAACCGCACCATGTATATATAAAATAAAATAAAATAAAATAAAAACGTTCACGGCACTTGAACCACAACACGTTCGGATCTCGGGTTCTGTACGAGTGCTGAGATGGGCGCGGCACTTGGTGGTGTTAGTGGGGGGGTTGGGTTGATGATGTCGGTGGGTGAAGGAAAATAAAGAAGGTACGGGAAAGTGATGTAGCAAGCAACGCATGGGTGTTCAGGGTAGTGCATGCGGTGGGTAGGAGTGATGGTGGGATAGGAGAATGGTGCAAGAAGTAGGTTGGACAGTAAAATGTAAGGGAGCGGTTTGTAGGGGAGGACTGGGAGGGATTCTCGGCGAGTTGTTGTATTGTTTCTGGATGGAGAAAATATGCATGAAAACAGGTAAACAAATAGTTGTAGTTTTGTGAACTTTAGTGGGATTCAGTTGTTATTCCTGACTATGGGTGCATGGAGGCTTTAAAAGGTGAGGTAGTAAATGATGGGAGATGTAGTGATGAAGTTTGAAGGAGAAAAGGGAGCTGCAGCGCGGAAGTCATGAAAGATGTGTTCAAGTGAAATGTGTTGGAAGGATCTTTTGAGTGCTGTGAAAAAAAAAAGTTGCATGAAGAAGGTAGTGAGTTAGGAAAATAAAAGAAAGAAGAGAAGAAGAAAGTGGCATGAATAGTGAAGAGATTTGGGATGGTGGGAAAGAAAGAAAAAAAGCGGTGGTCTTTGCATACGTCAGTGGGCCTTGGCTTAAAAAAAAGGCGAAAAGAAGATGTAAAAGGGAGAGTACTGGGAAGAACGTGAGACAGGGATTTGCATGTGAACAAGAAAAGCGACGGAGACAAAGAAGTGCGGGCGTGCATGATGAATGTTTACAGGAGGGGTTTGTTGAAAGAAGGAAAAAAAATTATATATGTGGAGCAGCAAACTTGCATTGGCCGGACACATGCGAATGACGAAGAACGTAGACGAGCAGTGTAGGAGGAGGCACGTATTTTAGAAGGACGTAATGTGAAGCATCTGGAATGGCTTGAGAAGCAAAAAGGGAAACGAACGTTAGCTAAGGTAAATAACGGTGATTTATAATTTAATAAATTAATAATTAATTCAGTTATTAGTCGTATGATTTATTAAACGGGTATCTTCAATATCTGTGTCATACATTAACGAAGATTCGCGAGAAAAAATAGGATCCACTAGGATGGCAATGCAGAGTGCTATACTGCTGTGCTGATTCAGAAAGGAACGGGAGCAACTGGATTTCTCGTTTAAGTTCTAGACGCTAGTTTAAAATTTAATGAAGCAACGCGCACACTGATCGATCGAAATATAAGAGTTGAGTTAATTCTCACACATTTCTGAAATACTAGGATGTGCTAAATTCATATAATTAAATTTAATTGGTTGATTGGATGCTTTGGATGCCTATGGTTGCTTTAATGGTTGACGTTAATTATATTATCGTCGTTAAAAATATTCCTATGTACTGATATGAAATATTAAAATGGTCCATGTTGCAGTGAAGAACAGGTAGGAGGAATCAAACCTGTTCCTCAAATATTTAATATGCTGTTATTTCATATTTTATGAACTGTTTAAAACCCGTTGACTTTAAACCCTGTTGGTTGTTGAATATGGTTCAGTTTGAACCAATCTATATAGTATTGGTTGAGAAATAAATAACAGATGGTCCAGATATACACCGTTTTATAAAGATCGATTCACCGTCAGGTGAATCACTAAAAATAAAGTTATGAAATTTATTTAATCGAATATAGATTTTTAAAATATATTATTATTTTAAATGAAGTAAAAAAAGGGGGTTAAAACAACCACATCTATACACTGATTGGTTTAGCCAAATTCTACCGTGCGCGAAGCACGTGCTTATTAAGTGATCTATAAACAACTGTATTTAGCTAATTCAACTGACCAGAAATGACAAAACAATTAGTACAGGTTCGCATTTATATTGATTTAAAATAAGCAAAGTGAAAATATTATTTAGATTATTTAATTATTAATTAATTTAAATGGCAGAATCGATAACGATTGACTAGCAAGTTAATCATGTTTGGAGTTGTACAAAATTTACGGTGTTAACTGAAATTGTTTATTTAACTAGTTCACTAATGAGGATAGTTAATGGTAAACCAAACCATGTTTATTTAGAAAAAAGGGTTGAAGGACGATTATAATAAAATGGGATTAATTAAATTAATCAGTTTTGTGATTAATTAAAAGGGGAAGATAAATTAAGTTTTGATTAACGAGATAATCATATTAGGAGTTGACTAAATTAATTGTGCTAAATGGATTTATTAAATAAATTTATATTTATGTAATGGAAATGATAATTGGTAAGTAAAACATATTTGAGATGCGAAATTTGATTTAATAATAATCAAATTGGAAATTTTGGGACTTAAAAGAAAAATGGGATTTTGGGAAAGGATAAGGCTCATTAATATTTTAAATAAATTAATGAAAATAGAAGTTAAGTTTAAATCGGGACTTAAAGAGAAATCCTTATTTGAAATCCTATTTAATCAGATTTATGAAATCCAAGATTTTGACGGAGTATGAAACCCAAGGGGTATTGAATATATTAGAAATGGCATTTGAGCCAGAATATGAATTTGAAGTATTGGAGCTTAACTGGAAATCAGGTGAGATGAGTGATTTCTAAATGTTGATTTGATGTTGGTTTGGGCCTCCGGGGTCAATATTTAGAGAATTATTTCTGACGATTAAGAACTAGTGTAGATATGAAAAGGGAAGTCAAAGGTAAACCCAATTTGAATTAGAGTAGTTAAACGGGATCAGTTATAAAGATGCGATATGGATTATTTCAAAGAAAAGATAGTATTTCATCAAGATGGAGTTAAAATGAGATTTGTTGTGATATGGAAAATAAGAATTGGTTTTAATATTACAACTGATATTTATCTTATGATAAGAATGTTTTTGATCAAGGTCTGAGAGGTAATTAAAATACCCCAACTTGAACAACTTCAGGACTATCAAAGGATGATGTTAGTTGTAATGGTGAAAGTGTTAGAATAAAATATTTTGGGAAAATATTAGTGTAACGTTATTAGAAAGATTTGGAAATATATTTAGAAGGAGATTCCAAAATTAAAAGGAAATAATAAAGGACTTGATGGTATGAAAGGATTGGTGGGATTATAACAATACTTTCAAAGTTATGGAAGGAGATTTTAATGGGATTATTCTAAAAGGGTAACGGGTAACTTTGGTATTCAAATAACGAATCCAAAGAAGATGTCATAATGATTGTTGAATTGATAAGATAACAAGAAACATCATAGTAGTATTTGAAGTATTAGTTGAAGGTTAAATTAGATATGATTTTAAGATATTTTCAAAGTATATGAGTAAAAGGATTCGAGTATAATTATATATTAAACCAATATATTATATATTGGGTATTTCAACCGAGATATTGTTTTTAAACGGCCAAGTAATGCTGTGTATAAACCAATGGATCTGTTTTATTTTTATAGTTGTTTATTTTGATAGTTAAATAACCGACTTTCAAAATCTGACCCAACGTTATTGGCACGGAAAGACCGGGATCGAATTCATATTCGAAAAACCATTCCGACCAATAAATGTGATTACGTTAAAGACACTGATCGAGATGGAGCAATTGAAAACCGTAGATCTTCATGAAGCGGAAGAGTTACTTACAATCTCTGGCTGATCCATAGAGATATACTGTGATTCTGTCGTGATTGGAATCTACGGGTTGCAAGGACTTCTCGTTGCTGATCCATGGGGTGATTCCTATATTGGACGCAGTAAGAGAGTGCCTTCGGCTCATCCTGTTCCTAGATGACATGTATAGACGATGTGAATGGTGGCCAAATGTTTTCAAAAGACGATTATAGCCTCAAGCCTCATCAACCGGGAAATGACAAAAATCGGGCAGGCAGCATGGCTATGTGGGTCGCACCCATTAGGGTGTATTGTCACCATCTAGAGAATATTCATATTTGTTACTTCTTTTCATTTCTGTATCTCCCGGGGACTACGGTGGTCGCGCGACAAAAAGCCGTAAGGTGACAATACACTCTATACACTCAATAGAAATGAGTAGTCGGTCATGTGTGGGCCGGGTTGCAAGATGTTCTTGCTGAACCCAGTGTATTCTTCTCTAGAGATACACTATCGGCAGGTGGTCCCATACCGTGTCATAGTTGGAAATCCAATCTTCATTAAGCGCCGGCGGTTTTGATTGTATACTATGTATGTGGAGCGTAAGATGCAAGCGTTCTGCTAGATTCTATCTACTTGTATTTAGACACTATGATAATATCAGAAGAAGATATTGATTTCAAAACGTTTTGGGTTATAGTAAGGTAAAAACCGTCCGTGTTTATTGTGGGCTGGTCTTACTATTATCCTTTGTTTCAAAAGGATTTCAAAGTTAAACAAGTTGGTTGCTATATGAATTTATCACTGATAGTCGAGTGAATTTTGTTTTAAATCAAATGTGCTCGGGTCAGACCAAGCATATTTACAGGTCAGGTTTCCACTTGAAGCAACAGAGATGGAGTTGAAGTCGAGACGTATTCCATATATATACTGGTACTGGTTTATTTCCGTTGTATGTTGTATTGATCTGAATGTATACTCTGATGTTGTGATATACAATTTTTGTATAAAGTATTTCTGATTATTATATTTTGTCCATTCCGCTGTGAGACTATGATCTTCTTATTCTTCTATTCTAATATTTCTTTCTTTCTTCTCTCACCCTCTAACTTCTTTCTATTAGCTTTCTGGGTTTTCGATATTTGAGTTTGGATACGGGACGTGTTAGTATCTGGATTAAAGTGTCGGAAATTCCCGGGTCGCTACAGAATTTAAGCCCAAAGAAATGTCCACAAGGGAAAACACTCTTTATTATGTAGCTTACCTTACTCGAATTTTCAAATATTTCGGATTTGATCTCAAAGGAGAAGAATTTGTGTCAAGAAAGAATTTTGACTCATCAAATATACATCTTATGTAAATCCCACTCACCTTTAAGCCTTATGAATCATACGAATATAAACAAGCTCGTATGCAACCAAAACAAGGTCCAATGGATATCGAAGAAGGAGAAGAAACCTATTTGAAAAGTGTAGAGTGTCCATCCAATACTTGAAACATTTCCAAAGAAATGCTTGTCCAAAATCAAGCAAAGTTAGCCAAGAACCAAAAGAAGCTCAAAAAGACTCTTACTCATATGTCTAAGTTCGTTGGAAAAATAGGAAGAAAACTTGGAATATCATTTTTCTCCTCATCATCTACTGGAAATCTAAGCTTATCTAGTTTATGTTATCTTTAGTATTCGATTGTATTTTCTTTTGAATCTCGTATTTAGTGTCTCATATTAGTTGAATGTAATTGCTTTCAAGTTGAAATGAATGGTATTTTATTTATGTTAAAACTATCTTTAAGTTACTATAAAAAAACATTAGAATTAAATAAATTAAAATAATATAATAAGAATTAACTAAAAAAGAAAATTTCTGAAAAAAATACTTATGTATGTCGACGTACATTTATCCCTATGTCGATATATAACTGCCAGGTTTTCAAATTTGTTAAAAATTAAAAAAAAACGAACGAATTTCTATTCAATACCAATGAATTCCAGACCCTATAAATACCTATTTTTTCCAGAAAAAATTATTCTATCATTTCCCCTTCTCCTCTATTCAATTCTTATCTAAAACTATCAAATTATGGAAAATCCAATTCATAATTTGAGTGATAATCTAAATAAACTTTGAATTCTTTCAAGAACATCCTATCCATAATACTGCATTAACTCAAATTAAGTCCAATAAAGATGGTAGAACAACAAAAGAAGCACTTTGATGCCATCCGTTGGCTAATATCTTCTCTTTTCAGAGAGGAGGACAACAATCTTGCTAAGGCACCACCTACAAAAGAAGATAAAGATTGGAAGGTCATCAAAAAAGATCCAGTCTTTGGAGAAGAGGCACGGGTAGAAGTTCCAAGAGAAGTTTAATTTGAAATTGTTTGGTATGATTTGTTTGATTTGAATTTTTTTTGAACATTGTTTGTAAATATTGCTTATTTTGGATGGCTTGGTTTTAAAACTTGTATGTATATGGATTGATACACTTGTAAATATTAACACCTGGACTGATATTTTTTCTTTTTTTTCTTCTTTTTATAGTCATGAATTTAAGGGGAGTAATTTACTTTAGTATAGAATCAAAGATTATAATCATAGGATATGTATAGATAGATATAGGATTTAAGGGGTATATATTTAGAATTTCTTTTTGTTGATGACAAAGGGGGAGATTATAAAATGAGGATTAGTTAGGATTAATTTGAGGGGGGGTATGTATGATTCATGATCACAGGGGGAGTACTAGATGGACAAAATCAAATAGTATCGACAGGTAATGAATAGGTATGAATATTTTATAAATCAAGGTTTTCATCATTAAAAAGGGGGAGATTGTTGGAGAATTGAGTTTTGATGACAACAACCTTATTTCAATTATCATTATTAATTGTTTATAAAATATACACTAACATTTCAATCTAAAATACATATACATATATATATAGGAGGACTTAAATATTGAAGACTGTACAGTTTTAGAGTGCTAAGAGATTCAGAGTTCAAGACAGATTCAAGACTCATGAGTTATCGAGTTTTCAAGAGTTCAAGACAAATATAGTAATAAAGTATAGTTTATATGTAAGACTCTGAATAGCACTCCAAGTTCAAATTCTGATTTTCAAATTTCAAAGATTTTTAAAATTCAAATTCTAATTTCAAATTGTTTTTCTATCTTACTTATGATTTCAAATATAAGTTTTAAGTTCAATATATAAGTTTATATAGTTATATAGTTTTATAGTTATATAATTTTAAATCTTATAAATTTATAAATATGTTTATATAATATATTATTATGTTTTCATATGATGTTACACTTTAGAATACTCATTTATATCACTAAATTTTAATTCAAGAATTTCCAGAATAATATATAATTAAACACTTAAAAAATAAGTTTAAAAAAAATAAAAATATGTGTATATATCGACATACATATATGGGTATGTCGACATACAATTGTCAGAAATTCAATTTTCAAAGGAAGCAACTTTTCACTATTTGTAACATTCTAGAAATGTTGCAACCTTTCAAATCTTATAAATAGGGGCTTATTTCGAACTTTTTCATATATCTTCTTCTCCATCTTCACCCCTCTTCATCCCACCATTTTTCTTTATCTTTTTATTGATTTCTACACTTCTAATTTGCCGATTTCTACTATAATTATATAAAACTTCTTCTTTTCTCACTCTCTATTCACTACTCTCTGAATTGAAGTGCTATTGAAGAGTTATAGGGCTATTGTAATCATTTGGGAAGTGTTTGGGAAAAGGTGTGTTCCTTGTAGCCCTGAAACCAAGGAAAGGGAGCGGTATTAGCCTTATAACTGTAGAATCAAGGGTGTTTGGAGCGGTGTTAACCTTGTAGCCGTGAAATCAAGGGGATTGTACTTGGATATTGACAATAATAAAACTTTGTGCAACCCAGCGTAGCGTGGGACTGAATGTAGGAGTAATCTGAATCAGTATAAAATCCGATGTGTTCTTTCCTTTTCTGCATTTTATATTTATATGTTTTTGTGTTTGTGTTTGATTATGTGTCTATGATCATCTCTGTTATGTGTGATTCATATAGTAGATCATTTAAGTTTAAAATTTTCATAAATTCCTTATAAACACTATTCACCCCTCTAGTGTTAGTCTTGCCTTAAGATCTACATTCTGCAATCCCTAACACGGAGAAAACACTTCTATATAATTGATCATATATTGATGCTTGTATCCTTTTGGCACCAAACATGTTTTATACCTATCAACATCTCCATTTTTGTTTGTCTTTGTCTTGAAGACCCACTTGACACCAATGGTTTTATGTGCTTAGGCAGGTCACAAAACTCCTAAATGTTATTTTTCTCTATGGAATTGATTTCATCATCCATTACTTTTCATCATTTTCCTTCTTTGACGTTATTTTTAAAAGTTGTGGGGTGGCAATCCACAAACAAAGCAAAATGAGTAATGAATTACTTAGTCCAGATACCTCATAATCTCCATCTATGTAGCCTTAATTTCTTCTATCTCGACCAATTTATTGGGTTCCTTCAGTTCTGCCAACATTTGATTGTGAGGTTCCAAGTGTTGTTTGAGCTTGATTTGGTAAACATTTAGGCATATTAAGTGATGGAGCTTTCTCATGTTCAACATCATCATCATACAAAACTTGAGTAGGTTGCTACTTATTCCAATCCCAAGTACTCTCTTCATTGAAACCAATGTCTCTGCTGATCACAACCCATTTTGTTATCGGATTGAATAATTTGTGTGCTTTTAGTGATTCACTTACACCAAGAAAAATGAATTTTCCAGCTTTGTCATCAAGTTTCTTTCTTTTTTTATTTGGGATGTGAGCGTAAGCAATGCAACAAAAAATTTTAAAATGATCAGAATCTAGTCTTCTTCCACCTTAAGCCTCTTTAGGTGTCATATTTTGAACAACAAACGTTAGACATCTATTTTGAGCAATACTCACCATCACGGTCTGTACTAAGAGACTTGATAGTCTTGCTTGCTTTATTTTCCACAAGAGCTTTAAAGATTTTAAATGCAGTAAGGGCTTCTGAGTTTTCTTATGAAAAATAAGCCCATGTTTTTCTTGAAATATCATCAATGAAGGTGATTAAATATCTTTTACCTCCATTAGAAAATGGATTTATAGGGCTGCAAATATGTGCACTAGCTTTAACACATTTTTTGCTCTCCGTTATTTTCCTATCGAAAATTGAAAACAGTGTTGTTTACTAAAAGTACATTCTTCGCAAACTTGAGAGGGGCGGTAATTCTTGGAAGGCTAGTCACCATGTTTATCTGCTTCAAAGATTTCAATCCCCTAAAGTTTAGGTGACCATAATGAAAATGCCATAACCATAAGTGATCCTTTACTTCAACCACAAAACATGATTGGATATTTTAAATATTTTTTGGAAATTACCTATTAGAACTCATCTAGATAATTGCTACAACACATTTTTTTCAAAAAATTTACGTGCTCCTTTAGTTGTAATGCATACCCCTTTTCTTGCAACTGACCAATGCTTAACAAATAATTTTTCAAGTCGGGATCATATACCACATTAGAAATTTTATCCACAAGACCGTTCTCAGTCTTTACCCTAAAACACCTTTTCTCATTACTTCCAAATTAGATAAAATGCCAAAACTAAATAGCAGAATGAAAAGTTTCATCTAGATTCGAAAATGAAGACTTACTTCCACTCATGTGATTGCTGCAGCCCGCATCCACATACCAACCACCTGACTTTTGTTCCTTTCCTTCATGGATGGTCATCAATAAAGTTTCGGTTTGCTTTTCTTCCATAAAATTTGACTTCTCCCACTTCTCTCTATCATATGGTAGCCTTGTATATCATTCGAGAGCATAATGACTTCCATTTATTGATTTTATATAAGCTATTTTTCAAACGACCTCCATTTTTTATGAAACGAATTTTATTAAATTTGTAATAGCTAATTATTGTTAGATTTCAAATTTGGGGTCAATCGGCGTTGTTTTGTGCGTGTCTGATATTTAAATGTTAACCGATTAATAAGTTGAAATCAAAATAAAGTCATTTTTGCAAATGGAGACGGATTTCGACCATACAAGTTTCATTGGTTCCGGAACGTCAAGACATAATAGTATGTTTGTTTTAAATTATCATGAAGTAGCAAGCTCATGGTGTCATTCGAACCGCCTAAAATATGAAATATGTTAATGCCTAATAAATCCACCAAACATTTACAGTTCGACCATGGCTCAAACCACAATGAGGTATGATTTCCATTAACAATCAATCCAATAGTAGTTTGCCTATTGTTCTCAAACTTAACATCTTTTTCCATGCGGAAGATGCATTGTTATCAATATGTAGGTACCAGAATTGCTTATTGTAGTAGTATCTTCGTTTCATCCACCTACCCCACAAATTATCCTTTGAAAAATAATTCCATAATAGTTTGATAGAAGAGGCCTTCTTAAGATTAGTTAGAAGCTTTAAGCCAACCCCGCCTTCATGTTTTGGTTGCACAACTGCTGCCATGACACTTTATGTGAAGAATCTCCCAGAAAAAAAAAGAACATATTATTTGAAGTTTATCCAAAGTGAACTCTGGAATTTGATAAACGAACAACCAATATATGATAATAGGAGTTATCACCGTGTGTATTAACTCTCCCCTTCTAGCAAGACTCAACAATTTGGCTTGCCAACCCTCGACTTTATTCTAGACCCTGTGAATCAATGAATTACATTCGGAGTAATGGAGGTAGTTAGAGGAATGTGGAAAACCCAAGTATTTGATAGAAGTTGCCCGACTTCATAGCCCAAAATGTCTGTGATTGCTTAGATGTTGGTATAAGAACTGAAAAATATCCTTATTTTATAAATATTCATATTTAACCCAACATACACACTAAGATTTGTAAACACCAACACCATCTTTAATGTATTGGCATTAAGAGTACTAGACTTCTCAAAGACCATAAGATCATATGCATATAGTAAGTGAGAAATAATCGGTTCAAAAGTAAAAACAGGATTAAACGGATGCTTTACTACTGCCTCATCCATCAAATATTAGAAATACTGCATGGCTATCGTAAAAAATACTAGGATAGGGGATCTCCCTATCATATCCTTCGATTGGATAAGACAAACTCTTTTGGAATTCCTTGAAATAGAATGGATAAACTTGGTGAGGAAGTGCACTCATAAATAAGATTGATAAAATGAACCGGCAAACCCATTTGAGCCATGATAAAGCATATAAACTGACGGTTTACCATATCAGATGTTTTCTTTAAGTCAACCTTTATACAAAATTTGGAGATACCATTTTTCTTGAAGTCCCGAAGAAGTTCGTGCCCAACAAAATATTTTCCCCTACATACCTTCCTTGGATGAATGCACATTGGCTTTCAGAAATCAAATGACTCATAAATGGTTTCATTCTATCACATAAGATTTTTGAAAAAAAATCTTATAATATACATTACAATAGGAGATCGGCCTATAGTGTGTAATATTTATTGGGTTGTCATTCTTAGGGATTAAGATAATAAATGTGTGGTTAATCCCTTTAGGCAGCTTAGTTGAACTAAAAATATCATTCATTGCCTCTAGCAATTCATTTTTCAATAGTTCCTAGTGCAACTTATAAAACTTTGAATTCAAATCATCTGGTCCAGGACTAGAATCATCATGAATAGAGAAAACTACCCTTTTGACTTTATAAATAGAGAGAGGTTGTAGAAAAGATGCCTGACCAGCTGAATTAATAATGTAGGGAGATTGGAAATTGGAAAACGTAGAAGAAGTTTCACAATTGAAAAGGGTGGTATAATAATTGATAACTTCATTTTCAATATACTTGTCTTTATATAGTAGATTACCCTCAGGAGTAAAAATTTAGAGTTTGTATCATCGTGTTGAAGCCAAGAAACTTTTGCTTTTTGTTTAAAAGCACAAAATTGCTTACTATGTTGAACTTGCAATAAATGCTTATCCCTTAACATGTCATCATATAAGTTTGTATCAGTTGGGTTTAGATCTTCTGCAATCTCAAGAGATTTAAACTCCTCCCCAAACTTTGTAGTTGACCAAGTTGTTTACCCCTTAACTTATTCTGAGTTTGGAGATCATTCTTGCATGCAAACAATTTAGATTGGAATTTATAGCTTGAAAAACCCTACGTAGGAACTTGCAACCCCCTGTGTATGTAGTTTTCATGTCCCATATTCATGTGCCAATCACTACAGTACTTAAAAGGGTAACCTTTAGGCTTAGAAGTGGGGATCAATTCTAGTAATAAGGGATTATGATCACTTGTAATTTGAAACAAGATTAAGGCTTTCATATTTAAAAACTTATGGATAAAGCAAGAATTTGAAAAAATCTTATCTATATGAGTAGCAACTCCCTTCGTACACCAAGTATATTGAAATCCAACTGGTTTTATCTCCATGAGTTGTGAATGCTTTAGGCAATTCTGAAAGTCGCTGATGTGGTGAAATGGAACTGTTAAACCGCCTTTCTTGTCTTGAGGAGACAGAGCATTGTTAAAATCATCCATTAACAACCAAGCATCAAAAATGTTTTGAGATTCCAACATTAGATTACTCCATAAAATCTGCCTCTCAACAAACACATTACTCCCACAAATGAAAGTAATGGCAAGAACAAAACCACCTGTATTTTTAGTTATGGTTGATATATGTCGACGAGATAACAATGACACATGTAATGACCAGACTGAAGCATCCCATAATAGCAGAATTCAACCTGTATATTCAGTTGAGTCATTAGTAATGAAACTCCAATTTGTTGGAATTTTTTTTAGTAAATAAAGACAAATTACTTTTATTAAGCTTGTTTTCTACTAAGCCAACCAGAGTTGCCTTAAATTGAGTTAGGAGCTTGAGTACATCACTTATATGAGTTGATGTGTTCATTCCCCTGACATTACATGTAAGAATGGTCATTTAGATGAGGAAGAACTCCTGAAAATTATTTTAGGAGGAGGATATTTAGCAGTATAAGTGTTTTGATGGGATAAATAAGTAGCATTTTTTATAATGAAACCTAATACACCTACCTAAACTTCTAGTGCAAGATCTTCTGTAATAGTATCAGCTACATGCTGTATTTCAGTTTGATGCAGTAGGGAGTTCATTATTGGGAAAAGACAAATCATCCTTCTCTTGTTCATGTACATTGGATTCAAAGGTAAAAGGTTATGAGGTTTGTTTTTGAACCCATTGTGGATTAGTTTTCACTTCACGTATTGATTGCTTATGTCCAAACAACTTACATTGAGAGCATTTGAAGGGTACATATCCATGTTCGACATCCACTACATGTTTGATTCCAGAAAGTAGTAAAAAAGGAACAGATTTCTTCATTTTTGTGTCAATGTTAATACCAATCTAGACGCAAGCATATTTGGTAAAACATCTTTCAGCAACGTTATCATCTATGCGAATTGAAATGCCTAGAAAACTGCTAATCATTTGCAATGCATCAGGAGTCCACATTTCCAGTTTCAAATTATGCAAATGCACATATATTTGAACTTCAGTAGCAGTAAAGTGGGAACGACCAGAATCCGGACTGCAAGAGTCAATTAGCAACAACTTTCCAAAATAAGAATACGTAGAACCTTCCATAACTTTATCATAATCTTCCTTTTTGTCAAACTGAACAACAAACTAGTAGTTTGGAGCCTTGTGGACATGAAACTCACTAGTGGGTTTCCAAACACGAGAGATGTAATCCTTCATTTTGGAAAATGAGATTCTGAAGTCGACTGGATGAAGAATTATATTGTTCGCCCAAATTACCTTTGACTTTTGAATAATATTTGCAGGAAGGAAGAAATACTTCTGTTGAGGTTGAACAAACTGTCATGTACGAGTACTTATCTTTGATTATGAAGAGTTTCAAGCGACATCGGCGTATGATCCAGGTGGTGATGATGAAGCAGTGGTGGTTGAGGCAATTGGAACGGTGGGTGGATCTGGCGGTTTCTGTTTTCGAGAGAGTGGGGAAGGACATGCCTGAGAATCCGCCATTTTTGTAACTATTAAACAAATTATTCTTTTTAACATATATATATATAATATAGCTACAATTGATAATAATATATCAATTCATCATTCATCAACTCTAAAATACATTTATAAAATTATAAAGTGGACAGAGTTAGTGAGTTTACTCACTCTGATTGTTAATCATTGAATAACAATAAACCGCTGATTAAAAGAATCAGGCATTTTATTTCCTCAGAAATTCTCACGAGTTCCAAATCATTCTAAACCAGATTCATTGCATAGCCTACATCCATACGATTCCAATACGACAAACGATGTTCAATTCTGATAATGTATTATAGAGTTATGTATTTTATAAGTTTGTAAACAATTAAAAGGTCTTAACCTAAAATAATTATTTAATTATACCCTTAATTACATTCTATTTCCCAAATCCTTCTTCTCTCCTTACTCTATTATTCAAACCAAATATTTCATCATTTCCATGGGCGCACTTCTCTCCTTTCATGATCTCTCTACAATCCACAACTAAATAAACCAAAAATACCCTCTTCCTCCTCATCTCAAACTCTCTCTCCTCATACCCAAACTGAAGAACTCGAACTCCTCTTCCAAGTTGCATCGAAACAACACCTCTCTTCGTTGTACATTGTAGCACGTGATACATGTTAGAGTCGAACTCCACCAAACTTCCCTACGAGCTGCCATTCGACTTCCTTAGTCCAAATCCATACTTCAATTCATGAATTTATCACTTAATCTTCCCAAAAATACAACCCTACTTCACAAAACCACGTTGCCTCTTATTTCTAATGAACCAAAAACAATTCGAACCAGTTGAAATTGATATGAGATTGAAGGGGATTACCACAGGAATTCAAATATAAATGTATTGCAATTTATCGAACTTTATTTGGATTGATTTTGATTTTATAAACCCACTATTTTTGTTTGTGGAAGAATAAACTGGTGGTTAGGGTTGTAAAGTACGGAAAAAGGGAAAAAAAGAGGGTTTAAGGATGTTTAGGGTGATATATATAGAGTAGGTAAATTATTAAAATATTCATACGAAACATACGCCCGAAGTAACACATTTAAACTATCATGTACGAGCTCGAATCACGATGAAACTTATAATCCTACAATAACTTAATATTTCAGATACGATGGAACTGGTTTCTTCATATTCCGAGATTGTTCGTAAAAATTCCTTTTTAATTTACAATGTGAATCGATACACGCTTAAATTGTGTACGATCACAAAATAAATCCAATTAATACGAAATAGAAAATATTACAATAATTGATCGCCCGAATTTATTAAAGTGAAAATAAGGGACACATCCCTAGAAAGTTTCAAAATGTAAACGACATACTCCCCAACTTTCAAATGCAAAGCAGGTCCCTATTTCGGGACTTACGTGTTTTCAACCAAAAAATTGCGCTACAACATAAAAAAAATCAAAAAATCTCAAATATTCCTAGAAGCTACATGAAAAAAAAAATGCATAAATATCTAAATTAATACTCAATATATGCATACATGTATGCATATATTGGTAATAGTTGCAGAGATGTATGCATATAAAGATGAACTAATATGCATAAGCCACGAATTATTGCTGAAATATGTGCATTTATTCCGTATAATTGCAGAAATGTAGGCAACAATGTTTAAAAACTGTGTATGCTTGAAAAACAGGTCATGATTGAATTAATGCATCAAACGATGCATTTATTGTAGTATCAGTGCATACGTTTCTCCATTTATACTGCAGTTTGATGCATAACTGAAATATATACAGAAATGTATGTAACTATTATAAATAAGTACATCGTTCGATGCATAATACTGGTGATTCACTGTTTTTCTTTGTTTTTTATTTTATTTTTTGAGTTGTTTTTTGTGGTTTTAACGTCTGAATTTGATGACGATTAGTCGTTGTATTTAATTATGACTTTTCTTGATTCTTATTTTGATGAATTTATGAAAAATAGGGACCTAATTTATAAAAATTTAAGGGAGGAATGTGAGCCTAGTTACCAAACCTTTTAGGGAGCTGAGACAAACTTACCCTTTAGTAAAATTAGTTTCGTTAAAATTTGAGATTGTTTGGAAATTTATTATTCTCAAGTTCCATATAAAATATTTTCATTCTCAAGTTAAAATGATATTATATCGATTAAATAGGTTTATATTAACTTGAATTTTAAACTCAATATTTTCATTCTCAAGTTAAAATGATATTAAATTTATTTAAAATCCGCTTATTTTATTAAATAAATCGTTATGGCTCATAAAGTATTCCATAACGACTTTCCGAAAATTTTATTCACGATCTACAAGATGAAATCTACATTTTTCCCTTTTATTAGAAAATTATAATCCAATAGATCCGTAAGATTCTTATCTCAAAGAATTTCGACTTATATTGGACCATGTACATCCAATTAAAGTTCAAAACCTAAAAGTATGTACTACGCGACGTTGGGGGCATGTTTTAATTAAATTAAATTTATACGTTCAAACTTCATTTAATTAATAAATTTTATATAAAAATCCATTTATATTACCAATTCAACATTTAAAACTAATTTAAATGCTCGAAATTAAATGCTTAAAAATTGGGGTCGCTACAAAATATGATTTGTTACTATATATTTATTGTTGCAAATAAAAATTAATTTATTCAAACTTAAACACGTTCAAATTTACAATGTACATTTAGGCGAGAATTAAGTGGACAGAACTATGATCCTATTAGTTTTCTTGAGTTTGATGAGAATAGTACATGGTAGTAGAGGATGAACCACCGTTATTGACGATAGATGAAATCAACACTTTGTATAATGAAGGAGGCGACTGTTTATTTCTTTTGAAAGATTGTTTCATGTTTCCATAAATTAACAAATTGTTATATTTTTATTTTAATAATTCATGTTTGTAGATGTTAATATAGCGGCCAATATAGAAGGATCGTTGGTCGATATAAAAGGGTCGTTGTTGATGGGGAGGTCGATGTCATGCGTCGGTCTAGGGGTGTAAATGGGTCGGACCAGACCAGACAGAGGTATGTCCAAGCTTTGTTCTATAACATATTCGGACAGACATGGATCAGACACTATACAGCATCAGACTGAGCCGGACAATGGACTATCATGTCCGATATAGACTTAAATAATAGAAAACCATTGAATATTTTGGATCGGACCGAACACTAGTGCGTCCAAGCTCTGTCCTATAAGAGCACCGTACGGACACGGACTGGACACCAGATAGCCTCGGACCAAGCCAAACAACAGACCGTCCTATCAAATATACAACCCTACGTCGGTCAGCATTTTGGTATCGAAGCGGGCTTACAAGAAATAAACAATGGTGTAGAAACGTTCAATTATGTTCCGCTAATGCCATATACTGCAATGTTACAAGTAGTCGACGAAGTCGGAGCTAAAAGTAATCAACCATCGATGTGTACCATATACATGTAAGATACGGTGAGGTAATTATGTGTGGAAGTGCAGTTTGCTCTTTTGTGACTCCTAAATAGTTAGTAATTTTTGTTATGTTATGAAATTTTGTCTAAATATGTTTATTCGTAATTATATTTTTTTTATGTAACTTCTTGTTATTGTGTTCTATTATCCAACTTAATTTAAATATGTTGATATTTTTTAAATTATTGATAAAAGTACCTACGAGGTGTTGACAAATTAAGCTCAGCATTTTGACCAAGTTTTTAGGAGCAGCTATTATGGCGTGATAAGTAATAATAATTCAAATTTATGATCCTATTTTTTAGCATTCTTGAATCTATATATAGGTAGCTTTTTGTTTAGAAAGTCAGAACGAAAGTAAAAAAGTAATAATAATAAAAAAAAAAAAAGAGTTTTTTTCCTGCTGTGCTCCTTCTTTGCTTTGCCTTATATCACTGTAAGACTATTCGTGGCTCCTACTGTGTTTTGCTGTAAGACTATTCGGTAGCCAATACATTTAACAAGTTGGTATCGGAGCCGATGGCAAGTTCCGGAAGCACGTCCTTGGGGAATATGCCGCTGCCTCGGCTTACAAAGACGAACTATGACAACTGGAGTATACAAATGCGAGCATTGCTCGGTGCACAGGATGCATGGGAGGTAGTGGAGAATGGCTACACGGAGTCGGAGAATACCGTTAACTACACGGCAGCCCAGTTAACCGCATTGAAAGAGTCACGTATGAAAGATAAAACGGCTCTTTATATCATGTATCAAGCAGTGGATGAGTCGGGTTTTGAAAAAATTGCCGGTGCAAAGACGTCAAAGGAAGCATGGGAGACTTTGCAAAAAGCCTACAAGGGTGCTGATCGTGTTAAACAAATTAGACTTCAAACTCTACGAGGAGAATTGGAAACCATGAAGATGAAGGAGTCTGAAGCAGTAGCCGATTACATCACCCGAGTTCAAACGGTGGTGAATCAACTCAAACGTAATGGAGAGACTATGACCGATGCGCGAGTTGTTGAAAAGATCTTGCGGTCATTAACCGAGAATTTTGAGAACGTCGTCTGCGCTATTGAGGAGTCGAAAAATTTAGGAGAGTTAACCATCGATGAACTCGCAGGCTCTCTCGAGGCACATGAGCAACGCAAAAGGAAGAAGCATGAGTCGCTTGAGGAAGCTTTACAGGCCAAGGTGAAAATTAAAGATGAGGAGTCATTACTTGCACAGCAGAACCAAGGAAGAGGACGCGGCCGTGGAGGATTTAGTTTTGGTCGCGGGAGAGGCCGTGGACGTAGAAACAACAATTCCGAGGAAAGGGGACAGTCGAGCGAACAAAGTTGGCATAATCGAGGACGCGGACGTGGAAATGGTGGATGGTCGGATCGATCAAACATTCAATGCTATAATTGTGGAAAGTATGGACACTATGCTAGAGAGTGCTGGTCAGACAAGAAGGTTGAAGAAGATGCTAATCTAGTCGAGAAAGAGGAGACAATAGAAGAAGGTGTTCTGATGATGACCTATAGAGATACCGACCAATTCAGCGACACAGTCTGGTATCTAGACACCGGAGCGAGCAATCACATGAGTGGACACAAACATCTATTTATGGAGATGCAAGACATAGAGTGCGGAGAAGTATCGTTCGGAGACGCTTCAAAGGTCCAAGTAAAGGGTCGAGGAAAAATTCATTTTTTCCAAGAAGACGGCCGAGCAGTATTGATCGATGATGTATATTATGTTCCAGACATGAAGAATAATATTATCAGCATGGGGCAACTACTTGAAAAGGGATATCTAGTTATCATGAAAGATAGGTTTATGTATTTGAAGAACAAGAAAGGTCGATTGATCGCGCGTGTGGAAATGGCCAATAATCGTATGTTCAAACTCAACTTGAGAAGCATACGAGAAAAATGCCTACAAGTTGACCTAGAGGACAAATCTTTGCTATGGCATTTGCGGTTTGGGCACTTACACTTTGGCGGACTAAGAGAATTAGTCAAGAAGGACATGGTTCATGGGCTACCCGCCATGGATTATGTTGGAAAATTTTGTGAAGGATGCGTGCTTGGCAAGCATGCAAGGAGTACTTTCCAAAGGAAGGCGGGATATCAAGCACGAAAACCTCTTGAGACAATACATACCGACATATGTGGTCCGATCACACCTAAGTCATTTAGCGAGAAGAGATATTTTATCACGTTCATAGATGACTACACGAGAAAGACATGGGTTTATTTTCTGAAAGAAAAGTCAGAGGCTTTGGAGGCATTTAAGAAGTTTAAGTTGTCAGTAGAGAAGGAAACCGGCTGTTATATAAAGGCTTTACGATCGGACAGAGGAGGGGAGTACATGTCAACGTTGTTCATAAGGTTCTGCGAAGAGCAAGGCATAAAGCGGTTCTTGACTACAGCCTACTCACCACAACAAAACGGTGTGGCCGAGAGGAAGAATCGGACTATTCTTGATATGGTGCGGTCAATGTTGAAAACTAAAGGCATGCCGAAGGAGTTTTGGGCTGAAGCAGTGCAGTGTGCTGTGTATATACAAAATCGTTGTCCACATGCAAAATTAGCGAATCAAACACCACAGGAAGCTTGGAGTGGACAGAAACCAACCGTGTCACATCTAAAGATATTTGGCAGTGTGGCTTATGCACATGTACCAGATCAGAAGAGAACTAAGCTAGATGATAAAAGTAAGAAGTTTGTGTTTATCGGATATGACACAAAGACAAAAGCTTTTAAGTTGTTTGATCCGATCGAGAATAAAGTAGTCGTAAGCCGAGATGTACATGTTAATGAAGAAAGTGCGTGGGATTGGAATAATCAAAAGGAAATAATGCACAAGGAAGAAAAAGCCGAAGCATTGGTTCCTGTACCGACATTTACACCTGCCAGCCCATGTACATCCGATGACGAGGATCAGCAAAGACAACCAAGAATGCGGACTTTGCAAGATCTGTACGAATCAGCACCAGAGGTTCACTTAGTATGCCTTTTGGCAGATGCAGAAAATATTACATTTGAAGAGGCAGTGCGGAACAAGAAATGGCAGGCAGCAATGGATGAGGAAATCAAATCCATTCAGAAAAATGAAACTTGGGACTTGGTCGAGTTACCGGAAGGACATAAACCGATCGGAGTAAAATGGATATACAAGAAGAAGATGAATGCCCAAGGTGAGATAGAAAGATACAAGGCGCGACTTGTTGCTAAAGGCTATAGACAAAAGGCGGGGATCGATTATGACGAGGTTTTTGCTCCAGTAGCAAGGATGGAAACAATTCGACTTCTTATATCTCTAGCAGCACAGTTCCAATGGCCGATCTATCAGATGGACGTGAAATCTGCATTTTTGAACGGTATGCTCGAAGAAGAAGTATACGTAGAGCAACCACCCGGGTACATGAAAGCCGGCGAAGAGAGAAAAGTTTTGAAGTTGAGGAAAGCGCTATATGGACTGAAGCAAGCACCGCGAGCATGGAATACTCGAATTGACACTTACTTCAAGGAGAATGGATTTATGCAATGCCCTTATGAGCATGCGCTGTATGTGAAAAAAAAAAAAAAAAAAAATTTGTTTGTTGCTCTCTATGTTGATGATCTCATCTTCATGGGAAATAATGAGGAGATGATCAAAGATTTTAAAAGCGCCATGACTCGTGAGTTTGAGATGACGGACTTGGGGCTAATGAAGTATTTCCTTGGTCTTGAAATCAAACAAGGAAAATCAGGAATTTTTGTGTCGCAGGAAGCTTATGCTAATGATATTTTGAGGAGATTCAAAATGGAGAATTGCAACCCAGTTGCAACGCCAATGGAACCTGGTGCAAAGCTTTCAAAATTTGAGGGAGGAGAAAAAGTCGATGCAAGCATATATCGAAGTCTAGTCGGAAGTCTGCGATATCTCGTGAGTACAAGACCAGACATAGCATACAGCGTTGGCATTGTAAGTCGATTTATGGAAGATCCGTGCTACTCGCATTGGAAAGCTATCAAGAGAATTCTTCGATACATTCAAGGAACAAAGTCACTCGGGTTATTTTACTCGAAAACAAATGGGTACAGACTGATCGGTTATTCAGATAGTGATTGGTGTGGTGATATTGATGATCGGAAAAGTACATCCGGATATGTGTTTTACATGGGCGACACAGCTTTTACATGGCTCTCAAAAAAAACAGTCGATAGTGGCATTGTCAACCTGCGAAGCAGAGTATATTGCAGCCTCTTCCTGTGTGTGCCATGCAATGTGGCTAAGAAAACTGCTATCCAAGTTACAGCTCCCACAACACGAGCCCACTGAGATACGGATCGATAACAAGTCTGCGATCGAGTTAGCAAAGAATCTTGTTCATCATGAAAGGAGCAAGCACATAGATGTTCGTTTTCACTTCATCCGAGAGCATGTCAAGGAAAAAGATGTTCAGCTGAATCATGTAATGAGTCGTGATCAGGTAGCAGATATCTTCACTAAGCCGTTGCCAAAGCTGTTGTTTGAAAATTGCATGAAGATGCTTGGAATAAGGGATGGTAAATGCTTGAGCTTAAAGGAGGGATTTGTTGACAAATTAAGCTCAGCATTTTGACCAAGTTTTTAGGAGCAGCTATTATGGCGTGATAAGTAATAATAATTCAAATTTATGATCCTATTTTTTAGCATTCTTGAATCTATATATAGGTAGCTTTTTGTTTAGAAAGTCAGAACGAAAGTAAAAAAGTAATAATAATAAAAAAAAAAAAAAAGTTTTTTTCCTGCTGTGCTCCTTCTTTGCTTTGCCTTATATCACTGTAAGACTATTCGTGGCTCCTACTGTGTTTTGCTGTAAGACTATTCGGTAGGCAATACATTTAACACGAGGTACTTGATGTTTTGAACATTTCTTTGAAACCTTGAACCTGAGTCCTGACTACTCGTCGTGTTATGAAAACATTACTTCACAGATTAATGACAACATAATATAATTTATTCTCTCATCACGGCAATTCAATCTTAATACTGCAGCTTCATCTTCAATCTTCAAATTCAGTCATTCAACTTTTCTAATATCCACGCCACACAAGCTTCCAGAAAACCCATTTTAATCATAATCGCGGTCGACGCAGTACAAGAGATAGAGTCATATACGCCATCCGAATATCAAGCTTAAGCATGCATTTAGGCGATATATTCATCGTATTGTATCCACGCAACAATCCGTGAGCGATGAGAATGATGTCCCATGTACAACGGTCAAATAAAAAAGCAGGTTGGTTAGGATCTATGATTCTGATGGTGCTGGCTTGATTTTTGTGGATACTATTTTCGTAGTGGACCTATAAGTAACAGTGCAAGAGATTAATCATAGATGGACTGGAGAGTTTGGGTATCATGGCTAGGTTGAAACATCAGATTTGAAAAGGTATAAGATAGCTCTAATTAATAAAAGTGCTAGAGATATGAGGCTAAGTGTGATTGAAAGAATGCGTATTAAAACCGTATGGGCCTCTGATACTAAAAGGGAAGCTTTATCTTCCATAGACGAAATGGGAGCAATTATGTCCCCTGCTTCAGATAAAGCTAATAGATTGGAGTTGGATATCATGTGCTCCTCTCCCCATTTAACAATGACGCGGTTGAGACCGGATGGGACGGGACTTGGTATGTAAGAAAAAAAGGTTACGTCGTGGTTGTGAAAAAAGTGGTAGAGGGTTCAAAACATTCTCAAGCCGTTATGTTTAGTGTTGTTCGATGTGCAAGCTGCTTCAGTGGTTGGAACAGGTATGATGTTAGGTGTTAGCTGAAACAATGGCTTGATTGAGTGGGTTTAGGTCATGAATGGTTATGTGTTAGCTGAAACAATGGCTTCCATGCTTATGATGTGAGAGGTACATGCAGTTTAATTCGCCTAAAATAAGCTATGGGAGATTGGGGAAGTTAAGATGCTATAGTCCGTTCAAGAAGGAGGATCTAGCATTTTAGTTATTTGTCAGTGCATAAAGCAAGCACAGCCATGCACAGCGCATTAGATGGTACAAAATATAGGAATGAAGAGCTTGGAAAGTTGGTCTGTTGAGCACAGCCAAGAAAATAAAAAATACTTTGATATAAACTAAATTTTACTTTTGTATGCCAATCCACTGTAGTCCAGCCAGGTTAGGATATTTGGTTTTTACCTAGGCAACCCGGATTCAAATCCCCGCAATGGAATTAATGTGAACCCAACCGTTGAAGTTTGGTTCACTTCAATTTTGCATCCATTACACATTTTTTATATACATACAATTGTAGGATGGTCACATGTTTTTTACGCAGACATGCGTACTCTATTGATTTATTCTATTTTAAATTAGTGTTAACCCATGTTTTACATAAGGTGAACTAAAAATGAAGCCAGTGCTAAAAAAAAAAGGAACATTCTCGAACTAATTGACAACACCAAAAAGGAATGAAATTTGAGCTTAACATACAATTGAAAGCACGAAGAGTAACGAAAAATGTAGCAATCTATTTGGCTATTTGTTCTTAACATATGATTGAAAGCATGGAGAGTGACCAAAAATTGATCAATCTATTTATCTAAGTTATAACTAAATTTAACCAATTTTAGATAAATTACCATTGAGATATAAATTTTGATTTTGCAACGAAATTGGAAAGTTTGGTATTTTTAATCAAAAATGAAATCAAGTTGATTATAACATTTCAACTAAAAGAACTTAAAATAAATTGTAACTTATGTTTTGCGTTAAGTTGAATTAACTTTTTAAAAAAATTAAAATAATATTCTGAGGAAAATAAGTTATGTGTTTTTATTTTGAAGTTATGTATAATTTTATATTAAAAAAATTTGAAATGATACTTTACGATCATTAAATAATAACGGTGTAAATTATGGAAACGATTTTAGACGTCAAACTTAGATTTTAAATTTAAATTTGAATTTGGGTTGTATGTGTATAGTTTAATTTTGAGAAATTAGATCATTGTTAATAAAGGAATTTTTTTTTTCAAATTATTAATTGTAATGTATATAAGTTAATGACAAAACTTTTGATTTCCCATAATATGAATATTTTACATAAAATTATTCTATAAAATTTTATAACTAGATCGCCAACATTTATTTCATCGAATTTCGATTTTGCTAGTTTCATTTAAATTGATTTATACGATTGATTTACAGTAGCGGCAACCAACATAATGTAAACCGTAAAATTTCAAGCGAATAATAAAATATCAGTTTTCAGTGTGTTGCTCCATTCGTATGGCTACACTGAACACAAGTTACACAACAATAATTTATTTTGTATGTTTGGACTCTCAGTTTGAGTTCTGAAATGGTTCGAGTTTTGAACTCTCGTGTATCTCATTATTGGGCCTTTGTTAAATATAATTTAAAATGAAGAATCGTTGATCAATTTAATTGTTCTTAAACGGTAATTGATGAGTGAGAAATTTGTGGTATACATTAAAAACGTATTCCAACGTTTTGGTATCTGAACTCTCTACCCTGTAATTTCATGCCACACTCAACTGATGTACTTACATGGTTGCAATCCTTCATCTGAATCCTGTTTTGTACATCTCCTACATACTTCTTCTAGAAGAGAAAATTTTCATCGTTTGATTGCATCACTTCAATGCTAAGAAAATAATGCATTAAACCAAGATCGTACATTTCAAATTCACTTATCATGGATTTTTTGAACTCACGAACATGTCATCACAATTTCCTGTAAATATAAGATTATCAACGTACAAGCAAATAATGAGAATTTTTCCATCATCTTCAACATTAACAACCACAATATATTCATATGGACATTTCATAAAAATTAGAACCATATTTCAAAAAACAAGTCTCAATTCGACTATATCAAGCCCTTGGAGCTTGTTTTGAAAATAAGTCTCGATTTTTTAAAATAACCATATTTCATAAAACCGCAATATGATTTTTACGTAGATATGCGTGCTCTATTGATTTACTCCAACTTTAAATTAGTTTTAACCCATGTTTTGCATACGATGAACTATAATTGAAACCATAGTAAAAATAAATAAAAATAGTTGAGATTTAAATTTTTGATTTTTCAACGTAATTGAAAAGTTTGGCATTTTTAATCAAAAATGAAACTAAGCTGGGTATACCGTTTCAATTAAAAGAAATTAAAACAATTTGTAACTTACATTTTGCGTTATATTGAATTAACATAATATTTTAAGAAAAACAAATTATACGTTTTTATTTTTAAGTTATGCATAATTTTATTAAAGAAATTAAATTTCAATTTTGAAATGATATTTTAAATCGTTATCTAACAACCGTAAAAACTATGGAAACGATTTTGGATGTTAAACTTAGATTTTGAATTTAAATTTAAATTTGTACTATGTGTGCATAATTTAATTTAAATAAATTAAATAATTATTTTTTATTTTTTAAATTATTAATTGTAGTGTAAGTTAATGACAAAACTTTTAATATTTCAAAATATGGATATTTTACATAAAATTATTGTGAAAAAAGTTTATAATTAGACTGTCAATGTTTATTTCATCGAATTTCGATTTAGCTAGCTACGTTTGAATCGATTTATACGATTGATTTATAATAGCGATAATCAATACAAGGTAAACAATGAAATTTCACGTGAATAATAAAATATCAGTTTTCAGTTTGTTGCACCATTCGTATGGATACACTGGACACAACAATAATTTATTTTGTATGTTTGGACACCCGGTTTGGATTCTAAAACGATTTGAATTTTGAATTCTAGTATATCAGCTGGTTGTTGGGCCTACGTTGATATAATTTAAAATGAAGAATCGTTGAACATTTTACTTGGTCTTAACTGATATTTGGTGAGAGAGAAATTTGTGATATACGTTAAAAATGTATTTTCACGTATTGAGATTTGAACTCTCTACCCTGTACTTTCATGCCACACTCAACTAGTATACTTCAAGGATTGCATTCTTTCATCTGAAACATGTTTAGAACTTCTCCTATATACTTCTTTTAAGAGAGAAAAAAATCCGATTGCATCACTTCTATGCCATGAAAATAATAAATTAAACCAAGATCGGACATTTCAAATTCACTCATCATGCATTTTTTGAACTCGGAAATATGTCATCGCAATTTCCAGTTAATATAAGATCATCAACGTATAAGCAAACGATGAAAATTTTTCCACCATCTTCAGCCTGAACAAACATAGTATATTCATATGGATATTTCATAAAAATAACTCTTAGTTCGACTATACCAAGCCATAGGAGCTTGTTTTAGCCCGAAGTGTGCTTTCTTTAATTTATAAACTTTGTTCTCATGCCCAATCTTAACATAATCAGGCGATTGCTCAAGGAATATCTTCTCCTTCGAACATCCATCCAAGAATGCTGATTTTACATCTAACTGGAAAATAAACCAAGAATTTTGTGCTGCTAATGCAACCACCAATCTGATTGTGTCATGTCTTGCAGCTAGAGAAAATACTTCTGCGTAATTGATCCCATAATATCGTTTTTATCATTTTCGCACCGAACGTGTTTTATACCTATCAACATCACCATTTTTGTTTGTATTTGTCTTGAAGATCCACTTAACACCAATTGTTTCATGTCCCTTGTGTAGATCACACAACTCTCAAGTGTTATTTTTCTCTATGGAATTGATTTCATCATCCATTTCTCTTTAATATTTTTCTTCTTTGTTGGCACTTTCGAAAGTAGTGGGGTTGTAATCTGCAAACTAAGCAAAATGAGTAAATCAATCACTTAGTTCAGATACCATATAATATTTCATCCAAGTAGGCTTTCTTATGACTCGACCAATTAATTGAGCTCCTTCAGTTATGCCATCATCTGATTGTGAGGTTCCAAATATTGTTTGAGCTTGATTTGGTAAACATTCAGGCATATCAAGTGCTGGAACTTGCTCATGTTCAACATCATCATCATCATACAAAACTTGAGTAGGCCGCTGCTTATTCCAATCCCAAGTACTCTCTTCAGCGAAAACAACATCTTTGCTGATCACAACCCTTTTTATTACTGGACTGAATAATTTTTATTCCTTTAAAGAATCACTTACACCACAAAAATTACATTTTTCATCTTTGTCATTAAGTTTTTTTATTTTTTTATTTGGGATGTAAGCGTAAGCAAAGCAGTCAAAAATTCTAAAATGATCAACATCTAGTCTTCTTCCACTCCAAGCCTCTTCAGGTGCCATAATTTAAACGGAAAACATTGGACTTCTATTTAGTACATGGACACTCTAGATTATTGCTTCTGGCCAAAATGTTTTAGGAACTCTTCCTCTTAACAACAAGTACCTCACAATGTTGAGAATTGGTTTATTTTTGAGTTTGGATACACCATTTTGTTGTGGTGTGTATGCAGATGTGAGTTCTCTTCGAATGCCATGTTGCATACAAAAAATTTTGAAGTCTTTGGAGCAATACTCACCACCACGGCCTGTACAAAGAGACTTGATAGTCTTGCTTTCTTCATTTTCCGCAAGAGCTTTAAAAAATTTAAATGTAGTGACTACTTCTGATTTTTCTTGTAAAAAAATAAACCCATCTTTTTCTTGAAAAATCATCAACGAAGGGGATTAAATATTGTTGGGTAAACTTTAATGCATTATTCATGGAGAATAATAAAATGAAGAGACAAGTGTCTTTGTAGGTGAAAAGTTAAGAGAAGCTAATAGTCTTTAATGTTCATTGATCAAGGGTTGTGTCTTTAGAGTTAAGAGTCATGTTTGTTCATTAAGTATTGTGTCTATTTAATATGTTTATTGGTAAAGGGTCATGTCAATTAGTGAAATGGTATTTATTGAGTTGTAACGTCATGTAGACCACTATATAAATATGGGTGGTCATTTTGTGTGGTTGTAAGAGAGAAAGTGAGTAAGAAAAAGTGCAAGGGGATAAGTCTAAGAAAAAAAAAGTGTTGTAATGAAAGCTGAATTATAAAAGTAAACAAAATTAGTTGTGTATTCTCCTCCTCTTCCTCCTCCATAATAATTCTTCTTCATATTAGTTTTTTTGAACTTGGTATCAGAGCTTCTCAATTATATAAATTGGTATCAAAGCCTAGTTGAAACTATGGCATTTATATTTTTCATGTCATTCGTTCTCACAAGAAAAACTTCAAAAGGTGGAGTAATAGAAAGAAAGAAGAATTGATCTCCCAAGGGCTATGGGAGATTGTTGAGAGGGGCTACGAATGGTCAAAAGACGTTAAAAATATGACGAAGAAAGAAAGAAAGTTGTGTTTACAAGTATTAGAAAGAAAGATCTTCAAGCTCGTATAGTGCTGAGTGAGAACGTCAATAAATAAGCATGGTGTTATATTAATGGAGAGAAAACTGTGAAAGATTCATGGGAATCATTAAAAGAGATGTATGCAAAGGATTACAAAGGAAAAGATGAAGAGGAAGTTGATGAAGATGATGAAGAAGAGGTCGAAAGATATAAAGTGGAGCTGATGAGAAAAAAGTTGCTAAAGAAGAAGAACCAGAAGAAAGGTTAGAGCTTGAGGACAACAAGCACAAAAAGGATGAATATGAAAAAGTAAAAGAAAAGGAGAAGGTGGAGAGAGAACACGTTAAAAAAGGAGGAAGAGGAGAAGGCGAGAAAAGAAGAGGAGTTGATGAGAGGGAAAACTGCTAATGAAAAAGAAGTCAAAGAAGAGGATGAAAGCAAAGAAGCTAAAAACGAAGTTGAAGAAAAGGTGGCTGCCTCAAAAGCAAGAGAGAGAGATGCAGACCATGTTGAGTGGGTACAAGCAGTGAATAAAGAAGAATATAACGTATTTGATAGCAATTTTGATGAGGATGAACCTGATGCTGATGCTGAAAATGCTGTTGAGGAGAGTCTATCACTGAAAAAAGATTGATATATCCTGGAAGGACACTAAGGAAGAAATTTACTAAGAAGAAAGCTATACCAAAATCAGAAGATGGTAGCAACTATGAGAAGATTTCAGAGAAACAGAAGTCAACTAGGACAACGGATGTCGTGAGGCAAGCAGAAAGAGAAGCTATGCATGAAGTGATACAAGCAACTAGGAAGCCAATTAAGAGGAAGAAGGAGACCGAGGAAGAATGGATGTCCCAAGAGAAAATGTTCCTCGAAGCTGTTGTAAAGGAGAAGAAACCGAAGGATAAAGGTAAGAAGATAAATAATATGAGACAAGGAGAAACATGGGATGCTATCAATTTGTTCAAACCAATGTTGGCTAGAGGGCAATTGAGGTGCATTGGTGCAACCACATTGGAAGAGAACAGGGAGTATGTTGAAAATGTGTTGCTAAGGATGAGACGCCTCCGTATGTTGTTTTGGTCGATGATGTATACAAACCCCCTTAAAGGAATAAAACATTTAATTTTACGGGGGAGTTTTGTTGGGTAAACTTTAAATGCATTATTAATGGAGAATAATAAAATGAAGAGACAAGTGTCGTTGTAGGTGAAAAGGTAAGAAAAGTTAATGGTCTTTAGTGTTCATTGATCAAGGATTGTGTCTTTAGAGTTAAGAGTCATGTTTGTTCATTAAGTGTTGTGTCTATTTAATATGTTTATCGGTAAAGGGTCATGTCAATTAGTGAAATGGTGTCTATTGAGTTGAAAGGTCATGTAGACCACTATATAAATATGGGTGGTCATTTTGTGTGGTTGTAATAGAGAAAGTGAGTAAAAGAAAGTGTGAGGGGATAAGTCTGAGAAAAAAGAGAGTGTTGCAATGAAAGTTGAATTATAAAAGAAAACAAAATTAGTAGTTTATTGTCCTCCTCTTCCTCCTCCATAATAATTCCTCTTCATATTAGTTTTTTCAAATATCTTCTACTTCCATTAGAAGATGGGTTTATAGGGCCACAAATATCTCAGTGCACCAGTTCCAACACATTCTTTGCTCTCTTTGATTTTCCTGTAGGAAACTGAAAATGGTGTTGTTTATTAGCAAGATATTCTTCGCAAACGTGAGTGGGGCAGTAATTTTTGGAAGGCCAATCACCATATTTTTCTTCTTAAAAGTCTTCAGTCCACTAAAATTAAAGTAACCATAATGAAAATGCCATAACCATGAGTGATCCTTTACTTCAGCCACCAAATATAATTGAATGCTTTCAATCTTCATTGGAAATAACCTATTAGAGCTCATTTTGATAATTTTTATAACACAATTTTTTCAAAAAATTTACAAGCTCCCTTTTTAATTGTAATGACATAATCCTTTTCTTGCAATTGACCAATGCTCAATAAATTGTTTTTCAAGTCAGGAACATACGTCACATTAGAATTTTTTTCCATAAGACCATTCTTTGTCTTTATCCTAATATCACCTTTTCCCATTACTTCCACATAAGATCAATTGCCAAAACTAACAGCAATATGAAAATTTTCTTCTAAATTAGAAAAAAAGACTTACTTCCACTCGTATGATTGTTGCTGCCTGTATCCACATACCAAATATATGACTTTTCTTTCCTTTATGGATGGCCATCAATATAGTTTATGTTTGCTTTTCTTCCACAAAACTTGAATTCTCCCACATTTTTTTATCATAAGGCAGCCTTTTATAACATTTAGGAGCATAATGACTGTATTTTTTTACATCTAAAGCACATTATCTTGGATTTGTCATGATCCCGACCTCTTCCTTTGCCTTGAAATTGATTGTTATTAGCTTTGAAATTTATGTTTCCTTTTATATTTCTACTACTACCTTTGTTTCTTTAATCCCCCTTTTCTCTTGCATAGCCTCTATCTTTACCTCGTCCTCTTGAGCTATAGGAAAGAGCGTTGGTTGAAGTTTTCAAAGCTTGTTCCTCTATTATTGAACTTCAATTCAACTTTTATTCATGGACCAACAAGGAGCTTTGTAATTCATCAAGAGAAAGTGTATCTATATCTTTCGACACTTCGATTGAGAAAATAATATTGTTAAATTCCTTTGCCATAAAACGTAGAATTTTTTTCTACAATGTGACATCTTTAATTTCTTCTTCATAGCATGTCATTTTAATTCCAACTTGCATAGTCCTCCCAAAGTAATTTGTAACAACCTTGCCTTCTTTCATTTGCAAGACTTTAAAATCCCTCCTTAAAGCTTGAAGTTGTGCGTGCTTTAGTCTAGAAGAGCCTTAGAACTTTTTCTTCATTGAATCCCAAATATCATCGGATGTATCTTTACAAAGAACAATCTCCAAGATGGGATGATCATGAAACACCCCACCTCCATTAAGGTCACTCACAAAGGGAATGCCTTAACTTTGGTGGAGGTTTATAAGTAAAAGCCACAGATGAACTCAAGACAGATATAAATACACATATTTTAAACAGCGGAAACCAAACAAACTTTTATTTCATCAATACGTGTATCAAACAAAGATTTCCATAATTGTCTCAAAATACTTTCAACATTACAACCTCATAACTGCCTTGATTAATAAAGAAGCATGAAAACATAAATAAAGTGACAAAAATCCCCATAGTGATATCCAAAGCATTATCCGAGCAAGAAAGATCCAAATCATACATCTACGTTCTTGGTTCTTGTAAAGAGCCTGACTGAGTTGAGCTGTTTCCTCCCTGTGGACCTTGGGGGGGGGAACGAAAGAAAAGAAGACGAAAAGAAAATAGGGTCAAACATAAAGCCTGAGTAAATCTAGTAAATCTTTAATACGTGAATAAGAAAAGGGTATGATGGATGTAAACTAAAAATAGGGAAGTGTCACAAGCTAAGGAAGTGTCGAATGTACTATCACACCCATACTATATCTCTGCACCTATTTGAATTCATTCTAACTGGCACCCCATGGTGAGGGTGAAGTGATCCCCATTCTTATTAAAGATCGGCTCATACTCGCGTTAACATGTGTTATACAACCCCCAAGAATTGTAGATACCTATGCTGGTCCAACCATGGGTTGTATCAAGACCCATGGTGGCAGCCCCGACACAAAACTAGAAGACATAGGTTATACTACTGGTGTCCCCAGTGCCCTGGTTGTCTGCTCCGGAGTGTGTGCATGCCCGCACCTCGTTAGACCTGCACTATGCACCCACCACCATGGTTTGACCGCTTACAATCAGCCCAGTAATCGTGCCCCACCCTGCCTAGTTTCAAGGTACCGTTGATACCTAACTTTGGGTTAGTGCCGAAACGGGTCCCTCTTTACCAGGATTTCCTAGTCAAACATGTTAAGTGGTTAAGTGTCTGTATTTACCTAACCCCACCCATCAATTCTTGTTAACATGTTGAATTTGGTTAAGTGTTATAGTTGACTTAACCCTACCATTTGTCCTAAGCCTCTTAGGAGCACCAGACCACTCACATTAGACAGGTATTGCTACGGTTACTGGATGTGCCGGTCGGTTCCGGGCAGGTTTACACCGTAGCTCAGTCTAACCTCGGGTCCTTATTGGGCTCAATGCTTAACCACCCACATTGGATAGATATTGTTGCGACTACTGGACAGCTGGGCGGGTCCGGGCAGGTTTACATCACAACTCAATCCAACCTCGGGTTAAGCATATCGTGTTTTCTAAATTTACATATTTTATTACTTTTCAACTATATGTAAATGTCATATCTTTTATTTTTGGGTATTTCAATTCATACCGCTTATGTGTCATAATCATTGGCATGTGCCAAACATGCCAACATATATTTTCATATTTTACACCCAACGTTATTACCCCCGTTTGTTCGCAACGTTATAACATGTGTTGGGCTTGTCACAATTCAGCCCAACTTTATAAACGTGAGGAAAAGGGGAAATCAAGAACATGTAATACATAAAGGTATGTGGCGCATGAACTTGCAATTTGGCGATTCAACTAACATATAACATGGGTCATGTGAACTTGCATTCGAATCAAAGTATGACTAAGTAGGTGACATATGAAATGGCATAGTTTAGGCAAATACAAACTTGTGTTTAAACATGTTAACTTGGCATAATATCGACCACAAAACTAGCATGTTATATATTCATCAAAATGTACAATTTTTACATCTAATCATATAGCCTATTTCAACATGAACTTGCATAGTTTATGAAACCCAAACGATATTTGACATAAAACCAATTATATTTTGCAAATAAACATGAACTTGCATAGTTTATGAAACATAGATCCAATTATACTTGCAAATATAGATCTAATTATACTTGCCAATAAATATAAGAATGATATCATAGGTTTTGGGTCATGTAGGCATAGAAGGTCTATAACATGTTTACATAAATTCTAATTTAGACTAAGGGAATATACATAGTCCATGCCATCGACATATACAAAAAGGGATCAATTTCTAGTTTTTGCCACAAATTTGCAAGTGCCATTGTTTTCATATACACTTGTTCAATAGGCTTGCATCAATCAATTTATGCCACAAACATCAATACACAAGTCATGATAGAACCATCACAATACACAAAGATTTTAACAACATGATTCTATTTTCATTTACATCGAATCGCATCACAGTTTTTATTCATATTTTGAAAGGTCACTATACTTACAACGTGTGATGAATTCTTGTTTTCTGATTTCTGTTATTCTGATTTGGAGTTGCTCTCCTTTGGGTAGCAAAGTTGCGTTGAATTATTTGATTAAGCTTTGATCTTCTTTTAATTTGATTCGTCTCTTAGGCTTGTTGGCTTGTCTCTAGGCTTTCAAATTGACGGCCATTCCTAGTTCCTCTCCAGCAGCATGACGGCTTTTGTATTCTATTATTTGTGTGAATTTAGGGTTAGACTTGAGTTGTATTTATAGAATTTTAAATTGTTTTGAGTCGTCGATGAAGCTAGGGTGAATACATACCATCCATCTCAAGAGAGGCCAATAAGAAAGAGACATGTAAGCCCTAGTGACTCAGCCAAGCATCAGAATTCGACCAGACCCTGACCAGGCCAGCCAGGGCCTGACCAGCAGGTCTTTCTGACCTGCGCGCACTTGGCAGGTGCGCCAGGCCAAAATTGTACTGGCGCACTTCCCAAGTGCACTAGTTCAACTTTGTTCTGGCGCACTTCACAAGTGCGCCAGTGCATTCTGACCCGTTTTCCGGTTTTTCTTCCCAACTTCGTTCGTCCATATCTTCTTCATACGATATCCGTTTTACGCAAACTTGAACTCCATCTCAAGCAGAATTACGAGATGAACGCAATGGCATAACCCATTTCCCTTGATTTCATCATTTATAATTAATTATACTTTAATTCGTGAAGCTTAACGTTATAGAATTCACGGGGTGTTACATTCTCCCCCACTTAAAAGGATTTCGTCCCCGAAATCTTCAAGTTAGGAAGAATGTATATCCTACCATCCAACAGTCCATCTACTCAACCAACAAACACAGGCATCCACTATCCTTAAAAGACTTCTAATGCTTCATGATCATATGTGTAATGACCCGTATTCTACACATCATAGGATCGTAGAATATTTATTTCCTTCCCGTATGAAGTTGTATGGTCATGAAACTTTGGGAAACATCTATTAGAGTCATTTCACATGTTCATGATTTTTGTTGATTTTTAAATAACCATTTTACCCCTAGTTGGTACTGTTTCGGCCATATCTTTTGATTGGAAAGGAATTTTGACCTGAAACCACTTCCATTGGATTCGAATGATGGTTTCTCTTTCCGTAGAGTGGTCACAACAGCCAAACGGACTTACCGTTTGGGAGATATGGCTGAAACAAGGTTTGGAGGGTGAAAAACTGCTTAACCGGGCCAAATCGGGTGATTAGTGAGTAGGCCCATAACCCATTTCGGGATTAGGGTTATGGGAGGGCTGAAATGAGATGGAGAATCATTCCATTTCAGTTTTCTAGCCTCCACTTATCACCAAGAATCCCTAAAAATGGCCTCCAACCTCTAAATCACCACCAAATCACCTTTAGGTTAAGGATTTGGCTTAGCAACCCCTAATCAAGAAGGATCTTCACCAAATCAACAAAGGAGCTGCTGGTTGGCGTTGAAATTCGCATCAAATCAGAGAATTATTTTATATCTTAGTTTATTTTGTGGCTAAGGTGAGTGATTTGCTTAGTTTTGCACTAATTATGGCTAATTAGGGGTGATTAGTGTTAATTAGCGAATTTAAACATGATAAAATTCTGGAAAAATGTTTATAAAATTCGGAATGATGTTTTAGACCTCTGATATGAATTTGGGTTAATTTGGTTAAGATTTGCTAATCCTATCATCAGTTTCACCTAAACATGCTTAAGGGGAAATATGGGATTTTGGGTATGTTTGATCCATTTTTACCTATCATATTGATGTTTTGATGTTTGTGGTTGATTATGCATGTTTCTATGACTGTATGAAATGCTATGTGACTGTTTAGAATAGTTGGAATGGTCGAAAACGCCGTCAAGGGGCGTAAACAGCTCGCTGGACAAGGTGCAGGGGTTCGGATCGCATAGGGGGTTGAGGGACGATCGGATCGCCCTATGGGATCGTGGGGGCATCCCCACGAGTCGAGTCATCTCCTCCGAACCGAACCATCTGCGCAAGGCCCACGAGACGAATCGATGCAGTGACGTGCCCAAATTGAAGTACTCCGACCCGGATCGCCAATGAGCATTACGACCCGATCCGATCTACTCGTGCTTCATATCACGATCCGAATAGAGGAAGGCAGCATCCCCGATCCGATGCACAACGAGACGATGGAGGAGCGCGATCCGATCCGTATGGGGTATTCACGATCCGACCAGAAGTGGAGACCCGATTCGATGGAGACTGGATTCACGAGACGATGGGGGAGTGCGACCTGGTCACCTGGAGGACCATGACCCGATCCGATGCAGGAGGCGCGACCCGATTCGAATGCCAAAGGCCGATCCGATCCGATTCGATGGTGATGACCAATAACCCGAGATGCAAAGGTAGTCCAAATGGGAAGTTAGAGCTCAGGATCCAGTTGGGAACCAATGAGTTCACTTCATGAGTTGGGCTTTGCTGCGAGACATGTGCTAAGGAGTTGTCGACGTTCATAACTTCGATTCACCACTAAAAATGAATGATGGGCTACTTATCAGTGCAGTAGGGTCATTATGACCTGAGGGGCAAGGTGATGGTAGCAAGACTACGTTATCAGTGCAGTAGGGTCATTATGACCTGAGGGGCAAGGTGATGCGTAGTAAGACTATGAGCCAGCGCAGATGGGGTGAATAACTCCATGGGGCAAGTGGACATAGTAAGGATTGGTAAGGCTATGAGCCAGCGCAGATGGGGTGAATAACTCCATGGGGCAAGTGGACATAGCAAGGAATTAGTGGCTACGTTATCAGTGCAGTGAAGCCATTTATGACTTCATGGGGCAAAGTGATCGTAGCAAGGAATGTTGGGTGATCGAAGTGGTGAATATCGTATGCTTTACGCACTGAGTGAGAGATGTGAGGATGGATGTTATGCTTGATTGTTTGCCATCATTATGACATGCACACCTCCCCCACCTCCGTATCTTTACACTGTCTGATATGATACCTTAGAGTGTTGTACAGTATGTAGTGCTAACTCTTTGGTTGCAGGTCCAGGTTCAGGTATGTTTTAGTCTACCTGTTATTGTTCACTTTAGATGCTTATCGCTCATACCAGGCTTTATGTCTGACCCAGAGTTTTATGTCTCCTCTTATTATTCTGGGTGCTCACACGAGCAGACTAGAGACAGGTTAGCTGGTGATGTGCGAGTAGCTGATCCGGAGGCGGGCAGGAGGCTTCCACGTATGATACATATATATATATATACACACATTCTCCCTGTGTCGTTGGTGGTCGCTACTTGGGCATTAGTAGTGTACCTCCTTTATCTTGTTTTGCTTTGAGACAGTTTGAAAGTTGTAATAAGCTGTATTCTGAATTTCCGCTGCTATGATGTTTAGTTCTGATTTTCAGCTTATGCATTGTCTCTCCTGCTTTGTGTCAAGTATGTTATTATTATATTTTTTTCTATGCGCTGTGAGACATTCTACAGGTTCCTTGCATGTTCATTTCCTTCTTCCTTTTCCTTCTGGCGACCTGTTCCGTGCTAACTGGACATGTGTACAGCGCACTATCGAAGTAAATGTCGGTTGGTGCGGGGCGGGTCGTCACACTTGGTATCAGAGCTCTAGATTGCGTAGTTAACCTAGGGAAAGACACTAGGGAGAGATATTACGTATATGAGAGCGCGTATTTGTGATTACTTTGGTTTTCAAAAGCTATGTATATATATACTATTAGTAGTATAAGAGTGAAGTCGCACTGCACTAGCACCACTATGGGGTCGTTAATCGTTTCCTTTTTCAGATTGACGATGTGCCGAGATACGAGAGGTGCTGGTAGAGGGACCAACCAAGGGAATGCCGCTGACATGAGGGCTATGGTTACTAACCTCATGAGAGACATGCTTAGAGAAGTGCAAGGGGCAATTCCCAATCCCGGAGTTGGTGTTGGCCCAGTAGTGCAGGCGCCTAGGGTCGACTTCGCCAAGTTGTGCAAAGATTACACTAATCTTTGTGGGAAGCCGTTCCACGGAACGGAGTCGACCACGGATGTTCAAGACTGGATGGATAGCTGTGACCGTATCTTTGATGACTTGGGTCTTGAGGATGCGATGAAGAGAAGGCTAGCGTCTCGTCATCTGCAAGGGCGAGCGATGAATTGGTGGAATGCCATTAGAATAGCTACTCCAGAGGATCAGGTTACGTGGGATCAGTTCAAGGCTCGCTTTAGCGAGAAGTTCATCCCAGCTGCCCAGAAGTCAGTGTTGTTCAAGAGGTTCTTGGAACTCAAGCAGAACGGAAGGGCAGATTCTGATTATATTGTTGAGTTCGACACTTTGTCGAAGTATGGACTATCTCTCATTGACACTCCTGAGAAGAAGAATGAGAAGTTCATTACTGGCCTGGATGGGTACTTGGGGGAGAGGCTTATCAACCACATCGATGAGACTTTTGAATCGATCGTGGGGAAAGCTTTGAGGTCAGAGAGTCTTTACCGTAAGTCAAAGACTGAGGCTGCATCTGCAGAAGGGCCAAAGCCGCAAGCAGGCGGTGGAGGCAAGAATAATTCTCAGAATAAGAGGAAGCAGGACCAATCAAAAGGTGGCTAGAAAAAGAGCAAGAAGGATGTTGAGTGCTTCAGCTGTGGAAAGAAGGGCCATTATACTAAAGATTGTCGGGCCAAGCCAGCGGATAAGAAGTGCTTCAACTGTGGTCAAGTGGGACATTTCAAGGACAAGTGTCCGCAACCTCTTAAGGAGAAGCAGATTGTGAAAGCATATGCTATTGATGTTGTTCCTTCTTCGTTGAATGCCCCAACTGCGGCGGAGAAAGGAAAGAATGTTGTTATTCAAGGTATGCTTTCTATTTATGATATACCCGTTCGAGTTTTGTTTGATACTGGGGCTTCCCGTTCCTTCATATCTAGCGACCTGGTAGATAGGTTGGGACTGGAACCCGAGATAGTCGATAGACCATTGATAGTGACGAACCCGATTGGTGGTTCGACTAGCCTTAGTATGATTTGCAGGAATTTGGTCTTATCGAGTCATGGATGTATGTTTGTATGTGATTGCTTTGTTTTGGGCTTTACTGGGTATGACATTATATTGGGAGTCGATTGGCTCCAAAGATACGGGGTGGTGGTAGACTGTGAGGGCTTTTTGGTGACAGTGAGGGCGGATGATGGGCGGAGGGTAGTGTTTGGTAGTCTACCTAATGATGGGGTTATGGCTAGTTTTGTAAATTCCCTCGACATCCCACAGGATGAGTTGTCAGATGTGCCCGTGGTTGGCCAGTATTCGGACGTCTTCGAGGAGGTGACCGGGCTTCCACCACACCGAGAGATTGAGTTCCGTATTGATTTAGTGAAAGATACCAGACCTATAGTGATGCCACTTCGTCGTATGGCACCAAGGGAGCAGCGAGAGCTCGGGGTGCAAGTCAGCAATCTTTTGAAGAAGGGATTTATTAGAAGGAGTGTCTCCGAGTGGGGAGCACCAGTTGTGTTTGCCACTAAGGCAGATGGTTCCCTTCGTTTGTGTGTGGACTATCGCGAGTTGAATAAGGTGACGAGGAAGAATAAGTATCCTCTACCGCGGGTAGATGATTTGTTTGATCAGCTGGAAGGAGCTAGAGTGTTCTCCCAGTTGGACCTCGCGACAGGATTTCATCAGCTTCGAGTAGCAGATGAGAGTGTTCCAAAAACGGCATTTAGGACACCGTCAGGATTTTATGAGTGGTTGGTTATGCCATTTGGGTTGACCAATGCACCAGCCTATTTTGTGGATCTTATGAATCGAGTATTCAGAGATCAGTTGAATAAGTTTGTTCTTGTGTTCGTGGATGATATCCTTGTTTATTCAAGGACAGAGGAGGAACACAAGGGACACTTGAGGATAGTGATGGAGGTGTTGAGGAAACACCAATTGAAAGCGAAATTCTCCAAGTGTCATTTTTGGAGAAGGGAAGTAAGGTTCTTGGGTCATGTTGTTTCCGAGAGTGGTATTGCCGTGGACCCTGCGAAGGTGGCTACGGTACAGGATTGGCCTACGCCCAAGAATGCTACAGATGTGAAAAGTTTCTTGGGATTAGCTGGATATTATCGTAAGTTTATCCAGGACTTCTCCAAGATTGCAGCACCGTTGACTCAGTTGACTAAGAAGAATCAGTCCTTCGTCTGGGACGGAGTGTGTGAGGATGCCTTCAAAAGTCTAAAGGAGAAGTTGACGCATGCGCCAGTGTTAGTCATTCCTAAAGGGAATGAAGAGATGACGGTATACACAGATGCTTGTGGTACCGGACTGGGTGCAGTATTGATGCAAGGAGGTAGGGTTGTAGCTTATGCTAGTCGACAGCTAAAGCCACATGAGAAGAAGTATCCTACCCATGATTTGGAATTAGCAGCGATTGTATTTGCGCTGAAGATGTGGAGACATTATCTCTTGGGAGAAAGATTTGAGTTGTTTACTGATCATAAATCGTTAAAGTATCTTTTCTCCCAGAAAGATCTGAATCTCCATCAGCAGAGATGGTTAGAGTTCTTGGCTTCGTATGATTTTGATATCGCATATACACCTGGAAAAGGTAATGCGGTAGCCGATGCCTTGAGTAGGAGACATGCCAGCTTAGGGGCAATGTTTCTTGAATGGAAGCAACTGGAGTATATCGCGGAGTTTGATTTCAGACCAAGGTGCGAATTGGATCCAGTCATGCTAGCAAGTTTGACGATCAGACCCACTTTGATAGAGCGGATTGGTTCCAGCCAGAGGGACGATCCTAATCTATTAGAAATCATCTCCAAGTTAGAGATGGCTATTGATGAGGAGATGAATGTGTATGGGCTTGATCGAGATGGATGGCTTCGAAAGAATGGAAGACTAGTTGTGCCCAACGTGAATGGTTTGAGAGATGAAGTGCTTAGAGAATGTCATCACTCAAAACTGACTATACATCCCGGCGGTAATAAGATGTATCGAGACATGAGACAGACTTACTACTGGGAAGGGATGAAAAGAGAAGTTGGGAAGTTTTTATCCAAATGCATGAATTACCAGCTAGTTAAAGCCGAGCAAAAGAAGCCTAGTGGGTTGTTGCAACCATTAGAAATTCCCGAATGGAAATGGGAGCAAGTCTCGATGGATTTCATCGATGGCCTACCAAGGACTAGATCAGGATATGATAGCATTTAGGTAATTGTAGATCGATTGACTAAGAGCGCAAGATTTATACCAGTCAAATCGACTAGAACGGCAGCCAAGTTGGCAGAATTGTATATGAAGTGGGTAGTGAGATTTCATGGAGTACCCAAAAGCATTGTGAGTGACCGAGACCCGTTGTTCACTAGTGGGTTTTGGAAGAGCTTACAAGAGGCTATAGGGTCAAGATTACATCTCAGTACCGCATATCATCCTCAGACCGACGGTCAGACGGAGAGGGTGAATCGTATATTGGAAGATCTCTTGAGAGCTTGTATATTGGATTTCGGTGGATCATGGGATGACCATTTGCATCTAGTAGAGTTTGCATATAATAATAGCTACCAATCCAGTATCGGTATGGCTCCATATGAAGCTTTGTATGGAAGACCGTGCAACTCACCATCATGTTTGATAGAGACCGGCGAGAAGTTTGTGCTTGGAACAGATGTGGTGAGAGAAACGTCGGATAAGATCAAGGTCATTCAGCAACGAATGAAAGCTGCCCAAGATAGGAAGAAGAGTTATGCCGATAAGAGGAGAAGAGACTTGAAATTCTCCGTTGGTGACTTGGTGTTCGTTAAGATCTCTCCGTTGAAAATCGTGATACGATTTGGCAGGAGAGGCAAGTTGGCACCAAGATTTGTTGGGCCATTCCCTGTTCTTGAATTAGTCGGGAATTTGGCCTATAGAGTTGGCTTACCAGAGAAAATGGCGGGAGTTCCCAATGTGTTTCATGTTTCCCATCTAAGGAAGTTCGTTCACGACTCAGATATGACTATTTCACCTGATCAGTTAGAGGACTTCGAGGTAGAACCAGAGGCGGTTGGGAACCGCAAGCCGATTCGTATTGTGGGGCATGATACGAAGCAACTTCGAAGGAAGGCGGTGAAGCTAGTCAAGGTTCATTGGGGCGAGAACGAGAATGATTGTACTTGGGAGACAGAGGAGAGCATTAGGAAGACTTATCCAGAACTCTTTGCCTGGTAAGACTTACTTCGAAATTTAGTTTTCCGCATGCTAGGATAGACTTGTTTTACTTGATTGCATGTTTGATTGTTGTTTTATGATTGATAGGCATGCGAGACCTTTCTGTGTGTTTTGATTAGGGAATTTCGGGGGCAAAATTTCTTAAGGGGGGGAGAGTGTAATGACCCGTATTCTACACATCATAGGATCGTAGAATATTTATTTCTTTCCCGTATGAAGTTGTATGGTTATGAAACTTTGGGAAACATCTATTAGAGTCATTTCCCATGTTCATGATTTTTGTCGATTTTTAAATGACCATTTTGACCCTAGTTGGTACTGTTTCGGCCATAACTTTTGATTGGAAAGGAATTTTGACTTGAAACCACTTCCATTGGATTTGAATGATGGTTTCTCTTTCTTAGTTTCTTTCTTGCCGTGGTCTTCCTCGTGTAGCAACGCCATGTCCACCAAGCTTTCATAAGTCGCTCCTGTGGATACATGGGTCATAGCAAGGCTGTGCAGAGGCTCATTCAAACCTTTGACGAAGCGAAGCGCCTTCTTGTGTTGGGTGTTTACTAAGTCTAGCCCAAATCTGGCCAGCTGATTAAACTGATTTACATACTCCTTGATTGTCATACTTCCCTGTTTTAGAGTTAGAAATTTCTCCATTTGCAGGCTTCTTTCAGCTTGGGAGAGGAATTTCATCTCAAACCTTGTCCTGAAGTCTTCCCATGTTTCCACCGCCCTCTGAGCATTGGTAATTTCCCACCAATAGGAAGCTTCATCCTTAAGCAACCACACTGCTAGTTGTATCTTTTGCCTATTATCAACTCCGAAGATGACAAACAGATCCTCAGTCTCCTTTAGCCCGTTTCTTGCTCCTACAAAGGACTTTATCCCATAAAAGTCTTTTCCACCCATTGCCTTGAAGTCTCTACAGGTTTTCGCGAAGGCATTCCCACGAGGAGGTGGAGGAGGAGGAGGAACCGCGGCCACTGGAGGAGGGATGTCTGCGGGGCCCGTGCCATTGGCCCTTGCTTCTAAGTACCTCCTAAACCAGCCGGGTATCGGCACTCCTTCCGGGAGGTTAAGGTCTCCAGACATGCTAAAACAGAAAGGAAAAATTCAAAATGAAGAATAGAGAGGGATAGATAGGGCACATGGCTTTGGCGGATTTTGTCTTTTTATAAATATAACACTTTTTCTTGAGAAATGCTTCTTTAAACTTTCTTTTGAAAACAATTTCAATTTTTTTTATCATATCTGGTAAACCTATGCTATGATACCAAGTGAAACACCCCACCTCCGTTAAGGTCACTCACAAAGGGAATGCCTTAAATTTGGTGGAGGTTTATAAGTAAAAGCCACAGATAAACTCAAGACAGATATAAATACACATATTTTAAACAGCGGAAACCAAACAGACTTTTATTTCATCAATACGTGTTCAAACAAAACATTTCCATAATTGTCTCAAAATACTTCCAACATTACAACCACATTACTGTCTTGATTATTAAAGAAGCATAAAACATAAATAAAGTGACCAAAATCCCCATAGTGATATCCAAAGCCATAATCCGAGTAAAAGAGATCCAAATCATACATCTACGACCTTGGAGCTTGTAAAGGGTCTGACTGAGATGAGTTGTTTCCTCCCTGTGGACCTGGGGGGGGGGGGACGGAAGAAAAGAAGACGAAAAGAAAATAGAGTCAGACATAAAGCCTGAGTAAATCTAGTAACTCTTCAGTATGTGAATAAGAAAAGGGCATGATAGATACAAACTAAAAATAGGAAAGTGTCACAAGCTAAGGAAGTGTCAAATGTACTATCACACCCATACCATATCTCTGCACCTACTTGAGTTTATTCTAACTGGCACTCCATGCTGAGGGTGAAGTGATCCCCATTTTTATTTAAAGATCGGCTCCTAATTGCGTAAACATGTGTCATACGACCCCCAAGAATTATAGATACCTATGCTGGTCCCACCATGGGGTGTATCAAGACCCATGGTGGCGGCCCCGAGACAAATTCTAGAAGGCATAGGTTATACTACTGGTGCCCCCAGTGCCCTGTTTGTCTGCTCCGGAGTGTGTGCACGCCCGCACCCCGTTAGAACCTACACTGTTGCACCCACCGCCGTCGCTTTGACCGCTTACAATTAGCCCATTAATCGTGCCCCACCCTGCCTAGTTTCAGGGTACCATGATACCTAACTTGGGTTACAGCTGAAACGGGTCCCTCGTTACTAGGATTTTCTTGTCAAACATGTTAAGTGGTTAAGTGTCTGTATTTACCTAACCCCCACCCATCAATTCTTGTTAACATGTTGAATTTGGTTAAGTGTTTATAGTTGACTTAACCCTACCATCTGTCCTTAGCCTCTTAGAGCACCAGACCACTCACATTAGACAGGTATTGCTACGGTTACTGGATGTGCCGGTCGGTTCCTGGCAGGTTTACACCGTAGCTAAGTCTAACCTCGGGCCATTATTGGGCTAAATGCTTAACCACCCACATTGGATAGGTATTGTTGTGACTACTGGACAGTCGGGCGGGTCCGGGCAGGTTTACATCACAACTCAATCCAACCTCGGGTTAAGCATATCGTGTTTTCCAAATTTACATATTTTATTACTTCTCAATTATATATGTAAATTTCATGTTCTTTATTCTTGGGTATAACAATTCATACCGCTTATATGGCATTATCGTTGGCATGTGCCAAACATGCCAACATGTATTGTCATATTTTACACCCAACGTTATTACCCCCGTTTGTACGTTCGCAACATTATAACAAGTGTTGGGCTTGACACAATTCAGCCCAACTTTATAAACGTGAGAAAAAGGGGAAAACAAGAACATGTAATATTTCACATAAAGGTGTGTGGCGCATGAACTTACAATTTAGCGATTCAACATAAATTATGGGTCATGTGAACTTGCATTCAAATCAAAGTATGACTAAGTAGGTAACATATGAAATGACATAGTTTAGGCTTATACAAACTTGTGTTTAAACATGTTTAACTTGGCATAATGTCAACCACAAAACTAGCATGTTGTATATTCACCAAAATGTACAATTTTAACATCTAATCATATAGCCTATTTCAACATGAACTTGCATAGTTTATGAAACCCAAACGAAACTTAACATAGATCCAATTATACTTGCAAATACACATAAGAATGTGTTCATAGGTTTTGGATCATGTAGGCATAAAAAGGGTCTCAAATCTAGAACATGTTTACATAAATTCTAACTTAGATTAAGGGAATATACATAGTCCATGCCATCAACATATACATAAAGGGATCAATTTCTAGTTTTTTCCACAACTTGCTATTGTTATTACTTTCATATACAAATGTCCAATAGGCTTGCATCAATCAATTTAGGCCACAAATATCAATACACAAGTCATGACAGAATCATTACAATACATAGAATTTATATCATATTCATACAATAACACAATTCTATTTTCATTTACATCGAATCACATCACAGTTTTTATTCATATTCTGAAAGGTCACTATACTTACAACGAATGCAGAATCTTGAATTCTGGATTCTGAATTCTGAAATTGAGATGCGCTCCTTTGGGTAGACTAACGTTGCGTTGATTAATTCGATTAAACTTTAATCTTCTTCTTAATTTGATTCGTCTCTAGGCTTTTCTCTCTTGACGGCTATGCTCAATTCCTCCCTGGCAGCATGACGACTCCCATCTTTTTTTTGTGTGAATTTTCAGTTGAGACTTTGGGTGTATTTATAGATTTTTAAATTGTTTTGAGCCGTCAGATGAAGACAGGAGGAATCTAGACCATACAAAGTTCAAAGAGCCAATCAAGAGGTGACATGTCAGCCCTAGTGACACACCGAGCCACAGAAATTCGAGCTAGAGCCAGACCTAGCCAGCCAGGTCGACTGGCAGGTTGACACCCAGGTCGACACTATGGTCGACCTGGGGGGGCCAGGTCGACACCATGGTCGACCCTATGGTCGACCTGGTCTCTGGGCGGGAATTTTCCCGCCCAGCCCAGTTTGAACCTATTTTTTTACGAATTTTGAAATTTAAACTGAGCTGTTTGAATTTAAATTTTATTCTGAAACTTCCGAAGGTCATAACTCCTTCATACGGAGTCTGATTCGTGCAAACTTGGACTCTTTCTCAAGCAGAATTCCAAGAAAAACGCAATGGCGTAACCCATTTCCCTTAATTCTTTCATTTAGAATTAATTACACTTTAATTTGTGAAGCTTAATTTTATAGAATTCATGGGGTGTTACATAAAGAGAAAAATGTTAAATGATGATTGATCGATAAAATTTCCATTTGCAAATAATATCGTTGTTTACACACGTGTAGTTAAATCACAGACTATTAAAGTTTTGACCATTTTTCCGTCATCAATATGGAGAGACCGTTTGGATTGTTATCCAAAGAACCACTCCGTATGGCTGTTAGCGTTTAGAATCAAATAGTTTGAAGACAAATTAAAGACGGAGTAAAGTGCAAAGGCTGTTGTATAAGTCCTAGGTAGAGATTGCCTAGGGTGGATGTACGGAATAGTGCCTTCGGTTTGTCCAGTCCCAGGACAAATTGAATGGACAAATGTCTGACAGAGTATATCTTGTAGATCGCGTAAGTTGATTATTTCAAACGTATCTATGTTGGTGGCGGAGGAATTCGTTTCTCTTAGCTTATACCCGTGGTATTTTTTGGGAAATCAATTTGTGATTTGACGGGTAGGACGATGTGGCATTCTAAGTAAATGGAGGAATGATCTGTTAAAAGATACGTTTTGACCTCGAGCCTCATCAATTGGGAAATGACAGAAATCAGGCAGGCAACATGGCTAAGTGGTTTGCAACCAATTAGGGTATATTGTCACCATCTAAAGAATATTCATATTTGTTACTTCTTTCAATTCTGTATCTCCCGGGACTGGTTATGTTGGAATACTAACCGAGGGGTGATAATATATTCGATACACTCAAGCGAAATGAGTAGTCGGTCATGTGTGGCTGAGTTGCAAGATGTTCTTGTTGAACTCCATTGTATCACTTCTAGAGTACACTGAGCGGAAGGTGGATCCATACCTTGTCATAGTTGGAATCCATTCCCCAAATAAGAGCCCGCGGTTTTGATTGTATATTATATATGTAGAACGTTAGATGCAAGCGTTTCTACTAGATTGATATTACTTGTGTTAGACATTATTATAATATCAGAATAATATTGTTTTACTAATGATTTGGGTTATCTTAAGGTAAAAACCATCTGTGTTTATGTGTGGATCGGTCTTATGATTATCCTTTGTTTCAAAAGAATTTTGAAAGTTAAATCAAATAATTTGAGTTTACTCACACCAGTCACATGACTGACCCAGAGTTTATTTTGTTTTGTTTCCCCAAAACTCTTGGGTGCCCATTTTGTACGGGCAGTCAAGTAGTCGGGATTTACAAATACTTGAAGAGCTGGAGCAAGAGGCTTCAGAATTATATAGCTATGGTTTTTCCGCTGTGTTGTAAGTGCTGTACTTTGGAAATGATATGTATATTCAAGTACAAATTTATATTTCAAAGTTTTGTTATGAAATATATTTATTCATTTCGTTGTGAGATTCGTGTTTAGTCTGATGTTGTATGTACTTCTTCTTCTCTTCTAAGTTTCTATCTTATTTATCTTTCATGGACTATCTGGTATTTCCGATGCTTGAATAGTCGACATAGTGTTGTATGCCGATATCCGGGATCGCGAAAACCCGAGTCGTTACAGGATGATTACTGATGTCTTGATTGGGAGGCATCCCAAGACAAGGTAATAAGTGGTGATCTTCCAGATATAGTTGGAGATCAACGGATATGCGAGAACCTCTCTCCTGTATTGGACATATAGGATGAGGAATAAGGTGTCTTTGGTTTCGTTCAGACCCAGAACGAACATGTAAATGGGTGGTATGTCTGACGTTGTATTCCTTTATGTTGTATTCGTTGATCTCTGCTAAATATATATATATATATCTGTTTGGTGGCGAAGAATTTATTCTCTTGCATAACTCCCTTCTCTGAGACCTACGAGCTTAGAGGTTATATATTGGCAGAAATCAATGGTATGGTATGGATTGACAATGTGGCATGCTAAGATGCAAATGATCAAGTCTTTTGTTGAAAAGCAGGGCCTTGTGGTTGATGATCAGAGCACATCGCATTTAGGCATAGCTTTGTGTATAGCGTTACTTTGCGAACCTCACACCCCGGTAAGAGTCAGGAATGGGACAAGGGAACGCAGGGTATGCACACATTTCTTTCTAGCTAGAAGTGGAATCAGGGTTTTGCAAGCTCTGATATTTTACTTTTGCGGATGATGGATTGCAAGGCCTCGGTTGTATTGGTCGATAGTGACCAATTTATAGGTTCAATAGGACCGAGAAGTGTGTGTTCAGGAATTGCCAATCCACTAAAGTATTTGTGGACCGGTCCTGCAAGATCCAGGGGTTCACCAACATCTGAATCCTAAGACATTTGCTAAAGTATCTCGAATCAGTAAGGAGATCGTCCCTAGCCTTGACTCATGATGGAAACCCAACTTCCAATACGACACTGTACGGTTTTGAATGTAAAACTAGTATGGCGACATAGTTATGGTAGCTATGACGTCTATGATTGAAATTGTTTTTTTGAAACATATATGCACTAATAATAATATCAAATATGTTTTATCATATCAAGCATTTTTGACCATTATGAGTTAAAACTCTATCCTCTAGTTTGCGTTGCATTGTGTGATGGGACTTGAGTCTTATAATGGTTTCATTTTTCTAAAAAGCATTGGGTTGTTAAACGATTTACTTTATTTCACGCACTGGAAATCCAATGGAGTAAACTCGTTCCGCGTTAGCGGCATGGTCCGCTGATTAGCCATATTGTTAGATAAGTTAGGAAAGATTTCTCATACCAGTCCCACGATTGACTCGCAGTTTGTTTCACATTGCAAAGTCGGGTACCCTCTTTCCACACGGGCAGTCGAGTAGCTTATTTTGCAGATGTATCGAGCAGGATTCTGGATTGAAGATTAAAGTTGTGTCCAAAGCATTGATAGACTTCCGTTGTATTGGTTTATTGGTTCCGCTGCACTGTATTAAGTTTATTGTAAATTATCTTCCGCTGTTGTATTATTATATTCGATGTACTCTGATATTCTGCACTCTGATGTAACATTATTATAATTTTTATAAAAGTCTTCTATTATTTGTTCTGATGTGTTGTATGCCAAGAGTTAGTGCATTCGAGGATTTCCAACTTTTGGATCAGACCCGTGTGGTTTATGGTCGATTCAAAAGGGCGGGTATTTCAGGTTACTACAAAAAACGTCAAGAGTAGAAGTGATTTCAGAGGCCGTGGACTCTAAACAGAGGAAACTATATCATAAAAATAAGGAAAAGGGAACCAATAGGGAAAGTAAAGGTCGTACTAACCCATACACTATCCTTGGAAATATAGGAGATGTTGCATTAAACGTGTTTGAGTTCAGTGATAAACCCTTGGTGCTAGCAAACTGAAATGGCGGTTGTCCCAGAATCTTTTGTCCTAGGGGAGATGGTTGTACTGATGAAGCATATCAAAAGTGAGAAAAGATGACAAGTGCTTAAGATTTTCTAGCGCATTAAAAATAGCCTCAACAACTTAGGTCTCCTCATCCGACAAAGTTGCGTCTCTGGAAGGATCTGTGAAAAGTCAAAGATTAGAGAAAGGGGTACAAGCATAATATAATTGTTGGCAAAGAATAAGAGTCTTACCACGTTCGATAAATTTTCCCAAAACACCCAGGAGGACATTTAACAAGGAAGAATGATCCTCCTAAGGTTTAATCTTGCTAATAGTGTCACTTATCAGCCTCCTTATATGGTTCGCAAGCCAGACAGGTAACTCTGCACTTTTGGAAAATCGTATCATATGGCGAATAAGCTTTGGGCTGAGGGATGGTTGATTTGACTCAAGCTCCAAGACCTCTAAGTATAAAAGCAAGGTATAGGTGTTGGGTGAAAGTTGGATAGAATGGACTCCCAGGTTACAAAAAAGCCTGAGCAGAAAAGGTGGGAAAGGAAGAAAATCTCCGTGAAAAATATGAATTGCCGAATACGCAAAATACCCCTTGGGGAGGGGGGTTCTGAAGGGAATCCTGGGGAGAGGAAGCAATGGAATCTAAGCCAGCTATTCCAAAACTATCGAGGGTGATCTTCACTTTATCTTGCGAAGTGATTAAAGAAGGCTTTGAAGCAAAATCTTTTTTGGCTCTAGGAGTACTGGACCCCTTGGTCTTTAATTTGGTGGGCTCTTTTTGCTAGACATAATGCTGCCAGGTAATATCATATCATAACATGTGTGATTAGCGCTGCGTTCTTTTTACATAAAAATGCATATGGCATTCATAAATAGGTCAAATTAGCAGTACGACTTGTTGATATCCAGGATTTATGTTATTATGTAGCAGTCTAATCATGGATTTTTTCGGTTAATCCTAATTGGGAAACTGTTAGGCCTTTAGTGATGGCAAAATTGACTATCCCAACGTCAAAATTTAGATAAAAACGAAGGAATTATGCCCAGGAAAATCGAATCACCAATAAAACACAATACTTGTCACCACTAATAACCTAACTAGTCTCCAGGTCTAGTACGAGTTAATTTAAAAACCAAGGCATCCTATAAAATTAAGATACAAGACCTTTCCGACACCTTCAAATTAACCTGGCACCCCGAAACAGAAGTTGAATAACTATAAATAACAGTATCAACAAGGCCAGAAGAAAAATAAAATTATATTGATGGTGATTGAACCATCTCTTACCGGGGGCATGGCATTTTACGTCAAAATTAAGTTAACACCTCTGTACATAACTAGTTTTGCATATCAAAACTCTTAAAATGCGCATTTAGCAAATAGATAACCTATCATTCCAGTCATTAATTATTATCGAAGCTGTTACTATATGTTAATCCCGTATTAGGTATATCGAAATCTTGGTTGGTTTTCTAAATCGTTCCAAGTGCGTAATTCAGATTACAGCTTATAATGAGGATAAAGGATACTTAAAAAGAATTAAACTCAGATTCTTGAGAAAGAAAATTTGGGTACTTATTTAGAAAAGTGATAATCTGGCTCGAGAATTTGATTTGCAGGTAGAAGGCGGAGAGGAAGAAGTATTATTAGTAAATTTCCCTGTAAATCTGGATCGTACAGACGGAAGCTCGACAATGGACGTGATTAGTGGATACCAAGAGGCATAGAGCTGATGCGTCGAAAAAGACATCGACATTTGACTTGGAAAGTCAAAATTACCCCTTCACTGGCGGGGGGCAATTGTTACTACCAAAATTTCCTCCATAACAGGTTATCGGTGAAGGGGTAGCGGACCAACACAAACATAAAAGAACCTTCCATAAGCAGAAGCTAAACACAGGACAAGGCTGAAAGAAGAGGTGGAAAAATATAAGAGTTGTGCAACCGACACCATTCTTAAAGTAAAGAGTTCAAAATCTGCACAAAGAAAGCATACCGGCAAGGTGGTTCTGGCGCGATGAGTAATAGCAGAAGGACTCCCAGAACCAGAAGCCCACAAGTAGAAAACTAGGAACCTTACAACATGGGACCTAGAAGGACGAGAGAGGTTTTCGATATTAACTCACTTAATACCGATGCATCAAGAAGAAATAGCATAATAAGTACATGAGAATCATTTGGGAGCCATTTACCGAGACCTTTAGTAGACGATTACCGGAAGGCCACTCTAATAAGCAACTAAAAAAGCACCGGAAACAACCTCTCGGAGAAATGAAGACATACTGCAAGAGCCTACCGACAGGCAAGTCGGAACCCCCAGAAAAGAAACAAGCTATCGACACTAATTTTCTTAGTGTCGATACCGGCAGGGGTGACAGTCCTGTGGCATCCTTCCACTTGAATCACAAAGGCAAGCTCCACAAAGAATTAATAACAAGACCGAGCGTCCAAGCCCGGAAGCATATATCCGGAAGCCTACACCCAGAAGCTAAAGCCTTCAGAAATCTAGTTGCACCGACAAACTCGAGACCCATACAAAGTACATGAACAAGTAATCAAGAAAAGAGTTCCACAAACTGGAACCCTCTTCTCCGGAGCAAGAACCAGCACATCTAAAAGCCATAAGCAAAACTTCAGAACGTAAACAAAAGGCAGCCAAGAGCCAGTACTTCCAGAACCAAAGGGAAAAGCGACCGACAGAGGGTACCACTGGCCTAATAGAAAAAGGGGACCTGATTTCTCTATAAATAAGACCCCAAGGGTCTCATTTTTAGACGATTTCTCATTCTCATTCTTGTACTATATTCTCTAGAGAAAATCCTAATTCCTAAATCAAATTAGGGATTTTTGTTGTAATCATTTGTAAAGAGTGGATCAATTCTTAGAACATTTTCTTATGAGTCTCTCATGTGATTTGTTAGTTACCGCCGATGTTGTATGTTGTGCGCTTTCTACATGCATACAAGTTATTTCCCAAGCCTAAACCCTTCCGCAATATCGGTATGGAACCCTTTCCAATCAGCCATTTAGCCTTTACCGAGGTTTGCGCTTAAGAAACCCTTATCCATAGATAATTGTTGGTTCTCGAGTTGCTAAAGCGTAATGCTCACCCCATTGAGGGAAGATTAACTAATCTTTCAGGCTCAAAACCTTGATATTTAGGAAACAGTGAACTAACTCAAACTCGTGAAAGTTAAATAAACCTATTTTTCCTTAGGTCCACTTATGTAGACCTATCTCCGATGTTAAGGAAAAATATCATTAAAAATCCCCTTTCATCGCTGGAACTTAATCCTTTTGTTACTTAACTTTATCGCTTTATCCTCATGCTTTCTCTTATTGTGATGTGAGAGTGAGGTGCAACCTTCATAGACCACCTTAATGAAACCTATTTGGATTTTTTCAATATTCTTTACTTAAATATAGTCGATTTAGCTTGTGCGTAAATGACCTTTTCAGATGGGTGAATAAGTTGTACTGTAGTGTCCCATATTTTTAGTAGTTAAATATTTAATTCGTTATATTGTGTTAAATATTTAATTTGAATTTTAATTGGATTTTTATATTGAATTCATTTATTTAAAACGAACTTTGAACGTTAAATTAATATACTAATATAAATCGAGCTCGGAATGGCACGGTAGTTCGTAATATTGAGTTTTGAACTTTAATTGGATATACATGATCCGATATAGGTTAGATTTCTGTGAAACAAGAAACGTTGGAATCATGTTGATTATAATTTTCATATCAAAGGGAAAAATCCAGATTTCGCATTATAAATGGTTAGTTATGGCCTAATCAAATTTTAAAATAGTCGCTTTATAAATCGTTTATAAATTATAGTGTTTATTTAGTTTATTTAAGAGGAAATTCTATATATTTTGATACCATTTAACTTAGGAATACTAATATCAAGTTGTAATCCTATATTTGTTTAATTTGAAGTGAGATATTATTTTATTTGGATATATTTGTTGACAATAAATAATTTATATTTACTTAATTAATGGGTTTGGATTTAATTTATAATATTATTGATGTTATATAAGCATTAAAAATATTTATTTTCGAAACAACCTTCGTTGGCAAAAAAACGAGTTTTATTGGAATGCGTATGGTCAATTATTGCTAATTTTCCAGTTTGCGATCAATCAGAGCTGTTTTGTTGGTAGATGAAATTTTAACATGAACCGATAAATATATTGAAATTAAAATAAGACTGTTGTGCAAACGGAGTCCATTTTCAACGAAATTAATTTCATTGGGACCATATCGTCAATACGTAGCAGTATGTCCATTTTAATCACGTTTGGAGATCGTATGTAGCGGTGCGGATATTAAACATTAACATGACAAGTATAAATTCAACAGTTTAAATAATAATAAAACTAAAATAAATAAACTATCCAAATTTCTTTTCCTTGATGACAATACTACCTCTCTTTGTCAGCTGCACTACTTCACTCCCAAACTATACACGCACCATGTATTTTCAAATCCAATAGCTACCATACCAATTCCTTTTCCACTAAGTAATACACATGCATGGATAAATTGATGGTCAAGCACAAACCTATTCTCCCAACGAAACAGGTACAGACCTACCCTATATTTTCCCAGCAGCTAATACCTCAGAAACCACAACTATTCTATTGTTTTACTACAACCCTATAGAACCTAAAACTTGGCATTCACGTATCTTCGGCTATTTAAAACAGGCTTTCTTCCAATTTTGTTTTGTTTTTTTCTCTCTTCCACTGCAGCTTTGTGCCGTTTTTCTGTCCTTTCTCTCATCTAGATAAATCGAAACCCAAAACAAAAATATACACGATATATATAACAGACTATTTTTAGAGCATAGAATAGGGTGCATCAGTTTTTAGTTCGAGCCATTTCGAACTGGAACCTGAAGGCAAACCGTGGAGGATTGGGAGGCGGGTGAGTGGTGGTCGAGATGGAGGTCAGTGCAGGGGTTGGCGGGCTCAGGACCGACCTTATGCGGCAGATGGTAGGAAGAACGACAGCTTCTTGTACACAAAGAAGCAAATAGCACCGTATGTAGGAGTGGATGTGGGCTAGGAAAACAGCGAGCTTTAGGCTTTGAGATTTAAAAAAAAAAAAAAAAAAAAAAAAAAAAAAAGTTGAACCGAAAAAAAAGAACAGCAAATTAAAGTTGGAAGGAGAAATAGACGTGGGGGGAGGGGTGTTTCATCTGTCCATGCGTGAAGAAGAACTCGTATGGGAAGGGAATAATTATATTATGTGGGCTAAGATATGCTTGGGTCAGTTGGGCCAAGCTTTAAGTGGAAAAAAGGGAGGTGCGTGAACGTTTGGAGCAAATGGGGGAGGTGGCAGCATTATTTGTTGAAGTGAGAAGTTCGGATGAATAGCAGCATACCGGAGCAAACAATGTGAAGGAGGTATCGGGTCGTGGGTAATGGTAAGGCCCATAAATTAAATTAATTAAAATTAAGTTAGTTTAAATTAAAAATATAGACAAATTTATAATGTTATAACTTGTGATAACGTTAACAGAATGCGACAAGATCAGAAGCATGAAAAGGTATCAGTAAACACGATGAAGCCGATTTGGACAGGGTTGAATGCAGCTGGACAATTTTATTAAACTATTGTTTAATTTAATTATAACAAGTCGCTCTGATAACGAATGAAACCAAAGTGAGTTAAACTCACTCAGTTATCCCAATTATATTTTATATAAGTTGGGTTTTAATTTGTGTGTGCTATTGATGCTATTTATTGACTGATCGACAATTGTTTGGTTGTTTGTTGAATATTTATATATTATTTAAATTAAACGTTTGTTTAATTTAAATAAAATGAAATCGTTATTTGTAACGATTAATTCCAATAGAGGTAACTTACCATGTTGGTTACGTTTATAATAATATAAACGTTTAAAATTGAATTGGATGCTTCACTATGCCATAGATGGCCTACGGCAACCCCAGAGAAGTGACGCAGTAAGTGCCAAAAAGTGTTGCTATAGGCAAAAAGTGGCCTATGGCAACACTTTTTTGAGATTGCCTTTTGTCGCGTTGCCTTAGAGTCAAAGGCAACACATTTGCGACTCTATGGTAACATCAGTACATTTGTTGCCACAGGTACCACTAGAACAAAAAAATACCCTTTCACAACTGCAAAAAACAGTTGTAATATGTCTAGTACAGCCGGCAGTTGTAATAAAGTTAACCCTTCTACAACTGTTTCTAGCAGTTGTTAAAATTTGTTTTATAACTACTAAAAGTAATTACGCCTCAATTGCAATTAATAAAAGATTTCATAATATTATAATAAATATTATTATAACATAGTATTTTATTCAAACAAATATGTTATTTCAATATTTCAAATGGAACAAATTTTTGGACTCCACTATTGTACATTCACTAGTATATTACACAATCATTCATATTTATATACATTCCTCACTACATTGTCACTCGATTCACTCATATTTACATACATTCCTCACTACATTCCTCACACATACAACCATAAGCAAGAAAAATATACAGGAATATGATTATATAACAATAATCATAATAATATGTTCAAATCTTAGTGCTATGGATCTTGTAACAAACATTGGCATTCAAGATTAGCTGGTTATTCAAAAAAATGTTAACCTTCATTTTAGAATGCTTGACTTGAAGCGTCTTAGCTTTTTGTTTTCTTTTCTTCATCTTCTCTGATAAAGATAAAGCAAAAACAAAAAAAAACTGAGAATCATGCAAACATAGATTTCCAAATCTATCTTCTACTTTGTTTCGACTAATATGTTTATATAGTAACTTGAGTTAGTGCACCCATACAGTGTTGTAAAGTGAAACAACAACAATATTAGACCAAGCTTAGTAACTTTTGCTATAAAAACAATCAAAATAATTAATGCTTAAGCCATCTCTTAAACCTCTTTGTAAGTTATCAGCAACATCATTGATTCAAAATTGTCAACAAAAGAGTAAATTACCAACAACATCTAAACTTACTTGCACTTGGTGGTCTAACGTGGTGTATTCGTTTATCTCCGCAGCCTCCAACTAATAATTGCACAGTTCCTTAAACTAGTACATTTCCCACACCATCACATATCAAGCAACCTGCATCTAGATTAATCAACTTTAGCATCCATCTTTCAGATGGGTAACTGCATCACATATATATTCAGTTAGTTTTTGACAACAATCCCACCATTAACCCATAATTTCTGCAGCTCTTCATATGCCACAATTTTAGCATAGTTAAACAAGAAGGCAACTTACTTCAAGTTTTTGATCCACGTTCTTTAGTGTCCATTTCAGAGAAGCAACTGCGCAAAATCATATAGCAAAATGCATGATGTCACCTAAAGAAAGACCATCAACCTTCGTTTAGTGTTATTTTGTATGATAATTCAATTTTTTTTACTAAAAAAAAACCTTTCAGAAAGAACTTACCTTGTAAATTACCTCTTGCACTAAACGAAAAAGGAACCTATACTTAGATAGCAACATGAAAACTGGCTAGGTTGCCACCAAGGTCTAAAATCAAGGTTTTCCTTAATCTTCGACAGAAATTTGCAAATGAATACTGGCTAGGTTTCCACCAAGGTCTAAAACCAATACGTGACATTTTATTAAGATGAAATCCTAGGCCTCTTTCAAAGCTTCTAGCAGAAATGAAAACACTCAGGATTGATTTAGTACAGTCTCAAACAAATAAACTCAGCTATTAATCATCCTAGACTCATCTGCCTTTAATACCACAGAAAGGAGGGAAGCAATAACACAAGCTACCATGTTTTAGTCATTCATTATACCGGAATTCATTGCTTTTCATGCTGAATCTCAAATATACAGCCAGAAACAAAAACAGTACCCAAAAAAATCAACATAGAAAAACTTTGGTCATTTGTAGTAAAATTGTAACCTATATTGAGGTATTTGTGAAATATCGTATTAAACATTAACACAAATTGTCTCACTTTGATTAGTCCAAAACAGATTACTCAATCCTTTGAAGAACAACAAGCCTTAATAATTAGTTGCTAAAACTCAGTGGTTATACAACCAATTCAACTCATAAATCATTTGATATAAATCCAATTGCAAGAATCTTACCATCATAGAATCGAACATGAGCAACGACTTTAGCAGGTTCGATTTGTTTTGCGGGATCAGTTCTGAGAACAAGGGAGTATCCACTGCAAACCCAAATTTTGCCGACCTTGCCAAACCGCGTCTCTACCTCGAGGCTTTCATTTGTTCCACCTAGAAGGAAAAATCGTAGGCCGCGGTTGTTTGGAAATCAACTCAACGCTTTTTCTTTCCTTCCTTTAAAGATAGCGGATAATGATGGTGGGTAAGAACGAAAATGAAATGGAAATTTAGGAATGATTTGAATGAAAATTAGGGATTGAAATTTGAAAATTTGGGGATTTCAACGAAATGATTTTCTTGACTGATTTTGGAAATTTAGGGAAAAGGAAAATAACATCGGGAATTAGAAATGGGTGAGGTGCTGATAAGGGTGTTGATTGAATGGTTGGGATTTCATTTTAACTAAAGTTGTGGATCGCTGAGGTGTCATTATTTTTTTACTTTTTTAATTTGAATATATCTATAGCTACTACAACACAATTTGATATCTATGCTAACATATTGAAGCGAGCGTTGCAATAGACAAAAAACAACATAGCAATGGCAACATTGTAGCTAGCAACACCATGGTTTTTTGTTGCGATAGGTCATCTATGGCGTAGTGCTTGAATGGTTGTTAGTTGACGTTACCTGTTGAATTAATTATTCATGTCGTATTGAATACAGGGAAGAACAGGTTAGGGGAATCCAACCGGATTCCTCGAATTTATTGTTTATTTTCGTGTTATATCACGTGTACTTTCTAATAACCTGATTGGATGATGGATTGATTATCGATTACTGTTGAACCCTTGATATTAATCAATGAGAAATATTGGTTGAGAAATTGACAGTAGATGACCTAAATTATAATCGTTTTATAAAGATTGGTTTACCGTTAGGTGAATCATTAGAAATGAAGTTATAAAATTTATTTTATAACTGAACATATAATTTTTAATATATTATTCAAAATAAAGTATAAAATTAAGAATATACAATGTGTGAAGCACGTGCATATATTAATTGTTTAAACCATCGATCACTATTTTTGTATAAAAGAAAAATAAACCGTGTTGTAAAAAAAATACCGTGTGCGAAGCACATGCCTCATCTTAATTGTTCAATGATTTATAAAACTAATTCTTATATTAATAAGACGGATAAGCTGGTGAGCAAGGACCAATGTAACGATTAATAATTGAGATTAACTGTTTTTAAATAATAATTAAAATGGGATTATATTAATCGATTTTATTTATCTGATAATAATTGAAGTAAACGGTTAATTTAAATTTATTATATTACTAATTAATTTAATTGAAAAGAAGAGTTAGAGTTGATCAACGAGTTAATCATGTTTTATAGTTGACCAAGCCAACTTGATGGAAATTGATTTTTAAATTATATTAGTTTATGCTGATTAACCTAATGGAATAATTTAACTAATAGGCATTTAAATTAATAAGATTTTTAAAAGGGAAATTTAACATTTATTCCAGTTAACGATAAAGTAAATTATAATAAATTGAGGAGTTATTTCTTAAATGAAGTTCATTTAAGTAATCGAAGTGGTAAGCAAGTATAATTGAATTTCTAAGGAAGCCTATGAACGGTTTATATTTAAACCGAATTTGGTAAATAAACATATAAAGTGATTTTAAGCGAATGCGATAAGCTTTAAATAAATGTTTGAATTAAGAAAAGGAAATCGAGACGAAATATTAAACCAGAGTTGTATAAATGAGTTTATGAAGCGAGATGTGAAATCAAAGCATTAATTTTAAATTAACGTTACATAGTGATGGCATTAAGTGAAATGGATGGGATTTGAAACAAGATTTTTCTAAAGAAAAAAAATTAAAAGCTTTAGGTAAAGGTATTCTTGCAATTGAATTTGGTAAAAGTTTTGAAAATGCAATTTGTAATAAGAATCTAGATAATAAAAGTAAATAGTTTAAAGAAGTTAAAGTTTAAAGGTTGATGTGTCATTTATCATCCACTAAATCAATGAATTTAGTAATAATAATAGATTTAAAAGGGAGATTTCAAATGTAAGAAGGTTTTACAAAACCGTGTTTTTAATAAAATAGTGAATTGGTATTGGTCGGTATTAGGATGAATATGGGTTTTTGAATTGAAACTCGTATTTATCTTTAGATAAGAATGTTGTTGATCAAGGTCTGAGAGGTAATTAAAATACCCCAATTTGAACGACTTCAGAATTATCGGAGGATGATATTAGTTGTAGTGATGGAAATATTAGAAGTGAATTATTTTGTGAAATAATAATGTAACGTTATTTGAAGAAGTTGGGAAAATACATATATTGGAATTCCAAAGTAAAGGAACTTAATAAGGGCTTGACAATATGAAATGATATTTCAATAGTAAAGAAATAATAAAAGGATATTTTGTGAAAATATAACGATGAAAATATAACGATATTTTCAAAACAAAAAAATGGGATTTAGAATGGGTTATTCTAAAATAATAAGTGACAATTATGGTGTTCAAATAACAAAACGAAAAGGTGATTTCATAACGGTTGCTTAAGAATGGCAAATTTTGAAACGATAGCTGAAGGAAAATTGAATATGATTTGAGATATTTTCCAAGGGATTAAAATAAAAGATTTGAGAATATTAATATATTTAAACTAATATATTATTTTGGTATTACAACCAATATATTATTTTTAAAGGACAAGTGACATTGTGTACTAAACCAATGGATCTATTTAGTTTTTTTTTTAATTATTTATTTTAATAGTTAAATAACCGACTATCAAAATCAGACCCAACGTATGTTGGTACGGAAAGACCGGGATCGACTTCATATTCAAAAACCATTCCGACGAATAAATACGAATATGTGGAAGATGCTAATCGAGATGAAGCAATTGAAGACCATAAATCTTCAAGAGCGGAGGAACTACTATTGAATTTCTCTGGCCGATACCTAGAGATATATATTTGGCAGTGATTCTGTCGTGATTGGAATCTACAAATTGCAAGGACTTCTTGCGACTGATCCATATGGTGATTCCTATATTGGATGTAGTAGGAGATTGCCTTCGGTTCATCCTGTTTCTGGATGACTTGCATGGACGAATGTCTGACAGAGTATTTCCAACAGGGTCACGTACATTGATTTCTACAAACGTACTATAATTGGTTAGCACCCAACTAAGGTATTTTTGTGGACGTCAATTAGTGATTATTTGGAGGATATGAAAATGTAGCATTCAAAGTGAATGGTGACCAGATGTTCTAAAAAGATTATGAGCTCTAGCCTCATCACCCGGGAATGGCATAAAACCGGGTAGGTTTCATGGCTATATGGGTCGCACCCATCAAAAGGTTATATCATTTCCTGATCTGGAGAAATCAAATGCCTTCGGTTATCCCTTTTTATTTATGTATGTATGCTATCGGTTCGGTTGGCTAGCCCCCAACCATGGTAACGATATATTCGGTACTCCCAGGAGAAAGTGAGGGGCCGGTCATGTTTAGCCTGGGTTGCAAGATGTTCTTATTGAACCCCATTGTATTCATCTCCAGAGGTACATTGTCGGGAAGGTGGTCCCATACCTTGCTAGGAAATCCATTCTCCAATAAGTGCCCGCGGTTTTGATTGTATACTATATATCTGGAGCGTGAAATGCAAGCGTTCCACTAGATTGATATTTACTTGTATTTAAGCACTATCATAATATAAGAATAATATTGTTTTCAAAAAGTGTTTTGGGTTATCATAAGGTAAAAACCATCTGTATTTATGTGTGGATTTGGTCTTACGATTATCCTTTTCTTTCGAAAAGATTTTGACGTTAAAATCAATTTGTGCGATGCCTTCAAACTCAATGTGTTTTCTCACTCTGGTTCACCAGAGTAACTCGGTGTTTGTAATGCTCGGGTTAGACCGAGTTGTACAGGTTCAGATTATCGGTGGTTATGAAGAGACGAGATGAAAGAGTCGAGACGTATGATATTATATATTCCCATGTGTCATTGTATATGTCGGCAGATTATTATAACTATCCATATGTGTGGTGCACTCTAATGATTGTATGTTTTACTTCAATCTCTCAGTAAAGATTTATTTCCATATTATATTTTGTTCCGCTGCGATGTGAGACTGTATGTTGTGATGATTCTTCTTCTTCTATTCTAATACATATTTCTTTCTTATCTTACCCTCTATTTTCTTTCTAATAACTATCTGCATTTCTGTACAATTTGGATTAGACGTGACTTGTGATTGTCAACTAAAGCGTACGGGAAAGTCAATATGTTACAGTGGTATCAGAGCTATTGGTTTAGTAATAACCATGGCTTTGTGACATCACTCGATAGAGATGGGGTTAGTAATACCCTAGATTGAGTTTGAGTGTATATATATGAGAGCGTATTTGTAATTTTTATATACAAATGTTTTGTATTGTGTTGGTTGATCGGTTCAAGTGTTGAAAAGCATTGAACTGGTAATGGATATAACAATGTTTTGTAAGAGGGTTGGTAAAATAATTTTACCCAAACTATATTTTTGTATAGAAAAGAAATAATTTTATCAAATTATTGTGAAATTGTGTGTTTGATTGGTTTGAATGGAATTCAAATTTGGATTTAAAATTTGAATTGAAACCTAACTTGGATAAGTGGAATTAAGAAATGACTTTAAAATTAAATGAATTAGTTTTGGAATGTAGAAAAATTTAATGAATAAAAATTAAATAGAAATCAATCGAATATTAACCAAATGATATTCAAATACGTTAAACCAAAGTGAATATTAATATTGAATGAGAATTCAATTGATTTGATTGAGTTGGTTGTGCTTTGATTAATTGATTGTTAGATAAGTTGAATAAAATTCATCGGTGGTTTAATAAATAATTGAATGAATAGTAAAACAAAGAAATGAATTCCAGAATAAACAATTGGAAAGGAACCACATATGCATTAAAACAAGGTGTCTGACTCTATATGTGCAAATGAATGATGTTTTAGTTTATTTCTTGAAATATGGATACTTATACCTATTAATTAACGAAATGTTATATGAAATTTCATTGTCACTTATATGTTGAAATGAGATAAGTATAGGTGCCAGATTGGCTTGAGAATTGATTTTATAGAGTCGATCGCAATAAATTGAGCAAGTACGCTCAATAGCGCTCTCATAAGGTACGCCTATGCAAAAATATATAATTTTGGGTTTTTATTTTCCGACCGGATAGGTTGATGTAAATATATTTGTTCCTGCGGTTTTGCAAATGTCACCCCGTGCAGGGGAGGCTCTGCAGAATTTTTCGAGAATTTGAAGTATTAGAATATTTTTTGATATTTATGAAAATATATATTAGCGATACTAAATGAGTTTTTGATTTATAATAATTGGATTTTGAAAATTAGTGGGTTTGTAACATCTTTCTTACCTTGATAATTTCGGGGACGAAATTCATTTAAGGGGGGAAGATTGTAATGTCCAAAATTTCTGGTAGTCAAATATTTAATTCGTTATATTCTTTTAAATATTTAATTTGAATTTTAAATGGATTTTTATATAGAATTCATTTATTCAAAATGAACTTTGAATGTTAAATTTATATATTAATATAAATCAAGCTCGAAATGGCGCGGTAGTTCGTAATATTGGGTTTTGAACTTCAATTGGATATACAGGATCCGATATAAGTCGGATTTCTATGAAACAAGAAATGTTGGAATCTTGTTGATTATAATTTTTATATGGAAGAGAAAAATGCGGATTTCACATTATAAATTATTAGTTATGGCCAAATCAAATTTTAAAATAGTCACTATGAAAATTGTTTATAAATTATAATGTTTATTTAATTTATTCAAGAGGAAATTCTATATATTTTGATATCATTTAACTCAGGAATATTAATATCAAGTTATAATCCTATACTTGTTTAATTTGAAGCGAGATATTATTTTGTTTGGATATATTTGTTGATAATAAATAATTTATATTTATTTAATTAATTGTTTTGGATTTAATTTATAATATTATCGATGTTATATAAGCGTTAAAAATATTTGTTTTCCAAACAACCTCCATTGGCGACAAAACGACGTATGGTCAATTACTGCTAATTTTCCAGTTTAAGATCAATCACAGCTGTTTTGTCGGTAGACGAAATTTTAACATGAACTGATAAATATATTGAAATTAAAATAAGACCATTGTGCAAACGGAGTCCATTTTCAATGAAATTAATTTCACTGGGACTATATCATTAAGACGTAGCAACACGTCCATTTTTATCATGTTTAGAGATCGTGTGTAGCGGTGCGGATATTAAACATTAACATGACAAGTATGAATTCAAATGTTTAAATAATAATAAAACTAAAATAAATAAACTATCCAAATTTCTTTTCCTTGATGAACACACTACCTCTCTTTGTTAGCCGCACTACTTTACCCCTCAACTATACACACACACCTTGTATTTTCAAGTCCAATAACTACCCTGCCAATTCCTTTTCCACTAAGTAATACACATGCATGGACAAATTGATGGCCACACACAAACCTATTCTACCAACGTACCAAGTACAGGCCTACCCTATATTTTCCCAGCAGCTAATACCTCAGAAACCACAGCTATCCTATTGTTTTACTGCAATCTTATGGAACCTAAACCTTGCCATCTCACGTATCTTCCGCTATTTAAAACAGGCTTTCTTCCAATTTTGTTTTGTTTTTTTCTCTCTTCCACTGCAACTTTTTGCCATTTTTCTGTCCTTTCTCTCATCTGGATAAATCGAAACCCAAAACAAAAATATTCATGATATATATAGCAGAATATATTTAGAGCATAAAATAGGGTGCAACAGTTTTTATTTTGAGCCATTTCGAACTGGAACCTGAAGGCAAACCGCGGAGGATTGTGTAACAACCTGGAAAATCATGACCAATTTAAAAATTTTAATTTTTCTATTTTAGTGAATTTTTGGATATTTGATAAAAATTATTTTAAATTATAAAGACGAAAAGTCTATTTGAATCGATGTTGTAAAATAAATATATTTATTTTAATTATAAACAAGGCTTGAAATGGCACGGCAGTTTGAAAAATTGAATTCGAACTTTGACTGACTGTACGGGTGCAAAATAAAATGGATTTTAGAGAAACCAAAAATATTTAAATCCGTTTATTACTATCTTTCTAACGAATCTAAAAAATCAAAATTTCGTAGCGGGAATCAAAATTTATGGCCAAATGAATTTTCAAAAAGGTCGCTATAGAGTATATATAGCCCTTGAAAATAGCCATTTTGCAAACGACCTCCGTTTTCGACGAAACCAGTTTTGTTCGATCTGGAATGTCAAATTATTGCTAGGTTTTAAATTCCATAATTTTTGAAGTTAATATGTGAGCGTGGCAAAGGAAAATGTGTTTGGTTGATTTTAGTCAAATTGGATCAACCAGAAAATGGCCATTTTTCAAACGGTCTGAGAATTTGACGAAACTAGTTTTGTTGGGACCGTATCGTCAAAACATAGCTAAAGTTATTTTTTTTGAATTTTTAAGATTAGTTTGTGGCCCCACCAAATTGAAATGTACATTCAAATCAAATATTAAATGGTTTATATTTTAATTTGAAGAATAACCGACTTAGACAGTCGAACGGGCCTACGAAACATATCCCATTGTGTTCGGAATGGGGGTATTTAGCTGGGGATGACAGTCAATGGGATTGATTTGGAGTTCGTGTGAGGAAACCCCATTTTTTGAGTAAATATAAATGTCAACCAATAGGAATTTTCCATTCATTAAAATAAATAAAAAAAAAAAATTGCGGAACCCTTCTCTCTCCCCGATCTCGACGACGGCTGCTCCTCTTTCTTTCTCTCCTCCATAACTCCGCATCCACGCAATGAAATCGAGGGGTGTAGTTGAAGTTTTTGTAGATCTTTTCGTGCTCTTCACATCCATATAAACTTCACCTGTTATCATCGAGTATTGAGCTCGTATCACCTCCGTGAACGCCGGGTGTTTGGACTGCCGCCGTGACCTCTGGAGACCACCGAAGTGGACCCCACCATCGGCGCCGTGAAGCCCCTTCCAAGCTCAACGACGCTGTATAACCCGATCTACCTGCAGCTTCACGGATTCGACGAAAATCGATGACCTTGTTTTGAACAGGTTTTAAAAGGTAACAGCAGAACTATTTTAAACTGATTATAGCACTTTAAAGTGCTACGGTTTATGATTTTACAATAAAAATCATATCTTTGTGCTATGTTGTCGAAATCCAGTGAAACAAGAGACATTGTACTCGTGTGGATGTCTTCTACATTCTAGAAGAGAACAGATATTTTTCTGAGCTTCCTACAATTTTTGGAGGAGTGGAACCCAATGTGAGATTTCTGAATTATAAACGACATTGAATAACGATGTATAAATTATACGGTCGATGTATGAGTTATACAAGCGTTGTACACCTCATGTACAAGCGTTGTATAAGTTGTATGTGCGATGTATAAGTTATATATGCATTGTAAAAATTATATATGCATTGAATAGAATTGAAATGAATTGAAATCGAAATATATTTATATACGTATATATATATACTCCCCTCGTCCACAGACCATGGATGATATATATTGGTTGTGATTATTTAGACTTGGTTGATGTGAAATTTGGTGAATATCATGAATGGTTGATTGGAAACGATTGATTGTGATTGAAATCCCAATAGGATTAGTATATGGGAAAACTCGTCTGCATACGAACTAGATATTGAAATCCCCATTGTCAAAAGCTGCGAGGCTTTAAGGTAGAGTGAGGAGCCGTACTAGGGACGGTGCCGGTTTTAACTACCATGCCGTTATGCTGCCGAAATTTTCTGAAATACTCATGTGTTTGATTTATATTCATGTATTGAAATATATTCATGTGTTGGAAAATATTAATTTTTGAAATAAAATGGTTTGAACGATAAAAATAACATTTTTATCAAATGCATGGAATAAAATGGTTTGAACGATAAAAATAACATTTTTATCAAACGTATAGAATAAAATGGTTTGAACGATAAAAATAACATTTTTACTGAATGTTTGAAATAAATTGCTTCACAAATAAAAATCACATTTTTAAAATATATATAATAAAAATCATCATTATTGAAGTAAATTTTTTCCTCAATAAAAATCACATTTATATCATCTATATGAAGTATATATAATAATCGTGCTTGAAATAAATTGTTTTGACAATAAAAATCACAATTTTACTGCATATACGAATTGTTAAAAATAGTCATATGTTGAAATAAATATCTGTTTGATAAAAATATCATTTTTATCAACTATGTGAGTTGAAACGGTTTTTTAAATCGTAGAATGATTATATATATATATAATTAAAATAAATCGAATAACGAAGCTGCAGTTCGTATTTTGAAACCGTGATTTTCAAATGATTGTACCAGGAGATCCGACCATCGGATTTTCCCAAAACTGAAACCGTTGGGTTCGCTTTGGAAATATCTTTCCAACGACACCAACTTTGCAAAAATCCGACGGTTGGATTGTATGGAATGTTGAATTCAAATCTAAATGAAAATAGTGCCAGAATGGATTATATAAATATATAAATATAATTAAAAAAAATCAAATAACGATGCTGCAGTTCATATTTTGAAATTATAACTTCAAACGATTGTACCGGGAGATCCGACCGTCTGATTTTCCCAAAACTGGAACCGGTGGGTGCGCTTTAAAAAGATATTTCTAATGATATAAAATTTGTAAAGATCCAACGGTTAGATTTTCAGATACGTGTAAATCAAATCTGAAGAAAATAGCTCCATGGCCGCGTTATGGCCTGAAGCGTCGTTTGAATAAATTGGCTATTTTTTAAATAAATAAAAATAGCGATAAATTGTGATAAAACATTATAAACGATATGGAATGGAAATAAACCGAATTTACTCGGTTTATTGGATATTTGATGGTTGAATGTGTTTGACATGAAAATTACATTAATGAACTGAATTATGGATGTCGAATAGTTTAACCATTGAAATGAATTGATTTGAATTCTAAATTTTACGTGGATAATTTTAAAAGGACGAGTTAATTCTCATTTCAAATAATTGATCGATGGTTAGAAGTCGAAAACATGAAGACGATGCAAGACCGATGATCTTCAGGTCGGATGGATGGATTTTGATGCCTCGGATGGGAGTTGCTGCCCTGAAGGGGTCACAGTGGTAGTTGTCCGGATGTACTTGTTGATCGTTCAGATGTGCGAGGTATAAAGTGCCTCTGGTTTCGTTCAGACCCAGAATGGACTTGTAAAGGGAAGTATGTCTGACGTTGTATATTGACAACGGGGCATGTAGTGATGTTGTGATCAATGCTTTTGTTGAAAAGCAGAGCTTTGTGGTTGATGATCGAAGCAGGGTTTTAAATAGCTAGCTTTGTGTTTAGCATAGATTCGCGAGCCTCACACCCCGGTATGGACTAGAAACGGGAGAGGACATCAGGGTGGACCTGCATTTCTTTCTAGCTAGGAGTGGTGCTTTGGGTTTTACACACTCGGGCATTTTACTTATGTGGATGATGGATAGCGAGGCGCCGTGGTTATATCGGTCGCTCCTGGGCCGATGGTTTGGTCGGTATATGACCAGTTGACACCCCATAGGGCAGGGAAACGCAGTGTTCAGGCATTTTAATCCACTCTGTGTGGACTGGCCCTGATGATCCAAAGGCTTGATAGAGTACTTGCCTAAGACACGGGCTAGAACGTCTCGAAGTGGTAAGGACGATCCCTTGCCTTGGTTCATGACGAAAATCCAATTTCCAAATACGACATCGTGCGGTTTTGATTGTATACCTATGTATGGCGACATAGTGCTATTGGGCGTTTATGCCGTCTACGATTGATACTTATGATTGAAATTGTTTTTGAAACATATAAACACTAGTAATAATATCAAATGATTTGTTTTATTCGTATCAAGCATATTTTGGCCATTATAAGTTAAAACTCTATCCTCCAGTTTGCGTTGCATTGTGTGATGGGAACTGGGTCTTATAATGGCTTCATTTTTGTAAAAAGCATTGCGATGTTTATAAGATTTACTTGTTTAAAGCACTAGCAATCCAATGGTGTAAACCCATTCCGCGTTAGCGGCGTGGTCCTGTGATTGGCCATATTGTAAAATATGTTTAAGTAGATTTCTCATACCAGTCCCATGACTGATTCATGGTTTGTTTCACTTGCAAACTCGGGTGCCCCTATTTCTACACGGGCAGCCTTGTATCCAGGTTTTAGCATGCTCTTTCTGGATAGCTATGGAGCTGAAGCTGGAATCTATCACTTCTTTCTTTTTATGTTGTTCAGCTCCTACTTTACATATTATGTTTTGATTTCGCTATGGACATTTATGTAAAGCTGAACTGTATTTTGTACTAAGTATGATCCTGTATACTGTGTAAATCTGATGATTAGGTTTATCCAGTGTATTCTGTTGTACATTATCTGGTGTATTTATTTATTTTTGTCTGCTGTTATTTGTTTATGTGTTATATTCCAAAGATTACCCTTGCCATCGTGGAACGGGGGTTTGGGGTCGTCACAGATTGGGAGGCGGGTGAGTGGTGGTCGAGATGGAGGTCATCGCAGGGTTTGGCGGGCTCAGGACTGACCTTAGGCGGCAGATGGCAGTGCAGGTAGCGTCAAAGTGGGGGGGGGGGGTCATTTGCTAATGGGGTTTTCTGTTAAATGCAGTTTATAAAAAATCAAAGGGAAGGAGTTATATTGAGTGGTAGAAGGGGAAGAAGGCACTGGTACGTTGATGCTTTGCTGCATGAGGAGGTACGGTTGGTTCGGCGTGGTGAGGTAGAATAGGTAGGAGGCAAGCGTGATGGTGGCATGGCCCGAGAGTTGTGGCATGATGAAATAGGGTGCATGTTGGTGATGAAGGTATGACGTGTATTTTCAAAATGGAAGTGTGGATGGGAAGACCGAATGGATGGGGATGGGGTGAACAACGTGTGTTGCATGAGGAAGGGATGCAGAACGTTGGGGAAAAAATAAAAGGAGGTTTTTGCTTTTGTGTAAACTGATGGGCTTGCGCTCCAACAGAGAAATAAATAAACAAAGACACAAATTGCATGGGAGAAACAGTGGGGGAGCCGCCTTTGTACATTGTTAGGAAGAATGATAGCATCTTGTACACAAAGAAGCAAACAACTCCGTAAGTAGGAGTGGACGTGGTCCAGGAAAGCAACGAGCTTTAGGCTTTGAGATTTATAAAAGGATAAAATAAAAAAAGTTGAACCAAAAAAAAGAAAGAAAGAACAGCGAATTAAAGTTGGAAGGAGAAATAGACGGGGGAGGGGGTTTTATCTATCCATGTGTGAAGAACAACTCATATAGGAAGGGAACAATTATGTTGTGTGGGCTAAGACATGCTTGGGTCAGTTGGGCTGGGCTTTAAGTGGAAAAAAAGGAGGTGTGTGAACGTTGGGAGCAAATAGGGGAGGTGGCAGCATTATGTGTTGAAGTGACAAGTTCAGATAAATAGCAGCATATCGGAGCAAACAATGTGAAGGAGTTATCGGGTCGTGGGTAATGGTAAGGCCCATAAATTAAATTAATTAAAATTAAGTTAGTTTAAATCAAAAAGGTAGATAAATTTATAGTGTTATAACTTGTGATAACGTTAACAGAATGCGACAAGATCAGAAGCGTGAAACGTTATCAGTAAATACGATGAAGCCTGTTTGGACAGGGCTAAATGCAGTTGGACATTTTTATTAAATTAAACTATTGTTTAATTTAATTATAACAAGTTGCTCTTACAACGAATCATATCGAGGTGAGTTAAACTCACTCAGTTATCCCACTAATATTTTATATAAGTTGGGTTTTAATTTGTGTGTGCTATGGATGCTATTTATTAACTGATTGACAATTGTTTGGTTGTTTGTTGAATATTTATATATTATTTAAATTAAACGTTTGTTTAATTTAAATAAAATGAAATCGTTATTTGTAACGATTAATTCCAATAGAGGTAACTTACCTTATTCGTTACGTTTATATTATATAAACGATTAAAATTGAATTGGATGCTTGAACGGTTGTTAGTTGACCATTACCAGTTGAATTAATTGTTCATGTCCTATTGAACACATAGAAGAACGGGTTGGGAGAATCCAATCGGATTCCTCAAATTTATTGTTTATTTTCATGTTATATCACTTGTACTGTCTAATAACCTAATTGGACAATGGATTGATTATTGATTACTATCGAACCCTTAATATTAACTAATGAGAAATATTGGTTGAGAAATTGACAGTAGATGACCTAAATTATAATCGTTTTATAAAGATTGTTTTACCATTAGGTGAATCATTAGAAATGAAGTTATAAAATTTATTTATAACTGAATATAGAATTTTAAATTTATTATTTAAAATAAAGTATGAAAAGAAAAATATATCGTGTGCGAAGCACGTGCATATATTAACTGTTTAAACCATCGATTACCATTTTTGTATAAATAGAAAAATATACCATGTGTGAAGCACGTGCATATATTAATTGTTTAAACCATCGATCACCATTTTTGTAAAAAAAAAATTATACCGTGTGCAAAGCACATGCCTCATCTTAATTGTTCAATGATTTATAAAGCCAATTCTTATATTAATAAAATGGATAAGAAGGTGAGCAAGGATTAATGTAACGATTAAAAATTGAGATTAATTGTTTTTAAATAATAAGTAAAATGGGATTATATTAATCGATTTTATCTATTTAATAATAATCGAAGTTAATAGATTATTTAAATTAATTATATTACTAATTAATTTAAATGAAAAGAAGAGTTAGAGTTGATCAATAAGTTAATCTTGTTTTAAAGTTGACCAAGCCAACTTAATGGAAATTGATTTTTAAATTATTTAGTTTATGTTGATTAATCTAATGGAATAATTTAACGAATAGTTGTTTAACTTAATAAGAGTTTTAAAAGGGAAATTTAACATTTATTCCAGTTAATGATAAAGTAAATTATAATAAATTGAGGAATTATTTCTTAAATGAAGTTCATTTAATTAATTGAAGTGGTAAGGAAATATAACTAAATTTCTAAGGAAGCCTATGAACGGTTTATATTTAAACCGAATTTGGTAAATAAACTTATAAAGTGATTTTAAGCAAATGCGATAAGCTTAAGATAAATGTTTGAATTAAGAAAAGGAAATAGAGACGAAAAGGGTTTATATTAAACCAGAGTTCTACAAACGAGTTTATAAAGAGAGATGTGAAATCAAAGCGTTAATTTAAATTAGCGTTACCTAGTGATGGCGTTAAGCGAAATGGATGGGATTTGAAACAAGATTTTTCCAAAGGAAATAATTAAAAGGTTTAGGTAAAGGTATTCTTGCAATTGAATTTGGTAAAAGTTTTGGAAATGCACTTTGTAATAAGAATCTAGATAATAAAAGTAAATAGTTTAAAGAAGTTAAAGTTTAAAGGTTGATGTTTTATTTATCGTCCACTAAATCAATGAATTTAGTAATAATAATAGATTTAAAAGGGGAATTTCAAAAGTAAAAAGGTTTTATAAAACCGTATTTTTAATAAAATAGTGAATTGATATTGGTCGGTATTAGATTGAATATGGGTTTTTGAATTGCAACTCGCATTTATCTTAAGATAAGAACGTTGTTAATCGTCTGAGAGGTAATTAAAATACCCCAACTTGAATGACTTCAGAATTATCGGAGGATGATATTAGTTGTAATGACGGAAATATTAGAAATGAATTATTTTCTGAAATAATAATGTAACGTTATTTGAAGAAGTTGGGAATATATTGGAATTCCAAAGTAAAGGAATTTAATATGGGCTTGAGAATATGAAATGATATTTCTATAGTAATGAAATGATAAAAGAATATTTTGTGAAAATATAACGATATTTTCAAAACAAAAAAATTGTATTTAGAATGTGTTATTCTAAAAGAATAAGTGACGATTATGGTGTTCAAACAACAAAACGAAAAAGATATTTCATAACAGTTTTTTAAGAATGACAAATTTGGATCAATTTCTAAAAGTTAAATAATTAAGAATGTTTTTAGAAATATTTTGAAAAAATAGCTGAAGGAAAATTGAAGATGATTTAAGATATTTTCCGAAGTATTAAAATAAAAGATTTGAGAATATTAATATATTAAAACTAATATATTATTTTGGTATTACAACCAACATATTATTTTTAAAGGCCAAGTGACGTTGTGTACTAAACCAATGGATCTATTTGATTTTTTTTAGTTATTTATTTTGATAGTTAAAGAACCGACTATCAAAATCAGACCCAACATGTGTTGGTATGGAAGGACCCGGATCAAATTTATATTCGAAAACCATTCCGACCAATAAATACGAATATGTGGAAGATGCTAACCGAGATGAAGCGATTGAAGACCGTAAATCTTCAAGATCAAAGGAACTACTGTTGAATTTCTCTGGCTGACCCTAGAGATATATATTTGGCAGTGATTCTTTCGTGATTGGATTCTACGGATTGTAAGGACTTCTCGCTACTGATCCATGGGGTGATTCCTATATTGGATGCCGTAGGAGAGTGCCTTCGGCTCATCATGTTCCTGGATGACTTGTATGGATGAATGTTTGACCATGTATTTCCAACGGGGTCACATACATTGATTTCTTCAAACGTACTATAATTGGTTAGCTCCCAACTATGGTATTTTTGTGGATGTCAATTAGTGATTATATGGAGGATATGACAATGTTGCATTCAAAGTGAATGGTAACCAGATGTTCTAAAAAGATTATGACTTCTAGCCTCATCAACTGGGATGGCATAAAATCGGGTAGGTCGCATGGCTATGTGGGTCGCACCCATCAAAAGGGTATATCATTTCCTGATCTGGAGAAATCAAATGCCTTTGGTTGTCCCTTTTTATTTATATATGTATGTTATCGGTTCGGTTGGCTGGCCTCCAACCATGGTAATGATATATTTGGTACTCTCAGGAGAAAGTGAGGGGTCGGTCATGTTTAACCTGGGTTGCAAGATGTTCTTGTTGAACCCCAATGTATTCATCTCCAGAGGTACATTGTCGGGACGGTGGTCCCATACTTTGCCACGAAATCCATTCTTCAATAAGCGCCTGCGGTTTTTATTGTATACTATATATGTGGAGCGCGAGATGCAAGCGTTCCGCTAGATTGATATTTACTTGTATTTATACACTATCATAATATCAAAATAATATTATTTTCAAAAAGTGTTTTTGGTTATCGTAAGGTAAAAATTATCCGTGTTTATGTGTGGATTTGGTCTTACGATTATCCTTTTCTTCCGAAAAGATTTTGACGTTAAAATCAAGTTGTGTGATACCTTTAAACTTAATGTGTTTTTCTGGCTTAGTTGTGTCATGTTTAACCTGGGTTGCAAGATGTTCTTGTTGAACCCCAATGTATTCATCTCCAGAGGTACATTGTCGGGACGGTGGTCCCATACTTTGCCACGAAATCCATTCTTCAATAAGCGCTTGCGGTTTTTATTGTATACTATATATGTGGAGCGCGAGATGCAAGCGTTCCGCTAGATTGATATTTACTTGTATTTATACACTATCATAATATCAAAATAATATTATTTTCAAAAAGTGTTTTTGGTTATCATAAGGTAAAAACTATCCGTATTTATGTGTGGATTTGGTCTTACGATTATCCTTTTCTTCCGAAAAGATTTTGACGTTAAAATCAAGTTGTGTGATACCTTTAAACTTAATGTGTTTTTCTGACTCTGGTTCACCAGACTGACCCAGTGTTTGTAATGGTCGGGTTAAACCGAGCTAAACAGTTTCAGATTATCGGTGGTTAAGAAGAGACGAGATGAAAGAGTCGAGACGTATGATATTATATATTCCGCTGTGTCATTGTATATGAGGACAAATTATTATAACTGTCCAGATATGTGGTGTACTCTGATGATTGTAAATTTTATTTCAAGCTCTCAGTAAAGATTTATTCCTATATTATATTTTGTTCCGCTGCGATGTGAGACGCTATGTTGTGTTGATTCTTCTTCTTCTATTATAATATTTGTTTCTTTCTTATCTTACCCTCTAACTTCTTTCTAAAAACTATCTGCATTTCTAAACAATTTGGATTAGACATGACTTGTGATTGTCAACTTAAAGAGTACGGGAAAGTCAGTATATTACATGTACCCTTTTGAGGTGGTGCTACTCATGGAAGAGATAGGAATTGGACCAATGTGGAAAGGGTTAATGCTCCAATGGTCAGGGTTATAAGGTTTTATTTCCTTTCTTCTGGTTTCGACTTGAAGGGCTTCCAATCTAAGCCTTTGTTCTTCCATTACTCTCGGGTCAGAAATATCTGACATAGCCATTTGAGATCCATAAGACTCTTGTTGGGATCCTTTACCCATAGTCCTGCTTCTTCAGAGCTTAGTCCAAACTGGGATGGAACTACACATTTAGAAATATGGTTGTTAACCACAAGGTCGGAGGTTTGATCCCTCCTTCTAGCACCAAAATTGTAACACCCCAAAAATTTAGACATTTTAACTATATTATACAATGAATATAATGTGATAACTTAATTAAATACTAAGAATTAAGTAAAACAACGGTACCATTACGTTCGACTCGAAATTTTGGTCATGATAGACATTTAGTTTGCATAAAACGGACACGGTATGAAGAAGTTATTAAGCCTTGAAGTTTGTATGCATATGAGAAAAAAAAATATAGATATATAAAAAACAAATAAATAATCAGAAAAGTTCAAAACAACGATTTGGGAGGGGGAATAGCCAACCCCTGGCCCGATTCGTCCTAGGGCTGATGTGCCATATGAATCCTGGAGGCTGGCAGCTATAAATACATGGTCATTTCTCTTGTTTTCTTCATTAAGAATCCATGGAGGCCAAACTCTGCCGGCGTCTGAACTGAGTTGGATCCTTTATCTTCTACAACTATCAACTAAAGAAAATCTATTGGAAATTAAAGATCTGATCTGTAAGAACCCGTTACTTCCTCGTTAAGGAAAGAGCGGATACTTTGAGAACAACACACAAATGAACACAGACGGAAGAACATTTCATTGTTATTACAACAGTTACATCAGTTACAAGAATATACAGAGTATAAATGAATAAATTACATTCGACAAATATCAGAGATTACAATAAATTACATAGCAGCGGAAAATAATACAAAGCACAACTGAAGGTGATATACAGATACAGAGCTTTCCGGATATCATTCCAACTGTAAACCAGGATCCTGTGAATATAAATCTACAAAACCAAAACTACTAGCTGCCCGTGTGGAAAATAGGGTCACCCAGAGTTAAGGTTAAAACAATAAACTCCAGGTCAGTCGTGTGACTGGTGTGAGAACTAAAACAGTTATTTAAAGACTTTACTTTGAAAGAGAGTAATTCAAGGGACCACGCCGTATAACACGGAACGAGTTTCCTCCCAAGAATACCAGTGCATAGAATAAACAACGCAATGCTTTTTCGAAAAATGAAGCAATTATAAGACCCAGGTCCCATCACACAATGCAACGTAAGCCGAAGGATAGGGTTTTCCCTTATAATAGCCAAACATGCTTGGTACGTTTAAAGCAAATCATTTGATACTATAATAAGTGTATAGTGTCAAAACAATTTCAATCATAAATATAAATCATAGACGGCATGGGTACCATATATCATGTCGCCATACTAGTTCTACAATTAAAACCGCAATACATGTATTGGAAATGGGATTTCCGTCATGAGTCGAGGCAAGGGGCAAGCTCCTCTCCGCGCTCGAGACACTCTAGCAAATATCTCAGGACTACACACTCTGGGCAATCCTTGGATCTTCAGGGCCGGTCCTCACTTACGTTAGAGGATTAGTTATGCCTGAACACACGTTCCCGGTCCTTACAGACCTATAATCGAGGCGACTCATTCCAACAACCACAAAGGTGAAAAGTATATAAATGTCAGGGCTGGTAAGTCACTGACACCACCAAAGCTAGAAAGAAACGTCGTGCTCTCCCTGCAGTCTGTATCCCGTTTTTAACTCATACCGAGGTGTGAGGCTCGCGAATTCACATTATACACAAAGCTACGCCATAAAAGCCATGCTTTGATCATCAACCACAAGACTTTGCTTTTCAACAGAAGCCTTGATCATTGCATCTTAGCGTGCCACACAGGCAATTCATGCCATACGACTAATGTCCATCGATATATAACCTCTAAGCTCGTACGTCTCAGAGAAGGGCGTTAAGCAAGAGAATAAATTCTCCGCCGCCAAACAGATATATATTTAACAGAAATCAATCAACACAGAATAAAATCCAATGTCAGACACACAATCCATTTACAAGTTCGTTCTGGGTCTGAACGAAACCGGAGGCACTTTCCTCGCATATCCATCGATCTCCAAGTACGTCTGGACGACCACCAACTATTTCCATCCTCTTGGGTGTACAGCCCAATCAGGATCGTCAGTAATTATCCAAACGATGTGAAGACTTCCGGTCTTCAACCACCATCTTCATCTTCGACATATCGTCGAATCGGTTATTCAGAATGGGTATAAACCCGGCCTTTCCGAACAACCCGCGTATATTAAAAACCAATGTTACACAAACACAACATACGCCTCATTCCAACTCAGAATATTCTTTTTTTCTTCTTCATAAAATCGCATTTTTAGGGAAAGGTTCCCATTAATTTTATCCAAGATAAATTCTTTAAAATTTATCCTTTAATCTTCCTTTGGATGACATTTCAAACCAAATTATGGTTTTCTAAACTAGTCGAGATTAGCGAACCACACCGAAGTAATTATTTATTTTATTTCCCAATCCCAACCTATTCATCCCATGAAGAAAAACTGGTAATACTCCATATCTAATACTATGGTGTTATAGGTAAAATTAATTACCATTTTACGTTCAAATCTAATTAAAGATTTAACTATCGCTTTGGAGCAAAACTGGTGATACTCCATTCTGGCTTACTTTCTAAATTTGATAATTTAGATTGTAAATTCACATTTAAATCTAATTGCAGATTCGTTAAAACTCCTTTTATTGGGTTAAAGAACTAATGTCTTTTAAAACACCTTTCACGACAAACCCAAATCACATTCTAATTATCATCGGGTTAAAGAACTAGTGTTGTTTAAAAACACAGTTCACGATAAACCCACAAATCAATTCTAGTTCAATTCAAATCTAATATATTAGGAATTCCGATTATTTAAAACCCCTTTTTAAATCTAATTTATTTATATAAAAATAAAAACCCGGGTTTTAAATTGAGTTCAAACTAGTTCATTTCGATGAAAATCTATTTTTATCTTTTCAAATATGGAGTTTTTCATCCCAATTTTTCCCAAATCATTTCTTATGATTTTACACAAATTATTGATATTTTTAATAATTTTATCAAGGCCCGTATAGTCGATTTCCAACAACGGCCATCGAACTGCACTTACAGCGACCTTTTCCAAATTTGATTTGGACGTATTTCCAAATCCAACCGTTAGATTATGAATTTCTAATATTCGTTAGATAGCTCTTTTCGATACGAACCCAACGGTTCCGGTTTTAGGAGAATCCGACGGTCGAATCTCCCGTAATGTCTGTTTGAAACAAATGGTCAAATTTTACGAACTGCCGCGGCGCAGCGCGTTCTATTCAGGCCATTATATTATATATATAATATATATTTCGTCGATTCCTATTTAAAAACAAATTTTATAAATCGTTTTAATTTCGTTTCGAAAACAATTTCAACTTCCATTTCAATTCAAAGCAAAATTGAATTCTGCTTTATAAACTCGTTTAAAAATTCATTTCTATTCAATTCAAATTTCAATTCAATTTGAATTCATTTCAATTCGCTTTCAATTCAATTTGAATTCGTTTTCTATTCAGTTCGAATTCATTTCGAAATCGTTTTATATTCAATTCATTTCGAAATCGTTTTATATTCAATTCATTTCGAAATCGTTTTATATTCAATTCATTTCGAAATCGTTTTATATTCAATTCATTTCGAAATCGTTTTATATTCAATTCATTTCGAAATCGTTTTATATTCAATTCATTTCGAAATCGTTTTCTATTCAATTCATTTCGAAATCGTTTTATATTCAATTCATTTCGAAATCATTTTATATTCAATTCATTTCGAAATCGTTTTATATTCAATTCATTTCGAAATCGTTTTATATTCAATTCATTTCGAAATCGTTTTATATTCTTCATTTCGAAATCGTTTTATATTCAATTCATTTCGAAATGAATAAAATCGATATAAATATCGTTCACGTCAAAATAGCGCATCTCTAATCAATACGGCTTTATATATTTCAATTTTCAAATATTCTATTTCAAATATTTCCTATTATCAAAATATTTGTTATTATCAAAATATTTTGTTCAACACATGACTAATCTCAACGGATGAGTACAGTCAATACATGAACCTTTCTATTATAAAGATGTAAATTTTATTATTAAAATACTTCGTTCAACACAAGACTAATCTCAACGGATGAGTACAATCAACACATGAACCTTTCTATTATAAAGATGTAAATTTTATTACTAAAATATTTCGTTCAACACATGACTAATCTCAACGAATGAGTACAGTCAACACATGAACCTTTATTTTATATTGATAAAGATGTAAATTTTATTATTGAAATATTTCGTTCAACACATGACTAATCTCAACGGATGAGTACAGTCAACACATGAACCTTTCTATTATAAAGATGTAAATTTTATTACTAAAATATTTCGTTCAACACATGACTAATCTCAACGGATGAGTACAGTCAACACATGAACCTTTATTTTATTTTGATAAAGATGTAAATTTTATTATTAAAATATTTCGTTCAACACATGACTAATCTCAACGGATGAGTACAGTCAACACATGAACCTTTCTATTTTAAAGATGTAAATTTTATTATTAAAATACTTCGTTCAACACATGACTAATCTCAACGGATGAGTACAGTCAACACATGAACCTTTCTATTATAAAGATGTAAATTTTATTACTAAAATATTTCGTTCAACACATGACTAATCTCAACGGATGAGTACAGTCAACACATGAACCTTTATTTTATATTGATAAAGATGTAAATTTTATTATTGAAATATTTCGTTCAACACATGACTAATCTCAACGAATGAGTACAGTCAACACATGAACTTTTATGTTATAATATTCTTTATTTTCTAAATTGGAATGAGGCCCAATCAATCACCATATAATATTAATTATATGGATTTTCATACTTCACACGCATATGATAGCATTGAAAAATAATCAACCATCAACCAAAGTGCACTACACTGTATAAGCATCAAATATAGATATCTAACGCTTATAACAACATGTCAATCAATCGATCGACACATTTAATCAATCAGGATGAGTGAACTTCAAATTTCATCCCAACACCCGTGTGGGGTTTCAAACAATCAAACACAGATTTTATTTGTGCAGTTGGGCGATGTGTAAAATTTATCGTTCCAATCAATGTCATTCAAATAGGTGTACATAAACAAACTGTCTGGTTTGTAAATGAATATTTTATTTATACACATTGATGTTAAAAAATTATATTTTTAACGATAAAACATTTTTATTTCAACGTATGAATTTCTATTCAGTTCATTCTTTAAATAAAATGATATTTTTATTTTTCTAACTTATTTTAGGAAATTTCGGCGGCATAACGGCACGATACTAGAAACGGGACGAGGTCTAGCCTTATCCCCGGTCTAGTGAAGGCCCACGCCATTCACATATCAATCAAATTTACCAAACAACCAAATTCAAATCAAATCATCTAACTAATTTATGCAACCAAACAAACAAGTCCATGGTCTGTGGACGATTGTGTCGGGTGCTACTAAGCACCGTCTGCATCTTAGTATATATATATATAGCTAGAAAAGAAATTGAAAGGTGAGAAATTCTCACCGATAGCTATCCAATCATCTTGACTCTTCTTTGATAGAAATCTTCGTCGTTATCGCATCTTTGTCATCTTCGTTGCTGTAGCCACTACATATGTAAAAATTGAATTTTTACTTCGTTATTCCATATATAAAAATCGAATTTTTACTTTGCTATTCAATATATAAAAAACGAATTTTTACTTTGCTATTCAATATATAAAAATCGAATTTTTACTTTTCTATTCAATATATAAAAATCGAATTTTTACTTTGATATTCAATATATAAAAATCGAATTTTTACTTTGCTATTCAATATATAAAAATCCTATTTTTCTAACGCTACTATATAGATAAAATTATATTTTTACACTGCTATTCTCGGTATAAAGATTATATTTTTACGCCTTTTCAAATATAAAGATTTCGCCTTTTCAAATATAAAGATTTCGCCTTTTCAAATATAAAGATTTCGCCTTTCCAAATATAAAGATTTCGCCTTTTCAAATATAAAGATTTCGCCTTTTCAAATATAAAGATTTTGCCTTTTCAAATATAAAGATTTCGCCTTTTCAAATATAAAGATTTCGCCTTTCTATAATATAAAGATTTGCCTTTTCATATATAAAGATTTCGCCTTTACAAATAAATAGATTTCGCCTTTTCAAATATAAAGATTTCGCCTTTTCAAATATAAAGATTTCGCCTTTCTATAATATAAAGATTTGCCTTTCTATAATATAAAAATTATATTTTCCTCGAAGTAAAAATCATATTTTTACTTCACTACTCATTTAAAAATATCGTCTTTTCATATTTAAAAATATCGTCTTTTCATATTTAAAAATATGATGTTTTCAGTTTTAAAAATTCAAACTTTGCCATGTTAAAAATTCAAACTTTATACAAGTAAAAATTCAATCTTTATATTGTTAAAAATCCTTACTTTCTATTTTTTTTTTAAAAAATAGTTTTTCTAATTTAAAAACAATACTTTTCTACTAACAAAAATGTTGTTTTTCTACTAACAAAACTATGAACTTTTCTTGCTAATCTACTCTATAAAAATCATATATTTTTCCTATATAAAAAAAAGGTTTATTCGCTACGATATATATCGAATCTTTTGTCACTAAAAATACGTTTTGAAAATCCATAAAAGTCCGCTTTAAAATCAATTAAAAATCAGTTTTAAAATCAATAAAAAAAATCAGTTTTAAAATAAATAAATAAAATCAGTTTTAAAATAAATAAATAAAATCAGTGAACTTACAGAGGGGGGGCTGATGCGGCGGTAGGCAGAGGAGGAGGTGCGGCTAGGGTTGTTGGAGGCGGAGGAGGATGGTGGAGCGGTCGGAGGGGTATCGCGAGGCTTTGGGGGGGGGGGGGGGACAGCTGCGTCGGTTCTTCGATGGGGGGGGGGGGGGTTCTTCGCGTCGCCTCTGGCGAGGAGGGGGGGTGGGTCGCGACTACCGCTGGTGGAGGGGGGCGTCGCGAGGTCGGCGCCGCTGGGGGGGGCTGGCGGCTCGATTTAGGTTTAGTTTTTTTTCTTCTGAAATTGTATGCACGAGGTAAAGGGGGGGCCAGAACGATTTTAAGGAGGAGGGAGGTTTTTTAATTAATAATTTTTTTTATTTAATTATTTTAATTTCTAAAGAGTTGACTTTTACATACGACCTCTAAACGAGGTCCACCGCCTGTCGTCCATAGCGTATTACCCCCATTCCGAACACAATGGGATATGTATCGTAGGTTGATTCGATCGTTTGAATCAGTTTCCGTTAAATTTACATTTAAATCACTATATTGAATTTTAAACGTACATTTCAAATTACCGGGGTCACATAACAACTCTATAAATTCCATAAAAATATTTTCTAGCTTCGTATTGACGATACGGTACTAATAAAACTAGTTTCGTCGAATTCTGAGACCGTTTGAAAAATGGCCATTTTCCAGTCGATTAAAATCAACTGAAACAGGTCAAACGCGTTTTCCTTTGCCACGCTCACATATTGATTCGAAAAATTATGAAATTTGAAACCTAGCAATAATTTGACACTGCGGATCCAACAAAAGTAGTTTCGTCGAAATCCGAGGTCATTTGCAAAATTCCCATTTTTAAGGGCCTGAATTACATAGCGACTATTCAGAATTTTCAACTGGACATATCTTTTGATTCCCGCTATGAAATTGCGATTTTTCGGATTCGTTGGGAAGGTATAATCAATTAGATCCTATTATTTTTGGTTTCACTAAAATCCGGATTGTTTTGCACCCGGTACATTCAATTGAAGTTTGAAATCGAATTATCGAACTACCGCGCCATTTTCAATTCTATTTATAATTATATATAATTATTTATAGTCTAACGACGACGTGTATAATATATACGCTCGAATTATATTCAAAACAAATTTTCCTTCGATTTTATTTAAAATAATCCATTTTAAATATTCAAAATTCACTAAAATTGCCAAAATAAAAATTTTAAACTGGCTCAGAATTTCCGGGTTATTACAATCTCCCCCACTTAAAACTTTTCATCCCCGAAAAAGAACAAAGTCGAAAGTGGTTTGATTATTCAACTCTACGTTCGATCTGGCTTCCATTCTCCAACTTTTCAGTTTCTGAGAATTTTCAAATTTTCAAAAATTTGTCTAACACCCTAAATTTTCGAAAAATTTCACCATAACCTCCCCTGCACCGGGAGCCACGGGAAAATCCCGAAATTGCCATATAGGCCTTCAGATCTCAAAAAGAAAAAGAAAAAGCCAAGCGACTAGCCAATAGGCTCATAAAATCATCATCACCCAAACAAAACAGTAAATTATGTAGTAAACATGTACCTATTTGTCGGGCAAACAAATTTTATTCTCTGCTCTAGCCTCCTTGCTATGACCTGTTCAATGTAAGTATATGTATATGCAAGCAAATGCGACCAATTTTCAATACAATTCAATATTTGATTCAATTAGGCATAATGGTTCAAAATTATCAAACAACTAAACAATTAACACAAACATCAATCAATTAGTGGAGTAGAGTTTCAAATTCATAATTTTGATATATATATATACAGAAAATCCCATTTTTGATGCCAATTCGCAACAATGTATTCTAGCTATATTAGTTTTGGTTCTCACACCAGTCGAATGGAAATATATAGAAAATCACACCTTCGTCACTCGAAAATAAATACTGGTGATGGTATACTTCATCATCAGGACCGTGTCCGGGCGACTAGAGTGTGACTCTATATCTATCTAATATATTAAAACTTCGAATATACGTTCATGACGCATATATGCAAAACCTTTATATATCAGATTGTCCATATTCAAATTAAATAAATAATCAAATACGTATAAAATGATTTAAATTTTCAAAACAAAATTGTTTTCATTTGAAAAATATACTCTTCACACTCGTTCTAGGATACTACTGATCCTATCTCTAACGAGTCATTCTAATTGGATATTACTAATCCAATATCTGATGAATTCTTTTGTATGGTTCTAATGTGTCTTGTTCTCGAGCTCTGTAAACCAAAGCTCTGATACCACTGTAAGAACCTGTCACTTCCCCGTTAAGGAAAGAGCGGATACTTTGAGAACAACACACAAATGAACACATATGGAAGAACATTTCATTGTTATTACAACAATTACATCAGATACAAGAATATACAGAGTATAAATGAATAAATTACATTCGACAAATATCAGAGATTACAATAAATTACATAGCAGCGGAAAATAATACAAAGCACAACTGAAGGTGATATACGGATACAGAGCTTTCCGGATATCATTCCAGCTGTAAACCAGGATCCTGTGAATATAAATCTGCAAAACCAAAACTACTACCTGCCCGTGTGGAAAATAGGGGCACCCAGAGTTTAGGTTAAAACAATAAACTCCAGGTCAGTCATGTGACTGGTGTGAGAACTAAAACAGTTATTTAAAGACTTTACTTTGAAAGAGAGTAATTCAAGGGACCACGCCGTATAACACGGAACGGGTTTCCTCCCAAGAATACCAGTGCATAGAATAAACAACGCAATGCTTTTTCGAAAAATGAAGCTATTATAAGACCCAGGTCCCATCACACAATGCAACGCAAGCCGGAGGATAGGGTTTTCCCTTATAATAGCCAAAAATGCTTGGTACGTTTAAAACAAATCATTTGATACTATAATAAGTGTATAGTGTCAAAACAATTTCAATCATAAATATAAATCATAGACGGCATGGGTACCATATATCATGTCGCCATACTAGTTCTACAATTAAAACCGCAATACACGTATTGGAAATTGGATTTCCGTCATGAGTCGAGGCAAGGGGCAAGCTCCTCTCCGCGCTCGAGACACTCTAGCAAATATCTCAGGACTACACACTCTGGGCAATCCTTGGATCTTCAGGGCCGGTCCTCACTTACGTTAGAGGATTAGTTATGCCTGAACACACGTTTCCCAGTCCTTACAGACCTATAATCGAGGCGCCTCATTCCAACAACCACAAAGGTGAAAAGTATATAAATGTCAGGGATGGTAAGTCACTGATACCACCAAAGCTAGAAAGAAACGTCGTGCTCTCCCTGCAGTCTGTATCCCGTTTTTAACTCATACCGAGGTGTGAGGCTCGCGAATTCACGATATACACAAAGCTACGCCACAAAAGCCGTGCTTTGATCATCAACCACAAGACTTTGATTTTCAACAGAAGCCTTGATCATTGCATCTTAGCGTGCCACACAGGCAATTCATGCCATGCGAATGATGTCCATCGATATATAACCTCTAAGCTCGTACGTCTCAGAGAAGGGCGTTAAGCAAGAGAATAAATTCTCCGCCGCCAAACAGATATATATTTAACAGAAATCAATCAACACAGAATAAAATCCAATGTCAGACACACAATCCATTTACAAGTTCGTTCTGGGTCTGAACGAAACCGGAGGCACTTTCCTCGCATATCCATCGATCTCCAAGTACGTCTGGACGACCACCAACTATTTCCATCCTCGTGGGTGTACAGCCCAATCAGGATCGTCAGTAATTATCCAAACGATGTGAAGACTTCCGGTCTTCAACCACCGTCTTCATCTTCGACATATCGTCGAATCGGTTATTCAGAATGGGTATAAACCCGGCCTTTCCGAACAACCCGCGTATATAAAAACAAATGTTACACAAACACAACATACGCCTCATTCCAACTCAGATTTTTTTTTTCATAAAATCGCATTTTTAGGGAAAGGTTCCCATTAATTTTATCCAAGATAAATTCTTTAAAATTTATCCTTTAATCTTCCTTTGGATGACATTTCAAACCAAATTATGGTTTTCTAAACTAGTCGAGATTAGCGAACCACACCGAAGTAATTATTTATTTTATTTCCCAATCCCAACCTATTCATCCCATGAAGCAAAACTGGTAATACTCCATATCTAATACTATGGAGTTATCGGTAAAATTAATTACCATTTTACGTTCAAATCTAATTAAAGATTTAACTATCGCTTTGGAGCTAAAATGGTGATTCTCTATTCTTGCTTACTTTCTAAATTTGATAATTTAGATTGTAAATTCAAATTTCAATCTAATTGCAGATTCGTTAAAACTCCTTTTATTGGGTTAAAGAACTAATGTCTTTTAAAACACCATTCACGACAAACCCAAATCACATTCTAATTATCATCGGGTTAAAGAACTAGTGTTGTTTAAAAACACAGTTCACGATAAACCCACAAATCAATTCTAGTTCAATTCAAATCAAATATATTAGGAATTCCGATTATTTAAAACCCCTTTTTAAATCTAATTTATTTATTTAAAAATAAAAACCAGGGTTTTAAATTGAGTTCAAACTAGTTCATTTCGATAAAAATCTATTTTTATCTTTTCAAATATGGAGTTTTTCATCCCAATTTTTCCCAAATCATTTCTTATGATTTTACACAAATTATTGATATTTTTAATAATTTTATCAAGGCCCGTACAGTCGATTTCCAACAACGGCCATCGAATTGCACTTACAACGACCTTTTCCAAATTTGATTTGGACGTATTTCCAAATCCAACCGTTAGATTTTGAATTTCTAATATTCGTTAGAAAGCTCTTTTCGATACGAACCCAACGGTTCCGGTTTTAGGAGAATTCGACGGTCGAATCTCGCGTAATGTCTGTTTGAAATAAATGGTCAAAATTTACGAACTGCCGCGACGCGGCGCGTTCTATTCAGGCCATTATATAATATATATAATATATATTTCGTCAATTCCTATTTAAAAACGAATTTTATAAATCATTTTAATTTCGTTTCGAAAACAATTTCAACTTCCATTTCAATTCAAAGCAAAATTGAATTCTGCTTTATAAACTCGTTTTAAAATTCATTTCTATTCAATTCAAATTTCAATTCAATTTGAATTCATTTTCTATTCAGTTCAAATTCATTTCGAAATCGTTTTATATTCAATTCATTTCGAAATCGTTTTATATTCAATTCATTTAGAAATCGTTTTATATTCAATTCATTTCGAAATATATTCAATTCATTTCGAAATCGTTTTATATTCATTTCGAAATCGTTTTATATTCAATTCATTTCGAAATCGTTTTATATTCAATTCATTTCGAAATCGTTTTATATTCAATTCATTTCGAAATCGTTTTATATTCAATTCATTTCGAAATCGTTTTATATTCAATTCATTTCGAAATCGTTTTATATTCAATTCATTTTGAAATCGTTTTATATTCAATTCATTTCGAAATCGTTTTATATTCAATTCATTTCGAAATCGTTTTATATTCAATTCATTTCGAAATCGTTTTATATTCAATTCATTTCGAAATCGTTTTATATACAATTCATTTCGAAATCGTTTTATATTCAATTCATTTCGAAATCGTTTTATATTCAATTCATTTCAAAATGAATAAAATCGATATAAATATCGTTCACGTCAAAATAGCGCATCTCTAATAATACGGCTTTATATATTTCAATTTTCAAATATTCTATTTCAAATATTTCCTATTATCAAAATATTTGTTATTATCAAAATATTTCGTTCAACACATGACTCATCTCAACGGATGAGTACAGTCAACACATGAACCTTTCTATTATAAAGATGTAAATTTTATTATTAAAATACTTCGTTCAACACATGACTAATCTCAACGGATGAGTACAGTCAACACATGAACCTTTCTATTATAAAGATGTAAATTTTATTACAAAAATATTTCGTTCAACACATGACTAATCTCAACGGATGAGTACAGTCAACACATGAACCTTTATTTTATATTGATAAAGATGTAAATTTTATTATTGAAATATTTCGTTCAACACATGACTAATCTCAACGGATGAGTACAGTCAACACATGAACCTTTCTATTATAAAGATGTAAATTTTATTACTAAAATATTTCGTTCAACACATGACTAATCTCAATGGATGAGTACAGTCAACACATGAACCTTTATTTTATATTGATAAAGATGTAAATTTTATTATTGAAATATTTCGTTCAACACATGACTAATCTCAACGGATGAGTACAGTCAACACATGAAGCTTTCTATTATAAAGATGTAAATTTTATTATTAAAATACTTCGTTCAACACATGACTAATCTCAACGGATGAGTACAGTCAACACATGAACCTTTCTATTATAAAGATGTAAATTTTATTACTAAAATATTTCATTCAACACATGACTAATCTCAACGGATGAGTACAGTCAACACATGAACCTTTATTTTATATTGATAAAGATGTAAAATTTATTATTGAAATATTTCGTTCAACACATGACTAATCTCAACGAATGAGTACAGTCAACACATGAACTTTTATGTTATAATATTCTTTATTTTCTAAATTGGAATGAGGCCCAATCAATCACCATATAATATTAATTATATGGATTTTCATACTTCACACGCATATGATAGCATTGAAAAATAATCAACCATCAACCAAAGTGCACTACACTGTATAAGCATCAAATATAGATATCTAACGCTTATAACAACATGTCAATCAATCGATCGACACATTTAATCAATCAGGATGAGTGAACTTCAAATTTCATCCCAACACCCATGTGGGGTTTCAAACAATCAAACACAGATTTTATTTGTGCAGTTGGGCGATGTGTAAAATTTATCGTCCCAATCAATGTCATTCAAATAGGTGTACATAAACAAACCGTCCGGTTTGTAAATGAATATTTTATTTATACACATTCACGTTAAAAATTATATTTTTAACGATAAAACATTTTAGTTCAACATATGAATTTCTATTCAGTTCATTCTTTAAATAAAATGATATTTTTATTTTTCTAACTTATTTTGGAAAATTTCGGCGGCATAACGGCACGATACTAGAAATGGGACGAGGCCTAGCCTTATCCCCGGTCTAGTGAAGGCCCACGCCATTCACATATCAATCAAATTTACCAAACAACCAAATTCAAATCAAATCATCTAACTAATTTATGCAACCAAACAAACAAGTCCATGGTCTATGGACGATTGTGTCGGGTGCTACTAAGCACCGTCTGCATCCTAGTATATATATATAGCTAGAAAAGAAATAGAAAGGTGAGAAATTCTCACCGATAGCTATCCAATCAACTTGACTCTTCTTTGATAGAAATCTTCGTCGTTATCGCATCTTTGTCATCTTCGTTGCTGTAGCCACTACATACGTAAAAATCGAATTTTTACTTCGTTATTCCATACATAAAAATCGAATTTTTACTTTGCTATTCAATATATAAAAATCGAATTTTTACTTTGCTATTCAATATATAAAAATCGAATTTTTACTTTGCTATTCAATATATAAAAATCGAATTTTTACTTTGCTATTCAATATATAAAAATCCTATTTTTCTAACGCTACTATATAGATAAAATTATATTTTTACACTGCTATTCTCTATATAAAGATTATATTTTTACGCCTTTTCAAATATAAAGATTTCGCCTTTTCAAATATAAAAATTTCGCCTTTTCAAATATAAAGATTTCGCCTTTTCAAATATAAAGATTTCGCCTTTTCAAATATAAAGATTTCGCCTTTTCAAATATAAAGATTTCGCCTTTTCAAATATAAAGATTTCGCCTTTCTATAATATAAAGATTTGCCTTTTCAAATATAAAGATTTCGCCTTTTCAAATATAAAGATTTCGCCTTTTCAAATATAAAGATTTCGCCTTTCTATAATATAAAGATTTGCCTTTCTATAATATAAAAATTATATTTTCCTCGAAGTAAAAATCATATTTTTACTTCACTACTCATTTAAAAATATCGTCTTTTCATATTTAAAAATATCGTCTTTTCATATTTAAAAATATGATGTTTTCAGTTTTAAAATTCAAACTTTGCCATGTTAAAAATTCAAACTTTATACAAGTAAAAATTCAATCTTTATATTGTTAAAAATCCTTACTTTCTATTTTTTTTTTTTAAAAAAAAATAGTTTTTCTAATTTAAAAACCATACTTTTCTACTAACAAAAATGTTGTTTTTCTACTAACAAAACTATGAACTTTTCTTGCTAATCTACTCTATAAAAATCATATATTTTTCCTATATAAAAAAAGGTTTATTCGCAACGATATATATCGAATCTTTTGTCACTAAAAATCCGTTTTGAAAATCCATAAAAGTCCGCTTTAAAATCAATTAAAAATCAGTTTTAAAATCAATAAAAAAAATTAGTTTTAAAATAAATAAATAAAATCAGTTTTAAAATAAATAATTAAACTCAGTGAACTTACAGAGGGGGGGGGGCTGATGCGGCGGTAGGCATAGGAGGAGGTGCAGCTAGGGTTGTTGGAGGCAGAGGAGGATGGTGGAGCAGTCGGAGGGGTATCGCGAGGCTAGGGGGACAGCTGCGTCGGTTTTTCGTGGGGGGGGGGGGGGGGTTGGGGTTCTTCGCGTCGCCTCTGTCGAGGAGGGGGGTGGGTCGCGACTACCGCAGGTGGAGGGCGGCGTCGCGAGGTCGGCGCCACTGGGGGGGGGGGCTGCTGGCGGCTCGATTTAGGTTTAGTTTTTTTTCTGAAATTGTATGCACAAGGGAAAGGGGGGGGGGGGGCAGAACGATTTTAAGGAGGAGGGAGTTTTTTAATTAATAATTTTATTTTATTTAATTATTTTAATTTCTAAAGAGTTGACTTTTACATACGACCTCTAAACGAGGTCCACCGCCTATCGTCCATAGCGTATTACCCCCATTCCGAACACAATGGGATATGTATCGTAGGTTGATTCGATCGTTTGAATCAGTTTCCGTTAAATTTACATTTAAATCACTATATTGAATTTTAAACGTACATTTCAAATTACCGGGGTCACATAACAACTCTATAAATTCCATAAAAATATTTTCTAGCTTCGTATTGACGATACGGTCCTAACAAAACTAGTTTCGTCGAATTCTGAGACCGTTTGAAAAATGGCCATTTTCCAGTCGATTAAAATCAATTGAAACAGGTCAAACGCGTTTTCCTTTGCCACGCTCACATATTGATTCGAAAAATTATGAAATTTGAAACCTAGCAATAATTTGACACTGCGGATCCAACAAAAGTAGTTTCGTCGAAATCCGAGGTCATTTGCAAAATTCCCATTTTTAAGGGCCTGAATTCCATAGCGACTATTCAGAATTTTCAACTGGACATATCTTTTGATTCCCGCTATGAAATTGCGATTTTTCGGATTCGTTGGGAAGGTATAATCAATTAGATCCTATTATTTTTGGTTTCACTAAAATCCGGATTGTTTTGCACCCGGTACATTCAATTGAAGTTTGAAATCGTATTATCGAACTACCGCGCCATTTTCAATTCTATTTATAATTATATATAATTATTTATATTCTAACGACGACGTGTATAATACATACGCTCGAATTATATTCAAAACAAATTTTCCGTCAATTTTATTTAAAATAATCTATTTTAAATATTCAAAATTCACTAAAATTGCCAAAATAAAAATTTTAAACTGGCTCAGAATTTCCGGGTTATTACATGATCTTTTCTAATTCTATCTTCTAGTCCAAATTTTGTGAGTTCTCAGTTACTTTTAGAATTAAATATTTAAAAGTAAACAAGATAGGATTATAGTTTGGATTTGTTCATGTGCCTAAATTATATTGGATCCATTGTAAATTATGAACATATGACATTTTGGATTGGTTATAACTTGGATCTAGATTTCTGTGATGTAGGTCTTAATCCCTATTTTTGTTAGATCTACTTTTATCTATTAGATCTGAATTATATGGACATTCTATGATATAGACCTTATCCCTATTGTGTTAGATCTACCTTAATCTATTAGATCTGAATTATGTGGACATTCTATGATGTAGATCTTATCCCTATTTGTGATAGATCTACTTTTATCTATTAGATCTGAATTATGTGGACATTCTATGATGTATATCTTATCCCTATTTGTGTTAGATCTACTTTTATCTTTTAGATCTGAATTATGTGGACATTCTATGATGTAGACCTTATCCCTATTTGTGTTATATCTACTTTTACCTATTAGATCTGAATTATGTGGACATTCTATGATGTAGATCTTAATTCCTATTTGTTAGACCTACTTTAACCTATTAGAGCTGTATTATGTGGACACCTAAATTATTAATCAGATCTAGTTTATTATTTGGATCCCCTTGTGCTTCTCATATTAGATCTGAACTTGTTGGACATCTAAATTAGATTTAGATCTTGTCATGTTCATCTTATCACCTTTGCTGTGTTACAACTAGTTAACTGCCACAAGTTCATTAGATCTATGCTTATATGTTCACCATGTTAGTATATGTTTATGCTACTTATGTTAGAACATTCACCTTTTTCATATTTCCATTACATTCCCTTTTTATTGTTTATGATTAGGCTATTGTTTAGCCTATACATGTCGTAAATTATGCGAATACGCTAGTTAGGGAACGGGGAGGAAAAAAGGTTTATATTGGCATAATTTGAATATAAACATGAGTTGGACAGAAAATTCGAAAGGGGGAAGTGGGGACATAATCACCTATTAAGACATAGGTAAGAATTGGATAAAAATGGAATGTTTAATAATTACAGTTAGAAATTGAAATTGCACTTATGACACGAGATTAAGTTGCATTAGTAATGGAAGTCTACCAGGACCCGATCGGCATATCCAGCAGCCACTAATATTGAACATAATGTGAGAGGTCTAAGTGCGGAAATACGAATCGGGCTAAGACACGCGGTTAGGCCCAACTTGTGGAATAAGACTGCCCGGACCCGACCGGCATATCCAGCATCCACAAGTTGTAAGCCTAATGTGGGAAGTCTAGCCCATTATAAACCATAAATGGGCATGGTAATGAATTGGACTACTTAACCTAATCTAATCCATAGGTATTGTATGATTATGGACTAAAGTTAGGGTTAAGTAAAAACAAGTTGGACAGTGAGGGGGTTAAGTTAAGTAAATATTGGGTAGATGGGTAATATTATTATATATAAGCCCACAAACTTAACCGTTAAATAAACATGCTTGAATCAGTGGGAGGGTTATGTAAATCTTGGGTAGGTGGGTAATATTATTATATATAGGCCCACAAACTAACCTGTTGGGGTTATGTAATTAAAGACATCGTTAGGTAAACATAACCAGTGGAAAACCTAGTAGCGGGGAGCTTGCATCATCTTGTATGGGACCCATTTCAGTCAGTAACCCTTAAATAGGTATCAAAAGGTTAATCCGAACTAGATCGGAGTGGGGCATGCTTATTGAGCTGAATATATGAGATCCAATCGTGGAGGACGGTGTCATGACGGCGTGTTCCATCGGGGTCATGTTCATGCATGACTCTGCCTGCTTGGAAAAATAAGATGCTGTGACATCAGTAGATATGGTTGTGCACATCCGGAAAATGAAGGGTTACCACTATAGGGAGTGGTACACCCTACCGTAGGGCCAACACAGGGTATCTACAGAATAGGGAGTCGATCGATTGGGGATAGTAAATAGGGTACATCTAGTCCTGTCTGTTTCTGTGGGCTACCTGTGTTTCTGTCTGGGCTAACACCCATTATTTCTGTTTAGGTACCAATTATGTTTAGGTTAAAACCCGTTACTGAAGTACACCTAAAACTACCATTATGTTTTTGTTGGGATCATCTTGTTTATGTTAAGCAATTGGGGAGTATGTAGTCCTATTACATATCTGTTATACTAGTATTGGTGCAGAACAAGGAAAGTATTAAGAAGCGCTATGTCTTCTATCTTGTTGTCATGTTTACCTTGTTATACCTGCCTTTTATGTAGTAATCTCTCTTATCCACTTTATATGCCTGTCATGCTTCTTTTATTTATTTACATTCTAAAAGTAACTAGATTCACCAGACTCTATGTTTGACCCTTTTTGTTTCCTCTTCTTTCTTCCATTTCCCCCCAGGTTCCCAGGGCGGGAACACTCAGGCTTGACCATGATTCTGCTCTCATTTTGCTGGAGCTGCTTAGACGTATGGCTCAAGATTTTATCCTTGCTACTATGGCTATGCTTTATTTGGGGAATTATGCTTTTTATGTACTCTGATGCTTTAAAGTACAAGACAGTAATTTTTATGATGTAATGGTTTATGTGTATTTCAGACATGTGATTTTTTTGAACCATAGTATCTTATGATAAATAAAGTTTTTAAATTCCGTTGTTGCTTTTATATCTGCCTTGTAACATTTCTGTTACTTTTTAACTATAACGCTTCACGAAACTTAATGCATTCCCTCAGTGAGTGACATTAACGGACGTGGGGTGTCACACTTGGTATTAGAGCTGAAGGTTACCAGATTAGATAAAAGTTTTTGAAAAATATTCAAAATGGGCTTTAAAAGAAAGAATTTTCAAGAAGAAAAGTCTATTTTGGAAAATACTCCCAAAAATCCATATGTAATATCTTATATCCTTTGTCTGAATCTCTCACTTTTTCTATTCAACATGTCTGGGGAACCAAACATTCCTAATATCCCAGAGGGTATTACGATACCCGGATGGTTCAATTGGTACCTGGAGGCCATAACGCCTGCTGAAGGCCAAGGATCGTTCCTCCCCTAGCTGCACCCGTTGTTCCTCCTCCTCCTTCTCCAACAACAGATAATTTTGTCAAGATCTGCAAAGACTTCTGTGCTATGGGAGGGAAGCCATTTCATGGGAACGAGACATTCATGGGAGCGCGGAATTGGCTCAAGGAGACCAAGGACTTGTTCATAATCTTTGAAGTAGAGGATAAAAGGAAGATTCAGTTAGCTGTTTGGCTTCTGAAAGACGAAGCCTCACTCCGGTGGGAAGTTACCCAAGCTGGACGTCCGGTGGGAACCTGGGAAGATTTTAGAAAAATATTTGAAATGAAATTTCTTTCCTAAGCCGAGAGAAGCATACAGATGGAGAGGTTCTTAGCACTCAAACAAGGGAACTTGACGGTGAAAGAGTATGCAAAAAAAATTCAACCAACTAGCAAGGTTCGGGTTAGAATCGGTGGATACACCACATTAGAAGGCTTTGCGGTTTGCTAAAGGGCTAAATGAACTCCTTCATGGGTTAGACATGTCCCATATCCCAATGGGAGTTACTTTTGAAAAACTTGATGATATGGCCCTAATGCATAAGGTAGACAAGGGAGAAAAGATGGAAGAAAAGGCTGAGGAAGCAACGCAAAAGGAGAAGGTGTGGCCCAAGAAAGGACAACAACAACACAAAAAGGCGAAAAGAATAACAAGGTTAAAGATAAGAGGAAGTGCCAAAGTTGTGGGCGAGAGGGTCACTTAGCCAAGGACTGCAGGAAAAGGAAGAATTTTTTCTTTGCTTGTGGAGAGGTCGGGAATCCTATTAAGGATTGCCCAAAGAAACAGGGATAAGGCCAAAGGGAAGGAACTTCTGGAGGGCAGGTGCTTGCTCTCGCGATCAGTGCTCCTGATAGAGGTAGAAAAATTTCTATGGAAGTTTTAATTTCTCTTAGAACACTTTTTGATTCTGGAACTTCACATTCACTTATATCTAGTTCCGTGGTTGAATCTCTGCACTTAATTACTAGTAAGATAGTGGATCCCGTAGTTGTCTCAAACCCCATTAGCGGTTCGGCTCATTTATTTATGATTTGTAGGGTTATGAGAATATCTATGTTAGGCATCGAATTTGAATGCGATGCATATGTGCTCGGGTTTATGGGCTATGGGTTGCTTCTAGGGATGGATTGGCTTACCACATATGGTGCCATTCTGGATTGTGGGGGGAGGGTCGTTAACCTTCTAACTTGTCATGGGAGGACCCTCGAAATTCCTTGTGACCCACAAGGGTCTGTTATGATTAGTTTCCTAGAGTCTCTTGAGGTTCCTATCGATGATCTACGATCAGTGCCAGTAGTCCTTGAGTATCCTGATGTCTTTGATGAGGTTCGGGATTTACCCGCGAGGTGCGAGATTGATTTTCGTATATACTTGGTGGACAATGTAAAGCCAGTTGCATTACCTATGCACCATATGGCTCCTAAAAGAAAAGAGGGAACTTGATAAGCAAGTGGGGGAGCTACTTGAGAAGAGGTTTGATACGTGAATCATATCAGAATGGGAAACCTATTGAAGACAGTCTTAGAGGAAGCCCAATTATAAGATGACTATTCATCCAAGCGGAGATAAAATGTATAGAGTTCGAGGTAGTGAAGCCAAACTTGTGAAAGGAAGTGAAAGTAGAGAAGGAAGAAATGATTGGATGAGTTCCGACTTGCATACTTGGATCAGAGGTTAAAAAACTGCGCAACAGAGAGGTTAGGTTAATAAAAGTGTAATAGGGAGAAGACAGCGAGGATGCCACTTGGGAGACTGAAGATAAAGATAACGCTTCATACCCTTTCCTTTTTGGGACTATGTTCTTAACTTCTTTCTCCAAAGCTTTCTATTTGTACTCGTTTCTATCATTCGTCTATATCATATCAATCGAATATACAACCTTTAGGTAGGGAACCTATGGATGTAAACATGTGTTTGAGACATGTTATGTTTGATGGATGCAAGTGTTTGCTAGTGGTTGCCTGTGGATGCATGCATATACACACACATTAGGCACTAGATCGGCTCAATCACTCTCATACTACATATGGACGTGTGTGAATTTTTATTTTCTTTAATGGGTGAAAATGGATGTATCATAATATGGATGTTGCATTTGGACGGACGATTGTGCACACATATAGAACTTACATGTTATAATCGGATTATCCGCATACATGATGGATTTATAGCACTAACATACATTGCATTAAGGAGGTCGACTGAATCAATGGACCGCTTAATCTTTCGCATTAGTGTTGGGACATATACACACACCTTTGCATATGTTCAAATAAGCATTAGAAAATTTCAAGGACAATGGATGCCTGTGATTGGTGGATACGTAGATGGATGATGGATGGTAGGATATATTCTTCTTAACTTGAAGATTTCAGGGACTAAATCCTTTGAGTAGGGGAGAATGTAACACCCTGAAAATTTTAGACATTTTAACTACATTATATAATGAATATAATGTGATAACTTAATTAAATACTACAAATTAAATAAAATAGACTGTACCATTACGTTCGTCTCGAAATTTTGGTCAAGATAGACATTTGGTTTGCGTAAAATGGACACCGTATGAAGATGTTATTAAGCCTTGAAGTTTGTATGCATATGAGAAATATATATATATATATATATATATATATATATATAATTAAATAAATAAATATTCAAAAAATTCAAAACAGCGAATCGGGAGGGGGAATAGCCGAACCGTCCCCATTTTGGGGGTCAACCCAGCGCGTGTCGACCCAGAATGTTTGGATGTCGACCCGTGGCCCGATTCTCCCTAGGGCTGATGTGCCATCTGAATTCTTGAGGCTGGCAGCTATAAATACATGGTCATTTCTCTTGTTTTCTACATTCAGAATCCATGGAGGCCAAACACTGCCGGCATCTGAACTGAATTGGATCCTTAAACTTCTACAACTATCAACTAAAGCAAATTTATTGGAAATTCAAGATCCAATCTTTTCTAGTTCTATCTTCTAATCCAAATTTTGTGAGTTCTTAGTTACTTTTAGAATTAAATATTTTGATAGGATTATAGTTTGGACTTGTTCATGTGCCTATATTATATCTGATCCATGGTAAATTATGAATATGACATTTTGGATTGATTATAACTTGGATCTCTATTTCTATGATGTAGATCTTAATCCCTATTTGAGTTATATCTACTTTTATCTATTAGATCTGAATTATGTAGACATTTTATGATATAGACCTTATCCCTATTTTTATTAGATCTACTTTAATCTATTAGATCTGAATTATGTGGACATTCTATGATGTAGATCCTATCCCTATTTGTGATAGATCTACTTTTATCTATTAGATCTGAATTATGTGGACATTCTATGATGCAGATCTTATCCCTATTTGTGTTAGATCTACTTTCATCTATTAAATCTGTATTATGTGGACATTCTATGATGTAGATCTTATCCCTATTTGTGTTAGATCTACTTTTACCTATTAGATCTGAATTATGTGGACATTCTATGATGTAGATCTCAATCCCTATTTGTTAGATCTACTTTACTTTCATCTATTAAATCTGAATTATGTGGACATTCTATGATGTAGATCTTATCCCTATTTGTGTTAGATCTACTTTTACCTATTAGATCTGAATTATGTGGACGTTCTATGATGTAGATCTCAATCCCTATTTGTTAGATCTACTTTTACCTATTAGATATGTATTATGTGGACACCTAAATTATTAATCAGATCTAGTTTATAATTTAGATCCCCTTGTGCTTCTTATATTAGATCTGAACCTGTTGGACATCTAAATTAAATTTAGATCTTCTCATGTTCATCTTATCACCTTTGCTATGTTACAACTAGTTAATTGCCACAAGTTCATTAGATCTATGCATATATGTTCACCATGTTAGTATATGTTTATGCTAGTTATGTTAGAACATTCACCTTTGTCATATTTCCATTATCTTCCCTTTTTATCGTTTATGATTAGGCTATTGTTTAGCCTGTACATGTCGTAAATTATGTGAACACACTAGTCAGGGAACGGGGAGGGAAAAAGGTTAATATTGGCATAATTTGAATATAAACATGAGTTGGACATAAAATTCAAAAGGGGGAAGTGGAGACATAATCACATATTAAAACATAAGTAAGAATTGGATAAAAATGGATTCTTTAATAATTACAATTAGAAATTGTAATTGCACTTATGATACGAGGTTAGGTTGCATTAGTGGTTGCAATCTGCTCGGACCCGACCGGCATATCCAGCAGCCACTAATGTTGAACCTAATGTGAGAGGTCTAAGTGCGGAAATACGAATCGGGCTTGGACACGAGGTTAGGCCCAACTTGTGGAATAAGACTTCCCGGACTCGACTGGCATATCCAGCATCCACAAGCTGTAAGCCTAATGTGGGAGGTCTAGCCCAATATAAACCATAAATGGATATGGTAACGAATTGGACTACTTAACCTAATATAATCCATAGGTATTGTATAATTATGAACTAAAGTTAGGGTTAAGTAAAAACTGGTTGGATAGTGGGTGGGTTAAGTTAAGTAAATCTTGGGTAGGTGGGTAGTATTATTATATATAGGCCCACAAACTTAACCGTTAAATAAACATGCTTGAATCAGTGAGAGGGTTAAGTAAATCTTGGGTAGGTGGGTAATATTTGTAGGATCTAAACTAACCCTAGAGGGGGAGTGAATATGGTTTATTGCAATTTAAATAAATTTAAAACTAAATAAAATTAAAAACTGAATAACAGTGTAGCTTGCAGAAAGAAAATCACACACAGAAGATACCCAACTTCGGCAAAACTCTGCCTACTACTGATTTCAAGGTTTCTACTAGGATTTATAAACAATCTCTATGCTTACAGACCCTTGTAAACTCGCAACTCTTGCTGCTGACTATTTAAACCCTACGCTCAACGCCTTGACACAACTCGTACTCTCAAGCTGTGATTTTTCTAACTATAAACACCAGTAGTTTATGGACTCCTTATTTAAATATTAAAAGAAAAACTTAAAACAAACTTAAAAACAAAATAAAACCCTAGGAACAAACTAAAAAGACTTAGCGCCTTTAGTAGACTTGGCATGCCATTCTTTTTTCACTTGGTCCTGGATCTTTTCATTTTGTATTAATGGTGACTACGGCTTCCTTAGGGTTCCTCTGGAATCGATCTTCCTCCACAAATTATTTGATTGAATTGATGCTTCTTGATTCAGATTCAATGTTGATTGCTCTGGGAAATATCTGTATGTGATTTAGCCCTTAATCTCGTTTATTAATGCTCAATTTTTCTCTTATTTCTCACACTATTGTCGACGATGATTCTGCAAGTCTGGAGGATGATTGGCTTTGAATTTCAATTTTTCTCTTATTTCCTATTACCAATTCTGGAGGATGATTGGCTTTGAATTTCAACTTCTCGACTTCAAATGTTGGTTTTGTTGGATCATTACTGCAAGTCTTCTCTTTACTGTTTTCTTTTTCACCCTCATATGTAATTCCCTAATCGTTTTTCTCTTTTTCCACTGTATCCAGATCTGATACGTCAAATTTCACGTTTATGGTTTTAACAATAGTTTTTGATCGTTTGTTGAAGATTCGATAAGCCTTGCTTCTTGAAGAGTAACCCATGAAAATTCCCTCACAGGCCTTTGATTCAAACTTACCAAGATGATCACCTGTATTAAGAAGATAACAAGGGCATCCAAAAACTCTAAAATATGAAATGTTAGGCTTTTTGTCAAACCACAATTCATAGGACGTTTTGTTAAGTATTGGTCTAATCATTACTCTGTTCATTACATGGCAGGATGTATTGACTGCCTCTACCCAAAAAGCCTTATATTCACTTAACATAGATCTAGCCAACTCTTGTAATGTACGATTTTTCCTTTCGACTACACCATTTTGTTGGGGTGTTCGAGGGGCAGAAAATTCGTGTTTAAAACCATTTTCTTCACAAAAATTTTCAAAATCCAAAATTTCAAATTCACCACCGTGACCATTTCTTAAAGTTTTTATTGAAACACCTTTTTCATTTTGAATGAGTTTTGCAAACTTTGAAAAATAATCAAATGTTTTGAACTTTTTTGCTAGAAAATAAACCCATGTAAATCTAGAATAATCATCAATTAACACATAACAATAACGTTATCCATTCAAGATAGCAATTTCATTTGGTCCAAACAAATCCATATGAATTAATTCAAGTACCCTATTAATACTAATGACATTTTTGAGGCGAAATGATGAACGACTGAATTTTCCCATAGTACATGATTTTCACACTTTATTACTTTTATATTTCTGATTTGGTAATCCCCTTACCAATTCTTTTGTTTCAAGTTTTTCTAAGAGACTCATACTAGCATGACCCAATATCCTATGCCATAAGGAAATTTCTTCATCTGTAGCTACTTAACAACGTGAGAGAGTTAGATCATCAAATTAAAGCGTATAAACATTTCCTTTTCTTTTTCCTATGAACACAATATTGCTAGTGGATTTTTCAATAATTTTGCAAGATTCACTATCAAATATCACACTCATTCCTTTGCCACATAGTTGACTTATGGAAATGAGATTGTGATGCAGGTTTTCAACACACAAAACATCATTTAAGGAGAAAGTACTATTACCTACTTTACCTTTACTGATAATTTTACATTTACTATTATCGCCCATTATCACACTTCCACATTTATGTTTTTCAAGGCTAAGGAACTTTGATTTATCTCATGTCATATATTTAGAGCAACCTGAATCCAAGTACCATTCTTGTTGCTCCTTAGCCCGCCAACATACCAACACACGAGAAAAAGAGAATGACCTAGAGAAACTCATAGGTCTAATAATATTAGTAACTGAATTTTTTTGATTTTGAACAACAAATCCTTTTGGCACCCAAATTTGTTTATTCTTAACAAGTCTAAGTCTATAACAGTTACTTATCGACCCTTTTGAAACCCAAATTTGTATGAATTTTTTGTTTTTGTTCCTACTTTCACACTTTTCATAGTTATATCCAATTTTTCCACATTTTATGCATTTAGGAAAAACACTTCCTCCTTTAGCATTATCATTCGTATTAATATGTGTTTTCCCAAATCCTAATGCTTTTCCATTATTAGCATATAATTGATTTCCAAGTAGCGTCCTAATGGACTTTTCTCCCCTTGAAAACTTACTCAATGTTATTTTCGGATTTTTTTACTTTGGTTTTAAGTGCTGCATTTTCATTCACAAGTTCTTTCTTTTTGTGTCATCACTTTGCTTTAAAGCCAAGTTTTCTTGTTTCAATTTTTCAAAATTTGCTTTAAATTCCGTTTGCTCTTGTTTTAAAAGCTTGCAGTTATCAGAATCAAGGTTTTGAATATTTATAACTTTTTCAATCTCAGTTTCTCACCTATTGTTTTCGTGAACTAATTTTAACCTATCAGATTTTAATTTTTTAACTTTTAATTTAAGAGAATCAACAGTTTTGTAAGATCATGACACATTAAAATTAAATCTTTGTAAGTGTAGTTTCATACCTCACTGGAGTCTTCTTCGCTACTTTCTGGATCTAACTGTGCCATAAGACAAAAATGGCTTCCTCTTTATCACTGTTAGAGTCTTCTTCTTCTCCTTCTTCATTGTCCCATGTAGCTGCAAAATCTTTCTTTTTCTTCTTCGTATTTCTTTGTTTCTGAAGTAGTGGACAATTTGGTTTGATATTTCCTAGTTTATTGCAGTTGTAGCATATGACTTCTTCGTCTAAGTTGTCTGAATTCTAGATTTGTTGGATCTTGAATTTTTCTTATGTGACTTGCATTTCTTGTTAGATCACCTTTTAAGAACCATAGCCAATTCTTCAATAGGATTCTCGAATTCATCATTACTTTCAAGGGTGTTGTTGAGTGCAATTGTCTTTTTCTTTGATTCTGAATCATCTCATCCTTCTTTGGCTTTTAACTCCATCTCATAGGCGATCAAGTTTCCAATCAACTCTTTTGTTTTCAACTTACTTAGGTCTTTAGATTTGTGAATAGCTGTTACTTTGGCTTTGAAGTTCATTGGTAGCATTCTAAGTATTTTGCGTATTAATTCCACTTCGGTGTAGACTTTACAAAGAGCCCTTACATTATAAACCGGTGTGGAGAATCGACCATACATATCTTTTATATCTTCATCTTTACGCATCGTGAATTTTCATATTCGTTGCAGAGTAGTGCGAGACGAGATTCCTTGACTTGAGATGTCCCTTCATGTGTAACTTCCAAAGTATGCCAAATTTCCTGCGCAGTTGAACAGTGAGATGTACGATTAAACTCAGTTTTATAGAGAGCACAAATTAAAGTATTCATTGCTTTAACATCAGTTGAGAATAATTTTTTATCATTAGCATCCCACTTATCTTTGGTTTAGGAATTTCAATAACATTAGCAATCGTAACGGGAGGTTTGTAGCCTGTTTCAACAATATCCTATACATCATAATCGACTGATCTCAAATAAATATTCATCCTAGCTTTCCAATAGGCATAATCAGTTCCATTAAACATTTGTGGCTTAGCTATGGACTGACCTTCAAAAAAAAGCATTGTTAGATAGATTCATGACTCTAGAGTTAAAAATACCCACTCTGATACCAATTGTTAGATCTAAATTAACCCAAAAGGGGAGGTGAATAGGGTTTATTGCAATTTAAATAAATTTAAAACTAAATAAAATTAAAAATAGAATAATAGAGTAGCTTGCAGAAAGAAAATCACACCCAGAAGACACCCAGCTTCAGCAAAACTCTATCTACTACTGCATTCAAGTTTTCTACTCGGAGTTATAAACAATCTCTACACTTACAGACCCTTGTAAACTCGCAACTCTTGCTCCCGACTGTTTAAACCCTAAGCTCTAGACCTTGACACAACTCGTACTCTCAAGCTATGATTTTTCTAACTACAAACACCAGTAGTTTATTGACTCCTTTTTATTTAAATATTAAAAGAAATACTTAAAACAAACTTAAAAACAAAATAAAACCCTAGGAACAAACTAAAAAGACTTAGCCCCTTTTGTAGACTTGGCTGGCCATCCTTTTTTCACTCTATCCTGAATCGTTTCGTTTTGTATTAATGGTGACTGTGGCTTCCTTAGGGTTCCTCTGGAACCGATCTTCCTCCACAAATTATTCAATTGAATTGATGCTCCTTGATTCCGATTCGATGTTGATTGCTCTGGGAAATATTTATATGTGATTTTTTCCCGTTATCTCGTTTATTTTGGCTCGATTTTGCTCTTATTTCTCACACTATTGCCGATGATGATTCTATGTGTATTTATAGTGTTTTTAACACCCAAAAATTCTGATTCTAGATACTTCGACTGGTTTGCATTTCTCTTGCGTTATATGTTGGAATATTGCGAACTTTTTCCTTGGTTACGGTTTTGTATTTTGTAGTTTGAAATCTTCAACTTGTTCTGGAATTTTTAACTTGACCCCGTATGCTTCTCGCTTCCTGAACTTTATTGGGTTTAGAAAAATTCAAACTTCCTTTTTGCGTGTTATTTAAATTGGTAAATTTCTTACCAAGTTTGAACAGTTCAAAACTGGAAACTAAATTTTTGTTCATGCTAATTTTGAGATACTGATTTCAGGAAATATTTCAATTGTGTAAAAACAACTGCATGCTGTTTTGATCCATCTGCTATGATCATGAAAGACCAAAAAAATCATATGCCAAAACTGATTGCTTTCAATTAGGCTGACTTAAATCTTTGCTAAGATTTTTCCCAATAGTGTTGAATTTGAACATTTGCCCGAGATGTTTGCTATTTACTTGAATGCTCTACTTTAGTCTTTTGGTACATGTCATCGACCTGAGCTTTGTATATATGTAGTTGTACATGTGCCATGCTTTCATTCATGTTGATCCACTCAGTTTAGCATTCATGTTTAAACTTGCTTGGCTCATACTTGATGATTGCTGCTATGACCACTATGGTTTGAGTTTGTTAAACATGTTTGTTATTATTGAATCATATCCTTGTTTGTATTATTCTGAAATGTGTACTACCATGCTCTTTGAGTTGCTGAGTCATGTTCCACCATATGTATTGCCTGCACCATGCATATCAACACTCATGGTGCATCTTTCTGCCGTCATTCATGATTTAATCTGACTTGTTGTGGCACTTTTGAAATGCCTCTGTTCTACTTGATCATACTTGCACAACCATTTGCTGAATTGCTCAGCATATTTCTTGACTTCTTTCTGTTTTGATTCATGCTGCACTGCATTTGTGTTGTAGTTGTTGGCATAGTAGAGCCTTGGCTTGTCTACGTTGCGGATCTCACCCTATGTTTGAAACACATTGCCTATTTGAACTTGTAGGCGTGGCACTTGTGCACCTCATGTTGGCTGCACCAACTTGAGCTATGATTTGGACTTGACCATCATGTAGACATGTACTCGACCACACATGATAGTTGAACATTTGCACACTGATTTGCATGGTGCACTGAGTCGAGTTAGTCCACCTGGCTGCTCCTCAGTTGCAAACTGGATTGGCGAGCTAGTGCACATGTGTGTGTGTGTGTATATATATATATGTGTGTGTATACATCCATCCATAGTATTCTTGTCCCTACACTAAAATATTTTGTATATATACTGACTCCCTTATGGTATTTACAGTGAATCACTGTAAAAATCATAAGTAGTCTGTATTAGAGAATTCGTACTAGATCTAGAAAATGATGTGAAACACACCAAAATTCTTAGGCAAATAAAATTTAAAATAAATTTTTATTTGCATGTGTTCAGTTTTATTTCTATCGCAGTATACTGTGTGTGTGTTTCGTGTGACAGGTAAGCAAATGATTACTGGACTGACAGTGAGCTATGAAGACAAAGAATAGAAGACTGTGTTATTGTATAAAATGAATGTATGAGTGCAAAACAGAGTGACAGTGTATGAGTGCTATAGAGAGAACATGATATGTAAATGAAATTGTTATGAAATGAAGTGTGTCAGTGGAATGTAGAAATAGCGGAGTTGTAAAAATTATACTGTTTGAATATTGTAATAAAATGTTATATTTAAATAAAAAACACTGTGTGAATATTTGAATTCTTAAACATAAATATTATATTTTTGTCAATACAATAACAAACACATTTATAAATATATATTTGGTTGTTATCATCAAACATAAATCATATAATTGTGTATACAACACTGTTATATACAACAATATTATTTTATATAGGCCCACAAACTAACCTGTTTGGGTTATGTAATTAAAGACACCATTTGGTGAACATAACCAGTGGAAAACCTAGTAGTGGGGATGCAAGACACAGGGGAGAGCTTGCATCATCTTGTGTGGGACCCATTTCAGTCAGTAACACTTAGATAGTTATCAAACGGTTACTCCAAACTAGGTCGGAGTGGGGCACGCTTACTGAGCTGAATACAAGAGATCCAAACATAAAGGACAGTGTCATGATAGCGTATTCCATCGGGGTCATGTGCGTGCATGACTCTGCCTGCTTGGGAAAATAAGACGTTGTGACATCATCAGATTTGGTTGTGCACATCCGGAAAATGAAGGGTTGCCACTTTAGGGAGTGATACACCCTACTGTGGGGGCCAGCACAGGGTATTTATGGAATATGAAGCTGATCGATTAGGGGGTAGTAAATAGGGTACATCTAGTCCTCTCTGTTTCTGTGGGGTACCTATGTTTCTGTCTAACACCCGTTATTTCTGTTTAGGTACCAGTTTTGATTGGGTAAAAACATGTTACTGGAGTACACCTAAAACTGCCATTATGTTTCTGTTGGGATCATCCTGCTTCTATTAAGCAATTAGGGATTATGTAATCCTACTACATATATGTTATACTAGTATTGATGAAGAGCAAGGAAAGTATTATGAAACGCTATCTCTTCTATCCTGTTTTCATGTTTACCTTGTCATGCCTGCCTTTTATGTAGTAATCTCTCTTATCCACTTTATATGCCTGTCATGCTATTTTTATTTATGTACTTGCTAAAAGTAACTAGACTCGCCAAACTTTATGTATGACCCTTTTTGTTTCCTCTTCCTTCTTCCGTTTCCCTCCACCCTCCCCCCTAGGTTCTCAAGGCGGGAACACTCAGACTTGACCGCGATTCTTCTTTCATTTTGCTGGAGCTGCTTAGACGTATTGCTTAATCTTTTATCCTTGCTACTATGGCTATGCTTTATTTAGGGAATTATGCTTTTTATGTATTCTGATGTTTTAAATTACAGGACAGTAGTTTTTATGATGTAATGGTTTATGTCTATTTTAGACATGTGCTATTTTTGAACCACGATATCTTATGATAAATAAAGTTTTTAAATTCTGCTATTGCTTTTATATTTATCTTGTAATATTTCTGTTCTTGTTTACCTATAACGCTTCACGAAACTTAATGCATTCCCTTAGTGAGTGACATTAACGGACGTGGGGTGTCACAAAAATGTTAACAATATTTTCCGTCAACACCGGAAATAGGTCTAAGGATGTGAACCTAATGGAGGTAGGGGATTATTTAGTTCCCACGAAATTGAGTTTGTCCACCGTTTCCTAGATATCAAGGTCTTGAGCCCGAAGTTTAGTTACTCTTCCCTCAAGGGGTGAGTATTATGCTTACGAGGCTCAACAACCAACAGTTACCTTGGGATAAGGGTTCCTTAAGCGCAACACATGTTAGGAAATCAAACGGCTTGTAGAAGGGTATTTCGTAATCTAGGCTTGGGCGTAATGCTCGGGAATGAATCCTTTGTCGTGGAGAAAACATAATGAAGCAGACGAAAGGAGTAGAAAGGTAAATCATAAAAATTATGCTAAGTGTTAATTTACTCTTTATTGCTCATCGATTTGAGTACAAAAGTGTTTGTAAAGGAAGTCCCCAAATTGATTTAGAAATTAGGGTTTACTCTATGAAAAATGAGTACAAGATTGGGGAATGAGGTAAAGCCCTCTAAAATGTTAACTCTACGGTCTTACTTATAGAAAAATCGGGCCCCCTTTTGACATCGTCTTAGCAGAAGACCCTTTCATATGCGGTAATGGCTTTTGGTCGCTATACACCTCTCATTTCCGGTAGTAGCGGTTTCGGCCTCCTTTCTTTCCATTTGGCATTTTCACTGGATTCCATTTGGCTTTCGGATCTTCGGTTTAGGTTTTAGGAGCTTAATCTTGATGCTGCTTTTCATGTGTATCGATACCAAGTTCTTTGGTATATATAGCTTCCGAATCAGCTTTCGGTCTCCGACAACAAGCTCTAGTTTCGACTTCGAGTCTTTATAGTATTGTCCTTGGACTTTCGTTTCTTGTTACTTCAGAACTGTTATCTCTTTCTGTGCTGGCACTAAGCAAGTTAGTGTAGATAGTTTCTTCTCTTATATGCTTCGATTCATTTTTGGTGAGTCTTTGGAATTGGTCTTGATCTTGCGGAAGTGCGGCTTGTTGCACAAGATTTCTTGTTGGAAATATACTCTCCCGTTATGGATTCATAACATTTCGTTATTTAATAAGCCTTGAAGTTTTCGAGAAGCTTGATATAAGATTGACAGATGATGTGACAGCTTATCTATATGGTGAATTAGATACCATATTTACATAAAAATCGCAAATGGCTATAAACTGTCTGAAGAAAAATCAAATTCAATGTATTCAATTAAATTGAGATGATCACTATATGGTTTGAAACAATCCGGAAGAATGTGGTATAACCGTCTTAGTGAATATCTAGTAAAAGCTGGGAATAAAAACAATCTCATTTTTCCATGTGTCTTTATAAAGAAGTAGGTAAAGGGAGGTGCTATTTCAGCGATATACGTCGATGATATAAATTTGATTGGAACTCCAGAAGAGATTAGTGAAATAATAGATTTCCTAAAACAGGGATTTGAAATGAAGGATCTTGGAAAAACTAAATACAGTCTTGGTCTACTGATTGAGCACAATAAAAATGACATACTAATTCATCAATCAAATTACATCGAGAAAATTCTGAAGTGTTTTCAAATGGATAAAGCATATCTTCTTAGTATACCTATGGTCGTCAGATCACTAGATATTAAAAAGGATCCTTACCGACCAACTGAAGATTATGAAAATGTACTTGGTCTAAAAGTACGATATCTAAGTGCAATTGGTGCATTGTTATATTTAGCCTAATGCGCGAGACTAGATATTGCATTTTCAGTCAATCTTCTAGCAAGATATAGTTCTGTACCAAATAAAATACACTGGAATGGTGTAAAACATGTCATGAGATATCTGCGTGGAACCACATATTTAGGCTTGTATTATTCTAACATAGGCAATAATCTGATTCTAGTTGGTTGTGCTAATGTAGGTTACCTTTTTGATCCACATAAAGCAAGATCACAAACTGGATATGTGTTTACTAATAGCGACACAGTTAATTCATGGAGATCTACAAATTCAAGAATGTATTTGGTTAAGATCATTAATTGAACATATTCGAAGCGCATGTGAACTTGCCTCAACTACAGAAGGATCAACTATTATTTACGAAGACAATGCAGCATGTGTAGCTTAAATTCAAGCGGGTTATATCAAGGGCGATAGGACGAAGCATATTTCTCCTAAATTCTTCTTTACACATGAACTACAAAAAGACAATAAAATAGAAGTGAAGCAAATCCACTCTCAAGAAAATCCAACAGATCTATTCACGAAGGCACTTCCAAAATCAACATTTTAGAAGATGATTTATAAAATTGGTAGCGTCGCTTGCCTCACCAAACTATTTGAATAATGTGTTACGAATCAGGGGGAGCATATAGAATTGCAATAATGTACTATTTTTCATTAACTAATATTTTTCCTACAAAGTTTTCATTAGTAAGGTTTTTAAGAAGGCATTATCTTGATCCAGAAGTATCAACCCTCATAGTAACATTATAAACATGTTATCTAAAGATGAAGTAGATTGTACTCTTTTCCTTATTTATGATTTTTCTCACAGGGTTTTTCATAAAAATGTTTTTGATAGGGCAATTAATCTTATCATCTTGCATACACATATTCAAAAGGGAGTGTTGTAATATATATATATACATATGATTTTAAGGGTGAATACGCTTAATGCAAGGGACATTATTGTAATTGCTATGACATATGAAGTCTATAATTAGAGAGCTCATGTGTGTTGTAAACAAATCTGAATGAATAAAAATGTCATATCTCCCTTATTTCTTATGTTCTTCGTCGGTTATATAACACAATTGTATACTTGGTTAATTTATGCAAAAACATAGGACCATTGTAATGTATTAGGTCCAAATTATTAATAATTCTTTAGTTTCTCCCGCAAGCTACTGAGAAAGAAAACATGTTGCCTTCTTTTTTCTCTATATGTGGTCTTCTTCAGAACTTCTCAGAGAAATTTAAATTCCAAACCAAATCAAGAAAAAAAATCAAAATTAAAGTCAGAAAAAAATGGGAAGATGCAAATTTCATCTTCTCCATTTCAAGCTTCAGCTGAAGCTCTTCTCCTTTCCTCTTTGTTCACGTTAGCCACATTATCCCTCAACTGGTCATCGCGTCATCCGACCATCTCTCCTACCCTCTCAGCCATCCTCTCCTCTTCTATTTTAAAAATCTAAAACCTAAATCCCTTTATTTAATGTAAAAACAACCGAAACCCATTAGCGCCACCACCCTTCTTCCACCGCTAGTCTGAGCTCTGCCACTAGAGGCATTAGCCTGCTCCTTATCCACTCGTACTTCCGACCATCACTGTCCTTCGCAAAATCCAAGATTACCCTATCACAAAACCATTGTTTTCCACCCTCCTTATTTCGTCTCCTCCACCCAAAAACCACTACCGATGCCTGCTCTCCAACCTGCCACGTCACACCACCCTCCGAAAATCACAAATCCATCTAGCACCCCCAGGCCGAAAATAAAAAGGCAGTCACTATTGTTTTTCTCCATCCTTCTTCAAGACTAAAGCACCACCATGTCGTTGAACGTCCCTTATCTACACCTATAACTACATATGGCCGAGCCACCAAGTCCTATGACGTGACTCTTTGTTGCAACTAAATTGTAAATGTGACGGCCGCGGAAATTTCGCTCGATCCGAATCAGTCGTTAAACCGATCTAGACCGTTCGATACCCCTGATCGTTTTGCGAACAGGACAAATTGGAACGCAACCGGAAGAACATTTCATTGTTTTTACAACAATTCCATCAGAATACAAGAATATACAGAGTATAAATGAATAAATTACATTCGATAAATATCAGAGATTTAAATACAGTACTGCAGCGGAAAAATAATACAAAACACAACTGAAAGTAATACACGGATACAGAGCTTTCCGGGCATCATTCCAGCTATAAATCAGGATCCTATGAATATAAATCTGCAAAACCAAAACTACTAGCTGCCCGTGTCAAAATAAGGGCACCCAGAGTTTAGGTTAAAACAATAAACTCCAGGTCAGTCATGTGACTGGTGTGAGAACTAAAACAGTTATTTAAAACTTTACTTTAAAAGAGAGTAATTCAAGGGTCCACGCCGTATAACACGGAACGTGTTTCCTCCCAAGAATAGCAGTGCATAGAATAAACAACGCAATGCTTTTTCGAAAAATGAAGCTATTATAAGACCAAGGTCCCATCACACAATGCAACACAAGCCAGAGGATAGGGTTTTACCTTATAACAGCCAAACATGTTTGGTACGTTTAAAAACAAATGATTTGATACTATAATAAGTGTATAGTGTCAAAGCAATTTCAATCAAAAATATCAATCATAGACGGCATAACATCCCATGCTACTATGTCGCCATACTAGGCTCTACAAATAAAACCGAAACTTCTCGTATTGGAAATTGGATTTCCGTCATGAGTCGAGGCAAGGGGCAAGCTCCTCTCCACTTCGAGACACTCTAGCAAATGCCTCGGGACTACACACTCTGGATAACCCCTGGAATCGGCTGGGCCGGTCCTCTCTTACGTTTGAGGATTAATTATTCCTGAACACACGTTTCCCGGTCCTTACAGACCTAATACCGAGTCGCCTCATTCCAACAACCACAAAGGTAAAAAGTATATAAATGTCAGGGCTGGTAAGTCACTGACACCACCAAAGCTAGAAAGAAACATTGTGTTCTCCCAATGGTCCGTATCCCGTTTTTAACTCATACCGAGGTGTGAGGCTCACAAATTCACGCTATTCCCAAAGCTATGCCACGTAGGCCGTGCTTTGATCATCAACCACAAGACTTTTCTTTTCAACAGAAGCCTTGATCCATGCCACTCAGCGTGCCACATAGGCAATTCATGCCATGCGATTGATATCTATCGATATATAACCTCTAAGCTCGTACGTCTCAGAGAAGGGCGTTAAGCAAGAGAATAAATTCTCCGCCGCCAAACAGATATATATTTAACAGAAATCAATCAACACAGAATAAAATCCAATGTCAGACACATAATCCATTTACAAGTTCGTTCTGGGTCTGAACGAAACCGGAGGCACTTTCCTCGCATATCCATCGACCTCCAAGTACGTCTAGACAACCACCAACTGATTCTCTCATCTTGGGTGTACAGCCCAATCAAGATCATCAGTAATCACCCAGACGATTTGAAGACTTCCGGTCTTCAACCACCGTCTTCATCTTCGACATATCGTCGAATCGGTTATTCAGAATGGGTATAAACCCGGCCTTTCCGAACAACCTGCGTATATTAAAACAAATGTTACACAAACACAACATACGCCTCATTCCAATTCATTAGTCACTAATCGTAAATCAGTAACAGAGCAATTCCCCAAATATTAACCCCGAAGGCTGAAACCAACATCAGATCAATACCCAGGAAACCATTCTTCTTAACTAACCTACAGCTGGTTTCTAAATTTCACATTCTTAGGGAAATGTTCCCATTAATTTTATAAAAGATAAATTCTTTAAATTTATTCTTTAATCTTCCTTTGGATGTCATTTCAAACCAAATTATGGTTTTCCAAACTAGTCGGGATTAGCGAACCACACCGAAGTAATTATTTATTTTATTTCCCAATCCCAACCTATTCATCCCACGAAGCAAAACTGGTAATACTCCATATCTAACACCACGGTGTTATCGGTAAAATTAATTACCATTCCACGTTCAAATCTAATTAAAGAATTGACTATCGCTTTTGAGCCAAACTGGTGACACTCCATTCTCGCTCATTTTCCAATTTGATAATTTAGATTATCAATTCACATTTCAATCTAATTGCAGATTCATTAAAACTCCTTTTACTGGGTTAAAGAACTAATGTCATTTAAAACACAGTTCACGATAAACCCAAATCACATTCTATTTATTATCGGGTTAAAGAACTAGTGTTAAAACACCGTTCCCGATAAACCCACAAATCAATTCTATTTAAAACCAATTTCAAATCCAATTTATTTATTTAAAAATAAATGGGTTTTAATTTTAGTTCAAAACTAGTTCATTTCGATAAAAATTTATTTTTACCTTTTCAAATATGGAGTTTTTCATCCCAACTTTTCCTAAATCATTTCTTATGATTTTACACAAATTATTGATATGTTTAATAATTTTATCAAGGCCTGTACAGTCAATTTCCATCAACGGCCATCGAACTGCACTTACACCGACCTTTTCCAAATTTGATTTGGACGTATCTCCAAATCCAACCATTAGATTTCAAATTTCTAATATTCTTTAGAAAGCTCTTTTCGATACGAACCCAACGGTTCCGGTTTTAGGAGAATCCGACGGTCGGATCTCCTGTAATGTCCGTTCGAAATCAATGGTCGAAATTTGCGAACTACCGCGGCGTGGTGCGTTCTATTCAGGCCATTATATTATATATATAATATATATTTCATTGATTTCTATTCAAAATGAATTTTATAAATAGTTTTAAATTCGTTTCAAAAACATTTCAACTTCCATTTCCAATTTAAATCAAAATTGAATTTTTCCTTATAAATTCGTTTTAAAATTCATTTCAATTCAAATTTAAATTCAATTTGAATTCATTTCAAATCGATTCTTATTCTATCTCAATTCATTTTCTATTCAATTCAAATTAAATTCATTTTATATTCAATTCAATTCGAATTCGTTATATGTAACAACCTGCCAATTTGACTGTGCCGAATCGACAAAACATGTCAACTCGAACCGTCCAAAACGACAGATTGTTATTAGCTTCTGAGGTAAATAGAATAAATCACAGAATCACAGACACATATACAGAGCAATATAATATCTCGCAGCGGAAAATTAAAATACAATAGTAGTTCATGAAGCTACTAAATAAATATTACATCAGAGTTTACATAAATAATACAACGGAAGTCTAATACAAATAATTGATAACTGTCTAAAACCGAATGACAGAAATAACTGAACGACTGGAACAACTGATCAATAAGTAGTTATAGGTGAGCCAGAATCCAATATAAGCTCCAAACTCCAAGGAAATCTCGAATACTGGAATACTCGATCTGACCCGAGCAATAATGAAAACAAAACAACTCGGATCAGGACTAACATTCTCATGGAAGTAAATCAACTCAAATGAAATGTTCGATGAAATGCAATCAATAACTTTAAGGATGTTTGAGATCACCATCCTCTAAGGACCTGTCAAACTAATACTATATAGTATAATACGCTATATACAATAGTGTCTATCAGTAAAGTAAAAATATCAAAATAGCGTAAGCGGGATTACCATGATTACCCTTACACCGTTTATATATTCCCACAGTATATACAGTACCGTAATTCCTCCGTAAACTGGAGGTTGATCAGAGGGCACTCCATATAAAACGGTACAAAACAAAATCGTAGTGGGCTCGTATAAGGCATGTGACAAGGGACGCAAGGAATGCCAGGGTGGATTCACCATTTGCAGAGCCGGACTGGTGGTAACGCATAGTAGCTACTACCGCCCACCTCGATACACACTCCAATAATCAAAAGGGCCCAAATCGAATCAACACAGTAATAGAATAATATCGAAGAAGTGTGCTCGATAAGAGGTATGACCTCACTTGGTCCGTGCATAGCTCCTGTTTTAGCCACATCAAGCTGACTCAAGGTAGTCAGGGTCTCGTAATTAATATGAAATAAAAATAGAGTCGTTCGCCAAATCATTCCCTTCATTCTGGAACTCCACCGCGTACACAGTTGTTAAAGTGGTTTTCGGTATTGGCAGAGAGAATGACAATAGCCGATCCCGGTCTCTTTAACAACCAATCGTTTACATTTTTCACACCGTGGTCATTATTTTATAAATCACATTATAAAATCAATTATACAAAATCTCAAATTCAAATTTGAAATCAAATTTAAATATCTAACTTCGATTATTATTTAAATTTGAAAACACTCATATCGTTTAACCCAAATCGATTTAAAAATCATATTGTAAAGATTCCAAATATAGTATAAACTAATACTATAACTTTTAACTTCGATATTTTTTTTGAAATATATGTACATCGAATTTCAGTTTAAAACGGCTTATATTAAAATCATATCTTAAAAGGTCTTAATTTCCATTTAAATCAATACCCAACATTTAACTTCGATAATATTTTTGTTCGGTTTATATTCGCAAGAATTCAAGTTCGAGACAATTCAAATAATTCAAAATTTTCCTTTATAGGAAATTGTTTCAAGTCGATCCATTTAAATCCAACATTTTGGTTCGAATTCGAATATACGGTTCCAGTCAAAACTTACATTTCAAATTAAAAAAAAATTATATCATACTTATAATTCAAGTCATATAGTTCAAAAATGTTACTTTTACATTTTGAATCAAAATCTTATATTTCCATTCAAACAAATTACGATTTAAAACCATTCTGTTTACATCGATTTAACAAATTCTTAATTCTAAACAAACGATATAAAAATCAATTCTTCATATAACGTCTATATATATATATATTCCAATTCATGATTAATCACTTAAAATTGAATTCAATTCATATCGATTATAATAAACAATAAATCAATTTACCCAATTCACATTCATTTCTTATCAAGGTTCATAATTTAAACCAAATCAAATTCAATTTCTTAAATTTACCAATTCAAGTTCATCTCTACAAAAATTCGTATCGATTCCAATTCATAACTTAATATGAGTTCATTCGTTGTTCAAATATCGTTATATAAATTTACATATTTAAACTTCGAATTTAAATCGCGAAATATAACCTATCCATCTTGACTTTATTAAAGTTTATAAAACATATATATATATATATAAGAAAATTAACTTTGAAAATAGATATGTATATATATAAGTTTATATAATTCTAAAATAGATTTTAAATATATATAAGTTTAAAATAATATAAAAATAGATTTAAAGAAATATTTATAATAATATAAAAATGTTAAAATACTTTTAGGAATCAATTATATGGTTTAAAATAAATAAATTTATAAGTAAAATCTTAAATAAACATTTAAATCCCTATTTACAAATAAATCATTTTAAAACACATAATTTAAAATATACAAAATAATTTATATTTAAATAAAATATAAATATATAAAGTCTTAAGTAAATATTTTAAAATAAAACTCATTTTACTTTGAAATCATGACCGACGGTGTTCGTATATAGTTTTCTACCCTATGGTCAAGTGATACAGATATTTATCATTTCAACCCACAATTGATAAAATTTCTACGGGTCTATCATTTCAACCCGCGATCCCAAATTCAATAAAAATCGTTCAGATCTATCATTACAACCCATAACGATTTTTCCCTATTCTAATGTTTGTTCGGGTATGTATCATTTCAACCCTTAGTGATTTTTCTAAACTAGGGTATCAACAATCACAAACAATAATCACATAGCAGCAATCACAGCATATATATCATCAGTGAAACTACGTGTCATATGAATATACCGTGTTACATATAAATGTGCATATATATATATCAAATCAAACAATTCCTATCAGCAATTCTATACATTTCATATAACAGTTAATTATTAATCTAACATCGATAAAAAATGTGAGTCAGGTGTGAGATAAACTCACCTTTCGCGGCATGGAAAGAAGATGATATAGATGGACATCAAGAAAAACAACGTTATCCAAGCACCCCTCAAGACTGAAGCAGACAACTTCTTCTTCTTCTTTTTTTTCTACGGCGGAAGCAAAGTCAAAACGATTGGCAGCACAAACAAAAAGAAAAAGCACGGCTTAGACGAGATGGATCAACACAGCAAATAGAACTCTTTTAAAAAAAAAACATCAGAGCATACATGCTTCCACAACAAAGTAGATACTTCAGCACAATATAGTTCAGCTTGCAATATTGAGGATGAAGATGAACACAACTCAAAGCTGAAGCAACAGGTAATCACGAACAATCAAAACAGTCGCCTCCAAACAAGGAAACAAACATCAGCAAGGCAACCAACACAGGAAAACAAGGTCATAGCCAAAATCCTTTATATATATATATATATATATATATATATATATATATATATATATATATATATATAAGAAGACAGATCTTGCCTTCAGTGAAAGGGGCTTGAACGTGTGGGTGGATAATGTTCGATGGTGAAAGCCAAGTGCAATCGGAAAGGTGGAACTGTGATGGGAATAGGTCCGTTGAATGAACGGTGGAACATTACGTATGTGAGGAGGAATATAAAGAGGAAAGATGAAATAATTAGGCTACAGGATGCATGCGTCCATTTTTTCTTTTAGAAACTTTTTTTTAGAAGGAGGCGGTGGAAATAATGAGGAGCTAGAATATGGTAGACGAGAAGGAAGTGAAAGTAACAGATGTTAAAAGGGCTAGTGCCCATTCTTTTGCCACAAATTTTGGATCGTATTACTACTAATTCAAAAAAAATTGAATTTTAACCTTATAGAGTTAGCCCTTTATTTTTTTCCAACTTGCATTCATGAACAATTAAATTCTTCCTTTGTTTAACATTTGCAAACTTTTGCAAATAGTAAGAAAAGCATAGGCTATGAAGAGAGGTCACTTTGGTTTTAACATGAATGGACATGGAAAAACGACGTGAATGCAAGGATGGGTTGAAAAACAAATTTTAGATGCATTCATGGTTTTGAAACTAAATGGATGCATGCATTAAATAGTTATAACTTTTAAAAGGGAATAAGTGCATGCATGAAAAAGGAAAGATTATCATGCCTTTTGTAAATGTATGGCTATTGGAATCAATGCATGGAATGGTTAAAATGAACGCATGCATTGGAAATAAATGCACGAGATGAAAAGAAGAAACGTTGAGGGTGGCATGGTTTTGGAACTTGAAAAATATAAATGGGTTGTAAACATATGTGCCTTTACAAGCCTAGAAAGAAAGAAAAAAAAAACTAGCAGTTTAGTAAGATAAAATGATAGCTTTTGTAGACCCAAAATTACTAAAAAAATATGCAACATCCAAAAAGGGACACATCAAACTCAAATGGCTTTGTTTCAAAAATGAACTGTGCAAGCCTTTTCACAGTTTCAGCGCGAACCGAGCACTGAAATTGACAAATGAATATATTGTGCTAATCAACGCGATGAGACGGACTCAACGGTATATAATTTGTAGTGTCATGACGCTCCGTTCAAAAACGCATTACGGACCCCTTTAAACGTAAAATTCGGATAGGAAAACAATTAAACGGAGGTCAAAACGTCCGATTTTAACGGAACGGATTTCGCCGTTGGATTCATGATAACGAATAGAATATTTTTCATGTTTGTCCGAACTGAATTCGAAGAGATTTTAAAATCGCTAAAATTTGAACTGATATGCGCAACTTTGCCCTGAAAAATGCACGATCGACAAACAATCAAATTTTTCGATGGAACTTTCACTACTGCTACATCTCACTGTACGTATTTCAGATATCAAATTCCTGTTATGAGAAATTATAAAATATTTTCAAAATAAACTCGATATAAATCGGAATTTGAATCGTTAAAAATAGCGGGTTATTACATTCTCCCCCACTTAAAACTTTTCGTCCCCGAAAAGGAACGTGGTAGGGTAATAGTAATTAAATAATATATTATATATTAATCAAAAGGTTTATATCTATCATTATATATGTATATATATTATTTCAAATATATATATAAACAAAAGTTAATATATTTCAAATATTTCAAAATAGTTTAAAGTATTCACTCAACATCTCGATTGGCAATATATATTTATCCCACTTTCGAAACCCAAAAATAGATATTGATGATGCTGCAGTCATCAGCAGAATCATTTCCAAGCGACTAGAGTGCGACTTTATATCTATCTAATACACATAGGATTTAACATATACGTTGATCAGACGTAAACCCCAAATCGTTAGGTATTCGATAGGCCAACTTTAACGTCAAACAAGTACTCAAAACATTTTCTATATTTAAACAAAATATATACTTAATTTTCAAATCGTATATTATAAATAATATATTTCAAATCAATAAAATTTTAAATAGGGAAATATATATATTTCTTCCCCACCTGTTTATTTATTAAAATTCAACTTCGATCTATAATAAATATACGACAATATACATAATTTTATTCTATAGTATATCAAAATATTTCCAAAACTTACAGATGTTTACCTATATAAAATCTTTCACAATATATATCAAAATTTCAATATTATACTAAGGAAGTTATATATTACAATACCTTTCAAAATACTTATTTCAAATCAACTTTTAATAAATACGAACTCACTAGAAGACTTATATTCTCCTTCTACTTCTTACCTTTCTATGGGAAAGATAAGTTATAGAATTCAAGTTAAAAGCTGAACGAATGAAAGAACCTCGTAAAAAAAGATCTACGAAGGAAGATGTATTCAATGGAAAGGAAATTTCAGAAAAGGATTTAAATGCTAAACGAACTTTTATATTCAAAAATATTTGTTTCAAAACCATTTTAAATCATTTATACTTTAAAAATACGCTCTCTCTTGCGAAGGATTCTACGAACGATTCCACTCATTCCAGGGTATCGCTACCCTATCTCTAATGAGCTTTTACCTCATAAGCTTAAAGCTTTGATAAACCAAAGCTCTGATACCACTTGCAACAACCCGCCAATTTGACTATGCCGAATCGACAAAACATGTCAACTCGAACCGTCTAAAACGACAGATTGTTATTAGCTTCTGAGGTAAATAGAATAAATCACAGAATCACAGACACATATACAGAGCAATATAATATCTCGCAGCGGAAAATTAAAATACAATAGTAGTTCATGAAGCTACTAAATAAATATTACATCAGAGTTTACATAAATAATACAACGGAAGTCTAATACAATAAATAATTGATAACTGTCTAAAACCGAATGACAGAAATAACTGAACGACTGGAACAACTGATCAATAGGTAGTTATAGGTGAGCCAGAATCCAATATAAGCTCCAAACTCCAAGGAAATCTCGAATACTGGAATACTCGATCTGACCCGAGCAATAATGAAAACAAAACAACTCGGATCAGGACTAACATTCTCATGGAAGTAAATCAACTCAAATGAAATGTTCGATGAAATGCAATCAATAGCTTAAAGGATGTTTGGGATCACCATCCTCTAAGGACCCGTCAAACTAATACTATATAGTATAATACGCTATATACAATAGTGTCTATCAGTAAAGTAAAAATATCAAAATAGCGTAAGCGGGATTACCATGATTACCCTTACACCATTTATATATTCCCACAGTATATATAGTACCGTAATTCCTCCATAAACTGGAGGTTGATCAGAGGGCACTCCATATAAAACGGTACAAAACAAAATCGTAGTGGGCTCATATAAGGGATGTGACAAGGCACGCAAGGAATGTCAGGGTAGATTCACCGTTTGCAGAGCCGGACTGGTGGTAACGCATAGTAGCTACTACCGCCCACCTCGATACACGCTCCCATAATCAAAAGGGCCCAAATCGAATCAACACAGTAATAGAATAATATCGAAGAAGTGTGCTCGATAAGAGGTATGACCTCACTTGGTCCGTGCATAGCTCCTGTTTTAGCCACATCAAGCTGACTCAAGGTAGTCAGGGTCTCGTAATTAATATGAAATAAAAATAGAGTCGTTCGCCAAATCATTCCCTTCATTCTGGAACTCCACCGCGTACACAGTTGTTAAAGTGGTTTTCGGTATTGGCAGAGAGAATGACAATAGCCGATCCCGGTCTCTTTAACAACCAATCGTTTACATTTTTCACACCGTGGTCATTATTTTATAAATCACTTTATAAAATCAATTATACAAAATCTCAAATTCAAATTTGAAATCAAATTTAAATATCTAACTTCGATTATTATTTAAATTTGAAAACACTCATATCGTTTAACCCAAATCGATTTAAAAATCATATTGTAAAGATTCCAAATGTAGTATAAACTAATACTATAACTTTTAACTTCGATATATTTTTGAAATATATGTACATCGAATTTCAGTTTAAAACGGCTTATATTAAAATCATATCTTAAAAGGTCTTAATTTCCATTTAAATCAATACCCAACATTTAACTTCGATAATATTTTTGTTCGGTTTATATTCGCAAGAATTCAAGTTCGAGACAATTCAAATAATTCAAAATTTTCCTTTATAAGAAATTGTTTCAAGTCGATCCATTTAAATCCAACATTTTGGTTCGAACTCGAATATACGGTTCAAGTCAAAACTTACATTTCAAATTAAAAAATATATATCGTACTTATAATTCAAGTCATATAGTTCAAAATTGTTACTTTTACATTTTGAATCAAAATCTTATATTTCCATTCAAACAAATTACGATTTAAAACCATTCTGTTTACATCAATTTAACAAATTCTTAATTCTAAACAAACGATATAAAAATCAATTCTGCATATAACGTCTATATATATATTCCAATTCATGTTTAATCACTTAAAATTGAATTCAATTCATATCGATTATAATAAACAATAAATCAATTTACCCAATTCACATTCATTTCTTATCAAGGTTCATAATTTAAACCAAATCAAATTCAATTTCTTAAATTTACCAATTCAAGTTCATCTCTACAAAAATTCGTATCGATTCCAATTCATAACTTAATATGAGTTCATTCGTTGTTCGAATATCGTTATATAAATTTACATATTTAAACTTCGAATTTAAATCGCGAAATATAACCTATCCATCTTGACTTTATTAAAGTTTATAAAATATATATATAAGAAAATTAACTTTGAAAATAGATATGTATATATATATATATATAAGTTTATAAAATTCTAAAATAGATTATAAACATATATATGTTTAAAATAATATAAAAATAGATTTAAAGAAATATTTATAATAATATAAAAATGTTAAAATACTTATAGGAATCAATTATATGGTTTAAAATAAATAAATTTATAAGTAAAATCTTAAATAAACATTTAAATCCCTATTTACAAATAAATCATTTTAAAACGCATAATTTAAAATATACAAAATAATTTATATTTAAATAAAATATAAATATAAATATATAAAGTCTTAAGTAAATATTTTAAAATAAAACTCATTTTACTTCGAAAACATGAACGACGGTGTCCGTATATAGTTTTCTACCCTATGGTCAAGTGATATGGATATTTATCATTTCAACCCGCAATTGATAAAATTTCTACGGGTCTATCATTTCAACCCGCGATCCCAAATTCAATAAAAATCGTTCAGATCTATCATTTCAACCCATAACGATTTTTCCCTATTCTAATGTTCGTTCGGGTATGTATCATTTCAACCCTTAGTGATTTTTCTAAACTAGGGTATCAACAATCACAAACAATAATCACATAGCAGCAATCACAGCATATATATCATCAGTGAAACTACGTGTCATATGAATATACTGTGTTACATATAAATGTGCATATATATATATATATCAAATCAAACAATTCCTATCAGCAATTCTATACATTTCATATAACAGTTCATTATTGATCCAACATCGATAAAAAATGTGAGTCAGGTGTGAGATAAACTCACCTTTCGCGGCATGGAAAGAAGATGATATAGATGGACATCAAGAAAAACAACGTTATCCAAGCACCCCTCAAGACTGAAGCAGACAACTTCTTTTTTTTTTTCTACGGCGGAAGCAAAGTCAAAACGATTGGCAGCACAAACAAAAAGAAAAAGCACGGCTTAGACGAGATGGATCAACACAGCAAATAGAACTCTTTTTTTTTTTTAAAAAAACATTAGAGCATACATGCTTCCACAACAAAGTAGATATTTCAGCACAATATAGTTCAGCTTGCAATATTGAGGATGAAGATGAACACAACTCAAAGCTGAAGCAACAGGTAATCACGAACAATCAAAACAGTCGCCTCCAAACAAGGAAACAAACTTCAGCAAGGCAACCAACACAGGAAAACAAGGTCATAGCCAAAATCCTTTATATATATATATATATATATAAGAAGACAGATCTTGCCTTCAGTGAAAGGGGCTTGAACGTGTGGGTGGATAATGTTCGATGGTGAAAGCCAAGTGCAATCGGAAAGGTGGAACTGTGATGGGAATAGGTCCGTTGAATGAACGGTGGAACATTACGTATGTGAGGAGGAATATGAAGAGGAAAGATGAAATAATTAGGCTACATGATGCATGCGTCCATTTTTTCTTTTAGAAACTTTTTTTTTAGAAGGAGGCGGTGGAAATAATGAGGAGCTAGAATATGGTAGACGAGAAGGAAGTGAAAGTAACAGATGTTAAAAGGGCTAGTGCCCATTCTTTTGCCACAAATTTTGGATCGTATTACTACTAATTCAAAAAAAAAATTGAATTTTAACCTTATAGAGTTAGCCCTTTATTTTTTTCCAACTTGCATTCATGAACAATTAAATTCTTCCTTTGTTTAACATTTGCAAACTTTTGCAAATGGTAAGAAAATCATAGGCTATGAAGAGAGGTCACTTTGGTTTTAGCATGAATGGACATGGAAAAATGACGTGAATGCAAGGATGGGTTGAAAAACAAATTTTAGATGCATTCATGGTTTTGAAACTAAATGGATGCATGCATTGAATAGTTATAACTTGTAAAAGGGAATAAGTGCACGCATGGAAAAGGAAAGATTATCATGCCTTTTGTAAATGTATGGCTATTGGAATCAATGCATGGAATGGTTAAAATGAATGCATGCATTGGAAATAAATGCACAAGATGAAAAGAAGAAACGTTGAGGGTGGCATGGTTTTGGAACTTGAAATATATAAATGGGTTGTAAACATATGTGCCTTTACAAGCCTAGAAAAAAAAAACTAGCAGTTTAGTAAGATAAAATGATAGCTTTTGTAGACTCAAAATGACTAAAAAATATATGCAACATCCGAAAAGGGACACATCAAACTCAAATGGCTTTGTTTCAAAAATGAACTGTGCAAGCCTTTTCACAGTTTCAGCGCGAACCGAGCACTGAAACTGAAAATGAATATATTGTGCTAATCAACGCGATGAGACGGACGCAACGGTATATAATTTGCAGTGTCATGACGCTCCGTTCAAAAACGCATTACGGACCCCTTTAAACGTAAAATTCGGATAGGAAAACAATTAAACGGAGGTCAAAACGTCCGATTTTAATGGAATGGATTTTGCCGTTGGATTCATGATAATGAATAGAATATTTTTCATGTTTGTCCGAACTGAATTCGAAGAGATTTTAAAATCGCTAAAATTTGAACTGATATGCGCAACTTTGCCCTGAAAAATGCGCGATCGACAAACAATCAAATTTTTCGATGAAACTTTCACTACTGCTACATCTCACTGTACGTATTTCAGATATCAAATTCCTATTATGAGAAATTATAAAATATTTTCAAAATAAACTCGATATAAATCGGAATTTGAATCGTTAAAAATAGCGGGTTATTACATTATATATTCAATTCAATTCAATAAAAACGAATATAATCGATATAAATATCGTTCGCGTCAAAATGACGCATCTCTAATCAACTAGGCTTTATATTTTTCAATAATCCCGTTATTCTATTCGACAAATGAATATTTATCCTATTCAATACGTGAATCTATATTTTTGTCAACACATGACTAATCTCAACGAATGAGTACTGTCCACGTGTGACTATTTTTGTCATTCAATATATTTTATAAAAATTATGGTATCTTGATTTAAAATCAGACTCCAACCGTAAATTAGTAAGAGAACGATTCCCTGAATATTAACCCCGAAGGCCGAAACCAGCATCAGATCAATATCCAGGAGACCACTCATCTTATCTATTTTCCAGTTAGTTTCTAATTTCATATATGATAAAGATGTAAATTTTATTATTAAAATATTTCGTTCGACACATGAGTAATCTCAACGGATGAGTACGGTCAACACATGAACCTTTATTTTGTAATGATAAAGATGTAAATTTTATTGTTAAAATATTTCGTTCAACACATGACTAATCTCAACGGATGAGTACGGTAAACACATGAACCTTTATTTTATAATATTCTTTATTTTCCCGATTGGAATGAGGCACAATCAATTACCATACAAAGTTAATTATATGGATTCCATACAACACATGTATATAATAGCAACGATAAAAAAATCAACCATCATCCAAAGTGCACTACACTGTATAAGCATCAAATATAAATATCTAACGCTTATAACAGCCTGTCAATCAATCGATCGACATACAACTAATTATTGGGATAGTGTATGCCATATTTTATCCCAATACCCATGTGGGGTTTCAAACAATCAAACACAGATTTTATTTGTGCAGTTGGGCGATGTGTAAAATTTATCGTCCCAATCAATGTCCTTCAAATAGGTGTACATAAACAAACCGTCCGGTTTGTAAATGAATATTTATTTATTCACGTTCACGTTAAAAATTATATTTTCAACGATCAAATTATTTTATTCAACCTATGAATATTCTATTCGGTTTATTTATTAAATAAAATGATATCTTTATTTTCCTAACTTATTTTAGAAAATTTCGGCGGCATAACGGCACGATACTAGAAACGGGACGAGGCCTAGCCTTATCCCCGGTCTAGTGATGGCCCACACCATACACATATCAATCCATCCATTCCATTTCACCAAACAATCAAATTCCAATCAAATAATCTAACCAACTACACAACCAAACAAACAAGTCCATGGTTTGTGGATAATGGTGTCGGGTGCTACTAAACACCGTCTGCATCCTAGTATATATTTATAACTAGAAAAGAAAATTTAAAGTGAGAAGTTCTCACCAATAGCTTATCCAACTCCACGACACGTCAAATGTAGAAGTCTTCGTCATTCTCGCCTTCTGTCACTTTCGTTGCCCATAGTCACTACATATGTAAAAATCGAATTTTTACTTTGCTATTCAATATATAAAAATCAAAATTTTACTTCGCTAATTAATATATAAAAATCGAATTTTTACTTCGCTATTCAATATATAAAAATCGAATTTTTACTTCGCTATTCAATATATAAAATTCGAATTTTTACTTTGCTATTCAATATATAAAAATCGAGTTTTTACTATTGTTGTCATGTATATAAAAATACATTTTTATACTACTGCTATATAGATAAAAATTCTATTTTTTTATACCGCTAAAAATCGTATCCTTTCTATTTTAAAAATCTAATCTTTTCTATTTTAAAAATCTAATCTTTTCTATTTTAAAAAAACTAATCTATTCTATTTTAAAAATCTAATCTTTTCTATTTTAAAAAAAAATCCGACCTTTTACATTTCTTTTAAAACAGAAAATCAAATCCGAAAATAAATTTAAATACTTACATTTTTCTATGGGATCGAGAGGAGCAGGCGGATGCCGAAGGTGGCAGGGAGTGCTGGTGTCCAGAGGATGGTCTGAGGGCTGATTTGGGTGGGTTTTCTTGCATTGGCTGAGAGGAGAGAGAGGAACAGGCGGAGGGATGTCAGGGGGCCGGCGTTGGAGGTCGGAGCCTAGGCTCGAAGTGGTCGTGGCGGGGGGGGGGGGGGGACTCGGGTCTGTGTCACAAGGAGGGAGAGGTTGGAGGAGGAGGGGCTCGAATCGGGTTCGGGGGGGGGGGGGGAGAGGAGCGCAAGGGCGATAGGGGGGGTCTGGTGGGGGTCTATGCCTCTAGCGGCGGTCGTGGGGAGCAGCGGCGGTGCGATTGGGGGGGGGGATCGAGGTAGGCGACGCGATTTTTTTCTTTTTTTTCCTGAATCGAATGAACGAGGAAAAAGGCGGGGCCAGAGTGAATAAAGGAAGAGGAGAGTTTTATTTATTTTTTATTTTATTTAATTATCTCCCAAAAAGCAACTTTTATTTTCGACCTCTAAACGAGGCCCACCGCCTGTCGTTCATAGCGTATTACCCCCATTCCGAACACAATGGGATATGTACCATAAGCTGATTCGACTGTTTCGATCAGTTTTCGTTACAGTCAACATATAACTCTATATATTGAATTTGAACGCGTATTTCAATTTACTGGGGTCACATACTAACTCTATAAATCCCATAAAAATATTTTCTAGCTTCGTATTTACGATACGGTCCTAACAATACTAATTTCGTCGAATTCTGAGACCGTTGGAAAAATGGCCATTTTCCAGTCGATTAAAATCAACTGAAACTGGTCAAACGTGTTTTCCTTTGCCACGCTCACATATCGATTCGAAAAATTATGAAATTTGGAATCTAGAAATAACTTTACATCACGGAACAAAAGTGGTTTCGTCGAAATCCGAGGTCGTTTGCAAAATTTCCATTTTTAAGGGCCTGAATTCCATAGCGACTATTCATAATTTTCAACAGGACATATCTTCTAATTCCCGCTATGAAATTTTGATTTTTCGGATTCGTTGGAAAGATATTCTCAAATAGATCCTATTATTTTTGGTTTCGCTAAAATCCGGTTTGTTTTGCACCCGGTACGTTCAATTGAAGTTTGAAATCGAATTATCGAACTACCGCGCCATTTTCAATTCCTTTTATAATTATAAATAATTATTTATATTCTAACGACGTCGTGTATGAATATATTCATTCGAATTCTATTCAAAGTAAATTTCTCGTTGTTATTATTTAAAATAATTCATTTTAAATGTTCAAAATTCATTAAAATTGCCAAAATAAAAAATTTAAACTGGCTCGCATTTCCGGGTTTGTTAGACCAAAAAGTGGTTCTAACACCCAAATTAACTAAAAGCAGAATGAAATAAGATCAAAAGTAAAATGAACACACAGAATTTATGGTGGTTCGGCGAAGAAAAGCCTACGTCCACTTGTCAATCACTATTCTCAATGATATTGTTGCAATTACAATGAGATATTCACTTAATTTCTCTCACAACTCACGTACGTTCACTCAATTGTCTAAAAACAAATGTTAAAAGACGATTTGGATTATCCGGGAGTGCTGGAATTCGGGTTATGGAAGTGGTTGAACTCTCAAAGTGCCAAAAAGAAGATCCTTTTCATTGTCTCCAAACAGGGTATTTATTGGTGAAAATTTGCTCAGATCTGATCCGGATCGGAGCCACGTGTCATCCATCCCATTAGCCTCGGGTTCAGATGGATTTCTGTGTTGACAACGCATCAGAGCAGTGGACGTTGTGGGTAGGAACTGGTCATAACCGCTCCGAATAACCAGGCGATAATGGGGGAGAGTGACGTGGAATATGGGTTCGGATCGGAGGAGTGTACAGGAGGGGTTCAGATCGCGATATCCGATCCTATCCGGTTTTGTCCCAAGGCTAAGTCTTCGTCTACTTTCACTCCGTTTCGATCTGTCTTTGTAGAAGATATCCCTCCGCTCCAACTGGCAGTAGGTTGTTCTCCGATCCGAACAGCTGTGCCTCTCTGATTCCAACAGTAATAGCTCACCGATCCGAACAGCAAGACCTCTCCGATCGGACCCGCTATATCTTCTCCGATCCGATCCGCTATAATGCTTTCCAAGTTCTTCAATGTTTCACATCTCGACTTTGTGTTGCCCAGTTCACAAAGTGGGCTAACATTTTGCCACCTCAAAGGATGCTTCTGTCGGAGACGGAGCATGCTTTGACTATCATTGCACAGCGTTCTTCGAGGTAATTTTTCTTTTGATTTTCCTTGTGTTTTCATCTTCTTCTTCAAACATCAATTTAATTCGCTGCTGAGCTACAGAATTCGGTTCGGTTCGGATTCCGATCCGAACAGACCCCTTCTTCTTTCTATTTTTCATTGGACTATTGGGCCAAGCTCTGCTATTGGACTGTCGTTCCGGTCCGAACGGGGAGACGAATAGTCACTCTACTTTTCTATATAAACTGAGTCTTCTTCCTTCTCTCATTTCCTTTTATTGTTTTACCGCTTTTGCTTCGGAACTCCAGAAAAAAAGAAATAAGAATGTTTCACCCTTTTCGTGCAAATTTCCAAACTACATACTCTGGTAGGTTTGAATCCGTCAATTAATTTTGTAACAATGGGTATCAATGGAAAATTGCGGTTGATTTTGAATGATTTGAACATGACTCCTCTCTTGCTTCGATATCGCGTCTCCCTCCTTCCCTGTCGTCGTCGTGGGTGGTTCTACCACCGTCTCGAGGCGCTGAGAGGTTAAATGAAGCATGCGCTCGTCTTTAACTGGAGCTTTGGAGAGGGATGTGGATTTGACTGTGGTTGAGGAATGGGAAGAAGAAGAAGAGGAGGATTTAGGGGGTCGGTTCGGGCTGGAGTATCGAAGATGGATGAGAGGGAAAAGAGAAGAGGTTCAGGAAGTCGGATCGGGTCGGGGCAAGTAAAGAAAGGGAAAAAGAAAAGAAAAGAAGTTCAGAAGATCAGATCGGGTCGGTGCAAGTAGTTAAAAAAGGGGGGAAGGGAGCTTTCCTAACCTGATCGGGTCGGATTGTAAGATAAAAGGAGGAGAAGTATGACTACGCGATCCGATCCGAACCGTCAGGGGACTCTACCTCCGAGCCGATCCGATTTTGATTTCTGAGTTCCACAGTTTATCCGAGCCCAAGTCGAGGCCGCATCCCCGATCCGATCCCAATGAACGCGCCCGAACCGAACCGAAGAGTAGTCCACCTTAATGCATAAAAACTTGTTTAACCGGCCCAATCAACTTTTGGCATAATCTTCAACTTAATGGACAGTTAGGATAGTGCCTTGCGAACGTAACTGGACATCGAGAACTACTTCAATTCTTTATATTTTGCCAAACTTTTTCGTCGCACTTTTAAACATTTACTTTGCACTTTCCGCATGCATTGTTTACACTTTAGTTTGCACACATGCATGGGGGGATACGGGCTAATTTGCTCTAATTTGTGTTATTGCTTCTTCAATAGTTTTATGACCATGAGACCCAGACGCTCTTCCAGACTAGCTGAGAAGAAAGAGGCCCCGGAAACCTCCAACAAAATTACTGTCGAGGACATATCTTCTCCGTCGGATCCAGAATGGGATAATGAGGGTTCAGACTACGAGGTCGGAAATCGTGAAAGTGACGATGTGTCTTCGGAGAATGAAGTTTCTCTAGGTTTTGAAGAGGAAGGAGGGATTGGTGACGACCGGGCTCCTGATGAGTTTGAATCGGCTGTCATATTGGAATCACCCCAAGATTCTGTTGACTCAACAATCGACAACGACCGACTTATCCGAATTTGTTTAAAATACGTGATAATGAAAAAGGACACTCTAGTGCCTTCGAGATCTGACCGTCCCCACAACCCTCCAGAAGGATATATGGCAATCACTCGGTTGATGTGCATGGTCGGCGCTATCCCTCCATTTTCTCCCTTCATCGTTGATTTTCTAAGACAAATGCGGATTGCCCCCATGCAGCTGCATCCCAATTCTTATGCCTACTTACACACTTTATATATAGCATACCGTGAGATCTTAGGCATAGAGCTCACTTTCGATGACGTTCATTTCTTCTACAACTTCAAGCATCGGACTCGAGAAACTCCTTCTTGTTGCTATTTTGAGTCTGTTCCTAAGAGGAAGATAAGTTCAATGCCATTTAGTAGTAAAGCTGGAGATTCCAGACTGGAATGGTTTTACGTGAAGCGACAACCTGGGTGTGCTAGGAGATGGACGAAATCAAGTAAAGCACTAATTTTCTAAATCTTGGCTCTATACATTCAAGTCATCGCCTTAACTTGTTTTTCTTTGTGTTTGCAGTCGACAACCCAAAACAAATATCAGATCAGGTGTTCTTTGACCGGATGCACCAGCTCCTTAATGGCGATCAGAAGTTCCTGACTATTGATGAAGTCCTTAAGGACGAATATCTTCATTTTCATGGACTACTATCTGTTTTTCGTAGTATCGGTCATGGGACGGCTCCATACATATATATTCCTCCAGTGGATGTGAAACCATAGACAGGAGAAGATTCGGGAGCTCCTACAATGCCTCTTCAAACTTCACCTTCTCCATCCTCTATTCAAGACGATGAATTGGCTAACCTGGCCGAAAAGCATCGCGAAGGGTATACTGCTCCTGAGGATGCCATTTCTGCAGAAAGGTCAACGTCTTCTAAAAAGTCGCCAACTGACGCTTCCGAGGGAGATGTCCCTAACACTGATGACCCATTATTTCAGGGTTTGGGGGATCTCCCCTTACCTGAAACTATATACACCTCAGAGGATTTTAGGAAGGATCCTTTAGTCTTCACCTCTTCTGAAGAGACCACTCCTGCTAAGGCCAAAGAGCCTGCCCGTACTAGTCTAGCTTCGGACTCGGGTTGGTTGGGGGGAAACACACCACTTAGGACACACTTTATACAATAGCATTAGCAATCACTGCACCTCTTTCTCTGTGAAACTATTGATTCTGAATTTCATTTGTCTTATTGTGCAGGCACGATGTCCCGATCCTACTATGATGTCAGGAAGCTCCGCCGCAGCATGTCTAATCCACCTCAGGATATTGAGTATGATCGCCACGACGATCGCAGTAGGGAAGAGAGAAGGCCTTATGAATCCTATCGCTCTCTAACCTCACGTTCTCGCTCTCCCGTTCGGACAGTCCCAGAGAGATATAAAGGTTATCAAGGTCGTAGGGAAGAGGACAGGCTGCAACCAAGAGATTCCACCTCTTCTCAAGAAAAGCGCAGCAGGGAGAGAAGCCCGCCAAGAGATACTGAGTCGCGAAGTAAATGCAAAGTCCCTGCTAAACGGCCTAGAACCGATAAAGAGTCTATTGAATCCTCTACGTACAGGGATACTGAGTTGATGATCCCCGCCCCTCCACCACTAGACGCTGAAACCGCAATCAAGCGGGCGTATTTGGACGAGCAATTTCCCGAACATTATTTCGAGACCTTGACTTTTCTACCTGCCCTTGAACTTATTTCTTCCAAGTGGGCAGATGAGGCCAAAGCAAAGAAATATGCGGTCGAAAAACAGTATTCTGAAATGTTCAAATATTCACGCAACCTTTCCAGAATCATTCGTACTCTAATCACGAATGCTGATTCAATGCAAAAAACTGCGGAAGAAGATGCAAAGGCCTTAAAGAATCTAGGAAAAGATTTAGAGGACACACAGGCCCAGCTTGCTGTTGCTCAAAGGGACGCTACTAACTTCAAACAACAATTTGAAGATATGCAAAAACGTTATCATGATTTGCTCGAATCTCACACTCAAGAGCAATCTGAGTTAAAAAAGCAAGCTGAAGATGCTAAGTCAGATGCCGCTAAAACACACCTTGCTTACACTGACCTTGAACGGAAAAATGCCGAGTTGGCAAGGAGGAATGCTGAGCTAGAAAAGAAAAATGCTGACTTGGCATCAAAGCTACTGGAGGCGGAGAACAGAGCTGCCCTGGCGGAGGGCAACGTTGAATGTGCTATCAAATCTGCTTAGGAGGCTCGTAATCAATTGTCAGAGGCGGAGGCTGAGATTCAGGGTTTCGGCGAGTTAATGATTGAATTCTTTGCACATATCATCCGTCGCCGGAACATTTCTTGGATTGAGGATTATCCATCTACTCTAGTCCAAGTATGGAGTCAGATCGTCGAGTGGGAAAAAGAGGAGCTCAAGGTTGATTCCATCGACGAAGACAAGCTGATGGAGAAATACTTAAGGGATGATGAGCCAGAACGCCTAGCTGAAGGGCGCCGCCTCATTGCTGATGCTATGGAAGAAGAAAGGCGGAGGACTAAACAGAAGAACATTCCCGAGGCTGGTTCCTCTTCTACTGCCCCCGCAACTCCTGAAGTAGAGGGGTATGATCCTGAACACGCGGGAATCCCTCGAACAACTCTGCTATCCCCTATCCCCGAAATGTCATCAGAGACAGCAGTTACCCCTGCCGAGAAATCTTTGGAAGGTATCCCTACATTTTCTCCTCAATTCGTCAAGGCTATTTCTACCTTTCGCCACGTGATTGAGCAATCGGTGAAAAACCCATTATTTTCTCCTGAGTTGATAACTGTTGCTTCTCACTCTGTAGGTATTGAGCCATCCGGAAAGACAGATGTGACTCAGGGAGCCGCGTCTGGGGCAGAACCTACGGAGAAGGCAAAAGAGGGGAAGGACAAGGCTGCTCCTATAGATTTGGGAGAAGGAAGCGAACCATCTAAGGCTGAAAATCCCCATGATGAAGAAATGATAGCAGCCTTAAAGGATGACGGTGGCGACGGAGGACATGAGGAAGATCCAGAAGTAGCAATAGTCGGGGAGTCGAAAAGTGCAGATGATGTTACTTTGGCTGCAATGAAAGCTAACCAAGATAAACGCTTGCAGTTAAAAGCTGAAGACTTAGACCCTAAAATCCTTAAGCCTCTCGCAGTTGTAGATGCGGGATCAAGGTTAGTTGTTAAGCTTTCAACTAGATCTATTACAGAGGAACTCGCTAGAAAATCTTCTCTTGATTCCAACGCTCCGCCCTCCGGGAAGAAGTCAACCGATTCCAGCGCCGCATCTTCGGGAAAGAAAAAATCAAAGCGCATCTTGACGGAGGCTGAGAAAGAGGCAAAGGATGCGGAGAAAGCCGCCAAGAAGTCCAAGCCTCACTCGAAATCTAAATAGTGGGTTGTCTTGCGTTGTTTTAGTATTTGGTAGACCAACAATCGCTGCTGTAAGGGTGGCTCTTGCACCTTCTTTTTGGCTATTTTCCTGTATAAATTAATTCATTCGTAAATAAAGAATAATTCATTTTCAGCAATGTCTGTTAACCATTAGATCCGCACTTATGTAAGAATGCATGTTGTACTATAGTTGTGTAATGAAGTTATGGTAGGGGGAAATATGTGTATACATATATGCCCCCCATCGATCTCAAAAACCATTCAAGACTTAATCAAGTAGTCTGAATGCCCCCGATTTTCTGACGGGATTGCATTTTCTGTGTCGTCAATGCCTGTCGTTTTTTCTAGCATTTCTTTTATACTCTGTTGTCTTATACTCAGGTTAGAGTTCTTACTGAGGCGGTCTCTTGTCTGGGTGCACCTTCACGCCTCAGAGGACGTCGTCTTCCCGTCCTTTTATTGTAACACCCCGTATGTTGAATAACTTGCTATAATATAAAACAGGGAAGAATTAAATTTTAAAACCTGAATCAGGGGAAACGGGCTATGCCATTGCGTTCGTCTCGGAAAAATACGCGAAATAGTGTCTGAGTTTTCGAAAATCGGAGTCCGTATGACCCAGTTAAGGCCCGAAGAAGTTTTCAGAAATTCAAAACAGATTTAAATATAAAAATTTAAAACATTTCAGAAGTGGTGGGAAAATTCCCGCCAGACCCAAGGAGTCGACCTGGGGGTCGACCGGGGAGTCGACCTGCCCACCAGGTCGACTAGGGTGTCGACCCTAGTGTTGACCTGGGGGTCGACCTCCCTGGTCGAGCCCAGGTGACCTGGGTGCACCAGTTTGGCTTTTGGTCTGTGTTTTGGTGGCTAGGACGAGATCTGATGGCTCTAATCTGATTTAGGGTTAATCTAATGGCCTAAACCACCTAACTACTATATAAATACACCCTAAGACTACCCTAATTCATATAAAAATAGATACAACACCGTTATGCCGTCAAAATGCAACTTGAAGGAGCCTCCATCAATCTAAAGAGGAAGATAGCTTCTCAAATCAATCTCTAATCAACACTAGCAACTTAGTCTTCTTCTTAGGAGTGCTAATCAACAAGTTGTGAGTTTTTTTATAGCCTTAATGACCAATTATTGAAATGATTATGATAGGATATAATGAGGTTATGGCTATGAATGTGGATCAATGCAAGTTATGCAAGTTATATGCTATGTGTTAATGATGTTATGCATGTTATGCAAGTTATATGCTATGTGTTAATGATGTTATGCATGTTATGCAAGTTATATGCTATGTGTTAATGATGTTATGCATGTTATGCAAGTTATATGCTATGTGTTAATGATGTTATGCATGTTATGCAAGTTATATGCTATGTGTTAATGATGTTATGCAAGTTTGGTGTAAGATTATATGCAAGTTCATATATGATATGTTATGCAAGTTTGGTGTTTGATTATATGCAAATTCATATATGACATGTTATGCAAGTTTGGTGTTTGATTATATGCAAGTAACATGTGCAAGTTGACACCTTAGTATGATATGCATACATATGCAAGTTAACCCCTTTGTATGTCATACATACATATGCTAGTTTACCCCTTTGTATGACATAAATAACTTATGCAAGTTAACCTCCTTATGACATATGTGATTCATGCAAGTTTGGGTTGATTATTTATGCTAGTTGGGTTTGATGCTATATGCATGTTGACACCTTTAAACCCATGTTGATGCTAATGTTATGCAAGTTGAACCCATTATATTTGTGATGAATCTTCACTTTTATGTCATGTTAGCGAATTACGTGGGGAACAATGGGGTTAATATACATGTTAATGAAATGGTGTGAAGTTGGTATGATTATGCATACCATAAAGTGGATGGACATAATTGAGTCAATTATGTACATCGTTAAAATTGGAATTAATTAGGGAAAATTAATTCGGGGGTGATTAATTAGGTGTAATTAATCGACTAAGACACGAGGTTGGACCCTTTTGTAGCGTAAGACTGCCCGGAAACGACCGGCAAATCCAGCGGCTACAAATGATTGACCCAATGTGAGAGGTCTTAGGCACAAACTAAATACGTGACAAGTGTTTAGACACGAGGTTAGAGTCGGTTATGGCGTAAGGCTTCCCTGACCCAACCGGCAAATCCAGCTGCCATAAAAGATAGTCTAATGTGAGAGGTCTTTACAACGGTTACGTTCTTAATCAATTAAGAAACACAACCAGATAAGCATGTAGTGGGCATGAGGGGTTAAGTGGGTGCCTTGGGTGGCATGTGGAAATCAAGTAAGTGCCTTGGGTGGCATGTGGAAATCTAGTGGGTTGCCTTGGGTGGCAATAGAAAATACGATTAGAATACTTAACCAAGTGGAAACATGTAATTAAACATGATTAAAGGGTTAAGTGGGATGCACTAGATAAAATGACAAGCTTAGGTGGGTAGCTTGTGGGGGCCCATTTCAACCAGTAACCCATATGTATCTTATTGGGCTCGACCTATGTCAAGGACGGGACACGCGTACTGGGCTTGATTATAAGAGGCCAAAACGGGTTAGCGGTGGCAACGCAAGTCCAACGGGTTTCATATGCGTGTGTGGACCCGGGCTAGTAGGTAAGACGTTGTTGCATCGTGTAGGTATAAGCCGTGCACCATTTGTTGTATTGGGTTGCCACTTTGGGGAGTGATACACCCCATTGTAGGGCCAGCACGGGTATCTACGGTAGGGAGCCGATCGCTTGGGAGTAGTGGGTACACCTAGTGGAGATAGGGGCAGACGGCACCTATGTTGTCAGCTAGGGGTACACGAAACTACTGGGTAAATTTTCTAAGTCCTTGGGTGGGATCAACCTTTAAGTAGGAATGACTGGTGTGGTGCAGTTAGTAATTATCCTTGGGTGGGTAGATGCGTCTTTACCGTTATCTTAGTTCACCTTATGTCTAGTTGGCTACTTAGTGTAGTCATTTATCCCCAGTCATCCCGTGCCAAGTTTATATCATACCCTAATTACTTTAATGATTGTGTTGTTAAGGTTATAGGGCTCACTCAGACTTATGTCTGACCCCGTTGTTTTTATCTTTTTCCCCCTCAGGTCCTCAGGTTGGGCCTAGCACTAGTGGGCTTTGATCAGATTTCTTTATCTATCTTCTGGAGCTTGGACCGTGATGTAAAGCCCAGCTTATCTTTTCTTTTATGGCTATAGTTTATGTAGTGGGACCATGTACTTATGTTTTTATCAGGATGGATATTTAGTACGTGACTCTTTATGGTGTTGTAACTAAACATGTTTACCTTCTGCTGCAATGAAATGATGTTTTAGATTTTCAAGTATTTATATCTGTCTTGTGTAATTTTTCTGTTCTATATTCACTTAAAATGCTCCACCGAAGTTAAGGCATTCCCTTAGTGAGTGACCTTAGCGGGTGTGGGGTGTTACACGTGGTATCAGAGCGAAGGTTACCAGAACAGATAAAATTTTTAGAAAACTAATTTTCTAAAAACATTTTTGGAAGAAGTATTTTCAAAAACATGTTTTTAAAGAGAAAAGTTTTTGAAAGAAAAGCATAATCCCAAATAGCCATATCTTTAACTTTCGAATTCTCCATTTTGAATCTCTCCTTTTTCGTTTCAGCATGGCTGAAGATCTTAACTTTCCGGAGGGTGTGACGATACCAGTATGGTATAGGAGATTGATGGAGGCTAGGGTCGCCGCTGCAGGTCCAGCAAATGTTCCTCCACCAACAAGAGCACCCGATCTTCCTCCTCCCCCTCCTCCTCCTCGCACGGATACTTTTGCTAAGACTTGCAAGGAATTTAAGGCTATGGGAGGGAAACCTTTTCAAGGATCAGAAACTTTTGTGGAGGCTAGAGATTGGCTTAAGGAGGTGGAAGAGTTGATAGATATCTTTGAGTTGGAAGAAGGAAAGAAAGTCAAGTTGGCCGCTTGGTTAATGAAGGGAGAGGCCTCATTCTGGTGGGAGGTCACTAATGGAGAACGCCCCGTTGACTCTTGGGCGGATTTCAGGCAAAGATTTGTGGCAAAGTTTCTCTCAAGGGCGGAGGAAAACTTGTATATGGAAAGGTTCTTGACTCTAAAGCAAGGAAACCTCTCGGTGAAGGAATATGTCAACAAGTTTAATCAATTGGCAAGGTTTGGCATAGACATGGTGAATACACCGAAGAAGAAGGCTTTGAGGTTTGTGAAAGGCTTGAATGAACCAATGCATGGATTGGCTATGACTCACATCCCTATGGGGGCCACCTTTGAGAAGCTAGTAGACATGGCACTCATGCATGAGGAAGAGAAGGGTCCCAATGCTAATAAGGCACCCGAGAAGAAAGGAGATCAGAAGAGACCTCAACAGCAACAGCAAAACAAGGGTGGAAAAGGCAACGGTGGCAAGGGGAAGAAGAAGTGCTTCAATTGCGGGATACCAGGCCACCTAAGCAAAGATTGTCGTAAGAAGAAGAAGACTGGCTGCTACCACTGTGGTGAAGCAGGGCATCTAGTGAAGGATTGCCCTAAGAAGGGGCAAAGGACGGGATCTACCTCAGGAGGACAGGTGCAAGCTCTTATGGCACCGGGTCAGGCAAGGGGGCAAGTTCAGGCTCTCGCGGTTCCACCGATTCAGGAAAGAGGTAGAACTATTTCCGTTGAAAGTCTGGTTTTTCTATTTGATCATCCTGTCCGTACATTATTTGATTCTGGCGCATCGCATTCGTTTATCTCATCATCATTAGTTGATTCACTGCACTTAGACACCAGTCTAGTAGATGATCCCTTGGTTGTTTCAAACCCAATTTGGGGCTCCACTTATTTGTCCATGATATGTTTGGGTTTGAAGATTTCTATACTTAGCGTTGAATTTAGATGTGATGTTTTTGTTTTAGGCTTCACGGGCTACGGGTTGATTTTGGGCATGGACTGGTTATCCAGTAATGGTGCCGTTCTTGATTGCGAAAGGAGAGTTGTTAGGCTCATGACCCGCTTGGGTAACACTCTCGAGATCTCTTATAATCCCATGGATTATGTTATGCTAAGTTATCTTGAATCGCTTGATGCTTCGGTCGAGAGTTTGCGATCTGTTAGAGTGGTCCGGGAATACTCGGATGTGTTTGAGGAGGTGAAGGGCTTACCTCCGATGCGGGAGATAGACTTCCGAATATATCTGGTGGATAATGCTAAACCTTTATCTTTACCAGTGCGCCACATGGCTCCTCGTGAGAGGAGTGAACTCCATAAGCAAGTAGGGGAGTTGCTTGAGAAGGGGTTCATAAGACGAAGTATATCGGAGTGGGGATCTCCAGTAGTTTTTGCCACGAAAGCGGATGGGTCCCTCAGACTTTGTGTAGACTATAGAGAACTCAACAAGCTCACAAAGAAGAATAGACACCCATTGCCGAGGATTGATGATCTTTTTGATCAGTTGGTTGGTGCTTCAGTATTTTCTCAGTTGGACTTAGCCACGGGGTTTCATCAGTTGAGGGTGGCTGAGGATAGCATAGACAAGACTGCCTTTAGGACTCCGGATGGTTTCTAGGAGTGGCTGGTGATGCCATTTGGTTTGACGAACGCCCCTGCATACTTTGTTGATTTGATGAGTAGTGTGTTCAGGGAGTACCTTAATAAGTTCGTGGTGGTCTTTGTTGATGACATCTTAGTATTTTCTAAGAGTGAAGAAGAGCATGCCCTACATCTTAGGGACGTGTTGGAGACTCTTCGAGCGCATAGCCTTAAGGCTAAATTTTCTAAATGTCACTTCTGGAGGAAGGAAGTGCGGTTCTTGGGGCACGTGGTCTCCAAGGAAGGGATAGCTGTGGATCCCGCGAAGGTAGTGTCCATTCAAGATTGGAAGGTTCCGAAGAATGCTACCGAGGTGAGGAGTTTCTTGGGGTTGGCTGGCTACAATAGGAAGTTTATCAAGGACTTCGCGAAGATATCAGCCCCATTAACTCGCTTGACAAAGAAGAATCTAGTCTTCACATGGGACGTAGATTGTGATGATGTGTTCCGACAGTTAAAGAGGGCTTTAACCACAGCTCCAGTCTTAGTGTTGCTAGATAGGAGTAAGCCATTTGTTGTCTATACTGATGCTTGTGGGACTGGACTGGGCGCAGTCTTAATGCAAGAGGGAAGGGTAATAGCCTATGGTGGAAGGCAGTTGAGAAAGCATGAGAAAAATTACCCTACCCATGTTTTAGAGTTGGCCGCTATTGTTTTTGCACTTAAGATTTGGCTCCATTATCTTCTTGGAGAGAGGTTCGAGTTGTTCACTGACCACAAATTATTGAAGTACTTGTTTTCTCAGAAGGATTTGAACTTGAGACAACAAAGGTGGATGGAGTTCTTAGCATCCTATGATTTCGAGACAGCGTATACCCCTGGCAAGGGTAACGTGGTGGCGGACGCCTTGAGCAGAAAGAGGTTGTCCTTGAGTCCATTGTTCGTGGAACGACGAAGCTTGGAATTTATCTCGATGTTTGATTTCAGACCTTCCGTTGACTATATACCCGGTTTGCTAGCATCCTTGGAGGTCAGACCTACTCTTTTGGGGCGGATAGGCGAGGCACAGAGGGACGACCCATAGTTGGTTGAGTTGGTAGAGAGGCTCATAAGGGGGGAGTCGTCCATCCATTTGAGTAGGTACACCCTAGACGATAGGGGGTGCTTGCGTAGAGACGGTAGACTTTGTGTACCACAAGACGAGGGTTTAAGGAAGGCTATTCTTGATGATGCACACCATTCTAGGATGACCATTCATCCCGGTAGGGACAAGATGTACCAAGACATGAAGGGAGTTTTCTTTTGGGCCGGTATGAAGAAAGATGTGGCCGAGTATGTAACTAGATGCTTGGTGTGCCAACAAGTGAAAGCGGAGCAAAAGAAACTAGGTGGGTTGCTTCACCCATTGGAAGTTCCGCAATGGAAGTGGGATAGCGTCTCGATGGATTTTGTTGACAGGTTACCTAGATCGAGGAAGGGTAATACGGGAATTTGGGTTGTGGTAGACAGACTTACTAAGAGTGCCCATTTCATACCCGTGAAGAGCAAGAGGACTGCTCCATGGCTAGCTTCGTTTTATCTTTGAGAGATAGTTCGATTGCATGGTGTACCCTCTAGCATAGTGAGCGATCGAGATCCTATCTTCACTAGCGAGTTTTGGAAGAGTTTGCAGGAAGCAGTGGGGACTCAATTGTGTTTGAGCACTGCATATCATCCTCAGACGCACGGCTAGACCGAGAGGGTGAATCGTGTTCTGGAAGACCTTTTAAGGCTTTGTATCTTGGATTTTGGAGGTACATGGGAAGAGCATCTTCCATTGGAGGAATTCGCGTATAATAACAGCTTTCAGCCAGTATTGGTATGGCTCCTTTCGAAGCTCTTTATGGAAGGCCTTGTCGATCACCTACATGTTGGTGGGAATCTACGGATAAGATCTTGCTTGGGCCTGATATGGTTAGGGAGACTTCGGAGAAGATTGACTTGATTCGAAGAAGGATGAAAGCGGCACAAGACAGGAAGAAATCTTACGCGGATAAGAGGAGGACGGATCTTGAGTTTGATGTTGGGGACATGGTCTTTGTCAAAGTATCTCCATTACGGAATGTAGTTCGCTTTGGGTCCGTTGGGAAGTTAGCACCAAGATTTGTTGGGCCATTTCCAATTAAGGAAAGGATTGGACGGATGGCATATAGGGTGGATTTACCCGAGAGACTTAGTGGGGTACATGACGTATTCCATGTGTCACATTTGAGGAAGTGCCTACATGAGACCGCAGAGGTGGTAGAGCCGAGCTTGCTTAAAGAAGTGGAGGTAGAGCGTGATGCGACTATTCGACGAGCTCCTACCCGCATCCTTGGGTCAGAGATTTGGAAGTTGAGGAACAGAGAGGTGCGACTAGTCAAAGTGCAATGGGGAGAAGATAAGAGCAATGCTACTTGGGAGACAGAAGCGAAGATGCGTTCACTGTACCCATTCCTTTTTGAGGGTATGTCTTTTAACTTCTCCTTTATCGTTTCTCTAGTACTTATCTTATCTTTAGTATGTCCTCTCATTAGTACCTTTGACTTTTAGATAGGGTAAACCTATGGTTGAAACATGTGTTTGAGACATGTTATGTTTGATGGATGCGTGTGAATGCAAGTGGTTGCTAGTGGTTGCTCGTGGATGCATATACACACACTCTAGGCACTAGATCGGCTCAGTCACTTCATATTGCATATTGCATATAATTGTGTGTAGGTAGCTATATTAATGGATGTATAATGGTTGTGTTATCATATGGATGACGCATCTTGGTGTATGATTGTGCACACATGTAGAAATAGTATGTGTCGATAGGGTTCTTTCGCATACATATTGGATGCATGGCACTATCATGGTTTTGCATTAAGGAGGTCAACTGAATCAGTAGACCGCCTGATTTTGCATTAGACAGGGAACATATACACACACTTTTTGCATATGTTCATACAACATTAGAAACTCTAAGGACAATGGATGCCGGTGTTTGATGGTTTGAGTAGATGGTTGTTTGGTTGGTAGGATACGTTCTTCTTGACTTAGAGATTTCGGGGACGAAATCCTTTAAGTAGGGGAGAATGTAACACCCCATATGTTGAATAACTTGCTATAATATAAAACAGGGTAGAATTAAATTTTAAAATCTGAATCAGGGGAAACGGGCTATGCCATTGCGTTCGTCTCGGAAAAATACGCGAAATAGCCGATTTTTCAAAAATCGGAGTCCGTATGACCCAGTTAAGGCCCGAAGAAGTTTTCAGAAATTCAAAACAGATTTAAATATAAAAATTTAAAACATTTCAGAAGTGGCGGGAAAATTCCCACCAGACCCAGGGAGTCGACCTGGGGGTCGATTGGGGAGTCGACCTGCCCACCAGGTCGACTAGGGTGTCGACCCTAGTGTCGACCTGGGGGTCGACCTCTCTGGTTGAGCCCAGGTGACCTGGGTGCACCAGTTTGGCTTTTGGGCTGTGTTTTGGTGGCTAGGACGAGATCTGACGGCTCTAATCTGATTTAGGGTTAATCTAATGGCCTAAAACACCTAACTACTCTATAAATATGCCCTAAGACTACCCTAATTCATACTAAAAATAGATACAACACCGTTATGCCGTCAAAATGCAACTTGAAGGAGCCTCCATCAATCTAAAGAGGAAGATAGCTTCTCAAATCAATCTCTAATCAACTCTAGCAACTAAATCTTCTTCTTAGGAGTGCTAATCAACAAGTTGTGAATTTGTTTATAGCCTTAATGACCAATTATTGAAATGATTATGATAGGATATAATGAGGTTATGGCTATGAATGTGGATCAATGCAAGTTATGCAAGTTATATGCTATGTGTTAATGATGTTATGCATGTTATGCAAGTTATATGCTATGTGTTAATGATGTTATGCTTGTTATGCAAGTTATATGCTATGTGTTAATGATGTTATTCATGTTATGCAAGTTATATGCTATGTGTTAATGATGTTATGCATATTATGCAAATTATATGCTATGTGTTAATGATGTTATGCAAGTTTGGTGTAAGATTATATGCAAGTTCATATATGATATGTTATGCAAGTTTGGTGTTTGATTATATGCAAATTCATATATGACATGTTATGCAAGTTTGGTGTTTGATTATATGCAAGTAACATGTGCAAGTTGACACCTTAGTATGATATGCATACATATGCAAGTTAACCCCTTTGTATGTCATACATACATATGCTAGTTTACCCCTTTGTATGACATAAATAACTTATGCAAGTTAACCTCCTTATGACATATGTGATTCATGCAAGTTTGGGTTGATTATTTATGCTAGTTGGGTTTGATGCTATATGCATGTTGACACCTTTAAACCCATGTTGATGCTAATGCTATGCAAGTTGAACCCATTATATTTGTGATGAATCTTCCCTTTTATGTCATGTTAGTGAATTACGTGGGGAACGATGGGGTTAATATACATGTTAATGAAATGGTGTGAAGTTGGTATGATTATGCATACCATAAAGTGGATGGACATAATTGAGTCAATTATGTACATCGTTAAAATTGGGATTAATTAGGGAAAATTAATTCGAGGGTGATTAATTAGGTGTAATTAATCGACTAAGACACGAGGTTGGACCCTTTTGTAGCGTAAGACTGCCCGGAACCGACCGGCAAATCCAGCGGCTACAAATGATTGGCCCAATGTGAGAGGTCTTAGGCACAAACTAAATACGTGACAAGTGTATAGACACGAGGTTAGACTCGGTTATGGCGTAAGGCTGCCCGGACCCAACCGGCAAATCCAGCTGCCATAAAAGATAGTCTAATGTGAGAGGTCTTTACAACGGTTACGTTCTTAATCAATTAAGAAACACTTAACCAGATAAGCATGTAGTGGGCATGAGGGTTTAAGTGGGTGCCTTGGGTGGCATGTGGAAATCAAGTAAGTGCCTTCGGTGGCATGTGGAAATCTAGTGGGTTTCCTTGGGTGGCAATAGAAAATACGATTAGAATACTTAACCAAGTGGAAACATGTAATTAAACATGATTAAAGGGTTAAGTGGGATGCACTAGATAAACTGACAAGCTTAGGTGGGTAGCTTGTGGGGGACCATTTCAACCAGTAACCCATATGTATCTTATTGGGCTCGACCCATGTCGAGGACAGGACACGCGTACTGGGCTTGATTATAAGAGGCCAAAACGGGTTAGCGGTGGCAACGCAAGTCCAACGGGTTTCATATGCGTGTGTGGACCCGGGCTGGTAGGTAAGACGTTGTTGCATCATGTAGGTATAAGCCGTGTACCATTTGTTGTACCGGGTTGCCACTTTGGGGAGTGATACACCCCATTGTGGGGTCAGCACGGGTATCTACGGCAGGGAGCCGATCGCTTGGGAGTAGTGGGTACACCTAGTGGAGATAGGGGCAGACGGCACCTATGTTGTCAGCTAGGGGTACACGAAACTACTGGGTAAATTTTCTAAGTCCTTGGGTGGGATCAACCTTTAAGTAGGAATGACTGGTGTGGTGCAGTTAGTAATTATCCTTGGGTGGGTAGATTCGTCTTTACCGTTATCTTAGTTCACCTTATGTCTAGTTGGCTACTTAGTGTAGTCATTTATCCCCAGTCATCCCGTTCCAAGTTTATATCATACCCTAATTACTTTAATGATTGTGTTGTTAAGGTTATAGGGCTCACTCAGACTTATGTCTGACCCCGTTGTTTTTATCTTTTTCCCCCTCAGGTCCTCAGGTTGGGCCTAGCACTAGTGGGCTTTGATCAGATTTCTTTATCTATCTTCTAGAGCTTGGACCGTGATGTAAAGCCTAGCTTATCTTTTCTTTTATGGCTATTGTTTATGTAGTGGGATTATGCACTTATGTTTTTATCAGGATGGATATTTAGTACTTGACTCTTTATGGTGTTGTAACTAAACATGTTTACCTTCTGCTGCAATGAAATGATGTTTTAGATTTTCAAGTATTTATATCTGTCTTGTGTAATTTTTCTGTTCTATATTCACTTAAAATGCTCCACCGAAGTTAAGGCATTCCCTTAGTGAGTGACCTTAGCGGGTGTGGGGTGTTACATTTATACTCTCTCTCTCTCTTTCTGGAGAGTTAGAGTTTGAGCTCAGCAATTTATTCACTCCCCGATCCTTCAGCGAGGAAGGAGTTCTTTCTCAGCGCTCAATCGGAGACGCTTTTATACTCTCTCTCTCTCTCTGGAGAGTTAGAGTTAAGAATGTCGTTTTCTCATTCTTTTACGTCTTATCGCACAAATAGTCATTGTGCTTTTTTCTTACGTTTAAACTGTTTTCAACCTTTCAGATTTTGAATCATCTTATATTCCATAATCACAACAGAATAGTCGATGAATGTATATATATAATGCATAAAAGTAAATAACACACGATATTTTATAGTGGTTCGGCTAAGTCGTAGCCTACATCCACTTTATAGTCCTTTATTCATATCATCAGATTTTCCTAAGGCAAGTCGTGCCTTTTTACAGAGTTCATAAGAAAAATAACAAAGAGTACAACATTTCTAATCCAAATATTGAATCAAGTGTTGGGCATTCCAATCCCTAGGGACTTCTTCGCCATCTACGGTCGTTAACTTGAAGGTTCCTTTTTCAAGTTTCCGTTGGATGACAAAGGGTCCTTCCCACTTCGGACCGAGTGAGGAAGGGATGGAAAGATTCTCTTTAGCACCAAATCTCCTGGTTCAAAAGTCCTAAGGCGAACTTTTTTGTCGTAATAGCGTGCCATCTGACGTCAATGTCTTGCCGTACGCCAATCCGCTTCGTCCCTTTTTTCTTCGATTTCATCAAGAGACTCAAGTAAGAGTGCCCGATTCGTTATAGGGTCATAATACGTCACCCGGTGGGTAGGGATTTCAAGCTTTACTGGAATTACTGCTTCTGAACCAAAAGAGAGAGAGAAAGGGGTATGACCAGTAGCCGTCTTAAATGTTGTCCGATATGCCCACAAAGCTAAGGGCAATTCGTCAACCCATTTTGCCTTTGCACGCTCTAACCATTTCTCGAGGATGGATTTTATAACTTTGTTTATTGCTTCAACTTGCCCGTTCGACTGCGGATAAGCAACCGCAGTATATCGTTTGTTGATCTTATACTTCTGACAGAAATTTCTGAATTCAGTACCATCGAACTGGGTTCCGTTGTCAGTTATAATGGTCTTTGGGATCCTGAATCGGCATATAAGATTTCTAACCACGAAACTTATCACCTTTCTCGCCGTAATCTTGGTTAAGGGCTCAGCTTCCACCCACTTCGTAAAATAGTCCATAGCGACTATTGCATATTTCGCTCCTCCTTTAGCAATCGGTAGAACTCCGATGATATCAATTCCCCATGTGGCAAAAGGCCAAGGACTCACCATCGATTTGAGTTGGGTCGACGGTGCTCTGGGGATTTTGGCGAATCTCTGGCACTTATCGCAGCGTCGTGAATAATCAGCTGCATCTTTATTAATTGTGGGCCAGAAGTATCCATACCGCAATATCTTTTTTTGCTAAAGTCTGACCTCCTATATGATCTCCACACTCACCTTCATGTACTTCTCTTAGTACACGTCTGATGTCGTCGTGTGCTATACATCGTAACAGGGGCATAGAAAATCCTTGCCTATAAAGAGTATCATCTTGTAGGACATATCTGGTAGCCTTGCGAACTATAGCCCTTTTCTCACTCTTCTTTGATGGGAGTGTTCCACTCTTAAGGAAGTTCTTAATTGGGGTCATCCACGACTTTTTTTCTGGTTCTGCTTCGAAAGCGAACTCAATTTCCATCGACTCAAAGCTTGGCGATTCCAACGTTTCAATTGGAATTATTTCAGTTTCTTCTGGATTGTCGTAACTAGCTAGCTTTGCCAGCCTGTCTGCCTTCTGGTTTTCGGCTCTTGGGATATGCGTTATACTGTACCGCTCCAGGTTGCTCAACAACTTTTCCACTTTCCCGAGGTAGGCGATGAGTCGAGGTCCCAGGGACACAAATTCCTTTCGCACTTGGCAAACAATGATTTTGGAGTCGCAGAATATGTCCAACATTATTATTCCGAGGTCTTTAGCAAGCTTCAGCCCGGCAATCAGGGCTTCGTATTCAGAGTCATTGTTAGTTGCTGAAAATTCTAATCGTAGAGCGTAATATAACGACCACCCTTCAGGAGTAACTAAGACGATTCCAGCTCCGGACCTTCGGTCGTTTTTGGCTCCGTCTGTGTATAGCTTCCATGAATCTATCTTTAACTCATCTTCGGACTTGACCACTCTGTCATTGATCACTTCCTTCTCTGGGATAGTGAACTCTGCTATAAAGTCTGCCAGAGCTTGCCCCCTGATTGACCTTCGTGGTTGAAAATTTAAATCAAACTGACTTAATTCTATATTCCATTTGATCAACCTTCCCGATGCTTCGGGTCTCTGCAGCACCTGCCTCAGAGGCTGGTAAGTGTATATGGTTATTGGATGAGCTTGGAAATAGTGACGAAGTTTTCGGGATGCGATTAGGAGGTTGTAAGCGAGCTTCTCAATCTTTGGGTAGTTGCGTTCTGCCGCTGCCAATTTCTTGCTTGCATAATATACTGGCCTTTGCACTTTGTCTTCTTCCCGAACCAAGGCTGTGCTAACGGCGTGAGCCGAAACTACCAAGTAAACAAATAACTCTTCGTGATCCACCGGTTTTGACAAAATCGGTGGTTTTTCTAGCAATTCCAATAAATTTCGAAAGGCCTCAACACAGTCCGGAGTCCACTCGAAGTTTTTCTTTCCCCTTTTGATCAAATCAAAAAACGGGACGCATTTGTCCGTGGCTTTGGAGATAAATCTACTCAACGCGGCTACTTTCCCTGCAAGACTTTGGACATCTTTAATTCTTCTCGGCTCTTCAATGTTTCTAATCGCTGCTATTTGGCTAGGATTGATTTCAATTCCTCGGGAACTCACAATGAAGCCTAGAAATTTTCCCGATGCCACTCCAAATGAACATTTCAAAGGATTCAACTTCATCCGATACTTTCGCAGGATACCAAACATTTCTGCCAAGTCTTGCGTATGGCCGGAGGACTGTTTCGATTTGACAAGCATATCATCCACATAAACTTCCATAGTCTTCCCTATTTGATTATAAAACATTCTGTTTACCAAGCGCTGGTAAGTGGCTCCGGCGTTTTTCAATCCGAATGGCATTACAACATAACAATATAACCCCAAATTTGTAATGAAGCTCGTGTGTTCTTGATCTGGCACATGCATAGGAATTTGGTTGTATCCGGAATATGCATCCATGAAAGAGAAAAGTTCATGACCCGCTGTCGAATCTACAAGCTGGTCAATCCTGGGAAGTGGGAAACTATCCTTTGGGCAAGCTTTGTTCAAATCTGAAAAATCAATGCAAGTCCGCCATTTTCCATTCGGCTTCTTTACTAAGACGGGATTCGATATCCAGTCGGGATATGTCGAATCTCGAATAAATCCGTTCTGTTTCAGCTTCTCCACTTCTTCTTTGAGAGCAGCCGACCTCTCTGGGTCCAGCATACGTCTCTTTTGCTTCACAGGCGGATGTTTCGGGTTTACATTTAGTGAGTGACTTATGATGGATGGCGATATCCCACACATGTCAGCGTGGGTCCAGGAAAACACGTCCAAGTTCGCCTTCAAGAAGTCTGTTAGTTCTTCGGCCCAACGTGGATCTAACTGAGATCTAATTTTTAAAACTCTTGTTGGATCAGCTTCATCAATGGGAATGTACACTGTCGCTTCATTAGGAGTTGCATTTCTAGTCTCTGGTTCCTCGTCTTTTCTGGGATCCATGTCTTCAGACGTTCCTTTGGGCAACTCCTTCGGGGCCGATCCCTCTAATTGCTACGTCGAGCCCTCCTTTGGAGGAGGCGAGGCATCTTTACTCTCGATGTTAAGTCCTTTCATCAACATCTTCAATTCAGAAACATAGCAGGCCCTTCCGGAGACTTGATCCCCTCTCATGACCCCAGTTCCGGCTTCAGTTGGGAACTTAAGCAATAAACACCAAGGGGCGATGCAAGCCCTGAATTCAGCAAGGGCAGGCCTTCCCAAAAATGCATTATAAGGCGAATCTACATCCAACACTACGAATTGAAGCATCCGTACTCTTCGGCGCTCTCCTTGCCCCAAGATTACAGGCAGTTCTATGTACCCCATGGGAGCTGATGACGCCCCGTTGAAGCCTCGGATCCAACCTTCACATGGCTTCAAATCTTCAGATTCAAGCTTCATCTGATCGAATGACTTTTTAAATAAAATATTAACAGAGCTTCCGTTGTCTACTAACACCTTATGAACCAAGGCCGGCCCAATGGTGGTAGTAATGACCAATGGATCATCGGTGGGTGACTGGATCCCAGTATTATCTCTGCTAAGGAATACCACGTCGTCAAACATTGTCTTCTGTTGTTTTATGGGGGCGATATCTTCCAAATCATCACCTTCATTCACATCTACGTGCTTGGCAGCATTTACATATTGATCCATTGCTCTAAAACTACGGATTGCTGGTTGGGGTCCACCCACTATGGAGTTGATAACAATTCCCTTGCCTTTCTGCTGCGCTATAGCCTTGTGAGCGGATTGAATCTGTTTTGGAGCCTGCTCTCCTTGCCCCCTGTCCCTCGGGGGAACCTTATATTCATCCAGTTTCCCTTCGCGCAGCAGCTTCTCAATCACATCTCTCAAATGCCGACATTCATTGGTTGAATGCCCATGAGTTCCATGAAACAAACAAAACTTCCCAGTTGCCATTTCTTTCTCTATTGAGTCGCGAGGTGGCGGTCTTTTATATTGCAAAACATTGTATGTGTCCAAGTAAATGTTCTCCAGAGTGTCGTTCAACGGTGTATAATTCTCATAAGTCTGGAATCAGGGTCTTTTGTTAGGATCACTTCCCCTATTTCTATTTCTTCTGTTACCATTAGCATTACGGTTATTGCTGTTGCCCCCGTTTCCAGAATTGTTGTTTCCACCCTTGTTTCCCACATTTACTTCAACGTTTCCGAAACTTTCCCCAGACTGCTTCACGGCGACGTTACTCTGAACATTTTCTTTTGAAGCCGCTTCAGAGTTTCTCTTTCGGTTTGCCCTGGCCTCCTCTCGTCTTAAATAAATATCGGCCTTTTCATAGAATATCTCTCTCGTGGAGGTTGTCTTCCCAGAAAGGTAATCTCCAAACTCGGATTCAGGGCCGACTCCTTCCTTTAATGCCATCAAGATGGTGGGCTCATGCGGGTCACTAACTTCAGTCACAGCTAAGTTAAAACGGTCAAGATATGACCTCAAAGACTCTCCTGGCTCCTGCTTAATTCTTGATAATTCAATAACACTTTTGGACTTTCGGGTATGGAGTCGGAACTGATTCATAAAACGTTCGCTCAATTCCCTATAATTTGATACCGAACGAGGGGGGAAGTCGGGTAAACCATAACAGCGCCACATCTTCTAAATAGATCGGGAATGCTTTACACTTCACTGCATCAGGAGCAGCAGCATTCATGAGCCACGAGTATCGCATCAAATGCTGTCCCGGATCATTTCTCCCATTGTACTTGTCCATCTACGGCAGGTTAAAACGTCGGGGAAATTGAAAACTGAGAATGTCGTCAGTGAAAGGAGTATGGCTTCGCTCAATGCCATAATCTTCACTGGTATAGTTCCGGCTCTCGGACATAATCTGGCGTACCATTGCCTGTACATCAGCATTAGTTAGGGGCCGTTCAGGCTCCATGGCCCTGGTATCCGGGTTCCTTCTGGGCTCTTGTTCAGGAGATGCCCTTCTTCTTTGAGCTGCTTCTGCTCTACTTCGTTCCCTACGCTCCCGGTCGATCTCGGAAGGAGGGGGCTGGAGCCTTTGCCCCTGAGTGGGATCATTGTTTCCTAGTGCTCGTGCAATATCCTCGCGAGACCCCAAAGATCCGAACGTCAGCTGCTCCAAATTCTGAGGTCGTTCGAGTGGACTTCGTTCACGGGGCCGCTCTTCCTCAGAAGAAGAAGACTGATCCATCGGTGAGTGGCGAACCGGGGATGGGGTTCTCTATCTACGGAGCTCGCTAATTTCCCTGCTCATGAGTCTCATATTTTCTTGCATCATGAGATTGGTGCGCTCGTGGATTTTCATAGGCTCCCTAGTACTCTCAAGCATGTCAAGTAGGCGCGAGAAATCTCCTTGAGTAATGGGCGCGGATGGATTGACCTGATCATTGACCCTGGTGGCTGGAATCGGAGCATTTGTAGGGGCTCGAGTAGAGGTTCCAACATCACCAAGTGTCGGATCGGTTCGGAGATGGGAAATCGGGTCGGTTCAGAGCTGGGAAGCCTGTTCGGGTCGGAGCTGGGACGCCAAGTCGGGTCGGTACATGGCAAGTTGCTCGGGTCGGTTCAGGTTGGGGGAATGCACTGCTTCAGATTCTCCTACCTGGATCAGATCGGAGCTCTCCCCCTGAAGGCGGTTCGGGTTTCCTGTATTGGTCCGTCCTGCTGCTGAGCTCTGCCCACGAGACCTTGTCACGACCGCATTTTGCTGATCTTCACCAACTCCATTTCCTCGACTAGATTGAACTTCTTTGCCTTTTCCTTTGGCCATGGTTCTTCATCAATCAATTCAACAAATATCCAAGAGCGTTGAAACTTGAGGATTAACTTCTTTGAACTCAACGGTCCAAAAAGTAGAACGATAATCCCGAAAAACAGAGAATTCAGATTTTTCTCAGTGAAAGCACCAAAATGTTAGAACAAAAAGTGGTTCTAACACCCAAATTGACTAAAAGCAGAATGAAATAAGATCAAAAGTAAAATGAACACAAAGAATTTATAGTGGTTCGGCGAAGAAAAGCCTACGTCCACTTGTCAATCACTATTCTCAATGATATTGTTGCAATTACAATGAGATATTCACTTAATTTCTCTCACAACTCACGTACATTCACTCATTTGTCTAAAAACAAATGTTAAAAGACGATTTGGATTATCCGGGAGTGCTGGAATTCGGGTTATGGAAGTGGTTGAACTCTCAAAGTGCCAAAAATAAGATCCTTTTCATTGTCTCCAGACAGGGTATTTATAGGTGAAAATTTTCTCAGAACCCGATCCGGATCAGAGCCACGTGTAATCCATCCCATTAGCCTCGGGTTCGGATGGATTTCTTTGTTGACAACGCATCAGAGCAGTGGACGTTGTGGGTAGGAACTGGTCATAAACGCTCCGAATAACCAGGCGATCCTGGGGGAGAGTGACGTGGAATATGGGTTCGTATCGGAGGAGTGTACAGGAGGGGTTCGGATCGGGGTATCCGATCCGATCCGGTTTTGTCCCAAGGCTAAGTCTTCGTCTACTTTCACTCCGTTCCGATCTGTCTTTGTAGCAGATATCCCTCCGCTCCAACTGGCAGTAAGTTGTTCTCCGATCCGAACAGTTGTGCCTCTCTGATTCCAACAGTAATAGCTCACCGATCCGTACAGCAAGACCTCTCCGATCCGACCCGCTATATCTTCTCCGATCCGATCCGCTATAATGCTTTCCAAGTTATTCAATGTTTCACATCTCGACTTTGTGTTGCCCAGTTCACAAAGTGGGCTAACAGGGTTATTACAATCTCCCCCACTTAAAACTTTTCGTTCCCGAAAAGGAACAAAGCCGAAAGTTGTTTAACAATTCAACTCAACTTCCTTATTTTGATTACGGCTTAAGTTCTTCAACTTTTCAGTTTCTAAGAACTTTTCAAAAATTTCAAAAATTTGGCTAACACCCTAAATTTTCGAAAAATTTCGCCATAACCTCCCCTGCTCCGGGAGCAACGGGAAAATCCCGAAATTGCCATACAGGCCTTCTGATCTCAAAAAGAAAAAGAAAAAGCCAAGCGGCTAGCCAATCGGCTCATAAAATCATTATCACCCAAACAAAACAGTAAATATGTACCTATTTGTCGGGCAAACAAATTTTATTCTCTGCTCTAGCCTCCTTGCTATGACTGTTCAATGTAAGTACACGTATATGCAAGCAAATGCTACCAATTTTCAATACAATTCAATATTTGATTCTATTAGGCATAATGGTTCAAAATTATCAAACAAATTAACAAACAACACAAACATCAATCAGTTAGTGGATTAACGTTTCAAATTCATAATTTTGATACATAGTCGAAAATCATGTTTTTGATGCCAATTCACAACAAATAAATCTATCTATATAAGTTTTGGTTCTCACACCAGTCTAATGGAAATATATAGATATCACACCTTCGTCACTCGAAAATAAATGCTGATGATGTTTCGAACCACCATCAAAACATCTCCGGGCTACTAGAGTACGGTTCTATGTCTATCCGGTATACTAAAACTTCGAATATACGTTCATGACGCGTATATGCAAAATCTTTATATATCGGATTGTCCAAATTCAAAATAAATAAATATTTGAATACGTATAAAATGGTTTTAAATTTTCAAAACAAAATTGTTTTCATTTGAAAAATATACTCTTCACACTCGTTCTAGGATACTACTGATCCTATCTCTAACGAGTCATTCTAATTGGATATTACTAACCCAATATCTGATGAATTCTTTCGTATTGTTCTAATGTGTCTTGTTCTCGAGCTCTGTAAACCAAAGCTCTGATACCAAATGTGACGGCCGCGGAAATTTCGCTCGATCCGAATCACCCCTATCATGCGTTCCCGGCCTACTCAGGGCCAGCAACAAGAACTGGTGATACTCCATATCTAACACCACGGTGTTATCGGTAAAATTAAATACCATTTCACGTTCAAATCTAAATAAAGATTTGACTATCGCTTTGGAGCAAAACTGGTGACACTCCATTCTCGGTCATTATCCAATTTGATAATTTAGATTATCTATTCACATTTCAATCTAATTGCAAATTCATTAAAACTCCTTTTACTGGGTTAAAGAACTAATGTCATTTAAAACACAGTTCACGATAAACCCAAATCACATTCTATTTATTATCTGGTTAAAGAACTAGTGTTATTTAAAACACCGTTCCTGATAAACCCACAAATGAATTCTATTTAAAACCCATTTCAAATCCAATTTATGTATTTAAAAATAAATGGGTTTTAATTTTAGTTCAAAACTAGTTCATTTCGATAAAAATCTATTTTTACCTTTTCAAATATGGATTTTTTCATCCCAAATTTTCCCAAATCATTTCTTATGATTTTACACAAATTATTGATATGTTTAATAATTTTATCAAGGCCTGTACAGTCGATTTCCATCAACGGCCATCGAACTGCACTTACAACGACCTTTTCCAAATTTGATTTGGACGTATCTCCAAATCCAACCGTTAGATTTCAAATTTCTAATATTCGTTAGAAATCTCTTTTCGATACGAACCCAATGGTTCCGGTTTTAGGAGAATCCGACGGTCGGATCTCCCGTAATGTCCGTTCGAAATCAATGGTCGTAATTCGCGAACTGCCGCGGTGCGGCACGTTCTATTCAGGCCATTATATTATATATAATATATATAATATATATTTCGTCGATTTCTATTCAAAATGAATTTTATAAATAGTTTTAAATTCATTTCAAAAACATTTCAACTTCCATTTCCAATTTAAATCAAAATTGAAATTTTCCTTATAAATTCGTTTTAAAATTCATTTCAATTCAATTCAAATTTAAATTCAATTTGAATTCATTTCAAATCGATTCTTATACTATCTCAATTTGTTTTCCATTCAATTCAAATTAAATTCGTTTTATATTCAGTTCAATTCGAATTCGTTATATATTCAATTCAATTCAATAAAAACGAATATAATCGATATAAATATCGTTCGCGTCAAAATAGCGCATCTCTAATCAACACGGCTTTATATTTTTCAATAATCCCGTTTTTCTATTCGACAAATGAATATTTATCCTATTCAATACGTGAATCTATATTTTTGTCAACACATGACTAATCTCAACGAATGAGTACTGTCCACGTGTGACTATTTTTGTCATTCAATATATTTTATAAAAATTATGGTATCTATCGTTTGATTTAAAATCAGACTCCAACCGTAAATTAGTAAGAGAACGATTCCCTGAATATTAACCCCGAAGGCCGAAACCAACATCAGATCAATATCCAGGAGACCACTCATCTTATCTATTTTCCAGTTAGTTTCTAATTTCATATATGATAAAGATGTAAATTTTATTATTAAAATATTTCGTTCAACACATGACTAATCTCAACGGATGAGTACGGTCAACACATGAACCTTTATTTTGTAATGATAAAGATGTAAATTTTATTGTTAAAATATTTCGTTCAAGACATGACTAATCTCAATGGATGAGTACGGTCAACACATGAACCTTTATTTTATAATATTCTTTATTTTCCCGATTGGAATGAGGCCCAATCAATTACCATACAAAGTTAATTATATGGATTCCATACAACACATGTATATAATAGCAACGATAAAAAAATCAACCATCATCCAATGTGCACTACACTGTATAAGCATCAAATATAGATATCTAACGCTTATAACAGCCTGTCAATCAATCGATTGACATACAACTAATTATTGGGATTAGTGTATGCCGTATTTTATCCCAATACCCGTGTGGGGTTTCAAACAATCAAACACAGATTTTATTTGTGCAGTTGGGCGATGTGTAAAATTTATCGTCCCAATCATTGTCCTTCAAATAGGTGTACATAAACAAACCGTCCGGTTTGTAAATGAATATTTATTTATTCACGTTCACGTTAAAAAATATATTTTCAACGATCAAATTATTTAATTCAACCTATGAATATTCTATTCGGTTTATTTATTAAATAAAATGATATCTTTATTTTAGAAAATTTCGGCGGCATAACGACACGATACTAGAAACGGGACGAGGCCTAGCCTTATCCCCGGTCTAGTGATAGCCCACGCCATACACATATCAATCCATCCATTCCATTTCACCAAACAATCAAATTCCAATCAAATAATCTAACCAACTACACAACCAAACAAACAAGTCGATGGTCTGTGGACAATGGTGTCGGGTGTTACTAAACACCGTCTGCATCCTAATATATATTTATAACTAGAAAAGAAAATTTAAAGTGAGAAGTTCTCACCAATAGCTTATCCAACTTCACGACACTTCAAATGTAGAAGTCTTCGTCATTCTCGCCTTTTGTCACTTTCGTTGCCCGTAGTCACTACATATGTAAAAATCGAATTTTTACTTTGCTATTCAATATATAAAAATCGAATTTTTACTTTGCTATTCAATATATAAAAATCGAATTTTTACTTCGCTATTCAATATATAAAAATCGAATTTTTACTTTGCTATTCAATATATAAAAATCGAATTTTTACTATTGTTGTCATGTATATAAAAATACATTTTTACACTACTGCTATATAGATAAAAATTCTATTTTTATACCGCTAAAAATCGTATCCTTTCTATTTTAAAAATCTAATCTTTTCTATTTTAAAAATCTAATCTTTTCTATTTTAAAAATCTAATCTTTTCTATTTTAAAAAAACTAATCTATTCTATTTTAAAAATCTAATCTTTTCTATTTTAAAAAAATCCGACCTTTTACATTTCTTTCAAAACTGAAAATCAAATCCGAAAATAAATTTAAATACTTACATTTTTCTATGGGATCGAGAGGAGCAGGCGGATGCCGAAGGTGGCAGGGAGTGCTGGCGTCCAGAGGATGGTCTGAGGGCTGATTTGGGTGGGTTTTCTTGCATTGGCTGAGAGGAGAGAGAGGAACAGGCGGAGGGATGTTAGGGGGCCGGCGTTGGAGGTCGGAGCCTAGGCTCGAAGTGGTGGTCGGGGGGGGGGGGGAGGGGGGAACTCCTGTCTACGTCGTAAGGAGGGAGAGGTTGGAGGAGGGGCTCGAATCGGGTTCGGGGGGGAGAAAGAGGAGCGCGAGGGCGATAGGGGGGGTCTTCGCCTCTAGCGGCGGTCGTGGGGAGCAGCGGCGCTGCGATGGGGGGGGGGGGGCAGATCGAGGTAGGCGACGCGATTTTTTTCTTTTTTTCCTGAATCGAATGAACGAGGAAAAAGGGGGGGCTAGAGTGAATAAAGGAAGAGGAGAGTTTTATTTTTTTATTTTTTTATTTAATTATCTCCCAAAAAGCAACTTTTATTTTCGACCTCTAAACGAGGCCCACCACCTGTCGTCCATAGCGTATTACCCCCATTCCGAACACAATAGGATATGTACCATAAGCTGATTCGGCTGTTTCGATCAGTTTTCATTAAAATCGACATATAACTCTCTATATTGAATTTGAACGCGTATTTCAATTTACTGGGGTCACATACTAACTCTATAAATCCCATAAAAATATTTTCTAGCTTCGTATTGACGATACGGTCCTAACAAAACTAATTTCGTCGAACTCTGAGACCGTTGGAAAAATGGCCATTTTCCAGTCGATTAAAATCAACTAAAATTGGTCAAATGCGTTTTCCTTTGCTACGCTCACATATCAATTCAAAAAATTATGAAATTTGGAATCTAGCAATAACTTTACATCACGGACCCAACAAAAGTTGTTTCGTCGAAATCCGAGGTCGTTTGCAAAATTTCCATTTTTAAGGGCCTGAATTCCATAGCGACAATTCAGAATTTTCAACTGGACATATCTTTTGATTCCCGCTATGAAATTTTGATTTTTCGGATTCGTTGGAAAGATATTCTCAAATAGATCCTATTTTTTTTGATTTCGCTAAAATCCGGTTTGTTTTGCACCCGGTATGTTCAATTGAAGTTTGAAATCGAATTATCGAACTACTGCGCCATTTTCAATTCCTTTTATAATTATAAATAATTATTTTTATTCTAACGACGACGCGTATAAATATATTTGTTCGAATTCTATTCAAAATAAATTTCTTGTTGTTATTATTTAAAATAATTCATTTTAAATGTTCAAAATTCATTAAAATTGCCAAAATAAAAATTTTAATCTGGCTCGCATTTCCGGGTTATTACACTTTGCTTCTATCTTCCTAGTTACATACATACATACAAATATATATGGGAGCGGCTATTTGAACACAAATATTTGACATGAATCAATGGACATAAAATTTCAACCGCTGGATCAATTTGTCTTTATGTGAGGGGTGAAATGGAACACTCGAGTCAGATCCAAGAGTTGCAAATTTAAAGATTTCAACTATCGAAGCTAGAAGCACGTGAAGCCGCACTCGCTTTGACTCGTCAAATTCTATAATTTCATTTTTATTAAAATCTTATGTATTTTAGAATCTTCCGCTGTAAAATATATTTTACTAACTCTGATATTTTTGTATAAAATTCCAACGCAAGATATTACTGTTTATTATTTCGTGTTGTGATTTTCTGTTTGATTCTATTTGAATCCTATAAGCTAAATAACTATCTGCCATTTTGAGCATTTCGAGTTGATTTAATTACCGACTTGAAGTGGTCGAAAATGCAGGTCGTTACAATTGTCAGAGAGAAATTCAATGGTTGAAAATTTGTGTTAAATTTTTTCTTTAAATCGGCTAATTATGTGGATTCTTCTTGTGTTTTGAATATTCCTATCTAGGGTCTTACTGCATTATTCTACATAAAGATTTAAAATCTAACACCTTTGTGTCAGTCTTTTTGGGCATGTATGATGACTTGCACAACTTGTGCATGATAATATCTGAATTATGACTAAGCAATAGATAAATTTGTGATAAGGTGATATGACTATAAGCATTTGAATAGCAATCGTGCACAATGTAAGTTTAGAGAACCTCACTTTTTGAGGTGTTGAGAGATGTAGCTTTTGTTGCAAGGATTCAAAGTAGAAAGCTTGGGATACCCACCCAAGTACTTACTAAGAAACCATCTTTTGAAAACAAGATAATCGGCTTGACCCCTTTCTGGAGAAAGATGATGGGTTTTTCGAGTCAAAACTCAGATTTAGCTATTTAGTAGGAAGACCAGGAATCCATTTCTGGTATTTTGATAGAAGTTCCAAACAAAACCCAGATTCAGGCGTTTGCTAAAATTGATATCCTCATCTGATAATAATAGAAGCCCCAAACAAAACTCAAATTCGGGTATTCGCTAGAATTGATATCATCATCTGATAATAATATATGTCCCAAACCAAACCCAGATTCGGGTATTTGCTAGAATTGATATCCTCGTCTAATAATAATAGAAGTCTCCAACCAAACCCAGATTCGAGTATTTGCTAGAATTTATATCCTCATCTAATAATAATAGAAGTCCTGAACCAAACCCAGATTCGGGTATTTAATAGAAGACCAGCATCCATCTTCTGACAATTATAGAAGTCCCAAATGAAACCCGGATTCGGGTATTTGAGAGAGGACCAGAAACCCACTTCTGGTATTTTGATAGAAGTCCTGAACCAAACCCATATTTGGGTATTTGAGAGAAGACCAGAAATTCACTACTGGTATTCTAATAGAAGTACCGAACTAAGCCTTGATTAAGGTATTTGAGAGAGGACAAAAAATCCCTTTCTGGTACTTTGATTGAAGTCCCAAACCAAACCTAGATTCTGGTATTTGAGAGAGAACAGAAATCCACTATTAGTATTTTGATAGAAGCCCCAAACCAAACCCAGATTCAAGCATTTGAGAGAGGAATAGAAATCCAGTTCTGGTAATTTGATAAAAGTCCTGAACCAAACCCAGATTCAGGTATTTGAGAGAGTCGGCCCCTTTAGCTTTGTGAGCCACCGTCAGCTTCCCTGGAGCTTTGATTTGATTCGATGAGTCACTTCCTTGAGCTTTGATTGATTTGATGAGCCACTTCCTTGGGATTTGATTCAATGAGCCACTTCCTTCGGCTTTGATTGGCCGTTTTAGCCTTGTTCTTTAAGCAGAGTTTGTACATGCTTTGTGTTCTCCTTTCGAGATTTAGTTCCCTTTTACGAGATAGGAAGTTAGCAGAGGATGTACGAGCTCCGAGTGCTCCTTTCGAGCTTTTGTTCCCTTCTGCGGGAAAAGATGTTAGTTTAAATGGAACGTGCTCGTGTTTAGAGAAGAGGTTGAACGTACTCCTTCGTAGCATTAGTTAGGACTCACCCGTCTTTAGGGTAGAGGTTAGAAACGTACCCATCTTTAGGGCAGATGTTAGAATGTACCCATCTTTAGGGCAGATGTTAGAACGTACCCATCTTTAGGGAAGATGTTAGAACATACTCCTTTGGAGCATTTGTAACGTCCTGCCTTCACTTCAAATTGTTAATCAAAACAACTTAAAACGTTCAAATTGATGGATCATTAATTAGCTTATAGAATTTAAGATAGAATCAATACAGAAAACACAGAATAAATAAATAGCACAGTATTGAACAGTGGAATAACACTTTTATTTATTATTCAGAATTTGAATACAAGATATTTATATACAACGGAATGTAAAAATAATCTGAATACAAGGAAAATCTTTACTTGGTTAAATAACTTCAGAGTGCGCATGTCTTTGGATCCCCAGCTTCTTCAGTCTTTCGAATCCTAGGCTGTAGTTCTTAATTCTATAACACTCGGGTCTGACTCGAGCGTTCTGTAACGTCCCAAAAATTTGGGTAATTTGAAATGGAATTAAATAAAGATTTAATTGTTAATATTCAATTTTATATTGATATTGGGGTTAGAAATTTAAAAATCAAGTATAATGTTTTGAGCTGAATGGTTGGTCTGGAATTTGATAATTTTTTTGTTAAATATTTTGATTGGATATTCGAATTGGATTTGGGATTCGATTGAAAAATATAAGTAGTTGAATTTAGAATGTAAATTAACTGGAGATTTTATTGAAATATATGGAAATGGGTTGGATATGTGTATATTGAGGAATTGAAATTTTACGTTTCAAAATTTAAAATCTACAGAGCTGATTGTTAGTCAAACAGAATAAAACCAGTGAATCGATAAATAATTTAAAATATGAAATAACAGTGTAAACAAACGGAGTTGGTTTACAAGTAGAGTAAATTTTTGGATTCAGAACGTGAAGATGAAGTAGAACGTATAATTTTCGTCGCGTCTGGAGACATCGTCGATGGTACAAATTTAAAGCATTCTGTAGTACTTACGGTAAAATTTTATTATTTAATTATACCTAGATATAACCTACCCTAAATATACACTAAGCCGACCTATTCTCTGATTTTCATGCGCTACCGTATACCTATTTGAGTTACATCATTCTTATCCACTTAAGTCTTCTTCTATAAATTTCACATTTATTCCCTTAAACCTCTTCAGCAGATATCGCAACCGCCTTTATATTTTTCCCAAATTCCTCAAGCTAAAATCTTCACTTTTCCATTTAATGGCCACCGAAAATTCTTTGCTCCACTTCCAGAAGTTGCCATCGCCCTCGTTAAACCCTAAATCCCCATTATCCTCTTGATGCTCACATCTCCCAGACTGCCTTCATCAACCACTCCTCCAATTTAAATCAAAAACCTAACTTCGAATTGAAGCTCCATGCCTCAACCCTGTCAACTCGTCACTGCTGAAACCATATGTCGTGGGCCCTAAAAATCAGAGGTTGACCATTGTTTGCCGAAGCCTGCTTCTGGACGACGTTGGCCGTAACTTTGCATTGCCGTCTCCAACTAAATTTTCGCTCCTTCCCATCGCTGTACTGGTGAGCATCTCACTCATGATTAAATCTTGTTTCAAGTGACTTGATTTCAGTGTAACCAAAATATGATAGTTAATACTGTGTGGTTGTTGACGCCTTGGGTTTGACTGCCCTACGTGGCTGCTCTGAAATAGATACATGCATTCCTTGTTCAGGCTGTGTTTTCAGAGCACCTTTGTTTTTAATACTGATACTATTTAGACTGAAGTAAAAGCTATTATAATTTCTCTTTATTAGTTAAACACAAATACTATTTTTAATTTTATATCTCCCAGAGTGGTATAAGTTAGATCTCAAAGAAAGGTCAGAAAGAATACTACCTAAGATTCAGATATCCATCTAAAATTTCCATTGATATCAGGGGTAAATGAATGGATCATTTTTTTATTTTTATTTTATTTTTCCTTACTAATTTGATGTCTGGGCCTTTAGTTAATCCTAGATATGAATATTTGGACAGGTTATATGGTCAGTGTGGTTTACATTGGTCAGTGTGGTTTACTTTGGTCAGTGTGGTTTACTTCTATAAACAATAACTGTTTCTTACTTCAAGATAATTGTTGCAATTTGAAGTCATAAGAAATTGAAGTTCCATTGCTGATAAGTATGCGTCACCTAAAAGTTATTATGCATTTGCTAGTTCGTTGATGAATAGCGAAAAACTAGGTAGGCATTTTTGCACCGTTAAGACTGGTAGTAATCCATTAGGAAATTATACAGCTGACTTTAACATATGCATAGATATCATGTAAACTCGGTATATATGTTGAAATTGGAAATTTGGGCATTTATGGTTTTGAAACCTATATGCATATAAACCTAGAAGCGTTTTTAACATATAACTTGCATCACTAAAGACATACAGTTGCCTCTGGGTTTCTTATGCCTGGAAACCTCTTATTTGTACATGCCTAGTTTGGGAATAACTTGGTTATATTGTTCTCAACTCACCACGGTTGTTCATATATTTGGTGTTCTGTGAAGTTTGGCTATTACACTTACCTGAAATATAAATAATAAGAGCTGTATGAGACAGTTTTCCATTAACTACGATGAAACTGGAAATCAGAGTACATGATGAATTTAGAACTAAAATTTCATTTATAAATTTATAGAGAAACTGAATGATAGACGCAGTTTCCTATTTACATTTGAAACCTACTCCGACATTTAAGTTAACTGTTCATTTGTATGCATTTTTCATGCTTATGTTATAGCGTTCATACATACTTCATGCATGCTGAAGCCTAGTCGAACTGCCATTAAGTATTTGGAGAATTTAACCTGTACATGTATAAGTTCACTTGTTTTAAGAAACTGGAAAATGATTTCCTTGTCCTATTTACCTTTATATGCTGCTACTTTCTTAGTTAAGGCATGGGAACAATTTGTGCATATATGAGATATAATATCTGTATTTATAATAAGACCATTTGTCCATAAAACAAAAACTGATATGAGCAGTTACTACTCCACTTACAATTCGTATATATTTGGGAAGTCAGGATTAACCATTATATTTCAAGTTTCTATTGAAATTAATTTACTTGAACTATGATTTAATCATGACCTGAATGTTTTATGTTTTTGGCATGGAATGCTCGGGTCAGACCCTGAGCGCTGCAGATTTAGAGATTTCAGCATGGGATTTGAAGATTGACGAAACTGGGGATTCCAAAAATGGCGCACTCTGAAGTTTCAAACAATAAAGTTTTTTCTATCTTCAAATTGTTTAATTCCGTTGTATGTATATAAATCACTTGTTTTAAAAAAAAAATCTGATTATAAATAAAAGCCTATTTCACTGTTCAAAATTGTGTTATTTATTTATTCTGCGATTTTTGAGCTGATTCTGTTTTTAAACTCTATAAGCTAAATAACAATCCGTCGGTTTGAATGTTTCAAGTTGGTTTAATTATCAATTTTAAATGGTCAAAATGGCGGGACGTTACAAGCGGTATTAGAGCTTTGGTTTATTCAAAGCATAGCTTATCGAGATTAAATGAGTAGGATCGAAATTAGAAAAAAGGGTTTTGAAAATAAAAAGATTTCAAAATATAAAATTTGGGAAAAAGTAAATGATTTTAAAATAAATTTTGTTGGGTAATTATTTTGAAATTTGTATTTTGAAACTATTGTTTTGAAACCTATACAGCGGAAGCAAGAAAAAAAACTTATTTTGAGATTTAAAATTCTTTTCGGAATCCCAAGTCTTCGAATCCATTGCCAGAGCTGTTCTTAGATAAGTTCTCTTAGGATTGAATCTCGAATCCATTATTGAATGGTATCTAAGGAAGATAAGTATAAGAGAATCAATAAATCAATTTATATGATTGTGTATTTTGGAAATCAAGATTATTGAAATTGATGGGTAATAAGAATTCTGATGGAAATTTTAATGAAAAGGAAAAATTTGGAATCGTTTCAAAAATGAAACGATGGGTTTTATTTTGATATTCAGAATAGAAATAAATGAAAATAAAATCGGAAAATTGATATAATTGAGATACGAGTGTTTTAAATTGGATTCAGAATGTGACGAGATAATTACAATTGGTTTCTGACCAATGATGTATGGTTGAATATATGAATTCGATAGTAAGTATAAAATTGTTAGTTAATTAACTAGAAGTGAATTATGAACATGAGTTATAAATGAAGCGATATATGAATGAAGATTGTAAAGAGTTTGAATCATCGTTTAAATGAAATCAAACTAATTTGATGTGACAAGTTCAGATTGCGATAATAGGAATAATATTTACTTTTAGAAGCCAATACCATTTGATTGCGAATATACTGCGAACGAATTGGAAATAGTAGAAATGGGGTTGACCAATACAGTGATATTATTCTGAAGTTCAGAATACAAGTCAAATGAGATTTTTCCGAAGTTCGGAATATATTATCGGGAAAGAGATTACTCAGAAGGGAGTTATTCATGGAAATCAATTATGTCAGATTTCAGAAAAGTACTATGTACTATTTACTTTCCATTTTTAATTAAAATTTAATATATTGTTAATTAATTGCTAAGTATTCAGATTAATGAATAAAATATAATTTAGAAGTTAAATATCTCAAAGGCATGAATTATTGTAATAATAAAAATAAAAATAATCCATAAAAGAAGTAAATTCTTAACTTGTAATCAGAAATTACGAGAATGTTTTGTTGGTGTTCGAAGTTGTGAATTTTATCTATTTCGAAGTTAATAGTGTTGTTTAGTTAAGGTATGAGAGGTAAATGTACCCCAACTTGATTGACTTCATTATTGACTGGAAAATGGTTAGGGTTCGACAATAGGAGTTGGTTAAGTGAAATAAGTTAACATGTGTCGACGGTCAAGTGAAAATAGCGATGTTTTATTTTAATCCAAATAACGAATTTAGAAAGGTTTCTCCTTGAGAATAAAAGTATAATTTCTGTAGATTGGTGAATAGATGGAAATTTTTTCATTGGTGATAAGTGATTTTCTAGAATTATAAAATAAATATGATGATTGGAAATGTTTTTCGAAGGATCGTGAGATTCTAACGGGTTCTGATAAATCAGAATGGCAAGGACAAAAGAACAAAGACCCACCCATCGAGAACGAAGATCGGTAGAACGTAAAAGAAGTTAATTTGTAGGCTAAATTTGAGAGCTGCGAAATGAAGAAATGAAGTTAAGGAAATTAAAAAATGACTGGAGATTAGATAAGTCGAATAATTTCCTGAGTGTTGGTTTGATGTTGGTTTCGGCCTTCGGGATTGATGCTTAGGGAGTTGTTCGCTTGCTAGTTGACGGTCAAATGGTGTGAATGTGAGAGTGATAACGCGAAATGTGTTATAAGAATGAAAATAATATAAAGAAAATTAAGGAAAATATAATGATATGAGAGGATTTGTTGAAGATCGTAAAATTCCAGAAATTATGATAAATGAGGAGGAAGAATACCATGGAGACGGTTATGCAAGAAGACAATCATCGATGATTGTAAACCCTAACTAATTAGTTAATAATTTTTTTTGGAATATCTATTTATAGAAGTGCAAACGATTTTATAGGAGGTTTGTTGAAATTTAAAGCGATAATATAGTGGAAATCGCAATGATGACATCAACTTATGAATTGATAAAGAAACAATGATTTGAAAATGTAAACTATTTAGATTTATTTCGTTGCAAGTTCCATTGAAAGGGAATAAGAAATAATGAATGTGAAGATGTTAAGTCGCTAAAAGAGATGAAAGGGAATGTATTCCATTCAACCAAATAAATAATTGATATAATTGAGGAAATCATTGAAGGATATGAAAAGGTGTAAAGACCCGCAAATCCCCGCCCTTTGAATCGACCATAAACCACACGGGTCTGATCCAAAGGTTGAAAATCCACAAATACTTTAACTTTGGGCATACAACACATCAGAACAAATAACAGAAGACTTTTATAAACATTATAATAATGTTACATCAGAGTACAGAATATTAGAGTACATTGGATAAATAATACAGCGGAAGACAAATTTATAATAAATATAATACATAGCGGAAGACTATCATTGCTCTGGATACAGCTTTAAGCTTCAATCCAGAATCCTGCTCAATATATCTGCAAAATAAGCTACTCGACTGCTCGTGTATAAAAGAGGGCACCCAAGTTTGCAAGTGAAATAAACTACAGGTCAGTCATGGAACTGGTATGAGAAATCTTACTTAAACTATCTAATAATAATAAGGCTAATCACAGGACCACGCCGCTAATGCCGAACGGGTTTACTCCATTGGATTTCTAGTGCAAGAAATAAGGTGAATCGTTAAACAACGCAATGCTTTTTATAAAAATGAAACCATTATAAGACTCGAGTCCCATCACACAGTGCAACACAAACCGAAGGATAGAGTTTTACCTTATAATGGTCAAAAATGCTTGAGACGGTAAAATGAAGTTGATATTATTATAGTGTGTATATGTTTAAAACATTTCAATCATAATATCAATCATAGACGGCATAACTACCATATACTATGTCGCCATACTAGTAATACAATCAAAACCACATGGGTCGTATTGGAAGTTGGATTTCCATCATGAACCAAGGCAAAAGATAGTCCTTACCGAATTCAAGACAATCTAGCCTACCATGTCTCTGGATACAGCCACAACTGCACCTTGGATCTTCAGGGCCAGTCCACCAAAGTGCAATGGTTGGATTAGTAATAACTGAACAATACGTTTCCCCGCCCTACGAGGCGTAAATAGAGCCACTAGGGACTCAAATAACTGAGGCGCCTCATTCCATCATCAACATAAGTAAAAATATCAGGCCTTGTAAAAACCATGACACCACTTCTAGCTAGAAAGAAACGTATGTCCTCCCTGCGGTCCTTTCTCCCGTTTCTGGTTTCATACCGGGGTGTGAGGCTCGCGAAGTAACGCTATACACAAATCTATGCTATTTAAAGCTGTGCTTTGATCATCAACCACAAGGGCCTGCTTTTCAACAAAAGCCTTGGTCATTTGCATCTTGGCATGCCACATTGTCAATCCATACCATACGATTGATTCCTACCAATATATAACCTCTGAGATCGTACATCTTAGAGAAGGATGTTAAGCAAGAGAATAAATTCTCCGCCACCGCAGATATATATTTAGCAGAGATCAACGAATAAAACATAAAGGAATACAACGTCTGACATACATTCATTTACAAGTCCGTTCTGGGTCTGAACGAAACCGGAGACACCTTATTCCAATACAAGAGGGAGGTTCTCGCATATCCATCGATCTCCAAATATGTCTGGACGATCACCACTTATTACCTTGTCTTGGGTGGCTTCCCAAATCAAGACATCATTAACCATCCAAACGATGTGAAGACCTCCGGTCTTCAACCACCGTCTTCATCTTCGACTCTTGATCGTCATAGTAATTATTCAGAATGGGTTAAACCCGGTCTTTCGGAATAACTCGTGTATTTTATAATCAAGAATAAAATACCGTAAAAGCACATCCAAGGCCTCATTCCAATTCAGAATATTCTTTTAATGAAATATTCACAACGTTAGGGAAAGGTTCCCATTAATTCTATCGAAGATAAAATATTTAATTTATTCTTTAATCCTCTTTTTAAAGATTCGTTAAAACCCCAATTTGGATTTTGTAACAACCCGCATTTCAACAACATGTTAAAACGAGAATCAAGGCGGAATTTAATTTTAAATTCTGAATCAAGTAAAACGGGCTATGCCATTGCGTTCGTCTCGGAAAAATACGCGAAATAGAGTCCGAGTTTTCGAGAATCGGAGTCCGTATGACCCGTTTAAGGCCCAAAGAAGATTTCTGGAAATTTGAATTTCGGAAACAGTTTTGGAAATCAAAAATGGGGCCAGGCGGGAATTTTCCCGCCAAAGCCCATGTCGACAGGGGAGTCGACAGGGCTGTCGACACCCCTTGACCCCAAGTCGACAGGGCTGTCGACTTGGGTGTCGACTGGGCCCAAAAACACAACGCCGTGTTTTGGTGGCCTGGTGCACCTGGATGCAGTCTTGGTCTGATCTGATGGGCCTGTGACGATTTCTGTGGTCTAGATTAACCCTAGATCTAATCCTATGGCCTAAAACTATCTTAATCTCTATAAAAAGACCCTAAACCTAATCTAAATCACTAAAAATAAAACCTAGCAACTAAGTGCTGCCAAGATCAACATTGATCATGGCCTCCATCTCAAATCCCTAGAGCCTATGCACTCAAATCAAGTTCAAATCAAAAGGTGCAAGCTTGCTACACCAAATCAAGGCCAAATCGACGTTGCTATGCGAGTTCCATGACGATTCTTCAACAAAGGGGGCACCTTTCTTAGCCAAGATGATTCATGCTTCTTTGCCTAGGCCTAACTATGTAAGTTCTAGCCACTTTTGGGTCAAAACGGTATTTTTAATGTTGACATGGGATAAAATGAGGCTAAACATGATTATGCGAATCCATATGAACCTTACCATGCCTCTTGTGTTCATATTTATGATTTTAGGCCATGTGAGTGACTTAATCATGCCTCGCATGCTATGCATAACCTAGTTTAACTTGCAAGTTTGGATCTTTATGCATGAAATGCTAGCATGAACCTTTAGGAACCATTTTACATGTGAAACATTGGCCAAGACGAGATTTTGGGGCTTATGCATGTTTATGAACTCAAACCCTTTTATGCTATCATGCAAGTTTGTGGCCAAGTCCTTTATGAGACTATGCATGTTTATGGCCAAACCCTTTGTGATAATATGCATGTTTGTGGCCAAAATTACCTTATGACACTATGCATGTTTATGGCCAATCCCTTTACGATGTTATGCATGTGGAAGCCAAGCCCTTTTTGGCATCATGCATGGTTTGTGACAAATATGTGGCATAGTATCCTTACTATGTTGACTCGATTTGCTTGCGTTGGGAAAGCACGATTTTGGGTAGTTAGATAAACATGAACTTGTCGCAAGGTCTTAACTTGAATAGGACATGCGTTTATACTTGAAAATATGACTTGAAAGATAACATGGAAGACGACATGTAAGTATGCATAAAAACATGAGCTTGGGAATTTACCTATTAAGTTAGGTCTACCCTTTGGGAATTTACCTATTAAGTTAGGTCTACCCAAATGCTCGGAAACTTGTAACATGTTTTGGAAACATGATGAACTTAGATAATATGAGTGTGGCCAACTCGAGGTTGGGTTGAGTTTGCAACGTAAAACTACCCGGAACCGACCGGCCTAACTAGTAGTTGCAAACAATAGGACCCAATGTGGGAAGTTGGTCATGTCGCGCTTAAGACCCGAGGTTAGACTAGGTTGTGGTGTAAATCTACCCGGACCCGCCCGGCTTAACTAGTAACCACAACAAGGTCTAATGTGAGAGGTTGAGGGTGCATTAATTAAATTAATGCCACATAATAGGGTTAAGTTAATTTGATTAATGAGGCTTAACCAAATATGATATGGACAAATGGGTTAAGTAATTTGATTAGGCTAATGATACTTAACAAAACATGATAAGCTTGGGTAGGTTAAGTAACTTGATTTGCCTAATGACACTTGACCATTTTTTTATATACGACTAGTGGACGAGATTAAGTTAACCAACACTTAATCAATCCAACATGATAACGTGATAAGGTTAAGTAAATTTTATTAGTGACACTTAACCGTACAATACAGTTGGTGGACGGGGTTAAGATTAAGCTTAACTAATCTAAACATGGTAATCGGATGGGGTTAAGTTAGCCTAGACTTAATTAATCCCACTTGGTAATTTAATGGGGTTAAGTTAAACACTTAACTAATTTAACACGAGGATTTGATGAGGTTAAGTGACCTATACTTAACCAATCTAACTCGTTAATTTGATGAGGTTAAGTTAACCTATACTTAACCGATCTAACGTGAAAACATGATAAGGCTAAGTCACGAATCGTTTTGAATACGCTTGACCGATTTGACTCGGTAATTTGATAGGGTCAAATTAATATATACTTAACCAATCTAAATTGATAATTAGACGAGGTTAAGTCATGGATTGCTCGATATACTTGACCAACTTGACACATGGTATGTAGGGTTAAGTCTTGGACTTGGATACTTAGCCAATTTTGACATGATTTGGGGACGGGCTAAGTTATGAACTTAAGTGACATTTAACCCATTAGATAAACCCTAATTCGGAGGATTAGGTAAATAACCATAGTTAACAAGGGCAATGGAAATAAGGCTAAGTGGTAAACCTTAGTTAAGGGAAACTAAGTAATAATTCTTAGTCAAGGAAATCTGGACCATTTCTTAGATAGATTAGTAACCCGATACGTTAGGTCAACGTTTAAGTATGCGTGTAGGAGCAGGCTATCTGATTTAGATAAAGGCTCCAACGAACTGGGTAACGAAGCAGCGGCTTCGGGGAACGTGAGGATATTCTTGGGATCCCTCTGTGAGCTGCCAGGTCATTATACTAGGCTCACGAGAGGTTGAGGTCTGCGGTAGAAGAACCAAGAATATGCCTTGGTTGCTATGCGAGCGACCTAAAGACTGGGGTGGATAGCAGTGAGTCGACGAATACATAAGGTGCCCGAGATAGCAAGTTCGTCGATCATCTACCATCTTGAGTCAAGCGTGTACGAACGGAAAGGCAGGGAACACCCAACAGACCATGATTGCTATCTAATTATGGGTGAGGTAGGCCGTAGGATGTGGGCTGGCCGGAGTGTAGTTCTCATGCAAGATTTTCTCTTGTGTTGCCTTTCACTAGTTGAGGGAGGGGTCTCGTGGGACCATAGCCACGTGTAGAAAAACAGACCTTAGTATCTGCATCAGCAGATAAATCTAAAGCTCCCGACCGAGTCCTGTATTTCTTGTTTTGCCCTGGGACAGGACTCGGATGGCACGATGTGATACATGTGCATACAGTTATAGAAAAACGATTCACGATGAATGCGGGGAAAAAGGGCGCGGTCGAGGGTTAGCGTAATCCCTAGTGGCCTAGGTGGTTTAACCCAAACCAAAATACGAAAGCGTGCGATAAGTAAGCGTAATCCCCAGTGGTGCTAGGTGGCGTAAGTCCTAGTAGTTCAAACGATGATTCCTATGGAAGAGCCTAGCTAGAACAAGGGTGACAGTCCAAAACGATTTCAAGGATATTACGACATGAGAAAGCCCGTACGAGGTACGACAAAGGACTGAACTTATATACATGGAAAGAAACATATGATTTGAGTAACCTATATATGCGATCTTAGGTTGACATGGACCATAACACGACTTTGAGCACGGGACATTCATGGTTAACACGTGACGCGGGTAGGGATACTAGTACGAGAGGTGCAGAGCAAATATACATGTTAGAACTAGGAAGAATATACATAATAGATACCGCGGGATGTTAGACGGGGTAGATGCCTTGGGATAATGTACCCGATAGAGATCTGACGATGTGATACCTTGATTTATCATGACACCGTGGTTTACCACGATACCTTAGTTTAGCTTGCTACAGTAGTTCAGCCCGTTACCCCGATTTAGTTTATCTATCTTGTAGTCACCTTTATGTTTACTTTCAGTTTATGCATGTCATGTTACCTTTACCTGTTTTTATACTGGAAGTAGATAGGACTTACTCAGTCTTTTTGACTGACCCGTTTTGTTTCTCCTCTTTTCTTCCGTTTCCCCCCCCCCAGGTTACAGGGAGGAAACAATGCTGTTTAGTTTGGACTTCTTCTGCCTGAAGGTCATCATGGATGGCTTGGACTTCTCTTGGCTATGGCCACTTTACTGTTTTTACTTGGGGAATAATTTATAAAAGGTTTTTATGCTTCTTTATTTTTGCAAGACAGGTTTTGATGTACTCTGATGTAAAAGGCTTTAGACCTTATTTATTCATGTTATGAAAGTTTGATTTTACTTCCGCTATTTATATATGTTCTGTCTTGTGATATTTCTGTGCATGTTTACCAATAATGCCCCTCTAAAGCTAGTGCATTCCTTTGCGAGTGACCCTAGCGGAGGCGGGGTGTTACAGATTTAATATCAAAATCATTATTTATTGATTATACAACTTTAAGAAATTAATCTTATCTTTAACTGGGTTAAAGAACCAATGTCATTTAAAACACAGTTCACGATAAATCCAAAATCATCTTCCATTAATTATGGAATTTTCACAGAAATCAAATCAATATGTAATCGATATAAATTTCCGTGTCAGGCTAATAATATAAATGGAATAACGGCAAAGCCTCTTAAATTCCATATATAGTGACGGTCTTCTTTTATAGAAGCTTATCCCGATTATTATTAAATCAAATTCCTATCAATCCCAATTTAATATATTAAATTGGAGAACTTTACTTTTGGAAAATTTCCAATTAAATCTTAATAAAAGATTTATAAATCCCAAATGATATTTCCACTGTTAATTGGGTTAAAGAACAAATGTCATATAAAACACAGTTCACGGTAAGCCCAATTCACATTTCATTTTATTCTAATTACTAAATATAATTAGAAACTGTAATAATCTTAATTAAAAGATTTATTCTTTCATACGGGGTTCAAGAACAACTGTCGTTTGAAACATCGTTCACGACAAACCCACAAATCCAATTTATCTTATTTAATTCCAATTAAATATCAATTAATTGAAAACTTCATTAAATCTTAATTTCAAGATTTATTCTAGTTAATAACAAGTTCATTTCCATAAAATACATTTTTATCTTTTCAAATATGGAATTTTTCTTCCAAAAATCTTTCCAAACCATTTATTTTGATTTTACATAATTTTCCCATATTTTTAATAATTTTATTATCGCCCGTACAATCGGTTTCCAATAACAGCGACCATTTCTGAAATTGGTTTGGACATAAATCCAAATCCAACGTTGGATTTCAAAACTCTTATATTCATTGGAAATCTCTTTTCAATACGAACCCAACGGTTCCAGTTTTAGGAGAATTCAACGGTCGGATCTCCCGTAATGTCAATTTAAAGTTAATGGTCGAAATTTTCGAACGGTTGCTGCGCAGCGCGTTCTATTCAGACCATTATATAAATATATATAATATGTCGTCGATTTCTATTTAAACGTATTATATAAATTCATTTTAAACGGTTTTAACCTTATTTTCAATTTTTAAGCAAAATTGAATATTCTATATTTCATAATATTAAAATAATAATATTTCAAAATATTATATTTTGAAAACACTTCTTCTTATATTCATTTTAAAACGAAATAAATCGATCGATAAACCCGTTCGGGTTAAAAATGGCTTTTCTACGTAACGTGGCTTCATAATTTTATTCTCCCCTGAATATTATTTAAAATATTTATTCTTTTAAAATATTCATTATTTTAAAAGATTATTTATATAAAAATGTTCTACATTTTAAAAATTCTCTATATAAAAGATATTCTGAATTGGAATGCGACTCGATTAATTACCATACAATTTCAGTTGTATGGATTTCGTACATCGCATGTGTGTATATATAACAATAATGATGCATAATCACTAAACAATCCATTCACAACTAGAGTGAAATTTATAATTGTGTGAGCGTTAAAATAAATAAATAGATAACGCTCAACACAAACTGTCAATCCATCGATTGACATACAGTTAAATATTGGGACCAGTGTTTGTCTTCCCAACACCCGTGTGGGGTTTTCAAACAACTGCAGTTCATCTAAATAGATTATTGGTTAATAAATTTAACCAATTCTGATGTCGAACAAAAAGAATATTTAATTAACATCACAATTCTATTTTAAACATGGCAAATAAAAAGAAATACTTTTATTTGTATGACATGTTTCATATTTTTAGCGATGAAATAAAAGACAATTTTGTTTTGTCGACAATTCCTATTTCAACATAAATGAAAGTGACAATTTTAATTTCAATATAAATGAAAATGATGCTTTTTTATGTCGACAATTTCCATTTATCAAAAGTGACAATTTTAGATGCCAATTCTAGATTCGACAAAAGTGACAAATTTATATCTAAATAAACATTCCTAGTTACAATGTTATTTTTAATCTAAATAAACATCTCTAATGATAATGACCATTTTTATCCTCATGTAACATTTTATAACAAAAATATATTTTATACTCATGCAACATTTTATGACAAAAATGTATTCTCTTTTCAATGTAACATTTTATACTCTAAATGTCATGTTTAATTTAATGTAAAATTTTAACAATAAGAATGTTAACAATTTACAACAAAATATTTATTTACCCTTTGTTTACAAATCTGACATAATATGAAAATAAAATGTTTATTTTCATTTTGTATACAAAATCTAATGTAACTTTTCTTAACAAAAATGTTATTTTAATCTTCCTCAACAAAATGTTACTTTAATCTAATGGCCCATTTTATTAAAAAAAAGTTACTTTCTCCCATGTCACATTTTATAACAAAAATGCTATTTTATTTCTAATGCACATTTTATTCTATTCTTTCATTTGCATCAAAAATGTAAGTGAAAAATATAACCTTTCTTCTATTCTTTTATTTGTATCAAAAATGCAAGTGAAAAATGTACTTCTTAAACTAGGCTTTTATCTGCATCGGAAATGCAATCAAAAAGGTAACCTTTTTAATTCATGTAATAACCCAAAAATCCGAGCCAATTTAAAATTTTTATTTTGGCAATTTCAGCGAAGTTTGAATATTTAAAATGATATATTTTAAATAATAACGACGACAAATTTATTTTGAAAGAATTCGAATGTATATATTTATATAGATCGACGTTAGAATATAAATATTTATTTATAATTATAAAAAGAATTGAAAATGGCGCAGTAGTTCGATAATTCGATTTCAAAGTTCAAATGAATGCACCGGGTGCAAATTAAACCGGATTTTAGTGAAATCAAAAATATTCGAATCTAATTGAGAATATCTTTCCAACGAATCCGAAGAATCAAAATTTCATAGCGGGAATCAAAAGATATGTCCAGTTGAAAATTCAGAATAGTCGCTATGGAATTTCGGCCCTTAAAAATAGCCATTTTGCAAACAACCTCGGATTTCGACGAAACCACTTTTGTTGGATCCGCGATGTCAAATTATTGCTAGATTCCAAATTTCATAATTTTTTGAATCAATATGTGAGTGTGGCAAGTGAAAATGCGTTTGACCAGTTTCAGTTGATTTTAATCGACCAGAAAATAGCCATTTTTCAAACTGTCTCAGAATTTGATGAAACTAGTTTTATTAGGACATATCCCACTGTTTTCAGAATAGGGGTAATTGGCTAAGGGCGATAGTCATTGGGTTCGATTTGGGGTTAGGAAGGAAAGTCAACTTTTTAAAAGGAAAAAATTAAATTAATTAATAAATCCATATATATGCCCCCCTCCTTTTTCCTTCTTCTCTCTCTCTCTTCTGAAATCGAAAAAAAAAATGAAAACCGACGGTGCACGACGTCGCGTCGGCCTCCATCCACCGCCCCTCCGATCCCCTTCTCCTTTCTCTCCTCCTTCCAATTGCGCCCCCCAAGACCCGCGAGACCCCAAAGCCACGCAGAACCGCTACCGCGTGGCCCCACTAGCTGACAACCGCCCCCCCTGTGCTCCGCCACCCTTCCTTCTTCCCCTAGCCCCTCCACTCGCAGGAACCCCTCCTGCTCTACTCGTCTCCTTTCTTGACGTGAAGATCTAACCCCCAAATGGACGAAGGACGTCGCTGCTACCCTCCACCTCCGCTGAACCGCCCCCAGCGACTTGAGACAGCCGTCCCCAACCTCCGGTCAGATCCCAACGCTCAAAAGCAGTAACCTTTTATTTCTATTTCAGTTTTTTATATAAAATAGTTTAATGGAGTTCACAAATAAGAATGCGATTTCCGAAAGTAAACAACATGGATTTATTTTCAGTTTTAACGCATAAAAATATGATTTTTATTCATGTAGGGTTATAAAAATTCGATTTTTACTTATATAAAAACTTGATTTTTATATATATGAATTGCGATAAAAATTTGATTTGCATTTTATAAACATAGTTGTAAAGATATGATTTTGAAATGCAAAAAGATATGATTTTGAAATGCGAAAAGATTTGATTTTTAATTCTGAAAAGATTTGATTTTTATACATGTATAGCATATATAAAAATACGATTTTTATGAGATATGAAGATTATAATTATAATTCTTATATAATATAGATAATAATAATATGATTTTTATATTATAGAAAGAATAAAAATATGATTTTTATATTATAGAAAGAATAAAAATGTGATTTTTATATATGTAGTGGCTACAGACAATAAAAGTGACAAAAGGGCGAGAACGGCGAGGATTTTCTACATATGAAGAGTCGTGGCGTTTAGATTAGCTAGTCGGTCAGAACTCCTCACTTTTAATTTTATTTCTAGTTAAAATATATACTAGGATGCAGACGGTGTTTAGTAGCACTCGACACCCGTCGTCCACAGACCATGGACGTCTTGTATGCTTGTTTGTTTGATTTTGCTGTGTAGTTGATTGTGTGATGCGATGTGAAATGAAATAAAATATTATATATAGTTAAAAATATTTTATAGTTGAAAATAAAACTTTTTACGTGTATTTGAAATGAAATTAATATAAACAAATCAAATGATTTGTTTATATACAAATATTTGACTAATATTGATTGGGACGATAAATTTCACATATCGCCCAACTGCACAAATAAAATCTGTGTTTGATTGTTTGAAACCCCACACGGGTATTGGGGTGATATATGACATACACTAATCCCAATAATTAGTTGTATGTCAATCGATTGATTGACAGACTGTTATAAGCGTTGAATATTTATATTTGATGCTTATACAGTGTAGAATGCACTTTGGATGATGGTTGATTATTTGTCATTGTGAATATATACATGCGTTGTATGGAAATCCATAGAAATAAAATCTATGGTAATTGATTGGGCCTTATTCCAGTTTTGAAAAAGAAATATTTGAATAGAAATATTTGAAAAAGAAATATTTGAAATCGAATATTTGAAAATAGAAATATATGAAGCCGTGTTGATTAGTTGACGACATTTTGACGCAAACGATATTTATATCGATTATATTCGTTTTTATAATGAATATTGAAAAGTGATTTCAGAATCGAATATTTTGAAAATGAATTCGAACCGAATTGAAATTGAATAGAATCGAATTCGAATTGAAACTAAATAGAAATGAATTCGAATTGAAATTTAATTGAAACCGAACTGAAATTGAATTAAAAATCGATTTGAATAGAAATCAATTTGAAATCAATTTAAAACGAATTTATAAGGAAAAATTCAATTTTGATTTGAATTTGAAATGAAGTTGAAATCGTTTCGAAAACGAATTTAAAACGATTTATAATATACGTTTTAAAAAGGAAATCGACGAAGGATATATTATATATATAATATAATGGCCTGAATAGAACGCGTCGCGCTGCGGTAGTTCGTGAATTTCGGCCATTGACTTCGAACAGACATTACGGGAGATCCGACCGTCGGATTCTCCTAAAACCAGAGCCTTTGGGTTCGTATCGAAAAGAGCTTTCTAAGAATATTAGAGATGTGAAATGTAACGGTTGGATTTGGAATTATGCCCAAATCAAATTTGGAAAAGGTCGCTGTAAGTGCAGTTCGATGGCCGTTGATGGAAATCGACTGTATGGGCCTTGATAAAATTATTAAAAATAGTAATAATTTGTGTAAAATCATAAGAAATGATTTGTGAAGAATTGGGATGAAAAACTCCATATATGAAAAGATAAAAATAGATTTTTATCAAAATGAACTAGTTTTGAACTAGGATTAGAATTCTATTTATTTATTAAATAAATAAATTGGATTTGAAATGGTTTTGAAAATAACCAGAATTTCCAATAATTATATTGGAATGGATTTGAATCGAAATTGTCTTCAGAATATTTCGATGTTGGATTTCGTGATGATACAGATATTGTTATGGGAATTTGAAAGATATATTAATATCGTTATTTCCAATACGATATTTGTTAGTCGTAGAATTTGATATTGAATATAAGCCAATATATTTTCTATTCAGAGCCTTGTGTTTAATATCAAATGTGATTTGGGTTTGTCGTGAATGGTGTCTTCATTAACACTGTTCTTAAGCCAAGTTGAGAAAAAGATTAAATCTTTTATTTAGATTTAATGAAATGTACCAATTAAATAATATTTAATTGGAATTGAATTGGTATTGATTTTTGGGTTTATCGCGAACAATGTTTTAAATAACACTTGTTCTTTAACCCGATAATTAATGGAATGTGATTTTGGGTTTAACGTGAGCCGTGTTTTAAATGACAATGATTCTTTAACCCAGTTAAAGATTAAAACTAAGTGGAGTTTTAATGAATCTTTAATTAGATTGAAAAGATCGGGAATGGAGTATCACCAGTATTACTCCAGGCGATAGTTAGATCTTTAATTAAATTTGAACGTGAAATGGTAATTGAATTTACCGATAACAACGTGGTGTTAGATATGAAGTATTACCAGTTTTACTTCATGGGGTGAATAGGTTGGGATGGGGAAATAAAATAAATGATTACTTCGGTGTGGTCCGCAAATCCCGACTAGTTTGAATTGATATTCAAAGGAGATTAAAGAATAAATTTAAAGAATTTATCTTTGATAAAATCAATGGGAACCTTTCCCAAAGTGTAAGAATATTTGAATAAAAGAATATTCTGAATTGGAATGAGGCGTATGTTGTGTTTATGTAACACTTGTTTATTATATACGCGAGTTATTCGAAAAGACCGGGTTTATGCCATTCTGAATAACTGATTCGACGTGGTGTTGAAGATGAAGACGATGGTCGAAGACCGGAGGTCTTCACGTCGTTTGGGTGATTACTGATGATCTTGATTGGGTCGTACACCCAAGAGGAGGGAATCAGTTAGTGATCGTCCAGACGTACTTGGAGATCGATGGGTATGCGGGGTACTAAGTGCCTCCAGTTTCATTCAGACCCAGAACGGACTTGTAAATGGACTGTGTGTCTGACATTGGATTTAGTCTGTGTGATTGATTTCTATTAAATATATATCTGTTTGGCGGTGGAGAATTTATTCTCTTGCTTAACGCCCTTCTCTGAGACGTACGAGCTCAGGGGTTATATATCGATGGATATCAATCGCATGGAGTGAATTGCCTGTGTGGCATGCCTAAGTGGAAAATGATCAAGGCTTCTGTTGAAAAGCAGAGTCTTGTGGTTGATGATCAAAGCACGGCCTGTGTGGCATAGCTTTATGTAGCGTTGATTCACGAGCCTCACACCCCGGTTGTGAACAAGAAACGGGAGAGGACATCAGGGAGGGCATGCGTTTCCTTCTATCTAGAAGTGGCGTCAGTGGTTTTACACGCCCTGACGAGTTTGACTTATGTGGTTGTTGCTGTTGCAAGGCGCCTCGGATATATCGGTCGATCCGGGACCGAAGTAGTCATTGGACTCATTGACACACCATAGGGTGGGGAAACGCGGTGTTCAGGCATTTTAATCCACATCGGTGGAACGGTCCTGATGATCCAAGGCTTGTCTGCGCACTTGACTGAGACACGGGCTAGAGCGCCTCGAATCGGTTGAGGACGATCCCTTGCCTCGGTTCACAGAAGGAAATCCAATTTCCAAATACGTGACATTTGCGTTTATGATTGTAGAGCCTAGTATGGCGACATGATATATGGTACCCACGCTGTCTATGATTGATATTTATGATTGAAGTTGTTTTATACACTACGCACTTATAATAGTATCAAATGATTTGTTTTAAACGTATCAAGCATGCTTTGGCTATTATAAGGGAAAACCCTATCCTCTGGTTTGTGTTGCATTGTGTGATGGGACCTGGGTCTTATAGTAGCTTCATTTTTCTTTATTTAGCATTGCGCTGTTTGTTTTATGCACTAGTATTCTTGGGAGGAAACCCGTTCCGTGTTATATGGCGTGGTCCCTCGATTTACCTAACTTTAAAATAAAGATTAACAACTGTTTTAGTTCTCACACCAATCCCATAACTGACATGGAGTTTATTGTTTTAACATAAACTCTGGGCGCCCTTATTTTGACACGGGCAGCTAGTAGTTTTTGTTTTGCAGATTTATATTCACAGGATCCTGGTTTACAGCTGGAACGATATCCGGAAAGCTTTGTATCCGTATATCTCCTTCAGTTGTATTTTGTATTATTTTTCGCTGCTATGTAATGTATTGTAGTCTCTGATATTTTTCTGTTGTGTAATATTTATTTATACTGTGTATATTCTTGTAATCTGATGGAATTGTTGTTATATACAATGAAATGTTCTTCTGTCTGCGTTCTGTTGTGGCTTGTTCTCAAAGCATCCGCTCTTTCCTTACCGGGGAAGTTACGGGTTCTTACAGTGGTATCAGAGCTTTGGTTTACAAAACTCAGAGAACAAGGCACATTAGAACCAAACGAAAGAATTCATCAGAAATTGGAATAGTAATATCCAATGGGAATGACTCGTTAGAGATAGGATCAGTAGTATCCTAGAACGAGTGTGAAGAGTATATTTTTAAAATGAAAACAATTTTTGTTTTGAAAATTTAAATCGTTGTATACGTATTTGAATATTTAATTTATATTGAATTTGGACAATCCAACATATAAAGATTTTGCATATGCGCCTTGCAAATGTATATTCGATGTTTTAATATACTGGATAGATATAGAATCACACTCTAGTCACCCGGAGATGATGTTGATAATGACCATGGCATCATTAATATTTATGTTCGTGTTTCGAAAGTGAGATTTCTATATATTTCCAATTGACTGGTGTGAGAACCAAAATTAGATAGGGCTTATTGTTGTGATTTGGCACCAAAAATGTGATTTTTGACTATGTATCAAAGTTATGAATTTGAAAAGCTAATCAACTAATTGATTGATGGTTGTGTTGTTTGATTATTGTTCGTTTAATTGAAACGTTGAACCATTTAGCCAATTATATCAAATAGTAAACTGTATTGAAAATTTTCGCATTTGCATGCATGTACATGTACTTACATTGAACAGGTCATTGCAAGGAGGCAAGAGCAGAAGAACAAAATTACTTGCCCGACAAATAGGTACATGTTTACCATAATTTACTGTTTTGTTTGGGTGATGATGATTTTATGAGCCGCTTGGCTTTTTCTTTTTCTTTTTGATTGAAGAAGGCCGTGGGAGGCTATATGAAATATCCCGAAGTCCCCGGAGCAGGGGAGGTTATGGCGAAAATTTTCGAAAATTTAGGGTGTTAGCCAAATTTTTGAAAAAATTGAAAAGTTTTTAGAAACTGAAAAGTTGAAAAACTTAAGCCGTAAAGAAAATACTGGAAGTTGAGTTGGTTTGTGAAACAACTTTCGGCTTCGTTCCTTTTTGGGGACGAAAATTTTTAAGTGGGGAAGATTGTAATAACCCGGAAATCCGAGCTAATTTAAAATTTTTATTTTGGCAATTTTAGCGAAGTTTGAATATTTAAAATGATATATTTTAAATAATAACGACGAGAAATTTATTTTGGAAGAATTCAAACGTATATATTTATATAGATCGACGTTAGAATATAAATATTTATTTATAATTATAAAAAGAATTGAAAATGGCGCGGTAGTTCGATAATTCGATTTCAATGTTCAAATGAATGTACCGGGTGCAAAATAAACCGGATTTTCGTGAAACCAAAAATATTCGAATCTAATTGAGAATATCTTTCCAACGAATCCGAAGAATCAAAATTTCATAGTGGGAATCAAAAGATATGTCCAGTTGAAAATTCAGAATAGTCGCTATGGAATTTCGGCCCGTAAAAATAGCCATTTTGCAAACGACCTCGGATTTTGACAAAACCACTTTTGTTGGATCCGCGATGTCAAATTATTGCTGGATTCCAAATTTCATAATTTTTCGAATCAATATGTGAGCATGGCAAGGGAAAATGCGTTTTACCAGTTTCAGTTGATTTTAATCGACCAAATAATGGCCATTTTTCAAACTGTCTCAGAATTTGACGAAACTAGTTTTGTTAGGACCGTATCGTCAATACGAATCTAGAAAATATTTTTTTGGAATTTTTATAGACTGTATGTGGCTTCGGTAATTTGAAATGTGCGTTTAAATTGAATATATAATGATTTATATTTTAAATTTAACGAAAACTGATCGAAACGATAAAATTAGCCTACGTGACATATCCCATTGTGTTCGGAATAGGGGTAATTGGCTAGGGGCGACAGTCGTTGGGTTCGATTTGGGGTTAGGACGGAAAGTCAACTTTTTAAAAGGAAAAAATTAAATTAATTAATAAATCCATATATATGGCCCCCCTCCTTTTTCCCTCTTCTCTCTCTCTTCTGAAATCGAAAAAAAAATGAAAACCGATGGAGCACAACGCCGCGTCGGCCTCCATCCACCGCCCCTCCTCCTTCTCCTCCGATCCCCTTCTCCTTTCTCTCCTCCTTCCAATTGCGCCCCCCAAGACCCGCGAGACCCCAAAGCCCTAAGCCACCCAGAACCGCTACCGCGTGGCCCCACCAACTGACAGCCCCCCCTCCCCCCCTGCGCTCCGCCACCCTTCCTTCTTCCCCTAGCCCCTCCACTCGCACGAACCCCTCCTCCTCTACTCCTCTCCTTCCTCGACGTGAAGACCTAACCCCCAAATGGACGAAGGACGTCGCTGCTACCCTCCACCTCCGCTGAACCGCCCCCAGCGACTTGAGACAGCCGTCCCACACCTCCGGTCCGATCCCGATGCTCCAAAGCAGTGAGCTTTTATTTCTATTTCAGATTTTTTATATAAAATAGTTTAATGGAGTTCATAAATAAGAACGCGATTTCTGAAAGTAAACAACATGGATTTATTTTCAGTTTTAACGCATAAAAATATGATTTTTATTCATGTAGGTTTATAAAAATTCGATTTTTACTTATATAAAAAATTGATTTTTATATATATGAATTGCGATAAAAATTTGATTTGCATTTTATAATCATAGTTGTAAAGATATGATTTTGAAATGCAAAAAGATTAGATTTTGAAATGCAAAAACATATGATTTTGAAATGCGAAAATATTTGATTTTTATACATGTATAGCATATATAAAAATACAATTTTTATGAGATATGAAGATTAAAATTATAATTCTTATATAATGTAGATAATAAAAATATGATTTTTATATTATAGAAAGAATAAAAATATGATTCTTATATTATAGAAAGAATAAAAATGTGATTTTTATATATGTAGTGGCTACAGACAATGAAAGTGACAAAGGGGCGAGAACGGCGAAGATTTTCTACATATGAAGAGTCGTGGCGTTTGGATTAGCTAGTCAGTGAGAACTCCTCACTTTTAATTTTATTTCTGGTTAAAATATATACTAGGATGCATACGGTGTTTAGTAGCACCCGACACCCGTCGTCCACAGACCGTGGACAGCTTGTATGCTTGTTTGTTTGATTTTGCTAAGTAGTTGATTGTGTGATGTGATGTGAAATAAAATAAAATATTATATATAGTTAAAAATATTTTATAGTTGAAAATAGAATTTTTTACGTGTATTTGAAATGAAATAAATATAAACAAATCGAACGATTTGTTTATATACACACATTTGACTGATATTGATTCGGACGATAAATTTTACACATCGTCCAACTGCACAAATAAAATCTATGTTTGATTGTTTGAAACCCCATACGGGTATTGGGGTGATATATGACATACACTAATCCCAATAATTAGTTGTATGTCGATCGATTGATTGACAGACTGTTATAAGCATTGAATATTTATATTTGATGCTTATACAGTGTAGAATGCACTTTGGATGATGGTTGATTATTTGTCATTGTGGATATATACATGCGTTGTATGGAAATCCATAGAAATAAAATCTATGGTAATTGATTTGGCCTCATTCCAGTTTTGAAAAAGAAATATTTGAATAGAAATATTTGAAAAAGAAATATTTGAAATAGGATATTTGAAAATAGAAATATATGAAGCCTTGTTGATTAGTTGACGCCATTTTGACGCAAACGATATTTATATCGATTATATTCGTTTTTATAATGAATATTGAAAAGTGATTTCAGAATCGAATATTTTGAAAATGAATTCGAACCGAATTGAAATTGAATAGAATCGAATTCGAATTGAAATTGAATAGAAATGAATTCGAATTGAAATTGAATTGAAACTGAACTGAAATTAAATTAAAAATCGATTTGAATTGAAATCAATTTGAAATCAATTAAAACGAATTTATAAGGAAAAATTCAATTTTGATTTGAATTTGAAATGAAGTTGAAATCATTTCGAAAACGAATTTAAAATGATTTATAAAATATGTTTTAAAAAGGAAATCGATGAAGTATATATTGTATATATAATATAATAGTCTGAATAGAACGCGCCGCGCAGCGGTAGTTCATGAATTACGACCATTGACTTCGAACAAACATTACGGGAGATCCGACCGTCGGATTCTCCTAAAACTGGAACCGGTGGGTTCGTATCGAAAAGAGCTTTCTAACGAATATTAGAGATGTGAAATCTAACGGTTGGATGTGGAATTATGTCCAAATAAAATTTGGAAAAGGTCGATGTAAGTGCAGTTCGATGGTCGTTGATGGAAATCGACTGTACGGGCCTTGATTAAATTATTAAAAATAGTAATAATTTGTGTAAAATCATAAGAAATGATTTGTGAAGAATTGGGATGAAAAACTCCCTATTTGAAAAGATAAAAATAGATTTTCATCGAAATGAACTAGTATTGAACTAGGATTATAATTATATTTATTTTTATATAAATAAATTGGATTTGAAATAGTTTTGAAAGTAACCAGAATTTCCAATAATTATATTGGAATGAATTTGAATCAAAATTATCTTCGGAATATTTCGATGTTGGATTTCGTGATGATACAGATATTGTTATTGAAATTTGAAAGATATATTAATATCGTTATTTCAAATACGATATTTGTTAGTCGTAGAATTTGATATTGAATATAAGCCGATATATTTTCTATTCAGAGCCTTGTATTTAATATCAAATGTGATTGGGGTTTGTCGTGAATGGTGTCTTCATTAACACTGTTCTTAAGCCCAGTTGAGAAAAAGATTAAATCTTTTATTTAGATTTAATGAAGTGTACCAATTATATAATATTTAATTGGAATTGAATTGGTATTGATTTTTGGGTTTATCGCGAACAGTGTTTTAAATAACACTAGTTCTTTAAACCGATAATTAATGGAATGTGATTTTGGGTTTAACATGAACCATGTTTTAAATGACACTGATTCTTTAACCCAGTTAAAGATTAAAACTAAGTGGAGTTTTAATGAATCTTAAATTAGATTGAAAAGATCGAGAATGGAGTATCACTAGTTTTACTCCAGGCGATAGTTAAATCTTTAATTAGATTTGAACGCAAAATGGTAATTGAATTTACCGATAACATCGTGGTGTTAGATATGAAGTATTACCAGTTTTACTTCATGGGGTGAATAGGTTGGGATGGGGAAATAAAATAAATGATTACTTCGGTGTAGTCCGCAAATTCCGACTAGTTTGAATTGATATTCAAAGGAGATTAAAGAATAAATTTAAAGAATTTATCTTTGATAAAATTAATGGGAACCTTTCCCAAAGTGTAAGAATATTTGAATAAAAGAATATTCTGAATTGGAATGAGGCGTATGTTGTGTTTGTGTAACACTTGTTTATTATATACGCGAGTTATTCGAAAAGACCGAGTTTATCCCATTCTGAATAACTGATTCGACTGGTGTCGAAGATGAAGACGATGGTCAAAGACCGGAGGTCTTCACGTCGTTTGGGTGATTACTGATGATCTTGATTGGGCCGTACACCCAAGAGGAGAGAATCAGTTAGTGATCGTCCATACGTACTTGGAGATCGATGGGTATGCGGGGTACTAGGTGCCTCCGGTTTGGTTCAGACCCAGAACGGACTTGTAAATGCACTGTGTGTCTGACATTGGATTTTAGTCTGTGTGATTGATTTCTTTTAAATATATATCTGTTTGGCGGCAGAGAATTTGTTCTCTTGCTTAACGCCCTTCTCTGAGACGTACGAGCTCAGGGGTTATATATCGATGGATATCAATCGCATGGAGTGAATTGCATGTGTGGCATGCCTAAGTGGAAAATGATCAAGGCTTCTGTTGAAATGCAAAGTCTTGTGGTTGATGATCAAAGCACGGCCTGTGTGGCATAGCTTTGTGTAGCGTTGATTCGCGAGCCTCACACCCCGGTTGTGAACCAGAAATGGGAGAGGACATTTGGGAGGGCATGCGTTTCCTTCTAGCTAGATGTGGCGTCAGTGGTTTTACACGCCCTGACGAGTTTGACTTATGTGGTTGTTGCTGTTACGAGGCGCCTCGGATATATCAGTCGATCCGGGACCGAAGGAATCATTGGACTCATTGACACCCCATAGGGTTGGGAAACGCAGTGTTCAGGCATTTTAATCCACATCGGTGGACCGGCCCTGACGATCCAAGGCTTGTTTGCGCGCTTGCCTGAGACACGAGCTAGAGCGTCTCGAATCGGTTGAGGACGATCCCTTGCCTCGGTTCACGGAAGGAAATCCAATTTCCAAATACGTGACATTTGCGGTTTTGATTGTAGAGCCTAGTATGGCGACATGATATATGGTACCCATGCCGTCTATGATTGATATTTATGATTGAAGTTGTTTTATACACTATGCACTTATAAAAGTATCAAATGATTTGTTTTAAATGTATCAAGCATGCTTTGGCTATTATAAGGGAAAACCCTATCCTCTGGTTTGTGTTGCATTGTGTGATGGGACCTGGGTCTTATAATAGCTTCATTTTTCTTTATTTAGCATTGCGCTGTTTGTTTTATGCACTGGTATTCTTGAGAGGAAACCCGTTCCGTGTTATACGGCATGGTCACTCGATTTACCTAACTTTAAAATAAAGATTAACAGCTGTTTTAGTTCTCACACCAGTCCCATGACTGACCTGGAGTTTATTGTTTTAACCTGAACTCTGGGTGCCTTTATTTTGACACGGGCAGCTAGTAATTTTTGTTTTGCAGATTTATATTCACAGGATCCTAGTTTACAGCTGGAACGATATCCGGAAAGCTTTGTATCCGTATATCTCCTTCAGTTGTATTTTGTATTATTTTCCGCTACTATGTAATGTATTGTAGTCTCTAATATTTTTCTGTTGTGTAATATTTATTTATACTCTATATATTCTTGTAATCTGATGGAATTGTTGTTATATACAATGAAATGTTCTTCTGTCTGCGTTCTGTTGTGGCTTGTTCTCAAAGCATCCGCTCTTTCCTTACCGGGGAAGTTACGGGTTCTTACAATTCATGTTTTATTTGCATCAAAGAATGCAGATAAAAATTCAACTTTAAATTTTATGTTTTATTTGCATCAAAGAATGAAAATAAAAATGTATTTTTTATTTCATGTTTTATGTTTCCATTTCAAATGCAATTAAAAATGTAATCTTTTTCTACGGTGTTTATTTGCATCTAAATATGCAAATAAAAATGTAAAATTTTTCTACGGTGTTTATTTGCACCTAAATATGTAAATAAAAATGTAAACTTTTTCTAGGATGTTTATTTGCATCTAACTATGTAAATAAAAATGTAAACTTTTCTATGATGTTTATTTGCATCTAAATATGCAAATAAAAATGTAAACTTTTCTACGATGTTTATTTGCAATAAATATGCAAATAAAGATGTAATCTTTTCTACGATGTTTATTTGCATCTAAATATGAAAATAAAGATGTAATCTTTTTCTATGATGTTTATTTGCATCTAAATATGCAAATAAAGATGTAATCTTTTTCTTTGAATTGACAATTCTATTTCAATTCAACAAGATAAACAAAATGATACTTTTAATTGAATTGGCAAACTAATTCAATTTAACAAATATGACTAAAATGATATTTTTAGTTGAATTGACAAACTAATTCAATTCAACAAAAATGATAACATAATATTTTATATTGAATTGACAAACTAATTCAATGCAGTAAAAATGACCAAAATAATATTTTATATTCTACATTTCTAATACCAAAAATTTGACACGTTTATATTTTACATTTCTAATACCACCAATTTGACATTTTTACTTTGTTGATTGTAATACAACAAAAAGGACAATTTTTATTTGCTGATTCTAATTCAACAAAAAGGGGCAATTTTATTTGTTGATTCTAATTCAACAAAAAGGGAAATTTTATTTGTTGATTCTAAATCAACAAAAAGGGAAATTTTATTTGTTGATTCTAAATCAACAAAAAGGGAAATTTTATTTGTTGATTCTAAATCAACAAAAAAGGAAAATTTTATTTGTTGATTCAGCAAATTATGAACATCAGAGTACACCACAAACAACAATCAATAAATTCTAAATCACAAACATCGCAGATCTGAATTATCAACATACATACAATGATTTTCAAAGCAAGAAAAATAATTAAAATTTAATTTAATTATTAAATCAGAATTCTCACATGGATTATTGTCTGAATTTTCAAAGTTCTCCATTTCAGATCTGGTCAGTCCCATCGTCTAGATCTCATCACAAGTATTCCAACGCTTTGAGTTTCTTTTGATTCCGTATCCGTATGAAATAGTTATGAGATTACAAAGCTTAGTTACATAATTAATTAATTAAATATAATTAATTATTTAATCATCTCCTTAACCTTGCTTAACCCGTAACCCTTCTCTGTAAAATGACGTCTTCAAACCCAAAACCATCGTCAAAGAAAAACCCCTGCCGCCATCGATCTGCTCCACCGACCATCCATCAGAGTTCGCCCTGATGTAGGCCTTCGCATCCTCCTCTGGCGCCCCAGCTTCTGGCCAACTCCCACAAACCCCCAGCTGGCAATCTGAAACACCCCACCTCCGTTAAGGTCACTCACAAAGGGAATGCCTTAACTTTGGTGGAGGTTGATCGACGCTAGTCTATGAATCAGAAAAGCGCGACATTTAAATTAAATTCTGCAAGCATACAGGTGTGTAGCATACAGGTCGAACACAGGGAGGTGTAATTAAAATCAAATTATTTATTTAATCTCTTGGGTGAGTTAGACGATTTTTCGAGGTTGGTTTTTGAAAACAATAAAAACTGAAACTGAGATCCGATTCAGAACAAATCTAATTGAACCAACGATCAAATCACAACTATCAATTGGAAATTAAAATGCAAAACAGAAATAAAATGCAGAAAGTAAAATTGCAGGAAAAGAAGAACAACAAAAAGTAAATTAGGATTGTCGTTGAAACTAATCAAACGACTAATCACTAACAAAATAAATGTAAAATACAATTGGTGTTCTACCGAATCTAATCGTGTAGACAACACTAATCGCTAAGAAAATAGAAAAATGCTAGAAAATAAAAGAAGAAAAAGAACTTTTATTAATGGAGTGATGGAATAGAAAATAGGATATAGGATGGTGGCTACAATGATACTACAAGGGTATATATAGGGTATAACCAAATCCTAACCCTAATACAATGATAGATGGGCCTTAGGGAATTTACACAAGAGTTTACAACGAGAATTTCAAATGGGCCTTAGTTAAATCTATTAAATTTTTGGCCTTTCTTCTTTTCCTCTTGGTTCTTAGATAAGCCTCCCTTGTTTTGCAATGTGCATGGCCTTTTTATCAGTCATTTTCTTGTCCAACAGCAACTAGATGTGGGATCATCATCTACAATTCTTCAAAATATAAATATATATAGCAATCTGATCTCTATTTCTCTAATTTTCTGGTTGCATGCGGGCTGGGTTGGAATATCTGTAAAAGTAACAAAACAATACCCAAGTAATATTTATTTATATACAAAAGATAAGATATAAGAGCATAGAATAAACACATTTCTATGTCAATCAAATACCCCCACACTTATCTTTTACTCGTCCTCGAGTAAAACAAGAAATGAAAAATCAAACTAGATAGGTCACACTTTCGTAGGAAACACGATTGCATTGAGCGTATGCAACAAGCCATTAAACCTCTAGGTGTCCCTAGTAGGACGAGTGGTGTCTCGTGAGGGTTTTCAGCGGATACTACCCACAAAATCCAAATGCAGTATGCTATGATTCTAATGAAACTACATGAATGCAATGGACATATGCAAATAAAAACGAAAAATGAAAACACGACTTATTTCAGGAAAGTGGTACAACAAATTAAGTTAATAATTTCTAATTAGTTGATTTTATTTTAGATACCTCGACTTGTCACAAATTTTCAATATAAATCAAGTTTTCAAATATTAAATTCCAGTTTGGCCAGTTAGTTCAGTTGATAACATAGTGCAGCCATGAAATAAATTCTTAGTTTGCTTGGTACAGTTTGTAAAGTGGTATTCTAATTTTCTCATGTATGGCAAGTCAAATCAATAAGGTCAAGAAGTGTTTGAGCATCATCGCTTATTCTTTATTCTGTAAAATTTAAAATTTATGATTAAGTACATACACCTAACTTAGAAGACCAAGGTTTACCACCCATGCACTGCCTCGCGGACTAATGGAGAGTGGGTAAAGAGCTTGGCGGATTGTGCAGGCCGACTTTGACTTTGTCAACAACGTGTCGGTAATCTTTAGGTGTCCAATCTCATAAAATGAGACCAAGATATTCCAACGCTGACTTTGTCAACAACGTGTCGGATAGAGCTTGGCGGGTTTGCACACCAACGCTTGATATACAAGCAATGTTGGATACCCTTGGATTATTATTATTATTATTGAAGATATAAGCACAAAAGAGAGTTATGCGAATTCAACTTAACACAACTTAGTTTTAAAGATTCGAAAAGCCAATATAAGTATTTTAAGTCCTCCACTTATTTAAACAAAGTCTACAATATAGAATAGATTTCATAGCCATCACCTAAGAATCTCCCTATGTACCGGTTACACTATTATCCCTCAAAATTAAACTTTTCATTATATTCCATATTCGATCTTAGCTGAGAGAAAAAAATACTATCAACTAGCTAAAAATTGTAAACTTATTTTGTTGTATCAATTGAAAATGAGTCGTTTTTCAAAAAAATAAAAATGGCATGTTACTATAGTCTAAAATGCATGATGGTCCTATTTAAATGGCTAAAAATGAAAAGAAAGAAAATAAAGAAAAAAAAACAAACGCAAATGAGTGAAATGCAGACTCCCCCCCACACTAGAACTAAACAGTGTCCACACTGTAAACACGTTTCCTAAATGTGAAAGATAGAACCCAAAGATGGATTAAATGTAAAATGATTTGTAAAACGAAATGCAAGTTAACTATATGTAAGAATGGATCATATGTACAATGATATATGTGTTTGCGGTGCACGCGATGCAAAGAATTCCACCAACTTTTCCCCCTACACTTGGTTCTAGCCCTATGAGTCCCATTCCCACTATGTCTAGGCATGTTTTCTAATAAGCAAAGGTTTTTGAAAACCATCTCATCTTTATACCTAGATTTATAGTCCAGTAGATAAATATCCAGGGTCGTCCTAACAAGAAGTTTTTCAATCAAGCCAACATTCCAAAAGTAATTCATGTGTTCAACAAATTTATCAGTGTAATTGTTCAAAAATTTGTGATCGTATATAAATTCAATGAAATTTGAATTCTGAGTGTTGTTCAGGAGTATGTGATCACCTTTCTCATCATTAATTGACAAGGTATTTTCGACACTGACCATTTCAAGTTCGTTAAAAACCTCAAAATCAAAATTTTCAAATTCAGATTGGTGGCTTGATTCTATTTCATCCTCATTTGCCAACTCATCCTCATACAATCCAAAGAATTCATGTTCGTTAAAAACCTTTTCCAATTTTGAGTTGAAAAATTCAACATTTTTATTCTGTTCAATTTCTAGAATTTCAAGTTTCTCACAGTCTGAAAGAGGAAGATCAAAATCCAAGCTTAAATCTTTTTTCTGAAAAGAGTTGAAGTCCAAATCATTTGTTGAATTTTGAAAAACTTCATCAAGATGATTATTCTCAATTTCAAAAGTCGTTATTTGAAAATTTTCAATGTCAGTAGAAATTGGATTGTTTTCTGATTCATCGCATGTTTGAATTTGATTTTTTTGCTCTTGTTGTTCTTTATAAGACGCCATTAAGCAAAGAAGTTCATCCATCTTTTTATTTAGCCTTTCCGCCCTCTCATCAAAATGACAATCTGCAGAGTCGTTGATTTGAGAGCTCTCGCTTTGGATTTCTTGATTTTCAAAATAGTTTGAATTTTCAGAAAATTGAAATTGAGATTGGAAATCATTTTGATTTTGAAAATTAGGTTCGTAACCAAAATTGTTAAAATTGGTGGGAAAATTCCAATTTTGGTCATTCTCAAGATGTGGATATGGGTTTCCAACCCCGTACTGATGTTGATCAAAGCTATATTGGAATTCAAAACTATTTTGATGCGGATGTGGCCCATAATCGAAACTATTGAAATTTGAATTGAAATCGTCATTTCGATTATAATCCTGATTTTGAAATTGTTGGTCATTTTGAAAATTTTGAAAATTGTTGACATTGGCTTCACCAAATTTTGGAAAATCTTGCTTCTTGAGTTGTATTTCATGCTCATACTCTTCAAGAGGACGTCTACTCCAGTTATTATCCCACATTTCTCTCAATGATTTTTTTTGAATCAGACATTTGAATGCAATCAAGGGAAGACAAAAATTATTCTTAGTTCAAAATAGTATAAAAGAATGAGTTGTACTCTATTAATTAACTGACTCAATTAGAAGGGGGAAGAGGGTCTTATTGTCGTTCACGTATAGTATGAATAATAAGGGATACGACCAATGTTTTACGGGTAGTATGCAACCTCTTTTGCTAATAGTTCAATAAATTGAACTACTATATATCCGCGATCCAATTATATGAGACAATTACTTCACAAAGCACCACTTTTCAATTATATTATTTTGTAACGTCTATTTTATTGTTGAGAACAATGAGAATGAATATTTCAGTTATGGAAATATCGGTCAACCACAAAAATTCAAAAATATCAATCATAGAACAGTCACATAATAATAACAGAAAATTAAAATATTGTATAAGCAAGCCGCTGCCCCTGCAGAAAATTTTTTACAAGCAATTTCTATATTTTTAAGCAGCTGCAGAACCTGTAGAGTTTAGAGAATTTTACAGAGCGGGGTATGACAGTCTGTCCAGAGTAGTTGAACAACTTTAACGATTGAAAATTCACTGTTTGCAGATTTCTTGACCTCTGAATTTCTAAGTTTGCTTTTCTTGACTTCACAATGTTCCTTGACCTGGACTTATGATGCAATACTTCTCTCTCTCCTTATTTTTTTTAAGAGAATGAAAGCGGAAAAGAAAAAAAAGGAAAAAAAACAAAAAGAGAAAACTAAATAGGAATTAAAAAGGAAAACAAAAGGACCAAATTCAACAAGAACCAAAAACTAGGCTTGGCAAAACTAAACTAGACACAAACTCAAACAACTGACCTAGACCAAAAACAGGGACTGGTTTAACCCTAAATTAAAACAACCGGCCACACACTTATAAAAACACGCCCAGCTTCAGTAACATGCCGAACGTTTTCTCCCAAAATCCATTTCCTCGATACAATCACGCAGTCTCCCTCTTGTTTCAGGAAATGATTCTCGGAAAAAAATAAAATTGAAACAGACCCATTTTTTCTTTTTTGTTCTTTTGTTCGGGTGATGCGGTTTGATGGGAATCTAGGACTTTGCAATTGATTTGAGTGCAGATCGATTTGGTTTTGATGATTGCGGTGAGGTAGTTAGAGGTGCGATCGGGGAATCTTTGGTTCAGGCTTTTAATCGAATTTGGTTGGGGGTTTTGCTTTAGATTCGGGGTTTATGCGTTGAGGGTTGTTGAGGAGATTTGGGATTTTTGGACAGTGCGATTTGGGGTGATTTGGATCTTAGTTCTTGTTTTTTTTCTCGGATCCGAAAAGGCTTGGATCTTCATTGACTGGTTAAGAGGGGTGACAAGGGACTGTTTTGTTTGTAGATTTCTGACTGTGCCTGAATGATGGTTGGTGAAGATGGTGAGGAAAGGTATGGTAGATGCGGTAGAGTGTGGGAAGATTTATGGTCAGGGATTTTGAAAGGTGCGTAAGGCTTGCACTGGTTTTGGGTCAAGAGCAGTTCGGTGAATTGAATTGATATGAGGCGGTGGGTTATTCAAAGGAGAGAAGTGGCGGATGTCGATGGGTGTTCGAGTATGGTGGTGGTTGAACGCTGGACTGGATGGAGGGAGGTTTTTTGGAACAAGAAGATTGGGTATTTGGTTTTGCGATGGGAACTGTGATCGATAGTAGGAGATTTGTGAAGTGGTAAATTGATGGGTGGCATTGCTTGTGAGTATAGTTTCAGGTACAGTTTTTTGTCTGAAGGTGTGGAGGGGATGATGGGTATGGGTGGTCTGAAGGATTGAATGGAAAGAGTGACGGTGCTGTAGTCTTGGTGTGATGGTGTATGGGGTTTTAAGTCCGTGAAGATGAAGGGTGGGATTTGCGTGATGGTATTTGCAGAGATTGGGAAGGGGATGTTTTGTGGATAAGGAGATGGTCAGGGTGAAGTTTGGCTGTGGGGTATTACGGGTGATGTTGGATTTTGGGTAGGCAACAGTTATGGTGGGTTATGATGTCTGGTTTAGCAGGGGGATTGATGAAGTATTGACTGAAGTTCTGAGATGTTGGGGAAAAGAAATAACAGAAAGAAGGAAAGAAATTTGAATTTTTTTTAGAAGGTTTGTAAAGGAAGAAGGTGAGAAGTTGGAAAGAAATAGATGAGAAAAGGGAGATAGAATGGTGGAAATTTGGCAAGATTTTTTATTTTTTTATTTAGAAGATTACGGTTTCAATTAGTAATAACAAATCAAGCAGTCAAGATCTTATTTTTCTCTTTCTATATATACAGCAAAACAAAAGGAAAAAATAAATAAATAAAAGAAAACAAAAACTAACACGAATCAGAAATTAAACAAATAATAAAATTTAATTGTTACCTCCCCGGCAACGGCGCCAAAAACTTGATCGACGCTAGTCTATGAATCAGAAAAGCGCGACATTTAAATTAAATTCTGCAAGCATACAGGTGTGTAGCATACAGGTCGAACACAGGGAGGTGTAATTAAAATCAAATTATTTATTTAATCTCTTGGGCGAGTTAGACGATTTTTCGAGGTTGGTTTTTAAAAATAATAAAAATTGATATTACGATCCGATTCAGAACAAATCTAATTGAACCGACGATCAAATCACAACTATCAATTGGAAATTAAAATGCAAAACAGAAATAAAATGCAGAAAGTAAAATTGCAGGAAAAGAAAACAACAAAAAGTAAATTAGGATTGTCGTTGAAACTTATCAAACGACTAATCACTAACAAAATAAACGTAAAATACAATTGGTGTTCTACCGAATCTAATCGTGTAGACAACACTAATCGCTAAGAAAATAGAAAAATGCTAGAAAATAAAAGAAGAAAAAGAACTTTTATTAATGGAGTGATGGAATAGAAAATAGGATATAGGATGGTGGCTACAATGATACTACAAGGGTATATATAGGGGATAACCAAACCCTAACCCTAATACAATGATAGATGGGCCTTAGGGAATTTACACAAGAGTTTACAATGAGAATTTCAAATGGGCCTTAGTTAAATCTATTAAATTTTTGGCCTTTCTTCTTTTCCTCTTGGTTCTTAGATAAGCCTCCCTTGTTTTGCAATGTGCATGGCCTTTTTATCAGTCATTTTCTTGTCCAACAGCAACTAGATGTGGGATCATCATCTACAATTCTTCAAAATATAAATATTTAGCAATCTGATCTCTATTTCTCTAATTTTCTGGTTGCATGTGGGCTGGGTTGGAATATCTGTAAAAGTGACAAAACATACCCAAGTAATATTTATTTATATACAAAAGATAAGATATAAGAGCATAGAATAAACACATTTCTATGTCAATCAGAGGTTTATAAGTAAAAGCCACAGATAAACTCAAGACAGATATAAATACACATATTTTAAATAGCGGAATCCAAACAGACTTTTATTTCATCAATACGTGTTCAAACAAAACATTTCCATAATTTCCTCAAAATACTTCCAACATTACAACCTCATTACTGTCTTGATTATTAAAGAAGCATAAAACATAAATAAAGTGACAAAAATCCCCATAGTAATATCCAAAGTCATAATCCGAGCAAAAGAGATCCAAATCATACATCTACGGTCTTGAAGCTTGTAAAGGGTCTGACTGAGCTGAGTTGTTTCCTCCCTGTGGACTTGGGGGAACGAAAGAAAAGAAGACGAAAAGAAAATAGAGTCAGACATAAAGCCTGAGCAAATCTAGTAACTCTTCAGTATGTGAATAAGAAAAGGGCATGATAAATATAAACTGAAAACAGGAAAGTGTCACACGCTAAGGAGATGACGTTTGGAATCAAATGTATTATCGCACCCAGACTACATATCTCTGCACCTACTTGATTTTATTCTAACTGGCACCCCATGTTGAGGGTGAAGTGATCCCCATTTTCTAAAGATCGGCTCCTACTCGCGCTAACATGTGTCATACGGCCCCCAAGAATTATAGATACCTATGCTGGTCCCACCATGAGGTGTATCAAGACCCATGGTGGCGGCCCCGACACAAATTCTAGAAGGCATAGGTTATACTACTAATGTCCCCAGTGCCCTTTTTGTCTGCTTCGGAGTGTGTGCACGCCCGTACCCCGTTAGACCTACACTGTGCACCCACCGCCGTCGTTTTGACCGCTTACAATCAGCCCAGTAATCGTGGCTCACCCTGCGTAGTTTCAGGGTACCATGATACCTAACTTGGGTTACTGCTGAAACGGGTCCCTCGTTACCAGGATTTTCTAGTCAAACATGTTAAGTGGTTAAGTGTCTGTATTTACCTAACCCCACCCATCAATTCTTGTTAACATGTTGGATTTGGTTAAGTGTTATAGTTGACTTAACCCTACCATCTGTCCTTAGCCTCTTAGGAGTACCTGACCACTCACATTAGACAGGTATTGCTACGGTTTCTTGATATGCCGGCCAGTTCCGGGCAGGACTACACCGTAGCTCAGTCTACCCCGGGTCCTTATTGGGCTCAATGCTTAACCATCCACATTGGATAGGTATTGTTGTGACTACTGGACAGCCGAGAGGTTCCGGGCAGGTTTACATCATAACTCAATCCAACCTCGGTTAAGCATATCGTGTTTTCTAAATTTACATATTTTATTACTTCTCAATTATATGTAAATGTCATGTCTTTTATTCTTGGGTATAACAGTTCATACCGCTTAAATGTCATTGTCGTTGGCATGTGCCAAACATTCCAACATATATTTACAATGTTTTACACCCAACATTATTACCCCCGTTTGTACATTCGCAACATTATAACAAATGTTGGGCTCGACACAATTCAGCCCAACTTTAAAAGCATGAGAAAAGGGGAAATCAAGAACATGTAATATTTTACAACATATAAGGGTGTGTGGCGCATGAACTTGCAATTTAGCGATACTAACATAAATGATGGGTCATGTGAACTTGCATTAAAATCAAAGTATAACTAAGTAGGTGACATATGAAATGGCATAGTTTTGGTTTATACGAACTTGGGTTTAAACATGTTTAACTTGGCATAATGTCGCAAAACTAGCATGTTGTATATTCACCAAAATGTCCAATTTTAACTTCTAATCATATAACCTATTTCAACATGAACTTGCATAGTTTATGAAACCCAAACGATACTTAACATAGATCCAATTATACTTGCAAATAAACATAAGAATGATATCATAGTTTTTGGGTCATGTAGGCATAAAAGGTCTCAAATCTATAACATGTTTACATAAATTCTAACTTAGACTAGGGGAATGTATATAGTCCATGCCATAGACATAAAGGGACCAAATTCTAGTTTTTTTGCCACAAACTTGCAAGTGCCATTATTTTCATATACAATTGTTCAATAGGCTTGCATCAATCAATTTAGGCCACAAATATCAATACACAAGTCATGACATAATCATTACAATACACAAAATCTATATCATTACAATAACACAATTTCTATTTTCATTTACATCGAATCACATCACAGTTTTTATTCATATTCTGAAAGGTCACTATACTTACAACGATTGCAGAATCTTGAATTCTGGATTCTGAATTCTGAAATTGAGATGCGCTCCTTTGGGTAGATTAACGTTGCGCTGATTAATTTGATTAAACTTTTATCTTCTTCTTAATTTGATTCGTCTCTATGCTTTTCTCTCGTGACGGCTATGTTCAATTCCTCTTTGGCGGCATGACGACTCCCATCTTATTTTTTTTGTGAATTTTCGGTTGAGACTTAGGGTGTATTTGTAGATTTTTAAATTGTTCTGAGTCGTCATATGAAGACAGGAGGAATCTATACCACACAAAGTTCAAAGAGCCAAATCAAGAGGTGACATGTCAGCCCTAGTGACACACCGAGCCACAGAAATTCGAGCCAGAGCTAGACCTAGCCAGTCAGGTCGACCAGGCAGATCGACTGGCAGGTCGACACCCAGGTCGACACTATGGCGACCGGGGGGGGGGGGGGGGGGGGGAGGTGGGGCAGGTCGACACCATGGTCGACCCTATGGTCGACTTGGTCTCTGGGCGGGAATTTTCCCGCCCAGCCCAGTTTGAACCTGTTTTTTCGAATTTCGAATTTTAAACTGAGCTATTTGAATTTAAATTTTATTCTGAAACTTCCGAAGGTCATAACTTCTTCATACGGAGTCCGATTTACGCAAACTCGGACTCTATCTTAAGAAGAATTCCGAGACGAACGCAATGGAGTAACCCATTTCCCTTAATTCTTTCATTTAGAATTAATCACACTTTAATTTATGAAGATTAACGTTATAGAATTCACGGGGTGTTATATTCTCTCCCCATTAAAAGGATTTCGTCCCCGAAATCTTCAAGTTAGGAAGAATGTATATCCTACCATCCAACAGTCCATCTACTCAACCAACAAACACAGGCGTCCCCAGTCCTTAAAAGACTTCTAATGCTTCATGATCATATGCATAGTGTGTGTACATGTCCTTATCTAATTCAGAAATCAGGCGGTATACTGATTCAGTTGACCTCCTTAATGCGAATCATGTAAGTGTCATGAATCCATTATGTATGCAAATTTTTTCCTACTCATATTTCTACATGAGTGCACAACTATTCATACAAATGCGATGACCATATGACAACATATCAAGTTTCAACCATATACAAATGAGAATACATATATATGCATATGCAATATGAAGTGACTGAGCCGATCTATAACCTAGGGTGTGTGTGTATATGCATCCACGAGCAACCACTAGCAATCACTAGCAACCATTTGCAGCCATCATCCATAACATGTTTTCAAATACATGTTTGCATCCATTTGTTTTCTACCTAAGGAGTTAGGAAAAGGACCGAGGATATATACCAAAAAAGATAGATAAAGCATGTCCTAAGGAAAAAAGAGAGATCAAAGATGTACCCTTAAAAAGAAGAGGGTAGGAAGCGCGTATTCTGTCCTCAGTTTCCCAAGTCGTGTCTTCCTCGGCATCGCTCCACTGACCTTAACGAGTTTGACTTCGCGGTTGCGTAGCTTTTTCACTTCAGTTCCTAAGATGCGGGTTGGAACTCTCCTCACAGTTGCTTCTCGTTCCACTTTGGCTTCTTCTAGAATGCTAGGTTCCACCACTTCTGCAGACTCATGCAAACACTTCCGGAGGTGAGAAACATGAAAGACGTTGTGAACTCCGGCCAGTCTCTCAGGTAGCTCTAATCTATAGGCCATCTTTCCAACCTTCTCGATGATAGGAAACGGTCATACAAATCTTGGTGCTAGCTTTCCTGCAGATCCAAAGCGAACGACATTCCTTAAAGGTGATACCTTAAGGAAAACCCTGTCCTCAACCTCAAACTCATGGTCGGTCCTTCTTTTGTCGGCGTAGGATTTTTGTCTGTCTTGGGCTGTCTTCATCCTTCTCCGTATCAAGTCCACTTTCTCTGAAATCTCTCGAATCATGTCAGGCCCAAGTATAAGCTTATCTATAGACTCCCACCAACAAGTTGGTGATTTGCACGGTCTTCCATACAGGGCTTCGAAAGGTGAGATAACGATGGTAGCTTGGTAGCAGTTGTTGTAGGCAAATTCCACTAAAGGAAGGTGATCCTCCCACGTCCCTCCAAAGTCAAGAACGCAAAGTCTTAAAAGATCCTCTAAAACTCTATTCACCCTTTCCGTCTGGCCATCGGTTTGGGGGTGATAGTTCGTGCTCAAACATAACGTGTGCCTACAGCTTCTTACAGACTCCGCCAAAACTCACTTGTGAAGATAGGGTCTCGGTCACTAATAATGCTGGAGGGTATCCCATGGAGTCGAACTATTTCCTTGAGATAAAGAGATGCTAAAGATGAGGCAGTCCTTCTACTCTTGATAGGTATGAAGTGGGCGCTCTTAGTAAGCCTATCCACTATTACCCAAATGCTAGTGTTGCCTCTTCTCGACCTAGGCAGTCCATCAATGAAGTCCATTGAAATGCCATCCCACTTCCACTGTGGGACCTCTAAAGGATGAAGTAGTCCTCCAGGCTTCTTCTGTTCCGCCTTGACCTGTTGGCAGGTCATGCACTTAGAAACGAAATCTGCCACGTCTTGCTTCATGCCGCTCCAAACGAAAGTCCTTTTTATATCCTTGTACATCTTATCACCGCCAGGGTGTATAGTCATCTTGGAATGATGCGCTTCCTCGAGAACCTTCTTTGTCAATTCCCTTGCTTGTGGGACGCATAATCTTCCATCTCGCCTCAGCCAACCCTTATCATCGATGGCGTATCTACTGAGGTGACTAGAAGTCTCACCCCTAATAAGTCTATCAATCACATCAACAAGCTGAGGGTCTTCATGGTGTGCAGCCCCTATTGAGTCTAAGAGAGTAGGGCGTACTTCAAGAGATGCTAACGAACCCGGTACAAAATCCGAGGAGGGCCTAAAGTTAAAACTGGCTATATACTCCAGGCTTTGCCTTTCCACAAAGAGAGGGCTTAAGGTCAGTTTCTTTCTGCTCAACGCGTTTGCTACTACGTTGCCTTTGCCGGGAGTATAGGAAATTTCAAAATCATACGAGGCGAGAAACTCCATCCATCTTTGCTGCCTCAAGTTAAGATCCTTCTGCGAGAAGAGATATTTCAACGATTTATGGTCAGTGTATAATTCAAACTTCTCACCTAGGAGATAATGGCGCCAAGACTTAAGCGCAAAGACGATGGCGGCTTACTCAAGATCGTGGGTTGGGTTGTTCTTTTCATGAACTTTCAGTTGTCTTCCGCCATAAGCTACTACCCTTCCTTCTTGCATTAGAACATCGCCTAGTCCCGTTCCACATGCATCCGTGTATACGGTGAACATTTTGCTTCCATCTGGCAAGGTCAGAACTGGGGCTGTGGTGGGACTCCTTTTTAATCGTTGGAAAGCAAACTTGCAGTCCAAATCCCAAGTGAACGCCAGATTTTTCTTTGTTAGCCTTGTGAGTAGGGCTGAGATTTTCGCGAAATACTTAATAAACTTTCGGTAAAAACCGGCTAACCCAAGAAAGCTTCGAACTTCGGTTGCATTTCTTGGTGTCTTCCAATCTTGCACTGCCACCACTTTCGCGGGGTCCACAGCCAACCCCGCTTTGGACACTATATGCCCGAGAAATCTTAACTCCTTTCTCCAAAAGTGGCACTTGGAGAATTTGGCTTTTAGCTGATGTGTACAGAGAGTTTCCATGATTTCTTTCAGATGCTGAGCATGCTCTTCCTCATTCTTTGAGAATATTAAGATATCATCTACGAAGACAACCACAAATTTGTTGAGGAATTCTCTGAACACCCTGCACATTATGTCTACGAAATAAGCGGGTGCGTTTGTCAAGCCGAAAGGCATGACAAGCCACTCGAAGGAACCGTCTAGGGCTCTGAACGTCGTTTTATCGATTCTATCTTCAGCTACTCTTAGCTAATGGAACCCAGTTGCCAGATAAAGTTGGGAGAAGACCGTCGCATCTACAAGCTGATCAAACAAATCGTTGATTCGGGAAAGAGGGTGTCTATTGTTCTTGGTCAATTTGTTTAACTCCCTATAGTCGACGCAAAGGCGAAGCGAACCATCCGCTTTGGTTGCGAACACCACTGGAGCACCCCATTCGGAAATGCTCCGTCTAATGAACCCTTTTTCGAGAAGTTCTTTAACCTGCTTACTGAGCTCCTTTCTCTCCTTTGGAGCTATGTGTCTGACAGGTAAAGCTACAGGCTTTGCATTATCCACAAGATATATGCGGAAGTCTATTTCCCGCCTCGGAGGTAAGCCTTTCACCTCCTCAAAGACATCCAGATATTCCCGAACTACTCTAACTAATTGCAAATTCTCATTAGAAGCATCAAGCGACTCTAGATAACTAAGCATAACAGCATTCAAGGGATTACAAGAAATTTATAGAGTGTTACCAAGCCGAGTCAAGAGTCTAACTACTCTTTTCTCACAATCAAGGATGGCACCATTACTGGATAACCAGTCCATGCCTAGGATTAAACTATATCCCGAGAAGCCCAAAACAAAGGCATTACAACTAAACTCAACGCTGAGAATAGAGATTTTCAAACCTAAACAAACCATTGACAAGTAAGCGGAGCCCCCAATTGGATTTGAAACTAATAAGGGATCCTCTACCATACTAGTGTCTAGATGCAGAGATTCTACTAAGGCAGATGAAACAAAAGAGTGTGATGCGCCAGAGTCAAAAAGTGTGCGAACTGGATAATCATAAAGATAAACTACACTTTCTACAGAAATATTACTACCTCGTTCCTGCTGAGGTGCCACTAGCGCATGAACCTGACCCCCTGAAGTGGATCCGGCTTTCTGTCCCTGCCCTTTCTTCTTTGGGCATTCCTTAGCTTAGTGCCCAGTCTCTCCACAATGGAAGCAACCACCCATCTTCGCCTTCCTTTTTCGGCAGTCTTTTGATATATGCCCCACAATGCCACAGAAATTGCACCTTCTCCTCTCACGGGGCTTATTGTTCTTCCCTCCTTTCTTGAAGTCTGTTTTCTTTGCTTGTAGACCCTCTTTCTTCTCTTCCACCTTAGTTTCTTTCTTACCGTGGTCTTCCTCGTATAGCAACGCCATGTCCACCAAGCTTTCATAAGTCGCTCCAATGGATACATGGGTCATAGCAAGGCTGTGTAGAAGCTCATTCAAACATTTGACGAAGCGAAGCGCCTTCTTGTGTTGGGTGTTTACTAAGTCCAGCCAAAATCTGGCCAGCTGATTAAACTGATTAACATACTCCCTGATTGTCATACTTCCCTGTTTTAGAGTTAGAAACTTCTCCATTTACAGGCTTCTTTCAGCTTGGGAGAGGAATTTCATCTCAAACCTTGTCCTGAAATCTTCCCATGTTTCCACCGCCCGCTGAGCATTGGTAATTTCCCACCAAAAGGAAGCTTCATCCTTAAGCAACCATACCGCTAGTTATATCTTTTGCCTGTCATCAACTCCGAAGATGACAAACAGATCCTCGGTCTCCTTTAGCCAGTTTCTTTCTCCTACAAAAGACTCTGTTCCATTAATGTCTTTTCCACCCATAGCCTTAAAGTCTCTACATGTTTTTGCGAAGGCATTTCCACGAGGAGGAGGAGGAAGGGGAACCGCGGCCACTGGAGGAGGGATGTCTGTTAGGCCCACGCCATTGGCCCTTGCTTCTAAGTACCTCCTAAACCAGCCGGGTATCGACACTCCTTCTGGAAGGTTAAGGTCTCCATACATGCTGAAACAGAAAGGAAAGATTCAAAATGAAGGATAGAGAGAGAGAGAGATAGGGCACATGGCTTTGGGGGATTTTGTCTTTTTATAAATATAACACTTTTTCTTGAAAAATGCTTCTTTAAACTTTCTTTTTGAGAAAAAAAATTCAAAAACTTTTATCTTGTCTGGTAAACCTATGCTCTGATACCAAGTGAAACACCCCACCTCCGTTAAGGTCACTCACAAAGGGAATGCCTTAACTTTGGTGTAGGTTTACAAGTAAAAGCCACAGATCAACTCAAGACAAATATAAATACACATATTTTAAGCAGCGGAAACCAAATAGACTTTTATTTCATCAATACGTGTTCAAACAAAACATTTCCATAATTTCCTCAAAATACTTCCAACATTACAACCTCATTACTGTCTTGATTATTAAAGAAGCATAAAACATAAATAAAGTGACAAAAATCCCCATAGTGATATCCAAAGCCATAATTCGAGCAAAAGAGATCCAAATCATACATCTACGGTCTTGGAGCTTGTAAAGGGTCTGACTGAGCTGAGTTGTTTCCTCCCTGTGGACCTGGGGGAGGGGGGAAACGAAAGAAAAGAAGACGAAAAGAAAATAGAGTCAGACATAAAGCCTGAGTAAATCTAGTAACTCTTCAGTATGTGAATAAGAAAAGGGCATGATAGATATAAACTGAAAATAGGAAAGTGTCACACGCTAAGGAGGTGACGTTTGGAATCGAATGTACTATCGCACCCACACTATATATCTCTGCACCTACTTGAGTTTATTGTAACTGGCACCCCATGCTGAGGGTGAAGTGATCCCCATTTTCTAAAGATCGGCTCCTACTCGCGTTAACATGTGTCATACGGCCCTCAAGAATTGTAGATACCTATGCTGGTCCCACCATGGGGTGTATCAAGACCCATGGTGGCGGCCCCGACACAAATTCTAGAAGGCATAGGTTATACTACTGGTGTCCCCAGTGCCCTGTTTGTCTGCTCCGGAGTGTGTGCACGCCCACACCCTGTAACACCCCGAATTTTCTATTAACACTAAAGTTGCTAAAATATTAATAAGTGTGTAAGAGAGGGGATGTATCTAATATGAATATAAAAATATTAATAAGTGTGTAAGAGAGGGGATGTATCTAATATGAATATAAAAACAATAATAAGTGTGTAAAAGGGGGGGCGATGTATCTAATGTGTACATTGTAGAATATATATATATATATATTGCTGAGTGTTTGCTGAGTCACTTCTGACTCATTGCTGAGTCAACAAGATAAACCCCATCTTGTCTGAACGGCTGCGGTTATTTCTAGGTTAAATCTAATGGCCTAGATGCATTCTAAAATCTATAAATAAGTGGGTAGACCCTAGACCTAAATCACTTGTAAAATTAGAGAAGCTACCGTCATGCTGCTGCCATGGAGTTCAGCATAGCCGTCACAAACTAAGAAGAGGAAGCCTAATCATCTACAACTAAATCTACACAAATCAAATCAAAAGATCTCTCTTTCTCTAATTCTTTTCTTTTGTTGGTGAGTATGATGATTCTCACAAGACTATTACAAACTAATTTGACTCAGTTATGAATGGATCACAAGAAAGTGATGTGATTTGTAATTGTAAATTCTATATATTGTGGATCTCTTATTATGTTATTATGTTGTCGTATGATGTAAATTATATATGCTATGTCATGCTATGTTGTAAATTCTCTTATGCTATGTCGTGCTATGTTGAGAATCATGTCAAGCTATGTTATACTATCATACTATGCCATGTTATAAATCATGCTATATTATGTTGAAAAATCATGATGTTGTTGGATCATGCTTAAAGTTATGTTTTTTTTTTTCTTATTTTAAATGGATCTTGTTTATGGGAATTTGCCTATTAGGTTAGGTGTACCCATAAACTTGAAACTATAATGAAATAAAACTTGATTATGGGAATTTGCCTATTGAGTTAGGTGTACCCATATAAAACCATGTTGTTAAAAAATTAGATGATGTTGATTCACACATGTTCATATGTAAGTTTATGAAAATTGATTGAGATTATATTAGGTGAATTTTGAACAAGTTGACACCTTTAGGTCCATGACATGTATAATCTATGCAAGTTGGACATATGCAAGTTTCACCCCTTATTATGATTCATTTGGTCATATATACATGTTGTTATTATGATAATCTCTTTTATGCTATGAGTTAGGCTATTCGAGTCTAACATATATTTTGCGAATAAACGTTCAAACGTGGGGTAGGGGTAATATTAGGAATTAATAAATTGGGTACAATTTTGTAAGATTTTGCATACCATAAATGGATGTCCATAATTGAGTCAATTATGGAAATTGTTAAAAATTGGAAGTAATTAATAATTCAAGTAGGGAATTATTAAAATTGGGGGAAAGTGGATTATTATTAATAATCAATGCTTAGGACACGAGGTTGGACCCGTTTGTGATGTAAACCTGCCCGGACCCGCCCGGCAAATCCAGTAGTCACAAATGTCGGCCCAATGTGAGAGGTCCTAGGCCCAAATTAAAGCATAACAGTTGTAAAGACACGAGGTTAGACTCTTTTATGGTGTAAGACTGCGCGGACCCGCCCGGCAAATCCAGCTGCCATAAATGCCAGTCTAATGTGAGAGGTCTTTATGAGGTTATGGCCTTAATGAACTAAGAAATACTTAACCAGATAATCATGTAAGGTGGGACATGGGGGTTAAGTAGGTGCCTTGGGTGGCATGAGGAATCTGGTGGTTGCCTTTAGAGGCATTTGAAATACGATTAGACTTAACCAAACACACATGTAAATGAACATGACTAAGTGGGTTAAGTGGGATGGACTAATGGGGACAAGCTTAGGTGGAATGCTTGTGGTAAATAGTGGGGGCCCATTTCAACCAGTATCCCAAAACGTATCTTTGTGGACTCGACCCAAGTCGAGGACGGGACACACATACTGGGTTTGACTATAAAAGGCCAAAACAGGGAGCGGTGGCAACGCAAGTCCAACGGGTTTCATATGCGTGTGTGGACCCGGGCTGGTAGGTAAGACGTTGTTGCATCGTGTAGGTATAAGCCGTGCATGTCCGTTGTATCAGGTTGCCACTTTAGGGGAGTGATACACCCCACTGTGGGGCCAGCACGGGTATCTACGAGTTAGGGAGCCGATCGAATAATGGGAAGTAGGGTACACCTAGTGGAGATAGGGGCAGGCGGCACCTATGTAGTCAGCTAGGGGTACGTAAAGCCATTGGGAAAGTTTCTAAGTGAAGCTAAGTGGGATGAATCTTTAGGGTGACTGGTGTGGTGCCGTATAGTGTTTATCCTTTAGTATTTAGGAGCGCCTATAACGTTGCCTTTAGCGATTGTCTATGTCCTTAATCTGCTCTTCATAGACATTTTCTTGTTTTTCAGCTTATGCCTTAGTCCAGTTATTTTGGTAATAGTATTGTAGAATTATCATATTCACCAGACTTTATGTCTGACCCCCTCTTTTCCATCCTTTTTCTCCCTTCAGGTCCGCAGGTTGGGCCAAGTTCTAGTGGAGTCTAGTTGGATCGCTTATCTTCTGGAAAGCTTGGACTGCTGAAGTAAAGTCCAGCTTGTTATCTTTCTTTTTAATGGCTATTCATGTAATGGGATTATGTACTTGTTTTATCAAGATAGATATTGTACTTGACATTGAATGTGGTGTTATGATGTAATCAAACATGTTTTGACTTCTGCTACAATGAAATAAAGTTTTTGAATTTCCAAGTACTATTTTATATCTGTCTTGTTGTAATTTTACTGTTCTATATTCACTTAAAACCTCCATGGAAGTTAATGCATTCCCTTTGTGAGTGACATTAATGGACGTGGGGTGTTACACGTGGTATCAGAGCATAAGGTTACCAGAACAGATAAAAAAAATTTTTTTAGAAAAATATTTTTTTCTAAAGTATTTTTGGAAGAAGTGCTTTCAAAAAAAAAAACATGTTATTTAAAGAGAGTTTTTATGAAAAACATAATCCCAAATAGCCACATCCTTATCTTTATCTTTCGAATTCTCCATTTTGAATCTTTCCTTTTTCGTTTCAGCATGGTTGAAGATCTTAATCTCCCAGAAGGTGTGACGATTCCAGGGTGGTTTAGGAGATACTTGGAGGCTAGGGCCACCACTGCAGGCCCAGCGGATACTCCTCCACCCCTAGTTGCACCCATTCCTCCTCCTCCTCCTCCTCGTGTTGACACTTTTGCAAAGACGTGCAAGGAATTCAAGGCTATGGGAGGAAAAACTTTTCAAGGGACTGAGACGTTTGTGGAGGCCAGAGATTGGCTTAAGGAGACTGAGGAATTGTTGGATATCTTTGAAGTGGAAGATGGGAGGAAAGTCCGTTTAGCTGCTTGGTTAATGAAGGGAGAGGCCTCGTTTTGGTGGGAGGTCACTAATGGGGAACGTCCAGTTGATTCATGGGCGGATTTCAGACGAAGGTTTGAGGCAAAGTTTCTTTCAAGGGCAGAGGAGAACTTAAATATGGAAAAATTCCTGGCACTAAAGCAAGGGAGCTCATCAGTAAAGGAATATGTCAATAAATTTAATCAGTTAGCAAGGTTTGGCTTGGAGTTGGTGAACACGCCAGAGAAGAAAGCTTTGAGGTTCGTTAGAGGCTTGAATGAACCGTTGCAAGGGTTGGCTATGACCCACATCCCTATGGGAGCCACCTTTGAAAAGCTAGTAGAAATGGCACTTATGCATGAGGATAAGGCAGTTGAAATGAAAGGGGATCAGAAGAAACCCCAACAGCAAAATAAGAAGGGTGGTAAAAACAATAATGGCAAAGGGAAGAAGAAATGCTTCAATTGTGGGACGCCTGGCCATCTCAGCAAAGATTGTAGAAAGAAAAAGAAGACTGGTTGTTTTCATTGTGGAGATGCGGGACATTTAGTAAAGGACTGTCCAAAGAAGGGGCAGAGGGCAGGGTCTACCTCGGGAGGACAAGTGCAGGCTCTTATGGCACCAGGGCAGGCAAGGGGGCAAGTTCAGGCTATTGCGGCCCCACCGCTGCAAGAAAGAGGTAGAACAATTTCTGTTGAAAGCTTAGTTTTTCTGTTTGATCATCCTGTCCGTACCTTATTCGATTCTGGCGCATCTCATTCGTTTATCTCTGCATCATTAGTTGAATCACTGCACTTGAACACCAGTTTAGTAGAAGATCCCTTGGTCGTTTCAAATCCAATTGGGGGTTCGGCTCATTTGACCATGATATGTTTGGATTTGAAAATCTCTATACTTAGCGTTGAATTTAGATGTGATGCTTATGTATTGGGCTTCACGGGCTATGGGCTAATTTTAGGAATGGATTGGTTGTCTAGAAATAGGGACATTCTTGATTGTGAAAGGAGAGTAGTTAGGCTTGTGACTCGCCTTGGTAATGCTCTCGACATCTTTTGTAATCCCATAAATTCCGTTATGCTAAGTTATCTTGAATCGCTTGACGCGTCTGTAGAGAACCTGCGATCGGTAGAAGTGGTCCGGGAATATCCGGATGTGTTTGAGGAGGTGAAGGGCTTACCTCCAAAGCGGGAGATAGACTTTCGAATTTATCTTGTGGATAATGCTAAACCCGTATCTTTGCCAGTGCGCCACATGGCTCCTCGTGAAAGGAGGGAACTCAATAAGCAAGTAAAGGAGTTGCTTGAGAAGGGGTTCATAAGACGTAGTATATCGGAGTGGGGTGCTCCAGTAGTTTTTGCCACAAAGGCGGATGGGTCTCTTAGACTTTGTATGGACTATAGAGAACTAAACAAGCTTACTAAAAAGAACCGACACCCACTGCCGAGGATTGACGATCTCTTTGATCAGTTAGTTGGCGCCTCAGTGTTTTCGCAGTTGGACTTAGCCACTGGCTTTCATCAACTGAGAGTGGCTGAGGATAGTATAGATAAGACTGCTTTTAGGACTCCTGACGGATTCTATGAATGGCTAGTGATGCCCTTTGGTTTGACAAACGCCCCTGCATATTTTGTTGATTTGATGAGTAGGGTGTTTAGGGAATACCTTAACAAATTCATGGTAGTCTTTGTGGATGACATCTTAGTCTTTTATAAGAATAAAGAAGAGCACTCCCTACATCTTAGGGAAGTGTTGGAAACCCTTCGAGCGCATAACCTTAAGGCAAAATTTTCTAAGTGTCACTTCTGGAGGAAGGAAGTACGGTTCTTAGGGCATGTGGTTTCCAAAGAAGGGATAGCAGTGGATCCCGCAAAGGTGGTGGCCATCCAAGATTGGAAGGTCCCTAAAAATGCAACCGAAGTAAGAAGTTTCTTGGGGTTGGCTGGCTATTATAGGAAGTTTATCAAAGACTTCGCAAAAATATCAGCTCCATTAACACGGTTAACGAAGAAGAACCTGGTTTTTACGTGGGTCAAAGATTGCGATGATGCGTTCCAACGTTTAAACAGAGCCTTAACTTCAGCCCCAGTCTTAGTGCTGCCAGACGGGAATAAACCGTTTACCATCTATACTGATGCTTGTGGGACGGGACTTGGCGCGGTCCTCATGCAAAGGGAAGAGTAATAGCCTATGGTGGAAGGCAGTTGAGGGTTCATGAAAAGAATTACCCCACGCATGACTTAGAGCTAGCCGCAATTGTTTTCGCGCTTAAGTCTTGGCGTCACTATCTTCTTGGTAAGAAATTCGAACTGTTCACTGACCACAAATCATTAAAATACTTATTCTCTCAGAAGGATTTGAATTTAAGGCAGCAACGGTGGATGGAATTCTTAGCCTCCTACGATTTTGAAATAGCATATACCCCGGGCAAGGGTAACGTGGTGGCAGACGCCTTAAGTAGGAAAAGGTTGTCCTTGAGTCCGTTGTTTGTTGAACGACAAAGCTTAGAATTCATCTCTATGTTTGACTTTAGACCCTCCGTTGACTTAGTACCTGGTCTGTTAGCATCCTTGGAGGTTAGACCTACACTTCTAGGACGGGTTGGTGAGGCACAGCGAGACGACCCATAGTTGGTTGAGATAGTAGAAAAGCTCAAAGGGGGGGGAGTCATCAAGCGATCTTCGTAGGTATACCCTAGACGATAAGGGTTGGTTACGAAGGGATAATAGACTTTGTGTACCACAAGACGAAGACTTAAGGAAGGCCATTCTTGATGATGCTCATCGCTCAAAAATGACCATTCATCCCGGCGGGGATAAGATGTACAAAGATATGAAGCGGGTTTTCTTTTGGGCCGGTATGAAAAAGGATGTGGCCGAGTACGTCGCTAGATGCTTGGTGTGCCAACGAGTTAAAGCAGAACAAAAGAAACCCGGTGGGTTGCTTCACCCATTAGAAGTTCCACTATGGAAATGGGAAAGCATCTCAATGGATTTTGTGGATGGATTACCAAGATCAAGGAAGGGTAACACGGGGATTTGGGTTATAGTAGATAGACTTACTAAAAGTGCCCATTTTATTCCCGTGAAAAGTAAGAGGACTGCTCCGTGGTTGGCTTCTGTATATATTAAGGAGATAGTTCGTTTGCACGGTATTCCTTCTAGTATAGTAAGCGACCGTGACCCCATCTTTACTAGCGAATTTTGGAAGATTTTACAAGAGGCGGTAGGGACTCAGCTATGTTTGAGCACCGCATATCATCCTCAGACAGATGGCCAGACCGAGAGGGTGAATCGCATTCTAGAGGATCTTTTAAGGCTTTGTATCCTAGACTTTGGGGGTACATGGGAAGAGCACCTTCCGTTAGTAGAATTCGCATATAATAATAGCTTTCAGTCTAGTATTGGCATGGCACCTATCGAAGCTCTTTATGGAAGGCCTTGCCGTTCGCCTACATGTTGGTGGGAATCTACCGATAAAATCCTACTTGGGCCCGATATGGTTAGGGAAACCTCGGAGAAGATTGAGTTGATTTGAAGGAGGATGAAAGCAGCACAAGATAGGCAAAAATCGTATGCTGATAAGAGGAGGACAGATCTTGAGTTTGACATCGGGGACATGGTTTTTATCAAAGTATCTCCGTTACAGAATGTTGTTCGCTTTGGGTCCGTGGGGAAATTAGCACCAAGGTTTGTAGTGCCGTTTCCTGTAAAAGACAGGATTGGGAAGATGGCATATAGGGTGGAGTTGCCTGAGAAACTTAGTGGAGTACACGACGTATTCCATGTATCACATTTGAGGAAGTGTTTGCACAAGACCGCGGAGGTGGTAGAGCCGAGCTTGCTTAAAGAGGTGGAAATAGAGCGTGATGCAACAATTAGACGAGCTCCTACATGCATTCTTGGGTCGGAGATCAAAAAGTTGAGGAATCGAGAGGTCAGACTGGTTAAAGTGCAATGGGGAGATGATGAGAGCAACGCAACTTGGGAGACAGAAGAGAAGATGCGTTCGTTGTACCCTTTTCTTTTTGAGGGTATCTATTTTAATTTCTCCTTTATCGCTTAGCTTATCTTATCTTATCTTTAGTATGTCCTCTCATTAGTATCTTTGACCTTTAGTTAGGATAATCCTATGGTTGAAACATGTGTTTGAGACATGTTATGTATGATGGATGCAAAATGGATGCAAGTGTTTGCTAGTGGTTGCTCGTGGATGCATATATACACACACTTTAGGCACTAGATCGGCTCAGTCACTTCATATTGTTTATTGCATATATATGGATGTATTTAGTATAATGGATGTATAATGGTTGTACCATCATATGGATGCTGCATTCAGTTGAATGGGTGTGCACGCATATAGAAGTAGTATGTAAGCAATTAGGATCTTTTGCATACATAATGGATTCATGACACTTACATAATTTGCATTAAGGAGGTCAACTGAATCAGTAGACCGCCTGATTTCGCATTAGGTAAGGACATGTACACACACTTGCATATGATCATAAAGCATTAGAAGTCTTTTAAGGACAATGGATGCCTGTGTATGATGGATGAGTAGATGGACGTTTGGATGGTAGGATATACATTCTTCCAGACTTGATGATTTCGGGGACGAAATCCTAAAAGGAGGGGAGAATGTAACACCCCGAATTTTCTATTAACACTAAAGTTGCTAAAATATTAATAAGTGTGTAAGAGAGGGGATGTATCTAATATGAATATAAAAATATTAATAAGTGTGTAAGAGAGGGGATGTATCTAATATGAATATAAAAACAATAATAAGTGTGTAAAAGGGGGGGATGTATCTAATGTGTACATTGTAGAATATATATATATATATATATATATATTGCTGAGTGTTTGCTGAGTCACTTCTGACTCATTGCTGAGTCAACAAGATAAACCCCATCTTGTCTGAACGGCTGCGGTTATTTCTAGGTTAAATCTAATGGCCTAAATGCATACTAAAATCTATAAATAAGTGGGTAGACCCTAGACCTAAATCACTTGTAAAATTAGAGAAGCTACCGTCATGCTGCTGCCATGGAGTTCAGCATAGCCGTCACAAACTAAGAAGAGGAAGCCTAATCATCTACAACTAAATCTACACAAATCAAATCAAAAGATCTCTCTTTCTCTAATTCTTTTCTTTTGTTGGTGAGTATGATGATTCTCACAAGACTATTACAAACTAATTTGACTCAGTTATGAATGGATCACAAGAAAGTGATGTGATTTGTAATTGTAAATTCTATATATTGTGGATCTCTTATTATGTTATTATGTTGTCGTATGATGTAAATTATATATGCTATGTCATGCTACGTTGTAAATTCTCTTATGCTATGTCGTGCTATGTTGAGAATCATGTCAAGCTATGTTATACTATCATACTATGCCATGTTATAAATCATGCTATATTATGTTGAAAAATCATGATGTTGTTGGATCATGCTTAAAGTTATGTTTTTTTTTTCTTATTTTAAATGGATCTTGTTTATGGGAATTTGCCTATTAGGTTAGGTGTACCCATAAACTTGAAACTATAATCAAATAAAACTTGATTATGGGAATTTGCCTATTGAGTTAGGTGTACCCATATAAAACCATGTTGTTAAAAAATTAGATGATGTTGATTCACACATGTTCATATTTAAGTTTATGAAAATTGATTGAGATTATATTAGGTGAATTTTGAACAAGTTGACACCTTTAGGTCCATGACATGTATAATCTATGCAAGTTGGACATATGCAAGTTTCACCCCTTATTATGATTCATTTGGTCATATATACATGTTGTTATTATGATAATCTCTTTTATGCTATGAGTTAGGCTATTCGAGTCTAACATATATTTTGCGAATAAACGTTCAAACGTGGGGTAGGGGTAATATTAGGAATTAATAAATTGGGTGCAATTTTGTAAGATTTTGCATACCATGAATGGATGTCCATAATTGAGTCAATTATGGACATTGTTAAAAATTGGAAGTAATTAATAATTCAAGTAGGGAATTATTAAAATTGGGGGAAAGTGGATTATTATTAATAATCAATGCTTAGGACACGAGGTTGGACCCGTTTGTGATGTAAACCTGCCCGGACCCGCCCGGCAAATCCAGTAGTCACAAATGTCGGCCCAATGTGAGAGGTCCTAGGCCCAAACTAAAGCATAACAGTTGTAAAGACACGAGGTTAGACTCTTTTATGGTGTAAGACTGCCCGGACCCACCCGGCAAATCCAGCTGCCATAAATGCCAGTCTAATGTGAGAGGTCTTTATGAGGTTATGGCCTTAATGAACTAAGAAATACTTAACCAGATAATCATGTAAGGTGGGACATGGGGGTTAAGTAGGTGCCTTGGGTGGCATGAGGAATCTGGTGGTTGCCTTTAGAGGCATTTGAAATACGATTAGACTTAACCAAACACACATGTAAATGAACATGACTAAATGGGTTAAGTGGGATGGACTAATGGGGACAAGCTTAGGTGGAATGCTTGTGGTAAATAGTGGGGGCCCATTTCAACCAGTATCCCAAAACGTATCTTTGTGGGCTCGATCCAAGTCGAGGACGGGACACGCATACTGGGTTTGACTATAAGAGGCCAAAACAGGGAGCGGTGGCAACGCAAGTCCAACGGGTTTCATATGCGTGTGTGGACCAGGGCTGGAAGGTAAGACGTTGTTGCATCGTGTAGGTATAAGCCGTGCATGTCCGTTGTATCAGGTTGCCACTTTAGGGGAGTGATACACCCCACTGTGGGGCCAGCACGGGTATCTACGAGTTAGGGAGCCGATCGAATAATGGGAAGTAGGGTACACCTAGTGGAGATAGGGGCAGGCGGCACCTATGTAGTCAGCTAGGGGTACGTAAAGCCATTGGGAAAGTTTCTAAGTGAAGCTAAGTGGGATGAATCTTTAGGGTGACTGGTGTGGTGCAGTATAGTGTTTATCCTTTAGTATTTAGGAGCGCCTATAACGTTGCCTTTAGCGATTGTCTATGTCCTTAATCTGCTCTTCATAGACATTTTCTTGTTTTTCAGCTTATGCCTTAGTCCAGTTATTTTGGTAATAGTATTGTAGAATTATCATATTCACCAGACTTTATGTCTGACCCCCTCTTTTCAATCCTTTTTCTCCCTTCAGGTCCGCAGGTTGGGCCAAGTTCTAGTGGAGTCTAGTTGGATCGCTTATCTTCTGGAAAGCTTGGACTGCTGAAGTAAAGTCCAGCTTGTTATCTTTCTTTTTAATGGCTATTCATGTAATGGGATTATGTACTTGTTTTATCAAGATAGATATTGTACTTGACATTGAATGTGGTGTTATGATGTAATCAAACATTTTTTGACTTCTGCTACAATGAAATAAAGTTTTTGAATTTCCAAGTACTATTTTATATCTGTCTTGTTGTAATTTTACTGTTCTATATTCACTTAAAACCTCCATGGAAGTTAATGCATTCCCTTTGTGAGTGACATTAATGGACGTGGGGTGTTACACACCCCGTTAGACCTACACTGTGCACCCATCGCCATCGTTTTGACCGCTTACAATCAGCCCAGTAATCGTGCCTCACCCTGCGTAGTTTCAGGGTACCATGATACCTAACTTGGGTTACTGCTGAAACAGGTCCCTCGTTACCAGGATTTTCTAGTCAAACATGTTAAGTGGTTAAGTGTCTGTATTTACCTAACCCCACCCATCAATTCTTGTTAACATGTTGAATTTGGTTAAGTGTTATAGTTGACTTAACCGTACCATCTGTCCTTAGCCTCTTAGGAGCACCTGACCACTCACATTAAATAGGTATTGCTACGGTTACTGGATATGCCGGTCGGTTCTGGGAAGGTTTACATCATAGCTTAGTCAAACCTCGGGTCCTTATTGGGCTCAATGCTTAACCACCCACATTGGATAGGTATTGTTGTGACTACTGGATAGCCGGGCGGGTCAGGGCGGGTTTACATCACAACTCAATCCAACCTCGAGTTAAGCATATCGTGTTTTCTAAATTTACATATTTTATTACTTCTCAATTATATGTAAATGTCATGTCTTTTATTCTTGGGTATAACAATTCATACCGCTTAAATGTCATTGTCGTTGGCATGTGCCAAACATGCCAACATATATTTACAATGTTTTACACCCAACGATATTACCTCCGTTTGTACATTCGGAACATTATAACAAATTTTGGGCTCGACACAATTCAGCCAACTTTATAAGCGTGAGAAAAGGGGAAATCAAGAACATGTAACATTTTACAACATATAAGGGTGTGTGGCGCATGAACTTGCAATTTAGCTATACTAACATAAATGATGGGTCATGTGAACTTGAATTAAAATCAAAGTATAACTAAGTAGGTGACATATGAAATGGCATAGTTTTGGTTTATACAAACTTGGGTTGAAACATGTTTAACTTGGCATAATGTCAACCACAAAACTAGCATGTTGTATATTCACCAAAATGTCCAATTTTAACATCTAATCATATAGCCTATTTCAACATGAACTTGCATAGTTTATGAAACCCAAACGATACTTAACATAGGTCCAATTATACTTTCAAATAAACATAAGAATGATATCATAGTTTTTGGGTCATGTAGGAATAAAAGGTCTCAAATCTATAACATGTTTACATAAATTCTAACTTAGACTAAGGGAATGTACATAGTCCATGCCATAGACATAAAGGGATCAAATTCTAGTTTTTTTGCCACAAACTTGCAAGTGCCATTATTTTCATATACAATTGTTCAATAGGTTTGCATCAATCAATTTAGGCCATAAATATCAATACACAAGTCATGACATAATCATTACAATACACAGAATCTATATCATTACAATAACACAATTTCTATTTTCATTTACATCGAATCACATCACAGTTTTTATTCATATTCTGAAACGTCACTATACTTAGAACGAATGCAGAATCTTGAATTCTGGATTCTAAATTCTGAAATTGAGATGCGCTCCTTATGGTAGATTAACGTTGCGTTGATTAATTTGATTAAACTTTTATCTTCTTCTTAATTTGATTCGTCTCTAAGCTTTTCTCTCTTGACGGCTATGTTCAATTCCTCCCTGGCAGCATGACGACTCCCATCTTATTTTTTTGTGTGAATTTTCAGTTGAGACTTAGGGTGTATTTATAGATTTCTAAATTGTTTTGAGCCGTCAGATGAAGACAGGAGGAATCTAGACCATAAAAAGTTCAAAGAGCCAATCAAGAGGTGACATGTCATCCCTAGTGACACACCGAGCCACAGAAATTCGAGCCAGAGCCAGGCCTAGCCAGCCAGGTTGACCAGGCAGGTCGACTGACAGGTCGACACCCAGGTCGACACTATGGTCGACCTGGGGGGGCCAGGTCGACAACATGGTCGACCTGGTCTCTGGGCGGGAATTTTCCCGCCCAGCCCAGTTTGAACCTGTTTTATCGAATTTCGAATTTTAAACTGAGCTGTTTGAATTTAAATTTTATTCTGAAACTTCCGAAGGTCATAACTTCTTCATACGGAGTCCGATTTATGCAAACTTGGACTCTATCTTAAGCAGAATTCCGAGACGAACGCAATGGTGTAACCCATTTCCCTTAATTCTTTCATTTAGAAATAATTACACTTTAATTTGTGAAGATTAACATTATAGAATTCACGGGGTGTTACACAATCCCACATCGAACGGAAGCCCTTCGAGGTCCTATATCTCGCCAACCACGGACTGAAAGAGGATCATCACCGTATAGGATTAGAGAGCTTCAGAATCTCTTCAATTTTTGTCTTGTTTTCATATTGTAATTTGAACTCGTTTGAGAGAGATTAATGGATTAATTTCCATCGTTTCTGGCTATTGAGAAAAGAAAGGGGCGGCTGTAGATAATGTGAATTAGGGTTACGCGTATTCTAGTGTATTTATATGGTGTATACTTTATTTTATTTAATTATTTAATTCAAGAAAATATTTGTTTGTTGATACAGACTCCGAATCAAACCCAATGAATGTCGCACCTAGCTAAATACCCCATCCGGGACACAATGGAATAGGATTTGTAACCCAATTCAATTGTTTTGATAGGGTTTTCTTTAAAATTAAACATAAAACATTTAATTATTTAATTTAATCATACATTTTTAATTACTAAGGCCAATACGGACTCTAAAAATTCCAGAAAAAATATTTCTAGTTATGTTTTGATGATACGGTTCTAACAAGACTAATTTCGTCGAATTTGGAGACCGTTTGAAAAATGGCTATTTTTCAGTTGATTAAATTTGACTAAAACTGAAAAAACACATCTTCTTTTACCACGCTCAGATTTTAATTTGGAAAATTATGAAAATTGAAACCTAGCAATAATTTGACATTCCAGCTCCAACAAAAGTGGTTTCATCGAAAACGGTGGTCATTTGAAAAATGGCTATTTTGAAGGGGCAATATATTTAATTAAAATACATATAAATTCTACAGCGACTATTCAGAAAATTAAACTGGGCATAACTTTTGATTCCCGTTATGAAATTTCAAATTTTCGGATTCGTTGGAAAGATATATTTTAATATATTCTAGTATTTCTGGTTTCACTAAAATCTAATTTATTTTGCATCCTGTACATTCAGTCAATGTTCAAAATTCAAATTTTCAAACTACCGCGCTATTTCTAACTCCTTTTATATTTAAATTTATTCATTTAACTCCGATTAAAATAAATTTTTAGTTGTTATAATTTAAAATAAATTATTTTAACTATTAAATTTCCATTAAAATTTCTAAAGTAATTTTTTTTAATTGGTTCAAAATTTGCCGGTTGTTACAATCTCCCCCACTTAAAATCTTTTCGTCCTCGTAAAGGAACGAAGCTAAATATTGTTTAATTAACCAATTAAATTTTCATTCCTTTATTGGTTTCAATGATTTTATTAGTTGAATTAATTGTGACACGGCACAATCATCAATCAGTTAGTTGATTAGCTTTTCAAATATAACTTTTATATATATAAAAATCATATTTTCTAATATTAGATTATATATATAATCACAAATACGTTAATTTTGAACTTGTCACTCTGAACTCATTCTAGGGCATTGCTAACCCTATCTCTAATGAGTTTTTCATTCTAAGATACTGCTGATCCTATCTCTAATGAGTATTCTTATTGGATATTACAAATCCAATCTCTGATGAGTCTTTTTTTCAGTTCTAACGAATTATACCCCAAAGATTTGAGCTAACCAGAGCTATGATACCAACTGTAAAGACCCGTAAATCCCCGCCCTTTGAATCGACCATAAACCATGCAGGTCTGATCCAAAGGTTGAAAATCCACGAATACTTTAACTTTGGGCATACAATACATCAGAACAAATAACAAAAGACTTTTATGAACATTATAATTGTAACACCCCGAATTTAAGTTAACACTGATATTCACTAATTACAGAATTAATAATCTCAGATGTGAGAATCAGGGGAAACGGGTTACGTCATTGTGTTCGTCTCGGAAAAATACGCGAAATTGAGTCCGAAATTTTGTAAATCGGAGTCTGTATGACCCGGTTAAGGCCCAAAGAAGTTTTCGGGAAATTTGAATTTCGAAACATGCAGAAATGGGGGCCAGGCGGGAAAACTCCCGCCCAGCCAAGTCGACTTGGCTGTCGACAGGGCTATCGACTTGCCTGTCGACTTGGCAGTCGACAGGGCTGTCGACTTGCCCTGTCGGCTGATTCTGGCCTGGGTGCACCTGGTTGAGTTTTGGGCTGGGTTGGAGGGCTTGGGACGAAATCTGACGGACCTAAACTAACCTAGGGTTAATCTAAGGGTCTAACACACATCCTAATCCTATAAATAAGACCCTAAGCTAGCCCTAAATGATCATAATCCTATCCTCTAACTAAACTATGCCAAAATTTTCTATGATCATGGCCTCCACTCTAAACCCTAGCCTCCATCCTCTTTCTAAACTATTTCTATGAAGGCTTTCATGTTCATACAAGCATTTTTAAGTTGTATGAGTGATCATTAGCTTGCATTCATCATCAAGTTGCAAGCTTTATTTTCAAGGCTAGAGTTTTTGGGTGATTTTTGGCAAGGGTTTGCTTATTGGAGTTTAGTGGTGAGTTTCTATAGCCTTAATAATCAATTGTTAAATTGATTATGATAGGATATGATAAGATATGTCTATGTTTGTGGATCAATGTGTTTATGCAAGTTTAGTATAGTGTATGTTGTGTGTTTTGCGAGTTTTATGCTATATGTTATGCAAGTTTAATGCTATGTTTTATGATGCTCATTATGCAAAACACTATGTTGAACATTGATTCATATGTAACATGTTATGCAAGCTATATGTGAGATTATATGCAAGTTCATATGTAACATGTTATGCAAGCTATATGTGAGATTATATGCAAGTTCATATGTAACACGTTATGCAAGCTATATGTGAGATTATATGCAAGTTCATATGTAACATGTAATGCAAGTTATGTGCATGATTATATGCAAGCTCATATGTAACATGTTATGCAAGTTATGTGTTTGGTTATATGCAAGTTATGTGCATGATTATATGCAATTTCATATGTAACATGTTATGCAAGTTATGTGTTTGGTTATATGCAAGTTATGTGCATGATTATATGCAAGTTCATATGTAACATGTTATGCAAGTTATGTGTTTGGTTATATGCAAGTTAACATGTGACATGCTATGCAAGTTCACACCTTTGTATGACATAAGAATCATATGCAAGTTACCCCCTTTGTGACATATGTGCTTCATGCAAGTTTGGGTTAAATGCTAGTTGGGTTTAATGTATGCTCATATATGCAAGTTGACACCTTTTAAACCCATGATAAAGTTATATGCTATGATTGGTTAAACCCATGGCATTTGTGATGAATCTTCCCTTTATTATGTCATGTTATGAGAACGAATTACGTGGGGAACGATGGGGTTAATATGCATGTTAATAAAATGGTGTGAAATGGGTATGCTTAAGCATAACATAAAGTGAATGGACATAATTGGGAATTTACCTATTAAGTTAGGTCTACCCATATTATGGAATTGGGAATTTACCTATTAAGTTAGGTCTACTCATATTATGGAATTGGGAATTTACCTATTGAGTTAGGTCTACCCATATTCTTGAAATTGGTAATTAATTAGGGATAATTAATACAAATTATGGGGGTGATTAATTAGGTGTAATTAATCGACTGAGACACGAGGTTGGACCCTTTTGTAGCATAAGACTGCCCGGAACCAACCGGCAAATCCAGCGGCTACAAATGATTGGCCCAATGTGAGAGGTCTTAGTCATAAACTAAATACGTGACAAGTGTAAAGACACGAGGTTAGACTCTGTTATGGTGTAAGGCTGCCCGGAACCAACCGGCATATCCAGCTGCCATAAAAGACAGTCTAATGTGAGAGGTCTTTACAAAGGTTACGATCTTAATTAATTAAGAAACACTTAACCAAATTAGCATGTAGTGGGGCATGAGGGGTTAAGTGGGTGCCTTGGGTGGCATGTAGTAACTAGTGGGGGTGCCTTGGGTGGCATGAAGAAACAAGTGGGTTGCCTTGGGTGGCAATAGAAAATACGATTAGAATACTTAACCAAAGTGGAACATGTAATTAAACATGATTAAAGGGTTAAGTAAGTGCCTTGGGTGGCATGTGGGAATCAAGTAAGTGCCTTGGGTGGCATGTGGAAATCTAGTGGGTGCCTTGAGTGGCAATTAAAATATGATTAAAAGACTTAACCAAAATTTATAACATGTAAGTGGACATGGTTAAAGGGTTAAGTGGGATTCACTAGAAATGACAAGCTTAGGTGGGTAGCTTGTGGGGGCCCATTTCAACCAATATCCCAAACGTATCTTTGTGGGCTCGACCCAAGTCGAGGACGGGACACGCATATTGGGCTTGACTGTAAGAGGCCAAAATGGGTTAGCGGTGGCAACGCAAGTCCAACGAGTTTCATATGCGTGTGTGGATCCGGGCTGGTAAGTAAGACGTTGTTGCATCGTGTAGGTATAAGCCGTGCACCGTTGATATTATCAGGTTGCCACTTTGGGGAATGATACACCCCACTGTGGGGCCAGCACGGGTATCTACGTTAGGGAGCCAATCGCTTGGGGAGTAGTGGGTACACCTAGTGGAGATAGGGGCAGACGGCACCTATGTAGTCAGCTAGGGGTACACGAAACTACTATTAAAAATTACTAAGTACACTTAGTGGGATCAACCTTAAGTAGGAATTACCCTTGGGTGGGTAGATCCGGGGTGGTGCAGTGTAGGAATTACCCTTGGTTGGGTAGATCTGGGGTGGTGCAGTGTAGTAATTATCCTTGGGTGGGTAAATGCGTCTTTTCGGTTATCTTAGTACATCCTGTGTTTAGTTGGCTACTTAGTGTAGTCATTATCCCCAAAGGTACCGTACCTTGTTTATATCATACCCTAATTACTTTAATGATTGTATTGTTAAGGTTATAGGACTCGCTCAGACTTATGTCTGACCCCGTTGTTTTTTTATCTTTTCCCCAACCCTCAGGTTTTCAGAGTGGGCCTAGCACTAGTGGGCTTTGATCAGACTGCTTTATCTATCTTTTGGAGCTTGGACGTGGATGTAAAGCTCAGTTTATCTTTTCTATTATGGCTATTAAGTTATGTAGTGGGATTATGTACTTTTGTTTTATCAGGATGGATATTATGTACTTGACTCTTGTTTATGGTTTTGGTGTAACCAAACATGTTTTACTTTCCGCTGCAATGAAATGATGTTTTAAATTCTCAAGTATTACTTATATCTGTCTTGTTGTAATTTTTCTGTTCTATATTCACTTAAAATACTCCACCGATGTTATGGCATTCCCTTAGTGAGTGACCGTAGCGGGTGTGGGGTGTTACACGTGGTATCAGAGCTTAAGGTTACCAGAACAGATAAAATTTTTAGAAAAACTATTTTCTAAGAATATTTTTGAAAGGAGTATTTTCAAAAACATGTCTTTTAAGAGAAAGGTTTTTGAAAGAAAAGCATAATCCCCGATAGCCATATCTTTATCTTTCGAATTCTCCGTTTTGAATCTCTTCCTCTCTCGTTTTGAGTTTCCCCTCCGTGTATAGATGATCTTTCTAAGATAGATAAGAATGGAAAACCACTTCAAGGGACTTAGACGTTAGTCGGATTAGAAGTTGGTTCAAGAAGGAGGAGGACTGGTAGGTACCTATTGGATAGACGATGGGAGGAAGGCTCAAATAGTTGTTTGGTTAATGAAGGATGAAACCTCATTGGTGGGAGGTTACGAGTGGAGAATGAGAAGAAGAAGGCGAGTAGTTATCCTTTTGGGAGGAATAGGACACCTTATTAGGGTTGTCCAAAGGGGCAAGGGCAAGGTATGGAATCTTCTGGAGGGTAGTTGTATTCCCTCACGGCTAGTGTACCAGATGGGGATAAGACCGTCTAGGTTGGAATTTGGATTTCTTTATTATCCGGTTCGAAATTTATTTGATTCTGACGCATCGAGTTTGTTTGTCTCATCGTTGTTAGTTGAGTCACTGCACTTAGACACCAGTTTAGTAGATGATCCCTTAATTGTTTCAAACCCAATTGGGGGCTCCATGATGTGTTTGGGTTTGAAAGTTTCTATACTTAGCGTTGAGTTTAGATGTGATGCTTCTTGGGCTTCACGGGCTATGGGTTAGTTTTGGGCATGGACTGGTTATCCAGTAATGGTGCCGTTCTTGTTTGTGGAAGGAGAGTTGTTAGGCTTACGACCCGCTTGGGTAACACTCTCGAGATGTCTTGTAATCCCATGGAATCTGTTATGCTAAGTTATGTAGAATCGCTTGACACGTCGGTCTAGAGTTTGCGATCTGTTAGAGTGGTCCGGGAATACTCGGATGTGTTTGAGGAGGTGAAGGGCTTACCTCCGGAGCGGGAGATTGACTTCCGAATATATCCGGTAGACAATGCCAAACCAGTATCTTGGCCAGTGTGCCACATGGCTCCTCGTGAGAGGAGGAACTCCATAAGCAAGTAGGCGATTTGCTTGAGAAGGGGTTTAGAAGACGAAGTATATCGGAGTGGTGTGCTCTAGTAGTTTTTGCTATGAAGGCGGATGGGTCCCTCAGACTTTGTGTAGATTATAGGGAGTTTAACAAGATAACAAAGAAGAATAGACACCCATTGCCGAGGATTGATGATCTCTTTGATCAGTTGGTTGGCGCCTCAGTGTTTTCGTAGTAGGACTTAGCCACGGGGTTTCATCAGTTGAGAGTGGCTGAGGATAGTATAGAGAAGACTACCTTTAGGACTCTGGATGGATTTTATGAGTGGCTGGTGATACCATTTGGTTTGACGAACGCCCCCGCATACTTTGTTGATTTGATGAGAAGGGTGTTCAGGGAGTACCTAAATAAGTTCGTGATGGTCTTTGTAAATGACATCTTGGTCTTTTCTAGGAGCGAAATAAGTTTTCGTATGTGCTCAATAGGTTGAGCAAAGCCAGTTATGGGATAAACGGTGGTTTTGGAGCGAGACTGGTGAGGACATCCAGAGTTGGACAAGGGCTTTATTATTTAGCCGTTTTTACTAGTATCATCTCACGTAGGTCGTCTGAATTCGAAGGAGGTATCCCTTAGGTGTTTGTCTGATATTGGTTTAGGCCTTTGGGGCTTGCATTTGGGGGATGTCGAGTTCGACTAGGGTGGTCTGCGTGAGAGATGGACAGTTGTGATGATTTTGGATGGGGTAATATCCTGGTTTTCTCTAAAAGTGGAGAAGAGCATGCCCTACATCTTAGGGAAGTGTTGGAGACTCTTCGAGCGCATAGCCTTAGGACAGCAAAAGTGGATGGGATTATTAGCATCCTATGAGTTTGAGATAGCGTATACCCATGGCAAGGGTAACGTGGTAGCGGACGCCTTAAGTAGAAAAAGGTTGTCCTTGAGTTCATTGTTCGTTGAACGACGGAGCTTAGAGTTTATTTCTATGTTTGACTTTAGACCTTCCGTTGACTTTGTACCCGGTTTGCTAGCCTCCTTGGAGGTTAGGCCTACTCTTTTGGGGCGGATTGGTGGAGCGCAGCGAGACGACCAACAGTTGGTTGAGTTAGTAGAGAAGCTCATGAGGAGAGGGAGTCGTCCAGCCATTTGAGTAGGTACACCCTAGATGGTAAGGGGTGGTTGCGTAGAGACGGTAGACTTTGTGTACCGCAAGACGAGGGTTTGAGGAAGGCTATACTTGACGATGCACATCGTTCGAAGATGACCATTCATCCCGGTAGGGACAAGATGTACCAAGACATGAAGCGAGTTTTCATTTGGGCCGGTATGAAGAAAGACACGGCCGAGTATGTCGCTAGATGCTTGGTGTGCCAACAAGTAAAAGCGGAGCAAAAGAAACCCGGTGGGTTGCTTCACCCATTGGAGGTTCCGCTATGGAAGTGGGATAGTGTCTCGATGGATTTCGTCAATGGATTACCAAGATCGAGGAAGGGTAATACGGGAATTTGGGTTAGGGTAGACAAACTTACTAAGAGTGCCCATTTTATACCCGTGAAGATTAAGAGGACTGCTCAATGGCTAGCTTCAATCTACATTCGAGAGATTGTTAGATTGCATGGTGTACCTTCCAGCATAGTGAGTGATCGAGATCCTATCTTCACTAGCGAGTTTTGGAAGAGTTTGAAAGAGGCGGTAGGGACTCAGCTGTGTTTGAGCACCGCAAATCATCCTCAGACGGACGGCCAGACCGGGAGGGTGAATCGCATTTTAGAAGACCTTTTGAGGCTATGTATCTTAGATTTTGGAGGTACATGAGAAGAGCATCTTCCATTGGTGGAGTTCGCATATAATAACAGCTTTCAGTCTAGTATTGGCATGGCTCCTTTCGAAGCTTTTTATGGAAGGCCTTGTCGATCACCTACATGTTGGTGGGAATCTACGGATAAGATCTTGCTTGGGCCCGATATGGTTAGGAAGACTTCGGAAAAGATTGATTTGATTCGAAGAAGGATGAAAGCGGCGCAAGACAGACAGAAATCTTATGCGGACAAGAGGAGAACAGAGCTTGAGTTTGATGTTGGGGACATGGTCTTTGTCAAAGTATCTCCGTTACGGAATGTGGTTCGCTTTGGATCTGTTGGGAAGTTAGCACCAAGGTTTGTTGGACCGTTTCCTATTAAGGAAAGGGTTGGACAGATGGCCTATAGAGTGGAGTTGCCGACATACTTAGTGGTGTACATGATGTATTCCATGTGTCACATTTGAGGAAGTGCCTACATGAGACCGCAGAGGTGGTAGAGCCGAGCTTGCTTAGAGAAGTAGAGATAGAGCGTGATGCGACTATTCGACGAGCTCCTACACGCATCCTTGGGTCAGAGATTAAGAGGTTGAGAAACAGGGAGGTTCAACTAGTCAAAGTGCAATGGGGAGAAGATGAGAGCAACGCTACTTGGGAGACGGAAGCGAAAATGCGTTCATTATACCCATTCCTTTTTGAGGGTATATCTTTTAACTTCTCCTTTATCGTTTGTCTAGTACTTATCTTATCTTTAGTATGTCCTCTTATTAGTGCCTTTGACCTTTAGATAGGGTAAACCTACGGTTGAAACATGTGTTTGAGACATGTTATGATTGATGGATGCATGTGGATGCAAGTGTTTGCTAGTGGTTGCTCGTGGATGCATATACACACACTCTAGACACTAGATCGGCTCAATCACTTCATATTGCATATTGCATATAATTGTGTGTAGGTAGCTATATTTATGGATGTATAGTGGTTGTGTTATCATATGGATGATGCATTTTGGTGAATGATTGTGCACTCATGTAGATATAGTATGTGTCGATAGGGTTCTTTCGCATACATATTGGATGCATGGCACTATCACGGTTTGCATATGTTCATACATTAGATAGGGAACATATACACACACTTTTTGCATATGCTCATACATCAGTAGAAATTGTTTTAAGGACAATGTATGCCCGTGTTTGATGGATTGAGTAGATGGTTGTTTGGATGGTAGGATATGCATTCTCCTTAACTTGGAGATTTCGGGGACGAAATCCTTTAAGGAGGGGAGAATGTAACACCCCGAATTTCAATTAACACTGATATTCACTAATTACAGAATTAATAATCTCAGATGTGAGAATCAGGGGAAACGGGTTACGTCATTGTGTTCGTCTCGGAAAAATACGCGAAATAGAGTCCGAAATTTTGTAAATCGGAGTCCGTATGACCCGGTTAAGGCCCAAAGAAGTTTTCGGGAAATTGGAATTTCGAAACATGCAGAAATGGGGGCCAGGCGGGAAAACTCCCGCCCAGCCAAGTCGACTTGGTTGTCGACAGGGATCTTGACTTGCCTGTCGACATGCCTGTCGACTTGGCAGTCGACAGGGCTGTCGACTTGCCCTGTCGGCTGATTCTGGCCAGGGTGCACCTGGTTGAGTTTTGGGCTGGGTTGGAGGGCTTGGGACGAAATCTGACGGACCTAAACTAACCTAGGGTTAATCTAAGGGTCTAAAACACATCCTAATCCTATAAATAAGACCCTAAGCTAGCCCTAAATGATCATAATCCTATCCTCTAACTAAACTATGCCAAAATTTTCTATGATCATGGCCTCCACTCTAAACCCTAGCCTCCATCCTCTTTCTAAACTATTTCTATGAAGGCTTTCATGTTCATACAAGCATTTTTAAGTTGTATGAGTGATCATTAGCTTGCATTCATCATCAAGTTGCAAGCTTTATTTTCAGGGCTAGAGTTTTTGGGTGATTTTTGGCAAGGGTTTGCTTATTGGAGTTTAGTGGTGAGTTTCTATAGCCTTAATAATCAATTGTTAAATTGATTATGATAGGATATGATAAGATATGGCTATGTTTGTGGATCAGTGTGTTTATGCAAGTTTAGTATAATGTATGTTGTGTGTTTTGCGAGTTTTATGCTATATGTTATGCAAGTTTAATGCTATGTTTTATGATGCTCATTATGCAAAACACTATGTTGAACATTGATTCATATGTAACATGTTATGCGAGCTATATGTGAGATTATATGCAAGTTCATATGTAACATGTTATGCAAGCTATATGTGAGATTATATGCAAGTTCATATGTAACATGTAATGCAAGTTATGTGCATGATTATATGCAAGTTCATATGTAACATGTTATGCAAGTTATGTGTTTGGTTATATGCAAGTTATGTGCATGATTATATGCAAGTTCATATGTAACATGTTATGCAAGTTATGTGTTTGGTTATATGCAAGTTATGTGCATGATTATATGCAAGTTCATATGTAACATGTTATGCAAGTTATGTGTTTGGTTATATGCAAGTTAACATGTGACATGCTATGCAAGTTCACACCTTTGTATGACATAAGAATCATATGCAAGTTACCCCCTTTGTGACATATGTGCTTCATGCAAGTTTGGGTTAAATGCTAGTTGGGTTTAATGTATGCTCATATATGCAAGTTGACACCTTTTAAACCCATGATAAAGTTATATGCTATGATTGGTTAAACCCATGGCATTTGTGATGAATCTTCCCTTTATTATGTCATGTTATGAGAACAAATTACGTGGGGAACGATGGGGTTAATATGAATGTTAATAAAATGGTGTGAAATGGGTATGCTTAAGCATAACATAAAGTGAATGGACATAATTGGGAATTTACCTATTAAGTTAGGTCTACCCATATTATGGAATTGGGAATTTACCTATTAAGTTAGGTCTACCCATATTATGGAATTGGGAATTTACCTATTGAGTTAGGTCTACCCATATTCTTGAAATTGGTAATTAATTAGGGATAATTAATACAAATTATAGGGGTGATTAATTAGGTGTAATTAATCGACTAAGACACGAGGTTGAACCCTTTTGTAGCATAAGACTGCCCGGAACCAACCGGCAAATCCAGCGGCTACAAATGATTGGCCCAATGTGAGAGGTCTTAGTCATAAACTAAATACGTGACAAGTGTAAAGACACAAGGTTAGACTCTGTTATGGTGTAAGGCTGCCCGGAACCAACCGGCATATCCAGCTTCCATAAAAGACAGTCTAATGTGAGAGGTCTTTACAAAGGTTACGATCTTAATTAATTAAGAAACACTTAACCAAATTAGCATGTAGTGGGGCATGAGGGGTTAAGTGGTTGCCTTGGGTGGCATGTAGTAACTAGTGGGGGTGCCTTGGGTGGCATGAAGAAACTAGTGGGTTGCCTTGGGTGGCAATAGAAAATACGATTAGAATACTTAACCAAAGTGGAACATGTAATTAAACATGATTAAAGGGTTAAGTAAGTGCCTTGGGTGGCATGTGGGAATCAAGTAAGTGCCTTGGGTGGCATGTGGAAATCTAGTGGGTGCCTTGAGTGGCAATTAAAATATGATTAAAAGACTTAACCAAAATTTATAACATGTAAGTGGAAATGGTTAAAGGGTTAAGTGGGATTCACTAGAAATGACAAGCTTAGGTGGGTAGCTTGTGGGGGCCCATTTCAACCAATATCCCAAACGTATCTTTGTGGGCTCGACCCAAGTCGAGGACGGGACACGCATATTGGGCTTGACTGTAAGAGGCCAAAACGGGTTAGCGGTGGCAACGCAAGTCCAACGGGTTTCATATGCGTGTGTGGACCCGGGCTGGTAAGTAAGACGTTGTTGCATCGTGTAGGTATAAGCCGTGCACCGTTGATATTATCAGGTTGCCACTTTGGGGAATGATACACCCCACTGTGGGGCCAACACGGGTATCTACGTTACGGAGCCGATCGCTTGGGGAGTAGTGGGTACACCTAGTGGAGATAGGGGCAGACGACACCTATGTAGTCAGCTAGGGGTACACGAAACTACTATTAAAAATTACTAAGTACACCTAGTGCGATCAACCTTAAGTAGGAATTACCCTTGGGTGGGTAGATCTGGGGTGGTGCAGTGTAGGAATTACCCTTGGTTGGGTAGATCTGGGGTGGTGCAGTGTAGTAATTATCCTTGAGTGGGTAAATGCGTCTTTTCGGTTATCTTAGTACATCCTGTGTTTAGTTGGCTACTTAGTGTAGTCATTATCCCCAGAGGTACCGTACCTTGTTTATATCATACCCTAATTACTTTAATGATTGTATTGTTAAGGTTATAGGACTCACTCAGACTTATGTCTGACCCCGTTGTTTTTTTATCTTTTCCCCAACCCTCAGGTTTTCAGAGTGGGCCTAGCACTAGTGGGCTTTGATCAGACTGCTTTATCTATCTTTTGGAGCTTGGACCGTGGATGTAAAGCTCAGTTTATCTTTTCTATTATGGCTATTAAGTTATGTAGTGGGATTATGTACTTTTGTTTTATCAGGATGGATATTATGTACTTGACTCTTGTTTATGGTTTTGGTGTAACCAAACATGTTTTACTTTCCGCTGCAATGAAATGATGTTTTAAATTCTCAAGTATTACTTATATCTGTCTTGTTGTAATTTTTATGTTCTATATTCACTTAAAATACTCCACCGATGTTATGGCATTCCCTTAGTGAGTGACCGTAGCGGGTGTGGGGTGTTACAATAATAATGTTACATCAGAGTATAGAATATCAGAGTACATTGGATAAATAATACAGCGGAAGACAAAGCTATAATAAATACAATACATAGCGGAAGACTATCATTGCTCTGGATACAGCTTTAAGCTTCAATCCAGAATCCTGCTCAATATATCTGCAAAATAAGCTACTCGACTGCTCGTGTGGAAAAGAGGGCACCCAAGTTTGCAAATGAAATAAACTACAGGTCAGTCATGGAACTGGTATGAGAAATCTTACTTAAACTATCTAATAATAATAAGGCTAATCAGAGGACCACGCCACTAACGCGGAACGGGTTTACTCCATTGGATTTCTAGTGCAAGAAATAAGGTGAATCGTTGAACAATGCAATGCTTTTTATAAAAATGAAACCATTATAAGACTCAAGTCCCATCACACAGTGCAACACAAACCAGAGGATAGAGTTTTACCTTATAATGGTCAAAAATGCTTAAGACGATAAAACAAAGTTGATATTATTATAGTGTGTATATGTTTAAAACATTTCAATCATAATATCAATCATAGATGGCATAGCTACCATATACTATGTCGCCATACTAGTAATACAATCAAAACCACATGGGTCGTATTGGAAGTTGGATTTCCATCATGAACCAAGGCAAAAGATATTCCTTACCGAATTCGAGACAATCTAGCCTACCATGTCTCTGGATACAGCCACAACTGCACCTTGGATCTTCAGGACCGGTCCACCAAAGTGCAATGGTTGGATTAGTAATAACTGAACAATACGTTTCCCTGCCCTACGGGGCGTAAACAGAGCCACTAGGGACTCAATTAACTGAGGCGCATCATTCCATCATCAACATAAGTAAAAATGTCAGGCCTTGTAAAAACCATGACACCACTTCTAGCTAGAAAGAAACGTATGTCCTCCCTGCAGTCCTTTCTCCCGTTTCTGGTTTCATACCGGGGTGTGAGGCTTGTGAACTAACGCTATACACAAAGCTATGCTATTTAAAGCTGTGCTTTGATCATCAACCACAAGGGCCTGCTTTTCAACAAAAGCCTTGGTCATTTGCATCTTGGCATGCCACATTGTCAATCCATACCATACGATTGATTCCTATCAATATATAACCTCTGAGCTCGTACATATTAGAGAAGGGTGTTAAGCAAGAGAATAAATTCTCCACCACCGCAGATATATATTTAGCAGAGATCAACGAATACAACATAAAGGAATACAACATCTGACATACATTCATTTACAAGTCCGTTCTGGGTATGAACGAAACCGGAGACACCTTATTCCAATACAAGAGGGAGGTTCTCGCATATCCATCGATCTCCAATATGTCTGGACGATCACCACTTATTATCTTGTCTTGGGTGGCCACCCAAATCAAGACATCATTAACCATCCAAACGATGTGCAGACCTCCGGTCTTCAACCACCGTCTTCATCTTCGACTCTTGATCGTCGTAGTAATTATTCAGAATGGGTTAAACCCGGTCTTTCGGAATAACTCTCGTATTTTATAATCAATAATAAAATACCGTAAAAGCACATCCAACGCCTCATTCCAATTCAGAATATTCTTTTAATGAAACATTCCAAAGGTTAGGGAAAGGTTCCCATTAATTTTATCGAAGATAAAATCTTTAATTTTTTCTTTAATCCTCTTTTTAAAGATTCGTTAAAACCCCAATTTGGATTTAATATCAAAATCATTATTTAATTATTATACAACTTTAAGAAATTAATCTTATCTTTAACTGGGTTAAAGAACCAATGTCATTTAAAACACAGTTCACGATAAATCCAAAATCATCTTCCATTAATTTTGGAATTTTCACAGAAATCAAACCAATATGTAATCGATATAAATTTCTGTGTCAGGCTAATAATATAAATGGAATAACGGCAAAGCCTCTTAAATTTCATATATAGTGACAGTCTTCTTTTACAGAAGCTTATCCTGATTATTATTAAATCAAATTCCTATCAATCCCAATTTAATATATTAAATTGGAAAACTTTACTTTTGGAAAATTTCCAATTAAATCTTGATAAAAGATTTGTAAATCCTAAATGATATTTCCACTGTTAATTGGGTTAAAGAACAAATGTCATATAAAACACAGTTCACGGTAAACCCAATTCACATTTCATTTTATTCTAATTACTAAATATAATTAGAAACTGTAATAATCTTAATTAAAAGATTTATTCTTTCATACGGGGTTCAAGAACAAATGTCGTTTGAAACATCGTTCGCGACAAACCCACAAATCCAATTTATCTTATTTAATTCCAATTAAATATCAATTAATTTAAAAACTTCATTAAGCCTTAATTTAAAGATTTATTCTAGTTAATAACAAGTTCATTTCCATAAAATATATTTTTATCTTTTCAAATATGGAATTTTTCTTCCAAAAATCTTTCCAAACCATTTATTTTGATTTTACATAATTTTTTTGCATATTTTTAATAATTTTATTATCGCCCGTAAAGTCGGTTTCCAATAACAGCCATCGAACTGCACTTACAGCGACCTGAAGAAATGAAGAAATGAAGTTAAGGAAATTAAAAAATGACTGGAGATTAGATAAGTCAAATAATTTCCTGAGTGTTGGTCTGATGTTGGTTTCGGCCTTCGGGATTGATGCTTAGGAAGTTGTTCGCTTGCTAGTTGACGGTCAAATGGTGTGAATGTGAGAGTGATAATGCAAAATGTGTTATAAGAATGAAAATAATATAAAGAAAATTAAGGAACAGATAATGATATGAGAGGATTAGTTGAAGATCGTAAAATTCCAGAAATTACGATAAATGAGGAGGAAGAATACCATGGAGACGGTTATGCAAGAAGACAATCATCGATGATTGTAAACCCTAACTAATTAGTTAATAATTTTTTTTTGAATATCTATTTATAGAAGTGCAAAAGATTTTATAGAAGGGTTGTTGAAATTTAAAGCAATAATATAGTGGAAATCACATTGATGACATCAACTTATGAATTGATAAAGAAACAATGATTTGAAAATGTAAACTATTTAGATTTATTTCGTTGCGAGTTCCGTTGAAAGGGAATAAGAAATAATGAATGTGAAGATGTTAAGTCGCTAAAATAGATGAAAGGGAATGTATTCCATTCAACCAAATAAATAATTGATACAATTGAGGAAATCATTGAAGGATATGAAAAGGTGTAAAGACCCGTAAATCTCCGCCCTTTGAATCGACCATAAACCACACAGGTCTGATCCAAAGGTTGAAAATCCACAAATACTTTAACTTTGGGCATACAACTCATCAGAACAAATAACAGAAAACTTTTATAAACATTATAATAATGTTACATCAGAGTACAGAATATCAGAGTACATTGGATAAATAATACAACGGAAGATAAATTTATAATAAATACAATACATAGCGGAAGACCATCATTGCTCTGGACACAGCTTTAAGCTTCAATCCAGAATCTTGCTCAATACATCTGCAAAATAAGCTACTCGACTGACCGTGTGGAAAAGAGGGCACCCGAGTTTGCAAGTGAAATAAACTACAGGTCAGTCATGGGACTGGTATGAGAAATCTTACTTAAACTATCTAATAATAATAAGGCTAATCACAGTACCACGTCGCTAATGTGGAACGAGTTTACTTCATTGGATTGCCAGTGCAAGAAATAAGGTGAATCTTTAAACAGCACAATGCTTTTTATAAAAATGAAACCATTATAAGACTCAAGTCGCATCACATAATGCAATGCAAACCGGGGAATAGAGTTTTACCTTGTAATGGTCAAAAATGCTTGAGACGATAAAACGGAGTTGATATTATTATAGTGTGTATATGTTTAAAACATTTCAATTATAATATCAATCATAAACGGCATAGCTACCATATACTATGTCGCCATACTAGTAATACAATCAAAACCGCATGGGTCATATTGGAAGTTGGATTTCCATCATGAACTAAGGCAAAAGATAGTCCTTACCGAATTCAAGACAATCTTGCCTACCATATCTCAGGATACAGCCGCAACGGCACCTCAGATCTTCAGGGTCGGTCCACCAAAGTGCAATGGTTGGAATAGTAATGCCTAAACAATACGTTTCCCCGCCCTATGGGGCGTAAATAGAGACACTAGGGACTCAAATAATCGAGGCGCCTCATTCCATCACCCACATAAGTAAAAATATCAGGCCTTGTAAAAACCATGACACCACTTCTAGCTAGAAAGAAACGTATGTCCTCCCTGCAGTCCTTTCTCCCGTTTCCGGTTCATACCGGGGTGTGAGGCTCGCAAAGTAAGGCTATACACAAAGCTATGCTATTTAAAGCTGTACTTTGATCATCAACCACAAGGCTCCGCTTTTCAACAAATGCCTTTATCATTTGCATCTCAGCATGCCACATTTTCAATCCATACCATACCATTGATTACTACCAATATATAACCTCTGAGCTCGTACGTCTCAGAGAAGGGTGTTAAGCAAGAGAATAAATTCTCCACCACTGCAGATATATATTTAGCGGAGATCAATGAATAAAACATAAAGGAATATAACGTCAGACATACATCCATTTACAAGTCCGTTCTGCGTCTGAACGAAACCGGAGACATCTTATTCCAGTACGGGAGAGAGTTTCTCGCATTTCCATCGATCTCCAAATACGTCTGGACGATCACCACTTATTACCTTGTCTTGGGTGGCCGCCCAAATCAAGACATCAGTAACCATCCAAACGATGTGAAGACCTCCGGTCTTCAACCACCGTCTTCATCTTCGACTCTTGATCGTCGTAGTAATTATTCGAAATGGGTTAAACCCGGTCTTTCCGAATAACTCGCGTATTTTATAATCAATAATAAAATACTGTAAAAGCACATTCAACGCCTAATTCCAATTCAGAATATTATTTTAATGAAATATTCACAATGTTAGGGAAAGGTTCCCATTAATTTTATCAAAGATAAATCTTTAATTTATTCTTTAATCCTCTTTTTAAAGATTCGTTAAAACCCCAATTTGGTTTTATTATCAAAATAATTATTTAATGATTATACAACTTTAAGAAATTAATCTTATCTTTAACTAAGTTAAAGAACCAATGTCATTTAAAACACAGTTAACGATGAACCCAAAATCATCTTCCATTAATTATGGAATTTTCACAGAAATCAAATCAATATGTAGTCGATATAAATTTTTGTATCAGACTAATAATATAAATGGAATAACGGCGAAGCCTCTTAAATTCCATATATAGTAACGGTCTTCTTTTACAGAAGCTTATCCCGATTATTATTAAATCGAATTCCTTTCAATCCCAATTTAATATATTAAATTGGAAAACTTTACTTTTGGAAAATTTCCAATTAAATCTTAATAAAAGATTTATTAATCCCAAATGATATTTCCACTATTAATTGGGTAAAAGAACAAAAGCAATATAAAACACAGTTCATGGTAAACCCAATTCACATTTCATTTTATTCTAATTACTAAATATAATTAGAAACTCTAATAATCTTAATTAAAAGATTTATTCATTTATGCGGGGTTCAAGAACAAATGTCGTTTAAAACATCATTCACGACAAACCCACAAATCCAATTTGTCTTATTTAATTCCAATTAAATATCAATTAATTGGAAAACTTCATTAAATCTTAATTTAATGATTTATTCTAGTTAATAACTAGTTCATTTCCATAAAATATATTTCTATCTTTTCAAATATGGAATTTTTCTTCCAAAAATCTTTCCAAACCATTTATTTTGATTTTACATAATTTTTCCAAATTTTTAATAATTTTATTATTGCCCGTACAGTCGGTTTCCAATAACGGCCACCGAACTGCACTTACAGCGACCTTTTCTGAAATTGGTTTGGACATAATTCCAAATCCAACCATTAGATTTCAAAACTCTTATATTCATTGGAAAGCTCTTTTTGATATGAACCCAAGGGTTCCAATTTTAGGAGAGTTCGACGGTCGGATCTCCCGTAATATCAATTTAAAATTAATGGCCGAAATTTTTTGAATAGTCGTTGCGCGGCGCTTTCTGTTTAGGCCATTATATAAATATATATAATATGTCATCGATTTCTAATCAAAACGTATTTTATAAAATATTTATAAATTCATTTTAAACGGTTTTAACCTTATTTTCAATTTTTAAGCAAAATTGAATATTCTATATTTTATAATATTAAAATAATAATATTTCAAAATATTATATTTTGAAAACACTTCTTTTTATATTCGTTTTAAAACGAAATAAATCGATCGATAAACCCGATGCGGCTTCATAATTTTATTCTTCACTGAATATTATTTAAAATATTTATTCTTTTAAAATATTCTTTATTTTAAAAGATTCTTTATATAAAAATGTTCTTCATTTTAAAATATTCTCTATATAAAAGATATTCTGAATTGGAACGCGACTCGATCAATTACCATACAATTTCAGTTGTATGGATTTCATACATCGCATGTATATATATAACAATAATGATACATAATCACTAAACAATCCATTCACAACCAGAGTGAATTTTATAATTGTGTGAGCGTTGAAATAAATAAATAAATAATGCTCAACACAAGCTGTCAATCCATCAATTGACATACAGCTAAATATTAGGACCAGTGTTTGTCATCCCAATACCCGTGTGGGGTTTTCAAACTACAGCAGTTCATCTAAATACATTATTGGTTAATAAATTTATCCAATTCTGATGTCGAACAAAAAAATATTTTATTCGCATCACAATTTGATTTTAAACACGACAAATAAAAAGAAATTCTTTTATTTGTATGACATGTTTCATATTTTTAGCGACGAAATAAAAGACAATTTTGTTTTGTCGACAATTCCTATTTCAACATAAATAAAAGTGACAATTCTAATTTCAATATAAATGAAAATGATACTTTTGTATGTCGACAATTTCCACTTAACAAAAGTGACAATTTTAGATGCCAATTCTAGATTTGACAAAAGTGAAAAATTTATATCTAAATAAGCATTCCAAGTTACAATGTTATTTTTAATCTAAATAAACATCTCTAATGATATTGACCATTTTTATCCTCATGCAACATTTTATAACAAAAATGTATTTTATACTCATGCAACATTTTATGACAGAAATGTATTTTATTTTCAATGTAACATTTTATACTCTAAATGTCATGTTTAATCTAATGTAACATTTTAACAGTAAAAATGTTATTTTTCCTTATGTAACAATTTACAACAAAATGTTAATTTACCCTTTGTTTACAAATCTAACACAATATGAAAATAAAAAATTTATTTTCTTTTTGTATACAAAATCTAATGTGACTTTTCTTAACAAAAATGTTATTTTAATCTTCCTCAACAAAATGTTATTTTAATCTAATGACCCATTTTATTAAAAAGAAGAAGTTATTTTCTCCCATGTCACATTTTAAAACAAAATGCTATTTTGTTTCTAATGCACATTTTATTCTATTCTTTCGTTTGCATCAAAAATGTAAGTGAAAAATATAACCTTTCTTCTATTCTTTTATTTGTATCAAAAATGCAAGTGAAAAATGTACTTCTTAAACTAGGCTTTTATCTGCATCTAAAATGCAAACAAAAAGGTAACCTTTTTAATTCATGTTTTATTTGCATCAAAGAATGCAAATAAAAATTCAACTTTTAATTTTAAGTTTTATTTGCATCAAAGAGTGCAAATAAATATGTAATTTTTATTTCATGTTTTATGTTTGCATTTCAAATGCAATTAAAAATGTAATCTTTTTCTACAGTGTTTATTTGCATCTAAATATGCAAATAAAAATGTAAACTTTTTCTACGGTATTTATTTGCACTTAAATATGCAAATAAAAATGTAAAGTTTTTCTACAGTGTTTATTTGCATCTAAATATGCAAATAAAAATGTAAACTTTTTCTATGATGTTTATTTGCATCTAAATATTCAAATAAAAATGTAAACTTTTTCTATGATGTTTATTTGCATCTAAATATTCAAATAAAAATGTAAACTTTTCTACGATGTTTATTTGTATCTAAATATGCAAATAAAGATGTAATCTTTTCTACGATGTTTATTTGCGTCTAAATATGCAAATAAAGATGTAATCTTTTCTACGATGTTTATTTGCATCTAAATATGCAAATAAAGATGTAATCTTTTTCTTTGAATTGACAATTCTATTTCAATTCAGCAAGATAAACAAAATGATACTTTTAATTGAATTGACAAACTAATTCAATTTAACAAATATGACTAAAATGATATTTTTAGTTGGATTGACAAACTAATTCAATTCAACAAAAATGATAACATAATATTTTATATTGAATTGACAAACTAATTCAATTCAATAAAAATGACCAAAATAATATTTTATATTCTACATTTCTAATACCACAAATTTGACACTTTTATATTTTACGTTTCTAATACCACCAATTTGACATTTTTTACTTTGTTGATTGTAATACAACAAAAGGACAATTTTTATTTGCTGATTCTAATTCAACAAAAAGGGACACTTTTATTTGTTGATTCTAATTCAACAAAAAGTGAAATTTTATTTGTTGTTTCTAAATCAACAAAAAGAGAAATTTTATTTGTTGATTCTAAATCAACGAAAAGCGAAAATTTTATTTGTTGATTCAGCAAATTATAAACATCAGAGTACACCACAAACAACAATCAATAAATTCTAAATTACAAACATCGCAGATTTGAATTATCAACTTACATACAATGATTTTCAAAACAAGAAAAATAATTAAAATTTAATTTAATTATTAAATCAGAATTCTCACATTGATTATTGTCTAAATTTTCAAAGTTCTCCATTTCAGATCTAGTCCGTCCCATCGTCTAGATCTCATCACAAGAATTCCAATGCTTTGAGTTTCGTTTGATTCTGTATCCGTATGAAATAGTTATGAGATTACAAAGCTTAGTTACATAATTAATTAATTAAAATATAATTAATTATTTAATCATCTCCTTAACCTTGCTTAACCCGTAACCTTTCTCTGTAAAATAACATCTTCAAACCCGTAACCATCATCAAAGAAAAACCCCTATCGCCGTCAATCTGCTCCACTGACCGTCCATTAGAGTTTGCCCCGACGTAGGCCTTGGCATCCTCCTCCGACGCCCTAGCTTCTGTCCAACTCGCACAAACTCCCAGCTCGCAATCCCACCTCGAACGGAAGCCCTTCGAGGTCCTATATCTCGCCAACCACGGACTGAAAGAGGATAATCACCGTATAGGATTAAAGAGCTTCAGAATCTCTTCAATTTTTGTCTTGTTTTCATATTGTAGTTCGAACTCATTTGAGAGAGATTAATGGATTAATTTCCATCGTTTTTGGCCATTGAGAAAAGAAAGGGGCTGCTGTAGACAATGTGAATTAGAGTTACGCGTATTCTGGTGTATTTATACGGTGTATACTTTATTTTATTTAATTATTTAATTATTTAATTATTTGATTCAAGAAAATATTTGTTCGTTGATACAAACTCCGAATCGAACCCAACGAATGTCGCCCCTAGATAAATACCCCCATTCCTGGAATAGGTTTCATAACCCAATTCAATTGTTTTGATAGGTTTTTCTTTACAATTAAATATAAAACATTTAATTATTTAATTTATTCGTACATTTTAAATTACTGGGGCCACATGCGGACTCTAAAAATTTCAGAAAAATTATTTCTAGTTATGTTTTGACGATACGGTTCTATCAAGACAAATTTCGCCGAATTTGGAGACCGTTTGAAAAATGGCTATTTTTCAGTCGATTGAATTTGGGGTCCGTTTGGCGCAGGTCCCTATTATATTTTAAAATTAGGCTCACATCCGATCATAAACTTATTGTAAATTTAGTCCCTATTTTTCAAAAATTCACTAGAAAAATAGAAAAAAATACATAAATTCATAATTAATTAAAACACGTAAATGATGAAAAATTCAGATAAAAAAACAATCAAACAAGGCGTAAAAAATCAAAAAATAGAAAAAACAATGAATTTGCAGATTATTGCATAATAGTATGAAAGTAATGTATTTTCCTGCATACATACGTGCATTTTTTCTACTCATGCATTTGCGTTTGATATTTTTTAATACATCTATGCAAGTACTGCATAATTTTGGCATACAAGTGTGCATAAATTCACATGCATAAATATTCGTTCAAATTTCTGCATGATATACTTGCATACATATGCGCAAGTATTACAATTAGTTGCACACATGGATGCAATTTTCGGTCCTGATTTTCTGAAGAAAACAGCATATGAAATAGTTGCATACATGTATGCAACTATTGGCAAAAGTTGCATACATGTATGCAACTTTTTTTTTGCGTGGACTTCCGAGAATATTTCCAGATTGTAGAAATTTTTTTGTTTAGTTGGTAGCTCCAAATTTTTTGCCTGAGATTGGTACAAGGCAGAAGAGTTCAACACAGCAGGCTGAAGTTCCAAAAAAGAAGGAGCGGCACTTAAAACAGGGACCGGGTTTGTATTATAAAGATGACAGGGACGTGAGTTTTATTTTAAACTATAATAGGAACCCTAGCCTAATTTCCACTTAAATTTGATTGAAACTAACAAAACACATTTTCTTTTGCCACACTCACATTTTAATTTGGAAATTATGAAAATTGAAACCTAGCAATAATTTGACATTCCGGTTCCAACAAATGTGGTTTCGTCGAAAACGGAGGTCGTTTGAAAAATGGCTATTTTCAAGAGCCAATATATCTAATTAAAATATATATAAATTCTACAACTACTATTCAGAAAATTAAACTGGGCATAACTTTTGATTCCCACTATGAAATTTCAATTTTTCGGATTCTTTGAAAAGATATATTTAAATAGATTCTAATATTTTTGGTTTCACTAAAATCTGATTTATTGTATATCTTGTATAGTTAGTCAAAGTTCAAAATTCAAATTTTCAAACTACCGCGCTATTTCTAACTCCTTTTATATTTAAATTTATTCATTTAACTTCGATTAAAATAAATTTTTAGTCGTTATTATTTAAAGTAAATTATTTTAACTATAAAATTTCCATTAGAATTTTTAAAATAAAATTTTTAAATTGGTTCAGAATTTGCAGGTTGTTACAAAAGGTGTATTCAAAATGAATCCAGAATGTGAAATAAATTGCATATCAATCTAAACTACAATTAAGGAGATCGGTTGATTTGATTAAAGAATTCGATTCTAGAATATTTTGGAAGTGATTTCAATTGTTTTGAAAATCCATATTAGTAGTATATACAAATATTTTCAAATAGAAATTGGGGAGAAAAACCATTTTAATAGCTTAGCTACTTATTTGTTTTGGATAAAACAAATTGGTTTCTGAGGTATGGTTTGGTATACAAATACGTATATATAGATTTAGATATTTGAAATAAAATCCGGAATTTAATTATTGGGTTGGGTTGAATGGAATCCAATATATCAAAATAATGGATTTTCATATCTTAAGAAATGTTCGGTGGAAATAATTGAATTCGTGATTTCCAATTACTGAATTGAAAAGTAAATTGCTGATTATTGAATAATTAAATCTTTTTCGATAAAGCTTAAATTTTAAGTTGAAATGAATTGGCCGACTACTTTAAAAAGCTTAAAAAAAGAAAGATTTAAATAGTAATTGAATTTGAATTGGAGGATGTGTGAAATCTAATAGTTAACGGATTTGAATGAAAAAGTTTAAATCATCAAAATGGGAATTAAGTAATGAACTTAATAATTGGAAATTTGGGAGAAAATTTGTTTTATAGGTAGGGTCATAAATCTGAGTTGGAAATGATATTCGATATCTAAATTGATTAAGAAGATCAAAACTGATATTTTGACATTTGAATGGAATTTGAGGATATTCGATTTTAGATAGTGGATACAAAAGTTTTGGAATATGAGAAATGTATAAGAATATAGCAAAGCCGAGAACTACTGGATGGGAAGATAATCAATTGAAATGAAATTTTATATAACCGAATTTATAGAAGAATGAATAATTTAAAAACATGATTTAGAAAATGTGTTGAGGAGATTTTATAACAAGATATGCGGAAGGTTACAGAAGTACTATATATATAGTATTATATGTTTTCAGATCAAAATAAGGGCAGTACCTTCCTCCTCTGGATTTCGAGCTTTGTGAGATGTGCTGCTTGAGGTATTAGGTTGTCCGAACATAAAACTCGAGTTGTCCGAAAGAACACGACCGTGTGGCATAATTTACAGGGCTGAAGATGGCTTACGACAGACGGATGTTTCTGGGGGGAACCAAGCATAACCATTGTGTTTGCTGTGATTTACAATCATGATAAGGGTGTAATCCACAGAGGTGTGAAAGCTTGCAGATATGGATGTTTCCTAAGGGAATCAGGCGTAACCATTGTGTATCCGCGGTCCCTATGGCATATCTACAAGCGAAAGAGATGTAACCACTAGAGTTACTAAAGGTATGATGGAGCCATGCAATGTTGAGATATCTTAGTAATGTGGAGCCACCTATTTGACGCAGCACTGTGTCTTCGTGACTTGATTGGTCTTCATGACATGATTTACCTTTATGACTTGATTTGTCCTCGTGACTTGAAGTATCTTCATAATTCCGTGATTGTTTTGTTGTAAAAACCCGTAATTTCCCCGTAAAGGAAAGTGTCGGATAGTTCGAGAACAAGCCACAACAGAACGCATACAAAAGAACATTTCATTGCTTATTACAACAATGCATCAGATTACAAGAATATACAGAGTATAAATGAATATACATTACACAGAAATATCAGAGATTTAAATTACATTTAAATACAGCGCAGCGGAAAATAATACAATACACAACTAGAAGAGATATACGGATACAAAGCTTTCCGGATATCATTCCAGCTGTAAACCAGGATCCTGTGAATATAAATCTGCAAAACCAAAACTACTAGCTGCCCGTGTCGAAATAAGGGCACCCAGAGTTTAGGTTAAAACAATAAACTCCAGGTCAGTCATGTGACTGGTGTGAGAACTAAAACAGTTAATCTTTATTTTTAAAGTTAGGTAAATCAAGGGACCACGCCGTATAACACGGAACGGGTTTCCTCCCAAGAATACCAGTGCATAAAACAACAGCGCAATGCTAAATAAAGAAAAATGAAGCTGTTATAAGACCCAGGTCTTATCACACAATGCAACGCAAGCCGGGGGATAGGGTTTTCCCTTATAACAGCCAAAGAATGCTTGATACGTTTAAAACAGATTATTTGATACTATAATAAGTGCATAGTGTATAAAACAACTTCAAATCATAAGTATCAATCATAGGCGGCATGGGTACCATATATCATGTCGCCATACTAGTTCTACAATTAAAACCGCAAATGTCGTATTGGAAGTTGGGTTATCATTTATGGTATGAACCGAGGCTAGGGGTAAGATCCTCACCGATTCGAGACGCTCTAGCCCGTGTCTCAGGAACAGCCGCAACTGCCCCATGGATCGTCAGGGCCGGTCCACCGATGTGGATTATTATGCCTGAACACTACGTTTCCCCGCCCTTTGTGGCGTAAGCCTGGCCCGTCAGCCGACCAGAAGCATCGGCCGAAACCGATATAACCGAGGCGCCTCACTTTTCAGCAAGTAATAATAAGCAACATCCACATGAGTCAAACTCGTCAGCCAGTTCAAGCACTGACGCCACTCATAACTAGAAAGAAACGCATGTCCTCCCTGATGTCCGTCTCCCATTTTTGCTTCATACCGGGTGTGATACTCGCGAATCAACGTTACACAAAGCTACGCCACACAAGGCCGTGCTTTGATCATCACCACAAGGCTTTGATTTTCAACAGAAGCCTCGATCAATTTCCACTTAGGCATGCCACACAGGCAATTTACTCCATGCGTTTGATATCCATCAGTATATAACCCCTGAGCTCGTACTTCTCAGAGAAGGGCGTTAAGCAAGAGAATAAATTCTCCGCCGCCAAACAGATATATATTTAATAGAGATCAATCACACGGACTAAAATCCAATGTCAGACACAGCCCATTTACAAGTTCATTCTGGGTCTGAACGAAACCGGAGGCACTTTCCTCGCATATCCATCCATCTCCAAGTACGTCTGGACGACCACCAACTATTTCCATCCTCTTGGGTGTACAGCCCAATCAGGATCGTCAGTAATTATCCAAACGATGTGAATACTTCCGGTCTTCAACCACCGTCTTCATCTTCGACATATCGTCGAATCGGTTATTCAGAATGGGTATAAACCCGGCCTTTCCGAACAACCCGCGTATATTAAAAATAAATGTTACACAAACACAACATACGCCTCATTCCAATTCATTAGTTACTAACCGTAAATCAGTAAGAGATCAATTCCCCAAATATTAACCCCGAAGGCCGAAACCAACATCAGATCAATATCCAGGAAACCATTCTTTTTAACTAACCTTTAGCTAGTTTCTAAATTTCAATTCTTAGGGAAAAGTTCCCATTAATTTTATCTAAGATAAATTCCTTGAATTTATTCTTTAATCATCTTTTGAATTTCGATTCAACTAGTCGGGATTAACGAACCTTACCGAAGTAATCATTTGTTTTAATTACCCAATCCCAACCTATTCATCCCATGAAGTAAAACTGGTAATACTTCATATCTAACACCACGGTGTTATCGGTAAATTCAATTACCATTTCACGTTCAAAGCTAATTAAAGATTTAACTATCGCCTGGAGCAAAACTGGTGATACTCCATTCTCGATCATTTCAATCTAGTTAAAGATTCATTAAAACTCCACTTAGTTTTAATCGCTAACTGGGTTAAAGAATCAGTGTCATTTAAAACACGGTTCACGATAAACCCAAAATCACATTCATTAATTATCGGGTTAAAGAACGAGTGTTATTTATAACACTGCTCACGATAAACCCAAAAATCAATACCAATTCAATTCCAATTAAATATCATTTAATTGGTACACTTCATTAAATCTAAATAAAAAGATTTAATCTTTTCTCAACTAGGTACAAGAACAGTGTTAATGAAGACACCATTCACGACAAACCCAAATCACATTTGATATTAAATACAAGGCTCTGAATAGAAAATATATCGGCTTATATTCAATATCAAATTCTATGACAAACAGATATCGTATTGGAAATAACGATATATATATCTATATCTTTCAAATTTCTATAACAACATCTGTATAATCACGAAATCCAACATCGAAATATTCCGAAGACTATTTCGATTCAAATCCATTCCAATGTAATCATTGGAAATTCTGGTTATTTTTAAAACCCTTTTCAAATTCAATTTATTTATTTAAAAATAAATAGAATTATAATTCTAGTTCAAAACTAGTTCATTTCGATAAAAATCTATTTTTATCTTTTCAAATATGGAGTTTTTCATCCCAATTCTTCACAAATCATTTCTTATGATTTTACACAAATTATTACTATTTTTAATAATTTTATCAAGGCCCGTACAGTCGATTTCCATCAATGGCCATCGAACTGCACTTACAGCGACCTTTTTCAAATTTGATTTTGACGTACCTCCAAATCCAACCGTTAGATTTCAAATTTCTAATATTCGTTAGAAAGCTCTTTTCGATATGAACCCAACGGTTCCGGTTTTAGGAGAATCCGACGGTCGGATCTCCCGTAATGTCCGTTTGAAATAAATGGTCGAAATTCGCGAACTGCCACGGCGCGGCGCGTTCTATTCAGGCCATTATATTATATATATAATATATATTTCGTCGATTTCTATTTAAAACGAATTATATAAATAGTTTTAAATTCGTTTTCAAAAGCAATTTCAACTTCCATTTCAATTTAAATCAAAATTGAATTCTTCTTTATAAATTCGTTTTAAAATTCATTTCTATTCAATTCAAATTTCAATTCAATTTGAATTCATTTCAATTTGCTTTCAATTCAATTTGAATTCGTTTTCAATTTAATTCAATTCCAAAGTCGTTTTCTATTCGATTCAATTCAAATTGGTTTTCTATTCGATTCAAATTCATTTCTAAATCTTTGTATATTCAATTCATTTCGAAATCGCTATATATTCAATTCATTTCGAAATCGTTATATATTCAATTCATTTCGAAATCGTTTTATATTCAATTCATTTCGAAATCGTTTTATATTCAATTCATTTCGAAATCGTTATATATTCAATTCATTTCGAAATCGTTATATATTCAATTCATTTCGAAATCGTTATATATTCAATTCATTTCGAAATCGTTTTCAATTCATTTTAGCTTAAACTGAATAAAATCGATATAAATATCATTCACGTCAAAATGGCGTCAATCTAATCAACACGGCTTCATATATTTCTATTTTCAAATATTCCATTTCAAATATTTCTATTATTAAAATATTTCGTTCAACACATGACCAATCTCAATGGATGAGTACTGTCAACACATGAACCTTTATTTTATATTGATAAAGATGTAAATTTTATTACTAAAATATTTCGTTCAACACATGACCAATCTTAATGGATGAGTACTGTCAACACATGAACCTTTATTTTATATTGATAAAGATGTAAATTTTATTACTAAAATATTTCGTTCAACACATGACCAATCTCAATGGATGAGTACTGTCAACACATGAACCTTTATTTTATATTATTTTTTATTTTCTAAATTGGAATGAGGCCCAATCAATCACCATATAATGTTAATTATATGGATTTTCATACATCACACGCATATAATAACATTGAGAAATAATCAACCATCAACCAAAGTGCACTACACTGCATAAGCATCAAATATAGATATCTAACGCTTATAACAGCCTGTCAATCAATCGATCGACATATTTAATCAATCAGGATGAGTGAACTTCAAATTTCATCCCAACACCCGTGTGGGGTTTTAAACAATCAAACGCAGATTTTAGTTGTGCAGTTGGGCGATGTGTAAAATTTATCGACCCAATCAATGTCCTTCAAATAGGTGTACATAAACAAACCGTCCGGTTTGCAAATGAATATTTTATTTTATTCGCTTCCACGTTAAAAATTATATTTTTAACGATCAAAATATTTTATTCAAACTATGAATATTCTATTCGGTTCATTTATTCAATAAAATGATATTTTTATTTTTCTAACATATTTTAGAACATTTCGGCGGCATAACGGCACGATACTAGAAACGGGACAAGGCCTAGCCTTATCCCCGGTCTAGTGAAGGCCCACGCCATTCACACATCAATCGAATCAATTTCATTTCGCCAAACAGTTCAGTTCCAACCAAATAATCTAACCAACTACACAACCAAACAATTTAACAAACAAGCCATCCATGGTCTGTGGATGACGGGTGTCGGGTGCTACTAAACACCGTCTGCATCCTAGTATATATATATAACTAGAAAATGAAATTGAAAGGTGAGAAATTCTCAATGATAGCTATCCTAACTCCACGGCACTTCAGATGCAGGAAATCTTCACTGTTCTCGTCTCTTATCACTTTCTTCGCCCGTAGCCACTACATATGCAAAAATCGAATTTTTTCTTCGTTATTTAATATATAAAAATCGAATTTTTTCTATGTTATTCAATATATAAAAATCGAATTTTTACTATGTTATTCAATATATAAAAATCGAATTTTTACTATGTTATTCAATATATAAAAATCGAATTTTTACTATGCTATGTGGATAAAATTCCATTTTCATCACGCTATTACCTATATAAAGATTTCGCCTTTTTACATATGAAGTTTTCGCCTTTTCAAAAATATAGAGATTTCAACTTTTTAATTTAAAGATTTCAACTTTTCTAAAATAAAGATTTCGCCTTTTCTAAAATAAATATGACATTGCTAATATTCCTATCATGTAAAAATTATATTTTTAATTCTCTTCATAAACAAAAATCATATTTTTACATCTTCTATATAGTAAAGATTATATTTTTAATACTTTAAAAATATAAAAATCATATTTTTGATACTTTAAAAATATAAAAAATCATATTTTTACTTCACTTTTCAATATAGAAAAATCGTATTTTTACTTCACTATCACTATAAGGTAAAAATAGAATTTTTATCGCTACTACTTCATATATTATAAAAATAAAAATCAAACCATTTCGATGCCAAAATTCCGACCTTTTCTATATTAAAAATCCGGCCTTTTCAATATTAAAAATCGAACCTTTCTAATGTTAAAAGTCGCGCCTTTCCTTATTTAAAAATATTGTCTTTCCTTTTTTTTTTATACATAAAAATCTTATCTTTACAATAGTGTAAATATTTTCTTTTTACTATACTAATCATATCTTCCTAGCGATAAAAAAAATCATACCCTTTCATGAGTAAAAATTCCCCCTTTATATATTAAAAATCTCATATCTATATTTGTAAAAAAAACATACCTTTTAAACAAATAAAAAAACTTTGTTATATTTATAAAAATTATAACTGGAATAAACAATGTTTAAAGTAGAAAGAAAAATAAAAATGGAATAAAAATGGAAAGACTTACGGTTTTCCGATTGTCAGAGGTGCTTGGCGGCTACTGCATTCGAGGGGGGGTGGCATCGCTGTCGGACTGCGCGGAGGGGGTGCGGTGGTGGCCAATGGGGTGTGGCGCAATGGCCCACGACGGCTGATGGGTTGCCGGTTCCTCGAAGTTGGGGGGGCGCGGTTTAATTGGGGAATGGGGGGGTGCTCGACTGGGCTGGAGAGGTGCGGTGATGGGCTGCGGAGGTGCGGTGGTCCCTGCGTCGGCGGCGGCGGTGGAGTAGATGGCGTTCGTGGCCGTTGTCGCTCGATTTAGGGTTTCGTTATATATAAATTTTTTTTTAACTGACGGTTTTGGTTTCAACGAAGGATTTGGAGAAAGGAAGGATAAAGGGGGTTGACCAGGTGAGGGAGTTATATTATTTTTATTTTATTTTCCTCTCCTTTTAATTCTCAAAAAGTTGACTTTAATTTCGACCTCCAAACAAGACCCACCGACTGTCGTCCCTAGCTAATTACCCCCATTCCGAACACAATGGGATATGTTTCATAAGCCAATTTGGCCGTTACGATCAGTTTCCGTTAAAATTACAATATAAATTAATATTGCGGTCAATATTGATTTTAACGCACATTTTAATTTACCGGGGCCACATACTAACTCCAAAAATTCCCGAAAAATATTTCTAGCTTCGTATTGACGATACGGTCCTAACAAAACTAATTTCGTCGAATTCTGAGACTGTTTGCAAAATGGTCATTTTCCAATCGATTAAATTCAACTGAAACTGGTCAAACGCGTTTAACTGTGTCACGCTCACATATTGATTCAGAAAATTATGAAAATTGGCATCTAGCAATAATTTGACATCACGGATCCAACAAAACTGGTTTCGTCGAAAACCGAGGTCGTTTGCAAAATTTCAATTTTTAAGGGTCTGAATTCCATAGCGACTATTCGGAATTTTCAACTGGACATATCTTTTGATTCCCATTATGAAATTTCGATTGGTCGAATTCGCTGGAAACATATTCTCGATTGGATCCTAATGTTTTTGGTTTCACTAAAATCTGGTTTGTTTTGCACCCGGTACATTCAATTGAAGTTTGAAATCGAATTATCGAACTACCGCGCCATTTTCAATTCTATTTATAATTATATATAAATATTTATATTCTAACGACGACGTATATAATATATACGTTCTATTTATATTCAAAATAAATTTCTCGACGATATTATTTAAAATAATTCATTTTAAATAATTAAAATTCGCTAAAATCGCCAAAATAAAAAAATTTAAACTGGCCAGATTTTCGGGTTGTTACATTTGTGACTCTGAGATACAACATTTAATGCTCAATGATCTCAGTTTTTTTATTTTGATTCGTAAATATTTTCCGTTGATCTGTCCATGGCGAAATTCACAAGGAAGTGAATTCCTACGGATACGGATGTTTTATGGGGGATCCAAATGGAACCAATGTGTATCTACGATTCATGAACAATCAAAATATCAACTCATTGGTACTTTTTATATCTGATTTTATAAGAATTTTTATAATATTTTCACTGGGAGTGGAAACAAGGATATTTAGTACTTGGAGATTTTAGTTGTGCGCCTGGCCAGCGTATGCCTAACATCTGTGAGAATGACAATATACTTGTCAGACTTCGAGTTTTCAATTATTTTCAAATAAATAATTTGAAATTAAATATACCTAATTTAATAAGTTTAGAAAGAGAATTTAGGAGTAAAAATATAAATACTTACTGTATAAAATTATAAAGATTTCGGATTTTGGAAATTTTCAAGTTGACAATTTATAACTTGAAAATGAACGTTATTTACCCTCTTCAATGATTGTTGAGGAAGATTAAAAGGATTGAATGTAAGGAGATTGGGTTGAGGGTGGCTATGTCTAAACCCATTACAGTTGCAACGATGGATAAGTAACATTGATAGATGAGGTTTATAAGAAATTTGGAATAATTTGGGATGCATAAATCCAATTATTCTGAATATGAAATTTAAGGAGAGAATGGTTTCGAAATGAAATTTAATTTCCGAGTTAATATGATCGATGACTTAAATATCAATATTCAAATAAGTTGTGGAAGAATTTCATGCAAATATGAAAATTTGAAGTATACATTATTATAACCCTAATGATCTTTCCTTTTCGAGGACGAAAAGTTTTAAAGGGGGTATATTGTAACGTCCCAGAAATTTAGGCAATTTGAAATGGAATTAAATAAAGATTTAACTGTTAATATTCAGTTTTATATTGATATGAGGGTTAGAAATTTAAAAATCAAGTATAATGTTTTGAGTTGAATGGTTGGTCTGGAATTTAATAATTTTTTTGTTAAATATTTGGATTGGATGTTCGAATTAGATTTGGGATTTGACTGAAAAATATAAGTAGTTGAATTTAGATTATAAATTAACTGGAGATTTTATTGAAATATATGGAAATGGCTGGATATGTGTGTATTGAGGAATTGAAATTTTACGTTTCAAAATTTGAAATCTTATGGAGTTAATTGTTGGTCAAATAGAATAAAACCAGTGAATTGATAAATAATTTAAAATATGAAATAACGTTGTAAACAAATGGAGTTGGTTTACAAGCAGAGTAAATTTTTGGATTCAGAACGTGGAGACGAAGTAGCATATATAATTTTCGCCTTGTCTGGAGATATTGTCGACGGTACGAATTTAAAGCGTTCTATACTATTCACGGTAAAATTTTATTATTTAGTTATACCTAGATATAACCTACCCCAAATATACACTAAGCCGACCTATTCTCTGATTTTCATGCGCTACCATATACCTATTTGAGTGACGTCATTCTTATCCCACTAATTTTTCTTCTACAAAATTCACATTTATTCTCCTAAACCTCTTCAACAGAAATCGCAACCGCCTTTATATTTTTCCTAAATTCCTCAAGATAAAAGCTTCACTTTTCCATTTAATGGCCATCGAAAACCCTTTGCTCCACTTCCAGAAGTTGCCATCGCCCACGGTAAACCCTAAATCCTCATTATCCTCTCAATGCTCGCATCTTCGAGACTGCCTTCATCAACCACTCCTCCAATTTAAATCAAAACCCTAACTTCGAATTGAAGCTCCACGCCTCAACCTTGTCAACTTGTCACTGCTGAAACCGTATGTCGCAGGCCCTAAAAATCAGAGCTTAACCGTTGTCTGCCGAAGCCTGATTCTGGACGACGCTGACCGTAACTTTGCATCGCCATCTCCAACTAAATTTTCGCTCCATTCCATCGCTATACAGGTGAGCATCTCACTCACAATTAAATCTCGTTTCAAGTGACTTGAATTCAGTGTAATCAAAATATAATAGTTGATATTGTATGGTTGATGACGCCTTGGGTTTGACTGCCTTACGTGGCTGCTCTGAAATAGATACACGCGTTCCTTGTTCAGGTTGTGTTTTTGGAGCACCTTTGTTTTTAATACCAATACTATTTAGGCTGAAGTAAATGCTATTGTATTTTCTCTTAATTAGTTAAACGCAAATACTATTTTTAATTCTATATCTCCCAGAGTGGTATAAGTTAGATTTCAAAGAAAGGTCAGAAGGAATATTACCTAAGATTCTGACATCCATCTAAAATTTCCATTGATATCAGGGGTAAATGAATGGATCATTTTTTTTAGTTTTGTTTTATTTTATTTTTCCTTGTTATTCGATGTTTGGGCCTCTAGTTAATCCTAGATATGAATATTTGGACGGATTATCTAGTCTGTGTGGTTTACTTTTATACACAACAATTGGGAGGATCCAAATTTTTTCCATGTTTTAATATGAAATTGGTAGGATTTTATGAATATAAATTTGATTTAGCTATGTTTAAATTAAATTTCTATTATATGATTTGGGCTTTTAAAATATAAATCAAAATTAATAAGATTTAAATTCAAATAATGGTATATTAATCTTTTATATTTTGGCTTGCTTTACCAATATGATTTGAAAAGGAAACTTATTTTAAGATACGTTAATTTATAAAATTTTAGTGATATTATCTAGTTTTGACGAATATATATGATATTAAAGCATATAAGTAGGTATTTTTATAAAATGTTATACTCAAGATTTTACAAATCTATTTTGAATATTAAGATTTAAGATGTTATATACATAGGTATGAATCCTATAAAATTTGTTAAGTATTTGAATTCTTAAAATTGTTTGGTTAAATAAAACTTTTAAAGTTGATAATCTTTGATTGAAATCTAATTTAGTTAAATAAAATATCTGTTTGGCAAAACAATTCGTCGCTGGTCGGATTGTCAAAAAAAATGATTTGTAATATAGCTGCTAAAATGACCATTATACGAATATAAATTATAATTAAATATCAGCTTCAAATAATCTTTCAATTTCTGAACGTGTAGTCTTAAAATATTTTATAAAATTTTACTGTAATTTTTAATCTGAAAAATAAACATATTTTTTTCAAACGTATTTTAGAGTAACAATGGTTCTTTTGGCACCTTATTGAATTAACTAACTGGTCTGTTTCATTATTGATTTGTGATCAGTATACATTGTTGTACACGATTTTAATTTTAGTTCTGTCGTTCGTAGTAGATAATAATTATAATAATATATACATATATAGAGTAATATAGGAAAGCAAACAGAGAAACGCAATAGAATAAAAACAGAGATCTCTAGTCCTTTATGTATCTGGTCAGGCATTTTAACATGATTTAGTTTGTATATACGTCATCTAGAAAGAGGAAATCAAATTTAAATTTATTTAGTTTAACACTTGTAAATTTAACGTAGTCCAATGGGACACTTGGCCATGCTTGAGTAAAAGTGAATGCCATCTGGAATAAAGCTTCTAAAATGTGATAACCTCTCCCCTCCTTCAACCTCGTCTCTCCCTTCTTCCAAGGATACAAAAATTTTCTTCACAGTCTTTTCCTAACTCATGGCCTTCCCTTACATCTTCACCTCTCCCATTCAAGCCGCCATCTGCATGGAACCAGCCACATCACATTTTCCTACTCACTCAAAATAGTCCACCCTTCCATTCGCAGCCTCCTCACGCCATCAATCTGGTGACCTACCTTCCTCCTTTTTCCGTTCAACTCACGCTCTCTCTCCTTTCCTTGAAAAATGCAGCCGTTCTCCCTTTGTAACCGCCTCCACTGATCACTTCAACATCCACCACCGTCACCCCATTGCAGCACCCCAGACCATCCTTCCCATAGCAACACAGTTCGGCCTTTCTCCTTCCAAAAGGATTACACGCAGACCCTCTTCCCACTCCAACAGCTCTGCCCCATCTTCCTTTGGCGCAACATCTGTCCATCCGCAACTACTTCAGTCGCTTTCCCTTGCGCCCGTCATCTCCGGTCGAAGGCGTCAGCTGCTGCTCTCTCCTCCCAGAAGGAGATGAGTTCGTAATGGATATCCGTTGAAAGTGTTGAAGGAAAGATGGGTTCTTGGAATCCTTTTGTTCCAACAAGGTGACGCGTGTGTGTGGTTTGAATGGAGAAAGCTCAAATATGGACACAAATAATAATGTCGATAATGCGAATAGTTCAAGCGAGGTGAGAATTTAATTTATATTGTTAGTAATTAGTTTAAAATTTATTTAATAAGAAATTTATGAATATGATTTGGTTGCAATAATTAGAAATTTATCATTATGTTAATTAAACAATTTAACACTAGTGATATAAACGCGTAGTGGCAAAAGAAGCGGTGTGCGACGTCCGTGAAAAGGATACGTGGACATTTGGAGTTTTGGGTGTAGTTGATACGGTGCGTTGACATTAAAGGAATATTGGAGGCATGAAGGTGAGAATTCTAACTTGATTTTTTTTTTTAAAAAAAAGAATATTAGTTAGAACGATTATAATTAGTTGTTAATTATAATTAATAATACGTTATTATCATGGGATGTTATGGATAATTGCTATTGAATGTTGATGGATGTTTATGCAGTTAGTGTACACCATACACCAAGCGTTATTTGCTGTAACGCTTTGTGCACAATTATTTGGTGGTTTAATTTATTGTGATGGATGAGTTTGTGTTTGTTTATTTGATCAAGTTAGTTAGTTAAATCTGATTGAATAAAAATCACGTACACCGTAGTGGTGGAACCGTACGGGTGATTAATTTAATTTTCCTTTCCATGTTAAAAATAATTTTATTAAAATAAAGTTGAGAATGTAGTTTTAAATTTTATTTTAAAACTATTTAGAAATCAAATTGAGAAAATGTCATTGGTATGAGTTGAAATGGTTTGTGAAACAATTTCCATTCGCTAATGGGTCATGTAAACATTGAATTGGGTTTTGAAATTAGATTTGAGAACGATTAGGAATATGTATACCACATTGATTGTACATACCACTTTAACGGTTACTTGTAAATAATTAACTGAGTTTTATATGTTATAATTTCAATTTAATTTGAAATGAAAATTAGAATTTAAATGATGATCTTAGAAATGGTTATTTTGGGAAGTTATTGAACAAGTTTTGGGAATTTTTATCATTAAATGTTCAACTTATGGTAATATGAAGAATTTGAAAAGGGAAATGGAGTATTTGATTTCATGAGAATTATTGTTCCATAAAGGATTTGGGAAAATAATCGGACGAGTTTAAATAAAATATTATTGTTATATTATTTGATTTGAAATGAGGATTTGGAATTTTAAAAACGATTTGGACTAGAATAGAAATATGAAAATATAACGTCAAAATTTTTTTTGGAATACGATTATAATCTAAGTTATGGGATTTTTATTTATTTCGGAAAAGAAAAGAATTGGGCAATTTTTATTTAAACGTTATATAACATAAAGTGAATGCGTCGTACAACGACAGTTCGTTAATATCGATTTTAAATTTCAAATGATTATAATTTGAACATTTTGAATCGAATTAATGTGAAACGAAAAACGATGGATTTCTTTTGATAATGAGTTTTGTATAGAAGAGGAATTTTCAAATTCCATCGTATGGTTTTCAAGTTATGTTCAAATTAAAATTTTAAAAAGGTCGCTATACGCGCAGTTCGTCGACCGTAATGGAAAATTGAATAAAATGGACTTATCAAAATTATTTAAAAATCCAGAAAATATGATAAGTTATATTTTATTATTTAAAAGTGATTTAAGTTAAAATTTGTGAACTTGGAATGAATTTGGATCTATTTGGTTAAACAACCATTTCACAATGCTTTTAATGTTATCATACTATTCTTTGGATTGATTTGAATTTAAAGATTATAAAACATGAATCATTATGGAAAAAGGATTTATTTAAAAGAGTTTAAATATATGGTATGAAATTTGTTTAAATTAAATAAGATATGGAAAGTGAATTGGAAAGGGAATGAGTTTTGAATAGAACTAATCTTCGAATATTTGATATGGAATTCCAGGAGCGGACGAAACTATCATAAATATTAAAACATATTCGTATCTAGATTCTGATAGTGTTTGCCGGAACTTGTGAATCAATTTCAAATATAAGTCGACTAAACTCTATTTAAACATATATTTGAAAATATAAATTATTTTATAAATTCAAATTCCAATAAAGATTCAGTAGTTTCAAAATAATAACGAATAAATGGATTCTGGTTTTGAAAAAAAAATATAAGGTTAGAAATGAATATCGAATTTCAAGAAAAGGGTTAAGATGATAACAGGGCTTTCGGGAATTGAACCAATCCAACCTTAATTTGAAGTAAAGTGACAATATTTGGAATGGAGATGTGAATTGAGAAACTTGTATGGTCCATAGCTATTATTTTTAAAATACGCTTATTACTAGGAATGTCCGGGATCGGATATGGATCTGAAAACCATTCCAAGTAATAATACGACGTTATAAATAAACTAAAGACTTGGAATCGATAAATGAAGGCTATGTATATTCAAATTGTTTAGTTTGATTGTTGATGTCTCGGATGGGGCCGTACACCCGGTACGAGGTTATAAATGGCATGAGACCTGAATATTTTTGAATATTTTTGGGTTGGTGTTTCGTTCAAACCTAGAACGGACTTGTACGGATTGTGTGTCTGACATTGAAATTGACTGCATAACACTGATTTCTGTTAATATATATCGGATTTGTAGCAATATATTATCCTTGCCTCTAAGTCATATGAACTTAGAGGATATGCATTGTTCGAAATCAGTGATAAGTCGTGAATTGTCAATGTGGCATACTCGAGTTATGAAATGAGCTAGTGATGATCAAAGCATGGCTATTAAAGCGTAGCTTTGTGTATATCGTGACCTCAACGAACTTCACACCTCAGATTGATTGTAAACTAGCAGTTAGGTTGTATACAAAATCTCTAGTGAAATCGAAAGTTGTGGCGGTAGATCTACCTTGAAACCTGAGGGAATAAAGTATATACAGTGTCCGATGTCTGGATGTTATCTGGGATATATGCTTTTGCACTATGTATTCAGTGTCCGTTTTATGGATGTTAACCGGGAATACTTAGATTTGTGTCCTCCAATGATCTTTCATGTCAGGAACCATCATGTTGGAAACCCAATCTCCAATACGAGCCCATGCGATTTTGATTGTATACCTATATTTCAATATAACCAACTAGGGTTATGGGGGCTATGATTCTATATTTATTTGCGAAATGATTTTTCGACACTATGTATTAATGATAATATTAAAAGAGGATTTTACGTATTAAAGCATTTTTGGTTATCGTAAGACAAAACTCGCCCTTCTAGTGTGAGTTTGCATTGTGTGATGTGGGACGAGCTTATGATAGCTTCATTTTCCCAAAGTCATTGCGAATTTCTGTGCATGGGAATTTACATGGAATAAATCCGTTCTGCGTTAGCAGCGTGGCCTGGTGAAATATCCCAACTTTAAGATAAACCAAAATAATAGCTGTTTTGAGTTCTCACACTAGTCCCACGACTGACCTGGAGTTTATTGTTTCCCAGTCTAAACTCTGGGTGCCCATATTTTGCACGAGCAGTTAGTAGTTAAGTTTGAGGCTTAACTTTAGAGATGGATTCAGTTGGAGCTAGAGTTTTGGTTTTGGTCTTAATTCTTCCGCTATGAGCATATTGTCTTCCACTGAGTTTATGTTATACTCTGATTTATTCTAACTCTGGTGTAAAATTTCTATAATAAATAAAAAGTTCTGTTCTTTGTATTTGAAATATGGTTGTATCCATAATGTAACAACCCGCATTCTACGCATCGCGGGATCGTAGAATGGTTATTTCTTTCACATACGAAGTCGTATGGTCATGTAAATTTGGAAGACGACTACTGGGGTCATTTCTCATGTTCATGATTTTTCCCAATTTTTAAATGACCATTTTGCCCCTAGCTGGTACTGTTTTGGCCATAACTTTTGACTGGAAAGGAATTTTGACCTGAAACCATTCCATTAGATTTGTTGGATGGTTTACAATTCCGCAGAGTGGTCATATTAGCCAAACGGACTTACCGTTTGGGAGATATGGCTGAAACAAGTTTCAGATAGTGAAAAAGAGCTTACTTGGGCTTAATCAGATAGGCCTAATGGAGAATTTTGGGATTAGGGTTATGAGGAGGCTGAAATCAGTTAGAGAAAGATCTTATTTTCATTTTTCATCCGCCACTTTCATTCTTGAAACCCTAACAATGGCCTCCAACACCCAAATCAACTTCTAATCACTTTCTAATCAAGTTTTGTCTTAATCTACATCAAATCAAAGAAGATCCTCACCAAATCAGTATTAGAGCTGCTGTTAGACATCAGTATTCGCCTAAATCAGCGAGGTTTCAGTTTGAAATTTTCATTTGTGGCCAAGGTGAGTGATTAGCATTGTTTTGACACTAATTACAGTTAATTAGGAGTAATTAGTGAAGATTAGCGAATTTATATACTAATAAATTCTGGAAAAATATTTATAAATTCGAAAATAATGTTTATACCTCTGTTAGAAGTTTAGTTTGATTTGGTTAAGTTTTGCTAATCATACCATTAGTTTTGCCTAAACATGGTTATGGGAAAATATAGGATTCTGGCTATGTTTGATCTATTTTAACCTATCAAGTTATTGTTTTGATGTTTGTGATTGAAGTTACATGTTGGTATGACTGTATGGTACGATTTATGATTGTCTAGAAGTGTTAGATTAGTCGAAAACGCCGTCGAGTGGCGTAAACAATCGCTGGAAGAAGTTGCAGGAAACTGGCCAATCCGGATCGGATCGGAGGAAGGGCATCCGAACTAAACTGCCCTCTAAGCAGTGTATCCACGAGACGATCTGAAAAATTGGGAAGCATCTTCTCCGACCCGACCCGCATGGCCACCTCCGAACCGAAATGACGCATGGCGATTGGACTTGAAGAACCCGACCTGATCCGCTTGGAGGTGATGATGACCGATCCGAACCGCCAAAGGATGAGGACCCCGACCCGATCCGATGGGGGTAGCTCGACCGATCTGAACCGAGATGCTTGGTCTCGAGAAGCGAACATGATCCGACTTTGAAGTATAGACTGAAGTAAAGAACCGATCCGGAGAAGACCAATAACCCGAGATGCAAAGGTAGTCCAAATGGGAAGTTTGTACTCAGGATCCAGTTGGGAATCAATGAGTCGGCTTCATGAGTTAGGCTTTGCTGCGGGACGTGTGCTAATGGGTTGTCGATGTCTGTAACTTTGAATCACTATGTGTAGGGGGTACGTGAACGGATTCAGGGCCACAATGGCCTAGGTATGACTAAAGGGGCTATAGACCAATGAAGTGGGGTCATTTGTAAAGATTTGGTCATGACTCCATGTGGTAAGCTTGGTAGTAGTAGCAGTAGTTGTACAAGTCGAACTCCATCACTACTTCGATGGGTCTAGTGATTAACAGTGGTGGACATCGTATGCTTTACGCACTGAGTGAGAGATGTGAGGATGGTTGCTATGCTTGACTCGTTTGCCATCATTATGACATGCACGCCCCACCCCCCGTTGTCTATAGACCATTTGTTTTGTGGCACCTTAGAGTATTGTACGGTATGTAGTGCTAACTCTTTGGTTGCAGGTCCAGGTTCAGGTATGGTTTAGTATACCTGTTATTGTTCTGTTTAGCTGCTTATCGCTCATACCAGACTTTTTGTCTGACCCAGAGTTTTATGTCTCTTCTTATTACTCTGGGTGCTCTCACGAGCAGACTAGAGACAGGTTAGCTGGGTATGCACGGGTAGCTGATCCGGAGACGAGCAGGAGGATTCCACGTATGATATATGTAGTATTCTCCCTGTGTTGTTGAAGATCACTACTTGGGCATTAGTAGTGCATCTTCTACTTTAGCTTTCTTTTGTTTTTGAGACAGTGATTTGGAAAGTTGTAATAAGCTGTATTTGGATTTCCGCTGCTATGTTGGTGTAGTTTTCAGCTTATGCACTGTCTCGCCTGTTTTATGTCAAGATTATGTTATTATTATATTTTGTTCCATGCGCTGTGAGACATTCTACAGGTTCCTTGTTAGTCCATTCTCTTCTTTCCTTTCTTTGGCGACCGTTCCGTGCTAGTCGGGAATGTGTACAGAGCACCTTCGGAGGAAATGAAGGCTGGTGCAGGGCGGGCCGTCACATTTGGTATCAGAGCTCTAGGTTGCGTAGTTAACCTAGGGAAGTCATCAGGGAGAGATAGTATACGTATATGAGAGCGCATATTTGTGATTATTTTGGTTTTCAAATGCTATATATATACTATTAGTATAGCTAAGGATAAAGTCGCACTGCACTAGCACCACTATGGAGATGGTTAATCGTTTTCTCTTTACAGATTGAACGATGAGCCGATACGTAAGAGGTGCCGGTAGAGGAGCCAATAATGGGAATGCTGCTGACATGAGGATGATGTTTGCTGACCTCATGAGAGAGATGCTTAGGGATGTGCATAGGGCAGCTCCTAATGGTGGAAATGGTGGTGGTCCAATAGTGCAGGCGCCTAGGGCCGATTTCGCCAAGCTGAATAAGGATTATACTAGTCTTGGTGGGAAGCCGTTCCACGGAACGGAGTCGGCTACGGATATTCAGGATTGGTTGGATAGTTGCGAACGTATCTTTGAAGATTTAGGTATCGAGGATGCGATGAAGAGAAGGCTAGCATCCCGTCAGCTGCAAGGATGGGCAGTGAATTGGTGGAATGCTATAAAGGCAGCTACTCCCAAGGATCAGATTACTTGGTAGCAGTTTAAGGTTCGCTTTAGCGAGAAGTTCATTCCAGCTGCCCAGAAGTCAGTGTTGTTTAAGAGATTCTTGGAACTCAAGCAGAATGGCAGAGCTGTCTCGGAGTATATTGCCGAATTCGAAACTTTGTCGAAGTATGGGTTATCTCTTATTGATACTGCCGAGAAGAAGAACGAGAAGTTCATAATTGGTTTGGATCAGTACTTGGGGGAAAGGCTTATTAACCACATCAATGAGACGTTTGAATCGATTGTGGGGAAAGCATTGAGGCCAGAGAGTCTTTACCCTAAGCCGAAGACTGAGGTTACATCTACAGAGGAGCCAAAGCCGCAAGCAAGTGGTGGAGGCAAGAGTAGTTCTCAGAATAAGAGGAAGAAGAATCAGAATAAGGATGGCCAGAAAAAGAATAAGAAAGAGGTTGAGTGCTTCAACTGTGGTAAGAAGGGTCATTATGCTAGTAATTGTCAGGCCAAGCCAGTAGATAGGAAGTGCTTCAACTATGGCCAAGTGGGACATCATAAGGACAAGTGTCCGCAACCCCCTAAAGAAAAGCAGATGGTGAAAGCATATGCCCTTAATGCTATTCCTTCTTCGTCGATTGCCCCAACCGCGGCGGAGAAGGGAAGGGATGTCGTCATTCAAGGTATGCTTTCTGTTTATGATGTTCCAGTAAGAGTTTTGTTTGATACCGGGGCTTCCAGTTCTTTCATATCTAGTGACCTTGTAGATAGGTTGGGACTGGAGCCCGAGATTGTCGATAAACCTTTAGTAGTAACGAACCCAATTGGTGGTTCAACTAACCTTAGCATGATTTGTCGTAATGTGGTCTTATCGAGTCATGAATGTTTGTTTGTGATTGCTTTGTTTTAGGCTTTACTGGGTTTGGCATTATTTTGGGAGTCGATTGGCTCCAAAGATAAGTAGTGGTGGTAGACTGTGAGGGCTTTTTGGTGACAGCAAGAGCGGATGATGGGCGGAGGGTAGTGTTTGGTGGTCTACCCGGTGATGGGGTAACGGCTAGTTTTCTAAATTCCCTCGACATCCCGCATAGTGAGTTGTCAAGGTTGCCCGTGGTTGGCCAGTATCTGGATGTCTTCGAGGAAGTGACCGGGCTTCCACCACACCGAGAGATTGAGTTCCGTATTGATTTGGTGAAAGATGCCAAACCTATAGTGATGCCACTACGTCGTATGTCACCAAGGGAGCAGCGAGAGCTCGAGATACAAGTCAGCGATCTTTTGAAGAAGGGATTTATCAGAAGGAGTGTTTCTGAATGGGGAGCACCAGTTGTGTTTGCTACTAAGGCAGATGGTTCCCTTCGTTTGTGTGTAGACTACCGCGAGTTGAATAAAGTGACGAGGAAGAACAAGTATCCTCTACCGCGGATAGATGATTTGTTTGATTAGTTGAGTGACGCGAGAGTATTCTCTCAGTTGGATCTCGCGACAGGTTTTCATCAGCTTAGAGTGAAAGCTGAGAGTATAGCTAAAACGACATTCCGGACGCCGTCTGGATTTTATGAGTGGTTGGTCATGCCATTCGGGCTGACCAATGCCCCAGCCTATTTTGTGGATCTTACGAATAGAGTATTCATAGATCAGTTGAATAAGTTTGTCCTTGTGTTCGTGGATGATATTTTGGTCTATTCGAGGACAGAGGAAGAACACAAGGAACATTTAAGAAAAGTGATGGAGGTGTTGAGAAAACACCAATTGAAAGCAAAGTTTTCTAAGTGTCACTTCTGGAGAAGGGAAGTGAGATTCTTGGCCATGTTGTTTCAGAGAATGGTATTTCCGTGGATCCTGCGAAGGTAGCTACGGTACAAGATTGGTCTACGCCCAAGAATGCAACGGACATAAGAAGTTTCTTGGGATTAGCTGGATATTATCGTAAGTTTATCCAAGATTTCTCTAAGATAGCAGCACCGTTGACTCAGTTGACCAAGAAGAATCAAGCTTTCGTCTAGGATGAAAAGTGCGAGAATGCATTCAAGAGTCTAAAGGAAAAGTTGACGCGCGCACCAGTGTTAGTCATTCCTAAGGGGAATGAAGAGATGACGGTATACACGGATGCCTGTGATACCGGACTAGGTGCTGTATTGATGCAAGGCGGCAGGGTTGTAGCTTATGCAAGTCGGCAATTAAAACCGCACGAGAGAAGATACCCTACCCATGATTTGGAATTGGCAACGATCGTGTTCGCGTTGAAGATGTGGAGACATTATCTCTTGGGAGAAAGATTCGAGTTGTTTACCAATCATAAATCGTTAAAGTATCTGTTCTCTCAAAAGGATCTAAATCTCCGACAGCAAAGATGGTTAGAATTCTTTGCTGCCTAGACACGCCAGTTAGGGGCTATGTTTCTTGAATGGAAGCAACTGGAGTACATTGCTGGGTATGATTTCAGACCAAAGTGCGAGTTGGATCCAGAAATGTTAGCAAGTTTGACGATCAGACCCACTTTGATTGAGCGGATCGGCTCTAGTCAGAGGGACGATCCTAACCTATTGGAAATCATCTTCAAATTAGACATAGGTATCGATGAGGAGATGAACAAGTATGGGCTTGATCGAGATGGATGGCTTAGAAAGAATAGAAGACTAGTTGTACCCAATGTCAGTGGATTGAGAGATGAAGTGCTTAGAGAATGTCATCGCCCAAAACTGAATATACACCCCGGTGGTAACAAGATGTACCCAGACATGAAGCAGACCTATTACTGGGAAGGGATGAAAAGAGACATTGGGAAGTTTATATCCAAATGCATGAACTGCCAGCTAGTTAAAGCTGGGCAAAAGAAGCCTAGTGATTTGTTACAACCATTAGAAATTCCAAAATGGAAATGGGAACAAGTGTCAATGGATTTCATTGATGGGTTACCCAGGACTAGATCGGACCATGATAGCATTTGGGTGATTGTGGACCGATTGACCAAGAGTGCAAGATTTATACCCGTCAAGTCGAATAGGATGGCAGCTAATTTAGCTGAACAATATGTAAAGTGGGTAGTGAGATTTCTTGGAATACCCAAAGGCATTGTGAGTGACCGAGATCCGTTGTTCACTAGTGGATTTTGGAAGAGCTTACAAGAGGCCATAGGATCAGAATTACATCTCAGTACCGCGTATCATTCTCAAACCGATGGTCAAACAGAGAGGGTGAATCGTATATTGGAAGATCTCTTGAGAGCTTGTGTATTGGATTTTGGTGGATCATGGGATGACCATTTGCATCTAGTAGAGTTTGCATATAATAAAAGCTACCAACCCAGTATCGGTATGGCTCCGTTCGAAGCTTTGTACGGAAGACCGTGCAACTCACCGTCATGTTGGGTAGAAACTGGCAAGAAGTTTGTGCTTGGACACGATGTGATAAGAGAAACTTCAGCTAAGATTAAGATTATCCAACAGCGAATGAAGGCCGCCCAAGATAGACAGAAGAGTTATGCTGATAAGAGGAGAAGAGAATTAAAGTTCTCCATTGGTGACTTGGTGTTTGTTAAGATTTCTCCGTTGAAGAGCGTGATACGATTTGGCAGGAGAGGCAAGTTAGCACCAAGATTCGTTGGTCCATTCCCAGTTCTTGAGCAAATTGGGAATTTGGCATATAAAGTTGAATTACCAGAGAAGATGGCAGGAGTTCACAACATATTTCATGTTTCCCAGTTAAGAAAGTTCGTGCATGACCCAAATGTGACTATTTCACCTGATCAGTTGGATAATATCGAAGTTGAACCCGAGGCGGTTGGAAACCGCAAGCCTATGCGTATTGTTGGGAACGATACGAAGCAATTTCGGAGGAAAGCGGTGAATCTAGTCAAATTTCAGTGGGGCGAGAATGAGAATGACTGTTCTTGGGAGATAGAGGAGAGCATTAGGAAGACGTATCTAGAACTCTTCGTCTGGTAAGATTTCAGTTTCGATTTAGTCTTTCCGCATGCTAGGATAGGTTTGCTTTGTTTGTTTTGCATGGTTGATTGTTGTATATGATTGGTAGGCATGCGGGATCTTTTGTATGTTTTGGGTTAAGGAATTTTGGAGACGAAATTTCTTAAGGGGGGAGAATGTAACAACCCGCATTCTACGCATCGCGGGATCGTAGAATGTTTATTTCTTTCACACACGAAGTCGCATGGTCATGTAACTTTGGAAGACGACTATTGGGGTCATTTCCCATGTTCATGATTTTTCTCGATTTTTAAATGACCATTTTGCCCCTAGCTGGTACTGTTTTGGCCATAACTTTTGATTGGAAATGGATTTTTACCTGAAACCACTTCCATTAGATTTGTTTGATGGTTTACAATTCCGTAGAGTGGTCACATTAGCCAAACGGACTTACCGTTTGGGAGAAATGGCTGAAACAAGTTTCAGATTGTGAAAAACAGCTTAATTGGGCTTAACCGGGTGATTAACAGCTAGGCCCCATGGGGAATTTCGGGATTAGGGTTATGAAGAGGCTGAAATCAGTTAGAGAACGATCTTATTTTCATTTTTCAGCTACCACTTTCATTCTTGAAGCCCTAACAATGGCCTCCAACACCCAAATCAACTTCTAATCACTTTCTAATCAAGTTTTGGCTTAATTTACATCAAATCAAAGAAGATCCTCACCAAATCAGTATTACAGCTGCTGTTAGACATCAGTATTCGCCCAAATCAGCGAGGTTTCAGTTTTGAAAATTACATTTGTGGCCAAGGTGAGTGATTAGCATTGTTTTGACATTAATTACAGTTAATTAGGGGTAATTAGTGAAGATTAGCGAATTTATACACTAATAAATTCTGGAAAAATATTTATAAATTCGAAAATAATGTTTTAGACCTCTGTTAGAAATTTAGTTTGATTTGGTTAAGTTTTGCTAATCATACCATTAGTTTTGCCAAAATATGCTTATGGGAAAATATGGGATTTTGGCTATCTTTGATCTATTTTAACCTATCAAATTATTGTTTTGATGTTTGTGGTTGATGTTACATGTTGCTATGACTGTATGGTACGATTTGTGATTGTCTTGAAGTTTTAGATTAGTCGAAAACGCTGTCGAGTGGCGTAAACAATCGCTGGAAGAAGTTGCAGGAAACTGGCCGATCCGGATCGGATCAGAGGAAGGGCATCCGAACCGAACCGCCCTCCAAGCAGTGTATCCACTAGATGATCTGAAAAATTAGGAAGCATCTTCTCCGACTCGACCCGCATGGCCACCTCCGAACTGAACCGATGCATGGCGATTGGACTTGAAGAACCCGACCCGATCCGCCTGGAGGTGATGATGATCGATCCGAACCAACACAATATGAGGACCCCGACCCGATCCGATGGGGGTAGCTCGACCAATCCGAACCGAGATGCTTGGACTCGAGACGCGAATCATGATCCGACTTTGAAGTATAGACTGAAGTAAAGAACCGATCCGGAGAAGACCAATAACCCGAGATGCAAAGGTAGTCCAAATGGGAAGTTTGTACTCAGGATCCAGTTGGGAATCAATGAGTCAGCTTCATGAGTTGGGCTTTGCAGCGGGACGTGTGCTAAGGGGTTGTCGATGTCTATAACTTTGAATCACTATGTGTTGGGGGTACGTGAACGGATTCAAGGCCACAGTGGCCTAGGTATGACTAAAGGGGTTATAGACCAATGAATTGGGGTCATTTGTAAAGATTTGGTCATGACTCCATGTGGTAAGCTTGGTAGTAGTAGCAGTAGTTGTACAAGTCGAACTCCGTCACTACTTCGATGGGTCTAGTGATTAACAGTGGTGGACATCGTATGCTTTACGCACTGAGTGAGAGATGTGAGGATGGTTGCTATGGTAGACTTGTTTGCCATCATTATGACATGCATGCCCCACCCCCCGTTATCTAAACACCATTTGTTTTGTGGCACCTTAGAGTATTGTACGGTATGTAGTGCTAACTCTTTGGTTGCAGGTCCAGGTTCAGATATGGTTTAGTATACCTGTTATTGTTCTGTTTAGCTGCTTATCGCTCATACTAGACTTTTTGTCTGATCCTGAGTTTTATGTCTCTTCTTATTACTCTGGGTGCTCTCACGAGCAGACTAGAGACAGGTTAGCTGGGTATGCACGGGTAGCTGATCCAGAGACGAGCAGGAGGCTTCCACATATGATATATGTAGTATTCTCCCTGTGTTGTTGAAGATCACTGCTTGGGCATTAGTACTGCATCTTCTACTTTAGCTTTCTTTTGTTTTGGAGACAGTGATTTGGAAAGTTGTAATAAGCTGTATTTGGATTTCCGCTGCTATGTTGGTTTAGTTTTCATCTTAAGCACTGTCTCGCCTGTTTTATGTCAAGATTATGTTATTATTATATTTTGTTCCATGCGCTGTGAGACATTCTACAGGTTCCTTGTTAGTCCATTCTCTTCTTTCCTTTCTTTGGCGACCATTCCGTGCTAGTCGAGCATGTGTACAGCGCACCTCGGGAGGAAATGCAGGCTGGTGCGGGGCGGGCCGTCACACATAACTATTCGTCTCTATGAATGATTTAAGTTGGTTTAATTACTAGCGAGAATCGGGAAAAAAGGCGGGTCATTACAACAGTTGTTTCTTACATCAAGATATTTGTTGCAATTTGAATTCATAAGAAACTGAAGTACCATTGCTGATAAGTATGCAGCATCTAAAAATTATTATGATATTGCTAGTTCGTTGATGAATAGCGAAGAACTAGATAAGCATTTTTACACCGTTAAGACTAGCAGTGATCCATTAGGAAATTATACAACTGATTTTAATATATGCATATATTTCATGTAGACCCGGTATATATATTGAAATTGGAAATTTGAGCATTTATGGTTTTGAAAAATATAAGCATATAAACCTAGAAGCATTTTTACATACAACCTAAAAACTTGCATCACTTAAGACATACTATTGCCTCTTTGTTTCTTGTGCCCGGAAACCTCTTATTCGTACTTGCCTAGTTTGGGAATAACTTGGTTATATTTTTCTCAATTCACCATGGTTGTTCATATATTTGGTGTTTTGTGAAGTTTGGCTATTACACTTACCTGAAATATAAATAACAAGAGTTGTATAAGACAGTTTTCCATTAACTATGATGAAACTGGAAATCAGAGTACATGATGAATTTAGAACTAAAATTTCATTATAAATTTGTGGAGAAACTGACCGATAGATGCAGTTCCCTATTTACATTTGAAACCTACTTTGACATTTAAGCTAACTGTTCGTTTGTATGCATTTTTCATGCTTATGTTGTAGTGTTCATACATACTTCATGCATGCAGAAGCCTAGTCGAACTACCATTAAGTATTTGTAGAATTTAACTTGTACATGTATAAGTTCACTTGTTTTAAGAAACTGGAAAATGATTCCCATGTCCTGTTTACCTTTAAATGCTGCAACTTTATTAGTTAAGATGTGGGAACAATGCGTGCATATATGAGATATAGTATCTATATTTATTATAAGACCATTTGTCCATAAAACAAAAACTGATATGAGCAGTTACTACTTCACTTACAATTCGTATATATTTGGGAAGTCAGGATTAACTATTAAATTTCAAGTTTCTATTGAAGTTAATTTATTTGAACTATGATTTAATCCTGACCCGAATGTTTTATGTTTTTGGCATGGAATGCTCGGGTCAGACCCTGAGCGTTACAGATTTGGAGATTTCAGCCTGGGATTTGAAGATTGACGAAACTGGGGATTCCAAAGACGGCGCATTCCGAAGTTTCAAACAGTAAAGTTTTTTCTATGTTCAAATTGTTTAATTCCGCTGTATGTATATAAATCTCTTGTATTAAAAAAATGATTATAAATAAAAGCCTATTTCACTTTTCAAAATTGTGTTATTTATTTATTCTACGATTTTTGAGCTGATTCTGTTTTTAAACTATATAAGCTAAATAACGATCTATCGGTTTGAACGTTTCAAGTTGGTTTAATTACTGATTTGAAACGGTCAAAAAGGCGGGACGTTACACGTTTAATGCAAAAACATAAAACATTCGAGTCAGGATTAATCATTTGTTCAAGTATATTAATTTCAATAGAACTGAAATATAATAGTTAATCCTGACAATTTATTAAACTTCGAGCAAAGCCACTTGGGACGAATAAGTCAAGCAACATATGTATTTATATATATACGTATGCTGATGACATATATATACACATACAGTAGTATGTATGTAACAAACCGGAAAATCAGAACCAATTTAAAAATTTTAATTTGGCTATTTTAATGAATTTTGAATATTTAAAATAATTTATTTTAAATAATAACGACTAAAAATTCTTTTAGATCGAAGTTATAGTGAATATAAGTTATTTTATTTATAAAATAAGGCATGAAATGGCGCGGCAGTTTGAAAATTTGAACTCGAATTTTGACTGACTGTACATGATGCAAAATAAAACAGATTTTAGTGAAACCAAAAATATTTAAATCTGTTTAAGCATATCTTTCTGAAAAATCTGAAAAATCGAAATTTCATAGAGGGAATCAAAAGTTATGGCCAAATGAATTTTCAAAAAGGTCGCTATGGAATTAATATAGCCCTTGAAAATAGACATTTTGCAAACGACCTCCATTTTCAACGAAACCACTTTTGTTGGATCCGGAATGTCAGATTATTGATAGGTTTCAAATTACATAATTTTTGGAGTTAATATCTGAGCGTGGAAAAAGAAAACGTGTTTGGCTAATTTCAGTCAATTTGGATCGACCAGAAAATGTCCATTTTTCAAACGGTCTCTAAATTCGACAAAATCAGTTTTATTGGGATCGTATCGTCCGAATATAGCCAGATTTGTGTTTCTGGAATTTTTAGAATCAGTATGTGGCCCCGGCAAATTAAAATGTACGTTCAAATCCATATTTGAATGTTTTATATTTTAATTTGAAGAATAATTGACTGAAACAATCGAATGGGCTTACGAAACATATTTCATTGTGTCCGGAATGGGGTTATTTAGCTAGGGGCGACAGTTGTTTGCTTTTATTTGGAGTTTGTATAAGAAAACCCTAATTTTGGAGATAATATAAATATCGACCAATCATTAGAATTTCTTTTATAATTGATATTTTTCTAGAAAATCAATAACACCCCCCCCCCCCCCCACCCGCGGTAACCCTCAACTGACGGCGACTACTGCTTCCCATCTTCTCTCCTAATTTCTGTCGAAACCACTCATTAGACTCGAACGATGCAGTTGAAGCTTTTGTAGAGCTTCTCTCTAGCTTCAAATCAATACCGGTTGCACCCTCCATCGTCGAGTATATCGTGAGATTCACCTCCCCTAAGTTGGAGACTTCAACTCGCCACCACCCCTCCCCTAGTGCATCGAAGTGGGCCTCTCCACAATGCGCAGGAGCGCGACTCCGCCCTCTTCGACGATGTACAAGTCGATCCTCCTATCGTGCTACGGATTATGCGCAAAATCAAAACCTAGTTTTGAACGATTTGTTGGAAGGTACGGTTGTTTAAATTATAAAGGAAATAGCACTTTAAAGCGCTACGAATTATGATTTTACAATAAAAATCATACCTTTTTGCTATGTTGTCGAAATCCAGTGAAACAAGAGAAATTTGACTCGTGGCATCGTCTTCTACATTCTAGAAGAGCTGGAGAATTTTTGGAGCTTTCTATAATTTTTGAAGGAGTGGAACCCAATGTGAGATTTCTAAATTCAAATTTGAATGCAATGGCGATGCATAAATTATATGATCGATGTATAAGTTATATAAGCATTGTACACCTCATGTATAAGAATTGTATAAATTATATGTGCGATGTATAAGTTATACATACGTTGTAAAAATCATATGTGCATTGAATGGAGTTGAAATGAAATGGAAATGAAATTGAAATTTAAATATATTTATATACGTGTATATATATACTCCCCTCATCACATACCATAGACGATATATATTGGTTGTGTTTGTTTGGATTTTGGTTGATGAGAAATTTGGTTGACAAATGCGAATGGTTGAAAAAAAATTGAAATTGTTTGTGGGAAAATTCATTGTGATATGAAGATGGTTGAAATGATTAGATCATTAGGATAAGCCCCTTAGGGAACGTCGTAAGGCGTAAGGTAGTGCGAGGAGTCGTACTCGGGACGATGCCAGTGTTAAACCCCCTGTCGTTATGTTGCCGAATTTTTCTAAAATATTCATGTGTTCGAAAAATATTCATATGACGAATAAATTGTTTGAACGATAAAAATCACATTTTTGTCATGTATATGAAGTATACAAAATATTCATGTTTGAAGTAAAATGTTTTAATAATAAAAATCACATTTTTATTATATATATGAATCGCTAAAAATATTCATGTTTGAAATAAATTGTTTTGAAAATAAAAACCACATTTTTATTATTTATATGAAGTGTTAAAAATGGTCATGTGTTAGAATAAATATTTATTAGGTAAAAATATTATTTTTACCATATATATGAAATGAAAAATGGTTTGAAGATCGAAGAACGGATTATATATATATATATAATTAAAATAAAACGAATAATGATGCTGCAGTTCGTATTTTGAAATCGTGATTTTAAACGATTATTACGAGAGATCCGACCATCGGATTTTCCCGAATCGAAACCGTTGGGTTCGCTTTGAAAATATCTTTCCAACGGTACCAAATTTTTAAAGATCCAACGGTTAGATTGTGTGAAATGTTTAATTCAAATCTGAATAAAAACAGCACCAGAATGGATTACATTTATATATATATATATAGAATTAAAATAAAACGAATAACGACGTTGTAGTTCATATTTTGAAATCGTAACTTTAAACGATTGTACCGGGAGATCCGACCATCGGATTTTCCCCAAACTGGAACCGTTGGGTCCATTTTGAAAAGATCTTTCCAATGATATAAAATTTGTAAAGATCCAACGGTTAGATTTTCAGATATGTGTAAATCAAATCTTAAAAAAAATAGCGCCATGGCCGCGTTATGGCCTGAAGCGTCGTTTGAATAGATGGACTATTTTTAAATAAATAAAAATAGCGATAATTCATTATAAAATATTATAAACAATATGGAATGGAAATAAACCGAATTTACTCGGTTTATTGGATATTTGATAGTTGAATGTGTTTGATAGAAAAATTACATTAATGAACTGAATTATGGATATCAAATAATTTAATCATGGAAATGAATTGATTTGAAATTCTAAATATACGTGAATTATTTAAAAAGGCCGAGTTAATTCTCATTTCAAATAATTGGTCGATGATTAGAAGTCGAAGAAATGAAGACGGTGTAAGACCGATGATCTTCACATCGGATGGATGGCTACTATTGCCTTTGATAAGAGTTGCTGCCCTGAAGGGGTTACAGTGGCGGTTGCCCAGACGTACTTGTTGATCGCTCGGATGTGCGAGGACCTCTCTCCTGTATTGGACATATGGGATGAGGAATAAGGTGCCTCCGGTTTCGTTCAGACCTAGAACAAACTTGTAAATGGATGTGTGTCTGACGTTGTAACTTGACAACGCGGCATGCTGAGATACTTTGATCAAGGCTTTTGTTGAAAAGCAGAGCCTTGTGGTTGATGATCAAAGCTTGGCTTTAAATAGCTAGATTTGTGTTTAGCATTGATTCGCGAGCCTCACACCCCGGTATGAACCAGAAACGGGAGAAGACATCAGGGAGGACATGTGTTTCCTTCTAGCTAGGAGTGGTGTCTGGGTTTTACACTCCCGGATGTTTTACTTATGTGGACGATGGATAGTGAGGCACCTTGGTTATATCAGTCTCTGCGGAGCCTATGGATGGCTTAGTAGATATATCGGCCAGTTTGACGCCCCATAGGGCGGGGAAACGAAGTGTTCAGGCATTTTAATCCACTCCGTTTGGACCGGCCCTGATGATCCAAGGGTCGATGCGTTCTGATCCTGAGACACAGGCTAGAGCATCTCCAAGCGGTAAGGGCGATCCCTTGCCTTGGTTCATGACGGAAATCTAATTTTCAAATACGACATCGTGCGGTTTTGATTGTAAACCTTATATAGCGACATAGTGATATGGGGGCACTTATGCCGTCTATGATTGATATTTATGATTGAAATTGTTTTTGGAACATATAAACACTAGTAACAATATCAAATGCATTTGTTTTATACGTATCAAGCATATTTTGGCCATTATAAGGTAAAACTCTATCCTTCGGCTTACGTTGCATTGTGTGATAGGACCTGAGTCTTATAAGGGCTTCATTTTTGTAAAAAGCATTGCAATCTTTAAATGATTTACTTGTTTTAAGCACTGGCAATCCAGTGGAGTAAACCGTTCCGCGTTAGTGGCATGGTCCTGTGATTGGCCTTATTGTAAAATAAGTTTAGTAGATTTCTCATACCTGTCCCATGACTGACTCATAATTTGTTTCACTTGCAAACTCGGGTGCCCTATTTTCTACACGGACTGCCTTATATTCAAGTTTTAATTGGCTCTCTCTGGATAGCTATGGAGCTGAAGGTGGATTCTATCACTTCTTTTATGTTGTTCAGCATATTATGTTTGATTCCGTTGTAGACATTTTATATAAAGCTGAAACTATATGTTGTACTAAGTGTGATCTTATATACCGTGTAACTCTGATGATTATGTTTATCCGGTGTATTCTGTTGTACATTATATGATGTAATTATATATTTCTGTTCTGCTGTTATTTGTTTATGTGTTATATTCCAAAGATTACATATGGAACGGGGGTTTGGGGTTATCACACGTGGTATCAGAGCTTTGGTTAAGCTTAGTTCTAGAATATAACATATTAATGAACTCGTCATAAATAGAATCAGAAGTATTCTATGACAAATAACTCATTTCAGAAAGGATCAGTAATATCCTTGAATGAGTGGAGTAGAATGAAATACACCACCATAGACACGTATACATTCAAGTATGTGTCTCTATGCTTTAAAATACCTTTTCTGTTGGCCTGACACTTTGTCTGCTATTTGCAGACATAGAAAAATGAGTGGCACAAGCAGAAGAAGGAATCTTATGGTTCGACAATCTAATAAGCCAGTTGTGCTCCCACAGCCAAGATCAAATAAAGAAGCTCTATTAAAGAGGTATTGAAATCTGGGTGGAGTACCATTCCCGGGCAATGAGTCCATTATTCAAACACAAGCATGGATCGCTCTGCTGAGAAATTTTTTGAAGGTTCAAAGCTGAGAGATGATCAAAAAATATTATTGGCATCTTGGGCACTCAAAGACGAAGCTTTAATCTGGTGGGAAACGGTTATTAAGGATAATCCAGAAGGTAATATTACCTGGGATAGATTTAAAGAAATTTTCAATGAAAGATTTATTCCTCCAGAAATAACTGATCGGCTATATGAGGAATTCTATTATCTGATACAAGGAGATATGACCATTCTAGAACATCATAAGAAATTCAATGAACTTTCTCGTTTTGTCCTGTATCTAATTCAAATTCCTAAGAGGAAGAATCTGAGGTTTATCAACGGGCTCCAAAGAAAGTACCAAAGTAGTGTAACTGCACATGTGAAGCTACCTTTTTCTTAAATGATATATATGGCTTACCAATATGAAGATCTTGATAAGCAAGGTCTTTTTGAAGACAAAAAGGAATGTAGTTTTAGCAGCAAAGGGAAGTCTGAAACTGATAGACCTGAGGCAAGCATGACACCTAAGGTTAGTAAGAAGCCTAAAGCCAAGAGAAAATGGGTTAAATCTGAAAAAGAACCAATAACGACTGCCACTTGCTCTAACTGTAATCAGAAAGGGCATTTGGCGATAAATTGTGGACCCTTAAAGAAACAAAGGAAGAATGAATTTAAATCCAAAAACAAGTTTCAAGAGAATAGAAAATGCAGTCAATGCCATCAGACTGGTCATCTTGCAAAGGATTGCCGACTCTTAAAGAAATTCGGAAAAGTACATGTAAATGAAGTGGCAGAAACTTCTGCACCCTCAGCCAATCGAGGAAGGCCAGATGTTTTGGAAGGCACGCTTACTGTCAAAAACATTCCAGTTAAAGTGCTATTTTATATAGGCGCATCACAAAGCTTTATTGCAAGTAATGCGGTTAAGAAACTGGATTTGAAATTGAAAAAGCTCAACGAACCCATGACTGTCCATAATCCGATTGGGGGTTCCCTCAATCTTAGTTGGATCTGTGGGGTGCCGGTTTCTTTTTCATGTTATCGGTTCCCTACCGTCTCGATCATCATGAATTTTACTAAATTTGATCTTATTTTAGGATTGGATTGGTTAACCAAGTATGAAGCTGAGGTTAAATGCGCCGACAGAGTCGTTAAAGCAAAGATTAAATCAGGGAATTATATAATCAGACCATGCGAAGGTCCGAATTCAGATTGAAAAGACTTTTGGTCAACTCTTGATGTTTCTCCTACTCAATTAGAACATATTCCTGTCATCACAGAGAATATTCCGGTCGACATACAAAATATCCCTGTCGTCAAGAATTATGCGGATGTGTTTGAAGAAGTTGTTAGCTTACCTCCGCGTAGAGAAATTGATTTCAAAATCTCTTTAATTCCGAATGCAAGGCCAATAGTGCACGCTATTTGAAGAATGTCCTTGATGGAGAAAGAAGAATTAGACAATCAAACTCGACAGCTTGTATGGAAAGGTCAGATCAGACCTAGTTTCTCTGATTGGGGAGTAGCAGTGCTGATTGTCCCAAAATCAGACGGTACTCTCAGACTATGTGTAGATTATCATGACTTGAACAAGCAGATGTTAAAGAATAAATATCCATTGCCGCGAATTGATGATTTGTTGGATTGTCTGAATGGCGCATAAGTATTTTCATGAATGGACCTAGCTACAGGTTTCCATCAGCTTTGTATAGCCGAAGTGTGTATTCCTTTGACAGCATTTAAAGGTCCTGATTTATTCTACGAGCGGTTAGTAATGCCGTTCGGCTTATGTAATGCTCCAGCGTATTTTGTCGATCTAATGAACAGAGTATTCAGAGAAGTATTGAATAAATTCGTACTGGTTTTCATTGATGACATACTGATGTTCTCTAAGTCCGAGAGCAAGCATGAAAAACATTTGGAACAAGTATTAGAGATTCTGAGAAATATTGTTTTAAAGGCAAAATTTTCCAAATGTATATTCTGGCAAGAAGAAGTCAAGTTTCTTGGCCACATTGTATCAAAAGAAGGAATTTCTGTGGATCCCGGTAAGATCACAGGTATTCAAGATTGGAAACAGCCTAAAACTTCCATAGAAGTCCGAAGTTTTCTTAGATTGGCTAGTTATTATCGGAAGTTCGTTAAAGATTTTTTGAAGATATCTAGTTCCTTAACAAAGCTTACAAAGTAGCACGCAAGGTTCAATTGGACTCCAGAATGTGAGATAGCTTTCCAAGAGCTGAAGTTAAGATTGACAACTGCTCCAGTGTTAACAATTATGGATGGCAATCAAGACTTGAAAGTCTAGACAGATGCTTCTAAAGAAGGTCTTGTGCAGTATTAATGCAAAGAGGCCAGGTGGTTGCTTATTCTAGCCGTCAGTTGAAGCCACATGAGAAGAATTATGCAACTCACAATCTTGAATTGTTAGCCATTGTGTTTTCTATGAAATTCTAGAGGCATTATCTGTTGGGTGAGAAGTTCGAATTATACACCAATCATCAATCATTGAAGTATTTATTCAACCAGAAAGATCTGAATATGAAGCAGCACGTTAGCTGTAATATCTCGCGGCATATGATCTTGATATTTTGTATACTCCGGGGAAAGCCAATGTTGTGGCTGATGCGCTCAGCAGAAAGAACGTGATCATCGCCAATCTTATCACTACGCCTTCGTTGATGGATAAAATACCTGTTCTTCAGAAAGATGATAAATTTGTTAAAGAGATGATCAAAAGAATTCAAAGGGGCGAAGTCTCCAGTTTCCAAGTGGATAGCACGGGAGTTCTGAGATTGAAAGGAAGAATTTGTGTTCCCGACATCCTTGAGCTCAAAAGAGAAGTATTGGATGGGTGTCACAAGTCCAAGCCGAGTATCCATCCAGGGGTTAGTAAAATGTATAATGACCTCAAGCAAACATTCTGGTGGAAGGCGATGAAAATAGACATCTCTATATATGCCAGCTGGTGTTCTACTTGTCAAGAAGTCAAAAGCGATCAACAGTAACTCGCCGGATTGTTGCAACCGTTGGAAGTTCCAGGTTGGAAGTGGGAACAAATTTCTATGGATTTCATATATGGTTTGCCCAGAACCAGGAGAGGAAATGACAATATTTGGGTGATCATAAATTGTTTCACGAAGACCGCCCACTTTATACCTGTCAGATCAAATAGAACCGCTCAGAGTCTAGCGCAGATTTATTTTAAGAAAATTGTTAAACTACATGGAGTTCCCATGAGTATCATTAGTGATCATGACCCGATTTTCGCTAGCAAATTCTGGGAAGCATTCCAAGCAGAATTGGGAAAAAAATTGAATCTGAGCACCACTTATCATCCTCAAACAGATAGTTAAACCGAGAGGGTGAATCGTATTCTAAAAGATTTATTGAGGGCTTGTGTTATTGATTTTGGCGGATCATGGGAAGACCACTTTCATTTGGTTGATTTCTCATACAACAACAGCTATCAAGCGAGCCTGAAAATGTCACCATTCGAAGCATTGTATGGTCGACCGTGCAGATCTCCCGCATGTTGGGTAGAACGTGGCGATAGACTTGTATTGGGACAAGATATGATTCGCGAAGCTTCAGATAAAGTCGATTTAATTAAGAAGCGACTGCAAACAGCTCAAACCCGACAGAAGAGCTATGCGGATTCGAGAAGAAGGGATTTGGCTTTTTCTTGTTGGTGACTATGTGTATCTGAGGGTTTCTCCGATGAGAGTAGTCCGATTTGGCAAAACAAGGAAGTTGGCGCCTATATTTATTAGTCCATTTCCTATGCTCGAACAGATTGGAACTCTTGCTTATAGGGTACAATTGCCTGACTGGCGGCCTGGAGTACATGATGTGTTTCACGTGTCTCAACTTCGAAAGCATGTGCATGATCCAGACTTGGTCATGGAAGAAGCCACGCAACGAGATTTGGAAATTACTCCAAAATTAGCGGTGAGAAGAGAATCGATAAAGATTATCGACAAAGAAACTAAAGAGCTGAGGAACAAGAAGGTTCACTTAGTCAAAGTGCAATGGAGTGGCGATCTGTGGGACTGTACTTGGGAAACTGAAGATAGCATTAAGCAAGCTTATCCCAATCGTAGAGTGGATATCTCTGATTAACTCCGGTGCAAGGTACATTTACCATACTTGCATTTCTGTATTGTTTCGTACCTTACTATTGTTTTCATTTTTGGATGAGTAGTTTTAAGTATAATCTAACATTTGCAAGTATGATTTTTAAGTATATAAACAAACTATGTATTTGAAAAAGTAAATCAATAAATTGACTGCTGTTTGTGTTGTGTGATTATGAATTTGACTAATCAAAATATTGGAATGATAATTAATCTAATCAATAAGAGAATTGGGTAAATTTATGAAAATTGAATCAAGTATTGAATAGATTTGAAAATTGATTGAAATACATGCATGTACATTATATATGTTTGAACAGACAAATGGATTTGCTGTTGAGTAAAGAATTTATTTTTGTGCCCGACAAATAGGTAAACCTTAATGAGTTGGATGCACAATTTTATTTATTATATAAACTCCTGTGAATGTCATTGGATGCGAAGTGCTAGTTGTTCTGTGCGAAATAATAAATGTCACCATAGGACAGTAACAATTAATTTTGAACTACCCTACATGACATACTTCTTGAAGATAGCATACTTTATCATATACCACATAAGCACTTTGGGCTTATGTGACAAGGTTGAAGATTTACCCTACAAGCGAGAGGCTTGCATGACGATGACTATATTACAGGTTGAACCAAAGACTGATGTGGACTATATAAAATGTAACAATAAATTGCCAGAATAATAAAAACCCCACATGGGTCAGGAGATGACAATAAACACGTCTCTCTAGTCATTAAGGCACAAAAACTATTTATAGGGTGACGAGAATTTATTCTCTGGAGTTATGATCTATACACACTCCCCTGTGGACAACGGAATATATCACTATAAATATGTGTATGCTTTTTTAGGATTTATTGGTTACCTAATACGGCCCAATAATTTTCCAAACCCCTCTTTGTACAAAAGAGGTTATAGCGAAATATTTCGAAATTTTAGGGTGTTAGCAAAATTTTTGAAGAATTAGAAAATCCTTAGAAATTGAAAAGTTGACGAAGGAAATCCAAAATGAAAGTTGAGTTGGTTAGTAAAACAACTTTTAGCTTCGTTCCTTTTTGGGGACAAAAAGATTTTAAGTGGGGGAGATTGTAACAACCCGGAAAATCAGAACCAATTTAAAATTTTTAATTTGACTATCTTAATGAATTTTGAATATTTAAAATAATTTATTTTAAATAATAATGAATTAAAATTCTTTTGGATTGAAGTTATAGTGAATATAACTTATTTTAATAATAAAACAAGGCCTAAAATGGCGCGGTAGTTTGAAAATTTGAATTCGAACTTTGATTGACTGTACATGATGCAAAATAAAACAATTTTAGTGAACTAAAAATATTTAAATCTATTTAAGCATATTTTCTGACGAATCTGAAAAATCAAAATTTCATAGCGGGAATCAAAAGTTATGGCCAAATGAATTTTCAGAAAGGTCGCTATGGAATTAATATAGCCCTTGAAAATAGACATTTTGCAAATGACCTCCGTTTTTGACGAAACCACTTTTGTTGGATTCGGAATGTCAGATATTGCTAGGTTTCAAATTCCACAATTTTTGGAGTTAATATGTGAGTGTGGCAAAAGAAAACGTGTTTGGTTAATTTCAGTCACTTTGGATCGACCAGAAAATGACCATTTTTCAAACGGTCTCCAAATTCGACGAAATCAGTTTTGTTGGGATAGTATCATCCAAACATAGCCAGATTTATTTTTATGGAATTTTTAGAATCATTATTTGGCCCCGGCAAGTTAAAATGTACTTTCAAATCCATATTTGAATGTTTTATATTTTAATTTTAAGAATAACTGACTGAAATAGTCAAATGGGCTTACGAAACATATTCCATTATGTCCGAAATGGGGGTATTTAGCTAGGGGCGACAGTCGTTGGGTTTGATTTGGAGTTCGTATAAGAAAACCCTAATTTTGAAGATAATATAAATATCGACTAATCATTAAATTTCTTTTATAATTTATATTTTTCGAGAAAATCAATAAAAAAAAACCCGTAACCCTCGACCGATAGCGACTACTGCTTCCCCCCTTCTCCCCTGATTTCCGGCGAAACCACTCATTAGAAACGAACGATGCAGTTGAAGCTTTTGTAGAGCTTCTCTCCAGCTTCAAATCAATACCCGTTGCACCCCCCATCATCGAGTATATCGCAAGATTCACCTCCCTGAAGTCGGAGACTTCAATCGCCGCCACCCTTTACCTAGTGCATCGAAGTGGGCCCCTCCACCACGCGCAGGAGCGCGACCCCACCCTCTTCGACATTGTACAAGCCGATCCTCCTATCATGCTACGGATTGCGCGCAAAATCAAAACCTAGTTTTGAATGGTTTGCTGGAAGGTACGACTGTTTAAGTTATAAAGGAAATATAACTTCAAAGCGCTACGAATTATGATTTTACAATAAAAATCATATTTTTTTTTGCCATGTTGTCAAAATCCAATAAAACAAGAGACATTGGGCTCGTGGCATCGTCTTCTACATTCTAGAAGAGACCGGAGAATTTTTGGAGCTTCCTACAAGTTTTAAAGGAGTGGAACCCATTGGTAGATTTCTAAATTCAAATTTGAATGGAATGGCGATGTACAAATTATGCGATCGATGTATAAATTATATAAGTATTGTACACCTCATGTATAAGCGTTGTATAAATTATATGTGCAATGTATAAGTTATATATACGTTGTAAAAATCATATGTGCATTGAATGGAGTTAAAATGAAATGGAAGTGAAATTGAAATATATTTATATACGTATATATATATATATATGTATATATATACTCCCCTCGTCCACAGACCATGGACGATATATATTGGTTGTGATTGTTTGGATTTTGGTTGACGAGAAATTTGGTTGGTAAATGAGAATGGTTGAAAACAAAATTGAAATTGTTTGTGGGAAAATTCATTGGGATATGAAAATGGTTGAAATGATTAGATCATTAGGATAAGCCCCTTAGGGAACGCCGCGAGGCGTAAGGTAGTGCGAGGAGCCGTACTCGGGACGATGCCGGTTTTAAACCCCCTGCCGTTACGCTGCCGAACTTTTCTAAAATATTCATGTGTTTGATTTATATTCATGTGTCGAAATATATTCATGTGTTGGAAAAATATTCATATGACGAATAAATTGTTTGAACGATAAAAATCACATTTTTACCATGTATATAAAGTATATAGAATATTCACGTTTGAAATAAAATGTTTTAATAATAAAAATTGCATTTTTATTATATATATGAATCGCTAAAAATATTCATGCTTGAAATAAACTGTTTTGACAATAAAAACCACATTTTTATTATTTATATGAAGTGTTAAAAATAGTCATGTGTCGAAATAAATATTTGTTGGGTCAAAATATTATTTTTACCACATATATGAAATGAAAAATGGTTTGGAAATCAAAGAACGGATTATTTATATATAAATAAATATAATTAATATAAAACGAATAACGAAAGCTGCAGTTCGTATTTTGAAATCGTGATTTTAAACGATTATTATGGGAGATCAGACCATCAGATTTTCCCGAAACTGAAACCGTTGGGTTCGCTTTGAAAATATCTTTCCAATAATACCAAATTTGTAAAGATGCAACGGTTAGATTGTGTGAAATATTATTTCAAATATGAATAAAAATAGCGCCAGAATGGATTATATTAATATATATATATATATAATTAAAATAAAACGAATAACGATGCTGCTGTTCGTATTTTGAAATTGTAACTTTAAACGATTGTACCGGGAGATCCGACTGTCGGATTTTCCCCAAACTGGAACCGTTGGGTCATTTTGAAAAGATCTTTCCAATGATATAAAATTTGTAAAGATCCAACAGTTAGATTTTCAGATATGTGTAAATCAAATCTGAAGAAAAACAGCGCCACGGCTGCGTTATGGCCTGAAGCATCGTTTGAATAAATGTGTTATTTTTAAATAAATAAAAATAGCGATAACTTATTATAAAATATTATAAACGATATGAAATGGAAATAAACCTAATTTACTCGGTTTATTGGATATTTGATGGTTGAATGTGTTTGACAGGAAAATTACATTAATGAACTGAATTATAGATGTCAAATAATTTAATCATAGAAATGAATTGATTTTAAATTCTAAATATACGTGAATTATTTGAACAGGCCGAGTTAATTCTCATTTCAAATAATCGGTCGACGATTAGAAGTCGAAGATATGAAGACGGTGCAAGACCGATGATCTTCACATCGAATGGATGGCTACTGATGCCTTTGATGGGAATTGCTGCCCTGAATGGGTTATAGTGGTGGTTGTCTGGACGTACTTGTTAATCATTCGGATGTGCGAGGACCTCTCTCCTGTATTGGACATATGGAACGAGGAATAAGGTGCCTCTGGTTTCGTTCAGACCCAGAACGGACTTGTAAATGGATGTGTGTCTGACGTTGTAACTTGATAACGTGGCATGGTGAGATGCTGTGATCAAGGCTTTTGTTGGAAAGCAGAGCCTTGTGTTTGATGATCAAAGCATGACTTTAAATAGCTAGCTTTGTGTTTAGCGTTGATTCGCGAGCCTCACACCCCGGTATGAACCAGAAACGGGAGAGGACATCAAGGAGGACATGCATTTCCTTCTAGCCAGGAGTGGTATCTGGGTTTTACACACACGGAAGTTTTACTTATGTGAATGATAGATAGCGAGGAGCCTCCGGTCTCTGCGGAGACGATTGATGGTTTGGTAGATATACCGGCCAGTTTGACGCCCCATAGGGCGGGGAAACGCAGTGTTCAGGCATTTTAATCCACTCCGTGTGGACTGGCCCTGACGATCCAAGGGTCGATGCGTTCTGATCCTGAGACACGGGCTAGAGCGTCTCGAAGCGATAAGGACGATCCCTTGCCTTGGTTCATGATGGAAATCCAATTTCGAAATACGACATCGTATGATTTTGATTGTAAACCTATATATGGAGGCATAGTGGTATGGGGCACTTACGCCGTCTATGATTGAAATTGTTTTTGAAACATATAAACACTAGTAATAATATTAAATACTTGTGTTTTATACGTATCAAGCATATGTTGGTCATTGTAAGGTAAAATTCTATCCTCCGGCTTGCGTTGCATTGTGTGCTGGGACCTGAGTCTTATAAGGGCTTCATTTTTATAAAAAGCATTGCGATTTTTAAATGATTTACTTGTTTTAAGCACTGGCAATCCAATGGAGTAAACCCATTCCGCGTTAGCAGCGTGGTCCTGTAATTGGCCTTATTGTAAAATAAATTAAGTAGATTTCTCATACAGTCCCATGACTGATTCATAGTTTGTTTCACTTGCAAACTCGGGTGACCTATTTTCTACACGGGCAGCCTTGTATTCAGGTTTTAGCAGGCTCTCTCTGGATAGCTATGGAGCTGATGGTGGATTCTATCACATCTTTTATGCTGTTCAGATCCTGTTATGTATATTATGTTTGATTCCGTTGTAGACATTTTATATAAAGCTAAAACTGTATGTTGTACTAAGTGTGATCCTGTATACTGTGTAACTCTGATGATTATGTTTATCCAGTGTATTCTGTTGTACATTATCTGGTGTAATTATATATTTTTGTTCTGCTGTTATCTGTTTATGTGTTATATTCCAAAGATTACTCTTGCCACCGTGCAACGGGGGTTTGGGGTTGTCACATTGTATATACGTATGTATGCATAGGCTACCACATATATATACATTAAACCCATGCCTACAAAGTAAAATCCGCGCAGTGAAGGACAATAAGTAAAATACGTTTGATGCCCATAAAATAGGTCGATACGAGCAACATGTCGACGTGAAGTCTCGATTATGTCAAAATACCAAATAATTGTTGTCGAAAATATAGTTCGCAAAGACACTATATACTCACTGTTACTAAATATAGTTGGAAAAAATGTAAACTACTTACTATCACTAACATGGTTGGCAAAATATTAAATAACCATTTATAGTTTCGGCGCATGGCCATATTCTAATTAAACAGCTGGGTAATCAAGCTCATGCCATGGGTATATAGGAAGTTACCAGTTCAAGCACAACCAAGGCTATATAGTATAGGTAAGCTTGTAAAATCATGTAATTTCCCAAATTGTTACATATTTCATGTATAGAAGAAATGACTACGTGTATGGGCTAAAGCAGGCATTACAAAGAGATGTTATTCATATGCATATATCATGCGTTTATTTTGTCAAATAATGGTCCAGAATTTACAATTACGTGCGTCCTAGATGGGTATAGTGATTATTACAGGCACTTTTTCTTTTGTCCATCCGTAAAAAGAGAAACCACTCTTATGTTAAAATAATAAAGAACTAATCTAAGCAAACATTTATACATTTGCCTAGTATGTGGATGGGAATTTTAATCAATTATCATCAAAGAAGCAGATTAGCTATTTTCATTGCATTGAATGATTAATCTTTCATAAAAGCCAACCCATTTCAAAACAAATCCCGGTTACATTACTGCTGCTAGCAGTAAGTCATAAATATCCATTGAATAAACCAAGTCCTAATTAAAAATGAGTTTAATTTCTTTTTCACAATATAACCATGTTTGATAAAGCATGGTTTAATTTATTTTTCACAATATGCAAACGAAATGGGTTTAAGCTCCAACAAACAGGATCCCAGTTGCCTTTCAATTTCCAAAAAACGACAGTGCCTAAATTTCATCAAATAACCTAATATACGAGTATGCAACAAATACGGGTTCAAGCATTGTTCACAATAAGCTTCCCCTAGTATCAGCTCGAGACCGATCACCACGGCTTAGTGTTTTTGCATTATAGAAGCTCGACACACACACACAGATATATATATATATATATATAACTCACTAAGAAAGTAACAGAAAAGCACATAAATTATTCGCTGTAACTATTCTCATAATTTGCTAACAATACACGCTTTCAAGGATGGGGTGACGTGTACGGATTTGGAACTTGTATCACTTTATAACATACATAGACTCTCAAAAAATTATAGTTATGTGAATCAAACTTGATGAACAAGGAAGTATGATCCATGTTTACCAAATCCATCTGCTGGAAATGCCAACAACAACTAAATTGGGGTAGTCATGGAAATGTAATTTTTATTTTTGTCCATATTGATTTTATATTACCCTGCATATGTGTTTAATAACATAGGGTATTATCAATTATTTTTCACTTGCACACCCATATAAGTACACTTCAGGTGAATTTAAATGTAAACCAAAAATGTTCCAGTTCAAATAATTTATACATATCTAGTCAATGTCAAGCAGCACACAAAGACTTGTTTCCATACATAACTCAATACCCAGGACAATTTTATCAAATAGGAGGCATGATTGAAATGGATTAAAAGATTGAACATGACATACTACAGTGGCAATTAAACAAGGGGACATGATGATACAGTAAAACAGAGTGACCATTATTCATCAATTTGTTTTCTCCTCAGACTAGATCTACCAGTAAATGCTAAAAATTTACAAAATGGCATTTGACTGGAAGCAATATGAACTTAACATAAAATAAAATCATATTACAGTAATTTCCTTTCTGGAATGTTTTATCCCCATGAAACGATTTGACAATGGTATATGTAAACATAATCTTACGTTATTTTAATACGCTTTTTCAGATAAACCGGGTTTTACAAAGAAACAAACATATTTTTCAGATGACTTCCTTGTATCAATGCAGGTTTTTGTTAATAGAATGAAACTAGTCTACCTATTTAGAATAATTTGAGTTTATTACATCCTTAATGTTTTCCTGGTTTTGGCAGATAAATATGGTTTGATCTACGTTACCACAAAGCTTGACTTGCTCTTTGTTTACGATCTGGAGACTACAATTGCTGTTTATAGAAATTGGGTAAGTCCAGATCCTATAATTCTTAAAAACAACAAGCTGATTCAGGTTAGTTAACATCAGCGATCATACAGTGTCAAAGCATAGTACTACAGGTGTTAACAAATTTACTCAGTCTAAATTGAAATCAAAATACTTGAAAGGAAATGAACCGTGAGTCTAATAACTCACCTATGATCGTTCTTTCCATAGCGAATCATGGGTTCTCGGAGCTTTTATTTGACAATTGCAGTGGTCTCGAAACACTGGAGCCTCAACATTGGTGGAAAGAGGCATGAGAACTCACGGAGGTGCTCCGATTTGCCGATGGCGAGCTGATTCACATAAGCAAAATGGTTTTCGGGGATTTTATTTTGTGGAGATGGAGCAATTATTCTTTGCTCATGAAAATAAAAAGGGGAAGGAACAATTGGTTGCATGGAACATCGAAGATGTCGACAATAATTCCAATTTCAGGGGAACGATTAGAGTTGAGGAGATTTCCTAATTTGGGGACACGGTGTTTTCGGTTGGGGATTAAGACGAAAGATAAGGGAGGGGAGTTTATGTAGGCGATCGATGGTGGAAGAGGAAGAAGCGGTGGCCATTATTACTTCCGATTTGAGGAGGAAGCTGATTCCGGACATTAGAAAATAAAAAGGGTGAAACAAATTTCTTGCTAAAGAAAATAGGGAAAGTGGGTGTGATTTATAGAAGAAAGAACTGAAGATAAGCACGAAGTCGAGTCATAGGGTTTAGGGTTACAACGTAGTTTATATCTGATGTAGGTTATACTTAGTTTATATTTTACATTGAATTACTTTGCACTGCTCTAATTTCGTACCACTAACATAATCTTTAAATACTACAAAAATTATATGTACCCCTTCGTTTCAACGTTCTGAATTCGATAAAATTTACCTATCTGTAATTCAACTCCTTTTGTATGTGAATTTTTTTAAAAATTTTAAATTATTATCGGTTCACTGATTTAATTCCATTTGTCCATCAGCGACTCTGTTCGTTTCCAAATTTTTGAAATGTTAAGTTTCAATTTCTTTATATTAACGAATACACATATATCAAGCCATTTTCATATATTTCAACAAACAAAAATTTCATTTTGTCAACTACGTTAATTTTTAAGTCCAATCACTAATATTTTCTAATCGAATTTCAAATCCAATTCGAATATTCAACCAAATTTAATTTCAATATACAACAATAAATAATTGATTCTCGACCGATCATTCTGAATTAAATATCGAGTTAAGTTTATACTCAAGACCAGATATTCTATGTTTAATTTCTAATCTCAGTATCAATATAAAATTGATTATTAATAGTTAATTCTTTAATTAATTCTATATTCTAATTGTTGAAATTCCAGGACATCACAGCATTGGTTAGAACGTACTCCTTTGGAGCATTGGTTAGAATGTACCCCTCTTTTGGCAAAGGTTACCTGAGCACACAGCTCAAGTGAGCACATAATTCATGCATCAATGAGCACATAACTTGCGTCATAACGATCATTCAGCCCGCGTGGTGAGGAGCACAAAGCTCGTGTAGTGATAAGCACAAAGCTCATGTGGTAATGAGCATAAAATGCTTAAAGCGGAACCGAAGCTCCGCAGGTGATCAAACCTCTAATGACCACCGAAGATAAAATGGGAAAGTGTGATTCGATTAAGTTAGTAGATACTTAGCCAAATGTCGCATAACTATCGTCTTAATAAAGACAGGCATGAAACAAAAATGTTGTGCCGGAATTTGTAAAAGTCAAAGTGTTTAAGAAAACCCTTCGATGTTACTATGTTTTTCTTTCAATTAAAAGCAAAATAATTCAATTATCACACAACTCATGAAGGTGAACAGTCCCTCCGCCCTAGGCTCACTTGGCTAACTATTCTACCAAATCAAACTATATACTTAATATTTTCTTGTTAAAAGAAAAAAAGCTGGGTCCCAAGTTTACCTGTACCAAATCTCATACTGAACTTAGTACTACATAACTACTAGTTGAGCTTGATGTTACTAGTAAAGTCGACTAAAATATAAATCAAACAAAGCATCCATAAATAAGCAAAAGATGTTAGTCAAGCTTAACAATTACTCGGATTGGAAGAAGTGTTGCTAGGGGATTATGCAGCACCTAGCTTTATTTTCGGAATGTTGTTTGTTACTACCAAAATTATCTTGGCATAAGATAGCAGGTGAAGGGATGTCAAGTAAATATAAGAAGGGAATAAGAAACTCGAAAGCGATTTAGGCTGATACCCCCTCTGGAGAAAAGAGCCCTGAAACCTACCAGATATCGGCAAAGGTTCTTCCAACGGGTCTATCTGCCATGAATCAACCAACGGACACCAACACGGTAAAAAAGGATTAGCATTGGGACGGAGCATCAAGATGATTTGGAACCAATCCTTGAAGAACGACTTCATGGATATAGAAAGGGGTTGCTTTCGTAAGTAACACAAATATCACCAAGATCTACCCTCCTGGGAGCCAAACCGGAAGGCTAAACCGAGACTCAAGCTAGGATACAGGCCATTTGTACTAATCCACTTAGTACTTGAACCATCAATGGCTCTAAATCAGCATACGTTTACGTACGGCATGAGGGTGGGCCCCTACGAGTACACACAATAAAGCCGAAAGCCTACATTTGAAAGCCCGTAGCAAAGGACCGACACTGACAGCATTCGCCAAGACATCCGAAATGCCCCCTCAAATATGTTGCGGCAACAAGCCCCTTCCTCCTGGAAGAAAGCCTAATTCACTGGGGCCATCCCTTTGAAAGATGTAAATGGCATAAAGAGGACCAGCAGGCCGATACCCGAAGCCTAAGGAAAAGGCGGCCGATAAGGATCGCCCAGGCCCAGTAACCAATCGATGGAAAGACACCGGATTCTCTGTAAGTAGGACTCCAGATACTCCGTAAAGGGGGACGAACCTTTCATTTCTCAATTTATTTCCTTCTTTCTCGAGGAGAGCAAATCATCAATTCTTGTAATATATCTGCAATTTATAAATGGAGAATTCGAAGTCCCATACATCCTGCTATTTGATAATTTTGTAGTCTCATAATGATGAAACAGGGAGTTAACACTAATCTTTCTGATGAGGGTATTAATCAAGGTGCTCCAGTAGCGGAGATGTAACGGTTCGGATTTTGCCCTGACCTAATCGATCGCAAAATCGACTAAGACCGTTCAAAAACCCGAATACGCAAACTTTGGGGATACAACACAGCAGAACAAATAACAGAAGACTTTTATAAACATTACAATAATGTTACACAGAATATCAGAGTACAACGAATAAAATAATAATACAGCCTAAGATTAATTTACAATAGACTAATACTGTGCAGAGGAAACAAATAATCTGATACAATGGAAGTCTATCAATGCTTTGGACATAGCTTTAAGCTTCGATCCAAAATCCTGCTCAGTATATCTGCAAAATAAGCTACTCGACTGCCCGTGTGGAAAAGAGGGCACCCGAGTTTGCAAAGTGAAACAAACTACAGGTCAGTCATGGGACTGGTATGAGAAATCTTTCCTAACTTATCTAATAATATGGCTAATCACAGGACCATGCCGCTAATGCGGAACGGGTTTACTCCATTGGATTGCCAGTGCATAATTTAAATAAATTTTATTCAAAACAACGCAATGTTTTTTAGAAAAATTTATAAGACTCAAGTCCCAACACAATGCAACGCAAACCGGAGGATAGAGCTTTACCTTATAATGATCAAACATGCTTGATACGTAGAAAATAATATTTTAATATTATTATTAGTGTCTAATCAGTTTTAAAATACTTCAAAGAAATGTATCAATCATAGATGGCATAATACCCCATCCTACTATGTCGCCATATATAGGTTTACAATCAAAACCGTAATGTCGTATTGGAAACTAGATTTCCATCATGAGTCAAGGCTAGGGAAGAACTTCTTGCCGATTCATGACACTCTAGTGATGTCTCAGGATTCGGACGCTGGCGAACCCTTGGATCCTGCAGGGTCGGTCCACAAATACTTTAGTGGATTAGTTATGTCTGAACACATGCTTTCCGGTCCTATTGAACCTATAAAATGGTCACTATCGACCAATAAATCCGAGGTGCCTCATTCCATCAACCACATAAGTAAATGTCAGCGCTTGTAAAACCCTGATACCACTTCTAGCTAGAAAGAAACGTGTGCAGTCCTTGCGTTTCCTTGTCTCGTTTTTGACTCTTACCGAAGTTTGAGGCTCGCGAGGTAATGATATACACAAAGCTATGCCGAAATAGGCTATGATTTGATCATCAACCACAACACTCTGCTTTTCAACAAAAGCCTTGATCATTTGCATCTTGGCATGCCACATTGACAATCCACGCCACGCGATCGATAACTACCAATATATAACCTATGAGCTCGTGCGTCCCAGAGAAGGGTGTTAAGCAAGAGAATAAATTCTCCACCACCATAGATATATATTAAATAGAAATCAATTTAATTTACATGGAATGAAATCAAATGTCAGACACATATCCATTTACAAGTCCGTTCTGAGTCTGAACGAAACCGGAGACACTTTATTGCTAGTCCCGTATGTCCAATACGGAAGATAGGTTCTCATATATCCGGACAATCAACAAGTACGTCCGGACAACTACCACTTTAACCCTTTCCTAGAAGCGACCCAGTTCAGGGCATCAGTAGTTGCCCATTCGATGTGAAGATCGTCGGCCTTCAATTACCGTCTTCAATGTCTTCGACTTTTAATCGTCGTAGTAATTATCCAGAATGGGTTAAACCCGGTCTTTCCGACTAACTCGCATATTTTATAATCAAAAATCAGGTGCTATAAATACATATCATACGCCTCATTCCAATTCCGAATATTCTTTTAATAAAATATTCATATTATTAGGGAAAGGTTCTCATCAATTTATCAAAGATAAATTCTTTTAAATTAATTCTTTAATCTTCTTTTTAAAGATTCAATAAAACTCCAATTTGATTTTAATATCAAAATTCATTACTTTTTTATTATTCAATTTTAAGAAATTAATCTTATTTTAACTGGGTTAAAGAACCAATGTCATTTAAAACACAGTTCACGATAAACCCAAAATCATCTTCCATTAAAAATGGAATTTTCATAGAAATCAAATCAATATTTAATCGATATAAATTTCCGTATCAAACTGCTAATATAAATGGAATAACGGCAAAGCCTTTTAAATTCCATATCTAGTAACAGTCTTCTTTTATAGAAGCCTATCTCGATTATTATCAAATCGAATTTCCGCCCAATTCCAATTTAATATATTAAATTGGAAAAATTGACTTTGGAAAATTTCTTTTTAAATCTTAATAAAAAGATTTATAAATTCTAAATCATATTTTCATTGTTAATTGGGTTAAAGAACAAATATCGTTTAAAACACAGTTCACAATAAACCTAATTCACATATCATTTTATTTCAATCACAAAATATAATTGGAAACACCGATAATCTTAATTAAAAGATTTATTCTTTTGATACGGGGTTTAAGAACAGTGTTATTTAAGACACCATCCACGACAACCCAAAATCTAATTCTTTCATTTAATTCTAATTAAATATTAATTAATTGGAAGAATTCATTGAATCTTATTTATTCTAGTAAATAACTAGTTCATTTTGATAAAAATATATGTTTGTCTTTTGTCCATCCAAAAACGGACATAGAAATCATCATTTTATTCTTCATTGAATATTATTTTAAAATATTCGTTATTTAAAAATATTCTTTATATAAAAAGATCCTTTATGTAAAATTATTCTTTATATTACAATGTTCTTTATTTGAAGGTATTATTTATATTTAAAAGATATTCTGAATCAAAATGCGACTCAATCAGTTACCATATAATTTTGGTTATATGGATTTCTTACATCACATGAACACGACAATAATGATAAATAATCATTAAACAATCCATTCACATCCAGAGTGAAATTTACAACTGTGTGAGCATTAAAATAAATAAATAACGCTCATCGCAGCTTGTCATTCCATCAATTGACATACAACTAAATATTGGGACTAGTGTATGTCAAATATCATCCCAATACCCGTGTGGGGTTTTCAGACAACAACAATTCATCTAAACAAATCACCGGTTAATGAATTTAACCAATTTTAATTCTGCTAACAATTTGATGGTAATGAACAAAACATGTTATTATATTCCTAATGCCAAATGAAAATGTATTTTACTCGCAAAATTTCCCTACATGTATCTAATGTATAATTTGACAATACAAGCGTCACTTTGATTTGCATACAAATTCAATTGTAAGTTTTGCAAATAAAAATTATAATTATATTTGCATATAAATTCTAATGTATGTTTTGCAAATAAAAATGATACTTATATTGGCATATAAATTATATTGTATGTTTGATACTTATATTTGCATATAAATTCTATTGTATGTTTTGCAAATAGAAATGATACTTATATTTGGATATAAATTCTAATGTATGTTTTGCAAATAAAAATGATACTTATATTTGCATATAAATTCTACTTCAACAAAATGATTTAAAAGTGATTCATTCATTTTGTTGATAATTCTATTTCAGTAAAATGATTAAAATGATATTTTCATATTGTGAACAATTCTAATTTAACAAAATAAATAAAAGATATATTTCATATTGTTAACAGTTCTAATTTTAATAAACTGAATAAAAGTGATAACTCATATTGTTAACAACCCTAATTTAACAAGATGGGTAAAGTGATAATTCATATTGTTAACAATTCTAATCTAATAAAATGGATAAAGTGATAATTCATATTGTCAACAACTCTAACTTTTAACTAAATGAACAAAAGTGATATTTTGTTGTAACGCATATTTATTTAACAAAGATGTTATTTTTGTTTTAACTCAAATCTATTTAACAAAAATATAAATTTTTTTATAACTCAAATCTGTTTAACCAAAATGTATTTTTTTAACCATCATATTTTGACAAAATGTATATTTTTGTTTCAACTAAACTATGTTGGCAAAAATGTATATTTTGTTTTCAATTAAAATAGCTTGTCAAAAATGGATATTTGTTTCAATTAAACTATCTTTACAAAAAAGAATATACTGTTTCAATTTAACCATTTTGACAAAAATGTATATATTTTGATTCAACTAATCTCCTTTGACAAAAATGTATATTTTTGTTTACCAATTATATTTTTACAAAATGTGTATTTTGTTTTCAACCATCATATTTTGGCAAACTGTAAATCTTTGCTTCAACAACGCTATTAAAAAAATGGATATTTTTGTTTCAAAAAAGCTTATTAGACAAAAATGAATGTTTTTGTTTTAACTCATATGTTTTGACAAAATGTATCTTTTTATTTCAATTCATATGTTTTGACAAAATGTATCTTTTTATTTCAATTCATGTGTTTTGCCAAAATGTCAAATTTTGTTTCAACTTTTAGTTTTCAACAAAAATTGATAATTTTGTTTCATTATTTGGTTACAGCAAAAATGATGTACTTTTGTTTTCAATCCTTTTGTCACAAGAAAATGTTATATTTGTTTTCATCCAATTTATTATAACAAAAATGATATATTTTTTTACAACTATTTTTCCATCACAAAATGACATATTTGTTTTCGTCAATTTTATAATAACAAAATGACATATTTGTTTTCATCAATTCTATAATAACAAAATGACATGTTAATTTTAACACAACATATACTGACAAAATGATAGTTTTATTTTAACACAACATTTACTAACAAAATTTTTTTTATTTACATAGCATATTTCTAACAAAATGTCATTTTTATTCTAATAAAACATTTCTAACAAAAGTGATGTTTTTATTTAAAATAAACATTTCTACCTAGAATGACATTTTTAATTTAAATAAACATTTCTAACTACAATGTTATTTTTAATCTAAATGAACATTTCTAACCAAGATGACATTTTTATTACCACATGACATTTTCTAACTAAAAACGACATGTTTATTCTAAGTATACATTTCTAATGAAAATGACATGTTTATTCTAAATAAACATTTCTAATAAAAAAAACATGTTTATCTAATATACCATTTTATACCAAAATGGTATTTTTAATCTAATGTAACATTTTATCATCAAAATGACATTTTTAATCAAATGCAACATTATATATTGCTAAAAAAATATCATGACAAATAAATATGTGAACTTTTATCTGTACACAATTTTTAATCTTTAATATGACATATGAATGTGATTATTTATTTGTACACAAACTTTAACGAACAACATATATAATTAACAAATGAATCTTTTACAATTTATCAACATACTTTTGATGACAAAATTCAACGAACAACATATGTTTAGATCTAACCATTCATCATCACGAAAATAAATCAATCAATCTAAATTTTATACGACGCATACATGTGTTGTATATAGCGTTAATAGCACAATTAACAATCAATTTAAATATATATATATATATATATATCCAAACATATATATATTATTTCAATCGTAAATCGAGAAATCTCACGTTGATTTTGTCTGAATTTCCAACATGCTATGATTTAGATCTGGTCTGTCCCATGTAGTAGATCTCATCTCTATTATTCCAACAGATTCGAAATCGTTGAATTCTGATTTTATTTGAGCAAGATATAAGTTTTTAAATGTTGAATACAATAATCACTAATGAACTATATAATTAATTAATTAAATTTCTTAATTAACCTTAGCAAAAATTTAGGCCGTGTATTTAGTAATTCCATCGTTCTTCTTCCAGGTTCTTATGAACCCAAAACTTACGACACCCCTTCATCAAATCGCACACCACCAAAAGGGACTAGGACAAGATCTGAAACCCTTCCTCCGACCGCCTCGAAGCATGCCACCAATGCCCCATGCCCCGTCGAGCTCGGGCTCCCCAATCACCTCGAAGTCAACTCCAAACCACCGGTCTTTATGCCTGAAATTCAAGAGATATACAACATAAAAATTGATCATAGCCATTCATTACGAAGATCTCACCAAGCTCTTGTGTTTTCCCCTTTGAAATTCTGAAATTTACTGAGTGGATTGGAAGAGAAAGGAGGAAGAATATTAGAGAACATCGGCCATTGAATTTATAAAAGGGCAGCGGCTGAATCGTTTTTAGGTTTAGGGTATTATAAAAGAATGGATATTTATAATATTTTAATAACTTAATTCTTTAATTTTCAGAAAAGCCCATTAACTTATACTAGCTCCAAATCCAGCCCAACCAATGTTGCCCCTAGCCAAATACCCCCTTCCGGACACAATGGACTGGGTCCCGTCAGCTCGTTCGATCGTCTCAGCCCACGTTTCTTTATTTTAAAATATAAATCATATAATTATTTAATTTGATCGTACATTTTAATTTATCGAGGTCGCATACTGACTTTGAAAATTACAGAAAAATTATTTCTAGTTATGTTTTGACGATACGGTCCTAACAAAATTAATTTCGTCAAATTTGGAGACCATTTGAAAAATGGTCATTTTCAAGTCGATTAAATTTTACTGAAATTGACAAAATACATTTTCTTTTGCCACACTCACATATAATTCCAAAAATTATGAAAATTGGAATCTTGCAATAATTTGACATTCCGGATCCAACCAAAGTGGTTTCGTCGGAAACGGAGGTCATTTGTAAAATGGCTATTTTTAATATTAAAAAAAAAATCTATAGTGACTATTCTAAATTTTAAGTTGGGCATAACTTTTGATTCCCGCTATGAAATTTCAATTTTTCAGATTCGCTGGAAAGATATTTTTAAATAGATTTAAATATTTTTGGTTTCATCAAAATCCGATTTATTTTGCATCCTGTACATTCAGTCAAATTTTGAGTTCAAATTTTCAAACTACCGCACTATTTCTAACTCCTTTTAAAATTAAAATAAATATATTCATTCAAACTTCGATTTAAATAAATTTTTAATCATTATTATTTAAAATAAATTATTTTAAATATTTAAAATCCAATGAAATTTCTAAAATAAAAATTTTAAATTGGTTCCAAAATTCCGGGTTGTTGCAATCTCCCCCACTTAAAATCTTTTCGTCCTCGAAAAGGAACAGAGCTGAAAGTTGTTTAATTAACCAACTCAACTTTCATTTTATTTATTGGTTTCAATAATTTATTAGTTGAACTAATAATCACACAACACGGTCATCAATCAATTAGTTGATTAACTTTTCAAATATATATAACTTTTATATATTAAAAAATCATATTTCCTTAAATCGGATTATATACATAATCACAAATACGTTAATTATAAACTTGTCACTCTCAACTCATTCTACGGCATTTCTAACCCCATCTCTAACGAGTTTTCTCATTCTAGGATGTTACTGATCCTATCTCTAATGGCTATTCTTTTATGGAATATTTCTAATCCTACCTCTGATGTGTCTTTTGTTCAGTTCTAACGAGTTATACCCCAAAAATTTGAGCTAACCAGGGCTCTGATACAAACTGTAACGATTCGGATTTTTCCTGGACCTAATCAATCGCAAAATCGACTAAGACCGTTCAAAAATCCAAATACGCTAACTTTGGGCATACAACACATCAGAACAAATAACATAAGACTTTTATAAACATTACAATAATGTTACATCAGAGTACAACGAATAAAATAATAATACAGCGGAAGATTAATTTACAATAAACTAATACTGTGCAGCGGAAACAAACAATCTGATACAACGGAAGTCTATCAATGCTCTGGACGCAGATTTAAGCTTCGATCCAAAATCCTGCTCAATATATATGCAAAATAAGCTACTCGACTGCCCGTGTGGAAAAGAGGGCACTCGAGTTTGCAAAGTGAAACGAACTACAGGTCAGTCATGGGACTGGTATGAGAAATCTTTCCTAACTTATCTAACAATATGGCTAATCACAGGACCACGCCGCCAATGTGGAACGAGTTTACTCCATTGGATTGCCAGTGCACAATTTAAATAAATTTTATTCAAAACAACGCAATGCTTTCTAGAAAAATGAAATCATTATAAGACTCAAGCCCCATCACACAATGCAACGCAAACCGGAGGATAGAGTTTTACCTTATAATGATCAAACATGCTTGATACGTAGAAAATATATTTTTAATATTATTATTAGTGTCTAATCAGTTTAAAAATACTTTAAAGTAAATGTATCAATCCTAGACGGCATAGTACCCCATCCTACTATGTCGCCATATATAGGTTTACAATTAGAACCAAAATGTCGTATTGGAAATTGGGTTTCCATCATGAGTCAAGGCTTGGGATGAACTCCTTGCCGATTCGAGACACTTTAGCGATGTCTCAGGATTCGGACGCTGGCGAACCCTTGGATCCTGCAGGGCCGGCCCACAAATACTTTAGTGGATTAGTTATGCCTGAACAAACATTTCGCGGTTCGATTGAACCTATAAAATGGTCACTATCGACCAATAAATCCGAGGTGTCTCATTCCATCAACCACATAAGTAAAATGTCAGGGCTTGTAAAACCCTGATACCACTTCTAGCTAGAAAGAAACGTGTGCACTCCCTGCATTCCCTTGTTCCATTTCTGACTCTTACCGGGGTGTGAGGCTCGCGAGGTAACGCTATACAAAAAGCTATGCCGAAATAGGCTATCCTTTGATCATCAACCACAAGGCTCTTCTTTTTCACAAAAGCCTTGATCATTTGCATCTTGGCATGCCACATTGACAATCCACGCCATGCGATCGATAACTACCAATATATAACCGCTGAGTTCGTGCGTCCCAGAGAAGGGTGTTAAGCAAGAGAGTAAATTCTCTGCCACCACAGATATATATATATATATATATATTAAATAGAAATCAATTTAATTTACATGGAATGAAATCCAATGTCAGACACACATCCATTTACAAGTCCGTTCTGGGTCTGAGCGAAACCGGAGACATCTTATTCCTCGTCCCGTATGCCCAATACGGAAGAGAGGTTCTCGCATATCTGGACAATCAACAAGTACGTTTGTACAACTACCACTTTAACCCTTTCCTAGGAGTGACCCAGTTCAGGGCATCAGTAGTCGCCTATTCAATGTGAAGATCGATGGTCTTCAATCACCTTCTTCAATGTCTTCGACTTTTAATCGTCGTAGTAATTATCCAGAATGGGTTAAACCCGGTCTTTCCGAATAACTCGCGTATTTTATAACTATAAATCAGGTGCTAAAAATACACATTATACGCCTCATTCCAATTCAGAATATTCTTTTAATAAAATATTCATATTATTAGGGAAAGGTTTCCATCAATTTATCAAAGATAAATTCTTTTAAATTAATTCTTTAATCTTCTTTTTAAAAATTCAATAAAACTCCAATTTGATTTTAATATCACAAATCATAACTTTATGATTATTCAATTTTAAGAAATTAATCTTATATTTAACTGGGTTAAAGAACCAATGTCATGTAAAACACAGTTCATGATAAACCCAAAATCATCTTCTATAATATGGAATTTTCACAGAAATCAAATCAATATTTAATCGATGTAAATTTCCATATCAGACCGCTAATATAAATGGAATAACGGCAAAGCCTTTTAAATTCCACATCTAGTAACTGTCTTCTTTTAGAGAAGCCTATCTCGATTATTATCAAATCGAATTTCCATCCAATTCCAATTTAGTATATTAAATTGGAAAATTTGACTTTGGAAAATTTCATTTTAAATATTTTTAAAAAGATTTATAAATTCTAAATCATATTTTCACTGTTAATTGGGTTAAAGAATAAATGTCGTTTAATACACAATTAATAATAAACCTAATGCACATATCATTTTATTACAATCACAAAATATAATTAGAAACTCTAATAATCTTAATTAAAAGATTTATGTTTTTTATACGGGGTTTGAGAACAGTGTTATTTAAGACACCATCCACGATAAGAAATGTCAAATTTTGTATCTACTTTTAGGTTTCAACAAAAATTGATAATTTTGTTTCACTATTTGGTTACAACAAAAATGATATTTTTTTTTTCAATCCTTTTGTCACAACAAAATGATATATTTGTTTTCATCCATTTTATTATAACAAAAATGATGTATTTGTTTACAGCTATTTTTCCATCACAAAATGGCATATTTGTTTTCGTCAACTTTATAATAACAAAATGACATATTTGTTTTCATCAATTCTATAATAACAAAATGACATGTTTATTTTAACACAACATATACGAACAAAATGATAGTTTTATTTTAACACAACATTTATTGACAAAATGTTATTTTTATTTACATAGCATATTTCTAACAAAAATGTAATTTTTATTCTAATAAAACATTTCTAACAAAAATGGTGTTTTTATTCTAAATAAACATTTCTAACTAGAAAGACATTTTTAATCTAAATAAACATTTCTAACTACGTTGTTATTTTTAATCTAAATAAACATTTCTAACCAAGATGACATTTTATTACCACATGACATTTTCTAACTAAAAATGACATGTTTATTCTAAGTAAAAATTTCTAATGAAAATGACTTGTTTATTCTAAATAAACATTTCTAATAAAAATGACATGTTTATCTAATCTACCATTTTATACCAAAATGGTATTTTTAATCTATTACAACATTTTATCATCAAAAAGATATTTTTAATCAAATGCAACATTTTATATTGGTAAACAACTATCATGACAAATAAATATGTGAGCTTTCATCTGTACACAATTTTTAATCTTTAACATGACAAATAAATGTGATTATTTATTTGTACACAAACTTTAACGAACAACATATAGAATTAACAAATGAATCTTCTACAATTTATCAACATGCTAAGAATAACCCATTTCAACGAACAACATATATTTAGATCCAACCATTCATCATAACCAAAATCAATCAATCAATCAAAATTTTATGCGACGCAAACATGTGTTGTATATAGCGTTAATAGCACAATCAACAATCAATTTATATATACGTATATATTCATATATATATATATATATCCATATATATATATATTATTTCAATCTTAAATCGAGAAATCTCACATTGATTTTTTCTAAATTTCCAATGTGCTCTGATTTAGATCTGGTCTGTCCCATATTGTAGATCTCATCTCTATGATTCCAACGGATTCGAAATCGTTGAATTCTGATTTTATTTGAGCAAGTTATGAGTTTTTAAATGTTGAATACAATAATCACTAATGAACTATATAATTAATTAATTAAATTTTTTAATTAACCTTAGCAAAATTTTAGGCCGTGTGTTTAGTAATTCCATCGTCCTTCTTCCACGTTCTTACGAACCCAAAACCTACAGCACCCCTTCATCAAATTGCACACCACCAAAAGGGGCTAGGACCCGATCTGAAACCCTTCCTCTGACCGCCTCGAAGCATGCCACCAACGCCCCAAGCCCCATCGAGTTCGGCCTCCCCAATCACCTCAAAATCAGGTCTAAACCACCGGTCTTTATGCCCAAAATTTGAGAGATATACAACATAAAAATTGATCACAGCCGTTCATTACGAAGATCTCACCAAGCTTTTGTGTTTTCTCTTTTGAAATTCTGAAATTTACTGAGTGGAATGGAAGAGAAAGGAGGAAGAAGATTAGGGAACGTCGGCCATTGAATTTATAAAAGGGCGGCGGCTGAATTGTTTTTAGGGTTAGGGTATTGTAAAGAATGGATATTTATAATATTTTAATAATTTAATTCTTTAATTTTTTAAAAAGCCCATTAAATTATACTAGCTCCAAATCCAGCGCAACCAATTCACCCCTAGCCAAGTACCCCCCCCCCCTTCCGGACACAATGGACTAGGTTCCGTCAGCCCATTTGATCGTCTCAGCCCACTTTTCCTTATTTTAAAATATAAATCATTTAATTTGATCGTACATTTTAATTTACCGAGGTCGCATACTAACTCTGAAAATTATAAAAATATTATTTCTAGTTCTGTTTTGACGATATGGTCCTAATAAAATTAATTTCTTTGAATTTGGAGACCATCTGTAAAATAGCCATTTTCAAGTCGATTAAATTTGACTGAAATTGACAAAACACGTTTTCTTTTGCCATGCTCACATATTAATTCCAAAAATTATGAAAATTGGAATCTTACAATAATTTGACATTCCGGGTCCAAATAAAGTGGTTTCATCGTAAACGGAGGTCGTTTGTAAAATGGATATTTTTAATATTAATATATATATATATATATATATATATATTCTATAGCGACTATTCTAAATTTTAAACAGGGCATAACTTTGATTCCCGCTATGAAATTTTAATTTTTTAGATTCTTTGGAAAGATATTTCTAAACAGATTTAAATATCTTTAGTTTCATCAAAATCCGATTTATTTTGCATCATATACATTTAGTCAAAGTTCGAATTCAAAATTTCAAACTACCGCACTATTTCTAACTCCTTTTAAAAATAAAATAAATATATTCGTTCAAACTTCGATTTAAATAAATTTTTAATCGTTGTTCTTTAAAATAAATTATTTTAATATTTAATGTAACGACTCAGATTTCCCTTAGACCTAATCGACCGTAAAATCGAACAAGACCGTTCAAAAATCGGAATACGCTAACTTTGGGCATACAACACATCAGAACAAATAATAGAAGATTTTTATAAACATTATAATAATGTTACATCAGAGTACAGAGTATATCGAATATAATACAATGGAAGATAAATTTACAATAAATCTAATATAGTGCAGCAGAACAAATAAACTAATCACAACGAAAGACTATCAATGCTCTGGACATGGCTTTAAGCTTCGATCCATAATCCTGATTATTATAACTGCAAAATAAGCTACTCGACTGCCCATGTGGAAAAGAGGGCACCCAAGTTTGCAAAGTGAAACAAAACTACAGGTCAGTCATGGGACTGGTATGAGAAATCTTACTTAACTAATCTAATAATAAGGCTAATCACAGGACCACGCCACCAACGCGGAACGGGTTTACTCCATTGGATTTCCAGTTCGTAAATAAAGTAAATCGTTAAACAACGCAATGCTTTTTAGAAAAATTGAACCATTATAAGACTCAACTCCCATCACACAGTGCAACGCAAACCGGAGGATAGAGTTTTACCGTATAATGGTCAAAAATGCTTGATACGATAAAACAGATTTGATATTATTATTAGTGTATATATGTTTCAATAACAATTTCAATCATAATGTATCAATTATAGACGGCATAGTACCCCATCCTACTATGTCGCCATACTAGTTCTACAATCAGAACCGCTTGATGTCGTATTGGAAGTTCGATTTCCATCATGAGTCAAGGCTAGGGACGATCTCCTTATCGATTTGATACACTCTACCAATGTCTCAGGATCCTCCGCAGTGAACCCTTGGATCCTGCATGGCCGGTCCACAAATATACCTGAACACACGTTTCCCGATCCTATTGAACCTATATACTATCGACCAATATAACCGAGGCCTCGTAATCCATCATCCACATAAGTAAAATGTCAGGGTTTGCAAAACCCTGATACCACTTCTAGCTAGAAAGAAACGTGTGCACTCTCTGCGTTCCCTTATCCCGTTTCTGACTCTTACCAGGGCGTGAGGCTCGCAAAGTTACGCTACACAAAGCTATGATAAATAAAGCTGTGCTTTGATCATCAACCACATGGCTCTTCTTTTCAACAAAAGCCTTGATCATTTGCATCTTAGCATGCCACATTGTCAATCCATACCATACCATTGATTTCTGCCAATATATAACCTCTGAGCTCGTACGTCTCAGAGAGAGGTGTTACGAAAGAGAATAAATTCTCCGCCACCAATGGACATATATTTAGTAGACATCAACGAATATAGCATAATGGAATACAACGTCAGGAAGATCACCGCTTATTACCTTGTCTTGGGATGCCTCCCAATCAAGACATTAGCAGTCATCCAAACGATGTGAAGACCCCCGGTCTTCAACCACCGTCTTCATCTTCGACTTTTAATCGTCGTAGTAATTATTCAGAATGGGTTGAACCCGGTCTTTCCGAATAACTCGCGTATTTTATAATCAGTAAACAAGTGCTATAAAACAAATCATACGCCTCATTCCAATTCAGAATATTCTTTTAAATAAATATTCACATTATTAGGCAAAGGTTCCCATTAATTTTATCAAAGATAAATTCTTTTAAATTTATTCTTTAACCTTCTTTTTAGAGATTCATTAAAACTCTAATATTTTTTTAATATCAAAAATCATAACTTTATGATTATTAATCTTATTTTTAGCTGGGTTAAAGAACCAATGTCATTTAAAACACAGTTCACGATAACCCAATATCATCTTCCATTAAATATGGAATTTTCACAGAAATCAAATCAATATATATTCAATATAAATTTCTGTATCAGACTAACAATATAAATGAAATAACGGAAAAGCCTTTTAAATTCCATGTATAGTAATGGTCTTCTTTTACAGAATCTCATCACGATTATTATTAAATCGAATCCCATTCAATTCCAATCTAATATATTAAATTGGAAAAATTTACTTTGGAAATTTTCCATTAAATCTTAACAAAAGATTTATAACTTCCAAACTATATTTTCGCTGTTAATTGGATTAGAGAACAAATGTCGTTTAAAACACAGTTCACGATAAACCCAATTCACATTTCATTTTATTCTAATTACTAAATATAATTGGAAACTCTATTAATCTTAATTAAAAGATTTATTCTTTTCTCAACTGGGTTTAAGAATGGTGTTCTTGAAGACTCTATTCACAACAAACCCAAGAATACAATTTATTTATTAAATTCTAATTAAATATTTATCAATTGGTAAATTTCATTAAATATTACTTTTAGAGATTTATTCTAGTTAATAACTAGTTCATTTCGATAAAAAAATATTTTTATCTTTTCAAAAATGAAAATTTTCATCCAAAAATCTTTTCAAATTATTTATTATGATTTGACATAATTTTTCCACATTTTTAATAATTTTATTAAGGCCTGTACAGTCGATTTCCAATAACGGCCACCAAACTGCACTTACAGCGACCTTTTCTGAAATTGATTTGGACATAATTCCAAGTACAATCGTTAGATTTCAAACCTCTTATATTCTTTGGAAGTCTCTTTTCAGTACGAACCAAGCAGTTCCGATTTTAGGAGAATCCGACGGTTGGGTCTCCCGTGACATCAATTTGAAGTTAATGGTCGAAATTCGCGAACGGTCGTTGTGCGAACGGTCCAAAAATGTGAGGACATGACCGCAGATCGAGCAACACAATAGGAAAGGTGCAAACGTCGTAAAGATGTGCAAGTGTGACATCCCACGTCCGTTAATGTCACTCTTTATTAGAATGCATAAAGTTTCGTGAAGCGTTATAGCTAAACAGAAACAGAAATATCATAAGACGGATATAAAAGAACAACAGAATTAAAAACTATATTAAATAGAAAAACTTCGTGGTCCAAACCCAATTACATAATAAGTCTGAAATGCTGAAAACATAAAACTTCTGTCTTGTACAAAAATTATCATTAGAGTACATAATACATAAAAAGAGCATAATCCCCAAAATATAGCCATGGTAAAGAAGATACGAAATCGAGAAATACATCTAAGCAATTCCAAGTTGAAGGAAAGTAGAATCCTGATCAAACTTGATTATTCCCACCCTGAGAACCTGGAGGGACAGAAGAGAAAGAAAAGGAAACAAAATGCGTCAGACATAAAGTTTGGTGAGTCCAGTTACTTTTAGCATATAAACAAGTAAAATCATCATAACGTGCATATAAACTGGAGAGATAGATAACAGTGTCATACAGTAGATACAATATGGTAAACATGATGAACATGATAGAATATATTGTGCTTCCTTAGTACTTTTCTCTGCACCAATAATAGTATAATCAGAACAAGATGATCCCGACAAGTACAAGATGGTAGACTTAGGTGTACTTCTAGTGAGAGGTTTTTACCCTATACAATAATGGGTAGCCCAACAGAACTGACGGGTGTTAACCCCCAACGACAATAACGGGCTCCTAGACAAGCAAGAATATACTATATGTACCCTAATTACTACCCCCAATCGATCGACTCCCTAACTCGTAGATACCCTGTGCTGGCCCCGCAGTAGGATGTATCACTTCCTAAAGTGGCAACCCTTTTTGTTTACTAGATGTGAACAACCATATCTACTGATGTCACAACGTCTTTCTTCCATAGCAAGCGGACTCATGCACGCAGATGACCCCGTTGGAACGTGCCGTCAACACCCTCTCCCAAACGACCTCTTATAATCAGCTCAGTAAGCATGCCCCGATCCCGACCTAGTTCGGGGTTCCCCGTTTGATACCAAGATGGGTTATTGACTGAATGGGTCCTACAACAGATGATACAAGCTTCCCCCTAAACTTGCATCCCCACTACTAGGATTTCAACAGGTTATGCCTACTAGTTTAACAAGATTGCGTAACCCAACAGGTTAAGTTTGTTGGCCTATATATATAAATATTAGCCACCACCACAAGATTTTCTTAAACTTTCCACTGTTTCAAGCAAGTTTACTTAACCCCTACTCAAGTTAACAGGTTCATGTAATCCTTATGGATTCAAACAGGTTAAGTATTACTAGTCCATCACCATTCATTCATTTATGGTTACAATGCGCTAAACCTCCCACATTAAGTCTACAGCTTGTGGATGCTGGATATGCCGGTTGGGTCCGCGTAGACTTCTTCCACAATTTGGACTTAACCTCGGGTCTTAGCACCGTTACATGTTCGTTTACGCACTTAGACCCCTCACGTTATATTCATCGCTTGTGGTTGCTGGAAATGCCGGGCGGTTCCGGGCAGGCTTCTACCACAAATGTAATCTAACCTCGTATCTAAGCGCGGTTATAGTTTCTAATTACTGTAAATCTAGGCTTTTTCATCACTAAACAATTATCATGTTTATTATGCCCTAATTCCCTGTCCAACTTACGATACAAGCTATTCCCCGATTAAGGTTCAGAATAAGCTATAGATTATGCCCCAAATCCCAAGTTTGGGCTCAAGGCACAAAATATTCCTAAAATTAACAATCATGTTTTATAATATGAGTTATGCCCCAAATTTATAATTCCCAATTGTTCACAATTTCGTGTGTTCGTGTATTTCAGCGATAGGTTTAGGATCGAAGGTAGCCTGGCTATAAAAACAAAGGGAAAGAGGGAGGGAAGAGAACAAGAATAGGCATAGTAAATAAAACTGGGATAAGATGACATAATTAGGCAAACTAACATATGCATAAGGTGACATGATTAGACAAACTAACATGATAGGCAAAAGGTGACATGATTAGGCAAACTAACATGATAGGGATATCATGAACAGACATATGAGATCTAAACGTAGATTATATATACAAGTAATGGCAGACATGTTACGATTCAGATTTCTAACAGGCATAGGCTTGGATCCAAACTTATAGGCATGTCAAGATTCCAATTTTTTTGTTTATATCTAACAATAACATAGACTCCCTATGATTGGATCTAAAGAATAGAAAATTGATTGCAGATGCTGTAGCACAGATATCTGAGTACGTATAACTAGTTGTTGAAGAAAAATAGGCTAGATCGAATTGAGTTGGGGCAATACCTCATTGTCTCCATTGATTTAAGTAAATAAAATAATGGGAATAAGGTCTTATTTATAGCCTCGGGGTAATGAATTTGGCCAGAAAACAAGTCCACATATGCAGAACTGGATCTGCCCCGGATCTGGGGTGGTCGACATGGGTGTCGACACCTCTGTTGTTGGGTCGACCCATAGGTCGACACCCATAGTGCACCGGGTCGACCCCCAACGGGCCGAATTCCCGCCTCTTCCCGCCTTCGATTTTTCTGATTTCCGGAATATTTATTTATATATATTTAGCTTGTATATGTATAAACTTCAAACCTTAATAACTTCTTCATACAATGTCCATTTTTACGCAAAATCGGGGTTTATCTTAAGAAGAATTCCGAGACGAACGCACTGGCGCAACCCATTTTACTTAATTCCCAATATTTAATTAAGTATTCTCAAGTTATCAGTATAGTGTTCTTTTAAAATTACGGGGTGTTACATTTTCCCCTTCTTAAAGGATTTCGTCCCCGAAATCTCTAAGTTAAGAAAAATGTATATCCTAACATCCATCATTCATATACTCATCTACCAATCACAGGCATCCATTGTCCTTAAAGATTTCTAAATCTTATATGAGCATATGAAAAGCTATGTGTATATGTTCCTATACTAATGCAAAAAGATCAGGCGGTCTACTGATTCAGTTGACCTCCTTAATGCAATGTATGTTAGTTCCATGAATCCAACATGTATGCAAATAATCCTATTATAACATGTAAGTTCTGTATGTGTGCGCAGTCATTCATCCAAATGCAACATCCATATGATGATACACCCACTTTCATCCATTAAAAGAAGAAAAATACACACACATTCATATGTAGTATGAGAGTGATTGAGCCGATCTAGTGCCTAATGTGTGTATATATGCATCCACAGGCAACCACTAGCAAACACTTGCATCCATCAAACATAACATGTTTCAGACACATGTTTATGTCCATGGGATTCCTACCTAATGGTCGAAGATTCGATCGATAGAATATACTTAAATGATAGAAACAAGCATGAATAAGAATTTTGGAAAGGAAGTTAAGAACATACCCTTAAAAAGAAAAGGGTACGAAGCATGAATCTTGTCTTCAGTCTCCCAAGTTGCATCCTCTTGGTTATCTCCCCACTAAACTTTCATTAACTTGACCTATCGGTTATGTAGCTTCTTAACTTCTGATCCAAGCATACAGGTAGGAAATTTTCAAACTGTCACATCCCGTTCCACCTCTACCTCCTCAAGCATACTATGCTTAACTACTTCTACGGTATCATGCAAGCAATTCTGTATATAAGAAATGTGGAAAACATCATGAACACCGGACAGTCACTTTGGTAGCTTTACTCTGTAGTCCATCTGGCCAGTCCTTTCTATTAAGGGAAATGGCCCTACAAATCTGGGTGCCAACTTCCCTACAGATCTAAAACGAACCACATTCCTCAAAGGTGATAGCTTGATGAAAACCATATCTCCTACCTCAAACTCAATGTCAGTCCTTCTCCTATATGCGTAGGACTTCTTCCTATCCCGAGTTGTCTTCATACGCCTGTGAATTAGATCAATCTTCTCTGAAGTCTCTCTAATCATCTTAGGTCCAAGTAAAAGCGTTTCTGTAAATTCGCACCAACAAATTGTGATCTACATGGTCGTCCGTACGATGCCTCCAAGGGTACCATGCCAATACTAGCTTGGTAACTATTGTTGTAGGCGAAGTCCACCAAAGGAAGATGCTCTTCCAAAGTCCCTCCAAAGTCTAAGATACACAGCCTTAAAAGATCCTCAAGAACACTATTTACCCTCTCCATCTGTCCATCGGTCTGAGGTTGATAAGCGGTGCTCAAACACAACTGTGTCCCTAATGCCTCTTGTAAGATCCTCCAAAACTCACTAGTGAAAATGGGGTCATGATCACTTACAATACTGGAAGGTACTCCATGTAGGCAGACTATCTCACGAAGATAAACTGCAGCCAGCCATGTTGTCGTCCTCTTACTCTTAACGGGAATGAAATGGGCGCTCTTAGTAAGCCTGTCAATTATAACCCGAATGCTAGTCTTGCCCTTCCTCGATCTAGGTAAACCATCAATGAAATCCATAGAGATGCTCTCCCACTTCCACTGTGGGACCTCCAAAGGATGAAGTAAACCATCAGGCTTCCTTTGCTCAACTTTGATTTCTGGCAAATCAAACATCGAGAAACAAACTCCGCTACATCTTTCTTCATCCTATCCCAAAAGAAAACCTTCTTCATATCTCTATACATCTTATCACCTCCTGGATGAATAGTCATCTTAGAATAATGGGCTTCCTTAAGGACAATCTTCAACAAACTCCCAACTAGAGGAACATAAAGCCTTCCATCTCGTCGCAACCACCCTCTATCATCCGTGGATTATCTACTGAGGTGACTTGAAGTCTCCCTTTACTGAGCCTATCCAAGATATCTGCTAGTTGTGGATCCTCTCGATGCCAAGTCCCTATCTGATCCAATAGAGTAGGTCACACTTCTAATGATGCCAATAAACCATGTGTAAACTCGGTGGAGGGTCTAAAATCAAAAGTTGATATAAACTCCAAGCTTTTCCTCTCTACAAACAGAGGACTCAAAGTCAACCTTTGCCTACTCAATGCATCTGCCACCACATTACCCTTGTCAGGGGTATAAGCAATCTCAAAATCATAGGATGCTAGGAACTCCATCCATCTTTGTTGTCTTAAATTAAGATCCTTCTACGACAACAAGTACTTGAGAGATTTATGATCGGTATACAACTCAAACTTCTTTCCAAGCAAATAATGACGCCAAGTCTTAATCGCAAATACTATGGCAGCTAATTCTAAGTCATGGATAGGGTAGTTCTTCTTATGAACTCTTAGTTGTCTACCTCCATAACATACTACCCTTCCTTCTTGCATCAGAACCGCACCAAACCCTGTACCATATGCATTAGTGTATACTGTGAACACTTTGTTCCCATTAGGCAAAGTCAAGACTGGGGCTATTGTCAAAGCCCTCTTCAATCGCTTGAAAGCATCCTCATAGTCTATACTCCAAGAAAATGTCAGATTCTTCTTCGTCAGTCTGGTGAGTAGGGCTGATATCTTTGCGAAGTCCTTTGTGAACTTCCTATAATAGCCCGCTAATCCAAGAAAACTTCTCTCCTCCGTTGCATTCTTTGGGATCTGCCAATCTTGAACTACAACTACATTCGCGGGATCTACTGCTATCCGATCTTTAGAGACCACATGCCCAAAAAATCTCACTTCTTTTCTCCAAAAGTGACATTTAGAGAATTTTGCTTTAAGCTGGTGCGCTCGGAGAGTTTTCAAAAATTCCCTCAAATGTATGGCATACTCTTGCTCGTTCTCCGAGAAAATCAAGATGTCATCAACAAAGATCACAACGAACTTATTTAGAAACTCCTGAAACACCCTACTCATCAGATCAACACAATAGATGGGTGCATTTGTCAACCCAAAAGACATAACGAGCCACTCGAATAAACCATCTGAAGTTCTAAAGGCATTCTTGTCTATACTATCCTCGGCCACCCTCAACTGATGAAACTCTATGGCCAAGTCTAACTGAGAGAGAACAGATGCACCAACAAGCTGGTCAAACAGAACATCTATCCTTGGGAGTAAGTGTCTATTCTTCTTGGTGAGCTTAGTCAACTCTCTATAATCCACACATAAGCGAAGCGAACCATCCGCCTTAGTGGAGAATGCTACTGGAGCACCCCATTCAGATATGCTTTGCCTAATAAACCCTTTCACAAGTAGCTCCCCTACTTGCTTGCTGAGCTCCCTTCTTTCCATTGGAGCCATATGGCGCACAGGCAATGCAACTAGCTTTGCATTGTCCACAAGAATATACGGAAATCAATCTCACGCCTCGGAGTTAAGCCCCGAACCTCCTCAAAAACCTCCGGATACTCACAGACTACTAGAACAGGTCATAAATCATCGGTAGATGCATCAAGAGACTCTAGGAAACTAAGCGTCACAGACCCTTTAGGGTCACAAGAAATCTCTTGGGTCCTCCCATGGCAAGTCAAAAATTTAATGACCCTCCTCTCACACTCTAGAATGACATCATGTATGGTTGGCTAGTCCATCCCTAGAATCAAACTATAGCCCATGAAACCGAGCACGTATGCATCACATTCAAACTCGACGCCGAACACAGATATTCTCAAACCCCGACAAATCATAGACAAATGATCCGTATCCGCAATGGGGTTTGAGACAGCAACGGGATCCAAAACCAAACTAATGCTAAGGTGGAGAGACTCAACCACAGAATTAGATATAAAAGAATGTGAAGCGCCATAATAAAAAAGAGTTCTAACTGGATGATTGGAAAGAGAAATCAAACTTTCAACGGAAACTTTCCTACTCTATCTGGTGCACTGGCCATGAGATCATGCACTTGCCCTCCATAAGATCCTGCCCTTTGAAACTGCCATTGCCTCCTAGGGAAATTCTTGACAAGATGTCTGATTTCACCATAATGAAAACAAGTGTTCTTTCTTTTCTTGCAATCCTTGATCACATGACCCTCGCATCTGCAATGATGACATTTCCTCTTAGCTCGAGTTTTGTCGTTCTTTCCGCCCTTCTTTTGTTGCTGTTCTTCTTTCTTGGGCCACACTTTCTTGTTTTTTTCCTCAACCTTAGCCTCTTTCTTTTCACCTTTCTCTTCTTCATGCATCAATGCCATATCACAGAAATCCTTGCAGATCTTAGAGAAATTATCAGCACATGGAGGAGGAGGAGGAACAACGACTGCATCAGGGGGATGGGCGTCTGCTTGGCCTCATGTAGGCGCCTTAACCTCCAGATACCTACAAATCTAAGCTGGTATCTGTATACCCTCAAGAATATAAGGTTCCCTATAAATGCTGAAAAGAAAAGGAAAAAGGGAATCAAACAGAGAAATGAAAGATATTTCATATGGCATTAGTGAATATGTTTTTCGAAATGGACTTTTCTATTGAAAGTGCTTTCTTTTAAAACCTTTTTGAAAAGAATTTTCAAAAATCTTTTATCTTATCTGGTAACCGTTAGCTCTGATACTAAATGTGACACTCCACATTCGTTAACGTCACTCTTTATCAGTATGCATTAAGTTTCGTGAAGCGTTATAGGTAAACAGAAATGGAAACATCACAAGACAGATATAAAATAACAGCAGAATTAAAAACTTTATTAAATAAAAAGTCTGAAATGCTGAAAACATAAAACTTCTGTCTTATACCAAAATTATCATCAAAGTACAATAATACATAAAAAGAGAATAATCCCCAAAATATAGCAATGGTAAAGAAGACACAAAATTGGGCAATGCATCTAAGTAACTCCAAGAAGAAGGAAAGTAGAATCCTGATCAAGCTTGAGTATTCCCACCCTGAGAACCTTGGGGGGGGACAAAAGAGAAAGAAGAGGAAAAAAATGGGTTCAACATAAAGTCTGGCGAGTCCAGTTACTTTTAGCATATAAACAAGTAAAAGCATCATAACAAGCATATAAACTAGAGAGATAGATAACTATAACACCCCGTATTTTCTGTGAATGTATAAGTAATAAATTAAAGTATACTTAATTTTAAGAGAAGAAATAAGGGAAACTAGTTGCGCCATTGCGTTCGTCTCGAAATTCTGCTTGAGATAGAGTCTGAGTTTGCGTAAAACGGATATCGTATGAAGAAGATATGGACGAACGAAGTTAGGCAAAAAAACAGGAAACAAGCCAGAATACACTGGCGCACTTGTGAAGTGCGCCAGTACAAAAATACACTGGCGCACCTGCCAAGTGCGCCCATACCGATCCAGCACAAAATTCTGGAGTGTTCTGTGATGACGTGTCTTCTTCTGAGTGGTTGGATGACATGTCTTCGAGTTGGGTGGTTCTGATGACTTCTGGACTGATCTGAAGGCTCTAAATCACCCTATTCTCCTATAAAAACACCCCCCAAACCTCACTTTCTCTCCACACAATTTCATTCTGCCTATACTCTGCCTCTATTCTAATTAAAATAAAATAATGGCGTCGCTACTCTGCCGAAATCTAAGCTAGAACTAGTGCATCTTCTTCCAATCTGAATAGAATTAAAAGAGAAGAACTATTTTCTACGCCAAAGGAGAGCTATTCAGTGTCGGAATACAAATTCCAAATACAAGAATCATTCCGTTTTAGTGAGTACAGTTATTTTCAGATATGAACTTTAATTATGATCTTGACATGGCTTTAAATCTGAATCTAAGGTTATGCATATTCTTATCTGTCAGATCTATTTTTCTGTGACTATTTTTTTTCTGTTCTATAGCCAGGCTACTACGAGCCTGTGCCAAATCTCATAAGAGATTAACGCACGAACGCTAAATTATGGAGTAAATAATGAATAATGCATAATTGGACATGACTGATCTGTGACTGATTTGAGAAAAGGACATAAGTTGTAAATTAGATCTAGGTCTGTGCATACTCTGTGATTTAGAAGAAGAGGAATCATTGAATGATAACATATGACATGAAACTTGGGGACATAATGCATATAAAAATTAAGATCTGATTTTGAGAGGATATAATTTAAAGATCTAGATTTTTGGGTATATTTTATATAACGATTCATGACTTGAAAAAGGAATATGAAACTTAGGCGTAAGGACCTATATTTAAATAGGATAACTATTAATGTGAATGTCCCTAAATATGGATTTTTGGATATTGGCATTAAAGGTTATAATTTGACATAATTCAAATCATGATTTGGGGATTTTAGAGAGTGTTCTGTATTGTGCAAAGTTTAACAAAAATTTGGGGGCACATATTGTATTATGAATTATGACCATGATTTGAGCATGTAAGTTTAGGCTTAATTTATGAGTAGACAAGATATGTAAATAGATTTTTTAAGAAATGTTAAATCTCCTAATCTGCTGAATTGCCTAATCTGCTAAATCTGTTGAACTTCCTGTTCTGCTAATCTGCTAAATTTCCTAATCTTCTAGATCTGTTATCTGCTAAATCTATTGAATTTCTCAATCTGTTGAAAGATGAATAATTGTAATTTGGAGGCTCAATCTAAAATTGAGCAAAACATGTTAATAGAACTTTGGATAATCTGCCGTAACTTGTAAAGAAGTTAAATCTGCTAAATGGACATAATTAGTCTGATTTTTTCTATAATGGAATAAAGTGGCTATGACACGAGGTTAGACTCCGTTTACGGTAGAAGCCTCCCAGAACCAACCGGCTTGACCAATGACTGCAAACTGTCAGTCTAATGTGAGAGGTCGTAGGCATAACTAAAATATGCTTAGACACAAGATTAGGTCTGGCTTGTGGCAGAAGTCCGCTCGGAACCTCCCGGCATATTCAGCGGCCACAAGCTACCGACCTAATGTGAGAGGTCTTTGCATTAATATTTAATTAATGCAAATCTGAAATAAATAAGATGCCTAAAACGTGTTAGGTGGATAGGGTTAAACCAACTGGACTGATGAATTTAACATGCCCGTTTCGTGAATCTGTAGGCCTAATACAAAGTTAGACAATCTATAAGTCTGTTAAAACTGTACATCTGATCCGTTAGTCTGAAAACTTGTTAACTTGATTGTCTGATCTGTGAACTAGCAAATCTGAAATCTGTATGTCTGAAACTTGTAAACAAGTTAATCTGAAATCTATTAGTGTGGGGTCACAAGGTTAGGAGGGGAAATACTTGTGTCATCTGTTGTTTGGGACCCATATTAGTCAGTAACCCTTTCTAGTATCAAAAACTTTGAACCCACGTTATGTAGGGGTCCGGGCACGCTTACTGAACTAATTAAAAGTAATGGTGAGGGGTTTTGATGGTGTTTTCCAACAAGGTCATATGCGTGCATGGATCCGGTCTGCTCTGAGGATGTAAGACACCGTGACATCTGTAAATTGGTCTGTGCCAATAGGTTGCCACTTTAGGGAGTGATACACCCTACTGTTGGTCTGACACAGGGTATTTATGTATTAGGGAGTCGATCGCTTGGGGTAGGACTTAGGGTATACTTAATTCTGTCTGTTTCTGTTGGTACTGTCTGTTTCTGTTGGGTGGTAATACCTGTCTGTTTCTGCGTGGTACCGTCTGTTGGGGTGGTAAAGGCCCATTACTAGTGTACACCTAATTCTAACATTTTGTTTCCGTAGGGATTATTCTCTTTCCGTTTCTAATTCCATTTCCGATTCTGTTTCTGTACCTTCTGTCTTTTGGGGTGGTAAAGGCCCATTAGTTGGGTGGTAAAGGCCCATTATTAGCATTTTGTTTCCATACCTTCTGTCTGTTGGGGTGGTAAAGGCCCATTATTAGTATTCTGCTTCTGTACCTTCTGTCTGTTGAGGTGGTGAAGGCCCATTACCCACATTCTGTTTCTGTATAGATTATTTTGTTTCGATTCTATTTTTGTTTAGACATTAGGGTAACACCTAACCCTATTATACTAGTATGAGAGCAGAGAAGTAAGATGTAAGTAAGGAACATAACTTGGTTTACATCATTCTGTTTCTTGTGTTAACTTAAAGTATATCTGTTATTCCTGTTGATGTAATCTCTCGTCTAGCCTTATTTACATGTCATGATAATATTATCTGTTTATATGCTGGAAGTCACTGGACTTGCCAGACTTTATGTCTGACCTCGTTTGTTTTCACCCCTTTTCTTTCTGTTTCCCCCCAGGTGCTTTGGGTGGAAACATAGGAGATTGATTCTGATTCTCTTTGCCTGAAGTGCTTGGAGTATTGCTTGGCTTTGACTCTATCTTTTCATGCCTGTTTATGTTGGGGATTATGACTTTGAAACTTTACATTCTAAAGGATTTTGTATAAGACTGATAATTGTGTACTTGAGTTTTGGTATTGTGATTTAGAAAGATGCAACCAAACTTATTTCTGCTTCTGCTGTAATAAAGTTATAATTTTTCAAGTACTACTTATCTGTCTTGTAATATTCTGTTCTGTCTACTAAAACACTCTATCAAAGTTAAGGCATTCCCTTTGTGAGTGACCTTAACGGAGGTGGGGTGTTACACTTGGTATCAGAGCTGAAGGTTACCAGATTTGATAAAAAGTTTTTGAAAACTATTTCCAAAAAGGTTTTAAAAAGGAAGTATTTTCAAAAGTAAAGTTTATTTTGAAAAACATAGTCCCCAAAAGCCATATATCTATCCTTTCTCCATTTTGAATCCCTTTTCTTTTTCGTTTCAGTATGTTTGGGGATCTTAACATTCCAGAGGGCATACCGGTACCTAGTTGGTTTAGAAGGTATCTACAAGTTAGGGCTAATGATCCGGGCACAGCAGACGTCCCTCCTCCCCCAGCTGTAGCGGTTCCTCCTCCTCCTCCGCACGTGAATGCTTTCCCGAAAATATATAGAGACTTTCGAGCCAAGGGTGGGAAGAACTTTAATGGAACTGAATCGTTCGTGGAGGCAAGGAACTGGCTCAAAGAAACTGAGGATTTTTTTGTTATCTTCGAGGTAGACGATAGGCAGAAGATACAGTTGGCGGTATGGTTGCTTAAGGACGAAGCTTCTTTTTAGTGGGAGGTCACAAATGGAGAGCGTCCGATAGAGACATAGATGGATTTCAGGCATAGGTTCGAGATGAAATTTCTCTCATGAGCGGAAGAGAGTCTATACGTCGAGAGGTTCTTGGCGTTGAAGCAGGGGGATTTATCAGTGAGAGAGTACGTCAACAAGTTTAATCAGTTGGCGTGATTCGGCTTAGATTTGGTAAGTACACCGCATAAAAAGGCCCTGAGGTTTGCTAAAGGTTTGAATGAGCCGCTACACGGATTGGCGATGTCCCACATTCCTATGGTGGCAACCTTCGAAAAATTGGTGGACATGGCGTTAATGCATGAAGAGGAAGCCAAAAGTAAAACGAAAGAGGAAAAGCTCGAAGGACCATAGAACAAGAAGGCAGGGCCCAAAAAGGAAATACAAAAGAAGGATGAAAATTATGAAGAAAAGAAGGAGAAAAGGTGCTTTACTTGTGGAAGCTCGACTCATCTGAACAAGGATCGCAGAAAAAGGAAGGGCACCTGCTTCAACTGTGGTGAGATGGGACACTTCACTAGGGACTGCCCAAAGAAACGAGGGCAAGGGCAGAGGATAGGTCCTACTTCTGGAGGGCAGGCGAATACCCTCGAGGCTGGTGGATAGGATAGAAATAGGAAAAATTCCTATAAATGGTTTAATTTCCTTATCTGATTGTTGAGTTAATATTCTTTCTGATTCTGGCATTTTGATTCTGTAATTGATACTCTGCACTTTAATACTAGTCTTGTTTCTAATCCCGCTGTAGACTCAAACCCATAAGGGTTATGACTCATCTATTTGTGATAAGTTGGGGTTTGAGGGTATCTGTGTTAGGCGTTAAGTTGACTATGACGCATACGTTATGGTTTTTCTTATCATGCTTGGTTTCCTAAGAATCATTTGATAATCTGATCTATACTAGTAGCCTGTAAGTATATGAATATTTGTGATATGGTTAGGGGTTTTTACTCGAAGCGTGAAGTAGAATTCCAGTTTGGCATTGTTTAATGGAAGCAATTCACTGGGTGTTAATTTGATGTTGATTTCGGTCTTTGGGGTTGATACTTAGAGAATTATTTTCTTAACCGATGTCTAATAGGAACAGAGCTCTTGTTTTAATCGTACTTGCTTCTATCACTCAGCTGTATCCTATCAATCGATTTTTCGACCTTTAGGTAGAAACTAATGGGTGTAAACATTTGTTTGAGACATGTTATGTTTGATGGTTGCAAGTGGTTGCTAGTGGATGCATATACACACACTAGGCACTAGATTGGCTCAAAAACACTCTCATACTGCATATGAATGTGTGCGCATTTTTCAGTTTTTCTGGATGCAAAATGGTTGACTCATCACATTGATGTTGCATTTGGATGAATGGTTATGCACACATATAGAAATGATGTGTATCAAATAGGATTTCTTGCATACATAATTGGACTCATGGCACCAACACGGTTCGCATTGAGGAGGTCAGCTGAATCAGTAGACCGCCTGATCTTTACATTAGATAAGAGACATATACACACACTTTTGCATATGTTCATACAACATTAGAAGTTTTCTGAGGACAATGGATGCTTGTGGATGATGGTTGAGTAGATGAATGATTGGATGGTAGGACACATTCCTCTTAACTTGAAGAATTCGGGGATGAAATCCTTTAAGGAGGGGGGAATGTAACACTCCGTATTTTCTATGAACGTATAAGTAACAAATTAAAGTATATTTAATTTTAGGAGAAGAATTAAGGGAAATGGGTTGCGCCACTGCGTTCATCTTGAAATTCTGCTTGAGATAGAGTCCAAGTTTGTGTAAAACGGATAACATATGAAGAAGATATGGACGAACAAAGTTAGGCGGAAAAACCGGAAACAAGCCAAAATACACTGGCACACTCGTGAAGTGCGCCAGTACAAAAATACACTGGCGCACCTGCCAAGTTCGCCCATACCGATCCAGCACAGAATTCTGGAGTGTTCTGTGATGACGTGTCTTCTTCTGAGTGGCTGATGACCTGTCTTCGAGCTGGGTGGTTCTGATGTCTTCTGGACTGATCTGAAGGCTCTAAATCACCATATTCTCCTATAAAAACACCCCCCAAACCTCACTTTCTCTCCACACAATTTCATTTTGCCTATACTCTGCCTCTATTCTAATTAAAATAAAATAATGGCGTCGCTACTCTGCTGAAATCTAAGCTAGAACTAGTGCATCTTCTTCCAGTCTGAATAGAATTAAAAAGAACAACTATTTTCTAATCTAATCGATAGTCTACTCCAAAGGAGAGCTATTCAGTGTCGGAATACAAATTCCAGAATACAAGAATCGTTCCCTTTTTGTGAGTACAGTTATTTTCAGATATGAACTTTAATTATGATCTTGACATGGCTATAAATCTGAATCTGAGGTTATGCAAATTCTTATCTGTCATATCTGTTTTTCTGTGACTATTCACTTTCTTTTTTTCTATTCTATAGCCAGGCTACTACGAGCCTGCGCCAAATCTCATAAGATATTAACGCACAAATGCTAAATTTTGGAGTAAATAATGAATAATGCATAATTGGACATGACTGATCTGTGACTGATTTGAGAAAAGGACATATGTTGTAAATTAGATCTAGATCTGTGCATACTATGTGATTTGGAAGAAGAGGAATCATTGAATGATAACCTATGACTTGAAACTTGGGGACATAATGCATATAAAAATTAAGATCTGATTTTGAGAGGATATAATTTAAAGATCTAGATTTTTGGGTATATTTTATATAACGATTCATGACTTGAAAAAGGAATATGAAACTTAGGCGTAAGGGCCTATATTAAAATAGGATAACTATTAATGTGAATGCGCCTAAATATGGATTTTTGGATATTGGCATTAAAAGCTATAATTTGGCATAATTCATATCATGATTTGGGGCTTTTAGAGAGTGGTCTGTACTGTTCAAAGTTTAACGAAAATTTGGGGGCACATATTGTATTATGAATTATGACCATGATTTGAGAATGTAAGTTTAGGCTTAATTTATGATTATGCAAGATATGTAAATAGAATTTTTAAGAAATGTTAAATCTGCTAGTCTGCTGAATTGCCTAATCTACTAAATCTGTTGAATTGCCTGTTCTGCTAATCTGCTAAATTTCCTAATCTGCTAGATCTGTTATCTGCTAAATCTATTGAATTGCTTAATCTATTGAAAGATGAATAATTGTAATTTGGAGGCTCAGTCTAAAATTGAGCAAAATATGTTAATAGAACTTTGGATAATCCGCCGTAACTTGTAAAGAAGTTAAATCTGCTAAATGGACATAATTAATCTGATATTTTCTGTAATGGAATAAAGTGGCTATGACACGAGATTAGACTCCGTTTACGGTAGAAGCCTGCCCAGAACCAACCGGCTTGAGCAGCGACCGCAAACTGTCAGTCCAATGTGAGAGGTCATAGGCATAACTAAAATATGCTTAGACACGAGGTTAGGTCTGGCTTGTGGCAGAAGTCTGCCCGGAACCGCCCGGCATATCCAGCGGCCACAAGTTACCGACCTAATGTGAGAGGTCTGTGCATTAATATTTAACTAATGCAAATTTGAGATAAATATGATGTTTAAACGTGTTGGGTGGATAGGGTTAAACCAACTGGACTGATGAATTTAACAAAACCGTTTCGTGAATCTGTAGGCTCAATACAAAGTTAGACAATCTGTAAGTCTGTTAAAACTGTACATCTGATCCGTTAGTCTGAAAACTTGTTAACTTGATTGTCTGATCAATGAACTATTAAATCTGAACTCTATATGTCTAAAACTTGTAAACAAGTTAATCTGAAATCTGTTAGTCTGGGGACACAAGGTTAGGAGGGGAAATACTTGTGTCATCTGTTGTTTGGGACCCATATTAGTCAGTAACCCTTTCTGGTATCAAATTTTTTTAACCCACACTATGTAGGGGTCCGGGCACGCTTACTAAACTAATTATAAGCGGTTCATTCTGATAATGGCGAGGGGTGTTGATGGTGCATTCCAACCGGGTCATGTGCGTGCATGGATCTGGTCTGCTCTGAGAATGTAAGAAACCGTGACATCTGTAAATAGGTCTGTGCCAATACATTGCCACTTTAGGGAGTGATCCACCCAACTGTGGGTCCGACATAGGGTATTTATGTATTAGGGAGCCGATCGCTTAGGATATGACTTAGGGTACACTTAGTTATGTCTATTTCTGTTGGTACCGTCTGTTTCTGTTTGGTGGTAATACCTAATTGTTTCAGCGTGGTACCGTCTGTTGGGGTGGTAAAGGCCTATTACTAGTGTACACCTAATTCTAACATTCCGTTTCCGTAGGGATTATTCTGTTTACATATTTGATTCCATTTCTGATTCTGTTTCCGTACCTTCTGTCTGTTGGGGTGGTAAAGGCCCATTAGTTGGGTGGTAAATGCCCATTATTAGTATTCTTTTTCCGTACCTTCTATCTGTTCGGGTGGTAAAGGCCCATTATTAGTATTTTTCTTCTGTACTTTCTGTCTGTTGGAGTGGTGAAGGCCCATTACTAGCATTCTGTTTCTGCATAGATTATTCTGTTTCAGTTTAGACATTAGGTTAACACCTAACCCTGTTATACTAGTATTAGTGCAGAGAAGTAAGATGTTAGTAAGGAACATAACTTGGTTTACATCATTATGTTTCTTCTGTTAACTTAAAGTGTATCTGTTATTCCTATTGATGTAATCTCCCATCCATCTTTATTTACATGTCATAATAATATTATCTATTTATATGCTGGAAGTCACTGGACTCGCCAGACTTTATGTCTGCCCTCGTTTGTTTTCGACTCCTTTCTTTCTGTCCCCCCTCCTTAGGTGCTCAGGGAGGAAACATAGGAGCTTGATTCCGATTCTCTCTGCTTGAAGTGCTTGGAGTATTGCTTGGCTTTGACTCTATCTTTTCATGGCAGTTTATGTTGGGGACTATGGCTTTGAAACTTTACATTCTGAAAGATTTTGTATGAGACTGATAATTGTGTACTTGAGTTTTGGTATTGTGATTTAGAAAGATGCAACCAAATTTACTTATGCTTCTGCTGTAATAAAGTTATAATTTTTCAAGTACAATTTATCTGTCTTGTAATATTCTGTTCTGTCTACTAAAACGCTCCATCAAAGTTAACGCATTCCCTTTGTGAGTGACCTTAACAGAGGTCGGGTGTTACAATAACAGTATCATAAGGCCGGTATAACAAGGTAAACAGGATGAACATGATAGAATATATTGTGCTTCTTCAGTACTTTTCTCTGCACCAATACTAGTATAACCAGAACAAGATGATCCCAACAAGTACAAGATGGTAGACTTAAGTGTACTTATAGTGAGAGGTTTTTACCCCATACAATAACTGGTAGCCTAATAGAACTGACAGGTGCTTACCCCCAACGACAATAACGGGCTCCTAAATAAGCAAGAGTAGATGTACCCTAATTACCACACCCAATCGATTAACTCCCTAACTCGTAGATACCTTGTGCTATCCCCACAGTAGGATGTATCACTTAAGTGGCAACCCTTTTTGTTTACAAGATGTAACACCCCGTATTTTCTGTTAACGGTATAGTAATGAATTAAACAAAACTTAATTTAAAATGTGAGAATTAAGGGAAACGGGTTACGCCATTGTGTTCGTCTCGGAATTCTGGTTGACACAGAGTCCGAGTTTGCGTAAATTGGACTTCGTATGAAAAAGTTATGGCTGTCGAAAGTTTCCAGAAAATTCAAATAAATTCAAACAGCTCAAAAACGAATTCAAATTCAAAAAAAAAAAGTCAGAAGCAGACTGGCCGGGAAAATTCCCGCCTAGGACCCAGGTCGACCAGGGGGTCGACCCTAATGTCGACCTTAGGGCTGTAAATTTTGTTCGAATGTCCGACGTCCGTTCGTGTCCATGACCGAAATACGTCCGTCCGAGTCCGTCCGATTTTCATTTAGGACACGAGTTAGGACAACAAGATTTGTACGAGAAAAAATCATGTCCGGTCCGGGCTCGTCCGAATTCGTCCGAATTATTTGAAATTCGTCGTATATTAGAGAGAAAATCTAGTAAAATGTACAAAATGTGATATAAATAGCCATGTCCGACCGAGTCCGACTAGTCCGATCGTGTTCGTGTCCGACCGATTTTATTTAGGACACGAATTAGGACAACGAAATTTGTCCGAGAAAAATTTTGGTCCGGTCCGTGTTCGGTCCGATTTTTTTTAGGACAGAAACTGAACATACCTCCGTCCGGTCCGGTCCGACCGATTTACACCCCTAGTCGACCTCCCCCCTACAGGTCGACCTGGGGGTCGACCGGCCCCTGTGCAGATCTGAAAGGTGACGATTTTGTGACTCAGTGCTGAGTCACTAGGGCTGAGGTGTCACCCTATCTTGATTGAATGGTGGTGGTTAACCCTAGGATCATCTGACGACCCAAATTTAATTAAAATTCTATATAAACAACCCAATGCTCAAACCTAAAATCACACAAAAATAATCCTAGAACTATCATGCTATCAATAAAAAACTTGGAGTAGCCTTCACCAATTCAAAGACAAGATAAGAACCTGAATCAAAAATCAAATTAAAAGTAATCAAGTTCAACGATCTACATCAAAGGCGAGCTTACCAATTTCAGAATTCAGATTTCAGAAAGCAAGAATTCCTTTTAATTTGTAATTTGGTTATTACGCAGACTTAAACGTTCTTTCAAATGAATCATGACATGTTGTAATTTGAATATAGAATGATGCTTATGTATAAGATTTGATTCTCGTTTATCTTAAAGTTTCGTTGCAATTAATCATGTCTATATGCTTGTAGTGATGAACATATTATATATTAATCATGTTAATATGCTTGTGGTGATGAACATATTATATATTAATCATGTCTGTATGCTTGTGGGGATGAACATATTGTATGTTATTGGAACCTATTATGATTGGGTAATGGATTTATTTTGCCAATTAAATGGTTAAACATGTCATGTTATAAATTGGTGGTTACTTGCAAGTTTGTGATCTAAAACACATGCTTATATTTTAGATCAACACTCATGTATATTCATGTCAGGTTGAATCTATTTATGTTGAGAAATTTGGAATTGTAGTCCTCTTATGTTTTAACACATAAGTACCATGCTAAGTTGTGACTCGAATATGTTGATAATAGTTCTCTTATGTTTAAATCACATAAGTTAATATGCTAAGTTGCGATTTAAGAATGATTATAGTAGCTTTCTTATGTTTTGACATACATAAGTTAATATGCTAAGTTGTGGGCTGAAACTATGATTATATGTTAAACCTCCATGCTAGACCTTTGTCAAGTTTACATGACAATTAGACCCAACTTAGTCACAAGTTCACCTTTACCCATTTAATTAAAGTTAATGATACTTCTATACCAAGTTACACATGACAACTTGGAATGTATGCTATTTTATGTTTATTTCATGTCCCTTGTTTATTACCCTTTTTGTTTATGGGTTTGGGCTAATTTACTAGCCCAACATTGTATGTGATTCATGCGTACGTTCCACGGGGGTAGCGATGGGAAAATATGAAAATTCATGGCATGGATTTGTTCATAAAATGGTATATTTGATATACCATTTGGGGTGAGCATAATCAACGGATAATTAAGGCATGATTAAATCTAATTTAATTTACATAAAGAAATTAGTCATATATAGAAAAATTTGAATTTAGAAAAAGACGAATATGCCTAACCCGAGGTTAGACTGAGTTGTGGTGTAAATCTGCCCGGAACCGACCGGCATACCCAGTGACCACAACAAGACCTGTCTAATGTGTGTGGTTAGTGCATCAAGCCCGAAAAGAAACAGAGGTTAGACTGAGTTGTGGTGCAAATCTGCCCGGAACCGACCGGCACATCCAGTGACCACAACAATACCTCTCTAATATGAGTGGTTGGTGCTTTAATAAATTAAAGCTAAGTCAGGATTGGTGGGGTTTAGTCAATTAGGGAAACACTTAACCGATCCAACATGTTAACTAAACGAATGGATGGGGGTTAGGTAAACTTGGACACTTAACCCAATAAACATGTTGATTAGAAAACCCTAGCAGCGGGGACCCATTTCAGCAGTAACCCACATAGATGTATCATGGTACCCTGAAACTAGGCAGGGTGGGGCACGTTTACTGGGCTGATTATAAGAGGTCAAAACGTTGGTGGATGGTGGGCAAGTGTGGGTTCCAACGTAGTATGGGCGTGCACGTACTCCGAAGTGAAAAAATCAGGCACTGGGCATCAGTAGTATACACTGTGCATCTTGAATCGTGTCGGGTTGCCACCAGAGGGACTGATACACCCCATGGTAGGATCAGCACAGGTATCTACAGTCAAGTGGGGCAGAATGACACAGGATATGAATGCGTACGAGTAGGAGCCGATCATTAAGGGGATCGTTTGTTATGAACACATAGGGCTGGTTGAACCAATGGTTAAGTAGGTGCAGAGACTATAGTAATGTGTGTGATCACATGTTCCTCTTATCTTATATTAGGGTATTGTCCTATGTTCTGTTATTACTGTCGTGATCCCTTTCCTTGTTTAAATACTAGTAATCACCGAACTTACCATACTTATTGTCTAACCCGTTTTCCTTCGTCCTCTTTTCTTCCGTTCCCCCCCCCCCCACAGGTCCATAGGGAGGGAATACTGCAGCTTAGTCAGACTCTTTGCAAGCTTCAAAAAAGTAGATGTATGATTTGGACTCCCTCTCACCTTGACTATGGCTCTTGGACATTATCCTTGGGGATTTATGCAGTTTTATTTATGGTTTATGCTTCTTTATTAAATAATCAAGACAGAAATTATGTTGTAATGTTTTGGAAGTTATTTTGAGACAATTTGATGTAATGCTTTTGTATTGAACCACATATGAAATAAATAATTGAATTTTGCTGCTTATGTTTATCTGTCTTGTAAAGTTTTCTGTGTCTTGTACCTATAACCCTCCACCAAAGTTAAGGCATTCCCTTTGTGAGTGACCTTAACGGAGGTGGGGTGTTTCACTCGGTATCAGAGCAAAGGTTTACCAGATCAGATAAGAGTTTTTGAATTTTTTTTTCAAAAAGAAATATAAAGAAGCATTTTACAAGAAAGTGTGTTGTTTTAAATTTAAAAAGGCATAATCCCCAAAGCCATATGCACTATCTTTCTATCCTTCCTTTTGAATCTTTTCTTTTTCGTTTCAGCATGTCTGGGAATCTTAACCTTTCAGAGGGTGTACCGATACCTGACTGGTTCAGGAGGTACTTAGAGGCTAGGGCCAACGAAGCAGGCCCATCAGATATTCCTCTTCCCCCAACTGCAGCGGTTCCTCTTCCTCCTCCTCGTGCAAATGCTTTCTCAAAGATTTGTGGAGACTTTAGGGCCATGGGTGGAAAGGATTTCAAGAGAACTGAATCATTCGTAGAAGCAAGGAACCGGCTTAAAGAAACTGAGGATCTACTCGTTATCTTCAAGGTGGACGACAGGCAGAAGATACAGTTGGTTGTATTGTTGCTCAAAGACGAAGCTTCCTATTGGTAGGAAGTCACTAACGCTGATAGACCAATTGACACATGGATGGACTTCAGAATAAGGTTTGAGATGAAATTCCTCTCACAGGCTGAACGAAGTTTACAGCTGGAAAAGTTTTTATCTCTTAAGAAAGGAAGTATGACGGTCAAGGAGTACGTCAATCAATTCAATCAGCTGGCCCGATTTGGACTGGACTTAGTGAATACTCCTCATAAGAAGGCTCTCCGTTTTGTCAAGGGATTGAATGAGCCACTTCACAGCTTGGTTATGACCCATATACCTATGGGGGCTACTTACGAGAGGTTAGTGGACATGGCACTCTTACATGAGGAAGACAAGGGCAAGAAAGAGGCAAAAGCGGAAGTGCCTCAGGATAAGAAGGGGGAGGGGTCGCAGAACAAGAAGGCTAATTCAAAAAAAGGAAGGAAAAACAACAAACCCTATGAAACGAGAAAGTGTAATTTCTGTGGCATTCCCGGACATCTGATCAAATACTGCAAGAAGAAGAAAAGAAAGATGGGTGGCTGTTTCCACTGTGGTGGGACAGGACACATGGATAGGGCATGCCCAAGGAAGCAAGGGCAGGGAGCTGGACCTTCTCCTGGAGGACAAGTTCACGCTCTCATGGCACCTCCGCAAGAACGAGGTAGAAATATTTCTATTGAAAGTTTAGTCTATCTTTTTGATCATCTTGTTCGTACACTATTTGATTCTGGCGCATCGCACTCTTTTATATCTACAGCTTTAGTGGAATCTCTGCACCTAGATACCAGTATAGCAGAGGATCCCTTGGTTGTTTCAAATCCAATTGGGGGCTCAGCTGATTTGTCAATGGTTTGTTTGGATTTGGAAATATCTATACTAAGCGTTGGGTTTAGATGTAATGCCTTTGTTTTGGGCTTCATGGGCTATGGGTTGATTCTAGGCATGGACTGGCTATCCAGTAATGGTGCCGTCCTCGATTGTGAAAAGAGAGTGGTTAGACTCATAACTCGCCTCGGTAACACTCTCGAAATTTCTTGTAATCCTATGAACTCCGTTATGCTTAGTTATCTAGAATCTCTTGACGCGCCCATTGAGAACTTGCAGTCTGTAAGGGTAGTCCATGAATACTCGGATGTGTTTGAAGAGGTAAAAGGATTACCTCCAAAGCGGGAGTTAGACTTCCGCATATACCTCGTGGACAATGCAAAACCCATTGCTTTACCCGTTAAATACATGGCTCCGAGGGAGAGGAAAGAACTCAGCAAGCAAGTTAAAGAATTGCTTGAGAAGGGGTTTATAAGGAGAAGCATTTCTGAATGGGGTGCTCCAGTAGTGTTCGCAACTAAAGCGTACGGTTCGCTTCGCCTGTGCGTTGATTATAGGGAGCTAAACAAGCTGACCAAGAGGAATAGGCACCCACTCCCGAGAATAGATGATTTGTTCGATCAGCTTGTAGGTGCATCGGTTTTCTCCCAATTAGATTTAGCTACCGGGTTTCATCAGCTAAGAGTGGCTGAAGACAGCATTGATAAGACCGCGTTCAGAACTCCAGATGGTTTCTTCGAGTGGCTTGTCATGCCTTTCGGCTTGACAAATGCACCCGCTTACTTCGTTGATTTACAAGGTGTTCCGAGAGTTCCTCAATAAGTTTGTGATGGTCTTCGTAGACGATATTTTGATCTTCTCAAAGAATGAGGAAGAGCATGCTCAGCATCTAAAAGATGTCATCGATACTGTCCGTGCACATCAGTTGAAGGCAAAATTCTCCAATGCCATTTCTGGAGGGAAGAAGTTAGGTTCCTTGGACACGTGGTGTCCAAAGAGGGGATAGCTGTGGACCCCGCGAAAGTGGTGCTGTGCAAGATTGGAAGGTTCCTTGAAACGCAACCGAACTCCAAAGCTTTCTCGGGCTAGTAGGCTTTTATCAAAAATTTATCAAAGATTTTGCAAAAATCTCAGCTCCACTGACAAGATTAATAAAGAAGAACCTAGCTTTCAGTTGGGATTTGGATTGCGATATTGCTTTCCAACGTTTGAAAAGGGCTCTAACAATAGCCCCAGTTCTGACATTGCCTGATGGAAGCAAGATGTTTACAGTATACACAGATGCTTCCGGAACGGGACTAGGCGTTGTTCTGATGCAAGAAGGGAAGGTAGTGGCTTATGGTGGAAGATAGTTGAAAGTACACGAGAAAAACTACCCAACCCATGACCTAGAGTTGGCAGCCATCGTTTTTGCACTTAAGTCTTGGCGCCATTATCTCCTAGGTGAGAAATTTGAACTGTAAACTGACCATACATCGTTGAAATACCTTTTCTCGCAGAAAGATCTTAATTTGAGGCAGCAAAGATGGATGGAGTTTCTTGCCTTGTTCGATTTTGAGATTTCCTACACTCTTGGCAATGGCAATGCAGTAGCAGACGCCTTAAGTAGAAAGAAGCTGGCCTTAATCCCTCTCTTTGTGGAAAGGCAAAGCTTGGAGTTCATAGCAAGCTTTAACTTCAGACCCTCCTCTGACTTTGTACCTAGCTTGCTAGCAACGTTAGAAGTGCGTCCAACTCTATTAGACTCAATCGGAGCCGCGCAAAGAGAAGACCCTCAGCTAGCCGATGTGATAGACAAGTTAATTAGGGGTGATACTTCCAGTCACCTCAATAGATACTCCATTGATGCCAAGGGCTGGTTGAGATGAGATGGAAGACTATGTGTCCTACAAGTAAGGGATTTGGTAAAGGCGGTTCTAGAAGAGGCACACCATTCCAAGCTGACAATACACCCAGGCGGAGACAAAATGTATAAAGACATCAAAAGGGTTTTCTTTTGGAATGGCATGAAGCAAGACGTAGCTAAATTTGTTTCTAAGTGTTTAATATGCCAACAAGTCAAAGCGAAGCAGAAGAAGCCTAGTGGTCTGTCCATCCTCTAGAGGTCCCACAGTGGAAATGGGATAGCATCTCGATGGAACTTATAGATGGATTGCCTAGGTCAAGAAGGGGCAATACCAGCATTTGGGTAATAGTGGACAGGCTCACAAAAAGCGCCCACTTTATACCCATCAAGAGTAGAAGGACTGCCTCATCTCTAGCATCCATATATCTTAAAGAGATAGTTCGACTCCATGGGATACCCTCCAGCATAGTGAGTGATTGAGACCCTATCTTCACGAGCGAGTTTTGGAAGAGTTCACAAGAGGCTGTAGGCACACAGTTTTGCTTAAGCACGACCTATCACCCTCAAACCGATAGCCAGACGGAAAGAGTCAATAGAGTATTAGAAGACCTCTTGAGATTATGCATTATTGACTTCGGAGGTACATGGGTGGATCATCTACCTTTGGTGGAATTCGCTTACAACAATAGCTACCAAGCCACCATAGGCATGGCGCCTTTCGAAGCTTTATATTGAAGACCGTGCAGGTCACCAACTTGCTGGTGGGAGTCCACAGACAAGCTCATACTTGGACCAGACATGATTAGGGAAACTTCAGAGAAAGTAGACTTGATATGAAGAAGAATGAAGATTGCCCAAGATAGACATAAGTCCTACGCAGACAAAAGAAGAACTGACCTTGAGTTCCAAGTTGGAGACAAGGTGTTCCTTAAAGTATCTCCTTTGAGGAACGTCGTTCGCTTTGGATCCGCAGGAAAGTTAGCACTAAGATTTGTAGGGCCGTTCCCCATCATCGAGAAGATTGAGAAGATGGCTTATAGGGTACAGCTCCCCGAAAGGTTGGTCGGGGTTCATAATGTCTTTCAAGTCTCTCACCTGCAGAAATGGTTACACGAGTCTGTGGAAGTGGTAGAACCAAGTATGCTAGAGGAAATTGAAGTTGAACGAGAAGCAACTGTGAGGAGAGTTCCAACCCGTATCTTGGGAACAGAAGTCAAAAAGCTACGCAACCGTGAAGTTAAGCTCGTCAAAGTTCAATGGGGCGACACCGAGGAAGACGCGACTTGGGAAACTGAGGACAGAATACGCGTAGCACACCCTTTTCTTTTTGAGGGTATGTCCTTAATCTCGTTTTCCTTAAGTTTATGCTCGTATCTATCTTTTTAGGTATATCTCCTCGATCCTATCCTTTATCCTTAGGTAGGAACCCATTTGGATGTAAACATGTAATTGAAACATTTTATGATTGATGGCTGCAAGTGGTTGCTAGTGGTTGCTAGTGGATGCATATACACACACATTAGGTATTAGATCGGCTCAGTCACTTCCATATTGCATATGCATATATGTATTGGTATATGGATTGAAACTTAATGTGTTATCATATGGACGTTTTATTTGTATGAATGATTGTGCACTCATGTAGGAATTTTTGAGTAGGAAAAATTGCATTCATACTGGACTCATGGCATTGAAATAATTTTCATTAAGGAGGTCAACTGAATCAGTAGACCGCCTGATTTTGCATTAGATAAGGACATGTACGCACACAATGCATATGATCATGAAGCACTAGAAATCTTTTAAGGACAATGGACGCATGTGTTTGATGGTTGAGTAGTTGGGTGATTGGATGGTAGGATATAAGTGTTCTTCTCAACTTGAAGATTTCGGGGACGAAATCCTAAAAGGAGGGGAGAATGTAACACCCCGTATTTTCTGTTAATGGCATAGTAACAAATTAAACAATACTTAATATAAAACGGGAGAATTTAGGGAAACGGGTTACTCCATTGTGTTCGTCTCGGAATTCTGGTTGAGATAGAGTTCGAGTTTGCGTAAATTAGACTTCGTATGAAAAGTTACGGCTGTCGGAAGTTTCCAGAAAATTCAAATAAATTCAAATAGCTCAAAAAAGAATTCAAATTCAAAACAAAAGTCAGAAGCGGGCTGGGCGGGAAAATTCCCGCCCAGGACCCAGGTCGACCCTAGTGTCGACCTCCCCCCTACATGTCGACCTAGGGGTCGATCTACCCCCCCCCCCACCCCCCAGATCTGAAAGGTGACAATTTTGTGACTCAGTGCTGAGTCACTAGCGCTGAGGTGTCACCCTATCTTGATTGAATGGTTGTGGTTAACCCTAGGATCATCCGACGGCTCAAATTGAATTAAAATTCTATATAAACAACCCAATGCTCAAACCTAAAAATCACACAAAAATAATCCTAGAACTATCATGCTGTCAATAGAAAACTTGGAGTACCCGTCACCAATTCAAAGACAAGATAAGAACCTGAATCAAAAATCGAATTAAAAGTAATCAAGTTCAAAGATCTACATCAAAGGCGAGCTTACCAATTTCGGAATTCAGATTTCAGAAAGAAAGAATTCCTTTTAGTTTGTAAGTTGGTTATTACGCAGACTTAAACGTTCTTTCAAATGAATCATGACATGTTGTAATTTGAATATTTAATGATGCTTATGTATAAGATTTGATTCTCGTTTATCTTAAAGTTTCGTTGCAATTAATCATGTCTATATGCTTGTGGTGATGAACATATTATATATTAATCATGTCTATATGCTTGTGGTGATGAACATATTATATATTAATCATGTCTATATGCTTGTGGGGATGAACATATTGTATGTTATTGGAACCTATTATGATTGGGTAATGGATTTATTTTGCTTATTAAATGGTGAAACATGTCATGTTATAAATTGGTGGTTACTTGCAAATTTATGAACTAAAACACATGCTTATATTTTAGATCAACACTGATGTATTTCATGTTAGGTTGAATCTATTTATGTTGAGAAAATTGGAATTGTAGTCCACTTATGTTTTAACACATAAGTACCATGCTAGGTTGTGATTCGAATATGTTGATAATAGTTCTCTTATGTTTAACACACATAAGTTAATGTGCTAAGTTGCGATTTAAAAATGATTATATTATCTTTCTTATGTTTTGACATACATAAGTTAATATGCTAAGTTATGGGTTGAAACTGTGATTATATGTTAAACCTCTATGCTAGACCTTTGTCAAATTTACATGACAATTTGACCCAACTTAGTCATAAGTTCACTTTTACCCATTTAATTAAAGTTAATGATACTTCTATGCCAAGTTACACATGACAAGTTGAAATGTATGCTATTTTATGTTTATTTCATGTCCCTTGTTTATTACCCTTTTTATTTATGGGTTTGGGCTAATTTACTAGCCCAACGTTGTATGTGATTCATACGTACGTTCCACGGGGGTAGCGATGGGAAAATATGAAAATTCATGGCATGGATTTGTTCATAAAATGGTATATTTGATATACCATTTGGGGTGAGCATAATCAAAGGATAATTATGGCATGATTAAATTTAATTTAATTAACATAAAGAAATTAGACATGTATAGAAAAATGTGAATTTAGAAAAAGACGAAAATGCCTAACCCGAGATTAGACCGAGTTGTGGTGTAAATCTTCCCGGAACCGACCGACATATCCAGTGACTACAACACGACCTGTCTAATGTGGGTGATTAGTGCATCAAGCCCAAAAAGAAACCGAGGTTAGACTGAGTTGTGGGGTAAATCTGCCCGGAACCGACGGCACATCCAGTAACCACAACAATACATGTCTAATGTGAGTTGGTGCTTTAATAAATTAAAGCTAAGTCAGGATTGGTGGGGTTAAGTCAATTAGGGAAACACTTAACCGATCCAACATGTTAACTAAACGAATGGATGGGGGTTAGGTAAACTTGGACACTTAACCAAATAAACATGTTGATTAGAAAACCCTAGCAGCGGGGACCCATTTCAGCAGTAACCCACATAGATGTATCATGGTACCCTGAAACTAGGCAGGGTGGGGCACGATTACTGGGCTTATTATAAGCGGTCAAAACATCGGCGGTTGGTGGGCAAGTGTAGGTTCCGACGTAGTGTGGGAGTGCACGTACTCCGGAGTGGAAAAATCAGGCACTGGGCATCAGTAGTATACACTGTGCATCTTGAATCGTGTCGGGTTGCCACCAGAGGGACTGATACACCCCATGGTGGGACCAACAAAGGTATCTACAGTCAAGCGGGGCTGAATGACACAGAATATGAATGCGTATGAGTAGGAGCCGATCATTAAGGGGGTTGTTTGTTATGAACACATAGGGCTGGTTGAACCAATGGTTAAGTAGGTGCAAAGACTATAGTAATGGGTGCGATCACCTGTTCCTCTTATCTTATATTAGGTTATTGTCCTATGTTCTGTTTTTACTGTAATGATCCCTTTCCTTGTTTAAACACTAGTAATCACCGAACTTGCCAGACTTATTGTTTGACCCGTTTTCCTTCGTCCTCTTTTCTTCCGTTCCCTCCCCTGGTCCACAGGGAGGGAATACTACAGCTTAGTCAAATTCTTTGAAAGCTTCAAGAAAGTAGATGTATGATTTGGACTCCCACTCACCTTGATTATGGCTCTTGGACATTATCCTTGCGGATTTATGCAGTTTTATTTATGGTTTATGTTCTTTATTAAATAATCAAGATAGAAATTATGTTGTAATGTTCTGGAAGTTATTTTGAGACAATTTGATGTAATGCTTTTGTATTGAACCACGTATGAAATAAATAATTGAATTTCACTGCTTATATTTATCTGTCTTGTAAAGTTTTCTGTTTCTTGTACCTATAACCCTCCACCAAAATTAAGGCATTGCCTTTGTAAGTGACCTTAACGGAGGTGGGTGTTTCACAAGACATGCACAACCATATATACTGATGTCACATCGTCTTATCTTCCCTATCAAGAGGACCTATGCATGCACATGACCCCGTTAGAATGCGCAATCAACACCCTCTCCCTAGTGACCTCTTACAATCAGCTCAGTAAGCAGGCTTAGTCCCCGACCTAATTCGGGTTTCCCTGTTTGATACCAAAATGGGTTATTGACTGAATGGGTCCCACACAACAGATGGTACAAGCTTCGCCCTAAACTTGCATCCCCACTGCTAAGATTTCAACAGGTTATGCCTACTAGTTTAACAAGATTGCATAACCCCACAAGATTTTCTTAACCCTCCCACTATTTCAAGCAAGTTTACTTAAACCCTACTCAAGTTAACAGGATCATGTAATCCTTATGGATTCAAACTGGTTAAGTATTACTAGCCCATCACCATTCATTCATTTATGGTTACAATGAGCTAGACCTCCCACATTAAGTCTATAGCTTGTGGATGTTGGATACGTCAGTTGGGTCCGGGCAGACTTCTTCCACATGTCGGACTTAACCTCGTGTCTTAGCACCGTTATGTGTTCGTTTATGCACTTACCCTTCAGACTAGATTCACCGCTTGTGGTCGCTGGATATGTCGGGCGGTTCCGGGCAGGCTTTTACCACAAATGTAATCTAACCTCATGTCTAAGCGCGGTTACAATTTCTAGTTACTGTAAATCTAGGCCTTTTCATTATTAACCAATTAGTATGTTTATTATTCCCTAAATCCCCATCTAATTTACGATTCAAGTTATGCCCCAATTAAGGTTCAGAACAAGCTACATATTATGCCCTGAATCCCAAGTTTTGGCTCAAGGTACAAATTATGCCTATAATTCCCAGTCATGTTTTGTAATATGAATTATCCCCAAATTTATAATTCCCAATTATTCCCAATTTTCTATTAAAAAAAAGGGAAAGATGGAGGGAAGTGAACAAGAATAGGCATAGTAAATAAAACTGGCATAAGATGACATAATTAGGCAAACTAACATAGGCATAAGGTGACATGATCAGACAAACTAACATGATAGGCATAAAGTGACATGATTAGGCAAACTAACATAACAGGGATATCATGAATAGACATATGAGATCTAAATAGTAGATTAGACATACAAGTAATGGAAGATCTGTTATGATTCAAATTTCTAACAGGAATAGGATTAGATTTGAACTTATAAGCATGTCAAGATTCCAATTTTGGTGTTTGTATTTAAAAATAACATAAACTAACTGTGATTGCATCTAAAGAACAGGGAATTAATTGAAGATGTTGTGGCACATATTTCTAAATTTGTATGACCTTTTGTAAAAGAGGAATAGGCTAGATCAAACTGAGTTAGGGCAGCACCTCGTTGTCGCCAAACAATGGTAATGAGGTCTTATTTAGAGCCTAGGGTTAACGAATCTGGCCAGAAAACAATCCCCTATACGTAGAACTGGATATGCCCCGTATCTGGGGGGTCGACATGGGTGTCGACACCCCTGTTGTGGGGTCGACCCATGGGTCGACACCCATAAGACACTGGGTCAACCGAACGGGCCGAATTCCCGCCCCTTCCCGCCTTCGATTTTTCTGATTTCTGGAATATCTATTTTTATATATTTTGCTTATATGTGTGTAAACTTCAAACCTTAATAACTTCTTCATATGATATCCGTTTTACGCAAACTCGGAGTCTATCTTAAGTAGGATTCCGAGATGAACGCAATGGCATAGCCGATTTTACTTAATTCCCAATGTTTAATTAAGTATTCTCAAGTTTATCATTATAGTTTTCCTCTAAAATTACGGGGTGTTAAAACAAGCATGCAGCATGCACATGGCAGTAGCATAGCAGAGTGCATAGCAAGTCAATAGCACAATATAGGGTCTGGAAACATCATGCATAGCAGCAAGGAGCAAGCATATAACTTGTGAATGCCAGAAGAAAATGTGAAAGCCATGCTAATACAACAAAAAATAGAACAAGATCAAACCAAATTCAAATGCATAACTAAGAAGGTCCAATAATCATATGCAAATTCAAATACACATGAAGCCAGATTTTCCAAGAGAAGAAAAGGCAAGCAGCAAATGCACTGAAATGACCAAGGAATACACAGCAGTAAAGTGAAAAGCCAAAATACATAGTCATACATGCATGCAGCAGCAACAAGGGAGAGACATGTGCAACAACATCATATACAAGACACTTAATAGAGTGTCATGGCAGTGGAGTCAACAAGTACAAAATGGAAAGTCTAATGACACATGCAGGTCCAATAGCAAGTTGCCATGGCAACACTCAAGTGCATAAGTGTATATAAGTGACAGAGAACGAATCAGTGCACATAAACGAAACAAGAATAGCAAGTTCTATACATGTACATATGCATACATGAATATATATGTGTGTGTGTGTGTACATGTATCAATGGAAATACATGGAATCTTGAACACAGTGGAGTATCAGAGAAATGTACAAGTTCAAATGGTTTCAGGGATCAAAACGTCATGAGTTATAGTGGAAGTTTTATTTAAAACAAATAAAAGAAGGTTTTTCTTGGGTTCGAATTGATATTGAAGTAGCAAATATGTATTCAAATTCAAACCCGAGGTAAATCTCCAAAACTTCATGGTACATTTTTTGGCAAGTAAATTTTCATCATCAAAGGAAACATAATCACAACCGAGAAAAATTAGCAAATTATTCCCTAAATACATAAAGCGTTAAACTCGGAAAAATGGTAATTTCCGAAAGGTGTAAAGAATTCAACAATGAAAGTCACACATTAATTATCAATGATCTAAAACATGTTATTTTTGGCAAGGTTGATTCCACCATTTTAAAATTTTCCAGGAAATCGTAAAGGGTAATTTTGAGCAAGAAAATCAATCAAATATTTCCAAAAATCAAATAGGTATTCATGGAAAGTCATGACGAAATAAGACAGGATAGGGCTTGGAAAACCATATATAAGCACCACTTCATCACTGGAAAAATGCATCGAAACCAAGCAAACAACTCAAGCAATCGAAGAAACAAACAAGAGTACTTACAATTTAGGGTTTCGATCTTACAATCGTGGAAGAGCAACAACAATCAATTGAAGCATCGTAACATTATCAGATTTCAATCGAAGATTTAAGGCCATGATTTGAACGAGATTCGGAACTCTAATTTCAACAAAAGAGGAGGCACCATTGTTTTATAAATGGAAATAAGGAAGGTTATTTCTCAAGTGACAAATCAAAGAAAAGGAGCAGACCTTGTTTTTTATGTATTTTTTTTGGTTTATTTATTTTTAGTGTGTTTTCTTTTTAGTTCGTATTTATCAAAATTTGTTTTTGTTTTGGTCGTGTAACTGCAGTATCTTGTACTTAAGTAAATCATGACTTAGGAGTTAAGTAGTGTCAAGATTTTGAGCCTAGGATTAGAGAAGTAGCAGTGTTTGCAAGTTTACAGGGTTTTGTAAGCGGCAAACTGTTTTTAATACCTAGTAGAAACCTAAGAATGCAGCAGTTGGTAGGGTTTGCCGAAGCAGGGTAATTTTGTGCATGATTTATATTTTCTGTGGTTTCTTTAATATTCCTTATTAGCTTTTATTTTAACTTTCATTTACATTGCAATAAATCTTATTCAACTCCCTCTAGGGTTAATTTAGATCATATATTAGAGCCAATGTCTAGTTAATCGTAAAGTCATGAATTCAACAAATAATGCTTTTTTCTTATAGACAATCCATAGCTAGGACATCTATGTTTAATGGTAATGATTATGCTTATCGAAAAGCAAGAATGGAGATTTATTTAATATTTGTTGATTATAATGTTTGGGACATTATTGAAACAGGAAACAAAACTCCACCATAATCATTAATGATGTTGAATTTCCAAAACCAATGGATATGCAGGATTATGATGATAAGAAATTACTTCGATTAATGCTTAAGCAATGAACGCTTTAATTTGTGCTCTTCATAAAATTGAATTTAACAGAGTCTCTCATTGTTTGACTGCATAAGAAATTTGCATACTTTTGAGGTCATAGAATAAGGAACATCTCAAGTGAAAGAACGTCGACTTTCCTTATTCAATAATGAATACGAAAACTTCACGATGCAAAAGGACGAGAATATAAAAGACATGTATGACCATTTTTCATTGTCGGTTTACAATGCTAGAGCTATTTGGAAGGTGTACACTGAAGTGGAATTAGTAAGGAAAATTTTATGAGTATTGCCAATGAATTTTGAGGCTAAAGTCATAGCGATTCAATAGTCAAATGATTTAAATAAATTGAGCATGGAAGAGCTAACTGGAAATTTAATAACGATGAAATGGAGTTGAAGGCAAGAGAAGAATGCAACAACTTTGGTTCAAAGAAGAAGTCAATAGCCTTAATTAACACTGTTAAAAGCGATGACGATATGAAAGATCCTACCAAGAAGTTGCTATGGTTGTTAGAATTATCAAGAAATAGACCAAATTCAAACCATGGTAGAACAAGCCAAAAGCCAACAAATGACGAGGAACTAGTCTGCTACAAATGCAGGAAGCTCGGACATATCAAACCAAACTACCTACGGGTTCAGAACGAAAAAGGAAATAAAAAGAAAAAGAAAGCCTTTGCGATGACATGGGATGATGAGGAAGGAGAAGAATTTTCTGATAACAGCGAAGAAGAGGCTAATCAGTGTTTTATGGCACAATCAGATTCGAAAAACAACAGGGAAGTCTCCAGTGAGGTGTACAGTTACAACGATTTACTTTTGATGTGTCATGATCTTACCAAAACTATTGATGCTCTAGAATTAAAAGTGAAGAAACTAAAATATGATATACTAAACTGGTTCACGATAATGATAGGTAAAACCTGAACTTGAAAATGCTGCAAACATTTAAAACCTAGATTATGAAAAGTGTAAGCTTTTGAATCTAGAGCTATCAAAACTCAAGTCAAACATAGAATATCTTGAAAAGGAAAATTTGATTTTGAAAGAGGATGACATTAAAAGGAAGAATTCCATAAATAGATTCACCTCAGTTGTGACTGAGAACACAACACTTAATACCAAAGTACAAGATCTTGAGATTACCTTGAATAAGTTTTCAAAAAGTAAAACAACTTTTAAAATGTTGTTATGAAATTAGTTGTTCGGTAATAATAGAAAAGGACTAGGTTTTGGAAAAACACTGAATAATGTAAACGATAATGTTAAAGGTAGGAATGTCTTTTCAAAGTGTATGAAATGTGGAAAAATTGGACATAGATTTAAAAATTGTAAGAATAGAAACAAGAATAGAAAATTTATACAAGTTTGAATTCCTAAGAATTTATCAAACAATTATCATAATTATTGGAACATGAATAAAAATAAATAAAAAATCTTGATTCCAAAAGGTTCCTTTACCCATAATGCTTCAGTCATTGATACTATTGGGCCTAAGAGCTCCTTTAGGTCATTTTCTTCTTTTCTTGTGTAGGTATGTTGGCAGGCTTAAAAGCAACAAAAATGGTATTTTGACTCGGGTTGTTCTAAACATATGACAGGTGACAAGTCACTGTTCTTTAGCCCAGAAAAATATAAAGGTAGGAGTGTGACATTTGGAAACAATAGCAATCCATTAATAATAATAGTTCAAATTTAACCAATTTCTTTTACTGTGACAATTTATCACAATCTCATCTCTATAAGCCAACTATGCGATAAGAGTATGAATGTAGTTTTCGATAGTGAAATTTGCAAAATTATTGAAACATCCACTAGTAACATTGTTTTCACAGGCAAAAGAAAAGGAAATGTTTACACACTTTCATTTGACGATCTAACTCTTTCCAGATGTTTGGTAGCTACAGAAGAAGAGGCATCTTTGTGGCATAGGAAACTAGCACAAGCTAATATGGGCCTCTTGGAAAACATGAAACAATAGAACTTATTAATGGTTTAACACATCAAAAATTTAAAAATAATAAAGTGTGTAAAGCATGTTCCATGGGCAAATTTAGTCGTTCGTCATTTGAATATAAAAATATTGTTAGCACTTCTCGGGCTCATGAATTAATCTATATGGACTTGTTTGGACCAAATAATGTTGCGAGCTTAATTGGAAAACGTTATTGTTATGTGTTGGTTGATGATTAATCTAGATTCACATAGGTTTAATTTCTAGTCAAAAAGTCTAAAACTTTTGATAACTTTTCAAAGTTTTCAAAGCTCGATCAAAATAGAAAAGGTGTCACAATTGAAACTTTGAGAAGTGATCACGAAGGTGAATTCGAAAAATCTATATTTTGAAAGGTTTTGTGAAGAAAATGGTTTTAAACATGAATTTTTCGCTTCTCGAATGCCTTGATAAAATGGGGTAGTTGAAAGCGAAAAATCATGCATTACAAGAATTGGTAGATCCATGTTAAGTGAGTATAAATTGCATTTGACTTTCTGGATAGATGTAACAACCCACATTTTACGTATCGGAGGATCGTAAAATATTTTTATTTTATTCCTTGAGGGTAGGATCAGTCTCGTATTTTCATATGTTGGTTATGGGGATGTGATACATGTCATTCCAATTTTATTTTTGACCATTTTTCCCATGTTAGTCTTTTACAGGGCATAACTTTTGACTGGGATTGAATCAGGTGTAGATGTCAGTTTCACTGAAAAGGAAATGGTATTGCCAATTTCGTAGAGTGGTCATATTAAAGATTTGGTTCAACGGTTTGGGAGGAATCGTTGTTTTTATGTTTAACAATTTCTGTTCAGGTTTTTAGAGTCATTGATGGGCTGATTTAAGGAGACCCATGAATGACGAGAGGCTATAAATAGAGGGTGAGAGGCATGAAGAATAGTTTATTTTCTTCATTTTCTCATTTGGTTGAGCTGGTAATCTTCCTTGCTCAATCAAATACCATTTTCACCATTAAAATTCTAGATCTACATAAGAGAATCGAAGACTACATCGTTTGAAGTTAGATCTACATCAAGTGAAGAGAGATTGCATCAAATCAAGAGTTTTGAAGCATATCCTTCGCTATCCAGATTGGGAGTTTAGCAATTTCAAGTTAATTCGAAGAATTGGTGAGTGATAATCATCTCTCACATGGATTCAATTAAGTATATGAGTTTTTTAATCTTGTTTCATAATTTTAAGTTGTTTTCACCAAGATCTACGTCATGGTAAATATATTTTCATTTGAATCACCATAGGATCTAATCTAGCAACTTAAAACCGGCAATTTCTTATGTAAATTCATTTGTTTATGCAAGTTAGATCCGTTGTTTTTTTTATTCATTGATTTATCATGATTTGGTGAATTTATTATGATTATTGATGAATAATTGTCATTTTGGTGTTATTGATGATTTCATAAATAGTTGGTGGTTGAATTAGAAGATTTAGATGAGTTGGTTGCATCGATGTGATCGTTAAGTGATGACTTGGTCGAGATTGGAGCTAAAGTGGTCAGATCCATAGACTTGGGTCGTTGGTAATCCAGGGAGTTGAGTCGTTGGTGATCTAGGGAGTTGGGTCGTTGGTAATCCATAGAGTCGGGTCGTTGGTGATCCAGGGAGTTGGGTCGTTGGTGATCCATAGAGTTAGGTTGTTTGTGATCCACGGAGTTGGGTCATTGGTGATCCATGGAGTTAGGTCGTTGGTGATCCGGGGAGTTAGGTCGTTGATTATATAATATATGCTAACACTTTTTGTATAAAATACATAAATATATATATATATATATTTATATGCAGGAATTATAAATAGGAAATATTACTGAAGACTATACAGTTGTAAAGATGACAGAGATTCAAAGATCAGAGAAATTTCAAGACTCATGAGTAATCAAGATTTCAAGAGTTCAAGATCAATATTGTTACAGAGTCTAGATTTTGTAAGACTCTAAATAGCACTCTAGGTTCAAAATTCTAATTCTAATTTTCAAATTCTGATTTTCAATTCTATTCTCAACCCTCTCTATTTTATTTTTCTATTTACCCTCAATCCTTCTCTATTTTGTTTTTCTATTTGTTTTTATTTTTATTCTTCTTTGTTTTCAAAACATAATTTTTTTATACTTTATAGTTATACTTTATATTGTTTTTTTTTTTGAGATCATGGGGAACCTTAAGATCACAGTATACATTGATACTCACTTAAGTAAACCTCACGCCGTGTGTCTACCCCGCTTTGTTTAGTCGTCGCACAAGGATGCGTAACGTCCTAGCCCCTAAAGTGGTTCACGGCGGGATTCGAACTTGCCCGCACACAGTGCTTAGATCCCCATCTCCCAACTCCTGAACCACCCGAGCTACGAACGACGGGTTACACTTTATATAGTTTAAAAACTTATAATTTTATAAATATATTTATATAGTTTAAAAATATGTTTTCATATGATTTTCTATCATATAATATTAACTTACAACACTAGAATTTTACTCAAGAATTTCTAAAATTAGTTTTATATCAAAACACTTGAAAAATGCTATGAGAATAAAAAATATACATGAGTATGTCGACATAGCAAAAAGTGTATGTCAACATATAACTGCTATTTTTTCTAATTTTGAAGGGAAGTGTCTTTTCACTATTTGAAATGCTTCAGAATCTTTGCAACTCTTCATACTCTATAAAAAGAGGTAAAAACCGAATTTTTTAAGACATCTTTTTCCCTAACTTCATTCTCTTTCACTTCATCATTATTCTTAATCATTTTTATGATTCTTACACTTATACTCTACCGAATTTAATTCTATTTTGACCAAACTTCTTCTCTCTACACTCTCTACTCTCTGAATCAGTGCTATTGAAGAGTTATAGGGCTATTTTTCAATTGTTTGGGTTGAATAAACCCTGTTTGTGAGTCATAGAGAAATTAGTGTATCCTTGTAGCCGTGAAATCAAGGAATAGGAGTCGGTATGTCTCTGTTGAGCCATGAAACCAAGGAATAAGAGCCGGTGTCTCCTTGTTGAGTCATGAAATCAAGGAGGGTGTATTTGACTATTCGAAATATTAATAAAACTCTGCACAATCCTACGTTGTGCGAGACTGGATGTAGGAGTGATCCGAACCAGTATAAAATCCGGTGTGTTCTTTCCTTTTCTGCATTTTTATTTCTGTTTATTTTGCATTTGTGTTTGAATTTGTGTTTGTGATTGTGTTTGTGTTGTTTGATTCATTCCATAATTCTCTTTAGTTTTGTTTAAATTCCTATAAACACCATTCACCCCCTCCCTCTAGTGTTTGCTTTGCCTGAACGATCCATTCCGCAGTCCCTAACAATTGGTATCAGAGCAAGGTTTTTTCAAAATGTCTATAATCTGATTTTTGAAAATTTTAAATAGAAAATTTTGAACACTAGTTTAAATTTGTGTTTTGCATCAGTATTAGATGAGTCTGCATTCAATATGATTGAAAATTCTGGTTATCATGATATGATTTCTTGAAAAGTTTAAATTGACATTTTACTGAATCATCATGATGTTATTATTTCAAATTATAATTCGTTATTATGAATAGTCACTTGATTCTTTGAAAAGATATGTTGTTTCGCAGGGGAAGAGTTATGTCTGATGACTATTGGTCGTAAGACACCAAGATGATTGTTCATCAATCAAGAAAAGAAGAGTTTATGAAGAGATATGACTTTTGGGGTTATAGTAGTTGAAGTGTCCGTTCATTCAAAATTCAAAATCAAATTCAAAATTTTGGAGCCAAGATGGTTAAACTACTAAATCATCGATCTCATCGTCAAATTCTAGAAGATGTAAATATGATTCAGATTCGTCATCAAGCGATGGAGAGCAAGAAACCGAAGAATCAAATATGTGTTTCAAAACAATTCAGAATTCATAGAATATCGAAGAAATGGATCTAAAAAATCTGGGTACGCCTTAATTAATTTTTAGTTTTTAGGTTGAATGGACGTTTTGTTTGCTTTGTTATGATTTTGGAAATTAAAATTCAAACTTGAAATTTAAAATTTAAATTTGAAATTTGAAATTCAAAATATCAATACTATAATAATAATAAATATAATAATAAATCTTGAATGTTTGTTAGGATTACTATTATTTCAGGAAATAGTTAAAGCTGAAGTATAAATCGATAATTTAAAACGAAGAGTTACAAAACCATATGTCCTTTGAAATTATATATGAATGTTGACATACATAAATGAGCATGTCGACATATGATCCAATAAATTCAAATTTTGAATTTTCAAACTTCCCTCCAATCCTTTCAATAAGAAAGTGCCAATTCAAATTTTGGTTATTAATTTTATCTGTCTACTTATTTTCTTATACCTTGTTTCTAAATATATATATATAAATATATATATATATATATTAAAAGTATATAAATTAATAAAATTATATAGACATGTTAATATGATGTACAAAGTTAATATAACTTTTTGATGTTGTTATAAAATATAATTTTATTCATCTTTTATATAGTTTAAACAAGCATAGTTTAACTTATATATTGTTCATATAATTTCATAACAATTTTGGGTTATATTATCACAAATACTATTTGTAACTTAACACTAATTTTGATACTTTTAAGATTTATATAAACTTGTATATTTAACTTAATATTTTGATATATATATATATATATATGATTTTATGTCTTAAATATGTAGTTTAAATATAAGAAGTTATAGATTTATAGTTTAATTTATATTCAAATTTCATAATTTTGTAATAACTATAGAATTCTTTTTAAATTTTAACATATAAATGGTTCCTTTGCAAATTAACATTTTGATTTCTAAAAGTTTAAATTTAAAATTGATTTATATCAAAAAATTGATTTGTATTTGATAATAAATTAAATTTTAAGTCATTTTTAAAAATATTTTTATATATACAATTATGACTATATGTTTACTTTATATACAACTCTATATTCTCTTTAAAAAGATCTTCAATTTTTACTATGTTAAAGAAATACCCTACTAAGATTATTTAACTCCATATTTCTCATAGAATTATTTTAAATATTTTATTTATATATTATGAATGCCATAAAACTTTTATCTTTACTATCATTTCAATTTCTTTTATAAGTATCATTAACCTAAGTCTAGAATTTAATATATATTATCCTTGTTTAATTCAAATAATTTATAATATATATATATATGCATAATAATTAGAGAGTACTTTGAATATATAGATATAATTACCAAATATTCTGCATACTATCATTACACATCTTATTTCATATCATACATCATAATTATAGTACTTCACAAATTAAAATCATTCACATCCAAGTTGCATTTCATTCAATATATCGCTTCATATAATTTTGCATATAACATACTGCATTATAACCAACACACTTCATTACATGTTAATCTTAACTTCACACATAACAAGTATATAATATGAAAAGTTTTTATCTAATTAGAAATTAAGGAGTATTAATCAAATACATAACATATTTACTTGTCTTGATTAACTTGATTGATTTATTTAGCTTGGTTAAATTGATTAAATTGATTGGGTTGATTGAATTGATTGACTTATTTGGTTTGTTTAAATTTATTTGTTTGAATTGTTTGACATGATTGAATTTCATTAGTGGTTGATAGGTATGTTAGAAATATACTTATGCATTTGTAGTTGATAGGAGATTTATAAGTTTAAGAATAAATAGAGGTTTTGTGACAACAAAACTTAAATTAATTAATTGTTTGGATTAAAATGCTTTACTTACATCATAATTTTAAGAATATCTTATCAAAATTATTTCTTAAGTCTAGATTAAAGTCTTATTATAGTTTTAAGGAAATCAGAGTTTAGGATAGTCTTATCTTAGATTAAGGGGGAGTTTTAGAGTTTCTAAGGATTAGTTGAAGGTTCAAGAATGCTTTGGTTGATTTAATTATTTAAGATTACTTGTTTGAATTGCTTGTTTAAATTGATTGGTTTGATTAGGTTATTATTTTGCTATTTAGTTTATTAGACTAGTATAGTCATAGATTTAGGGGGAGTTACAGAAATTTATAGAGTATTTCATAAGGTATAGTTAGATTTAGGATTAAGGGGGAGTACTTTAGTTTAGTATAGGAATTATTCATATAGTTATAGGATTTAGGGGTAGTATGTTTAGAATTTCTTTTTGATAATGACAAAGGGGGAGAAATTATAAAATATAGACATAGTTTATAGGATTCATATAGACAGGGGGAGTATTAGAAGGATCATCATCAACAGGAATATACAGTTATGATATTTTATAAACTAAGATTGTCATTATAAAAAAGGGAGAGATTGTTGGAGAATGGAGTTTTGATGACAACGACCTTATTTCAATTATCATTGATTATAAAATATAGGCTAACACTTTTTGTACAGAATATATATGTATGCAGGAATTATATACAGGAAATATTACTGAAGACCGTACAGTTATAAAGATGATGGAGATTCAAAGATCAGAGAAATTTCAAGACTCATGAGTAATCAAGATTTCAAGAGTTCAAGATCAATACAATTAAGGAGTCTAGATTTTGTAAGACTCTAAATAGCACTCCAGGATCAAAATTAAAATTCTAATTTTCAAATTCTGATTTTCAATTCTATCCTCAATCCTCTCTATTTTGTTTTTCTATCTATCCTCAATCCTCTCTATTTTGTTTTTCTATTTGTTTCTATTTTTATTCTTCTTTGTTTTCAAAACTTAATTTTTTTATACTTTATATTTATACTTTATATAGTTTAAAAACTTATAATTTTATAAATATATTTATATAGTTTAAAAATATGTTTTCATATGATTTTCGATCATATAATATTAATTTACAACACTAGAATTTTACTCCAAGAATTATTTTATATCAAACACTTGAAAAATGCTTTGAAAAACAAAAATACACATGAGTATGTCGACATAGCAAAAAGTGTATGTCGACATATAACTGCTATTTTTTCCAAATTTGAAGGGAAGTGTCTTTTCACTATTTAAAACGCTTCAAAACCATCGCAACCCTTCATACTCTATAAAAAGAGGTTAAAATCGAATTTTTTAAGACATATTCTTCTCTAACTTCATTCTCTTTCACTCTATCATTATTCTTAACCATTTTTATGATTCTTACACTTATACTCTCCCGAATTCAATTCTATTTTGATCAAACTTCTTCTCTCTACACTCTCTACTCTCTGAATCAAGTGCTACTGAAGAGTTATAGGGTTGTTTTGTAATTGTTTGGGTTGAATAAACCTTGTTTGTGAGTCAGAGAGGAATAGGTGTATCCTTGTAGCCGTGAAATCAAGGAATAGGAGTTGGTGCGTCCTTGTTGAGCCGTGAAATCAAGGAATAGGAGTTGGTGTGTCCTTGTTGAGCCGTGAAATCAAGGAATAGGAGTTGGTGTCTCTTTGTGGAGCCGTGAAATCAAGGAGGGTGTATTTGACTATTGGAAACATTAATAAAATTTTGCACAATCTAGCGTTGTGTGGGACTGGATGTAGAAGTGATTCGAACCAGTATAAAATCAGGTGTGTTCTTTCCTTTTTTGCATTTTTACTTCTGTTTATTTTGCATTTGTGTTTGAATCTGTGTCTGTGATTGTGTTTGTGTTGTTTGATTCATTCCATAAAGTTTTGTTTAAATTCCTATAAACACTATTCACCCCCCTCTAGTGTTTGCATTGCCTGAATGATCCATTCTGTAATCCCTAACAATTGGGTCGTTGCTGATCCATAGAGTCGGGTCGTTGCTGATCTAGGGAGTTAGGTCATTGGTGATCCATAGAGTCGTGTCGTTGGTGATCCAGGGAGTTGGGTCGTTGGTGATCCATAGAGTCGGGATGTCGATGAACCAGAGAGTTGGGTCGTTGGTGATCCATAGAGTTAGGACGTCGTTGAGCTAGATAGTTGGGTCGTTGGTGAGCCAGGAAGTTGGGTCGTTGGTTATCCATAAAGTCGAGTCGTTGGTGATACAGGGAGTTGGGTCGTTGGTGATCCATGGAGTCGGGTCGGTGGTGATCCAGGGAGTCGGGTCGTTGTTGATCCATAAAGTCGGGTCGTTGGTGTCCCAGGGAAATCGTTAGTGACCCATAGAGTTGGTAGTTTGCGACCTGATGAGTAGGACTGAAACACTATGAATCTAATATTGACCAAATGATGAATGTTTTTGGCTCGATGGTGGTTATGGCTTCAAAATGAATTCAAGTAGGAATGTTCGAAGTGTTGTGAAGTGTTAGTTGATCGTTGTAATGCAATGAAGTGAAGATGGCTCAAGATGGTAAGCTCGCGGATAATGGTGACTCGAGAAGCGGCTTAAGCTTATGAACAATCATCGGGTTGGATGGCTAGAGATATCGTAGAATGAGGGATTATCATTGTCGTAATTCCTAGCAGACTCAAAGCAGGGTATAATCTGGATGCCTAAAAGACTAGAAGTGGCTGGTCGAGTACCATGGGCAGCTCGACGGGCCTAGATACGTTTCGTCGTATGGAGTTTTGCTAGAACTGGGGTTTACCATTACCACTTGACAGTTGATGGCAAGGTGTTTAGTAGGTCATACGATTAACGATGGTTTCAAAGAAGGATTGGCAGTGATACCCTGACTCATGAGTGATGACTATTATGCTTGTATCGTATTGTGTAGATTGTTCGATGTCGAAGGGGATATCTCTTGGATGCTTGGGCTTGGGGGAGGTCAAGATCGATTTGGATGGTCTACACTTGACAACTATTTGTGATGAATGTACTGTTGTTTCTTAACGGTTTTTTGTAAAGAATATCACTGTTGGATGTAGGGAAGACGGTTTGGGTTCTTCTCTAGTGAGCTGGTAGATTGGTACATAATCTGTCTATTCTCATACACTTAATTGATGATGTTAGATAGATATTTTATCGCTCACTAAGAATGTTGTCTGACTCAAGGTTTTATATTTCCCTCCTATTACCTTGGGATGTTCATCCATTGTATGGATGGACAGACTAAGTAGCAGGTAACAGGTAGTAGATCTTAGTGGACGATGCTGCAGATTGATGAAGAGCTGGAGGCTTGCATACCGGTTTTCTACTATACATATTATGATGTTTTCCGTTGTTTGATGTCTTCTCTGAGTGTTGTAGTGAGGCTTTTCGTACCGAGTTTGATGATGTTATTCAACGATGTTATGGATATTCCTTGGTAATATGGAAGTTTAAAATTCTATGCAATTACGCTTTAGTATTATTGCCTGTTGTATATCTTCTATTACAATTTATCCTTGCGCTGTGAGTTATACGACAGTTTCTGCTTGTGTTATCTTACCTTGATGATCGTCCATGGCGGCCTGGCACACCTTTCAACACATTATTTCCCTTGTTAAGTGCATGAGTTATGAGCCGTCGTCACAACAGAAGAAAGTTAATACTTCATGTTATGTAATATATAGAGTTATGATTAAACCAATACTTAGTAAAATGTCATATGAATTATGTTTTGACAAAAAGCCTAACATTCACTACAAGAATATGAGCTTTCAATAGCACCAGCTTCGTATCATGGTTAAAATGCTTTTCATTATCAATACTATTTGAGAAAAAAGGTGGGGCGGTCAATGCTATTTGAGAACAACGCGGGAACTAAAATTATAGTGGGGAAAAAAATTAACGTGTACTGGTTTGTCACTTCTCCTAAAATCGATTAAACGCAACAGCCATAAAAATCGATTAATCTCCTCCATCATCACCTCCCAAAATCGAAAACATTCACCACACAGATCTCCTTCGTGTAACACTAATCGCCTTCGTCAAAGCCGTCGGTGCCCTAATCCCTCTATCAAGTAGTTGGTCCAAGTATCTAATCGCACCCGACATTTCAACTACCTTGCTACGCCTCTCATATTCGAACAACCGTGAGGTATTAGTCTATGTTTTTATATAATCTGATTGTTTATAGAAATAATTCATCATACTGTTAACCGTGAGGTAAGGTTATTGTGTTGATCTGGGGCCATTGACGTTGGTTTACTCATTTTTGGGTACAAGCCTGAACTGAAACTGTTTTGCAGTGCCGTTGTTTTCACTTGATCCTGTAAGCCTTTCTGACAAGACTAATATTTGTTAACCATGTTGCACATATGTTTATTGTACAATACATTTGTATTGGTTTTTAAGCAACTAATATACAAGTCTTCACGTCCACTTCATTTACATGAATATTTAATTGGCCTTCCCTATAAAGTTTTTATTTTATTTTGGATTTGATTCTAATTTACCAAATACAACCGTGAGGTCAAGGCCAGTCCTAGGATACTTGGTACCTAAAGCCAAAAGAGAAAACAAGGCCCTTATACAGAAGCTAAAGTACTATTGTTAATTAAACCATAAGTATATAAGTGCAATTTATACTGCTTAAAAATAATAAAAAGGTTAGTGTGAACTCTGCATGCTTTTCCACGAAATTTAAATGATCTAGTTCAAGCATGAATAATATCTGAAACTTCCTTTCAAGGTTCAAATTTAACACGCAACATTCAGGAACGTCAATAATAAAACTGAAAAGGAATTCTATGTAAGACAGTAACAGTTTGTCATATTCTGAATTAGCTTTAATTTGAGTTAATTATTGGGAAAGTGGTTTTCATGTGCAACATCACTTTTTACTATAGTTATAAAAGTACAGAAAAGAATAGTGGTCCTAGTGTGATGCTATTGTAGCTTATGGAAATTCACTTGGGAAAATGCTTCGGTATTTCAACACTTCGCAAGTGACATTCTCCTACTAATTTTTTGTGCAAAGTTCAAAAAAGACTTCAAGATTTTTTGTTATTTCGATTTGCTTTCTTTTGTACAATTTGATTATACAAATTTTTTTTCTTGATCACCAACCTGTAAACCAAATATATGTATGCATGAGTGATGGAAACATTAATTTCCAGCATTCTAGTATACAGAACATCTATTAAACATGTCTTGTTCTTCAAGTTCTTCTTCTTCTTCTTTGTGTTTCTTTTATTTTTTCATTAATTGCAAGAACTGTAATACCTTTCAATTACAGCCACAAGACAAGCTACAGAAAAGTAAAATTAAAAAAACAAATTCACTAACCAGCACCTTTTCAAATTTCTGAAATGTCAACCACCATCAGATTTTAACAATGTCCTAACTGATTTAATGCCATAGATCCTTCCGCTGTCCTGTTTATTGATTTTGAATTTTCGATTTATTTTGTGCTCTGGATACATGGAAGAGATGATACCTAGAGGGAATAGTCGCTGCTGCCTCGGCTTGTTAATCGTCAGTACTTGTACCTCGTGCTTGTATTGATTTTTTCTTAATTGATTTTTTTTTTGTCTGCGTTCTTTTGCTTTTCTTTTCCTGTGTCACATTCATGCGGATGGTGCGCTTCATTTGCTTTAGGGAAGGGTCGGGCCTACGTGAGGTGTTTATTGGCTCACTGCTTGTTACATCTTTGTTAAATTTACCATACTATTACTATTTCAATTTTACTTTTATTTGAGATGCATTGTACCAGTTTGTTCAATAAAAGTGTTCTACAAACTGAAATGCCCCTGAAGTTACTAACTAGTATTCTCTTCTTCTTGTGCAACGCTCACAGTGAGATTTGCATAAGATGAAACAGGAGTATGATTCAATTTGTCTTATTCATTGTCATGATAAATAGTTGACGATAATAGTATAGCAGTGATAGCAAAGTTCTGATGAAAATCTGCTATTTGAAGATGATCAAGTGATTGTATTGAATTTAGCTACACCGTATGTCTTCTTCTTGTGAGTTGGGCCTTTCATTGCTTCTCTATAATCTATGTAGATTGCTTAAGAATAGTACGGCGAAGGATAGAACATCATTGTTGTAACATTATAAATGAATTAGTGAAGTTTTGACATTACTATATTTTGATATTCTCATATATTCAAATTATGTACCATCATTCCCGTACTCCATTGAGTTATTTCCACCGTCACCGCGTTTCCCTCCCCTGCCACGCCCACCACACCCTCTGCCTCTATTTGGTGAAGGGGCATCTCCTTCGTATTCGTTTAAAGCTAACGGTTTCACTTGGTCTCTAGGGAGAGGAGACTGGTACCCAGCAGCACCTTTATCTAGTTCCAATTTAGATAGCGTTATACTGATTACTGAAACATGCCTGGTGGTTTCAAGGGGTAATAAGCCCTCCTATAATAGCTCCCATGTATCAGTAATGTCAATGGATCCAATGGAAGTTAACTGGTGAAGAACCTCGACTCTTCTCTTGATTAATTTCGCAATAGCCATAGTTTTATTAATCGCTCGTCCCATTGCCTTGAACACAATATCATCTGACCCTTTTTTCTAAAAAAGAGTAAGGGCGTATGAGATGTAATTTCGCATTCTTCCTTGGGTCGTAATTCGTACTTCATTCTCATTCATCAGTGCTTCCTCCTTTGGCTTCTCCACTCGCTGGTAGCGGCCCATTTCCTGCTAATGTAAGATACTTTTGGTCATATACACATTTTTGCATTGTAAAAGGTTACAAAAATTAGGCACGAAAATATAATAACGTATGCACCACCAAATGTTTGGTGGTTTATATTAACTATTAACGGAACAAAGAGGGGAAAGCCAAGTAGAACCAATTGTCAAAGTAATTTAGCTTTCATTCCCAGTAACTATTATGCTAATGAAAAAAATAAAGAGCATATCAGACAGAGCGAGACACTACGTGTGTGTGTGTGAAATCTGAAGATTACTGAATGTTGATAGAAAGCTAATGTCCAACAAACTAAGCAAAAAACGTTAAAAATCTATAATGAACTGAGTTTCTTGCTTTAAGATTGATATTATCCTCATTCAAAATTAAGATTTAATATTCTGTTATGCTTCAACAGTATGGGTTGTCTTAACCTTAAAAGTAAATTACATTAAATTTCAACAATAAAAATAGAGAACGTAAATTTTCCTTTTATTTTTTTCTAAATGGCCTGGAAGTCATGAAACTGTACAAATGCTTGTGCGTGGTTCGTTGAATTTAGCTGCATTATCTAGCGTAATGCCAAAAATTACTGAATCTGTTACTATTACTATAGATCTGGTCCGTGACATAAATTCAGAGAAATTTAATTGAAACAACCCGGATTCTGACAAACCGAATTTTTTTCAAACATCCAATCTATCGAAACCCTAGTTGGGTGCTATGGTATCCTGCAGAAAAAACAGAGATAAAGAAACATGTCAGAACTCGCAAAGTATCTCACAGCGGAAGGAAATATAATATATTCAAATATAGCCTTACCTTATTAACAATACTGCTAAACCAGTATCCAAAGCTATACCATCTCTGTCATGAACCTAACCTGGAAGTATGTAATGAGGAGGGGTCCAGAACATAAGTTCTGTGTGACTGGACTTAGAATAAACTTCTGTATAATCCTATATATATCTTTCAGTTACATTTTCTTGGTTATTAGGTTGTTAACAATGTTAGCCCTTTAAGCTATACTTATCCATCCACTAGTAGATTAACCTTGTCCTCTTTTCATGTGTACGCAGTCCCTTATCCAACTCATGTCATCTTGTCATATATATGCAGTTCCTTATCCAATGTCGTATGTCGTACGGGCTTTCAAGTGTGTATATATATATATATATATATTCTCACTACGTCTGCGTAAAACCACCATTCCTTTGTTGTGTAAGCGTTTGGACTGCCAACCTAGGTCTTACTAGGTTCTGTTATCGAATACTACCTAGATCCAACTAGGGTTTACCATTGAGCGTTACCTAGGTCCAACTAGGGTTTACTTTATTGAGCGCTTCCTAGGTTCAACCAGGGTTTACGCTACCTAGGTCCAACTAGGATTTATGCTACCTATCAAACAATACCCTCTAGTCTAGGACACACTATCCTGAGCGATATGCGTTCCTAGACTTTACATCCCAACCGTATCGTTAAATGTGCTAGATATCTAGTTGCATATGTCCTCTACATGTGCGACCCGAATCCCGTGGTAGGGCAAATCAAGAAATACGGAGCTCGGTCGGGAGCTTTAAGTTATCTGCCAATGCCGATGCTAAGGTCTGTATTTACTGTGGCTATGGTCCCACTTGACCCCTCCCTTAACTAATGAAAGGCACCCACGAATATCAAGAATGAGAACTGTATGCAGGCCCACTATGCCCCACAAACATATTGGCCAACCTCACCCATAACTAGATAGCAAGTATATGGTCTTTTGGAGTTCTCCGCCTTTCTGCTTTTCGTGCTCGACTGACTCAAGATGGTAGGTAGCCGACGACGTGCTATCACAGGGCCAACTGGTTATCGCCGACTCACGCTGATCCATCCTAGTCTTTATGTTGCCTTATTATTGCAACCAAGGCATACTCTTGGTTCTTCTTATGCAGGCCTTAACCTCTGTAAGCCCAGGTGGATCATTTGCATTCTCACAGAGGGATACCAAGAGTATCCTCATGTCCCCTTGAAGCCGCGTGCTTCATAACCTAGTCCGTTGGAGCCTTCTACATGATCAGATGGATGTACGCTCCGCCTCGCGCGCTACAGCACCGTGATGATCTACCGAGTTTGGTTATTCATCCCCTATCGTATGGACTGGTCCAAGCGCCTTATCCTTTCGTACTATTGGACCTTATGTCTAAACTTCTGATTACGCGCTTGCTTTGTCTTATTAGCTTGGTTATCCTCGTTTATGTTTTCCTTCAATTCTAATTACCAAGTTTCTCTTTAACTATGGTTTATTACTTAGTCCTCTTCAACTAAGGTTTACTTACTTAGTTATCTTTACCGTTGCTTACTTTGTTCTTTAACTAAGGTTCGTTACTTCGGTTGCCATTTTACTTAGTTTTCTAACTAAGGTTCATTTCACAGTTGCCATCATCATTATTTAGGTTCAACACTTGGTTCCCTTTATCGTTATTTACTTAGTTCATTAACTAAGGTTTACCAATGAACTCAAACATAACTTAAGTTTTCTTTATCAAATGATAGCGTCCGGGTGCTTTCCCACATTTTCAGCTTAGATTAACATATTTCATAGTATAAGTCGTCCCACCCTTCAAGACTTGTATTACATCTTAAGTCATAATCTTCCCTTGTCCCTAGGATAAGTTTACCTATTATTTAATTTTTCGTTACCGCAACTCTGGTTTATAATAGGTAGTTATCGTTCCCCATTACTGTGTCGGTTAAGTTTGTCCATATGTCAAGTTTTACTTAACCCTACCTTCCCGCTCATGCATTACTCGTATATTCCACAAATTTGATTAAGTGTTGTATTTCAGTTCATATTGACTTAACCTACCCACGCGTCATATCAAATTGGTTAAGTGTTGTTAACCTAACCTTACCATACTAGCATGTGTCATTAGCATTAATTGATTATTAATGCACCAACCTCTCACATTAGACCTATTGTTGCAGTTGCTGGATGTGCCGGGCGATTCCGGGGAGTCTTAGACCACAACTCAATCTAACCTCGGGTTTAAGCGCGTTATAACTAACTTCTCACATTAGACCTATTGTTTGCGGCCACTGGATATGCCGTGCGGTTCTGGGTAGAATTACACTGCAACCTCATTTAACCTTGAGTTAGTCTTGTTTCATATTTAGCCAATTAACAATTTTTTTATGAGAACGTTAAGCATCAATTTCAGGTTATGAGTTAGGTTTCATAATCACATAAGAGGTCTCATAATCGCATAAGCTAAATTTTATCCGTTCCTTTATCAACTTAGGATTCTTACCTTTAGATTCGTTTTTCCCAAAACCCAAAATTTTAAGCTTATAGTTTAAAACCTCAATCCCGCAATATAAGATTTGAAATAAATCACTTCTTCCCAATCCCATTCCATATTCAATAATTCCAATTAAATTTACACAATTTCAAGTTAACATTATAAATCGGAATTCATAGTTGCGCACTATTCAGCATAGATTCATGTTTCCAAAACATACCCAAAGATTCATTATTGATATACACTCTAAAATTCCCAATTCAAACTTTATTTCATTGAATAATCCCAATATATAATTCGCCAATTATGCCAATATTTGCAATAATAATTGTTATGCCATAATCCCCAAATTATAGATTACATTCCTCGATTGCATAAAATAAATTATGCCCCAATATTCCCATATTTCAATCGTACGTATGTATAATAAGATTTCGTCTAGGTTCGAGATAACCAAGACCCAAAAATAAAAAGGGAAAGGAGAATAAAAGGACAATTATTATAACATGAATCTTGAATTGAATTTATAACCGGGGAATGACGAACGATAATAATATTATTATGCAACAAGTTTATTGTAATTTCACTCACCTTGCTTTTCATCTTCAATTCATGGATTTGATTTAACTTTGATTGATTTTATGCCCCAATCCATGGATCTGATCTATTTTTGATTTCTTTGCGCAGCGTAAGTTATGAATCTGAATTCCTCCTCCTTACGTAGTGTAAATTGCGGATCTAAATCCCTTTTTCTCTTTAATTTTGAGGTTGTCTTGATTCTAAACTTTTTAATTTTAAGAATAGATGTTTTGAAGAGAAAAGGGGAAGAAAGTGGATCTAGAAATCTCTTAGAGAAGAAGAATTTGAGTTAAAACAGAACCATGGCATCGCCATAGGCTTGGGAGAAGAAAAAGAATGGGTTAAGGGTCATTATATAGTTGTTTAGTCAATGTATCAGGTCAGAAATCGCGTCCAGGTGCAGAAAATGAATTCTGCTCAGATTTGGGTGGGAGGTTGACCCCCAGGTCGACCTCCAGGTTGACCTGCCTTGGTATAGGTCGACCTCTAGGTCGATCTGTCTGGGTTATTTTACTATTTAATTTCTGAATTTCTCTTGAATCTTCTGAAGGCCATAATTCTTTCATACGGAGTCCGATTTTCGAAAACCTTGACTCTATTCCAAGCGGAATTCCGAGATGAACACAATGGTGATGTTATTTTTACTTAATTTCTGATATTTAAATTAAGTATCCTTATTTTATTATCTTTTTCGTTACGCACACTGTTATCGAATTAATTTTTCCTTCTCTTCCATATATTAATTAATTTTCGTTATACATCACCATTATTTACCTATATATGCATATATACATATTTTTACATTTTTAATTATATTAAAAATGCGGGGTGTTACATTAATGATGATAAACGTAATGAAACATGCAGTGGTATCAAAAGAGTTTATAGTTGTAAATAAAGTAATTGTTAGGGTTTTCGTAAGATCACTACACGATTAGATTCTAAAATAGAGAAGAAGATAACAATAACAAGAAAATTCCTCCAAACAACCCTTTATTAATCGACCAAATTATTACAATGAAAACCTAAAAATAATTGAGAATTTACCTCAATCCCAAAAAACAAATTTTTTCCTTTAAGTACAAGTAATTCTCTCCCTAATGAGATGCTTATATAGGCAAATAGAAAGACTAGGTCTAAAACCTAATTGGGCCCTGAAATATCTCAGAAATAAATACTCCTTAAAACTTGCCCAAGATAAATCTTTATCAATTATGTCACCTAATAAGGGAAAGCAATACCTAATCAAAATCCTATTAATTAGGGAAAACGATATCTATCCAAGTCCCATTAATTAGGGAAAGCAATATCTAACATTTCTCCCTCTTAGAAAAATTTCCTTGCATTTAATCTGATTTAACATCACCATTTTCTCCACCTATGATTGAATATCACAAATCACAACACTCCACCTTGATATGAAATCTCTCCAATAAACTCCAATCTCAAAACAATTTTACCACTTACAAATGACGTATCTCCCACATGAAATGCACCTCTCAACAATAAATTCAAAATTGCTTGTAATACCACAATGGCCTCCATGTAGACTTTGTGGCTTTACGTTGATGGCTCCACCTTGATTCAGATGATGTCGCCTCTCCTAATCCAATCTGAGAACTCATAACATTCTCCACCGTTTTTCCAAGCAATTTATATATGTTATCATTTCCCCGTTTTGCACGCAGAAGCTCCTTATTACTCCTCCAAACCCTTGTAACTCTGCCTCTAGTCGAGAAATTGCAGCCTTTTGTTCTAACTGTCCAATTGAAGCAAGATTCTTCTTAATTTCTGGGATGTACCTAACTCCTGTTTGCTTCACCACCTTTCCATCATTGATCTTCAATCGAACCTAACATATGCCTTTAATATGCAAATCTCGGCCGTCGGCGGATTCCACTTTACTACTATGTTCTTCATAATCAATATATGCTTCTTTTTGATGGCATACGTGGAAACAAGCTCCTGAATCAAGTATCCAATCTTTGCTTTTGCCTTCATTATCACATAAAAACATTTCCTTCAGTCTCCTCGCCAAAACTCACCTTATTACCGTTGTTAATTTTTTCATCAGTCTCTTCTTCCAATGCCTTCATCTTCTCCTTATCCGTTTTAAGCTTGTGGCAAAATCTCAGTTGCTGTCCGGGTTTGTCACAGTAAAAACAAATGTATTTCTTTCTCACGTCTATTCTATTTGATTGCCTTTCCATATTTCGTTGATTAACCCTCCTTGTAATAAAAGCTTTTTCAATTGGAGTTTCAATTTTCGTTGCCTCCTTATCTTTTCCTTCCATAAGGCTCGTCCTCTGTATCTCCTCATTAAGCAAGCTACTGACCACTGACCCCATTGAAACAACGCCATCTGAATTTGAGTAATTCAACACAACCACAAGTGTTTCCCAACTCTCCGGCAATGAACTCATCATCATTAAGGCTTATATTTCATCATCCACCTTAAAATTTACTGCAGCCAGTTGATTCACAATTTCCTGAAAATCATTAAGATGATCTCCGATTGTTCCACCTTCCTTAAGCTTCAGATTCACCAACTTCTCATAAGAAGAGCCTTATTTGTTGTAGATTTCTTTGCATAAACCCCTTTCAATTTCTTCCATATGGTATATGCAGGTGTTTCATTAGCAACAATATGAAACACTGTATTATCCAAAAAACATCAAATAGACGCAATTTCCTATCCAAGGTCTCCCATTTTGCTTCGGATAAATTGCTAGATTTTTTCCTATTATTCTCCAATGGCTGATGAAGATCATTAAGATAAAGGAAATCTTCCATCTTTGCCTTCCATAATCCCCAATTTCTTCCATTAAGCTTTTCAATAATTATTTTATCCATATTCAAACCCTCTTCAAAAAATTTGTATAGAAGGCTCTGATACCAATTGTTAGGGTTTCCGTAAGATCACTCCACAATCAGATTTTGAAAGAGGGAAGAAGATAACAATAACAAGAAAATTCCTCCAAACAAACCTTTATTAATCCACCAAATTATTACAATGAAAACCGAAAAATAATTGAGAATTTATCTCAATCCCAAAAAATAACTTTTTTTTCCCTTCAAGTACAAGTAATTCTCTCCCTAATGATATGCTTATATAGGAAAATAGAAAGATTAGGTCTAAAACCTAATTGGGCCCTAAAATATATCAGAAATAAATACTACTTAAAACTTGCTCAAGATAAATCTTTACCAATTATGTCACCGAATAAGGGGAAGCAATACCTAATCAAAATCCCATTAATTAGGGAAAACAATATATATCCAAATCCCACTAATTAGGGAAAGCAATATCTACCATTTTTCCCTCTTAGAAAAATTTCCTTCCATTTAATCTAATTTAACATCACCATTTTCTCCACCTATGATTAAATATCACAAATCACAGCAGTAATAGAGTTTGTGCTTTGTACTTTTTCAAAAATTATAATTTTTGACAAATAAATTTATTTGATTTCTCCAATGCGGTACAAAATATGAAAATGAAATAGAATTACGTGATGAGAAAATAGAAGAAAAAAACCATGGTTTGGCCTGCTAAAATTGATGGTGAAAGCACTGTTTTGAAGGCGTGATCAGTGTTCAAGCATGATTCAGGTTTGGTTGAGTTACAGATCATGTCGGTTCATGATTCAAGTTTATTCTATCGTAGTGTCGGACCATGAAAACATTGTTGGAAATAACATATTAGTGATAGTATGATTGACATGATGCTTTTTCATCTTTAATTCTCTTATTAATATTACCATTAAATTTAATGGCTTCTATCACCATTGAAAAAAGACCAAAACTGAACCATGCGGACTTAAGTGCTTTACCACCATAAGAAATAATACCGAAGTGAGACCCATATATTTATTCACATGTCTGTGATTTCTTCTTTTGAAGATGGCCTAAATAGAAACAAGCGGTAAATGCGGTATTGTCCGCGATATGAATATGTTACTACTTTATAGATCTAGTCCGCGATATGAATTCTGACCATATTTAACTTGAAATATTACTGAATCTAAAATATTAACATGGAGTTTGAAAGAATGACCAAAAAGACGATCTAGAACATCCCGTTTCAATGTGTTTTGACAAATGTTAACTTGGAGGAGGTGGCCGAACTTGGTATTATTGTCATGAAGTCTACGAGCAGTCCGGAACGCGTCTTCCGTATCACGCATGAAAAATTCCAATGCAATTTCAACTAATGTGATTCAAGGATACGTTGAATCATACTTTTTACTGCCTTGCTCACTGCAGGCTTCCTCCGTAATTTATTCAAACTGTAATTTCCATGAAACGCTTGAATAATTCTTCCACAAAAAAGAAGGGGATTTGGTTTTGGACAAGCAACAAATCGTCTTCCAGAACCGTAGTTTCGACAAGAGTTGTTTTGGCTGAGCTTCTTCTCTTTCCAGAAACCACTTAGTGATAAACTCAATTAAAAACCAACTGTCCGTCAGCAATACTATCACAAATTCTTGGTCTTCAATTCCGGTTAAATTTGATGTTTTTGCATTGTTGTAGCCTTGTGGCTTTGAGCTAACTCAGAGCATGTTAATGAGAAAAGACACAGTTTTCTTTTCAGGATCCTCCCCTAATTCATTTTTCATTCTTTACACTATAGCTTTAAAAGTGCACAAGCATGCAGAGTACATTTTACGATATTTCTTATAAATAAAATGGTTTGGTTTTTGATTCACGAACCTTTATAATCAATCTTCCTCATACATACATTTTCATAACTTATACTGTTATATAGTGGACCATTTATTTGAATTACTAGTGAATAGAGTACATACTCGAAATAAGTTCACTTGTAATACTTGGAAATAATTAATGATCAGAAATGGAACCAGGTTCAAGAGAGGTTGCGGCATTTTGCGTCTCAGTCATCGACGGTCGTAAAGCAGTAACTAGGCTTAGCTGTCCTGGCCAGGAGCTAGCTTGCCTCCGGAAACGGGAAGAGATCATATGCAAGTTTAGAACTAAACGAACTCCTACATTTTTTTGTTCACTGCCTTTATGCCTTTTAGTTGAATATATCTAATCGTTGTAGTCTAAATGTGGTTGATCTTTGAGTTTTGGGTTGACTTTGAAACTCAATTTTGAATTGCATCTGATTTCCAGTTTTCATTTGCTAAAACAGATATTGTGGGAAGGTGGTCTGATATGGAGGGGAGGGAGATGGTTGTTGAATTCATATGTACCATCCTAATAATCAAGACGAAATATCAAACAAAAATATTCAATTTCATGTGGGTTGTGTAGTTTTAGTTTTCAGGTATAGGAGGAAACTTGTGAAATATATAGATCATAGATAGCAGAAATTGCTTGGGTACAGAGATTCACCAATTGAAATGGAAAGGAAAATAATAATTTGTAATTTCATCTATTTTTTACATTTGTTTTACCTAATGTGTCTAGACAACTCTTGGCTGGATAATATGGACTTATTTCGAAAACCGCTTAAAGTAGAATTTGAATAGTAACTTTAAGTTGTTTTGAACAGTGCTTCAAATAAGCGAAAAGTGTTTGTATGTAATTCGATTTTCAAGTTAAAATAAGTGAAATAATTTGTCATAATTGATTATAAAATATGTTCATAAGTCATAAGCAATAAATTGTTGTTTCTCTTATTTTAAACTGTTTGGTATTTTTGTAAATTTCTTTTAAGAAGTTGTCAAATACTTAAATTACAATAATAGACTTATAAGTAGTTTTGGCTAGTACAAGTAGTTACCTAACGTGATCTGAAATGGTTATTAGACAAGTCTTCAGTTTTTGTATTTAACGGTCCAAATTAATTAAAGCTTTCGTTCTTCTAAAACTGTTAGATTTCGGATTTGTTTCTGTCCCTTTTAAGTGAGCAAAAAAAGCTTTCAGAATCTCAGTTTCACAATGTAGACTGGAAATATACTTTAAAAGAGAGTTTTTTTTTTTGGACGGAGGGCGGGTTCTGTAACAATGGTATAGGTATAATCAATGTTATCATGACCGGACCGTCAATCGAACCGTGATGCCAAAGGTTTAAGGTTTTCAAGGTCCGATCGGTCGAACCGTTAGAACCGTGCATGTTATATTTTGATAATAATTGAAAAATAAAAGATCAAGATATACGCAAAAATGTTATAAAATTACCTGATAATTGAGAAGAGCAAGGAAATAAAATAGAAATATGGATCAGTTTGCCGCAACATACATTACTTTGGTTTTTTCATTTGTCCCACATCACAAACTATTAACAAATAGTCTTTGTATTCACATTATATAATAAGGCAGTAGGGTAATAATCGTTCAGGCTTCGTATGCCCTATGGAAGCAGGTTGGGCCGTAGGAAAACTAAGTCTAGAGCTTGGTTTTGTTGAAAAATATAAATTTTGGTTGGGCTTTTGGGCTTTTGGGCTTTCAGACCGTGGTTTGGACCGGTTTTCACGGTTTTGGAAAGGCTCTACGAATTTAAGGTCCAATTAACTTCCGGACTGAGAAGCTCGGCGGCCCACGGTTAACCGCGGTTGGGCCGCCGGTCCAGTCCGGTTATGATAACACTGGGTATAATAACATAGACAACTTCTGATCAAATAACGATAAAACATATGGGATTTTTGTAGTGAATCCGAATTCTGGACAGACATGTCCGCTTCTATTATTGCCGAAATCTTGCATATGATGTTTATAACTGACGCAGAGGACCTACAATAGGTATGCAAACAATCCCCAATATTCATATAAATCCAGTGAAAAGAACAAATATGATCTATAAAATTTGATCAATAGAATACGTTTTATTTTTTTATAAATAAAATCAACCTCGCTAATAGATTGAACAAAATTGCAACAATAATACAAACTCAAATGTTACAGTTGTAAATGAATATAAGAACAATCCAATATCGACCTCGTCCATGCTGCGGTGGAAGGGGCCACGATTTGATCCACCTCTACTCAAAGAAGAATAGTTACGATTATTCATTTGGTGATTATTATTACTATATCCTCTACCTGTAACATGAAGTGGAGCTCCATTCTGAGGCTGCCATTATTGGGCCCCGTTATTAAGGGATGAGGAGGAAAGTTATTAGAGAGGAACAATTGCAATTTTTTATTGATGCAAAACATGATACAAAGTGCACATAAATATAGTGCTATGATCCCAACGGCTAGTACAAAATATACCAAATATGTATGAGCATAACGGCTAGTATTAAATATACCAAGTATGCATGAGCCTAACTGTAACGACCCGTGTTTTTCGACCATTTGAATCTGAATATTTAAATTAGTTTTAAATATTATATTTTGAATATCGATGGAATTTAACATTTAATTCGTTATTTAAAACGATGTTGAATGTTATATAATTTATATATTATAAATCGAGCTTGAAAATGGTGTGCAGTTCGTAAATTCGAATTTTGAACTTCGACTGAGAATACAGGATTCGATATAAGTCAGATTTCTGTGAAACAAGACACGTTGGGGCCGTATTGACGATAATTTTCATATGAAAGAGAAAAATCCAGATTCCGTATTATAGGTTGCAAGTTATGGCTAAATCAAATTTTGATAAAAACGCTATGGAAATCGTATCGGCCGTTAAAATGGTCATTTTGCAAACGAACTCTGTTTTCGATGAAATTTGTTTCATTGGGACCGTATCGTCAAATTTTTGTCAGAAAATCAAACCGCGTGGCAAACCGATGTCGTATGTGACCACGGCAGCCAAAAATGTCCATATAATTTCTCTAACGCGTAATTATATTAACAGAGGGATATTTGGGCATAACTTGAGAAGACGATCGAATTTGGCCACGAAACTAGTTCCGTTGATTTCATATCGTCTATTAGAGTCAGGATAGGTATATAGTTTGCTATTTTTAGAGATTGAGAAATTTGGCGTTAAAAAGGGTAGGGCGGTTCGGGGTAAAAACAGCATATCGGGCAAACGGTCTCAGAAGGCGACGAAACTAGTGCCGTTGGGTTCGTATCGAAAAGTTATTATAAGATATCAAGGTTTCAAGTTGATTAGATTTAGCAGGTGACCATGGTAAATTAAAAAGCGTGTTTGTTTCTGGTTTTATAAAGGAATTTTTTTCATACGACCTCGGATTTCGACGAAACTTGTTCCATTGGATCCGGAATACCTTTTTACACTAAGATTGGCTTTTTTATCAGAAAAACGAAAATCTTTTATGGTGATTGTGGTGTGTTACTTCACGACGAAGCATCATTTAATAATATTTTAACCATTTGCTCCTACCTAAAGCTATCTGAACACAACTCCATTCTAAAAATATTTTGTACTGAATAAACGCGAAATGCACGGTAGCCACCCTACATCCTTACAACCCGATACCCTTTCTTTTCAATAGCAGGTGTATTTCCATTGTCTCCAAATTTCATTTTCGTGCCGACCAAGTTTTTCTTGGCATTGGCGACCAACAATTACCTACACTTGTCCTACAAGCCTACTGAAAACTCATAACAGACTACTCTGTTTTTCCTATACCCGATGTGATCAAATCAAACACAGACATATTAGAGGAAATATCACCAAGCCTACCCTAAAGTGCTAGTAGTCTAAAACTTGGGCATCAAGGTTTTGCTCTTATAAATACGTAGCCAGTTCAGCTTCTCAGCAAACACAATAAAGGATGAATAAATTAAAATAAGCACGCCCTGTGTCTTTTCTGTTTCATTCCAGATTATGAACATGCCAATCCCTTTTCTTCTTCCTTTGAAACCGAGAACATTTTTTCCTTTTAAATGCAAGCCTCGAGACACAGACCCACATGAACATGAGACGGGTAGGAGTAGAGAAATGGATGCATCTGTTTGGGGTGTTATCACGTGAGGACTAGGTGTTGTTCAACACAGGAGGGATTTGCAGAATGAAGGGGGACTCGAGAAGCAACAGGGGACGGTGAAGTGTGTTCAAGGGGATGTGCTGGTGGGACCATTCTTTGGGCGAAGGTAGTAGGGGACTCGGCCTTCGAGATGGCAGAGTCTGATGGTGCTATCTGATCGGACCTCGATGGTCCCTTGGTGGTGCGGAAATCGATGAAGGCGCCGGAATTAGTCTCGTTCTCTTGCGTGGAGGGGCGACTGAGATGGACCAAACTCAGGTCAGCGAAGGGGAGAGTCCAGACGCCTGCACCGGCGAACGTTATGGAGGCGCGACAAGTTTTGGTTGAAGGCGTACTTGGTGAAATTGGCTTGGGTCAGTTCTGGGATGTGAATATGTATGGAGTGGATGGTGGTTAGCGTGTATTCAAAGAAGTCGAAGCAGGTTTGGAGCATGAAGTCAACGTTGAGGGCGTGATGAAAACTTGGCAAAACATGATGGCTTGGACTGGGATAGTCGAATCCAAGGAATCAAAACCGAAACCCTGAGATTTTTAGCAGCAGTGAGGATCGACCGTGACCCTTTTAACCGTAATTATAGTGGTAATTAAAGTTTAAAATTAGTTTTAAGTAAGGATTAAGTTAGAGTTAAATCAAGTTTATAGTTAAAGTATAAAACTAAAAACGTTACTTACTTTTATTCGCAGGTTCATGATGTTTGCGGAATGATGAAATGAGTTTCAAGGCAGTATAGTTTGGGTCAGGCAATAAACGACATGTTTGCCTAGGCCGATTAGTATAAAAGTAATTCGTTTGACTAATCATAGTAATTAAGAATTTAAATTATTTACTGGAACTATATACTTACAGTTGTTATAAATTGTGCGGTTTTGAATAGGGTAGAGCGCTGGGTATTCGAGTTGAACGAAGCAATGAACAGGGGCGATTCAAATGAGAACTGTCGTCCTGTAATGGAAATTAACGTAATTAGTTAATTAAAATATATTTAAGCAAGTAAATTATCAAATTAAAAATCATATGCTTATACGTGCACAACTCTTACATATGTTATCAGAATCTATCCAGACAAGAGACATTGGAATCGTACCATCAAACCCTATATTTTGGAACGGACTGGGATAGAGCTGGAGACTACCGAAGTTTTTAGTGAAATTAAACATCTGTTTTATTTGACCAGGACTGACCGATTAGAACAACGAACGAAATCAGGTGAGTTAAACTCACTCAGTTACCCTTTTTATATTTTATATAAATTGGGTATTTTTATTTTGTGTGCTCTGCTTGACTGCTTTGCTAGTTATCTATTTAACTGTTGATTTAACCGATGAAATTAAACTGTGTTTAATTTCAATGGAATACCAAATCGTTATTTTAACGATTGGACCCAACGGAGGTAACTCACCCTGTTGGTTACGTTTATTTATAAGCGTGCTTAGTTGTTTGAATTGTTCGGTTATTTGATTGGTGCTAAATGGTTGTTATTTATTATCAGTTGAATGTGATTAATTTGATTTGGCTGCATGTTCAACATCTGGTTGGTTTAGACTAATAAGTGGGATTGGTTGGGTATTTGGCAAAGTATGGCCTATTAAATCAATTGTTTACAAATGGTGGTTCACCGTCAAGTAAATCGATAGAATTGAGGTTATGAAAATTTAATTTTATAACTAGGATTAGATTTTGAATTATATTATTTCGAATAAAAGTTATTTAAGAAAAAAAATATTTTATTTATTTAAGATTTTGATTGGTTTTTAAATTATTTTGCAAAGTAAATGCCGATGTTAGTCAGATTTACAAGTAGTAGAATAAGAGATAAACTGAATGGTTAAACTTTGGAAATTATTTTTGTAAGGAAACAATTAATGGAAATTATTTAAATTATTTATATTTAATTAATTTAAAATGTGGATTAATTGAATTCGGTTAATAAAATAATCAGGGTTTGAGTTAATTAAATCGACTGTTGTGAACTGGATTTGATTATCAGGTTAATGTGTTTAGATTAAATGGTTAAATAAATATTGTTTAAATAAGGTTTTTAAAGGAATTAACTATTTTACAATAGTTAATGATTAAAGAAAGGTGTTATCGTGATGTATAGTAATTTAGGAAATTTGTTTTCATTGAATAAATATATAAAGTGATCGATGGTGAAGTGGAATCAAAGTAAATGATGAAAGGAGTTTATAACGACTGGTACCTTTAAACCGAGATTTAATAACGAAGTTATAAAGAGGTTTTTTGAGTAAGTTCGATTTCTTAATATAAACTTGAATTAAGAAAAGGGAGAGAAGACGAAAGGGTTTTATTACATCAGAATTAGATAAAGGAAGTCTGAAGTGCTACATCGTTAATTGTAAATTAACGTTACTTAAGAATGTGGTTAAGAAAAAGGGGAAGATTCTTAAGTAAGATTTCCAATGTGGAAAATGGTCGAATAGATTGGGAAGTTGATTGGTAAAAGGGGATTTGGACAAAGGAAAGGGTCGTGGGGTTGTATAACAAAAATCCAAGTTATGATGAGAATTGGTTTGAGATCGAAATGGAATTTTGGTGTTTGGGTTACAACTCATATTTATCTGAGGATGAGAACGGTGTTGATCAAGGTCTGAGAGGTAATTAAAATACCCCAACTTGAACAACATCGGGATTATCTTAAGATATTATTAGTTGGTAATCGTAAGAGACGTTAGTGAATATGTTTTGAAATCTAAACAGCGATTTTAGCGCTGTTGTTATAATATATGTTGTGTAAATCTAATATAGCGATTGTAGCGCTTTTGCTATAGTAAATGGGTTGTAAACCTAAACAGCGATTATAGCTCTGTTGTTTTGTAAATCTAAATTGTAATTATAACGCTATTGTTATAACATATGTGCTATAAATTTCTTTGTTAAAATTAATGGATTTCTGAATTTAAAAGATGATTGGAAGGAAGATTTAAGTGGGAAATTGAATATAGTTATTTGAGTTAGAGTTAGTCAAACATAGTATTCAAGATAAGTTGCCCTTTCGTACGACTGCTAGCGTAATTCGCAGAGCTGCAGATAGCCTACGGCGGTCGGATGTTTCCTGAGGGAATCAGGCGTAACCATTATGATCGCTGCGATCTAAAGTCAAGCGAATGGAATTAAGTCGAATATCAGTTAATCAATTGGAGTTAATCGATTGGAGTTATAACGAATTAGAATTATTCAAATATCATATTTTTAAATATTAACAGAGTTAGAAGTTTTAATTTAACAAAGTAAATCAAGTGTTAAAAGGCCAAGTGATGTTGAATACTGAACCAGTGAACTCATTGGAGTGTCATGATTGAAACACTGTATATTTTGATAGTTAAAACACCGACTATCAAACCTGTCCAATACGATTGTTGGTATGGAAAGACCGGGATCGAATTTATATTCAAAAACCATTCCGACCAACAAATACGTGAAGATATCAGAAGACGATCGAGATGGAGCATTGAAGACCGTGGATTTTCATACACGGAAGAACCACTAATATTCTTTGCCTGGCAAGCAGGGACAAGATGTGATTCTGTCGTGGTTGGAATCTACGGGTTGCAAGGACTTCTCGCTACTGATCCATGGGGTGATTCCTATATTGGATGCAGTAGGAGAGTACCTTCGGTTCATCCTGTTCCTGGATGACGTATATGGACGAATGTCTGACAGAGTATTTCCAAAGGATCACGTACGTTGATTTCTTCAAACGTGTTATAGTTGTTGGCGGAGAATTGCCGCTCTCTTAGCTTCCAGCTAGAGTATTTTTTGTGGACGTCAATTAGTGATATCTGACGGATCTGACGATGTGGCATTCAAAGTGAATGGTGATCAGATGTTTCAAGATAAACTCTGACCTCAAGCCTCATCAACCGGGAAATGACAAAAATCGGGCAGGCAGCATGGCTATGTGGGTCGCTCCCATTAGGGTGTATAATCACCTATCTAGAGATTCATTTCATTCTTTATCTATTTTGATGCTGTCCCTTTTCGGGAGACGGTTGCTGATCCCAACCGTCGGTGATATACATTCGATACACTCAAGCGAAATGAGTGGTCGGTCATGTGAGGGCCGGGTTGCAAGACGTTCTTGTTGAACCCAGTGTATTCGTCTCTAGAGATACACTATCGGTAGGTGGTCCCATACCTTGTCATAGTTGGAATCCAATCTCCAATAAGCACCCACGGTTTTGTTTGTATACTATATATGTGGAGCGTGAGATGCAAGCGTTCCACTAGATTGTTATTTACTTGTATTTAGACATTATTATAATATCAGAAAAGATATTGGTTTCAAAAATGTTTTGGGTTATCGTAAGGTAAAAACCGTCCGTGTTTATGTGTGGATTTGGTCTTACGATTATCCTTTTCTTTTGAAAAGATTTTGGACTTTAAAATCATGATTGGATTATTTACCCTTATTACTGTGCGAGTTTATCTCACTCTGATTCACCAGACTGACCCGGTGTTTTGTAAATGCTCGGGTTAGCCCGGAGTGTACAGGTTCAGGTTAGCGACTGCTATGAAGAGACGAGCTGGAAGAGTCCTATGATATTACTACTATTCCGCTGTGTGTTGTATATGGGAACAGTCTATTATAACTATCCCATTGTATGATGTACTCTGATACTGTAAGTATTTTCAAAGCTCTCAATAAAGATTTATTTCCATATTATATTTTGTTCCGCTGCGATGTGAGACTCTGTGTTGTGTTGTTTCTTCTTCTTCTATTCTAATATTTCTATCTTATCTATTCTCACCCCCTAACTTCTTTCTATTAATGATCTGGAATGTTCGATGTCTGAATGGTCAACACGGTAGTTTGATGTTGATTTTCGGAGTCGAAAATCCCAGTTCGTTACAGTGGTATCAGAGTTGAAGGTTAAGTAATTACCTTGGCTCTATGGTGTAACTCAGTAGAGATGGGGTTAGTAATACCCTAGACTAAGTTTGAGTGTATGTATATGAGCGCGTATTTGTAAATTGTTATAAAAACTGTCTTATATTGTGTTGATTGGTTTGTCAAGTAGTTTATGAATTCTGGTCGATACAGTAATGCAAACTGTGTCGATAAGTGTTTCTAAACTCTTGAACAGAATAATTCGACACGGTATGTTTTTGAAAGAGGGTAAATGGAAATTTTTACCCGAAATATATTTTGATATAAACAAGGTATATATATTAAAATTATTATAATATATATATTGGTTGTGTTAATTTGTTAATATAATTGAATCAGATTATAATCAAGATGGTTATAAATAACTAGTCAGGATTAGTGGAAATGTAATAAATCAGTCAGATGAATTAAATCTCAATTTAAATCAGAATTTAGATTGAAATTGTGAAAACTTAGAAAAGTGTGAAAAAGAATTTTGGATTAAATATATGGGAATTTTAAGATCCTGGGAGATTATAAATTGTTTAATAGTATCGTGAATGATATTTTGAAAAGGATTTCGAAATGAAAGTGTTTAACATATGAGTTTTGAAAAGTGATATAGTATTGAACTCACTTTGGTCACTGGGAAATAACTCTGATGATGCTGGCCACATCATCAGTGTTCATTTTCGAGTTATAAGTGACGGATTACTACCAAGGGTTTTGTTTTCGAATTATTTTGGAAAAAGGAAGTTGTTTTGAATCCCAAAAGGGAATAATTTATTTTAGAAAAACTAAACTGTTTAAAACTCCCAGGGGAGATAGCATGAATTAAAACAAATTAAAGAAATTTGTGAAAGCTAATATGAATTGAATTGAAAACAAATTAACTGGAAATTGAATCAGGATATATCAAGCCGAATCAGATTTTGAATTATGAGACAGGAATCCAAAATGGTGTTGGACTGGTAAGTTAAGAGATGGAATTGATAATGGATGGAAATTGAGCTAAGAATGGGATTTGGCTGGGACTCGTAAAGGATTTGGTTTTGGGGATAAAATTGGAATTTTGTTGGGAACGCATTTGTATATGCTGACAGGGTAGCAGATGGAAAGGATATAATGATATGCCCGACAAAAAGGTACACGTTTATTTTTATATGGGTTTGGAGATTTATGAGCCGATTTGGCAAGCCGCTTGGCTGTTTTATTTTCCTTTGGATTGGAGAAAGCCTAGAAAGGCGAGTTGTAGTTGTACTGATTGAGCCATACAGAGGAGGTGCTGCCGAAATTTTTCAGAAATTTAAGGTGTTAGAAAATTTTAAATATTTTTGAAAATATTTATTTACAGTATTTAATTGATTGTTGATTTAAACCAAATTGTATTTGAAAATTAATGGGTTATAGCATTTTTTCTTACCTTAGCAATTTCGAGGACGAAATTATTTTAAGGGGGGAAGAATGTAATGACCCGTGTTTTTCGACCATTTGAATCTGAATATTTAAATTAGTTTTAAATATTATATTTTGAATATCGATGGAATTTAACATTTAATTCGTTATTTAAAACGATGTTGAACGTTATATAATTTATATATTATAAATCGAGCTTGAAAATGGCGTGCAGTTCGTAAATTCGAGTTTTGAACTTCAACTGAGAATACAGGATTCGATATAAGTCGGATTTCTGTGAAACAAGACACGTTGGGGCCGTATTGACGATAATTTTCATAGGAAAGAGAAAAATCCAGATTCCGTATTATAGGTTGCGAGTTATGGCTAAATCAAATTTTGATAAAAAGCTATGGAAATCGTATCGGCCGTTAAAATGGTCATTTTGCAAACGAACTCTGTTTTCGATGAAATCTGTTTCATTGGGACTGTATCGTCAAATTTTTGTCAGAAAATCAAACTGCGTGGCAAACCGATGTCGTATGTGACCACGGCAGCCAAAAATGTCCATATAATTTCTCTAACGCGTAATAATATTAACAGAGGGATATTTGGGCATAACTTGAGAAGACGATCGAATTTGGCCACGAAACCAGTTCCGTTGAGTTCATATCGTCTATTAGAGTCAGGATAGGTATATAGTTTGCTATTTTTAGAGATTGAGAAATTTGGCGTTAAAAAGGGTAGGGCGGTTCGGGGTAAAAACAACATATCGGGCAAACGGTCTCAGAAGGCGACGAAACTAGTGCCGTTGGGTTCGTATCGAAAAGTTATTGTTAGATATCAAGGTTTCAAGTTGATTCGATTTAGCGGGTGACCGTGGTAAATTAAAAAGCGTGTTTATTTCTGGTTTTATAAAGGAATTTTTTTCATACGACCTCGGATTTCGACGAAACTTGTTCCATTGGATCCGGAATACCTTTTTACACTACGATTGGCTTTTTTATCAGAAAAACGAAAATCTTTTATGGTGATTTTGGTGTGTTACTTCACGACGAAGTATCATTTAATAATATTTTAACCATTTGCTCCTACCTAAAGCTATCTGAACACAACTCCATTCTAAAAATATTCCGTACTGAATAAACGGGAAATGCACGGTAGCCACCCTACATCCTTACAACCCGATACCCTTTCTTTTCAATAGCAGGTGTATTTCCATTGTCTCCAAATTTCATTTTCATGCCGACCAAGTTTTTCTTGGCATTGGCGACCAACAACTACCTACACTTGTCCTGCAAGCCTACTGAAAACTCATAACAGACTACTCTGTTTTTCCTATACCCGATGTGATCAAATCAAACACAGACATATTAGAGGAAATATCACCAAGCCTACCCTAAAGTGCTAGTAGTCTAAAACTTGGGCATCAAGGTTTTGCTCTTATAAATACGTAGCCAGTTCAGCTTCTCAGCAAACACAATAAAGGATGAATAAATTAAAATAAGCACGCCCTGTGTCTTTTCTGTTTCATTCCAGATTATGAACATGCCAATCCCTTTTCTTCTTCCTTTGAAACCGAGAACACTTTTTCCTTTTAAATGCAAGCCTCGAGACACAGACCCACATGAACATGAGACGGGTAGGAGTAGAGAAATGGGTGCATCTGTTTGGGGTGTTATCACGTGAGGACTAGGTGTTGTTCAACACAGGAGGGATTTGCAGAATGAAGGGGGACTCGAGAAGCAACAGGGGACGGTGAAGTGTGTTCAAGGGGATGTGCTGGTGGGACCATTCTTTGGGCGAAGGTAGTAGGGGACTCGGCCTTCGAGATGGCAGAGTCTGATGGTGCTATCTGATCGGACCTCGATGGTCCCTTGGTGGTGCGGAAATCGATGAAGGCGCCGGGATTAGTCTCGTTCTCTTGCGTGGAGGGGCGACTGAGATGGACCAAACTCAGGTCAGCGAAGGGGAGAGCCCAGACGCCTGCACTGGCGAACGTTATGGAGGCGCGACAAGTTTTGGTTGAAGGCGTACTTGGTGAAATTGGCTTGGGTCAGTTCTGGGACGTGAATATGTATGGAGCGGATGGTGGTTAGCGTGTATTCAAAGAAGCCGAAGCAGGTTTGGAGCATGAAGTCAACGTTGAGGGCGTGATGAAAACTTGGCAAAACATGATGGCTTGGACTGGGATAGTCAAATCCAAGGAATCAAAACCGAAAGCCTGAGATTTTTAGCAGCAGTGAGAATCGACCGTGACCCTTTTAACCGTAATTATAGTGGTAATTAAAGTTTAAAATTAGTTTTAAGTAAGGATTAAGTTAGAGTTAAATCAAGTTTATAGTTAAAGTATAAAACTAAAAACGTTACTTAGTTTTATTCGCAGGTTCATGATGTTAGCGGAATGATGAAATGAGTTTCAAGGCAGTATAGTTTGGGTCAGGCAATAAACGACATGTTTGCCTAGGTCGATTAGTATAAAAGTAATTCATTTGACTAATCATAGTAATTAAGAATTTAAATTATTTACTGGAACTATATACTTACAGTTGTTATAAATTGTGCAGTTTTGAATAGGGTAGAGTGTTGGGTATTCGAGTTGAACGAAGCAATGAACAGGGGCGATTCAAATGAGAACTGTCGTCGTGTAATGGAAATTAACGTAATTAGTTAATTAAAATATATTTAAGCAAGTAAATTATCAAATTAAAAATCATATGCTTATATGTGCACAACTCTTACATATGTTATCAGAATCTATCCAGACAAGAGACATTGAAATCGTACCATCAAACCCTATATTTTGGAACAGACTGGGATAGAGCTGGAGACTACCTAAGTTTTTAGTGAAATTAAACATCTGTTTAATTTGACCAGGACTGACCGATTAGAACAACGAACGAAATCAGGTGAGTTAAACTCACTCAGTTACCCTTTTTATACTTTATATAAATTGGGTATTTTTATTTTGTGTGCTTTGCTTGACTGCTTTGCTAGTTATCTATTTAACTGTTGATTTAACCAATGAAATTAAACTGTGTTTAATTTTAGTGGAATACCAAATCATTATTTTAAAGATTGGACCCAACGGAGGTAACTCACCATGTTGGTTACGATTATTTATAAGCGTGCTTAGTTGTTTGAATTGTTCGGTTATTTGATTGGTGCTAAATGGTTGTTATTTATTATCAGTTGAATGTGATTAATTTGATTTGGCTGCATGTTCAACATCTGGTTGGTTTAGACTAATAAGAGGGATTGGTTGGGTATTTGGCAAAGTATGGCCTATTAAATCAATTGTTTACAAATGGTGGTTCACCGTCAAGTAAATCGATAGAATTGAGGTTATGAAAAATTAATTTTATAACCAGGATTAGATTTTGAATTATATTATTTCGAATAAAAGTTATTTAAGAAAAATAAATAAATATTTTATTTATTTAAGATTTTGATTGGTTTTTAAATTATTTTGCAAAGTAAATGTCGATGTTAGTCAGATTTACAAGTAGTAGAATAAGAGATAAACTGAATGGTTAAACTTTGGAAATTATTTTTGTAAGGAAACAATTAATGGAAATTATTTAAATTATTTATATTTAATTAATTTAAAATGTGGATTAATTGAATTCGGTTAATAAAATAATCAGGGTTTGAGTTAATTAAATCGACTGTTGTGAACTGGATTTGATTATCAGGTTAATGTGTTTAGATTAAATGGTTATATAAATATTGTTTAAATAAGGTTTTTAAAGGAATTAACTATTTTACAATAGTTAATGATTAAAGAAAGGTGTTATCGTGATGTATAGTAATTTAGGAAATTTGTTTTCATTGAATAAAGGTATAAAGTGATCGATGGTGAAGTGGAATCAAAGTAAATGATGAAAGGAGTTTATAACGACTGATACCTTTAAACCGAGATTTAATAACGAAGTTATAAAGAGGTTTTTTGAGTAAGTTCGATTTCTTAATATAAACTTGAATTAAGAAAAGGGAGAGAAGACGAAAGGGTTTTATTACATCAGAATTAGATAAAGGAAGTCTGAAGTGCTACATCGTTAATTGTAAATTAACGTTACTTAAGAATGTGGTTAAGAAAAAGGGGAAGATTCTTAAGTAAGATTTCCAATGTGGAAAATGGTCGAATAGATTGGGAAGTTGATTGGTAAAAGGGGATTTGGACAAAGGAATGGGTCGTGGGGTTGTATAACAAAAATCCAAGTTATGATGAGAATTGGTTTGAGATCGAAATGGAATTTTGGTGTTTGGGTTACAACTCATATTTATCTGAGGATGAGAACGGTGTTGATCAAGGTCTGAGAGGTAATTAAAATACCCCAACTTGAACAACATCGGGATTATCTGAAGATAGTATTAGTTGGTAATCGTAAGAGACGTTAGTGAATATGTTTTGAAATCTAAACAGTGATTTTAGCGCTGTTGTTATAATATATGTTGTGTAAATCTAATATAGCGATTGTAGCGCTTTTGCTATAGTAAATGGGTTGTAAACCTAAACAGCGATTATAGCGCTGTTGTTTTGTAAATCTAAATAGTAATTATAACGCTATTGTTATAACATATGTGCTATAAATTTCTTTGTTAAAATTAATGGATTTCCGAATTTAAAAGATGATTGGAAGGAAGATTTAAGTGGGAAATTGAATATAGTTATTTGAGTTAGAGTTAGTCAAACATAGTATTCAAGATAAGTTGCCCTTTCGTATGACTGCTAGCGTAATTCGCAGAGCTGCAGAAAGCCTACGGCGGTCGGATGTTTCCTGAGGGAATCAGGCGTAACCATTGTGATCGCTGCGATCTAAAGTCAAGTGAATGGAATTAAGTCGGATATCAGTTAATCAATTGGAGTTAATCGATTGGAGTTATATCGAATTAGAGTTATTCAAATATCATATTTTTAAATATTAACAGAGTTAGAAGTTTTAATTTAACAAAGTAAATCAAGTGTTAAAAGGCCAAGTGATGTTGAATACTGAACCAGTGAACTCATTGGAGTGTCATGATTGAAACACTGTATATTTTGATAGTTAAAACACCGACTATCAAACCTGTCCAATACGATTGTTGGTATGGAAAGACCGGGATCGAATTTATATTCAAAAACCATTCCGACCAACAAATACGTGAAGATATCAGAAGACGATCGAGATGGAGCATTGAAGACCGTGGATTTTCATACACGGAAGAACCACTAATATTCTCTGCCTGACAAGCAGGGACAAGATGTGATTCTGTCGTGGTTGGAATCTACGGGTTGCAAGGACTTCTCGCTACTGATCCATGGGGTGATTCCTATATTGGATGCAGTAGGAGAGTACCTTCGGTTCATCCTGTTCCTGGATGACATATATGGACGAATGGCTGACAGGGTATTTCCAAAGGATCACGTACGTTGATTTCTTCAAACATGCTATAGTTGTTGGCGGAGAATTGCCGCTCTCTTAGCTTCCAGCTAGAGTATTTTTTGTGGACGTCAATTAGTGATATCTGACGGACCTGACTATGTGGCATTCAAAGTGAATGGTGATCAGATGTTTCAAGATAAACTCTGACCTCAAGCCTCATCAACCGGGAAATGACAAAAATCGGGCAGGCAGCATGGCTATGTGGGTCGCTCCCATTAGGGTGTATAATCACCTATCTAGAGATTCATTTCATTCTTTATCTATTTTTATGCTGTCCCTTTTCGGGAGACGGTTGCTGATCCCAACCGTCGGTGATATACATTCGATACACTCAAGCGAAATGAGTGGTCGGTCATGTGAGGGCCGGGTTGCAAGACATTCTTGTTGAACCCAGTGTATTCGTCTCTAGAGATACACTATCGGCAGGTGGTCCCATACCTTGTCATAGTTGGAATCCAATCTCCAATAAGCACCCGCGGTTTTGTTTGTATACTATATATGTGGAGCGTGAGATGCAATCGTTCCACTAGATTGTTATTTACTTGTATTTAGACATTATTATAATATCAGAAAAGATATTGGTTTCAAAAATGTTTTGGGTTATCATAAGGTAAAAACCGTCCGTGTTTATGTGTGTATTTGGTCTTACGATTATCCTTTTCTTTTGAAAAGATTTTGGACTTTAAAATCATGATTGGATGATTTACCCTTATTACTGTGCGAGTTTATCTCACTCTGGTTCACCAGCCTGACCCGGTGTTTTGTAAATGCTCGGGTTAGCCCGGAGTGTACAGGTTCAGGTTAGCGACTGCTATGAAGAGACGAGCTGGAAGAGTCCTATGATATTACTACTATTCCGTTGTGTGTTGTATATGGGAACAGGCTATTATAACTGTCCCATGGTATGATGTACTCTGATACTGTAAGTATTTTCAAAGCTCTCAATAAAGATTTATTTCCGTATTATATTTTGTTCCGCTGCGATGTGAGACTCTGTGTTGTGTTGTTTCTTCTTCTTCTTTTCTAATATTTCTATCTTATCTATTCTCACCCCCTAACTTCTTTCTATTAATGATCTGGAATGTTCGATGTCTGAATGGTCAACAGGTAGTTTGATGTTGATTTTCGGAGTCGAAAATCCCAGTTCGTTACACTAACGGCTAGTAGATAATGACAAAGCATGCTAAATATGATAAAAACGTGTTCACACTCTAACGGCTCTATTGTCTTCATTATGCCCCCTCAGTTCGAACTGGGGTTTCCTTGCTCATTCTGGCTTCCGCCTGCACAGATAACGCGAAGTTCCTCTCTCATTGTGATAAAAAATTTTGGTCGAAAGGGCCTTTGTGAGAGCATCTGCTCTCTGATAGTATGCTGGCACATGACATATTGCAAGTCTTCCTAATTGCGTTCTTTCTCTCACAAAGTGGAGATCAATTTCAAGATGTTTCGTCCTTGAATGTTGAATAGGGTTTAGAGATAAAGATACTGTGCTCTTATTATCACACCAAATGACCGGCTTTCGTCTTGGAGTGAAACCAAGCTCCTCCATCAGTGATTCTATCCACATGATATCGGCTGTAGCGCTTGCCAGTGCACGGTACTCAGCTTCTGTGCTAGATCTTGATGTGGTATGTTGTTTCTTCGTACACCAGAAAATGGTATTGGAACCGAGGTAAACGCAGTATCCTAAGACATACTTTCGATCGTCAATATCGTTAGCCCAATCGGCATCGCTAAAGCACTGTAGGTTAAGTTCCTTTTCTGAATTTAGGCGTATGCCGTAATGTTTTGTGCCTTGTAAGTATCGTAACACTCTCTTTAATGCTGTCCAATGTTCTGATAAAGGGTTCTGCATGTATTGACTGAGTTTATTGACGCTGTAGCATATGTCTGGTCGAGTAATAGTTGCGTATTGTAACGCTCCTATTATGCTTCTATATTGTTTGGCATTGTCGATAGCTTCTCCTTTATGCTTAGATAGTCTTAGGTTACTAATCATAGGCGTAGGTAATGAGTTTGCCTTGTGCATATTTGCCCTTTGCAGTATTTCAGTGATATAATTTTGTTGGGATAATATTAATTCACCATTGTTTTTCCTAATCACTTTTATTCCAAGAAACTATTTTAGTTCCCCCAAGTCTTTAATGGCGAAATTTTGATCCAGCTTGTGAACGATTCTGTTTATTTCTTCGTTGTTGTCTCCTGTTATTAGCATGTCATCAACGTATACTAGAATGAACACAGTTCCATGTATGCCCTTCTTCATATATAGAAAATTGTCCGATTTAACTTGTGAGAAACCCATGTTAGACAAAGTTGACTTTAGCTTTTCTTACCAAGCTCTCGAAGCTTGTTATAAGCCATATATTGCTTTGTGTAGTTTGCATACTTTATCACCAGTACCATATCCTTCAGGCTGTTGCATGTATACCTCTTCAGTCAATTCCCCATTCAAAAAAGCATTGTTGACGTCCAGTTGCCTCACATTCCACTCTTTGCAATGGTCAGTATAATCCTGATGGTTGTGGGTTTTATGACTGGGGAAAAAGTTTCATTGAAATCAAAACCAAATTGTTGCGCGTAACCTTTTGCAACCAGTCTGGCCTTGTATTTGTCAATAGATCCATCTTCTTTTCTTTTTATTTTGTATGTCCACCTACAACCAATCACATTTTTGTGTTTTGGTTGAGTCACTAAGCTCCAAGTGTTGTTTTTTATGAGAGCTTTATATTCAGTGTCCATTGCCTCATTCCATTTGTTTGATCTTATAGCCTGAGTGAAATTCAATGGTTCGATCTCATTGGTAGAAATATTATATACTTTGGGTTTGAAGATGCCTCTCTTTGACCTGGTGATCATGTGATGTCCAGTTGATTGTGGTGGTGTTTGCTGCTGTGTATCATTGTTGCTGGTATTGTCAACATTGTTGTTGTTTTCTGTATCTTCACTATGCTGCATGTTTTGATGTATGTTTGTATCTTCTGAGTCATTGTGTGTCTCATTGGTTTGCTCGTTTGTTTGATCCATAGTTTCTTCCTGGTTGTTTAAATTGCTTGTGCGTTGTTGCTCTTCATTTCTATCGATTGAAGGGGGTTCAGTAATGAATGGCTCGAACCGTATGTTATTGTTTATGCTTTGTTCCCCATCCTTTTTGCCGATTTGCTTTTCTGCATAAGGAAACTTGTTTTCATCAAATATCACATGTCTAGAAATATATATTTTTCCATTTTTGTCCATGCACTTATAACCTTTTTGGTTTTGTTCATACCCAATGAATGTGCATGGGCTTGATCTCATACTTAGTTTATGATTGTTATAGTCTCTCAAACATGGAAAACATAGACACCCATAGGCTTTCAGAAAACCATATTCTGGTCTAACACTGTATATCATTTCATGTGGGCTTTTATTGTTTAAGACTTTAGTTGGCAACTTGTTAATGAGGAATACAGATGTGTAGAAAGCTTCATTCCAATATTTCATGGGTAACGAGCTTTGTGATAACAAAGTTAGACCAGTCTGTACTATGTGTCGATGTTTTCTTTCGACTAAACCATTTTGTTCGGACGTATGCGGGCAAGTTAATCTATGTTTGATCCCTCTTTTGAGAAAGTAATTAGTTAGAGGTTTAAACTCAGCTCCCCCATCTGTCTGAATAACCTTAACAGTACTGTTCATTTGTTTTTCGACATGAGTTATAAATTGCATAATTGTATTGCAAGCTTCTGATTTAGTTTTCAACATGTATATCCAAGTATATCTAGAATAAGCATCCACAAAAGAAAGATAATACCTGTGTCCCTGATATGAATTTAGAGGCGTGGGTCCCCACAAGTCAGCGGCTATAAGTTCCAATGGCTCATTATAGCTGGTTTCAGAATCATTAAAAGGGAGCTTGTGGCTCTTGCCGAGTTGGCAGTGCGTGCATGTGTGTTTGATAGGTACATTTTTATAATGAATGTTATTATTACGCAGAACAGTCTTAACAGTTTCCAGATTAAGATGTCCTAATTTTATATGCCAAGAATTAATCACGTTACATTCATCGCTATTATTGTCATAATCAACATTATTGCAACTATTCCTAATACAGTCATTGTCACTACTAGCATCTACATTATTATACCAGAATTCTCCACTTGAGTTTGCAGTCTTGAATTTGTATAAACCATCGTATAGGTTACCTCGAAGTAATATTTCATGATTTAGGGAATCTTTAACTAAACAAAACTTAGGATGAAATTCAAAGTAAACATTATTGTCGTTGGCAAATTTTGATACACTTAACAAATTTTTATTAATCGTAGGCACCCTAAGAAGATTGTTTAATTTGAGTTGTCTTTTCCCAAAGATAGTCCCTTTGCCTATGTGTGTGATACTAGCAGTACTACCATTACCCATATGCAAGTTTCTCATGCCTGAGTAATTTCTGCTCCCAATGTTTAAATTTTGAAGATTGCTAGTTATGTGGTGAGTCGCTCCTGAGTCAGGGTACCATTCTTCGAAGCCATTGTCTTCATTTTTTACTTCATCATCATCTGCAACATTATGTCTTCGGTTTGCGTTATTATTATTTTCAGTTGAATTCCCTGTTGTTGCCATATTTGCTTGTGCTCTTCTTTGTGAAAAGTAATTTTGTCTTGCCTGTTGTCTACCTATGTCTGAATTATACCTGAAGTAACATTTGTTCGCCATGTGACCAAACTTTTGGCATATTTGACATTTCACACGATAGTTGTTGTTATCTCGTTGTATCTTCTTATTTCTGACTGTGGTATAATTGGCAGAGAACTTATTTTGTGCTGTTTTTCTTTGGTCAATTCTGCCTTCATGAGCAAGGAGTGCTGATCGAACGAATTGTAAATCAGGTAAAGCTTGTTGTGTGGCTAACACAGTTACTAGAGATTCATATTCTTCATCTAATCCACCAATAATAAATAGGATTTGCTCATTGTCGCTGGTCTTATGACCAACAGCATTTAGCTTGTCACACAGATTTTTAATTTTTCCTAAGTATTCTTTCATGCTTGCCTCCTTTTTTTCTAGAATTTTGTAATTCTCTTCTATATTGCATGATTCTAGCAGCTGATTGTGAACTGAAAATTTATTCAACTGTTTTCCATATTTCATAAGACGTGGTACATCCAACTATTTGTGATAATAAATTCGAACTTACTGACGATAGGAGCCATGAGGAGAGGAGGCTGTCTTGTTTTTGAAACTTTGTGTAGTCTGTGTTAGGCACAATTTCTCCTTCCGAATTGGTTATCGTCACTGGTGGGACTGTTATTGTCCCATTAATGTACTGCAGTAAATCATACCCTCTTAAAGCGATCTCTACTTGATATTTCCATAGAATGTAATTGTCTTCGTCTAGAGATGGGGTGATAATTTGGCTTTTTGGTTTAATCAGGTCATGATGGTTAGGTGGAGCACTGTACCCCAAGCTTCCTGAAACAACGGAGGTTACTTCATTGTTGTTGGCCATAAAACAAAAACAACTTTCTGCTTGATGATTAAGCCTTTCGGCAATTTGGCTCTGATACCATATTAAGGGTTGAGGAGGAGAGTTATTAGAGAGGAACAATTGCAATTTTTTATTGATGCAAAACATGATACAAAGTGCATATATATATATATATATATATATATATATATATATATATATATATAGTGCTATGAGCCCAACGGCTAGTACAAAATATACCAAATATGTATGAGCATAACGGCTAGTATTAAATATACCAAGTATGCATGAGTCTAACGGCTAGTAGATAATGACAAAGCATGCTAAATATGATAAAAACGTGTTCACACTCTAACGGCTCTATTGTCTTCATTACCCGTAACCCGCTTGATGGAGTCCTAGTATAATGGACTCCACTAAATCAGGACTTTGTTGTACGTAAGGCAAAGCATCATGAATTGCTGGAGTAACAAAAGGAGGTACGTATTTGTAACTAACATCAACGACTGGAGGATAAATATGTATAGGGGGAGGGGCAACTATGTACGGGTCGGGAGTATGGTTGTCATGAGGTTGGTTGTATTGATTACGGTTATGATGCGAATGAACTAGTCGGCTGTATTCTTCTACTTGAGGTTGCATGTGGGATGAGGAGACATGTGAAGGCCTGTGACTGGATGCGTAGTCATGATCCTGATGATGATGTCTTCCATTGGAATATGAATGCTGGTTATTCCGATCCATATCTTGATGATGATGATGTCTCGGTTCGCGTAGGCTATTTCTAACTAGTCTATGGGCTGCCTCACCTAGCTGTCGACCATGGATAGTGCCAGGATGGTTGTTGTATCTGCCAAATGAAGGAAAAGAGTATTTTAGAGCAACATTGTGCTTCCAGTGTGTGAGAGTCGGTGTGTTTCATTGTTAATGCACGCAACAGAAAGGGTAATGTTTAATCCTCGTTACCTTTGATTGTTGTCCATCGGTCTCCTGCCAGTGTCATCATGCCATAACACCAGTGGTGGCTTCAAATCACCACTGCTCACAGTCTGCACCAAAATTTAGTAATATAACAAATTTATGTGACAGATGTAGGATTTACATATATGTTTGTTATATGCTCCGTGTCTTTCTTTAGGTTATAACTCCTGAAAATACATGTATCGAGTTCAGGCACTGGCAGTCCTGGTCAAGCAATTTAATGCTTTAGGTCGAGCAACTATGTGCTCCATGTATTTATTTCCGTTACAATTATGCACCAAATTTAATGTTTGTTACGATCTGTGTAGGTGGGATTCAATTCGTTGTGCCTCTGCCCCACCAGTTTCCTCAAAGGTGATTTCTTCATTGAGAATTCTTGCACTACATCCATCAAAATTATCATACCAAAACAGTTCGTTTCATGTTAGGAACCCAGTCCTTAGCATGTAAAATAAGTTCCTATTTTCAAAATTAAACAAAAAAAATAAAAAAATAAAAGAGATGCGTTAACCGGGGGCAGATTTAATTTTCCCTTCTCTGTTGTTATGAGTCGTCTTGTATTATTTTTGTAACAGTTGTATGTTTGCTCATTTGTTATTTGTCATTGTTTGATTGGCGTGCATAGGCTAACTCTAACTTATATTATTTACATAATTGAATACAAATGTAATATTATCAGTTGTCACCTTTATCCAGTCACATAAAACTTAAAACTTCGAAATCACTTTTGGGTCTACAGTACATGCATGTTTGACCTTGATTTGGATCAACCGTGGCTTGTTATTCCTTTCTGAGAAAACACTATTATTATCTTCAATTCTCATGAGGCTTTATAGTTGTACAAGTGTTATGTTGTATCTGAATTAGTTGGCTTTTGTTTAAACTTTAAAATACAAGTTATCCCTGCAAAAACATATAGTTCTTAGCATGAACCGTCGATATAATGGTATATTTGTGGAAGGAAATATGTGTGTGTGTGTGTATATATATATGCAAATTTAAATATTTTGACCTAAATACTACTCTTTTTTTGTGACAAGACCAAATTGCTCATGTTTTGGACAAAACGTATCAGAAGAAAAGCAAGATTAAGTATTTGACTACTTGGTAAGTAACTTGTTAACGCAAGTATATATGACATATTATGGACATGGAAGAGTTAAACAAACTATATGTATGAATTGTTAAGTTTGGGTATGTGAGAAATAATTTGAATTATATGTATGAAATATTAAGTTTGCATATATGAATGTTGTTTCAATGATATGTATGAAATATTATATTATAGTTTACATGTTTGTTTATTAAATATGTTATGTTTATTGATGTGCACGTAAAAATGCACATTTATATTCACATATTTATTCTTGTTAAATAAATAAATGAACATTTTTGGGTGTTTTATACGATCAAACCATATTTTAAATATTTTCAAAATCATCACTCATTTTGGGAAAAATTGATCACTAATGCATGTTTTATTTTGTGATTGCATTTACTTGTTTTTTTTTGTTATTTTTTCTAATAGGAATTTTGGAGCACAAATAATGCATACACATGAAGATTTAGAGCACAAATGCATGCATACAAAGAAATGAAGAGGAAATAATTCTCATACATGATCATGGAGGACCCCACTTCTCAAATTAACCTCTTTCTCTTAAGATTCTTATTAAAGACTAAGTGAATGAGAAAAAAGGCCTCATGCATCCTACATGACTCATTAGTGGCTAAGAGAGGATTAGAAGCTTCATGAAGGGCCATTTTGGGGACTTCCCATTATGAGTGATTAGGGTTTTAGGGTTTGTGATCTTGTATATATACCCCCTTTATGTTCTTTTATCATGCTCTCTTTTATCTTTTAGTAGTTTAGTTTAGATCATAGCTCTCTTTTATTTTAATGGCTACTTAGTCATTTTCTTTATGTAACTTCTTTGCTTTAATGCAATTCAATTTCTATGCTCTTTACTTTCATGTTCATAGCTTAGATTTACTTTCATGTTCATAGCTTAGATTTACTTTATGTTCTTAGTTTAGTTCTCTTCTTGTTTTACTTAGTTTTTCTTTCATTTTGCTTAATCTTCTAATGTTGAAACTTACATGTGTTGATATTACAACACATATGAGTGGCTAATCTCTTGATTTAGGGGTAATGATGCTCTCTAACTTTGTGTAAGTTCAACATGTGTATGATTTGTGATCTTTAATATGTGCTTCATGTTAGTGAATATTGATGTAAGTTTATACATATGGGTTTGATAGGTTATGTTGCATTTGCAAATGATCTATACTTATTCAATATAAACACAAGTTACATCAATATTTGCTAAGTGATTATTGATTTTGAAATGAAAATATGAACAAAATTTGATGGTCTATAGTTCTAGCCAATAGTTCATAGACCATACTTAGAATAGTTTTGCTTTAGTTTCATTTTCATGAGAATCATAAGTGGTTTAAATATTGCATTTATATCACTTATTGAGATCATACATTGTATGTTTGGTAACTTACATAAAGGTGAGGGTGGATTTACCTCTAAATTACTCTCTAATTTCATATTTAGCTCTCAACTTAGTTTCTAGTTTCATAGTTTTTATTAGAACAATTCAAAGTTTGGTTTATTCGATTGAATAAAATTGAAATCACTTCTTTCCATGTGGATCGACTCGCACTCACTACGTATTACAATAGTACGCCGTGCACTTGCGGTTATTTCAATATTCATGCGACAGTTTTCTAATTTAATAGAAATTCCGTTGTAGCGAACATGTTTTTGGCGCCGTTGCCGGGGAAGGATTTTAATTTTAGTTTTATTCTTCGAATTATTTTTCTTTTTTGTTTCTCTTAAAAAAAGTGTTGTTCATAAGTCCTTGTGTTTGCTACTTTATCTTGTTTTCGTGTGTTCTTGCATTAGTTTGTTCATTTTTATTTTAGTGTTTGTTTGTAGTCCTCTCTTTCTAAAAAAAAATAAAAAAAAATTGTATGTGTTTGCTTTGCTTCTAGTTTTCAATTATTGTGTGAGTTTAGTTTTCAATTATTGTGTGTATTTGTTCATTTGGCACACAACAATTCTGTTTTATATTTGAGTCTTAGTATATGTGAATAGTTGTTTTAGATTTCTGTTGCTTGCATTTCATTTACTGTTACATTTCAGTACCCTTAGTTAAGTTATATATAAAAAAAATTGTTTAGTGCCATTTTGTGCATTTTAGTTCGTTTGTGTGTGCTTGTGGTTTTTGTTCTGCTTTTAGTTCATCTTTGTTTATTTTTTATTTTAAAAAAAAAAAAAAATTGCACTGCATTGTCAAAACAGTCTGGTTCTACTTGTGAAACTGTGAACATTTGTTCACTCTTCTTTTTTATCACATACCAACCTGTAACTGTGCACTTCAATTCAAATTGATCTATTCCTGTTTCTGTGCACCTGTAACAGTGCATTCTTGTTTCTGTTTTTATTTTTCTGCTTTTCCAATTCCTGGTTAAACCAAAAAAAAAAAATTAGTGGTCTTTACAGTTTGTTGTTTGCATAGATTTTCATTGCAAGTTCATTTTGTTTGAATATTGTGTGCATGTTTCATTTTTTTTGCATTGTTCATTTTCTATTTTCATGATCTCTGTTTTTGCTTTATGCATTTTCCCGGGTAGATTCATTCATTTCTTAAAAAAAAAAAAAGTTCTACACAAAAAACAAAAAACAAAAAACAAAAAACAAAAAAAAAAGAAATCAGTACTATGCATTTTCTGTTTTCAGAATGTTGGGTGTCTTCATTATGGTTTCAGCACAAATTTGAATACTTACACATTTGCAGTCTACATACAAGTTTTTGTTTCACATCACATTGTTTTATAAACAAGTTTGTATACAAATCTTTACAATTCCTGTTTTACAAACCGATTCAACAAACTGTTTTTGTGCTTTCAAGTTCTGTTTCTACTTCTTCTGATCCTGGATACAAACACTCTTCATCTTCTACACTTCTCAAACAACCACTGCTGTCCCCGATTACCCTCAACCATTAATCAAAGGCTAATACCCATCACCATACAGTTCAATTCAGTCTTCCCACTCATTCGCCAGGCATACCATACTAAACTATCAACCTTCTTGCCTCGACCATCTGCTCAACCACGGGATAACCATCCCATTCACCAAACAAAACTGCACCACACCACATCACCCTCCGGCTCCAAGCAGAACCCCGCTGACCCTACAGCAACCAAATCTTTCCTATACTTCAACCTCTCCATTCCATCAACCTAACCATCACCTTCTCACCGACAACATCAACGCAGTCCATCCATCACCATATACTTCAAATTCATTCTCCAAAATCCCCTATACAAACTCAAACCATACAACCAAGACTTCACCACATTCAACTATATCTACTCCAAACCATACAGCATTCACTCTCTCAATACTTCACATTTGCACTGAACTCAGCATCATCAGACAAGCACGCAAACACCGACTTCCTTTCCTCAGCCGTTACCCCAAATCAACCATTTACTTCACCGCAATACAACCATTTACCTCTCCCTTCACAACCGAAACCAATCCGCCTCCATCCGTTGTCAATTACTAACCCAAAATCAAAACGCCCCTAGCCCCAATCGAAACCACCCCCACCAAAATCGAAACACTTAAATCCCCTCTCAGCATCAAATCAACTTCAGCGATCCATCAACAACAGCCGCAAATTTTCTTCAGTTTTAGAAATTTGAGAAAAAGAAAAAAAAATACAGACGTTTTAGAAAGGAGTCGGTTTGGGGAATTTTAATTGAGGACCACGCATGCATATTTGATTAGAACATGTACTTGTGGGCCTAGCTGGGCCTGAGCGTATTATTTTGTAGGCCTGATGTATTACATTTTAAAAATAAAATTGAAGTCTCTTCTTTCTTTGTTTAAATGTGTGAACTCTTCTTTTAATCTTTGTTTTTACTTTCTAGTTTTGATTTTGCATTATTTTGTTTTTGTTAACTATTTCAGGTTCTTTGAAAAAAAAAAGAGAAAGAGAACATTGTCTTAGTTTTTTTATTTTATTTCTTTTTGTTTTTGATTTGGTACTTCATTAGTGTTTAGTAGTTGATTTGTTTAATTTTTTTTTAAAAAAAAAAGCCATACATTTTCCTTCCACTTGTATATATATATCGTTTTCGCTTTTCAGGTTGCTTGCTAGGAATTGCTTGGCACCGCTCGCCTTGCTTTGCGCCGCTTTGCTTGCTCGCTAAAAAAAAATTGCTAATAAATTCAGACCCTCTGGTATCGTGTTTTAACCCTTTATTTTAATCGCATTGTTGTTTGCTTGCATTCGCATTTATAAAAAAAATCCAAAAACAAACAAAAATTTATTCGTAGTCACATCGTTAATTCACGTTTAATTTCTGTTTTGCATTCATCTCGTTTTATTTTCATTTTTTAAGAACTTTTTTATATTTTGACAAATTGTTTTATTTCTAACGAATTATTTCTCGGTGTCTAGACTACGGCAGAGCAATAATCGTTTATAAATATTACGGTGATTCGCAAATATTATAGCGGTTGTTCCTCTGAAGGTACTTAAACCTTCGGTTGCATTGCTAGGATGATTCCTGGTGCACCGAGAACTCCTGTCCGTTAACTGGCCGAGGAATCTTTTGTTGAAATTAATCTAACCGTCGTTATATAATTTTAGAAAATTTGTAAATATTTAGTTTGCATCCATATAGTTGCATTAAGTTCATGCATACATAAAAAAAAATCAAAATCTAAAAAAACAAAACTTTTGCGAATAATTCCTTTTCTCTTAAACAAAAAAAAAAAAAAAAAAAAAAATCAAAAAAAAAGAGAAGCTTCTTGAAAATGTCTCAATTTCCTTATTCCTATGGATTTTACGATAGTAGTGAAAATCAATATAATCCATACAATTTTACACCAAATTCATATGGATATTTTAATAACAACTATTGTACAAACAATTTGGATTTTACACCATCAACTTTTCAAAATTTTCAAAATAACTCTAATTTTCCACCACATAATGATTAAACTTCAACTCTTAAAACACAAATTGAATCTTTACTTGAAATGAGCACACAACAAAATTAAAGAATAAATGAATGGTGTAATTCATATTTGTGCAACAATTCAAATCAAAGTTTTCAAAATAATCAAAATTCAATTCTAAATTCAAATTCAAATGATTTTGATCATAGCCCTTGCCAATACAATTTTGAACTTCAAAATGAATTTCAAATTCAAAATGGAAATGTGAATCACTTTACAAATGATTTTTGCAATGGGAATAATTTCAATGATGGTGCGATTAACGGTTTTTGTTCTCAACAATTTCAAACTACTCAAGTTAATAATTATTAATTTGATTTTTTTGAGCAAATGAACGAAATTTACGATAATCACAAGGATTTGTTATTTGAAACCTACTTGAAACAACGTGAACAACAGAACCAAGTTTCAACGTGTGGCGATTCGAACGATAATCCATCTTTTACCAAAATCAACGATTTTCAAGTAACGACTTTCGACATTGAAAATAACAATCTTAACGAAGTTGTTAATAATACGGTAATTGATTTGAATTTCATTTCTTTTGAGAGGGTGGAACAAAATTTAAAATTCGATCTTTCTTTTTCTGAAAATTTGAAAACATCAACTTTGGATTTTGAAAATGATACATGCATTGAAGTTGTTGGCAATTCACCAAAGGAGGACGAATTTGACGAACACGAATTTTTCGGACTTTTCGAAAATGAGTTGAATTTTAAAGAGGTAAATTTGAATCACCATTTTGATTTTGAAATCGATAATTCAAAAGAGTTTTTCAACGATAACTTTGAAATTCAATTTGGTGGAAATAAACATGAAATTCAATCCATTATTCAATCTACCCAAAAAACCATCGAAAACAAAACAACTCGTTCGATTTTTAATAAAACAACATTTGTTTTTCCAAATCTACATTCAACTTCGAAATTTTTTACGATTTGGTTTTTTGAGCTTAAGCTGTGTCTCTCACACTTGAAGAGACAAATGAATCGGTCTTTAGAAGACTGTTTCATTTACTTCTTATCAATATATTTTCTGATATTTTGTTTTTCTTTTTTGCAAATATAGGGCATATTTTCAAAATTTTCTTTTTCTTTTCTCTTGCCACTTGGGTTGACTGTGGGGACACAGTCAAAATCAAGTGTGGGGGAGGTTTATATTTATTTGTTTTTGCATAGATTTCAACTTTCTTTTCCTTTTTCATCCCAAAACAAATTTCAAAAAAAAACATTTAAATTACTTTTAAGTGGGCACGATGAAGTAGATATACGGTTTTGGTCGTACGTTTAAAATATTTGGAATTTTACTTCTCTTAACGGATAACGAAAGAAAAGTTTGAATTATGAGCAAATTTAGTGTAACCGGTATATAGGGAAATTCATGGGTGATGAGTATGAAATGTTTTCTAAAATTGTAATCCGATTGAATGAACGGTTGATTTAGATTACTTACGTTAACATTTTAGATCATTTAAGTGAAGTTGTGCTAAAATATTCTCGCTAGACTCTTTTTTTAAAAGAATATATATATATATATATAATAATCCAAGGGTATCCAACATTGCTGGTACATCTGGCGTTGGTGTGCAAACCCGCCAAGCTCTATCCGGCACCTTGTTGACAAAGTCAGCGTCGGTATATCTTGGTCTCATTTTATGAGTTGGACACCTTAGGATTACTGACCCTTACGTAAGTCGTAGTGCAGTGTAGGGGTGGTATACCTAGGTATTTGTAAATAATAACAATGTAAATATTTTGTAATAAAGAGAGATTTAGCCCTTGAAATCCAAGCACACTCTTCACTTATTTGACCTAACTTGCTAACCAAAAGTAAATAAAGATGCCAATGTGCGATTGTTGATATCGATTACAGAATTCATTTCATATTTGCACTATGTTTCTACCAAAACAACTGGCCAAACTGGAGGAGTTTGTAACGATAACTGATTTTTGTTTGAAGTTTTGATTAGTAACGGACTTAAATTTCATAGTGACGACCCAAACTTGTGTTAACTCCTTCGTGTCAAATTTAGAAGTAAATTACCCATTTGTAAATACTCTTTTAAAAACTTGCATTCATCTTGTGTATATTTTCGAATCTAGCATTTTTGTAAATATTTTTTGCATTTAACTTTTGGATTTTGTGGGTAGTATCCGCTGAAAACCCTCACGAGACAACACTCGTCCTACTGGGGACACCCAAAGGTTTAACGGCTTGTTGCATACGCTCAATGCAATCGCGCTCCCTACGAAAGTGGATTTATCTTAGTTTCTTTACTTTATTCGAGGACAAATAAAAAGATAAGTGTGGGGGTATTTGATGTGCACGTAAAAATGCACATTTATATTCACATATTTATTCTTGTTAAATAAATAAATGAACATTTTTGGGTGTTTTATACGATCAAACCATATTTTAAATATTTTCAAAATCATCACTCATTTTGGGAAAAATTGATCACTTATGCATGTTTTATTTTGTGATTGCATTTACTTGTTTTTTTTGTTATTTTCTCTAATAGGAATTTTGGAGCACAAGTAATGCATACACATGAAGATTTAGAGCACAAATGCATGCATACAAAGGAATGAAGAGGAAATAATTCTCATACATGATCATAGAGGACCCCACTTCTCAAATTAACCTCTTTCTCTTAAGATTCTTATTAAAGACTAAGTGAATGAGAAAATAGGCCTCATGCATCCTACATGACTCATTAGTGGCTAAGAGAGGATTAGAAGCTTCATGAAGGGTCATTTTGGGGATTTCCCATTATGAGTGATTAGGGTTTTAGGGTTTGTGATCTTGTATATATACCCCCTTTATGTTCTTTTATCATGCTCTCTTTTATCTTTTAGTAGTTTAGTTTAGATCATAGCTCTCTTTTATTTTAATGGCTACTTAGCCATTTTCTTTATGTAACTTCTTTGCTTTAATGCAATTTAATTTCTATGCTCTTTACTTTCATGTTCATAGCTTAGATTTACTTTCATGTTCATAGCTTAGATTTACTTTATGTTCTTAGTTTAGTTCTCTTCTTGTTTTACTTAGTTTTTCTTTCATTTTGCTTAATCTTCTAATGTTGAAACTTACATGTGTTGATATTACAACACATATGAGTGGCTAATCCCTTGATTTAGGGGTAATGATGCTCTCTAACTTTGTGTAAGTTCAACATGTGTATGATTTGTGATCTTTAATATGTGCTTCATGTTAGTGAATATTGATGTAAGTTTATACATATGGGTTTGATAGGTTAAGTTGCATTTGCAAATGATCTATACTTATTCAATATAAACACAAGTTACATCAATATTTGCTAAGTGATTATTGATTTTGAAATGAAAGTATGAACAAAATTTGATGGTCTATAGTTCCAGCCAATAGTTCATAGACCATACTTAGAATAGTTTTTCTTTAGTTTCATTTTCATGAGAATCATAAGTGGTTTAAATATTGCATGTATATCACTTATTGAGATCATACATTGTATGCTTGGTAACTTACATAAAGGTGAGGGTGGATTTACCTCTAAATTACTCTCTAATTTCATATTTAGCTCTCAACTTAGTTTCTAGTTTCATAGTTTTTATTAGAACAATTCAAAGTTTGGTTTAATTCGATTGAATAAAATTGAAATCACTTCTTTCCCTGTGGATCGACTCGCACTCACTACGTATTACAATAGTACGCCGTGCACTTGCGGTTATTTCAATATTCGTGTGACGGTTTTCTAATTTAATAGAAATTCCGTTGTACCGAACATTTATATATATTTGAGAAATAGATAATGATGTATATGAGTGTTGTTTGAATGATATGTATGTATTTAAAATTAACAAAAGAGCTGAAATAGTTGTATACAAATGGTAAATGCTATGGATTTGCATGCAAGACTATAGCGTTTTAAAAACGCTATATAATGATCTGCCCAAATGCTATAACTAACATAGAGTAAACACTATACAAATGTACATCTAAATGTTATAAAACTATAGTCAAAAACGCTGTAGAAATAAAGGAAAACACTATAGTAAAAGATGGATAAACGCTGTAAAAATTAGGCATAAACGCTATAACAGTTGTTGTTGGCGATGATTTCGTATAGCATTTATGTTTGATAGCAAAGGATAAACACTATAGAATTTCAATTTTTAATAGATTTTTACTCAGTGCTATTTAAAGTTGACAGCCTAAGATAGCATGTAGTTACATGGCGTTTTCTGAAACGCTATATTTGGCTATAATAACGTTTTTCAAACGCTATAAAATCCCTTTTTTGTTGTAATGATTTCACATTTTAGAGAGTTTGGATGTCCTTGTTATATTTTTAACACAGAAGATCAAGTTGGAAATTTTGAATCGAAAGCTGAAGAAGGAATTTTCAATGGTTACACTACGAGGAGCAAAGCTTACAGAGTCTTCAATAAGCGATCAAATACAATTGTTGAAACCATTAATGCGATGTTTGGTGAATCGTACTTAGAGATGGCTTGTTGAAAGGAAAAGTTGATGATGTTTGTGCAAGAAATAAAAAAGGAAAGTAATGAAAATGATCTTGTGGCGATGAGGTCATAAAGACAACAGTTGAAAAGTTGAATTTCAAACCTAATCATCCTCCAGAATTGGTCATTGGAATTCCAGCAGCAGATATTCGCATCGTTCTTCATTTAATTAAAATGTTTGTGCTTTTTTGCATTCAGAACGCTTTTTATTTCTGAAATTAAACAAGTTCTTATGAAGTTGCACTTAACGATGAATGTTGGATTTTAGCAATGCAAGATGAATATAACCAATTTGAGAGGAATAAGGTCTGGAAATTAGTTCCTAGGTCAAATAATTATCCAGTTGTCAGAAATAAATGGGTGTTTAGAAATAAACTTAATGAATTTGGATAAGTAGTTTGAAACAAAGCTAAATCGGTTGCAAAAGGGTATAATGAAATAGAAGGCATTGATTTTGATGAGACTTTTGCTCCAGTTGCTAGGTTTGAGGCAATTGAAATATTGCTAAGTTTTGCATATTTTGAGGGTTTCAAACTTAAGCATATGGACATAAAGATTTCTTTTCTAAATGAAGAGATACAAGAAAATAAATTTGTTGAACAACCCCCTGGTTTTGAAAGTCCGAGTTTCCAAAATCATGTGTATAAACTTGAAAAAGCATTATATAGCCTTAAGCAAGCTCCTAGAGTTTGTATGACTGTCATTGTACATATCTATTGGAAAACGGTTTTAAAAAGAGAAGTACTAACATGACTTTGTTTCTATTACATGGTGAAGATGATTTTATGTTTATTCAGATTTATGTCAATGTTATCATTTACGGTGCTACTAATGAGGGTTTGTGCGAGAAATTTGAAAAAGTCATGCAGGATAAATTTGAAATGAGCTTGATAGGTGTACTGAAATATTTCCTTGGATTCCAAATCAAACAAGCAGCAAAGGATTTTCATTTCTCAGACCAAGTACGAGATGGAATTTTTGAAAATATTTGGAGTTGAAAATGCAAAGCCACTTATAACACCGATGATCCTGTAACTAAGCTTGACAAAGACGAAAAAGGACTTGCTATTTTGTCAAAAAAAAAATCGCGGAATAATTGGTTCACTTCTTTATCTTCTGCTTCTAGACCCGATATTATGTTTTCTATCTGTTTGTATTCACATTTTCAATCCAACCCGAAACAATCTCGATTAAAGCCACAAAATGAATTTTGAGATATTTGTTGTACACACGAAAACTGGTTTTATGGTTCCCTTCTTATGATAACTTTTATTTAGTTCGGTATTTTGATGTTGATTATGTTGGTTCATTTATTCATAGGAAAAGCACGAGTAGAACTTGTTTCATGCTAGGACATTCTCTAGTTTTGCGGTCAAGTCGAAAACAAAATTGTGTTGCATTGTCCACTACCGAAGTTGAATATATTGGTTTGGGAAGTTGTAGTGCACGAATTCTATGGATGATGCGTACTCTTTCTGATTTTGGCCTAGTTTATAAATAAGTACCGTTGAAATGTGATAGTCAAAGTGCAATAGATCTGTCAAATAACCCTGTTCATCGTTTACACATGAAACATATAGATGTGAGACGCCATTTAATTAGAGATCGCACCTCTAGAGAGGACATTTGCATTGAATTTAGTCCAACTGAATCTCAACTTGCTGACTTTTTACAAAATCCTTTTTTGAAGATAGATTTTCTAGATTACGCTTGGATTAGGGGATTATAAAAATTGATTAATCACTCTACATTTTTATTCAAAATATTCTTGGATATTTTGTTAACTAATTCATCTCCTGGCAGCTCGAACCATTTTTCGACATCATTAAAGAAAGTATAGTTTAAAAAATTAGTGATGGAAATGTGACTATACTATTTTTCAGAATGAGTGGAAGTTGAAAAGTTTCAAAAATCTTCATACGTTTGAATATGTTTCATAATTTGATTAACTTAGAGATTTATTTCACAACCATCTATATTCCTACCATGTTTCTATCATTCATTATGGCTTTATATAATGAGGGTTTTTTATATAATAAGTATACTCTAATCTCATTTAAAAATCCTCGTGGTTATGCATGGTTAGAGAATGCTTTTAATTTAAGTTATAATAACCCTATTTAATAGTCCGTACGGTTATGCGTGGTTAGTAAGTGCCAAAAAAAGGTTACTTCTAATCCCATTTAAAAGTCCTTATGGTTATGTGTGCGCTTAACAAAAAACTGTATACATATACATATTTTTAGAAAATTCTCCTCATAATGTAAAAACACCAATCCATCAATCCATCTTCTGAAATGTGAAATGTGTTATTATGTTATGAAATATTGTTGTTTTTTGTTTGATTGTGTTGGAATTTGCGATATTTGATTTTTTTTTTCCTCTTGATTTGAATTTATTAATATGGTCCAAATTCATCCCAATTTTTTATTTGTGTCAATCTTTTGATGACAACAAAAAGGGGAGAAGTGTTAAGATTTTGATAAGCGTGCAAACATTTATATAGTTTTTTTTTAAGATTTTCCAGGTGTTTAATAGATTTTTATATTTCTTAAATTTCATGAAATTTGTTAATGGTGTTTTCGGTCGTAGTGGGAGCATACAAATTGGGGGAGTTCTATACTTCACATTCAAACACATTTAGCATATTCAGAATCTTAAGTGTAAGTTTGTCATCATCAAAACGGGGAAATTATAGAATATAACAGTATGATTTTTTTTGTTTAAAGATAACAAACATATATTATTCTATAAATGTGTTTGTAATTGCACTATGTAATATTTTATATCATACGGAAATAAATATTAATATTGAATAATAATACAATAATAGTACAATTGAACAGAATTTAAATATTCAAATAGTATTTATTATTCAATAAAATAATTTATTTCAAATATTCAGAGTAGTACAACTTTCAGAATTCTCTTCTGTACATTTACTCATCTCATTCACATACATTGTTTCTTCACTATAGTTTCACTCACATATACATGTATTCTTTTACTTACATTCACAGGCACTTACACACAGTCTTCATTTGCCTCTAGTCCAGTCTAATCTGCAATCCTATCCAGTCACTTGCATACCTTTTATAGAAACACACAGAGAGTAAGCTGGGATCGGACAAAATAGAATTAGCTATAGAAAAATGTAAAAAAATTAAATCTTATTTGCCTTAGACTTTTGTGTGTTTCTCTTTCTAGACTTGGTCAGACATATGTTTATCTTTTGAGTCTACACTGCTTTTGAAGTTCATAGTGATTCGTTATAAATACCATAAGGTAAACGGAATACTAGTAATTACAGATCATCCTCTAAACAACTATAGAAATCTACTGATCACGACCAGCCTCAACTCACGTTTGTAGTCAGTTGATCTTAACTATCCACGACACAACGTATAGTGATCTGCTGATTTATAATAGGAAAACATATATGCACATGTATAAGGTGATTTTTCAGGTAAACGGGTACAAAATCAGGGAGCATGCACAACGTCAATGGTGCTGCACCAAGTGATCATGGCAGCAATATAGAAAATGCACTTAATACAAGCAATATGGTTGTCAAAATGCACGTCACAACAACTGCAAATGCAACCACATGACAACAGATCAAGCAACACAACAGGAAATGTGCAAAAGTAATGAAGATGTACAAGTATGCAGCATGCACATGCACATGGCAGTAGCATAGAATAGTGCATAGCAAGTCAATAACATAACATAGGGTCTGGCAACAATGTGCATAGCAGCAAGGAGCAAACATGTAGCATGCACATGCCAGAATCAAGGGTCAGAGCCATGACAAAACAACCAAAAAAAACAAGCTCAGGCCAACTTCAAATGCATAACCAAGAAGGTCCAGCAATCGTATGAAAATTTAAACACATAGAAGCCAGATCTTGCAAGAGAAGGACGGGAAACAAACAAATGCAAATACTCACGATGGCATATACAGATAGAAGTGAGCTCCAAGTGGTACAAAAATACAGCACACACATATACACATATGAATATAAATATATGTGTATGTGTGAATATGCACTAAAATGACCAAGGGTAAATTAAAACATGTACACAGCAGTAAAGTGCAAAAGACAAGTACACAGTCATACATGCATGCAACAACAGCAAGGGAGGTATATGTGCAACATCATCATGTACAAGACAGTGAATGGAGTGCCATGGTAGTGGATTCAACACGTACAAAATAGCAAGTTTCAATGACACATACAGGTCAAATAACAAATGGTCATGGTAACACTCAAGTGCACAAGGGTACACAAGTGACAAAGAACGAATCAGTGCACATAAACAAAACAAGAATAGTAAGTTGTACACGTACATTTGCACACATGAGTGTGTGTGTGTGTATATATATATATATATCTGTGTGTGTGAGTGTGTGTGGGTGTGGGTGTGTGTACATGTATCAATGGAAATACATCGCAGCTTGAACATGGTGGAGTATCAGAGAAAGGTACAAGTTCGAATGGTTTCAAGAATAACAAATCTCATGAGTTACAGTGAAGATTTTATTTAAAACAAATGAAAACAGGTTTTTTATGGGTTCAAATTGATATTACAGTAGCAGAGATATTTTCAAATTCAAAATAGAGGGAAATCTCCAGAATTGCACGGTACATTTTTCGGCAAGTAAATTTTCATCATCAAAGGCAAGAAAATTACAGCCGGGAAAAATTAGCAGATTATTCCCCAAATACATTGTGACGGCCCACCTCGCACCAGCCGACATTTCCTCCGAAGTGCGCTGTACACATGCCTGACTAGCACGGAACGGTCGCCAAAGAAAGGAAAGAAGAGAATGAACTAATAGAAAACCCGTAGAATGTCTCACAGCGCATGGAACAAAATATAATAATAATGTACTTGACATAAAACAGGCGAGACAGTGCATAAGATGGTAACTAAAACCAACATCAACATCAACATCAGAGTAGCGGAAATCCAAATACAGCTTATTACAACTTTCCAAATTATTGTCTCTAAACAAAAGAAAGAAAGGTACACCACTAATGCCCGAAGTAGTGACCGCTGCAACACAGGGAGAATATCTATATATATGTATCATACGTGGAAGCCTCCTGCTCGTCTTCGGTACAGCTACTCGTGCATACCACCTAACATGTCTCTAGTCTGCTCGTGAGAGCACCCAAAGTAATAAGAAGAGACATAAAACTCTCGATCAGAAAAAAGTCTGGTATGAGCGATAAGCAGTTAAACAGAACAATAACAGGTATACTAAACCATACCTGAACCTGGACCTGCAACCAAAGAGTTAGCACTACATACCGTACAATACTCTAAGGTGCCACTGAACAGATGGTGTAAAGATAACGGGGGTGGGGGTGTGCATGTCATAATATGGCAAACAAATCAAACATAGCAACCATCCTCACATCTCTCATTCAGTGCGTAAAGCATATGATGTCCACCATAGTCGATCACTAGACCCATCGAAGTAGTGACGGAGTTTGACTTGTACAACTACTACTACTACCAAGCTTGCCCCATGGAGTCATGACCAAATCTTTACAAATGACCTCACTTCATTGGTCTATAGCTCTTTAGTCACACCTAGGCCACTGTGGCCCTGAATCTGTTCACGTACTCCCTACACATAGTGATCCAAAGTTACAGACATTGACAACCCCTTTGCACACGTCCCGCAGCAAAGCCCAACTCATGAAGTCAACTCGTTGGTTCACAACTGGATCCTAAGTACAAACTTCCCATTTGGACTACCTTTGCATCTCGGGTTTGGGTCGTCACCTTCTTCTCCGGATCGGTCTTCATTTCTTCACTTCACTTTGCTTCAGGTCGTGGTCATCAGCTCCTCGGTTCGGATCGGAATACCCCATACGGGTCGGGTCGTGCTTCTCCAGCTCGTGACTCATCGTTAGGTCCTACTTGTGATGCAACGCCATTGGTTCGGAGTCCACTAAACGGCTTGGATCGTGCCCCCTAGAGTGGTTCGGGTCGGGGTAGCTCATGCTCACGAGGGCGGATCGGGTCGGATGGTGTGAGCGGTTCGGTTCGGGTAGAGCACTCCGGTTTGTGATCTTCCATGGTCATCAGTTCACGAGCTTCCAGGCAGTTCGGGTCGGGCTCCACCACCACAAGCGAATCAGTTCGGAGAAGATGCTCCATGATCGGGTTGGTTCGGGTAGGAGCGATCTGATCCGGTCCCTGCATATTTTCCTACAACTTCTTCCAGCGACTGTTTATGCCATTCGACGGCATTTTCGACCAATCTAACACTACTAGACAACCACAAAACATACTATACAGTCATAGAAACATGTATAATCATCCATAAACAGCAAAACAACAATCATAGCATGTAAAATGGATGAAACATACCCAAAATCCCATATTTTCCCTTAAGCATGTTTAAGCAAAACTAATGATATGATTAGCAAAACTTAACCAAATTAACCAAATTTCCTAACAGAGGCCTAAAACAATATTTTGAAATTTATAAATATTTTTCCAGAATTTAATCATGTTTAAATTCACTAATTAACACCAATTACCCTTAATTAACCATAATTAGTGAGGAACTATGCAAATCACTCATCTTGGCCATAAATTAACTTTTAGATCTAAAATAAATCTCTGTTATGGCACTGTTCCCAACGCTACACAATAGCTCTAACCTTGCTTCGGTGCTATTCCTCCTCAATTTGATGTTGATTAGGCTAATCTTCAATTAGAAAGTGGTTTGGGGATGTTTTAGATGTTGGAGGTCATGGCTAGGTTAAGAGGAATGAATAGTGACGACAGAAAAATGAGAAAAAAAGGTATTCTCCAAACCCTAACAGCCCTTTTAAACTCCTAATCCCGAAATTTCGCTTTGGGCCTAGTTGTTAATCACCCGGTTAAGCCCAATTAAGCTGTTTTTCACCGTCTGAAACTGTTTCAGCCATATCTCCCAAACGGTGAGTCCGTTTGGCTAATGTGACTACTCTACGGAATTGTAAACCATTATCCAGATCCAATGGAAGTAGTTTCAGGTCAAAACTCCTTTCCAATCAAAATTTATGGCCAAAACAGGATCTGCTAGGGGCAAAATAGTCATTTAAAAATTGGAAAAAATCATGAACATGGGAAATGACCCCAATAGTCGTCTCCCAAAGTTACATGACCATACGACTTCGTATGTGAAAGAAATAAATATTCTACGATCCTGTGATGCGTAGAATGTGGGTCGTTACACTCTCCTCCTCTTAAGAAATTTCGTCCCCGAAGTTCCTTAACCCAAAACATACAAAGGATCCCGCATGCCTACCAATCACATACAACAATCAAACATGCAAAACAGATAAAACAAACCTATCCTAGTATGCGGAAATACTAAATCGAAATTGAAATCTTACCAGGCAAAGAGTTCTGGATACGTCTTCCTAATGCTCTCCTTTGTCTCCCAGGTACAGTCACTCTCATTCTCGCCCCACTGGACTTCGACTAGATTCACCGCTTTCCTTTGAAGTTGCTTCGTATCGTTCCCAACAATACGCATAGGCTTGCAGTTCACAACTGCCTCGGGTTCAACTTCGATATCATCCAACTGATCAGGTGAAATAGTCACATCTGGGTCATGTACGAACTTCCTTAACTGGGAAAAATGAAATACGTTATGAACTCCTGCCATCTTCTCTGGTAATCCAACTTTATATGCCAAATTCCCAATTTGCTCAAGAACTGGGAATGGACCAATAAATCTTGGTGCTAACTTGCCTCTCCTGCCAAATTGTATCACGTTCTTCAATGGAGAAATCTTGACAAACACCAAGTTGCCAATGGACAACTTTAATTCTCTCCTCCTCTTATCAGCATAACTTTTATGTCTATCTTGGGCAGCCATCATTCGCTGTTGAATGATCTTAATCTTGTCTGAAGTTTCTATTATCACGTCTGGTCCAAGCACAAACTTCTCACCAGTTTCTAACCAACATAACGGTGAGTTGCATGGTCTTCCATACAAAGCTTCAAATGGAGCCATACCAATACTGGATTGATAACTATTATTATATGCAAACTCTACTAAATGCAAATGGTCATCCCATGATCCACCAAAATCCAATGCACAGGCTCTCAAGAGGTCTTATAATATGCGATTCACCCTCCCTGTTTGACCATCGGTTTGAGGATGATACGCGGTACTGAGATGTAGTTCTGATCCAAACGCCTCTTGTAAGCTCTTCCAAAATCCATTAGTGAACAATGGATCTCGGTCACTCACAATGCCTTTGGATATTCCATGAAATCTCACTACCCACTTTATATACAGTTCCGTTAACTTAGCTGTCGTCCTGTTTAACTTGACGGGTATAAACCTTGCACTCTTAGTCAATTGGTCCACAATCACCCAAATGCTATCATGGCCCGATCTAGTTCTTGGTAACCCATCAATGAAATCCATTGAGATTTGTTCCCATTTCCATTCTGGAATCTCTAATGGTTGCAACAATCCACTAGGCTTCTTTTGCTCAGCTTTAACTAGATGGCAATTCATGCATTTGGATATAAACTTCCCAACGTCTTTTTCATCCCTTCCCAGTAGTAGGTCTGCTTCATGTCTCGATACATCTTGTTACCACCGGGTTGTATAGTTAGTTTTGAGTGATGACATTATCTAAGCACTTCATCTCTCAATCCATTGACATTGGGTACAACCAGTCCTCCATTCTTCCTAAGCCATCCATCTCGATCAAGCCCATACTTGTTCATCTCTCCATCGATTCCCATCTCTAACTTTGAGATGATTTCCAATGGGTTAGGATCGTCCCTCTGACTGGAACCAATCCGCTCAATCAAAGTGGGTCTGAACGTCAAACTTGCTAACATTTCTGGATCCAATTCGCACTTTGGTTTGAAATCATACCCAATGATGTACTCCAGCTGCTTCCATTCAAGAAACATAGCCCCTAAATTGGCATGTCTTCTACTCAATGCATCAGCCACCGCATTGCCCTTTCTTGGTGTATATGCGATGTCGAAATCATATGAAGCTAAGAATTCTAACCATCTTTGCTGTCGAAGATTTAGATCCTTCTGAGAGAAGAGATACTTTAACGATTTATGATTGGTAAACAACTCGAATCTTTCTCCCAAGAGGTAATGTCTCCACATCTTCAATGCAAACACGATCGCTGCCAATTCCAAATCATGGGTATGTATCTTTTCTCATGCGGTTTCAGTTGCCGACTTGCATAAGCTACAACCCTACCTCCTTGCATCAATACAGCACCTAGTTCGGTACCACATGCATCCGTATATACCGTCATCTCTTCATTCCCCTTAGGAATGACTAACACTGGTGCACATGCCAACTTTTCCTTCAGACTCTTGAATGCATTCTCGCACTTTTCGTCCTAAACGAAAGCTTGATTCTTCTTGGTCAACTGAGTCAATGGTGCTGCTATCTTGGAGAATTCTTGGATAAACTTACGATAATATCCAGCTAACCCCAAGAAACTTCTTATGTCTATCGCATTCTTGGGCGTAGACCAATCTTGTACCATAGCCACCTTCGCAGGGTCCACGACGATACCATTTTCTGAAACAACATGGCCCAAGAATCTCACTTCCCTCCTCCAGAAGTGACACTAGAAAACTTTGCTTTCAATTGGTGTTTTCTCAACACCTCCATCACTATTCTTAAATGTTCCTTGTGTTCTTCCTCTGTCCTGGAATGAACAAGTATATCATCCACGAACACAAGAACAAACTTATTCAACTGATCTCCAAATACTCTATTCATAAGATCCACAAAAATGCTGGTGCATTGGTCAACCCAAATGGCATGACCAACCATTCACAAAATCCAGACAACATCCAAAATGTCGTTTTAGCTATACTCTCAGCTTCCACCCTAAGCTGATGAAAACCTATCGCGAGATCCAACTGGGAGAATACTCTCGCGCCACTCAACTGATCAAACAAATCATCTATCCACGGTAGAGGATACTTACTCTTCCTCGTCACTTTATTCAATTCGCGGTAGTCCACACACAATCGAAGGGAACCATCCGCCTTGGTAGCAAACACAACTGGTGCTCCCCATTCAGAAACACTCCTTCTGATAAATCCCTTCTTCAAAAGATCACTGACTTGCACCCCGAGCTCTCGCTGCTCCCTTGGTGCCATACGACGAAGTGGCATCACTATAGTCTGGCATCTTTTACTAAATCAATACGGAACTCAATCTCTCGGTGTGGTGGAAGCCGGTCACTTCCTCGAAGACGTCTGGATACGGGCCAACCACGGGCAAACCTGACAACTCACTATGTGGGATGTCGAGGGAATTTAGAAAACTAGCCATTACCCCATCACTAGGTAGACCACCAAACACTACCCTCTGCCCATCATCTGCTCTAGCTATCACCAAAAAGCCCTCACAATCTACCACTACCCCGTATCTTTGGAGCCAATCGACTCCCAAAATAATGCCAAACCCAGTAAAGCCCAAAACAAAGCAATCACAAACAAACATGCATCCATGACTCGATAAGACCACATTACGACAAATCATGTTAAGGTCAATCGAACCACTAATCGGGTTCGTCACTACTAAAGGTCTATCGACAATTTAGAGCTCCAATCCCAACCTATCTACTAGGTCACTAGACATGAAAGAACGGGAAGCTCCGTTATCAAACAAAACTCAAACAGGAACATCATAAACAGAAATCATACCTTAAATAACGACTTTCTTTCCCTTCTCCGCCGCAGTTGGGGCATTCGACGAAGAAGGAATAGCATTAAGGGCATATGCTTTCACCATCTGCTTTTCTTTAGGGGGTTGTGGACACTTGTCCTTGTGATGTCTCACTTGGCCACAGTTGAAGCACTTCCTATCCGCTGGCTTGGCCCGACAATTACTCGCATAATGGCCCTTCTTACCGCAGCTAAAGCACTCAACATCTTTCTTCTTCTTTTGGCCATCCTTATTCTAGTTCTGCTTCCTCTTATTCTAAGAACCATTCTTGCCTCCACCGCTTGCTTGCGGCTTTGGCTCCTCTGCAGATGCAACCTCAGTCTTCGACCTAGGGTAAAGACTCTCTGACCTCAATGCTTTCCCTACAATCGATTTAAACATATCATCGATGTGGTTAATAAGCCTTTCCCCCAAGTACTGATCCAAGCTAGTTATGAACTTCTCGTTCTTCTTCTCGGCGGTATCTATTAGGGATAACCCATATTTCGACAAAGTGTCGAATTCAGCAATATACTCCGAGATAGCTCTGCCATTCTGCTTGAGTTCCAAGAATTTCTTAAACAACACTGACTTCCGAGCAGCTGGAATGAACTTATCGCTAAAGCGAACCTTAAACTAATCCCAAGTAATATGATCCTCAGGAGTAGCTTCCTTTATAGCATTCCACCAATTCATTGCCTATCCTTGCAGCTGACAGGATGCTAGCCTTCTCTTCATCGCATTCTCGATACCCAAATCTTTGAAGATACGCTCGCAGCTATCCAACCAATCCTGAACATCCGTAGCCGACTCCGTTCTATGGAACGGCTTCCCACCAAGACTAGTATAATCCTTGTTCAGCTTAGCGAAATCAGCCCTAGGCGCCTGCACAATTGGACCACCACCATTACCAGCATTGGGAGCTGCCCTCTGCACATCCCTAAGCATCTCTCTCATGAGGTCAGTAAACATCGTCCTCATATCAGCAGCATTCCCATTATTGGCTCCTCTACCAGTACCCATTGCATATCGGCTCATCGTTCAATCTGCAAAGAGAAAACGATTAACCATCTCCATAGTGGTGCCAGTGCAGTGCGACTTCATCCTTAACTATACTAATAGTATATATATATAGCTTTTGAAAACCAAAATAATCACAAATATGCGCTCTCATATACGTATTATCTCTCCCTAGTGTCTTTCCCTAGGTTAACTACGCAACCTAGAGCTCTGATACCAAGTGTGATGGCCCGCCCCGCACCAGCCGACATTTCCTCCGAAGTGCACTGTACACATGCCCGACTAGCACGGAACGGTCGCCAAAGAAAGGAAAGAAGAGAATGAACTAATCGAAAACCTGTAGAATGTCTCACAGCGCATGGAACAAAATATAATAATAATGTACTGGACATAAAACAGGCGAGACAGCGCATAAGCTGGTAATTAAAACCAACATCAACATCATCATTAGAGTAGCGGAAATCCAAATACAGCTTATTACAACTTTCCAAATTGTTGTCTCTAAATAAAAGAAAGAAAGGTACACCACTAATGCCCGAAGTAGTGACCACAGCAACACAGGGAGAATATATATATGTATCATACGTGGAAGCCTCCTGCTCGTCTTCGGTACAGCTACTCGTGCATACCACCAAACCTGTCTCTAGTCTGGTCATGAAAGCACCCAGAGTAATAAGAAGAGAAATAAAAATCTAGGTCAGACAAAAAGTCTGGTATGAGCGATAAGCAGTTAAACAGAACAATAACAGGTATACTAAACCATACCTGAACCTGGACCTGCAACCAAAGAGTTAGCACTACATACCGTATAATACTCTAAGGTGCCACTGAACAGATGGTGTAAAGATAACGGGAGTAGGGGTTTTCAAGTCATAATGATGGCAAACAAATCAAACATAGCAACCATCCTCACATCTCTCACTTAGTGCGTAAAGCATACAATGTCCACCACAGTCGATCACTAGACCCATCAAAGTAGTGACGGAGTTCGACTTGTACAACTACTGCTACTACCAAGCTTGCCCCCATGGAGTCATGACCAAAACTTTACAAATGACCTCACTTCATTGGTCTATAGTTGTTTAGTCGTAACTAGGCCACTGTGGACTTGAATCCGTTCACGTACTCCCTGCACATAGTGATCCAAAGTTACAGACATCGACAACCCCTTTGCACACGTCCCGCAGCAAAGCCCAACTCATGAAGTCAAATTGTTGGTTCCCAACTGGATCCTAAGTACAAACTTCCCATTTGGACTACCTTTGCATCTCAAGTTTTGGTCGTCACCTTCTTCTACGAATAGGTCTTCATTTCTTCACTTCACTTTGCTTTAGGTCGTGGTCATCAACTCCTCGGTTCGAATCGGAGTACCCCATACGGGTCGGGTCGTGCTCCTATAGCTCGTGAATCATCATCAGGTCCTTCTCGTCATGCAACGCCATTGGTTCGGAGTCCACTAAATGGCTCGGATTGCGCCCCCTAGAGTTGTTCGTGTCGGGGTAGCTCATGCTCACGAAGGCGGATCGGGTCGGATGGTGTGAGCGTTTCAGTTCAGGTAGAGCACTCCGATTTGTTATCTTCCATGGTCATCATCTCACGAGCTTCCAGGCGGTTCGGGTCGGGCTCCACCACCACAAGCGGATCGGTTCGGAGAAGATACTCCACGATCGGGTTGGTTCGAGTAGGGGCGATCCGATCCGGTCCCTGCATATTTTCCTGCAACTTCTTCCAGCAACTGTTTACGCCATTCGACGGCGTTTTCGACCAATCTAACACTTCTAGACAACCACAAAGCATACTATACAGTCATAGCAACATGTATAATCATCCACAAACAGTAAAACAACAATCATAGCATGTAAAATGGATCAAACATAGTCAAAATTTCATATTTTCCCTTAAGCCTGTTTAAGTAAAACTAATGATATGATTAGCAAAATTTAACCAAATTTCCTAACAGAGGCCTAAAACAATATTTCGAAATTTATAAATATTTTTCCAGAATTTAATCATGTTTAAATTCGCTAATTAACACTAATTACCCTTAATTAACCATAATTAGTGAGGAACTATGCAAATCACTCACCTTGGTCACAAATTAACTTTTTGATCTGAAATAAATCTCTATTGTGGCGCTGTTCCCAATACAACACAGCAGCTCTAACCTTGCTTTGGTGCTATTCCTCCTCAATTTGATGTTGATTACGCTAACCTTCAATTAGAAAGTTGTTTTGGGGATGTTTTAGTTGTTGAAGGCCATGGCTAGGTTAAGAGGAATGAATAGTGACGGCTGAAAAATGAGAAAAAGGTATTCTCCAAACCCTAACAGCCCTTTTAAACTCCTAATCCCGAAATTCCCCTTTGGGCCTGACTGTTAATCACCCAGTTAAGCCCACTTAAGCTGTTTTTCACCATCTGAAACTGGTTTCAGCCATATCTCTCGAACGATGAGTCCGTTTGGCTAATGTGACCACTCTACGGAATTGTAAACCATCATCCGGATCCAGTGTAAGTGGTTTCAGGTCAAAACTCCTTTCCAATCAAAAGTTATGGCCAAAACAAGATTAGCTAGGGGCAAAATAGTCATTTAAAAATTGGCAAAAATCATGAACATGGGAAATGACCCCAATAGTCGTCTCCCAAAGTTACATGACCACACGACTTAGTATGTGAAAGAAATAAATATTCTACGATCCTGCGATGCGTAGAATGCGGGTCGTTACATACACAAAGTGCTAAACTCGACAAAAATGGTAATTACAGAAAGGTGTAAAGAATTCAACACTAAAAATCATGCATCAATTATCAATGATTTCAAACGTGTTATTTTTGGCAAGAATGATTGCACCATTTCAAAACTTTCAAGGAAATCACAAAGGGTAATTATAAGCAAGAAAATCAATCAAATATTTCCAGAAATTGACTGGGTGATCATGGCAAGTCATCACGAAATCAGAGAGGATAGGGTTTGGAAAACCCTATGTAAACACCATTTCATCACTGGCAAAATGCATCGAAACCATGCAAATAACTCAAGCAATCAAAAAATATATCAGAGTTACAGTTTATGGTTTCCACTCTTTAGCGGTTTAATCATGGAAGAGCAATAATGATTAATTGAAGCATCGCAGCACTATCAGATTTCAATCTAATATCTAAAGCCACAATTTGAATGAGATCCAGAACCCTAACATCTGAAAAGAGGAGCCACCATTGTTTAAAAAAGGGAGATATGGAAAATGATTTATTAAGTGACAAAATCAACGAAAAGGGGCTGACTTTATTTTATTTTTATTTTTTGGGGGTTATTTATTTTTAGTATGTTTATTTAGTTCCAATTGGTCAAAACTTGTTTTGGTCGTGTAACTACATGATTTTGAGCGTAAGATTAGAGCAATAATAGTGTTTGCGAGTTTACAGGATTTTGTAAGCGGGAAATTGTTTCTAATACCAAGTAGAAATCTTGAATGCATCAGTATGCAGGGTTTTCCGAAGCTAGGTATTTCTTATGTGTGATTTATTTTTTCTGCAGTTTCTTGAATATTTTGTGTTAGCTTTTTATTTTTATTTTTATTTACATTGCAATAAACCCTATTCACCCCCCTTTAGGGTTAATTTAGGTCCTACAACATGAACAACAAAGTCTGTAGAAGAAAAAGATAAATCTTCTAATGGTAATAATCTGTATAATATCTAGTTTTCAGTGATACATAATAATTGCAGTATACTCTGAAACTTATCACAAAAATTGCTGATATATCTGCTGATATTCTAAAGAACTAATTAATCTCAACTGTTGACATAGTTACCAAAGACAAAAGCGGAAAAAAAACTCGTAAATGTTAAAGACTATGATTCACAGCCGAGATCATTGGAATTACATAAAGACGCAAAATGAATCATTAAAAAATACAGAAATGTTCGATGTTTGGAAGAATATGAAATCAAGCAGTTGGAGAAATTTTTTCACATTCAGACATAAGGTAAAATTATTGCAAATTTCCTACTAAGAGTCCAAATTATTACTGAAAATAAAGAAAAAAAATTCTAAATTTTTGTTAACATCAGCAGTACTACTAAAAATCCATGTATTCTCTAATTTTCTTCCATAATTTAAGGGTAAAAGCGCATATCTTAATGGAGATGATGACATCATAATTTTTGGAATTTCCTTGGGTTAATGTTGATAGGAAGATTTCTAGAGGGGGAAATATTACTTCTAAAATGAACTACCTCTAATAAAAATAGTACGTTTATTTTTTATCACTACATTTACTTGCTGATATATTGACAATAATTCCATTTATCTTATGAAATATCAGCACATATTCAGTATACTTTTATTCGTATTAGCATATTTAGCTGATATATCAGCAATATTTACTTTTACCTATGGATTATTCTGCAAAAATAACAAATGCCTAATCCGTTACTTTTTTTGCTTTTATATCACCTACATTTGCTTATAATTGCTTTTAATTTTGTAACAATTACAATCTACTAGTTTTTGTAGATAATAGATTGGTATGCATTTAGCTGCTTAAACAACATCCAATTTTTTTTTCAAAATCTATGCTTTTGTAAATTTTTTATTTATTTACAGAAGCATTTCTTTATAACATAATAAATTCGACTCACTAAAATGCATGACTATAGACATTTCTACTGAACACCTCAAAGAAAGCAACGCAATAACTGATAAATGATTGTGAGGTAAAAAGTTTTCGTATTGCACCAAAATGCTCTTTACAATCCACCAAAAATCTCATTTCACATTGCTAGATTTTCAAAAGAAGATAGAAAGTGGATACACTACGACTTAATAAAACCATGACATGAAGGTCTACACCAAAATGCAGCTAGAAGATATGTATGTAAATTGTAAAAAAAATAAAAGAACTAAAAGTACATTCTTTAGCATATCCCATCTTCTTTTTTTGCTTGTACAAAGGATTTATGTCATGACGATCTTGAAAAAATTAGAGAAGAACAATCATCAACCGACCAGTCTAGTTGAATTTGCTAATAGCCCACAATAATGCTAAGACACGTAAGTACATAACAACAAATAATAAAGAAAAAAAATCATATCAATAGCAATTATTCAAACAACTTGATGATAATTTTCAATTATTTCAGGCTGGACTGCAGAATGTTCATGATGAACGTTATGCAAAAAAGAAGTAAAAACATACAAATTAACAACAATGATCCAACATTCACTTCTGAGTCTACCTGTCTACAAAAGTCTGAGATAGGGTATCAAATCCTCAATTGCAAGCCATACAGCTGGACTGTAGACGATGAAAACTTAACTCAAAAGTTTCTACCATCAGATGCAAACATAACTTATTGAAATAGGAAAAATGTTGGGTTTAGAATTGACAATATGGATTGTATGTAAATATTTTAAGTAACGTACATAGTTGCAAATACTGGGACATGCTTATGTAGTTTGTAGACATCATTAAAGTAGCAAAAAAATGACAAAAATAGTTACCAATATTTTTATCTTAGGCATTCTATGTATTGAATTAAATTCCTTTGGTTTTACATAATTTTTCTAGAAATGTCTGCAATTAATATGCAGAGTTGCAGCGATAATAGCAATTAAAATAAAATGCGGAATTATACTATATACAATTTTATTAGAAATTTTTGCAGACATCATTGCATCTAATACAAATTATTGATAAAATATTTGATATTTTAATTAAATTTGCAGACATCACTACATCAAAATAGAATAATTGCAAAAATATCTGCAAAAGTTTTATTTAATTGCGGATGGACGTGTTGCTCTTTTTAATTAAATTTGCAGACATCACTGCAACAAAATAGAATAATTGCGGAAATATCTGCAAAATATTTCACAATAAAACATAAATCCTATACAACAAAACATTTGCACAACATAAGGTTGTATGATACTTGCAGGAAAATTAACGACACAACTTCTCAATATCTTAACACAATTTTCTCAGAAACCCACTAATTGTTTGCAGAAATAAATGACATTAAACATAATAATTGCAGATAAAACATCAATATTTACCAATAACAATATGCCATATTAAACCTGCAGCAAAAAATCAGTTCCTTAGATCTAGTAAACACTAAACCAAATTTCATCAAAAAACAATAAAACGAAAAACAAAAACACAAACTTAATTGTATTTTGAAGAACAAGTCCTTTTATTATGACCCATCTTCTTATACAAACTACATCTAAATGGTCTACATAATTTCACCAGCAGATTTTATCCTCTTAGATGATGATGGATGACCAGACATTCTTCTGACTTTCAAAGGAGTTATAATTGCATCTTTAATAGAAACATTTTCGCCCATAAAGTTTATAAGAGTATGGATTGGATGAGAATTAGCTAACAAAAAATAATCAACTTTGAAATTTTCTTCAATGTAGTCATAGTGATTCAACTTGTCACAGCTCATAATACATCTAATAGCATGAGCACAAGGAAAATCATTTACCACATATTACAAGAATAAACTCACATGTTACAAGAGTAAACTCAACTACATAAATCAACAGATTGACGGACCGGAGAATGAATTTTAAACACATATTCACTTAATTTGATAACAAAACATGAAACTCCTTCTACATGAAGACTTCTTAACCGATTTTCGTTCAAGGGACATAAGGCATTGTTTCAACTAGTAGCAACTTCACGACGATCTGAAATAAGTTTCATTAACTTCACTCTAATCTTATCCAAACAAGCAATGATTAGTAAACGTCTTTCTTACAAAATCCATTTGTTAAAACTCTCCGAACAATTAGATGACATTTCACTATAACAACTAGTAGGGAAAAAAACATTAGCAAACTTCTCAAAAGGAATTGCACTCAAAAAGTTTGCCACTGTAGATACACCAGCATCTTTAAAAAAATTCAATGCAACATTAAAATCAATCAAATTGGAAGCATAAGTGACACGTGCAAACATATCTAACAACCACTTCTTTGATTTGGAAAATTCAGATTTTAGAGTAATTGTAAATTGTTGTTCAAATGATAAAAACAAGAACCATGAAATGAATTTGGAAACACTTTTGGAATAACAACAAGAATACTAGGATAATGATCAGAAATGAAAACAAACCATCTGCTATCATCTTTAAGAAAGCCTTAGGCTGTTCACAATACCAAATCCAATTTTCTTCAACTTCACTAGACACAGTAGCAATTGCTATAAGGAAAAAACGAATAAAAGAAGCAAACATATAATTAACTAAACGGTAAAAAAGAAAAGAACATCAGATAGAAAAAATTACAAAAAATGTTATGTAATGACGGTCAGAACAAATCCCTGTTCCTTCCTGCATAGTGTGCACGCATATGAGTTGGCACACACATCCTTATAACAAAAGGAATCTATATTGTTACGTGCCTACCAACTCATATTTGTACGTCCCTCATCTAATTTATTTCGTGATGTAGAACTTTTGCATCCAAACCATCATTTCTTCTTAACAGCAAGTGAGACAATCCTAATAGTCTCCCACTTGACTTGCATCCTACGAGTATCTTTTAAGAGCACTGCCTTATCTGCATGACCCAGTCTATAACCTTCGGCTCTGATACCACTGTTATATAATGACGGTTGGAACAAAGCCTCATTTCTTCCTGCATAGGGAGCACAAATATGAGTTGGCACACACATCCTTATAACAAAAGGAATCGATGTTGTTACGTGCCTACCAACTCATATATGTACTTCCCTCCTCTAATTTATTTCATGATATGGGACTTTTGCATCCAAATCATCATTCCTCCTTAACAACATGCGAGACAATCTTAACAAAAAACATGCACAAATCCTTAAAAAGTGCAAAAAAAAACAATGATTGAAAAAATAAGCAAATAATTGTTATGAACTGCCGCGCAAAGTTATAGTAAAATAAGTTCATTATTGCTGCAGTAAACATATACAATGGCAAGAGGAATCTACAAATATATGTCATAACATATAATTGTTGCAGATACTACAGTAAGAATATGGAATTATTGCAGCTACTAATGCTAAAAACAATTTAAGTCGTGTAAACACCATGTCTTCAATTTCGTTTTACTTGTAGTAGCCATCAAACAAGCTTGAGTTGTTTCCTTCATAAGAGTAGCATCAACAAATATAACAACTGACAATTTTGAAATCCACATACACAAGCTCCAAATTCAATAAAAACCCTCTCAGATTGACGTGTAGTACCATTACATATTAAAACAACTTTATTGCCAGGACTAGTTGTGAGAACAGCTTCACAAAAGGACTGCAAATGGTGATAAGACATCATATCACCTCCATGTAAATCTTCTAATACCAACCTATTCCCAATATAAGCAAAATAATACTTCAAAATAACATTATACTCAGTTTGAAACAAGTTAATTATGTCCTTGGTCTTCATTAATGTATTAGCTTGAATATGATCATAAACCAACAATCTAATCAGTTTACTAGATACACGAGGATTGGTAATACCAAGAATTCCATTTCCATAAGCATGTTAAAGTTGAAATCTCTTAACAACAAAATAGGCAGAAAGATTAAACTTAAGAGAAGCATGAATCCTAAAACTACGATTTTTTCTAGAACAAACAGCCGTAACTCTTTCCTTATCATTCTTAACCAAATGTATCCAGTCTTCATACTATATATCATCATATTAATCCTAAATTCAATAACACTTCCTGAAAATTGCTGACCAACACCAGTAAAATCTTGATTTAAATCATTTGTTAGTAATTGCTTGAATTGAATGTTAGAACCACTGGTATTAGTAAAGGAAGAATCACTACTACAAGAAACATTATATGACCTTACATTGTTAATTGGAGAGTATGAACGATCTCAACAAAAATAACCAAGTAATCCACACAATTATGTGTAAACAATAACAGAGTAGATTGAAGATCTGCATTAATTTCAGTATTCCTTCTCAAACCATCTCTAAAGTGATATAATTCAAATGACAATGGACTTAAATCAGTCCATTTACCACAAATAGCATTTCTCACCATAGCAACAGAACCATCAAAATGAAAAAATAAAGAAAAGCTATCATGCCTTAACTTCAACGACATCAGTTCACCAACATCAACAAGAACACTGTTAAACTTAGAACAAAATCAGCAATAATCAGACAATATTGCCGACATATTAGCAATAAAAACTACTCTACGAAAATAATTCGCACCAAATAATTCTGGATAAATAAGCAAAAATTGAGCTGAATGCACATATATCAGTAATAACCAGCAATAATTAGCCGAAAGCGCACACGTAATATCTTCTAAAAATTACTGCTGAAAAATCAGCAAAAAAATCATATATCAGCAATAATCAACTAAAAGCGCACACATTATATCTTCTAAAAATTATTGCTGAAAAATCAGCAATAACAAAAAAAAATTGCACACATATCAGTAATAATCAGCTAAAAGTGCATACAAAATATCTTTTACAATTTATTGTTGAAAAATCAGCAATAATCAGCAAAAATTGCATATATATCAGCAATAATCAGCTAAAAGCGCACACATATTCTACAATTTATTGCTTAAAAATCTACAATTTTCTTTAGATGTTAACTTATATGACCTTTACACTGTACACCGGCAAAAAATATCAACAAAGTATGCAAAACAACTATAATAACTTCTTCCATTATAAAACACATCAAAATCCACACGAAATCCCATCAGTAATTCAATGCCAACAAAATCCCATTAATAATTTCCATCATCAGAAATAAGACAAAAAAGGAACTGCAAAAGTACATGAAAGAAGAAACATCCATTAAGACAATCAAGAAAAGTCGAATTAAATCCCAGATAAAGTGGCATATCAAAGATCGAACAAATTACAGCAAAATCATGCAATCAAGACGCCGTGAACAATTAAAACAAACGTTAATTTGAACAAGTGCATTTGTGGAAAAAGAATAGCAAAAAAAATATGGATTGGAAATCTATATTTTAGAGCAGGAGGAGTTGACGTGGATTAAATTTAATTATAGGGATGTGGGCCTAATTTTCACTATAGGCTTTCTTTTATTTTACCATCCGTAGAATAATACGGTGTTATATAATAAATTTATTGAGACATGCGAATCTATATATTTGTTTAAATCTCAAAACAATCACTTTTTAAGCTCTTTAGAAAGTATAATAAAATATATTGATAGCCAATCCGTATGTATTGCAATAATTCCAAGAAACCACCCAATATTTTTACTCCCTTTGATTCATAATGTAAGAAGTTTTAAGAAGTTTGCTATGTTTCAAAATATAAGATGTTTAAGTTTGTTATTCCAATTGTATCTCTGATCCATAATAAATGACATAAACCCAAAAGCTACTTTATGGGTATTTTTATGTATGAAAAAGTAAAATCTGGTTGATGGGAATAGGAAAAGTAATTGACAACTCATAAAAAGAAAAATTAATTTGCAGGACAAAATTAAATTAAGTTTGGCTTAAAGTGTCATTTGAAAAAAAAAATTGTGCAAACCTCTAAAACTTCTTACATTATGAATCAGAAGGAGAAACATATTTTATTGACAATATATTTTAGAAAATAAAATAAAAAAGGAGTCTAGTAGGAAACCTATAACATGTAATCAAATGGATATCATTGTTATTCGTACATCGTGATTTGATTGTAGGCACGTCACATAGTCAAGAATTATGAATTAATTACTACCAACGGAATTACTTTCAAATCCTGTATTATAATTCAGTTAGTCATATATACAAGATAACCGACATAATCTTCTAAGACACTCCAAGTAAAAAGCTAAATCATAACGCTTCGCCTCTAGCTTATTTCTTACAGAACACGCACGCGCATGCACACGCATGCACATGCACACACACATATGCATATATATGTGCATTCATATACACAAATATATACATAAAGAAACGTATGTTGCATTAAAACAATGTAGCACCCTTAAATGCTCACTGATTTCCATTCCATAATACATTCTCTTTCGACTTGCTCTTTTTCTGACGTGCTTGCCGGAACTCGATTTTGAAGCATGATGGGCGGTGGTTTATCAGGAGCTCAACTATCTATCTTCCTATACATATGGTCATAGTCCGAGATGGTTATGTATATATGTTTACCTGCCAGGCTTGTTGGCAGCTATTATGGAATATGTTTTCTATATCTATCCACCTCTCTCTCTCTCTTTCTCTCTCTCTTTATATATATACACACACACATACACACACACATGTGTGTGTGCAAGCACGCGCCCTCTCTTCTTTATAGAAGATCACACATTTTTTGTTTCAAAAAAAAACTGTGGTTAAGATGCAAAAGAGAAGTTTCAATACAAGAATGTCCTTTCGACACTCTTATATATGTGCATATATATATATATATATTTATGTGTTTATCATCTATATGTGTACAAATATATCTTTTTAAATTTTTGCACGATTGTTACAATTAAAATTAAAGCATATGACACTAAGCCACACTTAAACAAGGTTTATCCTATCTACTTCCATTTACCTATAACGACTTCAAAAAACACATACACACGTAAGCACAACTAAACCACACCTAAACATGGTTTGTCCTTTCCATTCCATTTACCTGTTAACAACTTTGAAAAAAAAACAATTTAATTTCAACCACAAAGTTCTCAAAATGTTACAAATTTTAATCGCATCATAAACAAAATTGAAATATATATTCCAACAGAAACTTTCAATCATAAATTAATAAATTTAGATACTACTTCAACCAAAAAACACACCATTTCTTTAAGTTTTACAGTTAATTCAAATTGAAAGAGAATCAAAATAAATTAAATATATAAACGTCCATTTCAAGTTTCAGATGCATATTTGTTTATGCATGCGTGTATATATGTATATATATGTATACACACATATATCCATCTACTTGCATGATACTTAAAACATTCGTTTATATATAGTTTTATACTAAACTAATAATCTTTCAAATATACGTGCATAAACACACATATATCTATGTATATTGTACATATATAATTCATGGACATACCATTTGATACTAAATTATTAAACTTTCAAAACAATCTCACATTCGCAACAAAGATGGAGAAGGCAACCATAAACATAATAAGAATGTTAGAAGTTTTTAAAACAGATTAAACTAAATATAAAAAAAGAGAATAATCAAATTATATCATAGATGGTTTGTTCATTGTCTAATATAATGAATGATGAGTTCAATCCCTCACACTCGGCTAGGAGGATAATTTAGTTCGAGCCAGCATTAACTGTACAAAACAATTGGATCAGCATCAAAAAATATTCACCCTCGATAATGCAAAACATAAAAGCTAAAACAGACGAGATGAGTTAATAGTTAGCCAATAAATGTATTGTACTTGAATCAAAATTTGTGTTAACCATATACAATGTCTTAAAGCTTATTCGTATTTGGAAGGTAGCTGTGAGCAAAATGCTTGTCAATTAATGGACAATCAAAGAAGTATGAGAGGTGCCTTTCTCTAGAAATCTACAACAATTTGGATTGATCTTTGAGAGAGAAATGAACGTATATGGAAGAGTCTTTACACTCGGCTGGAAGTTTGACGCTCAGATGGATGCTACATTCCCCATTGAATTTGTTGATGGCTCTGTATCGAGAACATTTCATAAGGAAAAATGACAAATTCAAAAGTATCAATGCTATCACACATTGAATTAGATGGGGAAGGAGGATTGTGAGGGATTAGTTCGTAAGTGAGGTGTGGAATTTTGCTCTCTGTCACCATCGTTATCTGTGAATTAAGCTTACAATTGATGGTATTTTGTGTGTAAGTTGAGATGTATTTATAGATTTTCTTTTTTTCTCTTATTTTTGCAGTTCTTATTTCTAATAATATTATATATATATATATAACACCCCATATTTTCTATGAACGTATAAGTAACAAATTAGAGAATAATTAATTTTTAAATTAAAAATCAAGGGAAACGGGTTGCACCATTGCGTTCGTCTTGAAATTCTACTTGGAAACGAGTCCGAGTTTTCGAGAAATGGAGTCCGTATGAGGGAGATATGGCCCTCCGAAGTTTCATAGATTTTCAGAATCGAAAACAGCTCGAAAATTCGAATTCAAATTCAAAATCCCAGAACAGGCTGGGCGGGAAAATTCCTGCCCATGGACCAGGTCGACCTGGGGGTCGACCATAGTGTCGACCTCCCAGGGGCCTGGTCGACCATAGTGTCGACCTAGGGGTCGACCTGCTCCCGAAACCCAGTTTTTGAACCTGATTCATTTTGATGTTTCTGATCTTGTTTTTAGTCTAGATTCGGCCGCCTAATCCTATATAAACAATCCCTAGCCCCATTCTCTTTACACCATTCTTCTCTAACCTTATGCTGCACAATTTCATTCCTATACTCTGCCTCCGTTCTTATTAAATAAAATAATGGCGTCATTACTCTGTTGGAATCAAAACTAGGATCTTCTTCCAATCTGAATAAAGTTAAAAGGGAACAACTATTTTCTAATCTAATCGATAGTCTACGCCAAAGGAACGTTATTCAGTGTCAGAACTCAGATACCAGAAATCAAGACTTTCCTTTTTGATTGTGAGTACAGTTATTTTTAGATATGAACTTTAATTATGATCTTGACATGGTTATAAATCTGAATCTGAGGTTATGTATATTCTTATCTGTCAGATCTGTTTCTCTGTGACTATTATGTACCTCTTTCTTCTTTCTGTTCTATGGCCAGGCTACTACGAGCTTGCGCCGAATCTCATAAGAAATTAATGCAGAACGCTAAATTTTGGGACAAATAATGCATAATTGGACATGAAACTGTTGCCTATGAGACTATTGCCTATGACTATGATTCATGCCTATGAGACTATTGCCTATGACTATGATTCACGCCTATGAGACTATTGCCTATGACTATGGTTCATGACTATGAGACTATTGCCTATTACATTGAATAAGAAACTATTGTGATTAGTCGCCCATGACTATTGTGGTTAGTTGCCTATAACTATTGTAGTTAGTTTCTTATGCATATACCCTTAATGATGTTAGATCTCATATTTAGTATGTACATCGAGCCTATTGGGGCCATTATTATTTTATTTGGTTCATTATTGCATGCCTATTATTTTATATCAATTCTTGTGCTTATCCCCTATTCCTTTTGTTAGGGCCATTTCATGAGTATTTAGAGAACTTGTGGAAACATGTTATACGGGAATTGGGTGTAGCTTAATTGAGTTAATTTGGCATAACAAATATGTCGGCATAATCTGAATTGGCAATAATAGAGAATGATTTACATGTGTATTTGTCTTGGACATAAATGGTAAACTAGAATATTAAATCTAGTTTTGACACGAACTGTAAATGGGAATATTAAGACTAAAATTTGGGGCATATATTGCATTATGAATTATGACCTTGATTTGGGCATGTAAGTTTAGGCTAAATTTATGATGATTAGGCAAGATATGTAAATAGAGTTTTAGATATATATAATCTGCTAAATCTGTTATCTACTAAATCTGTTAAATTGCCTAATCCGTTATCTGCTAAATCTGTTGAATCGCCTAAACTGCTAAATCTGTTATCTGTTAAATCTGTTGAATCGCTTAAACTGCCAAATCTACTATTTGTTGAATTGTCTGATCTGTTGCAAACTAGATAATGGTAATCTGGGTATGGAAATCCGTAGGATCGACCTAAGATTTAGTAAAACATGGAAATTTGATTAATCTATTGTATCCTGTAAAGAAGTTTAATCTGTTAAATAAACAGAATTAGTCTGATATCTAAAAAATATGTATTGGAATGAATTGGCTATGACACGAGGTTAGGCTCTGTTTGCGGTAGAAGCCTGCCCGGAACCAACCGGCTTAACCAGCGACCGCAAAATGTCAGTCTAATGTGAGAGGTCGTAGGCATAACTAAAATATGCTTAGACACGTGGTTAGTTCTGGCTTGTGGCAGAAGTCTGCCCGAAACTGCCCGGCATATCCAGCGGCCACAAGCTACCGACCTAATGTGAGAGGTCTGTGCATTAATATTTAATTAATGCAAATCTGGGATAAATATGATGTCTAAAACGTTTTAGGTGAATAGGGTTAAACCAACCGGATTGATGAATTTAACAAACCCGTTTCGTAAGTCGGTGGGCCCAATACAAAGTTAGACAATCTGTAAATCTGTTAAGAACTGTACATTTGATCCGTTAGTCTGAAAACCTGTTAACTTGATTTTCTGATCTGTGAACTAGTTGACCTGAACTCTGTATGCCTGAAAACTTGTAAACAAGTTAATATGAAATCTGTTAGTCTGGGGACACAAGGTCAGGAGGGAAAATACTTGTGTCATCTGTTGTTTGGGACCCATATTAGTCAGTAACCCTTTCTGGTACCAAAACTATGACCCAACAGTAGGTAGGGTCCTGTAACACCCCACCTCCGTTAAGGTCACTCACAAAGGGAATGCCTTAACTTTGGTGGAGCATTTTAGTAAACAGAACAGAAACTTACAAGACAGATAAAACAGTACTTGAAAAATTTTAACTTTATTACAGCGGAAACAGAAATTAATATGGTTACATCCTTTCAATTTCAGAATTCAAGTACAAAATATCAGTCTTGTACAAAAGCCTTCAAAATGCATAGTTTAAAATCATAATCCCCATGGAACGGAAGCTATACAGAGCCAAGCCATACTTTAAGCACTTCAAGCAAAGAGAAATCCGGATCAAGCTAAAGTATTTCCCTCCTTGGATAACCTGGGGGGGAACGGAAGAAAGGAGGCGAAACAACAAGGGTCAGACAAAAAGTCTGGCAAGTCCAGTGACTTTCAGCATATGAACAGATAATAATAATATGATATGAACATAAAACTGGATGTGAGATAACTATAACAGGTGTAGCAGGTATAACAGAAAAAAACAGAATGATATAAACTATTGTTTTACACTTCTCTGCACTAATACTAGTATAGCAGAATTAGGTGTCACCCTAATGTCTAAATTGAAGCAGGAACGGGTACAGAATACTTTAACAGAAACGGAATGCTAATAATGGGCCTTTACTACCCGATCAGAAACAGACAGAAGAAGAAACAGATTTATCCCTATGGAAACAGAATGTGGAATTAGGTGTACACTAGTAATGGGCCTTTACCACCCGAACAGACGGTACCACACAGAAACAGACAGGTGTTACCACCCAACAGAAACAGACGGTACCAACAGAAACAGACAGAACTAAGCGTACCCTAAAACCCTACCCCAAGCGATCGGCTCCCTAATACATAAATATCCTGTGTCGGCCCCACAGTAGGGTGTATCACTCCCTAAAGTGACAACCAATTGGCACAGACCTATTTACAGAAGTCACGGCGTCTTACATCCTCAGAGGCAAACCGGGATCCATGCACGCACATGACCCGGTTGGAACGCACCATCAACACCCCTCGCCATTATCAGAATGAACCACTTATAATTAGTTCAGTAAGCGTGCCCGGTCCCTACCTACTGTTGGGTCAAAGTTTTGATACCAGAAAGGGTTACTGACTAATATGGGTCCCAAACAACAGATGACACAAGTAATTCCCCTCCTAACCTTGTGTCCCCAGACTAACAGATTTCAGATTGCCTTGTTTACAAGTTCAGACATACAGAGTTCAGATTTACTAATTCACAAATTAAGTTAACGAGTTTTCAGACTAACGGGTCAGATGTACAGATTTGTCTAACTTTGTATTGGGCCTACAAATTCATGGACGGGTTTTACTACATTTATTAATCCCTTTGGTTTAACCCTATTTTCCCCAATACGTTTTAGACGTCATTCTTATCTTAGATTTGCATTAATTAATTATTAATGCACAGACCTCTCACATTAGGTCGGTAGCTTGTGGCCGCTGGATATGCCGGGCGGTTCCGGGCAGACTTCTGCCACAAGCCAGACCTAACCTCGTGTCTTACGCATGTTATGACTAACTTCTCACATTAGAACCTATTGTTTGCGGCCACTGGATGTGCCGGGCGGTTCCGGGCAGATTTACGCCGCAAACTCATTCTAACCTCGAGTTAGCCATGTTTATCTTTGCGGCCAATTAATTAATAATTTACCGTTTATGCGCGTGCCCAATATATATATGTCCATTCAGATTATATCAATCACAGGATGATTATATCAACATAGCAGATAACAGATTTTATATGACATAACGGATTTAACAGATTTAGCAACTTAGCAGATTTTGGCATATAACAGGTTAGGCATTTCAACCGACAAATTTAACAGATTAGGCATTTCAATCTAATTAGCAGTCTAGGCAATATAACAAAACTAGCAGTTTAGGCAACTTGGCAAATTAGCAGATTTAGCAAATTTAATATTTCTAAAGGTTCTATTTACATGCCTTGCCTAAACATAAATTAGGCCTAAGTTCATATGCCTAAATAATGTCATGATTCACAATATGATCATATACTTCCATGTTTGCATACATTTACATAGCGCAGAATATGGACATAATTTACCCTATAACATATGTTCCAATTTTTGTTAAACTAGCATTTTACAGCAGATTCACATATAAATTATACCAAATATAACCATTAATTTCAATGCATGCCATATATCCAAAAATCCCTATTTAGGTGTAATCACAATAATAGATATCCTAATTAATGCAAATCTTTTACACCTAAGCTTCCATATCTTCTTCATTTTAAGTCATGAATCATTATGCAAACTATACCCAAAAATCTAAATCTTTAAAATCATATCTTCTAAAAATCCAATCTTGACTTTTATATGCATTTTGTCCAAAGTCTCAAATCATATGTAATCTTACAGTGGTTCCTCTTCTTCTTTTATCACAGAATATGCATAGGTCTAAAACTAGTTTATATGCTTATTTTCTAATTAATTACCGATCTAAATTACAACATAACTATGCATACAACATGCATAAATTATATGTTCATAGTCAAATTTATGCATCCAATACCAAGTCACATGTCCAATATATTTTATGCCTCTGACCTCAAGTCATACATTCAATTCAGTCTTGTCAAATTTCGCATCATTCATTAATTGTCCCAAATTTTGCGTTCATACGTTAATCTCTTTATGAGATTGGGCACAGGCTCGTGGTAGCCTGGCTATAGAAACAGAAAAGAAGAAAGGAATACAGAACAGTCACAGAAAACAGATCCAACAGAAGAGAATATATATACAACCTCAAACTCAGTTTTAAATGCATATCAAAATTATAATTAACGTTTATAGCGGAGAATAACTGTACTTGCCTTGATTGGATTAAAGAAAGAACTTTAACTTCTTGTAGAATCTTTGCAGAAACTTTAATCTCTAGTTTGAATTGAGTTGCTTAGGCTGACGTTGATTATCTTCTAGTTTTTAATTCCAGCAGAGCAGAGACGCCATTTTTATTTTTAATTAGAAGAAGAGAGCAATGGAGGCTAGAGAATTGTGTAAGAAACCTAGGTAGAGTCTAGGGTCATTTTATAGAGTTTATGAACTGATTAGGACCATTGATGTTGCTTGGATTGATCATAGCCATTCATTCGCAAGAGGGACCAATTAGAGCCTGCCACCTAGCCCTAATGACAAAGCAGACCACAGAAAATCGACCAACATAGAATAGGCCAGCCAGGGTGGACTGGGTTCGACCTGGTCTGGACCAGGTCGACACCCCTGTCGACAGCCCTGTCGACAGGCCTGTCGACCTGGTTAGACCAGGTCGACAGCCCGGTCGACCTGGGTGCGTCAGGCGGGAATTTTTCCGCCCTGGCCCATTGGGCCCCATTTTTGTTTTCTGAGCTTATTTTATTCTGTTTGAATTTTAAACTTAATTCAAAAACTTCCGAAGGCCATACGGACTCCGTTTTTCGAAAACTCGGACTCTATTTCGCGTATTTTTCTGAGACGAACGCAATGGCGTATCCCGTTTCCCTTAGTTCTTTGATTTCAAATTAATTATACTTTAATTTGTTAATTCCACAGTTATAGAATACACGGGGTGTTACATTCTCCCCCACTTAAAAGGATTTCGTCCCCGAAATCTTCAAGTTAAGAAGAATGTGTCCTACCATCCAATCATCCATCTACTCAATCATTAACCACAGGCATCCATTGTCCTTATAGACTTCTAATGCTTTCATGTTTAAATGCACAGTGTGTGTTCATGTCCGTATCTAATGCAAAATCAGGCGGCCCACTGATTCAGCCGACCTCCTTAATGCAAATCATGTTAGTGCCATGAGTCCAATATGTATGCAAATTCTCCTATTTGACACATATCATTTCTATATGAGTGCACAACTGCTCATTCATATGCAACATCCATATGCTGATTCAACCATTTTGCATCCATAAAAATTAAAAAATGCTCACACATCCATATGCAGTATGAGAGTGCTTTCGAGCCGATCTAGTGCCTAGTGTGTGTATATGCATCCACGAGCAACTACTAGCAACCACTTGCATCCACTTGCAACCATCAAACATAACATGTCTCAAACACATGTTTACACCCATTAGTTTCTACCTAAAGTTCGAAGATTCGATCGATAGGATACAGTCGAATGATGGAAGCGAGTACAGATAGAATGAAAATTTGGTTCCCATTAGACATGGGTCCTAAGTATCGGCCCCAAAGACCGAAACCAACATTAAATTAATACCCCATGAAAACTCAGAATGTATGCGTCATACTTGACGCCTAACACAGATATCCCTCAAACCCCAGTCCCAAACAGATGATCCATAACCCTTATGGGTCTGAGTCTACAGCGGAATTCAGAAATAATACTAGTATTAAAGTGCAGAGTACCGATTACAAAATCAAAATATCAGAATCAGAAAAAGTATTGACTTCATAATCAGATAAATAAATTAAACCTACTATAGAAAATTTCCTATTTCTATCCTAGCCACTAGCCTCAAGAGTGTTCGCCTGCCCTCCTTGTCCTCGTCTCTTTGGGCAGTCCCTAGTGAAGTGTCCCATCTCCCCACAGTTGAAGCAAGCGCCCTTCCTTTTTCTGCAATCCTTGTCCAGATGAGTTGAGCTCCCACAAGTAAAGCACTTTTTCCCCTTCTTATCTTCAGACTTCTCATCCTTCTTTTGTGTTTCCTTTTTGGGCCCCGCTTTCTTGTTCTGTGGTTCTTCCTTCTTTGTCTCTTTCGGGCCCTTGTCTTCCTCGTGCAGTAGTGCCATATCCACCAATTTCTCGTAAGTTGCTCCCATGGGTACATGGGTCATGGCTAGGCTGTGCAGTGGCTCGTTCAATCCTTTAACAAAGCGAAGAGCCTTTTTATGCTGAGTGTTAACTAAATCCAATCCGAACCTAGCTAGTTGGTTGAACTGGTTGACGTATTCCTTGACCGTCATACTTCCTTGCTTAAGAGATAAGAACTTCTCCAGTTGTAAACTCCGTTCTGCTTGCGAGAGAAATTTTGTCTCAAACCTTGTTCTGAAATCCATCCATGTTTCAACCGGCCTCTCGGCGTTAGTGACTTACCACCAGAAGGAAGCTTCGTCTTTGAGCAGCCATACCGCCAACTGTACCTTCTGCCTATCGTCCACCTCGAAGATAACGAATAGATCCTCAGTTTCTTTTAGCCAATTCCTTGCTTCTACGAATGATTCAGTTCCTTTGAAATCCTTCCCACCCATGGCCCTAAAATCTCTACAGATCTTTGAGAAAGCAATTGCACGAGGAGGGGGTGGGGGATCATTTGCTGGACCTGCAGCGGCGGTCCTAGCCTCAAGATATTGACGAAACCAACCGGGTACATGGACACCCTCTGGTATCTCAGATGCTTCAGACATGCTGAAACGAAAAAAGGAAAGGTTCAATACAAAAAGGACTGAAAGGAAGATATATGGTTCTTGGGGATCATGTCTTTCAAAATAAGCTTTAATTTTGAAAATACTTCCTTTTAAAACCTTTTTGAAAATAGTTTTCAAAAACTTTTATCTAATCTGGTAACCTTTTGCTCTGATACCAAGTGTAACACCCCACCTCCGTTAAGGTCACTCACAAAGGGAATGCCTTAACTTTGGTGGAGCATTTTAGTAAACAGAACAGAAACTTACAAGACAGATAAAACAGTACTTGAAAAATTTTAACTTTATTACAGCGGAAACAGAAATTAATATGGTTACATCCTTTCAATTTCAGAATTCAAGTACAAAATATCAGTCTTGTACAAAAGCCTTCAAAATGCATAGTTTAAAATCATAATCCCCATGGAACGGAAGCTATACAGAGCCAAGGCATACTTTAAGCACTTCAAGCAAAGAGAAATCCGGATCAAGCTAAAGTATTTCCCTCCTTGGATAACCTGGGGGGAACGGAAGAAAGGAGGCGAAACAACAAGGGTCAGACAAAAAGTCTGGCAAGTCCAGTGACTTTCAGCATATGAACAGATAATAATAATATGATATGAACATAAAACTGGATGTGAGATAACTATAACAGGTGTAGCAGGTATAACAGAAAAAAACAGAATGATATAAACTATTGTTTTACACTTCTCTGCACTAATACTAGTATAGCAGAATTAGGTGTCACCCTAATGTCTAAATTGAAGCAGGAACGGGTACAGAATACTTTAACAGAAACGGAATGCTAATAATGGGCCTTTACTACCCGATCAGAAACAGACAGAAGAAGAAACAGATTTATCCCTATGGAAACAGAATGTGGAATTAGGTATACACTAGTAATGGGCCTTTACCACCCGAACAGACGGTACCACACAGAAACAGACAGGTGTTACCACCCAACAGAAACAGACGGTACCAACAGAAACAGACAGAACTAAGCGTACCCTAAAACCCTACCCCAAGCGATCGGCTCCCTAATACATAAATATCCTGTGTCGGCCCCACAGTAGGGTGTATCACTCCCTAAAGTGACAACCAATTGGCACAGACCTATTTACAGATGTCACGGCGTCTTACATCCTCAGAGGCAAACCGGGATCCATGCACGCACATGACCCGGTTGGAACGCACCATCAACACCCCTCGCCATTATCAGAATGAACCACTTATAATTAGTTCAGTAAGCGTGCCCGGACCCTACCTACTGTTGGGTTAAAGTTTTGATACCAGAAAGGGTTACTGACTAATATGGGTCCCAAACAACAGATGACACAAGTAATTCCCCTCCTAACCTTGTGTCCCCAGACTAACAGATTTCAGATTGCCTTGTTTACAAGTTCAGACATACAGAGTTCAGATTTACTAATTCACAAATTAAGTTAACGAGTTTTCAGACTAACGGGTCAGATGTACAGATTTTTCAGATTTGTCTAACTTTGTATTGGGCCTACAAATTCATGGACGGGTTTTACTACATTTATTAATCCCTTTGGTTTAACCCTATTTTTCCCCAATACGTTTTAGACGTCATTCTTATCTTAGATTTTCATTAATTAATTATTAATGCACAGACCTCTCACATTAGGTCGGTAGCTTGTGGCCGCTGGATATGCCGGGCGGTTCCGGGCAGACTTCTGCCACAAGCCAGACCTAACCTCGTGTCTTACGCATGTTATGACTAACTTCTCACATTAGAACCTATTGTTTGCAGCCACTGGATGTGCCGGGCGGTTCCGGGCAGATTTACGCCGCAAACTCATTCTAACCTCGAGTTAGCCATGTTTATCTTTGCGGCCAATTAATTAATAATTTACCGTTTATGCGCGTGCCCAATATATATATGTCCATTCAGATTATATCAATCACAGGATGATTATATCAACATAGCAGATAACAGATTTTATATGACATAACGGATTTAACAGATTTAGCAACTTAGCAGATTTTGGCATATAACAGGTTAGGCATTTCAACCGACAAATTTAACAGATTAGGCATTTCAATCTAATTAGCAGTCTAGGCAATATAACAAAACTAGCAGTTTAGGCAACTTGGCAAATTAGCAGATTTAGCAAATTTAATATTTCTAAAGGTTCTATTTACATGCCTTGCCTAAACATAAATTAGGCCTAAGTTCATATGCCTAAATAATGTCATGATTCACAATATGATCATATACTTCCATGTTTGCATACATTTACATAGCGCAGAATATGGACATAATTTACCCTATAACATATGTTCCAATTTTTGTTAAACTAGCATTTTACAGCAGATTCACATATAAATTATACCAAATATAACCATTAATTTCAATGCATGCCATATATCCAAAAATCCCTATTTAGGTGTAATCACAATAATAGATATCCTAATTAATGCAAATCTTTGACACCTAAGCTTCCATATCTTCTTCTTTTTAAGTCATGAATCATTATGCAAACTATACCCAAAAATCTAAATCTTTAAAATCATATCTTCTAAAAATCCAATCTTGACTTTTATATGCATTTTGTCCAAAGTCTCAAATCATATGTAATCTTACAGTGGTTCCTCTTCTTCTTTTATCACAGAATATGCATAGGTCTAAAACTAGTTTATATGCTTATATTCTAATTAATTACCGATCTAAATTACAACATAACTATGCATACAACATGCATAAATTATATGTTCATAGTCAAATTTATGCATCCAATCCCGAGTCACATGTCCAATATATTTTATGCCTCTGACCTCAAGTCATACATTCAATTCAGTCTTGTCAAATTTCGCATCATTCATTAATTGTCCCAAATTTTGCGTTCATACGTTAATCTCTTTATGAGATTGGGCACAGGCTCGTGGTAGCCTGGCTATAGAAACAGAAAAGAAGAAAGGAATACAGAACAGTCACAGAAAACAGATCCAACAGAAGAGAATATATATACAACCTCAAACTCAGTTTTAAATGCATATCAAAATTATAATTAACGTTTATAGCGGAGAATAACTGTACTTGCCTTGATTGGATTAAAGAAAGAACTTTAACTTCTTGTAGAATCTTTGCAGAAACTTTAATCTCTAGTTTGAATTGAGTTGCTTAGGCTGACGTTGATTATCTTCTAGTTTTTAATTCCAGCAGAGCAGAGACGCCATTTTTATTTTTAATTAGAAGAAGAGAGCAATGGAGGCTAGAGAATTGTGTAAGAAACCTAGGTAGAGTCTAGGGTCATTTTATAGAGTTTATGAACTGATTAGGACCATTGATGTTGCTTGGATTGATCATAGCCATTCATTCGCAAGAGGGACCAATTAGAGCCTGCCACCTAGCCCTAATGACAAAGCAGACCACAGAAAATCGACCAACATAGAATAGGCCAGCCAGGGTGGACTGGGTTCGACCTGGTCTGGACCAGGTCGACACCCCTGTCGACAGCCCTGTCGACAGGCCTGTCGACCTGGTTAGACCAGGTCGACAGCCCAGTCGACCTGGGTGCGTCAGGCGGGAATTTTTCCGCCCTGGCCCATTGGGCCCCATTTTTGTTTTCTGAGCTTATTTTATTCTGTTTGAATTTTAAACTTAATTCAAAAACTTCCGAAGGCCATACGGACTCCGTTTTTCGAAAACTCGGACTCTATTTCGCGTATTTTTCCGAGACGAACGCAATGGCGTATCCCGTTTCCCTTAGTTCTTTGATTTCAAATTAATTATACTTTAATTTGTTAATTCCATAGTTATAGAATACACGGGGTGTTACAGGTCCGGGCACGCTTACTGAACTAATTATAAGCAGTTCATTCTGATAATTGCGAGGGGTGTTAATGGTGCGTTCCAACTGGGTCATGTGCGTGCATGGATCCCGGTCTGCCTCTGAGGATGTAAGACGCCGTGACATCTGTAAATAGGTCTGTGTCATTTAAAAGTTGCCACTTTGGGGAGTGATACACCCTTCTGTGGGGCTGGCACAGGGTATTTATGTATTAGGGAGCCGATCGCTTGGGGTAGATTTAGGGTACACTTAGTTCTGTCTGTTTCCGTTGGGGTACCATCTATTTCTGTTGGGTGGTAACACTTGTCTGTTTCTGCGTGATACCGTCTATTGGGGTGGTAAAGGCCCATTTACTAGTGTACACCTAATTCTAACATTTTGTTTCCGTAAGGATTATCCTATTTCTGTTTCTGTACCCTCTGTTCGGGTGGTAAAGGCCCATTATTCTGTTTCTGTTTAGACATTACCTAATCCTATTATACTAGTATTAGTGCAGAGAAGTAAAATATAAGTAAGAAGCATAACTTGGGCTATATCATTCTGTTTCTTTTGTTTAACCTAAGTATATCTGCTACTCCTGTTACTGTTATCTCGCATCCAGTTTTATTTGCATGTCATGATTATTATTATCTGTTCATATGCTGGAAATCACTGGACTCGCCATACTTTATGTCTGACCTCGTTTGTTTTTCGCCCCTTTTCTTTCCGTTCTCCCCCCAGGTTTCCAAGGAGGGAATACTTTAGCTTGATCCGGATTTCTTCTGCTTGAAGTACTTAAAGTGCTTAATGTATGGCTTGACACCTTATGGCCGCTTCTGTGGGGATTATGATTTTAAAGTTTTATACTCTGAGGGCTTTTGAAAAAGGCTGATATATATATGTACATGGGTTTTGGTAAAGTGATTTTGAAGTATGTAACCAAACTGATTTCTGTTTTCCGCTGTAATAAAGTTGTAAATTTTTCTAGTACTGTTTTATGTATCTGTTCTTGTAATATTTTGTTCTGTCTACTAAAACGCTCCATCAATGTCAAGGCATTCCCTTTGTGAGTGACCTTGATGGAGGTGGGGTGTTACACTTGGTATCAGAGCTGATGGTTACCAGACTTGATAAAAAGCTTTTGAAAAACTATTTTAAAAAAAAGATTTTAAAAGAAAGTATTTTCAAAAAGGAAAACCTGTTTTGAAAAACATAATCCCCAAAGCCATAGCCTATCTTTCTATCCTTTGTTTTGAATCTTTCCTTTTTATTTTGTTTCAGCATATCTGGGGATCTTAACCTTCCAGAAGGTGTGCCAATACCTGGCTGGTTCAGGAGGTACTTAGAGGCTAGGGCCAACGATGCAGGCACAGCAGACATTCCTGCTCCAGCCGCAGCAATTCCCCCTCCACCGCCCCCACCTCGTGCAATTGCTTTCTCAAAGATCTGTAAAGATTTTAGGGCCATGGGTGGAAAGGATTTTAAGGGAACTGAATCGTTCGTAGAAGCGAGGAACTGGCTCAAAGAAACTGAGGATCTGTTCGTTATCTTCGAGGTGGACGATAGGCAAAAGGTACAATTGGCGGTATGGTTGCTCAAGGACGAAGCTTCCTATTAGTGGGAAGTCACTAACGCCGAGAGGCCAGTTGAAACATGGATGGATTTCAGAACAAGGTTTGAGACGAAATTCCTCTCGCAAGCTGAACGAAGTCTACAACTGGAAAAGTTCTTATCTCTTAAGCAAGGAAGTATGACGGTCAAGGAATACGTCAACCAGTTCAACCAACTGGCTAGGTTCGGACTAGATCTAGTCAACACCCAGCATAAAAAGGCTCTGCGCTTTGTTAAAGGATTGAACGAGCCACTGCACAGCCTAGCCATGACCCATGTACCCATGGGAGCGACTTACGAGAGATTGGTGGACATGGCACTACAACACGAGGAAGACAAGGGCAAGAAAGAGGCAAAGAAGGAAGAACCACAGAACAAGAAAGCATGGCCCAAAAAGGAAACACAAAAGAAGGATGAAAAGTCTGAAGATAAGAAGGACAAAAAGTGCTTTACTTGTGGAAGCTCGATTCATCTGAACAAGGATTGCAGAAAAAGAAAGGGCACTTTTTTCAACTGTGGTGAGATGAGACACTTCACTAGGGACTGCCCGAAGAAACGAGGGCAAGGGCAGAGGGCAGGACCAACTTCTGGAGGGCAAGCGAACACTCTCGAGGCTAGGGGATAGGATAGAAATAAGGAAACTTTCTGTAGGAGGTTTAATTTCTTTATCTGGTTGTTGAGTTAAAGCTCTTTTTTGATTCTGGCATTTTTTCTGTAATCGATACTCTGCACTTTAATACTAGTATTGTTTCTGATTCTGCTGTAGACTCAGACCCATAAGGCTTATGACTCATCTAATTGTGATAAATTGGGTATTTGTGTTGAGCGTTATGTTGACTATGACGCATACATTCTGAGTTTTTATCATGCTTAGTTTCCTAAGAATCATTCGGTAATCTGATCTGTACCAGTAATCTGTAAATATCTGAACATTTTTGATAAGATTAAGATTTACAGTTTTGACATCGTCTAAAGAGGGTAATCCTCTGGGTGTCAATCTGATGTTGATTTCGGTCTTCGGGGTTGATACTTAGGGGAATTATTCTCTCAACAATGTCTAATGGGACCCAAGTTTTTGTTTTATCTGTACTCGCTTCCATCATTCGACTGTATCCTATCGATCGAATCTTCGAACTTTAGTAGAAACTAATGGGTGTAAACATGTGTTTGAGACATGTTATGTTTGATGGTTGCAAGTGGATGCAAGTGGTTGCTAGTGGTTGCTCGTGGATGCATATACACACACTAGACACTAGATCGGCTAGAAAACACTCTCATACTGCATATGGATGTGTGAGCATTTTCAATTTTTTGTGGATGCAAAATGATTGACTCATCACATGGATGTTTCATATGAATGAATAGTTGTCACTCATATAAGAATGATATGTATCAAATTGGAAAATTGCATACATGTTGGACTCATGACACTGACATAGTTCGCATTAAGGAGGTCAACTGAATCAGTGGACCGCCTGATCTTTGCATTAGATAAGGAACATATACACACACTTTTTCATATGTTCATACAACATTAGAAGTTTTCTAAGGACAATGGATGCTTGTGGATGATGGTTGAGTAGATGGATGACTGGATGGTAGGACACATTCTTCTTAACTTGAAGATTTCGGGGACGAAATCCTTTAAGGAGGGGAGAATGTAACACCTCGTATTTTCTGTAAACGTATAAGTAACAAATCAGAGAATAATTAATTTTTAAAATAAGAATCAAGGGAAACGGGTTGCGCCATTGCGTTCGTCTCAAAATTCTGCTTGGAAACGAGTCCGAGTTTTCGAGAAACGGAGTCCGTATGAGGAAGATATGGACCTCTGAAGTTTCATAGATTTTCAGAATCGAAAACAGCTCGAAAATTCAAATTCAAATTCAAATTCAAAATCCCAGAACAGGCTGGGCGGGAAAATTCCCGCCTATGGACCAGGTCGACCTTGGGGTCGACCATAGTGTCGACCTCCCAGGGGCCAGGTCGACCATAGTTTCGACCTGGGGGTCGACCTGCTCCCGAAACCCAGTTTTTGAACCTGATTCATTTTGATGTTTCTGGTCTTGTTTTCAGTCTAGATTCGTCCGCCTAATCCTATATAAACAACCCCCTTAGCCCCATTCTCTTTACACCATTCTTCTCTAACCTTATGTTGCACAATTTCATTCCTATACTCTACCTCCGTTCTTATTAAATAAAATAATGGCGTCGTTACTCTGTTGGAATCAAAACAAGGATCTTCTTATAATCTGAATAAAGTTAAAGGGGAACTACTATTTTCTAATCTAATCGATAGTCTACGCCAAAGGAACGATATTCAGTGTCAGAACTCAGATACCAGAAATCAAGACTTTCCTTTTTGATTGTGAGTACAGTTATTTTTAGATATGAACTTTAATTATGATCTTGACATAGTTATAAATCTGAATCTGAGGTTATGTATATTCTTATCTGTCAGATCTGTTTCTCTGTGACTATTATGTACCTCTTTCTTCTTTCTGTTCTATGGCCAGGCTACTACGAGCCTGCGCCGAATCTCATAAGAAATTAACGCACGAACGCTAAATTTTGGGACAAATAATGAATAATGCATAATTGGATATGAAACTGTTGCCTATGAGACTATTGCCTATGACTATGATACATGCCTATGAGACTATTGCCTATGACTATGATTCACGCCTATGAGACTATTGCCTATGACTATGATTCATGACTATGAGATTATTGCCTATGACATTGAATAAGAAACTATAGTGATTAGTCGCCCATGACTATTGTGGTTAGTTGCCTATAACTATTGTAGTTAGTTTCTTATGTCTATTCCCATAATGATGTTAGATCTCATATTTAGTATGTACATCGAGCCTATTGGGGCCATTATTATTGTATTTGGTTCATTATTGCATGCCTATTCTTTTATATCAATTCTTGTGCTTATCCCCTATTCCTTTTGTTAGGGCCATTTCATGAGTATTTAGAGAACTTGTGGAAACATGTTATATGGGGATTGGGCGTAGCTTAATTGAGTTAATTTGGCATAACAAATATGTCGGCATAATCTGAATTGGCTATAATAGAGAGTGATTTACATGTGTATTAGTCTTGGACATAAATGGTAAACTAGAATATTAAATCTAGTTTTGACATGAACTGTAAATGGGAATATTAAGACTAAAATTTGGGGCATATATTGCATTATGAATTATGACCTTGATTTGGGCATGTAAGTTTAGGCTAAATTTATGTTGATTATGCAAGATATGTAAATAGAGTTTTAGATATATATAATATGCTAAATCTGTTATCTACTAAATCTGTTAAATTGCATAATCCGTTATCTGCTAAATCTGTTGAATCGCCTAAACTGCTAAATCTGTTATCTGTTAAATCTGTTGAATCGCTTAAACTGCCAAATCTACTATCTGTTGAATTGTCTGATCTGTTGCAAACTAGATAATGGTAATCTGGGTATGGAAATCCGTAGGATCGACCTAAGATTTAGTAAAACATGGAAATTTGATTAATCTATTGTATCCTGTAAAGAAGTTTAATCTGTTAAATAAACAGAATTAGTCTGATATCTGAAAAATCTGTATTGGAATGAATTGGCTATGACACGAGGTTAGGCTCTATTTGCGGTAGAAGCCTGCCCGGAACCAACCGGCTTAACCAGCGACCGCAAACTGTCAGTCTAATGTGAGAGGTCGTAGGCATAACTAAAATATGCTTAGACACGAGGTTAGGTCTGGCTTGTGGCAGAAGTCTGCCCGGAACCGCCCGGCATATCCAGCGGCCACAAGCTACCGACCTAATGTGAGAGGTCTGTGCATTAATATTTAATTAATGCAAATCTAAGATAAATATGATGTCTAAAATGTTTTGGGTGAATAGGGTTAAACCAACCGGATTGATGAATTTAACAAACCCATTTCGTACGTCGGTGGGCCCAATACAAAGTTAGACAATTTGTAAATCTATTAAGAACTGTACATCTAATCCGTTAGTCTGAAAACCTGTTAACTTGATTTTCTGATATGTGAACTAGTTGACCTGAACTTTGTATGTCTGAAAACTTTTAAACAAGTTAATCTGAAGTCTGCTGGTGACACAAGGTAGGAGGGAAAAATACTTGTGTCATCTGTTGTTTGGGACCCATATTAGTCAGTAACCCTTTCTGGTATCAAAACTATGACCCAACAGTAGGTTGGGTCCGGGCACGCTTACTGATCTAATTATGAGCAGTTCATTCTGATAAGTGCGAGGGGTGTTGATCGTGTGTTCCAACTGGGTCATGTGCGTGCATGGATCCCGATCTACCTCTGAGGATGTAAGACGCCGTGACATCTGTAAATAGGTCTGTGTCATTTAAAGGTTGCCACTTTGGGGAGTGATACACCCTTCTGTGGGGCTGGCACAGGGTATTTATGTATTAGGGAGCCGATCGCTTGGGGTAGATTTAGGGTACACTTAGTTTTGTCTGTTTCCGTTGGGGTACCGTCTGTTTCTGTTGGGTGGTAACACCTGTCTATTTCTGCGTGATACCGTCTGTTGGGGTGGTAAAGGCCCATTTACTAGTGTACACCTAATTCTAACTTTCTGTTTCCGTAAGGATTATCCTATTTCTGTTTCTGTACCTTCTGTTCAGGTGGTAAAGGCCCATTATTCTGTTTCTGTTTAGACATTACCTAATCCTGTTATACTAGTATTAGTGCAGAGAAGTAAAATATAAGTAAGAAGCATAACTTGAGCTATATCATTCTGTTTCTTCTGTTTAACCTAAGTATATCTGCTACTCCTGTTACTGTTATCTCGCATCCAGTTTTATTTGCATGCCATGATTATTATTATCTGTTCATATGCTGGAAATCACTGGACTCGCCAGACTTTATGTCTGACCTCGTTTGTTTTTCGCCCCTTTTCTTTCTGTTCTCCCCCCAGGTTTCCAAGGAGGGAATACTTTAGCTTGATCTGGATTTCTTCTGCTTGAAGTACTTAAAGTGCTTAAAGTATGGCTTGACTCCTTATGGCGGCTTCTGTGTTGATTATGATTTTAAAGTTTTATACTCTGAGGGCTTCTGAAAAAGGCTGATATATATATATATGTACTTGGGTTTTGGTAAAGTGATTTTGAAGGATATAACCAAACTGATTTATGTTTTCTACTGTAATAAAGTTGTAAATTTTTCTAGTACTGTTTTATGTATCTGTTCTTGTAATATTCTGTTCTGTCTACTAAAACGCTCCATCAAAGTCAAGGCATTCCCTTTGTGAGTGACCTTGACGGAGATGGGGTGTTACAATATATATAACTATTTACTATGGATATTTTTAGATCTTGACTTAAGTTGAATGAAATCAATTTACATAAATCAAGATCCAAAAATATCAATAATAAACAATATTTAATGTTATTAAAAATAAGAATCGCGAAAATAAGAGAGAAAAGAAAATCGGCGTCTTACGCACAAAACAATCTCAATTGTAAATGTAATTCACAAATAACAATGGCGATAGAGCAAACTTCAACATGTGGCTTACGAACTAATGTCTCCCAATCTTCCCCCTTCCACATACAATGCAATGCCCGATAACACCAATGCTTTTGAGTTAACCATTTTTCTTCACGAAACGTTCTCACGATACAAAGCCATAAGTAAGTTCAAGGGGAATGCAACAACCATCTGAGACTCAAACTTTCAGCCAAGTATAAGGACTCTTCCATATACGTTATGTAACGATTCGGAAAATCTGAACCAATTTAAAATTTTTAAATTAGCTATTTTAATGGATTTTAAATATTTAAAATAAATATTTTAAATAATAACGATGAAAAGTAAGTTTGAATCGACGTTTGAAAATAAATAAAATTAATTCTAATTATAAACAAGGCCTGAAATGGCGCGGTAGTTTCAAAAATTGAATTCAAACTTTGACTGACTGTACCAGGTGCACGGCGTGGGAGAGCCCTTTCCAAGCTCTTCCACGTGGCAGTGACCGATCGACGAATCGTTGCACGGTTTGGTCGCAAATCGAAAACCTATTTTTGAAGATTTTTAGAGAAGTATGGCTGAAATTATATTAAACTATTTAATAGCACTTTAAAGCGCTACGGTTTTTGATTTCACAGTAAAAATCATATCTTTTAAATTTTTGACGAAATTCAGTGAAAAAGGAGACAGTGGACTCGTGTGGATATCTTCTACATTCTAGAAGAGACTGCATATTTTTATGAGCCTTCTGCTATTTTTGGTGGAGTGGAACCCAATGTGAGATTTCTGAATTATAAACGATATGGAAAACGACGATGTATAAATTATATCGTCGATGTATGAGTTATATAAGCGTTGTACACCTCATGTATAAGTGTTGTATGAGTTGTACGTTCGATGTATAAGTTATATATGCGTTGTAAAAATTATATATGTGTTGAAATAGAAGTGAAATATACTTATATAAATAAATATATAAATATATACGCCCCTCGTCCACAAACCATGGACGATATTTATTGGTTGTTATTGATGTGAAAATTGGTTGATAGCGAATGGTTGATTAGAATTGTTTGTGGTTGAAATTGATTGATTGTGGTTGAAAAATACCCGTTTGTAGTTGAGAATTATTTGGTTGAAACCACATAGGATTAGTTTGTGGAAAAGAAAAAAATATACATGCCGCCTACGTGCGAACTAGATGCATGAAATCCACAATGTCAAAAGCTGCGAGGCTTTAAGGTAGAGCGAGGAGCCGTACTAGGGACGGCCCCGGTTTTAACTACCCTACCGTTATGCTGCCGAAATTTTCAATAATATTCATGTGTTAGAATTATTTTCATGTGTTGAAACTATATTCGTATGTTGAATAGAAATTCATGTGTTGAATAGAAATTCATGTGTTGAACGACATTCATATTTTGAAATAAATTGTTTTATAATAAAAATCATATTTTTATCATCTATATGAACTATATAAAATAGTCGTGTTTTGAAATAAATTGTTTTATAATAAAAATCATATTTTTCTCATCTATATGAACTATATAAAATAGTCGTGTTTTGAAATAAATTGTTTTATAATAAAAATCATATTTTTATCATCTATATGAACTATATAAAATAGTCGTGTTTTGAAATAAATTGTTTTACAATAAAAATCGCATTTTTTTTATATGCATGAATTGTTAAAAATAGTGAAGTGTCGAAATAAATGTCGGTTGGATAAAAATATCATTTTTATCAAATGTATGAAAAGAATATGGTTTTGAAATCGAAGAATAGATTATATTTATATAAATATAAATATAATTAAAAGGAATCAAATAACGAAGCTGCAGTACGTGTTTTGAAATCGTGATTTCAAATGATTAGTGCGGGAGATCCGACCATCGGATTTTCCGAAACCGAAACCGTTGGGTTCGCTTTGGAAATATCTTTCCAATGACACCAACTTTGTAAAGATCCAACGGTTGGATTGTCTGCAATGTTTAATTCAAATCTGAAGAAAAACAATGTCAGAATCGATTATATTTATATATATAAATATATATAATTAAATTAAATCGAATAACGACGCTGCAGTTCGTATTTTGAAATCGAAATTTCAAACGAGTGTATCGGGAGATCCGACCGTCGGATTTTCCCAAAACTGAAACCGTTGGATTCATTTTGAAAAGATCTTTTTAATGATATAAAATTTGTGAAGATCCAACAGTTAGATTTTCAGATATGTGTAAATCAAATCTGAAGAAAAACAGCGCCACGGCCGCGTTATGGCCCGAAGCGTCGTTTGAATGAAATGGCTATTTTTAAACAAATAAAATAGCGATAAATCGTTATAAAATATTATAAACGATATGGAATGAAAATAAATCGAATTTACCCGGTTTATTGAATATATGATGGTTGAATGTGAAATTTATAAACTAACTGGAGGTTATCTAAGTCGGATGGTTTCCTGGGTTTTGATCTGATGTTGGTTTCGGCCTTCGGGCTTAATATTTAGGAAATCGTTCTCTTACTAATTAACGGTTAGTGACTAATGAATTGGAATAAGGCGTATGTTGTGTTTGTTTAGCACTTGTTTATTATATACGCGAGTTGCTCAGAAAGACCAGGTTTATCCCATTCTGAATAACTGAATCGACGATAAGAAATCGATGATGAAGACGGTGATTGACGACCGGAGATATTCACCTCGGTTGGATGGTAACTGACGTCTTGATTGGGAGGCATCCCGAAATATAGATAATAAGTGGTGATCGTCCAGACGTACGTGGAGATCGATGGGTATGCGAGGTATATATTGCCTCCGGTTTCGTTCAGACCCAGAACAGACTTGTAAAGGACTGTGTGTCTGACATTGGAATTCATCCTGCATGATTGATAGCCATCAGTTACATGGTGTGAATTACCTGTATGGCATGCTAAGATGCAGTGATCAAGGCTTCTGTTGAAAAGAAAAGTCTTGTGGTTGATGATCAAAGCACGGCCTATGTGGCATAGCTTTGTGTATAACGTGAATTCGCGAGCCTCACACCCCGGTATGAGCCAGAAATGGGAGAGGACATCAGGGAGGGCATGCGTTTCCTTCTAGCTAAAGGTGATGTCAGTGCTTAAACTGGCTGACATTTATACTATTTTTCACCTATGTGGTTGTTGCTGTTGCGAGGCGCCTCGGATATATTGGTGACTATGTGAAGCCGATGGAGTCATCCGTTGGCTCATTTACGCCCCAAAGGGTGGGGAAACGCAGTGTTCAGGAATTTTAATCCACATCGGTGGACCAGCCGTGACGATCCAAGGGTCACTCGAGCTTTGATCCTGAGACTCGGGTTAGACAGTCTCGAAGTCGGTAAGGACTATCTTTTTCCTTGGTTCATGACAGAAATCAAATTTCCAAATACGTGACTGTGCGGTTTTGATTGTATACCTATATATGGCGACATGATATATGGTACCCATGCCGATATTTATGATTGTTTATAAAATTAGAAACTAACTAGAAACGAGCTAAGATGGGTGGTTTCCTGGGTATTGGTCTGATGTTGGTTTTGGACTTTGGGGTTAATACATAGGGAATCGTTCTCTTACTAATTTACAGTTTGAGTCTGATTAAGAATTAAACACAAAATTTACATTTTAAGTGATTTTACTTTACACGTATTAAGCATATCTTGGTCGATATAAGGTAAAACTCTATCCTCCGGTTTGCGTTGCATTGTGTGATGGGACTTGAGTCTTATATCGGCTTCAATTTTATAAAAAGCATTACGATGTTTAAAAGATTTACTTGTTGTAAAGCACTGGCAATCCAATGGAGTAAACCCGTTCCGCGAAAGTGGCGTGGTCCTGTGATTAGCCATATTATAAAATGTGTTGAGTAGATTTCTCATACCAGTCCCATGATTGACTCGTAGTTTGTTGCACTTGCAAACTCGGGTGCCCCCTTTTCTATACGGGCAGCCTTGTGTTCAGGTTTTAGCAGGCTCCTTCTGGATAGCTGGAGCTGAAGATGGATTTTATCATTTATCTCTTTTTATGTTGTTTAGCTCCTATTGTACATATTATGTTTGTTTTCCGCTGTAGACATTTATGTATAGCTGAACTGTATTTGTACTAAGTATGATCCTGTATACTGTGTAACTCTGATGATTATCTTTATCCAGTGTATTATTTGTACATTATCTGGTGTATTTATTTATTTCTGTTCTGCTATTATTTGTTTATGTGTTATATTCCAAAGATTACCCTTGACACCGTCGTACGGGGTTTTGGGGTCGTCACAACGTGGTATCAGAGCTTTGGTTAAGCCTAGTGCTGGAATATAACATATTAACGAACTCGTCAGAAATAGAACTAGTAGTGTTCTAGGACGAATAACTCATTATAGATAGGATCAGTAATATCCTAGTATGAGTATAGCAGAATCAGAATAACTCGTTAGAGATGGGGTCAGAAGTGCCCCAGAACGAGTTGAGAGTTATATGTTTATAAATAACGTATTTGTGATCATATATATAGTTTGGTTTTAGAAATATAAATTTTTGAATATATAAAAGATATATTTTTGAAAAGTTAAAAACAAATTGATTGTTGTTTGTGTTGTGTGATAGTAGATAGGATTAATTAAAATGATAATTAATTCAATCAATGAATGAAGGGTAAATTTATGAAATTAAATCAAGTATTGAACTGATTTAAAAATAGATAGAAATATACACATGTGCATTATATATGTTTGAACAGGTAAATGGATTAGCTGTTGAGTAAAGAATTTATTTGCGTGCCCGACAAATAGGTAAACCTTAATGAGTTGGATGCGCAATTTTATTATTATATCAAATCCTGTGAATGTCATTGGATGCGGAGTGTTGGTTGTTCTGTGTGTAATAATAAATGTCGCCATAGGATAGTAACAATTAATTTTGAACTACACTACATGGCATACTTCTTGAAGATAGACATACTTCATCATATACCACATAAGCATTTGGAGCTTGTGTAACGAGGTTGAAGATTTACCATACGAGCGAGAGGCTCGTATGGCGATGATTATATATTACAGGTTGAATTGATGACTGATATAGACCATATAAAATATAACGGTAAAATTGCCAGATTAATAAAAAAAACCACACGGGTCTGGAGATGACAATAAACACGTCTCTCTGGTCATTAAGGCACAAAAACCATTTATAGGGTGACGAGAATTTATTCTCTGGAGTTATGATCTATACACACTCCCCTGTGGACACTGGAATATATCACTATAAATATGTGCATGCTAATTAGGATTTATTGGGTACCTAATATGGCCCAATAAATTTCCAAACCTCTCCCCGTACAAAGGAGGTTATGGTGAAATTTTTCGAAAATTTAGGGTGTTAGCCAAATTTTTGAAGAATTTGAAAATTCTCAGAAACCGAAAGGTTAGAGAATGGAAGCCGGATTGAAAGTAGAGTTGGTTAATCAAACCACTTTCGACTTTGTTCCTTTTCGGGGACGAAAAGTTTTAAGTGGGGGAGATTGTAACTACCCGGAAAATGTGAACCAGTTTGAAAATTTTAAATTGGCTATTTTAGTGGATTTTAAATATTTAAAATAAATATTTTAAATAATAACGACAAAAAGTAAGTTTGAATCGACGTTTGAAAATAAATATAATTAATTCTAATTATAAATAAGGCCTGAAATGGCGCGGTAGTTTCAAAAATTGAATTCAAACTTTGACTGACTGTACCGGGTGCACGGCGTCGGAGAGCCCTTTCCAAGCTCTTTCACGTGGCAGTGACCGATCGACGAATCGTTGCACGGTTTGGTCGCAAATTGAAAACCTAATTTTGAAGATTTTTAGAGAGGTACGGCTGAAATTATATTAAACTATTTAATAGCACTTTAAAGCGCTACGGTTTTTGATTTCACTGTAAAAATCATATCTTTTTCGTTTCTTGACGAAATTCAGTAAAACAAGAGACAGTGGACTCGTGTGGACGTCTTCTACATTCTAGAAGGGACCGCATATTTTTCTGAGCCTTCTGCTATTTTTGGTGGAGTAGAATCCAATGTGAGATTTCTGAATTATAAACGATATGGAAAACGACGATGTATAAATTATATAGTCGATGTATGAGTTATATAAGCGTTGTACACCACACGTATAAGCGTTGTATAAGTTGTACGTTCGATGTATAAGTTATATATGCATTGTAACAATTATATATGTGTTGAAATAGAAGTGAAATATACTTATATAAATATAAATATATATATATACGCCCCTCGTCCACAAACCATGGACGATATTTATTGGTTGTGATTGGTGTGAAAATTGGTTGATAGCAAATGGTTGATTAGAATTGTTTGTGGTTGAAATTGATTGATTTTGGTTCAAAAATACCCGTTTGTGGTTGAGAATTATTTGGTTGAAACCACATAGGATTAGTTTGTGGAAAAGAAAAAAATATACATGCCGCCTGCGCGCGAACTGGATGCATGAAATCCCCAATGTCAAAAGCTGCGAGGCTTTAAGGTAGAGCGAGGAGCCGTACTAGGGACGGCCCCGGTTTTAACTACCCTACCGTTATGCTGCCGAAATTTTCAATAATATTCATTTGTTAGAATTATTTTCATGTGTTGAAACTATATTCGTGTGTTGAATAGAAATTCATGTGTTGAATGACATTCATGTTTTGAAATAAATTGTTTTATAATAAAAATCATATTTTTATCACATATATTAACTATATAAAATAGTCGTGTTTTGAAATAAATTTTTTTATAATAAAAATCATATTTTTTTCATCTATATGAACTATATAAAATAGTCGTGTTTTGAAATAAATTGTTTTATAATAAAAATCATACTTTTCTCATCTATATGAACTATATAAAATAGTCGTGTTTTGAAATAAATTGTTTTATAATAAAAATCATATTTTTTATCATCTATATGTACTATATAAAATAGTCGTGTTTTGAAATAAATTGTTTTACAATAAAAACCACCTTTTTATTATATACATGAATTGTTAAAAATTATGAAGTGTCGAAATAAATGTCGGTTGGATAAAAATATCATTTTTATCAAATGTATGAAAAGAATATGGTTTTGAAATCGAAAAATATATTATTTTTATAAATATATATATATATAATTAAAAGGAATCGAGTAACTAAGCTGCAGTTCATGTTTTGAAACCGTGATTTCAAACGATTAGTGCGGGAGATCCGACCATCGGATTTTCTCGAAACCGAAACCGTTGGGTTCGCTTTGGAAATATCTTTCCAATGACACCAACTTTGTAAAGATCCAACGGTTGGATTGTCTGAAATGTTAATTCAAATCTGAAGAAAAACAGCGCCAAAATCGATTATATTTATATATATATATATATATATATAATTAAATTAAATCGAATAACGACGCTGCAGTTCGTATTTTGAAATCGAAACTTCAAACGAATGTACCGGGAGATCCGACCGTCGGATTTTCCCAAAACAGAAACCGTTTTTGAAAAGATCCTTCTAATGATATAAAATTTATGAAGATCCAACGGTTAGATTATCAGATATGTGTAAATCAAATCTGAAGAAAAACAGCGCCATGGCCGCGTTATGGCTCGAAGCGTCGTTTGAATGAAATGGCTATTTTTAAATAAATAAAAATAGCAAGAAATCGTTATAAAATATTATAAACGATATGGAATGGAAATAAACCGAATTTACCCGGTTTATTGAATATTTTATGGTTGAATGTGAAATTTATAAACTAACTGGAGGTTAGCTGATGGTTTCCTGGGTTTTGATCTGATGTTGATTTCGGCCTTCGGGCTTAATATTTAGGAAATCGTTCTCTTACTAATTTACGGTTAGTGACTAATGAATTGGAATAAGGCGTATGTTGTGTTTGTGTAGCACTTGTTTATTATATACGCGAGTTGCTTAGAAAGACCGGGTTTATCCCATTCTGAATAACTGAATCGACGATAAGAAATCGATAATGAAGACGGTGATTGAAGACCGGAGATCTTCACCTCGGTTGGATGGTAACTGACGTCTTGATTGGGAGGCATCCCGAAATATAGATAATAAGTGGTGATCGTCCAGACTACGTGGAGATCGATGGGTATGCGAGGTATATATTGCCTCCGGTTTCGTTCAGACCCAGAACGGACATGTAAATGGACTGTGTGTCTGACATTGGAATTCATCCTATGTGATTGATAGCCATCAGTTACATGGTGTGAATTGCCTATGTGGCATGCTAAGATGCAGTGATCAAGGCTTCTGTTGAAAAGAAAAGTCTTGTGGTTGATGATCAAAGCACGGCCTGTGTGGCATAGCTTTGTGAATAACGTGAATTCGCGAGCCTCACACCTCGTTAGGAGCCAGAAACGGAAGAAGACATCAGGGAGGGCATGCGTTTCCTTCTTGCTAGAGGTGGTCTCAGTGCTTAAACTGGCTGACATTTACACTATTTTTCACCTATGTGGTTGTTGCTGTTGCGAGGCGCCTCGGATATATCAGTGACTATGTGAAGCCGATGGAGTCATCCGTTGGCTCATTTACGCCCCCAAAGGGTGGGGAAACGCTGTGTTCAGACATTTTAATCCACATCGGTGGACCGGCCCTGACGATCCAAGGGTCACACGAGCTCTGATCCTGAGACTCGGGCTAGACAATCTCGAAGTCGGTAAGGACTATCTTTTGCCTTGGTTCATGACGGAAATCCAATTTCCAAATACGTGACTGTGCGGTTTTGATTGTTTACCTATATATGGCGACATGATATATGGTACCCATATTGTCTATGATTGATATTTATGATTGTTTATATAATTAGAAACTAACTGGAAACGAGCTAAGATGGGTGGTTTCCTGGGTATTGGTCTGATGTTGGTTTCGGCCTTTGGGGTTAATACTTAGGGAATCATTCTCTTGCTAATTTACAGTTGGAGTCTGATTAAGAATTAAACACAAAATTTACATTTTAAGTGATTTTACTTTACACGTATTAAGCATATCTTGGTCGATATAAGGTAAAACTCTATCCTCCGGTTTGCATTGCATTGTGTGATGGGACTTGAGTCTTATATCGGCTTCATTTTTATAAAAAACATTGCGATGTTTAAAAGATTTACTTGTTGTAAAGCACTGGCAATCCAATGGAGTAAATCCGTTCCGCGAAAGTGGCGTGGTCCTGTGATTAGCCATATTATAATGTGTTAAGTAGATTTCTCATACCAGTCCCATGACTGACTCGTAGTTTGTTTCACTTGCAAACTCGGGTGCCCCTTTTTCTATACGGCCAGCCTTGTGTTCAGGTTTTAGCATGCTCCTTCTGGATAGCTGGAGCTGAAGATGGATTCTATCATTTATCTCTTTTTATGCTGTTCAGCTCCTATTGTACATATTATGTTTATTTTCCGCTGTAGACATTTATGTATAGCTGAACTGTATATGTATTAAGTATGATCATGTATATTGTGTAACTCTAATGATTATCTTTATCCAGTGTATTATTTGTACATTATCTGGTGTATTTATTTATTTCTGTTCTTCTATTATCTGTTTATGTGTTATATTCCAAAGATTACCCTTGACACGGTCGTACGGGGTTTTGGGGTCGTCACATGTTAATTTCTCCTTAAAAAAACAAATTGTGCACCTCTCATACTTCTTTCAGTGTCCTTAATTGAAAAGCATTTTACTCACAACTACACCACCACGACCTCTCAGTTTTTTACTTGAATGATTTCGAAAACAAAACATCAATGTCTTAGAGCTTATTCTTATTTGGAAGGTAGTATTATATATAAGCACCACCATTGGGGTACGCTGCTAAGGAAAACATCTTAAGCAACAAAGATGTTTTTGGCAACCATAAACATGATTAAAATCTTTTAATTTTTTTAAACAAATTAAACTAAATATGATAAAATAGAAACCAATATAATAATTATATTATATCACAACTGGTTTATTCAACGTCTAATGTAACAAATGATGAGTACAATCCATCAAACTTGGCCGGAAAGATTATTTATTTCGGACCAACACTAGTCCCATCCTCCATAATGCAAAAAAACATAAAAGCTCAAATAAACGACGTTGAGTTAGTAGTTTACTAACAAATAACAACCCTGAATCAAAATTTGAGTTAATAACCGTGTATCATTAACAAAAAATAATTGAACACGAAGTAGAAAAGGTTGGCAAAGAAGAATTTTGAAGGTGAAAATTTTTGGGATTTGCAAAGAAATACAAGACAATGAAAAAGAAAATAAAAATGTTTACCGCTACAGGTACCTGAAAACAATGTCCAAGACAGTGAGAAAAGCAAAATCCCAATTACAGCTGATATATCCCATTCAGCTCATCAAGTTTATTTTAGAAATTCCTTTTTCTAACTACAATCAATTAAACACCAATTGCCCTAAATGAAAATCAACCAAATTTTGCTATTCATTTTTTAATGTTAAAAGGGCATTATAAACGTCTCATCATGAGTTTTGCAAGCCTAAACATGAGCAGAGATCCAAATGAAGACATAAAGAAAAGCTATCATGCCCAAATTTCAACAACATCGGTACACTAACATATACATGAAAATTGCTAAACATAGAACAAAATCAGCAATAATCAAACAAAACTGCAAACAGGTCAGCAATAAAAACCACTCAATGTAAATAATTCTTGAGAAATAAGCAAAAATGAGCTTAAAATGCACATATATCATCAATAATCAACAAAAATAAGCAATAATCAGTTGAAAGTGCACATATAATATCTTCTAAAAATTATTGCTGAAAAATCAGCAATGATCAGTAAAAATTGCAAACATATCAGCAAGAACCAGTTAAAAGTGCACGCATAATATCATCTAAAAATTATTGTTGAAAAATTAGCAACAATCGGCAAAAATTGCACACATATAAGTAATAATCAACTGAAAGTGCACACATAATATCGTCTACAATTTATTATTGAAAAATCATCAATAATCAGCAAAAATTGCACACATATCAGCAATAATCAGCTAAAAATGCATACATATTCTATAATTTATTGTTGAAAAATTAGCAAATATTGCACACATATCAGTTGATTTACATTTTTTTTTTCTAGAAGTTAAGTCAAATGACCTATACAACATATAAATGCAAAAAATATCAACAAAGTGTACCTTCTTCCATTATAAAATACATCAAAATCCATACGAAATCCCATCAATGATTTAATGACAACAAAATGCAATCAACAATTTCCAACATCAAAAATCAACAACAACAAAAACGAACTATAAAAGTACCTGAAAGAAGAAACACCCATTAAGACAATCGACAAAAGTCGAATTAAATCCCAGATAAAGTCGCGTATCAAAGATCGAACAAATTGCGACAAAATCGTGCAATCAAGATGCCCTGAACAATTAAAACAAACGTTAATTTAAACAAGGGTATTTATGGAAAAAGAATAGCAAAAAAAATAGGGATCAGAAATCTATATTTTAAAGCCGGAGGAGTTAACGTGGATTACGTTTTATAGGGATGTGGGCCTAATTTTCACTATAGGCTTTGTTTTATTTTACCATTTGTAGAATAATGTGTTATATAATACAACTATTGAGACATGTGAATCCACATATTTGTTTAAATCTCAAAACAAACTTATATTTTAGCTTCACTAGGGCTGCACAAAGTATAAGTTGGGTCAGATTAGATCAGATACCACATCCGACCCGCATAGGTATGGGTTTAAGGTAGTTCAACCCGTATCCGACCCTATATGAGGTTGGATATGGATTGGATCGAAGTATGAGTTGGGTCGGGTTTAATAAGTTTGGGTTGGGTTGCTTGAATATAATAAAAAAATGAGAATATGAGAGAATTTTTTAAAAATAATATTAAAGTATTCAACATAATATATCATATTTTAGCTAACATAACGCATTAAAAATAGCTAATTAATTATAAGACATATTTTATTAAAATTTCATTGTAAAACATGTCATATGAAATTAATTTACTACATAGTAGAACAAGTGTTTCATTTTAAATACATTAAAATGCTCTTTGAAATATATTTGCCAGATTCTATTTAATTTGGATTGACATAAAATATGTTTTTGTATATCTACTATATAACGCATAAACATTATTCTAGGATTATACCATTCTAATTTTAAATGAGTTAATATTAAATTAGTTTTTAATATAGGGTTGGGTTGGGTTAAAATGAGGTTAGGTTGAACAAAATATCAAACCTGATCCGTATATAGTATGGGTTATAGATTGTAACCCATATCCGACCCGAACTAGGATGGGTTGGGTTTTTGTGGGTTGAGTCGGGCCGGTGGATTGGGTCGGGTTGGATATGGGTTGTATGCAGCCCTAAGCTTCACTTTTTGAGTTCCTTAGAAAGTATAATAAAATAGATTGACGGCCAATCCATACGTATTGCAATAATGTCAAGAAACCACCCAGTATTTTTAACATTTTTATTAACAATATATTTTGGAAAGTACAATAACAAAGGAGTCTAGTTGAAAACCTAAAAACAAGTATTCAAATGGATATCATTGTTATTGGTACATCGTGATTTGATTATAGGCACATCACATGGTTAAGAATTATGAATCAATTACTACCAAGGGAGTTGTTGCCTTCAAGTCCAACATTATAATTCAACTAATTATATATAACAAGAAAACTAACATAATCTTCTAAGACACTCCAAGTAATAAGCTAAATCCAAATGCTTCGCCTCTAACTTATTTCTCAAAGAATATGCACGCGTGCGCGCGCGAGCGCACACACACATAGTGCAGCACCCAAAAAGCCCCTAATTTTCATCATAAGTTTCTCCCTCTCTCTCCTACTCACTCTCTCTCTCTCTCTGCGCTATGTTATTCTAATATGAATGAGTGGTTAGTAATGAAGTGCAAATGGAGTGCTAGAAAATAAAGGTGCCACTCTCATATACATATACATATGTATGCATACATATTCACATATATACATAAAGAAATGACTGTTGCATTATAAACAATGTAACACCCTTAAATGTTCATTGATTTCCATTTCATAATACACTCTTTCCACTAGCTCCTTTTTCGACTTGCGCTTAATTTTCAATATAAATAAATGACTGTGGTTTGGACGCAAAAGAAAAGTTTCAAAACAAGAATGTCATTTCGACCCTCTAATATATATATGCATAAACATATATTTATGTCTATACCTTCTACACGTATATATATACGTCTACATACATGATACTTAAAACATTCGTTTATATACAATTTTATACTAAACTAATAATCTTTCAAATATATGTGCGGATACACACATGCATCTATGTACATGGTACATAAATAATTCTTGGACATACAGTTTGATGCTAAATTATTAAACTTTCAAAACAATCTCACATCCACAACCATTCTCATACTTAATTATTAATTTCGATTTCATAATAATGTATTAATTTCCAAGAGCTTGTTCATATTTTGGAAGGTCGTATTATATAAGAGCCACCCTAGGGTTAGGCTGCTATGGAAACGTCTAAGGCACCAAAGATGGAGAAGGCAACCGTAAACATAATAAGAATGTTAGAAGTTTTTTTTTAATAAGTAAACTAAATATAATAAAAGAAAAACTTATTTAATAATCAAATTATATCATAGATGGTTTGTTCATTGTTTAATATAATTAATAATGAGTTCAATCCCTCACACTCGGCTGAGAGGAGAATTTTGCTCCAGTCAACATTAATCATTTGGAGCAACATCAACAAATATTCACCCTCGATAATGCAAAACATAAAAGCTAAAACAAACAAGAAGAGTTACCAGTAAGCCAACAAATGACAATACAAGTATTGTACTTGAATCAAAATTTAAGTTAACCATATACAATGTCTTAGAGCTTATTCATATTCGGAAGGTAATCGTGAGAAAAATGCTTATTAATTAAAAGACAGTTGAAAAAGTATGAGAGTTGCCTTCCTTTAGAAATCTGCAACAATTTGGAATGATATTTGAGGGAGAAAAGAATGTACATGGAAGATCCTTTACACTTAGCTAAAAGTTTGGCTCTCAATTGGAAGTTGCATTATCCGTTGAATTTGCTGATGGCTTTATATCGTGAGAACATTTTATGAGGAAAAATGACTAAATTAAAAGTATCGTTGGAATCGAAAGTCGGATCATGTGGGGAAGAAGGAGGATTGGGTAACATCAGTTCGTAAGACAGGCATGTGTATTAAAAGATTTTCCTTTCCCTCTTATATATGTGATTCCTATTTTAGATACATGACTATTTACTAAGTCAAGATCCAAAAATATCGATAGTAAATAGTCATATGTATTTAATGTTGTTAAAAATAGGAATCGCAGAAAGAAGAGGAAAAGGAAAATCTATAAAAACATCTCACCCCCCGGCATTTCACACACAACACGACCAATTATAATCTTAATTCACAAAAAATAATTGCATGCCACGCCTGCCTTACAAACTGATGTCTCCCAATCCTCTCCTTCCCCATACGATCAAACGCCCGATAGCACCGATACTTTTAACTTAATCCATTTTTCCTTGTAAAATGTTCTCACGATACAAAGCCATTAGCAGATTCAACGTGGATTACTGCAACCATTTAAGAGCCAAACTTTCAACCTAGCGTCTAGTCCCTCCCAAATACGTTCATCTCTCCCTCAAAGAGAAAATCCAAATTATTGCAGATTTCTAGAGGAAGGCACCTATCATACTTCTTCGACTGTCCTATAATTGACAAACATTTTGCTCACGACTACTCCACTGTGGCCTATCAATTTTGTACTTGAATGATTTAAAAAACAAAATACCAAGTCTTAGAGCTTATTCGTATTTGGAAGGCAGTATTATATATAAGCTCCACCCTTGTGGTATGCTGCTAAGGAAAACATCTTAGTGGAGTTGGCAGCCATAAACATTATAGAAATGTTAAGTTTTTAAACAAATTAAACTAAATATAATAAAAGAGAAACCTATTTAATAACTACTCTATATTATATCACATATGGTTTGTTCATTGTCTAATATAAAGAACGATGAGTTCAATCCATCAAACATGGCTGGGAGGATAATTTAGTTCGGGACAGTACTAATTATACGAAATAATTGGATCAGCATCAACAAAAATTTCACCCTTGATAATGCAAAACATAAAAGCTCAAACAGACGATGTTGAGCTAGTAGTTAGCAACAAATAAAATAACTACCTATTTACATCAAAAGTGATTTAATAACTATGTATCATTAACAAAAAAAAAAAAAAAATTTGAACATGAAGCAGAAAAGGTTGACAAAGAAGAAATTTGAAGGTGAAAATCTTTGGAATTTGCAAAGAAATACAAGACAGTGAGAGAGAAAATAAAAGGTTTACTGCTACAGGTACCTAGAAACAATGTCCAGGACACTGAGAAAAGCAAAATCCCAATTACTAACTTCTCCGCAACACAGCTAATATACATGTCATTCAGCTCATCAAGTTAATTTTGGAAATTCCTTTTTCTAACTAGGATCAAAATTAAACACTGAATGGAAATCAGCCTAAATTGGCTATTTATTTTTTAATGTTAAAAAGGACATTCTAAACTTCTAATCATGAGTTTTGCAAGCCTAAACATGAGCAAAGAGCATTCCATAGAGAAAACTAACAGTTAAAAAAAAAAGCCAGAAAACTAAGTGAGAAGAGATTAGACAGAGCTAATACTTGGAAACCCATAATTTCAGCCATACAACCAAATGGCCAACAGGGATTCTTTGACTTCTTCCCCATTTCAACCAGACATCATAAAATTTATAATAGTTTATAGTTTAGTTTTCTAGAAAATATCATGAAAATAACAGTAGATTATGTTTAACGACGAGCATCAGATCTCCAAGGTGATAAAATCAATATTTATCATCAGTAAATTGATTCAGAACCGATGTTCCTCATATGCCCATCTAATCTAATTACTTAAAAATGATTGCAAGTAATAAGAAAAAGTGATTAAAACTGAAATTACAGCAGTAAGCGGAAATGAAACAACGGAACCAGGTGAGGGAAATAAACAGAAGACGAAGGAAAGCGCCGCCTTTGCAAATTGGAAGAACGAAGAGCGGCTGGGGAAAAGGCAGAAAGAGGGAGGGGCTGATTTTATATGTGTAGGGTTGTAGACTAATGAGGGATGTGGGCCGTCCATTTAGGTTGATCGCATGCTGGACTGAACGGGCTTTGCTTGCGCATCATTAGAATCATACTTTATCTTCAAATTCAAAATATTTATCTATAAATATTTGCAAATCTTAATATCCATTGAAAAGGGACTTAACAAATAAACTTTATTTACAGCTTCGTTCTTCATCGATTAATAATAGAAGAAATTCAACTTAAAAAACAAAAATCACATGAATTTAATATAAATATATATCTTTTTATTTGATTTTGTAAGTGTTAAACATATGATCTAAAGATAAAAACTTAGGCACAAAGTACGTGACGTAACACTCGTGTACATAGGGTTGTCAATGGATACCTCGAAAATCTGAAATTCATCCGCATTCACAAAAGCAGATAAATATCTAATACCTAAAAGAGCGGATGCGGATATAAACACATCCGCATGAAATATTCAAATTCATTATTTTATAAAGTTGAAAGTGTACTAAGCGCATGCTAATTGCTCAAAATTATATATTATCATCATGTTTATTTACTTTTAGCACTTTAGTAGTCAACTAGGTTGGAAAAAAAACTTTATATTAAACCAAAAAATTCATTTATGTTCATTGATTTATCGACCGTTGATGGAACGGATAATTTTCTGATACCGTCTGTATATAGGATACGGATATCCGATATCCAAAAATAATTTTGAATACTGATATGACACTATCTACATTCAAAAACATCCGTAGACAACCAACGTGTGTCATTCCCCTTCAATGGCTCTTTCCCTTTTCCTTCCCCTTTCTCTTTTTATGTGTTACAATTCATCGCATCAAACTCAACATATTCAAATCAACAAATTAGTTACATTATTTTGTCAATCAGAATGGTTATTCATGTATCGTTTTGCACTTTTTCCTATATGATTTTCGTATCAACATTATGTGCTGTTTTGATATAATTTTCGCAATTTTATTTCAGAATGTGAAACCCAAAGACTTCACATAATTGGACTTACAGCGCTACTCATATTATGTTGAAATATGCTGCAAAAACATATGCTAGTTGTGTATTTATTTATTTATTTATTAAAAAGGACAAAGCTAAAGCGAAAATTTTGAATTGAGCTTTAGAAAATATTCTTTACATTGAATCGAGCTTTAGAAAACATATGCTAGTTGATTTTATAAATATATGCATGTACTTTAAACAAAATAACCATTTTAAGGATAAGAATAAATGAATCAATTATTGTGTATATTATTTAACATGGTAATAATAAGACTTAAAGTTAATTTTTGTATATATAACATCAAAAGCACATGATTTGATGTTAAAAATAAAATATCTATACAAGTATATTCAAGAATGCATTAAGAAAACATGATTTGATTTTAAATTAACTAAATATAGTTTAATTTTAAATCATTCTGGAAAATCTAAGTCAAATATATTAGGTACATGAAATAATGAGATTCCTAACATCAACATTTAGTGGTGTTGTAGATGGCTTTCGATATAATATTTGAAATGACTCAAAAGGCAAATTAGTCATTTGTTAATTCTATTTTGTTCTTCTTTTTTAAACCTTTTACATATGCATAACCTTCCCTTGTAAATTTCTGTAACGTTCCACATTCTATAGCCTAAACATAAGCGCTACTGATATTGCAGCCATCAATAGTATTATTCTTCAGTTACAGAATGAGATCCGTTGTTAGCTCAAAATATCAAAGTACACATGAATATGAAAAAGAACAAAACACATTTCATTCATTAATATTATTCATTACATATTCTCATGCGTAATCCACGATCGGAGAAATGTCATTATTACAAAATACTATAAGAGCGATATATGAAGATGCCCCTTGATGATTAGAGTACATAAATATAGGCGGTAATACAACTTTTCTATTACATCCATGAGTCAAAAGCATGACATAAGAACTCTTAAGTAACTAAAAACTACCTCTTGCACATCCATGGTAGTTGTAATAACCTGGATTTTAGGGTACCTAGTTTAACAGATTTTAATGTGATTTGTATTTTAAGAATAGAGAAAACAAAAATGAATTCAAAAGTGGATAATTCATATAACCATTTAATTATATAAGAGAATGAATATAGAGATTTGGTGAGTAGTTTGAAGAAACATCAATAATGCGACCAAAAACTATTTTGTAGACAAACTACAAGTTACTTATTAAAAAGTTATTAACATTTCATATGCAAGTTATTGCAATATATGAACTCATAAATAAAGTGCTACCAATCTCCTTTAGCATAACCGTGGATAAACTGAAGTAGGTATACCTGGGAAATTAATTAAGATGGAAGAGACAAGTGACATGTGATGACCCGAAAATCCCCACCCTTTGAATCGACCATAAACCACACAGGTCTGGACCAAATGTTGGAAATCTGCGGATACATCAACTTTGGGAATACAACAACATCAGAAAAAATAACACAGACTTTTATAACATCAATAAAAAATGTTACATCGGAGTACAGAATATATCAGAGTACATTAAATATAATACAGCGGAAGATAAATACAATAATTTAATACAATGCACAGCGGAAGTCTTCAATGTTCTGGACACAGCTTTAAGCTTCGATCCAGAATCCTACTCAACAGATAAACCAGCAGACAAATTACTCGACTGCCTGTGTGGAAAAGAGGGCACCCGAGTTTGCAATGGTGGAAACAAACTACGAGTCAGTCATGGGACTGGTGTGAGAATTCTTAACTAGTTTAACTAATAGTAATAAGACAAATCCAAGGACCACGCCGCTAACGCGGAACGGGTTTACTCCAATGGATTGCCGTGCATAATAATGAAGGAAATCGTCAAACAGCGCAATGCTTTTTAGAAACATGAAACCATTATAAGACCCAAGTCCCATCACACAATGCAATGCAAACCGGAGGATAGGGTTTTACCTTATAATGGTCAAGAGATGATAAATACGTAAAACGGTATTATTATTAGTGTGTATATGTTTTAGTAAAACATTTCAAAATAAATGTATCAATCCTAGACGTCATGGGTACCATATATCATGTCGCCATACTAGTTATACAATCAAAACCGCATGGGGCGTATTGGAAATTGGGTTTCCATCATGAGTCAAGGCTAGGAACGATCTCCTTACCGATTCGAGACACTCTAGCAATGTCCCAGGATTCGGACGCTGGTGAACCCTTGGATACAGCAGGGCCGGTCCACAAATACTTTAGTGGATTAGTTATGCCTGAACACACGCCTCCCGGTCCTATTGAACCTATAATACGGCCATTGGCGACCGCAAAAATAACCCGAGGCCTCAAAAATTCCATCATCCACATAAGTAAAATGTCAGCGCTGGTAGGTCCCTGACACCACTATAAGCTAGAAAGAGGACGTGTGCACTCCCTGCGTTCCCTTGCTCCGTTTTAGACTCTACCGGTGTGTGAGGCTCGCGAAGTTACGCTACTGAAACACCCCACCTCCGTTAGGGTCACTCTCAAAGGGAATGCCCTAATTTTGGTGGCGGTTTATAAGTACAAGTCACAGATATACAAGACAGATATAAGAACACATATTTGTAAACAGCGGAAGAACAACAAACTTTTATTTCATAAAGTCAAATACGTGTTACAACAACATCCTTTCCAAAAACATAGCATAACATTTTCATAATCTGTCTTGAGTACATGATTTAAAGAAGCATAAATAAAACATAGATAAACTGCCAAAAGTCCCCATAGTGGATTGTCCAAAGCCATAGTTCAAAACAGGAAAGTCCAAGCAATACATTTCTCTTCTTCAAGCTGGATGTTGAGGTTGGTCAAGCTGCTGTGTTCCCTCCCTGAGGACTTGGGGGGGGGGGGGAACGGAAGAAAGAAGACGAAAGAAAAGTAGAGTCAGACATAAAGCCTGAGTAAGTCTAGTACTATTTTGTCTATGAATAAAGAACTGGGTATGATAAGTATAAACAAGAAGTGGGCATGCATTATAAACTTGGTTAAGTTGTCTAGGGTCGAATATACTATCGTACCCCATGTTGATCTCTGAACCCATATACTAGTTTCCAATTTGCACCCCATAATCAGGGTGATGTGATCCATTCAATGATGATCGGCTCCTACTCGCATAGTTACATGTGTCTTACGGCCCCCGATGTCTGTAGTTACCTATGATGGTCCCACCATGGGGTGTATCAAGTCCCATAGTGGCAACCCGACACAACCTTAGAGTGCACAGGTATGCTACTGGTGTCCAGTGCCTTATTTTTCTGCGCCGGAGTGTGTGCACGCCCGCACTCCGTTAGAACCTACACTGCTACACCACCGCCGTCGCTTTGACCTCTTACAATCAGCCCAGTAATCGTGCCCTACCCTGCCTAGTTTCAGGGTATCCTGATACACCTTTTAGGGTTACTGCTGAAAAGGGTCCCCCGTTACTAGGTTTTCTATCTCTAGCCAACATGCTAAGTTGGTTAAGTGTTTCCCAACCTAACCCCACCAGTCCGTTTAGTTTAGCATGTTCCATTTTTGATTAAGTCTTTAGTTCACTTAATCCTAACAATCCTGACTCAGCCTTAATTGTCTTATTAAGGCCCTGACCTCTCACATTAGACAGGTATTGTTGTGGCTGCCTGTTGCCGGTTGGTTCCGGGCAGTCTTACGCCACAACTCAGTCTAACCTCGGGTCCTTATTGGGCTCCATGTTTAACCTCCCACATTGGATAGGTATTGTTGTGACTACTGGACAGCCGGGCGGTTCCGGGCAGGTTTACATCACAACTCAATCCAACCTCGGGTTAAACACATCGTATTTTCTACATTTACATATCTTGTCATTCTTCTTTATTTCTTATATGTAAATATTTGCGGCCCATTATTAAGTTAATGGTGTAAAGGTTACACCAATCACGGGCCCAACCCATACTTGAATTTGGGCCCTTCTATTTTATATTTTCATTCATTAATTAATTTTAACCCAACGTTATTTTCCCCCGTTTTACACGTCCGTTCATATATATTGGGCTTAGCCTTTTAAAGCCCAATTTAGCCATGCGAAAGGGGAGGCTTATGGCGTATACACAAAGAGGGGAAGGTGAGCGCATGAACTTGCAATACGACGTTGGAAATACAAAATAGAAATTGGTGTACTTGCATAGTGGTAACATAGGTGACATGAATAAAAGCATGTGAACTTGCATAGGTTTAACTACAACATGAACCTATATTCTTATTTAGGCATAATGTCAAACATAAGCATGTCATAAATATTCCTAGCATAAGCATAGCATAATGTCAAACATAAGCATGGCATAAATACTTCTAGCATTAACATGGCATAATGTCAAACATAAGCATGGCATAAGTAAAGTTAACTTTGTTCATGGCATAAACATAAACAAGTCATGTTCATAAGGTTTCTACATGTTTACAAAGGGGATACTTTGTTACTAACACAAAAGCATACTTCAACTTAATCATGGTTTAAGTCTAATCATATAACGATAGTATAAATATACTTATGCATAAATATTCCTAATCATGGTGTTTGCTTTAAACTTGCAAAAAGGGATTTTTGAGTCTAACCTAGCCATGTCTCACATATGTCATCATATAATTCTTTTAAACAAGATAGACTTAATCATAGATTTCAATTATGCCAAATATAATTCATAGCCTAGCCACATTCATAAGTTTTGCAAAAGCGTGACTTAATACATGGATTATGATGTCAAAATTCCAACATAGTTTCATATGAACTATAACAACCAAACTTGCTTTCAATTACTTGCAAAATGATTTATACAAAAATATACACCATGATGGCATAATAACAAAGCCCCAAACTCGCATGAATTCCAATCAACTACATACATATAGCTTCATAATTTGCGCAATATTCCAAACGTATACTTGCATAGAACTACCGCATGTAGTTCTTTATAATGAATAATATAATTTTACACAAATATGAATTACTTTATTATCCCAATTCAAGCATACAAATCAATACAGTTGTTTATTCATACCAAAGTAATACTCTACTTACAATGGTTGCGGCGAATTCTCAAATTAAGAGATATGATTCCTTTGTTGAATTGATTGGCTTTAGGTTGCTTGAATTGCTTTAGGCTTAGAACTTTCTTCCTAATTCTCTCTCTAGTTGGCGGCTACTCTTTGTCGTTCCTCAGCAACATGGCGGCTATGTTCTTAATTTGAATGAATAGATTAGGGTTTAGTCTAGGGTTGTTTATATAGAGGTTAGGAATTGATTAGGACCATTGATGTTGCTAGGTTAGATCATAGCCATTCATTAGATAGAGAGACCAATTAGAACCCGCCACCTAGCCCTAATGACAAAGCAGACCACAGAAATTCGACCAAACACAGACCTGGCCAGCCAGGTTGACTGGGCTCGACCAGGTCGATACCCCTGTCGACAGGGCTGTCGACAGCCCTGTCGACATGGGTAGCCCAGGTCGACAGCCCAGTCGACCTGGGTGGCCCAGGCGGGTGTTCTTCCACCCTGGACCAATGGGCCCCACTTCGGAATATTTAATTATTTAATTCTGTTTGAATTTTAAATTTAATTCAAAAACTTCCGAAGGCCATATCTTCTTCATACGGACTCCGTTTTTCGAAAACTCGGACTCTATTTCGCGTATTTTTCTGAGACGAACGCAATGGCGCATCCCGTTTCCCTTAGTTCTTTGATTTCAAATTAATTATACTTTAATTTGTTAATTTCACAGTTATAGAATTTTCGGGGTGTTACATTCTCCCCCACTTAAAAGGATTTCGTCCCCGAAATCTTCAAGTTAGGAGGAATGTACATCCTAACATCCAATCATCCATCTACTCATCCATCAAACACGAGCTTCCATTGTCCTTAAAAGACTTCTAATGCTTCATGATCATATGCGAAGTGTGTGTGTACATGTACTTATCTAATGCAAAATCAGGCGGTCTACTGATTCAGTTGACCTCCTTAATGCGAATTATGTAAGTGCCATGAATCCATTATGTATGCAAATTTTCCTATTCTTGATTCTACATGAGTGCACAATCATTCAATACAAATGCAGCATCCACATGACAACCCATTAAAGTTCAACCACATACGAATACAAACATATATGCATATGCAATATGAAGTGACTGAGCCGATCTAAACCCTAGATTGTGTGTGTATATGCAACCACGAGCAACCACTAGCAATCACTTGCAACCACTTGCAACCATCATCCATAACATGTTTCAACTACATGTTTCCATCCAAAAAGATTCTATCTAAAAGATACGGTCGAGGAAATATACCTAAAAAGATAAAAGCGCAACTTAAGGAAAAAGGAAAGATCAAGGATATACCCTCGAACAGAAAAGGGTAGGCAGTACGGATTTTAGCTTCAGTTTCCCAAGTCGCGTCTCCCTCGGCGTCGCTCCACTGGACTTTGACGAGCTTGACTTCGCGGTTGCGTAGCTTCTTCACTTCTGTTCCTATTATGCGGGTTGGAACTTTTCTTATGGTTGCTTCGCGTTCCACTTCGGCCTCTTCGAGGATATTTGGCTCTACCACTTCGACTGACTCCATCCAATCTTTCGGGTAGCTCTAATCTATAGGACATTTTTCCCAATTGTTCCTATCTAAAGGTATAGTCGAAGTAAAAACTTTGTGCCCATTAGGCAATGTCAAAACTGGAAATCTATGCCACATATATATTGATTAGGAGAAGAACTCTTTAAGCATCAGCCCCGAAGACCGAAATCAACATCAGACTGACACCCAAAGAATTACTCAACCCAACCACCATATATGATTCTAGGAAACTAAGCATGATGGACTCCTTTTAGGTCACAAGGGAGTCCCTTCCTAAGACCAACCCGTATCCTATAAAGCCCAAAAACTTTAGTAAAATCAACGAACACCCTCGAGCCCCATCATGAGTTACTAACAGATGAGTCATACTCCCTATGTGGTTTGCAACAGAAATTGGATTGAGAATGGGACCGAGAGGATATACTCTTAAGAAGAGATATTATACACGAATCTAGTCTTCAATCTTCTAAGTCGCATTTCTTGAGCTTAACTCCATTATGCTTTGTCCGTCTTTAACTTCACAATTTCGTAGCTTCTTAATTCTTGTTTCCAAAATATGAGTTGGAACCTATTTCTCGTTCCTCTTTCACTTATTCTCCTTCTAGTATACTTGGCTCAAGCCTAACTGCGTACTCATGGTTCCATGCAAGCCCTCCAAAATTCATTAGTGAATCTTGGATCTTGTTCACTTACTAGAAGGTATTCCACATAGATGAATTATCTCTTGAAAATAAACAAATGTCAACTATGTTGCCAAATGTACTTACTAAGGTGATTCTTTACAACTCATGCATCAGCGAAATGAACCCTCAGCCTTAGTGGCGAACACTACTGGAGCGCCCTATTCTGAAATGCTCCTTCTAATGAACCCCATTTCTAGAAGCTCTTTAATCTGTTTACTGAGCTCTTTCCTTTCTCGTGGAGCCATATGTCTAACGGGCAACGCAACGGGCTTTGCATTATCTACAAGATATATGCGGAAGTCTATTTCCCGCTTCGGAGGCAAGCCCTTCACCTCTTCGAAGACATCCGGATATTCCCGGACCACTCTAACTGATTGCAAATTTTCAACAGAGGCATCTAGCGATTCAAGATAACTAAGCATAACCGCATACGAGGGATTACAAGAAATTTCCAAAGTATTACCGAGCTGGGTTAGGAGCCTAACAACCCTTTTCTCACAATCAAGGATGGCCCCATTACGGGATAGCCAATCCATACCCAAAATCAAACCATACCCCGAAAAGCCCAAAACAAAGGCACTACATTGAAATTCTACACTTAGAATAGAAATTTTCAAATCCAAACAGATCATAGACAAATGAGCTGGGCCCCCAATTGGGTTTGAAACAATTAAGGGGTCCTCTACCATACTAGTTTTTAGGTGCAGAGATTCTACTAAAGCAGACGAGATAAAGGAGTGTGATGCGCCGGAATCAAATAAAGTGCGAACGGGGTGATCATAAAGATAAACTACACTTTCTACAGAAGTATTTATACCTCGTTGTTGCAATGGTGGCGCTTCTAGCACATGAACCTGTGCCCCTGGGGTGGATCCAGCGCCCTGCCCCTGTCCTCGTTTCTTTGGGCAGTCCTTAGCCCTGTGGCCTGTCTGACCGCATGAAAAGCACCCACCATTCTCCTTGGCCTTCTTTTTCCGGCAGTCCTTTACTAAGTGCCCCCACTTTGCCACAGAAATTACACGTCCTCTTCTCTTTGTTGCCTTCCCCGCCTTTTTTAAAGTCTGTTTTCTTAGGCTGCAAACCCTCTTTCTTCCCTTGAGAGCTTTCTGCCTTTGTCTCCTTCTTGCCCTTATCCTCCTCATTCAGCAATGCCATTTGCACCAATCTTTCATACGTGGCCCCCATGGGTATATGGGTCATGGCCAAACTGTGTAATGGCTCATTTAACCCTTTGACGAAACGGAGAGCCTTCTTGTTCGGGGTGTTGACTAGGTCAAGTCCAAACCTAGCCAGCTCATCGAACTGATTCACATATTCTCTGACAGTCTTGTCTCCTTGCTTAAGAAATAAGAATTTTTCCAACTGCAAACTTCTTTCCGCATCTGAGAGAAATTTGGTCTCAAACCTTGCCCTAAAGTCCTCCCATGTCTCCACTGGTCTTTCAGCATTAGTGACTTCCCACCAGTAGGAAGCCTCGCCCTTCAATAGCCACACTGCCAACTGTACTTTTTGTCTATCTTCTACCTCAAAGATGATGAATAGGTCCTCCGTTTCTTTCAGCCAATTCCTAGCTGCTACGAAGGACTCAGTTCCATGGAAATCCCTTCCTCCCATAGCTTTAAAATCTTTACATATCTTAGCAAAAGTGTTTCCCCGAGGAGGAGGTGGAGGAAAAGGTGCTGCTGCAGCTGGATGATTTCCTTCCGCTGGGGGAGGAGGAATGGTAGGACCTGGCTGAGTGGCCCTTGCTTCTAAGAACCGTCTAAACCAACCAGGTATTGGCACCCCTTCCGGCAAGTTAAGTTCTTGGGACATGCTGAAACAAAAAGGATAGATTCAAAACGAAGGATAAGAGATAGTTCCTATGGCTTTGGGGGTGGACTTTGCCTTTTTAAAATAAAATAATACATATATTTTTTTCTTTTAAAAATGCTTCTTTAAATTTCCTTTTTGAAAATAATTTTTTCAAAACTTTTTTATCTTATCTGGTAAACCTATGCTCTGATACCAAGTGAAACACCCCACCTCCGTTAGGGTCACTCTCAAAGGGAATGCCCTAATTTTGGTGGAGGTTTATAAGTACAAGTCTATACAAGACAGATATAAGAACACATATTTGTAAACAGCGGAAGAACAACAAACTTTTATTTCATAAAGTCAAATACGTGTTACAACAACATCCTTTCCAAAAACATAGCATAACATTTTCATAATCTGTCTTGAGTACATGATTTAAAGAAGCATAAATAAAACATAGATAAACTGCCAAAAGTCCCCATAGTGGATTGTCCAAAGCCATAGTTCAAAACAGGAAAGTCCAAGCAATACATTTCTCTTCTTCAAGCTGGATGTTGAGGTTGGTCAAGCTGCTGTGTTCCCTCCCTGAGGACCTGGGGGGGGGGGGGGGGAAACGGAAGAAAGAAGACGAAAGAAAAGTAGAGTCAGACATAAAGCCTGAGTAAGTCTAGTACTATTTTGTCTATGAATAAAGAACTGGGTATGATAAGTATAAACAAGAAGTGGGCATGCATTATAAACTTGGTTAAGTTGTCTAGGGTCGAATATACTATCGTACCCCATGTTGATCTCTGAACCCATATACTAGTTTCCAATTTGCACCCCATAATCAGGGTGATGTGATCCATTCAATGATGATCGGCTCCTACTCGCATAGTTACATGTGTCTTACGGCCCCCGATGTCTGTAGTTACCTATGCTGGTCCCACCATGGGGTGTATCAAGTCCCATAGTGGCAACCCGACACAACCTTAGAGTGCACAGGTATGCTACTGGTGTCCAGTGCCTTATTTTTCTGCGCCGGAGTGTGTGCACGCCCGCACTCCGTTAGAACCTACACTGCTACACCACCGCCGTCGCTTTGACCTCTTACAATCAGCCCAGTAATCGTGCCCCACCCTGCCTAGTTTCAGGGTATCCTGATACACCTTTTAGGGTTACTGCTGAAAAGGGTCCCCCGTTACTAGGTTTTCTATCTCTAGCCAACATGCTAAGTTGGTTAAGTGTTTCCCAACCTAACCGCACCAGTCCGTTTAGTTTAGCATGTTCCATTTTTGATTAAGTCTTTAGTTCACTTAATCCTAACAATCCTGACTCAGCCTTAATTGTCTTATTAAGGCCCTGACCTCTCACATTAGACAGGTATTGTTGTGGCTGCCTGTTGCCGGTTGGTTCCGGGCAGTCTTACGCCACAACTCAGTCTAACCTCGGGTCCTTATTGGGCTCCATGTTTAACCTCCCACATTGGATAGGTATTGTTGTGACTACTGGACAGCCGGGCGGTTCCGGGCAGGTTTACATCACAACTCAATCCAACCTCGGGTTAAACACATCGTATTTTCTACATTTACATATCTTGTCATTCTTCTTTATTTCTTATATGTAAATATTTGCGGCCCATTATTAAGTTAATGGTGTAAAGGTTACACCAATCACGGGCCCAACCCATACTTGAATTTGGGCCCTTCTATTTTATATTTTCATTAATTAATTAATTTTAACCCAACGTTATTTTCCCCCGTTTTACACGTCCGTTCATATATATTGGGCTTAGCCTTTTAAAGCCCAATTTAGCCATGCGAAAGGGGAGGCTTATGGCGTATACACAAAGAGGGGAAGGTGAGCGCATGAACTTGCAATACGACGTTGGAAATACAAAATAGAAATTGGTGTACTTGCATAGTGGTAACATAGGTGACATGAATAAAAGCATGTGAACTTGCATAGGTTTAACTACAACATGAACCTATATTCTTATTTAGGCATAATGTCAAACATAAGCATGTCATAAATATTCCTAGCATAAGCATAGCATAATGTCAAACATAAGCATGGCATAAATACTTCTAGCATTAACATGGCATAATGTCAAACATAAGCATGGCATAAGTAAAGTTAACTTTGTTCATGGCATAAACATAAACAAGTCATGTTCATAAGGTTTCTACATGTTTACAAAGGGGATACTTTGTTACTAACACAAAAGCATAGTTCAACTTAATCATGGTTTAAGTCTAATCATATAACGATAGTATAAATATACTTATGCATAAATATTCCTAATCATGGTGTTTGCTTTAAACTTGCAAAAAGGGATTTTTGAGTCTAACCTAGCCATGTCTCACATATGTCATCATATAATTCTTTTAAACAAGATAGACTTAATCATAGATTTCAATTATGCCAAATATAATTCATAGCCTAGCCACATTCATAAGTTTTGCAAAAGCGTGACTTAATACATGGATTATGATGTCAAAATTCCAACATAGTTTCATATGAACTATAACAAACAAACTTGCTTTCAATTACTTGCAAAATGATTTATACAAAAATATACACCATGATGGCATAATAACAAAGCCCCAAACTCGCATGAATTCCAATCAACTACATACATGTAGCTTCATAATTTGCGCAATATTCCAAACGTATACTTGCATAGAACTACCGCATGTAGTTCTTTATAATGAATAATATAATTTTACACAAATATGAATTACTTTATTATCCCAATTCAAGCATACAAATCAATACAGTTGTTTATTCATACCAAAGTAATACTCTACTTACAATGGTTGCGGCGAATTCTCAAATTAAGAGATATGATTCCTTTGTTGAATTGATTGGCTTTAGGTTGCTTGAATTGCTTTAGGCTTAGAACTTTCTTCCTAATTCTCTCTCTAGTTGGCGGCTACTCTTTGTCGTTCCTCAGCAACATGGCGGCTATGTTCTTAATTTGAATGAATAGATTAGGGTTTAGTCTAGGGTTGTTTATATAGAGGTTAGGAATTGATTAGGACCATTGATGTTGCTAGGTTAGATCATAGCCATTCATTAGATAGAGAGACCAATTAGAACCCGCCACCTAGCCCTAATGACAAAGCAGACCACAGAAATTCGACCAAACACAGACCTGGCCAGCCAGGTTGACTGGGCTCGACCAGGTCGATACCCCTGTCGACAGGGCTGTCGACAGCCCTGTCGACATGGGTAGCCCAGGTCGACAGCCCAGTCGACCTGGGTGGCCCAGGCGGGTGTTCTTCCACCCTGGCCCAATGGGCCCCACTTCGGAATATTTAATTATTTAATTCTGTTTGAATTTTAAATTTAATTCAAAAACTTCCGAAGGCCATATCTTCTTCATACGGACTCCGTTTTTTGAAAACTCGGACTCTATTTCGCGTATTTTTCCGAGACGAACGCAATGGCGTATCCCGTTTCCCTTAGTTCTTTGATTTCAAATTAATTATACTTTAATTTGTTAATTTCACAGTTATAGAATTTTCGGGGTGTTACAGCTACACAAAGCTATGCCAAAATAGGCTATGCTTTGATCATTCCACAAGGCCTGCTTTGCAACAAAAGCCTTGATCATTTGCATCTTGGCGTGCCACGTTGACATTTCACGCCATGCAATTCATAACTATTAACATACAACCACTAAGGGTGTTAAGCAAGAGAATAAATTATCCTCCACCAATGGTTGTATATTAATAAAAATCAATTTACATAGAATGAAATCCAACGTCATACATGCATCCATTTATAAGCTTATGCTCTAGGTCCGAGCGAAAGCCAAATCCGTCGATCTCCAAACACGTTTGGACGATCATTACCAAATACCTTGCCTTGGGAGGCCAGTCCCAATACAAGTTACCAGTCATCATCATCCCAACGATGTGAAAACCTTCGGTCTTCAACCACCGTCTTCATCTTCGACTCTTGATCGTCGTGATGATTATTCAGAATGGGTTAAACCCGGTCTTTCTGAATAACTCGCATATTTTGTAATTAAAAACCAAACAATGTAAAATCACACCATACGCCACATTCCAACTCAGAATATTCTTTTAATGATATATTCATATTAAAGGATTTTCATTAATTTTATCAAGGATAAACTCTGAAAATAAAATCTTAAATCTTCCTTAAAAGATTTATTAAAACTCTAATTTTTATTTAATATCAAAAATCATTATTAAGAGATCATTTATTTAAAGGGATAAATCTTGTCTTAAATAGGTTAAAGAACTAGTGTCCTTTAAAACACAGTTCACGATAAACCCACAGATTAATTTCCAAAATATAGAATTCCACAGAAATCAAATCAATATATAATCGATATAAATTTCTGTATCGGACTAATAATATAAATGGAATAACGGCAAAGCCTCTTAAATTCCAAATATAATATCGGTCTTCTTTTACAGAAGCCCATTTCGATTATTGCCAATCGAATTCCTACTTAATTCCAATTTAATATATTAAATTGGGAAAAACTTGATTTTTAGAAAATGCCTTTTTAAATCTATAAAATAGATTTATAAATTCCAAATAATAATTTCAATGTAAATTGGATTAAAGGACAAATATCGTTTAAAACACCGTCCACGATAAATCCACTTCACATCTCAATTTATTTCATATCACAAAATATAATTGCAAATTCTAATGGTCTTAATTAAAAGATTTCTCTTTAAATATTAATTATTAAAAACATATTTAAAATAATCATTAAAAATATTCTTTATATAAAAGATTTTTAAATGGGAAGTATTCTTCACATTACAGATTTTTATCTTTTGCAAATATTCTATATTTTAACATATACTCGATTAAAAATATATTTTCCCTTGTGAAAACATATCCTTTATATAAAAAGGATTTCTAATGTAAAAATATTCTTATTTAAAAGAACACCTGAATCGAAATGCGACTCAATCATTTACCATATAATTTGGATTATATGGATTTCACACACACTACATATATGACCATAATAGTATAATCATCAAGTCAACCATTTACATCCAAAGTGTAATTTCCACTGCGTAAGCGTTAAAATAAAATAATAACGCTCATCGCAGCCTGCCGATCTAACGATCAACTAAATATTGGGATTAATGTATGTTAATTTTAATCCCAACACCCGTGTGGGGTTTCAACCAACAAACAAATAATAAATTTATTTGTGTACTTGGGCGATGTGTGAAAATTATCGTCCTAATCACATGCACATGTCGGGTAACTTGTGAGTGTAATACACAATATATAATTATGATGAGAAAATGTCTCTTTTGTATTAACAATTCTTATGTTGACCCAAACTATATATTTTAGTTTTAACTGAGCCATTAGGACAAAAAGGTGTAATTTGACTCGACTAATCTATTTTGACAAAACTATATGTTTTGCCAAAATATAAGATTTGTTTTAACTAGTTCATTTTGACAAAATGTCTATTTTGATTTAACTAACCTTCTTAATGAAAGATGAACTTCATTAAGGATGTATATATTAATGTACAATCCTTTTATTATTTCTAATTTTAAAAAAATAATAGGAAAAACAATATTTTCAATCTTACCCTCTTATTTACATCTAAAGTGTAAATAGAGATATAATTTCTTAAACTATGTTTTTTTTTTATTTGCATCAAGAGACAAATAAAAAATGTAATCTTTAGAAGTTATGTGTTTATTCACATTTGGGTTACAAATAGAATTGTAACTTTTTAATATAAGTTTTATTTGCATCAAGAAATGCAAGTAAAAATGTGACTTCTAATTTTCATGTCTTATTCTTTTAAAATCCTATTTTATTTGCAATGGAGAATGCAAATAAAAGTATCCTTTTTAAATCACATATTATTTTATTTTCAATAAAGAATGCAAACAAAATGTGTTCTTTATTCTAATGTTTTATTAGCATTGTGAATGCGAAAAAAAAAATAAGTTTTAATTTTTAATGGTTTGTTCGCATTTGTGGATGTGAACAAAAAGACATATTTTAATTTTAATTATTTGTTCGCAGTTATGGATGCGAACAAAAAGATAGATTTTTATTTTAATGATTTGTTCGCAGTTGTGGATGCGAACAAAAAGATAGATTTTTATTTTAATGATTTGTTCGCAGTTGGGGATGCGAACAAAAAGGTAGATTTTTGTTCGCAGTTGTGGATGCGAACAAAAAGATAGATTTTATTCTCAAGTTATATTTACATAATTAAATGTAAAAAGTAAATTTTATTCTCAAGTTATATTTACATTATAAAATGTAAATAAAAGGTTAATTTTGTTTTGAAAGGTATGTTTGCATTGTAAATGCAAAACAAAAAAGCAAGTTTATTTTTACATTATAAAATGTAAATAAAAAGGTAAATTTTATTCTCAAGTCATATTTGTGTTTTAAGAACACAAATAAAAATGTAAGTTTTGTTTCAATTCATTTTTTTTCTATTAATGAATTTGCAAGAAGAATGTAAATTAAAGTACATTTTGTTTTCTATGTATATTTGCATCGAGGAACGCAAATAAAAGAAAAATTTATTTGCATAAAATAAATACAAATAAAATAATATTTTATTAAAAGTAACTCTTTTATTTTAATGTAAATCTTTATTTTAACATTTTGTTCGCGTCAAGTGATGCAAACAAAATATAATTCTTTTTACTTTAAAGTAAAACCTTTCTTTTATTTATTTTATATTTTTTTCGCATTGAGAAATGCAAACAAAATACAATCCTTTTATTTTTAATATTGAATTGATAATTTACCTCAATTCAAATAAAAAGATATTTTCCCCTTGTTCTTTCTTTTTTCATTTTCTATGATGAATTGATAGTCCTAGATCAAATCAAATAAAGAGACAATTTTTTTTTATTTATACGTTAAATTGATTACATAGACCAATTCAAAAAAAAAAAAAACTTTTTATCTCTATGTTGAATTGATAACATAGATCAATTCAAATAAAAGACAAAGCGATAACATATGAGTGACAAGCCATGTTTCTTTTATTGTGAATGGATAAATTAGATCCACTCAAATCAAACCAAAAGTGTTAATCATCAATTCAAGCTAACACAAGTGATTATGTATAAATGGTGACAATCCAATCTTCTTCTTGAATTAATAACTAGATCAAATCACAATTTGTCAAGTGATAACATATGAAAGTGATAATCAAATTTCTTTGTTTGGAATTGATAAATTAATTCAATTCTAACACAAGCGATAACACATAAAGGTGATAATCAATTTCTTTGTTTTGGAATTGATAAATTAAATCAATCCAATTCTAATCACAAGGGATAACATATGAATGGTGACCATTTTATTTCCTTTTACTTTAAATTGATAATTAGATAAATTTAATTTTTAATCCAAAGTGATAACATGGCAGTGATAACATGGCATAGTATAAACATGAAAATCATATGGATCTATACGACTATTTTTATCATAGAACAATCATCACCAATCATGACCAAACAAACAGATCTGAATCGTAATCGTATATATATTAACATCGCGAACTAATAATTTAATTAATAAATAAATTTAAATTAAAGAATCTCACGATAGTTTTGAATTTTTCAAAAATGGTAGAAGCTCCATTTTAGATCTGGTATGTTCCATCGTCTGGATCTGGTATTAACGATTCCAACGCAATCGAAATCGTTTGGTTCGGTTTCTGTTTGAGAGAGTTACAACATTATGAACATTTGAATATTTTAATTTATTAAAAATAAAACTTAGTTAATTACACTTAGCTTAACCCCCACTTAGTCGTAACCCCTCTTCCAATTCACGTCGTCATCTTCCAGTTCGAAGAAACCCATAACCCGCTTCTCCTTGTACCAAATGACACCACCCCAGAAGACGCCGGACTAAGATCAGCAAACACCACGACGAAGCCGAAGTCCTGTGCCACCTCCGCCTCCATCAGTGCTGAGCGCGACGGCCCAAGCCACCCCCAAAACCACCGTGAAAGTCACCCCTTTAAGCTCAGAATTTGGCCAAATTATATCAAGAAATCAGATCATAACCGTTGACAATAAGGAACTCAAGATTCTCTTTACTTTTATAAATTTCGAATATTTTGGCTTAGATTAGAAGAGATTGAAGATTTTGTTTGGAAGCTTTCTAGCCATTCAATGGATAAACGGTGGCTGCAGTAAATCAAATGGGGATTATGGTTTTGAATTTCTAATATTTATATTTGTTTATAAGTGCATTGTTGGCATTTGCACCTACCTTTTCCTCATCTTTAATATACCTAAATGATTTAAATGAGCACATATTAATTTTATTGAAGCGATGAATGCATTCCATTTTTATGCTTGATTACAATATCAAATTTTACATTCCATCTTTACATAATCAAAATGTTTCCAATAGCACCCATTTATTTAGGAAAAAAAATATTCATTGAAATCTCAAACAAAGTAGAAAACTTATTTTTGGTTAATTTATGAAAGAAATATAATGATAATCTTTTTACAAGGACAGCTCAATTTAACTAAAATATAAAAAATATATTATAGTTTGGAAACTGACAAATAATAATTAAAATTTAGAAATATATAAATAGCGAAATTTACAACGGTATTCCTATTAATGAATAAACAATGTAATAATTATAGGACTAAGACTTATGTACATTAATTACATATTTAATTGAAATAATTTGTAATCAACATTTCTAATATGGTATTTGTAAAGGAATTGAGTAGGCATAATACGTGGGCTTTAATACTGGTCAATGTGTAAAAAAAAATAAAAAAAATTAAGGATTGACAAGAGAAAGTCTATTTTGGAATTAATGACCAGTAATTATGATTGATGTGTATTTATTAAAACCAAGAAAAAGAACTAAGGAAGGTTGGTTTATTGATTTACGTTTAATGTGCATATGGTTATTTATAAAGAACTAAAAGGCATGCATTTAAACAAATCATATACAATGTTAAATGAAGAAACTTATTAGAATTAATAGTCTTAATTAGATATCTGCCAAAATATATTAATTTAAAAGGAAATTGTCAAGATTGTAAAATTACATGAATAACATCATGAATTCCACTAACCCCAATAAGAATAATCCAAAATCTTATGAACCAATGAAATAAATTAAAGGTATGAACGGTTTAATTTTTATTTTTTTTGACGAACGTTTAAGGAAAGAAATGATATCAATGAATGAACGTTAAACTTTAAATGGTACACATTAATTTCAAAATAAAGAAAAATATAGATATTAAGATCACATGGTTTTTTTTCTCTTTCCTTTTTATTTATTCAAATTTCAAAGGTTAATTAAATGGATGCAGTATTCAATTTCATTTATCCTTAATTCAATTACCCATATAATCCTAATCCAACATAGGAATAAATTACCTGTGTCATATATCAAAATTTAATTTTCTAACATTTTTAATTGAGCAATTAATGTTTTTAAAACAATCAATTCATTAATCCTTCCTTCCAAACATGACAAAGTTATCATAATGTCTCATTTCAAATTTCTTTTTACACTCGAAATAAACTATTAGGAAAATTTCATTATACTAAATTCCAACATTATATTTCAATTATAAAATTAACTGGTTTGTTTTATTGTATTAATTCAACATTTATTATAGTTCCATTATTTCCAATTTTTCTTACAATCACTTTTATTACTCAATTTAACATTAAATTATATTTATGTTCATCTCACCAATTATATATTACCTTAAATTTAACATTCGCATTAGAAACAATCCCCATTTGATTATAATTAAATTTCTAATGAATTGTTATACTCTGATTTTACCACACCATAAATATCATATGATTAATTAGCATTTATTTACACATGTCAATTTCATAAATAGATTAATTCTGAAATTACTTTGAATTCTTACAGACTCAAATTTAAAGAAATTAGTTACTTTTATTTATTGCATGTTAACAAATTTTGATATGATTCTTCTTACTTAAATGTAGTTACTTATGAAAAAGGTCATGTTAACCAAAGCGATTCATCTTTGTATATGATCACCAAAAATTTGATCATAGTCAATGAGTTCTTCCTATGAAATGTTCATAACCTATTAAGTAACGGTACAGACAAAATTAAAACCTAGATCAAGTAAGAACAAAAAGTGGACTGACTTAAGATTATGTATTTAAAGTAAAAAAAATTTATTACAAATTCATTAAAATTTCTAAAATAAAAATTTTAAATTGGTTTAGAATTTGCGGGTTGTTACAATCTCTCCCACTTGAAATCTTTTCGTCCTCGAGATGAAAGTTGTTTATTTAACTAATTTAATTTTCATTCTTTTATTGTTTTCCATAATTTTATTAGTTAAACTAGTATTCAAAAATACGTTAATTTTAAACTTTTCACTCTGAACTCATTCTAGGGCTTTACCAACCCCATCTCTAATGAGTTTTCTCATTCTAGGATACTGCTGATCCTATCTCTAATGAGTATTCTTATTGGATATTACTAATCCAACCTCTGATGAGTCTTTTGTTTAGTTCTAACGAGTTGTACCCCAAAGATTTGAGCTAACCAGAGCTCTGATACCAACTGTGATGACCCGAAAATCCCCACCCTTTGAATCGACCATAAACCACACAAGTCTGGACCAAATGTTGGAAATCTGCGGATACATCAACTTTGGGAATACAACAACATCAGAACAAATAACACAGACTTTTATAACATCAATAATAAATGTTACATCAGAGTACAGAATATATCAGAGTACATTAAATATAATACAGCGGAAGATAAATACAATAATTTAATACAATGCACAGCGGAAGTCTTCAATGTTCTGAACACAGCTTTAAGCTTCGATCCAGAATCCTACTCAAGAGATAAACCTGCAGACAAATTACTCGACTGCCCGTGTGGAAAAGAGGGCACCCGAGTTTGCAAAGGTGGAAACAAACTACGAGTCAGTCATAGGACTGGTGTGAGAATTCTTAACTAGTTTAACTAATAGTAATAAGGCAAATCCAAGGACCACGCCGCTAACGCGGAACGGGTTTACTCCAATGGATTGTCGTGCATAGTAATAAAGGAAATCGTCAAACAGCGCAATGCTTTTTAGAAAAATGAAACCATTATAAGACCCAAGTCCCATCACACAATGCAACGCAAATCGGAGGATAGGGTTTTACCTTATAATGGTCAAGAGATGATAAATACGTAAAACGGTATTATTTTTAGTGTGTATATGTTTTAGTAAAACATTTCAAAATAAATGTATCAATCCTAGACGTCATGGGTACCATATATCATGTCGCCATACTAGTTATACAATCAAAACCGCATGGGGCGTATTGGAAATTGGGTTTCCATCATGAGTCAAGGCTAGGAACAATCTCCTTACCGATTCGAGACACTCTAGCAATGTCCCAGGATTCGGACGCTGGCGAACCTTTGGATACAGCAGGGCTGGTCCACAAATACTTTAGTGGATTAATTATGCTTGAACACACGCCTCCCGGTCCTATTGAACCTTAAATACGGCCATTGGCGACCGCAAAAATAAACCGAGGCCTCGAAAATTCCATCATCCACATAAGTAAAATGTCAGCGCTGGTAGGTCCCTGACACCACTATAAGCTAGAAAGAGGACGTGTGCACTCCTTGCGTTCCCTTGTTCCGTTTTAGACTCTACCGGTGTGTAAGGCTCGCGAAGTTACGCTACACAAAGCTATGCCAAAATAGGCTATGTTTTGATCATTCCACAAGGCCTGCTTTGCAACAAAAGCCTTGATCATTTGCATCTTGGCGTGCCACGTTGACAATTCACGCCATGCAATTCATAACTATTAACATACAACCACTAAGGGTGTTAAGCAAGAGAATAAATTCTCCGCCACCAATGGTTGTATATTAATAAAAATCATTTACATAGAATGAAATCCAACGTCAGACATGCATCCATTTATAAGCTTATGCTCTAGGTCCGAGCGAAAGCCAAATCCGTCGATCTCCAAACACGTTTAGACGATCATTACCAAATACCTTGCCTTGGGAGGCCAGTCCCAATTCAAGTTACCAGTCATCATCATCCCAATGATGTGAAAACCTTCGGTCTTCTACCACCGTCTTCATCTTCGACTCTTGATCGTCGTGATGATTATTCAGAATGGGTTAAACCCGGTCTTTCTGAATAACTCGCATATTTTGTAATTAAAAACCAAACAATGTAAAATCACACCATACGCCACATTCCAACTCAGAATATTCTTTTAATGATATATTCATATTAAAGGATTTTCATTAATTTTATCAAGGATAAACTCTGAAAATAAAATCTTAAATCTTCCTTAAAAGATTTATTAAAACTCTAATTTTGATTTAATATCAAAAATCATTATTAAGAGATCATTTATTTAAAGGGATAAATCTTGTCTTAAATAGGTTAAAGAACTAGTGTCCTTTAAAACACAGTTCACGATAAACCCACAAATCAATTTCCAAAATATAGAATTCCACAGAAATCAAATCAATATATAATCGATATAAATTTCTGTATCGGACTAATAATATAAATGGAATAACGGCAAAGCCTCTTAAATTCCAAATATAATATCGGTCTTCTTTTACAGAAGCCCATTTCGATTATTGCCAATCGAATTCCTACTTAATTCCAATTTAATATATTAAATTGGGAAAAACTTGATTTTTAGAAAATGCCTTTTTAAATCTATAAAATAGATTTATAAATTCCAAATAATAATTTCAATGTAAATTGGATTAAAGGACAAATATCGTTTAAAACACCGTCCACGATAAATCCACTTCACATCTCAATTTATTTCATATCACAAAATATAATTGCAAATTCTAATGGTCTTAATTAAAAGATTTCTCTTTAAATATTAATTATTAAAAACATATTTAAAATAATCATTAAAAATATTCTTTATATAAAAGATTTTTAAATGGGAAGTATTCTTCACATTACAGATTTTTATCTTTTGCAAATATTCTATATTTTAACATATACTCGATTAAAAATATATTTTCCCTTGTGAAAACATATCCTTTATATAAAAAGGATTTCTAATGTAAAAATATTCTTATTTAAAAGAACACCTGAATCGAAATGCGACTCAATCATTTACCATATAATTTGGATTATATGGATTTCACACACACTACATATATGACCATAATAGTATAATCATCAAGTCAACCATTTACATCCAAAGTGTAATTTCCACTGCGTAAGCGTTAAAATAAAATAATAACGCTCATCGCAGCCTGCCGATCTAACGATCAACTAAATATTGGGATTAATGTATGTTAATTTTAATCCCAACACCCGTGTGGGGTTTCAACCAACAAACAAATAATAAATTTATTTGTGTACTTGGGCGATGTGTGAAAATTATCGTCCTAATCACATGCACATGTCGGGTAACTTGTGAGTGTAATACACAATATATAATTATGATGAGAAAATGTCTCTTTTGTATTAACAATTCTTATGTTGACCCAAACTATATATTTTAGTTTTAACTGAGCCATTAGGACAAAAAGGTGTAATTTGACTCGACTAATCTATTTTGACAAAACTATATGTTTTGCCAAAATATAAGATTTGTTTTAACTAGTTCATTTTGACAAAATGTCTATTTTGATTGAACTAACCTTCTTAATGAAAGATGAACTTCATTAAGAATGTATATATTAATGTACAATCCTTTTATTATTTCTAATTTAAAAAAAATAATAGGAAAAACAATATTTTAAATCTTACTCTCTTATTTACATCTAAAGTGTAAATAGAGATATAATTTCTTAAACTATGTTTTTTTTATTTGCATCAAGAGACAAATAAAAAATGTAATCTTTAGAAGTTATGAGTTTTTTCACATTTGGGTTACAAATAGAATTGTAACTTCTTAATATATGTTTTATTTGCATCAAGAAATGCAAGTAAAAACGTGACTTCTAATTTTCATGTCTTATTCTTTTAAAGTCCTATTTTATTTGCAATGGAGAATGCAAATAAAAGTATCCTTTTTAAGTCACATATTATTTTATTTTCAATAAAGAATGCAAACAAAATGTGTTCTTTATTCTAATGTTTTATTCGCATTGTGAATGCAAAAAAAAAAAAAAAAAAAAAATAAGTTTTAATTTTTAATGGTTTGTTCGCATTTGTGGATGTGAACAAAAAGACAGATTTTAATTTTAATGATTTGTTCGCAGTTGTGGATGCGAACAAAAAGATAAATTTTTATTTTAATGATTTGTTCGCAGTTGTGGATGCGAACAAAAAGATAGATTTTTATTTTAATGATTTGTTCACAGTTGGGGATGCGAACAAAAAGGTAGATTTTTGTTCGCAGTTGTGGATGCGAACAAAAAGATAGATTTTATTCTCAAGTTATATTTACATAATGAAATGTAAAAAGTAAATTTTATTCTCAAGTTATATTTACATTATAAAATGTAAATAAAAAGGTAAATTTTGTTTTGAAAGGTATGTTTGCATTGTAAATGCAAAACAAAAAGCAAGTTTATTTTTACATTATAAAATGTAAATAAAAAGGTAAATTTTATTCTTAAGTCATATTTGTGTTTTAAGAACACAAATAAAAATGTAAGTTTTGTTTCAATTCATTTTTTTTTCTATTAATGAATTTGCAAGAGGAATGTAAATTAAAGTACATTTTGTTTTCTATGTATATTTGCATCGAGGAACGCAAATAAAAGAAAAATTTATTTGCATAAAATAAATGCAAATAAAATAATATTTTATTAAAAGTAACTCTTTTATTTTAATGTAAATCTTTATTTTAACATTTTGTTCGCGTCAAGTGATGCAAACAAAATATAATTCTTTTTACTTTAAAGTAAAACCTTTCCTTTATTTATTTTATATTTTGTTCGCATTGAGAAATGCAAACAAAATACAATCCTTTTATTTTTAATATTGAATTGATAATTTACCTCAGTTCAAATAAAAAGATATTTTCCCCTTGTTCTTTCTTTTTTCATTTTCTATGATGAATTAATAGTCCTAGATCAAATCAAATAAAGAGACAATTTTTTTTTTATACGTTAAATTGATTACATAGATCAATTCAAAATAAATAAAAAACAAACTTTTTATCTCTATGTTGAATTGATAACATAGATCAATTCAAATAAAAGACAAAGCGATAACATATGAGTGACAAGCCATGTTTCTTTTATTGTGAATGGATAAATTAGATCCACTCAAATCAAACCAAAAGTGTTAATCATCAATTCAAGCTAACACAAGTGATTATGTATAAATGGTGACAATCCAATCTTCTTCTTGAATTAATAACTAGATCAAATCACAATTTGTCAAGTGATAACATATGAAAGTGATAATCAAATTTCTTTGTTTGGAATTGATAAATTAAATTAATTCAATTCTAACACAAGCGATAACACATAAAGGTGATAATCAATTTCTTTGTTTTGGAATTGATAAATTAAATCAATCCAATTCTAATCACAAGGGATAACATATGAATGGTGACCATTTTATTTCCTTTTATTTTAAATTGATAATTAGATAAATTTAATTTTTAATCCAAAGTGATAACATGGCAGTGATAACATGGCATGGTATAAACATGAAAATCATATGGATCTATACGACTATTCAATCATAGAACAATCGGCACCAATCATGACCAAACAAACAGATCTGAATCGTAATCGTATATATATTAACATCGCGAACTAATAATTTAATTAATAAATAAATTTAAATTAAAGAATCTCACCGATAGTTTTGAATTTTTCAGAAATGATAGAACGCTCCATTTTAGATCAGGTATGTTCCATCGTCTGCATCTGGTATTCACGATTCCAACGCAATCGAAATCGTTTGGTTCGGTTTCTGTTTGAGAGAGTTACGGCATTATGAACATTTGAATATTTTAATTTATTAAAAATAAAACTTAGTTAATTACACTTAGCTTAACCCCCACTTAGTCGTAACCCCTCTTCCAATTCACGTCGTCATCTTCCAGTTCGAAGAAACCCATAACCCGCTTCTCCTTGTACCAAATCGCACCACCCCAGAAGACGCCGGACTAAGATCAGCAAACATCACGACGAAGCCGATGTCCTGTGCCACCTCCGCCTCCATCAGTGCTGAGCGCGACGGCCCAAGCCACCCCCAAAACCACCGCGAAAGTCACCCCTTTAAGCTCAGAATTTGGCCAAATTATATCATGAAATCAGAACATAACCGTTGACAATAAGAAACACAAGATTCTCTTTACTTTTGCTTTTATAAATTTCAAATATTTTGGCTTAGATTAGAAGAGATTGAAGATTTTGTTTGGAAGCTTTCTAGCCATTCAATGGATAAACGGTGGCTGCAGTAAATCAAATGGGGATTATGGTTTTGAATTTCTAATATTTATATTTGTTTATAAGTGCATTGTTGGCATTTGCACTTTGCACCTACCTTTTCCTCATCTTTAATATACCTAAATGATTTAAATGAGCACATATTAATTTTATTGAAGCGATGAATGCATTCCATTTTTATGCTTGATTACAATCTCAAATTTTACATTCCATCTTTACATAATCAAAATGTTTCCAATAGCACCCATTTATTAGGAAAAAAAATATTCATTGAAATCTCAAACAAAGTAGAAAACTTATTTTTGGTTAATTTATGAAAGAAATATAATGATAATCTTTTTACAAGGATAGCTCAATTTAACTAAAATATAAAAAATATATTATAGTTTGGAAACTGACAAATAATAATTAAAATTTAGAAATATATAAATAGCGAAATTTACAACGGTATTCCTATTGATGAATAAACAATGTAATAATTATAGGACTAAGACTTATGTACATTAATTACATATTTAATTGAAATAATTTGTAATCAACATTTCTAATATGGTATTTGTAAAGGAATTGAGTAGGCATAATACGTGGGCTTTAATACTGGTCAATGTGTAAAAAAAAATAAAAAAAAATTAAGGATTGACAAGAGAAAGTCTATTTTGGAATTAATGACCAGTAATTATGATTGATGTGTATTTATTAAAACCAAGAAAAAGAATTAAGGAAGGTTGGTTGATTGATTTACGTTTAATGTGCATATGGTTATTTATAAAGAACTAAAAGGCATGCATTTAAGCAAATCATATACAATGTTAAATGAAGAAACTTATGAGAATTAATAGTCTTAATTAGATATCTGCCAAAATATATTAATTTAAAAGGAAATTGTCAAGATTGTAAAATTACATGAATAACATCATGAATTCCACTAACCCCAATAAGAATAATCCAAAATCTTATGAACCAATGAAATAAATTAAAGGTATGAACGGTTTAATTTTTTTTTTTTTTACGAACGTTTAAGGAAAGAAATGATATCAATGAATGAACGTTAAACTTTAAATGGTACACATTAATTTCAAAATAAAGAAATATATAGATATTAAGATCACATGGTTTTTTTTCTCTTTCCTTTTTATTTATTCAAATTTCAAAGGTTAATTAAATGGATGCAGTATTCAATTTCATTTATCCTTAATTCAATTACCCATCTAATCCTAATCCAACATAGGAATAAATTACCTGTGTCATATATCACAAATTCAATTTTCTAACATTTTTAATTGAGCAATTAATGTTTTTAAAACAATCAATTCATTAATCCTTCCTTCCAAACATGTCAAAGTTATCATAATGTCTCATTTCAAATTTCTTTTTACACTCGAAATAAACTATTAGGAAAATTTCATTATACTAAATTCCAACATTATATTTCAATTATAAAATTAACTGGTTTGTTTTATTGTATTAATTCAACATTTATTATAGTTCCGTTATTTCCAATTTTTCTTACAATCACTTTTATTACTCAATTTAACATTAAATTATATTTATGTTCATCTCACTAATTATATATTACCTTAAATTTAACATTCGCATTAGAAACAATCCCCATTTGATTATAATTAAATTTCTAATGAATTGTTATACTCTGATTTTACCACACCATAAATATCATATGATTAATTAGCATTTATTTACACATGTCAATTTCATAAATAGATTAATTCTGAAATTACTTTGAATTCTTACAGACTCAAATTTAAAGAAATTAGTTACTTTTATTTATTGCATGTTAACAAATTTTGATATGATTCTTCTTACTTAAATGTAGTTACTTACGAAAAAGGTCACGTTAACCAAAGCGATTCATCTTTGTATATGATCACCAAAAATTTGATCATAGTCAATGAGTTCTTCCTACGAAATGTTCATAACCTATTAAGTAACGGTACAGACAAAATTAAAAGCCTAGATCAAGTAAGAAAAAAAAGTGGACTGACTTAAGATTATGTATTTAAAGTAAATTTTTTTATTACAAATTCATCAAAATTTCTAAAATAAAAATTTTAAATTGGTTCAGAATTTGCGGGTTGTTACATGACATCTGACATGAGAAAATAAGGAGGCATGTGCCTTAAAATGGAAGGAGATGGTGATACTTATGCCTATTAGGTGTATATGCATAGAAACATTTTATAACAACTAAGAGGGCATGCGTCCTCATGCTAAAGCTTACATGTAAGATAATGGAAAAGTGTACAAAGATAAAAAGACTAAAGTGGCCTTGAGAAAAACGGGAGCATTGTCATTTTTAATAAGAAAACATTCTCGAAAAATCCTCCCTCTTCTTTTGGCCATATTTCCTAACCATTTATCCAAATTAAGTGACTTTTTTGTTAGAAAGAAATTCAGAATTTCATTTAGATCACATTTTAAGATTTTGAGTGGATGGTTTCCGAAATTCACACGAAATTGAAGCTATTTTCTGGAATATTTTTTATTTCCAAAAATGCATACCCATAGTTTTTAATCTATAACTTTCGATTCCTAAATCTAAATTCATTTATTCTTGTTTTGTTGGAAAGCTGATTCAGGATATAACGACTTTTATTTTATACACTTTTGCTAAATCGAAGCGTAGTATATATGAAAATCAATGAGAGCGAGTGGATTTATTTATTCTAAAGACTGGAAATGATTTGTTCACTTTTAAAGGCCATAACTTTCAATATACTTGGCCAAATTGCCTTATCTTTCTTTCATTCAAAAATTAATTTCAACAATAAACTATATTTACGTTTATCACTTTTGCTAATTTATAGAGTATACTAGTTGAAAACTTATTAAAGACGAAGTGTTTTGCAAGTTCTGTTTGTTAAACAGAGAAATTATTGTTTTACTTCCAAAATTCAAACCTAAATATCCACCACCCCAAATTCTATCAAATTTGAACTTGAACCTCCTCATGATGTCATAAGCAAAATCCCCAAATTGGGTATGTAAATTCAAAGTGAAAGAGTTTCAAAATACGTCAAATTCAACCGTAGTGTGTTGATTAATGCTCTACATTCTTAAAGCTATCATCTTGGCAAACTAAATGTTGGAAACCATAGATAATCCATGTAAGGTGGGTTGCTACACTCACACTTTCTTATTTAAACATTTATCTTTTTTCATAGGTGGAGTTTGGTTAAATATGATGTTGAAATTAGTTCGTTGTAACTATAATTTTGTTTCAATAAATTTTCTGTGACGACCGCCCACAACCCCTGCACTAAACAAGAGGAATAATGCGTAGAAGGGTGTACCAGGCAGCTGCGAATGGATCATCAAGGTATGGTAACACAAACAGTACCTATCGTAAAACTCACAGCCACTACAACAAAATTGGCTTTTAACAACAAACATTCTCGGCGTTTTTATACATCTCGCGCTGAGAAGTTTTTAGTTAATGGGTATTTCAGATATAAACGCTAACATTCCAGCGTGTGTGCAAAATATTTGGCGTTGCCTCTCTTTTTGTTTCAATGTGTAAATTTTTCCTCTTTCCCTCGCTTATTTCCTATAATTTTCATTTCCCTCATTTTTCCATTTCGCCCTGCCCTAGTTCCCTCGTTCTTCTTCTTCTTCGCCCTGCCCTAATTCCCCCTTCTTGAATTCTGTCATGCCCTAATTCCCTCATTTAGGTAACTCTATTGATTCAATTCTAATTCGACTTGTTTTTTATGTTTGGCTTCAGTGATTAAATACTGATTTATTTTTTGTCAGAAGGTTGATTCCAGAATTCTCCAATTTCGGTTCAGATGTTTTGATTTAGACATAGGGGTTTGGGCTTTGATTCACACTTTGATCTTAAGTTTAGTAAGTCAAACTGCATACACTTTTTAGGTTTTTATACTAATAGTCTCTGAAACCAAATCACCTCATGGATTTAAATGTCAATTAATTATTATTTTGCTGATTGTTGTGGAATATAATTATTGAACATTATTTGTTCATAAAAGTTAGTTATTATATAGATGGAGAAGATCAATTTGTCAATTTTGGAAGTATTAAGCAGACTAATTTGGAGTAGCATGCCAGACTAAGATGATTTTTCAGGATTTTTCCAAAATAGAATTAAAAATCAATAGTTTCCTGTTTGCTTTGAGTTTATACTCCAATGGGTTATGGTACTTCGAAATCAAATTTAGTGGAAATAAGGTTTTATATTGTCGGATCCGAATATACATAAACTTAATTCGTAGTGGGACTGATTTATACATGTATGGCGTAAATTAAGATAATCAATGTGCCTTTAAACACATTGTTACTAAAATTTCAAGAAAGATATAAGAGATGCTTCCAACCGAAAAATATGTAAAATCAAAGACCATTTTGTTTTTTCCAACAAGAATGGACAATGAAATTCTAAGTGGAATTTTTTTGTAGTTTCTAATTTAATGAAGATGTTTAGGGAAGGCAGAACAATCCACATGCCCTAATTTACTTGACTGACATGTTTTACCACGTCATCGACATATCCTAGTGTTTTCCCTGGTTAATAGTGAGTTGATTGAGAAAAGTAAGAACTTGTCAGATCGAGTTATTAAAAGCGACAACAAAAGGAATCATTGTACAATACTTGGTTCCTTCTCCTGGAATGTTTTTAAATCTAAAAATTTATGTTATGAGATATGATGCCTTTAGCGCAAATGTGTCTCTTTGTTTTAAAGGATTATTTAGATGTATAGGAGGTGCCTTTGTGTCTAGCTTGCAATTGAAATGGCCCAAACTTCCCCGGTCTTCGAAGAGAAGAGAAAGAACGGATTGTCTGAGAACAAGACCAATCGGAACACAAACAGAAGAACATTTCATTATTTATTAGAACAATTTACATCAGAGTACAAGAATATACAGAGTATGAACAAATAATATACATTTGATAAATATCAGAGATTTACAAATTACAATGCAGTGGAAAATAATTCAAAACACAACTAAAAGGAATACACGGATACAGAGCTTTCCGAATATAGTTCCAGTTGTAAATCCAGGATCCTGTGAACATAATATTTGCAAAACCCAACTACTAGCTTCCCGTGTGGAAAATAGGGGCACCCAGAGTTTAGGTTAAAACAATAAACTCTAGGTCAGTCATGTGACTGGTGTGAGAACTAAAACAATTATTAATTTGATTTTAAAGTTAGGTAAATCAAGGGACCACGCCATATAACACGGAATGAGTTTACCCAAAGAATACCAGTGCATAAAACAAACAGCGCAATGCTAAAGAGAAAAATGAAGCTAATATAAGACTCAGGTCCCATTACACAATGCAATGCAACCCGGAGGATAGAGTTTTACCTTATAATAGCCAAACATTCTTGGTACGTTTAAACAAATCAATCGATACTATATAAGTGCATAGTGTATAAAACAACTTCAAATATAAATGTATCAATCATAGATGGCATGGGTACCATATATCATGTCGCCATACTAGTTCTACAATCAAAACCGCACAATGTCGTATTGGAAGTTGGATTCCATCTGTGAACCAGGCCAGGGATCATCCTGTGCACATTCGAGACATTTTAGCAAGTGGCTCTGGATTCAGTCGCAACTGCACCCGGATCGGTAGGGCCGGCCATCTGTCGATGATTGGTTATACCGTAAACTATATGTTAGCTAGTTCTATCGAACCTCTAAAATGTTCTGCACATTAGCACGCATGACAGTAATCGACCATATACCCATCCGCCCCGTACTGACCGATATATCTGAGGCGCCTCTCTATTCAGTAAGTAATAATAAGCAATATCCACATGAGTAAATAGTCTGGGCTCTATACCATGACGTTACTCGTAGCAAGAACTAACATATGTCCATTTCCCTATTGTCCTTCCCATTTTGGTTCACACCGGGGTATGAGGCTCACGAATTAACGCTACACAAAGCTATGCTATTTAAAGCCGTTCTTTGATCATCAACCATAAGACTTTGCTTTTCAACAAAAGCCTTGATCATTTGCATCTCAGCATGCCACACAGGCAATTCATGCCATGCGACTGATGTCTATCGATATATAACCTCTGAGCCCGTACGTCTCAGAGAAGGGAGTTAAGCAAGAGAATAAATTCTCCGCCGCCAAACAGATATATATTTAATAAATACCAATCAGCACAGAATAAAATCCAATGTCAGACACACATCCATCTACAAGTTCGTTCTGGGCCTAAACAAAACCGGAGGCACCTTATTCCTCGTCCTGTATGTCCAATACAGGAGGGAGGTCCTCGCATATCTGGTCGATCTCCAAGTACGTCTGGGCGATCACCACTTATTACCCTGTCTTGGGTGTACAACCCAATCAAGACATCAGTAATCATCCAAACGATGTGAAGACCTCCAGTCTTCAACCACCGTCTTCATCGTCGACTTATCGTTGAATCAGTTATTCAGAATGGGATAAACCCGGTCTTTCCGAATAACTCGCGTATCTTATAAACAAGTGATATAAAAACACAACATACGCCTCATTCCAATTCAGAATATTCTTTTATTTAAATATTCATATCATTAGGGAAAGGTTCCCATTAATTTTATCAAAGATAAATTCTTTAAATTTATTCTTTAATCTTCTTTTGGATATCAATTCTAAACCAATTTAAGGTTTATCAACTAGTTGGGATTAACGAGCCATATCGATGTAATCATTTGTTTAATTTCCCAATCCCAACCTGTTCATCCCACGGAGCAAAACTGGAAATACTCCATATCTAACACCACGATGTTATAGGTAAATTAATTACCATTTCCTGTTCAAATCTAATTAAAGATTTGACTATCGCCTGGAGTAAAAATAGTGATACTCCATTCTCGATCATTTCCCAAATTTGATAATTTAAATTATCACATTTCAATCTAATTAAAGATCCATTAAAACGCCACTTAGTTTTAATCTTCCCAAAAATCAATATCAATGATTATTTAACTTTGGAAACACAAACATGCCACATCGACAATCTACACCGTACTATTGATTTCTGCCGATATATAACCTATAAGCTCTTACGTCTTAGAGAAAGGTGCTAAGCAAGAGAATAAATTCTCTGTCACCAAACAAATATATATTTAGCAGAGATCAACATATAGTTCAAAATACAATGCTTGACATGTAATCCTGCCTTTAACTGGGTTAAAGAACTAATGCCATTTGAAACACAGTTCACGATAAACCCAAATCACATTCCATTAATTATGGAATCTTCACGGAAAACAGATCAATATATATAATCGATATCAAATTCTGTATCCGACTAATAACATAAATGGAATAACGACAAAGCCCCTTTAAATTCCATATATATTAACAGTCTTCCTCCATAGAAGTTCATTTCGATTATTACCGATCGAATTCCATTCAATTCCAGTTAAATATTAATTAATTAGAAAATTTTACTTTGGAAAATCCTTTTAAATCTTAATAAAAAAGATTTATAAATTCCAAATCACATTTCATGGTTAATCGGGTTAAAGAACAAGTGTTATTTAAAACACCATTCACGATAAACCAAAAAATCCAATTCTTTCATTCAATTCCATTTAAATATTAATTAATTGGAATTCTTCTCTAAATCTTAATTAAAAGATTTATTCTTTTATCAACTGGGTTTAAGAATAATGCTAATAAAGACACCATTCACAACAAACCAAAAATCCCATTTGATATTAAATACAAGGCTCAGAATAGAAATTATATCGGCTTATATTCAATATCAAATTCTGAAACCAACCAATATCATATTGGAAATAACGATATAAATATATCTTCCAAATTTCCATAAAAATATCAGTATAATCACGAAATCCAACATCGAAATATTCCGATGATGATTTCCATTCAATCCACTCCAATTCATATATTGGAAATTCAGGTTATATTAAAACTCATTCACAAATCCAATTTATTTAATTTAAAAATTATTGGATTTCAAATCTAGTTAATAACTAGTTCATTTTGATAAAAATATATTTTTATCTTTTAAAATATGGAATTTTTCATCCCAATTCTTTTTAAATCATTTATTAGTATTTTACACAAATTATTAGTATTTTTAATAATTTTATCAAGGCCCTTTCAGTCGATTTCCATAAACGGTCATCGAACTGCACTTATAATGACCTTTTCCATATTTGATTTGGACATAATTCCAAATCCAACTATTAGATTTCAAATCTCTTATATTCATTAGAAAGCTCTTTTCGATACGAACCCAACGGTTCCGGTTTTAGGAGAATCCGACGGTCGGATCTCCCGTAATATCAATTCAAAGTCAATGGTCGAAATTCGCGAACGGCTGTGGCGCGACGCATTTTATTCAGGCCATTTAATATATATATATTTATATATATATGTATATTATATATTTCATCGATTTCTATTTAAAATGTATTTTATAAATCATTTTAATTTTGTTTTAAAAACGATTCCAATTTCATTTTTCAATTTTAACTCAAAATTGAATATTCTATATCATCAACATATAAATGATAATATTTTCAAAATATTATATTTTGAAATCATTTCCTTTTCGATATTCATTATAAAAATGAATAAAATTGATATAAATATTGTTCGCGTCTAAATGGCGCATATCTAGTCAACACGGCTTCATATATTCAAATATTTTCGTGTCCATCCAAAATCGGACATCAAAATCAGTTTTTGATTCTTTTCTGAATATTATTTTAAAATATTCGTTATTTATTTTATTCAACACATGAATATTTTTAAACCTTTTCTGAATATTATTTTAAAATATTCTTTATTTTCTAAATTGGAATGAGACTCAATCAATTGCCATATAATGTTAATTATATGGATTCCATATAATACATGTATATAATAACACTGATAAATAATCAACCATCATCCAGAGTGCACTACACAACTGCATAAGCATTAATTATGAATAATTAACACTTACAACAGTTTGTGAACCAATCGATTGACATACAACTAACCAATTGGGATTAGTGTACGTCCAATATCATCCCAATACCCATGTGGGGTTTCCAAACAACAAACACTGATGATTATTTGTGCAGTTGGGCGATGTATAAAATATATCGTCCCAATCAATATCAGTCAAATGTGTGTACATAAACAAATCATCCGATTTGTAAATGAATATTTATTTTATTCATATACACGTTAAAAATTATATTTTTAACTATAAAATATTTATTTCAACACATGAATATTTTATACAGTTCATTTATACAATAAAAGTGATACTTTTATTATTCAAATATTTTATTTTCCAATTCACAATACAATCACAATCAAATTCCACCACACAATACAATCATCCCAATACCCATGTGGGGTTTCCAAACAACAAACACTGATGATTATTTGTGCAGTTGGGCGATGTGTAAAATATGTCATCCCAATCAATATCAGTCAAATGTGTGTACATAAACAAATCATCCGATTTGTAAATGAATATTTATTCATATACACGTTAAAAATTATATTTTTAACTATAAAATATTTATTTCAACACATGAATATTTTATACAGTTCATTTATACAACAAAAGTGATATTTTTATTATTCAAATATTTTATTTTCCAATTCACAATACAATCACAATCAATTTCCACTACACAATACAATCAAACTAGTCGTCCATGGTCTGTGGACGACGGTGTCAGGAGCTACTAAGCCCCGTCTGCAACCTAGTATATATTTTTAACTAGAAAATAAATTAGAGTGAGAAGTTCTCTCCTTTGGATCCACTCCGCCAGTTTTATTTCTGAACTTCTGAATAGTTTGAATTTGCCCGAAATTCCAGCGCAATCTTTTTCACGCTGTTCATAGTAAAAATCACATTTTTAATATGATGTTTATATATTTTTATCTAACTAAAAATAATATTTTTACCTACTAAAAATCATATTTTTATAGAACTAAAAATCGTATTTTTATCAACGCTGTATATATTTAAAAACAATGCTATATATATATTTTAAAAAAATCCCATTTTTAAAACAACTCTTTTTAAATTAAAAATTACATTTTTATTTTAATGTTATACAAAGGAAAATCACATTTTTATTTTAATGTTATATAAAGGAAAATCACAATTTTATTACTTTTAAAACAATGTTATTTTTAATAACATTTTTTTTCTTTTCAAAGCTATATATAATAAAATTCATATTCTAGCAATGCTATAAAAAAACTGTAAATAAACATTTATACATTTATTATCTTTGTAAGTCATATTTTTAAACAATGCTTTTTCTATCAAAAATATATTTTCAAACAACGCCTTTATTCTATCAAAAAATATATTTTCAAACAATGCCTTTTTTTAATCAAAAATTGTATTTTCAAAAAATGCCTTTTTTCTATCAAAAATTGTATTTTCAAACAATGCCTTTTTTCTATCAAATATTATATTTTCAAACAATGCCTTTTTTATATAAAAATGTCTAGTTTTAAAAGCAATATTATTCGTACAAAAATATGAAATTCAAAACAATTTTATTCATATAAAAATCTGACATTTTAACTAAACTAAATTAATTAACAACTACTTAATTAAGTAAATTCATTACCTTAATCACTCTGTAATCTCCTCCTCTCATCTTCGTGATTTCCAGGACCCAGAGCAACCCAATACTAAATACTAGGGTTCGATTTTTGCCATCTAACATTGCGCCGGAGGATGATCCAATGCCACGACTGGCTGCGTCGTAGAAGACGCCACATAGCGCCAGAGTTATGGCAAACTCTCATGCCTGGGCTGCGCTGAAAACTCGTTCGAACTGGTTGGCTTTGAGCGCCGATTACTGTCGATTCACGCAAATAAATAACATCCCAACCGTTGGATTGAAGGATCTCCCTACGCTAAGGAGATTGGTTCTTGGGGTTTCATGGATTGATGTGCGGATTTGCAAATTGAACGAGGGATTGATTTGAAAAAAAATATCATTCATATTTTTTAGGGGGCGCAGGTCAAAACTTTGACCATGGCATTTCAAAGAATAAGGGTTTTGACCGTTTCAAATGGTATGTATAATATATTATTATTTAATTGCAAAAATACTTGTTAATCCATTCAGACTCCGAATCAAACCCAACGACTGTTTCCCCTAGCTAAATACCCCCATTCCGGACACAATGAGATATGTCTCGAAAGCCAATTCTGCTATTTCGATCAGTTTTCATCAAAATTAAAATATAAACCATTATATATTTAATTTAAACGTACATTTTAATTTACCAGGGCCACATACGAACTCCAAAAATTCCAGAAAATTAAATCTGGCTATGTTTTGACGATACGGTCGTAACAAAACTAATTTCATCAAATTTGGAGACCATTTGAAAAACGGTCATTTTCCAGACGATTAAATTCAAACTGAATTGACCAAACACGTTTAAATTCACCACGCTCACATATTGATTCCAATAATTCTAAATATTGGAATCTAGCAATAATTTGACATTCCGGAGCCAACAAAAGTGATTTCGTCAAAAACAGAGGTCATCTGCAAAATCGCTATTTTTAAGGGTTATATATTATATTAAATTCCATAACGACTATTCCGAATTTTCAATTGGACATAACTTTTTATTCTCGCTATGCAATTTTGATTTTTCACATTCGTTGGAAAAATATTTAAAAAAAAATTCAAATATTTCTGGTTTCACTAAAATCCGGTTTATTTTGAATCCTCTACATTCATTTGAAATTTGAAATTTGAAATTGAATTTTCAAACTACCGCGCCATTTCCAATTCCTTTTATAAATAAAATAAATATTTATATTCTAACTTCGATTTAAATAAATTCATACATTTTAATTCTATTTAAAATAAATTTCTATTCGTTATTATTTAAAATAAATCATTTTAAATATTCAAATTCATTAAAATTGCCAAAATAAAAATTTTATGTTGGTTCTGATTTTCCGGGTTGTTACAGCAGTGATACTGTATATTGTGTCTGCTTCATTGATAAAGTTAATTTATCGTTGATAACGCTGATCGGTTTGTTGTCTTACTTGAGTTGGAGACTTATTTAGAAGCTCTGGAAGCACTGAATGTAGTTTGTAAGCGAAATATTTGCTTTGTTGTCTTCTTACGTTTCAGGCTAGTGTATTTGATGCATGACACGATTTCTTTGCCTCTGGTCAAGTGTTTTTTCGTAGGGCAGCCCTTTTAGTTTTAGCTTGAAGTAATCATTTTGGCTTGAAGTGGTCCTTTTTTATGCACTATACTAGTGTGGTTTACTTGTTATTGCGTTGAGGAAGTAGACTACTGGTCCTTCATTTATCTCATGGTCAGTTTCTGGTCAGGGTATGCGTTTACCTTTAAGCATATTAGTTTCTGCCTGGTATTCTTGTATCAGACGATAACATATGCTATGTATGGAATTCATGTATCTTTCCATGAGAACGGAAACTAGTTTGTCGACCATACAGTTGCGATTGAATTGCTTTACTTTAATGCTTAGTGTTTCAACTGTCTAATGGCTGTTGAACTCAAATAATCTATCACATGTCGACGTATTGTGATGATGAGGTTTCTGGTATGTTGTTGTTGCACGTTGATGACAAATCGAAGCCGGATTTCATATTACTCTCTCTTTTGGATTGTCAGTTTTGCGGCATCCAATTTGGTTTTGGCATTTTGAAGATGATTATGGTTAGTGTTATGTAGATATGAGATGAGGATCAGCATATCTTGTTTATTGCAACTTCTTTGTTATTTTAGGATTGTTTCTATTTAGTGAGTTTGTGTGAATGTATAAGTATTATAGTGTATGAAGAGTTGTTTTGTTGGTGTTGTTTGTGTTTGTTCTGAACTGTATTTTCATTGTGTTTTTGTTTGTTTTAGGAAGAAAGTAGTCCTTTTACGTCTACCATACTATTTCATTCAAGTTTTCTTCTAGGTCTCATTACTGCCTTATTTTACCTTGTCCTGAATCACTTCAATGCACCATCAGAAGCACCAAGTTAAAACTCCCTTCATCTTTAACCATTGAGGTATTATATATCTTCTCTGCAATCTTTTAATGCAAGAATTTAGTGCCACATTGTATACTAAAATAAACCGACAATATTAATTTTAATGACACAACAGTTTTCAAAAGTAAACAACCATTTTGCTTTGTGACTGTCTAAATGAAGAGTGTAACATAGGCACCCATAACAACGTAGACTTCTAATAATTTTAGGTTAGACTTGCTGTTTTATAGAGTTCACTCAACATTGTCTAATATGCATATTTTTGTCCTAATAATATTTCACTTATAAAGAGAGAGACATAAGTACATATTTTAAAATTTCAACTGCTAACTTTGTTGCAACATAAGTAGCTTATGCATATTGATTTTCCTTGAATTTAATTGTGTATCTAAGTTACTATTTCAGCCACGAATGTGATTTCTGTGATAAGTCATTTCAAGAACAGAGGTAGTTTTAGCGAGGAAAAAGGAGTCTTTTACTTGAATCATGTTTCAGCAATGTATCATTCATCAGTTATTGCAGCATTAAAGTTTATTATATAAGGATTTATGATTTTGATTGTATGGTTTTGATTCATGTTAGTATTCAGTGAATATCGTTTTTCTTTTTATGACGGGTATGTTGCATAATCCATTCGTTTATTGCCTGTAATATAATAGCAGGAGAAAGCTTAAAAAACTTGTAAATAGGTAGTTCGTGTCCTAAAGAATGTCTTCTTTTAATTGTGGGCTAGAAAAATTTCAAACAATTGAAATTCATTTTATTTTTGACATTGAACTGTCCACTATTCAGAATAGTTTGTGGGCTATAATATATAGTGCAATCTTAAATCTGTTATTATACATTTGTTCCCCGTATTATTGAAAAGATGTCAAATTGTATCCATTGTTGCTATTTATTTTCTATGTACTAATTATTTAGTAGTGTGAATTTATCATTTGTTTCATTTGTTTGACAGGAAGTGCAAAAGCTAACCATTGTTAACCTTTAAACAATATCTTGCACTTAAGGTAATTTTTTTCTCTAGATATCCTTATAGTGACCCATGAAAACAGTGTAGTTTTATGTAGTTCATATTAATATAGTGTGTTGTTTTGATCGGTTAGATGTAATGATGCACGTTAATCAGTAATTTTTGATGATATGTATAAAATTTTCTATGTTTAAACTAGATAACAGTCAAACAGCTTCATTCTAGCATGTAAATATTCACAAACATGATGGTTCAAGTAATTAAAAAATACAAGGACAGAAAAGATTTGTTCATTTTAAGGATGATTAACAAAACATATGATCTTGTTAAATTTTTTGATTCAAATATTTTATGAAAAGGATGTAATCAATTAAATAATCGATTGATTGGATTGATGGGATTGATTAATTAATTGACTAATTGGTTGACTGATTAATTGATTGATTTATTGGTTAATTGATTGATTTGATCATAGAAGGAAAGAAATGAATGGTTACATTTTGGAGATATCTTGATGGGGCAAGTTGGATATTTGCCTAGACTTTCTATTCTCCTATATATATGCAGCCTTCTTGGTTAGATTGTGACAATTAACAAAGAACAAGAAACCATGTGAGAATATCTGGTGAGGTTGTGTGCCTCCATGGGCTTGCGCCCTAGAGAGGAAGATGAGGAATTTGGGCTGAGGGTAGCTATTCCTATTTACAGCTGAAAGACGCAGTTGGTGCCTCCAGATTGTCCAAGGGTTTGTCGTCATTCTTCATCGCTCTTCTGCTCCAACAATATTTGTAGTCATCTAAATATTTTTTGCCTATCTCAATAAGGTTATTGGTTCAAGTTGTAATTGTTTGTAACGATAGTTGAGATCGAATGTAAACAATTTTTTTATTAGTGAATCAATAAAGAGGGTGGTTGGGTGGAATATAGTGTGTTCATATTTCCGATATTTTGTGTTGTTGTTTGTTTTCAAACAAATTCATCTTCAAGTGATTGGGTGAAAAAGATCCTATTTTTCTTGGCGTTTTTTCAAACTTCCGCTGCACACAAAACCCCATTGGTTTGGTATCAGAGCAATTTTTGCACAACAGTTTGGTATCAGAGCTCAGTTCATCGCATAGCTTGGAGTGATTTTGGATTGAAGATTGTAGATGTTGGAGATGATGTTGCTTTCGTGGATGACTATTTTTATGGTAGATATTGAGGGGAATTGGGAGCCTATAATGGTGGATGTTCCATGCGTCAATGGTCTAATTGATGGAGATGTGAAGAAGCCCTCTGATATGGATGAAGGAAGATGGAAGAAGATGAAGAAGAAGGCGGGTGACGGTTGAAGAACCTAGTCCACAGTAAGGTGGAGAGGTTAATATGGTCACTGCTTATGGTCCTAGGGTGGAGGATCATAGTACCGACAAGGGTTTATATGTTGATGATACTCGAGGGATCCCGGAGATGAAGTGATCATGTCAAACGGAAGACGGATGTTGAGTTTTGAAATCCACAAAGACGATGGAGATCTCGTGGTATTGCGAGCACTTTTTAGACCGTTGGTTTTTCCGTGGTGTAGCTTAGATGGTTGATGCATCTTTTGCAGGCGATGGGTTGTGTTTGTAATTGAGGTGTGGTCGTAGTACTTTCAAATTGACTGGGGTATATCTCATTGTCTTGAAATCGAGGTTGGTTTTAATTGAGAGTAGGTGTTGTTGAAAGTGCTAGGTTGACTTGTTTGTGGATTGTTGGAGATATGTGATATTTAAATCAAGGTGGAATGTTGAATTTTTTGATTCAAATATTTTATGAAGAGAATGTAATCAATTAAATGATTGATTGGATTAATTAATTAATTGACTAATTGGTTGATTGATTGATTTATTGATTGATTTATTGGTTAATTGATTGATTTAATCATAGAAAGAAAGAAATGAATGGTTATATTTTGGAGATATCTTGAAGGGGCAACTTAGATATTTACCTAGGCTTTCTATTCTCCTATATATAATGCTGCCTTCTTGGTTAGATTGTGACAAATAACAAAGAACAAGAAACCATGTGAGAATATCTGGTGAGGTTATGTGCCTCCATGCGCTTGCGCCCTAGAGAGAAAGATGTAAGAATTTGGGTTGAGGGTAGCTATTCCTATTTACTGCTGAAAGACGCAGTTGGTGCCTCCAGATTGTCCAAGGGTTTGTCATTATTCTTCATCGCTCTTTTGCTCCAATAATATTTGTAGTCATCTAGATATTCTTTGCCTATCTTAATAAGGTTATTGGTTCAAGTTGTAATTGTTTGTAACGATAGTTGAGATCGATTGTAAACAATTTTGTTATTAGTGAATCAATAAAGAGGGTGGTTGGGTGGAATATAGTGTATCCATATTTCCGATATTTTGTGCTGTTGTTTGTTGTCAATCAAATTCATCTTCAAGTGATTGGGTGAAAAAGATCCTATTTTCCTTGGCGTTTTGTCAAACTTCCGCTGCGCACAAAACCCCAATAGTTTGGTATCAGAGCAATTTTTGCACAACAGATCTTAATTAGTTTAGACATTGAATTAGATTGTTTTTTAAACTGCAATCATGACCAATATGAACTGCATTTAAAAGACAAGTGTTGACGTCAAAAGTTGGTTACTAGTGACAATCAACCACCAATCGTGCAATCAACACACGAATAAAGATTATAAAATGCAGTAAAAGCAAAAAAGAATGAGGAGCACACACAGAATTTTTATAGTGGTTCGGCAAAGACGGTGCCTACGTCCACTGTATATATTATTTCTTTTTTTGATTACAAATACAATGCTTTTTTTTGTTTGAAGAAGAAAGAGAAGATGGCTATTTTCCTTTCTTCTTTTTGATAGAGGTTAAGAGGAATGAACTCCAAAATCGAAGTGCAAAAGAAGTTGGCAGAAGGGAAGAGTCTCCTTTTCTCTTTTAGCTTGGGGGTATTTATAGGAGGAAAGTGCAGCTTGGGCTGTTGCAATATGATCCGGCCATTCCGGGAAAGCCTGGACACATGGTACCCATTAGTTGGTTTGAATATCGACGGGGGACTGATTCCGCTGTTCATAAATAGTACCCTCGGAAGTTGCGGCTGACGTGCCCTCCACGGAAAGGTATATCAAAAGTAGAGCTTTGCTCGGATGTGGTTTGACCGCTTTTATTACCTTGGAATTCGGGATATACGGTGGAATGGCTCTGTAGAAGATTTCCACGCTGGCCCGAGATAATCGGTCGACGCGCCTTTCACGGAAGCGAGATACTCGATCGACTAGGAGAGCGATTCTTCCGGAGTGAGCTGTCGATTGACTAGGCTGGACTTGGGCCGGTATGTGACTGCTTCGGACCGTGCGTCTGCTGGGCCTCCTAATGCGCGGCTTATACCCATTTGCGCGTTTGGGCTTTGGTATAGCTCGTTGAAACTCTTGCCAAAAAGAGGGTTAAAAACAAGTAATCAGTCTTGTTTGTCAATAATAAAGAGAGGACTTTATGGTTGCTGGCCGATTCGGATCTGCTACCAATATTAAAAAATTCAAGAAGTAAACATTAATGTAACGATACGAGAGAAATTATGTTTATCCATCATTTATTTGTGAAAGATAGCTTATCCATTATATGTGTTTGTTATCATCACATTGAATTAACCCACCATCTATTTTTAGCCTAGGATTACATGGGATTGAATAGGCTGACTGGCTACAAATCCACTTCAGGTTAGAGTGTCACTCACAATTGTTAGTTCCAGCTAATGATATTAAGCACTACTTTACAGATGACTTCAAGGTAATCAACTTAACTGCAAATCTTTTTCAACTGGGTAACTAAGCCATCTAACTTCATTTCTTCTCCATGTTTTAATTTCGGCTATGGCATTTATAGAACCAAGAGTGTGTGTGTGTATTTTGATTCACCTATTAAAATACCAAGCAAAAAAAGAAATAATTTAAAAACACTTACAGTAGATAAATGGTTATTTCTAATACATGATATTTGAAAAACGGTGTGTTTTCCAAATTTGGTATGGTTTACAGTCACTAATTAAGAGCATAATTGGTATTGACGTACATGCTCGTTAATTGGCTAGTCATGCAACTCTCAAGATGCTGGAAGCTAAAAGTAACAACATAATAGTAAGGGCATTATTCATGTTAGAGATTGTATTAAGCACATCATCCATGAATTCCTCTGCATATTTCTTTTAGGTTGCCAAATCTTTATTGTTTTTATTGGACACTGAAATCAATATGCTCGGAACCATCACACGTTGTACATGACTTTAATCATTGTTTGTACTCAACTTGTATGACATCATTTTTTTCCAGTATATGGTTCCATTACAATTTTAGTAGGGTATATGAAATTGATGTCAACTTCTACAAATGCATGTGCGTGATTCCTATGAAGAGGCATATTTTTATGCATTTAAACGTGTATGCTACATGAAGTGTATTTTATTATATTTGATATGAATGTGATATTGTTTTTATTGTGTAAATGCACACTGAATTAAGTTGCACAGAAAAGCACTATTCACAAATCCAACGATTGTGTAAATATATGTTAAACTATGGTGTGAAAAAAAGCAACAACTTAGCAAAAGAGGCATTGGTGTTCTTTCTTAGTAATTGTAATGCTAACCATATCATGTAGATACTGGATTATTGTATTTTTTTTAATAGAGCACTATCTTCAAGCAATTGTAAAATATGGCTTTACTGAACCATGATGAAATCAGCTCAGAAAATGGCATGTAGCTCCCAAAGGAAGGCATGTCATCGACATTGGTTAGATTTGGTTTGAGAAAACTTTGCCGTGTATCCTCCCTGTTTTGGTGCATGTTGCTGCTTAACCAAATTGGGTTAGTCTCTAACTATAACTGAATTTGGGTAAAAGATGTTTGTGAGTGCCTTTAATGGTTATCATTGTTCTACCTGTATAAGGGTTGAGTATGAGAATTAAATATTACTAGATCCAATAACATTCATTTTACTTCTATTTTACACACAAGGAAACCTTCACATGCAATTTGTGTGTCTACTTGCATATAGTTAGCTATGAGTTTATTAACAAATATTTAACTGATTATTAAACCATGTTACCAGGTTCAACTGATTATTAAACCATATTATATGCATGTGTGGTAGGTATGACATCAATTGGCTTGTAATTTTGTTCAATTGGTTCATTGCTTCAAGCAATGTTTATGTAGCAGTTAATATTATTTCTTCACCAACCTGTCAACTCTAACTGTGATTCATGTCCATCAGCATATTTTTGGGCAGACTACTTTTTACCATGTCTTACCTTTTCTTATATCCACTTGCATGCATGTGAGTTTAGCAACACAGTTAAGGGGTTTAGTGACAATTGGATCTTAAAGTAAAGATAGTAGTTTTCTAAAGATGAAAGAAAAGTTTAATAAGGAGATGACAGTTGTGGGTCAACAATATAGACCTACGATGCAAGAAATGGTAATGTTGTTTTCAAAAGATACGCTAGTAAGCATGTGATCTGGTATGTGAAACTTAGTTTCTCCATCTTACTTTTCCATGTCATATTATTTTGTACATACGTATTTACACATATAGACATACATAAATGTGTGTATTCTTATGCACGCACGCGCATACACACACACACACACACACACACACACGCACGTGCACACATAAATAAGTAAGCATTCAAAATTAAGTAAATTTGTCAAAAATAACTAAGTATAAAAATTAACTTAATGTTTGAAAATTACCAAAGTTTTATGGAAATTAAGTTCAGAAAAAATGACTATTAAAATTTAGTTAAGATTTTAGAATAGAGTAAGTTTATAAAGATAATGAAGGTAATAAAAATTAATCAAGTTTTATTAACATTTAACAAAATTAATTAAGTTTGTAAGATGTAACCAAGTTTTGAAAAACTTTAACAAATTGTAAAACTAACTAAACTGTATAAAATTTTAAATAAGATAAAAAAGTTTGTAACAAATTAAATAATTATCTAAATATTAACAAATTTTTAGGAATAGTAGATAAATTTATAAGAAATAATAAAATTAATAAAAATTTAATTATAAGTTTTATAGAAATTAAATAATTTTATAAAAATTAATCTAATTTATAAAAAGTAATGTGTTTTGTAAAAGTTAAATAAGTTTTATAGAAATTAAGCAAGTTTACAAAAAATAACAAAGTTTATAAAATTAAATTAAGGTTTAAAAATAATCTATGTTTATAAAAATAACGAACTTAACAAGGTTCAACTAATTTGTATAAAAGTTAACCAAGTTTGATCAAAGTTAAATAATTTTCTAAAATTGACTAAATTTTCGAAAACTTAAATAAATTTATCAAAATTAACTAAGTTGTATAAAATTTAAATAAACTAAACAAGTTTTTTATAAATTAAATAATTATCTAAATATTGAGGAGTAATAAATAAATTTATAAAAATTTAACAAAGTTATCTAAGTTTTATAAAAATTATCCTAATTTTAATTAACTAATTTTTATAAAAGTTAACTAAGTTTTATAGAAATTACGTAAGTTTATAAAATAAAATACTGTATAAAATTTTATTAAGGTTTGAAAATAAATTAAGTTTGTAAAAATAATAAAGCTAATAAAGTTTAACTACTTTTTATAAATGTTCACCATGTTGGTTGCTACCTACCAACAACACAACAACAATGTGCTGCTCCTGTTGTATACGGCAACGCATGTTAGTCACCTTTTTGACCACCTAACCAAAGTTAAGTCAAGCAAGGGCGCTGGTTAGCTTTGTCTACGGTGTAACACCGCCCTTGGCCTTGAGACCAGTTCCTCTATACATAAAAAAATAAAGTGAAAATTTAAGCTCAATGAGCATTGAATGTATGTTTATTGTGCGTGTATTATTTGTATCACATGTATTTGGGGAGAGTATTTATAAGTGAATAAATGGCATGTTCTCATGCATTTTGGAAGCTACTTATTGTTTTGGGTGATTAACTTTGCTTTTGAATGTACTATCAATAGTGAAACTTTTGATTTTTGCCTTACAGGTAGATAGACGATGCAGATGGAAAACATTGTTGTGATTAGTTATGAGTTGAAGTTATTCTAACTGCTAAGACTATTTTGGTTCGTAAGAATGTGTAAACTACCATTTTTGATCGCTACTACTTTGTGTATGTGTATGTTTGATGTCTCACTACTATTTTATGAAATATTGTGGATGTATTGTTTATGTTTGATGTAAGAATATTGCATACTTTGATCATATAATTCTACTTGTTGGATATGAATTATGTCATCAATATAAAATATGTTATCAAAATGATGCATTGATTATAAAATGTGGTATCGATATAATATGTTGATTTTAAACAGCCATATAAATACTTTGATTGATTTTGAACTTTTTACGGCATTTTTAAAATGCTATTGAAATTTTTCATGGTGATTTTTTAATGGCATTTTTAAAATGCTATAGATAGTTTATTCAAAATTTGACATACAAACATTTACAACAATTCATAAACGCCATAAATAAATATCACAACAAAAAATAAACGCTATAAACAAATCATTCTAAATGCCATGAAATGTATCAACAGCACAAAAGGAACGCCATCGGACAATACTTTTCACAGTGCTTCATTACTGCTATAGTATGGTTCTGACATTTAACTGCATGTCGATACACAGAGTATGTCGAAACTCTGTTAATACCTTTTATAGCATTTTTTAAACACTGTAAAAGGTCTTATTTGCTGTAGTGAGCGTAAGGATAAAAAATAGAACATATACAACAGGCAGAAATAGTGGAGCATCATATAACAAACTTTTGAAAACTTTCACAACATCCTGAAAGGTTATTCATATATCATTGGAATATCAAAGTCTGTACATAAAGCCTTACTACAACACTCAGAGATCAATTCAAATAGCGGAAATAGAAATATTAGATAGTAAGTAAGATAATACGCCAGCCTCCTGCTCGCCTTTGAACTACAACAGCGTCCCCGTTAAGCTATCACATGTCACCTGCCACCTAGCCTGCTTATCCACAACTGGATGAACAGCCTAAGGTAATAAGAGGGAAACTTAAAACCTTGAGTCATACAACAGTCTTAGTTAGCGATAAAACAACTATCTAACATCATCAATAAAGTATCAGAGAATGAGTAAATAAACGAACTAATCTACCCACAACACTAGAGAAGAACTGAACCTGTCATCCCTACATCGAACAGTGATAGCCTTTACAATCCTTTCAACCAAGGGAATAATAATCCATTCATGGCAACAGAACAGTCAATGACAACACATATAGCATCCAAATTATATATCTCACGTAAGCTATCCTAATCGAATTCAATCATTCCTCAAGAACAAGCCCCAAAGGCCTAAACCAATATCAGACAAGCTCCCAAGGAACATCTTCTTCGACATTGGACAATCTACGTGAGATGATACAAACAAAACAACCAGTCAACCATGACAGACTCTGGCTATCACCGCTAATTCTGCTTCGAATCCATCGTTAATTGCATGACGACAAACCTTGCCATATGTCAAGGGCTAATGGTAACCCTAGTTCTAGCATAAACTCCATATGCCTTTCAACGATACGTATGTTTGTCAAACCTTGACAACTTGTCCTTTCAACGATACCTATGGTACTCCACCAACAACCCTCCAGTCTTTTGGGTGGCCTCATTATACCTCTGCGTTGAGCCTGCTAGAACTTACAACAACGATAACTTATCTTCCTTCGCATCTCTAGTCCTCTAATCCGACGACTTTTCACAGCTCAAGCAACCTTCTCAAGCAACCATTATCCACCCACTCACAACCTTTGAGTTGTAATCTCATTCGTTGTTCCACACCGATCAACGAACACATTCAGTACTTCGAATATTCCTACTTAAACTTATTTCGAAGTCACTGCGCTGCGGCACGGGTTCGAGCCCTTTTGTTTAAATCTGGGTCATATTCGAAAAAAAAATCTTCAGAAACGACCCTGTACGACCGACCCCCTGGTGCGACCAACCAGATCCTGTCTGACCCCAATGAGTACGACCAACCCAGAAGCCCCCCTCCCTGACCGACTGACCCAACCCCTCCCTGACCGACCGACCGACCTGGAAGCCCCCTCCTTGACTGACTGCCCGACCTAACTCCTCCCTTACCAACCAGGTTCGACCGACTAGGCCCTCTCACTTCAGAAGACCCCACGATCGACCCGCGCTTTACCTACCGACCGACCCTTTCTCCATGACCGATCCGACTCTAGGTGCCCGACCAACCACCATGAGCCTGACCCGACCGACCCTTCATGACATGTTCTCCAAGACACAATGCAACATGGCCGACCGATCCGTTCCATTCCAGATCTGATCTATCACACTTTCAAACCAAAATTCAATCAAATTTTGCTAAACCACAAATTGGACGAAACCATCTCATCCAATTCATCCAATTCAACCACAAACATAATATGAGATCACTAACGACTTGAATATGACAATTATCATCAATAATTGTAAAATTCACCAGAATCATAATAAATAAACATATGAACTAAAACCATGGTTCTAACTTGCATAAACACATAGATCTATATGAAAATTACCGGTTTTGAGTTACTAAATTAGATCCTATGGTGATTCATATGAAAAATAACTTACCATGATGTAGATCTAAGGAAAACAACTTGAATTTGATGAAAAACAAGATCAAAACTCATATACTTGATTGAATCCATGTGAGAGATGCATATCACTCGTCAATTCTCCAAAACAATCCAAAAATACCTAGATCTAGATACGGATAGTGAAGAATTTGATCTAAACTCTTCGATTCAATTATTTCTCTCTTTAATTCACGTAGATTAGCTTCAAACGATGTAAATCATCGATTCTTTAAGCTTTAATGGTGGAATGGTGAAGAAGATGGAGGAATGACGGTAGTCTGGATCTTTCAAGTGAGAGAATAGAGAAAGTAAACTATTCTTCATGCCTCATACCCCTATTCATAGCCTCTACCAGCCCATTAATGGGCCTCCCTAAATCAGCCCATATTTTCTTACCAAACTTGAACAACCAACTGCCAAATCTTAAAACAACGATTCCTCCCAAACCGCTGAGACAAATCTTTATTGTGACCACTCTACGAAAAGGGAAAAGTCATTTCCTTTCCAATGGCATAGGTCTCAACACCTGATTCAATCCAGGTCATAAGTTATGCCATGTACAAGACTGACAAGGGCAAAATGGTCACAAAAAATTGGTAAAGATTATGGACATATCTCACATCCCCATAAACAACATATTAAAATATGAGAATGATCCAACCCTCAAGGAATAAAATAAAAATACTTTACGATCCTCCGATACGTAAAATGCAGGCTGGTATATTCTTCCCCCTTTAGGAATTTTTCCCCCGAAATCCCAACAAACACAAGCAACCACAACAATTCTGCATGCCTATCACTCATGAGCAGCCAATTCTATCATCCAAACCAGTAGCCATCAGACCATGCATCGATAGCCCTATCCTATCATGTGGAATTCTAAAAACAACCATAGCACAAGTTGCAAGGCGATACGATATTAACGGGTCATACCAGCGAAAAGTTCCATATGGGTCGCCTTCATGTTCTCTTCCATCTCCCATGTAAAATCGTCGCCATCCTCACTTCATTGTATCTTGACTAGCCTAACCGTTTTCTTCCTAAGTTGTTTCATGTCATTCCTCATAAAATGAAGTGCCTTATGAGGTCTCGCAACTACGGTCTCACAATCTAGGTCTTCGTACTGCTCTGGAGATACCACCATATTCGAATCATGCACGTACTTCCAAAGAGACGACACATGGAAAACATTATGCACACTCGACATCTTCTTGGGTAACTCCAATCTATATACAAGCTTTACAATTCGCTCGACAATCAGAAATGGTCCAACGAATCTTGGAGCTAACTTTCCTTTATTTCCGAACCGGACCACATGCTTCAGTGGCGAAATCTTTACAAAGACCATATCACCCATGTCGAACTCAAGATCTTTTCGACGCTTATCAGCATAACTCTTCTAACGATCTTGGGCTGCCTTCATTCGTTGCCGAACGACTTCGATACAATCTAAGGTCTCCCTGATCATCTCTGGCCTATGTATCAACATATCTCCGGTTTTTTAGCAACATGCTGGACAATTGCACGACCTCCCATACAACGCCTCGTATGGTGCCATTCCAATGCTAGACTGGTAGCAATTATTATATGCAAACTAGATGTAGATGGTATTCCCACGATCCTCCGAAGTCTAACACACAAGCCCTTAGGAGATCTTCCAGAACTCAATTAACCCTCCCGGTTTGACCATCAGTTTGGGGATGATAAGCCGTACTCAAATAGAATTCGGTTCCTAAAGCTTCTTGCAAACTTTTCCGAAATCCACTTCTGAATAATGGATCTCGGTCACTCACTATGCTCTTTGGGATACCATGAAATCGAACTATCCATTTCACATAAAGTTCAGCCAACTTCGAATGCTGTCCTAGTCGATTTGACAAGGATAAATCTCATACTTTTGGTCAAACGGTCCACGATGTCCCAAATCCCTTCGTTTCCTTCCTTGGTTATATGTATTCCATCGATAAAATTCATTGATATCTGCTCCCACTTCCACGTAGGAACTTCCAATGGCTGAAGCAAACTACTCGACTTTTTCTGTTCATCTTTCACCAACTGACAGTTCATGCACTTGAAAATGGACTTTCCAATATCTTGCTTCATTCCCTCCCAGTAGTAGATTCGCTTCATGTCCTGATACATCTTATTACAATGGGATGAATCGTCAACTTCGAGTGATGGCATTCTCTTAAAAACTCATCTTTCAATCTGTCGATATCAGGAATACTCATCGCCCTTACTTTCGAAGCCAACCTTCTCGATCGACTTCAAACTCTTTATTCTCTAATTCCAGCTTCTGGATAAACTCGACAAGCTTTGCATCTCGCTCTTAGCTCTTACCAATCCTTTCGATAAGAGTAGGTCTTATCGATAAGCTTGCAAACATTTTAGGTTCCAACTCACACCTTGGACTGAAATAAAATCTTGCCAGATACTCGAGGCCGTTCCATTCCGAAAACATCGCTCCCAGACGTGCATGTCTTCGACTTAACGCATTTGCAAATGTGTTACCTTACTAGGAGTATATGCTATATCAAAATCATATGATGCTAGAAACTCTAACCACTATTGCTGCTGAAGCTTTAAATCCTTTTGAGAGAAGAGATACTTCAATGATGCATGATCCGTGAACAACTCGAATCAAACTCCCAACAGGTAACGTCTCCACATCTTCAGAGCAAACACAATCGTTGCCAACTCTAAGTCATGAGTTGGGTAATTTCTCTCATGCGGATTCAACTGTCAACTTGCGTAGGCCACAACCTTATCCTTCTGCATTAGCACTGCTCCAAGTCCAGTGCCGCACGAATCAGTGTATACCACCATCTCTTCATTCCCACTCGGAATGGTCAACACAAGAGGACTTGTCAGTCTCTCCTTCAGGATCCCAAATGCTTGCTCACACTTTGCATCCTATGTGAACACTTGGTTTTTCTTCGTCAATCCTGTCAACGGTGCAACTATCTTGGAGAAATCCTTGATAAACCATCGGTAATATCCTGCCAACCTAAGACAACTCTGAACATCTGTCACATTCTTAGGTCGATCCCAGTCCTAGATTGCTGCCACCTTAGTGGGGTCAACCGTTATCCCATTTACAGAAACAACATGGCCTAAGAACCTCACTTCACCCTACCAGAAGTGACACTTCGAAAACTTAGCCTTCAGCTGATGCTTTCGCAAGATTTCCAACACAACTCTCAAGTGCGTCTTGTGCTCTTCCTCATTCCGAGAGTAAACCAGAATGTCATCCACGAACACAAGAATGAACTTGTTCAACTGATCTCTAAAAACTTTATTCATAAGATCCACAAAGTACATTGGCTCGTTAGTCAACCCGAATGGCATCACCAACTATTCGAAGAAACCAGATGGTGTCCTAAAAGCAGTCTTTGTTACACTATCCTTCGCCACCCTCAACTGGTGAAATCTCGTTGCCGAATCCATCTAAGAAAACACTTTGGCTTCGTGAAGCTGATCGAACATATCATCTATCCTCGACAACGGATACTTGTTTTTCTTGGTCACCTTGTTCATCTCACGATAGTCCACACGCAATCTCAATAAGCCATCATCCTTCGTTACAAACACTACTGGTGCACCCCACTCGGGAACACTTCTCTGAATGAATCCTTTTCCAAAAAGGTCACGAACCTGCACCTCTAACTCTTGTTGTTCCTTAGGTGTCATCTACCTAAGAGGCATAACAATTGGTCTATCACCCTCGACCAAATCGATCGTAAACTCGATATCACGATGCGGCTGCAACTCTTTGACCTCGTCAAAGACATCCTCAAATTCATTCGCAATCAACACTGATGATAAGTCTTCATGTGGAATCATAAGTGAATATAGATAACTTACGAAGACCCCATCTACGGGCTTACATCTAATCAACACCTTTCGCCCTTCCACATCCCCGACTCTCACCTTTAGCTTCTCGCAATTCACCCTTGCCGCATACCTCTTGAGCCAATCCATGCCCAAGATGTTCCTAAACCCAGCGAAGTTAAGAACACACCAATCACACACAAAAGAGCAACCATGACCCAACAACACTATACCACGACATGACATGCACAAATTGGACAAATCCCCAATCGGATTAGTCACTATCAATGGTCTATCACAAATCTCGGGTTCCAAACCCAAGCGGCACACAAGCTCATTACATATGAAATAATGCGATGCTCCAGTATTGAACAACACACATACTAAAACACCATTACCTGAAAGAGAATCTTGAACGACGGCACCCTTTCCCTTCTCTATAGTAAGAGCTCTTGAAGAAGATGACATGGCTTCCAAAGCATATGCCTTCACGACCTTCTTATACTTAGCCGATTATGGACAATTCTTCTTCTCATTCCCAGGCTTTCCACACTTGAAGCACTTTTTCTCAGCTTTGGAATTCTTGCACTCATTAGAAAAATGGCTTTTCGGTTGGCAGTTAAAGAAAACCACCTCACTCTTAGGCTTCTTCTGGCTATCCTTTCCTTTTTGTTGTTTTTGTTTCCTTTTCTTATTACTACCACCTTGGTGTGGTTTCTGAACTTCCTTGGTTGCAACGACAACATTTACTTCCTTAGGAAACAAGCTCTCATGGAGAACAACTTTATACACAATCTTCTCGAATGGATCGTCAAGATGATATACCAACGCCCTTCCAATATAGATATCCAGACCCATAACGAACTTCTCGTTCTTCTGATAAGGTGTGTCGCCTTCAAATCGGAAACATAATCAAGCACAGAATGACCATCCTGTTTCAGCTCTACGAACTTCTTGAACAAAGCATACTTCTGAGAAGTGGAGATAAACTTCATCTCGAATTTAACTTGGAACTGCTCCCATGACATCTCTTCCTCTGGAGTCTCAAGTGTAACAGAATTTCACCAGTCAATGGCCCTGCCTTGCAACTGCCTTGATGCAAGCTTTCTCTTTGTTGAATCATCCAATCCTAAGTCTCCAGGAATACGGACACAAGAATCCATCCATCTATGAACCTCTTCAGCTGGCTCAGTTCCTTTGAATGACTTCCCTCCTAGAGATGTATAATCTTTGCACAGCTTTGCAAAATCCACAACCCTAGGCATCTGAAGACCTACATCTGCCATGGCTGCCACTAGAGCGGGAATTCTTCTCATGAATTCCTCCATCATGGGTGGGTAATCTGGTGCACCATCATTACCCCCTCCAGGCACAGCCCCTTCCCTAGCACTATGCCTTGAAGTATGTAGACTCATTCTAAATCTACAAATTAGAATGATTAGCCACTTACAAGAAACGCTGCTAAAGAAGTACAAACGCTACTACACTATATACACCATATAGTATAAATTCAACTGAAATCTATAAATACGTCTCTCATATGTAATTACATATTAAAACTTTGGTTAAAATCGTTAACTAGAGCTACGACACCAAATGTGATGACCACCCACAACCCCTGCACTAAACAAGAGGAATAGTGCGTTGAAGGGTGTGCCAGGCAGCTATGGACAATCATCAAGGTATGATAACATAAACGATACCTACCGTAAAAATCACAACGCAAGGATAAAATATAATAGAACATATACATTAGATAGAAATAATGGTGCATCATATAACAAACTTTTGAAAACTTTCACAACATCCTGAAAGGTTATCCATACATCATAGGAATATCAAAATCTGTACATGAAGCCTCACTATAACACTCAGAGAGGAACTCAAACAGCAGAAATAGAAACACTAGATAGTAAGAAAGATAATACGCCAGCCTCCTGCTCGCCTCCGAATTGCAACATCGTCCTCACTAAGCCATAACATGTCACCTAGTCTGCTCATCCACAACCGGATGAACAACCCAAGTAATAAGAGGGAAACCTAAAACCTTGAGTCAGACAGCAGTCATAGTAAGTGATAAAACAACTATCTAACATCATCAATAAAGTATATGAGAATGGATAAAAAAACGAACTAATCTACCCACAACACCAGAGAAGAACTCAACCTGTCATCCCCATACCAGACAGTGATAACCTTTATAATCCATTCAACCAAAGGAATAACAATCCATTTATGGCAATAGAACAGTCAATGATAACACATATAGCATCCAGATTATATATCTCATGTAAACCATCCTAATCGAATTCAGTCGTTCCTCAAGCACAATCCCCAGAGGCCTAAACCAATATCATATAAGCTCCCAAGTAACATCTTCTTCGACGTTGGACAATCTACATGAGATGATACAAACTAAACAACCAGTTAACCGTGACAAACTCCAGCGCCAATCCTGCTTTGAAACCATCGTTAATCCTATGACGGCCAACCTTGCCATATGTCAAGGGCTAATGGTAACCCCAGTTTTAGCATAAACTCTATATGCCTTTCAACGATACGTACGTTTGTCCAACCTTGATAACCAGGCCTTTCAACGATACCTAGGATACTCAACCAGCAACCTTCTAGTCTTTTGGGTGCCCCCATAGTACCCCTTCTTTGAGCCTACTAGAACTTACTACAACGATAACTTCTTGGCCTTCGCATTTCTAGTCATCCAACCCGATGACTTTTCATAGCCCAAGCAACCATTATCCATTAACTCACAGCCTTTGAGTCGTCATCTCATTCGTTGTTCCATACTGATCAGCGAACACATTCAATACTTCGAATATTCCGAAGTCATTGCGCTGCGGCACGAGTGCACGGGTTCGGGCCCTTTTGTTCAAATCTGGGTCGTACCCGAAAAATATGCTTTTTTAGAAATGACCCTGTACGATCGACCCCTTGGTGCGACCGACTAGATCCTATCCGACCCAACGAGTGCGACTGACCTGGAAGCCACCCTCCCTGATCGACCGACCTGACTCCTCCCTGATCGACCGATCCGGAAGTGCCCTCCCTGACCGACCGAACCGATTCCTCCCTCACCGACCAGATTCGACCGACCAGGTTCACTCATTTCAGAAGATCGTACGACCGACCCGCGCTTTGCCTGCCGACCGACCGACCCTTTCTCCATGACCGACCCGACCCTCGGTGCCTGACCGACCATCACGAGCCCGACCCAACTTACCCTTCTAGACGTGTTCTCCAAGCCACTTTGCAATATGGCCGTCCGTTCCAGTCGAGATCCGACCTATCACACTTTCAAACCAAAATTCGATCAAAACTTCGCCAAACCACAAATTCGACAAAACGAACTCATTGAATTCATCCAATTCAACCAAAAACATGACATGAAATCACTAATAACTTGAATATGACAATTATCATCAATATTTGAAAAATTCACCAAAATCATGATAAATGGACATATAAACTAAAATCGTGGGTCTAACTTGCATAAACGTATAGTTCTATTAACTATGCAGTTTATGCCCAGCTATTACCCCGCCATATCCCCGCTATATCGTGTAGCGGATTTCTAACGTTATGCTATTTACAAATAGCCTCTGAAATAGCATTTCTGCTTTAAGCCCCACTATATTCCGATATTCCAGATATATCCCATTGTTTTAGTTATATTCCGCTATTTCCGCTATATCTTATGTAAGAGAAATGAACTAAAAAATGACATTTATGCATTATAAAATTATTTTTAAATATTTTTTTAACATATTTTTCAGAATGTAAAATAATATAATATTCTATTAAATTTAGTCAAACTAAATAATGTTTACACTTATTTACATATATTTGCTTACGCTTTTATTTAAAATTAAAAATGTACTAATTATAATTAAGTTGAATGTTAATTTTCCACTTATTTATTATTTTTATATATATCATTAAACACGAGTATTATATGCTATATTAGACTCATTCGCTATATCCTGTTATCTCCTCGCTTTATCCTTGCTACAACTTTTTGCGCCTCCACCGCATTGGATCCGCTGAGTGCTTTAACTGCACATGATATATATGAAAATTACGGGTTTTGAGTTGCTAAATTAGATCCTGTGGCGATTCATATGAAAATAAACTTTCCATGATGTACATCTAAGGAAAACAACTTGAATTTGATGAAAAACTAGATAAAAAAACTCATATACTTGATTGAATTTGTGAGAGAGATGCATATAACTCACCAATTCTCCAAAACAATCTAAAAACACTTAGATCTAGATCCGAACAACGAAGAATTTGAGCCACGCTCTTTGATTCGATGATCTCTCTCTTTGATTTGCATAGATCTATCTTCAAACGATGTAGACCTTCGATTCTCTAAGCTTTAATGGTGGAAAGGTGAAGAAGATGGAGGAATGGATGAACTCTAGCTCTTCCAAAGGAGAGAATGGAAAAAGTAAACTATTCTCCTTGCCTCTTATCCCCTATTTATAGCCTCCACCAGCCCACTAATGGGACTCACCAAATCAGCCCATTATGACTTACTAAACCTAAAAGCCAATAACAAATCTTAAAATAGTGATTCCTCCCAAACCGCTGAGCCAAATCGTTAGTGTGACCACTCTACCCAACGGGAAACATCATTTCCTTTCCAAGGGCACAGGTCTCAACATCTTATTCAATTCGGGTCAAAAGTTATTCCCTTTACAAGACTGATGGGGGAAAATGGTCACAAACAAAATTGGTAAAAATTATGGACTTGTCTCACATACACATAAACAACACATTAAAATATGAGAATGATCCAACCCTCAGGGAATAAAATAAAAATATTTTACGATCCTCTGATACGTAAAATGAGGGATGTTACATTTTCCATCCCTAAACCTTGTGTGGCTTGATGTTTCAAGCTTCATATCTCCCTCATCGAGATTCTTTTTTAAGTTTGTAGCATGCATATCGTAGTTCAAGCATGCAAATTTTAGATAAATTTGAGCTTGTTAAGGATGTGAAAATAGTGCTCGAAGTTAGGTTTGGGAAAGATTCACGCCTACGGAAAAATTTTCGTGGCTATAATTTATAGGTCGACACTAGTGCCGACCCCTCTTCCATCAAGATCAACCCTATGGTTGACTCCCTTCCTATCAAGGTTGACCCAGGTATCGACCTTGGTACTTAAAGTTGGGCAAGCAACTTACTTGCTTCTTGTGCTTTGGTTGGTGTTCTGCATAGTTTTCTTAGATATGTAGATGTTTTTAAAGAAGTCCTTGTTGATGCTATACTAAGGTTTTAATCCAATTTGGATAGACCAATATTATACAAAATCCATACTTCGAATTTGTATTTTTTATGTTGATTTTGGATGTTGTTTTTAATGAAGAAATTTCATGTATTTCTGACGCTATGCTCATTTTATAGAATTATTTCTGCTAGTAATTTATAAATATAAATCTTTCTATCATTTAGATTTTTTTTCAAAAATTAAATTGTCTTAAGGCCATACTGTATATGATAATTTCAATATATACATAGAATATTCAAACAATTCCATATTATTTTATAGAACTCTTTTTCTCAAATGTCATATTTTCAATATGTGAAACCATATGGTTTTGCACCCTTTGAGAAGGCAAGCTTGTTATTAAACGATTTGGTAAACCTCGTAGTACGGGACACAAAAATATATTATACTTGTCAATTCCAGATTCATCTAATTGAAGCTATCGTTTTCTAGTGTGAAATTGACTTGAATTAGTAAATCGATAAGTCAGAATTTACGGTATAGGACGCACAATCACCACTATTGTAACAACCATAAATTTCGACAATAATTAAATTAGTTGTTTAGTTAGATTCTAAAAACGGATTTTCGCAAATGAACGAATTTATTCATAAAACTTATATGTTGCATTCGTGATGCAATTCTGGTCAACTTTCGTGTTTGCAACTTTGCGAACGTAGTCTGTATGAAAATATCACGGGCGAAATATGAAAACGGGCGAAAAAAAATAAAACAGAATAAAACATATAAAAAGTATTAAATACGATGTTCCCCCACCACTGCCAGGTCGACCCTAAAATTCTTTCTTACTTGACTCTAAATTATTTCGACGATGAGGTAGACGTGAACCTATTTATTTAAGATGAGTTTAGAACGACTAAGAGTACGAAATATTTTGAGTTTGAGTTTCTGGCAAAGCCTGACTTACCCTACGATGTTTTGGCGATTTTCTTTAAAGAACACGAGGACGACATATGGTGAATCCTTTGGATCGAGCTTGGTGATTAGATGGGAAGCTAGCTACAACTGAGCTAGTCGCGATTTCTTGTTTCTGGTTTCGCTTAGGAGTTCCAATAAATGATCTTTTCTCAATCTTGAAACATGAAATTCACGTTAACGTGTCGTTGAAGTTCGAAAATATAATTATGAGATATATCCATTCGATACTACATTTTGGAAATCCTGGTATCCTATTGTTAGAACTATTACTTTGAGTCCTTGGTCTTATATTCAGAAAAAATTTAAAATTTGAACTTTTTTGGAAAAAGAAAAGGGTTTTGAAAGTTTTAACTTATGTTTTTTAAGGAATTGTTTAGTAAATAAAGATTTCAGAAAGTTTAATTTTAGAAATTTAAATATAACCATGTTTCAGATTGTTTGGATTTTGTGTAATTTTAATAAATAACCCATTTTGGTAATTAAGAGAAGGAATTTGGAAATCACAAGGAATAATCCTAAAAAAAATTAGGAACTATGATTAATTATTCCTTGTGATTTTTAATATTCATCTTTTTGATATTTCAGATGACCTATAGAAAATATCACAAATAACCTTCTAGGGATTAAAAAATCTCAACAATTCAGAACATGGAAGTCAGTAATATAAACTAGAATATGAATTAATTAAAATAGTAAGATCAATAGTACGAGACCCTTGGTTTATAAATAAAATTGAATTGAGAGAAATTTCCAGACAATTTTCTCTCTAGTTAGACTAAGGAAAATTTGGATTTAGCTTTGGGTATTTTGATGTCTTGAATCGTTTGATTTGTTTATCAACTAAGCAAAGGGAAAATCCATTATAAATTTATTTCAAATTTCAAGCTGAGTTTTCCATTTGAGAATTCGTTCATTCGTTTGATGGTCGCAACTGTTTTGAGGCAAATAAGTAGCATTGAAGAAATTATTTCTCGGCTCAACAGATGGTGGACGTCAAGTTCGTTTGATAAGCACTTTTGCATATATTTTTAGAATTAAACAGTATATTAATTGATATTATAGTTGATCTTGTTATCAAATGCCTTAAACATGAATAGTACCTAAGTGACCAGAACTGGGTCTGAGTGTATATTGTCCGACAATGATTCATAAACGATATAACTTAAGGAGTGAACCATGGAGTTCATTTTGGCATTAACAGACAAGTGTTTGGCTAGAGTTTGTATGGAGATGTAGTTTTTTTTCACTTTGCTATTATTAGTTAAAAATCAGTTGAATATTAAATTCAATAATCTGTCCATGTAAAACAACTAACCATTTGATGTAAATATAAGAACTGGTCCGTTTATTTATAAATATGGACCAACATAGTCTTACGTCAACCTTGACCCTTATATTTTCTTCATAATAGTCGTCTTTACGTTTTTATAACTTACATCATCATGAATTTGTCGTTTAAGTTCGTGCTAATTTTTGAATAATTCTAAGGAAATGATTTCTTCATATTTTGAGATTTAAAATATTGTAATGGTATATCGCAGTGTCAAAGTTGATTGTTTTAAAACTTTGAATTGACATGGCACAAAGTATTCTCAAATTTCAAATTTTATTTTAATAGCCCAATAAACTTGAGTTGTAAAACTTGGAGGCTTTTGTGCAGGACTAGAATATTCTAGGTTTCTCGAAAACCTAGCACATGATAGTGTGTTTTGTGTTATGTTGTTAAATATCCATTCTTAAAACTATAATATGAATCTATAAAATAATTTTTTGTTTGGAGGATATAGAAATGTTTTGACTTCTTCGCTAACACAAGTTAATAGTTTAGTATATTTGGAGTTACATTTCTATTCGATCATTACAAATTAAAATTAACAACTAGATCATTCAATGTTGGTATATTTTTATATAAATGTTGATAACCTTCTTTTCAAACCTTACATAAATATATGTTTAGTCAATATATCCAATTGTAACTAGGAAGAAAGAACGAAAATGATGTATATCCTTTTCAAACCTTGCATAAATTCATGTTTAGTAAGTGCCCTCGGTGCCTCTTCCGCCATCATAAGCACCATCCACTCAAATCCTAGTCTAAGTCATTGTCGCCACCTTCTCCTTCTTTTCCTTCACTCTTTTCTAGTTCATTCTTTCCTTCACATTTTTCATTTTTCTTTCAGTAGATTTGAGTGAGGTAAGAAACTGCTTTCGATCCAACAATTCTAAACACATGCTGTAAAAACTACCATAGCAATATCGACTAGTTTGTCATTATTTGCGAAATTTGTAGCTATGTAGTCTGCATGCTACTACAAATCTATGTCATTTTGGATAAGAGAAGATAATCTGATCTTACACCATTTCCATATATATGTTGTACACACACATTAAATATAGAGATGTTTAACTGTTTTTTTTATCATGTTTACATGGCACACAAATGTTATCCATAATGATATGTCTCTATCTAAGGTTATAGTTGTAGATGATCCATTAGCTAGAGCCTTGTAAGTGCAAATAGACATCTTCGGGTTATTGATTTCGTTCCAAAAATCTTTTACCCATGAAACTTCAGGCAAGAAGGATTTGATGTTTTCCTAGGCTTTTATAGAAATAAAATGCCATTAGCTGTATCTATACAGTTTAATTTGGACTATTTTGATTATAGTATGTTAAATTTTAGTGATGAAAATTGGCCAAAGGTGATTGATAACAATTACGATGGTGACTGACAATTAGCGGCGGTGTTTGATGATTTTAAGTGAAGTTAGATGTTAGCAATCAATGATCTAATATGGTAGTTAATATTAGTTTTAGATTCTTATGAAGAAGATAAAGGAAATGTCTTGTGTCCGCTTTGGTAGATTGAATAAGTGAGCTTGTATGAATAAGTTTTTTGGTTATGCTATACTTCGTCATTTATGTCGTTCATTTTCATTTAAAAAAAATAGTTTCATATTTTATTGTTTATTGCCTATTTGATGTTAAAACAATGTTTTTCCCTCATAATTAATGATAGAATGACAACAAATCCAATTTCTAAAGAAACATCTACTCCTAGCACTAAAAAAGCACCATTAAAAAATCAAATAGAACTAAATCCAATCCAGCATGGTAATATTGCACTAAAGCAAAAGTTAATGGGCATTCGGAGATAAAGTGTATGTACCGCAACAGAGATTTTAAAGGTGGTGGAATTCATCATTTCAAGTATCATCCTTTTGGTTTATTTGGAGGTGAATGTAATCCTAGTATGCATGTGAACAATGAAGTCAAATGCATAATGAAGTTGAGTATTGAATGTAGGGAAGTGTTAAAGAAGAATATTGCAAAAAAAAGTCTAGAGATTGTGCTCTTCAAAACGAAGACGATGATAAGATTTACATCTACTAATGTACAACCATCATATTCCTTGAGTCCTAATTTATTTCCAAGAATCACCACTAGCTCCCAACAAACTATAAAAATTGTACTTCAAGGCCAAGCGATAAAAGATAATGCGGATATAGCTATTGTAGAATGCTTCTATGATGCATCAATTCCATTCAATGTTGCGAATTCAGTGTTGTATCAACCAATGATAAATGCCATTACTAGTTTTGGAAAAGAATACGAATGACTGAATGTTCATGCATTGCGTGGGAGGTTACTAAAGAATTGTGCTGTATTAGTGCATGATAAAGTAAAAAAAAACATCCAGATTCATGGAAGAAAATCAGTTGTACACTAATGCAGATGGGTGGTCGGACCAAAACAGTAGAAGTTTGATCAACTTCTTGGTTTATTCTCCTAAAGGTATATTATTTTTGGTACATAATTGTTAGTAATCTCATAATAGGGTTGTTATGGTAATGGTAAATTTACCATTACCATAACATTACCAGTCGATCGGTAATCATTTTTAATTGGAATTGGTATACCAGTTGAAAAGGTATGCCAACAATAAATTTACCATTTTTAACGGCAAATTATCAGTAATATTTCTTCAATACCGGCTGTTAGACCAAATTATGGCTCTAACGCCCATATTGTCTAGAATTGCAAAGAGTAATAACTAGAAACGAAAAAAATACAGTAAACACACCAAATTTGTAGTGGTTCGGCGTTAACGAGCCTACATCCACTTTATATGTCTTTGATTATACGTTGAATGCAAGTACAATCAATGATTCCTCTCAATCTCACTTTTTCAATGATGGTTCACTCAGTAACTTCGAAATAATATGATTAGAAATAATAGAGAAATAGTAATAGTGGAAACAATACTCAGAATTGTCAAAAGATCCTGAAACATACCAAGTGTTAGGCTATTTATAGGTGATTTCTACAGGCGGTTCGTGAAGATACGTGCAACAAATCCCTAGAATCTCGGACCCATTCGTGGCTTGATGGAGAAATGGTCAGAATGGCCACTGTGGATAGGTGTCATCAGATCCTGAATTTGCGGCTTGTGGAAGACTTGGTCATGTCCATCATCTTCTGGGTTCATGGTCGATTCGTGATACACTATCACGATCTGGTCGTGATGGTCCTCCACGGATGGGTTATGGCAGATTGGCACGAGCGAATCGTGGTGTTCAATCACGAACCGGGGGTGAATCTGGTCCATGAGTTGAGGGAGAAATCAGGGCCATGAGCGGGATGAAGAGGTTAGTCACAAGCGGGATCCTGGGGTTCACAAGTCACAGTGCATTCGTCTTGAGCTTGAATACGTAATTCTCCTTCTTGTCTGATTATGAATACTTGTACTCTTGGTGGCTTGGTCACAAAAATGGCCAATAGTTTGCCCTCTCAAAGTATGTTTCATCGAGGATGGAGCATGCTTCGAAGTTAATCACGGTGCCTATCCCTGAATAGATGAGTGCTGAAGGTTGTGTCTGTCTGTATCGTCGCACTGTTTCATAGGGTTATGTTCTCCGACGAATATAAATACACCTCCAAGTTCCCCAAATAGTGCACTATTAATTAAGCATTTTCTGGCTTTCAATTCCAGGGATTTCGCAAGCAGTTCTTCAGGTAAATTTTCAAATTTTCGCAAGTAATTTCGGAGGAATTCATGATTCCTATTGGTAAAGGGCAGCAACTCTCAACTTTGATGATTGCCTCAAAGTCTGAGCTGCCAAGACATATCACGGCTCCTGCGCTCTGATGCGCGTCATGATCCGACAATAGATTGGGCCATAACATGGGCAACCGCGGGCTCCCCTGAGCGCTCGTGGCCTATTGGGCTAGATCGGTCTAATGGGACAAAATAAGGGAGATGAAAAGCCTTTGAATAGGCTATATAAGCCTGCCCCATCACTCTTTTTTTCTTTTTTACTTTTACTGCCGTCGCTACTTTTCTAATCTCCAACCTAATTTACTTCGTTCAAACCTAAACGATTTTGAAATTAATGAATTAGATTGAAAAGGTAATAGTAATCTCGCTTGCACTGTTTTTAATTTATGCATTGATTCGAAATCGGTTTCCATGGATTCCCCTTCATCGGTTCTGGCGCCACAGCCAGCATTGGATGTTGGCGGTGAAGTTCATAGGGCTGGAGTCATCACCGTCGATGTTGACAATCATCATCTTCGGGCGCCAGGTCGAGATGTGGTTGGGTTCAAAGACATGGACGAATGGGTGAGGAAGAAAAGGAAACGAGTGCTTGTAAAAACCCTCAGCGCTTCTGGAGTTGGATGGAGTGGAGTGAGACTTCGAGTTGTATTGGTGGTGAAATAGGATGGTGGTTCAGGTCGTGATGTTGGGAGAGCATATGTTCATGGGGATGGAAAATGGAACAGGACGTGGGAGTGCCTTACGAGCCGTACGGGGTGAGGCGATGTGGTATTCAACTGAACACATAATCACGAGCCCGTTCGCGATCGCGAACCTAATCCTTCCTTGTGGCTCAACTCCCTATCACTAGCCGCCGCCTTGGTGAGCTGATGTTTAACCTGAGGAAGCCATATCATGAACCAATGTGAGCTCATGAGCCCAACCCAAATCACAAGCCGTACTTTCATCATGAGCCGAACTATAGAAATCCGTGGACTAGTTCATCTGCGGGCCAATCCTCATTTTATGATTATGCTCGACTAAGTTACACCAATCAACCAAGGACATCAATGTATATCTCAACTAAGACTTCATTATACCACGAGTAATTCAAAGAACAGTTAGGATAGATCCTACCAGATGAGTCTTTTGGATTGGATGACAACATAAATTAGCAGCATACTGCAATCAGTTTCATTTTTCCATCGTTAAATTCATGCTTTTTCTTCTCAGTACTGTACACACTTGTACACACCAGCACTTGCACACACACAGGGTTCACGGGTAGTTATGCTCTAATTACTTATGTTTATTCGCCAATACAGCCATGTCTAATAGACGTTCAGTGAGGATATTAGAAAAAAGTGCAGATCCAGAATCGTTGAATTATTATAATCCTGATGTGCTCCCGTCAGATCCAGATTGGAGTAATTCTAACTCCGAATATGAAATAGATCTTGATACAGAATCGACTAATTCTGAGAGCACATCGCTTGAGGAAGAGGATGATGATCGAGCTCCTGACAAAATTGAGGGTGTTAAAGAAGCAGATAAAGAGAAACCGAGTGACTCTATAGCCTCCAAGCTGGACAATATAAAGTTAAAGAAAATTTGCGTAAGAAACGGAATTCCCTGGATCAATGTGAAAACTCCAGAGGGAGGAGATATGCTCCATTTTGCTCCGGAAGGGTTCATGGCTATTAGTAGAGTCATGTTCTTGGTGGGTGTTGTTCCTCCGTTTCCTCCGATCGTCGTTGATCTTCTAAGACGACTACACATTGCTCCTATGCAGCTCCACCCCAATGCTTATGCTGCTTTGTATACCTTGTACATAGCATATGTGGAGATTTTAGAGACCGAGCTTACATTCAAAGATTTGAACTTCTATTATTATTTCAAGCATTGCTCCATGGGGACTTCGTACTTCATTTTCTTTGAATCGATCCCCTCCAGGAAGGTATTGTCGGATGGTCATAGCAATTTAGGAGATGCTAAGTCTGACTGGTTTTATATAAAACATCAAGCTGGATGTGTGAAGATGGCTACAATCAAGTAGGTTCCAAATCCTTTATCACATATTCCCATCGTATGATTGAAGTGCTAACATTTTTCTTTCTTTGTACAGTTCACAATTTCCAAAAGACAGAAGGTTCAGTATACGAGGACCGATTGTCTCGCCTTTTAAAGAGCAAGTAAAGCTTTTATAGAATCAGAGAGTGTATAACTGACGAGAATCTTCACAAACATCATATTTCGTACATACAGCTCGGGCTCAGTGCGGGTGGCAAGCCTTACAAATACGTTCCCCCTACTCAAACAGCTGGGGAATCTAGTAGCTTGCCCCCTACCGAAGGGCAAGTGACCACGGGAGCTACCAAGACGACTGAATTTCTTAAGAGTCCTTCGCCAATGGTTGACCAGGTTGATGAGGATTTGAATGTATATAAAGGGGATGAAATCCAAAATGATGAGCCAAAGGAAGTTTCAGTGTCTAAGGGGCAGACTCCCTCAAGGACTCCACCACTGGTAGAGCCTACCACTCATAATACAATGACGAAGGAGCAGATATTTGGGGAGTTAGAAAAAATCCCTCTGCCAGATAACATCTACAAACCTGAAGACTTTGGAGGGGAACCATTCTTCCTTGTCTCTGAGGAAGAAACCATTCCCACAAAAGAGAAAGATACTGCACAGACGAGCCTAGCTTCGGGCCCTAGATTGTTAGGGGGATTACACGGGATACACAAATCACATGCACCACTTCCCGCATCACTCATGTACTAATTGTATTCATGGGCCTTATACTTGTTTGTCGTTCTTTGCAGGAAAAATGTCTCGTCGCCACTCATATTCTCATCGTGAACTTCGTGGCTGCACTCCCAGACTCAATCCCATATCTATACATGACCGCAGTGACAGTCGGGGAAGAGATAGTCAACGACATCGAGATTCTTATCAGCCTCACTCTACACGGTCTCGCTCTACTTCGAAGAAGGATCCTGGGAAGTACCATAGTCATCAAGTGCCACAAGCGGGAGACAAGCAACTTCCCAAAGCTATAACTCCTCCTAAAAGTACACCGTCTCAGGGAAAATCTTCCAAGAAGCATCATGAATCCAAAGACAAAGACAAAGACCCGAGCAAAAGTTTGGAAAAGGAGAAAGCGGCTCTGGTTCCTTCTGGTCAGCACCACCTGGACACTACCACCATACAGGAGGTGGCCCTTACTTCTAATAATCAGGAAAAGTTGGAGCGCTTGTGAAAAGAATTCCCGGATATCTATTTTGAGAGGATGCATTTCGTCCTGGATCTTGAACTAGTTCCTGATGAATAGGATGTAGAGATTGTGGGCCAAATCGGTAACGTGGCTAAGCAATATAGAGCAATGAAAAAGCATGCCAAGAATTTGTCGGATGTTATCCGCTGTCTAGAAGTAGATGCTATCAGGGCTAGGGTGAAAATCGATCATGGTGCTAAGGCCAGGAGCAAGGCAGAGAAGGAACTTGAGGATGCGCAAGCTCAGCTTGCCTTAGCTCGGCGGGATGCTGAAAATTACAAAACCGAATTATACAATGCCAAGAAACTTTCCATCTTGTGCTCGATTCAAACAGCCAAGAGTGCGTGGATTTAAATAAAGAGATAGAGGATCTCAAGATAGCTAACACTGAGCTAAAGGCGTCGCAGGATCATCATACTGCAGAGAAGGCTGCTTGGGAAAAGGAAAAGGCAAACTTAAAGGGCAATCTCGCTCATATTGAAAAGTAAAATGCGAATTTAAATGACAAACTTTCTCATGTTGAGGAATGGGCAGCTCTTGCTGAAGGCAATCCAAATGCAGCTCTCGAGTCGGCCTCCACTGCTACTGCCAAACTTGCTGCGGCCGAGAAGGAGATGGGGGAGTTCGATGAACTGCTAATGGACTTCTTTGTTCAAATCATTCATACTCGAGATATTTCTTGGATCAGTAATTATCCTACCACCTTGGTTAATGTATGGGAGCATCCCAATCCTCTGACCTTCCATATGATCCTCCTGCAGATAAGAAGAAAAGGAAGAAGCAGGATAAATCTGATGCCGACGAGGAGGACCCGGAGAAGCAAAAGAAGGAGAAAAGGCCAAGGTCATCCCCGAAGCACAAGTAGAGCCATTTTGTTTATGTCTTTTCTCGTTTTAGTTGTTCCACTGGCCTTATGATGTAGTTGCGAGTATGGCCCTAGTTTTTTGTCTAGCCTTGTCTTGTAAACCTGCACTTAGTAAATGAAAATCTGTTTCTTTTGCATCATTGCATTACCTACAAGTTTATCATTCTCAGTCACAAACATCTAAATCATAACTAAGATAGTATCATGTGCAATGAAAATTAAAAAATCTCTGCACCATGCATAAATGTGTATAAGTATGCCCCCAATCAATCATTAATGTAATGTCAGTCCAGGGCTTATTGAGGATTGATTAGAGTCATATAAGTGCTACCCCCTATGCCCGGAAATGAGGGGGTCGGGCTCAGCTTTCATTCTTGTTCCCGATTCTACAGCGGGATAGGAGCCCTTTCGTGGCATTTAACCAAAATTCCTTTATACTCTCCTGTCGTATGCCCAGGATAGAGTTCGAACTCAACTTTCAATTTGCCGTTCCTTCAGCGGGGTAGGAGTTCTTTCATGATGCCCAGTCTTTGGCGCTTTTATACTCTCCCGTCGAATGCCAAGGGTAAAGTGTAGTCGAGACGGTCTTTATAATCATGGTGCACCCTCACGTCTAGAAGACAATCCTTTTCCTTTTTCTTTGTACTCTTTCTCAGGTCATGAGACATAGAGTGTCGATAGTTGTGTCGTTTACTTCATTGCACCCTCGATGTTTAGCACACTACCAACCTTCTGATCTGATAGAAAGCATTTTGAATTATGTGCTCCGAGATTGCTGCAACTTTCATAACAAATTTAAAATATTATAATGATTTGTGCGAGTAAAGAATGATGGAGTAAATAAATAAAAAATGGTGCGGTAAAAGTAAATAACATAAGATATTTTATAGTGGTTTGATCGAATCATGACCTACGTCCACTTTATAATCTTCTGTTTATATAATTGGACTATTCTAGGCAAGTCGTGCCTTTTTATATGGTCCTAATTGAAGGAAACTTAGGATCGAATTAGCATCGGATTTTAACAAATTTTATTAACCCTAGTAGGCAGTCGAATCCAATATTGAATTAAAACATGTACCTTTCTTCAATTTGTCGAATCAAGCAAAAGAATCGGACTTGAAATCGTGAAACCATCGAATTCCTGTTTTAGGTTAAATTGAATCGAACGCTTCTGATGAAGACGTCTCTATCGGAATCCACAAGCGTAGCCTTCGACGATGACGATCGAGGTCGAAGAATAGTGATTTGGTACTAGCCGAGAAAAAGAATTATGGATCTAGGGTTTTGGTGTAATCAGATTACCCAAATAAAAGGAAGTGGTTCTCCTTTTATAATGAACTATCCGATATTTCATTAGTCCCTTGTTACCCGTTCTTTTCTTTTAAATGAAAGAATTTGTCAAACTTATTTGATCTCTTTTATTCAAACATCATCACTATTTACAACGCTTATAAGTGTGACCCTATAGGCTATCACAGCATTGGCAACAATTTAAATAACATTTAAACTGTAAACAATGAGCAGCGTCTAGTAACACATCATTGCTACACAAGCTATAATAATAATGATTCAATACAACCTTTCCATGATCAGTGTTTCAATGTAATATAATCCTTTCAACCAGTATATCCAGAATTAAACTCAAGACACGGAACATATCACCCTCTTTACAATTTAATCCGTTTATCTTGATCGATGAGTAGACTATTTAAACAAATCAATATTTGAGCACGGCCATGCATTTCACAGTCTCACTCAATCAAGAGGCCCATGGATATCACTACGAATATATCGTAGTGTTAAATTCCATCTAGATTATTCATAATTTTCATTCGATTCGAGATGTATCCAATAATCATTGTTATCGTTACTCTGTTACGAAATAACTTTCGATGATATCAAAACACAAATATCCTCAAATAAAATTATAATGATTTCAGGTCTGAGGATCATTAATCACTGTCACTATGAGAATAACTTATGATACTGTTAATTATATTCCATGGAGTTATCTCACGGCGGGTCATCCCAATACGATATTCTCCAATACGTATTTATGTTTTGACATTAATATCACGTATATTAATGATCAATGAGATGTGATCTTCAGTCAAACACCATACTAGTCTTAACGCTTTATTATTGTCCTATATTAACAATAAAACTCGACTAGGGGCATTTATGAATTAGAATACTTATCACATTATATAATCTCAAGTTCAGTCTTACTCGAACTATATAATTCCATATTATTATTCTAAGGACTTCTATTATATTATTATTTATATTACGCAGTAAATACAATATAATAGAATAATATTTTATTACAAATAAAATAATAACGTTATTAATCATATCAAATGGATTGCCTCTAGGGCATAAACTCTAACAATCTCCCACTTGCACTAGAGTTAATCATCCATGTATCATATACTCATGAAACTAGTGTGACTATTAAACTTCTGCTGCGTCAGTGTTTAATTTGGTAGGTCTGCAACATTACAGCTTTTGCAACTTTGCAGATATGTTCATATCCTCTGTGAACAATTTCACATAAGAGTTATATTTCTCAAATATATGTTTGGATCGATTATGAGTTTAACATTTTAGGCCTGAGCAATAGCCACTTTGTTATCGCAATGTAAATCATTGGATCAACAATGAATTAAGTTCAATTATGAACTTCTTAATCCAAACATTTTCTTTCTTAGAATCAATATCTATTTCTTGCTTTAAAACTAACATTATTCACAATAATTAATGTGTTATCAATATATATAACATTGTAATTATTGTGTCACTCCCACTCAATTTCTTGTCTATACAAGATTCAATAGTATTTTGTGGTCTCCGAGACATTTCAGATTCTATTTTATTCTCATCGGTATGTTAGAGACTGACTCTCTTTTATATAGATACCAATTCGAGTAATAAACATTTTATTCTCAGAGGATTTATAGAACTAATATCCATTTTCTTCTTTTGGATATTCCATAGAATATTTATTTGATTTTGGGTTCGATCTTATCAGAGGAATGACGTTTAACAAGCGCCATACATCCCAAATCTGCGCATTTAGACATACTAGGACATTTCCTAATCCATATCTTATATGGCGTCTTAAGACTTGTTGTAGCAGGATTAGTTTAATTGTTTTCAATTTAATTTATTGGAAGATCTATATGAGTTATCTTGGTCGTACCATATCTTATACAGTGTGATTACTCCTTTCAGGCACACCATTTCAACATGGTGTTCTAGGTGGTGTGAGTCGTGAAACAATTTCAAACTCTTCTGGATAGTCATTAAATTTATTGGCTTAAATATTCTCTTTCGAACTGTTTGAAAAGTATTTATATTCTATTAAATTTGGTTTCTAACTTCAGTTTGAATTCTTTGAACTTTTTCAAAGGATTCTGATATGTATACATATCTATATCTACTGATATCATCAGTGAAGTAATAAAACCTACATTTAGCATATGTATTCATTGCTCCATATACATCATTATGTATGAAACCCAATACATAATAGTCCATTCACTGTGTTAAGTGAAAGGTGATTTAGTTAATTGCCCTATAAACAAGATTTGCATTCTTCATATGATCCGAAGTCAAATGACCTCAAAATTCCATCATTATGGAGTTTTGATATGCGTTTCTTGTTTGTATTGGCTAACTGACAATGCTAAAGGTGTGTTGGATTTAAATTATTAAATTTAATCCACTCAGTGTTTATGTCAAGTACATTATAGTTAACAATTTATAAAGATCATTAACTATTTGTGAAATTCCATAAGATATTTCATTTAAATAAAATGAATAACAATTATTCATTTATTACAAATGAAATTTAAACTTGTCTGAACAAGATTTATAATAACATTTATTTTAAATGGAATTTCATAACAACAATTATTTGATTAATTTTATTAAGCCAGTATACACAACAAGAATTAACTTTCTATGGATAATCCAGCAACTTTTGTTTCATTTCCATTCGTAAGTCCACTTGTCATTTTATCAGATCTCTACTTATTTTACAATTTCGGTAAATTATCATACATTTATGTGATTTATATCTAGTATCTAATACTAGAAACGTATAAGTAGATTGTTATAACATTTATATATTATTCGGTTGAAGTCACACCTCAACCTTTCATTTTAGATCCTCTATGTTAATATAACAATTACGTTTGATTTGTTTGAGGACAATCCTCAAATTTCAATGTTAGTCAAGAAAATTTGATTTAATTCAATTTATATCCTTCTTAAGGATTAATTAAATTATCGAGTTATTTATTATTTAATATATATATTAGATAAAATAATAACTGATTCTGTAATATTTATTTAATCACAAAAATTTGACAATCAAAATTTATATTAACATAAATATGTAATTTAAACTAAAATATGCTCCCACTCAAATTAACATCCCTCTGTTTATATATACATATCAGTATATATATATATATATATATATATATATATATATATAACGGTGTTCCAAGATCCATATCTAATCATGCCTTGACCTAGCTTTGGCTAAACTCAAAACACAACCTTTTAGGTAGACATCTTATGTCAATTATATTGTCTATATAACCCTTGGATCGCATGTTGAACAGTTTGTTCAGTATTATTCATTTGCTCAAAATATATAGAATAATTCATGCTTTTGTCTCTAAGGCCATAATCTTATTATGCAGCCTAGTTAAGTCAGACCCAATAATAGGTTGGAGCACCACAACTTACTCCATCGCATATAACCAAAATAAAAGGTGCACAACGCTTTGGCGTTAGTTACAACCAGTGATCTTGGACAGTGATGAGTATATTATTGGAAGACGTCACCATGACTTAATATAACAAAATTTGCTTTAAAGGGAATTTATAATTCGTAGTGCAAAACAATATTAGAGTTATTTACATATATCAAATATATGTTATTTCACATATATGTACTTTACATATATTTAATATATATATATTATATCACAGGGAAATTTATTTTGAGCATTTCAACATTGTGGTTATAAAATTTCTTTATATCCTATATGTTGCATTTTAAATCTGATTTACGTTTGGCATATAAACCCAAGCCAAATTCATTTCAGAATTTCATACATAAGTTTAGACTCAAATTTCTATAAAGTCCAGTTATAAATATTGAGCCCATATCATTACATTATCATGCAAACACTAACACTACAAGTGTATAACACAACGGCATCATGCTTGTAAAATTAAGAGGCTACGGCTCAGATAATCTATAACATGTATGATACAAGCACAATAATATCATCAAAATATATCAAGCTTATATATATATCTATATATATATATATATTACCCAAAATTACATAAACTTAGGTTAGAAACTTTATAACAGAAATCAATGCTATAACAAAACGAAATCTGAACAATAAACAAGTTTCATACAAAGACTAATCAGTTTAATATTACAAATAAAACAAAACTGATTGAATAAGGAATGTCATGGCCAGAATCATATCTAGAACCATATAATTTCAAATCTTTTGACATTCCTTTCAGTGAATTACAATCAGCATATGCAAACAAACATATTTGCTCACATTCTAACTATTACATCTTTTATGCATTAATGGTTAGACATACTTAAAACATGCTTGTGTTTCAGCAAGATACAAAATCATAGCTGCAGCAACTCCTTGCTGTTTCACCAACATGCTGATCCACTTCAATGAATTAGCTCAGTCAAACTAATTGATGGTAAAATGATAAATCTGCAAGTGTTTATACATATAAATAAATGCAGATTAGTTAATCTTAAAATTAAACAAAGCATCATGTTTTAAGTATTAATATATAAATATATATATTGGCTGTTTGTAAAATGCAGAACATCAAACTATAGTATGTATGTTATTGTCTAATTTATCTAAATAGAATTAAGAATTATCTACATATCAATATATATAGATGTGCATAACATACAACATTTTCTGGTTATCATATTTCACTGTTTGATCTTTAACCAGATCCATGTATTGTACCCAGGTTTAATGCAACTAGAAATACCCAGATTTTATTATTTTCATATAAACTGTAATAGCAATGTACACATAATTCAGAATGTCTATTTCCAATATAGAGCATGTATATGTATACATATAATATTATTAAATGTGCTGTAATTAGTTTCAAAAATATATTAACCTAAAATCCAGTTACATCTATGTGTAATGTAGCAGTAGGCAATATAGATACATGTGTGATAAACTGTTTCATCGACACAAAATTATGGCCGGTTTGTAAACCATATGATGACAGATCAACTTGAATCTATAAATCGAATCATGTTGTCGCTGTCTTAATAGATGAGATGATTTATTAAAACATAGATTCACAGTTCTGTAAACAGACCTCAATATACATATAAAATATCAGTTTTTGATAGTTATATATATATATATATATCACAAACACAAGAGGTTTACGATCATATCAGTCCTCTGTACAAGAGTCAATACTGTTCATTGTAGAAAACAACATCATACTGGATTTATTATTATAGAAAATATCTGATCTAAAACATATAAATATATGTTTAAAATCCTTTGTTGTAATCAATGTTAGTGAGGTTGAAATCAACATTTAAAAACAAGTCACATTCGTTAAAACACAAATCTTAATTGTATCATGGTTCCAAACATATTTGTACACCATTTAAACATGAAAGGTCATTCGAAATTGGGGTTTTTGATCCCATAATAAAACTGTAACATAATTATCATATTTTACATAACAATCTGATATTGGCATATATGTACATATGCAGTTTAGCAAATCATATTTCAAACTGTTTGAATGTCATGGAAATTTAAACTATACTCACTTGATTTAAATTGAAACAGAACATAAGAAAGCATACCCATTTATTATTTGAAATGATTTAAATTCTCTCATGTCTAATAGCAGAAAAGTAGATTAATACAAATATGTGTATCTAATCTAAAACTATTTTATAGATTTAGCTATATATATCATGCATATATACAAGCTGATCAATGATAAACATATATGTATATATCTGTATATATTATATATATTATTATTAGAACAGCAAGCAAAATGCAGTATATAAAATAATTTCAAATAAACTTAGTATTTTATATTGTTATATATATAAACAATATAAAATGAAAACTGAAACTCATATTTCAAAATAAATGAACTACCTACATTATATAGGTAATATAGATATGATTATCACTATTAGTATAGGATCATTAGCATCTCTATATAACATATCTAATATATATTTGTCTACAAATACACACAAAATTATATCATATACAAATTTTATATGATGTTCAAATCACAATATATATATATATATATATATATATTGTATGGATTTCTAACCTTTGTCTTATTATAAAAAAACTGTTCAGCAAATCAAACTTAATGCAAGTGTTCTGTTTTATATTTAAAATAATGATTAAAAAAAATATCTGGACTAAATCAAACAAGTTTGACTTTATCCATAGATTTAAGATCAATTCATAAAAATGAGTTAACAAATTTCCAAATAATTGATTTTAGAAATCCATATAAACAGATCAATACTGTTTACTTTTCAATCAAACAAATTTGATGAACAAATCTTAAATTCATCTAAACAGATTTTCATATGAACGATTTCATTAAATCAAAACCATCTTATTGATTCTTTTAATCAATACTTATTTTAATCATGATAACCAATTGTGTGATAGATTCAGTTCGTACATACTTATTGATCAAATAATTTTGATAACAAGTTTTTCCCTGTTTATTTACAAAACAGACCAATTTGCTGCTATGGATCAAATCCATAATTTAAGATTTAGCAGTATAACTCAGTAAAATTCAAATACAATTAATATCAGATGTTAATATGTATTGAAACATTTTGTTTCAGAAACAAAATCCTAAAAGGGGCAACTCTTAAATCTGTTCTAATATATTTACATATATGTATGATTTCAACAAATAAAAATTATACGAAAAATATCCTAATGATTTACCGATCAGTAATACAAATTTTAATCAGTATAAGAAAAGCATTATAAAGTCTGATTTCAAGTACTTATCCATCAAACACCTTGATAATAAGTTTGGTGATATTTAAATCATATATACAGATTAAATTTCTGTATGCTTCCATATCCAAAATGCTCATGGCCCAGTTTCGAAAGATTCAGCAAACAAAATTAATATCTGAAATGGATCCGTGTTTTATTTAGAACAATTTTATTTGAGTAATCAATTGTTGTAACAGTCCCAATTATCAAAACAGTGTCAAAATATAAGTTAAACCGTACTACATACATAAGAACTGGAGATTCAGACATTCATAACTGAATTAATATCGTATACTAATTCGGATTCAACCAGATGAACAAAACATAATTTTGTTTATCACAAAACAATTTCAGTTCTTAAATGAATGTTCCTAATATTCCAGATCTTACCTTTTCGATGTTCACAACATCGATTTGTATGTTCAGTAGTAATTTCAAGGCCTAACCAATATTTGAATCAACATAAACCTTGCTCCGATACCATTGAAGGAAACTTAGGATCGAATTAGCAGCGGATTTTAACAAATTTTATTAACCCTAGTAGGCAGTCGAATCCAATATTGAATTAAAACATGTACCTTTCTTCAATTTGTCGAATCAAGCAAAAGAATCGGACTTGAAATCGTGAAACCGTCGAATTCCTGTTTTAGGTTCAATTGAATCGAACGCTTCTGATGAAGACGTCTCTATCAGAATCCACAAGCGTAGCCTTCGACGACGACGATCGAGGTCGAAGAATAGTGATTTGGTACTAGCCGAGAAAAAGAATTATGGATCTAGGGTTTTGGTGTAATCAGATTACCCAAATAAAAGGAAGTGGTTCTCCTTTTATAATGAACTATCCGATATTTCATTAGTCCCTTATTACCCGTTCTTTTCTTTTAAATGAAAGAATTTGTCAAACTTATTTGATCTCTTTTATTCAAACATCATCACTATTTACAACGCTTATAAGTGTGACCCTATAGGCTATCATAGCGTTGGCAACAATTTAAATAACATTTAAACTGTAAACAATGAGCGGCGTCTAGTAACACATCATTGCTACCCAAGCTATAATAATAATGATTCAATACAACCTTTCCATGATCAGTGTTTCAATGTAATATAATCCTTTCAACCAGTATATCCAGAATTAAACCCAAGGCACGGAACATATCAACCCCTTTATAATTTAATCCGTTTATCTTGATCGATGAGTAGACTGTTTAAACAAATCAATATTTGAGCACGGCCATGCATTTCACATTCTCACTCAATCAAGAGGCCCATGGATATCACTATGAATATATCGTAGGGTTAAATTCCTTCTAGATTATTCATAATTTTCATTCGATTCGAGATGTATCCAATAATCACTGTTATCGTTACTCTGTTACGAAATAACTTTAGATGATATCAAAACACAAATATCCTCGAATAAAATTATAATGATTTCATGTCTGAGGATCATTACATCACTGTCACTATGAGAATAACTTATGATACTGTTAATTATATTCCATGGAGTTATCTCACGGCCGATCATCCCAATACGATATTCTCCAATACGTATTTATGTTTTGACATTGATATCACGTATATTAATGATCAATGAGATGTGACCATCAGTCAAACACCATACTAGTCTTAACGCTTTGTTATTGTCCTATATTAACAATAAAACTCGACTAGGGGCATTTAAGAATTATAATACTTACTACGTTATATAATCTCAAGTTTAGTCTTACTCGAACTATATAATTCCGTATTATTATTCTAAGGACTTCTATTATATTATTATTTATATTACGCAGTAAATACAATATAATAGAATAATATTTTATTCCAAATAAAATAATAACGTTATTAATCACATCAAATGGATTGCCTCTAGGGCATAAACTCTAACACTAAAAACAAAAGAGTAAAAATGACAATTTCATGTTAAGTAGTGCCGCAAATGCTGGGCATTCCACACTTTGGGGATTTCTTTTCCATCCATGGTCGCTAGCTCGAAAGATCCATTATCAAGCCTCCGTAGGATGTCAAAGGATCCTTCCCATTTCGGGCCCAAATATACTGGAGTGGAAAGACAAGCTTCAGAACTAAGTCTCCAGGTTCAAAGGTTCTAGCTCGGACTTTCCTATTGTAATACCGAGCGACCTGCTATTTGTGCCTCAAGGCACATAGATCTGCTTCGTCCCTTTTCTCTTCTACCATATCCAGGGATTCGAGAAGTAACTCCTTATTGGTCATTGAGTCGTAGTAAGTGACCCTGTGGGATGGTACTTCTAATTCGACCGGGATGACTGCCTCATACCCGAAAGCAAGGGAGAAAGGCGTACTCCCCGTAGCTGATTTGAAAGTTGTTCGGTACGCCCATAATGCCAAGGGTAGCTCGTCGACCCACATAGCCTTGGTCCGTTTCAATCGCTTCTTCAAAATGGACTTGATTACTTTGTTTGCCATTTCTGTCTGTCCATTTGATTGCGGATGTGCCACAGCTGTGAATCTCTTCTCGATATGATATCTTTGGCAAAGTCCCAGAACTCGATACTGTCAAATTGGGTCCTATTATCTGTTATGATGGCTTTAGGGATTCCAAATCGACAAATGACGTTTCTGACGACGAAGTTTATCACTCGCTTTGTTGTGATCGTGGTTAATGGCTTGACTTCGACCCACTTAGTAAAGTAATCCACGGCTACAATGGCGAATTTTGCTCCGCCCTTCACCATGGAAAGGCTTCCAATAATGTCAATTCCCCATACAACGAAGGGCCACATACTCATCATCGTCTTCAGTTGACTAGGAGTTGCCTTGGGAATCTTTGAAAATTTCTGGCATGCATCGCAACGTCGTGCATACTTAGCCGCATCTTTGTTCAAGTAGGCCAGAAATAGCCGTATCGCAATATCTTCTTCGCGAGTGTTTGTCCTCCAGTGTGGTTGCCACATTTACCTTCGTGAACTTCTCTCAACACTTTTTCTATGTCGCCGTAGGCTATACACCGGAGGAGCGGCATTGAGAACCCTTATCGGTATAAAACCTCGCCTTGCATGACATATTTAGACGCTTTGCGGATGAAAGCATCCTCTCGCTCTTCTTGGTGGGAAATATCCCATTTATCAGGAAGTTTTTTAAGGATGTCATCCATGACTCCCTTTCCAGATCAGTCTCCAGTACAAGATCAATTTCCATCTATTCAATACTCGGATACTTCAATACCTCTATTGGGACCATCTCTGTATCCTCAGGGTTATCAGAATTAGCCATCTTGGCCAACTTATCAGCTCTCCGGTTCTCTGACCGGGGGATATGCATTATGCCGTAGTGTTCGAAGCCATTCAACAATTTTCTTACTTCCCTCAAGTATGATACAAGCCTTGGCCCTTTGGCCTGAAACTCTTCATTGACCTGGTTTACAACTATCTTGGAATCACAAAAGATATCCAGCTTTGCTATCCCCAACTCCTTTGCAAGCCTAAGCCCGACGATCAGGGCTTCATACTCCGAGTCGTTGTTCGTGGCGTGGGACTCTAATCTCAAAGCATAATATATCGATCGTTCTTCTGGAGTTACAAGTACCACTCCAGCACAGATCATCTGTCGTTCCTGGCTCTGTCAGTATAAAGTTTCCAGGTATTGGGGTCAACTAGTGATTTTGAGGTATCAACTTCTTCATTCACTACATCATCCTCTGGGATAGGAAATTCTTCTATAAAATCTATCAATACTTGCCCCCTTATCGATCTTCGGGGCTGAAAGTTCAAATCAAATTGACTCAACTCAATGTTCCATTTGAGTAGTCTTTTTGACGCCTCTGGTTTTTGCAAAACTTGTCGGGGCGGGTGGTCAGTGTACACGGTGATGGGATGAACTTGGAAATAATGGTGAAGCTTTCTGGATGCAATTATCAGACTGTATGCAAGTTTTTCTATTCTAGGATAGTTTTCGCTATGCTGTCGCTAGCTTCTTACTCACCTAGTACACAGGCCTTTGGACTTTGTCTTCTTCCCTCACCAAGGCTGAACTTATTGCGTGGGACGACACCGCCAATTACACGAACAAATCCTCGTGATCTACTGGCTTCGATAGTATCGGGGGTCTTTCGAGGTGATTCAGTAAGTTCTGAAATGCTTCCACACAATCGGGAGTCCATTTGAAATTGCGCTTTCCTCACTTAATCAACTCAAAAAATGGAATGCACTTGTCCATTGCTTTAGAGATAAATCTACTCAATGCAACCACTTTCCCTGTGAGGCTCTACACATCTTTGATTTGCCTTGGTTCTCGAATGTTTCTGATTGCCGCGATTTGATCCTGATTGTTTCAATTCCACGCGAGCTAACAATGAATCCCAAGAACTTTCCAGAGGCAACTCCAAATGAACACTTCATAGGGTTGAGCTTCATCCCATACCTTCGGAGGATATCAAACATCTCTTTTAGGCCAGCAATATGGTCGGACGATTGTCTGGATTTTACTAGCATGTCATTAACATATACCTCCATTGTCTTCCTGATTTGATTGTAGAACATTCTATTCACCAATCGTTGGTATGTAGCTCCGGCATTCTGCGAACCAAAAGGCATCACTACATAGCGGTATAATCCTAAATCCATAATGAAGCTGGTATGCTCCTGGTCCGGAACAAGCATGCGAATTTGGTTATATCAAGAATATGCATCCATGAAGGAGAGGAGTTCGTGACCCGCCGTCGAATCCACCAATTGATCAATTCTAGGAAGTGGGAAACTGGCTTTCGGACAAGCCTTGTTTAAATCTGAAAAATCGATACAGGTGCGCCATTTTCCGTTGGCTTTCTTTACCAAAACCAGGTTTGAAAACCATTCTGAGTAAGTTGAATCTCTAATGAATCCATTGCTCCTCAACTTCTCAACTTCTTCCTTTAAGGCAGCTGACCTCTCCGGGCCTAGCATTCTCTTTTCTGCTTAACAGGTGGATGATTCGGGTTGATGCTCAATGAGTGGCGCATAATTGATGGGGATATCCCACACATGTCAGCATCGGTCCAGGCAAACACATCCAGGATGGCCTTTAGGAAGTCGATCAATTATTTTGCATGAAGAGGGTCTAACTGGGATCCAATCTTCAAGACCTTCACTGGGTTATCATCATCGATTGGCATATCCTCGGTCGTTTCGTTTGGAGTCGCCATTCTGGCCCAAGGTTCCTCATCCTCCCTGGGATCTATATCCTTGGGCAGTTCTCTGGGTGGCTCCTTGGAAGCCATCTTTAATTGCTATGTTGAATCCTCCTTTGTGCGCGGAGGAGTGCCCTTTGGTTATATGTTTAATCCTTTGAGCAACAACTTCAACTCTGCTATATAGCAGGCTCGCCCTACGATTGGGTCGCCTCTGACTATTCCAACTCCTGTGTTTGTTGGGAACTTTAATAATAGGCACCAGGGTGCAACACAAGCTCTAAATTCTGCTAGGGTCGGTTGGCCCAAGAAGGCATTATAAGGTGACTTGATATCCAATACCACAAATGGAAGAATTCTCACTCTCCGACGATCTCCTTCTCCCAAAGTTACTGACAGTTCCACGTATCTGATCGGGGATGTCGATGCTCCATTGAAGCCATGTATCCATCCATCATAGGGCTTCAAATCTTTCGCCTCAAGCTTCATCTAATCAAATGATTTCTTAAACAAAATGTTTACTGAACTTCCATTGTCCACCAACACCTTGTGGACCAGAGTAGGGCCAATAGTCACCATGATCACTAAAGGGTCCTCAGTGGGGGCGTGAACTCCAGTACAATCTCTATCATGAAAGATGACATCATCGGACATTGTTTTGTGTTGCTTTATCAGAGCGGCAATCTCAAGATTACTGCATTCCCCTACATTGAGGTGTTTGGCTGCATTCACATATTGATCCATTGCCCTAAAGCTGTGTCCAGGAGGATGAGGTCCTCCTACTGTAGTGTTGATGACAATGTTTTTTCCTTTCTGCTGAGCAGTAGGCCTAGCAGCGGGTTGGTTTTGATTCGGGGCCTGCCCAACTTGCCCCTGTCTCTCGAAGCAACTTTGTATTCGTCCAACTTTCCTTCATGAAGTAGCTTCTCGATGACGTCTCTCAAATGACGGCATTCATTGGTGGAATGGCCATGGGTCTGGTGGAAAAGGCAGAATTTTCCTATCTCGTGTTCTTTCTCTGTTGAATCTCTCAATGGAGCCCTTTAATACTGGAGGACGTTGTAGGTATCCAGGAAAATATTTTCTAATGTATCATTCAACGGCGTGAAGTTTTCAAAAGCCTTGAACCGAGGTATCTTCTGAGAACCGTTCCCCTGATTCTTCTTCTGACTGTTATTCCCAGACTGGCAGCCATTTCCCTGATTCTTATTTCCCACGTTAACCTCCACCTTTCTTGAACTGTCGCTAGATTGTTTGATGGCCACGTTACTCTGTATGTCTTCTTTGTCGGTGGCCTTTATCTTCCGATTGGCATTATCTCTTCCTGACGTAGGCGTATGTTTTATTTTTCATATAATATTTCTCTAGTCAGCGGTGGCTTGCCGGCTAAATATCTTCCAAACTCAGTATCTTTGTCCGCTCCGTTAATTAAGGCCATCAAGACAGTTTGTTCGTGAGGATCTCTAATCTTCATGACCACTAAGTTAAAATGATCTAAGTAGGACCTCAAAATTTCATCAGGGCGTTGGTTAATAAGGGATAATTCAATGACGTTTTTAGACCTCTGAGCATGAAGCCGGAATTGGTTTACTAACTGCTCACTCAATTCCATGAATCTGGAGATAGATCGTGCTGGCAAGCGGGTGAACCACATTAATTCCACATCCTCCAGGAATATTGAGAATGCCTTACATTTTACTGCGTCAGGAGCAGCAGCGACGTTCATGCACCACGAATACCTCATTAGATACTGAACTGGGTCCGTCCTTCCCGAATAGCGGTTCATAGTTGGCATGTTAAATTTCCTTGGGAATCAGACGTCTAATATGTCGTCAGTAAAGGGCGTATGACTACGGCCTATACCCCAATCTTCGTTCCTCTTCCCACGGCTATCCATCATGATTTTCTTAACCATTGCTTCAACATCCGCATTGGTCAATGTAATCTCAGGATCAACACTCTTTGCCCTGCGGGGACTTCCAACGTCTCTTCGATGTGCTGTCGCGAAGTCTGGGCTTGAGCAGAAATTCCTTGTTCCCTTTTGCGACAGTCAATCATGCGGCGAGGAGGTGGTAATGGTTGATTCTGAATAGGGTCAACAATGTCTATATTCCTAGGCAACAGAGCGACATCATTCAAGTTACGATTGTCAGGTCCTAGATTGAGGGCCACCTCTTCTCGAGAAGGGAGTGACCCAAATCGAAGCTGCTCCACATTTTTATCCCTTTCCAATGGTCATTGTGGAGGCCTTGGAGGCTCCTCAGACAAAGATGAGTATTCTGGAGTAAGCGGATGGGCTGGTGGAGGTGTTCTCTGCCTTTGGAGATCATTGATTCTTCTTTCCATTGCAGTAATATTCTGTCATAACAAGAAACTCTCTTGCCTTTGGGCTGCTAACTCGTCATTCGTCCTATGCAACATATCGAGGATGCGAGAAATATCTCCTCCAGTCGTTGGGAAGAGGCGTGTAACTGATCATCAGCATTCGCTCTTATACATAAAGAACTCGAGCCAGGTCGAGCAGAAGCGCCAGCATGCATAGTACGGGCCAAATTTTCTTTTCCAGGTCGAGTTGTGGTCCTATGATAGGGGCGGTTCGTGACCCCCTCTGGTGACCAGTTCGTGTCCCTCTCTTCAGGATCCTGGCTCGTGACGTGGGGACGGCTCGTGGTGCCCCCCAGGTATGGCTCGTAGTTTGCTGCTGGGGCCCGGTCGTGATAGCTTCCTGCGACCGGGTCGTGACCCCCTCCTGGGGTCGGTTCACCCCCTGCGAGTCGGGAGTCGGGGACTCCACTTCAGTCTGCTCGTGAACACTTTTTTCATCAGCTTCGTTTGCTCGCGAATCTCGTAAATCCTTGGATTTCTTTCTAGCCATAATGTCTTGACTTTGCTTAAATCTTCAAAAACCAAAACAGTGGAAATTCATACTACTTTCTTCAGACTTGAATATCCAAATAGTAGATCAATAATTCGATACGCGGAGACTTCAATTCTCAATGAAAACACCGAAATGTTGGACTAAATTATGGCTCTAACACCCAAATTGTCTAGAATTGCAGAGAGTAATAACTAGAAACGTAAGAAAATATAGCAAACACACCAGATTTATAGTGGTTCGGCATTAACGGGCCTACGTTCACTTTATATGTCTTTGATTATACGTTTAATGCAAGTACAAGCAATGATTCCTCTCAATCTCACTTTTACAATGATGGTTCACTCAACAACTTTGAAATAATATTGGTTAGAAATAATGGAGAAACAGTAATGGTGGAAACAATACTCAGAATTGTTAAAAGATCATCAAAAATACCAAGTGTTGGGCTATTTATAGGTGATTTCTACAGGCGGTACATGACGAGACATGGCACAAACCCTGAGAATCTCGGACCCGTTCGTGGCTTGATGGAGAAATGGTCAGAATGGCCATTATGGGTAGGTGTCATCAGATCCTGAACTTGCGGCTCGTGGAAGATTTGGTCATGTCCATTATCTTTTGGGTTCGTGGTCGATTCGTGATACATTATCACGATCGGGTTGTGATGGTCCTTTACGGATGGGTAATGGCAGATTGGCACGAGCGGATCATGGTGTTCAATTACGAGCCAGGGGTGAAGCTGGTCCACGAATTGAGAGGGAAATTAGGGCCATGAGCGGGATGAAGAGGTTAGTCACAAGCGGGATCCTGGGCTTCACAAGTCACGGTGCATTCGTCTTGAGCTTGAATACGTAATTCTCCTTCTTGTTTGATTATGAACACTTGTACTCTTGGTGGCTTGGTCACAAAACCGGCCAACACCAGCGGTAACAGTAATTTTACCAGTTAACAAAAAATATATGTATATTCATATGATATGCTTTATGAGATGCATTTAGATCAAATAAATGATTGTATTTAGTTCAATAATCAGGTGAAATAATTCCAAGTATACTTGTTTTCTTTCTTATTTATGTTTTTTATAAACTAGCACTACAAGAAGTATAACAAAGATGCATTGTGTACAGAAAACATGTCAAGATATAAACTTTGATGGATGAACGGTAATTTACTGTTACCAGTGTAACGGTTACCAGATTATCGGTATACCCGTCTTTGGTATACCAGTCGATCGACAACGTTAACGGTAAGCAATTTTACCTTACCAGTATAAATGGTACGGTAACGATTTTGTCAAATGTTAACGATAACCATTACCATAACAACTCTATCTCATATTTTTGACACTTTTTTAGTTTCCTTACTTGTTTCTATATAGGTGCATTGTTTTTGAAATCTATTGATGCATCAGATGCTTCTAAAATGGCTTTAATTCTTTTCAACCTGTTTAAAGGAATAATTTCATTGACTGGAGCTGAAATATAATGCAAGTGGAAACCGACAATGCAGCAAATTATGTGGTTATTGAAAGATTAATTGAAGCAGAATTTTGTGGCTTTTTGTATCTCTTGTTCATCGCTAGCAAGCTCAGCTAAATTGTGAAGCTTTGCTCGAGTCCTACTGGGTTTTGTTATAATGTTTTTCTTCTGCTTGTTCTCCTCACCAAGCAGTGGCTATTCTGTCACAATGTAATTTTTCATGTCAATCGGTCATGTAATTGTTTATGTTTAATGGTTTCACATCATATTATGTTCTCCCGAATGATCCTGCTATCTTGGTGAGCTTGCTTGATTGATATAGGTGTTGTTCTTTGTTCGATTGTGAAATGTACTATGTCTTGCCGGCTTGGTCAATTTGCTCTGCTTTCATAATTGTTCTGATGTGTTCCTAGCTTGCCATGATGTGAGTAGTTTATTGTGTGACTTGACTAGGTGCGGCTGGTGATGGGCTATACAGTGTTTATTGTGTAGTCCTCTGTGGTTGTGATGTACATTTGTGTACACTATAACTGTTCTTTGTATGGGAAGCTCTGCTGTGATATTCAGTCAATGAAAGTTGGTACTGTTCCAGTACTTATCGGCCTTTTAAAACTAGGCTAGAATGTTTTTTTTTTGAAATGTTAGACTCCTTGCATGGAGACGGAAATCTTTATGGTGGACGGAGCACCTTTAAAACCGTATCTTGTTGTCTAGTTTAGTAGTTAGCTCCAGTGTTATAACCTAGTTAGGATGGTGGTGGACGGTCCACCTTAAAAACCGATGTTGGTGGACGGTCCACCTTAAAAACCGATGATGGTTGACGGTCCACCTTAAAAACTGAACATTATTGTAATTTATTTTATAATAGTAAGTTGTATCACTAAAAACCGAACATTATTGTAATTTATTTTATAATAGTAAGTTGTATCACAACTATAAAACAGGTCGGCTTTTCCGAAATAAAATTTGAGCGATTTTCAAATACAATATATTAAGCATCAAAGATAACAAAGTTTGTCTATAATTATTGTTTTGTGTTGTCGATGATGCGATGATTCACGGTTGGAAGAAATTTAATTCGTATAGCTCTAATAAGATTTGCATCGAATTTGTCGCTTTACAAAGCATATTGAACCATAAAGATGAACTTATTTTCATGCTAACGAGTCGGGATTGGAAATCTTCCTCATATGCAAAAGATTTAAAAAAGGAAACGATTTGTTAGTTATATTTTTAATTCGGCATTTCAGAAAGAATGTTCTTTAATTTTTATTATTTACGAGCAGTTTGTTCGTGTTCTCAGACATTTTGATAGTTGTAATGTCCCGTATTTTTGGATAGTGAAATATATAATTTATTTTAATATTTAAAATAATATATTTGGAATATTAATTATTTTAATATTTAATTCGTTTATAATACGATATTTGAACGTTAAATTTACAATTAATATAAAAATGACCTCGTAATGGCGTGGTAGTTCGTAGTATTATGTTTTCCACTTCAGTTGAGCATATAGAATCCGATATAAGTCGAAATTCTGTGAAACAAGAAATGTTTGAATCATATTTGATTATAATTTTCATATGAAAGAGAAAAAAAATCCAGATTTCGTGTTACAGATTGTTAGTTATATCCAATTCAAATTTTAAAATAGTCGCTATGGAAATCGTTAATAAACAATAACGTTTATTTATTAATTTAAAAAGGGTTTTAAGTATATTTGAATATAGGTTAACTCAAGATTTGTTAACACTGAGTTTGAAATCCATATTTGTTTATATTTGAAGCTATCCATATATTCTATATGGATTTTTACACTAATAATAATATATTATTATTCAATTGAATTTACTTATATTAATTTGATATTAATATAAATTTTAAAATAGCGAATTTTGCTAACGACTTCGGTTTTTGATGAAACTAGTTTCATTGGAACTGTAACGTTGAATTATTGTATGATATTAAATATCATGGCAAACCAATGTCGTATGTGACTTTGGTAACCAAAAACGTCTCTGGCTTTAATTTAATTGTTTTGTCGATTTAAATTGGAAATTAAGAATAACTGACTTCTAACGAATTCCGTTTTTAGTGAAATTAATATTATAAAATCCGTAATGATTTATTTTGTTAGTATTCTAAATTTCAGGTAATTTGAATTTATTTTGTGATCGTACGCAATTTAAAAGCATGTCAATTCACGTATATGAATTATAAAAGGAATTTTCACAGATGATCTCGGAATTTGACAAAACCTGACTCATTGTGTCCGGAATGTTGTTTTATGCTAGGATGCAAATTTTCATTTCGATTTGAGGTCATTTGTGATGGTTTTTGCCTGTTACTTCAACACGAAGTTTATATATTAATATTATATTATAATAGGGCCAATGTATACTCCTTATCGCAGCATATTATGAGGTCAAATCATAAAATAAATTAAAACGCGCGTTCAACAAATAAAATGCCGCCTCCTTCATTCATCGATGGCTAGTAACTTCTTCCCTTCTTCACTAATTTTCTTCCAATCCGTTTTTTTATCTTGAAATCATGAACTAAGAAAATGTTAAGCTCTGTGATCACTTGAGATTTAACAGCGATGATCAGTGTCCAACCTCTCTAGTGACTGGAATTTGACTCCAAACCGACTGACGTTCGTGACGTTTCCTGAAGCCATGGCAGCATCGAAAGACGTGATACTTGGAGCTCAGATAGGCTGTGTAGAGGCGCACTAACTAACAATGTTGGATGATCGACAGATGATCAAAACAGTGGTGCGGGGATTGAGTTTTCTTTCCGGTGATGGGTTCTATATTGAAGCGGTGCGTAAAGAAACATGGAGTAGGTGGAAATTAAAGTCGGCCTGCATTTTCTTGGATCAACTGTAACTAAGTAAAAGTAAGTAGTGATACTCCTCTAATTAAAGTTAGTTTATTTAATTTAATAGTATACTTATATGGTATGTAAATCGTGCGTAGGTGGGGAGGTCGAAATACATACTGAAAATGAACATGGAAAGAGGAACGAAAATGTGCTGTGTAGATCGGCCTAATCTATGATAATTTAAAGTAATTAAACTTTAGTTAATAATTAATTAAAGGGAGTTAATTATGTTGATATATCAAATTTTGAACTGGAACGTGGACATGGTAAATCGATGGCCTTGGTTTTGAAATAGTGAACGAACGGGATGTGTGCAGAAGAAAAGCAAATTAGCCTGGCACTATTCCTAAGCAACATAATCCTACTAATTTAAAATATAGTTAAGAAATTAATTTATAAAACTAAAATCATATGCACTTATGATCGCATAACTTTATCCATATTGACAGAATTGATCAAAACAAAAGAGTTTGAAACAGTATGATTGAACTCTACAATCTAGAGCAGTTTTAGACAGGACTAGAATCAGCAGGGAATCTTAGTTAAATTAAATGATTGTTTAATCTAACTAAATCGAATCGTTTCTACAACAAATTATATCAAGGTGAGTTAAACTCACTCAGTTATTTCACATATATTTTATATAAGTCGGGTTTTGTAATTGTGTGCTATGGTTGCTTATGGTTGACTGTTTGTTAATTATATATTGATATGTTGGTTAAACCAATAAAATTAAACGTTGTTTAATTTTAATGAAAGCCAAATTGTTATCTTAACGATTGGAATCAATTGAGGTAACTTACCTTGTTGGTAACATTTATAAATAAACATTTTTATTTTAATGAACTGTTTGAGTTGTTTGTTGTGTTAAATTTGTATTATTTACTGTTATAGAAACTATTAATTTAATTATTGGATAATTATTATTAAATAATTTTATTTGAGATAACGTATTTGGATGCAGGGGAACCAGGTTGGAGGGATCCAATTGGATTCCTCACCAGTAGTTGTTAAATTTTATTATATGTGACGACCCCAAAGCCCCGTACGACGGTGGCAAAGGTAATCTTTGGAATATAACACATAAACAGATAACAGTAGAACATAAATAATTAAATACACCAGATAATGTACAGTAGAATACACTGGAGAAACATAATCATCAGAAGGATCATACTTAGTACAAAATACAGTTCAGCTATACATAAATGTCTACACCGGAAAACAAAACATAATATGTACAATAGAAGCTGAACAACATAAAAAGAGATAAATGGTAGAATCCATCTTCAGCTCCCGCTATCCAGAAAGAGCCTGCTAAAACTTGAATACAAGGCTGCCCGTGTAGAAAAAGGGGCACTCGAGTTTGCAAGTGAAACAAACTACGAGTCAGTCATGGGACTGGTATGAGAAATCTACTTAACTTACTTTAATATATGGCCAATCACAGGACCACGCCACTTTCGCGGAACGGGTTTACTCCATTGGATTACCAGTGCTTTAAAACAAGTAAATCTTTTAAACATCTCAATGCTTTTTATAAAAATGAAGCCATTATAAGACTCAGTTCCCATCACACAATGCAACGCAAACCGGAGGATAGAGTTTTACCTTATAATGACCAAAATATGCTTGATACGAATAAAACAAAAGCATTTGATATTATTACTAGTGTTTATATGTTTCAAAAACAATTTCAATCATAACTATCAATCATAGATGGCATGGGTACCATATATAGGTTTACAATCAAAACCGCACGGTATCGTATTTGGAAATTGGAATTCCATCATGAACCAAGGCAAAAGATAGTCCTTACCGAATTCGAGACTCTCTAGCCCGAGCCTCAGGGCAAGTACTCATTCAAACCCTTGAATCGTCAGGGCCGATCCACCGATGTGCATTAAAATGCCTGAACACTGCGTTTCTCTGCCCTTTGGGCGTAAATGAGTCCAACGACTCCATCGGCTCCACATAGTCACCGATATATCCGAGGCGCCTCGCGATCCAATAACCACACAAGTGAAAATAATATAAATGTCAGGGCTAGTAGGTCACCGACACTACCCAAGCTAGAAGGAAACGCATGTCCTCCCTGATGTCCTCTCCCGTTTCTGTCTCATACCGGGGTGTGAGGCTCGCGAATCAACGCTATACACAAAGTTACGCCACACAGGCCATGCTTTGATCATCAATCACAAGACTTTGCTTTTCAACAGAACCCTTGATCATCTGCTACTTAGGCATGCCATGCAGGTAATTCACTCCATACGACTGATTTCTATCGATATATAACCTCTGAGCTCGTACATCTCTGAGAAGGGCGTTAAGCAAGAGAATAAATTCTCTACCGCCAAACAGATATATATTTAATAGAGATCAATCAGCACAGAACAAAATCCAGTGTCAGACACACAGTCCATTTACAAGTTCGTTCTGGGTTTTAACGAAACCGGAGGCACCTTATTTCTCGCATATCCATCGATCTCCAAGTACGTCTGGACGATCCCCTCTAGTTATCTATATTTTGGCTCCCAATCAAGACATCAGTTATCATCCAACCGAGGCGAAGATCTCCAGTCTGCAACCACCGTCTTCATCATCGACTTCTTACCGCCGATCAATTATTTGAAATGAGATTTAACTCGGCCCTTTCAAATAATTCACGTATATTTAGAATTTAAATCAATTCATTTCAATGGTTAAATTATTCGACATCAATAATTTTGTTCTTAAATGTAATTTTCACGCCAAACACATTCAACCATCAAATATCCAATAAACTGGGAAAATTCGGTTTATTTCCATTCCATATCATTTATAATATTTAATAACGATTTATCGCTATTTTTATTCAATTAAAAATAGCCAATTCATTCAAACGACGCTTCAGGCCATAACGTGGCCGTGGCGTTGTTTTTCTTCAGATTTGATTTACACATATCTGAAAAATCTAACCGTTAGATCTTAACAAATTTTATATCATTAGAAAGATCTTTTCAAAACGAATCCAATGGTTTCAGTTTTGGGAAAATCCGACAGTCGGATCTCCCGCACTAATAATTTGAAGTTACGATTTCAAAATACGAACTGTAGCGTCGCTATTCGATTTAATTTAATTATATATATATATAATCGATTTTGGTGTTGTTTTTATTCAGATTTGAATTAAACATTCCAGACAATCCAACTGTTGGATCTTTACAAAGTTGGTGTCGTTGCAAAGATATTTCCAAAGCGAACCCAACGGTTTCGGTTTCGGGAAAATCCGATGGTCGAATCTCCCGCATTAATCGTTTGAAATCACGGTTTCAAAACATGAACTGCTGCTTCATTATTCGATTTATTTCAATTATATATATATATATATATATATATATATATATATATATATATATATAATTCATTCTTCGATTTCAAAACCATATTCATTTCACACTTTTGATAAAAAAGGTATTTTTATCCAACAACTATTTATTTCAACACATCACTATTTATAACAATTCATATATATCATAAAAATGTGATTTTTATTGTAAAACAATTTAATTCAAAACAAGATTATTTTATATAGTTCATATACGTCATAAAAATGTGATTTTTATTGTAAAACAATTTATTTCAAAACACAATTATTTTATATAATCTATATATATCATAAAAATGTGATTTTTATTGTAAAACAATTTATTTCAAAACACGATTATTTTATATAGTTCATATATGTCATAAAAATGTGATTTTTATTGTAAAACAATTTATTTCAAAACACGATTATTTTATATAGTTCATATATGTCATAAAAATGTGTTTTTGATTGTAAATTTTTTTATTTCAAAACACGATTATTTTACATAGTTCATACATAAGGTAAAAATGTTATTTTTGGTGTTAAAACAATTTATTTAAAACACTAGAATTTTATATAATATATATATGATAAAAATGTTATTTTTATCTTTCAAAGAATTTATTCAATACATGAACTTCATTCAACACATGAATTTTATTCAACACATGAATTTCTATTCAACACATGAATTTTATTTCAATACATGAATTTTATTCAACACATGAATTTTATTTCAACACATGAATTTTATTTCAACACATGAATTTTATTTCAACACATGAATATAAATCAAACACAGAAATATTTCAGAAAATTTCGCAGCATAACGGCAGCGTAGTTAAAACCAGCACCGTCCCTAGTATGGCCCCTCGCTCTACCTTAAAGCCTCGCAGCTTTTGACAATGGAGATTTTCAATATCTAGTTCGTACGCAGATGAATTTTCCCATATACTAATCATATTGGGATTTCAACCACAATCAATCATTTCAAATCAACCATTCACTATTCACCAAATTTCACATCAACCAATAATCCAAAAAAATATCACAACCAATATATATCGTCCATGGTCTGTGGACGAGGGGAGTATATATATATATATATAGATATATAGATAAACGTATATAACTATATTTCGATTTCATTTCAATATCATTTCAATTCATTTCAACGCATATATAACTTATACATCGAACATACAACTTATACAATGCTTATACATGAGGTGTACAACGCTTATATAACTCATACATCGACTATATAATTTATACATCATTGTTTCCATATCGTTTATAATTCAGAAATCTCACATTGGGTTCCACTCCACCAAAAATTGTAGAAGGCTCAGAAAAATATCCGGTCTCTTCTATAATGTAGAAGACGTCCGCACGAGTCCACTGTCTCTTGTTTTACTGGATATCGACCACACATGAAAAAGATATGATTTTTATTGTGAAATCAAAATTCGTAGCGCTTTAAAGTGCTATAATCAGTTTAAAATAATTAAACCATTACCTCTTAAATTTCGTTTAAACCTAGGTCGCCAATTTTTGCGAAATCCGTCGAGTTTGGTGACGATCAGCCGACACGACCTTGAAGAGCTTAGAGAGGCGCCCTCGGCGCTGGTGGTTTCACCCAGATCGATTGCCGATCAGAGGCACGACGGCGCGATGAACATCAGGACTTTGAGGAGGTGGTTCTCGATTATGGCTCAACGTTGGAGGGCGAAACACATATGGATTTGAAGACCGAGATGAGATCTACAAATAACTCCAAAGGGCCATGGTTTTTAATGAGAGGATCGCGAGAGAGAGGAGAGAAGGTGAGGAAGGGTAGTCGCCGTTTGTCGCTGCTGTTACGGGGAGAGAGAAAATATGATTGGCCAATGAGATTTTATTTATTTATATATTTTTAAAAGTCCAAAAATACCACTTGCTGCATACGAACTCCAATCCAAACCCAACGACTATCGTCCCTAGCCAAATACCCCTATTCCAAACACAATGGGATATGTTTCGTAGGCCCATTCGACTATTACAGCCATTTTCTTTTCAAATTAAAATATAAAACATTCAATATTTGATTTGAACGTACATTTCAATTTGTCGGGGCCACATACTGATCCCAAAAATTCCAGAAAAATAAATCTAGCTATGTTTTGATGATACGGTCCCAACAAAACTAGTTTCGTCAAATTCTAAGATCGTTTGAAAAATGGCCATTTTCTGGTCGATCCAATTTAACTGAAATCAACCAAACACATTTTCCTTTGCCATGCTCACATATTAACTTCAAAAATTATGGAATTTGAAACCATAATTTGACATCCCGAATTCAACAAAGTGGTTTCGTTGAATTCTGAGGTCGTTTGCAAAATGTCTATTTTCACGGGCTATATAAATTCTATAGCGACCATTCTAAAAATTCATTTGGCCATAACTTTTGATTCCCGCTATAAATCTTCGATTTTTCAGATTCACTAGAAAGATATTCATAAACAGATTTAAATGTTTTTGGTTTCACTAAAATCCGTTTAATTTTCCACCCGGTAGAGTCAATCAAAGTTTGAATTCGAATTTTGAAACTGCCGTGCCATTTCAGGCCTTGTTTATAATTAAAAATAATGATCTTTATCTTCAAAAATCGATTCAAACATACTTTCCATCGTTATTATTTAAAATTATTTATTTTAAATATTTAAAATGCACTAAAATAGCCAAATTAAAATTTTCAAACTGGTTTAGATTTTCTGGGTTGTTACAATCTCCCCCACTTAAAACTTTTCGTCCCCAAAAAGGAACAAATTCGAAAGTTGTTTAATTAACCAACTCAACTTTCATTCTGGTTTCCATTCTTCAACTTTTCAGTTTCTAAGAATTTTCTAATTCTTCAAAAATTTGGCTAACAACCTAAATTTTCGAAAAATTTCGCCATAACCTCCTTTGTACGGGGAGGGGTTTGGAAAATTTATTGGGCCGTATTAGGTACCCAGTAAATCCTAATAAGCAAGCACATATTTATAGTGATATATTTCGGTGTCCACAGGGGAGTGTGTATAGATCATAACGACAGAGAATAAATTCTGGTTACCTTATAAATGGTTTTTGTGCCTTAATGACCAGAGAGACGTGTTTATTGTCATCTCCAGACCCATGTGGGGTTTTTATTAATCTTGCAATTTACCATTACATTTTATATGGTCCATACCAATCATCAGTTCAACCTGTAATATATAGTCATCGCCATACAAGCCTCTCGCTTGTATGGTAAATTTTCAACCTCGTCACACAAGCCCCAAATGCTTGTGTGATATATGATGAAGTATGCCTATCTTCAAGAAGTATGCCATGTAGTGTAGTTCAAAATTAATTGTTACTATCCTATGGCGACATTTATTATTACACACAGAACAACCAACACTCCGCATCCAATGGCATTCACAGGAGTTGATATAATAAATAAAATTGCGAATCCAACTCATTAAGGTTTTCCTATTTGTCGGGCATGCAAATAAATTCTTTACTCAACCGCTAATCCATTTACCTATTCAAACATATATAATGTACATGTATATATTTCTAACTATTTTTAAATCAGTTCAATACGTGATTTAATTGCATAAATTTACTACCATTCTCTTATTGAGTAAATTAACTATCGTTCTAATAATTTGGTTAATCAAATTCACAATCACACAACACAAACAACAGTCAATTAATTGATTAACTTTTCACATATATATCTTTTATATATTCAAAAATCATATTTCTAAAACCAGACTATATATATAATCACAAATACGTTATTTATAAACCTATAACTCTCAACTCATTCTGGAGCATTTCTGACCCTATCACTAATGAGTTATTCTAATTCTGTATACTCATATTATGACATTACTGATCCTATCTACAATGAGTTATTCATCCTAGAACTCTACTAGTTCTATCTTTGACGAGTTCGTTAGTATGTTATATTCCAGAATTAAGCTTAACCAAAGCTCTGATACCACGTTGTGACGACCCCAAAGCCCCATACGATGGTGGCAAGAGTAATCTTTGGAATATAACGCATAAACAGATAACAACAGAATAGAAATAATTAAATACGCCAGATAATGTACAATAGAATACACTGGATAAACATAATCATCAGAGTTACACAGTATATAGAATCATACTTAGTACAAAATACAGTTCAGCTACACAAAAATGTCTACAGCGGAAAACAAAACATAATATGTACAATAGGAGCTGAACAGCATAAAAAGAGATAAATGGTAGAATCCATCTTCAGCTCCCGCTCTCCAGAAAGAGCCTACTAAAACCTGAATACAGGGCTTCCCGTGTAGAAAAAGGGGCACCCGAGTTTGCAAGCGAAACAAACTACGAGTCAGTCATGGGACTGGTATGAGAAATCTACTTAACTTACTTTAATATATGGCCAATCACAGGACCACGCCACTTTTGTGGAACGGGTTTACTCCATTGGATTGCCAGTGCTTTAAAACAAGTAAATCTTTTAAACATCACAATGCTTTTTATAAAAATGAAGCCATTATAAGACTCAATCCCCATCACACTTATAATGGCATAAATATGCTTGATACGAATAAAACAAAAGCATTTGATATTATTAATAGTGTTTATATGTTTCAAAGACAATTTCAATCATAACTATCAATCATAGACGGCATGGGTACCATATATCATGTCGCCATATATAGGTTTACAATCAAAACCGCACGGTGTCGTATTTGAAAATTGGATTTCCGTCATGAACCAAGGAAAAAGGTAGTCCTTACCGAATTCAATACTCTCTAGCCCGAGCCTTAGGGCAAGTACTCAGTCAAACCCTTGGATCGTCAGGGCCGGTCCACCGATGTAGATTAAAATGTCTGAACACTGCGTTTCCCCGCCCTTTGGGGCATAAATGAGTCCACTGACTCCATCGGCTCCACATAGTCACCGATATATGCGAGGCGCCTCACAAGCCAATAACCGCACAGATCAAAATAATATAAATGTCAGGGCTGGTAGGTCATCGACACCACCCTAGCTAGAAGGAAATGCATGTCCTCCCTGATGTCCTCTCCCGTTTTTGGCTCATACCGGGGTGTGAGGCTCACGAATCAATGCTATACACAAAGCTACGCCACATAGGCCGTGCTTTGATCATCAACCACAAGACTTTGCTTTTCAACAGAAGCCTTGATCATTAGCCACTTAGGCATGCCACACTGGCAATTCACTCCATACGACTGATTTCTATCGATATATAACCTCTGAGCTCGTACGTCTCAAACAAAGGGCGTTAAGCAAGAGAATAAATTCTCCGCCGCCAAACAGATATATATTTAATAGAGATCAATCTGCACAGAACAAAATCCAATGTTAGACACACAGTCCATTTACAAGTTCGTTCTTTGAAACACCCCACCTCCGTTAGGGTCACTCTCAAAGGGAATGCCCTAATTTTGGTGGAGGTTTATAAGTACAAGTCACAGATATACAAGACAGATATAAGAACACATATTTGTAAACAGCGGAAGGACAACAAACTTTATTTCATAAAGTCAAATACGTGTTACAACAACATCCTTTCCAAAAACATAACATAACACTTCATAATCTGTCTTGAGTACATTATTTTTAAAGAAGCATAAATAAAACATAGACAAACTGCCAAAGCCCCATAGTGGATTGTCCAAAGCCATAGTTCAAAACAGGAAAGTCAAAGCAATACATTTCTCTTCTTCAAGCTGGATGTTGAGGTAGGTCAAGCTGCTGTGTTCCCTCCCTGAGGACCTGGGGGGGGGGGGGAACGGAAGAAAGGAGACGAAAGAAAAATAGAGTCAGACATAAAGCCTGAGTAAGTCTAGTACTACTTTGTCTATGAATAAAGAACTGGGTATGATAAGTAAAACAGGAAGTGGGCAACATTATAAACTTGGTTAAGTTATCTAGGGTCGAATATACTATCGTACCCCATGTTAATCTCTGAACCCATATAAACTAGTTTCCAATTTGCACCCCAAAATCAGGGTGATGTGATCCATTCTACGATGATCGGCTCCTACTCGCATAGTTACATGTGTCTTACGGCCCCCGATGTCTGTAGTTACCTATGCTGGTCCCACCATGGGGTGTATCAAGTCCCATAGTGGCAACCCGACACAACCTTAGAGTGCAAAGGTATGCTACTGGTGTCCAGTGCTTTATTTTTCTGCGCCGGAGTGCGTGCACGCCCGCACACCGTTAGAACCTACACTGCTACACCACCGCCGTCGATTTGACCTCTTACAATCAGCCCAGTAATCGTGCCCCACCCTGCCTAGTTTCAGGGTATCCTGATACACCTTCTAGGGTTACTGCTGAAAAGGGTCCCCCGTTACTAGGTTTTTTTATCTCTAGCTAACATGCTAAGTTGGTTAAGTGTTTCCTAACCTAACCCCACCAGTCCGTTTAGTTTAGCATGTTCCATTTTGATTAAGTCTTTAGTTCACTTAATCCTAACAATCCTGACTCAGCCTTAATTGTCTTATTAAGGCCCTGACCTCTCACATTAGACAGGTATTGTTGTGGCTGCCTGTTGCCGGTTGGTTCCGGGCAGTCTTACGCCACAACTCAGTCTAACCTCGGGTCCTTGCTGGGCTCCATGTTTAACCTCCCACATTGGATAGGTATTGTTGTGACTACTGGACAGCCGGGCGGTTCCGGGCAGGTTTACATCACAACTCAATCCAACCTCGGGTTAAACACCTCGTCTTTTCTACATTTACATATTTTGTCATTCTTCTTTATTTCTTATATGTAAATATTTGCGGCCCATTATTATGTTAATGGTGTAAAGGTTACACCAACCATGGGCCCAACCCATACTTGACTTTGGGCCCTTCTATTCCATATTTTCATTCATTAATTAATTTTTAACCCAACGTTATTTTCCCCCGTTTTACACGTCCGTTTATATATATTGGGCTTAGCCTTTTAAAGCCCAATTTAGCCATGCGAAAGGGGAGGCTTATGGCGTATACACAAAGAGGGGAAAGTGAGCGCATGAACTTGCATATGACGTTGGAAAATACATAATAGAAATTGGTGTACTTGCATAGTGGTGACATGTATTTTGGTCACAAAACATAGGTGACATAAATCAAGGCATGTAAACTTGCATAGGTTTAACTACAACATGAACCTATATTCTTATTTAGGCATAATGTCAAACATAAGCATGGCCTAAATACTTCTAGCATAAACATGGCATAAAATACTTCTTGCATAGGCATGGCATATTGTCAAACATAAGCATGGCATAAAATACTTCTAGCATAGGCATGGCATATGGTCAAACATAAGTATGGCATAAATACTTCTAGCATGAACATAGCATAATTCAACTTAATCATGATTTAAGCCTAATCACATAACGATGGTATAAACATACTTATGCATAAATATTCCTAAACATGGTGTTTGCTTTAAACTTGCAAAAAGGGATTTTTGAGTCTAACTTAGCCATGTCTCACATATGTCATCATATAATTCTTGTAAACAAGATAGACTTAATCATAGATTTCAATTATGCCAAATATCATTCATAGCCTAGCCATATTCATAAGTTTTGCAAAAGCATGACTTAATATATGGATTATGGTGTCAAAATTCCAACATAGTTTCATATGAACTATAACAACCAAACTTGTCTCAATTACTTGCAAAATGATTTATGCACAAAAATATACATCATGACGACATAATAACAAAGCCCCAAACTTGCATAAATTTCACTCAACTACATACATGTAGCTTCAACATAGATTACATAATTTGCGCAATATTCCAAACGTATATTTGCATAGAACTACCGCATGTAGTTCTTTATAATGAATAACATAATTTTGCACAAATATGAATTACTTTCATTGCCACAATTCAAGCATACACATCAACACAGTTGTTTATTAATACCAAAGTAATACTCTACTTACAATGGTTGCGGCGAATTCTCTAATTAAGAGATATGATTCCTTTGTTGAATTGATTAGCTTTAGGTTGCTTGAATTGCTTTAGGCCTTAGAACTTTCTCCCTAATCCTCTCTTTAGTTGGCGGCTATTCTTTGTCGTTCCTCAGCAACATGGCGGCTATGTTCTTAATTTGAATGAATAGATTAGGGTTTAGTCTAGGGTTGTTTATATAGAGGTTAGGAATTGATTAGGACCCTTGATGTTGCTAGGTTAGATCATAGCCATTCATTAGGAAGAGCGACCAATGAAAACCCGCCACCTAGCCCTAATGACAAAGCAGACCACAGAAATTCGACCGCACACCGACCTGGCCAGCCAGGTTGACTGGGCTCGACCAGGTCGATACCCCTGTCGACAGGGCTGTCGACAGCCCTGTCGACATGGGTAGCCCAGGTCGACAGCCCAGTCGACCTGGGTGGCCCAGGCGGGTGTTCTTCCACCCTGGCCCAATGGGCCCGATTTTAAATTATTATTTTATTCTGTTTGAATTTTAAAAACTTCCGAAGGCCATATCTTCTTCATACGGACTCCGTTTTTCGAAAACTCGGACTCTATTTCGCGTATTTTTCCGAGACGAACGCAATGGCGTATCCCGTTTCCCTTGGTTCTTTAATTTCAGATTAATTATACTTTAATTTGTTACTTTCACAGTTATAGAATTTTCGGGGTGTTACATTCTCCCCCACTTAAAAGGATTTCGTCCCCGAAATCTTCAAGTTAGGAGGAATGTATATCCTAACATCCAATCATCCATCTACTCATCCATCAAACACGAGCATCCATTGTCCTTAAAAGTCTTCTAATGCTTCATGATCATATGCGAAGTGTGTGTGTACATGTATTTATCTAATGCAAAATCAGGCGGTCTACTGATTCAGTTGACCTCCTTAATGCGAATTATGTAAGTGCCATGAATCCATTATGTATGCAAATTTCCCTATTCTTGATTCTACATGAGTGCACAATCATTCAGTACAAATGCAGCATCCACATGACAACACATTATAGTTCAACCACATACGAAAGCAAACATATATGCATATGCAATATGAAGTGACTGAGCCGATCTAAAACCTAGATTGTGTGTGTATATGCAACCACGAGCAACCACTAGCAATCACGTCAACCATTCATACATAACATGTTTCAACTACATGTTTTCATCCAAAGGTTTTCTACCTAAAAGACACGGTCGAGGAAATATACCTAAAAAGATAGATAGATAAAAGCGCAACTTAAGGAAAAGAAAGATCAAGGATGTACCCTCGAACAGAAAAGGGTAGGCAGTACGGATTCTAGCTTCAGTTTCCCAAGTCGCGTCTTCCTCGGCGTCGCTCCACTGAACTTTGACGAGCTTGACTTCGCGGTTGCGTAGCCTCTTCACTTCCGTTCCTAAGATGCGGGTTGGAACTCTCCTTATGGTTGCTTCGCGCTCCACTTCGGCCTCTTCGAGGATATTTGGCTCTACCACTTCAGCAGACTCATGTAGACATTTTCGGAGATGTGAAACGTGAAAGACGTTGTGGACTCCAGCCAACTTCTCGGGTAGCTCTAATCTATAGGCCATTTTCCCAATTTTCTCGATGATTGGGAATGGCCCTACGAACCTTGGTGCTAGCTTTCCTGTGGTTCCAAAGCGAACAACGTTTCTTAGCGGTGATACCTTGAGAAAAACTCTGTCTCCAACCTCAAATTCAAGGTCGGTCCTCCTCTTGTCGTCATAGGACTTTTGTCTGTCTTGGGCCGTCTTCATCCTTCTTCGTATTAAGTCTACTTTCTCTGAAGTCTCTCGGATCATATCTGGTCCAAGTATAAGCTTATCAGTAGACTCCCACCAACAAGTGGGCGATCGGCACGGTCTTCCATATAAAGCTTCGAAGGGCGCCATTCCTATGGTTGCTTGATAGCTGTTGTTGTAGGCAAATTCCACCAAAGGAAGGTGGTCTTCCCATGTCCCTCCAAAGTCAAGGACGCATAGCCTTAACAGGTCTTCCAAAACTCTGTTCACTCTCTCTGTTTGGCCGTCAGTTTGGGGATGATAGGCTGTGCTCAAGCATAACTGCGTTCCTACTGCTTCTTGTAGACTCCGCCAAAACTCGCTGGTGAAGATGGGGTCTCGGTCACTAACGATGCTAGATGGTATTCCATGGAGTCGCACGATTTCCTTAAGGTAAAGTGATGCTAGGGATGAGGCAGTTCTTTTACTTTTGACAGGTAAAAAGTGGGCGCTTTTCGTAAGCCTATCCACTATTACCCAAATGCTAGTGTTGCCTCTCCTAGACCTAGGCAGCCCATCGATGAAGTCCATTGAGATGCTATCCCACTTCCACTGCGGGACCTCCAGAGGATGTAGCAGTCCGCCAGGCTTTTTCTGTTCCGCCTTAACCTGTTGGCACACCATACACTTAGAAACGAATTCTGCCACGTCCTTTTTCATGCCGTTCCAGAAGAAAGTTCTTTTTATGTCTTTGTACATTTTATCTCCGCCTGGGTGTAACGTCATCTTGGAGTGATGTGCTTCCTCGAGAACCTTCTTTATTAAATCGTTTGTCTGTGGGATGCATAGCCTTCCATCTCGCCTTAGTACACCCTTATCATCAATGGAGTATCTGTTGAGGTGACTTGAAGTCTTACCCCTAATTAGCCTATCATTTATTTCCACAAGCTGAGGGTCTTCGCGTTGTGCTGTCCCTACTGAATCCACTAAAGTTGGGCGCACTTCGAGAGATGCAAGCAAGCCTGGTACGAAATCGGAGGAGGGCCTAAAGTCGAAACTGGCTATAAACTCTAGGCTTTGTCTTTCAACAAACAATGGGCTTAGGGTCAATTTCTTTCGGCTCAACGCGTCTGCCACTACGTTGCCTTTGCCCGGAGTATAGGAGATTTCGAAATCGTACGAGGCAAGAAACTCCATCCATCTTTGTTGCCTCAAGTTAAGATCTTTCTGCGAGAAAAGATATTTCAACGATTTATGGTCAGTGTAAAGTTCGAACTTCTCACCTAGGAGATAGTGTCGCCAAGACTTGAGTGCAAAGACGATGGCGGCTAGCTCAAGATCGTGGGTTGGGTAGTTCTTTTCGTGCACCTTCAACTGCCTCCCGCCATAAGCTACTACCCTTCCTTCTTGCATTAAGACGGCGCCTAGCCCTGTCCCACATGCATTCGTATAAACAGTGAACATCTTGCTCCCATCTGGCAGCGTCAAAACTGGGGCTGTTGTGAGAGCCCTTTTTAGTCGTTGGAAAGCAAACTCGCAATCCAAATCCCAATTAAACCCTAGATTCTTCTTAGTCAATTTCGTGAGCGGAGCTGAGATTTTCGCAAAATCCCTTATGAATTTTCGATAGAAACCTGGCTAGTCCTAGAAAGCTTCGGACCTCAGTTGCATTCCTTGGTGTCTTCCAATCTTGTACCGCCACTACCTTAGCAGGGTCCACTGCTAGCCCTTGTTTGGATACTATGTGCCCAAGGAACCTCACCTCTTCCCTCCAAAAGTTGCATTTGGAGAACTTGGCTTTTAGTTGATGGACTCGCAAAGTTTCCATGATTGCCCTTAAGTGCTGAGCATGTTCCTCTTCACTCTTTGAGAAGATAAGGATATCATCTACGAAGACCACTACGAATTTGTTGAGGAAATCTCTAAATACCCTACTCATCAGGTCCACGAAGTAAGCAGGTGCATTTGTCAAGCCGAAAGGCATGACAAGCCATTCAAAGAAACCGTCTGGGGTTCTGAACGCCGTTTTATCGATGCTATCTTCAGCCACCCTTAGCTGATGAAAACCGGTTGCTAAATCGAGTTGGGAGAAAACAGACGCTCCTACAAGCTGGTCAAATAAATCGTCAATTCTAGGGAGAGGGTGCCTATTCTTTTTTGTTAGCTTGTTGAGCTCCCTATAGTCAACACATAGACGGAGTGAACCATCCGCCTTTGTAGCGAACACCACTGGAGCGCCCCATTCTGAAATGCTCCTCCTAATGAACCCCTTTTCTAGAAGCTCTTTAATCTGTTTACTGAGCTCTTTCCTTTCTCGTGGAGCCATATGTCTAACGGGCAATGCAACGGGCTTTGCATTATCTACCAGATATACGCGGAAGTCTATTTCCCGCTTCGGAGGTAAGCCCTTCACCTCTTCAAAGACATCCGGATATTCCCGGACCACTTTAACCGATTGTAAATTTTCAACAGAGGCATCTAGCGATTCAAGATAACTAAGCATAACCGCATACGAGGGATTACAAGAAATTTCCAAAGTATTACCGAGCTGGGTTAGGAGCCTAACAACCCTTTTCTCACAATCAAGGACGGCCCCATTACTGGATAGCCAATCCATACCCAAAATCAAACCATACCCCGAAAAGCCCAAAACAAAGGCACTACATAGAAATTCAACACTTAGGATAGAAATTTTCAAATCCAAACAGATCATAGACAAATGAGCTGGGCCCCCAATTGGGTTTGAAACAATTAAGGGGTCCTCTACCATACTAGTTTTTAGGTGCAGAGATTCTACTAAAGCAGACGAGATAAAGGAGTGTGATGCGCCAGAATCAAACAAAGTGCGAACGGGGTGATCATAAAGATAAACTACACTTTCTACAGAAGTATTTATACCTCGCTGTTGCAATGGTGGCGCTTCTAGCACATGAACCTGTGCCCCTGGGGTGGATCCAGTGCCCTGCCCCTGTCCTCGTTTCCTTGGGCAGTCCTTAGCCCTGTGGCCTGTCTGACCGCACGTAAAGCACCCACCATTCTCCTTAGCCTTCTTCTTCCGGCAGTCCTTTACTAAGTGCCCCACTTTGCCACAGAAATTACACTTCCTCTTCTCTTTGTTGCCTTTCCCGCCTTTCTTAAAGTCTGTCTTTTTAGGTTGCAAACCCTCTTTCTTCCCTTGAGAGCTTTCTGCCTTTGTCTCCTTCTTGCCCTTATCCTCTTCATTCAGCAATGCCATTTGCACCAATCTTTCATACGTGGCTCCCATAGGTATATGGGTCATGGCCAAACTGTGTAATGGCTCATTTAACCCCTTGACGAAACGGAGAGCCTTCTTATGCGGGGTGTTGACTAGGTCAAGCCCAAACCTAGCCAGCTCATCGAACTGATTCACATACTCTCTGACAGTCTTGTCTCCTTGCTTAAGAAATAAGAATTTTTCCAACTGCAAACTTCTTTCTGCATCTGAGAGAAACTTAGTCTCAAACCTTGCCCTAAAGTCCTCCCATGTATCCACTGGTCTTTCAGCATTGGTGACTTCCCACCAGTAGGAAGCCTCGCCCTTCAATAGCCACACCGCTAGTTGTACCTTTTGTCTATCTTCTACCTCAAAGATGATGAATAGGTCCTCCGTTTCTTTTAGCCAATTCCTAGCTGCTACGAAGGACTCAGTTCCATGGAAATCCCTTCCTCCCATAGCTTTAAAATCTTTACATATCTTAGCGAATGTGTTTCCCCGTGGAGGAGGTGGAGGAAAAGGTGCTGCTGCGGCTGGATGATTTCCTTCAGTTGGGGGAGGAGGAATAGTAGGACCTGGCTGAGTGGCCCTTGCTTCTAAGAAACGTCTAAACCAACCAGGTATGGGTACCCCTTCAGGCAAGTTAAGTTCTTGGGACATGCTGAAACAAAAAAGGATAGATTCAAAACGAAGGATAAGAGATAATACCTATGGCTTTGGGGAGTGGACTTTGCCTTTTTAGAATAAAATAATAATTTTCTTTTAAAAATGCTTCTTTAAATTTCCTTTTTGAAAATAATTTTTCAAAACTTTTTATCTTATCTGGTAAACCTATGCTCTGATACCAAGTGAAACACCCCACCTCCGTTAGGGTCACTCTCAAAGGGAATGCCCTAATTTTGGTGGAGGTTTATAAGTACAAGTCACAGATATACAAGACAGATATAAGAACACATATTTGTAAACAGCGGAAGGACAACAAACTTTATTTCATAAAGTCAAATACGTGTTACAACAACATCCTTTCCAAAAACATAACATAACACTTCATAATCTGTCTTGAGTACATTATTTTTAAAGAAGCATAAATAAAACATAGACAAACTGCCAAAGCCCCATAGTGGATTGTCCAAAGCCATAGTTCAAAACAGGAAAGTCCAAGCAATACATTTCTCTTCTTCAAGCTGGATGTTGAGGTAGGTCAAGCTGCTGTGTTCCCTCCCTGAGGACCTGGGGGGGGGGGGGGGGGAAACGGAAGAAAGGAGACGAAAGAAAAATAGAGTCAGACATAAAGCCTGAGTAAGTCTAGTACTACTTTGTCTATGAATAAAGAACTGGGTATGATAAGTAAAACAGGAAGTGGGCAACATTATAAACTTGGTTAAGTTATCTAGGGTCGAATATACTATCATACCCCATGTTAATCTCTGAACCCATATAAACTAGTTTCCAATTTGCACCCCAAAATCAGGGTGATGTGATCCATTCTACGATGATCGGCTCCTACTCGCATAGTTACATGTGTCTTACGGCCCCCGATGTCTGTAGTTACCTATGCTGGTCCCACCATGGGGTGTATCAAGTCCCATAGTGGCAACCCGACACAACCTTAGAGTGCAAAGGTATGCTACTGGTGTCCAGTGCTTTATTTTTCTGCGCCGGAGTGCGTGCACGCCCGCACACCGTTAGAACCTACACTGCTACACCACCGCCGTCGATTTGACCTCTTACAATCAGCCCAGTAATCGTGCCCCACCCTGCCTAGTTTCAGGGTATCCTGATACACCTTCTAGGGTTACTGCTGAAAAGGGTCCCCCGTTACTAGGTTTTTTTATCTCTAGCCAACATGCTAAGTTGGTTAAGTGTTTCCTAACCTAACCCCACCAGTCCGTTTAGTTTAGCATGTTCCATTTTGATTAAGTCTTTAGTTCACTTAATCCTAACAATCCTGGCTCAGCCTTAATTGTCTTATTAAGGCCCTGACCTCTCACATTAGACAGGTATTGTTGTGGCTGCCTGTTGCCGGTTGGTTCCGGGCAGTCTTACGCCACAACTCAGTCTAACCTCGGGTCCTTGCTGGGCTCCATGTTTAACCTCCCACATTGGATAGGTATTGTTGTGACTACTGGACAGCCGGGCGGTTCCGGGCAGGTTTACATCACAACTCAATCCAACCTCGGGTTAAACACCTCGTCTTTTCTACATTTACATATTTTGTCATTCTTCTTTATTTCTTATATGTAAATATTTGCGGCCCATTATTATGTTAATGGTGTAAAGGTTACACCAACCATGGGCCCAACCCATACTTGACTTTGGGCCCTTCTATTCCATATTTTCATTCATTAATTAATTTTTAACCCAACGTTATTTTCCCCCGTTTTACACGTCCGTTTATATATATTGGGCTTAGCCTTTTAAAGCCCAATTTAGCCATGCGAAAGGGGAGGCTTATGGCGTATACACAAAGAGGGGAAAGTGAGCGCATGAACTTGCATATGACGTTGGAAAATACATAATAGAAATTGGTGTACTTGCATAGTGGTGACATGTATTTTGGTCACAAAACATAGGTGACATAAATCAAGGCATGTAAACTTGCATAGGTTTAACTACAACATGAACCTATATTCTTATTTAGGCATAATGTCAAACATAAGCATGGCCTAAATACTTCTAGCATAAACATGGCATAAAATACTTCTTGCATAGGCATGGCATATTGTCAAACATAAGCATGGCATAAAATACTTCTAGCATAGGCATGGCATATGGTCAAACATAAGTATGGCATAAATACTTCTAGCATGAACATAGCATAATTCAACTTAATCATGATTTAAGCCTAATCACATAACGATGGTATAAACATACTTATGCATAAATATTCCTAAACATGGTGTTTGCTTTAAACTTACAAAAAGGGATTTTTGAGTCTAACTTAGCCATGTCTCACATATGTCATCATATAATTCTTGTAAACAAGATAGACTTAATCATAGATTTCAATTATGCCAAATATCATTCATAGCCTAGCCATATTCATAAGTTTTGCAAAAGCATGACTTAATATATGGATTATGGTGTCAAAATTCCAACATAGTTTCATATGAACTATAACAACCAAACTTGTCTCAATTACTTGCAAAATGATTTATGCACAAAAATATACATCATGACGACATAATAACAAAGCCCCAAACTTGCATAAATTTCACTCAACTACATACATGTAGCTTCAACATAGATTACATAATTTGCGCAATATTCCAAACGTATATTTGCATAGAACTACCGCATGTAGTTCTTTATAATGAATAACATAATTTTGCACAAATATGAATTACTTTCATTGCCACAATTCAAGCATACACATCAACACAGTTGTTTATTAATACCAAAGTAATACTCTACTTACAATGGTTGCGACGAATTCTCTAATTAAGAGATATGATTCCTTTGTTGAATTGATTAGCTTTAGGTTGCTTGAATTGCTTTAGGCCTTAGAACTTTCTCCCTAATCCTCTCTTTAGTTGGCGGCTATTCTTTGTCGTTCCTCAGCAACATGGCGGCTATGTTCTTAATTTGAATGAATAGATTAGGGTTTAGTCTAGGGTTGTTTATATAGAGGTTAGGAATTGATTAGGACCCTTGATGTTGCTAGGTTAGATCATAGCCATTCATTAGGAAGAGAGACCAATGAAAACCCGCCACCTAGCCCTAATGACAAAGCAGACCATAGAAATTCGACCGCACACCGACCTGGCCAGCCAGGTTGACTGGGCTCGACCAGGTCGATACCCCTGTCGACAGGGCTGTCGACAGCCCTGTCGACATGGGTAGCCCAGGTCGACAGCCCAGTCGACCTGGGTGGCCCAGGCGGGTGTTCTTCCACCCTGGCCCAATGGGCCCGATTTTAAATTATTATTTTATTCTGTTTGAATTTTATAAACTTCCGAAGGCCATATCTTCTTCATACGGACTCCGTTTTTCGAAAACTCGGACTCTATTTCGCGTATTTTTCCGAGATGAACGCAATGGCGTATCCTGTTTCCCTTGGTTCTTTAATTTCAGATTAATTATACTTTAATTTGTTACTTTCACAGTTATAGAATTTTCGGGGTGTTACATTCTTGGTCTGAACGAAACTGGAGGCACCTTATACCTCGCATATCCATCGATCTCCAAGTACGTCCGGACGATCATCACTTATTATCTATATTTTGGGATGCCTTCCAATCAAGACATCAATTATCATCCAACCGAACTGAAGATCTCCGGTCTTCAACCACCGTCTTCATCATTGACTTCTTACCGCCGATCAATTATTTGAAATGAGATTTAACTCGGCCTTTTCAAATAATTCACTTATATTTAGAATTTAAATAAATTCATTTCAATGGTTAAATTATTCGACATCAATAATTCTGTTCTTAAATGTAATTTTCACGCTAAACACATTCAACCATCCAATAACCAATAAACCAGGTAAATTCGGTTTATTTCCATTCCATATCGTTTATAATATTTTATAACGATTTATCGCTATTTTTATTCAATTAAAAATAGTCAATTCATTCAAACGATGCTTCAGGCCATAACGCGGCCGTGGCGCTATTTTCCTTCAGATTTGATTTGCACATATCTGAAAATCTAACCGTTGGATCTTCACAAATTTTATATCATTAGAAAGATCTTTTCAAAACGAATCCAACGGTATTAGTTTTGGAAAAATCCGACGGTCGGATCTCCCGCACTAATCATTTGAAGTTACGATTTCAAAATACGAACTACAGCGTCATTATTCGATTTAATTTAATTATATTTATATATATATACAAATATAATCGATTCTGGTGCTGTTTTTCTTCATATTTGAATTTAACATTCCAGACAATCCAACCGTTGGATCTTTACAAAGTTGGTGTCGTTGGAAAGATATTTCCAATGCGAACCCAACGGTTTCGGTTTCGGAAAAATCCGATGGTCGGATCTCCCGCACTAATCGTTTGAAATCATAGTTTCAAAACACGAACTGCAACTTCTTATTCGATTTATTTCAATTATATATATATATATATATATAATTCATTGTTCGATTTCAAAACCATATTCATTTCACACATTTGATAAAAACAGTATTTTTATCCAACAGCTATTTGTTTCAACACATCACTATTTTTAACAATTCATATATATCATAAAAATGTGACTTTTATTGTAAAACAATTTATTTCAAAAAACGATTATTTTATATAGTTCACATATGTCATAAAAATGTGATTTTTATTGTAAAACAATTTATTTCAGAACACGATTATTTTATATAATCTATATATATCATAAAAATGTGATTTTTATTGTAAAACAATTTATTTCAAAACAGGATTATTTTATATAGTTCATATATGTCATAAAAATGTGATTTTTATAGTAAAACAATTTATTTCAGAACACGATTATTTTATATAGTTCATATATGTCATAAAAATGTGATTTTTATTGTAAAACAATTTATTTCAAAACACGATTATTTTATATAGTTCATACATAAGGTAAAAATGTTATTTTTGGTGTTAAAACAATTTATTTAAAACACTCGTATTTTGTAATCTATATATATGATAAAAATGTTATTTTTATCTTTCAAAGAATTTATTCAATACATGAACTTCATTCAACACATGAATTTTATTCAACACATGAATTTCTATTCAACACATGAATTTTATTTCAACACATGAATTTTATTCAACACATGAATATAAATCAAACGCAGAAATATTTCAGAAAATTTCAGCAGCATAACGGTAGGGTAGTTAAAACCGGCACCGTCCCTAGTACGGCTCCTCGCTCTACCTTAAAGCCTCGCAGCTTTTGACAACAGGGATTTTCAATATCTAGTACTTAGGAAGACGAATTTTCCCATATACTAATCCTATTGGGATTTCAACCACAATCAATCATTTCAAATCAACCATTCACTATTCACCAAATTTCACATCAACCAATAATCCGAACAATATCGCAACCAATATATATCATCCACGGTCTGCGGACGAGGGGAGTGTGTGTGTATATATATACGTATATAACAATATTTCGATTTCATTTCAATTCATTTAAACGCATATATCATTTTTACAACGCATATATAACTTATACATCGAACATACAACTTATACAACGCTTATACATGAGGTGTACAACGCTTATATAACTCATACATCGACTATATAATTTATACATCATTGTTTTAATATCGTTTATAATTCAGAAATCTCACATTGGGTTCCACTTCACCAAAAATTGTAGAAGGCTCAGAAAAATATCTGGCCTCTTCTAGAAGGTAGAAGACGTCAGCACGAGTCCACTATCTCTTGTTTTATTGGATTTCGACCACAAATGAAAAAGATATAATTTTTATAGTGAAATCAAAATCCGTAGTGCTTTAAAGTGCTATAATCAGTTTAAAACAATTAAACCGTTACCTCTCAAATTTCGTTCAAACCTAGGTCGCCTATTTTCGCGAAATCCATCGAGTTTGGTGACGATCAGCCGACGCCACATTGAAGAGCTTGGAGAGGCGCCCTCAGCGCTGGTGGTTTCTCCCAGATCGATTGCCGATCATAGGCACGGCGGCGCGATGAACATCAGGACTTTGAGGAGGTGGTTCTCGATTATGGCTCAACGTTGGAGGGCGAAACACATATGGATTTGAAGACCGAGATGAGATCTACAAATAACGCCAAAGGGCCATGGGTTTTTAATGAGAGGATCGCGAGATAGAGAGGAGAGAAAGTGAGGAAGGGTAGCCGTCGTTCGTCGCTTCTGTTACGGGGAGAGAGAAAATATGATTGGCCAATGAGATTTTTTATTTATTTATATATTTTTAAAAGTCCAAAAATACCCCTTGTCTCATACGAACTCCAATCCAAACCAAACGACTGTCGTCCCTAGCCATAAACCCCCATTCTGAACACAATGGGATATGTTTCGTAGACTCATTCGACTGTTACAGTCAGTTTCTTTTCCAATTAAAATAAAAACATTCAGTATTTGATTTGAACGTACATTTCAATTTGTCGGGGCCACATACTGATCCCAAAAATTCCAGGAAAATAAATCTAGCTATGTTTTGATGGTACGGTCCCAACAAAACTAGTTTCGTCGAATTATGAGACTATTTGAAAAATGGCCATTTTCTGGTCAATCCAATTTAACTGAAATCAACCAATCACATTTTCCTTCACCACACTCACATATTAACTTCAAAAATTATGGAATTTGAAACCTAGAAATAATTTGACATCCCGGATCCAACAAAAGTGGTTTCGTCGAATTCTGAGGTCATTTGCAAAACATCAATTTTCACGGGCTATATAAATTCTATAGCGACCTCTCTAAAAATTCATTTGGCCATAACTTTTGATTCCTACTATGAAACATGGATTTTTCAGATTCGTTACAAAGATATACATAAACAGATTTAAATGTTTTTGGTTTCACTAAAATCCGTTTAATTTTGCACCCAGTACAGTCAGTCAAAGTTTGAATTCGAATTTGAAATTGCTGCGCCATTTCAGGCCTTGTTTATAATTAAAAATAATTATCTTTATTTTCAAACATCGATTCAAACATACTTTCCGTCGTTATTATTTAAAATAATTTATTTAAAATATTTAAAATCCACTAAAATAGCCAAATTAATTTTTTTTAAATTGGTTCAGATTTTCCGGGTTGTTACATTATATATTAATATATTTGGAGATATTGAATTTGTGATGCAGGATTTGATAGGTTGGAGAAATCCAACAGGATTCCTCACTAATATTGATAATGTTTACCAATATGATTTTTGGAGTTTATTTAGGTATGAAATTGGTTTATATTTCATGGTTTGGTACTTTAGCAGATATTTACCTCTTTAGTACCATCGATAAATTTAATAGAATTTTAAATCGATATTAAATCTATTACGAACGTTTTCAAAGTAAATTCATATATTTGAAATACGATGTTTATTTTAAAAATAAACATTAAATATTTATTTATGTTTTTAAAACTATTTAAATTAGAAATAAATGGGAATCCCAAGATATAAATAAATAAATGGTTTAAATTAAATAGGAAAGTTAAAATGGTTTCGAAGAAGGACTTAAGGACGTAAACAAAATTTAAAAGAATATGACCTGGACTGACGGGATTAGAAATGTACAATAATTATTGTGAAGGAATTGAATGGTGATTTTTCTTAAATAAATAAACTTATATAAAAATGTGGTGATAAATGGGTTTTTCGTGAATGAGACTAGCGAATACATGGAATTGAAAATAGAATATGATAAAATTGGAATTGAAATAAATGTGAAATAAATGGATTTTAAGGAAAGATTTGCCGAAAAGGAGTTATAAATGGAAATTCATATAAACTGAGTTATATGGGGAAAGTTGTGGAATTGTTTTATAAAATAAAGTAAGTTGTCGAACTAAGTTAAATATCGATGAATGGTTAAGAGAGTTATAACGAATGGTTAAGATATTTATAAAGGGATGTTCAAGATATTTATAATAAATGGCCAAGTTATTTATAAATAAATGGCTAAGGATTTATAATTTTTCAATGGAAGATTAAGGATTTTGTAAATGGAAAATTATAAAGTGAATGGCTAAAGATTTATAAAGCGAATGCTTAAAGATTTATAGAGCGAAACAGTTAAAGATTTATAAAGTGAATGGTTGAATATTTATAAAACGATTGGTAATGGATTTTTATAAATGAAAGGAAATGGATTGTAAATGAAAGATAAAGGAATTCGTAAATGGAAGGTTGAATGATTGTGTAAAGGAAATGTGAACTATTTTTAAAATGGAATTTATAATATTTGTTATAGAAGTTAAATGGAATTATTTTACTTAATTTTTATGAAATGATATTTTAAATGAATATGTGTAACGTTTCCGTACTCTTTGAGTTTCACTAATAATACCACACGTCCAACACAAATTTGCACAGAAATACGAATCATTATTAAAAAGAAGTTAGAGGATGAGGAATAGAAAGAAAGAAATATTAGAATAAAAGAAAACGTAGATCACAAACTCACAGCGGAACGAATAAAATATAGTGGGTAACATAAACTTTGAAATATAATTCAGTAACTTTATATACATACCATCATCAGAGCACAACAGCTATTTACGGAACAGTTATAAACACCTGTTTCTAGATACAAACATGGCACACAGCGGAATATATGATAGTCTATAGCTGACCGGTGAAGCCTCCTGCTTCAGACTCCTCCAAGTGAATCTGTAAAATACTGACTACTTGACTGCCCGTACAAATTTGGGCACCCAAGAGTTTATGGAAAACAAACAAAATAAACACTGGGTCAGTCATGGGACTGGTGTGAGAAACTCCAACAATTTGTTTAACTTTCAAAATCCTTTTGAAAGAAATGATAATCGTAAGACCGATCCATACATAAACACAGATGGTTTTTACCTTACGATGACCAAAAATATTTTTGATATCAAATCTTATGATATTACAATTGTGTCTAAATCAAATAAATAGAAATCTAGCGGAACGCTTGCATCTCACGCTCCATATATAATATTAAATCAAAAACTGCAGGGCGCTTATTGGAGATTGGATTTCCAACATGACAAGGTATGGAACCACCTTCCGATAGTGTATCTCTAGAGGGGAATACACTGGATTCAACAAGAACGTCTTGCAGCCCGGCCCACACATGGCTGACCACTCATTTAACTTGAGTGTATCGAGCATATTATCACCAACGGTTGTGATCAGCAACCGTTACCAAAAGAATACTGCAACAAATAGAACAAGAAGCAAATGGATTTTCTCTAGATCAGGTGATAATACCCCTAATGGGAATGACCCACATGGCCATGCTACCTGCTCGATTTCTGTCATTTCCCGGGTGATGCGGCTTGAGGTCACGATTATCTTTCAGAACATCTTGCACCATTTACTTTGAATGTCACTTTGCCAGATCCGTCCATACACGTTGTCCTGGGACTGGACAAACCGAAGGCACCATTCTATTAATCCATCTTGGGCAATTTCTACCTAGGATTAACAGAACAACCCTTGCATTCTACTCAATCTTCAATTATCTTCAGCATAAATTGGTTCGTAATGCTTATGCCAATACGGAGTGGTTTTCAGATATTAATCTGATCTCGGTCTCTCCGTATTGACAACGGATGTATAAAATAAATCAAAACTTTGATAGTTGGTGGTTTAACTATCAAATGAACACCCACACAATCAATGGTCATATTTCCAAATGGAAATTCTACCGATCAACCATCAAACGACACTGAACCCTTTTATATTAATTACTTATTATATTATTAGTTCCAAATTTCTTTTTTTTAGTCTTCTATACCCTTTCAAAACTCAACTTTTCTTTTTCGATTCTTGGAAAAACATTTCCAACATCATGATTTCCTTATTCGAGAAAATATCTCTTATCCCAATTAGTAAACATTTCCATATATTCATAAATTCTTATTTTCTATATTTTGGAAAATATACTTCATTAACATTGGAAAACATTCCCAATTATTATTCCTTAACTTCTCGTTATCCCAAATCATTTCATTTCATTACTTAGGAAACACATCAGGTTTACTTTGGAAAACGTTTCCAAGATCTTTTCATTTGGTTAAACCGATGTTATAAAATAAACATCATTGCTATAACTCAATTCATTAATTTTCATTTACTAATCGTATCTCTAACCAATCTTCACTACCGAACCTTAACCATTCCTTTGTCAATCATGAAGTCAATCAAGTTAGGGTATAATTACCTCTCATACCATAACTGAACAATATTCTCAACTTTGAAATAGTCAAAGCTCACAACTTCTAACAAAACATCGCTTACGTGACTCTTAGATTCAATCTAAGAATCCACTTCTTTTATGCAAAACATTGATTATAACGGTAGCGTTATAATTGTTGTTTCCAAATATTTGATTTATAAAACATTTATTTTAACGGTAGCGTTAAAATCGCTATTTAGATTTATAAAGCATTCATTATAACAACAGAATTATAATCGCTGTTTAGATTTACAAAACATTTATTATATCGGTAGCGTTATAATCGTTGTTTCCAAATATTTGGTATATAAAACATTTATTTAAAACCTCTTCATTAATTAAAATTGATTCTATATTCTTATTTCAACAAATTTCTTCTTTTTGTTTTCGTTACTTCGGAACATAACTATAAAATTATATCCTTATATAAACATATTTTCAATCAAAACTCTTCCTTATCTCTTTTCCATTAAAGACCTTACTTCAGTTACAATGTTTCATTCAATTCTTAAGTAGTTATTTTAAAACCATCACCTTGGTTTAAAATATCTTCCAAACTTTGTTTGGATTTCCGTTCAAATCCCTTTATGCAAATCCATTTCACTTTCATTAAGTCGAAAATCTCTTTTTGATTATATCGCTTTTACTTAATTTAGTTTTATTAAGTAAATGCTTAACTTAACATCGCCTTGTCTTGAGATTGCTTTTGTAACTTGTTTGTCATATCTGGTTTCATTATCCAATCCTTGTATAAACCCTTTTCTAAGTTCAATCAAACTTATTACAACTTTATTACTTTTTAATCGAAATCCATTTAAAAAGATAATTCCTTCTATTTTTATTGATTAACTAATAGTTAACTTCAACATCAACTAAAATTAAGGAAGCTAACTTCTTGATAAAAATAGACTAATTAATCATTTTACCTAGTTACAATAAATGATTAAATAATATTTCAAAACCCAAATTCTCTTTATTAACTTCTGAAGGTAGAATCATCCACAAAATCTTATTTTTATTCTATCCATTCATAATCTTGTTTATAATTTCATTTAAAATCGCTAAGTTCAATTCCCATTTATAAATGTCGGTTTAAAAACCGATTTTCACTTTCCTAACTTGAATTTATATTTTTAATTTATCCACTGATATATATTTTACTAAATTTATAAGTGTCGTTTATACTCCACTCCTTGTTTTATTCATTTAATACAAGTTCCTGTTATTAGACCTATTCGAAATATAATTTCTATATTTGAAATAAATTTCCTTTTTAACATTTCTTTTATACATTCAAAAATATTTATGGTATTTAAATACCAAAATTTAAGGGCCAGTGTAATTCAAACACACATATAATCAGTCACAGTATATATCAAGGTAAATAACAAACAATAATATAAATGTTGAGGGATCCAGTTAGATCCCTCCAACCTGTTTCCCTGCGTCCATAGATGTTAATCAACATTGATTTCATATAATTATGAAATATCATAGTAAACAGGACTAATATCGATCAACGATATGACTATACCAACTATTTCAACCGATTTTATCAACTATTCATCCAAACAACCATCACACAATAAAAAATACTATAAATAAATTTAAAACTCATTTATATAAAAATATAAACAAGTCAGAGTTGGTGAGTTTACTCACATTGGTTCGCAGTTGACGATTCTGCTTTTGTTTTCATTTAAAATCAAACAGCCGTTTGATTTTTATCACGATATTTTAGTTGTTCAATTTTCAGCAACTCCAGTTCCATGATGAACATCTCATCGCTACGATTCCATTGTGACTGGTTTCGTTCGATTCTGATAATGCATAATGTGATATTAAAAATATAAGTTATGCGTGATTTAAACATTATTAACATTATGAATTATCCTTTAATTATTACTCTAACCATCCTTAACGTTAATATTATCCTTCATCACCAATGGTCCTCGTACAAGATCGAAAGGACCATTCCTTGTACTAGTGTTTCGAATACCTTATTTCCACATTGAACACCATAACTTCAAATAGCGAAGCTTCATCAAACTCAACACAGAAACCGTCGAGCTACCCCTTTCATCAACATCACGTTACCCTCCTAATACTAGCATCACACAGTAAAAAATAATTAAAACAGCTCCACCATACACTGCTTCTTCCCCCCTCAGAATACTGCTCGAACTCAAACCTTCATAAAAGCCATGACATACCACTTCCTACGAATGGCTCTAGGCAATAATATTTGAGCACGCACCCTCTTTCCCGAACTCAATTTCCACAATTACCAGAAAGCCCACACCAAATTGTTTATCCTGTAAGAGCCGCATACACCCTGATAAAAATTTGAACCAAACTCCCAATTCACCACTAATGTGGAAATTAACTTGCCTAATCTTTCACCCTCATTCACAGATTAGTTCCGCCTCTTCGAGGAAAAATAACGTACCACTGTTCGAGTTTATACTTCCCTTCCAAAATCCTACTCCTGTACCAAGAACGCAACCACTGTTTCACCATTTCATGTCCATACTCCACCATCCACTATTTCTTACATAGACTGCACCAAACTCTTCCTCCTTCTCAAGTTAATTCGCACTTTACCTTCCCCCATTACAGAACCTCTATCATTTCATAACTCCATCACTCTACTAACACCAAACACAATAGTCCAGCTCGCAAGCACCCAGCGCCATGCATGTACACTTCCAGTTTCTACTTTCACCTTCCGTGCATCACGATCATACCCAACCTCACCACCCAAAATACGATGCCACCACCTCAACATCCAAGACAACCCAGGAAAAAGCCTTCTGACAACCATCCCAACATCGAACAACCATCTCGTCACTTCAATCCGCTGCCCCCTTCACCACAACCAACCAGAGCTCACCAGAGGCTGACCCCACTGACCCTCGTCGTTCCTCTTCCATTCCTGACCAAACGGAAACCCTTACGGCCCCCTGAAGTTCACGCTTAAACTCAGCAAAACGAACAATCCAACTTCGATTTAACTTATCGCCTACGATGATGGAAGCTGGCGTAGAGAGTATTCTAACGAATTCGACATCATGAATTTTGGTTGATTATTTGATTTTTGAACAATTTCTAAAGTGGAATTACTTTCGTGTTCTTACAGGATTTCAAATGTGAGAAGAGATACCTAGCTGATGGATTACATTATTTACATATATACTAGTGTGTAACCCGTGCATTGCACACGATAATATTATAAAATATAGTATTTATAATTTTATTGTTAAAATTGTAACTTATCATATAACATACGATGAATCTGACAAAATAAATAAGCTATATTTTTTTATATATAAGGTATGTATTATGTAACTTTTATTTGTTTAAGGAAAAAATAACTTTATTGTTCTTATTACTATGAGCGAGTGGTAATGCTGAAACTAAAATATTTTAATTATTTTAGAAACATTAAAAAAAATATTATTTCTTTTGAAAATATGTTAACTTTGAAAATTATGTAATTGGTTAAAATATATCATCCTAAGAGCAAATGATTTGAATAAATCGAGAAGGATTTTATAATAAATTATAGCGATTTTAAGCCTCAAGGAAAAAATGAACAAAAAATTGTTCCATAAATTCCTCTCTTTACACTAAAATTTGTCCTTATGGATAAAATTTTAACCCTTTATCCTTATGGAACAATTTTTTGTTCATTTTGTCCTTCACGCTATTTTCCTGTAAATTATATAGCTAGATCTTATATTGTAGAGTTATTTGAAGTTAAAAAAAGTTTTTTTTTTTAATGTAGCATGGGATAAATTTATTGTTTATGTACATAAACGATTATAGTTAATTACAAACTAACTTTACTATTGTTATTTATGTACATAAATGTATGCATGTGATCTATACCTCTACGTAGTTAAACATAAATGTTTTATTATGATTTTTATTAATATGTAAGTCCACACATATGTGGCTGATACATAGATTATTAAAATAATTTAAATTCGAGGTTTCGTAAGAGGATTAGATACATAGGATCTAAACATAAAAAATTAGTATATAGTCGATGAAGTGCACATAACTACAGAAATGTTAAATTATGGATATTTAAAGTTAAAAATAGAATTCTGCAATGTAGATAAATTTATTGAGATAAATGAATAATAAATTATCTTTGTTAATGTTACTCATGTATACTATCTAAATTATATATTTTTATATTTAAGTGAAAAATTCACTTGACTATTTTTTTAAGAGAATGGCTATTTAGACAAAATTAGACATAGTTGGTGGCATAAGAGATCTGAGACGCTGAATCTTTTTATCCTTATATAGAGAGGTACAATTTAGGAGGTGATATAATAGTGGAGATTAACTGTGTTACCAATTATACTAAAATTGTGTCTAGATAGACTTTCCCTTATTTTAATATGAATATTATGTGCATATTGAAACCATCACATTTAAGGATTTAATAGATAAATTAGTGAATAATAATTCAGTTAAAGTTATTCAAATTATTCAAAACCAACATTTACATGATTAATTGAAAATATATGGATGTAAATGTATAAAATTATGTGATACTGAGTTGTTTTTTTGGAGAACTATAGAAATTTAAGAAGGTATGCACTTTAATTAAAATAAGAATTTTCCATCTTAATGCACTAATATATCGATATAATTGAATCATAAATTAAATTTGTGAATATTTTTTACATATATAATTATGTTATCCAAATGAATTTTATACCATTTATTTAATATGAATATTGTGCAAATATTGAAATTTTCATTTTTTATGATTTACTTGACACATCAACGAATAATTGTTTATTAAATTTAATTATAGTTTTAAGATTTGTGATTAACTCTAACGTATGATCCTAGATATAAAATATTAGAAGAGAATTGAGATAGCTCGATAAAAGGTTAAAATTAAGGTTTTGCTATAAAAAAAAATTTGTAATGCATGACATAATTGTAGATACTTTTTCTGATATTTTTTGCTACTATTTTCTGTTATATTTCAAAATTTTAATTTGTACTTAATCTCACGTTTCTACAAACATTATTTTTTTTATGTTTCTTTGCACAAATGTACTTTTTTGCAAAAATGAAAGCAATTATTCGCAGATTGGCTGGAACAAAAAGTGATAATGCTTTTAAAGTATGTTTTTTGAGAATTAATGTATGGGTATTTCAAAATTTGAAGGGTGCCCTCTATTGTTTATGTTATATTATATGTCGTGTGACTTGCGTATTTTAGGTTAATCAAAATGCAATTTTATCATAGTTCACTAATATGAGTGTGATGTCTATTATTGAATTTTCATATTATCATCCGAATTAATGAATATCTTAATTACATCATCTTATTATTTTAAACTTAAAATTACTTAATTAATTTAAACATATGAACTGAAACGTAAAACACATGAAAAAGTGAGGTGAGTTTTGTAAATAATTATGGTAGTTTTGATATAGGTATTTTAAGTTAAATGTAGGATTTTATAATGTCATGCATGATATATTTACCATTTTAAATATAGGTATCTCATGTTAAATGATAATTGAATAAAAGATTAAGCTTGTATTATGCGAATCATTTGAATATAATAAATTTTTATTTTGAGGGTTTGAACTTTTATCATTTACTGAAAATGAAGGGGCTCTAAATTGTAAATGGTTCCGATGAAGCAATATTGAAAAGCATGAATGGTATAGTCAATAAGCGCAGCTAGTTTAAGTCATCCCGATAAAAAGAAATGATCTGTTGTAGCATGATTCATTGTTTCCATAATGAGTGCTTGATGCCTGCAAACATCTTGTTATCCCATCCCGAAAAGCTATATAAATGCAAGATATTCTGTGTTTATCGTCAACAAAACTAATCACCTTTTTTCCTTGTTCTTCAATCCTTTCATCAAAGCTTACATTCAAAAAGATTCAACACGTTGATTTTTTTTTACTTTACATGACGTTATCATTTCCAACTACTGAATTAGCTTCAATCATTTCTCCATTCACAGCTGAAGGAATGAAAAATGCGGAGGTCAAATATACAGAACCAAACAAATATCACACACATCCTAACCATCAAGACTCTGCATATTCCCTTATCTTCTCTAAATAACACCAGCTCCAGTAGAACTTGCTTGCTGTTTTGCACCAATACTGATATTAGCATAAGTTGATCCTTTATTTGCTCCAGCACCAATCACCTAGATATAGTTTCAAATTCAGTCAATAGACCTTTAATATAAACTGGTATGATAAATTTCTACGTTCCAGAGAGATTGTCTGATTGTGAATGTCAATTTATCATAAAAAATTGAAGTAAAAAATGCAAATCACTTTAAAAATTTAAGCTATAAACTATAACAATAAACTGGCTATTGAAATCATTCAATGTCTCTGCCCGAGCTAAGTTCGATTTTTGATATCACTTAGATATTATAAATAAATTATATAAGTTGATAATACTTCAAACATTTCTGATGCAGCTTGTTTTTAATATCTGCCCTTCAAAATATTGTTTTTAATATCTGCCCTTCAAAATAGTTTACTTAACAAATTCAACATATTGGAAGTCGGATAATTGACAGAAAGAGCGTCATGAAAATAAAAATATAAGAGCACTGTTATACCTCTTCTAGTTCTTTAAATTTTCACTTCACCCTTGGTCCGAGCAAGCCTAGTAATAAAAAAGTTGATGGTAATGAAAATAAAATAAAGTGATAACTAAACTATAAGAGAAAGGTCGCATTAATTTGTAGTATGCAATATAATAGAGAGCAATCATGTACACAGTCTACTCCAAGAGACAAAATCAGTAAATACTTGAACCAATCAAAGCTTAAATTAAATTAACTCTTATGTCGTAATTTTTGAAACTTCTAGTTTTGGAACATACTGGGAAGATTGGTGAGGCCACGGTCTAAAAAATCCTGGAGGTTTGAGAATATTACCCCCATTTTTTCAACTATTCGAATTGACAACAAACCTCAAAATAAATCATAAATAGCTACGAATAATATCCGATACATTTCCTCCTCATACATATTTGAACTTTTTACCTATGATCTGGTTTTCCTAGATAGTCAACAATAATTGAATTCATCATAAAAATCATTGCAAGTAAATGGAAATTAAGTGGGATTCTATTACCTCGAAAGGTCAAGGTGGTTTTGTTTGGTGAAACGAATGATACTGTCTTCTACAGTGACCAATTTTCCAGGGAAGTTGTAACAGAAATTGATGAAGGATAATAGAATTAAGGACAATGACAACTAAATAACTAAGCAACTCATTCAACAAATCAGAATTCTTTGAACAATTAGTGCTAACATGAAATTCTTAAAAAGAGATCAAGGTAACAAAAAATGTTAATTCAAGTGGATTACTTAGAGAATTAATTCACCAGTAAATGCAGTTAGTTGCAAATGAGAATTAGTTCACTGATCAAATTGAGTTACCTGATTGATTCATTTAGGAAAGAATTTTTTTGTTTTTAGACCTTTGATACGAATCATATGGTTTAGTCAATATTGCCGCTTTATTATTTTAATGATATTATGCTTTAACTGTGTTCTTCATAACATAGATTGTGATGTAATCTCACAGGAATATATGTGAGTAATTTTCTACACTGATAGCAATCATGACACTGAAAAAGAAATATGGACAACCTAAAAGCTTTCAGACATATAAGGGTAATCCGATATCATCAACTATTAACATATGTATCAATATATGCCAAACTCATGTCTATGTATCATATTTACTTACAAATAAAAAGTTCTAGTCATTTAATGTCATTTTCCCATTCGAAGTAAAATATAACATATTTAATACTAATGGTTCTTTAGTTAAACAAAATTTATGGATAATAAGTAAAATCATTCAGATAGCAAGTACATAATTGTGCGTCACGATAACATCTATTTGTACAAAATTTTACATAAAAAACATGATAGCTGTAAGGACCCGTAACTTCCCCGGTAAGGAAAGAGCGGATACTTTGAGAACAACAAACAAAAGGACGTAGACAGAAGAACATTTCATTGTATATTTCAACAATTCCATCAGATTACAAGGATATGCAGAGTACAAACAAATATTATACAACAGAAAATATCAGAGATTACAATAAATTACATAGCAGCGGAAAAATAATATAATACACGACTGAAAGTAATACACGGATACAGGGCTTTCCGAGTATCGTTCCAGCTGTAAATCAGGATCCGGTGAATATAAATCTGTAAAACCAAAACTACTAGCTGCCCGTGTCAAAATAAGGGCACCCAGAGTTTAGGTTAAAAACAATAAACTCCAGGTCAGTCATGTGACTGGTGTGAGAACTAAAACCGTTATTTAAAACTTTACTTTAAATCAGATATATCAAGGGACCACGCCGTATAACACGGAACGAGTTTCCTCCCAAGAATACCAGTGCATATAACAAAACAGCGCAATGCTTTTTCGAAAAATGAAGCTATTATAAGATCCAGGTCCTATCACATAATGCAACGCGAGCCGGGGGATAGGGTTTTTCCCTTATAATAGCCAAACATGCTTAGTACGTTTAAAATGAATCATTTGATACTATTATAGGTGCATAGTGTATAAAACAACTTCAAATCATAAATATCAATCATATGCGGCATGGGTACCATATATCATGTCGCCAATACTAGGCTCTACAAATAAACCGCAAAGTCGCGTATTTGGAAATTGGATTTCCATCTATGAACCGAGGCAAAAGACAGTCCTCTACCGAATCCGAGACAATCTAGCCCATGTCTCAGGCAAGTACTCATTCAAGCCTTTGGATCGTCAGGGCCGGTCCACCGATGTGGATTAAAATGACGTTTCACCGCCCTTTGGGGCGTAAATAGCCAACGAATGACTCCATTGGCTTCACATAGTCTCCGATATATCCGAGGCGCCTCGCAACAACAACAACCACATAAGTCAAACTAGTAAGGGCGTGTAAAACCTCTGACACCACTTCTAGCTAGAAGGAAACGCATGCCCTCCCCGATGTCCTCTCCCGTTTCTGGTTCACAACTGGGGTGTGAGGCTCACAAATCGACGCTACACAAAGCTACGCCACAAAAGCCGTGCTTTGATCATCAACCACAAGACTTTTCTTTTCAACAAAAGTCTTGATCATTTACATCTTAGCATGCCACATAGGCAAACCACTCTATGCAACCAATATTCATTTATCACATAGAATATTATCCAATGTCAGACATACAGTCCATTTACAAGTCCGCTCTGGGTCTGGACGAAACTGGAGGCACCTAGTACCCCGCATATCCATCGATCTCCAAGTACGTATGGACGATCACTAATTGATTCCCTCCTCTTGGGTGTACGGCCCAATCAATATCATCAGTAATTATCCAAACGACGTGAAGACCTCCGGTCTTTAACCACCATCTTCACCTTCGACTTATCGTTGTATTAGTTATTCAGAATGGGATAAACCCGGTCTTTCCGAATAACTCGCGTATATAATAAATAAGTGTTACACAAACACAACATACGCCTCATTCCAATTCATCATTCACTAACCGTAAACTAGTAAGAGAACAATTCCCTAGATATTAACCCCGAAGGCCGAAACCAACATCAGATCAGTACCTAGGAAACCATTCAGCTTAGCTAACCTAGAGTTAGTTTCTAAATTTCACATTCTTAGGGAAAGGCTCCCATTAATTTTATCAAAGATAAATTCTTTTAAATTTATTCTTTAATCTTCTTTTGAATATCAATTCAACTAGTCGGGATTAGCGAACCACACCGAAGTAATCATTTATTTTATTTCCCAATCCCAACTTATTCATCCCATGAAATAAAACTGGTCATACTTCATATCCAACACCACGGTGTTATCAGTAAATTAAATTACCATTTCATGTTCAAATCTAATTAAAGATTTAACTATCGCCTGGAGCAGGGCCGGTCCACCGATGTGGATTATTATGCCTGAACACTGCGTTTCCCCGCCCTTTGGGGGCGTAAATGAGCCAAAGAATGACTCCATCGGCTTCACATAGTCACCGATATATCCGAGGAGCCTCGCAATAGCAACAACCACATAAGTCAAACTCATCAGGGCATGTAAAACCTATGACGCCACTTCTAACTAGAAGGAAACGTATTCCCTCCCTGATGTTCACAACCGGGGTGTGAGGCTCACGAATCAACACTACACAAAGCTACGTCACAAAGGACGTGCTTTGATCATCAACCACAAGACTTTGCTTTTCAACAAAAGCCTTGATCATTTGCATCTTAGCATGCCACACAGGCAAACCACTCTATGCAACCCATATTCATCAATCACACAGAATGATATCCAATGTCAGACACACAGTCCATTTACAAGTCAGCTCTGGGTCTGGACGAAACCGGAGGCACCTAGTACCCCGCATATCCATCGATCTCCAAGTACGTCTGGACGATCACTAACTGATTCCCTCCTCTTGGGTGTATGGCCCAATCAATATCATCAGTAATTATCCAAATGACATGAAGACCTCCGGTCTTCAACCACCGTCTTCACCTTCGACTTATCGTCATATTAGTTATTCAGAATGGGATAAACCCGGTCTTTCAGAATAACTCGCGTATATAATAAACAAGTGTTACACAAACACAACATACGCCTCATTCCAATTCATCAGTCACTAACCGTAAACTAGTAAGAGAACAATTCCCCAGATATTAACCCCGAAGGCCGAAACCAACATCAGATCAATACCCAGGAAACCATTCGGCTTAGCTAACCTACAGTTAGTTTCTAAATTTCACATTCTTAGGGAAAGGTTCCCATTAATTTTATCAAAGATAAATTCTTTTAAATTTATTCTTTAATCTTCTTTTGAATATCAATTCAACTAGTCGGGATTAGCGAACCAAACCGAAGTAATTATTTATTTTATTTCCCAATCCAACCTATTCATCCCATGAAATAAAACTGGTCATACTTCATATCCAACACCACGGAGTTATCAGTAAATTCAATTACCATTTCACATTCAAATCTAATTAAAGATTTAACTATCGCCTGGAGCAGGGCCGGTCCACCGATGTGGATTATTATGCCTGAACACTGCGTTTCCCTTCCCTTTGGGGCGTAAATGAGCCAACGAATGACTCCATCGGCTTCACATAGTCACCCATATATCCGAGGCTCCTCGCAACAGCAACAACCACATAAGTCGAACTCGTCAGGGCGTGTAAAACCACTGACGCCACTTCTAACTAGAAAGAAACACATGTGTTCAGGCATAATAATCCACATCGGTGGACTGGCCCTGACGATCCAAGGCTTACTTGCACGCTAGCCTGAGGCTCGGGCTAGAGAGTCTCGAATTCGGTAGAGGACGATCCCTTGCCTCGGTTCACAGATGGAAATCCAATTTGCAAATACGTGGCATTTGCGGTTTTGATTGTAGAGCCTAGTATGGCGACATGATATATAGTACCCATGCCGTCTATGATTGATACTTATGATTGAAATTGTTTTATACACTATGCTCTTATAGTAGTATCAAATGATTTGTTTTTAGCGTACCAAGCATTCTTGGCTATTATAAGGTAAAAACCCTATCCTCCGGCTTGCGTTGCATTGTGTGATGTGACCTAGGTCTTATAATAGCTTCATTGTTCTTTATTTAGCATTGCGCTGTTGTTTTATGCACTGGTATTCTTGGGAGGAAACCCGTTCCGTGTTATACGGCGCGGTCCCTTGATTTATCTAACTTTAAAATAAAGATTAATAACTGTTTTTGTTCTTACACCAGTCAAATGACTGACCTGGAGTTTATTGTTTTAACCTAAACTCTGGGTGCCTCTATTTTCCACAAGGACAGCTAGTAGTTTTGGTTTTGTAGATTTATATTCACAGGAACCTAGTATACAGCTGGAATGATATCCGAAAAGCTCTGTATCCGTATATCTCTTTTAGTTGTGTTTTGTATTATTTTTCCGCTGCGATGTATTTAAATGTAATTTAAATCTCTGATATTTTCTGTTGTATAATATTTGGTTATACTCTGTATATTCTTGTATTCTGATGATATTGTTGTAATGTACAATGAAAAGTTCTTCTGTCTGCGTTCTTTTGTGTGTTTTTCTCAAAGTATCCGCTCTTTCCTTACCGGGGAAGTTACGGGTCGCTTAATTTGCTCTGATACCAACTGAGACGATCCTAAAACCCCATGCTACGGTGTTAAGGATAATCATTGGAATATAACACATTAATCATCATTAGCAGAGTACAGATAATAGCATAAACAAGAAATAGAATAATTTACACAAATATGACAGCGGAATCATATATATCACCACATCAGAGAGCACAGTGCAGGATACTACTTAGTGCATAATAATACATAATCAGTCTACATCGCCTGTGGCGGAATCATACATAGAGAGTACATAAACTAAACATTAGTCAACATCTCCTGTGGCGGAATCATATACATATATAGTCATGGCGGTAAGAATCATAGTCATCACATTGTTTTCAAGCATCGCCATGAGCCCAAAAGTGCACCTCTACTGCGGTGCCAAGCCAAAATATGTCAACTACCTGTAACTAGGCTGCCCGTTTGAAAATAAGGGCACTCGAGTTTGCAAGGTGAAACAAACTACGGGTCAGTCATGGGACCGGTATAAGAAATCTACTTAACTTATTAAACAACAATAATAAGGCAAATCAAAGGACCACGCCACTTTCGCGGAACAGGTTTACTCCAATGAGTGCTAGTGCATGAAATAAAGTAAATGATTAAATCATCGCAATGCTTTTTATAAAAATGAAGCCATTATAAGACTTAGGTCCCATCACACAATGCAACGCAAGCTGGAGGATAGAGTTTTACCTTATAATGGCCAAGAAATGCTTCATACGAATAAAACAAAAGTGTTTGATATTATTACTAGTGCATATATGTTTCAAAAACAAATTCAATCATAAATATCAATCATAGACGGCATAAATGATCCATACCTCTATGTCGCCATACTAGTAATACAATCACATCCACAATTTCGTATAAGAAATTGGATTCCATCATGAGTCGAGGCACGGGGCAAGCTCCTCTCCGTTCGAGACACTCTAGCAAATGTCCCAGGACCGCACACAGCAATCCCTGGATCTTCAGGGCCGGTCCTCTCTTACTTTTGAGGATTAGTTATTCTTAAACACACGTTTCCCGGTCCTTACAGACCTATAATCGAGGCGCCTCACATTCCAACAACCACGTAGGTGAAAAGTAGATATAAATGTCAGGGCTGGTAGGTCACTGACACCACCATAGCTAGAAAGAAACGTCGTGCTCTCCCTGTAGTCACTATCCCGTTTTTGACTCATACCGAGGTGTGAGGCTCGCGAATCCACGTTATACACAAAGCTATGTCACTCAGACCATGCTTTGATCATCAACCACAAGACTTTGTTTTGCAATAGAAGCCTTGATCATATGCCACTTAGGCGTGCCACACAAGAAATTCACTCCAAGCGACTGATTTCTATCGATATATAACCTTTGAGCTCGTACGTCTCAGAGAAGGGCGTTAAGCAAGAGAATAAATTCTCCACCGCCAAACAGATATATATTAAATAGAGATCAATCAGCACAGAACAAAATCCAATGTCAGACACACAGTCCATTTACAAGTTCGTTCTGGGTTTGAATGAAGCCGAAGGCACCATATTCCTCGCATATCCGCACAATCAACAATACATCCGGACGGCTACTACTTCAGCTCCTTCAAGGTAGCTACTCCAATCACGAGCATCAGTAGCGCCCATCCATCCAATGTGAACGTCTTCATCTTTTCGACTTCTCACCGTCGATCGATTATTTGAAATGAGAATTAACTCGGCCTTTTCAAATAATCCACGTATATTTAGATTTTCAAATCAATTCTTCACATGGTTAAATTACTCAACATTCACATTTCACTTCCTTAGTATAATTTTCATGTTAAATCCATTCAACCATCACATATCAAGCAAACCCAGCAAAATCGGTTTACTTCCATTCTATATCATTTATAATATTTTATAAAGATATATCGCCATTTTTATTTATTTAAAAATGGCCATATTTAATTAAACGACGTTTCAGGTCGTGCCGAGGCATTGGCGCTGTTTTTCACTAAATTTGTTTTACACATATCTAAAAATCTAACCGTTGGATATTCACAAATTTTATTTCATTAGAAAGCTCCTTTCAAAACTAATCCAATGATTTCAGTTTTGGGAAAATCCAACAGTCGGATTTCCCACACTAGTCGTTTGAAGTTACGATTTCAAAATACGAACTGCAGCATCGTTATTCGATTTAGTTTATTTATATTTATATTTATATATAAATATAATCGATTCTAGCGCTTTTTTTCTTCAGATTTGAATTAAACATTCCAGAGAATCCAACCGTCGGATCTTTACAAAGTTGGTGCCGTTGGAAAGATATTTCCAAGGCGAACCCAACGGTTGCGGTTTCGGGAAAATCCGATGGTCGGATCTCCCGCACTAATCGTTTGAAATCACAGTTTCAAAACACGAACTGCACGGCCACGATTCGTTTTAATTATATATATATATATATATATATATATATATATATAGGTCATTCAACGATTTCAATATCATTTTCACTTCAAATATTTCACTAACGCCTTTAAATTTTGGAAAATTTCGCCATAACCTCCTTTGTACGGGAAGGGCTGGGAAAATTCCCAAATAGCCACACGAGCGTCTCATATCAAAAAGAAAAAGAAAAAGCCAAGCGGCTAGCCAATAGGCTCATAAAATCATCACCCAAGCAGAACAGTAAACATGTACCTATTTGTCGGGCACACAATTTTATTCCTCTTCTCTAGCCTCTTTGCTATAACCTGTTCAATAAATATGCATGTACATATGTGCAATTCTTATCACTTATCATTTTCCATTCAACTTCTTATTTGATTCAATTTGGTTTAAAGTCACCATTCATTCTAATGTTGCATACATAAGCAAAAATCATATCATTAGCTAATTAATGAATATTTCAACTCATGCATATTTATTTGAACAAGTGGTTATTTTTAACACTTCACATTTCAAAAATGATATTTTTGGCGAACTTAAATATATTTCAACACATGACCATGTTATTTAGTTCCTATACATGTTAAAAATAATATTCATAGCAAACAAATATTTATTTCAACACTCGTATATTTTTAGCAAATCACATACATGATAAAAATGATATTTTTATCATCTAAAATATTTATTCAACACAAGAATATTTTTAACACTTCATATTTTCAATAAAATGTAAATTTTGTTGTTCGATCTTTTTATTCAACACACGAACCTTTACAACACACGCACTTCTCAACATATGAGCACTTTCAATGCATGGATATTTTATATTGTTTGTTCATATAAGAAAGACGTAATTTTTATTGTTGAAACAATTTATTTATAACGCGAATATTTCACATACTTCATATATATTATAAAAATGTGATTTTTATTGTTTAAACACTTTATTCATTCAACACATGAATTTAATTTTCAACACATGACTTCTCAACACATGAGCATTTTCCACACAGGATAAAGTTTCAACACATGACTTTGGTTTCAACACATGAAAATAATTTCAACATATGAAAATAATTCTAACACATGAATATTATTCAAAATTTCGGCAGCATAACGGCAGGGTAGTTAAAACCGGCACCGTCTCGAGTACAGCTCCTCGCTCTACCTTAAAACCTCGCGGTTTTTGACAATGGGGATTTCATACATCTATTTCGCACGTAGGCGAGTATGATTTTCTTTTCCACAATTATTTCAAATTTATTTTAATCACCAATGGGTATTTTTCAACCACAACCAAACAATATCAACCACAAACAATTCTATTAACCATTCGCATTATTCACCAAATTTTTCACACCAATTCACAATCAATAAATATCGTCCATTGTTTATGGACGAGTTGTAATAACCCGGAAATCTGGGCCAATTTAAAATTTTTATTTTGGAAATTTTAGCGAATTTTGATTATTTAAAATGAATTATTTTAAATAATAATGATGAGAAATTTATTTTGAATTGAATTCGAACGTATATCTTTATTCGAATTTTCATTAGAATATAAACATTTATTTATATATATAAAAGGAATTGAAAATGGCGCGGTAGTTTGAAAATTCGATTTCAAAATTCAAATGAATGTACCGGGTGCAAAGTAAACCGGATTTTAGAGAAACCAAAAATATTTGAATCTAATTGAGAATATCTTTCCAACGAATCCGAAAAATCAAAATTTCATAGCGGGAATCAAAAGATAGGTCCAGTTGAAATTTCAGAATTGTCGCTATGGAATTCTGGCCCTTAAAAATGGAAATTTTGCAAACGACCTTGGTTTTCGACGAAACCACTTTTGTTGGATCCGTGATGTAAATTATTTCTAGGTTCCAAAATTCGTAATTTTTCGATTCGATATGTGAGCGTGGCAAAGGAAAACGCGTTTGACCAGTTTTAGTTGATTTTAATCGACTGGAAAATAGCCATTTTTCAAAATGTCTCAGAATTTGACAAAAATAGTTTTGTTAGGACCGTATCGTCAATACGAAGCTAGAAAATATTTTTCGGGAATTTTTCGAGTTAGTATGTGGCCCCGGTAAATTGAAATGTGCGTTCAAATTCAATATATAGAGTTATATTTTGATTTTGACGAAAACTGATCAAAACAGTCGAATCGAACTATGATACATATTCCATTGTGTTCGGAATGGGGGTAATTAGCTAGGGGTGACAGTAGGTGGGTTCGATTTCGAGGTCGAGATAAAAAGTTACTTTTGGAAATTAAAATATAATTAAATTATATATATTTTCAATAACCCCCCTTTATCTCCATTCGAAGTCAACCCCATTCAAATCAGAAAACCCTCCCCCCCATCGTTCCCAATCGCCATCGCGCCCCACCAACCCTTGCCGCTGTCGTCGCCAGGTGGCGACACCCACCACCAAAGCCTCCCCCTCGCGCCTCTCCTTCCATCGCCCTCCTCCAGACCACGAAACCACCCCCCAATCAACGCGCGAACTCCCAGAACCCTAGCCCGACCACTCCCGGCCCACTGCGACGCCTGATGCGATGCCTCCATCCCCTGTTGACCCCAGCGCCACCTCCCCATCAGCCATTCCGACCCTCGATCCCCCCTCTTCATTAAAAACATGATTTTTAATATTCCCACTGCTCGAAGGAAGGCTACAGACAGTGCAACACACCTCCAACCTCACCAAGACCCCGACGCACTCCTTCCTCAGCCTCTGTAAGCTTCCATTTGTTTTTCCTTCATGTGTGATATTACAGGTTCGATTTTTAGGTTGAATAACATAGGAAATTTGTTTTTAAATGATAAAAAAATATTGTTTTTACATATTTAAAGAAAATAGGAAAGTTTAGATTTTTATTATGAGAAAGAAATGATTTTTATAAATATATAGATTATATTTTTATATAGGTCAAGTTCATATTTTTATATGGATAAAAGTTCGATTTTATAAACACGAAAAGAGTAGAGTTTTAAACATGAAAAGATTTGATTTTTGAACGATTAAAAATATAATCTTTATTATGTAGAAGACGTAAAAATATGATTTTTGTTTATGTAGAAATTCAAAAATATAATTTATTATAAGCAAGAGGTTCAAAATATAATTTTTATATAAGCAGTAAGTTAAAAATATAATTCTTATATAATGGACAGTAATAAAAATACAATTTTTATATAGGTATGATTATAAAAATTCGATCTTTATATAAGAAGTAGAAATATAAAAATATAATTTTTATATAGAAAGGAGCACTGTAAATATATGAAGTGAAATAAAAATCTAAACTTTATTTTTATCGTGAAGTAGAGAGAATATAAAAATGTGATTTTTATATATGTAGCAAATACGGGCGACGAAAGTGACGAAGGGCAAGCACGATGAAGATTTCCTATATATGAAGAGTCGTGGAGTTTAGTTTAGCTCTTGGTGAGAACTCCTCACTTTTAAATTTTATTTTCTAGTTGAAATATATACTAGGATGCAGACGGTGTTTAATAGCACCCGACACCCGTCGTCCACAGACCACGGATGACTTGTTTGTTTGGTTGTTATGTTGTGAAGTTTGATTGTGTGACGTGAAAAGAAATAAAATATTCTATAGTTAAAAATATGATTTTTAACGTGTATATAAAATAAATATTTATAAACAAATCGACGATTTGTTTATATACACTGATTTAATTGATATTGATTGTGACGATAAATTTTACACACACTACAAGAAAACACTGATTTAGCGTCAAATATTTAGAAGCGGAAATTTCCATCGCTAATTTGCGACGGATTTCCATGTGATCTGCAAGGGATAGTTTTTTGTTTTTTCAACATTTTTTTCCTTTTATTTATTACCGTCGTCTTCTGTCATCCCTCACTAAGCCGTTGCTAATTGCGTCAAATTACCGACGAGAAAATTCTACCGCTATTTTCCGCTGCAAATCCAGGCAGAATACCGACGAATATTTATTGAAGCTATTTTGCAGCAGAATTTCAGCAGATTTGCAAGAGATGAAAATATCAGTTTATTATAATAATTTTTAAATAATTAATAATAAAATTTAGTACTTATGAAATGATATCTGGTATTCAATAATTAATTTTAGATAATTGTATTTAATAATTATAATTGATAATTATAGTTGATACAAATATTTTATAACTATGGTTGATAATTATATTTTATATTTCGAAAATTTTAAAAATTTGAAATCATCTTGAATAAATTTGAAATAAATCATAAAGTTTATAAAACCAATTATTATTTGACACGAAATAACTAAAATTTCTAAACTTTAAAATATAGAAAAATATAAAAGTATGAGGTAATAAGTAATATTTAGTTATAATATAATAAGTATTAAGTAAGAATAACTAATTGATATGAATTAATACTAAATAATTAATCATGGTCAGCTATTAATAGTTTGTAAATTATATTTAACAATTATTAATTACTTAATAATTAATAATTTTAATTAACAACAAAATTTTAAACAATCAATAAAACATCCATAGTGTATTGTATTTAACAATTAATATTCAATTATAATTAAGAATCAAAACTACTAATAATTAAAAATTATTCATTTTTTTTATTAAATAACCTTTTTAATAATTATTACAAAATAATTATCTATTAGTAATTACATAATAATTAATATTACAATTTAATAAATTGTTAATTGATAATAAAATTTAATTATTATAAAGTAATATTTATAGTTAATAATTCTATAGTCAAATAATATATCACAGTCAATGGATAATTAAAAATTAATGTCTACCAATTAATATGTATTTAATTAAATATATTGAAAAATATTAATTAATTAATATTGATTATCTAATAATTATTAAATAATTAAACTTAAAAATTAATAACTAAGACAAATATGTATTTTTATTACTTAGTATTTAATAATTGTAATTGATAATTATATTAAATATTCAATATTTTAAGTAATTTTAAACTTATAACTAAAATAAAACTAAAAAATTTTAAATTTTAGTTTTAACTAAAAATTCATTAATTCAATAATTTAAAATATTCATAAAAAAATTCTTTAAAATTTTCATTTAACTATAAAAAAACAAAAATATATTATAACAAAAGAGCGTCAATTTTGAAATATTCCTCAAAATTAAAAGTAAAATTTTAAATTTTCTACAAAAAGCTATATTTTAAAACAAAATCGTAATGTGCGTTGAAGCCTTACAGCTTTGGATTACTCAATATAGTGCAAATCTTAAATTCAACCAGCTTTTTTGGCTCTAAATTTAAATGCCTTAATTCCAAATAAATTTAAAGTAATCTATTTCTAACTCGTTAACTATACTTTCGCACTGCATTTTGCTTGACATATTCATTTTACGCTATTACCCCTAAACCCTATAATCTAGATACTTCCGCTATGCTGCCAATTCACATTCGAATTAAGCAACCGCCATTACTTTCGTTCCCAATTCCCAAATTAATGAAATCAAGATGCAAATCCAAGCTGTCTCGAAGGCACTTGACGTTTTTGCTAACTCGTCTGCATCTTCCCTAAAAACGTCATGTAGTAGGCAGAGTTTGGGAAAAGGAAACCAAACATGAACAAGTTCAGCACTAAATTTAAAAGGTGAGGGTTGTCGGAGAGGAAGAGGGAATTGCTTCTGATCGGGTTGCCGATGGACTCCGAAAAGAAATCGAACTCGTCGATGGGGGTGGTAGGAAAAGAAGCGGCAGATGAAGGAGGGGAAGGAGGTGGGAGTTAACCAGTGCTGATAAGTGGTAAAGTGCAAGGAACATCAAAGGTTTACACCAAAATTATTATATAATCATTCATTTGCTATTTGGCTTTAGCAAAATTTACCAAGTCGACCCTTTCATGTTGTATTGTTAATTATGGAATTGGACATTCTGATTTCTACACCAAAAAAATATATGTGGTATTTAGTTTATTGTGGTCTGTAAAAAGGTTTTAGTTTGTTGTCTCTAATGTTTTAATAATTTCTTATGGTTTCACACAACCTGTATTGCTAATTGCTTTTTCAACTTACTTAGACATCAACCAAATCAGTCAATATTTTCCATTATTTTAAATATTAACTCCAGCAACCTGTGACTAATATTTAGGCTCTTGCGAAACAACTCAACAGGGTCTTATATATGTAATTGATATATTGACTACAATTAGTTATTTGTGTTTCCTGGATGCTGGTGATTCTAACTTTGCAAAGGAAATGTGAATAATGTAATTTTTCCATTTACTTTGTCTATGTATTTTAGCATTTGTCCAATTTACGTAAAAACAAACAATATGTCGGTAAAAGTTGTTATTTTCCTGTCATCCATGTTCAAACATATTTCACCTTTTCTTCCTATCACATGTGTTCTTATGTAGGATGCATTTAAAGAAAGCACTAATCCAAGCATTATAAGCTATAGAAAGTCAGTGTCGCGTGGGAATAGTAACATAACAATTGAAGCAAGGAAAAAGCTTGTTTACATGGCAAAATATGGTGTCAGAAGTCGTAGAGCCCAACACATGGGGGTACGAATAACAATGATTCATTTTCTTTGTTTTTGCTACTACCTTCAACTTTGATTCAGGTGCTGGTTTGGTTAATTTTTTTGTTTCTTGTATACGGATGAGGCACGATATGATTTTAAGCGATGAAATGCCCTTAAGTTGTTAATCCTATGATCTGCAACTTACTTTTGAATTATTATTTTTGATAAAAGGTTAATAACTTCACTTGTTAACTTTTTTTTGGAGAGGAGGGAAGGTGTTGGGCTTTGCAAGCGGCGAGCCTCAACTAATTATAATTGTTGTAGGTTTCTTTTTGAAGTTGAAGTAGCACAACATTCTACTAATTGATTATAAAACGATCAATTTTACAAAACACATAGAGAACATGTGATCCAGTGAAACAGTATAAAAACAGATCATATAAATTTTGATTTGAGTTATTATATAATAAGGAAGCATACAAATGCTAAAAATAAGGATACAGATAATGCCTGAATGCTTTGTTTACAATACTGATACTGAATATTATGGATGGACCAGTTGTTGTTGATATTATAAAAAGGGGTGGTGTCATTGCAGTTTTCTCTCGGGACGATACAGGTTGTTTATTTATACAGAGGTTTTTGTTCATGAAGATGCTTTTGTTTACAGTATGAAAAATCAGAAGATGCTTTTGTTTACAGTATGAAAAATCAGAAGAGGCCTTTGTTCATGAATTAGATAGATTTTTTACAATATGAAAAATCAAAATGACATTGTACTTGAATAATGCCAAATTTTATTTTGACTTATATTTAATCCCATGAGCCGACTCCAGATTTTAGACTTGAGGATTTGTTGCAGCAAAATGAAGAATTGCTGGCTATTTTCCAATGAGATCCCGAGAATTGTTTCTAGGATAAGGCATGACGATTTATGAAGCACAACTACTTTATCAACTGTACCTTGGAAGGAATTTCTTGGTAAAGCGAGAAGATATGGCTGTTGTTATTGGCTCTTAATTGCGATAGGTATATTAATTTTACATGTTAATACACACTTATAGTTCTTTTGATTGCTAAATTTTGGACCTGTTAAGGGTATAGTTGAAGGCAATACTGGTATATTTTGTTGAGTAATGTTTTCGTACGGTGAAAGTTTTGGTACTGTCGTTTAATCGTTTGTACGTGGAAGCTACCGATTAACTAACAGTCTAATAGTTTCAGTGGATGCTTGATGAAATGTACTAAATAACTACAAGCCTCATAGTCTATTCTTCCCATTCTATATTGACTCAGAATCAAATTACTGCTGTAAACTACAAGAAGTTTTCTACTCATGTGCACAAAATATTTCACATAAAAAAAGAACTTTACTCACATATTAATTTTTGTTAAATAACAGCTTGAACAAACAGTCGACTCCATTAGGTAAGTTGATCAAAAATAGTGTATAGATGGAATAAGTGCAGAGTACTATGATGAAGTGTATAGTTGAAGGAATCTTATTTTCTCTTGAGAAAGAAGTTATCTTAAACCATGATGATAATTGGATATCAAGTTCAATTGAATCCATAAAAAAAGCTTCCCCTACCAGTCTTAAAATAACTCTTAAGGTCATTAGAGAAGGCAGAATACTTGAAATTGACTAGTGCTTGAGCCTGGGATACATGACATGTTGTCATTTAATGCGGAAAAAAAATTAACCAATGATTATTTTGAGGGATGTAGGGCTATATTAATAGACAGAGACAGAAATCCCAAGTGGGAGCCATCTAAGATGGATATGGTAACAGATTCAATGGTTGATCAATATTTTGCCGCTGTTGATGATAGTAATTGGCAAGATTTGAAACTATCTGAAAGACACAAATGAAATATCACATAGTCAATGTGAAGCAAAAATGGGGTTAAATAATGTTAAACAATTATTGTTGGCTTGGAAATTACTTTATTTATACTGTTTTTTAAGGAATAAGTGCATAGTATATGCCATTAGAAGGTTCTTGAAGTGAGGTATAAGTTGAAACCATTTTGAACCCACTATACCAGGTCGTGAGTTGAATGATTCTAACATCAAATTCACTATGGCATTGGTAAGTTTTGCAGTTGTATTTTTTTCTCAGTAAATTCGTCCCACTAATAACTGCAGTGCCAAATGCTTGAAGATTCTATTGGTTTAATTGCTATGCATGTTCGCAGTATTGTTGCGGTTTGACTAATTGGATCTAATTATACCACTTCCAAGTAATTTGTCAGCTCCATTTTTTTTGTTCATACCTGTTAAGTTCTGTAATAACTTCATCTACTGATGTGATCTCTATAGACTTGGTTACCATCTGATATTGGTTAATTTTTTAATTTGTTTAAATGCAATAATTATTTCGTATAATAATCCAGTTCTTCTTATTATAGGAAATAATGTTGAGCTTGTGGACGATGCATCATCAGTTACAATGTAGTCTATATGCACTCTTCACACATGGTATGATTTTCACACTTTATTCTTGTTAATCTGTCATTGTCACTTTATAATTTGATCATGTAATGTATGCGTTCATTCCTACCCTGGGATAATACAGTTTTGCTCATGCTTTGGCTTAGTCTAACTGTATTTGATCATGGGGAAATCACATGGATAACATAGTTGGTTTTGATTGAACTTTGACATCATCCTTTGATGATTAGTTTTGATTGAACTTTGACAACATTCTTGTTAGTAGACAACTAGTTATCAATCAACCATTATTTGATGATTAGTTACAAATCACATAATTCTCATTTGATGATTGTTTTACGTGTTCTACGATAATGGGTAGTTTTGCCCAGGTTGTTTTGCAAAATAGTGCTTTGGCTTCTCCTTTTAAACTACAGTTTTTTTCTTGAATTTCTTTCAAGTAAGGCCGGGGTTGGCTCTTTTGTCGGTTGTTTATTGAGTCATATTTTTATGTTAAACAAAACCTAACCAAATTTGAGATTTACCAACTCAGTTTGCAACTGAGTTGTAAACAGTTTGTAACTCAATTACAAACTGAGACTAAGTTTGCAATTGTGTTGCATACTGTCTGCAACTCAGTTGCAAACCCAGAGTTTACAAACTCAGTATTCAACTGTATTGATCATTTACCATGTACTAATGTACACAAGTTAAAAATGATGTTGGGTATGCCCTTGAGATTTTGGGAATATATAAAAACTATGTACACAGGCTAGCATGATCAAGTAACTACTTCCACTGTCAATTCCTTTAAATAAGATAGCATGATATTGTACTTTCAAAGGCATTGTCAAAACTCATAGATCACTCTAGAGGAAAAAAATGGTAATACCATCATTACGGGAAGTTATATTTTGGTAAATAGTTTTCAACTTGTTACAGTCAAAATCATTAGTTATTGTAGAAAGAATAATATTATAATCTGGAACATGAAAGATTCTAGAGAAAAAAATATTAATGAAAATGGAACATATGTTTGGCTGTATTCAAAAAGTTCTGATATGTCTATATAATTGAAATTGATTTACTGACCAGAAGGAAAGTTTCAAACAATATAGCAATGATATGCTGGCATAGAACAACGCAGAAATGCACACATTTAGTTACTCGTTGATACACCATTGTATATTAAGTGATGCACTGATACAGCAGCTCATATTGGTGCTCGAGCACTCCATTCACTTAGTATGCCTCTTAACTTTTCATTTTTCTTCAAAATACTGATTTTTAGTTGGATGAGTATTCATTAAATATCCATCTTTCAGTGGATTCTTCTTATTTTATTTAGCAAATAACATTCATTAAATTTCTTAGCAAGTAGTTTACAAATGTTAATATTTTTCCTGAAAGCTGAAGAGGCAGGATGTTACCATCCTTATTTAAGTATACATAAAATACTTACTTTATCTTGTTTTATTTCCTATTTTGTTGCTCCTTTGTTTTAGGAGAGCTTCATATTTGCAGCTGGAAAATATCTAAGGTGCAAGCAAGGTAAATTTCTTCTAATGCTTGCTGTACAATATTGATTCTACATTTTAATTGGCAGTATCTATAATAATATACAACTGATTCGCTTGTAATTATTTATGCAGATGTAGAAAGAGGTTGCTGGTAAGTATTATATATGTATAGTGGTCATCTCATTATGCCATTTACTAAGCTTCTTATTATTTCCTCTAATCAAATTAGTTTTTTTAAATTGTGTCTTATTAATTGTATGAATTTGCAGGTTGGGTTCTTATTAATTGTATTAATTATATCTAAGGTGCAAAAACTGGATGATTTGGAACAATCTCTTAAAGAAATGGCAGATGCTAATTTACAGTGAGTGAAGTATATCCGTGGATGGTCGGAAAGAAATGGCAGGGATTGCAAGGAATGAGTTTGAGGTGAAGGAAAGTTGTGAATAGTGAAGTAGTAAGTAGATTTGTTCTGATGAATCGATGATATTGATTTTCTTATTATAATATATGTAAATTAACGACAGTAGAAAAAATATTCTATTTGAAAAAATGTAATATTGAATGTTGATTATGAGATGAGTGATTAATATAATACATTAATTATGAGATGTGTGTGTTCATATTAATTGTGTTGTATCTACATTAGGATTGTGTATTGAATGGAACACAAATTATGTGTGATGATATATATATATATATATATATATATATATATATATATATATCAGAAGGGGAATAGCAGCGGATTACCAACAAAAAAGGGAGGTTATGTTTACCTTAATTTAATTTTTGTCACTAAACCCTTGGTAATTAGTAAGGTTTTACCAACGTTTTTTATAAATAATATTTTATTATAAATTAATTATCCGTCGGTAAATAGTCGACATATAAATTAAAATAAAATTAATAAATAAAATTTTATTTGTATTATAAAATTAGTAAATTGACGGAAAAATGTCGGAAAACTCGTGCTAATTCCGTCGCAAAATCTGACACAGATACCGTCATGGTTTTTACCGACCACACAATTATGTAGAAAATCCATCGCTAAAGCCTGTTTAGCGACGGATTAGAAGCAGATTCTGCCGCTGCTATATGCTGTTTTTCTTGTAGTGATATCGCCCCACTGCACAAATAAAATCTGTGTTTGTTGATTTGAAACCCCACACGGGTATTGGGATGAGATTTGACGTATACTAATCCCGATTGTTTAGTTGTATGTCAATCAATGGATTGACAGACTGTGTAAGCATTAATTAGTTATATTTAATGCTTGTGCAGTTGTGTGGTGCACTTTGGATGATGATTGATTATTTGTCGTTGCTATCATATACATGTGTTGTAGAAAATCCATATAATTAACATTATATGGTAATTGATTGGGCCTCATTCCAATTTAGAAAATATATTCATGTGTTGAATAGAAAAATATATTCATGGGTTGAATATAATAAATTCATGTGTTGAATAAAAGCCGTGTTGATTAGATTGATGCCATTTTGACATGAACGATATTTATATCGATTTTATTCATTTTCATAATGAATATAGAAAAGGAAGTGATTTCAAAATCTGATATTTTGAAATGATTTGAAATTCGAATTAAATTGAAATGATTTGAAATTCGAACTAAATTGGAATGATTTGAAATTCGAATTGAATTGAAATCGATTTGAATTGAAATCGATTTGAATTGAAATCGATTTGAAATGAATTTGAAACGAATTTATATTGGAAAATTCAATTTTGATTTGAATTTGAAAAGGAAGTTGAAATCGTTTTGAAAACGAATTTAAAACGATTTATAAAATACGTTTTAAAAGGTAATCGATGAAGTATATATTATATATATAGTATATTGGCCTGAATAGAACGCGCCGTGCCGCGACAGTTCGCAAATTTCGACCATTGACTTCGAACGGATATTGTGGGAGATCCGACCGTCGGATTCTCCTAAAACCGGAACTGTTGGGTTTGTATCGAAAAGAGATTTCTAAAGAATATTAGAAATCAGAAATCTAACGGTTGGATTTGGAATTATGTCCAAATCAAATTTGGAAAAGGTCGTTGTAAGTGCAGTTCGATGGCCGTTGATAGAAATCGACTATACGGACCTTGATAAATTTATTAAAAATAGTAATAATTTGTGTAAAATCATAAGAAATGATTTGGGAAGAATTGGGATGAAAAACTCCATATTTGAAAAGATAAAAATAGATTCTTATCGGAATGAACTAGTTTTGAACTAGAATTATAATTCTATTTATTTTTAAATAAATAAATTGAATTTGAAAAGGGTTTTAAAAGTAACCAGAGTTTCCAATATATGAATTGGAATGGATTTGAATCGAAATCATCTTCGGAATAGTTCGATGTTGGATTTCGTGATGATACAGATATTGTTATGGGAATTTGAAAGATATATTTATATCGTTATTTTCAATACGATATTTGTTGGTCGTAGAATTTGATATTGAATATAAGCCGATATTTTTTTTATTCAGAGCCTTGTATTTAATATCAAATGTGATTTTGGGCTGTCGTGAATGGTATCTTCAATAATACTGTTCTTAAACCCAATGGAGTAAAGAAAATCAGAAACTAACAGGAGATTGGTTAAGTTGAATGGTTTCTGGGGTATTGATCTGATGTTGGTTTCGGCCTTCGGGATTAATACTTAGGGAATTGCTCACTAGCTAATTTACGATTAGGGACTGATTGAAATGGGATGTGATTTTGGGGTTTATCATGAACCGTGTTTTAAATGACACAGATTCTTTAACCTAGTCAAAGATTAAAACTAAGTGGAGTTTTAATGAATCTTTAACCTTATCTCATTTTTGACTCATACCGAGGTGTGAGGCTCGCGAATTCACGCTATACACAAAGCTGCGCCACACAGGCCGTGCTTTGATCATCAACCACAAGAGTTTGCTTTTCAACAGAAGCCTTGATCATTTGCCACTTAGGCGTGCCACACAGGCAATTCACTCCATGAGACTGATGTCCATCGATATACAACCTCTGGGATCGTACGTCTCAAAGAAGGGCATTAAGCAAAAGAATAAATTCTCCACCGCCAAACAGTTGTATATTTAATAGAGATCAATCAACACAGAATAAAATCCAATGTCAGACACATAGTCCATTTACAAGTTCATTCTGGGTCTGAACGAAACCGGAGGTACTTTCCTCGCATATCCATCGATCTCCAAGTACGTCTGGACGATCACCAACTGATTCTCTCATCTTAGGTGTACAGCCCAATCAAGATCATCGGTAATCACCCAAACGATGTGAAGACTTCCGGTCTTCAACCACCGTCTTCATCTTCGACATATCGTCGAATCGGTTATTCATAATGGGTATAAACCCGGCCTTTCTGAATAACCCACGTATATAATAAACACGTGTTACACAAACACAACATACGCCTCATTCCAATTCAGAATATTCTTTTATTCAAATTTTCATATTCCTAGGGAAAGGTTCCCATTAATTTTATCAAAGATAAATTCTTCCAAATTTATTCTTTAATCTTCCTTTGGATATCATTTCAAACCATATTATGGTTTTCCAAACTAGTCGGGATTAGCGAACCACACCGAAGTAATTATTTGTTTTATTTCTCAATCCCAACCTATTCATCCCATGGATCAAAACTGGTAATACTCCATATCTAACACCACGGTGTTATCGGTAAAATTAATTACCATTTCACGTTCAAATCTAATTAAAGATTTAACTATCGCTTTGAAGCAAAACTGGTGATACTCCATTCTCGATCACCTTTCAGATTTGATAATTTAAATTATCAATTAACATTTCAATCTAATTAAAGGTTCATTAAAACTCCACTTAGTTTTAATCTTCACAAAAATCAATATCCTATCTTTAACTGGGTTAAAGAACCAATGTCACCTAAAACATGATTCACGATAAACCCAAAATCACTTTCTTTTGTTAATCGGGTTACAGAACAGGTGTTATTCAAAAACACCGCTCACGATAAACCCAAAAAAAACCAATTTAAATTCAATTCCAATTAATATTATTTAATTGGTACACTTCATTAAATCTAAATAGAAAGATTTAATCTTTTTCTTAACTGGGTTTAAGAACAGTGTTAATGAAGACACCATTCACGACAAACCCAAATCACATTTGATATTAAATACAAGGCTCTGAATAGAAAATATATCGGCTTATATTCAACATCAAATTCCACGACAACAAATATCGTATTGGAAATAACGATATAAATATATCTTTCAAATTCCCATAACAATATCTGTATAATCATGAATTCCAACATCGAAATATTCCAAAGACAATTTCGATTCAAATCCATTTCCACTTTATATATTGGAAATTCTATTTATTTTCAAAACCACTTTCAATCCATTTTATTTATTTAAAAATAATTGGATTTTTATTACTAGTTCAAAACTTGTTCATTTTGATAAAAATATATTCTTATCCTTTCAAATGCTGGAATTTTCACCCCAGTTCTTTCCAATTCATTTCTTATGATTTTACACAAATTATTAATATTTTTAATAATTTTATCAAGGCCCGTACAGTCGATTTCCATTAACGGCCATCGAACTGCACTTATAGCGACCTTTTCCAAATTTGATTTGGACATAATTCCAAATCCAACCGTTAGATTTCAAATTTCTAATATTCATTGGAAAGCTCTGTTCGATACGAACCCAACGGTTCCGATTCCAGGAGAATCCGACGGTCGGATCTCCCGTAATATCCATTCGAAGTCAATGGTCGAAATTCACGAACTGCCGCGGCGCGGCGTGTTCTATTCAGGCCATTATATATATATAATATATATTATATATATTTCGGCGATTTCCTTTTAAAACGTATTTTATAAATCGTTTTAAATTTGTTTTCAAAACCATTTCAACTCTATATTCAATTTTAAATCAAAATTGAATATTTCATATCATGACTATATAAATGATAATATTTTCAAAACGTTATACTTTGAAATCACTATCTTTTCTATATTCATTATAAAAACGAAAATAATAGATATAAATATCGTTCACGTCAAAATAGCGCAACTCTAATCAACACGGCTTTATATATTTTAATAACTTTGTTATTCTATTCAACAAATGAGTTTTTATTCTATTCAACACATGAATCTATTTTTTATCAACACATCAATATTCTCAACACATGAGCATCGTCAACACATGACTATTTATCCTACTCAATATATTTTATAAAATTATGGTATCTATCGTTTGATTTTTAATCAGACTCCAACCGTAAAGTAGTAAGAGAATGATTCCCTAAGTATTAACCCCGAAGGCCGAAACCAACATCAGATTAATGCCCAGGAAACCACTCATCTTATCTAGTTTCCAGTTAGTTTCTAATCTTAAATATGATAAAGATGTAAATTTTATTGTTAAAATATTTTACTCAACACATGAATACTCTCAACACATGAGCATTGTCAACACATGATTATTTATTCTATTCAACACATGAATATATATTTTATAATATTCTTTATTTTTCCGATTGGAATGAGGCCCAATCAATTACCATATAATGTTAACTATATGGTTTCCATACAACACATGTATATAAATAGCAACGATAAATAATCAACCATCATCCAAAGTGCACCACACAATTGCATAAGCATTAAATATAAATAATTAATGCTTACACAGTCTGTCGACCAATCGATCGACATACAATCAAATATTTGGGATTAGTGTACGCTAAATATCATCTCAACACCCGTGTGGGGTTTCAATCCACAAACACGGAATATTATTTGTGCAGTTGGGCGACGTGTAAAATTTATCGTCCCAATCAATATCCTTCAAATAGGTGTACATAAACAAACCGTCCAGTTTGTAAATGAATATTTATTTATTCACATTCACGTTAAAAATTATATTTTTAACTATAATTAATTTATTTCAACACATGAATATTTTATTATCTATTTCACATCAACATCACAAAAAAAATTCACAGCACATCAAACAAACATACAAGTCGTCCATGGTCTGTGGACGACGGGTGTCGGGTGCTGCTAAGCACCGTCTGCATTCTAGTATATAATTTTTAACTAGAAAACAAGATTTAAAAAGAGAAATTCTCACCGACTAGCTAAACCAACATCACGACTCTTCATATGTAGAAATCTATGTCGTGCTCGCCTTTTGTCAATTTCGTTGCCCGTAGCCACTACATATATAAAATCACATTTTTATATTGTTGCTATGTATATAAAAATCCTATTTTTATACCGCTACTATAGATAAAAATTCTATTTTTACACCGCTACTATATAGATAAAAATTCTATTTTCACAACGGTGTTTATATAATCTATCTCAATGTTTATAAATAAAAATTCACATTTTCCATTCACTTCACATACAAAGATCCTATTTTTAGTGAAGTAAAAATCATATTTTTACTTCACTACTTAATTAAAAATCATAATTTTATTACTCTACAGAAATAAAAATTATATTTTTACTATCTCTGTAATATAAAAATCATATTTTTAATCTTCACATCTAATAAAAATTATATTTTTAATACTCTACTATAATAAAACTTATATTTTTAACCTTTCTATATTGTTACACATATAAAAATAAGTTTTTTAAACTAATTAAAATAAATAAAAACTCACCTCTCGCTTTAAAAATCAAAGTCAGTCGTTGGGGGGAAGTGTAGTGGTGTTGGAGGCCGGAAGGAGGGTTCGTCGGCTTCAGGAAGGAGGGGGCAGTCTGTGATGATGATTTAATGAGCCGATTGGCTTTTTCATTTTCTTTTGGATTGAAGAAGGCCATGGGAGGCTATATGAAATATCCCGAAGTCCCCGGTGCAGGGGAGGTTATGGCGGAATTTTTCGAAAATTTAGGGTATTAGCCAAATTTTTGAAAAATTTGAAAGGTTCTTAGAAACTGAAAAGTTGAAGAACTTAAGCCGTAATGAAAATAAAGGAAGTTGAGTTGATTAATTAAACAACTTTCAGCTTTGTTCCTTTTCGGGGACGAAAAGTTTTAAGTGGGGAAGATTGTAATAACCTGGAAATTCTGAGCCAATTTAAAATTTTTATTTTGGCAATTTTAGCGAATTTTGAATATTTAAAATGAATTATTTTAAATAATATCGACGAGAAATCTATTTTTAATAGAATTCGAACGTATATATTTTTTCGAATCGTCGTTAGAATTTATATATTTATTTTAAATTATAAAAGGAATTGAAAATGGCGCGGTAGTTCGATAATTCGATTTCTAATTTCAAATGAATGTACTGGATTCAAAATAAACCGGATTTTAGCGAAACTAAAAATATTAGAATCTAATCGAGAATATCTTTCCAACGAATCCGAGAAATTGAAATTTCATAGTGGGAATCAAAAGATATGTCCAGTTTAAATTTCAGAATAGTCGCTATGGAATTTCGGCCCTTAAAAATAGCCATTTTGCAAACGACCTCGGTTTTCGACGAAACCACTTTTGTTGGATCCGTGATGTCAAGTTATTGCCAAATTCCAAAATTCATAATTTTTCGAATCAATATGTGAGCGTGGCGAAGTAAAACGTGTTTTGACCATTTCAGTTGATTTTAATCGACTAGAAAATGGCCATTTTTCAAACGGTCTCGGAATTTGACAAAATTAGTTTTGTTAGGACCGTATCGTCAATATGAAGCTAGAAAATATTTTTCGGGAATTTTTAGAGTCCGTATATGGCCCCGGTAAATTGAAATGCACGTTCAAATTCAATATATAGAGTTATATGTTGATTTTGACGAAAACTGATTGAAACGGCCAAATCAGCTTACGATACATATCCCATTGTATTCGGAATGGGGGTAATTAGCTATGGACGACAGGCGGTGGGCCTCGTTTAGAGGTCAAATAAAAAGGTCAACTTCTTGAAATTAAAAATAAATAAAATAAAAAATATAAAAATTTACATATAGGCCCCCCCTTTTCTTTCTTTTCCTTGCCTCCCTTAGCCGTTCAAATCTTTCAAAAAAAAGGGCGAACGACGGTCGGGGAAGACCGCCGCTGCGGCCACCAGGGGAGGCGCACCTCCGGCGCCGCCACCCAAGAGCCCCCCTCTTCTCCCGCTCCTTCCTTCCCTCTCCCTCCCCCTCTGCTGTTAAACCGAACCGCAACCCCCCTGAACCCGCGAGCACGACGAGACCGCCCAAAGACACCACCGCTCCGCCAGCCTCCAACCACGCCTCCACCTCCCTCCACTTCCTCCTGCTGTTCGACGCACCCCCCCAGCAACCCTATCCCTAAATGGATGAATAAAATATTTGAGAAGAAAAATTTAGAAACTAAATGGAGATTTATATATCATAGAAAGGTTAAAAATATAATTTTTATATCATAGAAAGGTTAAAAATATAATTTTTATATCATAGAAAGGTTAAAAATATAATTTTTATAAGTGTAGTAAGATAAAAGTTCGATCTTTATAGAATGGAGTATCACCAGTTTTACTCCAGGCGATAGTTAAATCTTTAATTAGATTTGAACGTGAAATGGTAATTAAATTTACTGATAACACCGTGGTGTTAGATATGAAGTCTTACCAGTTTTACTTCATGGGATGAATAGGTTGGGATTGGGAAATAGAATAAATGATTACTTCGGTGTGGTTCGCTAATCCCAACTAGTTTGAATTGATATTCAAAAGAAGATTAAAGAATAAATTTAGAAGAATTTATCTTTGATGAAATTGAATTGAATCGGATTGAAATCGAATTAAAATTGAATTGAAATCAAATAGAAATGAATGTAAAAAGGTATTTATAAAGGAAAATTCAATTTTTGATATGAAATCGAATAAGAAGTTGAAATCGTTTTGAAACGATTTATAAAATACGTTTTGAAAGGAAATCAACGAAATATATAGTGTGTATATATATATATTATATATAATGGCCTAGATAGAATGCGCCGCGCCGCGGTAGTTCGTGAATTTCGATCATTGACTTCGAATGGATTTTACGGGAGATCCGACCGTCGGATTCTCCAAAAACCAGAACCATTGGGTTCGTATCGAAAAGAGCTTTCTAACGAATATTAGAAATTAGAAATCGAATGGTTGGATTAGGAATTATGTCCAAATCAAATTGGGAAAAGGTCGCTGTAAGTGCAGTTCGATAGCCGTTGATGGAAATCGATTGTACGGGCCTTGATAAAATTACTAAAATAGTAATAATTTGTGTAAAATCATAAGAAATGATTTGGGAAGAATTAGGATGAAAAACTCTATGTTTGAAAAGATAAAAATAGATTTTTATCGAAATGAACTAGTTTTGAACTAGAATTATAATTCTATTTATTTTCAAATAAATAAATTGAGTTTGAAAAGGGTTTTAAAAGTAACCAAAATTTCCAATAATTGAATTGGAATGGATTTGAATCGAAATTGTCTTTGGAATATTTCGATGTTGGATTTCATGATTATACAGATAGCGTTATGGAAATTTGAAAGATATATAGATATCGTTATGTCCAATACGATATTTGTTGGTCGCAGAATTTGATATTGACTATAAGCCGATATATTTTCTATTCAGAGCCTTGTATTTATATCAAATGGGATTTGGGTTTGTCATGAATGGTGTCTTCATTAACACTGTTCTTAAGCCCAGTTGAGAAAAAGATTAAATCTTTTTATTTTGATTTAATGAAGTGTACCAATTAAATAATATTTAATTGGAATTGAATTTGTATTGATTTTTGGGTTTATCTAAATAACACTTGTTCTTTAACCCGATAATTAATGGAATGTGATTTGGGTTGTCGTGATCGGTATCTTCAATAATACTGTTCTTAGACCCAAAAGAGTTAAGAAAATCAGAAACTAACTGGAGATTAGTTAAGTTGAATGGTTTCTGGGGTATTGATCTGATGTTGGTTTCGGCCTTCGGGGTTAATACTTAGGGAATTGCTCACTTGCTATTTTACGGTTAAAAGCTGATAGAATGGAATGTGATTTTGGGTTTATCGTGAACCGTGTTTTAAAGGACAATGATTCTTTAACCCAGTTAAAGATTAAAACTAAGTGGAGTTTTAATGAATCTTTAATTAGATTGAAAAGATCGAGAATGGAGTATCACCAGTTTTGCTCTAGGCGATAGTTAAATCTTTAATAAGATTTGAACGTGAAATGGTAATTGAATTTACCGATAATACCGTGATGTTAGATATGAAGTATTACCATTTTTACTTCATGGGATGAATAGGTTGGGAGTGGGAAATTAAAATAAATGATTACTTCGGTGTGGTTCGCTAATCCCGACTAGTTTGAAGTGATATTCAAAGGAAGATTAAAGAATAAATTTAAAAGAATTTATCTTTGATACAATTAATGGGAACCTTTCCCTAAGAATGTGAAATTTAGAAACTAACTGTAGGTTGGCTAAGATGAATGGTTACTTGGAGATTGATCTGATGTTGGTTTCAGCCTTCGGGGTTAATATTTGGGAAATTGTTCTCTTACTAATTTACGGTTAGTGATTGATGAATTGGAATGAGGCGTATATTGTGTTTGTGTAACACTTGTTTATTATGTACGCGAGTTATTTAGAAAGACCGGGTTTATCCCATTCTGAATAACTGATTCGATGATTAGTCGAAGATGAAGACGGTGGTTGAAGACCGGAGGTCTTCACGTCGTTTGGATAATTACTGATGATCTTGATTGGGTCGTACACCCAAGAGGAGGGAATCAGTTGGTGATCATCCAGACGTACTTGGAGATCGATGGATATGCGAGGTACAAGGTGCCTCCGGTTTTGTTCAGACCCGGAATGGACTTGTAAATAGACTGTGTGTCTGACATTGGATATCATTCTGTGTGATTGATGGATATCAGTTGCATGGAGTGGTTTGCCTGTGTGGCATGCTAAGATGCAAATGATCAAAGCTTCTGTTGAAAAGTAGAGTCTTGTGGTGGATGATCAAAGCACAGCCTATGTGGCATATCTTTGTGTAACGTTGATTCGCGAGCCTCACATCCCGGTTGTGAACCAAAAACGGGAGAAGGACCACAGGGAGGACATGCGTTTCTTTCTAGCAAGAAGTGGCGTCAGTGGTTTTACACGCCCTGACGAGTTTGACTTATGTGGTTGTTGCTGTTGCGAGGCGCCTTGGATATATCGGTGACTATGTGAAGCCGATGGAGTCATTTGTTGGCTCATTTACGCCCCAAAGGGCGGGGAAACGCAGTGTTCAGGCATTTTAATCCACATCGGTGGACCGGCCCTATCGCTCCAAAGGTCACTCGAGCTCTGACCTGAGGCTCGGGCTAGACAGTCTCGAATCGGAAGAAGACTATCTTTTGCCTCTGTTCACAGATTGAAATCCAACTTCCAATACGTGACGTTTCGATTGTAATCCTATATATGGCGACATAGTGGGATGGGGCGATTATGCCGTCTATGATTGATACTTATGATTTGATGTTGTTTTATACACTATACACTTATAATAGTATCAAATGATTTGTTTTAAACGAATCAAGCATTCTTGGCTATTATTAGGTAAAAACCCTATCCTCCGGCTTGCGTTGCATTGTGTGATGGGACCTGGGTCTTATAATAGCTTCATTGTTCTTTATTTAGCATTGCGTTGTTGTTTTATGCACTGGTATTCTTGGGAGGAAAGTCGTTCTGTGTTATACGGCGTGGTCCCTTGATTTACCTAACTTTAAAATAAAGATTAATAACTGTTTTAGTTCTCACACCAGTCACATGATTGACCTGGAGTTTATTGTTTTAACCAAAACTCTTGGTGCCCTAATTTTCCGCACGGGCAGCTAGTAGTTTTGGTTTTGCAAATTTATATTCACAGGATCCTGGTTTACAGCTAGAATGATATCCGGATAGCTTTGTATCCGTATATCTCCTTCAGTTGTGTATTGCATTATTTTCCGCTGGTATGTAATGTATTGTAATCCCTGATATTTTATAATGTGTAATATTTATTCATACTCTGTATATTCTTGTATTTTGATGGAATTGTTGTAATATACAATGAAATGTTCTTCTGTTTGCGTTCTGATTCGTCTTATCCTCAAAGTAATTCGTTCTTTCTCTTCTCTTCGGAGACCGGGGAAGTTCGGGTCGCTTCAGTTGAGACGATCCTAAAACCCCGTGCCACGGTGTTAAGGATAATCTTTGAAATATAACACATTAATTATCATTAGCAGAGTACAGATAGCATAAACAAGAAATAGAATAATTTACACAAATATGACAGCAGAATCATATATATATATCACCACATCAGAGAGCACAGTGCAGGATACTACTTAGTGCATAATAATACATAATCAGTCTACATCGCCTGTGGCGGAATCATACATAGAGAGTACAAAAACTAAACATCAGTCTACATTGACTGTGGAGGAATCATATACATATACAATTATGGCGGAAAAATCATAGTCATCAACATGTAGTCAAGCCTCTCCATGAGCAAAAAGTGCACCTCTACTGCGGTGCCAAGCCAAAATATGTCAGCTACCTGTAACTAGGCTGCCCGTGTGAAAATAAGGGCACCCGAGTTTGCAAGGTGAAACAAACTACGAGTCAGTCATGGGACTGGTATGAGAAATCTACCTAACTGATTAAATCACAATTAAAAGGAAAATCAAAGGACCACGCCACTTTCGCGGAACGGGTTTACTCCAATGAGTGCTAGTGCATGAAATAAAGTAAATGATTAAATCATCGCAATGCTTTTTATAAAAATGAAGCCGTTATAAGACTCGGGTCCCATCACACAATGCAACGCAAGCCGGAGGATAAAGTTTTACCTTATAATGGCCAAGAAATGCTTCATACGAATAAAACAAAAGTGTTTGATATTATTACTAGTGCATATATGTTTCAAAAACGAATTCAATCATAAATATCAATCATAAACGGCATAAATGACCCATACCTCTATGTCGCCATACTAGTAATACAATCACATCCGCAATTTCGTATCGGAAATTGGATTCCATCATGAGTCGAGGCAAGGGGCAAGCTCCTCTCCGTTCGAGACACTCTAGCAAATGTCCCAGGACCGCACACAGCAATCCCTGGATCTTCAGGGCCGGTCCTCTCTTACTTTTGAGGATTAGTTATTCTTGAACACACGTTTCCCGGTTCTTACAGACCTATAATCGAGGTGCCTTGCATTCCAACAACCACACAGGTGAAAAGTAGATATAAATGTCAGGGCTGGTAGGTCACTGACACCACCATAGCTAGAAAGAAACGTCGTGCACTCCCTGTAGTCACTATCCTGTTTTTGACTCATACCGAGGTGTGAGGCTCGCGAATCCACGTTATACACAAAGCTACATCACTCAAACCATGCTTTGATCATCAACCACAAGACTTTTCTTTGCAACAGAAGCCTTAATCATATGCCACTTAGGCGTGCCACACAGGAAATTCACTCCACGCGACTGATTTCTATCGATATGTAACCTCTGAGCTCGTACGTCTCAGAGAAGGGCGTTAAGCAAGAGAATAAATTCTCCGCCGCCAAATAGATATATATTTAATAGAGATCAATCAGCACAGAGAAAAATCCAATGTCAGACACATAGTCCATTTACAAGTTCGTTCTGGGTTTGAACGAAGCCGGAGGAACCATATTCCTCGCATATCCGCACAATCAACAATACGTCCGGACGGCTACTACTTCAGCTCCTTTAAGGTAGCTACTCCAATCACGAGCATCAGTAGCGCCCATCCATCCAATGTGAACGTCTTCATCTCTTCGACTTCTCACCGTCGATCGATTATTTGAAATGTGAATTAACTCGACCTTTTCAAATAATCCACGTATATTTAGATTTTCAAATCAATTCTTCACATGGTTAAATTACTCAACATTCACATTTCAGTTCCTTAGTACAATTTTCATGTTAAATCCATTCAACCATCCAATATCAAGCAAACCCAGCAAAATCAGTTTATTTCCATTCTATATCGTTTATAATATTTTATAACGATATATTGCCATTTTTACTTATTTAAAAACGACCATATTTAATTTAACGACGTTTCAGGTCATGCCGAGGCACTAGCGCTGTTTTTCACTAAATTTATTTTGCTCATATCTGAAAGTCTAACCGTTGGATCTTCACAAATTTTATTTCATTAGAAAGATCCTTTCAAAACGAATCAAACAGTTTCAGTTTTGGGAAAATCCGACGGTCGGATTTTCCACACTTGTCGTTTGAAGTTACGATTTCAAAATACGAACTGCAGCGTCGTTATTCGATTCAATTTGATTATATTTATATTTATATATAAATATAATCGATTCTAGCGCTGTTTTTCTTCAGATTTGAATTAAACATTCTAGAGAATCCAACCGTCAGATCTTAACATTGTTGGTGCCCTTGGAAAGATATTTCCAAGGTGAACCCAACGGTTGCGGTTTCGGAAAAATCCGATAGTCGGATCTCCCACACTAATCGTTTGAGATCACGGTTTCAAAACAAGAACTGCACGGCTACTATTCGTTTTAATTATATATATATAGTTCATTCGATGATTTCAATATCGTTTTCACTTCAAATATTTCACTAACGCCTTTAAATTTTGGAAAATTTCGCCATAACCTCCTTTGTATGGGAAGGGCTGGGAAAATTCCCAAAAAGCCACTCGGGCGTCTCATCTCAAAAAGAAAAAGAAAAAGCCAAGCAGCTAGCCAATAGGCTCATAAAGTCATCACCCAAGAAAAACATTAAATATGTACCTATTTGTCAGGCACACAATTTTATTCCTCTTCTCTAGCCTCTTTGCTATAACCTGTTCAATAAATATTCATGTACATATGTGCAATTCTTATCACTTATCATTTTCCATTCAACTTCTTATTTGATTGAATTTGGTTTAAAGTCACCATTCATTCTAATGTTGCATACATAAGCAAAAATCATATCATTAGCTAATTAATGAATATTTCAACTCATGCATATTTATTTGAATAAGTGGTTATTTTTAACACTTCACATTTCAAAAATGAAATTTTTGGCGAACTAAAATATATTTCAACACATGACCATGTTATTTAGTTCCTATACATGTTAAAAATAATATTCATAGTAAACAAATATTTATTTCAACACTCTTATATTTTTAGCAAATCACATACATGATAAAAATGATATTTTTATCATCTAAAATATTTATTCAACATAGGAATATTTTTAACACTTCATATTTTCAATAAAATGTAAATTTTGTTGTTCGATCTTTTTATTAAACACATGAACCTTTTCAACACACGCATTTCTCAACACATGAGCATTTTCCACGCATGGATATTTTATATAGTTTGTTCATATAAGAAAGACGTAATTTTTATTGTTGAAACAATTTATTTATAACGCGAATATTTCACATACTTCATATATATTATAAAAATATGATTTTTATTGTTTAAACACTTTATTCATTCAACACATAAATTTAATTTTCAACACATGACTTCTCAACACATGGGCATTTTCCACACATGGATAAAGTTTCAACACATGACTTTGGTTGCAACACATGAAAATAATTTCAACATATGAAAATAATTCTAACACATGAATATTATTCAAAATTTCGGCAGCATAACGGCAGGGTAGTTAAAACCGGCACCGTCCCGAGTACGGCTCCTCACTCTACCTTAAAACCTCACGGTTTTTGAAAATGGGGATTTCATACTTCTAATTCGCATGAAGGCGAATATGATTTTCTTTTCCACAATTATTTCAAATTTGTTTCAATCACCAATGGGTATTTTTCAACCACAACCAAACAATATCAACCATAAACAATTCTATCAACCATTCGCATTATTCACCAAATTTTTCACACCAATTCACAATCAATAAATATCATCCATGGTTTGTGGACGAGGGGAGTATATATATATATGTATATAAATATATTTTATTTCCATTCTAACACACATATCATTTAAACAATGCATGTATAATTCATACTTCGCTCATATAGCTCACACAACGCATGTACATGAGGTATACGACACGTGTATAATTTATATTTCGCTTATATATTTTATACATAACATTTCCATTCACATTTCAGTTATGAATCTCACATTGGTTTTCGAGGTGCTAAAAATCATAGATGGCTCAGAAAAATCCGCGGTCTATTCTAGGAGGTAGAGAACGTCCTTGCGGTCACGATGTTTCCTGTTTCATCGAAATTCGTTAACACGCCATAAATATACGATTTTTCAAAGTTTGCAATACTTAAAAGTGTTATTTCCAATTCAGAAAATTCAAGCTGTATACCTTCCACTGTTGTTCAAATCTAGGTTTGCAGTTTTCGCGAAAACCGAGGCTCGATACGACGATCGGAAGGCACAGCGTGGAAAAGCATCGAGAGGGCTTCAGGCGCGTGGCAGTTGGAGGCAACTCAGTGGGACCCAATGCTCGCGGCGGCGGCTGGAAGGTCGGGGCTTTGGAGGAGGAAATCTCGAGGTAGGAGCAACGATAGGGGGAGTTCTTTATATGGATTCGAAGACGGGAAGGAGAACTACAAAAAGTTCAACTGGGGGTGGGGCTGATTTGGGCTGTGGCAATCAGAAATCGCCAGGGAAGGCAAGATAGCGGTTTCCGTCGATGTCGAGGGGGGGGGGCAGGGGTTTTCTGATATATTTTTATATTTAATTATGCATGGAGAAATTTGATTGGCCGATGGTTTTATTAAATTCTAAAATAGTGTTTCTCCACACGAACACCAATTCAAACCCAACAACTGTCGCCCTAAGCTAAATACCCCCATTCCGAACACAATAGGATGTGTTTCATAGGCCAGTTCGACTGTTACAGCCAGTTATTCTTCAAATTAAAATATAAAACATTCAATATTCAATTTGAACGTACATTTCAATTTTTCATGGGCCACATATTGATTCGAAAAATTCCAGAAAAATAAATCTAGCAATGTTTTGATGCTACGGTCCCAATAAAACTAGTTTCGTCGAATTCTGAGACAGTTTGAACAATGGCCATTTTCTAGTCAATCCAATTTAACAGAAATTGACCAAACACATTTTCTTTTGCCACGCTCACATATTAGCTTCAAAAATTATGAAATTTAAAACCTAGCAATAATTTGACATCCCGGATCCAACAAAAGTGGTTTCGTCAAATTCCGAGGTCGTTTGCAAAATGTATATTTTCAAGGGCTATATATTCTCTATAACTACCTTTCTGAAAATTCATTTGGCCATAACTTTTGATTCCCGCTATGAAACTTCGATTTTTCAGATTCGTTAGAAAGATATTCATAAACAGATTTAAATATTTTTTGGTTTCACTAAAATCCGTTATATTTTCCACCCGGTACAGTCAGTCAAAGTTTGAATTCAAATTTTCAAACTGCCATATTATTTCCAATTCACTATTTTATTGAAATATTCTATTTCAATTGTTTAAATTCCTTTAAAATGTCCAATTTAAATTTTTTTAATTGGCTCGTATTTTCTGGTTTGTTACAATCTCCCCCACTTAAAACTTTTCGTCCCCGAAAAGGAAACAACAGTAAAGTAGGAAACAAAATGTAAATGCAAAGTATTGTAAAGGTACCTTGCACCGGAGTTAGTCAGAGATGTCCACTCTGCAATTGGGGTAAGCTTGCTTAATGCTTTCCTCTGTCTTCCAAGTACAGTCTCTAGGATCACTACTCCACTGCACTTTAACTAAATGAACCTTCTTGCTCCTTAGCTCTTTAGTTTCTTTGCCAACAATTTTTAATGGCTCTCTTCTGACTGCTAATTCTGGAGTAATTTCCAAGTCATGTTGCGCTGCTTCTTCCACAACCAGATCTGGATCATGCCCTGGTCAAATTGTTTTTGCTATTCTGCTTAGCTCATTCTAGGACATTACTAGTCCTATCTCTAATGAGCTACTCGCCTTAGAATACTACTGATTCTATTCTAACGAAGTGTTTAATGTGTTAAATTCCAAAACTAAGGTTAACCAAAGCTCTGATGCCAGCTGAGACGATCCCAAAACCCCATGCCATGATGTTAAGGATAATCTTTGGAATATAACACGTTAATCATCATTAGCAGAGTACAGATAACATCATAAAAAAAAGTAGAATAATTTACACAAATATGACATCGGAATCATATATATATATATCACCACATCAGAGAGCACAGTGCATGATACTACTTAGTGCACAATAATACATAATCAGTCTACATCGCCTGTGGCGGAATCATACATAGAGAGTACATAAACTAAACATCAGTCTACATCGCCTGTGGGGGAATCATATATGTATACAATAATGGCGGAAAAATCATAGTCATCAACATGTAGTCAAGCCTCCCCATGAGCCAAAAGTGCACCTCTACTGCGGTGCCAAGCCAAAACATGTCAGCTACCTGTAACTAGGCAGCCGATGTGAAAATAAGGGCACCCGAGTTTGCAAGGTGAAACAAACTACGAGTCAGTCATGGGACTGGTATGAGAAATTTACTTAACAGGTTAAATCACAATTAAAAGGCAAATAAAAGGACCACGCCACTTTCGTGGAACGGGTTTACTCCAATGAGTGCTAGTGCATGAAATAAAGTAAATGATTAAATCATCGCTGTGCTTTTTATAAAAGAGAAGCCATTATGAGACTCAGATCCCATCACACAATGCAACGCAAGCCGAAGGATAAAGTTTTACCTTATAATGGCCAAGAAATGCTTCATACGAATAAAACAAATGTGTTTGATATTATTACTAGTGCATATATGTTTCAAAAACGATTTCAATCATAAATATCAATCATAAACGGCATAAATGACCCATACCACTATGTCGCCATACTAGTAATACACTCACATCCGCAATTTCGTATCGGAAGTTGGATTCCATCATGAGTCGAGGCAAGGGGCAAGCTCCTCTCCGTTCGAGACACTCTAGCAAACGTCCCAGGACCGACCGCACACAGCAATCCCTGGATCTTCAGGGCCGGTCCTCTCTTACTTTTGAGGATTAGTTATTCCTGAACACACGTTTCCCGGTCCTTACAGACCTATAATCGAGGCGCCTCGCATTCCAACAACCACACAGGTGAAAAGTATATATAAATGTCAAGGCTGGTAGGTCACTAACACCACCATAGCTAGAAAGAAACGTCGTGCTCTCCCAGCAGTCACTATCCCGTTTTTGACTCATACCGAGGTGTGAGGCTCGCGAATCCATGTTATACACAAAGCTACGTCACACAGACCATGCTTTGATCATCAACCACAAGACTTTGCTTTGCAACAGAAGCCTTGATCATATGCCAGTTGGGCGTGCCGCACAGGCAATTCACTCCACGCGACTGATTTCTATCGATATATAACCTCTGAGCTCGTACATCTCAGAGAAGGGCGTTAAGCAAGAGAATAAATTCTCTGCCGCCAAACAATTATATATTTAATAGAGATCAATCAGCACCGAACAAAATCCAATGTCAGACACACAGTCCATTTACAAGTTTGTTCTGGGTTTGAACGAAGTCGGAGGCACCATATTCCTCGCATATCCGCACAATCAACAATACGTCTGGACGACTATTACTTCAGCTCCTTCAAGGTAGCTACTCCAATCACGAGCATCAGTAGTGCCCATCCATCGAATGTGAAGATCGTCGGTCTTGAACCGTCTTCATCTCTTCGACTTCTCATCGTCAGTCGATTATTTGAAATGAGAATTAACTCGGCCTTTTCAAATAATCCACGTATATTTAGATTTTCAAATCAATTCTTCACATGGTTAAATAACTCAACATTCACATTTCAGTTTCTTAGTATAATTTACATGTTAAATCCATTCAACCATCACATATCAAGCAAACCTATCAAAATCGGTTTATTTCCATTCTATATCGTTTATAATATTTTATAACGATATATCGCCATTTTTACTTATTTAAAAACGACCATATTTGATTAAACGACGTTTCAGGTCGTGCCGAGGCATTGGCACTGTTTTTCACTAAATTTGTTTTACACATATCTGAAAATCTAACTGTTGGATCTTCACAAATTTTATTTCATTAGAAATATCCTTTCAAAACGTATCCAACGGTTTCAGTTTTGGGAAAATCCGACGGTTGGATTTCCCACACAAGTCGTTTGAAGTTACAATTTCAAAATACAAACCGCAGCGTCGTTATTCGATTTAATTTGATTATATTTATATTTATATATAAATATAATAGATTCTAGCTCTGTTTTCCTTCAGATTTGAATTAAACATTCTAGAGAATCCAACCGTCGGATCTTTACAAAGTTGGTGCCGTTGGAAATCTTTCCAAGGCGAACCCAACGGTTGCGGTTTCGGGAAAATCCGAAGGTCGGATCTCCCGCACTAATCGTTTGAAATCACGGTTTCAAAATGCAAACTGGATGGCCACGATTCGTTTTAATTATATATATATATATATATGTATGTAGTTCATTCGATGATTTCAATATCGTTTTCACTTCAAATATTTCACTAACGCCTTTAAATTTTGGAAAATTACGCCATAACCTCCTTTGTAGGGGAAGGGCTGGGAAATTTCCCAAATAGCCACTCGGGCGTCTCATCTCAAAAAGAAAAAGAAAAAGCCAAGCAGCTAGCCAATAGGCTCATAAAATCATCTCCCAAGCAAAACAGTAAACATGTACCTATTTGTCGGACACACAATTTTATTCCTCTTCTCTAGCCTCTTTGCTATAACCTGTTCAATAGATATGCATGTACATATGTGTAATTCTTATCACTTATCATTTTCCATTCAACTTCTTATTTGATTCAATTTGGTTTAAAGTCACCATTCATTCTAATGTTGCATACATAAGCAAAAATCATATCTTTAGCTAATTAATGAATATTTCAACTCATGCATATTTATTTGAACAAGTGGTTATTTTTAACACTTCACACTTCAAAAATGCTATTTTTGGCGAACTAAAATATATATTTCAACACATGACCTTGTTATTTAGTTCCTATACATGTTAAAAATAATATTCATAGCAAACAAATATTTATTTCAACACTCGTATATTTTTAGCAAATCACACACATGATAAAAATGATATTTTTATCATCTAAAATATTTATTCAACACAGGAATATTTTTAACGCTTCATATTTTCAATAAAATATAAATTTTTTTGTTCGATCTTTTTATTCAACACATGAACCTTTTCAACACACGCACTTCTCAACACATGAGCATTTTCCACGCATGGATATTTTATATAGTTCGTTCATATAAGAAAGACGTAATTTTTATTGTTGAAACAATTTATTTATAACGCGAATATTTCACATACTTCTTATATATTATAAAAATATGATTTTTATTGTTTAAACACTTTATTCATTCAACATATGAATTTAATTTTCAACACATGACTTCTCAACACATGAGCATTTTCCACACATGGATAAAGTTTCAACACATGACTTTGGTTTCAACACATGAAAATAATTTCAAAATATGAAAATAATTCTAACACTTGAATTTTATTCAAAATTTCGGCAGCATAACAACAGGGTAGTTAAAACCGGCACCGTCCCGAGTACGGCTCCTCACTCTACCTTAAAACCTCGCGGTTTTTGACAATGGGGATTTCATACATCTAATTCACATGCAGGCGAGTATGATTTTCTTTTCCACAATTATTTCAAATTTGTTTCAATCACCAATGGGTATTTTTCAACCACAACCAAACAATATCAACCACAAACAATTCTATCAACCATTCGCATTATTCACCAAATTTTTTACACCAATTCACAATCAATAAATATCGTCCATGGTTTGCGGACGAGGGGAGTATATATATATATATGTATATAAATATATTTTATTTCCATTCCAACACACATATCATTTAAACAATGCGTGTATAATTCATACTTCGCTCATATAGCTTACACAACGCATGTACATGAGGTATACGACACGTGTATAATTTATATTTCACTTATATAATTTATACATGACATTTCCATTCACATTTCAGTTAGAAATCTCACATTCGTTTTTGAGGTGCTAAAAATCGTAGATGGCTCAGAAAAATCCGCGGTCTCTTTTAGGTGGTAGAGAGCGTCCTTGCGGTCACGATGTTTCCTGTTTCATCTAATTTCGTTAAGAGACCATAAGGATACGATTTTACAAAGTTCGCAACACTTAAAAGTGTTATTTCCAATTCATAAAATTCAAGTCGTATACCTTCCACTGTTGTTTAAAACTAGGTTTGCAGTTTTTGCGAAAACCGAGGCTCGATACGACGATCGGAAGGCACAGCGTGGAAGAGGGTCGAGAGGGTTTCAGGCGCGTGGCGGTGGAGGCAACTCGGTGGGGCCCAATGCTCGCGGCAGCTGGAAGGTCGGGGCTTTGGAGGAGGAAATCTTGAGGTAGGAGCAACGATAGGGGGAGTTCTTTATATGGATTTGAAGAGGGGAAGGAGAACTACAAAAAGTTAAACTGGGGTTGGGGTTGATTCGTGCTGTGGCGATCGGAAATCGCCAGGGAAGGGAAGAAAGCGATTTTCGTCGATGTCGAGGGGGGGGGGGTTTCTGATATTTTTTTATTTAATTATGCATGGAGAAATTTGATTGGCCGATGGTTTTATTAAATTCTAAAATAGTGTTTCTCCACACGAACACCAATTCAAACCCAACGACTATCGCCTCTAGCTAAATACCCCCATTCCGAGCATAATAGGATGTGTTTCATAGGCCAGTTCGACTATTACAGCCAATTATTCTTCAAATTAAAATATAAAACATTCAATATTCGATTTGAACGTACATTTCAATTTGCCAGGGCCACAAACTGATTCGAAAAATTCCAGAGAAATATATCTAGCAATGTTTTGAAGCTACGGTCCCAATATAACTAGTTACGTCGAATTCTGAGACCGTTTGAAAAATGGCCATTTTCTGGTCGATCCCGTTTAACAAAAATTGACCAAACACATTTTCTTTTGCCACGCTCACATACTAGCTTCAAAAATTATGAAATTTAAAGCCTAGCAATAATTTAATATTCTGGATCCAACAAAAGTGGTTTCGTCGAATTCCGAGGTCATTTGCAAAATGTCTATTTTCAAGGGCTATATATTCTCTGTAGCGACCTTTCTGAAAATTCATTTGGCCATAACTTTTGATTCCCACTATGAAACTTCGATTTTTCTGATTTTTTAGAAGGAAATTCATAAACAGAATTAAATATTTTTGGTTTTACTAAAATCCGTTATATTTTCCACCCGGTAAAGTCAGTCAAAGTTTGAATTCAAATTTTCAAGCTGCCATATTATTTCCAATTCACTATTTTATTGAAATATTCTATTTCAATTGTTTAAATTCCTTTATAATATCCAATTTAAAAATATTAAATTTGCTCGTATTTTCCGGGTTGTTACAAATGATACCAAAAGTAGCAACCAAAACTTCCTCGGTCTCCGAAGAGAAAAGAAAGAACGAATTACTTTGAGGACAAGACGAATCAGAACGCAGACAGAAGAACATTGTATTGTATATCACAATAATTCCATCAGATTACAAGAATATACAGAGTATGAATGAATAAAATACATTCGATAAATATCAGAGATTACAATAAATTACATAGCAGCGGAAAATATAATGCAAAACACAACTAGATGTAATACATGGATACAAAGCTTTCCGAGTATCGTTCCAGCTGTAAATCAGGATCCTATGAATATAAATCTGCAAAATCAAAACTACTAGCTGCCCATGTCAAAATAAGGGCACCCAGAGTTTAGGTTAAAACAATAAACCCCAGGTCAGTCATGTGACTGGTGTGAGAACTAAAACAGTTATTAATCTTTATTTTTAAAGTTAGCTAAATCAAGGGACCACGCCGTATAACACGGAATGGGTTTCCTCCCAAGAATATCAGTGCATAAAACAAACAGCGCAAAGCTAAATAAAGAAAAATGAAGCTATTATAAGACCCAGGTCCCATCACACAATGCAACGCAAGCCGGAGGATAGGGTTTTTACCTTATATATCACCGACAGTTGGGATCAGCAACCGTCTCCCGACAAGGGACAACATCGAAATATAGATTTAAGAACAAATAGGAATTTCTCTAGATAGGTGATTATACACCCTAATGGGAGCGACCCACATAGCCATGCTGCCTGGCCGATTTCTGTCATTCCCCGGTTGATGAGGCTTGAGGTCAGAGTTTATTTTTGAAACATCTGATCACCATTCCCTTTGAATGCCACATCGTCAGATCCGTCAGATATCACTAATTGACGTCCACAAAAATACTCTAGCTGGAGGCTAAGAGAACGGCAATTTCCCCGCCAACAACTATAGCACGTTTGGAGAAATCAACATACGTGATCCTTTGGAAATACTCTATCAGAAATCCGTCCATACAAGTCATCCAGGAACAGGATGAACCGAAGGCACTCTCCTACCGCATTCCATATAGGAATCACCCCATGGATCAGTAGCGAGAAGTCCTTGCAACCCGTAGATTCCAACCACGACAGAATCACAGCTTATCTCTGCTTGCCAGGCAGAGAATATTAATGGTTCTTCCGTTTATGAAAATCCACGGTCTTCAATGCTCCATCTCGATCATCTTTAGATATCTTCACGTATTTGTTGGTCGGAATGGTTTTCGAATATCAATTCGATCCCGGTCTTTCCATACCAACAATCGTATTGGTCAGATTTGATAGTCGGTGTTTTAACTATCAAAATAAACAGTGTTTCAACCATTACCCACCTTGTAAATCTTATTTCAATTCCCCTTTTAATTGATCTCAATTTCAAATAACGTTAATCGAATATCAATGCTTTTACACTTAAAATCTCATTTACATAGCCCTGGTTTTATATAAACCCTTTATCTTACATCCCTCTAACTTAATTCAAATGATTAAGTATCATTTATTCCAAGCTATTTTATTCGCTCGATCTTCTCTTTATAACTTCATTATAAAAAGTTCGGGTTTTAAATATAAAACCCGTTCATAACTCCTTACACCATTCAAAAATATTACATTTCACCTTCGGTCACCTTTTTAAATGCATACCCATTTAAAAAGTAAATTTTCTAAATTATCATTAATTAGAATAATAATTTATTTCAATCATTAACTACATTAGTAGTTAATTCCTTTATTAACTAAAATAAATAGTAAATCCCTTAAAAAACCTTATTTAAAGTTTAACAATATTCATTTAACTATTTTAATCAAACACGTTAATTTGAAAATCAATTTCAATTCAACTGGTCGATTTAATTAACTAAAAACTCGATTATCTCGTTAATCGACTCCAATTAATCCTCACTTTAAATTAATTAAAAATATAATTAATTTAAATAATTCCATTAATTTGTTTCTTGATCAAATAATTATCCAAGCTTAACCACTCGGTTTATTTATTATTCTCGTACTTATAGATCTGATCAATATCAGGATTTACTTTATGAAATAACTTAATAATATATCAAAGTCTAAATAAATAAAATATTTATTTATTTCTCTTTATAGTACTTTTATTAAAAATAACACATTTCAAAATCCATCTCTAGTAATAAAATAATTTTTTTAACTTCATCTATATCGCCTCACCTGACGGTGAATCAATATTTATAAAACAATTGGTTTTATAGGCCATATGCTGCCAAATACCCAACCAATATCACCCATTGGTTTAAACAAACAGATGTTGAATATTCAATAATCAACAATCAAATCAATCAACCCAAACAGAATAGTTCATATATGATCACATGAAAATAAACAATTTTTTTTTGAGGAATCCGGTTGGATTCCTCCAACCTGTTCTTCCCTGAAATTACAACGGTTATCTCTAACCAGACAATTCAATTTCAGCTAACAGATAACAATAAATAACGACCAACCAACCAATTCGCAAACAGTTCAAACAATTTAAACGATTTTAACACGTTTACAAATAAACGTGACCAACCAAGGTGAGTTACCTTTATTGGAACCAATCGTTAAAAATAACGATTTGGTATTTCACTGAAATTAAACACAGTTTAATTTCATCAGCTAAATCAACAAACAAATGTATAACTAGCAAACAGGCAACCATCAGCAAGAAGGGCACACAAAATATAAACCCAATTTATGTAAAATATAAATGGGAAAACTGAGTGAGTTTAACTCACCTTGATTTCGATTCCGTGGTCAACGGCTTGTTTTAATTAAATTAAATGGTTGTTTAATTTAATCAAAAATTCTGGTTGATCCCGGTTCTGTTCAGATTAATCCCATAACGTTGATTTTCGTCGGTATGGTTCCAGCATCTCTGGTTTGGTCCAATTCTGATCACAAATGCATGAGATATATAATTATACCCATACGGTGTTTACAAATACACTATTCCTTAATTATAATTAAATTAATGTTTAATAACTTTTATAATCATGAATATTACTTTAGTTAATCAGTTCTAAGCAGATAATCTTCTGCGCCATTACGATATTTCTTCCTTCATTCCCGACAAGAACCTAGACAAGAATTAGAATTATATGTTATAATATTTTAGGAGTAAAATTATTAAGATAAGGTTCCTAAATAAATCATAAGTTCGTTAATTACTTTAGTTAGGTCCGGAAAATATGACCGGCTATATTTCCTTCCTAGTTCATCATGTCCACTTCGTTCCAGACAATACCGACACAGCCGTCCATCCCATCTGTTCAAGTAAGATATAATTGTTGATAAATTATTCCATAGTTAGTAATCAATAAATTTCTAAGATTACTGGGTTAATTACTTAATTAACTCATTATGCCATTAAAAGGAATTGGACCGGCACCCTTCTGTTGTCCACGTTCTGGTCTTCAGCAATTCGTTTCCACTTGGTTCCTGCGTTTCAAGCATCTTCCCAGAGCCCTACACCAAACACAATTTAATGTATACACTTACTTAATCAATAAACTAATTAATTTCTAATTTACTTAATTAATTAACGTTATTTACTCAGGGTAAAACCCAAGCCGACATTCTCCTTTCTTTAATATGATGTTTGATCCCCTTCGCTCCATCCTCCAGGCAACAGCGCGCCTCCAATCCATCAACCGACCCCGCCTCAAACACCACCCGTCAACGCAACTCCAACCTGCTATGAGCACCAACGTTAGTCTTCTAGTTTCTTACTTTAATAAGGGTTCTATAAATAATCGCATAAAATAAATGAGGATGAGCTTCGGCGAGGAACTGGGTTGAAGAAAATGGATGAGGATTGATGTGTATTTATAAGTGAAAAGTTCCTTGGCACGCAAGGAGTAGCAAGTAGGACTGCCTATCCACTTTATAGCTGGCTTGAATTGTCAGTTGTGTTCTTCCTTCTTTTCACTAACAGCGTGACTGTGGAAATGTACATATCCGTAGGGTAGTAGTGGTTAGGTTAGCTGCGCGTCTTTTCTTTTCGGTTCCCAGAAATGTACAATTTGCATGTGCAGAGTTATATATTTAGGTGTGTTTTCTTATCACAAAGATCTGCCGAAATTTGATAATACACCGGCAGTATGTCCTTTTAATTTTCTTAAGAGTGAAGTGTGCAGATGTGGTACATGCCGTAGCTGAGTTGATAGCGAAATTACGCTGGAAAGGGAGGTAACAACAAGGGTTAAGAGGAATTGTGGGTATATATATTTGGTATGTTTATTATATAATATTATTAGCGAAACTTCGTCATGAAGTAACACATAAAATTAATAATAATCAAACCCTGTTTACTGATAAAAAAACTAATCTCAGTGTAAAAAGATATTCCGGATCCATTGGGACAAGTTTCGTCGAAATCCGAGGTCGTACGGAAAAATTTCCTTTATAAAACCAGAATTTAACACGCGATTAATTTTTTCACGGTCACCAGATAAACCCGATAAATTTGAAACTTTTAAATCTTATAATAATTTGTTGATACAAACCCAACGACACTAGTTTCGTCGCATTTTGAGACCGTTTGCCCGGTAGGCTGTTTTTACCGCGCACCGCAATACCCTTTTTGACACCAAATTATCCAGTCTCTAAAAATAGAAAACTATATACCTATCCTGACTCTAATCGACGATACGAACTCAACGGGACTGGTCTCGTGGCCTAATTCGATCGTCTTCTCAAGTTATACCCAAATATCCCTTTATTAAATTAAATACGCGCTATAGAAAATAACTGGGCGTTTATGGCTACCGTGGTCACATATGACCTCGGTTTGCCATGCCATTCACCACCGTACAATAATTTAACGTTACGGTCCCAATGAAACCGAATTCGTCGAAATCTGAGTCCGTTTGCAAAACGGCCATTGAAAAGGTCAATATCGATTTCCATAACGTTTTTTCCAAAATTTGATTTAGCCATAACTCACAATCTATAACACGGAATCTGGATTTTTCTCTTTCATATGAAAACTATCGTCAACATGATCCCAACGTTTCTTGTTTCACATAAATCCGACTTATATCGGATCCTGTACGTTCAGTTGAAGTTCAAAACTTGAATTTACGAACTGCACGCCATTTCCAAGCTCGATTTATATTTATATAATTATATAACGTTCGAACTTCGTTTTAAATAACGAATTAAATATTAAATTCCATCTATATTCCAAATCTAATATTTAAATTATATAAATTGAATTAAATATTTGATTGCCAAAAACACGGGTCGTTACATTCTTCCCCCCTTAAAATAATTTCGTCCTCGAAATTGCTAAGGTAAGAAAGAACGTTATAAACCCATAAATTTTCAAATCCACTTTATTTTAAATCAAAATCAATTCAATATCATAAATAAATAATTTAAAAAATATTGAAAATTTCCTAACACTTTAAATTTCCGAAAACACCTCCTCTGTACGGCTCAATCGGTACAACTCCAACTCGCCTTTCTAGGCTTTCTCCAATCCAAAAGAAAATAAAACAGCCAGGCGGCTTGCCAATAGGCTCATAAATCTCCAAACCCATATAAAAATAAACGTGTACCTTTTTGTCGGGAATATCATTATATCCTTTCCATGTGCTGCCCTGTCAGCATATACAATTGCATTCCCAAACAAAATTCCAATTTTATCCTCCAAACCAAATCCTACACACGTCCAAGCCAAATCCCATTCTTAACCCAACTTCCATCCATTATCGATTTCAACTCTTAACTTACCAGTCCAACACTATTTCAGATTCCCGCCTCCTAGTTCAAAATCTGATTCCACTTGATATATTATATCCCGATTCAATTTCTAGTTAATTGGTTTCAATTCAATTCATATTTGCTTTCACAATTTTTATTTAAATTTGCCTTTGTTCAAACGATTTCCCTCGGAGTTTTTAAATAGTTCAGCTTTTTCAAAAATCAAATATTCCTTTTCAGGATTCAAAACAACTTGTTTTTCTCAAAGCAATTCAAAACAAGATTTTTGGTAGTAATCCGTCACTTAGAACTCGGAAATGAACACTGATGATGTGGCCAGCATCCTCAGAGTTACTTCCCAGCTGTCGAAGTGAGTTCCATACTATATCAATTCAAAACTCCAATTTTAAACACTTTCATTTTGAAATCTATTTCAAAATAAAATTCACGATGCTTGTAAACAATTTAAAATCTCCCAGGATTTTAAAATTCTCATATATCCAATCCAAGTTCATTTGCAATCTCATTTCCCACTTTTTGGGAATTTTAATTCCAATTCTGATTTTTATTTCAGATTTAATAAATCTGCTTTTATATTATACGAATTCTAATTGGTTATTTATATAACCATTTCAATTATAACCAACCAACACATCCAATATATTATAATTTTTCCAATATATATATTTTCTTTATATCAAAATATAATTTGGGTAAATTATTTCATTACCCTCTTTCAAAACATACTGTGTCGGTTTATCATACTTGAGTGTTTAGAAACCCTATCGATACAGTGGATCAAACTGATCGACCAGAACTCATAAACAACTCAACCAAATAAATCTCCACAATATAAACAATTTTTATAAAATCTACAAATACGTTCACTCGTATATATATACTCAGACTCAATCTAGGGTATTACTAAACCCATCTCTACTGAGTCACGCCACAGAGCCAAGGTAATCACTTAACCTTCAGCTCTGATACCACTGTAACGACCCAGGGTTTCCAGCCCCGAAAATCGACATAAATACCTTTACCGTAACTCATGCCGACCCTCCAAGCACCGAAAACACTGGATAGTTATTAGAAAGAAATTAGAGGGTGAGATAAGAAAGAAATATAAGAATAGAAGAAGAAGAAACAACACAACACAGAGTCTCACATCGCAGCGGAACAAAATATAATACAGAAATAAATCTTTATTGAGAGCTTTGAAATTACTTACAGTATCAGAGTACATCATACAATGGGACAGATATAACAGCCTGTACCCATATACAAAACACAGCGGAATAGTGGCTATATGATATCATACGTCTGAACATCTCCAGCTTGTCTCTTCATAGCTTTCGATAATTTGAACCTGTACATTCCGGGCTAACCCGAGCATTTACAAAACACCGGGTCAGTCTGGTGAACCAGAGTGAGATAAACTCGCACAGTATTAAGGGTAAATCATTCAGTCATGATTTTAAAGTTTAAAATCTTTTCAAAAGAAAAGGATAATCGTAAGACCAAATCCACACATAAACACGGACGGTTTTTACCTTACGATAACCCAAAACAGTTTTGAAACCAATATCTTGTCTGATATTATAATAATGTCTAAATACAAGTAAATAGTAATCTAGTAGAACGCTTGCATCTCACGCTCCACATATATAGTATACAAAACAAAACCGCGGGCGCTTATTGGAAATTGGATTCCAACTATGACAAGGTATGGGACCACCTGCCGATAGTGTATCTCTAGAGACGAATACACTGGGTTCAACAAGAACGTCTTGCAACCCGGCCCATACATGACCGACCACTCATTTCGCTTGAGCGTATCGAATGTATATCACCGACGGTTGGGATTAGCAACCGTCTCCCGACAAGGGACAACATCGAAATATAGATTTAAGAACAAATAGGAATTTCTCTAGATAGGTGATTATACACCCTAATGGGAGCGACCCACATAGCCATGCTGCCTGCCCGATTTATGTCATTCCCCGGTTGATGAGGCTTGAGGTCAGAGTTTATTTTTGAAACATCGAATCACCATTCCCTTTGAATGCCACATCGTCAGATCCGTCAGATATCACTAATTGATGTCCACAAAAATACTCTAGTTGGAGGCTAAGAGAACGGCAATTTCCCCGCCAACAACTATAGCACGTTCGGAGAAATCAACATACGTGATCCTTTGGAAATACTCTGTCAAACATCCGTCCGTACAAGTCATCCAGGAACAGGATGAACCGAAGGCACTCTCCTACCGCATTCCATATAGGAATCACCCCATGGATCAGTAGCGAGAAGTCCTTGTAACCCGTAGATTCCAACCACGACAGAATCACAGCTTATCTCTGCTTGCCAGGCAGAGAATATTAGTGGTTCTTCCATTTATGAAAATCCATGGTCTTCAATGCTCCATCTCGATCATCTTTATATATCTTCATGTATTTGTTGGTCGGAATGGTTTTCGAATATCAATTCGATCCCGGTCTTTCCATACCAACAATCGTATTGGTCAAATTTGATAGTCAGTGTTTTAACTATCAAAATAAACAGTGTTTCAACCATTACCCACCTTGTAAATCTTATTTCAATTCCCTTTTTTACTTGATCTCAATTTCAAATAACGTTAATCGAATATCAATGCTTTTACACTTAAAATCTCATTTACATAGCCCTGGTTTTATATAAACCCTTTATCTTACATCCCTCTAACTTAATTCAAATGATTAAGTATCATTTATTCCAAGCTATTTTATTCGCTCAATCTTCTCTTTATAACTTCGTTATAAAAAGTTCGGGTTTTAAATATAAAACCCGTTCATAACTCCGTACACCATTCAAATATATTACATTTCACCTTCGGTTACCTTTTTAAATGCATACCCATTTAAAAAGTAAATTTTCTAAATTATCATTAATTAGAATAATAATTTATTTCAATCATTAACTACATTAGTAGTAGTTAATTCCTTTATTAACTAAATAAAATAGTAAATTCCTTTAAAAACCTTATTTAAAGTTTAACAATATTCATTTAACTATTTTAATAAAACACGTTAATTCGAAAATCAATTTTAATTCAACTGGTCAATTTAATTAACTAAAAACTCGATTATCTCGTTAATCGACTCCAATTAATCCTCACTTTAAATTAATTAAAAATATAATTAATTTAAATAATTCCATTAATTTGTTTCTTGATCAAATAATTATCCAAGCTTAACCATTCGGTTTATTTCTTATTCTCGTACTTATAGATCTGATCAATATCAGAATTTACTTTATGAAATAACTTAATAATAGATCAAAGTCTAAATAAATAAAATATATATTTATTTCTCTTTATATAACTTTTATTCAAAATAACACATTTCAAAATCCATCTCTAGTTATTAAATAATTTTTTTAACTTCATCTATATCGCCTCACCTGACGGTGAATCAATATTTATAAAACGATTGGTTTTATAGGCCATACGCTGCCAAATACCCAACCAATATCACCCATTGGTTTAAACAAACAGATATTGAATATTCAATAATCAACAATCAAATCAATCAACCCAAACAGAACAGTTCATATATGATCATATGAAAATAAACATTTTTTTTGAGGAATCCGGTTGGATTCCTCCAACCTGTTCTTCCCTGAAATTACAACGGTTATCTCTAACTAGACAATTCAATTTCAGCTAACAGATAACAATAAATAACGACCAACCAAACAGTTCAAACAATTTAAACGATTTAAACACGTTTATAAATAAACGTGACCAATCAAGGTGAGTTACCTTTATTGGAACCAATCGTTAAAAATAACGATTTGGTATTTCACTGAAATTAAACATAGTTTAATTTCTTCAGTTAAATCAACAAACAAATGTATAACTAGCAAACAGGCAACCATCAGCAAGCAGGGCACACAAAATAAAAACCAAATTTATATAAAATATAAATGGGAAAACTGAGTGAGTTTAACTCACCTTGATTTCGATTCCGCGGTCAGCGGCTTGTTTAATCAAATTAAACAGTTGTTTAATTTAATCAAAAATTCTGGTTGATCCCAGTTCTGTTCAGATTAATCCCATAACGTTGATTTTCGTCGGTATGGTTCCAGCATCTCTGGTTTGGTCCAATTCTGATCACAAATGCATGAGATATATAATTATACCCATACGGTTTTTATAAATACACTATTCCTTAATTATAATTAAATTAATGTTTAATAACTTTTATAATTATGAATATTACTTTAGTTAATCAGTTCTAAGCTGATAATCTTCTGCGCCATTACGATAATGCTTCATTCATTCCCGACAAGAACCTAGACAAGAATTAGAAATATATGTTATAATATTTTAGGAGTAAAATTATTAAGATAACGGTTCCTAAATAAATCATCAGTTCGTTAATTACTTTAGTTAGGTCCGGAAAATATGACAGGCTACATTTTCTTCCCAGTTCATCTTGTCCACTTCGTTCCAGACAATACCGACACAGCCGTCCATCCCATCTGTTTAAGTAAGATATAATTGTTGATAAATTATTCCATAGTTAGTAATCAATAAATTTCTAAGCTTACTGGGTTAATTACTTAATTAACTCATTATGCCATTAAAAGGAATTGGACCGACAGCCTTCTGTTGTCCAAGTTCTGGTCTTCAGCAATTCATTTCACTTGGTTCCTGTGTTTCAAGCATCTTCCCAGAGCCCTACACCAAACAAAATTTAATGTATACACTTACTTAATCAATAAACTAATTAATTTCTAATTTACTTAATTAATTAACGTTATTTACTCAGGGTAAAACCCAAGCCGTCGTTCTCCTTTCTTTAATATGATGTTTGATCCCCTTCGCTCCATCCTCCAGGCAACAGCGCGCCTCCACTCCATCAGCCGACCCCGCCTCAAACACTACCCATCAACGCAACTCCAACTTGCTATGAGCACCAACTTCAGTCTTCTAGTTGCTTACTTTAATAAGGGTTCTATAAATAATCGCAGAAAATAAATGAGGATGAGCTTCGGCGAGGAACTGGGTTGAAGAAAATGGATGAGGATTGATGTGTATTTATAAGTGAAAAGTTCCTTGGCACGCAAGGAGTAGCTAGTAGGACTGCCTATCCACTTTATAGCTGGGTTGAATTGTCAGCTGTTTTCTTCCTTATTTTCACTAACAGCGTGACTGTGGAAATGTACATATCCGTAGGGTAGTAGGGGTTAGGTTAGCTGCGCGTCTTTTCTTTTCAGTTCTCAGAAATGTTCAATTTGCATGTGCAGAGTTATATATTTAGGTGTGTTTTCTTATCACAAAGATCTGCCGAAATTTGACAATACACCACCAGTATGTCCTTTTAATTTTCGTAAGAGTGAAGTGTGCAGATGTGGTACATGCGGTAGCTGAGTTGATAGCGAAATTACGCTGGAAAGGGAGGTAACAGCAAGGGTTAAGAGGAATTATGGGTATATATATAGGGTATGTTTATTATATAATATTATTAGCGAAACTTCGTCATGAAGTAACACATAAAATTAATAATAATCAAACTCTGTTTACTGATAAAATAACTAATCTCAGTGTAAAAAGATATTCCGGATCCAATGGGACAAGTTTCGTCGAAATCTGAGGTCGTATGGAAAAATTTCCTTTATAAAACCAGAATGTAACACGCGATTAATTTTTTCACGGTCTCCAGATAAACCCGATAAATTTGAAACTTTTAAATCTTATAATAATTTGTTGATACGAACCCAACGGCACTAGTTTCGTCGCATTCTGAGACCGTTTGCCTGGTAGGCTGTTTTTACCGCGCACCGCAATACCCTTTTTGACACCAAATTATCCGGTCTCTAAAAATAGAAAACTATATACCTATCCTGACTCTAATCGACGATACGAACTCAATGGGACTGGTCTCGTGGCCTAATTCGATCTTCTGCCCAAGTTATACCCAAATATCCCTTTATTAAATTAAATACGCGCTATAGAAAATAACTGGGCGTTTATGGCTACCGTGGTCACATATGACCTCGGTTTGCCACGCCATTCACCATCGTACAATAATTTAACGTTACGGTCCCAATGAAACTGATTTCGTCGAAATCTGAGTCCGTTTGCAAAACGGCCATTGAAAAGGTCAATATCGATTTCCATAGCGTTTTTTCCAAAATTTGATTTAGCCATAACTCGCAATCTATAACACGGAATCTGGATTTTTCTCTTTCATATGAAAATTATCGTTAACACGATCCCAACGTTTCTTGTTTCACATAAATCCGACTTATATCGGATCCTGTAAGTTCAGTTGAAGTTCAAAACTCGAATCTACGAACTGCACGCCATTTCCAAGCTCGATTTATATTTATATAATTATATAACGTTCGAACTTTGTTTTAAATAACGAATTAAATATTAAATTCCATCGATATTCCAAATCTAATATTTAAATTATATAAATTGAGTTAAATTTTTGATTGCCAAAAACACGGGTCGTTACACCCTCACCCGGTCAAAAATCGAATTTGAAAATAAAAAAACCCTAGCCTCATCATTCACGCCGCTCCAGCCCAATCCGCCGCCGCATACGTCGCCCCTCCCCTTGACACCGCCGACTACCTCACCCCTCCACCACCGAAGCCCAACGATGCGAACCCCAAAAACCCCGACTCCTTCTCCGATCGAATTTCTAACCCGCGACGCCTGAAACCCCACTGCGCCCCATCAGTCTCTCCTCCCCGTCCAGTCGAAGGCCGACGGCCTTAATCCCCCTGTAACAACATTTAAAATCAAAACCAATTTAAAAATTTTATTTTTGCAATTTTAATGAATTTTGAATATTTAAAATCAATTATTTTAAATAATAACGGCTAGAAATTTATTTTGAATAGAAGTAGAACGTATATATTTATTTAAATCGAAATTAGAATATAAATATTTATTTTAGTTATAAAAGGAATTGGAAATGGCGCGGTAGTTTGAAAATTCGATTTCAAATGAATGCACGGGATTCGAAATAAACCGGATTTTAGTGAACCTAATATTTGAATCTGTTTGAAAATAGATTTCCAACGAATGTGAAAAATCCAAATTTTACAGCGGGAATAAAAATTTATGTCCAGTTGAAAATTCAGAATTGTCGCTATGGAGATATAGCCCTTAAAAATGGCCAATTTGCAAACGACCTCCGTTTTCGATGAGACCACTTTTGTTGGAACTGGAATGTTAAATTATTGTTAGATTCCAATTTTCATAATTTTTTGAATCAATATGTGAGCATGGTGGATTTAAACGCGTTTGGTAAATTCAGTTTGAATTTAATCGACTGGAAATTGACCATTTTTCAGACGGTCTCCAAATTCGACAAAATTAGTTTTGTTAGGACCATATCGTCAAAACATAGCTAGATTTATTTTTCGGAAATTTTTAAAGTCCGTATGTGGCCCCAGTAAATTAAAATGTGTGTTTGAATTTAAAATATATTGATTTATATTTTAAATTTGATGTAAACTAATCGTAACAGCCGAATTGGGTTACGATACATATCTTATTGTGTTCGGAATGGGGGAATTAGCTAGGCGCGACAGTCGTTGGGTCTCGTTTGGAGTTCAAATAGAAAGTCAACATTTTTGGAGAATAAAACAAAAAAATATAATAAATAAATTAAAATATACGCCTCCTTTCCCTCTTCTCTCTCCTCTTTCTATAGATCGAGATTTAAAAAAAAAAAAAGAGGAGCCGCCATCGATTTCGGCCCTTCGCCCCTTCCAGGCATCACGCCGCCGCCGCTGTGGCTACCCCGCCTCCACCGCGAGCTTCTACCACCCCTCTAATTCTCCCCATGTCCATCTCCCTCGTTAAAAACCGAAGACCCACCAAACCCCCACAAACCGAACGCTTCCGACCCCTAGCCACCGCCGCTGACCTAGCAGCGCCTCTCCACCTCAGGTCCGCTCCTCCACCACCATAGAAGCCCAGCGCTAGCAAGCCCTAGCTCATGGATTTGGGTTTCTCTGATTTTAGATGATAAGAAGAAGATGGGGTCAAGTAATTAGACGCGGTTTAATTGATGGCAATGAGGAGATTAACAAAGGTAATTATCTTAATGAAGTTAATTTATGAAATTATTTGTAAGTAGATGAAAATAGGATTTTATCATATGCAAAAATATGATATTTATTTAAGAAAAAAATATATGATTTTTACATATGTTGTAGCGATATAAAAATGAGATTTCTATATATATTATAGCATGATAAAATTTTGATTTTTATTCAAAGTGATTTGAAATAAAATTGAAATTTTTATATGTGGAGATTTTTAAAAAAACAAAAAGGTTTGATTTTTTAAAAAACAAAAAGGTTTGATTTTTTAAAAAACAAAAAGGTTTGATTTTTAGAAAACAAAAAGGTTTGATTTTTAAAAAACAAAAAGGTTTGATTTTAAAAAACAAAACGGTTTGATTATAAAAAACAAAAGGGTTTAATTTTTTAAAAAAACAAAAAAGTTTTGATTTTTAAAAACAAAAAGATTTGATTTAAAAAAAAGGTTTGATTTTTAAAAAACAAAACGGTTTGATTTTTAAAAAACAAAAAGGTTTGATTTTAAAAATAAAATGGTTTGATTTTTATTTATAAAAAGAATAGATTTTTATTTATAAATAGAAAAGATTATATTTTTAACATAGAAAAGATTATATTTTTATAAATATAAAGACTATATTTTTATGATAGGAATAATATGATTTTTGACAATATAAAAATTGGAATTTTATTTATTTGAATGATGCGATAAAAATTGGATTTTTATTTATTTGAATGAAGCGATAAAAATATGATTTTTATTTGAATGAAGAGATAAAAATTTGATTTTTATAATGAAGTAGCGAATATTAAAAATGTGAATTTATTTATGTAGTAACAGAATAAAAATGTGATTTTTAATATAAAAATCATGTGAAACAGATTGCAGTGGAACTGGTGGAAAACAAATCCAAATCTGAACCGCTCAGAGATAAAGAATGGAGGAGTGGATCCCACAGGTGAGAACTTCTCACTCTAATTTAATTTCTAGTTAGAAATATATACTAGGATATAGACGGTGCTTAGTAGCACCCAACACCTTTGTTTGAAACCATGTTTGTTTGGTTGTTTGGTTGAATTTGGTTTGGGAAATGAAATGAAATGATTAGAATTGGTATGTACATGGCGCGAGCCATTATTAGGCGAGTGATAAGACTAGACCTTATTCTGGTTCTAGTATCGCGCCGGTATGCTGCCGAAATTTTCTAAAAATATTAGAGCAATAAAAATATCACTTTTATTGTATAAATTAACTGTGTAAACAATTCATGAGTTGAAATAAAAAATTTATAGTTAAAAATATAATTTTTAATAGGTATATGAATAAAATAAATATTCATTTACAAATCGAATGATTTGTTTATGTACACACATATATTTTACACATCGCCCAACTGCACAAATAATAATCAGTGTTTGTTGTTTGGAAACCCCACATGGGTATTGGGATGATATTGGACATACACTAATCCTAATATTAGTTGTATATCAATCGATGGGTTGACAGACTGTTGTAAGCGTTAAGTATTTATATTTAACGCTTATGCAGTTGTGGAATGCACTCTGGATGAGGGTTGACTGTGTTTGATTATTGTTATGTACATGTCTGTATGAAATCCATATAAATAAAATTATATGGTAATTGACGGTGTCTGATTCCAATTCGGAAAGAAAGAATATTTTAAATTAAATAATATTTTAAAATGACGAATATAGACTATTTAAAAATAACTAATATTTTAAAATAATATTCAGTAAGGGATCAAAATATGAGTTTGATGTCCAATTTGGGATGGACACGGAAATAGTTAAATATATGAAGCCGTGTTGATTAGATTAACGCCATTTAGACGTGAACGATATTTACATCGATTTTATTCATTTTTATAATGAATATCAAAATGGATGTGATTTCAAAATCTAATGTTTTGAAAATATCATCATTTATATATTAATGATATGGAATATTCAATTTTTATTTAAAATTTAATATGAAGTTGAAATCATTTTGAAAACGAATTTAAAACGATTTATAAAATACATTTTGAATGGAAGTCAACGAAATATATATATAATATATATATTATATATATATTTAATGGCCTGAATAGAACGCGCCGCGCCGCGGCAGTTCGCGAATTTTGACCATTGACTTCGAATGGACATTACGGGAGATCCGACCGTCGGATTCTCCTAAAACAAGAATCGTTGGGTTCGTATCGAAAAGAGCTTTCCAATGAATATAAGGAATTTGAAATCTAACAGTTGGATTTGGAATTATGTCCAAATCAAATTTGGAAAAGGTCGTTGTAAGTGCAGTTCGATGACCGTTTATGGAAATCAACTGTACGGGCCTTGATAAAATTATTAAAAATATCAACAATTTGTGTAAAATTATAATAAATGATTTGGAAAAAATTGGGATGAAAAATTCCATATTTGAAAGGATAAAAATACATTTTTATCATAATGAACTAGTTATGAACTAGAAGTATAATCCAATATTTTTAAATAAATAATTTGGATTTGAAATGGTTTTAAAAATAACCAGAATTTCCAATATATGAATTGGAATGGATTTGAATCGAAATTATCTTCGGAATATTTTGATAGTGGATTCCTTGATTATACGGATATTGTGGAGGAATTTGGAAGATATATATATCGTTATTCCCAATACAATATTTGTTGATTACATAATTTAATATTGAATATAAGCCGATATAATTTCTATTCAGTGACTTGTATTTAATATTGAATTGGAATTGGGTTTGTCATGAAATGTGTTTTAAATGACACTGTTCTTAAACCTAGTTGAGAAAAGATTAAATCTTTTAAATAAGATTTAGAAGAGTTTACTAATTAATTAACATTTAATTGGAATTGAAAATGGAATGTGAATTGGGTTTATTGTGAACTGTGTTTTTAACGACATTCGTTCTTTAACCCAATCTACAGTAAAATGTGATTTGGAATATATATGTAACGACCCGGAAAATCTGAACCAATTTAAAAATTTTAAATTGGCTATTTTAGTGGATTTTAAATATTTAAAATAAATATTTTAAATAATAAAGATGAAAAGTAAGTTTGAATCGATGTTTGAAAATAAATATAATTAATTCTAATTATAAACAAGGCCTGAAAGGCGTGGTAGTTTCAAAATTTGAATTCAAACTTTAACTGACTGTACCGGGTGCAAAACAAAATGGATTTTAGTGAAACCAAAAATATTTAAATCTGTTAGTGAATATCTTTCTAACGAATCTGAAAAATCGAAGTTTCATAGCGGGAAGAAAAAGTTATGGCCAAATGAATTTTCTGAAAGGTCGCTATGGAGTTTATATAGCCCGTGAAAATAGACATTTTGCAAACGACCTTGGAATTCGACGAAACCACTTTTGTTGGATCCGGGATGTGAAGTTATTGCTAGGTTTCAAATTTCATAATTTTTGAAGCTAGTATGTGAGCGTGGCAAAGAAAAATGTGTTTTGGCCAATTATAGTTAACTTGGATCGACCAGAAAATGGCCATTTTTCAAACGGTCTCAGAATTCAACGAAACTAGTTTTGTTGGGACCGTATCGTCAAAACGTAGCTGAATTTATTTTTCTGGAATTTTTAGAATCAGTATATGGCCCAGGCAAATTGAAATGTACGTTCAAATTGAATACTGAATGTTTTATATTTTAATTTGAAGGAAAACTGACTGAAACAGTCGAATGGGCATACGAATAATATCCCATTGTATTCGGAATGGGGGTATTTAGCTAGGAACGACAGTCGTTGGGTTAGGATTGGAGTTCGTATGAGATAAGGGGTATTTTCTAATTTTTAAAATATATAAATATAAAAATATTTCTCATTGGTCGGTCAAACCTCTTTCTTCCCCGATACCCCTGAACCCGATGACGGAAAACCTTTCATTCCTCTCTTCATTTTCTTTTGATCCGCGCATCAAAATCAAACACTCCAGTTGGGAAATTTGTAGAGCTCCACGAGATCTTCAAATCCATATAGGGTTTGAACTTTTTCGTTGAGAATCCAAGGGGAATCGACGCCAGGAAGTTCGCGACTTCGAACCGCCGCCGCCACCTCTACAGGCGATCGCGCCTGGCCCCTCTGCCGCGCGCGGGTGCGCCTCTCCAAGCTCTTCGCCGCTGCGAAGGTCGATCGTCGAATCGCTGCGAGATTGGATCGAAATTCCTAAACCTAGTTTTGAACATTTCAGAGAGGTAATGTTTTAAATTATTTTAAACTATATTATAGCACTTTAAAGCGCTACGGTTTTCAATTTCACTGTAAAAATCATATCTTTTTCGTTTGTTGATGAAATTCAGTGAAACAAGAGACAGTGGACTCGTGTGGACGTCTTCTACATTCTAGAGGAGACCGCATATTTTTTTGAGCCTTCTGCTATTTTTAGTGGAGTGGAACCCAATGTGAGATTTCTAATTTATAAACGATATGGAGAACAACGATGTATAAATTATATAGTCGATGTATGAGTTATATAAGCATTGTACACCACATGTATAAGCGTTGTATAAGTTGTATGTTCGTTGTAAAAATTATATTTGCGATGAAATGACATTGAAATGAATTGAAGTGAATTGAAATATACTTATATATATATATATATATATATATATATATATATATATATATACGCCCCTCGTCCACAAACCATGGACGATATTTATTGGTTATGATTTGTGTGAAAATTGGTTGATAGCGAATGGTTGATTAGAATTGATTGTGGTTGAAATTGATTGATTGTGGTTGAAAAATACCCATCTGTGGTTGAAAACAAAATTAGAATAGATTGTGGAAATGAAAATAAACATGCCGCCTGCATGCGAACTAGATGCATGAATCCCCATTGTCAAAAACCGCGAGGTTTTAAGGTAGAGCGAGGAGCCGTACTAGGGACGGTCCCAGTTTTAACTACCCTGTCATTATACTGCCGAAATTTTCAATAATATTCATGTGTTAGAATTATTTTCATGTGTTGAAACCGAATTCATGTGTTGAATAGGAATTCATGTGTTGAACAGAAATTCTTTCGTTGAATAGAAATTCATGTATTGAATGATAGTCGTGTTTTGAAACAAATTGTTCTACAATAAAAATCATATTTTATCATCTATATGAACTATATAAAATAGTCGTGTTTTGAAATAAATTGTTTTACAATAAAAATCATATTTTATCATCTATATGAACTATATAAAATAGTCGTATTTTGAAATAAATTGTTTTACAATAAAAAACATATTTTATCATCTATATGAACCATATAAAATAGTCGTGTTTTGAAATAAATTGTTTTACAATAAAAATCACATTTGTATTATATACATGAATTGTTAAAAATAGTGAAATGTTGAAATAAATGTCTGTTGGATAAAAGTATCATTTTTATTAAATATATAAAGTGGAAATAGTTTTGAAATCGAAGAAAGAATTATATTTATATATATATTCATATAAATATAATTAAAATATAGTGAATAACGATGCTGCAGTTCGTATTTTGAAATCGTGATTTCAAACGATTAGTGTGGGAGATCCGACCATCGGATTTTCCCGAAACCACAACCGTTGGGTTCGCCTTGGGAATATCTTTCCAACGGTACCAACTTTGTAAAGATCCAACGGTTGGTTTGTCTGGAATGTTTAATTCAAATTTGAAGAAAAACAGCGCCGGAATCTATTATATATATATATATATATATATATATATATAATGAAATTAAATCGAATAACAATGCTGTAGTTCGTATTTTGAAATCGTAACTTCAAACGATTAGTGCAGGAGATCCGACCGTCAGATTTTCCCAAAACTGAAACCGTTGGATTCGTTTTGAAAAGATCTTTCTAATGATATAAATTTTGTGAAGATCCAACGGTTAGATTTTCAGATATGTGTAAATCAAATCTGGAGAAAAACAGTGCCACGGCCGCGTTATGGCCTGAAGCATCATTTGAATGAATTGGCTATTTATAAATAAATAAAAATAGCGATAAATCATGATAAAATATTATAAATGATATGGAATGGAAATAAACAGAACTTGCTCAGTTTATGTGATATTTGATTGTTGAATGTGTTTGGCGTGAAATTTACACTAAAGAACAGGATTAGTGATATCGAATAATTTAACCATTGAAATGAATTGATTTGAAATTCTAAATATACGTGAATTATTTGAAAAGGCCGAGTTAATTCTCATTTCAAATAATTGATCGACGAGTGAAAGTCGAAGATATGAAGACGGTGCAAGACCGATGATCTTCACGTCGAATGGAGGGGTGCTACTGATGCTCATGATAGGAGTAGCTACCTTGACGGAGTTGAAGTAGTAGCCACCCGGACGTACTTGTTGATTGTACAGACATGCGAGGTATTGAGTGCCTCCGGTTTCGTTCAGACCTAGAACGAACGTGTAAATGGACTGTGTGTCTGACATTGGATTTTGTTCTGTGCTGATTGATCTCTATTAAATATATATCTATTTCGCGGCGGAGAATTTATTCTCTTGCTTAACGCCCTTCTCTGAGACGTACAAGCCCAGAGGTTATATATCGATAGAAATCAGTCGCACGGAGTGAATTGCCTGTGTGGCACGCCTAAGTGGTAGATGATCAAGGCTTCTGTTGACAAGCAAAGTCTTGTGGTAGATGATCAAAGCACGACCTGTGTGGCATAGCTTTGTGTATAGCGTTGTTTTACGAGCCTCACACCCGGTATGAGCCAGAAACGGGAGACAGACTTCAGGGAGGACATGTGTTTCCTTCTAGCTAGGAGTGGTGCTTTTGGTTTTACACGCCCGATATTTAACTTATGTGGATGATGGAAAGCGAGGCCTCGGATTGCTTCGGTCTCTTCGGAGCCGATGTGTGACGAAAAGGAATTTCGCTCGATCCGAACCAGTCGCTAAACCGACCCAGACCGTTCGAAACGCCCTATCGTTTGAGAACACGACAAAACAGAACGCAGACGGAAGAACATTTCATTGTATATTACAACAATGCATCAGATTACAAGAATATACAGAGTATAAATGAATATTATACAACACAAATTATCAGAGATTACAATAAATTACAAAGCAGCGGAAAATAATACAATACACAACTAGAAGGAGATATACGGATACAAAGCTTTCCGGATATCGTTCCAGCTGTAAACCAGGATCCTATGAATATAAATCTGCAAAACCAAAACTACTAGCTGCCCGTGTCAAAATAAGGGCACCCAGAGTTTAGGTTAAAACAATAAACTCCAGGTCAGTCATGGGACTGGTGTGAGAACTAAAACAGTTATTAATCTTTATTTTTAAAGTTCGGTAAATCAAGGGACCACGCCGTATAACACGGAACGGGTTTTCTCCCAAGAATACCAGTGCATAAAACAAACAACGCAATGCTAAATAAAGAAAAATGAAGCCATTATAAGACCCAGGTCCCATCACAAAATGCAACGCAAGCCGGAGGATAGGGTTTTTACCTTATAATAGCCAAGAATGCTTGATACGTGGAAAAACAAATCATTTGATACTATTATAAGTGCATAGTGTATAAAACAACTTCAAGTCATAAGTATCAATCATATGCGACATGAGCGTCCCATGCTACTATGTCACCATATATAGGTTTACAAATAAAAACGCAAATGTCACGTATTTGGAAATTGGATTTCCATCTATGAACCGAGGCAAAAGATAGTCCTCAACCGATTCGAGACAATCTAGCCCATGTCTCAGGACCCAGACTCAGGTGGGCCTTGGATCGTCAGGGCCGGTCCACCGATGTGGATTATTATGCCTGAACAATACGTCTCTCCGCCCTTTGGGGCGTAAATGAGCCAACGAATGGCTCCATCGGACCCGGATCGTCCGATCTAACCGAGGCGCCTCGCAACAGCAACAACCACATAAGTCAAACTCGTCAGGGCGTGTAAAACCACTGACGCCACTTCTAGCTAGAAAGAAACGCAAGTCATCCCTGAGGTCCGTCTCCCGTTTTTGGTTCATACCGGGTGTGAAACTCGCGAAGTAAACGTTACACAAAGCTACGCCACAAAGGCCGTGCTTCGATCATCAACCACAAGACTTTGCTTTTCAACAGAAGCCTTGATCATTTGCCACTCAGGCGTGCCACACAGGCAATTCACTCCATGCGATTGATATCCATCAATATATAACCCCTGAGCTCATACGTCTCAGAGAAGGGCGTTAAGTAAGAGAATAAATTCTCCGCCGCCAAACAGATATATATTTAATAGAGATCAATCACACGGACTAAAATCCAATGTCAGACACACAGTCCATTTACAAGTCCGTTCTGGGGCTGAACGAAACCGGAGGCACCTAGTACCCCGCATATCCATCGATCTCCAAGTACGTCTGGACGATCACCAACTGTTTCCATCTTCTTGGGTGTACAGCCCAATCAAGATCATCAGTAATCACCCAAACGACGTGAAGACTTATGGTCTTCGACCACCGTCTTCATCTTCGACTTATCGTCGTATCAGTTATTCAGAATGGGATAAACCCGGTCTTCCCAAATAACTCGCGTATATTTTAAATAAGTGTTACACAAACACAACATACGCCTCATTCCAATTCATCAGTCACTAACCATAAATTAATCAAGAGAATAATTCCCCAAATATTAACCCCGAAGGCCGGAACCAACATCAGATCAATATTCAGAAAACCATTCTGCTTAGCTAACCGACGGTTAGTTTCTAAATTTCACATTCATAGGGAAAGGTTCCCATTAATTTTATCGAAGATAAATCCTTAAAATTTATTCTTTAATCTACTTTTGAATTTCGATTCAACTAGTCGGGATTAACGAACCTTACCGAAGTAATCATTTATTTTAATTTCCCAATCCCAACCTATTCATCCCACGAAGTAAATCTGGTTATACTTCATATCTAACACCACGGTGTTATCGGTAAATTCAATTACCATACGTTCAAATCTAATTAAAGATTTAACTAACGCCTGGAGCAAAACTGGTGACACTCCATTCTCGATTATTTCAATCTAATTAAAGATTCATTAAAACTCCACTTAGTTTTAATCGCTAACTGGGTTAAAGAATCAATGTTATTTAAAACACGGTTCACGATAAACTCAAAGTCACATTCCGTTAATTATCGGGTTAAAGAACAAGTGTTATTTAAAACACTGTTCACGATAAACCCAAAAATCAATATCAATTCAATTCCAATTAAATATTGTTTAATTGGTACACTTCATTAAATCAAAATAAAAATATTTAATCTTTTCTCAACTGCGTTCAAGAACAGTGTTAATGAAGACACCATTCACGACAAACCCAAATCACATTTGATATTAAACACAAGGCTCTGAATAGAAAATATATCGGCTTATATTCAATATCAAATTCTACGACCAACAAATATCGTATTGGAAATAACGATATTTATATATATATATCTTCCAAGTTTCCATAACAATATCTGTATAATCACGAAATCCAACATCGAAATATTTCGAAGACAATTTCGATTCAAATCCATTCCAATGCAATCATTGGAAATTCTAGTTATTTTCAAAACCATTTCAAATTCAATTTATTTATTTAAAAATAAATAGAATTATAATTCTAGTTCAAAACTAGTTCATTTCGATAAAAATCTATTTTTATCTTTTCAAATATGGAATTTTTCATCCCAATTCTTTCTAAGTCATTTCATATGATTTTACACAAATTATTACTATTTTTAATAATTTTATCAAGGCCCGTACAGTCGATTTCCATCAACGGCTATCGAACTGCACTTACAGCGACCTTTTTCGAATTTGATTTGGACGTATCTCCAAATCCAACCGTTAGATTTCAAATTTCTAACATTCGTTAGAAAGCTCTTTTCGATACGAACCCAACGGTTCTGGTTTTAGGAGAATCCGACGGTCGGATCTCCCGTAATGTCCGTTTGAAATAAATGGTCGAAATTCACGAACTGCCGTGGCGCGGCGCGTTCTATTCCGGCCATTATATTATATATATAATATATAATATATATTTCGTCGATTTCTATTTAAAACGAATTATATAAATAGTTTTAAATTCGTTTCAAAAGCAATTTCAACTTCCATTTCAATTCAAATCAAAATTGAATTCTTCTTTATAAATTCGTTTTAAAATTCATTTCTGTTCAATTCAAATTTCAATTCATTTTGAATTCATTTCAATTCGCTTTCAATTCAATTCGAATTCGTTTTCAATTCAATTCGTTTTCAATTCAATTCGAAATCGTTTTATTCAATTCGAAATTGTTTTATATTCAATTCATTTCGAAATCGTTATATATTCAACATTTCGAAATCGTTATATATTCAATTCATTTCGAAATCGTTATATATTCAATTCATTTCGAAATCGTTATATATTCAATTCATTTCGAAATCGTTATATATATCGTTCACGTCAAAATGGCGTCAATCTAACCAACACGGCTTCATATATTTCTATTTTCAAATATTCTATTCAACAAATGAATATTTATTTTTTTCAACACACGACTAATCTCAATGAATGAGTACTGTCCACGTGTGACAATTTTTGTTAAATTATTTCGTTCAACACATGACTAGTCTCAACGGATGAGTACAGTCAACACATGAACCTTTATGTTATATTGATAAAGATGCAAATTTTATTATTAAAATATTTCGTTCAACACATGACTAATCTCAACGAATGAGTACAGTCAACACATGAACTTTTATGTTATAATATTCTTTATTTTCTAAATTGGAATGAGGCCCAATCAATCACCATATAAAATTAATTATATGGATTTTCATACATCACACGCATATAATAGCATTGAAAAATAATCAACCATCAACCAAAGTGCACTACACTGTACAAGCATCAAATATAGATATATAACGCTTATAACAGCCTGTCAATCAATCGATCGACATATTTAATCAATCAGGATGAGTGAACTTCAAATTTCATCCCAACACCCGTGTGGGGTTTCAAACAATCAAACACAGATTTTATTTGTGCAGTTGGGCGATGTGTGAAATTTATCGTCCCAATCAATGTTCTTCAAATCGGTGTACATAAACAAACCGTTCGGTTTGTAAATGAATATTTATTTATTCACTTTCACGTTAAAAATTATATTTTTAACGATAAAACATTTTATTCCAACTTATGAATTTCTATTCAGTTCATTCTTTAAATAAAATGATATTTTTATTTTTCTAACTTATTTTAGAAAATTTCGGCGGCATAACGGCACGATACTAGAAACGGGACGAGGCCTAGCCTTATCCCCGGTCTAGTGAAGGCCCACGCCATTCACACATCAATCAAATCAATTTCATTTCACCAAACAATTCAATTCAGACCAAATAATCTAACCAACTACACAACCAAACAATTTAACAAACAAGCCATCCATGGTCTGTGGATGACGGGTGTCGGGTGCTACTAAACACCGTCTGCATCCTAGTATAAATATATAACTAGAAAAATTAAATTGAAAGGTGAGAAGTTCTCACCGATAGCTATCCAACTTCACGACACTTCAAAAGTAGAAATCTTCGCCGTTCTCGCCTTTTTATCACCTTCATTGCCCGTATTCTCTACATATGTAAAAATCGAATTTTTACTTCGCTATTCAATATATAAAAATCGAATTTTCACTATGTTATTCAATATGTAAAAATCGAATTTTCACTATGTTATTCAATATATAAAAATCGAATTTTCACTTTTGCCTCATATGGATAAAATTCTATTTTTTTTATCACGCTATTCTTCATATAAAGATTTCGCCTTTTTTATTTTTAAAATCTAACCTTTTCACTTTTAAAAATATCGTCTTGTTCATTTTTAAATATATCGTCTTGTTAATTTTTAAAAATATCATCTTGTTCATTTTTAAAAATATCGTCTTGTTCATTTTTAAAAATATCGTCTTGTTCATTTTTAAAAATATCGTCTTGCTCATTTTTAAAAATATCGTCTTGTTCAAAATTCGCTAAAATTGCCAAAATAAAAATTTTAAACTGGCCCAGAATTTGCGGGTTATTACAATATCCCCCACTTAAAAATTTTCGTCCCCGAAAAGGAACAAAGTCGAAAGTGGTTTGATTATTCAGCTCTACATTTGATCTGGCTTCCATTCTCCAACTTTTCAGTTTCTGAGAATTTTCAAATTTTCAAAAATTTGGCTAACACCCTAAATTTTCGAAAAAAATCGCCATAACCTCCCCTGCACCGGGAGCATCGGGGAATTTCAAATAGCTTCCCCGGTCCTTCTAATCTCAAAAAGAAAAAGAAAAAGCCAAGCGGCTAGCCAATAGGCTCATAAAATCATCATCACCCAAACAAAACAGTAAATTATGTAGTAAACATGTACCTATTTGTCGGGCAAACAAATTTTATTCTCTGCTCGAGCCTCCTTGCTATGACCTGTTCAATGTAAGTATATGTATATGCATGCATATGCGACCAATTTTCAATACAATTCAATATTTGATTCAATTAGGCAAAATGGTTAAAAATTAGCAAACAAATAAACAAACAACACAAACATCAATCAATTAGTGGATTAGAGTTTTCAAATTCATAATTTTGATACATATACAGAAAATCATGTTTTGATGCCAATTCACAACAATGTGTTCTAACTATATAAGTTTTGGTTCTCACACCAGTCTAATGGAAATATATAGAAATCAAACTTTCGAAACACGAACACAAATTCTGATGATGATATATCAATCATCAGAACCATCTCCGGGTGTTTAGAATATGATTCTATATCTATCCAGTATATTAAAACTTCGAATATACGTTCATGACGCGTATATGCAAAATCTTTATATAGTGGATTGTCCATATTCAAAATAAATAAATAATCAAATACGTTTAGAACGATTTAAATTTTCCAAAACATAATTGTTTTCATTTGAAAAATATACTCTTCACACTCGTTCTAAGATACTACTGATCCTATCTCTAACGAGTCATTCTAATTGTATATTACTAATCCAATATCTGATGAATTCTTTCGTATGGTTCTAATGTGTCTTGTTCTCGAGCTCTGTAAACCAAAGCTCTGATACCAACTGTGACGAAAAGGAATTTCGCTCGATCCGAACCAGTCGCTAAACCGACCCAGACCGTTCGAAACGCCCTATCGTTTGAGAACACGACAAAACAGAACGCAGACGGAAGAACATTTCATTGTATATTACAAAAATGCATCAGATTACAAGAATATACAGAGTATAAATGAATAATATACAACACAAATTATCAGAGATTACAATAAATTACATAGCAGCGGAAAATAATACAATACACAACTAGAAGGAGATATACGGATACAAAGCTTTCCGGATATCGTTCCAGCTGTAAACCAGGATCCTATGAATATAAATCTGCAAAACCAAAACTACTAGCTGCTCGTGTCAAAATAAGGGCACCCAGAGTTTAGGTTAAAACAATAAACTCCAGGTCAGTCATGCGACTGGTGTGAGAACTAAAACAGTTATTAATCTTTATTTTTAAAGTTCGGTAAATCAAGGGACCACGCCGTATAACACGGAACGGGTTTTCTCCCAAGAATATCAGTGCATAAAACAAACAACGCAATGCTAAATAAAGAAAAATGAAGCCATTATAAGACCCAGGTCCCATCACACAATGCAACGCAAGCCGGAGGATAGGGTTTTTACCTTATAATAGCCAAGAATGCTTGATACGTGGAAAAACAAATCATTTGATACTATTATAAGTGCATAGTGTATAAAACAACTTCAAGTCATAAGTATCAATCATAGGCGACATGAGCGTCCCATGCCACTATGTCGCCATATACAGGTTTACAAATAAAACCGCAAATGTCACGTATTTGGAAATTGGATTTCCATCTATGAACCGAGGCAAAAGATAGTCCTCAACCGATTCGAGACAATCTAGCCCATGTCTCAGGACCCAGACTCAGGTGGGCCTTGGATCGTCAGGACCGGTCCACCGATGTGGATTATTATGCCTGAACAATACGTCTCTCCGCCCTTTGGGGCGTAAATGAGCCAACGAATGGCTCCATCGGACCCGGATCGTCCGATCTAACCGAGGCGCCTCGCAACAGCAACAACCACATAAGTCAAACTCGTCAGGGCGTGTAAAACCACTGACGCCACTTCTAGCTAGAAAGAAACGCAAGTCCTCCCTGAGGTCCGTCTCCCGTTTTTGGTTCATACCGGGTGTGAAACTCGCGAAGTAAACGTTACAAAAAGCTACGCCACAAAGGCCGTGCTTCGATCATCAACCACAAGACTTTGCTTTTCAACAGAAGCCTTGATCATTTTCCACTCAGGAGTGCCACACAGGCAATTCACTCCATGCGATTGATATCCATCAATATATAACCCCTGAGCTCATACGTCTCAGAGAAGGGCGTTAAGCAAGAGAATAAATTCTCCGCCGCCAAACAGATATATATTTAATAGAGATCAATCACACGGACTAAAATCCAATGTCAGACACACAGTCCATTTACAAGTCCGTTCTGGGGCAGAACCAAACCGGAGGCACCTAGTACCCCACATATCCATCGATCTCCAAGTACGTCTGGACGATCACCAACTGTTTCCATCTTCTTGGGTGTACAGCCCAATCAAGATCATCAGTAATTACCCAAACGACGTTAAGACTTATGGTCTTCGACCACCGTCTTCATCTTCGACTTATCGTCGTATCAGTTATTCAGAATGGGATAAACCCGGTCTTCCCGAATAACTCGCGTATATTTTAAATAAGTGTTACACAAACACAACATACGCCTCATTCCAATTCATCAATCACTAACCGTAAATTAATCAAGAGAATAATTCCCCAAATATTAACCCCGAAGGCCGGAACCAACATCAGATCAATATTCAGAAAACCATTCTGCTTAGCTAACCGACGGTTAGTTTCTAAATTTCACATTCATAGGGAAAGGTTCCCATTAATTTTATCGAAGATAAATCCTTAAAATTTATTCTTTAATCTACTTTTGAATTTCGATTCAACTAGTCGGGATTAACGAACCTTACCGAAGTAATCATTTATTTTAATTTCCCAATCCCAACCTATTCATCCCATGAAGTAAATCTGGTTATACTTCATATCTAACACCACGGTGTTATCGGTAAATTCAATTACCATACGTTCAAATCTAATTAAAGATTTAACTAACGCCTGGAGCAAAACTGGTGACACTCCATTCTCGATTATTTCAATCTAATTAAAGATTCATTAAAACTCCACTTAGTTTTAATCGCTAACTGGGTTAAAGAATCAATGTTATTTAAAACACGGTTCACGATAAACTCAAAGTCACATTCCATTAATTATCGGGTTAAAGAACAAGTGTTATTTAAAACACTGTTCACGATAAACCCAAAAATCAATATCAATTCAATTCCAATTAAATATTGTTTAATTGGTACACTTTATTAAATCTAAATAAAAAGATTTAATCTTTTCTCAACTGGGTTCAAGAACAGTGTTAATGAAGACACCATTCACGACAAACCCAAATCACATTTGATATTAAACACAAGGCTCTGAATATAAAATATATCGGCTTATATTCAATATCAAATTCTACGACCAACAAATATCGTATTGGAAATAACGATAAATATATCTTCCAAATTTCCATAACAATATCTTTATAATCACGAAATCCAACATCGAAATATTTCGAAGACAATTTCGATTCAAATCCATTCCAATGCAATCATTGGAAATTCTAGTTATTTTCAAAACCATTTCAAATTCAATTTATTTATTTAAAAATAAATAGAATTATAATTCTAGTTCAAAACTAGTTCATTTCGATAAAAATCTATTTTTATCTTTTCAAATATGGAGTTTTTCATCCCAATTCTTTCTAAATCATTTCATATGATTTTACACAAATTATTACTATTTTTAATAATTTTATCAAGGCCCGTACAGTCGATTTCCATCAACGGCTATCGAACTGCACTTACAACGACCTTTTTCGAATTTGATTTGGACGTATCTCCAAATCCAACCGTTAGATTTCAAATTTCTAACATTCGTTAGAAAGCTCTTTTCGATTCGAACCCAACGGTTCCGGTTTTAGGAGAATCCGACGGTCGGATCTCCCGTAATGTCCGTTTGAAATAAATGGTCGAAATTCACGAACTGCCGCGGCGCGGCGCATTCTATTCAGGCCATTATATTATATATAAAATATATATAATATATATTTCGTCGATTTCTATTTAAAACGAATTATATAAATAGTTTTAAATTCGTTTCAAAAGCAATTTCAACTTCCATTTCAATTCAAATCAAAATTGAATTCTTCTTTATAAATTCGTTTTAAAATTCATTTCTATTCAATTCAAATTTCAATTCAATTTGAATTCATTTCAATTCGCTTTCAATTCAATTCGAATTAGTTTTCAATTCAATTCGAATTCGTTTTCAATTCAATTCGAAATCGTTTTATTCAATTCGAAATCGTTTTATATTCAATTCATTTTGAAATCGTTATATATTCAATTCATTTCGAAATCGTTATATATTCAATTCATTTCGAAATCGTTATATATTCAATTCATATCGAAATCGTTATATATTCAATTCATTTCGAAATCGTTATATATATCGTTCACGTCAAAATGGCGTCAATCTAACCAACACGGCTTCATATATTTCTATTTTCAAATATTCTATTCAACAAATGAATATTTATTTTTGTCAACACACGACTAATCTCAACGAATGAGTACTGTCCACGTGTGACAATTTTTGTTAAATTATTTCGTTCAACACATGACTAATCTCAATGGATGAGTACAGTCAACACATGAACATTTATGTTATATTGATAAAGATGCAAATTTTATTATTAAAATATTTCGTTCAACACATGACTAATCTCAACGAATGAGTACAGTCAACACATGAACTTTTATGTTATAATATTCTTTATTTTCTAAATTGGAATGAGGCCCAATCAATCACCATATAAAATTAATTATATGGATTTTCATACATCACACGCATATAATAGCATTGAAAAATAGTCAACTATCAACCAAAGTGCACTACACTGTACACGCATCAAATATAGATATATAACGCTTATAACAGCCTGTCAATCAATCGATCGACATATTTAATCAATCAGGATGAGTGAACTTCAAATTTCATCCCAACACCCGTGTGGGGTTTCAAACAATCAAACACAGATTTTATTTGTGCAGTTGTACGATGTGTGAAATTTATCGTCCCAATCAATGTCCTTCAAATCGGTGTACATAAACAAACCGTCCGGTTTGTAAATGAATATTTATTTATTCACTTTCACGTTAAAAATTATATTTTTAACGATAAAACATTTTATTCCAACTTATGAATTTCTATTCAGTTCATTCTTTAAATAAAATGATATTTTTATTTTTCTAACTTATTTTAGAAAATTTCGGCGGCATAACGACACGATACTAGAAACGGGACGAGGCCTAGCCTTATCCCCGGTCTAGTGAAGGCCCACGCCATTCACACATCAATCAAATCAATTTCATTTCACCAAACAATTCAATTCAGACCAAATAATCTAACCAACTACACAACCAAACAATTTAACAAACAAGCCATCCATGGTCTGTGGATGACGGGTGTCGGGTGCTACTAAACACCGTCTGCATCCTAGTGTGTATATATATATATATATAACTAGAAAAATTAAATTGAAAGGTGAGAAGTTCTCACCGATAGCTATCCAACTTCATGACACTTCAAAAGTAGAAATCTTCGCCGTTCTCGCCTTTTTATCACCTTCATTGCCCGTATTCTCTACATATGTAAAAATCGAATTTTTACTTCGCTATTCAATATATAAAAATCGAATTTTCACTATGTTATTCAATATATAAAAATCGAATTTTCACTATGTTATTCAATATATAAAAATCGAATTTTCACTTTTGCCTCATAGGGATAAAATTCTATTTTTTTATCACGCTATTCTTCATATAAAGATTTCGCCTTTTTTATTTTTAAAGTCTAACCTTTTCACTTTTAAAAATATCGTCTTTTCACTTTTAAAAATATCGTCTTTTCACTTTTAAAAATATCGTCTTTTCACTTTTATAAATAGCGTCTTGTTCATTTTTAAAAATATCGTCTTGTTCATTTTTAAAAATATCGTCTTGTTCATTTTTAAAAATATCGTCTTGTTCATTTTTAAAAATATCGTCTTGTTCAAAATTCGCTAAAATTGCCAAAATAAAAATTTTAAACTGGCCCAGAATTTGCGGGTTATTACACGATGGTGTGGTCAGATATGACCAGTGACACCCCATAGGTCGGGGAAATGCAGTGTTCAAGAATTTTAATCCATATCGGTGGACCGGCCCTGACGATCCAAGGCTTGTCTGCGCGCTTGCCTAAGACAAGGGCTAGAGCGTCCCGAATTCGGTAAGGACTATCTTTTGCCATGGTTCAAGATGGAAATCCAATTTCCAAATACGATACCGTGCGGTTTTGATTGTATATATACATATACATATACATATACATATACATATACATATACATATACATATATATATATATATATATATATATATATATATATATATATGGCGACATGATATATGGTACCCATGCCGTCTATGATTGATACTTATGATTGAAATTGTTTTTGAAATATACATACACTAGCAATAATATCAAATGATTAGTTTTCTCGTATCAAGCATATTTTGGCCATTATAAGGGAAAACTCTATCCTCTGGTTTGTGTTGCATTTCGTGATGGGAACTGAATCTTATAATGGCTTCATTTTTATTAAAAAGCATTGCGATGTTTAAAAGATTTATTTGTTTTAAAGCACTGGCAATCCAATGGAGTAAACCCGTTCCGTGAAAGTGGCGTGGTCCTGTGATTAGCCATATTTGAAAATGTGTTAAGTAGATTTCTCATACCAGTCCCATGACTGACTCGTAGTTTGTTTCACTTGCAAACTCGGGTGCCCCTATTTCTACACGGGAAGCCTTGTATTCAGGTTTTAGAAGGCTCTTTCTGGATAGCTGGAGCTGAAGATGGATTCTATCATTATCTCTTTTTACGCTGTTCGGCTCTTGTTGTACACATTATGTTTTCTTTTCCGCAGTAGACATTTATGTATAGCTGAACTGTATTTTGTACTAAGTATAATCATGTATACTGTATAACTCTAATGATTACGTTTATCCAGTGCATTCTATTCTATTGTACATTATCTGGTATATTTAATTATTTATGTTCTGTTGTTATCTGTTTATGTGTTATATTCCTAAGATTACCCTTGCACCGTCCTATCGGGGATTGGGGGCGTCACAAACGTGGTATCAGAGCTTTGGTTAAGCTTAGTTCTGGTATATAACACATTAACGAACTCGTCAGAGATAGAACCAGTAGTGTTCTAGGACGAATAACTCATTACAGATAGGATTAGTAATATCCTAGTACGAGTGCAGCAGAATCAGAGTAACTAGTTAGAGATGGGGTCAGAAATGCCCCAGAACGAGTTGAGAGTTATATGTTTATAAATAACGTATTTGTGATTATATATAGTCTGGTTTTAGAAATATGATTTTTGAATATATAAAAGATATATATTTGAAAAGTAAAAGAGTACATGAATTAATTTGTATGATTTTGAAAAGTTAAAAACAAATTGATTGTTGTTTGTGTTATGTGATAGTGGATATGGTTAATTAAATTATTAGAACGATAGTTAATTTAATCAATAGGAGAATGGTAGAATTTATTCGATTAAATCACACATTGGACTGATTATAGAATAGATAAAAATATATACATATGCATTATAAATGTTTGAACAAGTAAATGGATTAGCTGTTGAGTAAAGATTTTATTTGCGTGCCCGACAAATAGGTAAACTTTAATGAGTTGGATGCGCAATTTTATTATTACATCAACTCCTGTGAATGCCATTGGATGAAGAGTGCTGGTTGTTCTGTGTGTAATAATAAACGTCGCCATAGGATAGTAATAATTAATTTTGAACTACACTACATGGCATACTTCTTGAAGATAGGCATACTTCATTATATACCACATAAGCATTTGGAGCTTGTGTGACGAGGTGAAGGTTTACCATACGAGTTGTATGGCGATGACTATATATTCAGGTGGAACTGATGACTGATATGAACCATATAAAATTGTAACGATAAATTGCCAGATTAATAAAAAAACCACACGGGTCTGGAGTTGACAATAATCACGTCTCTCTATTTATTAGATACGGCACATGGATTATTTATTTCCCACATGGGACGAGATGACGAGAATTTATTCTCTGGAGTAATTAAAAATACACACCCCCTCAGGCTTTGACAGGGTGACGAGAATTTATTCTCTGGAGTTATTATCTATACACGCTCCCTTGTAAACACCAAAATATATCACTATAAATATGTGTATGCTTATTAGGATTTATTGTGTACCTAATACGGCCCAATAAATTTCCAAACCCCTCCCCGTACAAAGGAGGTTATGGCGAAATTTTTCGAAAATTTAGGGTGTTAGCCAAATTTTTGAAGAATTTGAAAATTCTAAAAAACTGAAAAGTTGGAGTATGGAAGCCAGATTGAAAGTACAGTTGGTTAATCAAACCACTTTCGACTTTGTTCCTTTTCGGGGATGAAAAGTTTTAAGTGGGGGAGATTGTAACGACCCGGAAAATCTGAACCAATTTAAAAATTTTAAATTGGCTATTTTAGTGGATTTTAAATATTTTAAATAAATATTTTAAATAATAACGATGAAAAGTAAGTTTGAATCGACGTTTGAAAATAAATATAATTAATTCTAATTATAAACAAGGCATGAAATGGCGCGGTAGTTTCAAAATTTGAATTCAAACTTTAACTGACTGTACCGAGTGCAAAACAAAACGGATTTTAGTGAAACCAAAAATATTTAAATCTGTTAGTGAATATCTTTCTAACGAATCTGAAAAATCGAAGTTTCATAGCGGGAAGCAAAAGTTATGGCCAAATGAATTTTCTGAAAGGTCGCTATGGTGTTTATATAGCCCGTGAAAATAGACATTTTGCAAACGACCTCGGAATTCGACGAAACCACTTTTGTTGGATCTGGGATGTGAAGTTATTGTAATTGCTAGGTTTCAAATTTCATAATTTTTGAAGCTAGTATGTGAGCGTGGAAAAGAAAAATGTGTTTTGGTCAATTACAGTTAAATTGGATCGATTCAGAAAATGGCCATTTTTCAAACGGTCTCAGAATTTGACGAAACTAGTTTTGTTGTGACCGTATTATCAAAACATAGCTGGATATATTTTTCTGGAATTTTTAGAATCAGTATAGGGCCCCGGCAAATTGAAATGTACGTTCAAATTGAATATTGAATGTTTTATATTTTAATTTGAAGGAAAACTGACTGAAACAGTCGAATGGGCCTACAAAACATATCCCATTGTGTTCGGAATGGGGGTATTTAGCTACGGACGACAGTCGTTGGGTTTTGGATTGGAGTTCGTATGAGATAAGGGGTATTTTCGAATTTTTAAAATATATAAATAAAAAAAATCTCATTGGTCAGTCAAACCTCTTTCTTCCCCGATACCCCTAAACCCGACGACGGAAAACCTTTAATTCCTTCTCTCTTCTTTTTCTTCTGATCCGCGCATCAAAATCAAACACTCCAGTTGGGAAATTTGTAGAGCTCCTCGAGATCTTCAAATCCATATAGGGTTTGAATTTTTTCGTTGAGAATCCAAGGGGAATCGACGCCAGGAAGTTCGCGACTTCGAACCGCCGCCACCACCTCTACAGGCGATCGCTCCTGACCCCTCTGCCGCGCGCGGGTGCGCCTCTCCAAGCTCTTCGCTGCTGCGAAGGCCGATCGTCCAATCGCTGCGAGATTGGATCGAAATTCCTAAACCTAGTTTTGAACATTTCAGAGAGGTAATGGTTTAAATTATTTTAAACTATATTATAGCACTTTAAAGTGCTACGGTTTTCGATTTCACTATAAAAATCATATCTTTTTCATTTGTTGACGAAATTCAGTGAAACAAGAGACAGTTGACTCGTGTGGACATCTTCTACATTCTAGAGGAGACTGCATATTTTTCTAAGCATTCTTCTATTTTTGGTGGAGTGGAACCCAATGTGAGATTTCTAATTTATAAACGATATGGAAAACAACGATGTACAAATTATATAGTCGATGTATGAGTTATATAAGCGTTGTACACCACATGTATAAGCGTTGTATAAGTTGTATGTTCGATGTATAAGTTATATATGCGTTGTAAAAAATATATTTGCGATGAAATGACATTGAAATGAATTGAAGTGAACTGAAATATACTTATATATATATATACACACACATGCCCCTCGTCCAAAAACCATGGACGATATTTATTGGTTATGATTGGTGTGAAAATTGGTTGATAGCGAATGGTTGATTAGAATTGTTTGTGGTTGAAATTGATTGATTGTGGTTGAAAAATACCCAACTGTGGTTGAAAACAAAATTAGAATAGATTGTGGAAATGAAAATAAACATGCCGCCTGTGTGCGAACTAGATGCATGAATCCCCATTGTCAAAAACCGCGAGGTTTTAAGGTAGAGCGAGGAGCCGTACTAGGGACGGTCTCGGTTTTAACTACCCTACCGTTATGCTGCCGAAATTTTCAATAATATTCATGTGTTAGAATTATTTTCGTGTGTTGAAACCGAATTCATGTGTTGAACAGAAATTCATTCATTGAATAGAAATTCATGTGTTGAATGATAGTTGTGTTTTGAAATAAATTGTTCTACAATAAAAATCATATTTTATCATCTAAATGAAGTATATAAAATAGTTGTGTTTTGAAATAAATTGTTTTACAATAAAAATCATATTTTATCATCTATATGAACTATATAAAATAGTCTTGTTTTGAAATAAATTGTTTTACAATAAAAATCATATTTTATCATCTATATGAACTATATAAAATAGTTGTGTTTTGAAATAAGTTGTTTTACAATAAAAATCACATTTTTATTATATACATGAATTGTTAAAAATAATGAAGTGTTGAAATAAATGTCTGTTGGATAAAAGTATCATTTTTATCAAATATATAAAGTGGAAATAGTTTTGAAATCGAAGAAAGTATTATATTTATATATATTTATATATATTCATATAAATATAATTAAAATATAGTGAATAACAACGCTGCAGTTCGTATTTTGAAATCGTGATTTCAAACGATTAGTGCGGGAGATCCGACCATCGGATTTTCCCGAAACCACAACCTTTGGGTTCGCCTTGGGAATATCTTTCCAACGGTACCAACTTTGTAAAGATCCAACGGTTGGAATGTCTGGAATGTTTAATTCAAATCTGAAGAAAAACAGCGCCAGGATCGATTATAATTATATATATATAAATATAATTAAATTAAATCGAATAACGACGCTGTAGTTCGTATTTTGAAATCGTAACTTCAAACGATTAGTGCGGGAGATCCGACCGTCGGATTTTCCCAAAACTGAAACTGTTGGATTTTTTTTGAAAAGATCTTTCTAATGATATAAATTTTGTGAAGATCCAACGGTTAGATTTTTAGATATGTGTAAATCAAATCTGGAGAAAAACAGCGCCACGGCAGCATTATGGCCTGAAGCGTCGTTTGAATGAATTGGCTATTTTTTAATAAATAAAAATAGAGATAAATCATGATAAAATATTATAAACGATATGGAATGGAAATAAACTGAATTTTCTTGGTTTATGTGATATTTGATAGTTGAATGTGTTTAGCGTGAAAATTACACTAAAGAACAGGATTAGTGATATCGAATAGTTTAACCATTGAAATGAATTGATTTGAAATTCTAAATGTACGTGAATTATTTGAAAAGGCCGAGTTAATTCTCATTTCAAATAATTGATCGACGAGTGAAAGTCGAAGATATGAAGACGGTGCAAGACCGATGATCTTCACGTCGAATGGAGGGGTGCTACTGATGCTCATGATAGGAGTAGCTACCTTGACGGGGTTGAACTAGTAGCCACACGGACGTACTTGTTGATTGTACGGATATGCGAGGTATTGAGTGCCTCCGGTTTCGTTCAGACCCAGAACGAACGTGTAAATGGACTGTGTGTCTGACATTGGATTTTGTTCTGTGCTGATTGATCTCTATTAAATATATATATCTATTTGGCGGCGGAGAATTTATTCTGTTGCTTAACGCCCTTCTCTGAGACGTACGAGCCCAGAGGTTATATATCGATAGAAATCAGTCGCACGGAGTGAATTGCCTGTGTGGCACGCCTAAGTGGTAGATGATCAAGGCTTCTGTTGAAAAGCAAAGTCTTGTGGTTGATGATCAAAGCACGACCTGTGTGGCATAGCTTTGTGTATAGCGTTGTTTCACGAGCCTCACACCCCTGTATGAGCCAGAAACGGGAGATGGACTTCAGTCTGGACATGCGTTTCCTTCTAGCTATGAATGGTGCTTTGGGTTTTACATGCCAGGGTATTTTACTTATGTGGATGATGTAAAGCGAGGCCTCGGTTTGCTTCGGTCTCTTCGGAGCCGATGGTATGGTCAGATATGACCAGTGACGCCCCATAGGGCGGGAAACGCAGTGTTTAGGTATTTTAATCCACATCGGTGGACCGGCCCTGACGATCCAAGGCTTGTCTGCGCGCTTGCCTAAGACACGAGCTAGAGCGTCTCGAATTCGGTAAGGACTATCTTTTGCCTTGGTTCAAGATGGAAATCCAATTTCCAAATACGACACCATGCGGTTTTGATTGTATATATATATATATATATATATATATATATATATATATATATATATGGCGACATGATATATGGTACCCATGCCGTCTATGATTGATACTTATGATTGAAATTGTTTTTGAAATATACATACACTAGCAATAATATCAAATGATTTGTTTTCTTGTATCAAGCATATTTTGGCCATTATAAGGGGAAACTCTATCCTCTAGTTTGTGTTGCATTGTGTGATGGGAACTGAATTTTATAATGGCTTCATTTTTATAAAATGCATTGCGATGTTTAAAAAATTTATTTGTTTTAAAGCACTGGCAATCCAATGGAGTAAACCCGTTCTGCGAAAGTTGCGTGGTCCTGTGATTAGCCATATTTGAAAATGTGTTAAGTAGATTTCTCATACCAGTCCCATGACTGACTCGTAGTTTGTTTCACTTGCAAACTCGGGTGCCCCTATTTCTACATGGGCAGCCTTGTATTCATGTTTTAGCAGGCTCTTTCTGGATAGCTGGAGCTGAAGATGGATTTTATCATTATCTCTTTTTACGCTGTTCAGCTCCTGTTGTACATATTATGTTTTCTTTTCCACAGTAGACATTTATGTATAGCTAAACTATATTTTGTACTAAGTATGATCCTGTATACTGTATAACTCTGATGATTACATTTATCCAGTGTATTCTATTGTACATTATCTGGTGTATTTAATTATTTCTGTTCTGTTGTTATCTGTTTATGTGTTATATTCTAAACATTACCCTTGCACCGTCCTATCGGGGTTTGGGGTCGTCACAATATAAATCTTTTATTAAGATTTAATGGGATTTTCCAAAGTAAAGTTATCCAGTTTAATATATTAAATCGGAATTGAGTGGAATTCGATTTGATAATAATCGAAATAAGCTTCTGCGGAGGAAGACTATTAATATATATGGAACTTAAAAGGCATTGTCGTTATTCCATTTATATTTTTAGTCAGATACGAAAATTAATATCGATTATATATATTGATCCGTTTTCCGTGAAGGTTACATAATTAATGGAATGTGATTTGGGTTTATTGTGAACTGTGTTTTAAATGACATTGGTTCTTTAACCCAGTTAAAGACAGGATTACATGTCTAACATTGTATTTCGAACTCTTCTAAATATATATTTGTTTGGTGGCGGAGAATTTATTCTCTTGCTTAACACCCTCCTCTAAGACGTACGAGCTTAGAGGTTATATATCGGCAGAAATTAATAATACGGTGTAGATTGTCGATGTGACATGTTTGTGGTTCTAAAGTTAAATAATCATTAATATTGATTTTTGAGAAGATTAAAACTAAGTGGAGTTTTAATGAATCTTTAATTAGATTGAAATGGGAATTGATAATTTAAATTATCAAATTTGGGAAATGATCGAGAATGGAGTAGCATCAGTTTTGCTCCAAGCGATAGTTAATTCTTTAATTAGATTTGAATGGGAAATGGTAATTAATTTTACCGATAACACCGTGGTGTTAGTTATGGAGTATTACCAGTTTTGCTCCATGGGATGAATAGGTTGGATTGGGAAATTAAACAAATGATTACTTCGATAAGGTGCGTTAATCCTGACTAGTTTGGAAAACCTTAAAATGGATTGAATTAATATCCAAAGGAAGATTAAAGAATAAATTTAAAGAATTTATCTTTGGTAAAATTAATGGGAACCTTTCCAAAAGGATATGAATAATTAAATAAAGGAATATTCGAAATTGGAAAGAGGCGTATATTGTGTTTTTATAGCATTTGTTTACTATATATGCGAGTTATTCGGAAAAGCTGGGTTTATACCCATTCTAAATAACTGATTCGATGATAAGTCGAAGATGAAGACGGTGGTTGAAGACCGGAGGTCTTCACATCGTTTGGATGATTACTGATGTTTTGATTAGGCTGTACACCCAAGACAAGGTATTAAGTGGTGATCATCCAGACGTACTTGGAGATCGACCAGATATGCGCGGACATCTCTCCTGTATTGGACATATGGGACGAGGAATAAGGTGCCTCCGGTTTCATTTAGACCCAGAACAAACTTGTAAATGGATGCGTGTCTGACATTGGATTTTATTATGTATTGATTAATCTCTATTAAATATATATCTGTTTGGCGGGGGAGAATTTATTCTCTTGCTTAACGCCCTTCTTTGAGACGTACAAGCTTAGAGGTTATATATCGATAGACATCAGTCGCATGGCGTTAATTGCCTGTGTGGCATGCTAAGATGAAAATGGTCAAGGCTTCTGTTGAAAAGCAGAGTCTTGTGGTTGATGATCAAAGCACGACTTTAATAGCATAGCTTTGTGTATAGCTTTAATCGAGAGCCTCACACCTCGGTATGAGTTAAAAACGGGATCGAACCGTTGGGAGAACATGACGTTTCTTTCTAGCTATGGGTGGTGTCAGGGTTTTGCAAGCCCCGATTGTAATAACCCGGAAATCCGAGCTAATTTAAAAATTTTATTTAGGCAATTTTAACGAATTTTGAATATTTAAAATGAATTATTTTAAATAATAACGACGAGAAATTTATTTTGAATAGAATTCGAGTGAATATATTTATATAGATCGTCGATAGAATATAAATATTTATTTATATTTATAAAAGGAATTGAAAATGGCGCGGTAGTTCGATAGATCAATTTCAAACTTCAAATGAATGTACAGGATTCAAAATAGACCGGATTTTAGCGAAACAAAAAATATTTGAATCTAATTGATAATGTCTTTCCAACGAATCAGAAAAATCAAAATTTCATAGTGGGGATAAAAAGATATGTCCAGTTGAAAATTCGGAATAGTCGCTATGGAATTCTGGCCCTTAAAAATGGGGATTTTGCAAACGACCTCGGATTTCGACGAAACCACTTTTGTTGGATCCGCGATGTCAAATTATTGCTAGATTCCAATTTTCATAGTTTTTTGAATCAATATGTGAGCGTGACAAAGGAAAATGTGTTTAACCAGTTTCAGTTGATTTTAATCGACTGGAAATTGGCCATTTTTCAAATGGTCTCGGAATTCGATGAAACTAGTTTTGTTATTACCGTATCGTCAATACGAAGCTAGAAAATATTTTTCGGGAATTTTCTAGTTAGTATGTGACCCCGGTAAATTGAAATGCACGTTCAAATTCAATATATAGAGTTATACGTTGATTTTGACAAAAAATGATCGTAACGATCAAACTTGCCTTCGTGACATATCCCATTGTGTTCGGAATGGGGAAATTAACAAGGAGCGACAGTCGTTGGGTCTCGTTTGGAGGTCGGGATAAAAAGTTACTTTTTTTGGATTGAAAATAAAATAATATAATATACATATATACCCCACCCCTTTCTCTTCAATCCCCAAACCCGTTGACCCCCCCTTCAGAAAACCCGTCGCCGATTCCCCCCCTCCCCCCCCCCCCCCGCCTGAGAGCGTCGCTCCCCCCTCCCTAGTTCCCCCTTCCACCGGAGTCCTCTCTCCTCCTCCTTCCCCTCCTCCTTTTCAAGAACAGCGCCCAAGGATCGAACCCTAGACCCTCGTCCTAGCCTGAAACTGCCACGCACCACCTCAGGCGCGCCCCCTCCTCCGGTCTCCGCCTTCTCCTTCTTCCCCTCCTCGCTCCGACGCCCTACGACCCCTCCTCCCTCCGCTTTTTCCGTTCAGACCCTCCATAACCCAAAACAGCGCCGCCTCCGCCCAAATCAGCCAACACGCCGACACCAAAACCCCTAGGCGACCTCTCCGAGCCTCCTCCGTCGACAACGAACGGATGTGAGTTTTTATTTAGTTATTTTTATTTATTTCTCTTTTAAAAATTTGATTTTTATGGCGATAAAGATTAGATTTTTCTAAGGGGAAGGATTGGATTTGTGTGAGAGGAAAGATTTGATTCTTATGTGAGGGAAGATTTGATTTCTAGTTAATCAAAGATATGATTTTAAATATAATTTTTATTGTATATAGAGAATAGAAAAATAATTTTTATAAAGTAGAAGTATTTAAAAATATGATTTTTAATTTATAGAAGATATAAAGGTATGATTTTTATATAATTTAGGGAATAAAAATATTATTTTTATATCATAGGAAGAATAAAAATATTATTTTTATATAGTTATAATAATAAAAATTCAATCTTTATATAAGAAGCGATATAAAAATATAATTTTTATAAAGAAAGAAGCGTTGTAAATATATGAAGTTAAATAAAAATGTGAACTTTATTTTTATCATGAAGGAATGAAAATAAAAATGTGATTTTTATATATGTAGCAAACACGGACGGTGGAAGTGACAAGAGGTGAGCACGACGAAGGTTTCCTACATACGAAGAGTCGTGGAGTTGGGATAGCTTGGGTGAGAACTTCTCACTTTTAAATTTAATTTTCTTGTTAAATTATATACTAGGATGCAGACGGTGTTTAGTTGCACCCGACACCCATCGTCCATAGACCATGGACGACTTGTATGCTTGTTTGTTTGATTTTGATGTGTAGTTGATTGTGTGATGTGATGTGAAATGAAATATTTTATAGTGGAAAATATTATATAGTTAAAAATAGAATTTTTAACGTATATATGAAATGAAATAAATTAATATAAACAAATCGAACAATTTGTTTATATACACACATTTGACTGATATTGATTGGGGCGATAAATTTTACACATCGCCCAACTGCACAAATAAAATCTGTGTTTGATTGTTTGAAACCCCACACGGGTATTGGGGTGATATATGACATACACTAATCCCAATAGTCAGCTGTATGTCGATCGATTGATTGACAAACTGTTATAAGCATTGAATATTTATATTTGATGCTTATACAGTGTAGAATGCACTTTGGATGAAGGTTGATTATTCATCGTTGTTATTGTATACATGTGTTGTAGAAAATCCATATAATTAACATTATCTGGTAATTGATTGGGCCTCATTCCAGATTTGAAATAGAAATATTTGAAATAGAATATTTGAAATAGAATATTTGAAAATAGAAACATATGAAGCCGTGTTGATTAGATTGACACCATTTTGACGTGAACGCTATTTATATTGATTTTATTCATTTTATAATGAATATCGAAAGTGATTTCAAAATCTGATATTTTGAAAAGAATTGAAATTCGAAAGAAATTGAATATAAATGAATTCGAATTGAAATTGAATATAAATGAATTCGAATTGAAATTGAATATAAATGAATTCGAATTGAAATTGAATATAAATGAATTCGAATTGAAATTGAATATAAATGAATTCGAATTGAAATTGAATTGAAAATGAACTGAAATTGAATTAGAAATCAATTTGAATTGAAATCAATTTGAAATGAATTTAAAACTAATTTATAAGGAAAAATTCAATTTTGATTTGAATTAGAAATGAAGTTGAAATCGTTTTGAAAACGAATTATAAAAATACGTTTTTAAAAGGAAATCGACGAAGTATATATTATATATATATATATATATATTATAATGGCCTGAATAGAACGCGCCGCGCCGCGGCAGTTCGCGAATTTCGACCATTGACTTCGAATGGATATTGCGGGAGATCCGACCGTCGGATTCTCCTAAAACTAGAACCCTTGGGTTCGTATCGAAAAGAGCTTTCTAACGAATATTAGAAATTAGAAATCTAACGGTTGGATTTAGAATTATGTCCAAATCAAATTTGGAAAAGGTCGCTGTAAGTGCAGTTCGATGGCCGTTGACGGAAATCGACTGTACGGGCCTTGATAAAATTATTAAAAATAGTAATAATTTGTGTAAAATCATAAGAAATGATTTAGGAAGAATTGGGCTGAAAATCTCCATATTTGAAAAGATAAAAATAGATTTTTATCGAAATGAACTAGTTTTGAACTAGAATTACAATTATATTTATTTTTAAATAAATAAATTGGATTTGTAATGGTTTTGAAAATAACCAGAATTTCCAATAATTATATTGGAATGGATTTGAATCGAAATTGTCTTTGGAATATTTCGATGTTGGATTTCGTGATGATACAGATATTGTTATGGGAATTTGAAAGATATATACATATCGTTATTTCCAATACGATATTTGTTGGTCGTAGAATTTGATATTGAATATAAGCCGGTATATTTTCTATTCAGAGCCTTGTATTTAATGTCAAATGTGATTTGGGTTTGTCGTGAATGGTGTCTTTATTAACACTGTTCTTGAACCCAGTTGAGAAAAGATTAAATCTTTTTATTTAGATTTAATGAAGTGTACCAATTAAATAATATTTAATCAGAATTGAATTGGCATTGATTTTTGGGTTTATCGTGAACAGTGTTTTAAATAACACTTGTTCTTTAAACCGACAATTAATGAAATGTGATTTTGGGTTGTCGTTAACGATATCTTCAATAATACTGTTCTTAGACCCAAAGGAGTTAAGAAAATTCAGAAACTAACTGGAGATTAGTTGAGTTGAATGGTTTCTGGGGTATTGATCTGATGTTGGTTTCGGCCTTCGGGGTTAATACTTAGGGAACTGCTCACTTGCTAATTTACGGTTAGGGGCTGATTGAAATGTGATGTGATTTTGGGTTTATCGTGAACCGTGTTTTAAAATGACACTGATTCTTTAACCCAGTCATAGATTAAAATTAAGTGGAGTTTTAATGAATCTTTAATTAGATTGAAAAGATCGAGAATGGAGTATCACCAGTTTTGCTCCAGGCGATAGTTAAATCTTTAATTAGATTTAAACGTGAAATGGTAATTAAATTTACCGATAACACTGTGGTGTTAGATATGAAGTAAGACCCGTTTTACTTCATGGGATGAATAGGTTGGGATTGGGAAATTAAAACAAACGATTACATCGGTAAGGTTCGCTAATCCCGACTAGTTTGAATTGATATTCAAAAGTAGATTAAGGAATAAATTTAAAGGATTTATCTTTGATAAAATTAATGGGAACCTTTCCCTATGAATGTGAAACTTAGAAACTAACTGTCGGTTAGCTAAGCAGAATGGTTTTCTGGATACTGATCTGATGTTGGTTTCGGCCTTCGGGGTTAATATTTGGGGAATTATTCTCTTGTTAATTTACGGTTAGTGACTGATGAATTGGAATGAGGCGTATGTTGTGTTTGTGTAACACTTGTGTATAATATACGCGAGTTATTCGGAAAGACCGGGTTTATCCCATCCTGAATAACTGATACGACGATAAGTCGAAGATGAAGACGGTGGTTGAAGACCGGAAGTCTTCATGTCGTTTGGATAATTACTGATGATCTTGATTGGGATGTACACCCAAGAAGATGGAAACGGTTAGTGATCGTCCAGACGTACTTGGAGATCGATGGATATGCGGGGTACTAGGTGCCTCCGGTTTCGTTCAGACCCAGAACAGACTTGTAAATGGACTGTGTGTCTGACATTGGATTTCATTCTATGTGATCGATATCGGTTGCATGGAATAGTTTGCTTGTGTGGCATGCTAAGATGCAAATGATCAAGGCTTCTGTTGAAAAGCAAAGTCTTGTGGTTGATGATCAAAGCACGGCCTTTGTGGCGTAGCTTTGTGTAACGTTTACTTCGCGAGTTTCACACCCGGTGATGAACCAAAAACGGGAGAGGACCTCAAGGAGGACATGCGTTTCATTCTAGCTAGAAGTGGCGTCAGTGGTTTTACACGCCCTGACGAGTTTGACTTATGTGGTTGTTGCTGTTGCGAAGCGCCTCGGATATATCGGTCGTTCTCGAACCGATGGAGTCATTCGTTGGCTCATTTATGCCCCAAAGGGCGGGGAAACGCAGTGTTCAGGCATTTTAATCCACATCGGTGGACCGGCCCTGACGATCCAAGGGTCGATGCGCTCTGACCCTGAGACATGGGCTAGATTGTCTCGAAGTCGGTAAGGACTATCTTTTTCCTTGGTTCATGACGGAAATCCAATTTCCAAATACGTGATTTTGCGGTTTTAATTGTAGAACTAGTATGGCGACATGATATATGGTACCCATGCCGTCTATGATTGATATTTATGGTTTGAAGTTGTTTTATACACTATACACTTATAATAGTATCAAATGATTTGTTTTAAACGTACCAAGCATGTTTGGCAATTATAAGGGAAAACCCTATCCCCCGGCTTGTGTTGTATTGTGTGATAGGACCTAGGTCTTATAATAGCTTCATTTTTCCTTATTTAGCATTGCGCTGTTTGTTTTATGCACTGGTGTTCTTGGGAGGAAACCCGTTCCGTGTTATACGGCGTGGTCCCTTGATTTACCTAACTTTAAAATAAAGATTAATAACTGATTTAGTTCTCACACCAGTCCCATGACTGACCTGGAGTTTATTGTTTTGACCTAAACTCTGGGTGCCCTTATTTTGACACGGGCAGCTAGTAGTTTTGGTTTTGCAGATTTATATTCGCAGGATCCTGGTTTACAACTGGAACGATATCCCGAAAGCTTTGTATCCGTATATCTCCTTCAGTTGTATTTTGTATTATTTTCCGCTGCTATGTATTTAAATGTAATTTAAATCTCTGATATTTCTGTGTAATATTCATTTATACTCTGTATATTCTTGTATTCTGATGGTATTGTTGTAATAAACAATGAAATGTTCTTCCGTCTGCGTTTTGATGTGGCTTGTCCTCGACTCAATCCGGGATTTCCCGTAAGGGGGATTTCGGGTCGTTTCACTGACATTTTTATATTTTCACCTATGTGGTTGTTGGATTGCGAGTCGCCTCGGATATATCGGTCTCTACGGGGCCGATGGATATTGAGTCATCTGGCTCATAGATGCCCTATAGGGCTGGGAAACGTGTGTTCAGGAATACTACCCCTCAAACATAAGGGAGGACCGGCCTTGGAGGATCCAAGGGTCTACTGCGGGAAATCCTAAGGCATTTGCTAGAGTGTATCGAAGCCGACGAGGAGTACATCCCTTGCCTCGACTCATGACGGAAATCAAATTTCCTATACATGACAATTCTGTTTTGATTGTAGAGCCTAATATTGGCGACATGATATATGGTACCCATGCCGTCTATGATTGATACATTTATATTTGAAATTGTTTTATACACTATGCACTTATAATAATATCAAAAAGGATTTTTTTTAAACGTACCAAGCATGTTTGGCTATTATAAGGGAAAACCCTATCCTCTGGCTTGCGTTGCATTGTGTGATGGGACCTGGGTCTTATAATAGCTTCATTTTTCCAAAACGCATTGCGTTGTTTGTTTAATGCACTGGTATTCTTAGGAGGAAACCCGTTCCATGTTATACGGCATGGTCGTAAAGTTTTAAATAACTGTTTTAGTTCTCACACCAGGCACATGGCTGGCCTGGAGTTTATTGTTTTAACCTAAACTCTGGGTGCCCCTATTTTCCACACGGGCAGCTAGTAGTTTTTGTTTTGCAGACTTATATTCGCAGGATCCTGGTTTACAGCTGGAACAATATTCGGAAATTTCTGTATCCGTTTATCTCTTTCAGTTGTGTTTTGTATTATTTTTCTGCTGCATTGTAATTTGTAAATCTCTGATATTTATCAAATGTATATTATTCGTTCATACTCTGTATATTCTTGTACTCTGATGTAAGTTGTTGTAATAAGCAATGAAATGTTCTTCTGTTTCTGTTCTGATTTGTCGCGTTCTCAACTCAATCCAGGCTTTCCCGTAAGGGCGAGTTCAGGTCATGTCACCCCCCTTTTGCTGAAAACATGTGAGTAATTTTTATTTAATTTAAAAGTATTGTTTTTTTGTGTGAATTCTTTTTATGTAATGCTTTAAATTAAATTATTGGATTTTTATTTAAATTAAAAGCATTGTATAAATATTTGATTTTTTATATGTATGTAGAGTAGTAGCAAAATAAAAATAGGATTTTTATAATATAAAGATTATATTTTTATAATATAAAGATTATATTTTTATAAATGAAAAGATGGGATTTTTATTTAAAAAGATTTGATTTTTATACTTAAAATGATTTGATTTTTGTATTTAAAAAGATTTGATTTTTAATTAACAAAAATTTCATTTTTATATATAAAAAGATTTGATTTTATAAATAAAAAGATAAGATTTTAATATAAGAAGTAGCGATATACAAAATTAGATTTTTATATATGGCGTAGCGGCATAAAAATATGATTTTTATATAATAGAGAATACAAAAATATTATTTTTATATAATAGAGAATATAAAAATATTATTTATATATATGTAGCGAACTAAAAATATGATTTTTATATGATAGAGAATAGAAAAAAAATGTTTTTTATTATATATATCATGATGTAAAAATGTAATTTTTATATATGTGGTAGCGTTGTTTAAAAATTCGATTTTTAGTTATATAAAAATTCGATTTTTATTATATATATAACGATATAAGAATGCGATTTTTAAATATATAAACATCATATTAAAAATGTGATTTTTACTATGAACAGCGTGGAAAGATTGCGTTGGAATTTCGGGAAAATCCAAACGATTCAGAAATTCAGAAATAACACTGGAGGAGTGGATCCCAATGGTGAGAACTTCTCACTTTAAATTATTTTCTAGTTAAATATATATACTAGGATGCAGACGGTGCTTAGTAGCACCCGACACCTTTGCATGAAACCATGTTTGTTTGGTTGTTTGGTTTATTTGTTTGAATTTGGTCTGGGAAATGAATTGAATTGAATATAATTGGTATGTATATGGCGCGAGCCATTAGTAGGCGAGGGATAAGGCTAGACCTTATTCTGGTTTCTAGTAGGCGAGGGATAAGGCTAGCCATTAGTAGGCGAGGGATTACATGTCTAAAATGTTAGAATAATAAAAATATCATTTTTATTGTATAAATGAACCATATAAAATATTCATGAGTTGAAATAAATATTTTACAGTTAAAAATATAATTTTTAACGTGTATATGAATAAAATAAATATTCATTTACAAATTGGATTATTTGTTTATGTACACACATTTGATTGATATGGATTGGGATGATATATTTTACACATCGCCCAACTGCACAAATAATAATCAGTGTTTGTTGTTTGAAAACCCCACACGGGTTTTGGGATGATAGTGGACATACACTAATCCCAATATTTAGTTGTATGTCAATTGATTGGTTGATAGGCTATTACAAGCGTTAATTACTCATATTTAACGCAGTTGTGTAATGCACTTTGGATGAAGGTTGATTGCGTTTGATTATTGTTGTGTACATGTGTGTATGAAATCCATATAAATAAAATTTATTGGTAATTGGCTGTGTCTGATTCCAATTCGGAAAGAACGAATATTTTAAATTAACAAATATTTTAAAATGAAGAATAATGAATATTTTAAAATAACTAATATTTTAAAATAATATTCAATAATGGATTAAAATACGATTTTGTTGTCCGATTTGGGATGGACACGAAAATATTTAAATATATAAGGTCATGTTGATTAGATTAACGCCATTTTGACATGAACAATATTTATATCGATTTTATTCATTTTTATAATAAATATCGAAAAGGAAGTGATTTCAAAATCTAATGTTTTGAAAATATTATCATTTATATATTAACGATATGGAATATTCAATTTTGATTTAAAATTGAATATGAAGTTAAAATCGTTTTGAAAACGAATTTAAAACGATTTATAAAATACGTTTTGAACGAAAATCGATGAAATATGTATATTATATATATTTAATGGCCTAAATAGAACACGCCGCGTCACGGTAGTTCGTGAATTTCGATCATTGACTTCGAATTGACATTACGGGAGATCCGGCCGTCGGATTCTCCTAAAACCAGAACCATTGGGTTCGTATCGAAAAGTGCTTTCCAACGAATATAAGAGATTTGAAATCTAACAGTTGGATTTGGAATTATGTCCAAATCAAATTTGGAAAAGGTCGTTGTAAGTGTAGTTCGATGACCGTTTATAAAAATCGACTGTACGGACCTTGATAAAATTATTAAAAATATCAATAATTTGTATAAATCATAATAAATGATTTGGAAAGAATTTGGATGAAAAATTCCACGTTTGTTAGGATAAAAATATATTTTTATCAAAATGAACTTGTTATGAACTAGAATTATAATCCAATATTTTTAAATAAATAAAATGGATTTGAAATGGTTTTAAAAATAACCAGAATTTCCAATATATGAGTTGGAATGGATTTGAATCGAAATTATCTTCGGAATATTACGATATTGGAATCCGTGATTATACGGATATTGTGGAGGAATTTGGAAGATATATATATCATTATTTCCAATATGATATTTGTTGATTTCAAAATTTGATATTGAATATAAGCCGATATAATTTCTGTTTAGAGCCTTGTATTTAATATTGAATTGGATTTTGGGTTTGTCGTGAATGGTGTCTTCATTAACACTGTTCTTAAAACCAGTTGAGGAAAGAATAAATCTTTTAATTAAGATTTAGTGATGTTTTCCAATTAGTTAAGATTTAATTGGAATTGAATAAAGGAATTGGATTTTGGGTTTAAAGTGAATGGTGTCTTAAATAACACCGTTCTTAAACCCCGTGTGAGAAGAATAAATCTTTTAATTAAGGTTATTAGTCTTTCCAGTTAATTAACATTTAATTGGAATAAAATGGAATGTGAATTGGGTTTATCATGAACTGTGTTTTAACGACATTTGTTCTTTAACCTGATTTACAGTGGAATGTGATTTAGAATTTATAAATCCTTTTACTAAGATTTTACGGGAATTTTCCAAAGTAAAGTTTTCCAATTTAATATATTAAATTGGAGTTGAATGGAATTCGATTTGATAATAATCGGAATGAGCTTCTGTGGAGGAAGACTACTAATATATACGGAATTTAAAAGGCTTTGTCGTTATTCCATTTATATTATTAGTTGGATACAGAAACTGATATCGATTATATATTGATATGTTATCCGTGAAGGTTTCATAGTTAATGGAATGTGACTTGGGTTTATCGTGAACTGTGTTTTAAATGACATTAGTTCTTTAACCCAGTTAAAGACAAGATTACATGTCTAACATGTATTTCAAACTGTATGGTTGATCTCTGCTAAATATATATCTGTTTGGTGGCGGAGAGTTTATTCTCTTGCTTTACACCCTTCTCAGAGGCGTACGAGCTTAGAGGTTATATATAAGCAGAAATCAATAGCATGGTATAGATTGTCGATGCGGCATGTTTGATTTTCTAAAGTCAAATAATCGTTAATATTGATTTTTGGAAGGATTAAAACCAAGTGGGGTTTTAATGAATCTTTAATTAGATTGAACTGCAAATGTGATAATTTAAATTATCAATTTGGGAAATGATCGAGTGTGGAGTATCACCAGTTTTGCTCCAAGCGATAGTTAAATATTTAATTAGATTTGAACGGGAAATGGTAATTAAATTTACAGATAACACCGTCATGTTAAAAATGAAGTATTACCAGTTTTACTTCATGGATGAATAGGTTGGGATTGAGAAATATAATAAATGATTACTTCGGTAAGGTTCACTAATCCCGACTAGTCTGGATAAACCTTAATTTGGTTTGAATTGATATCCAATAGAGGATTAAAGAATAAATTTAATGAATTTATCTTTGATAAAATTAATGGGAACCTTTCCCAAAGGATATGAATATTTAAATAAAAGAATATTCAGAATTGGAACGAGGCATATGTTGTGTTTTTATAACACTTGTTTATAAGATACGCGAGTTATTTAGAAAGACCGGGTTTATACCCATTTTGAATAACTGTTTTGACAATAAGTCGATAAAGAAGACGGTGGTTGAAGACCGGAGGTCTTCACATCATTTGGATGATTACTGATGTCTTGACTGGGATGTACACCTAAGACAAGATAATAAGTGGTGATCGTCCAGACGTACTTGGAGATTGACCGGATATGCCAGGACCTCTCTTCTGTATTGAACATATGGGACGAGGAATAAGGTGCCTCCGGTTTCGTTCAGACCCAGAACGAACTAGTAAATGGATGTGTGCCTGACATTGGATTTTATTCTGTGTTAATTGATTTCTATTAAATATATATCTGTTTGGAGGCAGAGAATTTATTCTCTTGCTTAACGCCATTCTCAGAGACGTACGAGCTCAGAGGTTATATATCGATAAACATCAGTCGCATGGCATGAATTGCCTGTGTGGCATGTTGAGATGCAAAGGATCAAGGCTTTTGTTGAAAAGCAGAGTCTTGTGGTTGATGATCAAAGCACGGCCTTAAAGGGCATAGCTTTGTGTATAGGGTTAATTCGCGAGCCTCACACCTCGATATGAGTCAAAAACAGGATAAGGGAACGCCATGGGAACATGACGTTTCTTTCTAGATATGGGCAGTGTCATGGTATGTAGCCCAGACATTTATATTTTTACCTATGTGGTTGTTGCATTGCGAGGCGCCTCGGATATATCGGTTACTACGGAGCCGATGGATAGGTCCTATAGTACCAGGAAACGTGTGTTAAGGAATAACTAATCCTCAAACATAAGGGAGGACCAGCGCTGCAGGATCCAGGGTTGCCCAGAGTGTGTAGTCCTGAGGCACTTGCTAGAGTGTCTCGAAGGGGTCAGGAGTACATCCCTTGCCTGGACTCGTGACAGAAATTCAATTTCCAATATGTGACATTTCGGTTTAAATTGTAGAGCCTAGTATTGGCGACGTTGTAGCATGGGATACTATGCCGTCTATGATTTATACATTTATATTTGAAGTTGTTTTCATACACTTTACACTATAATAGTATCAAAATGATTTGTTTTAAACGTACCAAGCATGTTTGGCTATTATAAGGTAAAACTCTATCCTTCGTCTTGCGTTGCATTGTGTGATGGGACCTGAGTCTTATAATAGCTTCATTTAATTTTTCCAAAAAGCATTGCGCTGTTTGTTTTATGCACTAGAATTCTTGGGAGGAAACCCGTTCCGTGTTATACGGCGTGGTCCCTTGATTTACTCCATTTTAAAGTAAAGTTTTAAATAACTATTTTAGTTCTCACACCAATCATATGACTGGCATGGAGTTTATTGTTTTAACCTAAACTCTAGGTGCCCCTATTTTCCATACGGGAATCTAGTAGTTTTGGTTTTGCAGATATTGTAATCACAGGATCCTGGTTTATAGCTGGAGCTATATTCGGAAAGCTCTGTATCTGTATATTCCTTTCAGTTGTGTTTTGTATTATTTTCTACTGCATTATAATTTGTAAATCTCTTATATTTATCATTTGTTTATTATTTGTTCATAATCTGTATATTCTTGTAATCTGATGTAAATTGTTGTAATGAGCAGTGAAATGTTCTTCTATTTGCGTTCTGATTTGTAGTGTTCTCAGACAATCTGTTCTTTCTCTTCTCTTTGGAGATCGGGGAAGTTCGGGTCGTTATATTTTCGAATCAGAGCTTTGGTTTACAGATCTCAAGAACAAGATACATTAGGACAAAATGAAAGAATTCATCAGAGATTGGATTAGTAATATCCAATGAGAATGACTCGTTAGAGATAGGATCAGTAGCATCCTAGAACGAGCGTGAAAAGTAGTGTTTTTAAAATAAAAATGAAAAACAAATTTTGCCTCATTATACGTATTTGATTATTTATTTTATATCAAATTTGGACAATCTAGTATATGAAGATTTTGCATGTACGCCTTGCAAACGTGTATACATAGCCTCAAATATACTGGATAGATATAGAATCACACTCTAGTCGCCAGGAGATGATTCTGATGATCGTCCGGACATCATCAGAATTTATGTTCGAGTTTCGAAAGTGTTATATCTATATATTTCCAATTGACTGGTGTGGGAACCAAAACTAGCTAGGATTTATTGTTTGTGAATTGGCATCAAAAACATGATTTTTGTTTATATGTAGAAGTTATGTGGTTGAAAAGATAATCAACTAATTGATTGCTGATTGTATTCTTTGATATTGGTTTGTGTAACGATCGGGAATTCCGCTCGATCCGAATCGATCGCTAAACCGACCAAGACCGTTTGAAACCCCTGATTGTTTTAAGAACACGACAAATTAGAACACAAACAGAAGAAAATTTCATTGTATATTACAACAATTTCATCAGATTACAAGAATATACAGAGTATGAATAAACATTACACATTCAATAAATATCAGAGATTTACAAATTACAATGCAGCGGAAAAATAATACAAAGCACAAATGAAAAGAATATACGGATACAGAGCTTTACGGATATCATTCCAGCTGTAAATCAGGATCCTGTGAAGATAAATCTGCAAAACCAAAACTAGTAGCTGCCCGTGTCAAAATAAGGGCACCCAGAGTTTAGGTTAAAACAATAAACTCTAGGTCAGTCATGTGACTGGTGTGAGAACTAAAACAGTTGTTAATCTTTATTTTAAAGTTAGGTAAATCAAGGGACCACGCCATATAACACGGAACGGGTTTCCTCCCAAGAATACCAGTGCTTAAAACAACAGCGCAATGCTAAATAAAGAACAATGAAGCTATTATAAGACCCAGATCCCATCACACAATGCAACGCAAACCGAAGGATAGAGTTTTTACCTTATAATAGACAAAGAATGCTTGATACGCTAAATTTCATGTTTTATTATTACTATCAGTGTATAATGTATAAAACAACTTCAAATCATAAGTATCAATCATAGGCGGCATAAGTGCCCCATACCACTATGTCGCCATATATAGATTCTACAAATAAAACCACAAAGTCACGTATTGGAAGCTGGATTTCCATCTGTGAACAGAGGCAAAAGATAGTCCTCACCGAATTCGAGACTCTTTCGCCCGAGCCTCAGGACAAGTACTCAGTCAAGCCCTTAGTGCGACAGGTTTGGTCCACTGATGTGAATTAAAATGCCTGAACACTGCGTTTCCCCACCCTTTGGGGCGTAAATGAGCCAAATGACTCCATCGGCTCCACACAGTCACCAATATATCCGAGGCGCCTCGCAACAGCAACAACCACACAGGTGAAAATAATATAAATGTCAGGGCTGGTAGGTCACTGATACCACCCTAGCAAGAAAGAAATGCATGTCCTCCCTGAGGTCCTCTCCCGTTTTTGGTTCACAACCAGAGTGTGAGGCTCGCGAATAAACGTTACACAAAACTATGCCACACAGGCGGTGCTTTGATCTTCAACCACAAGACTTTGCTTTTTAACAGAAGCCTTGATCAATTGCCACTTTGGCATGCCACACAGGCAATTCACTCCATGCGATTGATATCCATCAATATATAACCCCTGAGCTTGTATGTCTCAGAGAAGGGCGTTAAGCAAGATAATAAATTCTCCGCCGCCAAACAGTTATATATTTAATAGAAATCAATCACACAGAATAAAATCCAATGTTAGACACATAGCCTATTTACAAGTTCGCTCTGGGTCTGAATGAAACCGGAGGCACCTTGTACCTCGCATATCCATCGATCTCCAAGTATGTCTGGACGATCACCAACTGATTCCCTCCTCTTGGGTGTACAGCCCAATCAAGATCATCAGTAATCACCCAAACGATGTGAAGACCTCCGGTCTTCAACCACTGTCTTCATTCTCGACACCACGTCGAATCAGTTATTCAGAATGGGATAAACCCGGTCTTTCCGAATAACTCGCGTATATAATAAACAAGTGTTACACAAACACAACATACGCCTCATTCCAATTCAGAATATTCCTTTATTCAAATATTCTCATACTTTGGGAAAGGTTCCCATTAACTTTATCAAAGATAAATTCTCTAAATTTATTCTTTAATCTTCCTTTGATAGTCGGGATTAGCGAACCACACCGAAGTAATCATTTATTTTATTTCTCAATCCCAATATATTCATCCCATGAAGTAAAATTGGTAATACTTCATATCTGACACCACAGTGTTATCGGTAGATTCAATTACCATTTCACGTTCAAATCTAATTAAAGATTTAACTATCGCCTGGAGCAAAACTGGTGATACCCCATTCTTGATCACTTCAATCTAATTAAAGATTCATTAAAACTCCACTTGGTTTTAATCTTCCCAAAAATTAATATTAATGATTGTTTAACTTGGGAATTCATATCATGTCTTTAACAAGGTTAAAAACCAACGTCATTTAAAACACGGTTCACTATAAACCCAAAATCACATTACACTCCAATTCAATTATTCAAACTTCTGATTACTTTTTAAACCCTTTCAGATCCAATTTATTTATTTTAAAAATAAATAAATTATTATTCTAGTTCAAAACTAGTTCATTTCGATAAAAATCTATTTTTATCTTTTCAAATAAGGAAATTTTCATCCTAATTCTTCACAAATCATTTCTTATGATTTTACACAAATTATTACTATTTTTAATAATTTTATCAAGGCCTGTACAGTCGATTTCCATCAACGGCCATGTAACTGCACTTACAACAACCTTTTCCAAATTTGATTTGGACATAATTCCAAATCCAACCGTTAGATTTCAAATCTCTAATATTCATTAGAAAGCTCTTTTCGATACGAACCCAACGGTTCCAGTTTTTGGAGAATCCGACGGTTGGATCTCCCGTAATATCCATTCGAAGTCAATGGTCGAATTCGCAAACTTCCGCAGTGCGGCGCGTTCTATTCAGGCCATTATATATATATATATATATATATATATATATTATATATTTCGTTGATTTCCTTTTAAAACATATTTTATAAATCGTTTTAAATTCGTTTTCGAAACGATTTCAACTTCTTATTCAATTTCGAATCTAAATTAAATATTTCACATCATCGATATACAAATGATTATATTTTCAAAAACGTTATATTTTGAAATCACTTCCTTTTCTATATTCATTACAAAAATGAATAAAATCGATATAAATATCGTTCACGTCAAAATGGCGTCAATCTAATCAACACGACTTTATATATTTCAACAACTTCGTTATTCTATTCAACAAATGAATATTTTCTTCAACACATCAAATTTTCTTTTATTCAACACATGAATATATATTTTATTCGACACATGAATTCTCTTCTATTCAACACATGAATATATATTTTATTCAACACATATATATTTTATTCAACACATGAATTTTCTTTTATTTTCCAAATTTGAATGAGGCCCAATCAACTACAATATAGTGTTAATTATATGGATTTCATACACATACGTACACTACAACAATCAACCACAGGCAACCATCACCCAGAGTGCATTCTACACTGCATAAGCATCAAATATAAATATTTAACGCTTATAACAGCCTGTCAATCTATCGATCGACGTACAGCTAATTGTTGGGACTAGTGTATGGCCAATTTCATCCCAACACCCGTGTGGAGTTTCACATCAGCAAACACGGATTTTTATTTGTGCTGTTGGGGGATGTGTAAAATTTAACGTCCCAATCAATATCAGTCAAATCAGTGCATATAAACAAATCGTCCAATTTGTTTATTACTATTTATTATATATACACGTTAAAAATTATATTTTTAAATATAAAATATTTTCCACTATAAAATATTTTATTCCATTGCACATCACACAATAAAATTTCACAACACAGCAATCAAACAAACAAGTCATCCACGGTCTGTAGACGATGGGTGTCGGGTGCTGCTAAGCACCGTCTACATCCTAGTATATATTTCAACTAGAAATAAAATTAAAAGTGAGGAGTTCTCACCTTGGGGTTCCAGTCCGTCAGTCTTTCTTTCTGAACGGTTTGAATTTGTTCGAAATTCCAATGCATCCTTTTCACGTTGTTCATATATTAAAATCACATTTTTATTATCACTACATGTACATAAAAATCGAATTTTTATCTTCACTTCATATATATAAAAATCGATTTTTTATCTTCATAAAAATATTTCTAATATACGATAAAAATCTTGTCGTTACGAATTCACTTTCATTATAAAAATTATATTATTAGCTTTCTATTCATATGATAAAAATCATATTTTTATACCGTTACTTCGTATGTAAAGATTATATTTTTATATTGCCACTTGTATATAAAAGACCATATTTTTATAATAACACTAGAAGGATAAAGATCGTATTTTTAACTTGCAATTCACATATTAAAATTTATATTTATATTTCTCTAGTTTCATAATAAAAATCACACCTTTTTATGTTTTAAAAATCTCCTCTTTTCATGAAAAAAAATCATAACTTTTCTAATCAAAGATCTATGCTTTATAATGCCTCTCATATGATAAAAATCCAATTTTTATCGCATTTATATAAATGAAAAATCCTAGCTTTTCTATTATTTAAAAATCAGATTTTACTATATAAATAAAAAGAATAAAACGAAAATACTAAAACAGGAAAAAAAATAGAAATAAAGAAGCTTACAGTAATTGGAGAGGAGGAGGTGTTGTTTCTACGCTGGAGATGGAGGGTGGGGTCGGCGCAGGGTCGGGGAGGTGGTGGTGGGTGGGTCTAGGTCGGCGGCGGCAACATTGGGTCCGACGGCTAGGGTTTTGGTGATTTTATGGCTTGGGGTGTTCGTGGGTTAAGGAGGTTCAGAGAGAGGAGAGGGTGCAGCAGTCTGGTGATGGGGAGGTGGTGGTCCGGCATGGCGGCGCGGCCGTGGGGAGGCAGCGACGAGAAACGGGGGGGAGGGGGGTGTGATGGTCAACACGATTTTCTTCTTTCTCTTTTTATTTTTTATTTTTTCCTGAATTGAATTCTATCGTGGAAAGGGGGGATAATATAAATAAATAAAAAGCATATTTATTTAATTATTTTCCATAAAGGTACCTTTTCGTTGGTCACTGAATCGAACCCGACGACTGTCGCCCCCATCTAATTACCCCTATTCTGGACACAATGGGATATGTATCGTGAGCCAGTTCGGCTGTTACGATCAGTTTCCGTTCAAATTAAAATATAGAACAATGTATATTGAATTTGAACGCACATTTCAATTTACCGGGGCCACATACTAACTCCAAAAATTCCTGAAAAATTATTTCTAGCTTCATATTGACGATACGGTCCTAACAAAGCTAATTTCGTCAAATTCTGAAATTGTTTGAAAATGGCCATTTTCCAGTCGGTTAAATCCAACTAAAACTGGCAAAACACGTTTTCTATCGCCACGCTCACATATTGATTCAAAAAATTACGAATTTTGGAATCTAGCAATAACTAGACATCCCGGATCCAACAAAAGTGGTTTCGTCGAAAACCGAGGTCGTTTGCAAAATTTCCACTTTTAAGGGCCCGAATTCCATAACGACTATTCTGAATTTTCAACTGGGCATATCTTTTTAACCCCACTATGAAATTTCAATTTTTCGGATTCGTTGGAAAGATATTCTCAATTAGATTCTAATGTTTTTGGTTTCGCCAAAATCCGATTTATTTTGAATCTGGTACATTCAATTGAAATTTGAAATCGAATTTTCAAACTACCGCGCCATTTTCAATTCCTTTTATAATTAAAATAAAATATTTATATTCTAACGATGATCTATGTAAATATATACGTTCTAATTCTATTCAAAATAAATTTCCCGTCGTTATTATTTAAAATAATTCATTTTAAATATTAAAATTCACTAGAATTGCCAAAATAAAAATTTTAAATTGGCTAAGATTTCCGGGTTATTACAATCTCTCCCACTTAAAACTTTTCGTCCCCGTAAAGGAACGAAGCTGAAAGTTGTTTAACTAATCACCTCAACTTTCACTATTTTCTTTACGGCTTAAGTTCTTCAACTTTTCAGTTTCTAAGAACTTTTCAAATTTTTCAAAAGTTTGGCTAACACCCTAAATTTTCGAAAAATTTCGCCATAACCTCCCCTGCACCGGGGACTTCGGGATATTTCAAATAGCCTCCCATGGCCCTCATCAATCCAAAAACAAAAAGAAACAGCCAAGCGACTAGCCATTCGGCTCATAAAATCATCCAAACCCAATAAACTTGTAAACATGTACCTATTTGTCGGGCAAACAATTTTATTCTTCTGCTCTAGCCTCCTTGCTATGACCTGTTCAATGTAAGTACATATATATGCATGCAATTTCAAACAATTTTCAATTCAGTCCAACATTTGATATAATTTGGCTAAAGGTTCAACATTTAATTAATTCAAACAATAGTCAAACAACAAAACCAGCAATCAATTAGTCGATTATCTTTTCAATCACATAACTTTGATACATATCTAAAAAAATCAGATTTTTGATGCCAAATCACAACAATAAACCCTATCTAATTTTGGTTCTCACACCAGTCAATTGGAAATATATAAATATCACACTTTCGGCACTCGAATATAAATACTGATGATGTGGCCGCATCATCAGAATTATCCCCGGGCGATTAGAGTGTGACTCTATGTTATCTAGTATATTAAAACTTCGAATACATGTTTGCAAGGCGTATATGCAAAATCTTTTTATACTGGATTGTCCAAATTCAATACAAATAAATATTCAAATATGTATAAAACGATTTAAATTTTCAAAACAAAAATTGTTTTCATTTTTATTTTTCAACACAACACTCTTCACGCTCGTTCTAGGATACTACTGATCCCATCTCTAATGAGTCATTCTCATGGATATTACTAATCTAATTTCTGATGAATTCTTTCGTTTGGTTGTAATGTGCCTTGTTCTCTGAGCTCTGTAAACCAGAGCTCTGATACCAAATGTAACGATCGGAATTCTGCTCGATCCGAATCGAACGCTAAACCACGAAGCGAGAACCCCCCCCATCATGACTTCAACAAGAACTGGTGATACCCCATTCTCGATCACTTCAATCTAATTAAAGATTCATTAAAACTCCACTTGGTTTTAATCTTCCCAAAAATCAATATTAATGATTGTTTAACTTGGGAAATCATATCCTGTCTTTAACAGGGTTAAAGAACCAACGTCATTTAAAACACGGTTCACTATAAAGCCAAAATCACATTCCATTCCAATTCAATTATTGAAACTTTTGGTTACTTTTAAAACCCTTTCAAATCCAATTTATTTATTTAAAAAATAAATAAATTATTATTCTAGTTCAAAACTAGTTCATTTCAATAAAAATCTATTTTTATCTTTTCAAATATGGAAATTTTCATCTTAATTCTTCACAAATCATTTCTTATGATTTTACATAAATTATTACTATTTTTAATAATTTTATCAAGGCCTGTACAGTCTATTTCCATCAACGGCCATCGAACTGCACTTACAACAACCTTTTCCAAATTTGATTTGGATATACTTCCACATCCAACCATTAGATTTCAAATCCCTAATATTCATTAGAAAGCTCTTTTCGATACGAACCCAACAGTTCTGGTTTTTGGAGAATCCGATGGTCGGATCTCCCGTAATGTCCATTCGAAGTCAATGGTCGAAATTCGCGAACAACCGCGGCGCGGTGCGTTCTGTTCAGGCCATTATATATATATATATTATTATATATATATATATATATATTTTGTCGATTTCCTTTTAAAACGTATTTTATAAATCGTTTTAAATTCGTTTTCGAAACGATTTCAACTTCATATTCAATTTCGAATCAAAATTGAATATTCCACATCATCGATATACAAATGATTATATTTTCAAAAACGTTATATTTTGAAATCACTTCCTTTTCTATATTTATTATAAAAATGAATAAAATCGATTTAAATATCGTTCATGTCAAAATGGCGTCAATCTAATCAACACGACTTTATATATTTCAATAACTTCGTTATTCTATTCAACAAATGAATATTTTCTTCAACACATCAAATTTGCTTTTATTCAACACATGAATATATATTTTATTCAACACATGAATTCTCTTCTATTCAACACATGAATATATATTTTATTCAACACATGAATTTTCTTCTATTCAAGACATGAATATATATTTTATTCAACACATGAATTTTCTTCTATTCAACACATGAATATATATTTTATTCAACACATGAATTTTCTTATATTCAACACATGAATATATATTTTATTCAACACATGAATTTTCTTTTATTTTCCAAATTTGAATGAGGCCCAATCAACTACCATATAGTGTTAATTATATGGATTTCATACACACACGTACACTACAATAATCAAACATATGCAACCATCACCCAGAGTGCATTCTACACTGCATAAGCATCAAATATAAATATTTAACGCTTATAACAGCCTGTCAATCTATCGATCGACATACAGCTAATTATTGGGACTACTGTATGGCCAATTTCATCCCAACACCCATGTGGGGTTTCACATCAACAAACACAGATTTTTATTTGTGCAGTTGGGCGATGTGTAAAATTTATCGTCCCAATCAATATCAGTCAAATCAGTGCATATAAACAAATCGTCCGATTTGTTTATTACTATTAATTATATATACACGTTAAAAATAATATTTATAACTATAAAATATTTTCCACTATAAAATATTTTATTCCATTGCACATCACAAATAAAATTTCACAACACAGCAATCAAACAAACAAGTCATCCATGGTCTGTGGACGACGGGTGTCGGGTGCTGCTAAGCACCGTCTACATCTAGTATATATTTCAATTAGAAATAAAATTAAAAGTGAGGAGATCTCACCTTGGGGTCTCACTCCGTCAGTCTTTCTTTCTGAATGGTTTGAATTTGTTCGAAATTCCAACGCATCCTTTTCACGCTGTTCATATATAAAAATCACATTTTTATTATCACTACATGTACATAAAAATCGAATTTTTATCTTCGTTTCATATATATAAAAATCGAATTTTTATCCTCATAAAAATATTTCAAATATACGATAGAAATCTTGTCGTTACCAATTCACTTTCATTATAAAAATTATATTTTTAGCTTTCTATTCATATAATAAAAATCATATTTTTATACCGTTACTTCGTATGTAAAGATTATATTTTTATATTGCCACTTGTATATAAAAGAGCATATTTTTATAATAACACTAGAAGGATAAAGATCATATTTTTAACTTGCTATTCACATATTAAAATTTATATTTTTATTTCGCTAGTTTCATAATATAAATCACACCTTTTTATGTTTTAAAATTCTCCTCTTTTCATGAAAAAAAATCATAACTTTTCTAATCAAAGATCTACGCTTTATAACGCCTCTCATATGATAAAAATCCAATTTTTATCGCATTTATATAAAGGAAAATCCCAGCTTTTCTATTATTTAAAAATCAGATTTTACTATATAAATAAAAAGAATAAAACAAAATACTAAAATAGGAAAAAAAATAGAAATAAAGAAGCTTACAGTGATTGGAGAGGAGGTGTTGTTTCTACGCTGGAGATGGAGGGTGGGGTCGGCGCTGGGTCGGGGAGGTGGTGGTGGGTGGCTTTGGGTCGGCGGCGGAAGCATTAGGTCCGGCGGCGGAAGCATTAGGTCCGGCGGCTAGGGTTTTGGTGATTTTATGGCTTGGGGTGTTCGTGGGTTAAGGAGGTTCGGAGAGAGGAGAGGGCGTAGCAGTCTGGTGATGGGGATGTGGTGGTCCGGCGTGGCGGTGCGACCGTGGGGAGGCTGCGACGAGAAACGGGGGGGGGGGGGGGGGTGCGATGGTCAACGTGGTTTTCTTCTTTCTCTTTTTTTTATTTTTTCCTGAATTGAATTCTATCGTGGAAAGGGGGATAATATAAATAAAAAAAAGTATATTTGTTTAATTATTTTCGATAAAGGTACCTTTTCGTTCGATCACCGAATCGAACCCGAGACTGTCGCCCCTAGCTAATTACCCCTATTCCAAGCACAATGGGATATGTATCGTGAGCCAGTTCGGTTGTTACGATCAGTTTCCATTCAAATTAAAATATAAAACAATGTATATTGAATTTGAACGTACATTTCAATTTACCGGGGCCACACACTAACTCTAAAAATTCCAGAAAAATTATTTATAGCTTCGTATTGACGATACGGTCCTAACAAAGCTAATTTTGTCAAATTCTGAAACAGTTTGAAAAGTGGTCATTTTCCCGTCGATTAAATCCAACTGAAACTGATAAAACACATTTTCTTTCGCCACGCTCACATATTGATTTGAAAAATTACGAATTTTGGAATCTAGCAATAACTAGACATCCCGGATCCAACAAAAGTGGTTTCATCGAAAACCGAGGTCGTTTGCAAAATTTCCATTTTTTAAGGCCCGAATTCCATAGCGACTATTCTGAATTTTCAACTGGGCATATCTTTTTATCCCCATTATGAAATTTCAATTTTTCGGATTCGTTGGAAAGATATTCTCAATTAGATTCTAATGTTTTTGGTTTCACCAAAATCCGATTTACTTTGAATCCTGTACATTCAATTGAAATTTGAAATCGAATTTTCAAACTACCGCGCCATTTTAAATTCCTTTTATAATTAAAATAAAATATTTATATTTTAACGATGATCTATATAAATATATACGTTCTAATTCAATTCAAAATAAATTTCCCATCGTTATTATTTAAAATAATTCATTTCAAATATTCAAAATTCATTAGAATTGCCAAAATAATTTTTTTTAATTAGCTCAGATTTCCGGGTTATTATAGTTTGATTGATTAAAATTTTGAACCATTATGCCAAATTGAATCAAATACTGAATTGACTTGAAAATTTATTGAAATTGCATGCATATAGATGTATATACATTGTACTAGTCTTAGCAAGGAGGCTGAAGAAGAGGAATAAAATTGTATACCTGAAAAATAGGTACATGTTTAATAATTTATTGGGTTCAGATGATTTTATGAGCCGATTGGCTAGTCGCTTGGTTTTTTCTTTTTCTTTTTGGATGATAGGGGCTCTGCATGGCTAGTTACGGTTTTAAATGTCTCCCCGTACAAAGGAGGTTATGGCGAAATTTTTCGGAAATTTAGGATGTTAGCCAAATTTTTGAAGAATTTGAAATTTCTTAGAAACTGAAAAGTTGAAGAATGAACGCCAACATGAAAGTTGAGTTAATAGTTAAACAACTTTCAGCTCCGTTCCTTTTCGAAGACAAAAAGACTTTAAGTGGGGGAGATTGTAACAACCCGGAAAATCAGAACCAATTTAAAATTTTTATTTTAGCAATTTTAATGAATTTTGTATATTTAAAATGATTTATTTTAAATAATAACAACTAGAAATTTATTTTGAATAGAATTAGAACATATAAATTTATTTAAATCGAAGTTAGTATATAAATATTTATTTTAATTATAAAAGGAATTAGAAATGGCGCAGTAGTTTGAAAATTCGATTTCAAATTTCAAATGAATGTACAGGATTCGAAATAAACTGGATTTTAGTAAAACAAAAATATTTGAATCTTTTTGAAAATATCTTTCCAACGAATGTGAAAAATCCATATTTCATAACGGAAATAAAAAGTTATGTCCAGTTGAAAATTCAGAATAATCGCTATGAAATTCATATAATATAGAGCCCTTAAAAATAGCGATTTTGCAAACGACCTCCGTTTTCGACAAGACCACTTTTGTTGGATCCAGAATGTCAAATTCAATTTGATGAATTTAAATTTAATCGAATTTAAACATGGTGAATTTAAACGTGTTTTGTCAATTCAATTTGAATTTAATCGACTGGAAAATAACTATTTTCAAACGGCCCCCAAATTCAACGAAATTAGTTTAGTTAGGACGTATCATCAAAACATCGCTAGATTTTTTTCTAGAATTTTTGGAGTCTGTATGTGGCCCTAGTAAATTAAAATGCACGTTGAAATCAATTTTGAACATTATATTATTTTATATTTTAAATTTGATGAAAACTGATCGTAACGGTCGAATTGGCTTACTGGACATATCCCATTGTGTTTGGAATGAGGGTATTTAGCTAGAGGCGATGGTCTTTGGGTTCGATTTGGACTTAGAATGAAAAAGTGACATTTTAGAATTTAAAATAATTAAATATATTATATAATATATCCCCCCACCATCGTTTCTCTCTTCCTCACCCGGTCAAAAATCGAATTAGAAAATAAAAAAACCTAGCCTTGTCGTTCATGCCGTTCTATCCCAATCTGCCGCCGCACACGTTGTCCCTCCCCTTGGCACCGCTGACGAACCTCACCCCTCCACCACCGAAGCCCAACGACGCGAACCCCAAAAACCCTGACTTCTCCTCCGATCAAATTTCCAACCCGCGACGCTTGAAACCCCACTGTGCCGCGTCAGTCTCCCCTCCCCATCTAGTCGAAGGCCGACGACCTTAGTCCCCCCTTTTTGCTGAAAACATGTGAGTAATTTTTATTTAAATTAAAATTATTGTTTTTTGTGTGAATTCTTTTTATGAAATGCTTTAAATTATAAAAATTGGATTTTTATTTAAATTAAAAGCAATGTACAAATATTTGGTTTTTTTATATGTATGTAGAGTAGTAGCAAAATAAAAATAAGATTTTTATAACATAAAGATTATATTTTTATAATATAAAGATTATAATATTACAATATAAAGATTATATATATATAAAGATTATATTTTTATAGTATAAAGATTATATTTTTATAATATAAAGATTATATTTTTATAAATGAAAAGACGAGATTTTATTTAAAAAGATGTGATTTTTATATTTAAAAAGATTGGATTTTTATGTTTAAAAAGATTTGATTTTTAATTAACAAAAGATTTGATTTTTATAAATAAAAAGATTTGATTTTATAAATAAAAAGATAAGATTTTTATATAAGAAGTAGCGATATAAAAATTGGATTTTTATATATGGAGTAGCGGCATAAAAATTTGATTTTTATTTAATAGAGAATATAAAAATATTATTTTTATATATGTAGTGAATTAAAAATATGATTATTAAATAATAGAGAATATTAAAATATTATTTTTATATATGTAGCGAATTAAAAATATGATTTTTATATAATAGAGAATAGAAAAAATATGATTTTTAATATATATATCATTATATAAAATTGTGATTTTTATATATGTAGTAGAGTTGAATTCGATTTTTAGTTATATACAAATTCGATTTTTATTATGTATATAGCGATATAAGAATGCGATTTTTAAATATATAAACATCATATTAAAAATGTGATTTTTACTACGAACAGCGTGGAAAGATTGCATTGGAATTTCGGGCAAATCCAAACGGTTCAGAAATTCAGAAATAAAACTGGAGGAGTGGATCCCAAAGGTGAGAACTTCTCACTTTAATTTATTTTCTAGTTAAATATATATACTAGGATGCAAACGATGCTTAGTAGCACCCGACACCTTTGTATGAAACCATATTTGTTTGGTTGATTGGTTTATTTGTTTGAATTTGGTTTGGGAAACGAATTGAATTGAATACAATTGGTATGTATATGGCACAAGCCATTAGTAGGAGAGGGATAAGGCTAGACCTTATTCTGGTTCTAGTATCGCATCGTTATGCTACCGAAATTTTCCAAAAATGTTAGAAAAATAAAAATATCATTTCTATTGTATAAATGAACCGTATAAAATATTCATGAGTTGAAATAAATATTTTATAGTTAAAAATATAATTTTCAATGTGTATATGAATAAAATAAATATTCCTTTACAAATTGGATGATTTGTTTATGTACACACGTTTGACTGATATGGATTGGGACGATATATTTTACACATCGCCCAACTGCACAAATAATAATCAGTGTTTGTTGTTTGAAAACCCCACACGGGTATTGGGATGATATTGGACATACACTACTCCCAATATTTGATCGTATGTCAATCGATTGGTTGACAGGCTGTTGTAAGTGTTAATTATTCATATTTAATGCTTATGCAGTTGTGTAATGCACTTTGGATGATGGTTGACTGTGTTTGGTTATCATTGTGTACATGTGTGTATGAAATCCATAAAAATAAAATTATATGGTAATTGACTGTGTTTGATTCCAATTCGGAAAGAACGAATATTTTAAATTAACAAATATTTTAAAATGACGAATAATGAATATTTTAAAATAACTAATATTTTAAAATAATATTCAGTAATGGATCAAAATATGATTTTGATGTCTGATTTGGATGGACATGAAAATATTTAAATATATAAAGTTATGTTGATTAGATTAACGCCATTTTGATGCGAACGATATTTATATCGATTTTATTCATTTTTATAATGAATATCGAAAATAAAGTGATTTCAAAATCTAATGTTTTGAAAATATTATCATTTATATATTAATGATATGGAATATTCATTTTTGATCTAAAATTGAATATGAAGTTGAAACCGTTTTGAAAACGAATTTAAAACGATTTATGAAATATGTTTTAAATGGAAATCTAAGATATATATATATATATATATATATATATATATATTTAATGGCCTGAATAGAACACGTCGCGCCGCAATAATTTGCGAATTTTGACCATTGACTTCGAATTGACATTACGGGAGATCCGACCATCTGATTCTCCTAAAACCAGAACCGTTGGGTTTGTATCAAAAAGAGCTTTCCAATGAATATAAGAGATTTGAAATCTAATGGTTGGATTTGGAATTATGTGCAAATCAAATTTGGAAAAGGTCGTTATAAGTGTAGTTCGATGACCATTTACGGAAATCGACTGTACGGACCTTGACAAAATTATTAAAAATATTAATAATTTGTGTAAAATCATAGTAAATGATTTGGAAAGAATTTGGATGAAAAATTCCAAGTTTGTAAAGATAAAAATATATTTTTATCAAAATGAACTAGTTATGAACTAGAATTATAATCCAATATTTTTAAAACAATAAATTGGATTTGAAATGGTTTTAAAAATAACCAGAATTTCCAATATATGAATTGGAATGGATTTGAATCGAAATTATCTTCGGAATATTTCAATATTGGAATCCGTAATTACACGGATATTATGGAGGAGTTTGGAAGATATATATCGTTATTCCAATATGAAATTTGTTGATTTTAGAATTTGATATTGAATATAAGCCGGTATAATTTCTATTCAGGGCCTTGTATTTAATATTGAATTGGATTTTGGATTTGTCATGAATGGTGTCTTTATTAACACCATTCTTAAACCCAGTTGAGGAAAGAATAAATCTTTTAATTAAGATTTGGTGAAGTTGGAATTGAATAAAAGAATTGGATTTTGGGTTTATCGTGAATGGTGTCTTAAATAATGCTGTTCTTAAACCCCATGTGAAAAGAATAAATCTTTGAAGTGAGATTATTAGTTTTTCCAGTTAATTAACATTTAATTGGAATAAAATGGAATGTGAGTTGGTTTTATCGTGAACTGTGTTTTAACGACATCCGTTCTTTAACCCGATTTACAGTGGAATGTGATTTGGAATTTATAAATCTTTTTGTTAAGATTTAACGGGAATTTTCCAATGTAAAGTTTTCCAATTTAATATATTAAATTGGACTTGAATGGAATTCGATTTGATAATAATCGGAATGAGCTTCTGTGGAGGAAGACTGTGAATAAATATGGTATTTAAAAGGCTTTGTCATTATTCCATTTATATTATTAGTCGGATATGGAAATTGATATCAATTATATATTGATATATTTTCCGTGAAGATTCCATAATTAATGGAATGTGATTTGGGTCGTGAACTGTGTTTTAAATTACATTAGTTCTTTAGCCCAGTTAAAGACAAGATTACATGTCTAACATTGTATTTCAAACTGTATGGTTGATCTCTGCTAAATATATATGTTTGGTGGCGGAGAATTTATTCTCTTGCTTAACACCCTTCTCTGTGACGTACGAGCTTAAAGGTTATATATAGGCAGAAATCAATAGTACGGTATAAATTGTTGATGCGGCATGTTTAATTTTCTAAAGTTAAATAATCATTAATATTGATTTTTGGAAGAATTAAAACCAAGTGGAGTTTTAATGGATCTTTAATTAGATTGAACAACGAATGTGATAATTTAAATTATCAATTTGGGAATGATCGAGAGTGGAGTATCACTAGTTTTGCTCCAAGCAGTAGTTAAATCTTTAATTAGATTTGAATGGGAAATGGTAATTAAATTTACCAACAACACCGTGGTTTTAAATATGAAGTATTACTAGTTTTGCTTCATGGGACGAATAGGTTGGGATTGGGAAGTATAATAAATGATTACTTCGGTAAGGTTCGCTAATCCCGGCTAATTTGGATAAACCTTAATTTGGTTTGAATTGGTATCCAACGGAGGATTAAAGAATAAATTTAAAGAATTTTTCTTTGATAAATTAATGGGAATCTTTCCTAAAGGATATGAATATTTAAATAAAAGAATATTCAGAATTGGAATGAGGTGTATGTTGTGTTTTTATAGCACTTGTTTATAAGATACGCGAGTTATTCAGAAAGACTGGGTTTATACCCATTCTGAATAACTGTTTCGACGATAAGTCGACAATGAAGACGGTAGTTGAAGACCGGACGTCTTCACATCGTTTGCATGATTACCGATGTCTTGATTGGGTTGTACACCCAAGACAAGGTAATAAGTGGTGATCGTCCAAATGTACTTGGAGATCGACTGGATATGCAAGGATCTCTCTCCCGTATTGGACATATAGGACGAGGAATAAGGTGCCTCCGGTTTCATTCAGACCCAGAACGAACTAGTTAATGGATGTGTGTCTGACATTGGATTTTATTCTGTGTTGATTGATTTCTATTAAATATATATCTGTTTGGCGTGCGGAGAATTTATTCTCTTGCTTAACGCCCTTCTCTCAGACGTACGAGCTCAGAGGTTATATATCGATTGATATCAGTCGCATGGCGTGTATTGCATGTGTGGCATGCTGAGATGCAAAGGATCAAGGCTTCTGCTGAAAAGAAGAGTCTTATGGTTGATGATCAAAGCACGACCTTAAAGGGCATAGCTTTGTATATAGCGTTAATTCGTGAGCCTTACACCTCGGTATGAGTCAAAAACGGGATAAGGGAACGCAGTGAGAATATGACGTTTCTTTCTAGCTATGGGTTATGTCATGCTATGGAGCCCATACATTTATATTTTTACCTATGTGGTTATTGGATTACGAGGCGCCTCAGATATATCAGTTACTACGGAGCCGATGGATAGGTCCTATAGGACCGGGAAACGTGCGTTCAGGAATAACTAATCCTCAAATTTTAGGGAGGACCGACACTGTAGGATCCAGGGTTGCCCAGAGTGTGTAGTCCTGAGGCAGTTGTTAGAGTGTCTCGAAGCGGTTAGGTGTACATCCCTTGCCTAGATTCATGACGGAAATCCAATTTCCAATACATGACGTTTTGGTTTTGATTGTAGAGCCTAGTATTGGCAACATAGTTCCATTGGATACTATGCAGTCTATGATTGATACATTTATATTTGAAGTTGTTTTCATACACTTTACACTATCATAGTATCAAAATGGTTTGTTTTAAACGTACCAAGCATGTTTGGCTATTATAAGGTAAAACTCTATCCTCTGGCTTGCATTGCATTGTGTGATGGGACTTGAGTCTTATAATAGCTTCATTTTCCAAAAAGCATTGCGCTGTTTGTTTTATACATTGGTATTATTAGGAGGAAACCCGTTCCGTGTTATACGCCGTGGTCCCTTGATTTATTCCATTTTAAAGTAAAGTCTTAAATAACTGTTTTAGTTCTCACACCAATCACATGACTGATCTAGAGTTTATTGTTTTAACCTAAACTATGGGTGTCCCTATTTTCCACATGGGCAGCTAGTAGTTTTGGTTTTGCAGATATTGTATTCACGGGATCCTGGTTTACAGCTGGAGCTATATTCGGAAAGCTCTGTATCCGTATATTCCTTTCAGTTGTGTTTTGTATTATTTTCCGCTACATTGTAATTTGTAAATCTATGGTATTTATCAAATGTATATTATTTGTTCATACTCTTATATTCTTGTACTCTGATGTAAATTGTTGCAATATGTAGTGAAATGTTCTTCTGTTTACGTTCTGATTTTTCGTGTTCTCAGACAATCTGTTCTTTCTCTTCTCTTTGGAGACCGGAGAAGTTCAGGTCATTATACCGTGGACCTCCATAAGCGAAAGGACTGCTTATCGAATTCTCTAGAGTCGTGCCAGGTGATATTTTGATGGTGATCTTATCGTGGTTGAAATCGATAGAGTGCAAGTACTACTCGCTACTGATCCATAGGGTGATTCCTAAGTTGTGGTAGGTGGGTTCCTTCGGTTCATCTTGTTCCTGGATGACTTGTATGGACGGATTTCTGACAGTGTATTTCCATAAGGGATTACATACATTTATTTCTTCAAATGCATCATAGTTGTGGTGGAGAGGGGCTCTTCTCTTAGCTTAACATATAGAGTATTTTTGGGGACGTCAATTAGTGATTTTCTGGTGGATTTGACGATGTGGCATTCAAAGTGACTTATGGCCAGATGATATACAAAAGAAGATGTAAACCTGAAGCCTCATCAACTGGGAAATGGAAAAAATCGGGTAGGTCGCATAGCTACGCGGGTTGCTCCCATTAGGTGTATTGTCACCATCTAGAGAAATTTCAAAATTGTTTCTTCTTTCATATTCTGTATCTCCCAGGAAACGATTATATCGGTACCGAGCATTAGGTGACAATATATTCGGAGCATTCAAGGTTAAGTTAATGGTCGGTCATGTTTAGGCTGGATTGCAAGATGTTCTTGTTGAACCCGGTGTATTCCTCTCTAGAGATACACTACCGGAAGGTGGTCCCATACCTTGCCAGGAAATCCATTCTCCAATAAGAGCCCACTATTTTGATTGTATACTAATATGTAGAGCGTGAGATGCAAGTGTTCTACAAAATTTTTATTTATTTATATTTAGACATTATTATAATATTAGAAAATATATGGTTCCAAAAACGTTTTGGGTTGTTGTAAGGTTAAAAACATCCATATTTATGTGTAAATTTGGCTTTACGATTATCCTTTTCTTTTAGAAAAGATTTGTAAACTTTAAAATCAAGTTGGATGTTGCTTATAAACTTATTGGGTTTCTCACTCTGGTTCACCAGACTGATTCGGCGTTTGTAAAGCTCGGGTTAGACCGAGTTTTACAGGTTCATGTTATCGGATGCGGTAAAGAGACAAGTTGGATGAGTTCAGAACGCATGATGTTATATAGATATTATTTTGATGTGTGTTGTATATGAGGATAAATTATTATAACTGTCCAGATATGTTGATGTATTCTGATTATTATAAGTATATTTTTAAGCTCTCAATAAAGATTTATTTCTATATTATATTTTGTTCCGCTGCGATGTGAGACTCTGTGTCATGTTGGTTCTTCTTCTTCTTCTTTCCTAATATTCTTTCTTATCTTATCTCGCCCTCTAACTTCTTACTTTTAGCTTTCTAGATGTTCGGTACTCAAGTTTGGATACGGGATGAAATTGTGTCGAAAATTCAAGAATCGAATTGTCTGGGATGCTATAGTTGGTATCAGAACGTAAGGTTTAGTAATAACCCTTGATTTGTGGCGTAACTCAATAAAGATGGGGTTAGTAATTCCCAAGATTGAGCTGAGAATATATATGAGAAGATATTTGTAAATTTTATATACAAATGTTTTGTATTGTGTTGTCTAATCGGTTCAAGTGTTGAAAAGCATTGGACTGACAATGGATAGAATATTCTTTTGTAAAGAGGGTAAATGGAATAACTTTACCCAAAATATATATTTCTGTATAAAAAAGAAAAAAATTATCAAATTATTTAGATATTGGTTTATGTGTTTGATTTATTTGAATGGAATTCAAATTGGATTAAGGATTTGAATTGGAACTTAACCTGGTTAAGTGTAATTAAATTAAATAAATTAGGAATTTGAATAACTAATAATTACATAGAAATCAATCGAATATTAATTTATTGATGTTAAAATATGTTGAATTAAAGTAAATATTAATATTGAACATAATTTTGATTGATTTAATTGAGTTGGTTGTGCATTGTTTGTTGATTGGTTGTTGATTGTGCGTTAGATTCCTTGAATATAATTTAGAAACAGTTATGCAACGTCCTGGATTTTTAGACAATTTATTTTGAATATTTAAATTTGTTTTAAATATTAATTTGGAATAATTAATTAATTTTTATTGAATTTATCAATTTAATAATCCGTATACTATTTATTATCGAATATATTAAGTTATCGAAATATGGAAACGATAATATTTGAATTCAGAAATTAAAACTAAACCGAAACAATACAGCCAACTAATATAAATTCTACATATTGAATTTGAACAATTATAATTATTTATTTTCGATAAATTGTTTGAAATCGATTATATTTTAAATCAAATTTATTTCAAAACATTAATTTAAATTGTTTCCTCTCTTATACAGTTGAATTAAATTTTAGAATTTGTTCCATTAAGTTCAGGATAACCCTATAATCTTATAACTCGGTGGTTGCGTTAAAATATCGGCTCAGGATTTCAAATTAAGGGACCGTGAGATATTTTAGTTTTTTAATTAAAATAAAGTCTAATCAATTTAATTACTTCGTACCTATTATCGACCTAGGATTTGAAACTATGCATCCTATTTCCAGCTGCAGAAGTATTTTCTTTTCTCAAGCAATTTTTTTGTCTCCCTCGTTCTGAATCAAAGAAACAGCGATTTAATGGCCGTGTACGATGATTTCAATTTACGCCTATAAGTAAAGTTATCACTCTTCATAAATCCATGAAGCTATCGATTCATTCCTGGCCTTCGTTCTTTTCCTTTTGGTTCTATAAATCACGTTTCTCTTTTTAAATCGAAATCGAATACCCTAATTAAAAAAAAGGAAAACATGAAATCGCGAATAGCGATTGAATCTCCGAACCCTTAAAACTCAAACCAAGCTCGGTGATTTTAGAAGAACAAAACCTGGAGTGCTCATGATAAGGAGTGGAGGGTGCAACAGAATTGGATGGGGTTATGGCAAATCGTCGTGGGAGAATGTCGAGATGGTTAGGGGTATGAAGGCGCTGCGCTTCTTGGATGAATGGGTAGTGCGAATTAGGAATGTCGAAGCTTGGATTTAGCTTTCACCTGGGTAACTCATGATGGATTTAGGGGGACCTGTTGCAAATCTAGAGTGAGATGAAAGCGATGTAAATGGAGCTGTGTGAAGCTATAGGGAGGAGCGACAGATGTTGATCGTGAGTATGGTGTGAAGTGTTCAGAGGGGCGAGCTTGAATGTGGATTTTTTGGGGTGTGCGATTTTAAAGTCGTTCAGGTTTTTGGGGGAGATTTTGAGGATGACGAAGGAGTGAACTTATGTCAATGGAGAAGTTCGAATTTATGTGTGCTAAACTTGGGTTTTGAGAGGTGCAGCAGTAAGTGATTTTAGTATAGGTTAGTGTAAATTGGTGAATGGTGGAAGCTGTCATGGGTCATCACTTTAGGGAGGCTGTTGTTTGGTTTGTGCAGTGGGGTAATGGGCATTCAACAATTGGAAGTTGAGATTTCAATGAGTATTATTTTGGGGATGTAGGTGACTGGAAATGATGTCAATGGAGGATTTATCTAGGTGTTGAGGACTGATGTAGTTAAGGCATGGGATGGTGGTCAGTGGTGGGTTAACAATTTGAGGATATGATTCTTAATTGGTCGAGTTAGTTGCAAAACCGTAAGGTACATATATTTACCGAATTTAAAATTCATAAAATAATTAAAATATTTATGTTAAGTTAATTTAAATTAGTACATCATTTAATCAATAAATAAATTGAATAATTGTAGATGCAAAAGTAATATGTTCAAGTCGATGCGTAGACACAACAACACAGAGTTTAACTGGATATGCTGCAAATATAAATCAAGGTGAGTAAATCTCACTTAAAAATCTATTTTTTTATCATTAAAAGGATTTGTTGGCTGCTTGCTTGCATTTAGAAATTATTTATTAGTCTTGGTTATTATATATGTTAGTTATACCAAGGGTTGGTGATTGTGGTTATTATATATATATATTGGATTTCCCGTAGTACCATTGGCGGATGCCCACAGTATCATTAGCAGATGACCCTATCGCCCCTCGATATATGAGGGGATGACCTTCTATACCGCGATATCCTGCCTTGAAGCAGAATTGGTATTATTATGTTGTCTAACATCTGTAAATGCAGGGAAAACATGTTAAAGGAATCCAACTGGATTCCTCCAAACTTATTTATCGTTGTTTATATATTTATAAATGCCTGAAATGTTGAATTGAATTGACGTTGTGTGTGGAATGCTTGAATATCACTGGCCCTAGAGGTTGATATTTAAAAATATAATAAAAATGGATTTTTAGATTTGAAAAAGGGAATTTTATATTTTGAAATAAAATTCGTATTTCGAATAGGCTAAGAAAACATACCTTGTTTTTAATAATAAAACAAGTGGTCGAATTTTAAACAATGTTTAAAATCGGACAGAAAATTGTCTTTGGATAATTTAGAAATGGAAAATCAAGTGTTAATTTGGAAAATGGAACTTATTTTCCAAAAATGTAAACGGTATTTGAAATCAGAAACTTATTTTAGTACTTAAAACAAAAAGTGTTATTTATAAACGATTTTTATAACTAAATGAAAAGAATTACATTGGATAATTTACTTATATTCAAGTATGAATTTAAAAAGGGATTTACAAGTTAAATCGCCTTAGGGAAAGGAAACGATGAAATATATTTAGATGTCAGAATGTAAACTGGATTTATGTTTTGAATTAGACAATGTCGAATTTATAGAAATAAGATTTATTTCTAAAATATATTGGTGTTGTATTAAATAGATATTTAAGATTTTAAATATGAAAATATATTCCATGTTAATATATATAAGTAATAAAATAAAATATTCCAAAAATGATATTCGAGTTTCAAATAGTTTATTAAAATGGAAAGTTGTTAAATAAAGAAGTACATTTGTAAACAACGTTTATAAGTGAGATGGAGTCATTTTCATCGGATAATTTGAAATAGATTTTTTTAGAGTAAGTATGGTTTATAAATCCATATTTTAATGGAATGAAAGGTAATATTTTAATTGAGTTTTGTATTCGAGCTTTTATCTATCCCAAGATAAGAACCTTGTCGATCAAGGTCTGAGAGGTAAATAAAATACCCTAACTTGAATGATTTCACTATTATCAACATATGATATTATTTTGTAATGTGAAGTATGTTGAAATAATTGATTATTCACATAAAAGAATTTATGATTGAAATTCGATTATATCGAATTTTAAACAATTCACTTCCATGTGAATTGGAATTGAATATAGAAAATTGGAGTTCGTATAAATTTATAGTTGAGTTTGAATATGAAACAAAATCATCGATGAATTTGGGAAATTGGGATTGTTAAGTTAGATCTGGATAACAGGTTTATTTTAAAATATTGAAAGCGGAATTGAAATTTATTTTCTAAACGACGTTTTTAAATGTTATATTAATTTAATTAAAACGAACTCGCCGCGTCGCGGTAGTTCGTAAACTGACGATTTGAACTTCAACTGAGTATATAGAACTCGATATAAGTCGGAATTTGATGACATCAAAAACGTTTGGACCCATTGAATAATAATTTTCTAATGGAGGAGAAAAATCTGGATTCCATCTTAAAGATTTTGAGTTACGTCAAAATCAAATTTTAGAAAAGTCGTTGTAAAATCATTTAAAAACCATAACGATTTAATTAATTAATTAAAGGGATTTTTAGTTAATAGAAATCCGAATTTCAATTAGTAAAATCCAGATTTGAGTTATAAATTAGATTTGAAATCACGAGGAGTAAATGGATTGATTTTTGGATTAAAAATTAGATTTTTAATTATCAAATAAAGTTGACTAATTTCAAAAGTAACTAGTTAATAGAGTTTTAGGCCGAATTTAACTTTGTTAAGTATGTTGGATGTGTTAATTGAAATTGGCAAATCGAATATGAAACTCGAGTTAGAAATGGATTTCGTTTTGTGTATAAGCGAACTGAAAATATATTAGAATATGATATGTTCAAATCGAAAGTGCATTAGGCAAAAGATCGAATTAAAGAGGCGATGCGCGGATTTTACTAAAAAGGAAATGGGTTGGTTGAAATGAATTGGAAATGGACATACATATGGAAACAGGTATGGGACGAAGAGTATGAAGATTATAATTGAAGTGCCCGACAAAAAGGTACATGTTTAAATTTCCATATGAAGTTTTATGCGCCGAATCGGCAAGCCGATTGGCTTATTGATTTTCTTTTTGAATGGAAAGGGCCTAGAGAGGCGAGTCGGGGTTTGAACGATTGACCGATACAAGGGAGGTGTTAGCGAAATTTTCCAGAAATTTAAGGAGTTAGAATATTTTTAAGAAATTTTGATAATAGAAATCAATATATCGATATATAGAATTCGATAAGAAATTTGGAAAGTAGAATATTAATTAAAAGGGCCAGTGATTATTTGATAGATGTTTTTTTCTTTGATAATTAAATCACTGGCTATTAAAGATTTTTGGACCATCATTGTTAATACGGAGAGACTGGTTGGATTTATTATCCGAAAACCACTCTGTATAGGCAAAGGTGTTGCGAATTAGATTTTGCTAAAGATAATTGAAGATGAAGTGAAATGAAAGGGTTGTTATGTTTGTCTAGACCCAGGACAACTTGTATCAATGAATGTCTGATAGAGTATTCCTAACAGATCACATAAGACGATCATTCCGAGGTATTACGTCTGGTGGCGGAGAAATTCGTTTCTCTTTGCTTTTTATACTCGTAATATTTTGGGAAGATCAATTAGTGATTTGACGGGTCTGACGATGTGACATTCTAAGTATATGGTGACCAGATGTTCTAAAATGATAGACGCAGCCTCAAGCCTCACAACCAAGAAATGACAAAAATTGGGCAGGCAACATGGCTAGGTCGGTCATACCCAAGCCTGGTATGTTTGTCACCGATCTAGAGAAAATTCATTATTTATTCTTCTGTCGATTCTGTATCTTACGGGTTACGGTTGGACGGCCGACAACCGTAGGTGACAATATATTCTCTACACTCAAGATAAATGAGTGGGCGGTTATGTGTGGCCGGGTTGCAAGATGTTCTTGTTGAACCCCATTGTATCCCCTCTAGAGTACACTAAGAAAAAGGTGGTCCCATACCTTGTCATAGTTGGAATCCAATCTCCAATAAGCGCCCTGCGGTTTTTGATTTTATACTATATATGTAGAGTGTGAGATGCAAGCGTTCTACTATTTGATTATTTATTTGATTAGACATTATTACAATATAAGTGGATTTTGATATCAAAATTGTTTTGGTTATAGTAAGGTAAAAACCGTCCATGTTTATTTGTGGGCTGGTCTTACTATTACCCTTTCTTTCAAAAGGATTTTTAAAGTTAAACAATACGGTTGGAATTTACTCACACCAGTCCCATGACTGACCCAAAATTTATTTTATTTGTTTTTCCTAAACTCTTGGGTGCCCAAATTTGTATGGGCAGTCAAGTGTTTTAGGATTTTATAGATGCACTTGGAGAAACTTGAAGCAGGAGGCTTCATCGTTAGTTATTTAGAGTTATTTCTGTTGTGTTGTATATATGTTGATCTCTGATAATGGTATGTATATATCATACAAAATTTTGTATTTCAAAAGTTATGTTATATAACATATTTTATTCGTTCCGCTGTGAGATTCTGTTTTGTTATTTCTATTCTATCTTCTATTAGTTTCTATTTCTTTACCCCTAATGACTCGTATTTCTGTATTATTTGGTTTGGACGTGTGTTGTTTAGTCAACTCAAATAGTACAGATTTTCGGGCCATTACATTTGGTATCAGAGCTTAGGTTGAGCGAACACCTAGGCTTCGGTGGGGGTTTACTAATTAGAGATAGGGTCAGTAGTACCCTAGAATGAGTTGAGTGGATATATATGAGAGAGCGTATTTGTAAATTGTTATAAAAACTATTTTATATTGTGTTGGCTTGTCTATTGAGTGATTTATGAATTCTGGTCGAATCGTGGGACGCCCCAATGTCGATAGGAGTTTCTAAACACTTGAACAGAGGAATTCGACATGATATTGTTTTCTAGTGGGTAAATGAAATAATTTTACCCAAAACTATATTTTTATATGAAAAAAATAATTTTTTGGAATTACTATAATATATGGTTGTGTTGGTTGTATTATTATAATCAAACGATATTATAAAACTTAAATGATTATAGATAACCAAATAGAATTTGTATAAGAATAAAAATACAAATGAGATGAAATTGAATTTGATTCAAACCAAAATTGGAATTTAAATCTCGGATGTATGGCAACTATTTTTCGAAAGTATATTAAAGTAATACAACATTATTTTGGGAGATTTTTGAATAAAAATTAGTTAAATGAATTTTTGAAAATGAAGAAGCACTGAACTCACTTCAGTGACTGGAAAATAATTCTGATGATGACTGCAGCATCATCAGTATTCATTTTCGAGTTTCTAAGTGATGGATTGCTATCATGGTGAGATTTCCAAGCGAAATTTATTTTGGAAAATTCAATTGTTTTGAATTTGAGATGATTATAACTAAATGTGTATATATATATTTATATGATTTCAATTGAATTTGAAATAAGAACCCGGGTATTTGAATTCTGGAATTTAAAATTTAACTTATGCAAGTTAAACAAATTAGTGAAATTAAATTGAAATGGATAAATTGATTCGAAATCAAGTAAAATTAGCCAGAAAATAATAAGTGGTCAATATATTAACTGGATAATACCAAATATGCATAGAAAATTTTCGCTTGTCGTAAACGAAGTAAATAAATTGGTTAAAATCAATTTAAATGAATTTGAATGCATATGAATAGAATATGAATACTGAGTTGTAACAAAATGGACTTTTGAAAAGTTAACGGGTCTATAGCACTTCTTCTGCCTTAGTAACTTCGAGGACAAAATTCTTTTAAAAAGGAAGGAATGTAACATCCCGGATTTTTAATCAATTTATTTTGAATATTTAAATTTATTTAAATATTAATTTGGAACAATTAATCAATTTTTATTGAATTTATCGATTTAATAATCCATATACGATTTATTATCGAATATATTGTGTTATTGAAATATGGAAACGATAATAATTGAATTCAAAATTTAAAACTTAACCGAAACAATTCATCCAACTAATATAAATTCTATATATTGAATTAGAACAATTATAACTATATATTTTTGATAAATTGTTTGAAATCAATTATATTTTAAATCAAATTTAATTTAAATCATTAATTTAAATTGTTTCCTCTCTTACACAGTTGAATTAAATTTTAGAATTTGTTCCATTAAGTTCAAGATAACACTATAATCTTATAAGTCGGCGGTTGCGTTAAATTAGCGGTTCGGGATTTTAAATTAAGGGACCGCGAGATATTTTAGTTTTTTTTAATTAAAATAAAGTCTAATCAATTTAATTACTTTGTACCTAATATCGACCTAGGATTTGAAACTATGCATCCTATTTCCAACTGCAAACGTATTTTCTTTTCTCGAGCAAATTTTTTTGTATCCCTTGTTCTGAATCTAAGAAACAGCAATTTAATGGCCATGTGCGATGATTCCAAACCCCTGAAACTCGAACCAAGCTCAGTGATTTTAGAAGAACCAAACTTGGAGTGCTCGTGACAAGGAGTGGAGGGTGCGACAGAATTGGATGGGGTTATGGCAAATCGTCGTGGGAGAATGTCGAGATGGTTAGGGGTATGAAGGCTTGCGATTCTTGGATGAAAGGGTAGTGCGAATTAGGGAAGTCGAAGCTTGGATTTGGTTTTTTCCTGGGTAACTCACGAAGGATTTAGGGGGGACTTGTTGCGAATCTGGAGTGAGATGAAAGTGATGTAAATGGAGATATATAAAGCTACAGAGAGGAACGACAGATGTTGAACGTGAGTATGGTGCGAAGTGTTCAGAGGGGCGAGCTTGAATGTGGATTTTTGGGATGTGCGATTTCAAAGTCATTCAGGTTTTTGGAGGAAATTTTGAGGATGTTGGAGTGAACTCATGTCAATGGAGAAGTTCGAATTTCTGTGTGCTGAACTTGGGATTTGGGAGGTGCAACAGTAAGTGATTTTGGTATAGGTTAATGTAAGTTGGTGAATCGTGGAAGTTGTCATGGGTCATCACTTCAGCCAGGCTATTGTTTAGTTTGTGCAATGGGGTGACGGGCATTTGACAATTGGAAGTTGAGAGTTCAATGATATTATTTTGGGGACATAGGTGACCGGAAATGATGTCGATGGAGGCTTTATCCGGGTGTTGAGGACTGATGGAGTCAAGTCATGGGATGGTGCTCAGTGGTGGGTCAACAATTTGGGGATATGGTCCTTGATTGGTCGAGTTAGTTGCAAAACCGTAAGGTACATATATTTACCGAATTTAAATTTCATAAAATAATTAAAATATTTATGTTAAATTAATTCAAATTAGTACATCGTTTAATCGATAAATAAATTAAATAATTGTAGGTGCAAAACAAATTATTTCAAGTCGATGCGTAGACACAACAATACGGAGTTTAACTGGATATGCTACAATTATAAATCAAGGTGAGTAAATCTCACTTAAAATCTATTTTTTATCATTAAAATGATTTGTTAGCTGCGTGGTTGCATTTAGAAATTATTTATCAGTCTTGGTTATTATATATGTTAATTATACCTAGGCTTGGTGATTGTGGTTACTATATATATATTGGATTTCCCGCAGTACCATTAGGGGATGCATGCAGTATCATTAGCGGATGACCCTATCGCCCCACGATATATGAGTGGATGACCTTCTATACCGCGATATCCTGCCTTTTAGAAGGATTGGTATTATTATGTTGTATAACATCTGTAAATGCAGGGAAAACAGGTTGGAGGAATCCAACTAGATTCCTCAAAACTTATTTATCATTGTTTATATATTTATAAATGCGTGAAATGTTGAATTGAATTGATGTTGTGTGTGGAATGCTTGAATATCATTGGCCCTAGATGTTGATATTTAAAAATATCATAAAAATGGATTTTTAGATTTGAAGAAGGGAATTTTATTTTTCGAAATAAAATTCGAATTTCGAATAGGCTAAGAAAACATAACTTGTTTTTAATAATAAAACTAGTAGTCGAATTTTAAACAATGTTTAAAATCGTATAGAAAAATTGTCGTTGGATAATTTAGAAATGGAAACTTAGTGTTCATTTGGACAAGGAACTTATTTTCCAAAAATGGAAATGGGATTTGAAATAAGAAACTTGTTTTAATATTTAAAACAAGAAGTGTTATTCATAAATGATTTTTATAAATCAATGAAAAGAATTTCATTGGATAATTTATTTAAAATCAAGTATGAATTTAAAAAGGTATTTATAATTTGAATCGCCTCAGGGAAAGGAAATGATGAAATATATTTAGATGTCTAGAATGTAAACTAGATTTATGGTTTGAATTAGATAATGTCGAATTTATAGAAATAAAATTTATTTCCAAAATATATTGGCGTTGTATTAAATAGAAATTTAAGATTTTAAACATGAAAATATATTCCATGTTAATATATATAAGTAATAAAATAAAATATTCCAAAAATGATATTTGAGTTTCAAATAGTTTATTAAAATGGAAAGTTGTTTAATAAAGAAGTACATTTGTAAACAACGTTTACAACTGTGATGGAGTCATTTTCATCGGATAATTTGAAATAGATTTTTCCAGAGTAAGTATGATTTATAAATCCATATTTTAACGGAATGAAAGGTAATATTTTAATTGAGTTTTGTATTACAAGCTTTTATCTATCCCAAGATAAGAATGTTGTCGGTCAAGGCCTAAGAGGTAAATAAAGTACCCTAACTTGAACGATTTCACTATTATCAAGGGATGATATTAGTTTGTAATGGTGATGTATGTTGAAATATTTGATTATTCACATAAAAGAATTTATGATTGAAATTCGATTATATCGAATTTTAAATAATTCAATTCCATGTGAATTGAAATTGGATATAGAAAATTGGAGTTTGAATAAATTTATAACTGAGTATGAATATGGAACAAAATCATCGATGAATTTGGAAAATTGGGATTGTTAAGTAAGATTTGGATAACAGGTTTATTTTAAAATATTGAAAGCAAAATTGAAATTTATATTCTAAACGATGTTTTTAAACGTTATATTAATTTAATTAAAACGAACTCGCCGCGGCGCGTTAGTTCGTAAATTTACAATTTGAACTTCAACTGAGTATATAAAACTCGATATAATTCGGAATTTTAATTAACCAGAAACGTTTGGACCCATTAAATAATAATTTTCTGGTGGAGGAGAAAAATCCGGATTCCATCTTAAAGATTTTGAGTTACGTCAAAATCAAATTTTAGAAAAGTCGCTGTAAAATCGTTTAGAAACCATAACGATTTAACTAATTAATTAAAGGGATTTTTAGTGAATAAAAATATGAATTTCAATTAGTAAAATCCAGATTTGAGTAATAAAATAGATTTGAACTCACGAGGAGTAAATGGATTGATTTTTGGATTAAAAATTAGATATTTAATTATCAAATGAAGTAGACTAATTTCAAAAGAAATCAGTTAATAGAGTTTTAGGCTGAATTTAACTTTGTTTAGTGATGTGTTAATTGAAATTGGCAAATCGAATATGAAAATCGAGTTAGAAATGGATTTCTATTTGTGTATAAGTGAATGGTTAATGGTTTATAAAGCAAATGGTTAAAGATTTATAAAGTAAATGGTTGAAGATTTATAAAACGGATGGTAAAGGATTTTTATAAATGAAAGGAAATGGATTGTAAATGAAAGATAAAGGAATCCGTAAATGGAAGGTTGAATGATGGTGTAAAGGAAAGGTGAACTATTTTTGAAATGGAATTTATAATATTAGTTATAGAAGTTAGATGGAAATATTTTAGTTAATTTTTATGAAATGATATTTTAAATGAATTTGGAAACAATTAACGAGATTATATAGCTATAAAATCATTTTGAAAATGGTAAAAAGGGATTATGATGTGCTTTTTATGAAATTGGAACTTCTTATATGTTGGTTGAGTTGAGCAATTTTCGAGGTGTCAATCTGATGTTGGTTTCAGCCTTCAGGTTGATAATGAGAGATTTATTCACTTACCAATTTATAATGAGGAGCCAATGAGTAGAAGCGTAATTATAATTGAATATTCTTATATTAAATAAGAAAGGAAAATGTTTTCCAAATTAGCAATTTTAATATTTAATTAATGAAGGGTTAATTAAAGAGGCTTAATGATGCTAGGTGTTGAATTAGTAAATTTATTTTATTTTTATGGATGAATGGTTGTTTATTTGATAGTTAAATAACCGACGATCAAATCTGACCAATACGATTGTTGGTATGGAAAGACCGAGATCGAATTCATAATTGAAAACCATTCTGAACCAGCAAATACGTGAAAGATGCTGATTGAAGATGGAGAAGTGAAGACGGTGGATCTTCATAAGTGAAAGGACTACTTTTCAAATTCTCTGGATTAGCGCCCAGAGATATTTTGATGGTGATCCTATCGTGGTTGAAATCGACGGAGTGCAAGGACTATTCGCTACTGATCCATAGGGTGATTCCTAAGATGTGGCAGGAGGGTGTCTTTGGTTCATCCTAAACCTGGATGACTTGTATAGATTGATGTCTGGCAAAGTATTTCCAAAAGGGATTACATACGTTGATTTCTTTAAATGCACCGTAGTTGTGGCGGAGAGGGGTACTTCTCTTAGCTTAACAACTAGAGTACTTTTAGGGACACCAATTAGTAATTTTCTGGTGGATTTGACGATGTGGCATTCAAAGTGAATGGTGACTAGATGTTTTACAAAAGAAGATTTAAACCTCTAGCCTCATCAACCGGGAAATGGAAAAAATCGGGTAGGTTGCACGGCTATGCAGGTCGGTCCCATTTAGGTGCATTGTCACCATCTAGAGAAATTTCATATTTGTTCTTCTTTCATATTATGTATCTCCTGGGAAACGGTTATGTTGTTACCAACTGTTACGTGACAATATATTCGGCCGATCATGTTTAGCCTGGGTTGCAAGATGTTCTTGTTGAACTTAGTGTATTTTTCTTTAGAGGTACACTGTCACAAGGTGGTCCCATACTTTGTCAGGAAATCCATTCTCCAATAAGAGCCCACGATTTTGATTGTACACTCTATATGTAGAGCGTTAAATGCAAGTGTTATGCTAGATTATTATTTATTTGTATTTAAACATTATTATGATATCAGAAAATATATGGTTTCAAAAATGTTTTGGTTATCTTAAGGTAAACCATCCATATTTATGTTTGGATTTGGTCTTGTGATTTCCTTTTTCTTTCAGAAAAGATTTGTTAACTTTGAAATCAAGTTCGATGTTGTTTATAAACTTAGTGGGTTTCTCACTTTGGTTCACCAGATTGGTCCGACATTTGTAATGCTTAGGTTAAACCGAGTTTACAAGTTCAGGTTATCGGATGAGGTAAAGAGATGAGCGGGATGAGTTCAGATGCATGATGTTATATAGATGTTCTTCCACTATGTGTTGTATATGAGGATAGGTTATTGTAACTATCCAGATGTGTTGATGTACTCTGATGATTGTAAGTATTTTTTAAGCTCTCAATAAAGATTTATTTCTATATTATATTTTGTTCTGCTGCGATTTGAGACTCTATTTTATGTTGGTTCTTCTTCTTTTTCTATCCTAATATTTCTTTCTATCTTATCTCACCCTGTAACTTCTTTCTTTTAGCTTTCTGGATGTCTAGTACTCGAGTTTGGACATCAGATGAAATTATGTTGAAAATTCGAGAATCGTATTTTCTGGGATGCTACAATAGTGATAAAAGACCTTCAATGGGTTATTTGTATGCTACAATCCATAATGCAAGGGAGGATATGATAAAAAATTGGAAGGAACAAAAATATTCTAAAGCTATTAATTAATATCATTTATAGCCATTGGGATAAACAGTCGCATTAAATTCTACACTGTACAAGTTTTTGGTTTAATCCAAAATATCAATGTAACCATGACAATATAAAGAAGCATGTTTCTTGTCATTCAGCAATTTTAGATGTCACTGAGAAATAGTTGAATAGAGATCCAAATTTAACTAGAGATCTTACAAAAGAGATCAAGTTTTACAAAAATGCAAAGAGTGATTTTGGTATGAGCTCGACCATAAATAATCATAACCATATGCTTCCAGTTAATCTTTTTATTTTTAATTTTCATTATTATAATTATGTCCAGTAAGTGTAATAATGTTCTTTGTCAATAGATGTTCACGTCTTAGTTCGACTCACTACAATATATGCTCTTTGTCAATAGCAAGTTTGTGTCATGTTAGAATGACTAAAATATGGCATATATGTTATGTGTGTACATTTTCGTCATCCTAATCTTAGCCAGATTGGTGGTTGAAATTTCCTTTCTACAATATTACTTGTCTGGTTAAACATATAAGGCCATCATAATATCAAACTTTCATGTCAGGGTTGAAATTAGTCTTTCGTGTCATCTTAATATATAAGGTCATCTTAGAAATTTAGCAAATGGTAATTATAGATCACAAGGCTATCATGCACAAATTTATCTTTTATGTTAAGGCTTTGAAAATCAACATTAAAACTATTTCTAGTGTTGTTGTTGGATATTCAACGGAAAAAGAATGAAAGATAGATGGAGTAGGCAATGAATTGTGCTGAAATTGAAAATTTGATAAGTTAGAGAGATTATTTGGTCTTTGAACTTTTATCCCCATAAATATTTTAAATGTGTTTTCATTCCTAACCTCTTCTACATATCATGGATACACATGACGAAAAGAGAAAAGACAATTTTGCAGTTACATTATTTTGTAGGTGTATTTCTGTTTTTTTCCTGCAAATTATGTTATTCCAAGATTAGAACAAAGTTGACTAGCCCTTTTCATTTGTCTACAGCTCGTGTACTTTTTCAAATGCAAATGAATGATTGCCGATTTAAGGAAGCAGAACACCAAACTTAAATATGTTAGCAATTCGAGCACTAACTCAAACTTATAGGTCTTCCGGATGTAAAAGAAATTGGAGTTTTTTGAACACATCCATTCAAAGAAAAGGAATAGATTATAAGACCAAAGGATAAATGATCTAGTTTTTGTACATTACAATCTTCAACTTAGACAAAAGTAAGTTACTATTATTATTGCACTTATAATTTATTACTTGATAAATATGTAATGATTAGACAAATTCCAGATCCTGATCATTGACACAAACACCATGTCAACTAATGAAGCACCAGAAGTTTACTGGATCATCAATAAAAAGAAGTTAGAGGGTAAGAAATAGAAAGAAAGAAAAGTTAGAATAGAAGAAGAAGAGGAATACAGAAAACACCAAAATCAGAGCTGACACAAATGCGGAACGAATAAAATATATTATACAATATAACTTTGAAAATTCAAATATGTACTGTATACATATACCATCATCAGACTACAACACTACACATCGCAGTGAAAATAAACAGTAGCTATCTAATGCTGAAGCCTTCTGCTCCAAGTTTCTCCAAGTATATCTGTAAAATCCCTACTACTTGACTACCCGTACAAATTTGGTCACCAACAATTTAGGGTAAAACAGAACAAAATAAATTCTAGGTGAGTCGTGGGACTATTGTGAGTAAACCTCAACCACTTGGTCTAACTTTTAAAAATCCTTTTAAATGAAAGGATAATAATAAGACCAATCCACATACAAATACGAATGGTTTTTACCTTACGAGAATTCAGATCATTATTTATTTTATCAATACTATTCTGATATTATAATAGCATATAAATCAAATAAAGAGCAATCTAGCGGAATGCTTGCATCTCACACTCCATATACATAGTATACAATCAAATATCACAGCCCTTTATTGGGTAATTGTAACACCCCGCATTTTTAACCCAAGATAATAAAATAAGGATAACTTAATTAATATTCAGAATTAGGTAAAACGAAGTGCGCCATTGCGTTCATCTCAAAATTTGGTCAAAATAGTCACTTGGTTTGCGTAAAATAGACACCGTATAAAGAAGTTATCAAGGTTTAAAGTTTGTATACGCATAAGAAGAGTATATATGAATAAAATAAGTCCAGAAATTCTAAACTGTACAAATTCACGCAGAAAAAAGTGAGCGGGAAAATTCGCGCCCAGGGGTGTCGACCCCTGGGTCGATCCCATAAAGAGGGAGTCGACCCATTGGTCGACCCCATAAAAGGAGGGTTGACCCCCCTACGGCAGATCTAGGCAGATTATTTCTACGAGAACATAGACTATTTCTTTTACCAAATATGTTGTTGAACACTTATAAATAAGCTTGTAGAGCCTACCTCAAGTCTCATATTTCTAAGACAACGTAGAAGCTCTGTCATTATTCTCCCTCCTCAAATCTATTCAAAAACCTAAGATTATTTGTTTAGGAAAAATTCTGAATCCAGATCTGAAGGAAAGGAACATATGTTTGTAAATGGGCATTCAGATCTCTTATCGAAGTGAGGTAATTTACTAGATCTGGTCTATTTCAATTCTCTTTTCTTTCTTCCCTTTTTCTTTCAGTAAAAATTATGAGTCCATGATTGGTAGGTTCTGAATCCAATTCGGGGAAAACCATGGATTGATAGATTTGGACTAGATCTAGGATTTGGAAAGCATATGAGGTGAGTGGATTTAAGTTATATCATTTTAGATAATGATATGTTATCATTTAACATTCCCCGCTATCATGAAATGTTAATTTGATTTCCCCGCTATCATGAAATGTTAATTTGATAGAATAATTAAAAGTGTTATTATGTTGTTAAAACAAGTTGAGATATTAATATGAAAATGTTTGAAAATTCATATGTTGAATCGGTTAAAGTGTTGAATGTTTACATGTTGAAAAAAAAACTTGTTAGAATATGAGTAGCAACTACTGTTGTCATAATTACATGATTCACTTATAGAATATTATGTATTTGAATTATTAGATGTAGAATTGATAAAATGACATGTTAACTTGTTAGATATGAACAATTACCCCCATTTAATGATTGCATGTCAGGATAGAATTAAATACGTGTTAAAAAGGACATGTGACATAATATAGGCGTAATTTGATGACATGTAAATCAGATTACAGTAACATGTGAAAAGGATAATATGCCTAAAATTTACAGTAAATCGGAAACTGTGACCGCACTTTGACACGAGGTTAGATTACACTTGTTGTAGAAGCCTGCCCGGAACCGCCCGGCATATCCAGCATCCACAAGTGGTAAATCTAATGTGAGGGGGTCTAAGTGGATAAATAGAACATGTAATGGTGCAAAGACACGTGGTTACATCAACTTGTGGAAGAAGTCTTCCAGGAACCACCCGACAAATTCGGCATCCACAAGTGTAGGCTTAATGTGAGAGGTCTAGTGCACATATATATGTATATACGTAAATAGCAGGATTAATAATGGCATTAATGGTAATTAATGGAAATAAATGAAATTGAATGAAAGATGATTACAATAATAAAAGGAAATGGGAATGAACGGGGAATGATAATAACCTACTATAAATAGATTACATTAATAAGAATGTTGTATAATAGGTAGACTTGTCCTAGGGACAAATGAAGATTATAACTTAGGTTATATTAAACTAGTAAGGAAATGAGATAACTTGTGAAATGAGATATATGGCACTTAATTATAAATTAAGTAATCTGTAAATTTGGAAATCTGGAATATGCTGATTAGAATAAAATGTTAAGGTTTGTCTCTGGGACAACAAAAAATTATAACATAGAATATAATAAACGGAAAGGAGACTTATCAGTGAACCTTAGTCAAGATAATTAAGTTAATAAGTAAACAACGATAAGTCGTAGTGAGAATATAAGATGGAATTATGATTAAATAAGAAAGAGCGAGGCAACTTATAAAATGAAATAAGATATATTTAATCATAAATGATAAGTGACATGTTAAATAGAAAACATGTGAATTGAGATATACTTAATTACATATTAAGTAGAACATGTTATTATAACCATGAATCAAACAAGAATATGAAGGGATTGTGGATTACAGATCTTAGATCACAATCTAGAGAATAACATATTGTGGGCTTATTAATAAACTTAAATCGGTTAAGTTATATGACTGAAATTAATAAGCAAGGGGGCCCATTCCTTAGAGATATAAGGGGCTAGAAATAACTTGGCAACCTAAATAAAAAGTTATGATAATAACCATGTTAAATGGAAACTTGATGAGATAAAGCAAGCACATAAAAGAATGTTTAGACATAGGGTCTAATAACATATTAAAGTGAGGCGCTTGGACCAGTCCGCACGTTTGAGGGTGAATAACCCAATGTGGTAGATCATCGTGGTGTCATAAGGCACAAGGGGAGCGCACGTTCATCTGATTATTATGTAAGCTCCGAAGGACTGGAAGGTGAAGCACGCGACTTTCTGAGATACGCAAGGTGCTCTTGGTAGTCCGCTGTGTGGTGGTAGATGTTTGGGTTGTGCTCTCAAAGGTTGGGTCTGCGCGAAACTACCAGGTGGGCGCGCCTGGACTGCAAAAGCAGCTCTGTAGTCAAAATGCTATGACGAGGTGACAGTAGGGTGATTCGGTGGTCGCCTCAACGGGGAGGCAGAGGTCAGAACCAACAGAGATAGTAGATCATCGGGTACGCGTCATCCACAGCTAGTAGGATGTGAAAAGACTAGAGCTAAACCCAATAGATCATCCACCTTTCACTATCGTGGTATGGTGGTTGAGGGGAGACACCAACTAGATATTTAGATTGTTTATTGTTAGGGGCAAATCGCTTAGCTCTTATAGTCTGTACTAGTTGACATATGGGCCAAGGTGGGGCCATAGCCACCATGAAAAACAGTCCCTTGGAATATCTGTATTTTGAGGCTCTTAAAGACTAGCCTATACAGATATGGAAAAGCCCCCGACTGAGTTCCGTGTTTCTTTTATAGCCCTGCCACAGAACTCGGTGCACATTATGTGCGATTAAGGCATCGAATAAGACTGAGAATACATATGTGGGAAAGTCTAGATACATGCTTGTCTACACCTGGTATTGTATCGTAGACTGGAGGGGATTACTCTGGTATGGAATCTGATTTGATCGAAGGTGACAGTTTGTACGCTTACGTAGCATAGTAATGATAGGTATACGCAGAACGTAACAATGTTATACATAGATCTGTACGTCACTCCGGCGTAGGATGAGGGACTGCGTATATTTCGGTGGTGTTACGATGAAGACCGTACAAATAGGGTACCATGGGGTGTACCTTAATATTGAGGGGAACTACATATATACTGTACTAGGTTAATCCACTGGGAAGTAAATGGGTACGATGTGTGTGTGTAAGCCTTGAGTACCGTTAACCCAAGTAACCTAATAAATAAGAAAATGCGATTGAACGGTATATGTAGGATTACCCAAAATGTATAGTTTAAATCCAATCACCAGAACTTATGTTCTGACGCCCTCCTTATAACATACTCGCAGGTTAGATTTGTGGCAGAGACATGATAGCTTTGGATGCTAGTTAGCCAGTATTATTAATACGGGAAGGCTATATTTTGGTTATGTTGTATTTTATCCATTCCGCTGTGAGATATTTTCTGAGCTCTGACATATTTTATGTCTCTGTCTTTTCTGCAGGATACCAAAGCAAACCAACACGAGTTTCGATAGATTAGAATTTAAAAAAAAATCGGTCTATCGGAATTCGGGTTGTTACATCTGGTATCAGAGCTAAGGTTTAGGATTCCCTGAGTGAACGTATTTGTATTTTTATAAATATAAATATTATATATATATATACACCTAGATCCATAGAGAAACCGACTAAATAGAAAGAGCATTATATGATAAAAAATGGGATGTTTGTTTCGTAAACTAATGGAATGAATATGGAAATTTGAGACCCTCAGGAATTTCGGGTGGAAAGTGTACAATATATTTTGAAATAGAGAAAGGAGGATCCTATATGTTAGTATTCCAGATAAGTGGGTTTGGTAGTAAAACCTTATAAATTGGGAAAGGTTAAAAAGAGAAAAATGGATTAGGAATATATATATATATATATATAGCTAAGAGAATTGAATTTATGGGAATGTCTAGGAAAGCCTAGAAAAATTGGAAACCCGCTTTGAGTCTAACCCCATTGTTAAATTTTATGAACTTGAAATTGTAAAAGTTTTGGGAATATGGTTTATTTGTGCTTCAAGTTTTAATCTTAAAAGTTATAGTTTTAAGTATGTAAAGTACACATATTGGGTTTTAAAATAAAATGGAGTATATTTTGCAAATAGTGATTTCTGGCGATTTTTTCTAAAAAAAATTCTCTCAGAAAAAGGGTGCATATTATATAGCATGTATAGCTCACTAGTCTTCTTGTTATATTGCACGAAAGGATTTAAAAACAAAACTTAGAAAGTATCGCATTTTGTTAAAATTCTCAATAAGGAAAGATTTGAAATATCTATTCTTATGACAATGCTTTTGATAAATTATTTTAACAAAAAAAAATTTTGGATAGTCAAAATAACTAGTAGAAATTAAGTATAAAGTAGATGCTTGCACCTTGTAGTAAGAGACTGAACTGACCTTACAGGCAAGAACTAGCTGTAAGCCTGACTGAGAATTAGTTTCCCTTGTCTACTCTAGTTTTTGTGATTTGAAAAAAAATGAATGATGATGATTTACAATTTTATTTTAAATGACATGTTTTATGGTTTGGCAAAAGTAAGTTTTGATGAGGAAAATAAAGTTTTGATATTTTTTAAGTTTTGAAAAAAGTGAAATGTAAAGGCCAAACTGTGTTTTCAAAGTATGAAATAGGTAAGGATTAATGCCTAGGGAAGAAGGGAAAATTTTTGAGGCTATGAAGTAAAAAACGAGAATAATCTTGGAAAAAAAATGGTAAAATCCCGTAGAATGCGTAAGCATTTAAAAGCCTAGGGTGTTGCTTGAAATGACTGTTGGTACACAACTAGAATTAGTAGTGACTACTAGATAGTAAAGGGCAAGTAAGTGTTCAGATCCTGCTGCTAATTTTCATGTTAGGGGTAAAACCCATTATTACATTTCTGTTAGGATAGTTCGGTTATTTTGTTCTTGTTGGCTAGTTAGGGTAACACCTAAACCGGTCGTGGATCCCATGGTTTGTACTTTTTTGTCTGAAGGGGACATAGTCCCGAGATTCTTGGCCTTTAGTAGTAGCTATGTAGAGCGTCCGTTTTCCTGTTTTAGTTGAAAGACTGGAAGGCTTATTTGAAAACTAAACTTAAATCAAATGATTAAATAAGCTAAGAGAAGGGTAAAAGCATAACTAAAAAGGAAACAACAAATTCGGTAAAGCAACAAACATGATAGTTAAAGAAAGATGGAAAAATTATGAGAAAAAGGTGAATAAGAATAAATTTTTCCAAGATAAGTTAGAAAAGAAAATCTGTAGCAAATGAAATTTTCTTATGTGGGTTGTACTTGGATAGGAAAACAGGGGTATCTTTATAAATAGTTACATCAAATCCAAGTATGGTTGGTAAAAGGTACATGAAAGAAAATGGAAGATGCTAAATTTTCTGTATTCCACCTTTTTGTAACATAATAAATCGGATTTAGAAAATTAGATTTTTCTAGAATTCGAAAAATAATGTTGCTTGGTAGTGTTTTGGATGCAAAAATTGGATGAACTACACTCTTACACAGTATGAGTGTAGGAAAATTTGGATGAAAAGCTATTTTGATTTTCAAAATATTGAATTCGTATAGAATTGCCAGTATATTTAGGATGTGAGCATCATATCTAAAAAAAAAGATTTTTGAAAAACTTGCATACACATAGGAGGTATCACTTAGGCATACATGTATTATTACGTTGTATTTCACTTTGTACAAGTGCACAATGTTTTCAAAAATTGGATGCACACATGATGGATGTATATTATGCGACGGATTATTGAATTTTTACCCTCATCAAATTTCGGAGACGGAATTTCCGAAGGGTGGGAGAATGTAACACACCACATTTTTAACTCAAGATAATAAAATAAGGATAACTAAATTAAATATTCAGAATTAAGTAAAACAGACTACACCATTGCGTTCGTCTCGGAATTCTGGTGAAAATAGACCCCTGGTTTGCGTAATGCGGACACCGTATGAATAAGTTATTAAGGTTTGAAGTTTGTATACGCATAAGAAGAGTATGTATGAATAAAATAAGTCTAGAAATTCAAAACAATTCAAATTCATGCAAAAAAGGGGAGTGGGAAAATTCTATCCTAGGGCTGTCGACCCCTAGGTCGACCCCATAAGGGGGGTGTCGACCCCCCTTACGACAGATCTGGGCAGATTATTTCTGCGCGAACGTGGACTATTTCTTTTACCAAATATGTTGCTCAGCACGTATAAATAAGCCTATAGAGCCTACCCTAAGTCTCATATTTCTAAGACAACGCAGAAGCTCTGTCGTTCTTCTCCCTCTTCAAATCTATTCAGAAATTTAAGATTATTAGTTTAGAAAAAATTCTAAATCCAGATCTGAAGGAAAGGAACATATGTTTGTAAATGGGTGTTCAAATCTCTTATCGAAGTGAGGTAATTTTCTAGATCTGGTCTATTTCAATTCTCTTTTCTTTCTTCCCATTTTCTTTTAGTAAAAATTATGAGTTCATGGTTGTTAGGTTCTGAATCCAATTAGGGGAAAACCATGGAGTGATAGATTTGGACTAGATCTAGGATTTGGAAAGCATACGAGGTGAGTGGATTTAAGTTATATCATTTTAGATAATGACATATTATCGTTTAGCATTCCCAGTTATCATGAAATGTGAATTTTCCAAAATAATTAAAAGTTTTAAGATGTTGTTGTAACAAGTTGCGATATTAATATGAAAATGTTGGAAAAATCATATGTTGAATCGGTTAAAGTGCTGAATGTTTATGTGTTGAAGACAAACTTTATACAATATGAGTAGAGACTACTGTTGTTATAATTATATGATTCACTTGTAGCATATTATGTATTTGAATTATTAGATGTAGAATTGATAAAATGACATGTTAATTTGTTAGATTTGAACAATTATCCGATTAAAAGATTGCATGTCAGGATAGAATTAAATACGTGTTAAAAAGGGCATGCGACATAATATAGGCATAATTTGATGACATGTAAATTAGATTACACTAACATGTGAAAAGGAAAATATGCCTAAAATTTACAGCAAATAGGAAACTGTAACCGCACTTAGACAAGAGGTTAGATTACACTTGTGGTAGAAATCTACCCAGAACCGTCAGGCATATCCAGCATCCACAAGTGGTAAATCTAATGTGAGGGGTCGATGTGCATAAATAAAACATGTAACGGTGCTAAGACATGATATTAAGTCAACTTGTGGAAGAAGCCTGCCCGGAACCGCCTGGTAAATCAAGCATCCACAAGTGTAGGCTTAACGTGAGAGGTCTAGTGCACAAACATACATATATATATATATATATATATATATATATATATATATATGTAAATAGAATGATTAATAAATGGCATTAATGGTAATTAATGGAAATAAATGGAATTGAATGAAAGATGATTACAACGTTAAAAGGAAATGGGAATGAACGGGGAATGATAATAACCTATTATAAATAAATTACATTAATAAGAATGTTGTATAATAGGTAGACTTGCCCTAGGGACAAATGAAGATTATAACTTAGGTTATAATAAACTTGTAAAGATAAATTAAGTAATTTGTAAACTTGGAAATCTGGAATATGCTGATAAGAATAACATGTTAAGGTTTGTCATAGGGACAAGAGGAAATTATAACATAGGTTATAATAAATGGAAAGGAGACTTATCAGTGAACCTTAGTTAAAAGAACTAAGTTAATAAGTAAACAACGATAAGTTTTAATGACAATGTAAGATGGAATTATGATTAAATAAGAAAGATTGAGGCAACTTATGAAATGAAATAAGTTATATTTAATCGTAAATGATATGTCACACTAGAAAACATGTGAATAGAGATATACTTAATTGCATATTAAGTAGAACATGTTATTGTAACCTTGAATCAAACAAGAATATAAAGGGATTATGGATTACAGATCTTGGATCACAATCTAGAGAAAAACATGTTGTGGGCTTATTAATAAACTTAAATGGGTTAAGTTATATGACTGAAATTAATAAGAAAGAGGGGCCCATTCCTCAGAGATATAAGGTGATAGAAAGAACTTGGTAACCTGAATAAAAAGTTAAGATAATAACCAAGTTAAATGGAAAGTTGATGAGATAAAGCAAGCACATAAAAGAATGTTTAGACATATGGTCTAATAACATATTAAAGTGAGGCGCTTGGACCAGTCCGCACGTTTGAGGGTGAATAACCCAACGTGGTAGATCATCGTGGTGTCATAAGGCACAAGGGGAGCGCACGTTCATCTGATTATTATGTAAGCTCCGAAGGACTGGAAGGTGAAGCACGCGACTTTCTGAGATACGCAAGGTGCTCTTGGTAGTCCTCTATGTGGTGGAAGATGTTTAGGCTGTGTTCTCAGAGGTTGGGTTTGTGCGAAACTACTAGGTGGGTGGGCCTTGACTACAAAGGTAGCTGTGAAGTCAGAATGTTGTGACGAGGTGACACTGGGTGATTCGATGGTCGCCTCAATAGGGAGGCAGAGGCCAGGACCAACAGAGATAGTAGATCATCGGGTACCCATCATCGGCAGCTAGTGGGATGCGAAAATACTAAAGCAAAACCCAATCGACCATTAACCTTTCACTATCGGGGTATGGTGGTTGAGGGGAGACGCCAACTGGATGTTTAGTTTGTTTGTTGTTAGCGGAAAGTCGCTTAGCTCTTGTAGTCTTTACTAGTTGAGGAAAGGGCCGAGGTGGGGCCATAGCTCCCATGAAAAACAGACCCTAGGAATATTTGTATTTTGAGGCTTTTATAGACTGGTCTGTACATATATGGAAAAGCCCCCGACCGAGTTCCGTGTTTCTTGTATAGCCCTGCCACGGAACTCAGTGCACATTATGTGCAGTTTAGGCATCGAATACAATTGACAATACGTACGTGGGAAAGTCTAGATACATGCATGTCTGCTCTGGGTGGTGTATCGTAGGCTGGAGGGCATTACTCTGGAATGGAATCTGATTCAATCGAAGGTGACAGTCTGTATGCTTACGCAGCATAGTAATGACGGATCTATGCGGAACGTAACATTGTTATATATAGATCCGTACATCACTCTGTCGTAGGATGAGGGACAACGTATATTTCGATGGTGTTATGGTGGGTTCCATAGGGTGTACCTTAATATTGGGGGGAACTACATATATATTGTATTAAGTTAATCCACTGGGAAGTAAATGGGTACAATGTGTGTGTAAGCCTTGAGTACTGTTAACCCAAGTAACCTAATAAATAAGAAAATGCGATTGAGCGGTATATGTAGGATTATCCAAAGTGTATAGTTTAAATCCAGTCACCAGAACTTGTGTTCTAATCCCCTCCTTATAAGATACACGCAGGTTAGATTTGTGGCAGATACATGATAGCTTTACATGCTATTTAGTCAGTATTATTAATACGGTAAGGCTATATTTTCATTACATTGTATTCTATCCATTCCGATGTGAGATATTTTATGAGCTCTGACATATTTTATGTCTCTGTGTTTTCTGCAGGATACCAGAGCAAACCAACATGAGTTTTGATAGATTAGAATTTTGAAAAAAAAAATTGTCTGTCGGAACTCGGGTTGTTACATCTGGTTAAGGTTTAGGATTCCCGTATAAATAATGAGTGAACGCATTTGTATTTTTAAAAATATAAATATTATATATACTAGATCCATAGAGAAACCCACTAAATAGAAAGAGTATAATATGATGAAAATGGGATGTTTGTTTTGTAAACTAAAGGAATAAATATGGAAATTTGGGTGGGAAGTGTACAATATATTTTGAAATAGAGAAAGGAGGGTCCCATATATTATTATTTCAGATTAGTGGGCTTAGCGGTAAAACCTTAAAAATTAAGAAAGGTAAAAAGAGAAAAATGGATTAGGAATATATATATATATATTCATACATACATATATATATATATATATATATATATATATATATATATATTGTTGAGAGAATTGACTTTATGGGAGTGTCTAGGAAAGCCTAGAAAAATTGGAAACCCGCTTTGAGTCTAACCCCATTGTTAAATTTTAAGAACTTGAAATTATAAAGGTTTTGGGAAGATGATTTATTGTGTTTTCAAGCTTTAATCTTAAAAGTTATAGTTTTAAGTATGTAAAGTACACATATTGGGTTTTTTTAAGGTAAAATTGGGTATATTTTGTAAATAGCGATTTCTGGCGAAAAAATTGTTTAAAATAAAATTATCCCGGAAAAAGGGTGCATATTATAGAGCATGTATAGCTCGCTAGTCTTCTTGTTATATTGCATGAAAGGATTTAAAAACAAACTTAGAAAGTATTGCATTTTGTTAAAATTCTCATTAAAGAAAGATTTGAATTCTCTATTCTTATGACAATCCTTTTGATAAATTATTTTAACAAAAAAAAATTGGGTGGACAAAATAATTAGTAGAAATTAAGAATAGAGCAGATGTTCGCACCATATAGTAAGAGACTGAACTGACCTTATAGGCAAGAACCAGCCGTAATCCTGACTGAGTTAGTTGTCCTTGTCTACTCTAGTTTTTATGATTTGAAAAAACAAATGAACGACGATGATTTACATTTTTTTTAAAATGACATGTTTTATGGTTTGGCAAAAGTAAGTTTTGATGAGGAAAATAAAGTTTTGACACTTTTTAACTTTTGAAAAAAGTGTAATGAAAAGGCCAAACAGTGTTTTAAAAGTATGGAGTAGGTAAGGATTAGTGCCTTGGGAAGACGGCAAAAGTTTTGAGGCTATGAAGTAAATAGTGAGAATAATCTTGGAAAAAAATTGGTAAATTCCCGTAGAATGCGTAAGCATTTAAAAGCCTAGGGTGTTGCTTGAAATGGCTATTGGTGAACAACTAGAATTAGTGGTGACTACTAGACAGTAAAGGGCAAGTATGTGTTTTGTTCTTGTTGCTAATTTTCGTGTTAGGGGTAAAAATCGTTACTACATTTTTGTTGGGATCGTTCCGTTATTTTGTTCTTGTTGGCTAGTTAGGGTAAGACCTAAACCTGTCGTGGATCCCATGGTTTTGAATTTTCTGTCTGAGGGGGACATAGTCCCGAGATTCTTGGCCTTTAGTAGTAGTTGTGTAGAGCGTCTCTTTTCCTGTTTTAGTTGAAAAACAAGAAGGCTTATTTGAAAACTAAACTTAGATCAGATGATTAAATAAGCTAAGACGGGTAAAGGCATAAGTAAATAGGAAACAACAAACTCGGTAAAGCAACAAACATGATAGTCAAAGAAAGATGGAAAAATTATGAGAAAAAGGCGAATAAGAATAATTTTTTCCAAGATAAGTTGGAAAATAAAATCTGTAACAAAAAAAATAATTCTTATGTGGGTTGTGCTTGGATTGGAAAATTAGGAATCTTTATAAATAGTTACATCAAATGCAAGTACGGTTGGAAAAAGGTACATGAAAGAAAAACGGAAGATGTGAAATTTTCCGTATTCCACCATTTTGTAACATAAGAAATCGGATTTAGAAAATTAGATTTTTCTGAAATTCAAAAAATAACGTTGGTTGGTAGGGTTTTGGATGCAAAAATTGGATGAACTACGCTTTTACTTAGTAAGAGTATGGAAATTTTTTGATGAAAAGCTATTTTGATTTTCAAAATATTGCATTCATATAGAACTGCCAGTATATTTAGGACGTGAGCATCATATTTAAAAAAAAAAGATTTTTGAAAATCTTGCATACACATAGGAGGTACCACTTAGGCATACATGTATTATTACGTTGTATTTCATTTTGCACAAGTGCACAATGTTTTCAAAAATTGGATGCACATATGATGGATGTAAATTATGCGAGGGAATACTGAATTTCTACCCTCATCAAATTTCGAAGACGAAATTTCCTAAGGGTGCGAGAATGTAACACCCCACATTTTTAACTCAAGATAATAAAATAAGGATAACTTAATTAAACATTCAGAATTAATTGAAACAGACTGCACATTGCGTTCATCTCGGAATTCTGGTCAAAATAGACACCTGGTTCGCATAAAGCGGACACCGTATGAAGAAGTTATTAAGGTTTAAAGTTTGTACAAGCATAAGAAGAGTATATATAAATAAAATAAGTCTAGAAATTCAAAACAGTTAAAATTCACGTGGAAAAAGGGGAGCGGGAAAATTCCCGCCCTGGGGTGTCGACCCCTGGGTCGTCCCCATAAGGGAGTGTCGACCAATGGGTCGACCCCATAAGGGGGGAGGGGGTCGACCCCCATTACGGCAGATCTAGGCAGATTATTTCTACGCGAACGTGGACTATTTCTTTTACTAAATACGTTGCTGAACACCTATAAATAAGCCTGTAGAGCCTACCCTAAGTCTCATATTTCTGAGACAACGCAGAAGCTTTGTCGTTCCTCTCCCTCCTCAAATCTATTTAGAAAATTAAGATTATTATTTTAGGAAATATTCTAAATCTAGATCCGAAAGAAAGGAACGTATGTTTGTAAATGGGTATTCAGATCCCTTATCGAAGTGAGGTAATTTTCTAGATCTTCTCTATTTCAATTCTCTTTTCTTTCTTCCCTTTTTCTTTTACTAAAAATTATGAGTTCATGGTTGTTAGGTTCTGAATCCAATTAGGGGAAAACCATGGAATGATAGATTTGGACCAGATCCAGGATTTGGAAAGCATATGAGGTGAGTGGATTTAAGTTATATCATTTTAGATAATAATATATTATCGTTTAGCATTCCCCATTATCATGAAATGTGAATTTTCAAGAATAATTAAAATTGTTAAGACGTTGTTATAACAAATTGAGATATTAATATGAAAATATTGGAAAATCATATGTTGAATCGGTTAAAGTGTTGAATGTTTACATGCTGAAAAACAAACTTGATAGAATATGAGTAGCTACTACTGTTGTTATAATTACATGATTCACTTGTAGCATATTATGTATTTGAATTATTAGATGTAGAATTGAGAAAATGACATGTTAGCATATTAGATTTGAACAATTACCCGATTAAATGATTGCATATCAGGATAGAATTAAATACATGTTAAAAAGGGCATGCGACATAATATAGGCATAATTTGATGACATGAAAATTAGATTACACTAACATATGAAAAGGATAATATGCTTAAAATTTACAGTAAATAGGAAAATGTAACCGCACGTAGACATGAGGTTAGATTACACCTATGGTAGAAATCTACCCGGAACTACCAAGCATATCCAGCATCCACAAGTCGTAAATCTAATGTGAGGGGTCTAAGTGCATAAATAAAACATGTAACGATGCTAAGACACGAGATTAAGTCAACTTGTGGAAGAAGTCTGCCCGGAACCGCTTGGTAAATCAAGCATCCACAAGTGTAGGCTTAATGTGAGAGGTCTAGTGCATAAAAATATTTATAGATATATGTAAATAACAGGATTAATAAATGGCATTAATGGTAATTAATGGAAATAAATGGAATTGAATGAAAGATGATTACAATAGTAAAAGGAAATGGGAATGAACGGGGAATGATAATAACCTATTATAAATAAAATACATTAATGAGAATGTTGTATAATAGGTAGGTTTGTCCTAGGGTCAAATGAAGATTATTACTTAGGTTATAATAAACTAGTAAGGAAATGAGATAACTGGTGAAATGAGATAAGTGGCACTTAGTTATAAATTAAGTAATCTGTAAACTTGGAAATCTGGAATATGCTAATAATAATAACATGTTAAGGTTTGTCCTTGAGACAACAAAAAATTATAGCATAGAATACAATAAATGGAAAGGAGGCTTATCAGTGAACCTTAGTTATCAGAACTAAGTTAATAAGTAAACAACGATAAGTTGTAGTGAGAATATAAGATGGAATTATGATTAAATAAGAAAAAGCGAGGCAACTTATAAAATGAAATAAGTTGTATTTAATCATAAATGATAAGTGACATGTTAAATAGAAAACATGTGAATAGAGATATACTTAATTACAAATTAAGTAGAACATGTTATTGTAACCATGAATCAAATAAGAATATAAAGGGATTGTGGATTACAGATCTTGGATCACAATCTAGAGAATAACATGCTATGGACTTATTAATAATCTTAAATGGGTTAAGTTATGTGACTGAAATTAATAAGTTAGACGGGCCCATTCCTTAGAGATATAAGGGGCTAGAAAGAACTTGGTAACCTGAATAAAAAGTTAAAATAATAACCAAGTTAAATGGAAACCTGATGAGGTAAAGCTAGCGCATAAAAGAATGTTTATACATAAGGTCTAATAACATATTAAAGTGAGGCGCTTGGACCATTCCGCACGTTTGAGGGTGAATAACCCAACGTGGTATATCCTCATGGTGTCATAAGGCACGAGGGGAGTGCACGTTCATCAGATTATTCTGTCAGCTCCAAAGGATAGGAAGGTGAAGCGCACGACTTCCTGAGATACGCAAGGTGCTCCTGGTAGTCCTCTGTGTGGTGGCAAATGTTTAGGCTGTGCTCTCAGAGGTTGGGCATGTGCGAAACTACTAGGTAGGTGGGCCTTGACTTCAAAAGTAGCTTTGAAGTCAGAATGCTGTGACGAGATGACACTAGGGTGATTTGATGGTCGCCTTGACGGAGAGGTAGAGGTCTGGACCAACAGAGATAGTAGAACATCGGGTACCCATCATCGGTAGCTAGTGGGATGCGAAAAGACTAGAGCTAAACCCAATAGACCATTCGCCTTTCACTATCGGGGTATGGTGGTTGAGGGGAGACGCCAACTGGATGTTTAGATTGTTTTTTGTTAGGGGCAAGTCGCTTAGCTCTTGTAGCCTTTACAAGTTGAGGGAGGGGCCGAGGTGGTGCCATAGCCACCATGAAATACAGACCCTAGGAATATCTGTATTTTGATGCTTTTAAAGACGGGCCGGTACAGATATGTAAAAGCCACCGACCGAGTTCTGTGTTTCTTGTATAGCCCTGTCACGGAGCTCGGTGCACATTATGTGCGGTTTAGGCATCGAATACGATTGACAATACGTACGTGGGAAAGTCTAGAAACATGCATGTCTGCTATGGGTGGTGTATCGTAGACTGGAGGGCATTACTCTGGTATGGAATCTGATTCGATCGAAGGTGGCAATCTATACGCTTACGTAGCATAGTAATAACAGATATATACGGAACGTAACCTTGTTATATATAGATCCGTGCGTCACTCCGGCGTAGTATGAGGGACTACGTATATTTCGGTGGTGTTACGGTGGAGACCATACGAATGGCGTACCATGGGGCGTGCCTTAATATTGGGGAGAACTACATATATACTATATTAGGTTAATCCACTGCGAAGTAAATGGGTACGACGTGTGTGTAAGCCTTGAGTACTGTTAACCCAAGTAACCTAATAAATAAGAAAATGCGATTGAACGCTATATATAGGATTATCCAAAGTGTATAGTTTAAATCCAGTCACCAGAACTTATGTTCTGACCTCCTCCTTATAACATACTCGTAGGTTAGATTTGGTGGCAGATACATGATAGCTTTAGATGCTATTTAGCCAGTATTATTAATACGGTAATGCTATATTTCGATTACATTATATTTTATCCATTCCACTGTGAGATATTTTCTGAGCTCTGACATTTTTATGTCTCTGTCTTTCCTGCAGGTTACCAGAACAAACCAACACGAGTTTCGATAGATTAGAATTTTGAAAAAAAATTGGTCTGTTGGAATTCGGGTTGTTGCATCTGGTATCAAAGCTAAGGTTCAGGATTTCCGTATAAATAGCGAGTGAACGTATTTGTATTTTTAAAAATATAAATATTATATATATATACTAGATCCGTGGAGAAACCCACTAAATAGAAAGAGTATAATATGATAAAAATGGGATGTTTGTTTTGTAAACTAAAGGAATGAATATGGAAATTTGAGACCCTTAGAAAATTTGGGTGGGAAGTGTACAATATATTTTGAAATAGAGAAAGGAGGGTCCTATATGTTAGTATTTCAGATTATTGGGCTTAGCGGTAAAACCTTATAAATTAAGAAAGGTTAAAAAGAGAAAAATGGATTAGGAATATATATATATATATATATATATATATATAAGAAGATTTGACTTTATGGGAGTGTCTAGGAAAGCCTAAAAAAATTGCAAACCGCTTTGAGTCTAACCCCATTGTTAAATTTTAAGAACTTGAAATTGTAAAAGTTTTGGGAATATTGTTTTTTCAAGTTTTAATCTTAAAAGTTATAGTTTTAAGTATGTAAAGTACACATATTGGGTTTTAAGGTAAAATAGGGTATATTTTATAAATAGTGATTTCTGGCGAAAAATTTGTTTAAAATAAAATTCTCTCGAAAAAGGGTGCATATTATAGAGCATGTATAAGTCGCTAGTCTCCTTGTTATATTGCATGAAAGGATTTAAAACCCAAACTTAGAAAGTATTGCATTTTGTTAAAATTCTCATTAAAGAATGATTTGAAATCTATATTTTTATGAGAATCCTTTTAATAAATTATTTTAACAAAAAAAAAATTTTGGGTGGACAAAATAACTTATAGAAATTAAGAATAGAGTAGATGTTTGCATCATGCAGTAAGAGACTGAATTGACCTTGTAGGAAAGAACCAGCCGTAAGCCTGACTGAGAATTAGTTGTCCTTGTCTACTCTAGTTTTTGTGATTTGAAAAAAATGAATGAAGATGATTTACATTCTTTTTTAAAATGACATGTTTTATGGTTTGGCAAAAGTAAGTTTTGATGAGGAAAATAAAGTTTTGATACTTTTAAACTTTTGAAAAAAGTGAAATGAAAAGGCCAAATAGTGTTTTAAAAGCATGGAATAGTTAAGGATTAGTGCCTAGGGAAGACGGGAAAAGTTTTGAGGCTATAAAGTAAATAACGAGAATAATCTGGGACAAAAAATGGTAAATTCCCGTAGAATGTGTAAGCATTTAAAAGCCTAGGATGTTGCTTGAAATGACTATTGGTACAAAACAAGAATTAGTGGTGACTACTAGATAGTAAAGGGCAAGTAAGTGTTTAGATCCTGCTGCTAATTTTCATGTTAGGGGTAAAAACCATTACTACATTTCTGTTGGGATCGTTTCGTTATTTTGTTCTTATTGGCTAGTTAGGGTAACACCTAAACTTGTTGTTGATCCCATGGTTTGGACTTTTCTGTCTGCGGGGAAATAGTCCCGAGATTCTTGGCCTTTAGTAGCAGCCGTGTAGAGCGTCTGTTTTCCTATTTTAGTTGAAAGACAAGAAGGCTTATTTGAAAACTAAACTTAGATCAGATGATTAAATAAGCTAAGAGAAGGTAAAGCCGTAAGTAAAAAGGAAACAGCAAACTCGGTAAAGAAACAAACATGATAGTTAAAGAAAGATGGAAAAATTATGAGAAAAAGGCGAATAAAATAATTTTTTCCAAGATAAGATGGAAAAGAAAATCTGTAACAAAGAAAATTTTCTTATGTGGGTTGTGCTTGGATAGGAAAATTGGGGAATCTTTTTAAATAGTTACATCAAATCCAAGTACAGTTGGAAAAAGGTACATGAAAGAAAAACGGAAGATGTGAAATTTTCCATATTCCACCTTTTTGTAACATAAGAAATCGTATTTAGGAAATTAGATTTTTCTGAAATTCAAGAAATAACGTTGCTTGGTAGGGTTTTGGATGCAAAAATTTGATGAACAATGCTCATACTCAGTAAGAGTGTAGGAAATTTTTGATGAAAAGCTATTTTGATTTTCAAAATATTGCATTCATATAGAACTGCCAGTATATTTAGGATGTGAGCATCATATTTTAAAAAAAAAGAGATTTTTGAAAAAATTGCATACACATAGGAGGTATCACTTTGGCATACATATATTATTACGTTGTATTTCATTTTGCACAAGTGGACAATGTTTTCAAAAATTGGATGCACACATGATGGATGTAAATTATGCGAGGGAATATCGAATTTCTACCCTCATCAAATTTTGAAGACGAAATTTCCTAAGGGTGGGAGAATGTAACACCCCACATTTTTAACTCAAGATAATAAAAAAGGATAGCTTAATTAATATTCAGAATTAAGTGAAACGGACTGCACCATTGCGTTCGTCTCGGAATTCTGATCAAAATAGACACCTGGTTTGCGTAAAGCGGAAATTGTATGAAGAAGTTATTAGGGTTGAAGTTTGTATACGCATAGGAAGAGTATATATAAATAAAATAAGTCTAGAAATTCAAAACAGTTCAAATTCACGTGGAAAAAGGGGAGTGGGAAAATTCTCGCCTAGGGGTGTCGACACCTGGGTCGACCCCATAAGGCGGTGTCGACCCATAGGTCGACCCCATAAAGGGGGGTCGACCCCCATTACGGCAAATCTAGGCAGATTATTTCTACGCGAACGTGGTATATTTCTTTTAACAAATACGTTGCTGAACACCTATAAATAAGTCTGTAGAGCCTACCCTAAGTCTCATATTTCTGAGATAACACAGAATCTCTGTCGTTCCTCTCCCTCCTCAAATCTATTAAGAAAATTAAGAATATTATTTTAGGAAATATTCCGAATCCAGATTTGAAGGAAAGGAACGTATGTCTGTAAATGGGTGTTCAGATCTCTTATCGAAGTGAGGTAATTTTCTAGGTTTGGTTTATTTCAATTCTCTTTTCTTTCTTCCCTTTTTCTTTTAGTAAAAATTTTGAGTTCATGGTTGTTATGTTCTGAATCCAATTAGGGGAAAACCATGGAATGATAGATTTGGACTAGATCCAGGATTTGGAAAGCATATGAGGTGAGTGCATTTAAGTTATATCATTTTAGATAATGAAATATTATCATTTAGCATTTCCCGTTATCAAGAAATGTGAATTTTCCAGAATAATTAAAATTGTTAAGATGTTTTTATAACAAGTTGAGATATTAATATAAAATGTAGGAAAAATCATATGTTGAATCAGTTAAAGTGTTGAATGTGTACATGCTGAAAAACAAACTGGATAGAATACGAGTAGCGACTACAGTTGTTATAATTACATGATTCACTTATAGCATATTATATATTTGAATTATTAGATGTAGAATTTAGAAAATGACATGTTAACTTGTTAGATTTGAACAATTACCCGATTAAATGATTGCACGTCAGGATAGAATTAAATACATGTTAAAAAGGACATGCGACATAATATAGGCATAATTTGATGACATGTAAATTAGATTACACTAACATATGAAAAGGATAATATGCCTAAAATTTACAGTAAATAGGAAATTGTAACCGCACTTAGATATGAGGTTAGATTACACTTGTGGCAGAAATCTACCTGGAACTGCCAGATCCAGCGTCCACAAGTGGTAAATCTAATGTGAGGGCTCTAAGTGCATAAATAAAACATGTAACTATGCTAAGACGCGAGATTAATTTAACTTGTGGAAGAAGTCTGTCCGGAACCGACTGGTAAATCAAGTATCCACAAGTGTACGCTTAATGTGAGAGGTCTAGTGCATAAAAATATTTATAGATATATGTAAATAGCAGGATTAATAAATGCCATTAATGGTAATTAATGGAAATAAATGGAATTGAATTAAATATGATTACAACGGTAAAAGGAAATGGGAATGAACGGGGAATGATAATAACCTACTATAAATAGATTACATTAATAAGAATGTTGTATAATAGGTAGACTTGTCCTAGGGACAAATGAAGATTATAACTTAGGTTATATTAAACTAGTAAGGAAATGAGATAACTTGTGAAATGAGATATATGGCACTTAATTATAAATTAAGTAATCTGTAAATTTGGAAATCTGGAATATGCTGATTAGAATAAAATGTTAAGGTTTGTCTCTGGGACAACAAAAAATTATAACATAGAATATAATAAACGGAAAGGAGACTTATCAGTGAACCTTAGTCAAGAGAATTAAGTTAATAAGTAAACAACGATAAGTCGTAGTGAGAATATAAGATGGAATTATGATTAAATAAGAAAGAGCGAGGCAACTTATAAAATGAAATAAGATATATTTAATCATAAATGATAAGTTACATGTTAAATAGAAAACATGTGAATAGAGATATACTTAATTACAAATTAAGTAGAACATGTTATTGTAACCTTGAATCAAATAAGAATATAAAGGGATTGTGGATTACAGATCTTGGATCACAATCTATAGAATAACATGCTGTGGGCTTATTAATAAACTTAAATGGGTTAAGTTATATGATTGAAATTAATAAGAAAGAGGGGCCCATTCCTTAGAGATATAAGGGGCTAGAAAGAACTTGGTAACCTGAATAAAAAGTTAAGATAATAACCAAGTTAAATGGAAACCTAATGAGGTAAAGCAAGCGCGTAAAAGAATGTTTAGACATCGAGTCTAATAACATATTAAAGTGAGGCACTTGGACCAGTCTGCATGTTTGAGGGTGAATAACCCAACGTGGTAGATCATCGTGGTGTCATAAGGCACGAGGGGAGTGCACGTTCATCTGATTATTCTGTTGGCTCCAAAGGACTGGAAGGGGAAGCGCGTGGCTTCTTGAGATACGCAAGGTGCTCCTGGTAGTCCTCTGTGTGGTGGTAGATGTTTAGGCTGTGCTGTCAGAGGTTAGGTCTGCGCGAAACTACCAGGTGGGTGACCTTGACTGCAAAAGTAGCTTTGCAATCAGAATGTTGTGATGAGGTGACACTAGGGTGATTCGACGGTTGCCTCAACGGGGAGGTAGAGGTTAGGACCAACAGAGATAGTAGATCATCGGGTACCCGTCATCGGTAGCTAGTGGGATCCGAAAATACTAGAGCTAAACCCAATAGGCCATTCGCCTTTCACTATCGGGTATGATGTTTGAGGGGAGACGCCAAATGGATGTTTAGATTGTTTGTTGTTATGGGAAAGTCGCTTAGCTCTTGTAGTCTTTACTAGTTGAGGGAGGGGCGGTAAATATGGAAAAGCCCCCAACGAGTTATGTGTTTCTTGTATAGCCTTGCCACGGAACTCCGTGCGCATTATGTGCGGTTTAGGCATCGAATACGATTGACAATACGTACGTGGGAAAGTCTAGATACATGCATGTATGCTCTGGGTGGTGTATCGTAGACTAGAGGGCATTACTCTGGTATGGAACAGATTCGATCGAAGGTGGCAGTTTGGATGCTTACAAAGCATAGTAATGACAAATATATGCGGAACGTAACATTGTTATATATAGATCTGTACGTCATTCCGGCGTCGGACTAGGGCTGCGTATATTTTGGTGGTGTCACGGTGGAGACCGTACCAGTGGGTTACCATGGGGTGTACCTTAGTATTGGGGGTAGCTACATATATACTGTATTAGGTTAATCCACTGGGAAGTAAATGGGTACGACGTGTGTGTAAGCCTCGAGTGATGTTAACCCAAGTAACCTAATAAATAAGAAAATGTGATTGAACGGTATATGTAGGATTATCCAAAGTGTATAGTTTAAATCCAGTCACCAGAACTTGTGTTCTGACCCCCTCCTCATAACATACTCGCAGGTTAGATTTGTGGAAGATACATAATAGCTTTGAATGCTAGTTAGCCAGTATTATTAATACGATAAGGCTATATATTGATTACTATCAAAGGAAACATCCATACAACCAATGATCCTATTTCCAATTGGAAATTCTACTGATCACGGATCAAGCAACAATAAGCCCTTTAACTTAATTTCTTATTAATTTATCATTTTCCAATTTCTCGTTTTTCCATTTTCCATATCTTTCCCCAGATATTCCACCAAACCCGTTTGGCCTCTCACATTTCTTGGAAAATATTTCCACATATCTTAAACTGTTTATTTTTTATATTCAGAAAACACCTCTTATCACAATGGGAAAACATTTCCATTTATTCACAAATTCTTATTTTCTATATTTAGAAAATATACGTTATTAACATCAGAAAACATTTCCATATATGCACATTTCTTATTTTCTCATCAACTAAATCATTTCATTTTCTATGCTTAGAAAACGTCTCTGATTATATTTGGAAAATGTTTCCAAAACTCATTTACTTGAATTTACATAAATGTCGTATAAAACACTATTACAACAACTCAAAACCATATCACTCATTAACCCCATGTATTCCTAATCCATCCTCGCTACTGAACCTTAACCATTCCTTAAACAAAAACAAAATCAATCATGTTGGGGCATATAATTACCTCTTAGACCCTGTGTAATTAACGCACTCAGCGGTTCTATAGCGGTGAAGGTGCAAAAAGCTACAGCGGGGATAAAGCGGGGAAATAGCGGATGTATGAAAAGGTTTATTAGATGTAAAACCAGATATTTAAAATTAATTAATTACCATTCTCACATCATTTTTGTAGAAGAAACGAATATTAATTAGGCCAATATAGAAGGATCGTTGGTCGATATAGAAGGGCTATTGGATGATGTGGAGGTCAATGTCGTTGACATTAATACCGGAGTGGACGTCTGTCAGCTCTTTGGTAATGAAGCGATCTTACAAGAAATAAACAATGGTGTAGAAACATTCAGCTATGTTCCGCTAATGTCATATACTGCAATGTTACAAGTAACTAAAGAAACCGGAGCTAAAAGTAATCAACCATCGATGTGGACCATGTATATGTAATGTACAGTGGGGTAATTATGTGTGAAAGTGCAGTCTGTTCTTTTGTGACTTTTAAATCATAAGAAATTTTGTTTTATTTTTAAATTTTGTCTAAATTTGTTTATTTGCAATTATATTTTTTTGTCCAACTTCTATGTTCTCTTACGCAACTTCGTTTAAATATGTTGATAGAAAATTCTACGGTTCGAAACTTTGACACCTCGAAGGCTGAGTCCTGCGATTAGATTCACTGTCCGAGGTATGAAAACATTGCTTTGCAGATTAATCACAACATAATATAATTCATTCTCGGCTAGATCTATTTCCACCTCGTTAATTTCCTTTCCTACCCGTCACTTTGAAGAAAAAAAAGCACACACCCCAGATTTTTCCATTGTCACCCACTATTTTCCCATATTACCCTTCATTCAGAAAAATAAACAATGCTTCAGACAAAAGCCTCTTCCTCCTCAGATGTCTCAACCTAAATTAACCATTTTCTCCTCATCTATGATCTGAAAATAATGGAGACAGATTTATGTTTCAACAATTTTATATTTCTTGCAATTTATGTTTCAACAATTTTATGTACTCATCTTGATAGAAATTTTATGTCAATCTATAGCAATTGATTTTGCAATTTAAGTTTCAGCCATTTTTATGTATGGCACTTGATCCTGACAATTTTTTTGCAAGGCAAGGCTTTAATTTTTGGCAAGGTAATCCTGGCAATTTTTATTCTATTGTTTGTGTAAAAAAAACGTAGTTGCACATGGTTCTTATTGAATCCACGTCATGTCTTATGTTCTAGAATTAAAAACAACGTCAGCTGTACACTTGGTTTGCATGGAATCCACGTTATGTCTTAACGTGGTCATCGTAAAAATCTTGTCCGCCCTGCATTTCTGAAGCGTGGGAAGCTCACCCACTGGTTTGGGTTGCCATGACTGTAACACCCCGTGTATTCTCTAACTGTGAAATTAACAAATTAAAGTATAATTAATTTGAAATCAAAGAACTAAGGGAAACGGGATACGCCATTGCGTTCGTCTCGGAAAAATACGCGAAATAGAGTCCGAGTTTTCTAAAAACGGAGTCCGTATGAAGAAGATATGGCCTTCGGAAGTTTCTGAATTAAGTTTAAAATTCGAACAGAATAAAACAGCTCAGAAAAACAAGTTTAAATTCCAAAATCGGGCCCAATTGGCCAGGGCGGGAAAACCCCCGCCTAATGCACCCAGGTCGACTGGGCTGTCGACCTGGTCTAGCCAGGTCGACAGGGCTGTCGACAGGGCTGTCGACCTGGTCCAGAGCCAGGTCGAACCCAGCCCAACCTGGCTGGCCTATTCTATGTTGGTCGATTTTCAGAAGTCTGCTTTGTCATTAGGGCTAGGTGGCAGGCTCTAATTGGTCTCTCTTTCGAATGAAAGGCTACGATCAATCCAAGCAACATCGATGGCCCTAATCAGTTCATAAACCCTATAAAAATGACCCTAGACTCAACCTAATCTATTCATTCAAAAATAAGAACAAGGCCACCATGTTGCTGAGGAACGACTAAGAGTAGCCACCAATTGGAGAGAGGATTAGGAGGCAAATTCTAAAGCATAAAGCAACTTAATCAAATCAAATCAACAAGGAATCGCATCTCCAAATCCCTAAATTGGAGAATTCGCCACACAATTGTAAATAGAGTATTATTTTGGTATGAACAAATAACTGTGTTGGTTTGTATACTTGATTTGTGGCGATAAAGTAATTCATATTTGTATTCTTATCGATTTGGAATATTGTATATGTTTGGATATTCTCGAATTATGTTATTCATTATAGAAAACTACATGTTTGCGGTAGTTTTATGCAAGTATACGTTTGGAATATTCGCAAATTATGTAATCCATGTTGAAGCTACATGTATGTAGTTGATTAATTGAAATTCATGCAAGTTTGGGGTTTTGCTACTATGCTATCATAATGTATGTTTTTGTACAAAAATCATTTTGTACGTAATTGGAACATATTTGGGTTATTATAGTTCATATGAAACTATGTTGAAATTTTGGCACCATGATCTATGTATTAAGACATGCTTTTGTACTAGAAAACCTATTTGCAAACTTATGAATATGACTAGGCTATGATTGATATTTGGCATAATTGAAATCCATGTTAAGTCTATATTGTTAACAAGAATTATATGATGACATATGTGGTACATAGCTAGGTTAGATTCAAAGTCCCTTTTTGCAAGTTTGCATGACTAAAGTAAAAATCATGATTTCATGTTAGAAATATTTATGCCATGGTTATGTGAATAAATTTAACTATACTTTTGTATTAGTCACAAAAGTAGGAACCTTTGTAAACATGTAGTAATCTTATGAACATGATTTGCTTATGTTTGACATTATGCCTGAATAAAAATATAGGTTTATGTTGTAGTTAAGCCTATGTGTCGATAGTGATATTCTTAACTTAACTACAAGTTTACATGGTTTGATTCATGTCACTTATGCTTTATGACCAAAGTATATGTTACCACTATGCAAGTACACCAGTTTCTATTTTGTAGTTCCAACGTCACGTTGCAAGTTCATGCGTTCACATTCCCCTTTTTGTGTATGTAATCACGCTTTAAGCCTCCCCTTTTTCTCATGGCTAAGTTGGGCTTAAAAAGGCTAAGCCCAACATATATATAATAAACGGACGTGTTAAACGGGGGAAAATAACGTTGGGTTAAATTAATTAATAAATGAAAACATAAAGTAGAAGGGCCCAAATTCAAGTATGGGTTGGGCCCATGATTGGTGTAACCTTTACACCATTAACTTAATAATGGGCCGCAAATATTTACATATAAGAAAATAAAGAAGAAAGACAAAATATGTAAATGTAGAACATACGATGTGTTTAACCCGAGGTTGGATTGAGTTGTGATGTAAACCTGCCCGGAACCGCCCGGCTGTCCAGTAGTCACAACAATACCTATCCAATGTGGGAGGTTAAACATGGAGCCCAATAAGGACCCGAGGTTAGACTGAGTTGTGGCGTAAGACTGCCCGGAACCAACCGGCAACAGGCAGCCACAACAATACCTGTCTAATGTGAGAGGTCAAAGCTTTAATAAGACAATTAAGGCTGAGTCAGGATTGTTAGGATTAAGTGAACTAAAGACTTAATCAAAATGGAACATGCTAAACTAAACGGACTGGTGGGGGTTAGGTTAGAAAACACTTAACCAACTTAGCATGTTGGCTAGAGATAGAAAACCTAGTAACGGGGGACCCTTTTCAGCAGTAACCCTAGAAGGTGTATCATGATACCCTGAAACTAGGCAGGGTGGGGCACGATTATTGGGCTGATTGTAAGAGGTCAAATCGACGGCGGTGGTGTAGCAGTGTAGGTTCTAATGGGGTGCGGGCGTGCACACACTCCGGCGCAGAAAAATAAAGCACTGGGCACCAGTAGCATACCTGTGCGTTCTAAGGTTGTGTCGGGCCGATGCCATGGGACTTGATACACCCCATGGTGGGACCAGCATAGGTAACTACAACATCGGGGGCCGTAGGACACATGTAACTATGCGAGTAGGAGCCGATCATTATAAAATGGATCACTTCACCCTGATTATGGGGTGCCAGTTGGGAACTAGTTTATATGGGTTCAGAGATTAACATGGGGTACGATAGTATATTCGACCCTAGACAACTTAACCAAGTTTATAGTGCTTTCCCACTTCTTGTTTATACTTATCATACCCAGTTCTTTATTCATAGACAGAATAGTCCTAGACTTACTCAGGCTTTATGTCTGACTCTACTTTTCTTTCGTCTTCTTTCTTCCGTTTCCCCCCCCCCCCCAGGTCCACAGGGAGGGAACACTGCAGCTTGACCAGCCTTAACATCCAGCTTGAAGAGGAGAAATGTATTGCTTGGACCTTTTCGTTTTGAACTATGGCTTTGGAAAACCACTATGGGGCTTTTGTAGTTTATCTATGTTTTATTTATGCTTCTTTAAATAATGTAATCAAGACAAATTATGAAAGTGTTATGTTATGTTTTTGGAAAGGATGTAAGACAATCATGGTGATGTTGTTGTAACACGTATTTACTTTTATGAAATAAAAGTTGCTGTTTTTCCGCTGTTTACAAATATGTGTTCTTATATCTGTCTTGTATATCTATGACTTATACTTATAAACCTCCACCAAAATTAGGGCATTCCCTTTGAGAGTGACCCTAACGGAGGTGGGGTGTTTCACTTGGTATCAGAGCATAGGTTTACCCGATAAGATAAAAAGTTCCAAAAATTTATTTTCAAAAAGGAAATTTAAAGAAGCATTTTTAAAAGAAAAATATTATTTTATTTTAAAAAGGCAAAGTCCCCCCAAAGCCATAGGTATTATCTCTTATTCTTCGTTTTGAATCTATCCTTTTTGTTTCAGCATGTCCGAAGAACTTAACTTGCCAGAAGGGGTGCCAATACCTGGTTGGTTTAGACGGTTCTTAGAAGCAAGAGCCACTCAGCCAGGTCCTACCATTCCTCCTCCCCCAGCTGCCGGAAATCATCCTGCTGCAGCGACACCTTTTCCTCCACCTCCTCCTCGGGGAAACACGTTTGCTAAGATATGTAAAGATTTTAAAGCTATGGGAGGAAAGGATTTCCATGGAACTGAGTCCTTCGTGGCAGCTAGGAATTGGCTGAAAGAAACTGAGGACCTATTCATCATCTTTGAGGTAGAGGATAGACAAAAAGTACAATTGGCAGTGTGGCTATTGAAGGGCGAGGCTTCCTACTGGTGGGAAGTCACTAATGCTGAAAGACCAGTGGAGACATGGGAGGACTTTAGGGCAAGGTTTGAGACTAAATTTCTCTCAGATGCGGAAAGAAGTTTGCAGTTGGAAAAATTCTTATTTCTTAAGCAAGGGGACAAGACAGTCAGAGAGTATGTGAATCAGTTCGATGAGCTGGCTAGGTTTGGGCTTGACCTAGTCAACACCCCGCACAAGAAGGCTCTCCATTTCGTCAAAGGGTTGAATGAGCCATTACACAGTTTGGCCATGACCCATATACCCATGGGAGCCACGTATGAAAGATTGGTGCAAATGGCATTGCTGAATGAAGAGGATAAGGGCAAGAAGGAGACAAAGGCAGAAAGCTCTCAAGGAAAGAAAGAGGGTTTGCAGCCTAAGAAGACAGACTTTAAGAAGGGCGGGAAAGGCAACAAAGAGAAGAGGAAGTGCAATTTCTGTGGCAAAGTGGGGCACTTAGTAAAGGACTGCCGGAAAAAGAAGGCCAAGGAGAATGGTGGGTGCTTTTCTTGCGGTGAGATAGGCCACAGGGCTAAGGACTGCCCAAAGAAACGAGGACAGGGGCAGAGGGCTGGATCCACCCCAGGGGCACAGGTTCATGTGCTGGAAGCGCCACCTCTGCAACAGCGAGGTATAAATACTTCTGTAGAAAGTGTAGTTTATCTTTATGATCACCCCGTTCGCACTTTATTTGATTCTGGCGCATCACACTCCTTTATCTCGTCTGCTTTAGTAGAATCCCTGCACCTAAAAACTAGTATGGTAGAGGACCCCTTAATTGTTTCAAACCCAATTGGGGGCCCAGCTCATTTGTCTATGATCTGTTTGGGATTGAAAATTTCAATTCTAAGTGTAGAATTTCAATGTAGTGCCTTTGTTTTGGGCTTTTCGGGTTATGGTTTGATTTTGGGTATGGATTGGCTATCCAGTAATGGGGCCATCCTTGATTGTGAGAAAAGGGTTGTTAGGCTCCTAACCTAGCTCGGTAATACTTTGGAAATTTCTTGTAATCCCTCATACGCGGTTATGCTTAGTTACCTTGAATCGCTAGATGCCTCTGTTGAAAATTTGCAATCAGTTAAAGTGGTCCGGGAATATCCGGATGTCTTCGAAGAGGTGAAGGGCTTGCCTACGAAGCGGGAAATAGACTTCCGCATATATCTTGTAGATAATGCAAAGCCCGTTGCGTTGCCCGTTAGACACATGGCTCCACGAGAAAGGAAAGAGCTCAGTAAACAGATTAAAGAGCTTCTAGAAAAGGGGTTCATTAGGAGGAGCATTTCAGAATGGGGCGCTCCAGTGGTGTTCGCTACAAAGGTGGATGGTTCACTCCGTCTATGTGTTGACTATAGGGAGCTCAACAAGCTAACGAAAAAGAATAGGCACCCGCTCCCTAGAATTGACGATTTGTTTGACCAGCTTGTAGGAGCGTCTGTTTTCTCTCAACTCGATTTAGCAACCGGTTTTCATCAGCTAAGGGTGGCTGAAGATAGCATCGATAAAACGGCGTTTAGAACCCCAGACGGCTTCTTTGAATGGCTTGTCATGCCTTTCGGCTTGACAAATGCACCTGCTTACTTCGTGGACCCGATGAGTAGGGTATTTAGAGATTTTCTCAACAAATTCGTAGTGGTCTTCGTAGATGATATCCTTATCTTCTCAAAGAGTGAAGAGGAACATGCTCAACACTTAAGGGCAATCATGGAAACTTTGCGAGTCCATCAACTAAAAGCCAAATTCTCCAAATGCCACTTTTGGAGAGAAGAGGTGAGGTTCCTTGGGCGCATAGTATCCAAACAAGGGTTAGCAGTGGACCCTGCTAAGGTAGTGGCGGTACAGGATTGGAAGACACCAAGGAATGCAGCTGAGGTCCGAAGCTTTCTAGGGCTAGCGGGTTTCTATCGAAAGTTTATAAGGGATTTTGCGAAAATCTCAGCTCCGCTCACAAAATTGACCAAGAAGAATCTAGTGTTCAATTGGGATTTGGATTGCGAGTTTGCTTTCCAACGACTGAAAAGGGCTCTCACAACAGCCCCAGTTTTGACGCTGCCAGATGGGAGCAAGATGTTCACTGTTTATACGGATGCATGTGGGACAGGGCTAGGCGCCGTCATAATGCAAGAAGGAAGGGTAGTAGCTTATGGCGGGAGGCAGTTGAAGGTGCACGAAAAGAACTACCCAACCCACGATCTTGAGTTAGCCGCCATCGTCTTTGCATTCAAGTCTTGGCGACACTATCTCCTAGGTGAGAAGTTCGAACTTTACACTGACTATAAATCGTTGAAATATCTTTTCTCGCAGAAGGATCTTAACTTGAGGCAACAAAGATGGATGGAGTTTCTTGCCTCGTACGATTTCGAAATCTCCTACACTCCGGGCAAAGGCAACGTAGTGGCAGACGCGTTGAGCCGAAAGAAATTGACCCTAAGCCCGTTGTTTGTTGAAAGACAAAGCCTAGAGTTTATAGCCAGCTTCGACTTTAGGCCTTCCTCCGATTTTGTACCAGGCTTGCTAGCATCTCTCGAAGTGCGCCCAACTTTAGTGGATTCAGTAGGGACAACACAACGCGAAGACCCTCAGATTGTGGAAACAATTGATAGGCTAATTAGGGGTGAGACTTCAAGTCACCTCAACAGATACTCCATCGACGATAAGGGTTTGCTAAGGCGAGACGGTAGACTATGCGTCCCACAGACAAAAGATTTAATAAAGAAGGTTCTCGAGGAAGCACATCACTCCAAGATGATGATACACCCAGGCGGAGATAAAATGTACAAAGATATAAAAAGGACTTTCTTCTGGAACGACATGAAAAAGGACGTGGCAGAATTCGTTTCTAAGTGCATGGTGTGCCAACAGGTTAAGACGGAACAGAAAAAGCCTGGCGGACTGCTACATCCTCTGGAGGTCCCGCAGTGGAAGTGGGATAGCATCTCAATGGACTTCATCGATGGGCTGCCTAGGTCTAGGAGAGGCAACACTAGCATTTTGGGTAATAGTGGATAGGCTTACTAAGAGCGCCCACTTTTTACCTGTCAAAAGTAAAAGAACTGCCTCATCCCTAGCATCACTTTACCTCAAGGAAATCGTTCGACTCCATGGAATACCATCTAGCATTGTTAGTGACCGAGACCCCATCTTCACCAGTGAGTTTTGGCGGAGTCTGCAAGAAGCAGTAGGAACGCAGTTATGCTTGAGCACAGCCTATCATCCCCAAACCGACGGCCAAACAGAGAGAGTGAACAGAGTTTTGGAAGACCTTTTAAGGCTATGTGTCCTCGACTTCGGAGGGACATGGGAAGACCACCTTCCTTTGGTGGAATTTGCCTACAACAACAGCTATCAAGCAACCATCGGAATGGCGCCCTTCGAAGCTTTATATGGAAGACCGTGCCGATCGCCCACTTGTTGGTGGGAGTCTACTGATAAGCTCATACTTGGACCAGATATGATCCGAGAGACTTCAGAGAAAGTAGACTTAATACGAAGAAGGATGAAGACGGCCCAAGACAGACAAAAGTCCTATGCCGACAAGAGAAGGACCGACCTTGAATTTGAGGTTGGAGACAGGGTTTTTCTCAAGGTATCACCGCTAAGAAACGTTGTTCGTTTTGGAACCACAGGAAAACTGGCACCGAGGTTCGTAGGGCCATTCCCTATCATCGAGAAAATTGGGAAAATGGCCTATAGATTAGAGCTACCCGAGAAGTTGGCCGGAGTCCACAACGTTTTTCACGTTTCACACCTCCGAAAATGTCTACATGAGTCTGCTGAAGTGGTAGAGCCAAATATCCTCGAAGAGGCCGAAGTGGAACGCGAAGCAACCATAAGAAAAGTTCCAACCCGCATCTTAGGAACGGAAGTGAAGAAGCTACGCAACCGCGAAGTCAAGTTCGTCAAAGTTCAGTGGAGCGACGCCGAGGGAGACGCGACTTGGGAAACTGAAGCTAGAATACGCACTGCCTACCCTTTTCTGTTCGAGGGTACATCCTTGATCTTCCCTTTTCCATAAGTTGCGCTTTTATCTATCTTTTTAGGTATATTTCCTCGACCTTATCTTTTAGGTAGAAACCCTTTGGATGGAAACATGTAATTGAAACATGTTATGGATGATGTTTGCAAGTGATTGCTAGTGGTTGCTCGTGGTTGCATATACACACACAATCTAGGTTTTAGATCGGCTCAGTCACTTCATATTGCATATGCATATATGTTTGCATTCGTATGTGGTTGAACTTTAATGTGTTGTCATATGGATGTTGCATTTGTATTGAATGATTGTGCACTCATGTAGAATCATGAATAGGAAAATTTGCATACATAATGGATTCATGGCTCCTACATAGTTCGCATTAAGGAGGTCAACTGAATCAGTAGACCGCCTGATTTTGCATTAGATAAGTTCATGTACACACACACTTCGCATATGATCATGAATCATTAGAAGTCTTTTAAGGACAATGGATGCTTGTGTTTGATGGATGAGTAGATGGATGATTGGATGTTAGGATATACATTTTCCTAAACTTGAAGATTTCGGGGACGAAATCCTTTTAAGTGGGGGAGAATGTAACACCCCGTGTATTCTCTAACTGTGAAATTAACAAATTAAAGTATAATTAATTTGAAATCAAAGAACTAAGGGAAACGAGATACGCCATTGCGTTCGTCTCGGAAAAATACGCGAAATAGAGTCCGAGTTTTCTAAAAACGGAGTCCGTATGAAGAAGATATGGCCTTCGGAAGTTTCTGAATTAAGTTTAAAATTCGAACAGAATAAAACAGCTCAGAAAAACAAGTTTAAATTCCAAAATCGGGCCCAATTGGCCAGGGCGGGAAAACCCCCGCCTAATGCACCCAGGTCGACTGGGCTGTCGACCTGGTCTAGCCAGGTCGACAGGGCTGTCGACCTGGTCCAGAGCCAGGTCGAACCCAGCCCAACCTGGCTGGCCTATTCTATGTTGGTCGATTTTCAGAAGTCTTCTTTGTCATTAGGGCTAGGTGGCAGGCTCTAATTGGTCTCTCTTTCGAATGAAAGGCTACGATCAATCCAAGCAACATCGATGGCCCTAATCAGTTCATAAACCCTATAAAAATGACCCTAGACTCAACCTAATCTATTCATTCAAAAATAAGAACAAGGCCACCATGTTGCTGAGGAATGACTAAGAGTAGCCACCAATTGGAGAGAGGATTAGGAGGCAAATTCTAAAGCATAAAGCAACTTAATCAAATCAAATCAACAAGGAATCGCATCTCCAAATCACTAAATTGGAGAATTCGCCACACAATTGTAAGTAGAGTATTATTTTGGTATGAACAAATAACTGTGTTGGTTTGTATACTTGATTTGTGGCGATAAAGTAATTCATATTTGTATTCTTATCGATTTGGAATATTGTATACGTTTGGATATTCTCGAATTATGTTATTCATTATAGAAAACTACATGTTTGCGGTAGTTTTATGCAAGTATACGTTTGGAATATTCGCAAATTATGTAATCCATGTTGAAGCTACATGTATGTAGTTGATTAATTGAAATTCATGCAAGTTTGGGGTTTTGCTACTATGCCATCATAATGTATGTTTTTGTACAAAAATCATTTTGTACGTAATTGGAACATATTTGGGTTATTATAGTTCATATGAAACTATGTTGAAATTTTGGCACCATGATCTATGTATTAAGACATGCTTTTGTACTAGAAAACCTATTTGCAAACTTATGAATATGACTAGGCTATGATTGATATTTGGCATAATTGAAATCCATGTTAAGTCTATATTGTTAACAAGAATTATATGATGACATATGTGGTACATAGCTAGGTTAGATTCAAAGTCCCTTTTTGCAAGTTTGCATGACTAAAGTAAAAATCATGATTTCATGTTAGAAATATTTATGCCATGGTTATGTGAATAAATTTAACTATACTTTTGTATTAGTCACAAAAGTAGGCACCTTTGTAAACATGTAGTAATCTTATGAACATGATTTGCTTATGTTTGACATTATGCCTGAATAAAAATATAGGTTTATGTTGTAGTTAAACCTATGTGTCGATAGTGATATTCTTAACTTAACTACAAGTTTACATGGTTTGATTCATGTCACTTATGCTTTATGACCAAAGTATATGTTACCACTATGCAAGTACACCAGTTTCTATTTTGTAGTTCCAACGTCACGTTGCAAGTTCATGCGTTCACATTCCCCTTTTTGTGTATGTAATCACGCTTTAAGCCTCCCCTTTTTCTCATGGCTAAGTTGGGCTTAAAAAGGCTAAGCCCAACATATATATAATAAACGGACGTGTTAAACGGGGGAAAATAACGTTGGGTTAAATTAATTAATAAATGAAAACATAAAGTAGAAGGGCCCAAATTCAAGTATGGGTTGGGCCCATGATTGGTGTAACCTTTACACCATTAACTTAATAATGGGCCGCAAATATTTACATATAAGAAAATAAAGAAGAAAGACAAAATATGTAAATGTAGAACATACGATGTGTTTAACCCGAGGTTGGATTGAGTTATGATGTAAACCTGCCCGGATCCGCCCGGCTGTCCAGTAGTCACAACAATACCTATCCAATGTGGGAGGTTAAACATGGAGCCCAATAAGGACCCGAGGTTAGACTGAGTTGTGGCGTAAGACTGCCCGGAACCAACCGGCAACAGGCAGCTACAACAATACCTGTCTAATGTGAGAGGTCAAAGCTTTAATATGACAATTAAGGCTGAGTCAGGATTGTTAGGATTAAGTGAACTAAAGACTTAATCAAAATGGAACATGCTAAACTAAACGGACTGGTGGGGGTTAGGTTAGAAAACACTTAACCAACTTAGCATGTTGGCTAGAGATAGAAAACCTAGTAACGGGGGACCATTTTCAGCAGTAACCCTAGAAGGTGTATCATGATACCCTGAAACTAGGCAGGGTGGGGCACGATTACTGGGCTGATTGTAAGAGGTCAAATCGACGGCGGTGGTGTAGCAGTGTAGGTTCTAACGGGGTGCGGGCGTGCACACACTCCGGCGCAGAAAAATAAAGCACTGGGCACCAGTAGCATACCTGTGCGTTCTAAGGTTGTGTCGGGCCGCTGCCATGGGACTTGATGCACCCCATGGTGGGACCAGCATAGGTAACTACAACATCGGGGGCCGTAGGACACATGTAACTATGCGAGTAGGAGCCGATCATTATAAAATGGATCACTTCACCCTGATTATGGGATGCCAGTTGGGAACTAGTTTATATGGGTTCAGAGATTAACATGGGGTACGATAGTATATTCGACCCTAGACAACTTAACCAAGTTTATAGTGCTTTCCCACTTCTTGTTTATACTTATCATACCCAGTTCTTTATTCATAGACAGAATAGTCCTAGACTTACTCAGGCTTTATGTCTGACTCTACTTTTCTTTCTTCTTCTTTCTTCCGTTCCCCCCCCCCCCCAGGTCCACAGGGAGGGAACACTGCAGCTTGACCAGCCTTAACATCCAGCTTGAAGAGGAGAAATGTATTGCTTGGACCTTTTCGTTTTGAACTATGGCTTTGGACAACCACTATGGGGCTTTTGCAGTTTATCTATGTTTTATTTATGCTTCTTTAAATAATGTAATCAAGACAGATTATGAAAGTGTTATGTTATGTTTTTGGAAAGGATGTAAGACAATCATAGTGATGTTGTTGTAACACGTATTTGCTTTTATGAAATAAAAGTTGCTGTTTTTCCGCTGTTTACAAATATGTGTTCTTATATCTGTCTTGTATATCTATGACTTATACTTATAAACCTCCACCAAAATTAGGGCATTCCCTTTGAGAGTGACCCTAACGGAGGTGGGGTGTTTCAATGACCCTGAAATGGACGACATACTATTCGAACTTTAATTAAGAAGAAGTGTGGTTTCCTTGGGCACCATGCTAGAATGCGACGTGATTCCTATTAAATTGTCATCTGACTTATGCATGGTTTAGAGGAAAACTCTTGAGATGACATACGAACTAGGTTACTTCAATATCATCGTCACGACTAAAAAACAAAAAGAAAAAACAATGGAACATCACGTAAAAAACAGATGCATCACCTCAGAGTAATTTCCTTCCTCAAAGTTGCTATTTGTTGATTTCAGTAAATCTTTATCTTTAAATTTTTCATCTTTATCTCCATCCATTTCTTTCTTAATAGCACCATAATTTTATTTTTGTTATTAACAACAGTTGAGAAAGGAGATGGATGAAGGAATTGTTGTAATTCGTAAGTATTGAATGAAATATACTTTGTCCATTGTCCTACATATTTAAGCAAACAGGTGCGACTGTTTAGTGAAAGGAGGTGACTATTAGCAACATGTTTTTTCATGAAAAGACACTTCCTTTCACCAACGGTCATATTTCCCAACCGTCATATCTCAGCGAAAAGACACTTCGCGAAAAGGCAATTCCTTTCAACAAACATCATCTTTCAGCGAAAAGACACTTTGTGAAAAAACACTTCCTTTCACTGAAAGAGACGCGTCTGTACAAAGGGGTATGAGCACGACCGTTCAAAAGAGATTCGACTGTACGAAGAGATACACACATGGCCATTTAGAAGAGATGCGATTGTATAAAGAGGTATGGGTGCAACCATTCGAAGGGATGCGGATAAATTGTAAATAACGAGGAAAACTGATCACTTTCCTCACTTATTCCAATCCAATCTTCCTTCTCTCTTATCTAATACTCTTATACAAAATCACACAGTGACATACTCATTACAGTCTCGTGCAGAATACGTCTTTTGTATCTTAGGAGAATTTTGAAATAAAATTCTTAAGGAAATTGTTACGACAAGCTTCGAACATCATTCAGTTAGATTTCTGTTTTGTATATTTATATACATTATTTCATAATCTTTCCATTCTTTATGTTGTGCTATTTCTTAAAATAGTGTAATGTAGTTGTTGTAAATTAATTATAACATATTGATTGCTATCATAAGCTAATACTGAATTCAAAAGTAGTGGAAATTCAAGTCATGAACTTGTGCGATGAGTTTATATTTAATTATTATATGTTATGGTACACTAGATATACAACATCTTAAAATTTTTACTGTTTTCTTACTAAAACGGAGATGGCAACAGTTGAATTATCAACAAAGGCTACTACCCACAACAGGCCTGATCCATTCAAAGGAGATGGTGATGATTTTACAACATGGTAGAATCACATGTTATTTTATCTCACCACACTGGGATCACAAAGATATCTCGAGGAGGAGGATTCAATTCCTGCAGCAGGCAAGGAGTCAGAAGTTACTACGTGGAAGCATTATGATTTTCTATGTAGAATCTATATTCTGAATTGTCTCGACAAGGAGCTATACAAAGTTTATCAACCTCTAAAGACAACAAAAGCACTCTGGAATGCGCTTGGCATGAAGTACAAGATGTAGAATATCAGTCTTAAGAAATTCATGGACTACAAGATGGTGTACTCCAAACCAGTGATGGCTCAACTACATGAACTACAAATTATCATTCATGAACTCAAAGCAGAAGGTCACAAGGTTGGGGAATCGTTTTTGGTTGAAGCCATCACAGGGAAACTTCCTCCACCATGGAGGGATTACCGCAACTATATTAAGCATAAGAAGAAGGAAATTTCTTTACAGGATCTCATCGTCCAACTAAAATTGAGGCAGATAGCCGTGGAATTACAAAAACAAGCGAGGAGGCAGTTGTGACTGAAGGAGAAAAAACCAAAAACAAAAAGAAGAATTTCCAGAAGAAAAGGAAAGCTTCAGACAACAAACCAAATGACAGCAAACGAACTAAGAAGTTCAATGGAGAATGTTGGGTTTGTGGAAAGATTGAACATGCTGCTAGAGATTATAGACACAAGAAGCAAGGCAACTCAAAGGCGAACATAGTGGATAACATGGAAGTAGACGAGTCCAACTTCTCGGTAGTTGTATCTGAAAGCAATCTGGTTTAGAATCCTAATCAGTGGTGAGTAGACACAGGCGCTACACGTCATGTTTTCTCGGATAAATCCATGTTTTCTACATACCAGAAATTTGATCATGAAAAAAAACTCTACATGGGTAATTCTGCAGTTTCCATGATCGAAGGCAATGGCACGGTAATCCTCAAGTTTACTTCTGAAAAACTGTCAAGTTAAATGACGTGCTACACGTTCCAGATATCTGCGAGAATCTCTTCTCTGGTGCAGTACTATCAAAGAAAGAAATCAAAATGGTCTTTGAGTCGGACAAGATGGTTCTGTCCGAAGCTGGAATGTATATCGGAAGGGGGTATTTATGTGACGGCCTATTTAAGGCAAATGTAGCTGTTATTGGCAGTAAACCTATGTATTCTAATTGTGCTATTAATAAAACTGAAGTTTTTTATTTGCTTGAGAACAAAATTTTACTATGGCATGATAGATTAGGGCATATAAATTTCTGAAAAATGAAAAAGCTGGCAAACTTGGGATTAATTCTTAAATTCCAAGAAGATAAAAACTATAAATTTGGGACATGTGTAGAAGGAAAAATGGTCAAGAAACCATTTCATATTGTTCATAGAAGTATTGAACCACTAGATTTAGTTCATATAGACTTATGTGATTTTAAATCACTGCCTACAAGCAGTGGTAGAAAGTACTTTATTACTTTTATTGATGATTATACATGATATTGCTATGTACATCTTTTAAAAAATAAAGATGAAGCAATTACATCGTTTATGAAGTACAATGCTGAGGTAGAAAATTAGTTAAATGAAAAGATCAAGATATCGAGATCTGATCGAGGTGGGAATATGAATCATCATTTGAACAATTATATACATAAAATGGAATAATTCATCAAACAACAGCCCCATATTCACCATAACAAAATGGTGTTGCCGAGAGAAAGAATAGAACATTAAAAGATATGATTAATACGATGCTATTGACCTCTGGCTTACTGACGAACTTGTGGATGGAGGCCTTAATTAAGTCTAATCATATTTTAAACAAGGTTCCTCACAATAAAATAGGAACAATTCCATTTGAGTTATGGAAAGGACATAAACAAAGCTTTAAATAACTAAAAGTGTGGGGGTGCTTGGCAAATGTTCCTGTTCCACCTCCTAAGAAAGTCAAACTTGGACCAAAGACTGTAGATTAATACTATCTAGGCTAGCCCAAAATAGTAGTGCCTATAGATTTTTGGTACTTAAGTCTGATATAGCCAATATCAATGTAAATACAATTATTGAATCAAGAGATGCCTCATTCTTTGAAGATGTGTTTCCGCACAAAAGGAATGAAATAAATGTCCCTAAAAGGACAAGAGAAGAATCAAGTAAATCACATGAAGATGTAACTTCTCATGAAATTGAGTAAATTGAACCCAGAAGAAGCGTAAGGGTTAAAACTTCCAAGACATTGGGTTCAAAATTCCTAAAATACATGTTAGAACACGAACCTCAAACGTACAAGGAAGCAATGACATCTTCTAAATCTGCATTTTGGAAAGAAGCAATCCAAAGTGTGATTGATTCAATTCTAAGTAATAAACTTGGGAAATTGTTCCACCTAGAATAAAACCAATTGGCTACAAATGGATTTTCAAGAAGAAAATGAAAGCAGATGGCTCTATCGACTAGTATAAAGCCAGATTAGTAGACAAAGGCTATCGTCAAAAAGAAGGAGTAGATTTCTTTGATACATATTAGTCGATAACACGAATAACCTCTATAAGAATGTTGATGGCAATTGCATCCATCTATAACTTTGAAATTCATCACATGGATGTAAAGACAACATTCTTAAATGGAGATCTCGATGAGGAGATCTACATGGAGCAACCAGAAGGTTTCATTTCCAAAGGAAATGAAAATAAATCCTGTAAATTAGTAAAATCATTATACGGACTAAAACAAGATCCAAAACAATGGCACACAAAATTTGATTGTGTCAAGATGAAAAATGCCTTTCGTATAAACAAATGTGATAAATGTGTTTATTATAAACAAGTTGGACAATCATACGTGATGGTTTGTTTATATGTAGACAGTATGCTAATCTTTGGTCCAAACATTAAAGTTAAAGAGACCGTAAAGAAGATGCTAATCAACAATTTCGATATAAAAGATATAGGTGTTGTAGACGTTATTTTGGGAATTAAGATAATAAGAACACCTAGTGAAATTGAATTATCTTAGTCACACTATGTAGATAAAGTGAATGAAAGATTTCAACAATTTGGAATTAAAGGAGTACAATCACCTTTTAATCCATTAGAAGTACTGTATAAGAACATTAAGGAGAGTGCAATGCAACTAAAACATTCTCGTGTAATAGGATGTCAAATGTATCTTATGAATTGCACAAGACCGGATATAACTTATGCAGTAAGTCGATTAGGCAGATAAACATGCAATCCAGGAGAAGAACACTAGAAAGCACTAATGAGAGTGTTTGGATATTTGAAAAATACCAAAAAATATTCCTTACATTATGGGAAATATGCTGTCGTCTTAGAAGGATATAGTGATGCAAACTAGATTGTCGATTTAAAGGAATCAAAATCAACTAGTGGTTATGTATTTACCCTAGCAGGGGCAGCAGTGTCAAGGAAATCTACTAAGCAAACATGCATAGCTCGATCCACAATGGAATCAGAGTTCATCACTTTAGATAAAGTAGGTGAAGAAGAAAAATGGCCTCGTCACTTTTTAGAAGATATTCCTGTTTGGCCCAAACCTGTTACGACCCGAACTTCCCCGTAAAGGAAAGCACGGGTTGTACTGAGGACAAGCCACATTAGAACACAAACAGAAGAACATTTCATTGTTAATTACAACATTCCATCAGAATACAAGATTATGCAGAGTATGAATAAATATTATACAACAGAGAAATATCAGAGATTAAAATACATTACTGCAGCGGAAAAATAATACAATACACAACTGAGAGAGATATACGGATACAGAGCTTTCCGGATATCATTCCAGCTGTAAACCAGGTTCCTGTGAATATAAATCTGCAAAACCAAAACTACTAGCTACCCATGTGGAAATAGGGGCACCCAAAGTTTAGGTTAGAAAAATAAACTCCAGGTCAGTCATATGACTGGTGTGAGAACTAAGACAGTTATTTAAAGCTTTACTTTAAATCAGATATATCAAGGGACCACGCCATATAACACGGAACGGGTTTCCTTCCAAGAATACTAGTGCATATAACAAAACAGCGCAATGCTTTTTGGAAAAATGTAGCTATTATAAGACCTAGGTCCCATCACACAATGCAACACAAGCCGGAGGATAGGGTTTTCCCTTATAATAACCAAACATGCTTGGTACGTTAAAAACAAATCATTTGATACTATTATAAGTGCATAGTGTATAAAACAACTTCAAGTATAAATGTATCAATCCTAGATGGCATGGGTACCATTTATCATGTCGCCATACTATGCTCTACAATCAAAACCGCAAAGTCATGTATTTGGAAATTGGATTTCCATCTATGAACTGAGGCAAGGGATTGTCCTCACCGAATTCGAGACTCTCTAGCCCGAGCCTCAGGAACAGTCGCAACTGCCCCATGGATCGTCAGGTATGTCCACCGATGTGGATTATTATGCCTGAACATTGCGTTTCCCCGCCCTTTGGGGCGTAATTGAGCCAAATGATTCCATCGGCTCCACATAGTCACCGATATATCTGAGGCGCCTCGCAATTCAACAACCATACAGGTGAAAATAATATAAATGTCAGGGCTGGTAGGTCACTGACACCACCCTAGCTAGAAGGAAATGCATGCCTTCCCTGAGGTCCTCTCCCGTTTCTGGTTCACAACCGGGGTGTGAGGCTCGCGAATTAACGTTACACAAAGCTATGCCACAAATGCCGTGTTTTAATCATCAACCACAATACTTTGCTTTTCGACAGAAGCCTTGATCAATTGCCACTTAGGCATGCCACACAGGCAATTCACTCCATGCGACTGATGTCCATCGATATACAACCACTTATCCCGTACGTCTCAGAGAAGGGTGAAACAAGGGAATAAATTTCCCTTCACCAGGAAGATATATATTTAATAGAGATCAATCGACATAGAGCAAAATCCAACGTCAGACACACAGTCCATACAAGTACGTTCTGGATCTGGACGAAACCGGAAGAACCTTATTCCTCGCATATCCATCGATCTCCAAGTACGTCTGGACGATCACCAACTGATTCCCTCCTCTTGGGTGTACATCACAATCAAGATCATCAGTAATTATCCAAACGATGTGAAGACCTCCGGTCTTCGACCACCGTCTTCATCCTCGAAACATCGTCGAATCAGTTATTCAGAATGGGATAAATCCGGTCTTTCTGAATGACTCGCGTATATAATAAACAAGTGTTACACAAACACAACATACACCTCATTCCAATTCAGAATATTCTTTTATTCAAATATTCTTATACTTTGGGAAAGGTTCCCATTAATTTTATCAAAGATATATTCCTTAAATTTATTCTTTAATCTTCCTTTGGATTTCAATTCAAACCAAATTATGGTTTATCCAAACTAATCGGGATTAACGAACCTTACCGAAGTAATCATTTGTTTAAATTTCCCAAAACCAATCTATTCGTCCCATGAAGTAAAACTGGTAATACTTCATATCTAATACTATGGTGTTATCGTCAAATTCAATTACCATTTCACGTTCAAATCTGATTAAAGATTTAACTATCGCCTGGAGCAAAACTGGTGATACTCCATTCACGATCATTTCAATCTAAATAAAGATTCATTAAAACTCCACTTGGTTTTAATCTTCCCAAAAATCACTATTAATGATTATTTAACTCGGGAAATCATAGCCTGTCTTTAACTGGTTTAAAAACCAATGTCGATTAAAACACAGTTCACGATAAACTGAATATCACATTCCATTTACAATGGAATCTTCATGGAAAACAAATCGATATATATATATATATAATCGATATAAACATCCATATCCGACTAACAATATAAATGAAATAACGGTAAAGCCTTTTAAATTCCATACATATTAGTAGTCCTCATCCATATAAATTCACTTCGATTATTTGACAATCCCAAACTTCCGTGTAACGAAAGTAAGGAAAATCGTATGGAATATAACATAACTAGAACAATAACAGATCTTAGTATATAACAGAACATATAAATCATTGCAGCGGAAAGAAATGTCATCACAAACATCATCACTGAAACATCAGAGTATGCAGCACAGGATTACACTTAGCAAAATAGATGTCTCAAAAGAAAAAGAAATAGAGTCTCAATCTCTCAAATTACATCAATACTAGTACTGTCTCAAAGTCTTAAGCAGAAAATAAAATATAAAAAGAAAGTTTCTTCAGCATCTCCATCAACAAGCTTCCATCCAACGAATATCCAAGCCTAACCTGTCACTTGGCTGCCCGTGTAGAAAGTGGGCACCCGAGTTTGCAAAAGGTGAAACAAACTACGAGTCAGTCATGGGACTGGTACGAGATATATTAATTAACTAACGGGTTTGACAATCATGAGGACCACGCTGCTAACGCGGAACGGGTTTACTCCATGGGATTATCAGTGCAATAAATAAAGTAAAACATTAAATAACGCAATGCTTTTTAGAATAATGAAACCATTATAAGACCCAAGTCCCATCACACAATGCAACGCAAACCGGAGGATAGGGTTTTACCTTATAATGGTCAAACGATGATAAATACGCAAAATACGATATTATTATTAGTGTGTACATGTTTTAAGAAAATATTTCAATTATAATATTAATCCTAGACGGCATAGCTACCATCTACTATGACGCCATACTAGTTATGCAATCAAAACCGCATGGAACGTATTGGAATTTGGGTTTCCATCATGAGTCAAGGCTAGGAACGAACTCCTGACCGATTCGAGACACTCTAGCAATGTCTCAGGATTCGGACGCTGGCGAACCCTTGGATACAGCAGGGCCGGTCCACAAATACTTTAGTGGATTAGTTATGCCTGAACACACGCTTCCCGATCCTATTGGACCTATAAATTGGCCGAGGGCGGCCAATAAAAATCCGAGGCGCCTCAAAATCCATCAACGAATTAAATAAAATGTCAGCCAGTTTAAAGCACTAACACCACTTCTAGCTAGAAAGAAACGTTTGCACTCCCTGTGTTCCCTTGCTCCGTTTTAGACTCTACCGGGGTGTGAGGCTCGCGAAGTAACGCTATACACAAAGCTGGGTCTAAACAGACTATGCTTTGATCATCAATTACAAGGCCTGCTTTTCAACAAAACCTTGATCATTTGCATCTTGGCGTGCCCCGTTGACAGTCCATGCCATGAAATCAACAACTAGCAATACACAACCTCTGAGGGTGATAAGCGAAAGAATAAATTCTTTTGCCACCAACGGTTGTATATTAAACAGAAATCAATTTACATGGTACGAAGTTCAACGTCAGACATGCATCCATTTACAAGTCCGTTATGGGTCTGAACGGAACCGGAGACACCTGAGAGGCTCTCGTATATCCGGACAATCATCACATACGTCCGGGCGACTACCGCCGAAGTCACTTTAGGGTAGCTACTCCTATCGAGGACCTCAGTAGCAATACATCCGTTCGATGTGAAGACCGTCGGTCTTCAACACCGTCTTCGTCTCTTCATCGACGTATAATTATTTGAAATAAGTAGAACTCGTACTTTTCAAATAATTATCGAATAATTATTATTTAAATCATTTCATATCGTTAATATTTATTTATAACGATTTATCGCTATTTTTATTTATTTAAAAAATAGCTCAATATAATCAAACGACGCTTCGGTCAAGTGTGGCTTTGGCGCTGTTTTTCTCAAAATTTGATTTACACATATCTTGAAATCTAACCGTTGGATTTTGAAAAAATTTGTCTTATTGAAAAAATCTTCCCAAAACGGTCCTAACGGATCCAGTTTTGGGAAAATCCGGCAGTTGGATCTTTCGATATAATCATTTAAAGTCACGATTGCCGAAACGCGAACTGCCGCGCGCGATTCGTTTAATTTCTATTTATATATATATATATACACACATATATAATCCCTTAAGCGATTACATTCACGTAATATCACACCAAATAAAGGTGTGAATTATATACAAATCATATATTCATGTTTATTACGTTGCTAAAACATGTTTTTATTTCATACACCAATTTATTAGTATGTTGACTATAAATTGTATTCTTCATTTCATTCACAATTTTTAACGTTTATTCATGTTTTCAACTTCATTACCTATACCAAGTGTAAATTCCTTTATAACGAACAAAATGCATATTATTGTTCATTTTATTTTAAGGAATGAAATTGTTGATTTCCATCCAATGAGCAAAAATGAATATTTTTGTTCAATCCATTTTTATGAACAAAATGTGGATTTCTTCCTATGCTTCTAACATTACATTAAAATTGTATTTTTAATACAAAACATATTCCTAAATGAAATATGATTCTTTTCTCTTCCTTTTAAAATTCACATTTAAAAATGTAACTTTTAAATTTCATCTTTCGTTTGCATTATGGAATGAAAATAAAAATGTATATTATCCTATTCGTGATTTACTTGCGTTGAGGGACGCAAATAAAAATGTATCTTTAAATTTCTAATTTTATTTACAACAAGGAATGTAAATAAAAGAACAACTTTTTATTTCATGTTTATTTACATTAAAGGATGTAAATAAATAAAAATGTAACCTTTCTTTTAATATTTTGTTTGCATCTAGATTTGATAACAAAATGTGGATTTTTCTTCTACTAATTTGTTTACATCTAAAATTGCAAACAAAAATGTATCTTTTTATTTTATAATTTGTTTGCATCTAAAATTGCAGACAAAAATGTATCTTTTTATTTTATAATTTTATTTGCATGGTAAGATGCAAATAAAGATATATTTTCTATACTCTATATTTCGTTTGCATAGTAGAATGCGAATGAAAATGTGAATTTTTAATTTACATGCATTGTTTGCATTGTAGAATGCAAACATAAAATAAATTTTTATTTTTGTTACTTTGTTTGCATTGTAGAATGCAAACAAGAAATAAAAATTTTCTTTACTCTCATGTTTTGTTTGCATTTGTGGAATGCAAACATAAAAAGTAAAATTGTATTTTCATGAATCGTTTGCATTGTAGAATGCAAACATAAAATAAAATCTTTTTTTTAGCGTTTGCATTTTAGAGTGCAACCACAAAACGTAATTTTATATTTTCTTTTTTTTTTCTCGTTTGCATTAAGGAATGCAAAAGATGATATTTTATCTTTCTACATTTCGTTTGAATTAGGAAATGCAACAAAAAATGATATTTTATTTTTCTACATTTTGTTCGCATTAAGGAATGCAACAAAAATGTAATTTTCCTTCTCATGTCATTTTTACATTGAAAAAGGTAAATAAAAATGTGCTACTTTTAAAAAACATATTTTATTTACGTTGGAGAACACAAATAAAAATACACTTTTTATTGTTAATATTTTATTTGTGTTTGAGAACACAAATAATACAAATAAAAAAAATCATCCCTTTTTATATATAATGTTTGTGTTTACGGACACATTGAAATGCCATTCCATTTTCTATGTGATATTTGTGTTTATGGACACAAATAAAATGCAATTAAATGTTCTATGTAATATTTTTGTTTCAAATAAAAATGTTATCCAATGTTCTATGTAATATTTGCGTTTAAGGACACAAATAAAATGTTATTCAATATACGATGTGTATATTTGTGTTTGAAGACACAAATAAAATGAATAACTTATTTTTCTATGTATACATTTGTGTTGAAACACAAATAAAAAGAATAACTTATTTCAACCCAATGAGGTGACAAAGTATGTTCTATATTGAATTGACAATTCTATTTCAATCCAATAATAATGATAAAATATAGTTTAATCATTGAATTGCTAATTTACCCAAAGTGACAAATTTATTTTCTAAGTTGAATTGATAAACTAAATCAATTCAAAAAAAGGCAAATTCTATTTTTGTTCAAACAAATCAATTCAAATAAAAAGGCAATTTTATTTTCTCTATATTGAATTGATTAACTAGGTCAATTCAAATAAAAAACAATATTTATTTTCTATATGTTGAATTGATTAACTAGATCAATCCCTTTCAGAAGCAAATTGTATGATTTGATATTGAATCGATGATCTAAATCAATTCAATATTATTATTATATTTATTTTTTTCATCACATGTAATCTATGATTATTCGTTATATGAATGAATATTGAATTGATTATCTAACTTAATTCAATCAAATAGAATAAGCGATAAAAAGATATTCGAATAACACATGACAACCAACATAATAATCCATCATATCCAAAAAACAAACATCATACAACATCCACACAATTAGATCTGAGAATGATTAACTATAAATAAAAAAATAAATTAATTAATTAATTTAAAACAAGAGATATCTCACAGTCGTTCGTGATTTTGTCCAAAACTCCAACAGCTCAGAAATTCCCCATTTCAGTCTAGAATTGTTGTTCAGGATCGTACGAGTCCAACGCTTCAGAAATCACGCAATTCCGAGTTAGTATGGACGAGTTATTGATTAAACAAGATCTGAAATTAATTTAAAATTAATAAATTAATCATGTCATTAGTGAATTTAATCACCTTCTTCCCTAATTTATTTCAGCCGTGAGTTTTCAAAAAGGTTCAAAACTAGGGTTGATCCTATCTTCCGATTTGAGCCACCAGTGATCGATAAGAAGATGCTGCAGCGAAGAGGACGGAGAGGCGCACGTGTGGGGCCCGAAATGGTGGAGCTCGGCTGGGGCTAGGGGAGGCCGACGCGGGTTTTATGCGGCGGTTTTGGGTGCGTCGTTCGAGGCAACGGTGACACCAGAGGAGATCAGACCGTATGAAAACGAAGTGAAGAAGAATCTCTTCGAAGTGGTATAGGATTTGCGTTCTAATTTGCTGAGGAGAGGGAGAGATTGATGAGGTAATTCTCGGCCATGGATAGGGGGCGGCGGCTGTAGAAGATAGTGAATAGCGTTTTTTTATTTAGGGTTTTCCAATCTTTTTATAATATTTAAATGTTATTTTTACAAAAAAAACCAAATCTCTTAAGGTATTCAGAATTCAATCCAACAAGAAGCTACCCTACCCAATAACCCCTATTCCGGATCCGTCTAACCATGTCCCGCAGGCCCTAGAGGTCATCTCAGCCCCCGTTTTTCAAATTTAAAATTAATTCTTTTTATTATTAAATTCTGACATATTCAAAAATCCACCGGAGCCACATACGAACTCCGAAAAATCCTAAAAAAAATTTTTTGGCTATGTCTTGATGATACGAATCCAACAAAATTATTTTCGTCGAATCCTTAGACTGTTTGATAAATGGCTATTTTCAAGTCGTTCAATTTTGACTGTATTTAATCAAACACAATTTCTTTTGCCACGCTTACATAATAATTCGAAAAATTCGAAAAATTCTAAAAATTGAAACCTAGCAATAATTTGACATTCCGGTTCCAACAAAAATGGTTTCGTTGAAAACGGAGGTCGTTTGAAAATTGACTATTTTCACAGGCTTTAATATTATTTAAAAATAGAATTTTTAAATTTGGGCACATTTTCTAACCAATTTATTAAAAATAAAAATTTTAAATTGGTTCGGATTTTCCGGGTTGTTACAGTCTCCCCCACTTAAAAACTTTTCGTCCTCGAAAAGGGAAATAAAAGTAAAGTAGGAACAAAACGGAAAATGCAAGGTATTATAAATGTACCTCAACATAAAGCTATTTGGAGATATCCACTCTACACTTGGGATAGGCTTGCTTGAAGCTATCCTCGGTCTCGCAAGTGCAGTCTCTAGGATCCCCGCTCCATTGGACCTTGACGAGGTTGATCTACTTATTCCTCAAAGCTCTGATTTCCTTGCCCACAATTTTTACTGGCTCTCTCTTTACGGCTAAGCTCGGAGTAATTTCCAAATCTCGTTGTGCTTCTTCCTCCACAACTAAATCTGGATCATGAACATGCTTCCTGAGTTGGGACATGTGAAATACATCGTGCACTCCTGGCAGCCAGTTGGGCAACTGTACTTGATAAGCTAGAGTCCCAATCCTTTCAAGAATAGGGAATGGACCAATGAACCTCGGTGCCAACTTCCCAGTCTTTCCAAAACGAATTACGCCTCTTAATGGAGAAATCTTCATGTACACAAGATCACCAACAGAGAATTCTAAATCTCTTCTTCGAGTGTCTGCATAGCTCTTCTGTCGGCTTTGAGCAGCCAGCAAACGCTTCTTAATAAAATCAACTTTATCCGATGCTTCCCGAATCGTATCGAGGCCCAAGACTATTCTATTGCCTGGCTCCACCCAACATGCCGGAGATTTGCATGGCCTGCCATATAAAGCTTTGAATGGCGACATTTGCAGGCTTTCTTGATAGCTGTTATTATAAGAGAATTCAACCAAGTGCAAATGATCCTCCCATGAACCGCCAAAGTCAAGGATGCATGCTCGTAACAAATCTTCTAAGATGCGGTTTACCCTCTCAGTCTGGCCGTCTGTCTGAGGGTGATAAGCTGTACTCATATTCAACTTGGTTCCTATCTCTTCTTGGAAAGCTTCCCAGAACTTGCTAGTAAATATTGGATCGCGGTCACTGACAATGCTGCTGGGAACTCCATGCAGTCTGACGATCTCTCTTAAATAAAGTTGTGCTAAACTTTGAGCCGTTCTATTGGATTTGACAGGGATGAAATGAGTAGTTTTCGTCAAGCGATCTACAATCACCCATATGCTATCATTCCCTCTCCTAGTCTGAGGCAAACCATCAATAAAGTCCATAGAAACTTCGTCCTACTTCCAATTAGGAACTCCTAATGGCTGCAATAGACCTTCTAGCTTTTGCTGATCGCTCTTGACCAGCTGACAGGTGGGGCACTTGGCAACATATAAGGAAATGTCCCTCTTTGTTGCTCTCCACCAAAAGGTACACTTAAGATCGTGGTACATCTTGCTTACTCCAGGATGAATACTGAGCTTGGATTTATGACATTCGTCCATAACTTCCCTTCTTAGTTCAGGAATGTTTAGGACACAAATCCGGCCTCGTAGCCTCAAAACTCCTTTGTCATCAATTAGGAAGCTCGTGGGTTCGCCTTCTCGAATTCTTTTGCTAATCCTTTTGATAAACTCATCATCTTTTTGAAGGGCAGAGATCTTGTCGACCAAAGAAGGAGTAATAATGAGATTGGCAAGGATAAGATTGGTGCTGGCCATGTTCTTTCTGCTGAGAGCATCTGCCACTACATTTGCTTTCCCCGGAGTATATAGGATATCCAGGTCGTAGGGTGCAAGGAATTCAACCCAACGCTGTTGCCTCAGGTTTAAATCTCTTTGGGTAAATAAATGCTTCAAGGATTGGTGGTCCGTATACAGCTCGAACTTTCCCCCAAGAGATAATGCCTCCATATCTTTAGAGCGAATACAATGACCATTAGCTCAAGATCATGAGTGGCATAATTCTTTTCATGCGGTTTCAATTTCCTGCTAGCATATGCGACCACTCTACCTTTTTGCATAAGCACCGCACCAATACCTTAAATAGACAGAAAGGTAACATGTTAAAATGAGATTTGACATCAAAAGAAAATGTTATCTCAGACATGTTTTATTTAGATAAAGAGAATGACCTTCTCTGGAAGCGTCTGTCCAGACTTTCAGATCCTCATTGCCATCTATGATGGTCATCACAGGAGCAGTGATCAATCTCTGTTTCAGCTCTTGGAATGCAGCCTCACATTCGTGTGTCCTAACGAACTTCGAATGCTTCTTAGTTAATTTCGTCAGTGGGCAAGATAATTTCGAAAAATTCTTAATGAACTTTTGATAATAACCAGCTAGTCCTAAGAAACTTCGGACTTCTGTGGGAGTGGTAGGCTGCTTCCAGTCTTGGATGGCCGATATCTTTCCTAGATCTACTGAGATGCCTTCTTTTGATACCACATGGCCGAGGAATTTCACCTCTTCTTGCCAAAATATGCATTTGGAAAATTTAGCTTTCAACACATTCCTCTGCAAAATCTCTAAGACTTCTTTCAAATGTTTTTCATGTTCAGCAATGGTCTTGGAAATGATAAGGATATCATCAATGAACACAAGCACGAATTTATTTAGAACCCCACGAAATACTCTATTCATCAAATCTAAAAGTATGCTGGGGCATTGCATAGACCGAAAGGCATTACTAGCCATTCGTAAAATAGGTCAGGCCCTCTGAAAGCAGTTAAGGGGATACTCTCTTCTGCAATGCACAGTTGATGGAATCTTGTCGCTAGGTCCCTTCTAGAGAACACCCGTGCTCCATGTAGACAGTCTAATAGATCATCAATCCAAGGCAAGGGATATTTGTTTTTCATCGTTTGCTTGTTTAGATCGCGGTAGTCTACACACAAACGGAGTGTGCCGTCTGACTTTGGGACAAACACCACCGCTGCACCCCATTCTGAGAAGCTAGGTCTAATCAAACCCTTGGCCAAAAGCTGCTTAGTTTGATTTCTCAGCTCTTCTCTTTCTTTTGGCAACATTCGCTTAATAGGATGCACCACAGGCCTTGCATTAGGAACCAAATCAATTCTGAAATCGATCTCCCTGCAGGGAGGTAAGCTATCTACTTCTTCAAATACATCAGCATAGTTTTTGACGATGGGAATAGCTTCAATAGAAGGAGGGGAGACTTCTAAAGAAGATCAGAATTATTTTCTATCTGTGGCTGAGCCGTGGCATGGTATAGTCATTATATTTCCAAATTTCGTTTTAATTTTAACTACCCTTTCAGCACACAGCAACTCAGCCTCATACTTCGTCATCCAATCTAGCCCAAGTATGACATCATATCCAGAAAAGTTCGTGATAATTAAATTGAAAGGAAATAGGAAGTGAGAGTAAGAAACGGGCACTCTACAGTACTGATCAAGAATAAGTGAACCTCCTATCGGGCTACGGGCTTTAATCAGTTCTTTAAGTTTTCTTGGTTTCAATTTAAGCTTCTTAGTAGTGTCGCTTGATATGAAACTTATAGATGCACCAGTTTCAAACAAAACAGTAATGGGAATATCCTTAATGTTAATAGTACCGCCTAAAACATCAGGCTTACCTGCTCCTTCAGAAGAAGACGGTGCAGCCGTACCTTCGTAGACGTGTGCTACTTCAGATTTCTTGAGCAGAGGGCAATTCTTGATAAGGTGTCCAGGCTTGTGGCAGTTGTAGCACTCTTTTGGACCACGGGGATTCTGTCCACTGCTTTGGCTCGGCCCAGACTCGTTCCTCTTTGGCTTCTTCGGGGCCCTGCACTCGTAGTCGTAATGTCCCATCTTCTGGCAATTGAAGCATTTGAATTTAGACTTGTCTCTCTTCTTGTTTCTCTGAGGTTTTTTGGTCGAAGAACTGCCTTCCCCTGTTTCCTTGTCCGCCTCCTTCTTCTTATTAGCTTGATTCCTGGCCTTTTCTAGCTGAGCACCCTTCTGATCAATTTCTTCGTATCTGCATGCCATCTCTATCACCTTGGCAAATGGGCACTCAATATGGGCTATCACTCTGTTATGGTATCGCCGTGCAAGCCCATTTATGAACCTCTTATTCTTCTGTAAGGCGTCTTCCACCAGCTCAGGGGCATACCTAGAAAGCTCCTCAAATTTCTTCACGTACTCTGCAATAGTCGTGGTCCCTTGTTGCAGGTTAGCAAATTCATTGTGTATACGTTCTACTTCATGAGGCGGGATAAACTTTTCATTAAAAAACTCTTTAAATCTTGCCCAAGTTATCTCTGCAACGTCTCTCCCTATCATGGCTATTTCCCACCAAGTTTGAGCCTGTCCTTGCATGAACCATACTGCCATAAAACGCTTCCTATGATCCTCAAGCTCCAAACCTCCCAAGATCTTTTCCATCGTCTTAAGCCATTCTTGCGCTTCTATCACCGTCTCTCTACCCGTGAAATGTACTCCTCTAAGATTCTTGTTTTTCTTCGCCACTTTATCAAGGTCAAAAGCAACTGGGGGTGGTGATGGTGGTGGTACCTCGACATCAGAATTGGATTGGTCTTGCTCAGTTGGGGGTGTATCTCTCTCTCCGCCCCTACCAGCTACTCCGCCACGACCTCTTCCTCTTGTCCTAGCTCTTGTACTCATCTTTCAATTAGTCTGTACCATCAAGGAAAGAGTTAGACCAAAGGAAATGATAATTTCAAAGAGAAGGTTAAAAGTAGAGACATGTCAAGGTGATAATGAAGTAATGACTGATAAATATGTGCTATTATGTTGAGTTCATTCTAGGATATTGTTAATCCAATCTCTAATGAACCACTCGTCTTAGAACACTACTGATTCTATCTAGACGAATTGTTCTAAAAATGTTATATTCCAAAGCTAAGGTTAACCAAAGCTCTGATACCAAATGTGACAACCCCAAACTTCCGTGTAACGAAAGTAAGGAAAATCGTATGGAATATAACATAACTAGAACAATAACAGAACTTAGTATATAGCAGAACATATAAATCATTGCAGCGGAAAGAAATGTCATCATAAACATCATCACTGAAGCATCAGAATATGCAGCACAGGATTACACTTAGCAAAATAGATGTCTCAAAAGAAAAAGAAATTGAGTCTCAATCTCTCAAATTACATCAATACTAGGTACTGTCTCAAAGTCTTAAGCAGAAAATAAAAGATAAAAAGAAAGTTTCTTCAGCATCTCCATCAGCAAGCTTCCATCCAGCGAATATCCAAGCATAACATGTCACTTGGCTACCCGTGTAGAAAGAGGGCACCCGAGTTTGCAAAAGGTGAAACAAACTACGAGTCAGTCATGGGACTGGTATGAGATATCTTAATTAACTAACGGGTTTGACAATCACGAGGACCACGCCGCTAACGCGGAACGGGTTTAATCCATGGGATTATCAGTGCAATAAATAAAGTAAAACGTTAAATAACGCAATGCTTTTTAGAAAAATGAAACCATCATAGGACCCAAGTCCCATCACACAATGCAACGCAAACCGGAGGATAGAGTTTTACCTTATAATGGTCAAATGATGATAAATACGAACAGTACGATATTATTATTAGTGTGTATATGTTTTAAGAAAATATTTCAATTATAATATTAATCCTAGACGGCATAGCTACCATCTACTATGTCACCATACTAGTTATACAATCAAAACCGCATGGAACATATTGGAAGTTGGGTTTCCGTCATGAGTCAAGGCTAGGAACGAACTCCTGACCGATTCGAGATACTCTAGCAATGTCTTATGATTCGGACGCTGGAGAACCCTTGGATACAGCAGGGTTGGTCCACAGATACTTTACTGGATTAGTTATGCCTGAACACATGCTTCCCGATCCTATTGGACCTATAAATTGGCCGAGGGTGGCCAATAAAAATCCGAGGCACCTCAAAATCCATCAACCACATAAGTAAAATATCATCCAGTTTAAAGCACTAACACCACTTCTAGCTAGAAAGAAACGTGTGCACTCCCTGCGTTCCCTTGCTCCGTTTTAAACTCTACCGGGGTGTGAGGCTCGCGAAGTAACGCTATACACAAAGCTAGGTCTAAACAGACCATGCTTTGATCATCAATTACAAGGCCAGCTTTTCAACAAAACCTTGATCATTTGCATCTTGGCGTGCCCCGTTGACCGTCCATGCCATTAAATCAACAACTATCAATACACAACCTCTGAGGGTGATAAGCAAAAGAATAAATTCTTTTGCCACCAACGGTTGTATATTAAACAGAAATCAATTTACATGGTACGAAGTTCAACGTCAGACATGCATCCATTTACAAGTCCGTTTCTGGGTCTAAACGGAACCGGAGACACCTGAGAGGCTCTCGTATATCCGGACAATCATCACATACGTCCGGGAGACTACCGCCGAAGTCCCTTCAGGGTAGCTACTCCTATTGAGGACCTTAGTAGCAATACATCCGTTCGATGTGAAGACCGCCGGTCTTCAACACCGTCTTCGTCTCTTCATCGACGTATAATTATTTGAAATAAGTAGAACTCGGACTTTTCAAATAATTATTATTTAAAACATTTAATATCTTTAATATTTATTTATAATGATTTATCGCTATTTTTAGTTATTTTAAAAATAGCTCAATATAATCAAACGACGCTTCGGTCAAGTGTGGCTTTGGCGCTGTTTTTTCTCAAAATTTGATTTACACATATCTTGAAATCTAACCGTTGGATTTTGAAAAAATTTGTCTTATTGGAAAGATCTTCCCAAAGCGGTCCTAGCGGCTCCAGTTTTGGGAAAATCCGACGGTTGGATCTTTCGATATAATCGTTTAAAGTCACGATTGCCGAAACGCGAACTGCCACGTGCGATTCGTTTAATTTCTATTTATATTTATATATACAAATATAATTCCTTAAGCGATTACATTCACGTGAATATCACACCAAATAAAGGTGTGAATTATATACAAATCATATATTCATGTTTATTACGTTTGCTAAAACATGTTTTTATTTCATACACCAATTTATTAGTATATTGACTATAAATTGTATTCTTCGTTCATTCATAATTTTTAATTTTTACTTCATGTTTTCAACTTCCTTACCTATACCAAGTGTAAATTCCTTTATAATGAAAAAAAATGCATATTAATGTTCGTTTTATTTTAAGGAATGAAATTGTTGATTTCCATCCAATGAACAAAAATGAATATTTTTGTTCAATCCATTTTTATGAACAAAATGTGAATTTCTTCCTATGCTTCTAACATTACACTAAAATTGTATTTTTAATACAAAACATATTCCTAAATGAAATATGGTTCTTTTCTCTTCCTTTTAAAATTCACATTTAAAAATGTAACTTTTAAATTTCATCTTTCGTTTGCATTATGGAATGCAAATAAAAATGTATATTATCCTATTCATGATTTACTTGCGTTGAGGGACGCAAATAAAAATGTATCTTTAAATTTCTAATTTTATTTACAACAAGGAATGTAAATAAAAGAACAACTTTTTATTTCATGTTTATTTACATTAAGGGATGTAAATAAATATAAATGTAACCTTTCTTTTAATATTTTGTTCGCATCTAGATTTGCCAAAAAAATGTGGATTTTTCTTCTACTAATTTGTTTGCATCTAAAATTGCAAACAAAAATGTATCTTTTTATTTTATAATTTGTTTGCATCTAAAATTGCAGACAAAAATGTATCTTTTTATTTTATAATTTTATTTGCATGGTAAGATGCAAATAAAGATATATTTTATATATTCTATGTTTCGTTTGCACAGTAGAATGCAAATGAAAATGTGAATTTTTAATTTACATGCATTTTTTGCATTGTAGAATGCAAACATAAAATAAATTAAAAAATTGTTGCTTTATTTGCATTGTAGAATGCAAACATGAAATAAATTTTTCTTTGCTCTCATGTTCTGTTTGCATTTGTAGAATGCAAACATAAAAAGTAAATTTTTAATTTCATGAATCGTTTGCATTGTAGAATGCAAACATAAAATAAAATCTTTTTTTTTAGCGTTTGCATTTTAGAATGCAACCACAAAATATAATTTTATATTTTCTTCTTTTTCTCGTTTGCATTAAGGAATGAAAAAGATGATATTTTATCTTTCTACATTTCGTTTGCAATAGGAAATGCAACAAAAAATGATATTTTATTTTTCTACATTTTGTTCGCATTAAGGAATGCAACAAAAATGTAATTTTCCTTCTCATGTCATTTTTACATGGAAAAAGGTAAATATAAATGTGCTACTTTTAAAAAACATATTTTATTTGCGTTGGAGAACACAAATAAAAATACACTTTTTATTGTTAATATTTTATTTGCGTTTGAGAACACAAATAATATAAATAAATAAAATCATCCCTTTTTATATGTAATGTTTGTGTTGACGGACACACTAAAATGCCATTCCATTTTCTATGTGATATTTGTGTTTATGGACACGAATAAAATGCAATTAAATGTTCTATGTAATATTTGTGTTTCAAATAAAAATGTAATCCAATGTTCTATGTAATATTTGCGTTTAAGGACACAAATAAAATGTTATTCAATATACAATGTGTATATTTGTGTTTAAAGACACAAATAAAATGAATAACTAATTTTTCTATGTATATATTTGTGTTGAAACACAAATAAAAATAATAACTTATTTCAACCCAATGAGGTGACAAAGTGTGTTCTATATTGGATTGACAATTCTATTTCAATCCAATAATAATGATAAAATATAGTTTAATCATTGAATTGCTAATTTATCCAAAGTGACAAATTTATTTTCTAAGTTGAATTGATAAACTAAATCAATTCAAAAAGAGGCAAATTCTATTTTTGTTTAAACAAATCAATTCAAATAAAAAGGCAATTTTATTTTCTCTTTATTGAATTGATTAACTAGGTCAATTCAAATAAAAAAACAATATTTATTTTCTATATGTTGAATTGATTAACTAGATCAATCCCTTTCAGAAGCAAATTGTATGATTTGATATTGAATCGGTGATCTAAATCAATTCAATATTATTATTATTATATTTATTTTTTTCATCACATGTAGATCTATGATTATTCGTTATATGAATGAATATTGAATTGATTATCTAACACAATTCAATCAAATAGAATAAGCGATAAAAAGATATTCGAATAACATATGACAACCAACATAATAATCCATCATATCCAACAAACAAACATCATACAACATCCGCACAATCAGATCTGAGAATGAATAACTATAAATAAAAAAATAAAAAAATTAATTAATTAATTTAAAAATAGAGATATCTCACAGTCGTTCATGATTTTTTCCAAAACTCCAACAGCTCAGAAATTCCCCGTTTCAGTCTAGAATTGTTGTTCAGGATCGTATGAGTCCAACGCTTCAGAAATCACGCAATTCCGAGTTAGTATGGACGAGTTATTGATTAAACAAGATCTGAAATTAATTTAAAATTAATAAATTAGTCATGTCATTAGTGAATTTAATCACCTTCTTCCCCAATTTATTTCGGTCATGAGTTTTCAAAAAGGTTCAAAACTAGGGTTGATCCTATCTTCCGATTCAAGCCACTAGTGATCGATCAGAAGATGCTGCAGCGAAGAGGATGGAGAGGCGCACGTGTGGGGCCCGAAATGGTGGAGCTCGGCTGGGGCTAAGGGAGGCCGACGCGGGTTTTATGCGGCGGTTTTGGGTGCGCCGTTCGAGGCAACGGTGACACCAGATGAGATCAGACCGTATGAAGACGAAGAGAAGAAGAATCTCTTCGAAGTGGTATAGGATTTGCGTTCTAATTTGCTGAGGAGAGGGAGAGAATGATGAAGGAATTCTCGGCCATGGATAGGGGGGCGGCGGCTGTAGAAGATAGTGAATAGTGTTTTTTTTTATTTAGGGTTTTCCAATATTTTTATAATATTTAAATGTTATTTTTACAAAAAAAACCAAATCTCTTAAGGTATTCAGAATTCAGTCCAACAAGAAGCTACCCTACCCAATAACCCCTATTTCGGATCCACCTAACCATGTCCCGCAGGCCCTAGAGGTCATCTCAGCCCCCTTTTTAAAATTTAAAATTAATTCTTTTTATTATTAAATTATGACATATTAAAAAATCCACCGGAGCCACATACGAACTCCGAAAAATCCCAAAAAAATATTTTTGGCTATGTCTTGACGATAAGAATCCAACAAAATTATTTTCGTTGAATTCTGAGACTGTTTGAAAAATGGCTATTTTCAAGTCGTTCAATTTTGACTGTATTTGATCAAACACAATTTCTTTTGACACGCTCACATAATAATTCGAAAAATTCTAAAAATTGAAACCTAGCAATAATTTGACATTCCGGTTACAACAAAAAAGGTTTCGTCGAAAACGGAGATCGTTTGAAAATAGACTATTTTCACTGGCTTTAATATTATTTAAAAATAGAATTTTTAAATTTGGGCACTTTTTCTAACCAATTTATTAAAAATAAAATTTTTAAATTGGTTCGGATTTTCCGGGTTGTTACAGATTATTACCAAATCAAATTCCACTCCATTCCAATTTATTTCATTAAATTGAAAAACTTTACTTTGGAAAATCTCCTTTAAATGTTAACAAAAGATTTATAAATTCCAAATCACACCTCACCGTAAATCGGGGTAAAGAACAAATTCCATTAAAACACAGTCCACAATAAACCCAATTCCTATTTGATATTAAATACAAGGCTCTGAATAGAAAATATATCGGCTTATATTCAATATCAAATTCTACGACCAACAAATATCGTACTGGAAATAACGATATAAATATATCTTTCAAATTTCCATAACAATATCTGTATAATCACGAAATCCAACATCGAAATATTCCAATGACAATTTCGATTCAAATCCATTTCCAATCTATATATTGGAAATTCGGGTTATCTTTAAAACCAATTCAAATCCAATTTATTTATTTTTAAAAAATAATTGGATTATAATTCTACTTCAAAACTAGTTCATTTCGATAAAAATTTATTTTTATCTTTTCAAATATGGATTTTTTTTCATCCTAATTCTTTCCAAATCATTTCTTATGATTTTACACAAATTATTGCTATTTTTAATAATTTTATCAAGGCCCATACAGTTGATTTCCATCAACAGCCATCGAGCTACACTTACAACAACCTTTTCCAAATTTGATTTGGACATAATTCCAAATCCAACTGTTAGATTTCAAATCTCTAATATTCCTTACAATGCTCTTTTCGATACGAACCCAACGGTTATGGTTTTAGAAGAATCCGAAGTCAGATCTCCCGTAATATCCATTCGAAGTCAATGGTCGAAACTCGTGTACTGCCGCAGCGCGGCATGTTTTATTCATGCCATTATATATAATATATATATATATATATTATATATATTACGTCGATTTCATTTTAAAACATATTTTATAAATCGTTTTAAATTCGTTTTCAAAACGATTTCAACTTCCAGTTCAATTTCAAATCGAAATTGAATATTCCATATCATCGATATACAAATGATAATATTTTCAAAACGTTATATTTTGAAATCACTTCCTTTTTTATATTCATTATAAAAATGAATATAATCGATATAAATATCGTTCGCGTCATTTCTAACCAACATGGCTTTATATATTTCAATAACTTCGTTATTCTATTCAACAAATGAATATTTTCTTCAACACATGAATATATATTTTATTCAACACCTGAATATATATTTTATTCAACACATGAATTTTCTTTTATTCAACACATGAATTTTCTTTTTATTCAACACATGAATTTTCTTTTATTCAACACATGAATATATATTTTATTTTCCAACTTGGAATGAGGCCCAATCAATTACCATATAATGTTACTTATATGAATTCCCTACAACACATGTATATAATAGCAACGATAAATAATCAACCATCATCCAGAGCGCATTCTACACTGCATAAGCATCAAACATAAGTATTTAACGCTTATAACAGTCTGTCAATCAATCAATTGACATACAGCTAATATATGGGATTATTGTACGCCAAATATCATCCCAACACCCGTGTGGGGTTTCAAATCAACAAACATAGATTTTTATTTGTGCAGTTGGGCGATGTGTAAAATTTATCGTCCCAATCAATATCAGTCAAATGGGTGTACATAAACAAACCATCCGATTTGTTTATAAATATTTATTTTATATACACATTAAAACTTATATTTTTAACTAAAAAATATTTTATTCCATTCCCCATCACATAATCAATATTCACACCACAAACAACAAACAAACAAGTCGTCCATGGTCTGTGGACAACGGGAGTCGGGTGCTGTTAAGCATCGTCTGCATCCTAGTATATATTTCAACTAGAAATAAAATAAAAGTGAGGAGTTCTCACCTTAGTGATCCACTCCGCCATTCTTCAGCGGAAGATGGTTTGGATTTTACCCGACATTCCTACTTCACCTTTCCATGCTATTCATAAATAAAAATCACATTTTTATTTCATCGCTACATGGATAAAATCACATTTTTACCTCTACTTCATATATATATAAATCGAATTTTTATCGCTACATCATATATATAAAAATCGTATTTTTATCGCTACTTCATACATATAACAATCATATTTTTATCGCTATTTCATATGTATAAAAATCATATTTTTATCGCTACTTCATATGTATAAAAATCATATTTTTATTGCTACTTCATATATATAAAAATCTTATTTTATTTCGCTACCATATAGAGAAAAATTATATTTTTACTTCACTATATATATAATAAAAATCAGATTTTTATTTCGCTACATATATAAAAATCGTATTTTTATCATAACGTCATTCCTATAAAAATCTCATCTTTATACGGCAACTTCCATAATAAAAATTATATCTTTATCTCGCTAGTAATATAATAAAAATTATATTTTTACTTCTCTACATATATAAAAATTATATTTTTATTGCTCTACATAAATAAAAATCATATTTTTATTACTCTACGTTTTTATATATAGAAATCTAATCTTTATTCTCTATTCAAATATATAAAAATCAGTTTTTTCACAATTTACAATCATATCTGTTGGCTAGCTTTTGACCAAGCCACCCAGGTTCACTCACAAGAAGAAAGTATGAAACTACGTTCCCTAAGTACATGAAGTAACGGATCGCACCATCGGATCGCCCCTCATCGGATCGCCCCCATTGCATCAGCTGTAACAACCCGTATTTTCAATAACCTGTAATAACATAAATCGAGGCAGAATTTAATTCTAAAATGGGAATCAAGGGAAACGGGCTATGCCATTGTGTTCGTCTCGGAAAAATACGCGAAATAGAGTCCGAGTTTTCGAAAATCGGAGTCCGTATGACCAAGATATGGCCTCGCGAAGTTTCACGAAAATTCCCAAATTAAAGTATACTTAATTAAGTGAAATGGGTTGTGTAGATATATATATATATATATATTGATATATATATATATATATATAATTGAAAATTTAATAAATAAATATGCAAAAATGCTCAAAACAGCAAATTGGGAGAGGGGAATAACCGAACCGGCCGATTTTTGAAGTCGACCCGAGCCCGCTGGGTCGACTAGGGGTTAATCCAGGGTGTTTGGCTGTCAACCCGTGGGCCGATTCGCTCAAGTGCAGATTTTGCATTTGAATGGTTCTCATGGTCCATCTTTAATCTAAAGGCCCTAGATGGTTCCTACACTTGACTTCTTCCCCAAGACATGCTTTGATGGCTTGGATTGAATCTAGGGTTAATCCTATGGCCTAAAACACTTGCCTAATCTATAAATAAGACCCTAACCTACCCTAATTCATTCATAATTAAACCTAGTGACTAAACTATGGCAAAATGCTAGCTCTCATGGCCTCCACTAATTTTATGAAGAGGGTTGCATACTAATCACTCTCTAATCAACTTCTAATCCCTTCTTAGCATCTTAATCTTCTTCATTTGGTGTTCAAAGTTGCTAGTTGTGAGTTTCTATCACTTTGATGATCTTTTGGTAAACTAATTAGATGAGATGTGATGAGATTTATGGTTTTGTATGTGGGTTAATGAGCTTTGAATCATATGATATGATGTTAGCATTAATCTTATGTTTATGCATGTTGAGTATGTAAGCTTATGCAAGTTTAATATGATGTATGTTATGTTTGCATGATGCTAAATATGCAAGTTGTGGGCTATGTAATCATATGCATGTTATGCAAGTTCATGGTAATATGCTATGCAAGTTACATGTTTGTTAATATGCAAGTTACATGTTTGTTAATATGCAAGTTACATGTATGTAAATATGCAAGTTACATGTTTGTTAATATGCAAGTTACATGTTTGTTAATATGCAAGTTACATGTATGTAAATATGCAAGTTACATGTTTGTTAATATGCAAGTTACATGTTTGTTAATATGCAAGTTACATGTATGTAAATATGCAAGTTACATGTTTCTTTATATGCAAGTTACATGTTTGTTAATATGCGAGTTACATGTATGTAAATATGCAAGTTACATGTTTATTAATATGCAAGTTCATGATGACACATTATGCAAGTCTATAAGCTAATATGCAAGTTTGTTATGCAAAATGAATATGTAAGTTATGTGACATATTATATGCAAGTTATGTGACATGTTATGCAAGTTCATATGCAAGTTATGTGTTTGTTAATATGCAAGATGGCACCTTTGAAACATGTTCATTCATATGCAAGTTGACACCTTTTATATGTGTTATATCATGAACGAAATTACGTGGGAACGATGGGGTAATTAAATGCATAAGTTAATAAGATTGTGTGAAATTAATATAATTATGCATAACACAAAATAAATAAACATAGTATGGGAATTTGCCTATTTGGTTAGGTGTACCCATACTATGTGTTGGGAATTTACCTATTGAGTTAGGTCTACCCCATGGGAATTTACCTATTAAGTTAGGTCTACCCATGTTAAGAAAACTTGATTAATTAGGGATAATTAATATAAAATTATGAGGGTGATTAATTAGGTGTAATTAATTGACTAAGACACGAGGTTGGACTCAGTTGTAGCGTAAAACTGCCCGGACCCAACCGGCTTAACCAGTTGCTACAAATGTTAGCCCAATGTGAGAGGTCTTAGGCACAAACTAAATACGTAATTAATGTAAAGACACGAGGTTAGACTCTGTTATGACATAAGGCTGCCCGGACCCAACCGGCTTAACCAGCGGTCATAAAAGACAGTCTAATGTGAGAGGTCTTTACAAAGGTTACGTTCTTAATTAATTAATTAAGAAACACTTAACCACATTAGCATGTAGAGGGACATGAGGGGTTAAGTGGGTGCCTCGGGTGGCATGAGAAAATCTAGTGGTTGCCTTGGGTGGCAATAGAAAATACGATTAGAATACTTAACCAAAATAGAACATGTAATTAAAACATGATTAAAGGGTTAAGTGGGATATACTAGAAAAAGGGACAAGCTTAGGTGGGTAGCTTGTGGAGGCCCATTTCAACCAGTAACCCATACGTATCTTTGTGGGCTCGACCCATGTCGAGGACGGGACACGCATACTGGGCTTGACTGTAAGAGGCAAACGGGTTAGCGGTGGCAACGCAAGTCCAACGGGCTTCATATGCGTGAGTGGGCCCGGGCTGGTAGGTAAGCCGTTGTTGCATCGAGTAGATATAAGCCGTGCACCTTTAGTTTCATCAGGTTGCCACATTGGGGAATGATACATCCCACGGTGGGGCCAGCACGGGTATCTACGTTAGGGAGCCGATCGAATGGGAAGTAGTGTGTACACCTAGTGGATTGTAGGGCCCCGTGGCGCCTACTTGGTCACCTAGGGGTACGCAGGTACTAATTAGTAAATTTTATAAGTCCTTGGGTGGGATCAACCTTTAAGTTAGGAACGACTGGTGTGGTGCAGTTTAGTAATTTACCTTAGGGAGGGTAGATGCGTCTTTATCCTTTATCTTCGTTTAGTTGACTGCTTAGGGTAGCCATTCATCCCTATATGTTACCGTATATCAGTTTATGTCTTCTCTGGTTACTTTAACGATTGTATTGTTAAAGTTATAGGACTCACTCAGACTTATGTCTGACCCCGTTGTTTTTTTACCTTTTTCCCAACCCTCAGGTCCTACGGTGGATCCTAGCAGTAGTGGAGCTTGATCGGATTGCTGTTCCAGTCTTTAGGAGCTTGGATAGATGTAAAGCTCCAGTTATCCAGTTATCTTTTCTTTTGTTTTGGCTATTGTGTGAGAGTGGGATTATGTACTTCTTTATTTTGAAGGATATTGTACTTGACTTTTATTTTGGTTTTATGATGTAACCAGACATGTTTTACTTCCGCTGTTATGAGGTGATGTTTTAAAATTTCAAGTACTGTTTATATCTGTCTTGTTGTAATTTTTCTGTTCTATATTCACTAAAATACTCCACCGATGCTATGGCATTCCCTTAGTGAGTGACCATAGCGGGAGTGGGGTGTTACACGTGGTATCAGAGCTTAAGGTTACCAGAACAGATAAAATTTTTGAGAAAAACTACTTTCTAAGAGTATTTTCGAAGAAAGTATTTTTAAAAGCATGTCTTCTAAGAGAAAAAGTTTTTGAAAAAGAAAAGCATAATCCCCAATAGCCATATCTTTATCTTTCGGAATCTCCTTTTTGAATCTTTCCTCTTTCGTTTCAGCATGGCTGAAGATCTTAACATCCCGGAGGGTTTAGTTATACCACTATGGTATAGGAGGTTGCAAGAGGCTAGGGCCGCGGCTGCGGGTCCGGCCAATGCTACTACACCAGAGACAACCGCTCCTCCTCCTCAGCCTAGAGTGGATAATTTTGCTAAGGTTTGCAAGGAGTTCAAGGCTATAGGAGGAAAACCTTTTCTTGGTTCAGAGACTTTCGTAGAGGCTAGAGATTGGCTTAAGGAAGTGGAAGAGTTGCTAGATATCTTTGAAGTGGAAGAGGGAAAGAAAGTCAAGTTGGCGGCTTGGTTAATGAAGGGAGAGGCCTCATTCTGGTGGGAGGTCACTAATGGAGAACGCCCTGTTGACTCTTGGGCAGATTTTAAGCAAAGGTTTGGGGCTAAGTTTCTCTCAAGGGCGGAAGAGAATCTGTTTATGGAGAAGTTCTTGAATTTGAAGCAAGGGAATCTCACGGTGAAAGAATATGTCAACAAATTCAATAAATTAGCAAGGTTTGGCATAGAGTTGGTGAATACACCGGAGAAGAAGGCTTTGAGGTTCGTTAGAGGCTTGAACGAACCATTGCAAGGAATAGCTATGACTCACATTCCTATGGGGGCCACTTTTGAGAAGCTTGTCTACATGGCACTTATGCATGAGGATGATAAGAATTCTAAGGCACCAGAGAAAAAGGGGGATCAGAAGAAACCGCAACAGCAACAACAAGGCAAGGGCGGAAAAGGCAATGGTGACAAAAAGAAGACGAAGAAGAAGTGCTTCAATTGTGGAACACCAGGACACCTCAGTAAGGATTGTCGCAAAAAGAAGAAGACCGGTTGCTTTCATTGTGGTGAAGCAGGGCATCTTGTGAAAAACTGCCCAAAGAAGGGGCAGAAGACGGGGTCTACCTCAGGAGGCCAGGTGCAAGCTCTTATAGCACCACCTCAGTCAGGGGGGCAAGTTCAGGTTCTCTCAGTTCCACCGATTCAGCAGAGAGGTAGAACTATTTCCGTTGAAAGTCTGGTTTTTCTGTTTGATCATCCAGTTCGTACTTTGTTTGACTCTGGCGCATCGCATTCTTTTATCTCATCATCGTTAGTTGAGTCACTGCACTTAGACACCAGTCTAGTTGATGATCCCTTGGTTGTCTCAAACCCAATTGGGGGCTCCATATATCTGTCTATGATATGATTGGGTTTGAAGATTTCTATACTTAACGTTGAGTTTAGATGTGATGCTTTTGTATTGGGCTTCACGGGCTATGGGTTGATCTTGGGCATGGACTGGTTATCCAGTAATGGTGCCGTTCTTGATTGCGAAAGGAGAGTTGTCAGGCTCATGACCCGCTTGGGTAACACTCTCGAGATCTCTTGCAATCCCATGGAATCTGTTTTGCTAAGTTATCTTGAATCGCTCGATGCTTCGGTCGAAAGTTTGTGTTCTGTCAGAGTAGTCCGGGAATATCCGGATGTGTTTGAAGAAGTAAAGGGTTTGCCTCCGAAGCGGGAGATAGATTTCCGAATTTATTTGGTGGATAATGCCAAACCAGTGTCTTTGCCAGTACGCCACATGGCTCCTCGTGAGAGAAGAGAACTTCATAAGCAAGTAGGGGAGTTGCTTAAGAAGGGGTTCATAAGGCGAAGTATATCGGAGTGGGGAGCTCCAGTAGTGTTTGCCACGAAGGCAGATGGGTCCCTCAGACTTTGTGTGGATTATAGAGAACTTAATAAGCTCACGAAGAAGAATAGACACCCATTACCAAGGATAGATGATCTCTTTGATCAGTTGGTTGGCGCCTCAGTATTTTCGCAGATGGACTTAGCTACAGGGTTTCATCAGTTGAGAGTGGCGGAGGACAGTATAGAGAAGACTGCTTTCCGGACTCCGGATGGTTTTTATGAGTGGCTAGTGATGCCATTTGGGTTGACAAACGCCCCGGCATACTTTGTTGATCTCATGAGTAGAGTGTTCAGGGAGTATCTGAATAAGTTTGTAGTAGTTTTTGTGGATGACATCTTGGTCTTTTCCAAGAATGAAGAAGAGCATGCCTTACATCTCAAGGAAGTGTTGGAGACTCTTCGAGCGCATAGTCTTAAAGCTAAATTCTCTAAATGCCATTTTTGGAGAAGAGAAGTGCGATTCTTAGGGCATGTGGTCTCTAAGGAAGGGATAGCTGTGGATCCCGCAAAGATAGTATCTATCCAGGATTGGAAAGTTCCTAGAAATGCTACCGAGGTAAGAAGTTTCTTGGGGTTGGCAGGATATTATAGGAAGTTCATCAAAGACTTCGCGAAGATATCAGCCCCATTAACCCGCTTGACGAAGAAGAATCTGGTTTTCTCATGGGATGTAGATTGTGATGATGCTTTCCGACGGTTAAAGAGAGCTTTGACCACCGCTCCAGTTTTAGTGCTTCCAGATGGGAGTAAGCCGTTTGTTGTTTATACCGATGCTTGTGGAACAGGATTAGGCGCAGTCTTGATGCAGGAGGGAAGGGTAATAGCCTATGGAGGGAGACAATTGAGAGTGCATGAGAAGAATTACCCTACCCATGATCTAGAGTTGGCCGCGATTGTTTTCGCACTTAAGTCTTGGCGCCATTATCTTCTTGGTGAGAGATTCGAGTTGTTCACCGACCATAAATCATTGAAGTACTTATTCTCTCAGAAGGATTTAAACTTAAGACAGCAAAGGTGGATGGAGTTCTTAGCATCCTATGATTTCGAGATAGCGTATACCCCTGGTAAGGGTAACGTGGTGGCAGACGCCTTAAGTAGAAAAAGGCTATCTTTGAGTCCATTGTTCGTGGAACGACGAAGCTTGGAGTTTCTTTCTTTGTTTGACTTCAGACCTTCTGTTGATTTTGTACCTGGTTTGTTGGCATCCTTGGAGGTTAGACCTACTCTTTTGAGACGGATTGGCGAGGCTCAGCGAGACGACCCACAGTTGGTTGTGTTGGTAGAGAAGCTTATAAGAGGGGAGTCGTCCAGCCATTTGGGTAGATACACCATAGATGATAAGGGATGGTTGCATAGAGACGGTAGACTTTGTGTACCGCAAGATGAGGGTTTGAAGAAGGCTATTTTGGATGATGCACATCGTTCAAGAATGACTATTCATCCCGGTGGAGACAAAATGTACCAAGACATGAAGAGAGTTTTCTTTTGGGCCGGTATGAAGAAAGATGTGGCCGAGTATGTGGCTAGATGCTTAGTGTGCCAACAAGTTAAAGTGGAGCAAAGGAAACCCGGTGGGTTGCTACACCCATTGGAAGTTCCACAGTAGAAGTGGGATAGTGTCTCGATGGATTTCATCGACGGGTTACCGAGATCGAGGAAGGGCAATACGGGAATTTGGGTTGTGGTAGACAGACTTACAAAGAGTGCCCATTTTATACCCGTAAAGAGTAAGAGGACCGCTCCATGGCTTGCTTCAGTCTATGTTAGAGAGATTGTTAGATTGCATGGCGTACCATCCAGCATTGTGAGTGATCGAGATCCTATTTTCACTAGTGAGTTTTGGAGAAGTTTGCAAGAGGCGGTAGGGACTCAGTTGTGTTTGAGCACCGCATATCATCCTCAGACGGACGGTCAGACCGAGAGGGTGAACCGTATCTTAGAAGATCTTTTGAGGCTTTGTATCTTGGATTTTGGAGGTACATGGGAAGAACATCTTCCTTTGGTGGAGTTCGCATATAATAACAGCTTTCAGTCCAGTATTGGTATGGCTCCTTTCGAAGCTCTTTATGGAAGGCCTTGTCGATCTCCTACATGTTGGTGGGAATCTACGGATAAGATCTTGCTTGGGCCGGATATGGTTAGAGAGACTTCAGAGAAGATTGATTTAATTCGAAAAAGGATGAAAGCAGCGCAAGATAGACAGAAATCTTATGCGGATCGGAGAAGGACGGATCTTGAGTTTGAGGTTGGGGACATGGTTTTTGTCAAAGTATCTCCATTGAGAAATGTTGTTCGCTTTGGGTCCGTAGGGAAGTTAGCACCGAGATTTGTTGGGCCGTTTCCTATTAAGGAAAGGATTGGACGGATGGCATATAGGGTGGAGTTGCCCGACAGACTTAGTGGTGTTCATGATGTATTCCATGTATCACATTTGAGGAAGTGCTTACATGAGACCGCGGAGGTGGTAGAGCCGAGCTTGCTTAGAGATGTAGAGGTAGAGCGTGATGCGACGATTCGACGAGCTCCTACTCGCATCCTTGGGTCAGAAACTAGGAAGTTGAGGAACAGAGAAGTTCAGCTAGTTAAAGTGCAATGGGGAGATGACGAAAGAAATGCTACTTGGGAGACGGAAGCAAAGATGCGTTCTTTGTATCCATTTCTTTTTGAGAGTATGTCTTTTAACTTCTCCTTTATTGCTTGTCTAGTACTTATCTTATCTTTAGTATATCCTCTCGCTAATACCTATGACCTTTAGATAGGGTAAAACCTATGGTTGAGACATGTGTTTGAAACATGTTATGGTTGATGGATGCATATGGATGCAATTGTTTGCTAGTGGTTGCTCGTGGATGCATATACACACACATTAGGCACTAGATCGGCTCAGTCACTTCATGTTGCATATTGCATAAATGGATGTGGTAGTTAGATTGATGGATGTATCATGGCTGTGTTATCATATGGATGATGCATTTTTGTGTATGGTTGTGCACGCATGTAGAAATTTGTATGTGTCAATAGGGTTTCGCATACATATTGGATGCATGGCACTATCATGGTTTGCATTAAGGAGGTTTACTGTATCAGTAACCGCCTGATTTTCGCATTAGGTAAGTACATATACACACACTTTTGCATATATCCATCCAGCATTTAGAATCTTGTAAGGACAATGATTGCTCGTGGATGATGCTTTGAGTAGATGGATGATTGGATGGTAGGATACGTTCTTCCTAACTTGAAGATTTCGGGGACGAAATCCTTTAAGGAGGGGAGAATGTAACAACCCGTATTTTCAATAACCTGTAATAACATAAATCGAGGCAGAATTTAATTCTAAAATGGGAATCAAGGGAAACGGGCTATGCCATTGTGTTCGTCTCGGAAAAATACGCGAAATAGAGTCCGAGTTTTCGAAAATCGGAGTCCGTATGACCAAGATATGGCCTCGCGAAGTTTCACGAAAATTCCCAAATTAAAGTATACTTAATTAAGTGAAATGGGTTGTGTGGATATATATATATATATATATATTGATATATATATATATATATATAATTGAAAATTTAATAAATAAATATGCAAAAATGCTCAAAACAGCGAATTGGGAGAGGGGAATAACCGAACCGGCCGATTTTTGAAGTCGACCCGAGCCCGCTGGGTCGACTAGGGGTTAATCCAGGGTGTTTGGCTGTCAACCCGTGGGCCGATTCGCTCAAGTGCAGATTTTGCATTTGAATGGTTCTCATGGTCCATCTTTAATCTAAAGGCCCTAGATGGTTCCTACACTTGACTTCTTCCCCAAGACATGCTTTGATGGCTTGGATTGAATCTAGGGTTAATCCTATGGCCTAAAACACTTGCCTAATCTATAAATAAGACCCTAACCTACCCTAATTCATTCATAATTAAACCTAGTGACTAAACTATGGCAAAATGCTAGCTCTCATGGCCTCCACTAATTTAATGAAGAGGGTTGCATACTAATCACTCTCTAATCAACTTCTAATCCCTTCTTAGCATCTTAATCTTCTTCATTTGGTGTTCAAAGTTGCTAGTTGTGAGTTTCTATAACTTTGATGATCTTTTGGTAAACTAATTAGATGAGATGTGATGAGATTTATGGTTTTGTATGTGGGTTAATGAGCTTTGAATCATATGATATGATGTTAGCATTAATCTTATGTTTATGCATGTTGAGTATGTAAGCTTATGCAAGTTTAATATGATGTATGTTATGTTTGCATGATGCTAAATATGCAAGTTGTGGGCTATGTAATCATATGCATGTTATGCAAGTTCATGGTAATATGCTATGCAAGTTACATGTTTGTTAATATGCAAGTTACATGTTTGTTAATATGCAAGTTACATGTATGTAAATATGCAAGTTACATGTTTGTTAATATGCAAGTTACATGTTTGTTAATATGCAAGTTACATGTATGTAAATATGCAAGTTACATGTTTGTTAATATGCAAGTTACATGTTTGTTAATATGCAAGTTACATGTATGTAAATATGCAAGTTACATGTTTCTTTATATGCAAGTTACATGTTTGTTAATATGCGAGTTACATGTATGTAAATATGCAAGTTACATGTTTATTAATATGCAAGTTCATGATGACACATTATGCAAGTCTATAAGCTAATATGCAAGTTTGTTATGCAAAATGAATATGTAAGTTATGTGACATATTATATGCAAGTTATGTGACATGTTATGCAAGTTCATATGCAAGTTATGTGTTTGTTAATATGCAAGATGGCACCTTTGAAACATGTTCATTCATATGCAAGTTGACACCTTTTATATGTGTTATATCATGAACGAAATTACGTGGGAACGATGGGGTAATTAAATGCATAAGTTAATAAGATTGTGTGAAATTAATATAATTATGCATAACACAAAATAAATAAACATAGTATGGGAATTTGCCTATTTGGTTAGGTGTACCCATACTATGTGTTGGGAATTTACCTATTGAGTTAGGTCTACCCCATGGGAATTTACCTATTAAGTTAGGTCTACCCATGTTAAGAAAACTTGATTAATTAGGGATAATTAATATAAAATTATGAGGGTGATTAATTAGGTGTAATTAATTGACTAAGACACGAGGTTGGACTCAGTTGTAGCGTAAAACTGCCCGGACCCAACCGGCTTAACCAGTTGCTACAAATGTTAGCCCAATGTGAGAGGTCTTAGGCACAAACTAAATACGTAATTAATGTAAAGACACGAGGTTAGACTCTGTTATGACATAAGGCTGCCCGGACCCAACCGGCTTAACCAGCGGTCATAAAAGACAGTCTAATGTGAGAGGTCTTTACAAAGGTTACGTTCTTAATTAATTAATTAAGAAACACTTAACCACATTAGCATGTAGAGGGACATGAGGGGTTAAGTGGGTGCCTCGGGTGGCATGAGAAAATCTAGTGGTTGCCTTGGGTGGCAATAGAAAATACGATTAGAATACTTAACCAAAATAGAACATGTAATTAAAACATGATTAAAGGGTTAAGTGGGATATACTAGAAAAAGGGACAAGCTTAGGTGGGTAGCTTGTGGAGGCCCATTTCAACCAGTAACCCATACGTATCTTTGTGGGCTCGACCCATGTCGAGGACGGGACACGCATACTGGGCTTGACTGTAAGAGGCAAACGGGTTAGCGGTGGCAACGCAAGTCCAACGGGCTTCATATGCGTGAGTGGGCCCGGGCTGGTAGGTAAGCCGTTGTTGCATCGAGTAGATATAAGCCGTGCACCTTTAGTTTCATCAGGTTGCCACATTGGGGAATGATACATCCCACGGTGGGGCCAGCACGGGTATCTACGTTAGGGAGCCGATCGAATGGGAAGTAGTGTGTACACCTAGTGGATTGTAGGGCCCCGTGGCGCCTACTTGGTCACCTAGGGGTACGCAGGTACTAATTAGTAAATTTTATAAGTCCTTGGGTGGGATCAACCTTTAAGTTAGGAACGACTGGTGTGGTGCAGTTTAGTAATTTACCTTAGGGAGGGTAGATGCGTCTTTATCCTTTATCTTCGTTTAGTTGACTGCTTAGGGTAGCCATTCATCCCTATATGTTACCGTATATCAGTTTATGTCTTCTCTGGTTACTTTAACGATTGTATTGTTAAAGTTATAGGACTCACTCAGACTTATGTCTGACCCCGTTGTTTTTTTACCTTTTTCCCAACCCTCAGGTCCTACGGTGGATCCTAGCAGTAGTGGAGCTTGATCGGATTGCTGTTCCAGTCTTTAGGAGCTTGGATAGATGTAAAGCTCCAGTTATCCAGTTATCTTTTCTTTTGTTTTGGCTATTGTGTGAGAGTGGGATTATGTACTTCTTTATTTTGAAGGATATTGTACTTGACTTTTATTTTGGTTTTATGATGTAACCAGACATGTTTTACTTCCGCTGTTATGAGGTGATGTTTTAAAATTTCAAGTACTGTTTATATCTGTCTTGTTGTAATTTTTCTGTTCTATATTCACTAAAATACTCCACCGATGCTATGGCATTCCCTTAGTGAGTGACCATAGCGGGAGTGGGGTGTTACATCAGCGATACGACCTCCTCTATGCGACTCGATCCGTACATACACTACTGCGCAGTACAGACCGATCCGATCCCCTGATGCATGGCGAAGCCTCTGACCCGTTCAAGCACGAGCTAGTCTTCGGCGATCCGAGATGCACGGATCCAGCGACACGTGTCCCCAACTGTCATTTTGACTGATTCTCCCCCTTTGCTCTATCCGATATTCAAGGGGATCGCGACACCTGTCCACAACGGCTAATTTGACTAATTCTTCATCGGCTGCGATACGATCCGATATTCTCGGGATTCGTGCCACGTGTGACCGCGATCCGCCTGACAAAATCAGCTATAAATAGCCCAGAGCTTGGCATTTTTCAGGATCTTTTGGCAATATTGAGTACTGATTCCACCATTATTGTAATACTACTATTTCTTGTCAGTTTGACTACGGGATTACTGAGAGAAATCACAATTTTAAGAGTGAGTTTGAGAGAGATAATTGATTGTATTAGCATTCAAAGTATAATCGATAACATATAAAGTGGACGTAGGCTCGTTAACGCCGTACCACTATAAATTCTGTGTGTTTTCTGCTTTTTCTTCATTCTCTAGTTAAAACTCTATAAGAATCAGAACAATTTGGGTGTTAGGTCCAAATTTTGATCTAACATTTTGGTGCTTTCACTGAGAAAACAGTCCCAAAACTTCACTATTCAGTTCTTTGAAGATTCCAGCGACATCTGATATCATGGCTGGAAAGAGATCTAAGGAAGTACGGGCTTCACGAACAAATGGAATCGCGAACGAAGGAGTTGAAGAAAGCGTGCACGAGCTAGGCAATGAGGGAACTTTGGATCGCGGAGCGCCGGGGGCGAACCGATCCGATGAAGGTGCCATGCTCCGAGTCGACGAAGACGAGACGATCCGAACTGCTGAAGGGGTTGTTACTCGATCCCGTGATAACGCCTCGAATCCTCCGCGAACCGTGACCACGAACCAATCCCAGGGGGGCGCTGCGAGCCACCATCCTCGATCCACAGCGATCCGAATTGATGATCAGAATACAACTAGACCTGGAAAGGAGCCTATGGCTCGCTCCAACCGTCCTGGCCCCTCCGCTCGACCTGGCTCAAGCTCTTTGCGCATAAGAGAAAGTGATGATGATCAGTATGACCCTTCTGCTCCTGTTACTGAGGGGGATCTCTCTCGCTTTTCCGAAATGTGGGAGAGACTGTTTGATGAATTGGCTGCTCAAAGGCATGAAAGCTCCGTTCTACGACAAAATTTGACCGCTATGCATAGAAGGCTTAATGATCTCGCAAGGCAAAGGACGCCACCAGTTCGTCCGCTCACCCCAAGATACTCTTCTTCGTCAGAGGAATCGCCGAGTCCTCCGTGGCAACCATATGAGAGACCCGAAAACATAGAGCAGCTTCGATTTGGAACCCTGCCGTCACGGGAAGAAGAGGCACTGGGTGCAGGGCCCTCAAACCGTAATGTGAACGATCACGCCGCAACTCCCAGAGCTCGAGGTGTGGACAGCCCTGTACAGAACAGACTGCCTCAGCCCCGTCGCCGTGCAAATGCACATGGTAACAGGGGGCAACGAAGCCCAATCCGAGCCCCGGGTTTTGTGACTGCTCCCGGAAGAGAGATTAGAGAACCCCACCTAGAAAGAAGCACTGACCCTGAACCTCCGCTGACCAGTGCAAATGTTGCAGCTATGATCCATCAAATTCTGGCAGATAGCTGTGGACAACGGAATGAAGATTGGGGAATTGACCGCAGTCATACCCCTTTCACTGATGATATTTTAGATGCGACTTTCCCGAGGCATTTCAACATGCCACAGATGAACCGTTACGCGGGTAGATCTGATCCCGTCCAACATCTGATGAGATATTCTTGGTCAATGACCGCTGCCGCAGCTTCTGACGCTGTCAAGTGCAAAGCATTTCCCATATTCTTGGAGGATGTAGCATTGTTATGGTTTACTCGCTTACCAGCAAGATCAATTTCCAGCTTCAGGGAGTTGAGTGAATGGTTCGTGGAACAGTTCCGCATCTACGCACAAAAGACAAAGAGTGTGATTGACTTGTTCCTTGTCAAGCAACGACCAGGCGAGAGTTTGAGGGTGTACCTAGACTGTTTCAACCTGGCCGCTACTGAAGTTAAAGATCCTCATGAGCCAACCGTTGTCGCAGCCCTGATTGATGGGGTAGATAAAGACACTGAATTTGGGAGATACCTGGCCGGCAAGCCACCCCATACTAGAGAGTTATTCTACGAAAAAGCTAACGTATATTTACGCCGGGAAGAAGTATATGCTAACCGAAAGGCAAAAACGGCCGATAAAGAGGAAATCCAGAGCAATGTCGCCATTAAGCAGACAGGAGACAGCTCGAGGAAGGTCGAAGTTAATGTCGGAAATCGGAATCAGGGTGGTCGTCAGTCAGGGAACAATGATAATAACAGTAATGGCAACAACCGGAAGAGGAATCGAGGGAACGACTCCTAGAGAAGGACTCGTCCCAGGGCTTTTGAAAGTTATACGCCAATAAACGATACTTTGGAGAATATCTTCATGGATTCGTACAACGTTCTCCAAAATAAAAGGCCTCCTCCCAGGGAATCGACGGAGAAAGAACGCGAAACGGGGAAGTTTTGTCTCTTTCATCAGATTCATGGCCATTCGACAAATGAATGCCGTCACCTAAGAGATGTAGTCGAGAGGCTTCTTCGAGAAGGAAAATTAGATGAATACAGAGTAACGCCCAGAGATAGGGGGCAAGCCGTACAGGCCCCAAATCAGAACCAGAATCAACCTGCTGTCAGGCCAACTGCCCAGCAAAAGGGAAAAGACCTCGTTATCAATACCGTAATCGGAGGGCTTTATCTCGCCGGGACAGTTCCAAGGCATTGGATCAGTATGTCAATGCAGCCAAGCAACACCTCGAGGTAGGGGAGTGTAGCAACCCCGAGGACAATATCCCGGTAAAGCAACAAAAGATGATGTCCGACGATGTCGTTTTCCGCGAACGAGAAAGCATTGGAGTCCATGCTCCGACTGAAGATCCATTTGTAATCACAGTACCTATTGGACCAGCCACTGTTCATAAGGTTTTGGTGGATAATGGGAGTTCCGTCAATATTCTTTTCAAAAGGACATTCGACCAGATGAACCTCGAAATAAAAGACTTGAAGCCCTGTCAGGGATGGATCCGTGGATTTAACGGAGCATCTACCGCTCCAATAGGTTATGTAGAGTTACCAGTTACGCTTAGGGAAGGAGAACGCCAGAGAGTGAGAATCCTCCCCTTCGTGGTTTTGGATGTTGAATCACCCTACAATGCCTTCTGGGCTGACCGGCCCTCGCAAAGTTTAGAGCTTGTATAGCCCCCTGGTGCTTATTATTGAAATTTCCTACGGAAGCTGGTGTTGGTATTGTCAGAGGAGATCAGGTTGCCGCACGAGCATGTTATGTTGTAGAGCTAAAGTTACTCCGTAATGGAGGGGACATAGAAACCAAAGGCGCTTCTCCCCCCACAAGGGCGGAGACCTTATAGCAACTAAAGAGGATAACCGTAGGAGAGTCGCCCAGAGAGTTGCCCGAGGATATAGATCCCAGAGAGGACAAAGAACCTGGGGGCAGAATGGCAACTCCCAACGAGACAACTGTGGATGTACCGATCGATGATAGTGACCCAGAGAAGGTCCTTAAGATTGGATCCCAGTTAAATCCGAAACTAGCTAAAGAACTGACGAATTTCTTAAAAAATAACTTGGATGTATTTTCTTGGACTCACGCAGACATGTGCGGGATATCTCCATCAATCATGAGCCATTCATTAAGCATTAACCCTAAACATCCTCCGGTAAAACAAAAAAGGCGAATGTTGGGCCCAGAGAGGTCCGCTGCCTTGAAAGAAGAAGTTGGAAAGCTAAAAAGTAATGGATTTATCAGAGACTCGATCTACCCAGACTGGATTTCAAATCCAGTCCTGGTAAAGAAGGCCAACGGGAAGTGGCGAACGTGTATCGATTTCTCGGATTTGAACAAAGCCCGCCCAAAAGACAGTTTTCCGTTACCTCGGATCGACCAGTTGGTGGACTCGACGGCAGGCCATGAACTTCTCTCATTTATGGATGCTTATTCATGATATAACCAGATTCCAATGCACGTTCCAGATCAAGAACACACTAGTTTTATTACGGATCTGGGATTATATTGCTATGTAGTGATGCCCTTTGGCTTAAAGAACGCAGGCGCTACATATCAACGGTTAGTGAACAGAATGTTCTATAACCAGATCGGGAAAACAATGGAAGTATATGTCGACGACATGTTGGTTAAGTCCAAGCAATCCTCCAATCACACTACGGACTTGGAAGAGATGTTCGGCATTCTTCGAAAGTACAGGATGAAACTCAACCTAACAAAATGTTCATTCGGAGTCGTCTCCAGAAAATTCTTGGGGTTCATCGTCAGTTCTCGTGGGATTGAGATTAATCTAGACCAGATCGCGGCAATCAGAGACATTCAGGAACCTAGGCAAATTAAGGATGTGCAAAGCCTTGCAGGGAAAGTAGCCGCACTAAGAATATTTATCTCCAGGGCTACGGACAAATGCATCCCATTTTTCGAATTGATAAAGCGAGGAAAACGCCACTTCAAATGGACGCCCGACTGCGTAGAAGCGTTTCAGAACTTGCTGAGACACCTGGAGAAACCTCCGATATTATCTAAGCTGATGGATCACGAGGACTTATTCGTGTACTTGGCAGTGTCATCCCACGCGATCAGCTCAGCGTTGGTAAGAGAAGAAGATAAGGTCCAAAGACCTGTGTATTATGTGAGAAAAAAATTGACGGCAGCAGAGCGTAATTATCCAAGGATAGAAAAGTTGGCGTATGGTTTGCTGATCGCCTCTAGAAAGCTTCGACATTATTTTCAGGTGCATCCCATTACCGTATACACTGATCATCCACTCAAGCAAGTTCTACAGAGACCAGAGGCGTCTAGAAGATTACTCAAATGGAACATTGAGTTAAGTCAATTTGATCTGAACTTTCAGCCCCGACGGTCAATTCGGGGGTAAGTGATAGCCGACTTCATAGCAGAGTTTACCATCCCGGAGGAGGATATAGCAAACGAAGAAGTTGACCCCTCAAAATTACTTCTCGATCCCAGTGACTGGAGATTGTATACTGATGGCGCTAGGAATGACAAGAGATCCGGCGCTGGAATAGTGCTTGAAACTTCCGAGAAACGATTGATATCCTATGCTATCCGGATGGAGTTTCACGCCACTAACAACGACTCCGAATATGAAGCCCTGATAGCTGAACTAAGGATCGCAAAGGAGTTAGAAGTCACAAAGTTGGACATCTTTTGCGACTCCAAGTTAGTTGCGAACTAGGTTACTGGAAAGTTCCAAGCCAAAAGTGCAAGATTGATTTTATACTTGAAGAAAGTGAAGGAGTTGCTGAACAACTTTGATCACTACAGCATATCTCACATTCCGCGGTCAGAGAATCAGCAGGCGGATAAGTTGGCAAAGATGGCTAGTTCCGACGATCCTGAAGAGACCGGGCTAGCCCCCGTTGAAGTACTTCGGTCCCCTAGTATAGATCAAATGGAAATCGATCCAATCCAATACTAGAGACGGAACCAGAAAGGGAGTCATGGATGACCCCTCTAAAGAATTTCTTGATGAATGGAACGCTTCCGACCAAGAAAAGCGAGAGGCGTAAAGTAATTCGTAAAGCTGCCCGATACGTTCTGCAAGGCGGAGTTCTTTACAGACAAGGATTTTCGATGCCCCTTCTTCGGTGTATAGCTCATGATGACATCAAGCGTGTGCTGCAGGAGGTACACGAAGGTGAATGCGGCGATCACACTGGAGGGCAAACATTGGCGAAAAAAGTGTTGCAGCATGGTTATTTCTGGCCTACCATAAACAAGGATGCGGCGAAATATGCACGACGGTGTGATGCGTGCCAGAGATTTTCAAAGATACCTAGAGCACCTCCTAATCAGTTAAAAACAATGACGAGCCCATGGCCTTTCGCTATGTGGGGAATTGATATCATCGGAAGTCTCCCCATAGCTAGGGGCGGAGCAAAGTTCGCTATTGTAGCCGTAGATTATTTCACTAAGTGGGTCGAGGCTGAACCACTGACTACAATCACAACCAAACGAGTGATCAATTTTGTCGTTAGAAACATCATCTGCCGATTTGGGATTCCAAAGATTGTTATAACTGATAACGGAACTCAGTTCGATAGCACTGAATTCAGAAACTTCTACCAGAAATACCACAATGAGAAACGATACACCTCTGTGGCGCACCCGCAATCGAACGGACAAGTCGAAGCTGCGAATAAAGTGATTAAGTCCATTCTGAAAAGAAGACTGAAGCGGGCCAGAGCCATGTGGGCTGATGAATTACCCTTGGCACTATGGGCCTACAGGACAACGTATAAATCGGCAACAGGGCATACCCCCTTCTCTCTTGCTTTTGGAGCAGAAGCAGTCATCCCGGTTGAGATAAAAGTACCTTCTCACCGAGTGACTTATTACGATCCGATGACTAATAACGAATTGCTCCTTGAATCCCTGGATATGATCGAAGAAAAGAGAGATGATGCAGACCTACGTACCTTGAGATGCAAACAACAGGTCGCTCAGTACTACAACAAAAAGGTTCGATCCCGAACCTTGGAACCCGTAGACTTGGTTCTGAAGCGTGTCTTTCCACCCCCAACTCATATGGGTGCGAAGTGGGAAGGACCGTACTCCATTCTGAGCAAGCTTGATAATGGAACCTTCAAGCTGGCAACCGTAGATGGAAAGGAAATCCCCAGAGTGTGGAATGTCCAACATTTACGGCCATACTTAACATAAAAATTTCAAATCTGTTCTTTTGCTTTGTTGAGAACCATGTACAAGGCACGACTTGCCTAGAATAATCTGATTCCTTAAAGCAAAAAATTATAAAGTGGACATAGGTCATGATTCGACCGAACCACTATAAAAATATTGTGTGTCGTTTACCTTTATTGCATTATTTATCTGTCTTTCTATTTTTATGGAAATTGCTGTGAATCATGCAACGATCCCAGAAGCATATAATTATAGGTGCCATCCATCAGAATGGAATGTAATCACCAGTCAAAATTCTGAGGATGCGATAAAGTAAATCGTATCATTGATAGCGCTCTAACTCTCCAAAGCCGAGAGAGAGAGCATAACGGACATAAAGGCGATGTCCGCAGGTCATGGCGATGTACCATGATCGAAACCGCCGTGACGGAACTCTAACCTCGGCGACCGCCAGGAGAGTATAAAAGCGTCTCCGATTGAGCGCTGAGAAAGAGCTCTTGCCCCGCTGAAGGATCGGGGAGCGATAGAAGTGCTGAGCTTGGACTCTAACTCTCCAGAGAGAGAGAGAGAGTATAAAAGCGTCTCCGATTGAGCGCTGAGAAAGAGCTCCTTCCCCGCTGAAGGATCGGGGAGCGATTGAAGTGCTGAGCTCGGACTCTAGCTCTCCAGAGAGAGAGAGAGTATAAAAGCGTCTCCGATTGAGCGCTGAGAAAGAGCTCCTTCCCCGCTGAAGGATCGGGAAGCGATTGAACTACTGAGCTCGAACTCTAACTCTCCAGAGAGAGGGAGTATAAAAGCATCTTCGATTGAGCGCAGAGAAAAAACTCCTTCCCCGCTGAAGGAACGGGGACCGACTGAACTACTGAATTCAAACTCTAACCTCGGCGGCCGCCGGGAGAGTATAAAGGAGTCTATGGTTAAGCACTGAGAAAGGTGCCAGAAACTCAGCACCATAAGGACAATTATCTTGCTAAATTCTCTAAGTCCCCCATATTCAGAAATAGGGGGCAACGTGCCGACAATGCTAATCAATCCTTAATAAGCCCTAGTTAGGCGCTATGTTAACGATTGATTGGGGGCACATATACATATATACATATATACATGAACTTCGATGCAGCACTGAAATTGTTAAATTTTTCTTTCTCTGTTGTTTGACTGATTTGTAGTTATAATTGATGGTCTATGACTAAGCATGAAAAGTTTATTTGAATACAGGTACACAATGATGCAAAAAGAGATAAACTTTCATTTATATACTGCAAGCCTACAAAGTGAAAAACAACCTAGAAAGCAAAATGTGGGCCAGTCTCATAATTACATTTCCTGGCCATTGGGAAACCTAAAGACAAAATATAAACAAGCGACAATATCCTATTTATGCTTTGACCGCTTCTCCTGCTTCTGTTTCTCTAGCTTCGCCTTGCCAGCGTCGGATAGATCACCTTTCTTTCTCTTCCTCTTGTCTATGAGAGGAACGTCCGACTCTTCAGAAGATTACTCTTCCGCCTCCTTTCTCTTCCTTTTATCAGTAAGGGAAGCTAGGAAATCATCAGGATTCGCAAAATGAAGCTGTCTGCTGATGGATTTGGGCGGGAGTTTCAAAACCATCCCATTTTTTGGGTCAAACTCCGCGATAGGGACTATGTTCAAAGGCTCTTGTCCCACCTTCATCAAAGCCATCTCCTTTTTCTGCTTGGCTTTTCTGTTAGCCAAAGTTTCGTCGTCATCGTCTTTGGTGTCTTTGGCGCTAATGATATCCTCCTCGTCCTCTACATGGCGCCCATCCATATCTTTCAAGGCCTCGAAGGTTTCATCATCCTTGGGAACATCAACACTGGGTGCCAGGACGCCTTTCTCTGCTGTTGTACCCTCAGCCTGCTTCGGTATACCAACACCGGCACCTGGCGAGACGACAACCTTCTCCGCCTCTTTCCTTTGCTCAACATCCTTGTCGACGGGCTCGCCACCTTTATTATGAGGGACACATGTTACTAATTCAATTGGTTGCTCTACCAGACGACGACAATTCACAATTACTTTGACAAATTGTGGGGAAAAAAGGGAGATACCTTCCGCAGACCCTCCATCTAGGCAAGCTGCAGGAGCTCCAACAACCACAGGAGTTAGGCCCAAATGGATTAATGGATCATCAGGATGGTATTCCTCAACTCCGGAGGTCTTGGGCTCCACAGCTGAGCTCGAACCTTCGTCAGCCTTGCTTTTGCCCTTAGCCAGGGCCCTCTCCTTTTCCATTTCTGCTTAGATTAGACGACGGCGTTCTGCCAGATCCTCAGGCTCGTTATCCTTCAGGATGCTCTTCATCAGCTCATCTTCGTCAATCTCTTCAACTCCCAATCTCTGCTTCTCACCCTCAACGATGGCATCCTGTAACAACCCGTAAAATGCGAGCCAGTTTGAAATTTTTATTTTGGCCATTTTAGCGAATTTTGTTTATTTAAAATGAATTATTTTAAATAATATCGACGAGAAATTTATTTAGAATATGGAATTAAAACGTATATATTATATACGCCGTCGTTAGAATATAAATATTTATATATAATTATAAAAAGGAATTGAAAATGGCGCGGTAGTTCGATAATTCGATTTCAAACTTCAATTGAATGTACCGGGTGCAAAACAATCCGGATTTTAGTGAAACCAAAAATAATGGAATCTAATAGTGAATATCTTTCCAACGAATCCGAAAAATCAAGATTTCATATCGGGAATCAAAAGATATGTCCAGTTGAAAATTCTGAATAGTCGCTATGGAATTCAGGCCCTTAAAAACGGACATTTTGCAAATGACCTCGGATTTCGACGAAACAACATTTGTTGGGTCCGTGATGTCGAATTATTGCTAGGTTTCAAATTTCATAATTTTTCGAGTCAATATGTGAGCGTGGCAAAGGAAAACGCGTTTGACCAGTTTTAGTTGATTTTAATCGACTGGAAATTGGCCATTTTTCAAACGGTCTCAGAATTCGACGAAACTAGCTTTGTTAGGACCGTATCGTCAATACAAAGCTAGAAAATATTTTTCGGGAATTTTTCTAGTTAGTATGTGGCCCCGGTAATTTGAATTGTACGTTTAAAATTCAATATAGTGATTTAAATGTAAATTTAACGGAAACTGATCGTAACGGTCGTTTCAGCTTGCGGTACATATCCCATTGTGTTCGGAATGTGGGTAAAACGCTATGGACGACAGGCGGTGGGCCTCGTTTAGAGGTCGAAAATAAAAGTTGATTTTTAATGATAAATAATATAATAATAATAAAAAATAATATAACCCTCTCCTCCATATAACCTTTGCCCCCCCCCCGATTTCAGTTAACAGATAAAAAAAAAAAAAAGAAGGAAGGGCGACGATCGCCCATCGCCGCCGCCACCAAGGACATCGCGTCGCCCTCGAGTCCACCCCCTCCTCTTCCCTCCAGCCACCTGAACGAACCGAAGCCTCCCCCTATCCGATCCCGTCGCTGCAGACTCGAACCCCCACTCGAGATTCACGCTCCAGCCATCAGCAACGCACCGCGCCACCACTTGGAAGCCGCGCCACCTCGAGAAACCCGCGACCTCGCCCCGCGCTGCTCCTCGCCGGAGCACCTCCGACCAGTCCACCCCCTCCTCTTCCAGTGAACGACAGCAGTGAAACCCCCCACCCCTCGATTGAAAAGTGAGTTATTATATTTACTTTAAATCGATTTTAATGTTTATTTTAAATTAGTTTCGATTTTTGGGAAACATTTTATAAAGATTTGTTTTTTTTATTATTTCAGTTTTAGAATAAATAACAATGAAATTGTTTTGAACTCTAGAAATAAATGGCGATGATTTATTTGGATCAGAAAGAAAGATATAATTTTTACCAAAGAACGATATGGTTTTTATATGAAAAGAGATGATTTTTAACTAGTGTGGCATAAAAATATTCTAAAAGGGCGAAAATTCAGTTTTTACATATGATCTTTGAAATGAAAATTCGGTTTTATTTGTTCATATGTAAAGAGAAAGGCTAGGATTTTATTTTTAAGGGAAAAGATTGGATTTTTGAATTAGAAATGATATGAGTTTTATTCGAAATAAAAATAGGATTTTTATATATTGTACTTCGAAATAAAATTATGATTTTTATATATTGAACTTCGATAGAAAAATAGGATTTTTATATATTGAACTTCGATTGAAAAATAGGATTTTTATATATTGAACTTCGATAGAAAAATAGGATTTTTATATATTGAACTTCGATAGAAAAATATGATTTTTATATATTGAACTTCGATAGAAAAATATGATTTTTATATATTGAACTTCGAATTAAAAATATGATTTTTATATATTGAACATCGAAATAAAAATGTGATTTTTATATATTGAATAGCAAAGTAAAAATTCGATTTTTATATATTGAATAGCGAAGTAAAAATTCGATTTTTATATATTGAATAGCAAAGTAAAAATTCGATTTTTATATATTGAATAGCAAAGTAAAAATTCGATTTTTATATATTGAATAGCAAAGTAAAAATTCGATTTTTATATATTTAATAGCAAAGTAAAAATGTGATTTTTATATATTGAATAGCAAAGTAAAAATTCGATTTTTAAATATTGAGTAGCAAAGTAAAAATTCGATTTTTACATATGTAGAGAATACGGGCGAAGAAAGTAATAAGAGACGAGAACAGTGAAGATTTTCTGCATTGGAAGTGCTGTGAAGTTGGATAGCTATCTGTGAGAATTTCTCACCTTTCAATTTCTTTTTCTAATTATATATATATACTAGGATGCAGACGGTGCTTAGTAGCACCCGACACAATCGTCCACAGGCCATGGACTTGTTTGTTTGGTTGCATAGATTAATTATATGATGTGATTTGAATTGGTTGTTTGGTGATTTTGATTGATGTGTGAATGGCGTGGGCCTTCACTAGACCGGGGATAAGGCTAGGCCTCGTCCCGTTTCTAGTATCGTGCCGTTATGCTGCCGAAATTTTCTAAAATAAGTTAGAAAATAAAAATATCATTTTATTGTGTAAATGAATAATAGAAATTCATATGTTGGAATAAAATGTTTTATCGTTAAAATATAATTTTTAACGTGAGAATGAATATAGTGAAAGTGAATAAAATAAAATATTCATTTACAAACCAGACGGTTTGTTTATGTACACCTATTTGAAGGACATTGATTGGGTCGATAAATTTTACACATCGCCCAACAGCACAAATAAAATATGTGTTTGATTGTTTGAAACCCCACACGGGTGTTGGGATGAAATTTGAAGTTCACTCATCCCGATTGATTGAATATGTCGATCGGTTGATTGACAGGCTGTTTTAAGCGTTGGATATCTATATTTGATGCTTATACAGTGTAGTGCACTTTGGTTGATGGTTGATTATTTTTCCATGCTATTATATACATGTGTTGTATGAAAATCCATATAATTAACTTTATATGGTAATTGATTGGGCCTCATTCCAGTTTAAAAATAGAAATATTTGAAATAGAAATATTTGAAATAGAATATTTGAAAATAGAAATTTATGAAGCCGTGTTGATTAGATTGACGCCATTTTGACGTGAACGATATTTATATCGATTTTATTCATTTCGAAATGAATTGAACATATAACGATTTTGAAATGAATTGAATATATAACGATTTCGAAATGAATTGAATTGAAAACGATTTCGAAATGAATTGAATTGAAAACGATTTCGAAATGAATTGAATAGAAAACGATTTCGAAATGAATTGAATTGAAAACGATTTCGAAATGAATTGAATTGAAAACGATTTCGAAATGAATTGAATTGAAAACGATTTCGAAATGAATTGAATTGAAAACGATTTCAAAATGAATTGAATTGAAAACGATTTCGAAATGAATTGAATTGAAAATGAATTCAAATTGAATTGAAATTTGAATTGAATAGAAATGAATTTTGAAACGAATTTATAAAGAAGAATTCAATTTCGATTTGAATTGAAATGGAAGTTGAAATTGCTTTTGAAACGAATTTAAAACTATTTATATAATTCGTTTTAAATGGAAATCGACGATATATATATTATATATATTATATATATAATATAATGGCCTGAATAGAACGCGCCGCGCCGCGGCAGTTCGTGAATTTCGACCATTTATTTCAAACGGACATTACGGGAGATCCGACCGTCGGATTCTCCTAAAACCGGAACCGATGGGTTCGTATCGAAAAGCGCTTTCTAACGAATATTAGAAATTAGAAATCTAACGGTTGGATTTGGAGTTATGTCCAAATCAAATTGGAAAAAGGTCGCTATAAGTGCAGTTCGATGGCCATTGATGGAAATCGACTGTACGGGCCTTGATAAAATTATTAAAAATAGTAATATTTAGTGTAAAATCATAAGAAATGATTTAGAAAGAATTGGGATGAAAAACTCCATATTTGAAAAGATAAAAATAGATTTTTATCGAAATGAACTAGTTTTGAACTAGAATTATAATTCTATTTATTTTTAAGTAAATAAATTGAATTTAAAAAGGGTTTTAAAAATAACCAGAATTTCCAATGATTGCATTGGAGTGGATTTGAATCGAAATTGTCTTCGGAATATTTCGATGTTGGAATTCGTGATTATACGAATGTTGTTACGGAAATTTGAAAGATATATATTTATATCGTTATTTCCAATACGACATTTGTTAATCGTAGAATTCGATATTGAATATAAGCCGATATATTTTCTATTCAGAGCCTTATATTGAATATCAAATGTGATTTGGGTTTGTCGTGAATGGTGTCTTCACTAACACTGTTCTTGAACCCCGTTGAGAAAAGATTAAATCTTCTTATTTAGATTTAATGAAGTGTACCAATTAAATGATATTTAATTGGAATTGAATTGATATTGATTGTTGGGTTTATCGTGAACAGTGTTTTAAATAGCACTTGTTCTTTAACCCGATAATTAATGAATGTGATTTTGGGTTTATCGTGAACCGTGTTTTAAATGACACTGATTCTTTAACCCAGTTAACGATTAAAACTAAGTGGAGTTTTAATGAATCTTTAATTAGATTGAAAGAATCGAGAATGGAGTATCACCAGTTTTGCTCCAAGCGATAGTTAAATCTTTAATTAGATTTGAACGTGAAATGGTAATTGAATTTACCGATAACACTGTGGTGTTAGATATGAAGTATTACCAGTTTTACTTCATGGGATAAGTAGGTTGGGATTGGGAAATTAAACAAATGATTACTTCGGTAAGTTTCGTTAATCCCGGCTAGTTGAATCGAAATTCAAAAGAATAGAATAAAGAATAAATTCAAGGAATTTATCTTGGATAAAATTAATGGGAACCTTTCCCTATGAACGTGAAATTTAGAACTAACTGTCGGTTAGCCAAGCAGAATGGTTTTCTGGATATTGATCAGATGTTGGTTTCGGCCTTCGGGGTTAATATTTGGGGAATTATTCTCTTGATTAATTTACGGTTATTGACTAATGAATTGGAATGAGGCGTATGTTGTGTTTGTGTAACACTTATTCAAAGTATACGCGAGTTATTCGGAAAGACCGGGTTTATCCCATTCTGAATAACTAATTCGACGTGGTGTCAAAGATGAAGACGGTGGTCGAAGACCGGAAGTCTTTACGTCGTTTGGGTGATTACTGATGATCTTGATTGGGCTGTACACCCAAGAAGATGGAAACAGTTAGTGATCGTCCAGACGTACTGGGAGATCGATGGATATGCGGGGTACTAGGTGCCTCCGGTTTCGTTCAGACCCAGAACGGACTTGTAAATGGACTGTGTGTCTGACATTGGATTTTAGTCTGTGTGTTTGATTTCTATTGAATATATATCTGTTTGGCGGCGGAGAATTTATTCTCTTGCTTAACGCCCTTCTCTGAGACGTACGAGCTCAGGGGTTATATATTGATGGATATCAAACGCATGGAGTGAATTGCCTGTGTGGCATGCCTAAGTGGCAATTGATCGAGGCTTCTGTTGAAAAGCAAAGTCTTGTGGTTGATGATCGAAGCACGGCCTTTGTGGCGTAGCTTTGTGTAACGTTTACTTCGCGAGTTTCACACCCGGTATGAACCAAAAACGGGAGACGGACCTCAGGGAGGGCATGCGTTTCCTTCTAGCTAAAAAGTGGCGTCAGTGGTTTTACACGCCCTGACGAGTTTGACTTATGTGGTTGTTGCTGTTGCGAGGCGCCTCGGATTGATCGGTCGTTCTCGAACCGATGGAGTCATTTAGTTGGCTCACCTACGCCCCATAGGGCGGGGAAACGCATGTTCAGGGTTTAAGTTTAATCCACATCGGTGGACTGGCCCTGACGATCCAAGGGCCCACCTGTGTCTGGGTCCTGAGACACGGGCTAGAGCGTCTCGAATCGGTTGAGGACTATCTTTTGCCTCGGTTCATAGATGGAAACCCAATTTCCAAATACGCGACTTTGCGATTTTGATTGTATAACCTATATATGGCGACATAGTGTTATGGGGCATTCATGTCGCCTATGATTGATACTTATGATTTGAAGTTGTTTTATACACTATGCACTTATTATAGTATCAAATAATTTGTTTTAAAACGTATCAAGCATTCTTTGGCTGTTATAAGGGAAAACCCTATCCTCGGCTGCGTTGCATTGTGTGATGGGACCTGGGTCTTATAACAGCTTCATCTTTCTTTATTTAGCATTGCGCTGTTTGTTTTATGCACTGGTATTCTTGGGAGGAAACCCGTTCCGCGTTAGCGGCGTGGTCCCTTGATTTACCTAACTTTAAAAATAAAGATTAATAACTGTTTTAGTTCTCACACCAGTCACATGACTGACCTGGAGTTTATTGTTTTAACCTAAACTCTGGGTGCCCCTTATTTTGACACGGGAAGCTAGTAGTTTTGGTTTTGCAGATTTATATTCACAGGATCCTGGATTACAGCTGGAACGATATCCGGAAAGCTTTGTATCCGTATATCTCTTCTAGTTGTGTAGTGTATTATTTTCCGCTGCTATGTATTTAAATGTAATTTAAATCTCTGACATTTCTGTGTAATATTCATTTGTACTCTGTATATTCTTGTAATCTGATGCATTGTTGTAATATACAGTGAAATGTTCTTCTGTATGAGTTATGTTGTGGCTTGTTCTCGAACTATCCGACGCTTTCCTTTACGGGGAAGTTACGGGTTTTCACAGTTGGTATCAGAGCTTTGGTTTACAAAGCTCAGAGAACAAGGCACATTAGAATCATACGAAAGAATTCATCAGATGTTGGATTAGTAATATCCAATGAGAATGACTCGTTAGAGATAGGATCAGTAGTACCCTAGAACGAGTGTGAAGAGTATATTTTAAAAAAAAAAAATGAAAACAAATTTTGTTTTGAAAATTTAAATCAATTGTTCGTATTTGATTATTTATTTTATATTGATTAGGACAATCCAAAATATAAAGATTTTTGCGTATGCACCTAGCTAGCGTGTATTCGAAGTTTTAATATATTGGATAGATATAGCATCACACCCTAGTCGCCCGGAGATGATGTTGATAATGACCATGGCATCATCAATATTTATGTTCGTGCTTCGAAGGTGTGATTTCTATATATTTCCTATTGACTGGTGTGAGAACCAAAATTAGATAGGGCTTATTGTTGTGATTTGGCATCAAAAATCTGATTTTTGACTATGTATCAAAGTTATGAATTTGAAAAGCTAATCAACTAATTGATTGATGTTTGTGTTGGTTGTTTATTTGTTTGTTAATTTTTAGCCATTTAGCCTAATTGAATCACATATTGAATTATATTGAAAATGGGTCGCATTTGCTTGCATATACTTGTACTTACATTGAACAGGTCATAGCAAGGAGGCTAGAGCCAGAGAATAAAATTTGTGTGCCCGACAAATAGGTACATGTTTACTACATAATTTACTGTTTTGTTTGGGTGATGATGATTTTATGAGCCTATTGGCTAGCCGCTTGGCTTTTTCTTTTTCTTTTTGAGATCTGAAGGACCGGGGAAGCTATTTGAAATTCCCCGATGCTCCCGGTGCAGGGGAGGTTATGGCGAAATTTTTCGAAAATTTAGGGTGTTAGCCAAATTTTTGAAAATTCTCAAAAACTGAAAAGTTGGAGAATGGAAGCCAGACCGAATGTAGAGCTGAATAATCAAACCACTTTCGACTTTGTTCCTTTTCGGGGACGAAAAGTTTTAAGTGGGGGAGATTGTAACAACCCGTAAAATGCGAGCCAGTTTGAAATTTTTATTTTGGCCATTTTAGCGAATTTTGTTTATTTAAAATGAATTATTTTAAATAATATCGACGAGAAATTTATATAGAATATAGAATTAGAACGTATATATTATATACACCGTCGTTAGAATATAAATATTTATATATAATAATAAAAAGGAATTGAAAATGGCGCGGTAGTTCGATAATTCGATTTCAAACTTCAATTGAATGTACCGGGTGCAAAACAATCCGGATTTTAGTGAAACCAAAAATAATGGAATTTAATAGTGAATATCTTTCCAACGAATCCGAAAAATCAAGATTTCATATCGGGAATCAAAAGATATGTCCAGTTGAAAATTCTGAATAGTCGCTATGGAATTCAGGCCCTTAAAAATGGACATTTTGCAAATGACCTCGGATTTCGACGAAACCACTTTTGTTGGGTCCGTGATGTCGAATTATTGCAAGGTTTCAAATTTCATAATTTTTCTAGTCAATATGTGAGCGTGGCAAAGGAAAACGCGTTTGACCAGTTTCAGTTGATTTTAATCGACTGGAAATTGGCCATTTTTCAAACGGTCTCAGAATTCGACGAAACTAGCTTTGTTAGGACCGTATCGTCAATACGAAGCTAGAAAATATTTTTCGGGAATTTTTCTAGTTAGTATGTGGCCCCGGTAATTTGAATTGTACGTTTAAAATTCAATATAGTGATTTAAATGTAAATTTAACGGAAACTGATTGTAACGGCCGTTTCAGCTTGCGGTACATATCACATTGTGTTCGGAATGGGGGTAAAACGCTATGGACGACTGGCGGTGGGCCTCGTTTAGAGGTCGAAAATAAAAGTTGCTTTTTAATGATAAATAATATAATAATAATAATAATAATAAATAATATAACCCTCTCCTCCCTATAACCTTTGCCCCCCCCCCCCCCCCCCCGATTTCAGTTAACAGATAAAAAAAAAAGAAGAAGAAGGAAGGGCGACGATCGCCCATCGCAGCCGCCACCAAGGGCATCGCGTCGCCCTCGCGTCCACCCCCTCCTCTTCCCTCCAGCCACCTGAACGAACCGAAGCCTCCCCCTATCCGATCCCGTCGCTGCAGACTCGAACCCCCACTCGAGATTCACGCTCCAGCCATCAGCAACGCACCGCGCCACCACTTGGAATCCGCGCCACCTCGAGAAACCCGCGACCTCGCCTCGCGCTGCTCCTCGCCGGAGCACCTCCGACCAGTCCACCCCCTCCTCTTCCAGTGAACGACAGCAGTGAAACCCCCCACCCCTCGATTGAAAAGTGAGTTATTATATTTACTTTAAATCGATTTTAATGTTTATTTTAAATTAGTTTCGATTTTTGGGAAACATTTTATAAAGATTTGTTTTTTTTTATTATTTCAGTTTTAGAATAAATAACAATGAAATTGTTTTGAACTCTAGAAATAAATGGCGATGATTTATTTGGATCAGAAAGAAAGATATAATTTTTACCAAAGAAAGATATGGTTTTTATATGAAAAGAGATGATTTTTAACTAGTGTGGCATAAAAATATTCTAAAAGGGCGAAAATTCAGTTTTTACATATGATCTTTAAAATGAAAATTCGGTTTTATTTGTTCATATGTAAAGAGAAAGGCTAGGATTTTATTTTTAAGGGAAAAGATTGGATTTTTGAATTAGAAATGATATGAATTTTATTCGAAATAAAAATAGGATTTTTATATATTGTACTTCGAAATAAAAATATGATTTTTATATATTGAACTTCGATAGAAAAATAGGATTTTTATATATTGAACTTCGATAGAAAAATAGGATTTTTATATATTGAACTTCGATAGAAAAATAGGATTTTTATATATTGAACTTCGATAGAAAAATATGATTTTTATATATTGAACTTCGATAGAAAAATATGATTTTTATATATTGAACTTCGAATTAAAAATATGAATTTTATATATTGAACATCGAAATAAAAATGTGATTTTTATATATTGAATAGCAAAGTAAAAATTCGATTTTTATATATTGAATAGCGAAGTAAAAATTCGATTTTTATATATTGAATAGCAAAGTAAAAATTCGATTTTTATATATTGAATAGCGAAGTAAAAATTCGATTTTTATATATTGAATAGCAAAGTAAAAATTCGATTTTTATATATTGAATAGCAAAGTAAAAATGTGATTTTTATATATTGAATAGCAAAGTAAAAATTCGATTTTTAAATATTGAGTAGCAAAGTAAAAATTCGATTTTTACATATGTAGAGAATACGGGCGAAGAAAGTAATAAGAGACGAGAACAGTGAAGATTTTCTGCATTGGAAGTGCTGTGAAGTTAGATAGCTATCTGTGAGAATTTCTCACCTTTCAATTTCTTTTTCTAATTATATATATATACTAGGATGCAGACGGTGCTTAGTAGCACCCGACACCATCGTCCACAGACCATGGACTTGTTTGTTTGGTTGCATAGATTAGTTATATGATGTGATTTGAATTGGTTGTTTGGTGATTTTGATTGATGTGTGAATGGCGTGGGCCTTCACTAGACCGGGGATAAGGCTAGGCCTCGTCCCGTTTCTAGTATCGTGCCGTTATGCTGCCGAAATTTTCTAAAATAAGTTAGAAAATAAAAATATCATTTTATTGTGTAAATGAATAATAGAAATTCATATGTTGGAATAAAATGTTTTATCGTTAAAATATAATTTTTAACGTGAGAATGAATATAGTGAAAGTGAATAAAATAAAATATTCATTTACAAACCAGACGGTTTGTTTACGTACACCTATTTGAAGGACATTGATTGGGTCGATAAATTTTACACATCGCCCAACAGCACAAATAAAATATGTGTTTGATTGTTTGAAACCCCACACGGGTGTTGGGATGAAATTTGAAGTTCACTCATCCCGATTGATTGAATATGTCGATCGGTTGATTGACAGGCTATTTTAAGCGTTGGATATCTATATTTGATGCTTATACAGTGTAGTGCACTTTGGTTGATGGTTGATTATTTTTCCATGCTATTATATACATGTGTTGTATGAAAATCCATATAATTAACTTTATATGATAATTGATTGGGCCTCATTCCAGTTTTAAAATAGAAATATTTGAAATAGAAATAGTTGAAATAGAATATTTGAAAATAGAAATTTATGAAGCCGTGTTGATTAGATTGACGCCATTTTGACGTGAACGATATTTATATCGATTTTATTCATTTCGAAATGAATTGAATATATAACGATTTCGAAATGAATTGAATATATAACGATTTCGAAATGAATTGAATTGAAAACGATTTCGAAATGAATTGAATTGAAAACGATTTCGAAATGAATTGAATTGAAAACGATTTCGAAATGAATTGAATTGAAAACAATTTCGAAATGAATTGAATTGAAAGCGATTTCGAAATGAATTGAATAGAAAACGATTTCGAAATGAATTGAATTGAAAACGATTTCGAAATGAATTGAATTGAAAACGATTTCGAAATGAATTGAATTGAAAACGATTTCGAAATGAATTGAATTGAAAACGATTTCGAAATGAATTGAATTGAAAACGATTTCGAAATGAATTGAATTGAAAACGATTTCGAAATGAATTGAATTGAAAATGAATTCAAATTGAATTGCAATTTGAATTGAATAGAAATGAATTTTGAAACGAATTTATAAAGAAGAATTCAATTTCGATTTGAATTGAAATGGAAGTTGAAATTGCTTTTGAAACGAATTTAAAACTATTTATATAATTCGTTTTAAATGGAAATCGACGATATATATATTATATATATATTATATATATAATATAATGGCCTGAAAAGAACGCGCCGCGCCGCGGTAGTTCGTGAATTTCGACCATTTATTTCAAACGGACATTACGGGAGATCCAACCGTCAGATTCTCCTAAAACCGGAACCGTTGGGTTCGTATCGAAAAGAGCTTTCTAACGAATATTAGAAATTAGAAATCTAACGGTTGGATTTGGAATTATGTCCAAATCAAATTGGAAAAAGGTCGCTATAAGTGCAGTTCGATGGCCATTGATGGAAATCGACTGTACGGGCCTTGATAAAATTATTAAAAATAGTAGTAATTAGTGTAAAATCATAAGAAATGATTTAGAAAGAATTGGGATGAAAAACTCCATATTTGAAAAGATAAAAATAGATTTTTATCGAAATGAACTAGTTTTGAACTAGAATTATAATTCTATTTATTTTTAAGTAAATAAATTGAATTTAAAAAGGGTTTTAAAAATAAGCAGAATTTCCAATGATTGCATTGGAGTGGATTTGAATCGAAATTGTCTTCGGAATATTTCGATGTTGGAATTCGTGATTATACGAATGTTGTTACGGAAATTTGAAAGATATATATTTATATCGTTATTTCCAATACGACATTTGTTAATCGTAGAATTTGATACTGAATATAAGCCGATATATTTTCTATTCAGAGCCTTATATTGAATATCAAATGTGATTTGGGTTTGTCGTGAATGGTGTCTTCACTAACACTGTTCTTGAACCCAGTTGAGAAAAGATTAAATCTTCTTATTTAGATTTAATGAAGTGTACCAATTAAATGATATTTAATTGGAATTGAATTGATATTGATTGTTGGGTTTATCGTGAACAGTGTTTTAAATAACACTTGTTCTTTAACCCGATAATTAATGAATGTGATTTTGGGTTTATCGTGAACCGTGTTTTAAATGACACTGATTCTTTAACCCAGTTAACGATTAAAACTAAGTGGAGTTTTAATGAATCTTTAATTAGATTGAAATAATCGAGAATGGAGTATCACCAGTTTTGCTCCAAGCGATAGTTAAATCTTTAATTAGATTTGAACGTGAAATGGTAATTGAATTTACCGATAACACTGTGGTGTTAGATATGAAGTATTACCAGTTTTACTTCATGGGATAAGTAGGTTGGGATTGGGAAATTAAACAAATGATTACTTCGGTAAGTTTCGTTAATCCCGGCTAGTTGAATCGAAATTCAAAAGAATAGAATAAAGAATAAATTCTAGGAATTTATCTTGGATAAAATTAATGGGAACCTTTCCCTATGAACGTGAAATTTAGAAACTAACTGTCGGTTAGCCAAGCAGAATGGTTTTCTGGATATTGATCTGATGTTGGTTTCGGCCTTCGGGGTTAATATTTGGGGAATTATTCTCTTGATTAATTTACGGTTAGTGACTAATGAATTGGAATGAGGCGTATGTTGTGTTTGTGTAACACTTATTCAAAGTATACGCGAGTTATTCGGAAAGACCGGGTTTATCCCATTCTGAATAACTGATTCGACGTGGTGTCGAAGATGAAGACGGTGGTCGAAGACCGGAAGTCTTCACGTCGTTTGGGTGATTACTGATGATCTTGATTGGGCTGTACACCCAAGAAGATGGAAACAGTTAGTGATCGTCCAGACGTACTGGGTGATCGATGGATATGCGGGGTACTAGGTGCCTCCGGTTTCGTTCAGACCCAGAACGGACTTGTAAATGGACTGTGTGTCTGACATTGGATTTTAGTCTGTGTGTTTGATTTCTATTGAATATATATCTGTTTGGCGGCGGAGAATTTATTCTCTTGCTTAACGCCCTTCTCTGAGACGTACGAGCTCAGGGGTTATATATTGATGGATATCAAACGCATGGAGTGAATTGCCTGTGTGGCATGCCTAAGTGGCAATTGATCGAGGCTTCTGTTGAAAAGCCAAGTCTTGTGGTTGATGATCGAAGCACGGCCTTTGTGGCGTAGCTTTGTGTAACGTTTACTTCGCGAGTTTCACACCCGGTATGAACCAAAAACGGGAGACGGACCTCAGGGAGGGCATGCGTTTCCTTCTAGCTAAAAAGTGGCGTCAGTGGTTTTACACGCCCTGACGAGTTTGACTTACGTGGTTGTTGCTGTTGCGAGGCGCCTCAGATTGATCGGTCGTTCTCGAACCGATGGAGTCATTTAGTTGGCTCACCTACGCCCCATAGGGCGGGGAAACGCATGTTCAGGGTTTAAGTTTAATCCACATCGGTGGACTGGCCCTGACGATCCAAGGGCCCACCTGTGTCTGGGTCCTGAGACACGGGCTAGAGCGTCTCGAATCGGTTGAGGACTATCTTTTGCCTCGGTTCATAGATGGAAACCCAATTTCCAAATACGCGACTTTGCGATTTTGATTGTATAACCTATATATGGCGACATAGTGTTATGGGGCATTCATGTCGCCTATGATTGATACTTATGATTTGAAGTTGTTTTATACACTATGCACTTATTATAGTATCAAATAATTTGTTTTAAAACGTATCAAGCATTCTTTGGCTGTTATAAGGGAAAACCCTATCCTCGGCTGCGTTGCATTGTGTGATGGGACCTGGGTCTTATAACAGCTTCATCTTTCTTTATTCAGCATTGCGCTGTTTGTTTTATGCACTGGTATTCTTGGGAGGAAACCCGTTCCGCGTTAGCGGCGTGGTCCCTTGATTTACCTAACTTTAAAAATAAAGATTAATAATTGTTTTAGTTCTCACACCAGTCACATGACTGACCTGGAGTTTATTGTTTTAACCTAAACTCTGGGTGCCCCTTATTTTGACACGGGCAGCTAGTAGTTTTGGTTTTGCAGATTTATATTCACAGGATCCTGGATTACAGCTGGAACGATATCCGGAAAGCTTTGTATCCGTATATCTCTTCTAGTTGTGTAGTGTATTATTTTCCGCTGCTATGTATTTAAATGTAATTTAAATCTCTGACATTTCTGTGTAATATTCATTTGTACTCTGTATATTCTTGTAATCTGATGCATTGTTGTAATATACAGTGAAATGTTCTTCTGTATGAGTTATGTTGTGGCTTGTTCTCGAACTATCCGACGCTTTCCTTTACGGGGAAGTTACGGGTTTTCACACATCCCATAAATTGGCTAAAGTAACGTGGTAGTCCGGGATCCACGAGATGTTACGGGTTTTGAGGACATGTCCGAGGAAGTCAAAAATCATCTCTTCGAACCCTTCGATATCCTTCTCTCTCTCGAGGAGCTTGTTGTTAGAAGCAGTAGCCATTTCAATGGAACTTTCAACATTCTTTTCGGCAAGAGCCGCGCGCCTCTCCGCATCCGCTACTTGATCATTTAAAATCGCCTTTTCCGCTTCAGCCAAAGCTAGGCTTTCTTTCAAACTTGCTTTTTCTGCCTCCCAAGCAGCTCTCTCAGCTTCAAAATGGCCTTGTGTTGTCTTCAGCTCAATGTTGGCCATTTTAAGATCTTCTACCTCCTTCTTTAAGACCATTTTCTCTTGACTATTTGAGTCAAGTTCCGAATGAAAGCGTTTCTTAGCATTCTCCAACTCGGTCTTGTAATTTTCAGCATCTCCCCGCGCTAAGGCAAGTTGGGATTGAGCATCTTCCAAGTCCTTCTCCATCTCCGTCCTGGCCCTCTCGTTGTTATCAATCCTCACCTTGGATCTATGTCTTCCATTTCAAGCGTTCGAATGACTTCTGAAAGATTAACCGCGTGTTTCTTCATCATTTCATACTGCCTGGCTACGTGGCGAATGTGCCCGACAACTTCATTATCCTAGTTCCTAGGGACTGGCTCCAGGGCTGGAACAAACGTCATCCTCTCGAAGAAGATGTTGGGGAATTGTTCCCGCAACTTTTCTAGCCTACCTTGAGTCTCGGGACCATGGATGTAATCTCGTGACCCGGGGGCAGCCAACTCGGGCTGGCTGGAAGGGACAATGTCACTCCTCTCCTTTTCAGAATCTTTGATCGGATCCTTGCTTTTATCCTTAGGCTTATAGTGTCTTTTTGACAACCGGCTGTGAGAGGGTGCACTCTTCGGAGGAGTTAACTCTTTAGGAAGTTGTTTTCCCCCTGTAGGAACTACCAGATAACTGGGAAGCTTGCCAGAAGTCGATTTTGATGGAGACCGGGGTTGTGAAGAAGTAGGCTTGTGAGAAAGGCCGCGAGAGCGCTCGGTACTCGGATGGAGACTGGGTGTGCTTTCACGAAGAGAGCGATAAGAATAAGACCGCCTGCGAGACATCTTTCCTGCAAAGGAGAAAATAGCATATTAAAACATTGGATACTATTGATATAAAAGTGTGGGGTCAGACAGTGCATGTGTGTGCATTCCATATAATTTCCCTAACAGACCTGGGCCTGAAGTCAGGCTCATCTGAGTAGTTTCTTGTCCTCTAATTGGAACGGTGGTCTCCTCGGAAGCAGGGAAAAATGGCTCCCCTTCAAAGTCCCCCTCTGTGTATACATCATCGGGCAAAGGAATTTTGCTCACCTCTTTAAATAGCTGTTCTTCTGTCAAGTCATCGGGAGCAGCAGGTTCGATCGGAAGAGAAGCCCTTGAGGGGAAACCCCCCAGAGAAACTGGGATTTTCTTGGATTTGTCACTATGGGTCTCATCTCCTCTATATATGTTTAGGTCCTCGTCGTCCTGGATGATTATTGGGGAAGGACTCTTATGAAGTTTAGTTGTTTCTACCGCCCGAGATGTTCCTTCTCCCTCTGTTGGGGGCACATATCTGTAGGGTTTGCCACCAGCGCCAAGTCCAATCTTATATCCAGATGGCGATGCTTATGAAGATTCTCGTCAGTGATGCACTTCTTGATTCTTAGAAAATCAGATCTGCTTTATAGAAGAATAGACAATCGATTATTGTAAAACGGGCCTTCCGTCTTGGGGAAGACGTGATCTGTTTAAACAAAAAAAGGGGGGATGTTAATGCTTCGGCTTCTTGAGCAAGATATTCAGTCAAAAGATTAAAGTTTACTTGATTTAAGCCATCTTCTTGAGCACCCGGCCTGTTTCTTTATATAGAACCAATCAGACTTGGGATCCCCTATATTGCTATATCCGTCATACAGAACCTTCCTATTCGCCACTGATTCGAAGAAAGAGAAATTTGGGGTTGCCGAGGAGCAATGCTTGAAAAGATAAAAGAATGTTGAATCTCTAAATGTGAGTTCGGTATGCAGGATCTCCGCGTATGCAATATATAGGGTGTATAGAGACGCGTAGGCATTAGGATGAAGCTGCATCGGAGCGATACCCAGTCGTTTTAAGGTCTCGATGACGATTGGTGGAAACGGAGGAATAGCTCCTACCCAGCACATGGTTCGGCTGACTGCCATATACCCTTCCGGAGCTAAGTGGGGTCTATCTTCGCTAACGGGTGTCCTCACATCATCCCAAGGGATCCCACGTCTCAGGCAGATTCTTTTAAGCTTTATTTCATCGAGTTTAGATGCTAAAGAGCCAGAAAATTTCTCTATCCCGAGCGCGCCAGGAATCTCATCGGGAGCTCGCCTGTCTGCTTCAGACTCTTCACTAAGTGAAGTACTTTCAGACGGATCCGATTCCGTTGCCTCGTATTCGGATCCAGAATCTTCACCCCTGGGCTAATTGGAGGGACCTCGGGGTTGTGTTGCTCAGGAGCCTCGGACTCCATTTCTATGACGAATCTTGAAGAGGAATGATTATCCGACATTACTGTTTAGGCGAGAAAACATAAGAAATGAGATTAAAACTACCCGTCCCCCCTGTGTGTGCAAGTGCCGGTGTGTGTGCATGTGCATGCATTAAAGAAAAGTACAAGGGTCAATAAAATCATCCAGACATTGGTCATTGTTCGGTTGATAGATTATGCATTTGTTCGATCCGGAGTGTTCATCTCAAGGGCTCTAACCTAACTGTTCAACGATTCATTAGAGTTGCATCATATTGTTTAGTTAGCATGCGCGTCCGATCGTTCGTCAGTCGGATCGCAGGACAGGTTCCGATCGCGGCATGAGGACAGATCGTGGTGAAGGACTCGATACGCGGAAGGGTATTAGATCACGGAAAGGCTTTGAATCGTGAGGCGCATCAATTCATCCAGAACGGATTGCGATGGTTTCTTGGCGATCCGCATCGCCCCCCATCCTCCATGACCCGAAGCTCTGGTATCTCCACGATCCGACACTCACATCTAGTTCCCCACGAATCGTAGCCTTGTCATTTCCGCGATTCGATCCGCTAGCCAAATCAACTTTCCAGTTCCGTACCCTCTCCCCTCGCCTTGCCACCACTTCGAACTCGGACCTCGCCCACGAACCGACCTGGTCATCCCTTCCTTCTTCTTCCTCAACTCTCCTCTTCGCACCAGGCACGCTCGCATTCACTATCATCGAATCCTACGAATTTCCGCTGTCTCCCCTCTCTAAATCAGTGCGAACAAGCTAGAAATTAAAGAAAAGCAGTTTAATTACCTTCTTAATGTTTGAGATTGGTTGGGAATTCGAAAATCAAAGTTAGGGTTTTTTCTCAGAAAAAATGGCGGCGGCTGTGAACAAAGAAAGAAGAAGAGGAGAATGAAGGTGAGGGTCGATTTATATAGGTAAAAGGGCGACCGTTTGTCTCCCCTTTTCTGTCTTATTCGATCCGCGAAAATAGACGGACCGCGAACCAAAATCCCACCACGTCTCGAAGAGAAGCCCACCTCGTTCCGTTCCGTGAAGAGGCCCAAGTGCTCACCAAAGGACGAGGCGAATGACTCGCTAACGGACCACGACTTGCGCATGCGATCCGAATAGATAAATGACCGACAAAAATGAAAATTCAAAGATGCACCTGACAGATTCGATGATGAAGACTCTGAAAGATCCCAGAAAAAGAATTGTCCACTGGTTTGCATCTCTTTATGAAAAGACGTTTTTATAGTTTCGAAGCATGTTGCATCATCGATAAAACATACTTCGAGGGGGCAAAATGTTGGCTAGCTTTTTGACCAAGCCACCTAGGTTCACTCACAAGAAGAAAGTATGAAACTACGTTCCCTAAGTACATGAAGTAACGGATCGCACCAGAGGATCGCCCCTCATCGGATCGCCCCTCATCGGATCGCACCTCATCGGATCGCCCCCATTGCATCAGCGATACGACCACCTCTATGCGACTCGATCCGTACATACACTACTGCCCAGTACAGACCGATCCGATCCTCTGAAGCACGGCGAAGCCATTGACCCATTCAAGCATGAGCTAGTCTTCGGCGATCCGAGATGCACGGATCTAGCGACACGTGTCCCCAACTGTCATTTTGACCGATTCTCCCCCTTTGCTCGATCCGATATTCAAGGGGATCACGACACCTGTCCACAACGGCTAATTTGACTAATTCTTCATCGGCTGCGATACGATCCGATATTCTCGGGATTCGTGCCACGTGTGACCGCGATCCGCCTGACAAAATCAGCTATAAATAGCTCAGAGCTTGGCATTTTTCAGGATCTTTTGGCAATATTGAGTACTGATTCCGCCAGTATTGTCATACTACTATTTCTTATCAGTTTGACTACGGGATTACTGAGAGAAATCACAATTGTAAGAGTGAGTTTGAGAGAGATAATTGATTGTATTGCCATTCAAAGTATAATCGATACCATAAAAAGTGGACGTAGGCTCGTTAACGCCGAACCACTATAAATTCTGTGTGTTTTCTGCTTTTTCTTCATTCTCTAGTTAAAACTCTATAAGAATCAGAACAATTTGGGTGTTAGGTCCAAATTTTGATCTAACAATATCCTCATACGATTAAAATCTACTCTTTATATGTATAAACATCATAGTTTTATATACGTAAAATCCTAACTTTATATAATTTAAAAAATCAAATTTTTATAAAATAAAATTAAACAAAATCAGAAAACTCACATTCAAAGGGGAAGGAGGGTTCGTGGCTGTGCTGAGGGGGGCATCGGCGCTGGGCGAGGCTGACCGGCGGTGGGGCCTTCACTGGCGGCGCTGCGGTTGTTTCAGGAGATCTGGAGGGGGTTCACGCGATACAGAGGAGGGGGTGATCGCCGGATGTGGGGGCGGCGCTTTGCTGGGGCGGCGGCGCTCGAGATCGGTAGTGGGTGGAGGGCGCGTCGAGATAGTGAAGGGGTTTTGGGGGTTTGCGTGTTAGAGAGGGGAAAGAGAAGAGGGGGGTGAGCAGAGGAGGAGGTGGTGGGCATGGGAGGCGGTGCGGTGGCGGATGGGCCATCGACGAGGGAGGGAGGGCTTCGGCCATTTTTTATAATTTTTTTCCTTTCTTTCATTGAAAATTTTAGAGAGAGAGAGAAGTAAGGATATATAAATAAATATATATTTAATTAATTAAATTTTTAAAAAGCAACTTTTTATTTTGAACTCAAAATCAAATCCAACGACTACCGTTCATAACTTAATACCCCCATTCCGAACACAATGGGATATGTATCGTAAGCTACTTTGGTTGTTTCGATCGTTTTTCGTCAAAATCAAGATATAAATCTATATATTGAATATGAACGTACATTCCAATTTACTGGGGCCACATACGGACTCTAAAAATTACTGAAAAATGTTTTCTAGCTTCGTATTGACGATACGGTTCTAACAAAACTAATTTCGTCAAATTCTGAGACCGTTTGAAAAATGGCCATTTTCTGGTCGATCGAAATTAACTAAAACTATTAGAACACGTTTTACTTCGCCACGCTCACATATTGATTCAAAAAATTATTAATTTTGGAATGTAGCAATAATTTGACATCCCGGATCCAATAAAAGTGGTTTCGTCGAAAACAGAGGTCGTTTGCAAAATTTCCATTTTAAGGGCCAGAATTCCATAGCGACTATTCTGAATTTTCAACTAGGCGTAACTTTTGATTCCCGTTATGAAATTTCAATTTTTCGGATTTGTTGGAAAGATATTTTCAAATAGATTCTAATATTTTTAGTTTCGCCAAAATCCGGTTTATTTTGAATCATGTACATTCATTTGAACTTTGAATCGAATTTTCGAACTACCGCGCCATTTTCAATTCCTTTTATAATTAAAAATAAATATTTATATTCCGATGACGTTCTATATAAATATATACGTTCTAATTCTATTCAAAATAAATTTCTCATCGCTATTATTTAAAATAAATCATTTTAAATAACCAAAATTCATTAAAATTGTGAAAATAAAAAATTTAAATTGGCTCAGATTTCTGGGTTATTGCGATCTCCTCCACTTAAAACTTTTCGTCCCCGAAAAGGAACGAAGCTGAAAGTTGTTTTACAATTCAACTCAACTTTCATTATTTTCATTATGGCTTAAGTTCTTCAACTTTTCAGTTTCTAAGAACTTTTCAAATTTTTCAAAAATTTGGTTAACACCCTAAACTTTCGAAAAATTTCGCCATAACCTCCCCTGCGTGGGAGCACCGGGAAAATCCCAAAATTTCCATACAGGCCTCTCCAATCCAAAAAGAAAATGAAACAGCCAAACGGAAAGCCAATCGGCTCATAAAATCATCCAAAACCCAAGAAATACAATAAACATGTACATATTTGTCGGGCAAACAATTTTATTCCTTTTCTCTAGCCTCCTTGCTATGACCTGTTCAATGGATATGCATGTTTATGCATGCCAATGCGATAAATTTTCAATACAATCCACTATTTGGTTCAATTTGGATAAAGGTTCAACATTTAATTAATCAACCAACACAATCATCAATCAATTAGTTGATTATCATTCAAACACATAATTTTGATACATAGTCAAAAATCATGTTTTTGATGCCAATTCACAACAATAAGCCCTACCTAGTTTTGGTTCTCACATCAGTCAATTGGAAATATATAGAAATCCCACTTTCGAAACTCGAACACAAGCGTTGATGATGACATGCCATCATCAGAACCATCTCCGGGCGACTAGAATGTGATTCTATATCTATCCAGTATATTAAAACTTCGAATACACGTGGATCGGACGTATATGAAAAATCTTTATATACTTGATTGTCCAAACTCAATATAAAATAAATAATCAAATACGTATAATTGAATTTTATTTTTCAAAACAAATTTTGTTTTCAATTTTATTTTCAAAATATCACTCTTCACACTCGTTCCAGGATACTACTGATCCTATCTCTAACGAGTCATTCTCATTGGATATAACTAATCCAATTTTTTATGAATCCTTTCGTTTGGTTCTAATATGTCTTGTTCTCGAGCTTTGTAAACCAAAGCTACGATACCAAGCTATTACGACCCGAACTTCCCCATGAAGGAAAGCACGGATTGTACTGAGGACAAGCCACATCAGAACACAAACAGAAGAACATTTCATTGTTAATTACAACAATTCCATCAGAATACAAGAATATGCAGAGTATGAATAAATATTATACATCAGAGAAATATCAGAGATTTAAATACATTACTGCAGCAGAAAAATAATATAATACACAACTGAAAGAGATATATGGATACAGAGCTTTCTAGATATCATTCCAGCTGTAAACCAGGTTCCTGTGAATATAAATCTGCAAAACCAAAATTGCAAGCTGCCTCTGTGGAAAATAGGGGCACCGAGAGTTTAGGTTAAAACAATATACTCCAGGTCAGTCATGTGACTGGTGTGAGAACTAAAACAGTTATTTAAAGATTTGCTTTAAATCAGATATATCAGGGGACCACACCGTATAACACGGAACGGGTTTCCTCCCAAGAATGTCAGTGCATATAACAAAACAGCGTAATGCTTTTTGGAAAAATGTAGCTATTATAAGACCCAGGTCCCATCACACAATGCAACACAAGCCGGAGGATAGGGTTTTCCCTTATAATAGCCAAACATGTTTGGTACGTTAAAAACAAATCGTTTGATACTATTATAAGTGCATAGTGTATAAAACAACTTCAAATATAAATGTATCGATCCTAGACGGCATGGGTATCATATATCAAGTCGCCATACTAGGCTCTACAATCAAAACCGCAAAGTCACGTATTTGGACATTGGATTTCCATCTATGAACCGAGGCAAGGGATCGTCCTCACCGAATTCGAGACTCTCTAGCCCGAGCCTCAGGAACAGCCGCAACAGCCCCATGGATCGTCAGGGCCGGCCCACCGATGTGGATTATTATGCCTGAACACTGCGTTTCCCCGCCCTTTGGCTCGTAAATGAGCCAAATGACTCCATCGGCTGCACATAGTCACCAATATATCTAAGGCGCCTCCCAATCCAACAACCACACAGGTGAAAATAATATAAATGTAAGGGCTAGTAGGTCACTGACACCACCCTAGCTAGAAGGAAACGCATGCCCTCCCTGAGGTCCTCTCCCGTTTCTGGTTCACATCCGGGGTGTGAGGCTCGCGAATTAATGCTACACAAAGCTATGCCACAAAGGCCGTGCTTTGATCATCAACCACAAGACTTTGCTTTTCAACAGAAGCCTTTCAATTTCCACTTAGGCATGCCACACAGGCAATTCACTCCATGCGACTGATGTCCATCGATATACAACATCTGATCCCGTACGTCTCAGAGAAGGGTGAAGTAAGGGAATAAATACCCCTTCACTAGGCAGATGTATATTTAATAGAGATCAATCGAGACAGAGCAAAATCCAATGTCAGACACATAGTGCATAGAAGTTCGTTCTGGGTCTGAACGAAACCGGAAGAACCTTATTCCTCGCATATCCATCGATCTCCAAGTACGTCTGGACGATCACCAACTGATTCCCTCCTCTTAGGTGTACAGCCCAATCAAGATCATCAGTAATTATCCAAATGATGTGAAGACCTACGGTCGTCGACCACTGTCTTCATCCTCGACACATCGTCGAATCAGTTATTCAGAATGGGATAAACCCAGTCTTTCTGAATGACTCGCATATATAATAAACAAGTGTTACCCAAACACAACATACGCCTCATTCCAATTCAGAATATTTTTTTATTCAAATATTCTTATACTTTGGGAAAGGTTCCCATTAATTTTATCAAAGATAAATTCCTTAAATTTATTCTTTAATCTTCCTTTGGATTTCAATTCAAACCAAATTATGGTTTATCCAGACTAGTCGGGATTAACGAACCTTACCAAGTAATCATTTATTTTAATTTCCCAATCCCAACCTATTCATCCCATGAAGTAAAACTGGTAATACTTCATATCTAACACCACGGTGTTATCGGCAAATTCAATTACAATTTCACGTTCAAATCTAATTAAAGATTTAACTATTGCCTGGAGCAAAACTGGTGATACTCCATTCTCGATCATTTCAATCTAATTAAAGATTCATTAAAATTCCACTTGGTTTTAATCTTCCCAAAAATCACTATTAATGATTATTTAACTTGGGGAATCATATCCTGTCTTTAGCTGGGTTAAAGAACCAATGTCGTTCAAAACACGGTTCACGATAAACCCAAAATCACATTCCATTTATAATGGAATCTTCATGGAAAACAAATCGATATATATATATATATATATATAATCAATATAAACTTCCATATCCGACTAACAATATAAATGACTTTTAAATTCCATACATATTAGCAATCCTCATCCACAGAAATTCACTTCGATTATTACAAAATTGAATTCCACTCCATTCCAATTTATTTCATTAAATTGGAAAACTTTACTTTGGAAAATCTCCTTTAAATCTTAACAAAAGATTTATAAATTCCAAATTACATTTCACCGTAAATCGGGGTAAAGAACGAATGTCACTAAAACACAGTTCACGATAAAGCCATTTCCCATTTGATATTAAATACAAGGCTCTGAATAGAAAATATATCGGCTTATATTCAATATCAAATTCTACGACCAACAAATATCGTATTGGAAATAACGATATAAATATATCTTTCAAATTTCCATAACAATATCTGTATAATCATGAAATCCAACATCAAAATATTCCAAAGACAATTTCGATTCAAATCCATTTCCAATCTACATATTGGAAATTATAGTTATATTTAAAACCAATTCAAATCCAATTTATTTATTTTTAAAAAATAATTGGATTATAATTCTACTTCAAAACTAGTTCATTTCGATAAAAAATTATTTTTATCTTTTCAAATATGTAATTTTTCATCCAAATCTTTCCAAATCATTTCTTATCATTTTACACAGATTGTTGCTATTTTTTATAATTTTATCAAGGCCCGTACAGTCGATTTCCATCAAAACCATCGAACTACACTTACAACGACCTTTTCCAAATTTGATTTGGACATAATTCCAAATCCAACCGTTAGATTTCAAATCTCTAATATTCCTTAGAAAGCTATTTTCGATACAAAACCAAAGGTTCTGGTTTTAGGAGAATCCGACGGTCAGATCTCCCGTAATATCCATTCTAATTCAATGGTCGAAATTCGTGAACTGCCGCAGCGCGGCGCGTTCTATTCATGCCATTATATATATAATATATATATTATATATAATACGTCGATTTTCTTTTAAAACGTATTTTATAAATCATTTTAAATTCATTTTCAAAACGATGTCAACTTCCTATTCAATTTCAAATCTAAATTGAATATTCCATATCATCGATATACAAATGATAATATTTCCAAAACGTTATATTTTGAAATTACTTCCTTTTCTATATTCATTACAAAAATGAATATAATCGATATAAATATCGTTCGCGTCATTTCTAACCAACATGGCTTTATATATTTCAATAACTTCGTTATTCTATTCAACGAATGAATATTTTCTTCAACACATGAATTTTCTTTTACTCAACACCTGAATATATATATTTTATTCAACACATGAATTTTCATTTATTCAACACATGAATTTTCTTTTTATTCAACACATGAATTTTCTTTTGTTCAATACATGAATATATGTTTTATTTTCCAACTTGGAATGAGGCCCAATCAATTACCATATAATGTTAATTATATGGATTCCCTACAACACATGTATATAATAGCAACGATAAATAATCAACCATCATCCAGAGTACATTCTACACTGCATAAGCATCAAATATAAATATTTAACGCTTATAACAGCCTGTCAATCAATCAATCGACATACAACTAATATATGGGATTAATGTACGCCAAATATCATCCTAACACCCATGTAGGGTTTCAAATAAACAAACATAGATTTTTATTTGTGCAGTTGGGCGATGTGTAAAATTTATCGTCCCAATCAATATCAGTCAAATGGGTGTACATAGACAAACCGTCCGATTTGTTTATAAATATTTATTTTATATACACGTTAAAAATTATATTTTTAACTATAAAATATTTTATTCCATTCCCCATCACACAATCAATATTCACACCACAAACAACAAACAAACAAGTCGTCTATGGTCTGTGGACAACGGGAGTCGGGTGCTGCTAAGCATCATCTGCATCCTAGTATATATTTCAACTAGAAATAAAATAAAAGCGAGGAGTTCTCACCTTAGGGATCCACTCCGCAATTCTTCAGCGGACGATGGTTTGGATTTTACCCTACATTTTTACTTCACCTTTCCACGCTGTTCATAAATAAAAATCACGTTTTTATTTCATCGCTACATGGGCAAAATCACATTTTTACCTCTACTTCATGTATATAAAAATCGAATTTTTATCACTACTTCATATATATAAAAATCGTATGTTTATCACTACTTCATATATGTATAAATCACAATTTTATTGCTACTTCATATATATATAAATCATATTTTTATCGCTACTTCATATATATATAAATCATATTTTTATAACTACTTCATACATATAAAAATCATATTTTTATTTCGCTACCATATAGAGAAAAATCACATTTTTACTTCACTATATATATATATATATATATAATTAAAATCAGATTTTTATTTCGCTACATATATAAAAATCGTATTTTTAACATAACGTCATTCCTACAAAAATATCATCTTTATACCGCAACTTCCATAATACAATTATATTTTTATCTCGCTCGTAATATAATAAAAATTATATTTTTACTTCTCTACATATATAAAAATTATATTTTTATTGCTTTACATAAATAAAAATCATATTAATATTACTCTTCGTTTTTATATATATAAATCTAATCTTTATTCTCTATTCAAATATATAAAAATCAAATTTTTACACAATTTAAAATCATATCTTCATACAATTAAAATCTACTCTTTATACGAATAAATATCATAGTTTTATATAAGTAAAATCCTAACTTTATATAATTTAAAAATTGTATTTTTATAAAATAAAATTAAACAAAATCAGAAAACTCACATTCAAAGGGGAAGGAGGGTTCGTGGCTGTGCTGGGGGGGGGGGCATCGGCGCTGGGCGAGGCTGACCGGCGGTGGGGCCTTCACTGGCGGTGGCTGTGGTTGTTTCAGGGTATCTGGAGGGGGTTCACACGATGCAGAGGAGGGGGTGATCGCTGGATGTGGGGTGGCGGTGCTCGAGATTGGCGGTGGGTGGAGGGCGCGTCGAGATAGTGAAGGGGTATTGAGGGTTTGCGTGTTGGAGAGGGGAAAGAGAAGAGGAGGTGAGCAGAGGAGGAGGGCGACGGCGAGAGGAGGAAGTGGTGGGCGTGGGAGGCGGTGCGGTGGCGGATGGGCCATCGATGAGGGAGGGAGGGCTTCGGCCATTTTTTTATTATTTTTTTTCTTTTCTTTCATTGAAAATCTGAGAGAGAGAGAAGTAAGGATATATATAAATAAATATATATTTAATTAATTTAATTTTTAAAAAGCAACTTTTTATTTCGAACTCAAAATCAAATCCACCGACTGCCGTTCATAACTAAGTACCCCTATTCCGAACACAATGGGATATGTAACGTAAGCCAGTTTGGTTGTTCCAATCGGTTTTCGTCAAAATCAAGATATAAATCTATATATTGAATTTGAACGTACATTTCAATTTACCGGGGCCACATACGGACTCTAAAAATTACTAAAAAATGTTTTCTAGCTTTGTATTGACGAAATGGTTCTAACAAAACTAATTTCGTCAAATTCTGAGACCGTTTGAAAAACGGCCATTTTCTAGTCGATCGAAATTGACTAAAACTGTTAGAACACGTTTTACTTCGCCACGTTCACATATTGATTCGAAAAATTATGAAATTTGGAATCTAGCAATAATTTGACATCCCAGATCCAACAAAAGTGGTTTCGTCGAAAACAGAGGTCGTTTGCAAAAATTCCATTTTTAAGGCCCAGAATTCCATAGCGACTATTCTGAATTTTCAACTAGGCGTAACTTTTGATTCCCGCTATGAAATTTCAATTTTTCGGATTCGTTGGAAAGATATTTTCAAATAGATTCTAATATTTTTGGTTTCACCAAAATCCGGTTTATTTTGAATCCTGTACATTCATTTGAACTTTGAAATCGAATTTTCGAACTACCGCGCCATTTTCAATTTCTTTTATAATTAAAAATAAATATTTATATTCTGACGACGATCTATATAAATATATACATTCTAATTCTATTCAAAATAAATTTCTCGTCGCTATTATTTAAAATAAATCATTTTAAATATCCAAAATTCATTAAAATTGCCAAAATAAAAATTTTAAAGTGCCTCAAATTTCCAGGTTATTGCGATCTCCTCCACTTAAAACTTTTCGTCCCCGAAAAGGAACGAAGCTGAAAGTTGTTTTACAATTCAACTCAACTTTCATTATTTTCATTATGGCTTAAGTTCTTCAACTTTTCAGTTTCTAAGAACTTTTTAAATTTTTCAAAATTTGGCTAACACCCTAAATTTTCAAAAAAATTCGCCATAACCTCCCCTGCATGGGAGCACTGGGAAAATCCAGAAGTTTCCATATAGGCCTCTCCAATCCAAAAAGAAAAAGAAACAGCCAAGCGGCTAGCCAATCGGCTCATAAAATCATCCAAAACCCAAGAAATACAATAAACATGTACATATTTGTCGACAATTTTATTCCTCTTCTCTAGCCTCCTTCTATGACCTGTTCAATGGATACACATGTATATGCATGCAAATGCGATAAATTTTCAATACAATCCACTATTTGGTTCAATTTGGCTAAAGGTTCAACATTTAATTAATCAACCAACACAATCATCCATCAATTAGTTGATTATCATTCAAACACATAATTTTGATACATAGTCAAAAATCATGTTTTTGATGCCAATTCACAACAATAAGCCCTACCTAGTTTTGGTTCTCACACTAGTCAATTGGAAATATATAGAAATCCCACTTTCGAAACTCGAACACAAGTGCTGATGATGACATGCCATCATCAGAACCATCTCCGGGCGACTAGAATGTGATTCTTTATCTATCCAGTATATTAAAACTTCGAATACACGTGGATCAGACATATACGAAAAATCTTTATATACTTGATTGTCCAAACTCAATATAAAATAAATAATCAAATACGTATAATTGAATTTTATTTTTTAAAACAAAATTTGTTTTCAATTTTATTTTCAAAATATCACTCTTCACACTCGTTCTAGGATACTATTGATCCTATCTCTAACGAGTCATTCTCATTGGATATAACTAATCCAATTTCTGATGAATCCTTTCGTTTGGTTCTAATATGTCTTGTTCTCAAGCTTTGTAAACCAAAGCTCCGATACCAAGCTGTTACGACCTAAACTTCCCTGTGAAGGAAAGCACGGATTATATAGAGGACAAGCCACATCAGAACACAAACAGAAGAACATTTCATTGTTAATTACAACAATTCCATCAAAATACAAGAATTTGCAGAGTATGAATAAATATTATACATCAGAGAAATATCAGAGATTTAAATACATTACTACAGCAGAAAAATAATACAATACACAACTGAAAGAGATATACGGATACAGAGCTTTCTGGATATCATTCCAGCTGTAAACCAGGTTCCTGTGAATATAAATATGCAAAACCAAAACTACTAGCTGCACGTGTGCAAAATAGGGGCACCCAGAGTTTTGGTTAAAACAATAAACTCCAGGTCAGTCATGTGACTGGTGTGAGAACTAAAACAGTTATTTAAAGATTTGCTTTAAATCAGATATATCAAGGGACCACACCGTATAAACCGGAACAGGTTTCCTCCCAAGAATACTAGTGCATATAACAAAACATTGCAATGCTATTTTGGAAAAATGTAGCTATTATAAGACCCAGGTTCCATCACACAATGCAACACAAGCCGGAGGATAGGGTTTTCCCTTATAATAGCCAAACATGCTTGGTACGTTAAAAAACAAATCATTTGTGTATAAAGCAACTTCGAATATAAATGTATCAAACCTAGACGGAATGAGTACCATATATCATGTTGCCATACTAGGCTCTACAATCAAAATCGCAAAGTCACGTATTTGGAAATTGGATTTCCATCTATGAACCGAGGCAAGGGATCGTCCTCACCGAATTCGAGACTCTCTAGCCCGAGCCTCAGGAACAGCCGCAACTGCCGCATGGATCGTCAGGGTCGGTCCACCGATGTGGATTATTATGCCTGAACACTGCGTTTCCCCGCTCCTTGGGGCGTAAATGAGCCAAATGACTCCATCGGCTCGACATAGTCACCGATATATCTAAGGCGCCTCGCAATCCAACAACCACACAGGTGAAAATAATATAAATGTCAGGGCTGGTAGGTCACTGACACCACCCTAGCTAGAAGGAAACGCATGCCCTCCCTGTGGTCCTCTCCCGTTTCTGGTTCACAACACGGGGTGTGAGGCTCGCGAATTAACGCTACATTGCTACAAAGGTCGTGCTTTGATCACGAACCACAAGACTTTGCTTTTCAACAGAAGCCTTGATCAATTTCCACTTAGGCATGCCACACAGGCAATTCACTCCATGCGACTGATGTCCCTCGATATACAACCTCTTATCCCGTACGTCTCAGAGAAGGGTGAAGTAAGGGAATAAATACCCCTTCACCAGGCAGATGTATATTTAATAGAGATCAGTTGACACAGAGCAAAATCCAATGTCAGACACAGTCAATACAAGTTCGTTCTGGGTCTGAACGAAACTGGAAGAACCTTATTCCTCGCATATCCATCGATCTCCATATACGTCTGGACGATCACCAATTGATTCCCTCCTCTTAGGTGTACAGCCCAATCAAGATCATCAGTAATTATCCAAACGATGTGAAGACCTCTGGTCTTCGACCACCATCTTCATCCTCGACACATCGTCGAATCAGTTATTCAGAATGGGATAAACCCGGTCTTTCTGAATGATTCGCGTATATAATAAACAAGTGTTACACAAACACAACATACGCCTCATTCCAATTCAGAATATTCTTATACCTTGGGAAAGGTTCCCATTAATTTTATCAAAGATAAATTCCTTAAATTTATTCTTTAATCTTCCTTTGGATTTCAATTCAAACCAAATTATGGTTTATCCAATCTAGTCGGGATCAACGAACCTTACCGAAGTAATCATTTGTTTTAATGTCCCAATCCCAACCTATTCATCCTATGAAGTAAAACTGGTAATACTTTATATCTAACACCACGGTATTATCGGCAAATTCAATTACCTTTTCACGTTCAAATCTGATTAAAGATTTAACTATCGCCTAGAGCAAAACTGGTGATACTCCATTCTTGATCATTTCAATCTAATTAAAGATTCATTAAAACTCCACTTGGTTTTAATCTTCCCAAAAATCACTATTAATGATTATTTAACTTGGGAAATCATATCCTGTCTTTAACTGGCTTAAAGAACCAATGTCGTTTAAAACACGGTTCACGATAAAAAAAAATCACATTCCATTTACAATGGAGTCTTCATGGAAAACAAATCGATATCTATATATAATCGATATAAACTTCCATATCCGACTAACAATATAAATGAAATAACGGCAAAGCCTTTTAAATTCCATAAATATTAGCAGTCCTCATCCACAGAAATTCACTTTGATTATTACCAAATCGAATTCCACTCCATTGCAATTTATTTCATTAAATTGGAAAACTTTACTTTGGAAAATCTTCTTTAAATCTTAACAAAAGATTTATAAATTCCAAATCACATTTCATTGTAAATCGGGTTAAAGAACAAATGTCATTAAAACACAGTTCACGATAAACCCAATTCCCATTTGATATTAAATACAAGGCTCTGAATAGAAAATATATCGGCTTATATTCAATATCAAATTCTATGACTAACAAATATCGTATTGGAAATAGAGATATAAATATATCTTTCAAATTTCCATAACAATATCTGTATAATCACGAAATCCAACATCGAAATATTCCAATGACAATTTCGATTCAAATCCATTTCCAATCTATATACTGGAAATTCTGGCTGTCTTTAAAACCACTGTAAATCCAATTTATTTATTTCTAAAAAATAATTGGATTATAATTCTAGTTCAAAACTAGTTCATTTCGATAAAAAATTATTTTTATCTTTTCAAATATGGAATTTTTCTTCATAATTCTTTCCAAATCATTTCTTATGATAATACACAAATTATTGCTATTTTTAATAATTTTATCAAGCCCCATACAGTCGGTTTCCATCAACGCCCATCGAACTGCACTTACAGCGACCTTTTCCAAATTTGATTTGGACATAATTCCAAATCCAACCGTTAGATTTCAAATCTCTAATATTCCTAAGAAAGTTATTTTCGATACGAACCCAACGGTTCCAGTTTAGGAGAATCTGACGGTCGGATCTCCCGTAATATCCATTCGAAGTCAATGGTCAAAACTCGCGAACTGCCGCAGCGCGGCGGTCTATTCAGGCCATTATATATATATAATATAGATTATATATATTACGTCGATTTCCTTTTAAAACGTATTTTATTAATCGTTTTAAATTCGTTTTCAAAACGATTTCAACTTCCTATTCAATTTCAAATCAAAATTGAATATTCCATATCGTTGATATACAAATGATAATATTTTCAAAGCGTTATATTTTGAAATCGCTTCCTTTTCTATATTCATTATAAAAACGAATATAATCGATATAAATATCGTTCACGTCAAAATGGCGCATATCTAACCAACACGGCTTTATATATTTCGATAACTTCATTATTCTATTCAACAAATGAATATTTTCTTCAACACATGAATTTTCTTTTACACAACACCTGAATATATATTTTATTCAACACATGAATTTTCTTTTATTCAACACATGAATTTTCTTTTTATTCAACACATGAATTTTCTTTTATTCAATACATGAATATATATTTTATTTTCCAACTTGGAATGAGGCCCAATCAATTACCATATAATGTTAATTATATGGATTCCCTACAACACATGTATATAATAGCAACGATAAATAACCAACCATCATCCAGAGTGCATTCTACACTGCATAAGCATCAAATATAAATATTTAACGCTTATAACAGCATGTCAATCAATCGATCGACATACAGCTAATTATTTGGGATTAGTGTACGCCAAATATCATCCGAACACCCGTGTGGGGTTTCAAATCAACAAATACAGTTTTTTATTTGTGCAGTTGGGCGATGTGTAAAATTTATCATCCCAATCAATATCAGTCAAATGGGTGTACATAAACAAACCATCGTATTTGTTTATAAATATTTATTTTATATACACGTTAAAAATTATATTTTTAACTATAAAATATTTTATTCCATTCCCCATCACACAATCAATATTCACACCACAAACAACAAACAAACAAGTCATCCATGGTCTGTGGACAACGGGTGTTTATTTCAACTAGAAATAAAATAAAAGTGAGGAGTTCTCACCTTAGGGATCCACTCCGCCATTCTTCAGCGGACGATGGTTTGGATTTTACCCGACATTCCTACTTCACCTTTCCACGATGTTCATAAATAAAAATCACATTTTTATTTCATTGCAACATGGATAAAATTACATTTATACCTCTACTTCATATATATAAAAATCGAATTTTTATCGCTACTTCATATATATAAAAATCGTATTTTTATCACTACTTCATGTATATAAAAATCATATTTTTATTGCTACTTCATATATATATAAATCATATTTTTATCACTACTTCATATAGATCGTATTTTTATTGCTACTTCATATATATAAAAACCATATTTTTATTTCGCTACCATATAGAGAAAAATCACATTTTACTCACTATATATATAATAAAAATCAGATTTTTATTTTGCTACATATATAAAAATCGTATTTTTATCATAACATCATTCCTATAAAAATCTCATCTTTATACCGCAACTTCCATAATAAAAATTATATTTTTATCTCTCTAGTAATATAATAAAAATTATATTTTTACTTCTCTACATATATAAAAATTATATTTTTATTGCTCTACATAAATAAAAATCATATTTTTATTAATCTACGTTTTTATATATATAAATCTAATCTTTATTCTCTATTCAAATATATAAAAATAAATTTTTCACACAATTTACAATCATATCTTCATACGATTAAAATCTACTCTTTATACGTATAAACATCATAGTTTTATATACGTAAAATCCTAACTTTATATAATTTAAAAATCAGATTTTTATAAAATAAAATTAAACAAAATCAGAAAACTCACATTCAAAGGGGAAGGAGGGTTCGTGGCTATGCTGAGGTGGGGCATCGGCGTTGGGCGAGGCTGACCGGCGGTGGGGCCTTCACTGGCGGCGGCTGCGGTTGTTTCAAGGGATCTGGAGGGGGTTTACACCATACAGAGGAGGGGGTGATCGCCGGATGTGGGGCGGCGCTTTGCTGAGGCGGCGGCGCTCGAGATCGGTAGTGGGAGGAGGGCGCGTCGAGATAGTAAAGGGGTTTTGGGGGTTTGCGTGTCGGAGAGGGGAAAGAGAAGAGGGGGTGAGCAAAGGAGGAGGGCGACAGCGAGAGGAGGAGGTGGTGGGCGTGGGAGGCGGTGCGGTGGCGGACGGGCCATTGGCGAGGGCGGAAGGGCTTCGACCATTTTTTATTATTATTTTTTCTTTTCTTTCATTGAAAATCTAAGAGAGAGAGAGAAGTAAGGATATATAAGTAAATATATATTGAATTAATTTAATTTTCAAAAAGCAACTTTATATTTTGAACTCGAAATCAAACCCATTGACTGTCATTCATAACTAATTACCCCCATTCCGTACACAATGGGATATGTATCGTAATCCAGTTTGGTTGTTTCGATCGGTTTTCATCAAAATCAAGATATAAATCTATACATTAAATTCGAATGTACATTTCATTTTACCGGGCCACATACGGACTCTAAAAATTACAGAAAAATGTTTTCTAACTTCGTATTGACGATACGGTTCTAACATCGTCAAATTCTGAGACCGTTTGAAAAATGGCCATTTTCTGGTCGATCGAAATTGACTGAATCTGTTAGAACACGTTTTACTTCGCCACGCTCACATATTGATTCGAAAATTTTTGAATTTTGGAATCTAGCAATAATTTGAGATCCCGGATCCAACAAAAGTGGTTTCGTCGAAAACAGAGATCGTTTGAAAATTTTCCATTTTTAAGGGCCAAAATTCCATAGCGGCTATTCTGAATTTTCAACTGGGCGTAACTTTTGATTCCCGCTATGAAATTTCAATTTTTTGGATTCGTTGGAAAGATATTTTCAAATAGATTCTAATATTTTTGGTTTCGCCAAAATCCGATTTATTTTGAATCCTGTACATTAATTTGAACATTGGAATCGAATTTTCGAACTACCGCGTCATTTTCAATTCCTTTTATAATTAAAAATAAATATTTATATTCCGACGACGATCTATATAAATATATACGTTTAATTCTATTCAAAATAAATTTCTTGTCGCTATTATTTAAAATTAATCATTTCAAATATCCAAAATTCATTAAAATTGCCAAAGTAAAAAATTTAAATTGGCTCAGATTTCTGGGTTATTACAAAACCCGTGCCAATCGTACGCATACACTATGATAACCAAGCAGCGCTAAGCAGAGCACAAAACTTTGTGTATAATGGAAAGTCATAACATATTCGTAGACGCCATAACACAGATAGGCAGTTACTCTCAAATGGAACTATTTCCATAGATTATGTGAGAACAAATGGTAGCCCAGCGAATCCATTTTCTAGAGGTTTATCAAGAGAGAAAATTGACTGTGCATCGAGGGGAATGGGTTTAAAAGCCTAAACCAACAAGATTTTTGTTATATGGAAACATATCCTAGCGACCGAAGATCCCACAGACTAGGATCAATAGGCAAACCAGTTATGAATAACTCAAGGCGTAATGCATTTTGGACATAGTCCTACTCCGTTCCTATGGTGCACAATATAAATGCATGCCTACGGAAGTATTACAAGGTTAAAACTATGTTTTTTAATGATGACCATATCTTGAAAATAACAAGTGTGATATACGTAGGATACTCCTAATGGTTGCGATCACCTATGTTAGTGTGAGCTGGATCGGCTCTATGAAAATGTTAAAGGCTTAAATTCTCTATAGCACTCGCAGTTCCAAGAAGTGTTCAAGACCAAAGTTGTAACACCATGCATTTTATGACAATTTAATAATTAAATAATGCATATGTGTATATATATATATATGCATAGACATATATATATATATATATATATATATGAAGAATACAATAAAGATAATATGTGATTGCATGTAATAAATACATGCATTGAAAAAGAAGAAAAGATTAATGCATTAAAAGAAAGAAAGGGATTGGTTGCATGCAGAGTAAATATGTTGCATGCACTGATTTATAAACATTATGCATTAATAATAAAAGAGAAATAAAAGAAAAAGATTCCTGCAATGGTTTAAATGAAATACTATAACAAACATGAAAAAGAGGAATAAGAAGAGAACAATAACTACCACTGTTCTAAGCCTTGTTAACAATAGCCTTTGTAGTCCAGTTGGTTAAACCATGTGGCTTGCATATAAGAGGTATAAATTTTGATCCCCATCGGCATCATATTTTTGTTTTAAGGGAACAGCTAAAATAACACATGTTCTAAAAAGAAATATGTATAAACGCATATATAAGGAAAAGTACACATACAAGGAAGCATACAAAAATCTATGTATACATGTATACGTAAATATATGCGTATATATGTGTAGAAATATATATATACAAGAGATAAAGTTTAAGATAAGGCTACAATCAAAGAAATATGGCAAGAATTAAATAACGGTACAACACCGTTTGAATTTTGAAAATAAAATAAAAGTTGTACATATATATATATATACATGTAAAATGGTCATTAGAAGACTTGTATACGTATAAGGAGATTATATGTAAATATAACACTTAAATAAATTCTAAAAATTCAAACATTTGAACATTACACTTTTATGCCAAACCAGCTCGTGGGACCTATGGGGGGTCGACCTAGGGTTCGACCTAGGGGTCGACACCCCTGTAGGGGGGTCGACCCACCCCAGATCTGGGCAGATTGATCAAATGATCTGGATTGTTTTCTTATCTACGTTCGTTGCTGACTCAGCGCTGCATGTACGATAAGATCCTGAACACCAATAAATAGGCGAGTAGAGCCTAGCCAAAATATCTTATTTCTGAGACGACGTCTATACTTTGCCATTCTTCTTCCTCCTCAAATCTCTTCAGAAAAATAGAATAATTAGTTTAGGAAAATTCTGATTCAAGATCCAGAGGAAAAGAATGAATATTAATAAGAAGGTGTTCAGAATCATATTCGAAGTAAGGTAAATTCTTGGATCTGGTCTATTTAATTTTCTCCTCTTTCTTCCCTTTTTCTTTTAGTAAGAACTGTGGATCCATGGCTGTTAGGTTCTAAATTCAGTTAGGGGAACCATGGAATGCTAGATCTGGACCAGATTCAGGATTTGGAAAGCAAATTAGGTGAGGGGATTTAAGTTATATCATTTAGATAATGGTATATTATCATTTGACATTCCCCGTTAATATGCTATGTAAATCCACTAGAATGATTAAAAGTGTTGAAACGCTAATATGAAATGTTGAAATATTAATATGTTAAAATATTAATATGTTGGAAAATTCATATGTTAAAACATTTAATGTGTTGAAATGTTCACATGTTAAAATGTAAACTTGTTAAAATATGTGTAGCGATTACTGTTTTTCAAATTACATGTTAACTTGTGATATTTATGTACTTGAACCCTTAATTTTAGAAATTGGAATAATTACATGTTAATTAGAATAATTACATGATTTGACGATCACATGTTATTTTGAGATGGAATTGATTAGATGTTAGAATATAATTAATTACATGTTAGAAAGAGCACGCGACATAAAATGGGCTTAATATGATGACATGTAAAATATATTACAGTAAAAATCTAGAAAGAACAACATTCCTAAATATACAGTAAATAGAAAACCGTAATGCATCTAGACACGAGGTCAAATTCAATTTGTGGTAGAAGTCTGCGCGGAACCGCCCGAAAAATCTAGCATCCATAAGTTGTAAATTTAATGTGAGGGGGCTAGTGCGTAAATTAAACATGTAATGGTACTAAGACACGAGCTTAAGTACACTTGTGAAAGAAGTCCGCCTGGAACCGCCCGGCAAATCCAGCATCCATAAGTGGTAGGCTTAATGTAAGAGGTCTAGTACGTAAGCATATATATATATGTATATGTATATAAAAGGATAGAGATAAATGACACTAATTTTGATTAATGAAAATGAATAAGGAAATGAATGAAAGTTACGACTGTAAAAGAAGTGGAATGAATGGGGAATTATAATAACCTATTATAAATAAAGTACATTAATGAGAATGTTATACAATAGGCAGGCATGTCCTAGGGACAAGTGGAAATTATAACTTAGGCTATAATAAAAGATAAAGGAAATGGAATAACTTATGTAATGAGATAAGTTGTACTTAATTGTAAATTAAGTTCTTTGTAAGAATGAGAATCTGAAATCTAAGGCTGAGGAAAACATAAGTTATATTTATGGGAAGAGAAACTTATTAGTAAACCTTAGTTAAGAGAACTAAGTTAATAAGTAAACAACGATAAGTGGTAGTGACAATATAAGGTGGAATTATGATTAAATTAGAAAGAAGGAGGCAAACTTATGAAATGAAATAAGTTATATTTAATCATAAATAATATGTAACATGTTAAAATGAAAACAAGTGAATTGAGATATAATTAATTACGTATTAAGTAGAACATGTTATTGTAACTATAAAATTAGACAATGAATAATATAAAGAAATTGTAGATTACAGACCTTGAATTATAATCTAGAGAATAACATGTTATAGGCTTATTAATAAACTTAAATGGATTAAGTTATATGAATGAAATTAATAAGCAAGAGGGGCCCATTCCTTGGAGACATAAGGGGCTCGGAAAGAACTTAGTAACGTGAATAAGAAGTTAATATAATTTGAAATAACCAAGCTAAAAGGAAACCTGATGAGGTTGAGCAAGCGCATAACTGAATGTTTAGACATAGGGTCTAATAACACATTAAACTGAGGCGCTTGGACCAGTCTGTACGTTTGAGGGTGAATAACACAAGGGGGTAGATCATCATGGTGTCATGAGGCATGAGAGGAGCGAACGTTCATCTGATTATTCCATCGGCTCCGAAGGACTGAAAGTGGAAGCATGCGCCTTCCTGGGACGTGGAAGGTGCTCCTGGTAGTCCTCTGTGGTGGTGCAGTGTTTGGGCTGTGCTCACAGAGTTTGGGTCTGCGCGTAACTACCCGGTGAGTAAGCCTTAACTACAAAAGCAGCTTTACAGCCAGAAAGTCGTGACGAGATGACACTAGGGTGATTCGGCCTCAACAGGGAGGCAGGGGTCACGACCAACAAGGATAGTAGATCGTCGGGTAACTTTCATCGGCAGCCAGTGAGATGCAAAAAGACTACAGCTAAACCCAAGACGCCATCCACCTTTCACTATTGAGGCACGGTGGTTGAGAGAAGATGCCAACTGGATGTTTAGATTGTTTTTTAGGGCCAAGTCACTTAGCTCTTGTAGTCTTTACTAGTTGAGGGAGGGGACGAGGTGGGGTCATAGCGACCACGAAAAAATGACCTGAAGGATATCTGTATTTTGAGGCCCTTAAAGGCAGGCCTGTACAGATATGGAAAAGCTTCCGACCGAGTTCCATGTTTCTTGTACAGCCCTTCCAAGGAACTCAGTGCAAATTACATGATTTATGCGTTTAGGAATCGAGTACGATTGACGATACGTACATGGGAAAGTCTAGATACATGCATGTCTGCACTGGGTGGTGTATCGTAGACTCTGGGGCATTACTCTGTGATCTAATTCGATCAAAGGTGGAAGTTTATACACTTACGTAGCATGGCGATGGCAGATATATGTGGAACATAATATTTTTATATAGAGATCCGTACACTACTTCGGCATAGGATGAGGGACTACGTACATTTATTAGGCATTACGGTGGAGACCGTGTGAGTGGGGCACCATGGGGTGTACCTCAATATTGGGAGTAACTACATATATACTTTATTAGGTTAATCCATTGGGAAGTAGATGGGTACGACATGTGTGTAAGCTTTGAGTGCTGTAAACCCAAGTAACCTAATAAGCAAGAAAATGTAACTGAATGGTATATGTAGGATTATCCAAAACGTGTAGTTTAAATCTAGTCACCAGAACTTATGTTCTGACCCCCTCCTCATAACATACTCGCAGGTTAGATTTGTGGCAGAGATATGATAGCTTTGGATACTGGTTAGGCAATATTATTACAACGGTAAGGCAATATTTTGATTACATTATATTCTATCCAATCCATTGTGAGATGTTTCTCAGAGCTCTGATATATTTTATATCACTGTCTTTTCTATAGGATACTAGAGCAAACCAACATGAGTTTCGATAGATTAGAATTTTGAGAAAAAAAATCGGTCTGTCGGAATTAAGGTTGTTACATCTGGTATTAGAGCTTAGGTATAGGATTCCTATATTGAGTGAACATATTTGTATTTTTAAAAATAAAAATATTATATATATATATATACCTAGATCCATAGAGGAACCCACTAAATAGGAAAAAAATATAATGTGTTGAGAATTGGGTTGTCAGTGTTGTACGCTAAAGGAATGAATATGGAAATCTGAGACCCGTAGGTAATTTGGGTGGGAAGCGTACAATATACTTTGTATGGAAGGAAGGTCAATCCCATGTGTTAGTATCTCATATTAGTGGGTTTGGCAGTAAAACCGTATAAATTGGAAAAGGTTGAAATGAGAAGAATGGATTAGGAATATATATATATATATATATATATATATATATATATATATAGCTGAGAGAATTGACTTTTTAGGATTGTCTAGGAAAGCCTAGGAAGATTGGAAACCCTCTTTGAGTTTAACCCCGTTATTAACTTTTAAGAACTTGAAATTGTAAAATCTTTTGGAAGATGGTTTATAGTATTTTCAAGTTTTAATCTTGAAAGTAATGGTTTTAAAAGTATGTAAAGAAATACATATTGGGTTTTGAAGTAAAATGGGGTATATTTTGTAAATAGTGATTTCTTACCAAAAAAAAAAAGAAAAGAAAATCTCTCTTAGTAAAAGGCGCATATTATATAGTGCGTATAGCTCGCTAGTTTTCTTGCTATATTGCATGAAAGGATTAAAAAGCAAAACTTAGAAATAAGTTGCATTTTGTTGAAAACTAGAATTTCCAGTAAAAAAAGTTTTGAAATCACTATTCTTTTAACAATCATTTTTGATAAATTGTTTAACAAGAGAATTTTGTTGGGTGGACAAAATAAGCGTAGAAATTAAGAATAGAGTCGATGTTTGCACCTTGTAGTAAGTAACTGAACCGACCTATAACTTTTGAAAGAAGAAATGTAAAGGCCGTAATATGTTTTAAAAGTGTGTAGTAGGTGAGGATTAGTGCCTAGGGAAGAGGGGAAAAGTTTTGAGGCTATGAAGTAAGTAGTGAGAATTATCTTGGAATAATGGTAAGTTCTCGTAGAATGCATAAGCATTGAAAAGCCTAGGGTGTTTCTTGAAATAATTGTTGGTACACAGCTAGGACTAGTGGTGACTACTAGATAGTAAAGGTTAAGTAATTATTTTGATCCAGTTGCTAATTTTCATGTCAGTTGTACAAATCGTTATTGCATTTCTATTGGGACCGTTCTGTTATTTTATTCATGTTGGGTAGTTATGGTAACACCTGAACCAGTCATTGATCTCGTGGTTCAAGCTTGCTGTCTGAGGGGTACATAGTCCCGAGATTCTTGGCCCTTAGTAGTAGCTGTGTAGAGTGTCTGTTTTCCTGTTTTAGTTGAAGGACTAGAAGGCTTATTTGAAGAAGCTAGAAAAAGAGAAATGGTACAACTGAAAAGGAAACAAAAAATTCAGTAAAGCAGCAAACATGACAGTTTAAGAAAGGTGGAAAATTAGGAGAAAAGATGAATAAGAGTAAAATTTAAAAGATAAGATGAAAAAGAAAATCAGTAACAAAGAAAATTTTCTTATTTGGGCTGTGCTTGGATAGGAAAATACGGAATCTTTATAAATAGTTACATAAAATCCAAGTATGGACAGAAAAAGGTTGAAAAAGAAAAACGGAAGATGTGAAAATTTCCATTTTCCACCTTTTTGTAACATAAGAAATCAAATTTAGAAAACTAGATTTTTCTAAAATTCGAAAAATAAAGTTGGTTGGTAGTATTTTGGATGCAACAATTGGATGAACTGCACTCTTGCTCTACAAGAATATTGGAAATTTTGGATGAAAATGTATTTTGAATTTCAAAACACTACATTCATGTATAACTGCCAGTATATTTAGGATGTAAGCATCATGTTTTTAAAGAATTTTTGAAAAATTTGCATACGCATAGGAGGTACCGCTTAGGCATACATGTATTATTATGTTGTATTACACTTTGCACAAGTACATAATGTTTGCAAAAATTGGATGCACACATGATGGACGGATATTTTGCGAGGGTTTATCTATTTTACCCTTATCAAATTTCGAGGACGAAATTTCCTAAGGCTGGGAGAATGTCACACCCAGCATTTTTTTGACAATTTAACTATTAAAATGTATGCATATATATATATATATATACATAGATATAAATAAATAAATATGAAGAATAAAATAAAGATAATATGTGATTGCATGTAATAAATACATGCACTAAAAAAGAAGAAAAGATTAATGCATTAAAAGAAAAGAAGGATTGGTTGCATGCTGAGTAAATATGTTGCATGCACTGATTTACAAATATTATGCATTAATAATAAAAGATAAATAAAAGAAAAAGATTCATGCAATGGTTTAAATATTGTAACAAACATGAAAAAGAGGAATAACAAGAACAATAACTACCATTATTCTAAGGCTTATTAACAAAAGTCTTAGTAGTCCAATTGGTTATAGCATGTGGCTTGCATACAAGTGGTACAGAGTTTGATCCCCACCGGCGTCATATTTTTGTTTTAAGGGAACAGCTACAATAACACATGTTCTAAAGTGAAAATATGTATAAACGCACATATAAGGAAAAGTATACATATAAGGAAGTGTAGAAAAATATATGTATATGTAAATATACGCGTACATATGTGTAGAAATATATATATGTGTATATATATATATATGTATATATATACAAGAGATAAAGTTCAAGATAAGGCTTCAATCAAAGAAATATGGAAAGAATTAAATAACGGTACAACATCGTTTGAATTTCGAAAATGAAAAGTTATTCGTATACATTTACATGTAAAATGGTCATTAGAAGATTTGTATACATATAAGGAGATTATATATAAATATAACAGTTTAATAAATTCCATAAATTCAAACATTTGAAAATTAAACTTTTGCGCCAAAACAGCTCGCGGGACCCATAGGGGGTCGACCCACCCAGAGGGGGGTCGATACCCCTGTAGGGGGGTCGACCCACCCTAGATCCGTGCAGATTCATCAATTGATCTGGACTGTTTTCTTAGCTATGTTCGTTGCTGACTCAATGTGTTCGACGCTTTCCTATGAATTAGAAAAGCGCGAATTTTAAATTAAATTACTGCAAGCGCACAAGTGTGTAGCATACAAGTCGAACACAGGGAGGTAAATTAAAATTAAATTATTTATCTAATCTCTTGGGCGAGTTAGACGAAGCCTGGAGATTTTGTTGAAATAAAAACAAATTGAAATTGTGAACTTAGGATTATCGTTGAATCTAATCAACGATTAATCACTAAAGAAAGTAAATTGCAAAACAAGAACAACAATGCAGAAAATAAAAGTGCAGAATAAGAAGAACAACAAAAAGTAAATTAGGATTGTCGTTGAAACTAATCAAACGACTAATCACTAACAAAAAATGTAAAATACAATTGGTGTTCTTCAAAACTAATTGTGAAGACAACACCGATTGCTAAGAAAATGAAAAATGCAGAAATAATAAAAAGAAGAAGAACTTTTATTAATGGAGAAGAGAATATAGAATATGATAGGATGGTGGCTACAATGACATTTCAAGGGTATTTATAGGGGATAACAAAACCCTAACCCTAATTATAAATGGGCCTAGCCATTACATCACTAATTAGTTTACAATGAGAGTCTCAAATGGGCCTTAGTTAAATCTATTAAATTTTTGGTCTTTCTTCTTTTCCTCTTGGTTCTTTGACAAGCCTGAGATGTGCATGGCCTTTTTATCAATCTTTTTCTTGTCCAACAACAACTAGATGTGAGATCTTCATCTACAATTCTTCAAAATATAACTATATAGCAATCTGATATCCATTTATCTACTTTTCTGGTTGCATGCGGGCTGGGTTGGAATATCTGTAAAAGTGACAAAACAATACCCAAGTAATATTTATTTATATACAAAAGATAAGATATAAGAGTATAAAATAAACATATTTCTATGTCAATCAAATACCCCCACACTTATCTTTTACTCGTCCTCGAGTAAAACAAGAAATTAAAAAAACTAGACTAGATAGGTCACACTTTCGTAGGAAACACGATTGCATTGAGCGTATGCAACAAGCCTTTAAACCTCTAGGTGTCCCTAGTAGGACGAGTGGTGTCTCGTGAGGGTTTTCAGCGGATACTACCCACAAAATCCAAATGCAGTATGCTATGATTCTAATGAAACCACATGAATGCAATGGACATATGCAAAATAAAAGCAAAAATGAAAACAAGACTTGTTTCTGAAGTGGTACAACAAATTAAATTAACAATTTCTAGTCAGTTGATTTTATTTTAGATACCTCAACTTGTCACATATTTTCAATATAAATCAAGTTTTCAAATGTTAAATTCCAGTTTGGCCAGTTGGTTCAGTCAATAACATAGTGCAGCCATGAAATAAATTCTTAGTTTGCTTGGCACAGTTTGTGAAGTGGTATTCTAATTTTCTCATGTATGGCTAGTCAAATCACTAAGGTCAAGAAGTGTTTGGGCATCATCGCTTATTCTTTATTCTATAAAATTTTAAAATTTATGTTTAAGTACGTACACCTAACTTAGAAGACCAAGGTTTACCACCCATGCACTGCCTCGCGGACTAACGAAGAGTAGGTAAAGAGCTTGGCGGATTGTGCAGGCCGACTTTGACTTTGTCAACAACGTGTCGGTAATCCTTAGGTGTCCAATCTCATAAAATGAGACCAAGATATTCCAACGCTGACTTTGTCAACAACATGTCGGATAGAGCTTGGCGGGTTTGCACACCAACGCTTGATATACAAGCAATGTTGGATACCCTTGGATTACTGTTATTATTATTGAAAATATAAGCACAAAAGAGAGTTACGCGAATTCAACTTAACACAACTTAGTTTTAAAGATTTGAAAAGCCAATATAAGTATTTTAAGTCCTCCACTTATTTAAACAAAGTCTACAATATAGAATATATTTCATGGCCATCACCTAAGAATCTCCCTATGTACCGGTTACACTATTATCCCTCAAAATTAAACTTTTCATTATATTTCAAATTCGAATTTAGCTGAGAGAGAAAAATACTATCAACTGGCTAAAAATTGTAAACTTATTTTGTTGTATCAATTGAAAATGAGTCGTATTTCAAAAAAAAAAATGGCATGTTATTACAGTCTAAAAAGAAATGGCATGTTACTATAGTCTAAAATGCATTATGGTCCTATTTAAATGATGAAAATGAAAAGAAAGAAAAATAAAGAAAAAAAAATGAAAATGAGTGAAATGCAGACTCCCCCCCCCCCCACACTAGAACTAAACAGTGTCCACACTGTAATTTTTTTCTATAATTGACAGATAGTACCTAAAGGTGTATCAAATGCAGAATGATTTGTAAAATGAAATGCAATTTAACCACTATATGCGAATGCCAATTATATACAAAATGAAATTTATAATGACGGTGAGTTTTATGTGAAAAATGAGATTTTTCTTTCCCTCCACACTTGCCTCTATCGAAAATGATGGATGATGATTTCGTATCTGATTTTTGAGGTACAAAAGTCATGTCAGTGAGATCTAAGATCAAAATCCTTCCTATAAATTTTTTGTCGTGCCAATGATTTAAATCATTCAACTGAAGATTATTATAGTCCCATAAGCCTGAGTTTTTAACAATGATTTCTTCTGATGCTATGGAATTACGATTATGTTTGAGACGTTCCATATATCCATCCTCGTCATTCAAAAGTTTAAGCTCATCTTCGAACAATTCCTCAAAAGACATAGTGCACACGTCAACTGAGGAAAATGAAGTTTTTAGAGGAGATAATTCAGATGTGCCATCTAAAACTGTTTCTATTATGTCAACTTCTCCTATTTCGATCTTCTTGGGTTGATGAAAAATATTCAATTCAATGGTTAAGTGCCCACATGATAATCGAAGTTGGCCGCTCCTACAATTAATGATAGCATTTGAGGTTGCTAAGAAGGGACGACCCAAAATCAATGGAATTTGACTACCCTGACTCAAAACAGGCTCGGTTTCTAGAACTATGAAATCGACAGGGAAGTAAAATTGTTCAATTTGAATCAAAACGTCTTCAATTATACCCAATGGTTTTTTAAAAGATCGATCAGCTAACTAAAGAGTGATGTTTGTTGGTTTAATCTCCCCTAATCCAAGTTGACGATAAACAGTGTAAGTAAGAAGATTTACACTTGCACCGAGATCAAGTAGGGCACGAGATATGTGAATGTTTCCTATTTTGCAATCAATTATAGGGCAACCGGGGTCCTTATACTTGACTGGGGCAGGATTCGAAAGAATGGAGCTTGTATTCGCAGTTAGAAAGGCAGTTTTAGGAACATTAGTGGCTTGTTTTCGGGTGCATAGCTCTTTGAGACACTTGAAATATTGAGGAATTTGTTCGATGGTGTTTAAGAGTGGAATATTGACACGAACTTGTTTGAAGATTTCAAGAATTTTTTCAAAATTTGCATCCTTCTTCTTATTGTTAAGCCTGTGAAGATAAGGGGCTATTGGTTTGTAGACTCTTTCAGAAATTTGATCGTTCGAAGAAGAAGGTTTCGATGTGGAAAGTGATTGAGGTACAGGAATAGAAGGTGAGATGCTGGGATTGCCAACATTAGAGGAGGAATTATTATCGGGGTTGCTGACATTAGAAGAAGAGATGTTGGGGTTGCCAACATTCGAAGAAGATGGGGTTTCATAAGGTTCCATGGAGTTGGCATTGGTTGCCTCGCAAGAGTGTCAAGCTTTTCAATTGGGGTTGAAATCGAATGGTTGTCGAGATTGCCAACATTATTGTCAATCATTTTTCTAGACCTCAGGGTGGTGACAACGTTAACCGAATTATTTCCATCCTCACAAGAATTCACAGTACGAGAGTTATATTTTGGATTCACCTTGGGTTGACTAGGAAACTTTCCTCGCTCATTACTTTTCATTAGTTCCTTCATCATATTCATCATTTGTTCGAGTTTAACATCTTGATTATTTATTTGTTTTTCTAATCGAACAATATCTTGTGACGGTTGAGAAGATTGGGAGGATTGGTTTGATGATTGAAAGTTGGGGTGCCTATAAGGTTCACTCGAAGGCTCAGGTTGAGGTGAAACATGAGAAGTTTGAGTACTAGAAGAAAATAGAGCTTGGAATAATGAATTCGGTATCATGTGAGATGGATTTGCGACATTATTTGAATTACACCATGAGAAATTTGGATGATTTCTCCAACTAGGGTCAGATGTGGATGAGTAAAGACCATTTTGAGCTATGACATTGACTTGGTCTTGGGGTAGTCCATTGAATTGAGGAGTTTGAGTCTCTAAGGGAATATGAATTGTATCCACGACATGCACTCCTTTAGTGGAAGCACGGATGGGAACACGAATGGGCTCCCATTGCATGTCCTTTTCAGAATAATCCTCTAATAATTTCCAAGCTTCATTGGCCGTTTTAGACATAAAATCTCCCCCACACATTGATTCTAGTTGAGTTCTAGTCTGATAGTTTAGAGCCTCATATACAATTTGACATAAGTAATCTTTTATGATTCCATGATGAGGACAACTATACAGTAATTGGTTGAACCTATCAAAGTATTTTGAAAAAGTTTCCCCCTCATTTTTAGAAAATTGATTTATTTCAGTTCGAATTTTCAGAGTTTTGTGAAAAGGAAAAAACTTTTTCAGGAATAAGCTGACAAATTCATCCCAACTTCTTATTGACTATTTGGAAAGAGAATTTAGCCATCTTTTAGCACTTTCAAGTAGTGCAAATGGAATTAGCCTTAGCTTGATTGATTCATTAGATAATTGTTGCATTTGAGTTGTGGATGAATACAATTCAAATTCACTTAAAAATTCATAAGCATTTTCAGAACCAGTAAATTTTGGTACCCTTTGAATAAAAGAATGTTTAAGCTCAAAATTTCCTTCAACTGGTGGAAGTACTATGACAGAAGGTTGAACAGTTCTAGTTGGATAACCTCGATCACGAAGAGACAAGGGTCTATCCAATTGGATATTGAGATTTTGAAAATTTTGATTTATTTGATTTTGATCCCCAAAGTTTGGAAAGTTGTGATTCACTCGATTTTGATCCAATTCGGTTGGAAAATTTTGGTTGATTCGAGAACCCCTAGGAGAATTTTGTTGGCTCACACTTTTTTCACTCATTGTTGTTAAATGCACGCACAGAAATTAGCTACAATGAAATTTTCTGTCCTTAATAGCTCCTAACCCAAGATTATATAGTGACACGTTTGATTACTTAGATCAAAAGATTTCTTAGCCAGTTAACGGAAAGGAATTATCGGTGCACTAGGAATCACCCTAGCAATGCAGCCGAAGGTTTAAGTACCTTCAGAGTAACAACCGATATAATATTTACGAATCACCGTAATATTTATAAACGGTTATTTCTCTGCCGTAGTCTAGACACCAAGAAAAAAATCGTTCCAAATGAATCAACTATCACAATACAATTAAGCCCTAGATGAGCCCGTGACTCCCTTAAGTCCAACGTCTAACCGTTATTATTAGTCAGATTCTACGATGAAATGCAATTTGTGGGCTAAGGAAAGGGTGATGAAATCCCTCACCTTATGTGAATTAGGGTATTTCCCTTAACATAATGAATAAAAAGTGCAGAAATAACAACAATCACACAATTTAATTGCAGAAATTAAAAAAAATTTACATTCAAGCCGCTGCCCCGGCAGAAATTTTTTACAACAATTGTCTATATTTTTTCTTTGCAGCGGCGCCAAAAACTTGTTCGACGCTTTCCTATGAATTAGAAAAGCGCGAATTTTAAATTAAATTACTGCAAGCACACAGGTGTGTAGCATACAGGTCGAACACAGGGAGGTAAATTAAAATTAAATTATTTATCTAATCTCTTGGGCGAGTTAGACGAAGCCTGGAGATTTTGTTGAAATAAAAACAAATTGAAATTGCGAACTTAGGATTATCGTTGAATCTAATCAACAATTAATCACTAAAGAAAGTAAATTGCAAAACAAGAACAACAATGCAGAAAATAAAAGTGCAGAATAAGAAGAACAACAAAAAGTAAATTAGGATTGTCGTTGAAACTAATCAAACGACTAATCACTAACAAAAAATGTAAAATACAATTGGTGTTCTTCCAAAACTAATTGTGAAGACAACACCGATTGCTAAGAAAAAGAAAAATGCAGAAATAATAAAAAGAAGAAGAACTTTTATTAATAGAGAAGAGAATATAGAATATGATAGGATGGTGGCTACAATGACATTACAAGGATATTTATAGGGGATAACCAAACACTAACCCTAATTATAAATGGGCCTAGCCATTACATCACTAATTAGTTTACAATGAGAGTCTCAAATGGGCCTTAGTTAAATCTATTAAATTTTTGGTCTTTCTTCTTTTCCTCTTGGTTCTTTGACAAGCCTTAGATGTGCATGGCCTTTTTATCAATCTTTTTCTTGTCCAACAGCAACTAGATGTGAGATCTTCATCTACAATTCTTCAAAATATAAATATATAGCAATCTGATATCCATTTATCTACTTTTCTGGTTGCATGCGGGCTGGGTTGGAATATCTGTAAAAGTGACAAAACAATACCCAAGTAATATTTATTTATATACAAAAGATAAGATATAAGAGCATAAAATAAACATATTTCTATGTCAATCACAATGCTGCATGTACGATAAGATCCTGAACACCTATAAATAGGCTAGTAGAGCTTAGCCTAAATCTCATATTTCTGAGACGACGTCTATACTCAACCATTCTTCTTCCACCTCAAATCTCCCTACACCAAAACAGTGATTACAATGAGTATAATCGTCGCAAACAATTTCTACAACACTTATTAGTGTTGCTATGGGGACGTGGCAATTTATATCCAATGCATATAAGCGTTGGTAGATTTTCTCTTACAACGCTTATAAGCGTTCAGATATCTTCCTTCACAATGCTTATAAAAGTTGGTAGATTTTCTTTCGCAATGCTTATAAACGTTGGTAGATTTTCTTTCGCAACGCTTATAAGCGTAGGTAGATATTCTTTCGCAACGCTTACAAGCATTGATAGAATTTTTAATGAATAATCAATTAATAACATTAATAGTTAATTAATGTTGCTAAAATGACAATTAATAACTAATATGATTATAATATAGAAGTTATTTAATACGATTCCAAAACTAATATATCATTCTCAATTTAAAAATTATAACTCAATAAATATTAATAAACATTCATAATCATGTAACGACATAAAATATCAGTTAACAAAAGATAAATACAATACATAATTAAGTTGCTAAATTCAATGCATAATTAAATTGCTAAATTCAATATATAAATGGAATTCTACAAATACTGAATATGAAACTCGAACCAGAAAGCGAAGCCTCCATCTAAAAATTCAGGATCTTCTTCATCTTTACCACTATCACTACCATCCAATCTTCTCTTTTATTCTAGAAGTACCTACATGAATTCAATATCACAATGATTTGAAATTATCAATTAAAGCCAAGACATCAATTCTCAAAGAAATGATGCACTAGTCCAGCATTCAAATTCAAACTGAGCTGTAAATTCAGTTGCAAACTAAGTTAGCAACTTAGTTGCAAACTCAGTTGCACAACTGAGTTGTTCGACAAACTAAGTTGCACAACTCAGTTCGGCAAACTGAGTTGCGTAACTCAGTTTTCAAAACTGAGTTGCACAAACTTATTTTGCAAATTGAGTTGCGCAAACTCAGTTTGCAAACTGAGTTGATGTTGCAACCTCAGTTGCAAACTGAGTTGCACACTCGGTTTCCAACTGAGTTGCCAACTCAGTTTTGCAACAAAGTTGCACAACTAAATTTTGCAAGAGTTTACGCAACTTTATTCTGCAACAAAGTTTACTATGACCACAATCAATTTAAAATAAATGAACAAATAAATAAATACATGTCAAGAGTTGTTAAATTAATTAATTTAGTTAGGACTTCTTGATTAATCTCATTGACATACAACATAGTAAAATAGACTTACACGGCTCGATACATGGAACTATCAGTGTATTTCTTCTGTTCAGCAAGAGATTTCTGTTTAAGTTATGTTTTTGTTGTGCTTGCTGACTTGATATGAAAAATAGCGTAATAGAAAACACACAATGACAAAATAAGTATTCAAAAGCTTAGAATATCCATTTTAGTTTATATGAATATGAGCCTACCTGTTACTCTATCACTAGGTTTGGAGTTCTAATATCAAGTATAATATATATGAAACGACCCAAACTCGCCCTTACGGGAAAACCCGGATTGAGTTGAAAACACGACAAATCAAAACACAAACAGAAGAACATTTCATTGCTATTACAACAATTTACATAAGAGTATAAGAATATACAGAGTATGAATAAATAATATACATTTGATAAATATCAGAGATTACAAATTACAACGCAGCGGAAAATAATACAAAACACAATTGAAAGAAATACACAGATACAGAGCGTTACAAATATAGCTCCAGCTGTAAACCAGGATCGTGTGAATACTATATCTGCAAAACCAAAACTACTAGCTGCCAGTGTGGAAAATATGGGCACCTGGAGTTTAGGTTAAAATAATAAATCCAGGTCAGTCATGTGACTGGTGTGAGAACTAAAACAGTTGTTTAAAACCATACTTTAAAATGGAGTAAATCAATGGACCACGCCGTATAACATGCAACGGGTTTCCTCCCAAGGATACCAGTGCATAGAATAAACAGCGCAATGATTTTTTGAAAAATGAAGCTATTATAAGACCTAGGTCCCATCACACAATGCAACGCAAGCTAGAGGATAGGGTTTTCCATTATAATAGCCAAACATGCTTGGTACGTTTAAAACAAATCATTTGATACTATTATAAGTGCATAGTGTAACACCCCACCTCCGCCAATGCCACTCTTGCAAGCACACTAGCTTTGGAGGGGCGTTAAACAAGGTAAACATGCATGCAGATATCATAAGACAGAACATATAAGTAAAACAGAGTAGTAAAGCAGCGGATAAAACTAGCATTTCAAAACCATAGTCAAGTTACATCAAAGTACTTGGTCATTATTTTCCCATAAAACAAAGTCTAGAACATAAACTGAAAACTGAAAAAGAAACATAAAGTAACTATCCCCAAAGTAGCATAAGGCCATAGCATGCTTAAACCATACGTGAGCTATCCAGAAAAGCAGCTAAAGATCCAGCTAGGTACCAGTGTTCCCACCCTGCAAACCTGGGGGTGAAACGGAAGAAAAGAGGCAAAAGAAAACGGGTCAGTCAAAAAGACTGGTAAGTCCTATCTACTATTAGTATAAAAACTAATAAAGTTAACTGGACATGTAAAGCAGAGATGAAACATAGGGTGATAACTGGCATGGTGAAAAGTTAATGAGATAGATCAAGTGTGGCATCGCATATACAAGGTTAAGTTGCACCAAGTGTGTACTAGTAATCAATGTCAAGTATCAACAAGAAATGATCCCTTGGCCCAATCTTGGCCCAATATTCCGAGATGACCTAGATCAAGGTCCAACAACACGGTCTAGTCGATCGGCTCCCTAAAAGCCTAACTTGTCAAGTGTCGGTGTCATGCGGCCCAATCACGAAGTGTAGTCAAACTGTGCTAGGTCCACCCTAGGGTGTATCAAGCCCTAGGGTGCCAACCACGGACACAAATCAAGCACGCATAGTCTAAACCTACGGGTGCCCGTGTCTGCTTTTTCAACTCCGGACCATGTGCACGACCATAGTCCGCCTGAACCTACACCGGCGCACCTACTCAGCCATCGTTTTGGTCGCTTACATGTCAACCCAGTAATCGTGCCCCACCCTAGCCTAGTCCCTAGGGTATCATGATACTATCAAGAGGGTTACTGGTGAAAAGGACCACGTAACTAGGGTTTCTAGCGGGTTAAATGTGGTTAACCCTATCCAATCAAGTATCAAGTTGGTTAAGTGTACCCAAGGTTCATGACTTAACCGCGTCAACCCATCATGTTTAATTGGTTAAGTGTGACGATCCCAAAATCCGAGGGGCGGTATTAAGGATAATCATTAGGAAATAACACATTAATCATCATAGCAGAGTACAGATAATAGCAGAAACAATAAATAAAATACTTTTACATGGATATGACAGCGGAATCACAACATGTAGGAATATCAGAATAGCATACCGTGGGAAATACTTAGTAAAAAGAAAGGGAAGTGATCAGTCATCATCGCCAGAGGCGGAATACATACATGCAGTGACATAATAAGAGTATCAGTCTACATCGCCGAAGGCGGAATACATATACATATAGTGAGAAATACGGAAAGTAAATCAGTCTGCATCGCCAGTGGCGGAATCATAATATGAATACAGTAATGGCGGAAAGTATCTAAGTCATCTCTATGAAGTCAGCCTCGCCATGAGCCAAAAGTGCACGCTATGCAGCAGTGCAGAACCAAAAACCACCTGTCACCTGTGTACTAGGCTGCCCGTGTGGAAATAAGGGCACCCGCGTTTGCAAAGTGAAACAAACAACGAGTCAGTCATGGGGACTGGTATGAGGAATCAATTTAACAGTTAAACAACAGTAACAGCAAATCATAGGACCACGCCGCTTTCGCGGAACGGGTTTACTCCAGTGATTGCTAGTGCATTTAAAACAAAGTAAATTCTTTTTAAAACAATGCAATGCTTTTAGAAAGAATGAAGCCATTATAAGACTCAGGTCCCATCACACAATGCAACGCAAGCCGGAGGATAGAGTTTTACCTTATAATAGCCAAATATGCTTGATACGTATAAAGCAAAATCATTTGGTATTATTACTAGTGCATATATGTTTCGAAAACGAATAGCATCATAAATATCAATCATAGGCGACATGAGCGTCCCATGCCACTATGTCGTCATATATAAGTTACAATCGAATCGGTTATCTCGTATTGGAAATTGGATTTCCGTCATGAGTCGAGGCAAGGGGCAAGCTCCTCTCCGCTTCGAGACACTCTAGCAAATGCCTCGGGACTACGCACTCTGGGTAACCCCTGGATCTTCAGGGCCGGTCCTCTCTTACGTTTGAGGATTGGAAATTCCTGAACACACGTTTCCCGGTCCTTACAGACCTATAATCGAGGTGCCTCGCATTCCAACAACCACAAAGGTGAAAAATAGATATATATGTCAGGGCTGGTAAGTCACTGACACCACCATAGCTAGAAAGAAACGTCGTGCTCTCCCTGTAGTCCGTATCCCGTTTTTAACTCATACCGGGGTGTGAGGTTCGCGAATCTACGAAATACACAAAGCTAGGCCACGTAGACCTTGCATTGATCATCATCCACAAGACTTTACTTTGCAACAGCAGCCTTGATCATAGCATCTTGGCATGCCACATAGGAAGTCCACTCCATACAATTGATTTCTATCGATATATAACCCCTGAGCTCGTACGTCTCAGAGAAGGGTGTTAAGCAAAAGAATAAATTCTCCGCCGCCAAATAGATATATATTTAACAGAGATCAATCAATATAGAACGAAATCCAACGTCAGACACACAGTCCATTTACAAGTCCGTCCTGGGTCTGAACGAAACCGGAGGCGTCAAATTCCTCGTATATCCATCCAATCAACATATACGTTCAGACGGCTACTACTTCCGTCCCTTTCTGGTAGCTACTCCGGTTAGGAACTTCAGTAGCGCCCATCCAACCGATACGAAGATCGTCGGTCTTGAATCGTCTTTGCATTTTTCAATTCGAATCGCTCGATGAATTATTTGAAATGAGGGTTAGCTCGGCCTTTTCAAGTAATTCACATCTTTAGAATTTAAATCGATTCTTTATATGGTTATATTATTCGACATTCGTCTTTCAGTTATTTAGTGTTATTTTCATGTCATACACATACAACCATCAAATATCAAACAATTCAAGCACAATTCGTTTATTTGCAACCTATGTTGCTTACAATATTTTATAGCGATTTTTCGCCATTTTTATTTATTTAAAAATGGCCATATTTAATTAAACGACGTTTCAGGTCGTGTCGTGGCGCTGGCGCTGTTTTTCTCCTAATTTGTTTTACACATATCGGAAAATCTAACCGTTGGATTTCTACAAAGTCTATATCAGTGGGAAGATATTCCCAAGGCGAACCCAACGGTTCCAGTTTCGTGAGAATCCGACGGTCGGATCTTCCACACTAGTCGTTTGAAGTTACGGTTTCAAAATTCGAACTGCAGCGTCGTTATTCGATTTAAATTAATTATATTTATATTTATATATAAATATAAACGATTCTGGCGCTGTTTTTCTTCAGATTTGAATTAAACATTCCGGACAATCCAATCGTTGGATTTTTACAAGGTTGGTGCCGTTGGAAAGATATTTCCAAGGCGAACCCAGCGGTTGCGGTTTCGGGAAAATCTGATGGTCGGATTTCTCGTACTAATCGTTTCAAATTACGATTCCGAAACGCGAACTGCACGGCCTCTATTCCTTTTAATTATATTTATATTTATATATATAAATATAATTCATTCCATAGTTTCAACTATAGTTCATTTTATATTTCGACTTCGTTTTCACTTCACATATTTCACCAACGCCTTAATATTTCGAAAAATTTCGCCATAACCTCCTTTGTACGGGGAGGGGTTTGGAAATTTATTGGGCCGTATTAGGTACCCAATAAATCCTAAAAAGCATTCACATATTTTTAGTGATATATTTTGGTGTTTACGGGGGAGCATGTACTGATAATCACTCCAGAGAATAAATTCCCGTCACCCCGTTTCCGTGTGGAAATAAATAGTCCATGTGCCGTATCTAATAACTAGAGCGACGTGATTATTGTCAACTCCAGACCCGTGTGGGGTTTTTATTAATCTGGCAATTTATCGTTATAATTTATATAGTCCATATCAGTCATCAGTTCAACCTGTAGTACTTAGTCATCGCCATACAAGCCTCTTGCTTGTATGGTAAATCTTCCACCTCGTCACACAAGCTCCAATTGCTTATGTGGAATATGATGAAGTATGCCTATCATCAAGAAGTATGCCATGTAGTGTAGCTCAAAATTAATTGTTACTATCCTATGGCGTTGTTTATTATTTCACACAGAAAAACCAGCACTCCGCATCCATTGGCATTCACAGGAGTTGATATATAAATAAAATTGCGCAGCCAACTCATCAAGGTTTACCTATTTGTCGGGCACGCAAATAATTTCTTTACTCTACAGCTAATCCATTTTTCCTGTTCAACACATGTATATATATGCAGAACAAAGCCAATAATAATATTTCTAGCAACTATTATTTATTTCAACACGTGTGTATTTTTAACTAAGCGTATACATGATTAAAGGAATATTTTTATCATCAAAAATATTTATTCGACACATGTGTATTTTTAAATCTTCTTATTCACTATAAAAATATAGTTTTCATTGTCGATTCATTTTATTTTTAGACGACGATAACATTCAACACATGAATTTCAACTCGACGAACAAATTGCAATTCAACACATGAATATTCTATATCGTTTGTATATATATAAAAATGTAATTTTTATCGCTAAAGCCATTTGTTTAAATTCAAATAATATTCAACACATGAATTTCAACTCAACGAATGAATTGCAACTCAACACATGAATATTCGATATAGTTTGTATATATATAAAAATGTGATTTTTATTGCTAAAGCCATTTGTTTAAATTCAAATAATATTCAACACATGAATTTCAACTCAACGAATGAATTGTAACTCAACACATGAATATTCGATATCGTTTGTGTATATATAAAAATGTGATTTTTATCGCTAAAGCCATTTGTTTAAATTCAAATAATATTCAACACATGAATTTCAACTCAACGAATGAATTGCAACTCAACACATGAATATTCGATATCGTTTGTATATATATAAAAATGTGATTTTTATCGCTAAAGCCATTTGTTTAAATTCAAATAATATTCAACACTTGAATTTCAACTCGACGAACAAATTGCAATTCAACACATGAATATTCTATATCGTTTGTATATATATAAAAATGTGATTTTTATCGCTAAAGCCATTTGTTTAAATTCAAATAATATTCAACAGATGAATTTCAACTCAACGAATGAATTGCAACTCAACACATGAATATTCGATATCGTTTGTGTATATATAAAAATGTGATTTTTATTGCTAAAGCCATTTGTTTGAATTCAAATAATATTCAACACATGAATTTCAACTCAACGAATGAATTGCAACTCAACACATGAATATTCGATATAGCATATGTAAATAATTTCAATGAATGAAAATTATTCTAACACATAATTATTTCAGAAAATTTCGGCAGCATAACGACAGGGTAGTTAAAACCGGGACCGTCCCTAGTACGGCTCCTCGCTCTACCTTAAAACCTCGCGGTTTTTGACAATGGAGATCATGCATCTAGTTCGCACGCAGGCGGCATGTTTTAATTTTCAATTCCACAATCCTATTCTATTTTGTTTCAACCACAAGAGGGTATTTTTCAACCACAAAGGTATTTTTCAACCATAATATCAACCACAAACAATTATTTCCAACCATTCGTCAAACCATATGATATCACGTCAATCACAAGCAATAAATATCGTCCATGGTCTGTGGACGAGGGGAGTATATATATATATATATATATATATATAGTATAATAATTCACTTGCATTTCATCACAATTCAAAGCATATATGTTTCAAACAACGCTTGTATAATTTATACATCGCTAATATAACTTATACAACACATGTACTTGAGGTATACAATGCGTATATAATTTACACTTCGCTTATATAATTTATACAACGCATTTACATTCACACAAATAGTTTAGATTCCTCACATTGGTTCCTGCGGTGCTAAAAATCGTAGGAAGGTCAGAAAAATCCGCGGCTTCTTCTAGAATGTAGAGAGCCTCCTTGCGGTCACGGTGTCTCCTGTTTCATCGAATTTCGTTGAAGAATGAAAAAGATATTATTTTTCAAAGTTTTGCAATGCTTTAAAGTGTTAAAACAGTTTAAAATTAAATAAGCCGTTAGTTTAGAAACCTGTTCAATTCTAGGTTTGGATTTTTCTTTTGATTCGTAGCTCTGTGGGATGATCGGGCTGTTGGACGTCGTCGAGGGAGGGAAGAGCTTTCCGGTGGTGGTTGTCTGAAGTGGTGCGACGGCGGATCCAAGCGGCGGTGGCTCCAGGAAGGCGGCGACTTTGAAGCGCTCGAACTCGTCGACGGCGGCTCTGTTGGTGGCGAGGCTAGGTCGGATGTGGAGAGGGGGCGTAGGGCTGTCGACTGACGGTGGTGGCGCGGCCTAGAGTCGCCTGTGGCGATCGGCAAAGAGAGGGAAAGCGGCGAGCTACGGGAGTCGTTCGTTTCGACTGGCGGCTAGGGTTTTTAGGTTTTTTTTTAAAGAAAATTTCCTATTGGTCGATATTTATAGAAAATTTTTAAATAGTGTTTTTGCAAACGGACTCCTTTTTAAACCCAACGACTGTCGCCCTAGCTAAATACCCCCATTCCGGACACAATGGGATATGTTTCGTTGGCCATTTCGACTGTTACAGTCAGTTATTTTTCAATTTAAAATATAAAACATTCGATATTTAATTTAAACGTACATTTCAATTTGCTAGGGCCACAAACTGAATCGAAAAATTCCAGAAAAATAAATCTAGCTTTGTTTTGACGATACGGTCCTAACAAAACCAGTTTCGTCAAATTCTGAGCTCCTTTGAAAAACGGCCATTTTTAGGTCGACCCATTTTAACAGAATTTGACCAAACACGTTATCTTTTGCCCCGCTCACATACTAGCTTCAAAAATTATGAAATTTGAAACTTAGCAATAATTTGACATCCCAGATCCAACAAAAATGGTTTCGTCGAATTCCGAGGTCGTATGCAAAATCTCAATTTTCAAGGGCTATATATACTATATAGCGACCTTTCTGAAAATTCATTTGGCCATAACTTTTGATTTCCGTTATGAAATTTCGATTTTTCAGATTCGTTAGAAAGGTATTGATAAACAGATTTAAATATTTTCAGTTTTGTTAAAATCTGTTATATTTTCCACCCGGTACAGTCAGACAAAGTTTGTATTCAAAATTTCAAACTGCCCTATCATACCAAATTTTATAATTTATTGAAATATGCTATTTCAATCATTCAAATTTCCTGGTAATAACCTAATTAAAAAAATTTAAACTGGTTCACATTTTCTGGGTTATTACAATCTCCCCTACTTAAAACTTTTCGTCCTCGAAAAGGAAATAACAGTTAAGCAGGAAATAAAATGTAAATGCAAAGTATTGTAAAGGTACCTTGCACCGGAGTTAGTCAGAGATGTCCACTCTGCATTTGGGATAGGCTTGTTTAATGCTTTCCTCAGTCTCCCAAGTACAGTCTCTAGGATCACCACTCCATTGCACTTTGACTAAATGAATCTTTTTCCTCCTTAGCTCTCTAGTTTCTTTGCCAACTATCTTTAATGGATCCCTCTTGAGTGCCAATTCTGGAGTTATGTCTATATCCTGTTGCGCTGCTTCTTCCACAACAAGATCTGGATCATGAACATGTTTTCTGAGTTGAGACACGTGGAACACATCATGTACACCAGGCAACCAATCAGGTAATGAAACCCTATATGCAAGAGTTCCAATCCGTTCAAGTATAGGAAAGGGACCAATAAATCTCGGTGCCAACTTCCCAGTCTTGCCAAATCTGATTACTCCTCGCATTGGAGAAACTCTTAAGTAAACATAATCGCCAACGGCAAACGATATATCCCTTCTTCTCGCATCAGCATAACTTTTCTGTCGGCTCTGTGCGGTTTTTAATCGCTTCTTAATGGAATCGACTTTATCCGATGCTTCTTGAATCATATCGGGCCCTAACACAAGTCTGTTGCCAGGTTCTACCCAACATGCGGGAGATCTGCACGGTCTACCGTATAATGCTTCGAATGGAGACATTCCCAAACTTGCTTGATAGCTATTGTTGTAAGAGAATACGGCTAAATGCAAATGATCTTCCCACGAGCCTCCAAAATCAATAGCGCAAGCCCGCAATAGATCTTCTAAAATTCTATTCACCCGCTCAGTTTGGCCGTCAGTCCGAGGGTGATAAGCGGTGCTTAGATTTAATTTGGTTCCCAATTCTTCCTGGAATGCTTCCCAGAATTTGCTAGTAAACAGGGGATCTCTATCGCTGACTATATTGAGCGGCACTCCATGTAGTTTAACTATTTCTTTGAAGTAAATCTGTGCTAAACTTTGAGCCGTTCTGTTGGATCGGACAGGTATAAAATGGGCAGTCTTCGTGAAGCGATCTACGATTACCCATATACTGTCGTTTCCTTTTCTAGTTCGAGGCAGGCCATCGATGAAATCCATTGAAATTTGTTCCCACTTCCATCCTGGAATTTCTAATGGTTGTAATAATTCAGCCAATTTCTGCTGATCGCTCTTAACTAGCTGACAAGTGGGGCATCTGCTAACATATAATGAGATATCTCTTTTCATAGCTCTCCACCAGAATGTGCGTTTGATATCGTTATACATTTTGCTCACACCGGGATGGATACTTAATTTGGATTTGTGGCACTCATCAAGTATTTCTCTTCTGAGCTCTGGAATTCCAGGCACACAAATTCTCCCTTTTAATATTAGGACCCCTTGGCTATCGAGGCTAAAATCTGAGGGTTTTCCTTCTTGGATCCGCTGGCTAATCCTTTTAATGAATTCATCGTCCTTCTGAAGAATAGTAATCTTATCTTGCAAGGAAGAAGTAATGATAAAACTGGCAATGATTTCATTTTTCCTGCTGAGCGCATCTACTACAACATTGGCTTTCCCTGGAGTGTATATAATTTCAAAATCGTATGCTGCAAGGAATTCTAACCAACGCTGTTGCCTCAGGTTTAAATCTTTCTGGGTGAACAGGTATTTCAAGGATTGATGATCGGTAAACAATTCGAATTTCTCGCCCAATAAATAATGCCTCCATATTCTTAAAGCGAACACGATAGCTAATAACTCAAGATCATGGGTAGCATAGTTTCTTTCATGCGGCTTTAGTTGACGGCTGGCATAAGCGATCACTTGGCCTTTTTGCATTAACACTGCGCCTAGCCCTCTAATAGAAGCATATGTCCATACGGTCAAGTCTTGGTTACCTTCTATTATTGTCAATACCGGAGCAGTTGTCAACTTCAGTTTTAGCTCTTGGAAAGCTTCTTCACATTCGGGTATCCATTTGAATTTCTCATGCTTCTTTGTAAGCCTTGTCAATACTCCTGATATCTTTGAAAAATCCTGAACGAATTTCCGATAGTAACTAGCCAATCCAAGGAAACTTCGAACTTCTGTGGGTGTGGTAGGTTGTTTCCAGTTCTGAATCGCTGTAATTTTTCTTGGGTCTACAGCAATTCCTTCTTTTGACACGACGTGGCCAAGGAATTTAACTTCATTCTGCCAGAAGACACACTTAGAAAATTTAGCTTTCAAGACATTTCTTCTTAGAATTTTCAACACTTGTTCTAAATGTTTCGCATGCTCTTCTTCCGACTTAGAGTAGATTAAAATGTCATCGATGAAGACTAGAACAAATTTATTCAACACACCACGGAACACTCTGTTCATAAGATCAACGAAGTATGCCGTCGCGTTGCACAATCCGAACGGCATTACTAACCATTCGTAGAATAAATCGGGACCCCTGAAGGCTGTCAAAGGAACACAGTCTTCGGCTATACGCAATTGGTGGAAACCTGTAGCTAGGTCCATCCTGGAGAATACGGTTGCTCCATTTAATTGATCTAACAGATCGTCTATTCAGGGCAAAGGGTATTTGTTCTTCAATGTTTGTTTATTGAGATCTCGGTAATCAACGCAAAGTCTTAGAGTACCGTCTGATTTCGGGACAAATACTACTGCGGCTCCCCACGCTGAAAAGCTTGGTCTGATCAGACCTTTCCAAAGTAATTCTCGGGTTTGACTACTTTGCTCTTCCTTTTCTTTCGGGGCCATTCTTCTTATTGGATGTACTACTGGTCGGGCATTCGGAATTAGATCAATTCTAAATTCAATTTCTCTTTGCGGTGGTAAGTTTTCTACTTCTTCAAACACATCCGCATAGTTTTTAACGACCGGTATCTTTTCTATTGAAAGGGGAGTAACTTCTAGAGAAGACCAAAATTCTATTCTATTAATTTCTGCACCGAGACATGGTATAGTGATATGCCCCAATTTTGTTTCAACTTTCACGATTCTTTCGGCACATCTAACTTCGGCCTTATATTGTGTCAACCAGTCCAGCCCCAGTATAATATCAAATTCGGAAAGGTCCATGACAATCGAATCAAAAGAGAACTTATAGCAAGAATAAGAGATAGGCACTCTACAGCATAAACTGAGACTAACAGAACTTCCTATTGGGTTTCGAACTTTAATTGGTTCCTTAAGCTTTCTTCGTTTCAATTTTAATTTGTGAACAAGGTTACCAGAAATGAAGCTACGTGATGCACCAGTATCAAAAAGTACAGAAACAGGAATATTTTTAATGGTAAGGGTACCTCCCAAGACATCGGGTTTACCTGATCCATCGGTGGTAGCTGGCGGGGTCTTCCCGTCATAGACATGGGCCACTTGTGCGCTCTTCTTCAAAGGACAATTCCTGCTGTAATGCCCCTTCTTGTGGAAGTTGTAGCATTCGGCAGAGTCATTGGCCTTTGGCTTCTTTCGGGCCTTGCATACATTAGAGAAATGACCGGGCTTCCCGTAATTATAGCAGTTTCCTTTCGGGATCTTTGCGGGTTTTTGAGTAGCGGCCGCGGTAATGCTAGATTCGGGTTGGTCTGTTGAAGCTTTGCGCTTATTCCTTGCTTGGCTTTTAGCGCGGTCTTGGCTAGCATGCCTCTCATCCATGTCATCGTAGTTGCAAGCCATCTCTACTAGTTCTGTAAAAGAGAGTTTGATGTTGCTCATAGATCTATCGTGATACTTGCGCTTCAGCCCAAATATGAATCTCTTATTCTTCACTTTGTCGGTCAAAACCATCTCCGGAACATAGCGCGATAGCTGAGTGAACTTATTCAGATAGTCTTGAATAGAGAGGTCTCCCTGCTGGAGATTAGCAAATTGCTCCCGCATCCTCTCTAGAGCTTGTTCCGGTACAAACTTCTCATTGAATAAAGTCCTGAACTGCTCCCAAGTCCGGATAGTACCAGCTGCATCCCCAGAGGTAATGGCATCCCACCACAGCTCTGCCTCTTCCTGAAGGAGCCAAATGCCAAGTCGGGCTTTGTTGTTAGTTCCCATGCCCATTCCCTCGAAGATTTTCTCACAGGTTTTCAGCCAAGCGATAGCTTCGGTCACTGTGCCAGTGCCAGTAAAAGGTTTCCCTCCAAGATTTCTGTACCTCTTAGCTACTTTGTCGAGCTCAAAGTCTTCTGGTGCTGGTGGCGGAATAATAGGACCTTCCACTACTACGGGGATATTCCCCCGTCCTCCTGCTGCATCTCCTCGGCCTCCACGGCCTCCTCTAGCTGCTGCTCCACGCGTAGCCATCTAAGAGTACTGTATAAGCAAGAAAAAGAGTCAAGCTCACAGATTTGATAATTTCCATAAATGATAAAGCAAGGAAATACAAGGAAAGATAATGATGATGTACTGATCAAATTGTTTTGCTAATCTGCTTAGCTCGTTCTAGGACATTGCTAATCCCATCTCTAACGAGCTACTTGTATTAGAACACTACTGATTCTATTCTGACGAGGTGTTTAATGTGTTAGATCCCGGAACTAAGGTTAACCAAAGCTCTGATACCAACTGTGACGATCCCAAAATCCGAGGGGCGGTATTAAGGATAATCATTAGGAAATAACACATTAATCATCATAGCAGAGTACAGATAATAACAGAAACAATAAATAAAATACTTTTACATGGATATGACAGCGGAATCACAACATGTAGGAATATCATAATAGCATACCGTGGGATATACTTAGTAAAAAGAAAGGGAAGTGATCAGTCATCATCGCCAGAGGCGGAATACATACATGCAGTGACATAATAAGAGTATCAGTCTACATCGTCGAAGGCGGAATACATATACATATAGTGAGAAATACGGAAAGTAAATCAGTCTGCATCGCCAGTGGCGGAATCATAATATGAATACAGTAATGGCGGAAAATATCTAAGTCATCTCTATGAAGTCAGCCTCGCCATGAGCCAAAAGTGCACGCTATGCAGCAGTGCAGAACCAAAAACCACCTGTCACCTGTGTACTAGGCTGCCCGTGTGGAAATAAGGGCACCCGCGTTTGCAAAGTGAAACAAACAACGAGTCAGTCATGGGGACTGGTATGAGGAATCTATTTAACAGTTAAACAACAGTAACAGCAAATCATAGGACCACGCCGCTTTCGCGGAACGGGTTTACTCCAGTGATTGCTAGTGCATTTAAAACAAAGTAAATTCTTTTTAAAACAACGCAATGCTTTTAGAAAGAATGAAGCCATTATAAGACTCAGGTCCCATCACACAATGCAACGCAAGCCGGAGGATAGAGTTTTACCTTAAAATAGCCAAATATGCTTGATACGTATAAAGCAAAATCATTTGGTATTATTACTAGTGCATATATGTTTCGAAAATGAATAGCATCATAAATATCAATCATAGGCGACATGAGCGTCCCATGCCACTATGTCGTCATATATAAGTTACAATCGAATCCATTATCTTGTATTGGAAATTGGATTTCCGTCATGAGTCGAGGCAAGGGGCAAGCTCCTCTCCGCTTCGAGACACTCTAGCAAATGCCTCGGGACTACGCACTCTGGGTAACCCCTGGATCTTCAGGGCCGGTCCTCTCTTACGTTTGAGGATTGGAAATTCCTGAACACACGTTTCCCGGTCCTAACAGACCTATAATTGAGGCGCCTCGCATTCCAACAACCACAAAGGTGAAAAATAGATATATATGTCAGGGTTGGTAAGTCACTGACACCACCATAGCTAGAAAGAAACGTCGTGCTCTCCCTGCAGTCCGTATCCCGTTTTTAACTCATACCGGGGTGTGAGGTTCGCGAATCTACGAAATACACAAAGCTAGGCCATGTAGACCTTGCTTTGATCATCATCCACAAGACTTTGCTTTGCAACAGAAGCCTTGATCATAGCATCTTGGCATGCCACATAGGCAGTCCACTCCATACGATTGATTTCTATCGATATATAACCCCTGAGCTCGTACGTCTCAGAGAAGGGCGTTAAGCAAAAGAATAATTCTCCGCCGCCAAACAGATATATATTTAACAGAGATCAATCAATATAGAACGAAATCCAATGTCAGACACACAGTCCATTTACAAGTCCATCCTGGGTCTGAACGAAACCGGAGGCGTCAAATTCCTCGTATATCCGTCCAATCAACATATACGTTCAGACGGCTACTACTTCCGTCCCTTTCCGGTAGCTACTCCGGTTAGGAACTTCAGTAGCGCCCATCCAACCGATACGAAGATCGTCGGTCTTGAATCGTCTTTGCATTTTCCAATTCGAATCGCTCGATGAATTATTTGAAATGAGGGTTAGCTCGGCCTTTTCAAGTAATTCACGTCATTAGAATTTAAATCGATTCTTTATATGGTTATATTATTCGACATTCGTCTTTCAGTTGTTTAGTGTTATTTTCATGTCATACACATACAACCATCAAATATCAAACAAATCAAGCAGAATTCGTTTATTTGCAACCTATGTTGCTTGCAATATTTTATAGCGATTTTTCGCCATTTTTATTTATTTAAAAATGGCCATATTTAATTAAACGATGTTTCAGGTCGTGTCGTGGCGCTGGCGCTGTTTTTCTCCTAATTTGTTTTACACATATCGGAAAATCTAACCGTTGGATTTCTACAAAGTCTATATCAGTGGGAAGATATTCCCAAGGCGAACCCAACGGTTCCAGTTTCGTGAGAATCCGACGATCGGATCTTCCACACTAGTCGTTTGAATTTACGGTTTCAAAATTCGAACTGCAGCGTCGTTATTCGATTTAAATTAATTATATTTATATTTATATATAAATATAAACGATTCTGGCGCTGTTTTTCTTCAGATTTGAATTAAACATTCCGGACAATCCAACTGTTGGATTTTTACAAGGTTGGTGCCGTTGGAAAGATATTTCCAAGGCGAACCCAGCGGTTGCGGTTTCGGGAAAATCCGATGGTCGGATTTCTCGTACTAATCGTTTCAAATTACGATTCTGAAACGCGAACTGCACGGCCTCTATTCCTTTTAATTATATTTATATTTTTATATATAAATATAATTCATTCCATAGTTTCAACTATAGTTCATTTTATATTTCGACTTCGTTTTCACTTCACATATTTCACTAACGCCTTAATATTTCAAAAAATTTCGGCATAACCTCCTTTGTACGGGGAGGGGTTTGGAAATTTATTGGGCCGTATTAGGTACCCAATAAATCCTAAAAAGCATTCACATATTTTTAGTGATATATTTTGGTGTTTACGGGGGAGCATGTACTGATAATCACTCCAGAGAATAAATTCCCGTCACCCCGTTTCCGTGTGGAAATAAATAGTCCATGTGCCGTATCTAATAACTAGAGCGACGTGATTATTGTCAACTCCAGACCCGTGTGGGGTTTTTATTAATCTGGCAATTTATCGTTATAATTTATATAGTCCATATCAGTCATCAGTTCAACCTGTAGTACTTAGTCATCGCCATACAAGCCTCTTGCTTGTATGGTAAATCTTCCACCTCGTCACACAAGCTCCAATTGCTTATGTGGAATATGATGAAGTATGCCTATCATCAAGAAGTATGCCATGTAGTGTAGTTCAAAATTAATTGTTACTATCCTATGGCGTTGTTTATTATTTCACACAGAAAAACCAGCACTCCGCATCCAATGGCATTCACAGGAGTTGATAAATAAATAAAATTGCGCAGCCAACTCATCAAGGTTTACCTATTTGTCGGGCACGCAAATAATTTCTTTACTCTACAGCTAATCCATTTTTCCTGTTCAACACATGTATATATATGCAGAAAAAAGCCAATAATAATATTTCTAGCAACTATTATTTATTTCAACACGTGTGTATTTTTAACTAAGCGTATACATGATAAAAGGAATATTTTTATCATCAAAAATATTTATTCGACACATGTTTATTTTTAACTCTTCTTATTCACTATAAAAATATAGTTTTCATTGTCGATTCATTTTATTTTTAGACGACGATAACATTCAACACATGAATTTCAACTCGACGAACAAATTGCAATTCAACACATGAATATTCTATATAGTTTGTATATATATATATATAAAAATGTGATTTTTATCGCTAAAGCCATTTGTTTAAATTCAAATAATATTCAACACATGAATTTCAACTCAACGAATGAATTGCAACTCAACACATGAATATTCGATATAGTTTGTATATATATAAAAATGTGATTTTTATTGCTAAAGCCATTTGTTTAAATTCAAATAATATTCAACACATGAATTTCAACTCAACGAATGAATTGCAACTCAACACATGAATATTCGATATCGTTTGTGTATATATAAAAATGTGATTTTTATCGCTAAAGCCATTTGTTTAAATTCAAATAATATTCAACACATGAATTTCAACTCAACGAATGAATTGCAACTCAACACATGAATATTCGATATCGTTTGTATATATATAAAAATGTGATTTTTATCGCTGAAGCCATTTGTTTAAATTCAAATAATATTCAACACATGAATTTCAACTCGACGAACAAATTGCAATTCAACACATGAATATTCTATATCGTTTGTATATATATAAAAATGTGATTTTTATCGCTAAAGCCATTTGTTTAAATTCAAATAATATTCAACACATGAATTTCAACTCAACGAATGAATTGCAACTCAACACATGAATATTCGATATCGTTTGTGTATATATAAAAATGTGATTTTTATTGCTAAAGCCATTTGTTTGAATTCAAATAATATTCAACACATGAATTTCAACTCAACGAATGAATTGCAACTCAACACATGAATATTCGATATCGTTTGTGTATATATAAAAATGTGATTTTTATTGCTAAAGCCATTTGTTTGAATTCAAATAATATTCAACACATGAATTTCAACTCAACGAATGAATTGCAACTCAACACATGAATATTCGATATAGCATATGTAAATAATTTCAATGAATGAAAATTATTCTAACACATAATTATTTCAGAAAATTTCGGCAGCATAACGCCAGGGTAGTTAAAATCGGGACTGTCCCTAGTATGGCTCCTCGCTCTACCTTAAAACCTCGCGGTTTTTGACAATGGAGATCATGCATCTAGTTCGCACGCAGGCGGCATGTTTTAATTTTCAATTCCACAATCCTATTCTATTTTGTTTCAACCACAAGAGGGTATTTTTCAGCCACAAAGGTATTTTTCAACCATAATATCAACCACAAACAATTATTTCCAACCATTCGTCAAACCATATGATATCACGTCAATCACAAGCAATAAGTATCGTCCATGGTCTGTGGATGAGGGGAGTATATATATATATAGTATAATAATTCACTTGCATTTCATCACAATTCAAAGCATATATGTTTCAAACAACGCTTGTATAATTTATACATCGCTAATATAACTTATACAACACATGTACTTGAGGTATACAATGCGTATATAATTTACACTTCGCTTATATAATTTATACAACGCATTTACATTCACACAAATAGTTTAGATTCCTCACATTGGTTCCTGCGGTGCTAAAAATCGTAGGAAGGTCAGAAAAATCCGCGGCTTCTTCTAGAATGTAGAGAGCCTCCTTGCGGTCATGGTGTCTCCTGTTTCATCGAATTTCGTTGAAGAATGAAAAAGATATTATTTTTCAAAGTTTTGCAACGCTTTAAAGTGTTAAAACAGTTTAAAATTAAATAAGCCGTTAGTTTACAAACCTGTTCAATTCTAGGTTTGGATTTTTCTTTTGATTCGTAGCTCTGTGGGATGATCGGGCTGTTGGACGTCGTCGAGGGAGGGAAGAGCTTTCCGGCGGTGGTTGTCTGAAGTGGTGCGACGGCGGATCCAAGCGGTGGTGGCTCCAGGAAGGCGGCGACTTTGAAGCGCTCGAACTCGTCGACGGCGGCTCTGTTGGTGGCGAGGCTAGGTCGGATGTGGAGAGGGGGCGTAGGGCTGTCGACTGACAGTGGTGGCGCGGCCTAGCGTCGCCTGTGGCGATCGGAAAAGAGAGGGAAAGCGGCGAGCTACGGGAGTCGTTCGTTTCGACTGGCGGCTAGGGTTTTTAGGTTTTTTTTTAAAGAAAATTTCCTATTGGTCGATATTTATAGAAAATTTTTAAATAGTGTTTTTGCAAACGGACTCCTTTTTAAACCCAACTACTGTCGCCCCTAGCTAAATACCCCCATTTTTCAATTTAAAATATAAAACATTCGATATTTAATTTAAACGTACATTTCAATTTGCCAGGGTCACAAACTGAATCGAAAAATTCCAGAAAAATAAATCTAGCTTTGTTTTGACGATACGGTCCTAACAAAACCAGTTTCGTCGAATTCTGAGCTCCTTTGAAAAACGGCCATTTTTAGGTCGACCCATTTTAACAGAATTTGACCAAACACGTTATCTTTTGCCCCGCTCACATACTAGCTTCAAAAATTATGAAATTTGAAACTTAGCAATAATTTGACATCCCGGACCCAACAAAAGTGGTTTCGTCGAATTCCGAGGTCGTATGCAAAATCTCAATTTTCAAGGGCTATATATACTATATAGCGACCTTTCTGAAAATTCATTTGGCCATAACTTTTGATTTCCGTTATGAAATTTCGATTTTTCAGATTCGTTAGAAAGGTATTGATAAACAGATTTAAATATTTTCAGTTTTGTTAAAATCTGTTATATTTTCCACCCGGTACAGTCAGACAAAGTTTGTATTCAAAATTTCAAACTGCCCTATCATACCAAATTCTATAATTTATTGAAATATGCTATTTCAATCATTCAAATTTCCTGGTAATAACCTAATTAAAAAATTTTAAACTGGTTCACATTTTCCGGGTTATTACAATAAGTATTCAAGTGGTCCATGACTTAACCCTACCATGTGGCATTAATTAATTTAATGCACCTAACCTCTCACATTAGACCTTGTTGTGGTTACTAGTTAAGCCGGGCGGGTCCGGGTAGCTTTACACCACAACTTGGTCTAACCTTGGGTTTCAAGTGCGACATGACCAACTACTCACATTGGGTCCTATTGCTTGTAGCCACTAGTTAAGCCGGTCGGTTCCGGGTAGATTTATGCTACAAACTCAACCCAACCTCGAGTTGGCCACTCTCATGTTTTCTAGAAGTCATGTCCAAATTCATGTTTACAAACATAATCACAAGTCAATGTTCATGTCATATTTTAAAATCATGTTTCATGTCATTAATATTACCCAAACCCAACGTATTCCCCTCGCATGTACGTTTCGCATAACATAACATAGATCAAAAGAGGGAGCTTGGCAAAACATGACAAGAAGGGCATAAGGTAATAAGGTTGGCCAAAAGTTAAACATGGTGGCCTATGAGGCATATATATGTTCATAAGCTTGCATATTACATCATAGGCCTCAAAACATGCATAATATCAACTTTAGCAAAATAGGTGAAACATGATCATAAATGACATAGGATGGTGGCTAGTGATTCGCATATAACATCATATGCAAGGTAACACAAGGTTTATGAGAGTTTCTATGTTGCTTTATGCAACATTTCCAATCAAAGCTCATAGCTTTCTATGCATAAGGTAAAGGTGATAGCTTTTACAAACATGCATAGAATATATTTATGCATAACATGATAGGATCAAAGCACATATCATACTTAGGCCCAAACTCAACTTGCAACATGTCATATTTAACTTCATAGTTAGAATCTAAGAGTAGTATAGGGCTTACAATGCTATGAAGACTTTATAAAATATAAATAAGATTGAGACGAAGCCACTAGCAACTCTAAAGACCCCGAAATAGCAAGCTTCAACGAAAACCCTTGAGAAATTAGAAGAAGACCCTTGATTTAATGAAGAAAGATTGAACTTTGGCCTTAGAAACTCTCAAACAAGCTTAGGAACTCTCATATGAATGAAGATGGAGGTTATGACAAGAGGGTGGAGGCCATGATTAAACATTTTGGCATAGTTTAGTTGTAGAATTGATTTATGATGACTTAGGCTAGGTATTAGGGTCTTTTTATAGGTGATTAGGTTAGTTTAGACCATAGGATTAACCCTAAAACACATCAGGTCCGTCAAATCCCGTCAGAAACTTCTAGACATGGACCAGAGACAAGTGCAGGTGCACCAAGCCAGGATGGCTCGGCCACCCGTGTCGACAGGGGTGCCGACTGGGCAGTCGACACCACCCAGGGTGTGTCGACACCCCAGTCGACTCCCATGTCGACTTGGGGTTTTGGCGAGAGGTTTTCCCGCCCATGCTTTCTGGCTCCAGATTTGATTTTTGAACCTGATTTTTAACTTGGAATATTCTGAAATCTTCATTGGGCCATAACTGGGTCATACGGACTCCGATTTTCGAAAACTTGGACTCTATTTCGCGTATTTTTCCGAGACGAACGCAAAGGCACAGCCCGTTTCCCTTGATTCATATGATATAATTTAATTCTGCCTTAATTTATGTTATATCTTGTTATTCAAAATATGGGTTGTCACATCCTCCCCACCTTAAAGGATTTCGTCCCCGAAATCTCTAAGTTAGGAAGAACGTATCCTACGATCCATCGTCCATCTACTCAAAACATCATCCACGTGCAGTCAATGTCCTTAACAAATTCTAAATGATGTATGATTATATGCAAAGGTGTGTGTATATGTACTTATCTAGTGCGAAAATCAGGCGTTTACTGATCCAGTAGACCCCCTTAATGCAAAGTATGTTAGTGAAATGAGTCCATATGTATGCAAAATCCTAACATAATTTATAATGAGTGCACATAACATTCATCCATATGCAACATCCACGTGATAGCATAACAAGTTTCATCCATGAATAAGTATCAGCACTCGTGCATATGCAATATGAAAGTGTGTCAACCGATCTTAGTGCCTAATGTGTATCATGCATCCACGAGTATCCACTTGCAAACACTTGCAACCACTTGCAAACATCAAGCATAACATGTTTCAAATACATGTTTCATCCAAAGGGTTTCTACCTAAGGTTTTCATGACAAGGTTAACGAGATAACAAGATAAATGGGATAAACATGGATAGCAAAAAGGAAGACATGTAAAAGGAAAATAGGTCGAGAATGTACCCTCAAAAAGAAATGGATAAAGCCCACACATCTTCTCCTCGGTTTCCCAAGTTGCATCCTCTTCGGCTTCACTCCACTGAACTTTCACCAATCTGACTTCTCGATTTCTTAGCTTCTTGATCTCTGTTCCCAAGATACGAATCGGAGCTCTCCTCAAGGTTGCCTCTTTCTCTACCTCCACGTTTTCAAGAATGCTTGGTTCAACCACCTCAGCAGACTCATGTAGGCACTTTCGGAGATGCAAGAGATGAAAGACATTATGCACTCTGGCTAGTTTCTCGGGCAATTCCACCTTATAGGCCATCTTTCCAATTCTCTCTATGACAGGGAAGGGTCCTACGAACCTTGGTGCCAGCTTCCCAACTGCTCCAAAACGAACCACATTACGCAAAGGAGAAACCTTCACAAAAACCATGTCTCCCACTTTGAATTCCAAATTTGCCCTTCTTTTGTCAGCATAGGATTTCTGTCTGTCTTGGGCTGCTTTCATCCGTCTTCTCACCAATTCAACTTTCTCGGATGTGTCCCGTATCATATCGGGCCCAAATATAAGCCTATCCGTTGTCTCCCACCAACAAGATGGCGACCTACACGGCCTCCCATACAGAGCTTCAAATGGTGCCATCCCTATGCTGGCTTGATAGCTATTATTATAAGCAAACTCTACAAGAGGAAGGTGGTCTTCCCAAGTACCACCAAAGTCAAGAACACATAGCCTCAAAAGATCTTCTAGCACTCTATTCACCCTTTCGATTTGGCCATCCGTCTGGGGGTAATAGGCTGTACTTAGATTCAATCGCGTACCCATCGCTTCTTGCAAACTATTCCAGAACTGGCTAGTGAAAATCGGGTCACGATCGCTAACTATGCTAGAAGGAACTCCATGCAACCGCACTATCTCTCGGAGATAAATAGATGCCAGCCCTGATGTGGTCCTCTTGCTCTTTACTGGGATGAAGTGAGCACTCTTCGTAAGTCTGTCAACTATAACCCATATGCTTGTGTTCCCTCTCCTTGACCTAGGCAATCCATCCACAAAATCCATAGAAATACTCTCCCACTTCCATTGCGGGACCTCCAATGGATGTAATAGCCCACCTGGTTTCTTCGACTCGGCTTTCACTTGTTGGCACACCATGCACCTTGAAACATACTCTGCTACATCCTTCTTCATTCCATCCCAAAAGAAAATGCGCTTCATATCCCTATACATCTTGTCCTCTCCAGGATGTATAGTCATCTTCGAGTGATGCGCTTCTTCAAGAACTTTATGCAACAAGTCTCCTACTTGTGGAACGCATAGCCTTCCATCACGCCTTAGCCAACCCTTATCATCAATAGTATATCTAGCGAGGTGACTAGACGTCTCACCACGAATCAACCTGTCCATGATCTCGACTGTCTGTGGATCTTCCTTCTGCGAAGCCCCAACTTGATCAAGAAGTGTGGGTCTAAGCTCAAGGGATGCTAATGAACCCGTTATCGACTCAACAGTCGTCGTGAAATCAAAGGTTGCCAAGAATTCTAAGTTCTTCATCTCAATGAACAAGGTGCTCAAAGTCAATCTCCTTCTGCTTAGTGCATCCGCCACAACATTAACCTTGCCAGGGGTATAAGCTATCTCGAAGTCATAAGATGCCAAGAATTCCATCCACCTTTGCTGCCTTAGATTCAGATCTTTTTGCGAGAAGAGGTACTTGAGTGACTTGTGATCAGTATATAACTCAAACCTTTCGCCTAGAAGATAGTGGTGCCAGGATTTGAGTGCAAAGACAATCGCCGCTAACTCCAAATCATGAGTGGGATAGTTTTTCTCATGAACTTTAAGTTGCCTACCCCCATAACATATCACTCTTCCCTCTTGCATCAGAACGGCACCTAACCCCGTGCCACATGCATCTGTGTACACGGTAAACATCTTACCACTATCGGGTAATGCCAAAACTGGAGCTGAGGTAAGGGCTCTCTTGAGCCTTTGAAAAGCAAGCTCACACTCCAAGTCCCATGCAAAGACTAAGTTCTTCTTCGTCAACTTAGTAAGAGGGACCGAAATCTTAGCGAAGTCCCTGATGAACTTCCTATAGTAGCCCGCCAGACCGAGAAAGCTTCTTACTTCGGTTGCATTCCTAGGAGTCTTCCAATCTTGAACTGCAACCACTTTCGCGGGATCCACCGCTATGCCTTGCTTAGAAACTATATGTCCAAGAAACCAAAATTCCCTTCTCCAAAAATAACATTTGGAGAACTTGGCTTTCAACTGATGCGCTCTAAGCGTATCCATCACTTCCTTGAGATGCCTAGCATGCTCTTCCTCATCCTTTGAGAAGATCAGAATATCATCCACGAAGACAACAACAAACTTGTTATGGAACTCCCTGAACACCCTACTCATCAAATCTACGAAGTAGGCGGTTGCATTAGTCAAACCGAATGGCATGACAAGTCATTCAAAGAATCCATCTGGAGTCCTAAACGCAGTCTTATCAATACTATCCTCAGCCACTCTAAGCTGATGGAATCTGGTGGCTAGATCGAGCTGAGAGAAAACAGAAGCACCAACAAGCTGGTCAAAGAGGTCATCAATCCTCGGCAACGGGTGCCTATTCTTCTTTGTCAGCTTGTTCAACTCTCGATAATCAACACATAGACGAAGCGAACCATCCGCCTTAGTAGCGAATACCACCGGAGCACCCCATTCAGAAATGCTTCGCCTAATAAAAAATTTCTCAAGTAGCTCCTTGATTTGCTTACTGAGCTCTCTTCTTTCTCGCGGGGCCATGTTCCTAACGGGCAATGATACTGGCTTGGCATTATCAACAAGATAAATGCAAAAATCTATCTCTCGTTTAGGGGGTAACCCCTTAACCTCTTCAAAGACATCAGGATATTCTCGAACCACCCCTACAGATTGCAGATCATTGATGGACGAGTCAAGAGATTCAAGATAACATAGCATGACGGGATCCAGCGGGTTGCAAGAAATCTCTAGGGTATTACCGAGGCGAGTCATGAGCCTCACCACCCTATGCTCACAATCGAGAATGGCTTCATAACTGGACAACCAATCCATGCCCAAGATCAACACGTATCCCGTGAACCCGAGAACATAAGCATTACACGTGAATTCTACGGTTAAGATAGAAATCTTCAAATCCACAAAAATCATAGATAAATGGGCGGAACCCCCAATTGGATTTGAAACACTGACGGGATCCTCAACTAGACTAGTACTTAGGTGCAAACTTTCAACAAGGTCAGAAGAAATAAAGGTATGCGATGCGCCAGAATCAAATAAAGTGCGAACAGGAAAGTCAGAAATATAAACAAGACTCTCTACAGAAATACTACCTCGGTCCTGAACTGGAGCAGTGTTGAGAGCATGCACTTGCCCTCCAGAAGGTCCTGCACGCTGATTCTGCCCTTGCCCTTGTCCTTGCTTCTTGGGGCAATCCTTGCTAAAGTGTCTAGTCTCTCCACAATGAAAGCATTCGCCCTGCTTCCTCTTCTTCTTCCTACAGTCTTTAGCTATGTGCCCAACAATCCCACAGTAGTTGCATTTCCTTGGGTCCTTTGCCTTGGCCTTGTTGCCCTTGTTGTTCTTGTTGTTCTGATTGCTCTGATTGCTCTGATTTCCTCCCCACTTGGAGTCTGTCTTCTTGGTTTGAGTCTCATTAGCCTTGACTTCCTTCTTGCCATTCTTATCGTCTTCTTGAAGCAATGCCATGTCCACAAGGCCTTCAAAAGTGGCCCCCATGGGTATTGAGACAGGGCTAAACCTTGTAATGGCTCATTCAACCCTCGTGCAAAGCGTAAAGCCTTCTTCTGGCGAGCTGGTTAAACTTATTCACATACTCCCTTACTGTCATGTCCCCTTGCTTCAAAGATATAAACTTCTCCAATTGCAGATTCGCCTAAGCTGATGATAGAAACTTAAGCCCAAACCTCGTCCTAAAGTCGGCCCAAGTCTCTATAGGCCTAGTAGCATTGGTGACCTCCCACCAATAAGCGGCTTCTTCTTTTAATAGCCATGCTGCCAATAAAACCTTTCTATGGTCTTCCACATCAAAGAGAGCGAAAAGATCTTCGGTTTCTTTCAACCAATTTCGTGCCTCCACAAAAGTCTCCGTCCCAATGAAATACTTGCCACCCATCGCCTTAAAGTCCTTGCAAACCTTTGCGAAATTCGCTTGTGGATGTTGAGGAGGGGGAGGAGGAGGAGGAACCTCAGTTACGGTGGGGGTATTTGCTGGGCCCGCATCGTTGGCCCTAGCTTCCAAGTACCTCCGGAACCATCCGGGAATGGTTACTCCCTCGGGAAGGTTAAGATCGGCCATGCTGAAAAAGGAAAAGATAGATTAAGAACGGGGAAACGAAGGATAGTGCTAATGGCTTTTGGGGAATAAACTTTTTAAAATAACTAGACTTTTCTTAGAAAATACTTAATTGGTTTTGAAAATAGTTTTCCAAAAAGGTAAATTTTTTAAAAACACTTTTGCTCAAATCTTGTAAACCTTATGCTCTGATACCAAATGTAACACCCCACCTCCGCCAATGCCACTCTTGCAAGCACACTAGCTTTGGAGGGGCGTTAAACAAGGTAAGCATGCATGTAGATATCACAAGACAGAACATATAAGTAAAACAGAGTAGTAAAGCAGCGGATAAAACTAGCATTTCAAAACCATAGTCAAGTTACATCAAAGTACTTGGTCATTATTTTCCCATAAAACAAAGTCTAGAACATAAACTGAAAAAGAAACATAAAGTAACTATCCCCAAAGTAGCATAAGGCCATAGCATGCTCGAACCATACGTGAGCTATCCAGAAAAGCAGCTAAAGATCCAGCTAGGTACCAGTGTTCCCACCCTGCAAACCTGGGGGGGAAACGGAAGAAAAGAGGCGAAAGAAAACGGGTCAGTCAAAAAGACTGGTAAGTCCTATCTACTATTAGTATAAAAACTAATAAAGTTAACTGGACATGTAAAGCAGAGATGAAACATAGGGTGATAACTGGCATGGTGAAAAGTTAATGAGATAGATCAAGTGTGGCATCTCATATACAAGGTTAAGTTGCACCAAGTGTGTACTAGTAATCAATGTCAAGTATCAACAAGAAATGATCCCTTGGCCCAATCTTGGCCCAATATCCCGAGATGACCTAGATCAAGGTCCAACAACACGGTCTAGTCGATCAGCTCCCTAAAAGCCTAACTCGTCAAGTGTCGGTGTCATGCGGCCCAATCACGAAGTGTAGTCAAACTGTGCTAGGTCCACCCTAGGGTGTATCAAGCCCTAGGGTGCCAACCACGGACACAAATCAAGCACGCACAGTCTAAAACTACGGGTGCCCGTGTCTGATTTTTCAACTCCGGACCATGTGCACGACCATAGTCCGCCTGAACCTACACCGGCACACCTACTCAGCCGTCGTTTTGGTCGCTTACATGTCAACCCAGTAATCGTGCCCCACCCTAGCCTAGTCCCTAGGGTATCATGATACTATCAAGAGGGTTACTGGTGAAAAGGACCACGTAGCTAGGGTTTCTAGCGGGTTAAATGTGGTTAACCCTATCCAATCAAGTATCAAGTTGGTTAAGTGTACCCTAGGTTCATGACTTAACCGCGTCAACCCATCATGTTTAATTGGTTAAGTATTCAAGTGGTCCATGACTTAACCCTACCATGTGAGATTAATTAATTTAATGCACCCAACCTCTCACATTAGACCTTGTTGTGGTTACTAGTTAAGCCGGGCGGGTCCGGGTAGCTTTACACCACAACTTGGTCTAACCTCGGGTTTCAAGTGCGACATGACCAACTACTCACATTGGGTCCTATAGCTTGTAGCCACTAGTTAAGCCGGTCGGTTCCGGGTAGATTTATGCTACAAACTCAACCCAATGTAACGGATGGAAATTTCCGACTCCTCGAGAGTCGGAAATTCCGAGACGTTAGTGAAAGAATTTAGAAGGTGAGAAAGAAAAGATAGAACTAATAGAATAGAAGAAGAAGAAGAACATCAGAATCATCAGAGTAACACGAATCTCACAGCGGAACGAATAACATATAATATATAACATATCTTTGAAGTAAACAGTTATATATATACAATAGCACTTATCAGAGTACAACACTTACAACACAGCGGAAATAACTATAGCTATAAAATCTTGAAGTCTCCTGCTCCAAGCTCTCCAAGTATATCTGTAAATCCCGACTACTTGACTGCCCGTACAAATTTAGGCACCCAAGAGTTTAGGGAAAACAACAAAGTAAACTCCGGGTCAGTCATGGGACTGGTATGAGTAAAAAATAGTTTAAAACAAGTATAGGGTATGTCATAAGACCACGCCGTGAATACGGAACGGGTTTTTCCTTATGAGTATCTGAACAACTTTGACAAGCAATATCATTGTGATATTATAATAATGTCTAAGTACAAATAGATATCAATCTAGCAGAAACGCTTGCATCTCATGTCCTACATACATAGTATAAAATCATAAACCGCAGGGCGCTTATCGAAGAATGGATTCCAACAGACAAGGTATGGGAGCACCTTCTGAATAGTGTACTCTAGAGGGGATACAATCAGGGTTCAACAAGAACATCTTGCAACCCGGCCACACATGACCGCTCACTCATTTAGCTTGAGTGTCGCGAATATATTGCCACCACGGTTATAGGCCATCAAACCGTCATCCGAAGATACATAATCAAAAAGAAGTATAAATATGGATATTCCCTAGATCGGTGACAATACACCCTGCTTGGGAATGACCCAACTAGCCATGCTGCCTAGCCCAACTTTTGTTACTTCCTGGTGTGAGGCTAGAAGCTACGTCTATCTTCAGAACATCTGATCATCATTCACTTTGAATGCCACATTGTCATACCCGCCAAATCACAAATTGACTTATCCAAGAATAACACGGGTATACAGCTAAGAGAAACGAATTCCTCCGCCACCAAACGTGAATACGTTTGAACAGATCAACTTACGCGATCCATTGGATATACTCTGTCGGACCTTCTTCCATATATGTTGTCCTGGGACTGGACAAACCGAAGGCACTATTCAGTATATCCATCTTAGTCACTGTTATCTAAGACTTATACAACAGCCCTTGCACTTTACTCCGTCTTCAATTTATCTTTGGCAGATATTGCTCGCAACACTTATGCCAATACAGAGTGGTTCTTTGGATAATAATCCAACCGGTCTCTCCATATTAACAACGTTAAAATGGTAAAAACTTTGATAGTCTGTGATTTAACTATCAAATGAAAACATGTCGGTGTACAAACAACGATCTTATTTCCAAATGGAAATTCGATCGATCAATCATCATATGTTCATATTTCCTTATTTCATATATTTAGAAAATATATGTTATTAATCATTGGAAAACATTTCCATAGTTTATTTTCACATCACTATTATTTCGCAACTATCAGTCCCTAACTGTAACTAGTATGAGAACAATTCTCTAAGTATCAATACGGAAGGTCGAAACTAACATCAGATCGTCACTTAGAAAACCGTTCAATTTACCCTCTCCAGTCAGTTTCTGAATTTGCTTAACTCTATTTCTTAAATTCTTATCATGAAAACATTTCATTTTCTATGTTTAGAAAACATATCTGACTATATTTGGAAAACGTTTCCAAAACTCATTTACGGATTTCCAATGAACGTTGTATAAAACATCGTTTCGCTTAATCCATTAATCGCTTATTACTTAACTATATTTCAAATCAACCTTTTAGATCGAACCACAACTATTCCTTTGTCAATTCTGAAGTCAACCAAGTTGGGGTATAACTACCTCTCAGACCTTAATTGAACAACATCCTTTACTGTGAAATAGATGAAGCTCATCACTCACTTTTTTCCAATCATCTGTTTACACAAATTCTCGGATTCAGGTTACGAATCTACTTCTTATATGGAAACGTTTGATTATAACTATAACGTTATAATTCCTACTTCTGCAATATCTAACCTAAATTATAACTTTATCTCCTAACTCGAATAATTTAACAGACACCTAATTTCTAAATCAATAACTAAATCTTGATTTAAACCCTGGAAGGTAAATAGTACTTTCCCGAATTCGCTATAATCGAATTCGACGTATAACTCTCTTTCGAGTAATCTCTATTTGATTAACTCTTCTTCGAATAACCTATATTCGATTATCTCTCTTCGAATAACTCATATTCGAAATCTCTCTCTTTCGAATAAACAATATTCGATCCCTTTCTTTCGAATATGCTATATTCGAAAATCTCCTTTCGATTTACTAATCGATAACTCCTTTCGATCAAACTAAAATCGATAACTCCTTTAACTCTATTCGAATAACTAATATTCGACTAACTCCTTTGGATCAACTCATTTGATTAACTCCTTCGAATAACAAATTCGAATAACTTACCTTCGAATAACCAATATTCGATTTACTCTAACTCGATTAACTTAATTCTAATCGATTTACTCCATTTCGATTCAACTTAATTCAAATCGATTAACTTAACTCAAATTGATTAACTCCTTTCGAATAACTAAATTCGATTTAACTCTTCTCGAATAACTAAATTCGATTAACTCAAATTGAATAACTAATATTCAATTAACTCTTACGTGTTTAACTCTATTTGAATAAGTAATTCGAATCACTCTAATGTGTTTAACTCTATTCAAATATCAAATTCGAATAACTCATTTCGAATAACTAAATTCGATTAACTCTTTTAACTTTACTCGAATAACTATATTCAATTAACACCTTCTTTCGAATAACTATATTTGATTAACTCTTCGACTAACTCCTTTGGATTAACTAACTTCGACAAACTCCTTTGGATTAGCTAACTTCGAATAACTCCTTTGGATTAACTAACTTCGAATAACTCCTTTGGATTACTAACTTCGAATAACCAATATTCGATAACTGCTCTTCGAATAAATAATGTTCGGTAACTCTTCTCAAATGAATACATTTGATTTCTCCACTCGAATAAACTATATTCGATTACTCTTCCCTCGAATACACTATATTCGATAACCCTACTTCGAAGAAGTGATATTCGGCAACTCTACTCGATTAACTCCACTTGGATAACTCTAACTGGTCAACTCAACTGGTTTAACCTAACTGGTTAACTCTAACTGGTCAATTCTAACTGATTAACTCAAATGGTTTAACCTAACTGGTTAACTCGTCTCGATTAACTGAACTAATCCACTTAGTTTAACTTAGCTAATTCACGTTGATTAACTCTAACCGATTCACTTAGTTCAACTCAACTAATTTACTTCGATTAACCACTTAGTTAACTTAACTAATTCACTTCGATTAACCACTTAGTTTAACTTAACTAATTCACATCGATTAACCACTTAGTTTAACTTAACTAATTCACAGTGATTACCTACTTAGTTTAACTTAACTAATTCACATCGATTAACCACTTAGTTTATCTTAACTAATTCACATTGATTAACTCTAACCGATTCACTTAGTTTAACTCAACTAATTCACATTGATTAACTCTAACCGATTCACTTAGTTTAACTCAACTAATTCACTTCGATTAACCACTTAGTTAACTTAACTAATTCACTTCGATTACCCACTTAGTTTAACTCTATTTATTTATCACATAAATATCCCTCGATTTAATCCTATTTATTTAACAAATAAATATGTCCTTTAAATTCTATTTATTCTAACAAATAAATATTCCTTTTACTTTGATTTATTTCCTAAATAAATATATCCTTTTACCTCTTTCAAATATATTCCTTTATATTTGCTGTCAAATATATTTCCTTTATATATTTGATTTATAAATAAATCCCTTTATATATCAATTACAAATACAATTCCTTTTATATTCAAAACCCTTTCCTTTATTATATAAAATCTGGTGATTTTATATAAATGAAATATTTTCAAATTATACTTTGAAAATCCTCTTTCTACATTCTGGTATTTCTTATGGTATTTAACACACCATATAACAACGATAAATATCGTCCCAACACACATGATCAATATCAGATTATATATCACATTTATATATCCCAATATATAAATCACAGTAAAATAAATGTTGAGGAATCCAGTTGGATTCCTCCAACCTGTTTCCCTGCATCACAGATGTTAAACAATATAGATAACATCACTTTTCAGTTCCATATGATATATTCTGTTAAACAGAATCAATATAGAAAGTTTAACTAACTGACAAGCAGTTCAATCAAACAGTCAACACACAGTAAATCAGACAATTTCTAACAGTTCTAAAAATACAACATGAAATTATAAACTGTTCAGAGTTAGTGAGATTTACTCACAGTTGTGCGTTAACCGTTAAATAACGGTTTGTGTTCGTTGATTTGAGACGGACAATTTATTTCGCCATAAATTGTAACTAGCTCGGATTGACTCGCGGTCAGTCTCATTGTGGAGCTCTCGTCCGTAAGATCCCAACGCAACTTACGGTTTGTGATTCTGATTTCGTATGAAGAAGATACGAACTATACAAGTTAATAAACTATTTATTTAAATAACAACTTAAATGGTTTACTTAAGAATGGGCCTCACCCATATTAACCTCGGCCCACTACATCCCTTAAAAGCCTGTACGCATTCCTTTACTTCTTTCTTCCTAAATCAGTTCGGCCGTGACCTCCTGGAGCAAAACTCCACCAATCCTCCAACTTCAGATCCCAAATTCACCTTCTCCTCTCCATGATTAAATCCCATAAAATCACCACAAATCATCTCGTTCCACCCTCTTCACAATCATACCCATGAAGTTCAACTCGAGCTCCACCTCCCCATCACGTCGCACGCCAGTATCCACGTTACCAGGAAGAACACCGAACATTTTCATCACCAACCCACCCAAAAACTTGCGTACAGACAATACTCCATCCTCTCTATCCAACAACACACCTGAATCCGTGATTCAAACCCTCAAACATCCTAAAATTCGAGCCCTAGTTTCTTTGTGGACACTCAGACTTCAACGCAACACAGATCGAACTCCACCATACACACATTAGATCAGAGTGAATTGCACCAGGGATTCAAAGAAAATGGTGTCAAGATTTATAGATTTCTCTAGATTTTATTTTTGATTTTCCTTTTTGGAATTTTGTTTGCTGTGCATTGTTCGACAGGATTTATACTTGGGATTTGAGTTGGTAGCATTTGTGGTAGAGAAAGAATGATGCGTGGCCTTAGAATGAATAAGGGTTATACAGGGACATTTAATATTAAAGGTATTTTATTCCAATTTCTACATGAAGGATTTATCCCTAAAAATGCCACAGATTATCTCTAATTTGAGATCTAATACCTATCCTTAGCATAAAAAGATATTCCGGATCCAATGGGACAGGTTTCGTCGAATTCCGACACCGTTTGCGAAAATCCCTTAGAAAATATTGATGAAAAACACCGAGCAATTATTCCTAACAATTACAGAAAAAATCCTAAAAATATGAGGCCTTGACGTTTCACTAGACCTCTTCCTAAGGTTTCGTATGAAACTTGTTTCGTTGAATTCTGAGTCCGTTTGACCAGTTAACCATTCAGTTTAGTTTGTTTTAAGTTAAAATCATAGCGTACCCCACTATAAAATATTCTGTTCACGTAGGGACAGTTATGGACAGAAACAAAAATACCATTTAAATGAGTGATGTGCTATGGTCCCAAAAATGTAATAATACCGGTAGATTGACTCATATTGTGAAACCCCGAAATGTCGATACAGGGTGCCAAATACTCCAAATTAAAAGTTGCTAATTTAATTAATTAAAAATTACAGTAAAATTCTAAAAATTAAATTATCGCTATTTCCCAAAAGAACCTTGTCTAAATTCACGCCTGATATCTAGTTATTTCGAATAAACCGTTACGGTCGATAAACGATTCTATAGCGACCATTTTAAAATTTGATTTGGACATATCTCAAAATCTACACGACGAAATCCCGATACTTCTCTTCCACTAGAAAGATATACTTCACCAGCTCCACACATTTCTTGTTTCACAGAAATCCGACTTAAAACGAATTCTGTATATTCAGTTGAAGTTTGAATTGCCAAATTGCGAACTGCCGCGACGTTTCAGGTTCGTTTTAATTATAATTATAAATTATACGTTCGAACGTTTTACTTTAAGTTATCGATATCGCCAAATCGATATATAAATAATTAAATAAATTAATTATTCGACAGCTAACAAAACGCGCCATTACAGACTTCCCCCCTTAAAATAATTTCGTCCTCGAAATTGCTAAGCTAGGAAAATGCTACCAACTTTACTAACTAGATTCAAATATCTTTTAGTTTACTTCTCAACTCCAGTTTCAACTGAACCAATTCAATTAAATTATTAATTCATTCTGGCTAACTGAATTTCCATAAATCATGAGAATGTTCTAACGCCTGGAATTTTCGAAAAATTTCGCCATAACCTCCTTTGTATTGGTCAATATGACAAACCACCCTCGCCTCTCTAGGCCTTCTCCAACCCAAAAGAAAATCAAACAGCCAAGCGGTTTGCCAATTCGGCTCATAAAACCCAAACTCATATATGATATAAACTTGTACCTTTTTGTCGGGAATTTAACTCTATCCCTTTCATCTGCTACCACTTCAGCATATACCAATGTTATCCATTCTAATTGATCTCCAATCCGTTCATATCCTCAAATCCAAATCGAATTTCATTCGAACTCTAATATCAAATTCCAAATTATTGACTTATCAATTTGGTTCCATTCTAGATTATCTCTAATCCAATTCAATTTTATTTAACTCGGTTCAAGTTAAATTTCAATTTATTTTTACCATCTCATTTTATTTAACATCATTAGTTAAATTTTAATTCCAGAACTTAAGTTCCTGGGTCTTATTTCAAATTAATTTGAAACCACATACCAATTCAAAACCTTTGAATGTCTAAAACAACTTGTTTTGTCAAAACAATTCAAAAACAAAATCTTTGGTAGTAATCCGTCACTTAGAACTCGAAAATGAACACTGATGATGTCTAGATTCATCATCAGAATCTATTTTCCAACTATCGACGTGAGTTCAATACTATATCATTTTCAATTTGAAAAACATTTTCAAAATCTCCCAGGAACTTAAAATTTCCTTATTTTAATTCCAAATCTAATTTAAATTCATATTTAATTCAAACTATTTCATATATTACATTCATATGAATTCTGATTGGTCGTTTATAACCATTTCACCCTTTTATAATCTTATTCGATTATAATAACAACCAACACAATCAATATACTATAATAATTTCAAGATATATATTTCTTCTATAAACAAATATATTTTGGGAAAAATTATTTCATTTACCCTCTTTCAAAACATACCATGACGGTTCATCGTATTCGAGTGTTTAGTAACCCTTATCGATACAGTGGATCAAACTGATCAACCAGAATTCATAAGCCACTCAACCAATGAGTCTCCACAATATAAAATAGTTTTATATCAAATACAAATACGCACTCATATATATATACACTCAAACTCAATCTAGGATATTACTAATCCCATCTCTATCGAGTTATGCCACAGAGCCAAGGTAATCACTTAACTTAAGCTCTGATACCAACTGTAACGGCTGGAAATTTCCGACTCCTCGAGAGTCGGAAATTCCGAGACGTTAGTGAAAGAATTTAGAAGGTGAGAAAGAAAAGATAGAACTAATAGAATAGAAGAAGAAGAAGAACATCAGAATCATCAGAGTAACACGAATCTCACAGCGGAACGAATAACATATAATATATAACATAACTTTGAAGTAAACAGTTATATATATATATACAATAGCACTTATCAGAGTACAACTCTTACAACACAGCGGAAATAACTATAGCTATAAAATCTTGAAGTCTCCTGCTCCAAGCTCTCCAAGTATATCTGTAAATCCCGACTACTTGACTTCCCGTACAAATTTAGGCACCCAAGATTTTAGGGAAAACAACAAAGTAAACTCCGGGTCAGTCATGGGACTGGTATGAGTAAAAAATAGTTTAAAACAAGTATAGGGTATGTCATAAGACCACGCCGTGAATACGGAACGGGTTTTTCCTTATGAGTATCTGAACAACTTTGACAAGCAATATCATTGTGATATTATAATAATGTCTAAGTACAAATAGATATCAATCTAGCAGAAACGCTTGCATCTCACGTCCTACATACATAGTATAAAATCATAAACCGCAGGGCGCTTATCGAAGAATGGATTCCAACAGACAAGGTATGGGAGCACCTTCTGAATAGTGTACTCTAGAGGGGATACACTCAGGGTTCAACAAGAACGTCTTGCAACCCGGCCACACATGACCGCTCACTCATTTAGCTTGAGTGTCGCGAATATATTGCCACCACGGTTATAGGCCATCAAACCGTCATCCGAAGATACATAATCAAAAAGAAGTATAAATATGGATATTCCCTAGATCGGTGACAATACACCCTGCTTGGGAATGACCCAACTAGCCATGCTGCCTAGCCCAACTTTTGTTACTTCCTGGTGTGAGGCTAGAAGCTACGTCTATCTTCAGAACATCTGATCATCATTCACTTTGAATGCCACATTGTCATACCCGCCAAATCACAAATTGACTTATCCAAGAATAACACGGGTATACAGCTAAGAGAAACGAATTCCTCCGCCACCAAACGTGAATACGTTTGAACAGATCAACTTACGCGATCCATTGGATATACTCTGTCGGACCTTCTTCCATATACGTTGTCCTGGGACTGGACAAACCGAAGGCACTATTCAGTATATCCATCTTAGTCACTGTTATCTAAGACTTATACAACAGCCCTTGCACTTTACTCCGTCTTCAATTTATCTTTGGCAGATATTGCTCGCAACACTTATGCCAATACAGAGTGGTTCTTTGGATAATAATCCAACCGGTCTCTCCATATTAACAACGTTAAAATGGTAAAAACTTTGATAGTCTGTGATTTAACTATCAAATGAAAACATGTCGGTGTACAAACAACGATCTTATTTCCAAATGGAAATTCGATCGATCAATCATCATATGTTCATATTTCCTTATTTCATATATTTAGAAAATATATGTTATTAATCATTGGAAAACATTTCCATAGTTTATTTTCACATCACTATTATTTCGCAACTATCAGTCCCTAACTGTAACTAGTATGAGAACAATTCTCTAAGTATCAATACGGAAGGTCGAAACTAACATCAGATCGTCACTTAGAAAACCGTTCAATTTACCCTCTCCAGTCAGTTTCTGAATTTGCTTAACTCTATTTCTTAAATTCTTATCTTGAAAACATTTCATTTTCTATGTTTAGAAAACATATCTGACTATATTTGGAAAACGTTTCCAAAACTCATTTACGGATTTCCAATGAACGTTGTATAAAACATCGTTTCGCTTAATCCATTAATCGCTTATTACTTAACTATATTTCAAATCAACCTTTTAGATCGAACCACAACTATTCCTTTGTCAATTCTGAAGTCAATCAAGTTGGGGTATAACTACCTCTCAGACCTTAATTGAACAACTTCCTTTACTGTGAAATAGATGAAGCTCATCACTCACTTTTTTCCAATCATCTGTTTACGCAAATTCTCGGATTCAGGTTACGAATCTACTTCTTATATGGAAACGTTTGATTATAACTATAACGTTATAATTCCTACTTCTGCAATATCTAACCTAAATTATAACTTTATCTCCTAACTCGAATAATTTAACAGACACCTAATTTCTAAATCAATAACTAAATCTTGATTTAAACCCTGGAAGGTAAATAGTACTTTCCCGAATTCGCTATAATCGAATTCGACGTATAACTCTCTTTCGAGTAATCTCTATTTGATTAACTCTTCTTCGAATAACCTATATTCTATTATCTCTCTTCGAATAACTCATATTCGAAATCTCTCTCTTTCGAATAAACAATATTCGATCTCTTTCTTTCGAATATGCTATATTCGAAAATCTCCTTTCGATTTACTAATCGATAACTCCTTTCGATCAAACTAAAATCGATAACTCCTTTAACTCTATTCGAATAACTAATATTCGACTAACTCCTTTGGATCAACTCATTTGATTAATTCCTTCGAATAACAAATTCAAATAACTTACCTTCGAATAACCAATATTTGATTTACTCTAACTCGATTAACTTAATTCTAATCGATTTACTCCATTTCGATTCAACTTAATTCAAATCGATTAACTTAACTCAAATTGATTAACTCCTTTCGAATAACTAAATTCGATTTAACTCTTCTCGAATAACTAAATTCGATTAACTCAAATTGAATAACGAATATTCAATTAACTCTTACGTGTTTAACTCTATTTGAATAAGTAATTTGAATCACTCTAATGTGTTTAACTCTATTCAAATATCAAATTCGAATAACTCATTTCGAATAACTAAATTCGATTAACTCTTTTAACTTTACTCGAATAACTATATTCGATTAACACCTTCTTTCGAATAACTATATTTGATTAACTCTTCGACTAACTCCTTTGGATTAACTAACTTCGACTAACTCCTTTGGATTAGCTAACTTCGAATAACTCCTTTGGATTAACTAACTTCGAATAACTCCTTTGGATTACTAACTTCGAATAACCAATATTCGATAACTGCTCTTCGAATAAATAATGTTCGGTAACTCTTCTCAAATGAATACATTTGATTTCTCCACTCGAATAAACTATATTCGATTACTCTTCCCTCGAATACACTATATTCGATAACCCTACTTCGAAGAAGTGATATTCGGCAACTCTACTCGATTAACTCCACTTGGATAACTCTAACCGGTCAACTCAACTGGTTTAACCTAACTGGTTAACTCTAACTGGTTAACTCTAACTTGTCAATTCTAACTGATTAACTCAAATGGTTTAACCTAACTGGTTAACTCGTCTCGATTAACTGAACTAATCCACTTAGTTTAACTTAGCTAATTCACGTTGATTAACTCTAACCGATTCACTTAGTTCAACTCAACTAATTTACTTCGATTAACCACTTAGTTAACTTAACTAATTCACTTCGATTAACCACTTAGTTTAACTTAACTAATTCACATCGATTAACCACTTAGTTTAACTTAACTAATTCACATTGATTACCCACTTAGTTTAACTTAACTAATTCACATCGATTAACCACTTAGTTTATCTTAACTAATTCACATTAATTAACTCTAACCGATTCACTTAGTTTAACTCAACTAATTCACATTGATTAACTCTAACCGATTCACTTAGTTTAACTCAACTAATTCACTTCGATTAACCACTTAGTTAACTTAACTAATTCACTTCGATTACCCACTTAGTTTAACTCTATTTATTTATCACATAAATATCCCTCGATTTAATCCTATTTATTTAACAAATAAATATGTCCTTTAAATTCTATTTATTCTAACAAATAAATATTCCTTTTACTTTGATTTATTTCCTAAATAAATATATCCTTTTACCTCTTTCAAATATATTCCTTTATATTTGCTGTCAAATATATTTCCTTTATATATTTGATTTATAAATAAATCCCTTTATATATCAATTACAAATACAATTCCTTTTATATTCAAAACCCTTTCCTTTATTTTATAAAATCTGGTGATTTTATATAAATGAAATATTTTCAAATTATACTTTGAAAATCCTCTTTCTACATTCTGGTATTTCTTATGGTATTTAACACACCATATAACAACGATAAATATCGTCCCAGCACACATGATCAATATCAGATTATATATCACATTTATATATCACAATATATAAATCACAGTAAAATAAATGTTGAGGAATCCAGTTGGATTCCTACAACCTGTTTCCCTGCATCATAGATGTTAAACAATATAGATAACATCACTTTTCAGTTCCATATGTTATATTCTGTTAAACAGAATCAATATAGAAAGTTTAACTAACTGACTAGCAGTTCAATCAAACAGTCAACACACAGTAAATCAGACAATTTCTAACAGTTCTAAAAATACAACATGAAATTATAAACTGTTCAGAGTTAGTGAGATTTACTCACAGTTGTGCGTTAACCATTAAATAACGGTTTGTGTTCGTTGATTTGAGTCGGACAATTTATTTCGCCATAAATTGTAACTAGCTCGGATTGACTCGCGGTCAGTCTCATTGTGGAGCTCTCGTCCGTAAGATCCCAACGCAACTTACGGTTTGTGATTCTGATTTCATATGAAGAAGATACGAACTATACAAGTTAATAAACTATTTATTTAAATAACAACTTAAATGGTTTACTTAAGAATGGGCCTCACCCATATTAACCTCGGCCCACTACATCCCTTAAAAGCCCGTACACATTCCTTTACTTCTTTCTTCCTAAATCAGTTCGGCCGTGACCTCCTGGAGCAAAACTCCACCAATTCTCCAACTTCAGATCCCAAATTCACCTTCTCCTCTCCATGATTAAATCCCATAAAATCACCACAAATCATCTCGTTCAACCCTCTTCACAATCATACCCATGAAGTTCAACTCGAGCTCCACCTACCCATCACGTCGCACGCTAGTATCCACGCTACCAGGAAGAATGCCGAACATTTTCATCACCAACCCACCCAAAAACTTGCGTACAGACAATACTCCATCCTCTCGATCCAACAACACACCTGAATCCGCGATTCAAACCCTCAAACATCCTAAAATTCGAGCCCTAGTTTCTTTGTGGACACTCAGACTTTGACGCAACACAGAACCAACTCCACCATACACACATTAGATCAGAGTGAATTGCACCAGGGATTCAAAGAAAATGGTGTCAAGATTTATAGATTTCTCTAGATTTTATTTTTGATTTTCCTTTTTGGAATTTTGTTTGCTGTGCATTGTTCGACAGGATTTATACTTGGGATTTGAGTTGGTAGCATTTGTGGTAGAGAAAGAATGATGCGTGGCCTTAGAATGAATAAGGGTTATACAGGGACATTTAATATTAAAGGTATTTTATTCCAATTTCTACATGAAGGATTTATCCCTAAAAATGCCACAGATTATCTCTAATTTGAGATCTAATACCTATCCTTAGCATAAAAAGATATTCCGGATCCAATGGGACAGGTTTCGTCGAATTCCGACACCGTTTGAGAAAATCCCTTAGAAAATATTGATGAAAAACACCGAGCAATAATTCCTAACAATTACAGAAAAAATCCTAAAAATATGAGGCCTTGACGTTTCACTAGACCTCTTCCTAAGGTTTCGTATGAAACTTGTTTCGTTGAATTCTGAGTCCGTTTGACCAGTTAACCATTCAGTTTAGTTTGTTTTAAGTTAAAATCATAGCGTACCCCACTATAAAATATTCTGTTCACGTAGGGACAGTTATGGACAGAAACAAAAATACCATTTAAATGAGTGATGTGCTATGGTCCCAAAAATGTAATAATACCGGTAGATTGACTCATATTGTGAAACCCCGAAATGTCGATACAGGGTACCAAATACTCCAAATAAAAAGTTGCTAATTTAATTAATTAAAAATTACAGTAAAATTCTAAAAATTAAATTATCGCTATTTCCCAAAAGAACCTTGTCTAAATTCACGCCTGATATCTAGTTATTTCGAATAAACCGTTACGGTCGATAAACGATTCTATAGCGACCATTTTAAAATTTGATTTGGACATATCTCAAAATCTACACGACGAAATCCCGATACTTCTCTTCCACTAGAAAGATATACTTCACCAGCTCCACACATTTCTTGTTTCACAGAAATCCGACTTAAAACGAATTCTGTATATTCAGTTGAAGTTTGAATTGCCAAATTGCGAACTGCCGCGACGTTTCAGGTTCGTTTTAATTATAATTATAAATTATACGTTCGAACGTTTTACTTTAAGTTATCGATATCGCCAAATCGATATATAAATAATTAAATAAATTAAATATTCGACAGCTAACAAAACGCGCCATTACACCCAACCTCGAGTTGGCCACTCTCATGTTTTCTAGAAGTCATGTCCAAATTTATGTTTACAAACATAATCACAAGTCAATGTTCATGTCATATTTTAAAATCATGTTTCATGTCATTAATATTACCCAAACCCAATGTATTCCCCTCGCATGTACGTTTCGCATAACATAACATAGATCAAAAGAGGGAGCTTGGCAAAACATGACAAGAAGGGCATAAGGTAATAAGGTTGGCCACAAGTTAAACATGGTGGCCTATGAGGCATAAATATGTTCATAAGCTTGCATATTACATCATAGGCCTCAAAACATGCATAATATCAACTTTAGCAAAATAGGTGAAACATGATCATAAATGACATAGGATGGTGGCTAGTGATTCACATATAACATCATATGCAAGGTAACACAAGGTTTATGAGAGTTTCTATGTTGCTTTATGCAACATTTCCAATCAAAGCTCATAGCTTTCTATGCATAAGGTAAAGGTGATAGCTTTTACAAACTTGCATAGAATATATTTATGCATAACATGATAGGATCAAAGCACATATCATACTTAGGCCCAAACTCAACTTGCAACATGTCATATTTAACTTCATAGTTAGAATCTAAGAGTAGTATAGGGATTACAATGCTATGAAGACTTTATAAACTATAAATAAGATTGAGACGAAGCCACTAGCAACTCTAAAGACCCCCAAATAGCAAGCTTCAATGAAAACCCTTGAGAAATTAGAAGAAGACCCTTGCTTTAATGAAGAAAGATTGAACTTTGGCCTTAGAAACTCTCAAACAAGCTTAGGAACTCTCATATGAATGAAGATGGAGGTTATGACAAGAGGGTGGAGGCCATGATTAAACATTTTGGCATAGTTTAGTTGTAGGATTGATTTATGATGACTTAGGCTAGGTATTAGGGTCTTTTTATAGGTGATTAGGTTAGTTTAGACCATAGGATTAACCCTAAAACACATCAGGTCCGTCAAATCCCTTCAGAAACTTCTAGAGCTGGACCAGAGACAAGTGCAGGTGCACCAAGCCAGGATGGCTCGGCCACCCGTGTCGACAGGGGTGTCGACTGGGCAGTCGACACCATCCAGGGTGTGTCGACACCCATGTCGACTTGGGGTTTTGGCGGGAGGTTTTCCCGCCCATGCTTTCTGGCTCCAGATTTGATTTTTGAACCTGATTTTTAACTTGGAATTTTCTGAAATCTTCATTGGGCCATAACTGGGTCATACGGACTCCGATTTTCGAAAATTTGGACACTATTTCGCGTATTTTTCCGAGACGAACGCAATGGCACAGCCCTTTTCCCTTGATTCATATGATATAATTTAATTCTGCCTTGATTTATGTTATATCTTGTTATTCAAAATATGGGTTGTCACACATAGTGTATAAAACAACTTCAAATATAAATGTATCAATTATAGACGGCATGGGTACCATATATCATGTCGCCATACTAGGCTCTACAAATAAAACCAAAATGTCACGTATTGTAAACTGGATTTCCGTCATGAGTCGAGGCAATGGATGTAATCTTCGCCTGCTTCGAGACAAGCAAATGCCTCAGGATCTCCCGCAGAAGACCCCTGGATCCTCCAAGGTCGGTCCACACTTACGTTTGTGGATTGGCAATTCCTGAACACACATTTCCCGGTCCTATTGGACCAATCCATCGGCTCCATAGTAACCGATATATCTGCGGCACCTCGCAATCCATCGTCCACATAGGTAAAAATAAATAAATGTCTCGGCTCCATACCATGACACCACCCATAGCTAGAAAGAAACGTCATGTCCTCCTTGGGTCCCTTATCCCATTTTTGACTCATACCGAGGTGTGAGGCCCACGAGTTAACGTTATACACAAAGCTATGCTATATTAAAGCCGTGCTTTGATCATCAACCACAATACTCTGCCTCTCAATAGAAGCCTTGATCCTTTGCATCTCAGCATGCTGCACTAGCAATTCACGCCATGCAACTAATGTTATCGATATATAACCTTTGAGCTCGTACGTCTCAAAGAAGGGCGTTAAGTAAGAGAATAAATTCTCCGTCGCCAAACAGATATATATTTAATAGAACTCAATCAACACAGAGTAAAATCCAATGTCAGACACACATCCATTTACAAGTTCGTTTTGGGTCTGAACGAAACCGGAGGCACCATATTCCTCATCCCATATGTCCAATATAGGAGAGAGGTCCTCTCATATCCGGTGGATCTCCAAGAGCGTCTGGACGATTACCACTTATTACCGCGTCTTGGGTGTGCAGCCCAATCAAGACATCAGTAATCATCCAAATGATGTGAAGACCTCCGGTCTTCAACCACCGTCTTCATCATCGACTTATCATCGAATCAGTTATTCAGAATGGGTATAACCCGACCTTTTCGAGTAACTCACGTATTTTATAATCAAGTGCTATAAAACACAACCTACGCCTCATTCCAATTCTGAATATTCTTTTATTCACATATTCTTATACTTTGGGAAATGTTCCCATTAATTTTATCAAAGAAAAATTCTTTAAATTTATTCTTTAATCTTTCTTTGGATATCATTTCTAAACCAAATTAAGGTTTATCAACTAGTCAGGATTTAGCGCACCTTACCAAAGTAATCATTTCTTTTATTTCTCTATCCCAACCTACTCATCCAATGAAGCAAAACTAGTAATACTCCATACCTAACACCATGGTGTTATCGGTAAATTTAGTTAGCATTTCCTGTTTAAATCTAATTAAAGATTTAACTATCGTTTGGAACAAAATTGGTACTACTCCATTCTCGATCATTTCCCCAATTTGATAATTTAAATTATCACATTCTCTTTTCAATCTAATTAAAGATTCATTAAAACTCCATTTGGTTTTAATCTTCCCAAAAATCAATATTAATGATTATTTAATTTTGGAAACACAAACATGCCGCATCGACAATCTACACCGTACTATTGATTTATGCCGATATATAACCTCTAAGCTCGTACATCTTAGAGAAGGGTGTTAAGCAAGTGAATAAATTTTCCGCCACCAAACAGATATATATTTAGCAGAGATCAACCATACAGTTCGAAATACAATGTTAGACATGTAATCCTGTCTTTAACTGGGTTAAAGAACTAATGTCATTTAAAACACAGTCCACGATAAACCTAAATCACATTCATTTAATTATGGAATCTTCACGGAAAACAGATCAATGTATAATTGACATCAATTTCCATATCCGACTAATAATATAAATGGAATAACGACAAAGCTTTTTAAATTCCATATATATTAGCAATCTTCCTCCACAGAAGCTCATTTCGATCATTATCAAATCGAATTCCATCCAATTCCAATTTAATATATTAAATTGGAAAACTTTACTTTGGAAAATTCCCATTAAATCTTAATAAAAAGATTTATAAATTCCAAATCACATTTCACTGTAAATCGAGTTAAAGAACGAATGTCATTAAAAACACAGTTCACAATAAACCTAATTCACATCCCATTTTATTCCAATTAAATGTTAATTAACTGGAAACTCTAATAATCTTAATTAAAAGATTTATTTTTCACACGGGGTTTAAGAACAGTGTTATTTAAGACACCATTCACGACAAACCCAAAATCAAATTCAATATTAAATACAAAGCTATGAATAGAAATTATATTGGCTTATATTCAATATCAAATTCTGAAATCAACAAATATCATATTGGGAATAACGATATATACATCTTCCAAATTCCTCCACAATATCCGTATAATCACGGAATCCAATATCGAAATATTCCAAAGATAATTTCGATTCAAATCCATTCGAATTCATATATTGGGAATTCTGGTTATTTTTAAAACCATTTCAAATCCAATTTTTTTATTTAAAAATGTTGGATTATAATTCTAGTTTATAACTAGTTCATTCTGATAAAAATATATTTTTATCTTTAAAAACATGGAATTTCTCATCCAAATTCTTTTCAAATCATTTATTATGATTTTACACAAGTTTTCAATATTTTTTAATAATTTTATTAAGGCCCTTTCAGTTGATTTCCATAAACGGTCGTCGAACTGCACTTACACTCGACCTTTTCCAAATTTGATTTGGACTTAATTCCAAATCCAACCGTTAGATTTCAAATTTCTTGTATTCGTTGGAAAGCACTTTTCGATATGAACCCAACTATTCCGGTTTTAGGAGGATCCGATGGTCGGATCTCTCGTAATGACAATTTGAAGTCAATGGTCGAAATTCGTGAACGGCCGCTGTGCGTTCTATTCAGGCCATTAAATATATATATAATATATATTATATATATTTTATCGATTTCCATTTAAATCGTATTTTATAGAATCGTTTTAAATTCATTTTAAAAACGATTTCAACTTTTTATTCAATTTTAAATCAAAATTAAATATTCCGTATCATTAATATATAAATGATAATATTTTCAAAACAACCAATTTTGAAATCACTTCTTTTTCGATATTCATTATAAAAATGAATAAAATCGATATAAATATCGTTCACGTCAAAATGGCGTTAATCTAATCAACACGGCATCATATATTTCAATATTTTCATGTCCATCCCAAATCGGACATAGAAATCATATTTTGATCCATTACTGAATATTATTTATTTTAAAATGTTCATTATTGGTCAATTTAAAATATTTGTTAATTTAAAATATTCGTTCCTTCCGAATTGGAATCAGACACAGTCAATTACCATATAATTTTATTTATATGGATTTCATGCACACATGTACACAACAATAATCAAACACAGTCAACCATCATCCAGAGTGCATTACACAACTGCGTAAGCATTAAATATAAATAATTAACGCTTATAGCAGTCTATCAACCAATCGATCGACATACAAGTAAACAATTGGGATTAGTGTACGTCAAATATCATCCCAATACTCGTATGGGTTTTCAATCAACACACATAGATTTTATTTGTGTAGTTGAGCGATGTGTAAAATATATCGTCCCAATCAATATCAGTCAAATGTGCATACATAAAAAATCATCCGATTTGTAAATGAATATTTATTTTCATTCATATACTCGTTAAAAATTATATTTTTAACGATAAAATATTTATTTCAATGTATGAATATTTCATGCAGTTCATTTATACAATAAAAATGATATTTTTATTGTTCTAACATTTTTAGAAAATTTCGGCAGCATAACGACGCGATACTGAACTGGAATAAGGTCTAGCCTTATCACTCACCTTATACTGGCTCGCGCCATACACATACCAATTCCAATCAATTCATTTCCCTTCCCAAACCAAATTCAAACATATAAACCAATCAACCAAACAAACATGGTTTCAAACAAAGGTGTTGGAGGGTTACTAAGCATCGTTTACATCCTAGTATATATTTAACTAGAAAACAAGATTATAGTGAGAAGTTCTCACCTTTGGGATCCACTCCGCCAGTTTTATATCTGAATTGCTGAACCATTTGGATCTGCCCGAAATTCCAATGCAATCTTTTTCACGCTGTTCATAGAAAAAAAATCACATTTTTAATATGATGTTTATACATATAAAAATCACATTTTTATATCGCTATATATATATATATATATATATATATATATATATAAAAGATCACATTTTTATATCGCTATATATATAATAAAAATCATATTTTTATATAACTAAAAATCGAATTTTTTATCTAACTAAAAACATTATGATTCATACGATAATAATCTCATTTTTATATTTTTTTTATAATCTCATCTTTATATTTTAAAAATCTCATCTTTATAATTTAAAAATCTCATCTTTATATTTTTTTTTAAAAGATCTCATCTTTATATTTTTTTAAAAATCTCGTCTTCATATTTTTTTTAAAATCTCATCTTTATATTTTTTTTAAAGAATTTATATTATTTTTTTAAATCTCATCTTTATATTTTTTTAAAATCTCATCTTTATATTTTAAAAATCTCATCTTTATATTTTAAAAATCTCATCTTTATATTATTTTTTTAAGTCTCATCTTTATATGTTTAAAAATCTCATCTTTATATTTTTTTTAAAATCTCATCCTTATATTTTAAAAATATCATCTTTATATTTTTTAAAAATCTCATCTTTATATTTTTTTAATTTCTCATCTTTATATTTTAAAAATCTCATCTTTATATTTTAAAAATCTCATCTTTATATTTTTAAAAATCTCATCTTTATATTTTTAACTAAAGCTGTATATAGAATAAAAATCACATTTTTATATCTCTACATGTATTGTAAAAATCATATTTTTATCCTCGCTACTTCATTATAAAAAGCAAAATTTTATATTTGCTACTTCATTATAAAAATCAAATTTTTATATTCGCTACTTCGTTATAAAAATTTTACATTTTGAAATTGCTATATGTATTAATAAAAGTTATATTTTTATTCCAAAATTATATATATAAAAACCATATTTTCATATGAACAAAAATCATATTTTTATCTACTAAAAAATCATGTTTTTATTCCGCTAATATATAAATTAAAACCCTATGTTTATTTTGTTAATATATATATATATATATATATAAACTGAATTTTTATTTTGCTAATATATATATAAACTATATTTTTATTTTGCTAATATATATATAAACTATATTTTTATTTTACTATATTATAAAAGAAAAAAAAGATTTTTCTCTTCTTTTTAAAACTGATTTCATCTTTTTAAAATTAATTACCTTAAATAAAAAAAGAAATAAACAAAAAAAATTACAGGAGGCTGAGGGCGGCGATAGGTGGTCGGAGGGGATACGCCGCAGCCTATGGAGGCGCGGCGGTGGGGCGGCATCCGCTGGGGGGAGAGGCGGCGATAGGGTTGAACAGTTTGGGGGGTTGCGGTTTTAACTGAGGTAGAAGGAGCAGAGTAAGAAGGGGATCGGAGGGAGGAGGAGGATCGGCGGAGGAGGGAGGGCGTGCGATAGCTACTGGGGGTGGCGATCGCCCGAGCGGCGGCTCCGTTCTTCCCTTTTTTTTATTTTAGAAAGTTGGGGACAGAGAAAGTGAGGTGAGGGAGGAGAGTTGACTAGGTTATACAATAATATATTTCTAGAAAGTTAATTTTTCTTTTGAATTCCAAATCGTACCGAACGACTGTCTCCCCTAGCAAATTACCACCCATTCCGGACACAATGGGATATGTCCGGTAAGCCAATTCGACTGTTTTGATTAGTTTTCATCAAAATTAAAATATAAACCAATGTATATTTAATTTAAATGCACATTTTAATTTACCGGGGCCACATACTGACTCCAAAAATTCCAGAAAAATAAGTCTGGCTATATTTTGATGATATGACCCCAACAAAACAATTTCATCAAATTTGGAGACCGTTTGGAAAACGGTCATTTTTCAGTCGATTAAATTCAAACTGAATTGACCAAACACGTTTAAATTCACCACGCTCACATATTGATTCCAAAAATTATGAAAATTGGAATCTAGCAATAATTTGACATTCCAGATCCAACAAAAGTGGTCTCGTGGAAAACGGAGGTCGTTTGCAAAATGGCTATTTTTAAGGGCCATATATTATATAAAATTCCATAGTGACTATTCTGAATTTTCAACTGGACATAACTTTTTATTCCCGTTATGAAATCTGGACTTTTAACATTCATTGGAAAGATATTTTCAAACAGATTCAAATATTTCTGGTTTTACTAAAATCCGGTTTATTTTGAATCCTGTACATTTATTTGAAATTTGAAATCGAATATTCAAACTACCATGCCATTTCAGGCTCGTTATATAATTAAAATAAATTTATTCGTTCTAACTTCGATTAATATAAATTTTTAGTCGTTATTATTTAAAATAAACCATTTTAAATATTCAAAATTCATTAAGCCAAAATAAAATTTTTAAATTGGTTTTGATTTTCCGGGTTGTTACAATCTCCCTCACTTAAAATCTTTTCGTCCTCGAAAAGGAGTGGAGCTGAAAGTTATTTAATTAACCAACTCAACTTTCAGTTTGGCTTTCATTCTCTAACTTTTCAGTTTCTAAGAATTTTCAAATTCGTCAAAAATTTGGCTAACACCCTAAATTTTTGAATTTTTTTGCCATAACCTCCTTTGTTCGGGCAGACATTTAAAACCGCAACTAGCCGCGCAGGGCCCTCATCATCCAAAAAATAAAAATAAAAAGCCAATCGGCTCATAAAATCATCCAAACTCAATAAACTAGTAAACATGTACCTGTTTATCAAGCATACAATTTTATTCCTCTGCTCTAGCCTCCTTGCTATGACCTGTTCACACATATATATGTATATGCATGCAATTTCAATTAATTTTCAACTCATTTTATATTTCTCTTATTGGTATTACCAATCCAATATGTTAATTAGTTCAAATGATAATCAAACAACACAATCAGCAATCAATTAGTTGATTAATTTTTCAATCATATAACTTTAATACATAGTTAAAAATCATATTTTTGGTGCCAAATCACAACAATAAATTCTAATTATGTTTTGGTTCTCACACCAGTCAATTGGAATATATAGATATCTCACTTTCGAAACTCGAACATAAATTCTGATGATACTCGAGTAATCATCATAATCATCTTCGGGCGACTAGAGTGTGATTCTATATCTATCTAGTATATTTGAGGCTTTACATACATGTTTGCAAAGCGTATATGCAAAATCTTTATATACTAGATTGTCCAAATCAATTTAAAAAAAATATTCAAATACGTTGAATAAGTTTTAAATTTTCAAAACAATATTTGTTTTTAATTTTTATTTTAAAACAACACTCTTCACACTCGTTCTAGGATACTACTGATCCTATCTCTAACGAGTCTTTCTCATTGGATATTACTAATCCAATCTCTGATGAATTTTTTCGTTTGGTTCTAATATGCCTTGTTCTCGAGCTCCGTAAAACCAAAGCTCTGATACCAAAATGAAACGACCCAAACTCGCCCTTACGGGAAAGCCCGGATTGAGTTGAGGACACAACAAATCAAAACACAAACAGAAGAGCATTTCATTGCTATTACAACAATTTACATCAGAGTACAAGAATATACAGAGTATGAATAAATAATATACATTTAATAAATATCAGAGATTACAAATTACAATGCAGCGGAAAATAACAAAAAACAACTGAAAGAAATATACGGATACAGAGCATTCCAAATATAGCTCCAACTGTAAAACAGGATCCTATGAATAGTATATCTGCAAAACCAAAACTACTAGCTGCCCGTGTGGAAAATAGGGGCACCCATAGTTTAGGTTAAAACAATAAACTCGAGGTCAGTCATGTAACTGGTGTGAGAACTAAAACAGTTTTTTAAAACCTTACTTTAAAATGGAGTAAATCAAGGGACCACGTAGTATACCACGGAACGGGTTTCCTCCTAAGGATACAAGTGCATAGAATAAACAGCGCAATGCTTTTTGGAAAAATGAAGCAATTATAAGACCCAGATCCCATCACACAATGCAACGCAAGCCGGAGGATAGGGTTTTCCCTTATAATAGCCAAACATGCTTGGTACGTTTAAAACAAATCATTTGATACTATTATAAGTGCACAGTGTATAAAACAACTTCAAATATAAATATACCAATCATAGACGGCATGGGTACCACATATCATGTCGCCATACTAGGCTCTACAAATAAAACCGAAATGTCACGTATTGGAAATTAGATTTCTGTCATGAGTCGAGGCAAGGGATGTACTCCTCGCTGGATTCGAGACACTCTAGCAAATGCCTCATGATCTCCCGTAGAAGACCCCTGGATCCTCCAAGGTCGGTCCACACTTACGTTTGTGGATTAGCAATTCCTGAACACACGTTTTCCGGTCCTATAGGACCTACCCATCAGCTCCATAGTAACCGATATATCTAAGGCGCCTCGCAATCCATCATCCATATAGGTAAAAATAAATAAATGTCTAGGCTCCATACCATGACACCACCCACAGCTAGAAAGAAATGTCATGTCCTCCTTGGGTCCCTTATCCCATTTTTGACTCACACCGAGGTGCGAGGCCCGCGAATTAATGCTATACTCAAAGCTATGCTATATTAAAGCCGTACTTTGATCATCAACCACAAGACTTTGCTTTTCAATAGAAGCCTTGATCCTTTGCAACTCAGCATGCCACACTAGCAATTCACGCCATGCAACTAATGTCTATTGATATATATAACCTCTGAGCTCGTACGTCTCAGAGAAGGGCGTTAAGCAAGAGAATAAATTCTCCGCCGCCAAACAAATATATATTTAATAGAAATCAATCAACACTTAATAAAATCCAATGTCAGACACAAATCCATTTACAAGTTCGTTCTAGGTCTGAACAAAACCAGAGGCACCTTATTCCTCATCCCATATATCCAATACAAGAGAGAGATCCTCGCATATCCGGTCGATCTCCAAGTTTGTCTGGGCGATCACCACTTATTACCTCGTCTTGAGTGTACAGCCCAATAAAGGCATCAGTAATCATCCAAACGATGTGAAGACCTCCAGTCTTCAACCACCGTCTTCATCGTCGACTTATCGTCAAATCAATTATTCAGAATGGGTATAACCCGGCCTTTCCGAAAAACTCACGTATTTTATAATCAAGTGCTATAAAACACAACATGGTCCTCATTCCAATTCTGAATATTCTATTATTCACATATTCTTATACTTTGGGAAAGGTTCCCATTAATTTCATTAAAAATAAATTCTTTAAATTTATTCTTTAAATTTTCTTTGGATATCATTTCTAAACCAAATTAAGATTTATCAACTAGTCGAGATTTAGTGCACCTTACCGAAGTAATCATTTCTTTTATTTCCCAATCCCAACCTATTCATCCCATGGAGCAAAACTAGTAATACTCCGTACCTAACACCACGGTGTTATCGGTAAATTTAATTATCATTTCCCGTTCAAATCTAATTAAAGATTTAACTATCATTTGGAGCAAAACTGGTGCTACTCCATTCTCGATCACTTCACAAATTTGATAATTTAAATTATCACATTCTCTCTTCAATCTAATTAAAGATTCATCAGAACTCCACTTGGTTTTAATCTTCCCAAAAATCAATATTAATGATTATTTAACTTTGGAAACACAAACATGTCGCATCGACAATCTACACCGCACTATTGATTTCTGCCGATATATAACCTCTAAGCTCGTACATCTTAGAAAAAGGTGTTAAGCAAGAGAATAAATTCTCCACCACCAAATAGATATATATTAGGCAGAGATCAACCATACAGTTCGAAATACAATGTTAGACATGTAATCCTTTTTTTAACTGGGTTAAAGAACTAATGTTGTTTAAAACACAGTCCACGATAAACCCAAATCACATTCCATTAATTATGGAATCTTCACGGAAAACAGATCAGTGTATAATTGATATCAATTTCCGTATCCGAATAATAATATAAATGGAATATCGGCAAAGCCTTTTAAATTTCATATATATTAGCAGTCTTCCTCCACAGAAGCTCATTTCGATTATTATCAAATCGAATTCCATCCAATTCCAGTTTAATATATTAAATTGGAAAACTTTAGTTCAGGGTTTAAATTAGAATTGCAATAGAGGTATTTTCAATAGAAATTGCCAAAACAAAATAACTATTTTTGTTCAGGGTTTAAATTAGCGAAATAGAAATTGGCAATAGAGACGAAGTTATTATTCTTATTCATTCATTGCAATAGAGGTATTTTCTTGTCGTCATTATATATTGTGCATTACACTTCCATTCACAAGTTACCCGACTTGTTTATGTGATTGGGACGATAATTTTCACACATCGCCCAAGCACACAAATAATTTATTATATGTTTGTTGTTTGAAACCCCACACGGGTGTTGGGGTGAAATTTTACATACAATAATCCCAATATTCAGTTGTATGTTGATCATTGGATCGACAGGCTGCGATGAGCGTTATTATTTAATTTTAATGCTTACACAGTGGAAATTACACTTTGGATGTAGATGGATGATTTGATGATTATACTGTTATTATCATATGTATGATGTGTGTGAAATCCATATAATCCAAATTATATTGTAAATGATTGAATCGCATTTCGATTCAGGTGTTCTTTTAAATAAGAATATTTTTACATTAGAAATCCTTTTTATATAAAGTATATATTTTCATAAAAAATATTGTTAATCAAGTATATGTTAAAACAAAGAATATTTGTAAAAGATAAAAATTTGTAATATAAAGAAAACTTCCCATTTAGAATCTTTTATATAAAGAATATTTTTAATGATTATTTTCAAATATGTTTTTTAAAGATTATTAGGATTTGCAATTATATTTTGTGATATGAAATAAATTGATATGTGAAGTGGATTTATCGTGGACGATGTTTTAAACGACATTTGTCCTTTTATCCAATTTACATTGAAATTATTATTTGGAATTTATAAATCTATTTTATAGATTTTAAAAGGCATTTTCAAAAAAATCAAGTTTTTTACCAATTTAATATATTAAATAGGAATTTAGTGGAAATTCGATTGGTAATATTCGAAATGGGCTTCTGTACAAGAAGATCGATATTATATATGGAATTTAAGAGGCTTTGCCGTTATTCCATTTATATTATTAGTCCAATACAGAAATCTATATCGATTATGTATTGATTTGATTTCTGTGGAATTCCATATTTTGGAAATAGATTGTAGGTTTATTGTGAACTGTGTTTAAAGGACACTAGTTCTTTAACCTGTTTAAGACAAGATTTATTCCTTAAAATAAACTATTCTTGTAATAATGATTTTTGATATCAAATCAAAACTGGAGTTTTAATAAATCTTTTAAGGAATATTTAAGATTTTAATTTTCAGAGTTTATCTTTGATAAAATTAATGAGAATCTTCTAATATGAATATCTTATTAAAAGAATACTCGGAGTTGGAATGTGGCGTAATGTGTGATCTTCCAATATTTGCTTTCTAATCACAAAATACGCGAGTTATTCAGAAAGACCGGGTTTAACCCATTCTGAATATTCATCACGACGATCAAGAGTCGAAGATGAAGGCGGTGGTTGAAGACCGAAGGTTTTCACATCTTTGGGATGATGATGACTGGTATCTTGAATTGGGATTGGACTTCCAAGGCAAGGTATTTGGTAATGATCGTCCAAACGCATTTGGAGATCGATGAACACGTTGTTTCGCTCAGACCCAGAGCGGGCTTGTAAATGGATTGTGTGTCTGACATTGTATTCCTTTCTACTGTATTTGTTGAACGCTACTGATTATATATTTCTGTTTGGTGGTGAAGAATTTATTCTTTACTTATAACCCTTCTCTAAGACGTATGAGCTTAGAGGTTATATATATATATATATAGGTAGATGATCAATAATATGGTAGGGTCTGACAATGTGACATGCGAAGATGAAAATGATCAAGGCTTTGTTGAAAAGCAAGCCTTGTGGTTGATGATCAAAGCACAGTCCCTTTAGGCATAGCTTTGTGTATATCGTGACTTCGCGAGCCTCACACACCGGTTGAGTCTAAAACGGGAGAAGGGAACGCAGGGAGTGCACACGTTTCTTTCTAGCTAGAACTGGTGTCAGTGATTAAACTGGCCGACATTTGCTTATGTGGTTGATGGAATTTTTGCGAGGCCTCGGTTTATTCTTATCGGTCGCCCATGGCCGATTTGTAGGTCCAATAGGATCGGGAAGCATGTGTTCAGGCATAATTAATCCACTAAAGTATTTGTGGACCGGCCCTGCAGGATCCAAGGGTTCGCCAGCGTCCGAATCCTAAGACATTGCTAGAGTGTCTTGAATCGGTCAGGAGCTCCTCCCTAGCCTTAACTCATGATGGAACCCAATTTCCAATACGCCCCTTGCGGTTTTTGATTGTATAACTAGTATGGCGACATAGTAGATTGAAATGTTTTAAATATATATATACACACTAATAATATCGTTTTTACGTATCAAGCATCTTTTGACCATTATAAGGTAAAACCCTATCCTCCGGTTTGCGTTGCATTGTGTGATGGGACCTGGGTATTATAATGGTTTCATTTTTCTAAAAAGCATTGCGTTGTTTGACAACTCACTTATTTTATGTACTGGCAATCCAATGGAGTAAACCCGTTCCACGTTGCGGCATGGTCCTGTGATTAGCCTTCTTATTATATAAGTTAAGTTAAGATTTCTCACACCAGTCCCACGACTGACCTGTAGTTTGTTTCACTTTGCAAATTCGGGTGCCCTCTTTTCACACGGGCAGCCGAGTAGCTTTTTGCAGATATAGTTAAGCAGGATCCTGGATTGAAGCCTGAAGTTGGGTCCAGAATATTGATGGCCTTCCGTTGAGATTAGTTCTGCTGCAATGTATTAATCTATTGTAATTTATCTTCCGCTGTAATTTTATTCCGATGTACTCTGATATATTCTGTACTCTGATGTAACATTTATTATTGATGTTATAAAAGTCTGTGTTGTTGTCCTGATGTGTTGTATGCCCAAAGTTAACGTATGCAGAATTTGAACGGTCTTGATCGATCTTGGGATCGATTGGGTTCGGGCAAAAATCTGTGTCGTTACACGTGGTATCAGAGCTCTGGTTTGCTCAAATCTTTGGGGTACAACTCATTAGAACTAAACAAAAGACTCATCAGAGGTTGGATTAGTAATATCCAATAAGAATACTCATTAGAGATAGGATCAGCAGTATCCTAGAATGAGAATACTCATTAGAGATGGGGTTAGCAATGCCCTAGAATGAGTCAGAGTGGAAAATTTATAATTAACGTACTTGTTATTATATATATAATTAGATATTAGAAAATATGGTTTTGAATATATAAAAGTTATATATTTTTGAAAATTTAATCAACTAATTGATTGATGATTGTGTTATGTGAATATGAGTTCAACTAATAAAATTATTAAACAATAAAAGAATGAAAATTAAATTAGTTAAATAAACAACTTTTCCTTTTCGAGGAAGAAAAGATTTTAAGTGGGGGAGATTGTAACAACCCGCAAATTCTGAACCAATTTAAAAATTTTATTTTAGAAAATTTTAATGAATTTTTAGGATATAATAAAATTAATATAAATAATAATGGCTAGAATTTATTTTAATCGAAGTTTAAACGAATAAATTTAATTTAAATATAAATGGAGTTAGAAATGGCGCGGTAGTTTTAAAATTTTAATTTTGAACTTTAACTGAATGTACAGGATTCAAAATAAATCAGAATTGAGTGAAACCAGAAATATTTAAATCTGTTTAATCATATCTTTCTAACGAATCTGAAAAATTGAAATTTCATTTTAAAAATCAAAAGTTATGGCTAATTCAAAATTCAGAAAGGTCGCTGTAGAATTTATACATATAATATATATGGCCCAAAGGGCTACTTTTTACATACGAAGGAATTTGGACTCGACACCACTTCCATTGAGTCCGAAATGATGTTTATGCATTTAAAAAGTATAAACACTTATATATTTTGAGTTTCGGAATCTATTTGTTTAAAAATGTATTTTTAATATTAAATATATAGCACTTGAAAATAGTCAATTTTCAAACGACCTCCGTTTTCAACGAAACCACTTTTGTTGGAACCGGAACGTCAAATTTTTGCTAAGTTTCAATTTTCAGAATTTTTCGAATTAATATGTGAGTGTGGCAAAAGAAAATGTGTTTTAACTATTTCAGTTAAATTTAATCGACTTGAAAATGACCATTTTTCAAATAGTCTCAGAATTCGACAAAATTAGTCTTGTTAGAACCCTATCGTCATAAGAAAGCTAAAAATATTTTTTTGGAATTTTTAGAGGTCGTATGTGGCCCCGGCATATTTAAAGGTATGGTAAATATTTAATTAATTAATTTTTAATGTAAATTTAAATAAATCTTCTACAAATTTCGGAATTGGGCCACGAAACTTGTCCCATTGCGTTCAGAAGGCCTCAAAATGTTAAGATCGACAGTAAGCGGGCCTGATTTGGAGACAGTCCGGATTCTGGCTTTAAAACACGTTTTACGAGAATTTTAGTATTAAAAAAATTAAAATTAGACCCTAAAAATGGTCGGCCGCCGTCCTATTCCCTGAATGGCCGAAAATCTCCCGAATTCAAACGTTAATTTCTTCCAATCCGCTCCACGATAATCAACAAACTATATATCAATTCGAAGAGATTTCCGAGAGCTATAAATCCATACTGTCAAGATCTGAAACCAAGTCATGGATTGGCCGAATTCTGGCGACAAAGGCGGCGCTGTTGGAGACGGTTTGGTGGCGCTGGGGCCCACCGAGTTCGCGTTGGGGCTCGGCGATGGTGTACGGCGGGCGGAGCTTTCGACTGGTGGCGGCGGATGAATGGTCGATGGCCTCGGTTGTCGTGCGCGAGGCGTTCAAGGCAAGAGACGATGGGTTCCAGTAACGATAGAAGGAGGAAGAAAGGATTATACGGCTAATGAATGTAATTAAGGATTTTTAATTTATTATTTAATTTAATTATTATCAAATCTTTAAAATACCATAACTTCTTCGAACAGTGACGAAATTCGATGATTTTCGAGGCGTTTGAATCGTCTTTCCGAGATCTTCGCGATGGCGCAGACCATAGCTGAAACGGAGACAGTTGAATTTTCAGCCAAATCAATGTGAGAATCCTAATTTTTATTATTTAATTAATTATTAAATTATTTTTCTTGCTTTAAAATAATTGTTTGTAATATAAATTCAGATCTGAAATGTTCTGTGTTGTATAAATTGTTGATTATTGCTTGTGATATGTTTGTTGGTCATGTTATGCTAGATCCACATTAAAATCTCATATATTGTTGAATTTTATTTGCGATTAGAAAATTAAATCTAAATTTAGATTTAAATCATATTTTATTCAGATCTAGTTGCTCTAATTTATTTTAAATTATTAAAATATTATTTTTATTATTCTGAGATGAACAATAGAATCTGATCGACAAATAAAAACTTATTTTTGTTTGTTGATTTTATAATAGAAATTGAACGACGAATAAAATATTATTTTTATTTGTTTATATAACAGTAGAATTGGTCAACAATAAAAATATAATTTTATTTGTTTACGCTACAACAGAATATAAACAACAAATAAAACCTTATTTTTATTTGTTTACCTTACAATAGAATTTAAACAACAAATAAACCTTATTGTTATTTGTTTATTTTAGAACAGGATTTGAACGACAAATAAAATATTATTTTTATTTGTTTATTTACGATAGAATATGAACAACAAATAGAATATATTTTTATTTGTTTCCATTACAACAGAATTTGGCAAACAAATAAAATCCTATTTTTATTTGTTTACATTTAGAACACGATTTATGAATTATAGTAAAAAATCTTCTTTTTATTGTCACATTAAACGTAAAATGTTCTAGGATTAATATAACAATAAAATATTAAATTTTATTGTTGATATTAAAAACATATTAGTAAAATAAAACTTTATTTACATGGTATGTGTAAATTATAGGTTATATTTGGAAACCACCTCTTTGTTTACATTTTTATGTAAATAAAAATACATATTTTGGAAATCACAATTTTGCTTACATTTTATATGTAAATAAGAAATTATTTTCAGAAGTTACATTTTTGTTAGCAAATATATTTTAAAATATAATTTATTCTTTTATCTGAATTCGCTGATAAACTTTAAAAATAAATTTTATTCTTTTATTTACATTCACTAATGCAAATGTACTTTGAAAATAAGGATTGTTCTTTTATTTGCAGTCACAAATGCACATATATATACTGAAAACAAAGCTGTTCTTTTATTTGTAATCACTAATGAAAATATACATTAAAAATAGAATTTGTTTCTTTAATTGCATTCCTTGTTTCAAATAAGCTAGAAACAAAGATTACACTTATTTATTTATTTATTTGCATTCCTTGTTGTAAATGAACATTAAAATTAAGGTTTCATCTTTGTTTGCAATTCTAAATGCAAACAAACCATCAAAATGAAAGTTGCATTTTTGATTTATAATTTTGATATGTATAAAATATTGTTTGAAAGTGGCATTTTTATTTGCCCCCTCCAATGCAAATAAGACATGAATTAAATCTTTCATTTTACTTTCAAATTAAGGGATACCTTTTTATTCACATTTTTAGATATAAATAAAGGATTTTAAAAGTTACATTTTAGTTACATTCTAAGTGTAGCAGAAATGGAAAAAAATGTTTCATTTTATTTTCCTTCTAAAGGAAAATTGAAAGAATAGTTTTTAGAAGTGCATTTTTATTGCAATTCTATATGAAGTGAAAAGAGCCAATTTGTCAAATGTCTTATATGAAATAAAAGGAGTTCTTTTTGTCACTTCAAAAAGAATGAATTGAAAATGTTTATTTAAGCTTTTGTAAAGAATGAATAACTAAACATTCATATTTTTATCATTAAAGTAAAATAGACAAAAATACTCATTTTGTCTAAATTAAAAGAATGAAACGAAATATAGCATTGGAATATTATATTAGAATTGAAATAAAAATTAATCACTATTGTAAATTTACATTTGTTGAAACCAATTATTTGTTCTGTCACTATAGAGTTGTTAAGACAAAGATATTCATTTTTTTCTTGTTATCACTTTTCCATGAAATGAGAATAGACATTTTGTCATTTTGAAAGATTATTCTTTTATTTGCAATCTCCAATTCAAATATACATTAGATTGAAGATTATTCTTTTATTTGCATTCTCCAATACAAATATACATAAAAATGAAGATGTTCTTTTGTTTGCATCTCTTGATGCAAATAAAACATATATTAAAAAGTTACAACTCTATTTGTAACTCAAATGTGAACGAACATATAGTTTCAAAAGATTACATTTTTATTTGTCTTTTGATGCAAATAAAAATATAGTTTTAGAAATTGTATCTCTATTTGCATTTTATATGTAGATAAGAAGGTAGGATTGGAAATATTAATTTCTATTTTTAAATTAGAGGCAATAGAAAGATTGTACATTAAAATATACATTCTTAAATGAAGTTCATATTTCATTAAGGAAATTAGTTAAACCCAAATATACATTTTGTAAAAATATTCATTTTGTCAAAATGAATTAGTTAAAGCAATTTATATATAGATATATATACCTTATGTTTGGCAAAACTTATACTTGTCAAGATAAGTTAGTTAAACCTAAATATTTATTTTTGTTGAAACAAAAATTGTCATTTTTGTCTCATTAGAATTGCCAAAACAAAATAACCATTTTTGTTTAGGGTTTAAATTAGCGAAATAGAAATTGGCAATAGAGACGAAGTTATTATTCTTATTCATTCTTTGCAATAGAGGTATTTTCTTGTCATCATTATATATTGTGCATTACACTTCCATTCACAAGTTACCCGACTTGTTTATGTGATTGGGACGATAATTTTCACACATCGCCCAAGCACACAAATAATTTATTATTTGTTTGTTGTTTGAAACCCCAGACGGGTGTTGGGATAAAAATTTACATACACTAATCCCAATATTCAGTTGTATGTTGATCGTTGGATCGACAGGCTGCGATGAGCGTTATTATTTAATTTTAACGCTTACACAGTGGAAATTACACTTTGGATGTAGATGGATGATTTAATGATTATACTGTTATTATTATATATATGATGTGTGTGAAATCCATATAATCCAAATTATATGGTAAATGATTGAGTCGCATTTCGATTCAGGTATTCTTTTAAATAAGAATATTTTTACATTAGAAATCCTTTTTATATAAAGTATATATTTTCATAAAAAATATTGTTAATCAAGTATATGTTATAACAAAGAATATTTGTAAAAGATAAAAATTTGTAATATAAAGAAAACTTCCCATTTACAATCTTTTATATAAAGAATATTTTTAATGATTATTTTAAAATATGTTTTTTTTAATGATTATTTGGATTTGCAATTATATTTTGTGATATGAAATAAATTGAGATGTGAAGTGGATTTATCGTGGACGATGTTTTAAACGACATTTGTCCTTTAATCCAATTTACATTGAAATTATTATTTGGAATTTATAAATCTATTTTATAGATTTAAAAAGGCATTTTCAAAAAAATCAAGTTTTTTTACCAATTTAATATATTAAATAGGAATTTAGTGGAAATTCGATTGGTAATAATCGAAATGGGCTTCTGTACAAGAAGATCGATATTATATATGGAATTTAAGAGGCTTTGCTGTTATTCCATTTATATTATTAGTCCAATACAGAAATCTATATCGATTATGTATTGATTTGATTTCTATGGAATTCCATATTTTGGAAAAAGATTGTAGGTTTATTGTGAACTGTGTTTAAAGGACACTAGTTCTTTAACCTGTTTAAGGCAAGATTTATTCCATAAAATAAATTATTCTTGTAATAATGATTTTTGATATCAAATCAAAACTGGATTTTTAATAAATCTTTTAAGGAAGATTTAAGATTTTATTTTCAGAGTTTATCTTTGATAAAATTAATGAGAATCTTCTAATATGAATATCTTATTAAAAGAATACTCGGAGTTGGAATGTGGCGTAATGTGTGATCTTCCAATATTTGCTTTCTAATCACAAAATACGTGAGTTATTCAGAAAGACCGGGTTTAACCCATTCTGAATAATCATCACGACGATCAAGAGTCGAAGATGAAGGCGGTGGTTGAAGACCGAAGGTTTTCACATCGTTTGGATGATGATGACTGGTATCCTGAATTGAGATTGGCCTTCCAAGGCAAGGTATTTGGTAATGATCATCCAAACGCATTTGGAGATCGACGAACACGTTGTTTCGCTCAGACCCAGAGCGGGCTTGTAAATGGATCGTGTGTCTGACATTGTATTCCTTTCTACTGTATTTGTTGAACGCTACTGATTATATATTTCTGTTTGGTGGTGAAGAATTTATTTTTTACTTATCACCCTTCTCTAAGACATATGAGCTTAGAGGTTATATATATATATATATATATATATATATATTGGTAGATGATCAATAATAAGGTAGGGTCTGACAATGTGACATTCTAAGATGCAAATGATCAAGGCTTTGTTGAAAAGCAGGCCTTGTGGTAGATGATCAAAGCACGGTCTCTTTAGGCATAGCTTTGTGTATATCGTGACTTCGCGAGCCTCACACACCGGTTAAGTCTAAAATGGGAGAAGGGAACGCAGGGAGTGCACACGTTTCTTTCTTGCTAGAAGTGGTGTCGGTGCTTAAACTGGCTGACATTTGCTTATGTGGTTGATGGAATTTTTGCGAGGCCTCGGTTTATTCTTATCGGTCGCCCACGGTAGATTTGTAGGTCCAATAGGATCGAGAAGCGTGTGTTCAGGCATAACTAATCCACTAAAGTATTTGTGGATCGGCCCTGCAGGATCCAAGGGTTCGCCAGCATCCGAATCTTGAGACATTGCTAGAGTGTCTCGAATCGGTCAAGAGCTCCTCCCTATCCTTGACTCATGATGGAACCCAATTTCCAATACGCCCCTTGCGGTTTTTAATTGTATAACTAGTATGGCGACACAGTAGATGGTAGCTATGCCGTCTAGGATTGATATTATATTTGAAATGTTTTAAATATATATACACACTAATAATATCTTTTTTACATATCAAGCATCTTTTGACCATTATAAGGTAAAACCTTATCCTCCGGTTTGCGTTGCATTGTGTGATGGGACCTGAGTCTTATAATGGTTTCATTTTTCTAAAAAGCATTGCATTTTTTGACAACTCACTTATTTTATGTACTGGCAATCCAATGGAGTAAACCCGTTCCGCGTTAGCGGCGTGGTCCTGTGATTAGCCTTCTTATTAGATAAGTTAAGTTAAGATTTCTCACACCAGTCCCACGACTGTAACAACCCGTATTTTTGAATAACATGTTATAACATAAATGGAGGCAGAATTAAACTGTAAAATCTGAATCAAAGGAAACGGGCTATGCCATTGCGTTCGTCTCGGAAAAATACGCGAAATAGAGTCTGAATTTTCGAAAATCGGAGTCCGTATGACCAAGATATGGCCTCGCGAAGTTTCACGAAAAATTCCCAAATTAAAATATACTTAATTAAGTGAAATGGGTTGCGCAGAGAAATATATATATATTGATATATATATATATATATATAATTGAAAATTAAATAAATAAATATGCAAAAATGTTCAAAACAGCGAATTGGGAGAGGGGAACAACCGAACCGGCCGATTTTTGAGGTCGACCCAAGCCCGCTGGGTCGACTAGGGGTTAATCCAGGGTGTTTGGCTGTCAACCCGTGGGCCGATTCGCTCAAATGCAGATTTTGCATTTGGATGGTTCTCATGGTTCATCTTTAATCTAAAGGCCCTAGATGGTTCCTACACTTGACTTCTTCCCCAAGACATGCTTTGATGGCTTGGATTGAATCTAGGTTTAATCCTATGGCCTAAAACACTTGCCTAATCTATAAATAAGACCCTAACCTACCCTAAATCATCATTATTCATTCATACAACTAAACTATGGCAAAATCAATCCTCTCATGGCCTCCACTCTCTTCATAAAATTCCTAAATAAATTCCTAAGTGATTTTCCATGCATACAAGTGTTTTCAAACTTGTATGAGCATCATTAGCTTGCATTCAAGTCAAGTTTATATATTTGCATCATAAAGAAAGAGTCTTGATCATTTTGGCTCAAGGGTTTTGCTTGCATTTTGGGTTTAATTGATTTCATAAGGGCTTTGTCATATTTTTGTGACTTCTTAAGCATTGTAAGCCCTATTCTACTTCCATACTTAAACTCTAAAGTTAAATGTATGATATGCAAGTTTATCATGTTGTGATATGCAAGTTTATATGCAAGTTTATCATGTTGTGATATGCATGTTTATATGCAAGTTTATCATGTTGTGATATGCAAGTTTATATGCAAGTATGCCAAGTTATGTTATGCAAGTTTGGGTTGAACATTTTGTTCATGCTATCATGTTATGCAAGCTTATTTTGGGTTTATGAACATAAAGCTTTAAGCTTTATGCCAAAGGTTGCATTTTAGCAACATGTAAGTTATCATATCTCTTATGATAACTTGCATGTGAGGCTAAATGCGAACTTATGGCCATCTCTACATGTCATTTAGCACCATGTATCACCAATATGCTAAGTTTGGTTTTATGCATGTTTTTAGGCATAAAAATGTAATATGCAAGTGTATGAACATATGAACATTTCATATGCCACCATGTTAAGCTTGTGGCTTCAATACCTTTATGTCATGATTACGCCAAGTTCCCTCTTTCTATCCTTTATGCGCTATTGCGATATGTAAGCGATGGGATTGCGTTTGGGGTTGGGTAAACTTAAAAGACATAAAACATAAGCATGGGAATTTACCTATTAAGTTAGGTCTACCCATTGGGAATTTACCTATTAAGTTAGGTCTACCCAATTGCTTGAAAACTTGTAACATGTTTTGGAAACATGATGGACATGACACTTAGAAAAGATAAGTGTGGCCAACTCGAGGTTGGGTTGAGTTTGTAGCGTAAACCTACCCGGAACCGACCGGCTTAACTAGTTGCTACAAACAATAGGACCCAATGTGAGAAGTTGGTCATGTTGTACCTTGAACCCGAGGTTAGACCAAGTTGTGGTGTAAAGCTACCCGAACCCGCCCGGCTTAACTAGTAACCACAAAAAGGTCTAATGTGAGAGGTTAAGGCGCATTAAATTAATTAATGCCTCGTGATTAGGGTTAAGTCATGGTCCACTTAATACTTAACCAATTTGGGCTTGGTAGATTAATTGGGGTTAAGTCGTGAACTCATCGTTACACTTAACCAAGTTAATCCAGGATTAGCAAGAGGGTTAAACCGTACTTAACCCACTAGAAAAATTCTAGCAATGGGGGCCCACTCCAGCAGTAATCCCAAGTTAGTATCATCATGACCCTAGGGACTAGGCTAGGGTGGGGGCACGATTACTGGACTGGAGGTAAGTGACCAAAAGCGACGACAGAGGGTACGCCGGTGTTGTTCCGGGCGGACTCTGGTCGTGCACATAGTCCGTAGCCGGAGAAAACATGCACGGGTACCAGTAGATCGGGACTGTGCACTCATGTTCATGGTGTCCAGGGGTTGACACCCTAGGGCTTGATACACCCGAAGGGTGGACCCGGCACAGTTCGACTACAATTATGATTGGGCCGTATTGACACCAACACGTGACGAGTTAGGCTTAGGGAGCCGATCGACTAGACCGTTTGGTTGGACCTTGTATTAGGATCATTTCATGTTATTGGGCCAAAGCTTGGGCCAAGGGATCAATACTTGTTTATTCAAGTCATGTTAGTTTGCTAGTACACCTGTGGTGCAAAACCTTAATCCTGATTATGCGATGACACCTTTATCTACCTTGTTAGTTAATTATCATGCTAGTATATTGTTATCCTTATGTTCATCCCTGCTGCTCATGCCAGTTAACTTTATCAGTTTACATTGATTGTAGTAGGGCTTACTCAGTCTTTTTGACTGACCTGTTTTCTTTCGCCTCTTTTCTTCCGTTCCCCCCCCCCCCAAGGTTCTCAGGGAGGGAATACTGGAGCTTAGCTTGGATTTCGGATTGCTTGCTTGTGGGATTTCAGCTCATGTACGGTTTCGACATGAAGCTAGCTATGGTTACCACTTAATTGGGGATAGCACTTATTTATTTCAGTTTTTCAGTTGATGTTGTTTTATCTAGACTTTTTTATTTGGAAAGCTATGTTGTACCAGACTTGTTTTGAAATGTTTTGAAATCTTCCGCTGTTTTATCTATGTTATTTACTCTGTTTACATATATACATATGTTCTTGTTCTGCCTTGATATATCATTATGCATGTTTACCTGATTCAAATGCCCCTCCAAAGTCAGAGTGCTTGCAAGAGCCACCCTTGTGGAGGTGGGGTGTTACATTTGGTATCAGAGCCAGGTTGGTTTACGAGAAGGAACAAAAAGGTTTTTAAAACTTTTGGAAAACTATTTTCAAAACCAAGTATAAAGTATTTTCCAAAGAAAAGTCTAGTTTGTTTTAAAGGCTATTCCCCAAAAAGCCATTAGCAAAATTCCTTCGTTTTTCTCCATTCTGAATCTGTCTTTTACTTCGTTTTCAGTATGGCCGATAACTTTGCTATTCCGGAACGTACCTGTTTGGTATAGGAGACTTTTGGAGGCTAGGGCGACCGAAGCCGGCCCCGCAGATGTTCCTCCTCCCCCTCCTCCAGTAGTTAATATTCCTCCTCCTCCTGTCGCTAATGTTCCTCCTCCTCCTGTTGCTGAGGTTCCTCTTCCTCCTCCCCCTCAGCATCCTCAAGCTGACTTCGCAAAGATTTGCAAAGATTTCAAAGCAATGGGTGGCAAGAACTTTCAAGGAACTGAGACTTTGGTAGAGGCCAGAAATTGGTTGAAAGAGACCGAGGATTTATTTGCTATCTTTGGGTTAGACGATCAGAGGAAGATCTTGTTGGCGGTTTGGCTTATGAAGGATGAAGTCGCTTATTGGTGGGAAGTCACCAATGGTACTAGGCCCGTTGAGACTTGGGCCGATCTCAGGGCAAGGTTCGTTCTTAAGTTTCTATCTTCTGCTGAGGAGAATCTGCAAATGGAGAGGTTCATGACTTTGAAGCAAGGAGATATGTCTGTCAAAGAATATGTGAACAAGTTCAATCAGTTAGCTCGTTTTGGCTTGGATATGGTGAATACTCCTCAGAAGAAGGCTCTTCGTTTTGCTAGAGGATTGAATGAGCCGTTGCAGGGATTGGCTATGTCACATATTCCCCATGAGGCCACGTTTGAGAGTTTGGTTGATATGGCGCTACTTAAGGGAGATGTCAAGAAAGAAACCAAGATGAATGATACTCAAGCCAAGAAGACTGATTCTCAGGGAAAAGGAAATCAGGGTAATCCAAGTGGTCAAAGCAGTCAAGGAAATCAGAACAAGAACAAGAGTCAAGGCAACAAGGGGAATAACAACAAGGGCAAGAACAACAAGGGGAAGTGCCATTATTGCGGTTCAGTTGGGCATCTTATTAAGGATTGTAAGAAGAGGAAAAGGAAGAATGGTGAATGCTTTTTCTGTGGTGAGACTGGACATTTCAGTAAGGATTGCCCGAGGAAGCAAGGGCAAGGCCAGGGTCAGACTCAGCGTGCTGGACCTTCAGGAGGGCAAGTTCATGCTCTCAATGTCGCTCCAGTTCCCGATTGAGGTAGTATTTCTGTTGAGAGCCTTGTATATATTTCTGATTTTCCAGTTCGTACCTTGTTTGATTCTGGTGCATCGCATAGCTTTATCTCATCTGATCTTGTTGATAGTTTGCACCTTAGTACTAGCTTGGTAGATGATCCCGTCTGTGTCTCAAATCCTATTGGGGGTTCTGCCCATCTGTCTATGATATGTGGGGATTTGAGGATCTCTATACTGAGTGTAGAGTTCTTGTGTAGTGCTTATGTTCTTGGTTTCAGGGGATACGGATTGATATTGGGCATGGATTGGCTGTCCAGATATGGAGCCATTCTTGATTGTGAGCATAGGGTTGTGAGGCTCGTGACTTGCCTCGGAAACACCCTAGAGATTTCTTGTGATCCGAGAGGTCCCGTCATGTTGTGCTATCAGGAATCACTCGACTCGTCAATGGAAACTCTTCAGTCTGTGAGAGTGGTTCGAGAGTATCTGGATGTTTTCGATGAAGTTAGGGGGTTGCCCCCTAAGCGAGAGATTGATTTCCGCATTTATCTGGTGGATAATGCAAAGCCTGTTTCTTTGCCCGTTCGGCACATGGCTCCGCGTGAAAGGCGGGAGCTAAGTAAGCAAGTGAAAGAGTTTCTTGAGAAGAACTTCATTAGACGAAGTATATCTGAATGGGGAGCGCCTGTGGTATTTGCTACCAAGGCGGATGGTTCTCTACGACTTTGCGTTGACTATCGAGAGTTGAATAAGCTGACTAAGAAGAACAGACACCCGTTACCGAGGATTGATGATCTCTTTGACCAGCTTGTCGGTGCTTCTGTTTTCTCTCAGCTTGATCTTGCTACGGGGTTACATCAGCTCAGGGTAGCTGAAGATAGTATAGACAAGACTGCGTTCAGAACTCCAGATGGATTCTTCGAATGGCTTGTCATGCCGTTCGGCTTGACTAATGCACCCGCATATTTCGTGGACTTGATGAGTAGGGTGTTCAGGGAGTTCTTGAACAAGTTTGTCGTGGTCTTCGTAGATGATATTCTGATCTTCTCTAAGGATGAGGAAGAGCACGCAAGGCATCTCATGGAGGTGATGGATACGCTTAGAGCGCATCAGTTGAAGGCCAAGTTCTCCAAGTGTCACTTTTGGAGAAGGGAAGTTAGATTCCTTGGGCATATAGTATCTAAGTAAGGCTTAGCGGTGGATCCCGCTAAGGTAGTGGCAGTTCAGGATTGGAAGACTCCAAGGAATGCAACCGAAGTGAGAAGTTTTCTAGGTCTTGCGGGTTTCTACCGGAAGTTTATCAAGGACTTCGCAAAGATATCCGCTCCTCTCACTAAATTGACGAAGAAGAATTTAGTTTTTGCTTGGAGCATAGAATGCGAGATTGCTTTTCAGAAGCTCAAGAGAGCCCTCACATCAGCACCTGTTCTAGCTTTGCCCGATGGAGGGAAGTTATTTACCGTATACACCGATGCATGTGGCACGGGGTTAGGAGCTGTTCTTATGCAAGAAGGAAGAGTGATATGCTTTGGCGGTAGACAACTCAAAGTGCATGAGAAGAATTATCCCACTCATGACTTAGAGTTGGCAGCAATAGTATATGCACTCAAGGCTTGGCGCCATTATCTTCTGGGAGAAAGATTTGAGCTTTATACCGATCACAAGTCATTGAAGTATCTCTTTTCTCAGAAGGATCTGAATCTGAGGCAACAAAGATGGATGGAATTCTTGGCATCCTATGATTTTGAGATAGCTTATACCCCTGGCAAGGGGAATGTGGTAGCAGATGCATTGAGTAGAAGAAGGTTGACTCTGAGTCCTCTATTCGTTGAGATGAAGAATTTAGAGTATGTGGCAACCTTTGATTTCTCTTTGGCGATTGAATCGATGACCGGTTCTTTAGCATCTCTGGAACTCAGACCTACCCTTCTTGATCAAGTTGGGGCTTCGCAGAGAGAAGACCCTCAGATAGTTGAGATTATGGATAAGCTGATTCGAGGAGAGACGTCTAGTCATCTCGCTCGATATTCTATTGATGACAAGGGTTGGCTGAGGAGAGACGGAAGGTTATGTGTTCCAATGGTAGAAGATCTAGTAAGAAGAGTTCTTGAGGAAGCGCATCGCTCTAAGTTGACTATACATCCGGGCGGAGATATGAATTATAAAGATATGAAGCATATTTTCTTTTGGCCTGGGATGAAGAAGGATGTGGCAGAGTTTGTCTCTAGATGTATCATTTGCCAGCAAGTTAAGGCCGAGTCGAAGAAGCCTGGTGGGCTATTGCATCCTCTAGACGTTCCACTTTGGAAGTGGGAGAGTATTTCCATGGATTTTATCGATGGGCTGCCAAGGTCAAGAAAAGGGAATACAAGCATTTGGGTTATTGTGGATAGACTTACGAAGAGTGCTCATTTCATTCCAGTGAAGAGCAAGAGGACCGCATCTTGGCTAGTGTCTGTATATCTTCGTGAGATTGTGAGACTACATGGAGTCCCTTCTAGTATAGTCAGTGACCGTGACCCAATCTTTACAAGTCAGTTCTGGAATAGCTTGCAAGAAGCCATGGGCACGAGATTGAATCTAAGTACTGCTTATCACCCACAGACGGACGGTCAAACCGAAAGGGTGAATAGGGTACTCGAGGATCTGTTGAGGCTTTGTATTCTGGATTTTGGTGGTACTTGGGAAGACCATCTTCCTCTTGTTGAGTTTGCATATAATAACAGTTATCAGGCAAGCATAGGGATGGCACCATTCGAAGCTTTATATGGGAGGCCATGCAAGTCGCCTACATGTTGGTGGGAGACTACAGATAAGCTTATACTTGGGCATGATCTGATCAGAGATACATCCGAGAAGATCGAGTTGATTCGGAGACGGATGAAAGCGGCCCAAGACCGACAGAAATCCTATGCTGATAAGCGAAGAACGGATTTGGAGTTTGATGTTGGGGATATGGTTTTCGTGAAGGTTTCTCCTTTGCGGAATGTGGTCCGATTTGGAGCTGTTGGGAAGTTGGCACCGAGGTTTGTTGGACCATTCCCTATTATAGAGAGGATCGGGCAGGTGGCTTATAGAGTGAAGTTGCCCGAGAAGCTTGCTGGAGTACACGATGTTTTTCATGTCTCGCATCTCCGGAAGTGTTTACATGAATCAGCAGAGGTTGTTGAGCCAAGTGTTCTAAAAGATGTAGAAGTGGAGAAAGAGGCTACCTTGAGGAGAGCTCCGATTCGTATTTTGGGGACGGAGAGCAAGAAGCTAAGGAATCGAGAGGTCAAATTGGTGAAGGTTCAATGGGGTGAAGCCGAAGAAGACGCAACTTGGGAAACCGAGGAGAAGATGCGTGGGCTTTATCCATTCCTTTTTGAGGGTACACTCTCAATCTCTTTTCTTTGTTAGCATATCTTTCTCTTTGCTATCCATGTTTATCTAGTTTATCGTGTTAATCTTGTCATGAGAACCTTAGGTAGAAACCCTTTGGATGAAACATGTGTTTGAAACATGTTATGCTTGATGGTTGCAAGTGGTTGCAAGTGTTTGCAAGTGGATACTCGTGGATGCATAATACACGTTAGGCACTAAGATCGGCTCACACACTTTCATACCGCATATGCATGAGTGTTTATGCTTATTCATGGATGAAAACTTGTTATGCTATCACGTGGATGTTGCATATGGATGAATGTTATGTGCACTCATGTAGAGATTATAAATTATGTTAGGAATTTGCATACATATGGACTCATTTCACTAACATATTTTGCATTAAGGGGGTTTACTGAATCAGTAACCTCCTGATTTTCGCATTAGATAAGTACATATACACACACCTTTGCATATGATCATACAGCATTTAGAACCTTTTAAGGACAATGATTGCTCGTGGATGATGTTTTGAGTAGATGGATGATGGATGGTAGGATACGTTCTTCCTAACTTGGAGATTTCGGGGACGAAATCCTTTAAGGAGGGAAGAATGTAACAACCCGTATTTTTGAATAACATGTTATAACATAAATGGAGGCAGAATTAAACTGTAAAATCTGAATCAAGGGAAACGGGCTATGCCATTGCGTTCGTCTCGGAAAAATACGCGAAATAGAGTCCGAGTTTTCGAAAATCGGAGTCCGTATGACCAAGATATGGCCTCGCGAAGTTTCACGAAAAAATCCCAAATTAAAGTATACTTAATTAAGTGAAATGGGTTGCGCAGAGAAATATATATATATATATATATTGATATATATATATATATATATATATATATATATATAATTGAAAATTAAATAAATAAATATGCAAAAATGTTCAAAACAGCGAATTGGGAGAGGGGAATAACCGAACCGGCCGATTTTTGAGGTCGACCCAAGCCCGCTGGGTCGACTAGGGGTTAATCCAGGGTGTTTGGCTGTCAACCCGTGGGCCGATTCGCTCAAATGCAGATTTTGCATTTGGATGGTTCTCATGGTTCATCTTTAATCTAAAGGCCCTAGATGGTTCCTACACTTGACTTCTTCCCCAAGACATGCTTTGATGGCTTGGATTGAATCTAGGTTTAATCCTATGGCCTAAAACACTTGCCTAATCTATAAATAAGACCCTAACCTACCCTAAATCATCATTATTCATTCATACAACTAAACTATGGCAAAATCAATCCTCTCATGGCCTCCACTCTCTTCATAAAATTCCTAAACAAATTCCTAAGTGATTTTCCATGCATACAAGTGTTTTCAAACTTGTATGAGCATCATTAGCTTGCATTCAAGTCAAGTTTATATATTTGCATCATAAAGAAAGAGTCTTGATCATTTTGGCTCAAGGGTTTTGCTTGCATTTTGGGTTTAATTGATTTCATAAGGGCTTTGTCATATTTTTGTGACTTCTTAAGCATTGTAAGCCCTATTCTACTTTCATACTTAAACTCTAAAGTTAAATGTATGATATGCAAGTTTATATGCAAGTTTATCATGTTGTGATATGCAAGTTTATATGCAAGTTTATCATGTTGTGATATGCAAGTTTATATGCAAGTTTATCATGTTGTGATATGCAAGTTTATATGCAAGTATGCCAAGTTATGTTATGCAAGTTTGGGTTGAACATTTTGTTCATGCTATCATGTTATGCAAGCTTATTTTGGGTTTATGAACATAAAGCTTTAAGCTTTATGCCAAAGGTTGCATTTTAGCAACATGTAAGTTATCATATCTCTTATGATAACTTGCATGTGAGGCTAAATGCGAACTTATGGCCATCTCTACATGTCATTTAGCACCATGTATCACCAATATGCTAAGTTTGGTTTTATGCATGCTTTTGAGGCCTAAAAATGTAATATGCAAGTGTATGAACATATGAACATTTCATATGCCACCATGTTAAGCTTGTGGCTTCAATACCTTTATGTCATGATTATGCCAAGTTCCCTCTTTATATCCTTTATGCGCTATTGCGATATGTAAGCGATGGGATTGTGTTTGCTGTTGGGTAAACTTAAAAGACATGAAACATAAGCTTGGGAATTTACCTATTAAGTTAGGTCTACCCATTGGGAATTTACCTATTAAGTTAGGTCTACCCAATTGCTTGAAAACTTGTAACATGTTTTGGAAACATGATGGACATGACACTTAGAAAAGATAAGTGTGGCCAACTCGAGGTTGGGTTGAGTTTGTAGCGTAAACCTACCCGGAACCGACCGGCTTAACTAGTTGCTACAAACAATAGGACCCAATGTGAGAAGTTGGTCATGTTGTACCTTGAACCCGAGGTTAGACCAAGTTGTGGTGTAAAGCTACCCGGACCCGCCCGGCTTAACTAGTAACCACAACAAGGTCTAATGTGAGAGGTTAAGGCGCATTAAATTAATTAATGCCTCGTGATTAGGGTTAAGTCATGGTCCACTTAATACTTAACCAATTTGGGCTTGGTAGATTAATCGGGGTTAAGTCGTGAACTCATCGTTACACTTAACCAAGTTAATCCAGGATTAGCAAGAGGGTTAAACCGTACTTAACCCACTAGAAAAATCCTAGCAATGGGGGCCCACTCCAGCAGTAATCCCAAGTTAGTATCATCATGACCCTAGGGACTAGGCTAGGGTGGGGGCACGATTACTGGACTGGAGGTAAGTGACCAAAAGCGACGACAGAGGGTACGCCGGTGTAGTTCCGGGCGGACTCTGGTCGTGCACATAGTCCGTAGCCGGAGAAAACATGCACGGGTACCAGTAGATCGGGACTGTGCACTCATGTTCATGGTGTCCAGGGGTTGACACCCTAGGGCTTGATACACCCGAAGGGTGGACCCGGCACAGTTCGGCTACAATTATGATTGGGCCGTATTGACACCAACACGTGACGAGTTAGGCTTAGGGAGCCGATCGACTAGACCGTTTGGTTGGACCTTGTATTAGGGTCATTTCATGTTATTGGGCCAAAGCTTGGGCCAACGGATCAATACTTGTTTATTCAAGTCATGTTAGTTTGCTAGTACACCTGTGGTGCAAAACCTTAATCCTGATTATGCGATGACACCTTTATCTACCTTGTTAGTTAATCATCATGCTAGTATATTGTTATCCTTATGTTCATCCCTGCTGCTCATGCCAGTTAACTTTATCAGTTTACATTGATTGTAGTAGGGCTTACTCAGTCTTTTTGACTGACCTGTTTTCTTTCGCCTCTTTTCTTCCGTTCCCCCCCCCCCCAAGGTTCTCAGGGAGGGAATACTGGAGCTTAGCTTGGATTTCGGATTGCTTGCTTGTGGGATTTCAGCTCATGTACGGTTTCGACATGAAGCTAACTATGGTTACCACTTAATTGGGGATAGCACTTATTTATTTCAGTTTTTCAGTTGATGTTGTTTTATCTAGACTTTTTTATTTGGAAAGCTATGTTGTACCAGACTTGTTTTGAAATGTTTTGAAATCTTCCGCTGTTTTATCTATGTTATTTACTCTATTTACATATATACATATGTTCTTGTTCTGCCTTGATATATCATTATGCATGTTTACCTGATTCAAATGCCCCTCCAAAGTCAGAGTGCTTGCAAGAGCCACCCTGGTGGAGGTGGGGTGTTACAACGACTGACCTGTAGTTTGTTTCACTTTGCAAATTCGGGTGCCCTCTTTTCACATGGGCAGTCGAGTAGCTTTTTGCAGATATAGTTAAGCAGGATCCTGGATTGAAGCCTGAAGCTGGGTCCAGAATATTGATGGCCTTCCACTGAGACTAGTTCCGCTGCAATGTATTAATCTATTGTAATTTATCTTCCGTTGTAATTTTATTCCGATGTACTCTGATATATTATGTACTCTGATGTAACATTTATTATTGATGTTATAAAAGTCTGTGTTGATGTCCTGATGTGTTGTATGCCCAAAGTTAATGTATGCGGAATTTGAACGGTCTTGATCGATCTTGCGATCGATTAGGGTCGGGCAAAAATCCATGTCGTTACTACCTTCCTAGGTTCATCTAAAAAATGTAAACTATAATTCCAGGAGGTCAAATTTGCTTTTAATGTGCGAACACAAATAAACACATTACCATGGCTCAACAAAATAAAGGAAGAATCAGTTTTAAAAATAAGCTAATAACCAAGCATGGCAAGGGTTTCAGGAAACAAAACCTGTAAACAAAATTAAACACTGCCTTAACTTGTACCAAGTGCATTCAAAACTTTGATCTCTAATATGTATTGCATTTCAGTTTATTTTTTATGAACAACCACTAATATTCATTACAACCAAGGTCTACAGTATAAGTTACTAGAAAAAAAATGCTATCTCTTGGTCATTATAACAGTATACCAATCATTTACTGATACCAAAATATATCCAATCATTTCACTCATTACTTCAGCCACGACACGTCGATTCCTACTCCATCTTACGCATCCCCGTGTTGCCTTCAAGCAACCTGGTCATCGCCTTGTTCACCAATTCTGATTGCGCTCGGCCTAGGCCTAACCTCCTCGGTGTATTGCTCCTTCTGCATGACCACTTTCTTTGTGGCCTCAAAAGCCTGATGTAGAAATCTCCCGAAATTGGAATCGGATTGGCTAAAGTTGAGGTCGATTCGCCTGTAATTGATGCAGATTTGTGATAGATCCATAATTGAATAAGGCATAACTGAATAAGGAGCATGAAAATTTAGCAGAAAGATAAGGTTGACTTGCCTGAAGGGGAGAGAGGCTAAAATTGAAATGGCAGGAGAAAAATTCACCTTTTTAGTGGTTGCTAAATGAGTACGCATTGAGAAGTTGGTAATTAGGGTTAAAGATGCCTATTTACCTTTTTGCCTTGATAATCCACATATCCTAACGTATATATTCGATGGAAGCAAATAAATTGCAATTGTGTATTTTTAGTATCACATTTTTTGCTTAGCTATGCTTATTTTTGTTATTAGTCTACAACGAAAATAAATGTTGGTGAATGAAAAAAATAAGTGTTACGAAATGGATGTTATGGTGTAGTGATCTTCAGAAAAATAGAATAATTAGTTTAGGAAAATTCTAATTCAAGATCTAGAGGAAAAGAATGAATATTAATAAGAAGGTGTTCAGAATCATTTTCGAAGTAAGGTAAATTCTTGGATCCAGTCTATTTAATTTTCTCCTCTTTCTTCCCTCTTTCTTTAGTAATTAAGAATTTCGGATCCATGGTTGTCATGTTCTAAATCCAATTAGGGGAACCCTGGAATGCAAGATCTGGACTAGATTCAGGATTTGGAAAGCAAATTTGGTGAGTGGATTTAAGTTATATCATTTTTAATAATGGTATATTATCGTTTGACATTCCCCGTTAATATGTAATGTAAATCATTTAGAATGATTATAAGTGTTGAAATGTTAATATGACATGTTGAAATATTAATATGTTGGAAAATTCATATGTTGAATTGTTTAATGTGCTGAAATGTTCACATGTGAAATGTAAACTTGTTAAATAATGTGTAGCGATTACTGTTGTTTTGATTACATGTTAACTTGTGATATTTATGTACTTGAACCTTTAATTATAGAAATTGGAATAATTACATGTTAAATTAGAATAATTACATGATTTGACGATCACATGTTATTTTGAGATGGAACTAATTACATTTTAGAACAAAATTAATTACATGTTAGAAAGAGCATGCGACATAAAATGGGCTTAATATGATGACATGTAAAATAGATTATATTAAAAATCTAGAGAGAATAATATGCCTAAATTTATAGTAAATAGAAAACTGTAACACACCTAGATATGAGGTTAAATTCAACTTGTGGTAGAAGTCTGCCCGGAACCGCCTGACAAATCCAACATCCACAAGTTGTTAATTTAATGTGAGGGGTCTAGTGCGTAAATAAAACATGTAACGGGGATAAGACACGAGGTTAAGTCAACTTGTGAAAGAAGTCTGCCTGGAACCGCCCGGCAAACCCAGTATCCACAAGTGGTAGGTTTAATGTGAGAGGTTTAATACATAAGCATATATATAAATATATGTATATAAAAGGATGGAGATAAATGGAACTAGTTGTGATTAATGGAAATTAATGGAAATGAATAAGGAAACGAATGAAAGTTACAACTGTAAAAGAAGTGGAATGAACGGGGAATTATAATAACCTATTATAAATAAAGTACATTAATGAGAATATTATATAATAGGTAGGCTTGTCCTAGGGATAAGTGGAAATTATAACTTAGGTTATAATAAAAGATAAAGGAAATAGAGTAACTTATGCAATAAGATAAGTTATACTTAATTGTAAATTAAGTTATTTGTAAGAACGACAATCTAAAATCTACGGATGATGTAACGAACCAGAAAATTCGATGCTTGAATTTTCGACACAAATATATCCCGTGTCTGAACTCGAGTACTGATAATCCGGAATGTTAAAGAAAAGTCAGAGGGGGAGATAAGAAAGAAAGAAAAATTAGAATAGAAGAAAAAGAAAGAATAATCAACTAAACACAATCCACAGAGTCTCACTTCGTAGCGGAATAAAATATAATACCGAAATAAATCTTTATTTAAAAACTTGAAACAGTACTTACAATTATCAGAGTACATCTAGACAGTTATAATAGTTTATCCTCATTTACAACACACAGCAGAATAATATATCATACATTTGAACTCCTCCAGCTTGTCTCCTGAATTCCGTATCATCTTACCTGAACCTATACACCACAGTCTGACCCAACTAAGTTTGACCCGACCATTACAAATGCACAGGTCAGTCTGGTGAACCAGCACGAGAAAAACTCACTAAATTATTGGTATTATCCAACTTGATTTTTAAAGTTAAAAATCCTTTCGAAAGAAAAAGATAATCGTAAGACTAATCCACACATAAACACGGATGGTTTTTACCTTACGATAACCCAAAACATTTTTGAAAACGATATTCATCTGATATTATAACAATGTCTAAATACAAATAAATATCATTCTAGCAGAACGCTTGCATCTCACGCTCTACATATTATACAATCAAAACCGTAGTCTCTTATTGGAGATTGGAGTCTAACTATGACAAGGTATCGAACCACCGTCTGATCAGTGTACTCTAGAGGGGATACATTAGAGTTCAACAAGAACATCTTGCTACTTAGCAACACATGACCAACCACTCATTTCTCTTGAGTGTATCGAATGTCTTGTCACCTTACGATTGGTATCGACATAACCGTTCCCGGAAGAGACAGAAGCGAAAAGAAGAACAAAGTGAATATTCTCTAGATGGTAACAATACACCCTAATGGGAGTGTCCCACCTAGCCATGCCGCCTGCCCGATTTTTGTCATTTTCCGGTTGTGAGGCTTGAGGTTTATATTACCCTTTATAGAATATCTGGCCACCATTCAGTTTGAATGCCACATTGTCAGATCCATCAGATCACTAATTGACGTCCACAAATATACTCTGGGTATTGAAAGAAGTGCCCCTCTTTGCCACCAACTCGATATATTTCTTAAAATCAATGTATGTAATTTTTTATGAAATACACTGTCAGACATTCATCCATACAAGTCCTGGAATTGGACAAACCAAAGGCACTCTCCTACCGCTACCTAGGAATCACCCTATCGATCAGTAGCGAGTTGTCCTTGCAATTCATAGATTTCAACCATGACAGGATCACCGTCAAAATATCTTTGGGCCCGACTCCAGAGAATCCGACAAGTAGTCCTTTCGCTTATTAAGATCTATGGTCTTCATTGCTCCATCCTCCACATTTACGTATTCGTTGGTTTAGATTGGTTTTTGAATAAATTCGATCCCGGTCTTTCTGTACCAACAAGCGTATAGGTCATATTTGATAGTCAGTTATTTAACTATCAAATAAAACAACTGTTCATCCATAAAAGAAAACTGGATTCATTGTTTTAATATCCATTACCATTTCTCTTTTTGATTAATCATTCGCTAATTTAAATCTTCTCTATTTTTTCAATAATTGAAATACTCATTTCCCTTCTTATATATATATATAAGAATATTTAAAAGCCTCTTTCATTTTAAAATCCTTTTAAGCACGTATTTCTCAACTCGATCATTAGTCTTTAACGGTGAACTAGTAAGAGAATAACTTCATAAGTACCAAACCCGAAGGCCAAAACCAACATCAGATCGATACTCAGAAAACCATTCAACTCACCAATCTCCAGTCAGTTTCTAATTTCCTTAACTTTATTTCTTAACCTCTAACGAATAAAAATTTCAATTATTCATTATCGCTTGAAACGAGATATTTATCTCAACTTATCACTATTTCAAATATTTTACTTAAATATTATTTACAAACCATTTGCTATCGCCATTATCGAAGATACGATTTTCAAAATATTTGCTACATGTGTTTTAATTTCTAAAGTGAAACAAAGTTTCATTTAGAACGATATTGTTTATCATTAATCAACTGTATTTCGGTTTAACCTTTGTAAAAACCAGGTTGTATATAAATAATCTTCACACTCATCTTTATAGGTTTGTTACAATTTAACTCAGTTAAATTTCCATAGCTTCCATCCACAAAAATATTCGTATGAAATATCATTTGCCAGTTCTTACTATTCATAATTATTATCTAGAATTTTATATAAAAATCCATAATATAGACTATATTAATCAAATTATTTTAACTTGAATTCAATTAGAATTTATAATTAAAAACCCTTCCCGACTTATTTCTAATAAATCCCTATTTTTTGTAACAATTTACTTTAAACCGTTATTCACCTGAATCGTGACTAGTGTTACTTAAGACAATTCATAATTGACTTAATTAGTCAACTTGATTCCACACTTGCAACTTCAAGTTTCATATCTATTTATAATTTCTATAAATTTCTTTATATTTTCCTTTACAAATTGTAAAATTTACGATTTCCAACTCTTTCCCAATTTTCCGCATAATTTACTTTCCTCAAATTCCTCGATAATAATTCTACTTCTTGAAAAATCCCCTTTTGTTTTGAACAAATATTTACTTTTGAATTATTCTTATATAATGAACATTTCTATTTGAAAATGGATATTTTCTTTTAAGCTCATTTCATATTTAGATTTCTATTTTCCACACCACTTACTTTATTCATTTTATTCACCTTAATCGTGAATAATAATTCAATACAGACCCATACTAAACTTGATTTCATAAATCAAAATTCAAGTTTCAGACCTGTTATTACTTCTAATTATAGAATTATTTCATATAGTCCAATTTATAAATTTCCATTGAACTTGAAAAGTTCAAATCTATTAACACTACCGATTTCAAACCCAATTTCTATCGATCTTCATATTCATATTATATTTCTTGAATAAAAATAATAATTTCAGTTCTTCATAATTTCACTTACAAAAATCAATTCTTATTTGTTAAAATGAACCGTTACTATTCAATTCGATTTATTATTCGGTTTTTATTTGAAAATAAAATTCCCTTTTTATACTTTTATTTATTTAAATTTTGTTTTAACATCCATTTATTATTTTTCACATTCAAACATATCAAAATCAAAGTCCACTTGTTAATACCCATCCAAATGTGTCATGTACTATCATAGGCTATCAATCATAGCATATATTGAAAACAAATAAATAAATGTTGAGGAATCCAATTGGTTCCCTCCAACCTGTTTTCCTGCATCCACAGATGTTAGTCAACAATAATAACACCCATGCTGCTTCGAGGCAGGATATCGTAGTATAGAAGGTCATCCACTATATATATCGTAGGGCGCAGAGGGAAATCATCAGCTAATGGTACTACGGGCATCCGCTAATGGTACTATGAGAAATATCCAATCAACAATCACAATTATTAATATATAATATTGTTATATACTATTATCACTTTATATCAAACAAGTAATCATCCATCAAGCAATAAAATAAATTTGAACTATTAATAATAGTTCCCAATAATTTAACATAGTGAGTTAAACTCACCTCGGTTTCCTTGTTGAATATCCGATTAAATTATGTCTCATCTCAGCTATGTATCTACTTGAATTGTCTCGAATAAAATTATTGCCTACGATTATTTATTTATTTTTATCGATTAACTAATTATTTAAATTAACGACTAACACCAAATAAATAAATTATTCTACGTATTTTAAATTTCGAAAAAGTGTATACCGTACGGTTATGCAATTTCTCAGTTAACTCATTAAGCAAATCTCCGGCTGGTTCCAATAAATTCCCATCATCCTATATCGGCATTTCATCGAGCATCTTATTGAAAGACTCCATCTTCTAACATCACATATCACGGCTGAACACAGTTAACTAGTTCACAAATTTGTTGAACCCCAATACAAGCCATTCCCTGCAGATCATCCTCCACGCATCAACAGTCAGACTCCAAAATGAAAGTACCTCCACTGACCAGACTTCCCTTAATCGTATTGGCGACTCCCTCCACCTTGCATACCTAGATAGAACGAACTCCATTCTTTCACCAAAACCAGCGTTGGCTTCAAATCATTTAACCCAGATTCATGATTTTAAACTCCCTCAATATTTCCATTATCATACCAGTTCAACTTGGTAAATTAAACTCCATATAAATAAATTGAACTGCTCCAAAACAAAATATTGAACACACCTTTCTTCCACCTTCAGACTCAGCACCTCCTTTTTAGATCATCAACATAACAGCCTCGTCCTTCCCCCAAATTTTCATTCCAGTCCAACCCTATCCATTGGTATCACCCGATAAATCACACGCTTCCCCCATACAACTATCCGCCAATCAGCACTACCCATTTCCTATGAATTGAACTCCCCCATTTTCCATATACAATCACTTCATCCAATCCCCTTTCGCACTTTCTAATTCACTTGAGTACGAATCCACTTAGATGCGATTGACTAGCATCGCCACTTCCTAAAACCCAACGAGCTTCTTTCCATCAATCGAAGTGACTATCCGCACCCCCTCAACCAAGTCGATACCGACCCATCACCACTTCGAAATCCATGTCGCATCTTATTTACAGTTGCGAGTTCCTCTTACGTGATTTTAAGCTTCAAATTTTGCCATGGTTTTGAACGTGATAGATGGAAATCAAGATTTTCCTTTTCTTTTATTGATTTTCGAATCCCTTTTTTTATATATATGTACACAATGATTTTAGCGATTTTTAGAAACAAGAAAGGTGAACAAAAATTGGGTTTGAATTGATTTCGAATTTGATTAAGGAAAAGAGGAACGAACGGAAATAGTTTGAATTGGGTTTCGAATAGCAAATTTGTAATTGGAAAAAGAAATGAAGCAGAGGATTAAAATCAAATTGCCTTATTTGGCTTGAGATGGAATTAAGGAATGCGAGCATTCATTTATAGGTGAACGATGAGGAGGATAAGAACCCCGTCAGTTCTAACGTACAGGTAGGTTTTAGCTGTAGCGTACCATCTCTGAAAGCTTTATGGAGAAGAAAGCTTTCGACATGAAATTTGAAAGGAGATGACGAGGGTAGCTTCACAAAATAGTTGTGCTAAAAATCTTAAGTCGTCCCCTATTTATTTTATTTAAATTTTTTTTATTTACTAAGGTGACTTCAACTAAAATACCTTACGTTACTGAATTCCTATTTGAATGCAACAAAAGACACTTCTAGGGTTCTACCACTATTCTGAACAAACTGGAACAGGTACCAAAGCCTAATTCAACCGTATAAAGAAGATATTAAATTAAATGACGATTTAACATTAAATTCAGTTTAATACAAACCGACTCAAAAATAACAAATATATTATTATTATCCGATAAATATACACAAACTGAATTCATAAAAATTTCCAGAATAAACTTACTTGAAATTATAAACTTGATATTTCATTTTCACGTTAAACCTATATTTTATTGATTTAAAATTGATTTATTTTATTAAATAAATTGTTATGGTTTATAAACGATTCCATAGCGACAATTTGAAATTTTGATTTGAACATAACTAACAATCTACAATACGAAATCTCGATTTTTCTCTTTTATTACAAAATTATAGTTTAACAGATTCAAACATTTCTTGTTTTACTGAATTCCGACTTATAACGGATTCTGTACACTCAATTGAAGTTTAAAACTCAATATTACGAACTACCATGCCATTACGAGCTCGTTTATATTTAATATATATTTATATGTTTCAAATTTCATTTTAATTAATATAAAATTCCATCTATATTACGAATTCAATATTTAAACTAGTTTAAATATTAAAATTAAAATCGATAAAAATGTAGGACATTACATTCCTTCCCCCTTAAAAAAATTTCGTCTCCGAAATTACTAAGTAGGAAATGTAGTTATACCTTATTAACTTCTCGTAATTCACTCATGCAACTTAACACTTATTTCAATATCCTTAATACTCTACTAACTTACTAGTTTCCAAATTCACTCATAATTCCTTAACTTTTATTAACAAAAAATTTCAAAACTATTGAAAAAAATTCTAACTCCCTATATTTCGAAATTTTTTGCCATGGTCTCCTTTGTACGGGATGATCGTTACAACAAAAAAATGACTCTCTAGGCCTTTCCCAATCAAAAAGAAAATTAAAAAGCTAAGCGGCTTGCCAAGTAGGCTCATAAAATCCCATAACGAATTAAACATGCACCTTTTTGTCGGGCAACCCATATTTGTTCTCCACACTTGCTCCTATCGAATAAACTTGTATAATCGTATACATATACATTCCTATTCGATCACTGTCGATTTAACGTTGTACTTCCACTTTTTGCCATTCAACCATTTGTTTGTTTTCTAACTTTACTTATGATAATTTAAACAACCATGTTTAAATATATGTTTATGCTTACAAACAAGTCAAGTTTCAAGTATAATGCAAGTTTCAGGTTTTGTTTCTAATTTACAAGTCCTTTTAAATTTACATTCGAGTTCCAAATTTAGTTAAACTCATTTCGGTTCATGCTTCATTCTTCCATTCAACTCAAGTTTACGCAATCCAAAATTATATTCACTATTCAATATACAAATTCACTTCTATTTCCACTTGATACATTCAAACGGTATGTGTCGAGTTCTATTTAGGTTATCAATATTCAAGTAATTGGTAGTTCACCTGGAATTCAAGCAATTTCATTCCATATTGATTCAATAATATGGTTCCAAATTCAATCCAAAATCTATTTAACTTACCTTCAACTAAATTTTACTCCATTCAATTCATATTGGAGTTTGTTTTCCTTAGCTTCCAAATTTTTTCCCGAATTTTTATTTTAATTTCAAACATCATTTATTTCATCTTCTGGTTATATTAAACCATTTCAACTCCATAATTATATTTGAATTATATTCAAATAAATCAAGCAATCAAATATCAATAATAATTTGATAAAATCATTTCTTGTCTATACAAAAATATAATTTGGGCAAAATTATTTCATTTACCCTCTTTACAAAATAATACTGTATCAGTTTCCAGTTCAAAATTTGAACCAATCAAGTGACACAACACAAAACATTTTTATAAAATATTCAAATACGCTCCCTCATATATATACACTCAAACTCAATCTAGGGTATTACTAACCTCATCTCTATCGAGTTATGCCACAGAGCCAAGGTTATTCTTAAACCAATAATTCTGATACCACTGTAATGAACTAGAAAATTTGATGCTCAAATTTTCGACACAAATATATCCCGTGTTCAAACTCGAGTACCGAAAATCCAGAATGTTAAAGAAAGAAGTTAGAGGGTGAGATAAGAAAGAAAGAAAAATTAGAATAGAAGAAAAAGGAAGAAGAATCAACTTAACACAATACACAGAGTCTTACATCGCAGTGGAATAAAATATAATATCGAAATAAATATTTATTTGAAAATTGGAAATAGTACTTACAATTAGCAGAGTACATCTGGACAATTATAATAGTCTGTCCTCATTTACAAAAAATAGCAGAATAATATATCAATACGTCTGAACTCCTCCAGCTTGTCTCCTGAAGTCTGTATCATCTTACCCTAAACCTGTACAACTCGGTCTGACCCGAGCATTACAAACGCACAGGTCAGTCTGGTGAACCAGCGTGAGAAAAACTCACTAAATTATTGGTATCATCCAACTTGATTTTTAAAGTTAAAAATCCTTTCAAAAGAAAAGGATAATCATAAGACCAATCCACACATAAACACAGACAGTTTTTACCTTACGATAACCCAAAATATTTTTGAAAATGATATTCTTTTGATATTATAATAATGTCTAAATACAAATAAATATCAATCTAGCAGAACGCTTGCATCTCATAGTTTACATAGTATACAATCAAAACCGTAGGCTCTTATTGGAGACTGGATTCTGACTATGAAAAGGTATGAACCACCTTCCAATCAGTGTACTCTAGAGGGGATACATCGGAATTCAACAAGAACATCTTGGTACACAGCCACACATGACCGACCACTCATTTCTCTCGAGTGTATCGAATGTCTTGTTACATTACGGTTGGTACCAACATAACCATTCCCAGGAGATATAGAAGCGAAAAGAAGATTCTCTAGATGGTGATAATACACCCTAATGGGAGCGACCCACATAGCCATGCTGCTTGCCCGATTTTTTGTCATTTTCTGGTTGTGAGGCTTGAGGTTTAAATTACCCTTTATAGAATATCTGGCCACCATTCACTTTGAATGCCACATTGTCAGATCTGTCAAATCACTAATTGATGTCCACAAATATGCTCTGAGTATTGAATGAAGTGCCCCTCTTTTCCACCAACTCGGTATATTTGTAAAAATCAGCGTACGTAATTTTTTAGGAAATACTCTGTCAGACATTTGTCCATACAAGTTGTCCTGAAATTAGACAAACCGAAGGCACTCTCCTACCGCATCCTAGGAATCACCCTATCGATCAGTAGCGAGTAGTCCTTGCAATCCATCGATTCCAGCCACGACAGGATCACCATCAAAACTTCTCTGAGTGCAACTCTAGAGAATCCGACAAGTAGTCCTTTCGCTTATGAAGATCTAAGGTCTGCATTGCTCCATCCTCAATTAGCGTCCTCCACGTTTACATATTAGCCAGTTCAGAATGATTTTCGAATAAATTCGATCCGTGTCTTTCCGTACCAACAATCATATAGGTCAGATTTGATAGTCGGTTATTTAACTAGCAAACAAAACAACCATTCATCCATAAAAGAAAATTGAATTCACTGTTTTAATACCCATTACCATTTTAACCTCTTTTTGATTAACCACTCATTAATGTAAAACTTCTCTATTTTTTCAATACTTGAAATACTCATTTCTCTTCTTATATTTATATATATAAGAATATTTAATAGCCCCTTTTATTTTAAAATCCTTTTAAGCACGTATCTCTAAATTCGGTCACTAGTCTCTAACGTGAACTAGTAAATGAATAACTTTCTAAGTACCAACCCCGAAGGCCGAACCTAATATCAAATCGATACTCAGAAAACCATTCAACTCGCTAATCTCCAATCAGTTTCTAATTTCCTTGACTTCATTTCTTAACCTCAAACGAGTAAAATTTTCAATTATTCATTATCGCTTGAAATGAGATATTTGTCTCAAATTATCACTATTTCAAATATTTTACTTAAATATGATTTACAAACCATTTGCTATCGCCATTATCGAAGATTCAATTTTCAAAATATTTGCTATATGTCTTTTTTATTTCTAAACTGAAACAAAGTTTAATTTATAAAGATATTATTTTTCATTAATCAACTCAATTTCGGTTTAACCTTTGCAAAAACCAGGTTTTATATAAATAACCTTCACACACATCTTTATAGGTTTATTACAACTTAACTCGATTAAATTTCCATAGCTTAATTCCATAAAAATATTAGTATGAAATATCATTTTCCAATTCTTACTATTCATAATTATTATCTAAAATATTATATAATATTATTTTGTGACGGCAAGGAACTTCGCTCGGTCCGAACCAGTCGCTAAACCGACCCAGACCGTTCGAAACGCCCTATCGTTTGAGAACACGACAAAACAGAACGCATACAGAAGAACATTTCATTGTATATTACAACAATGCATCAGATTACAAGAATATACAGAGTATAAATGAATATTACACAGAAATATCAGAGATTTAAATTACATTTAAATACATAGCAGCGGAAAATAATACAATACACAACTAGAATGAGATATACGGATACAAAGCTTTCCGGATATCGTTCCAGCTGTAAACCAGGATCCTGTGAATATAAATCTGCAAAACCAAAACTACTAGCTGCCCGTGTCGAAAATAGGGGCACCCAGAGTTTAGGTTAAAACAATAAACTCCAGGTCAGTCATGTGACTGGTGTGAGAACTAAAACAGTTATTAATCTTTATTTCAAATCATTAGGTAAATCAAGGGACCACGCCGTATAACACGGAACGGGTTTCCTCCCAAGAATACCAGTGCATAAAACCAACAGCGCAATGCTAAATAAAGAAAAATGAAGCTGTTATAAGACCCAGGTCCCATCACACAATGCAACGCAGTCGAGGATAGGGTTTTCCCTTATAACAGCCAAAGAATGCTTGATACGTTTAAAACAAATCATTTGATACTATTATAAGTGCATAGTATATAAAACACTTCAAATCATAAGTATCAATCATAGGCGGCATGAGCGCCCCATCCCACTATGTCGCCATATATAGGATATACAATCAAAACCGCAAAGTCTCGTATTTGGAAATTGGGTTTCCATCTATGAACCGAGGCAAAAGATAGTCCTCAACCGATTCGAGACAATCTAGCCCATGTCTCAGGCAAGCGCGCAGGCAAGCCTTGGATCGTCAGGGCCGGTCCACACGGAGTGGATTATTATGCCTGAACAATACGTCTCCCCACCCTATGGGGTGTAAGTCTGGTCCGTCAGCCGACCAGAATGCATTCGGCCGAAACCGATATAACCGAGGCGCCTCGCAACAGCAACAACCACATAAGTCAAACTCGTCAGGGCGTGTAAAACCACTGACGCCACTTCTAGCTAGAAAGAAACGCAAGTCCTCCCTGAGGTCCGTCTCCCGTTTTTGGTTCATACCTGGTGTGAAACACGCGAGGTAAACGTTACACAAAGCTACGCCACAAAGGCCGTGCTTTGATCATCACCACAAGACTTTGCTTTTCAACAGAAGCCTTGATCATTTGCATCTTAGCATGCCACACAGGCAAACCATCCTATGCAACCGATATCAGTCACACAGAATGAAATCCGATGTCAGACACACAGTCCATTTACAAGTCCGTTCTGGGTCTGAACGAAACCGGAGGCACCTAGTACCCCGCATATCCATCGATCTCCAAGTACGTCTGGACGATCACTAACTGTTTCCATCTTCTTGGGTGTACAGCCCAATCAAGATCATCAGTTATCACCCAAACGACGTGAAGACTTCCGGTCTTCGACCATCGTCTTCATCTTCGACTTATCGTCGTATCAGTTATTCAGAATGGGATAAACCCGGTCTTTCCGAATAACTCGCGTATATTTTAAGTAAGTGTTACACAAACACAACATACGCCTCATTCCAGTTCATTAGTCACTAACCGTAAATTAATCAAGAGAATAATTCCCCAAATATTAACCCCGAAGGCCGAAACCAACATCAGATCAATATCCAGAAAACCATTCTGCTTGGCTAACCGACAGTTAGTTTCTAAATTTCACGTTCAAATCTAATTAAAGATTTAACTATCGCCTGGAGCAAAACTGGTGATACTCCATTCTCGATCCTTTCAATCTAATTAAAGATTCATTAAAACTCCACTTAGTTTTAATCATTATCTGGGTTAAAGAATCAGTGTCATTTAAAAACACGATTCACGATAAACCCAAAATCACATTCCATTAATTATCGGGTTAAAGAACAAGTGTTATTTAAAACACTATTCACGATAAACCCAAAAATCAATACCAATTCAATTCCAATTAAATATCATTTAATTGGTACACTTCATTAAATCTAAATAAAAAGATTTAATCTTTTCTCAACTGGGTTCAAGAACAGTGTTAGTGAAGACACCATTCACGACAAACCCAAATCACATTCGATTAATTATCGGGTTAAAGAACAAGTGTTATTTAAAACACTGTTCACGATAAACCCAAAAATCAATATCAATTCAATTCCAATTAAATATCATTTAATTGGTACACTTCATTAAATCTAAATAAAAAGATTTAATCTTTTCTCAACTGGGTTCAAGAACAGTGTTAGTGAAGACACCATTCACGACAAACCCAAATCACATTCGATTAATTATCGGGTTAAAGAACAAGTGTTATTTAAAACACTGTTCACGATAAACCCAAAAATCAATACCAATTCAATTCCAATTAAATATCATTTAATTGGTACACTTCATTAAATCTAAATAAAAAGATTTAATCTTTTCTCAACTGGGTTCAAGAACAGTGTTAGTGAAGACACCATTCACGACAAACCCAAATCACATTCGATATTCAATACAAGGCTCTGAATAGAAACTATATCGGCCTATATTCAATATCAAATTCTACGATTAACAAATGTCGTATTGGAAATAACGATATACATATATATCTTTCAAATTTCCATAACAACACCTGTAATATCACGAATTCCAACATCGAAATATTCCGAAGACAATTTCGATTCAAATCCACTCCAATGCAATCATTGGAAATTTTGGTTATTTTCAAAACCATTTCAAATTCAATTTATTTATTTAAAAATAAATAGAATTATAATTCTAGTTCAAAACTAGTTCATTTCGATAAAAATCTATTTTTATCTTTTCAAATATGGAGTTTTTCATCCCAAACTTTCACAAATCATTTCTTATGATTTTACACAAATTATTACTATTTTTAATAATTTTATCAAGGCCCGTACGGTCGATTTCCATTAACGGCCATCGAACTGCACTTACAGCGACCTTTTTCGAATTTGATTTGGACGTATCTCCAAATCCAACCGTTAGATTTCAAATTTCTAACATTCATTAGAAAGCTCTTTTCGATACGAACCCAACGGTTCCGGTTTTAGGAGAATCCGACGGTCGGATCTCCCGTAATGTCCGTTTGAAACAAATGGTCGAAATTCGCGAACTGCCGCAGCGCGGCGCGTTCTATTCAGGCCATTATATTATATATATAATATATATTTCGTCGATTACTATTTAAAACGAATTATATAAATGGTTTTAAATTCGTTTCAAAAGCAATTTCAACTTCCTTTTCAATTCAAATCAAAATTGAATTCTTCTTTATAAATTCGTTTCAAAATTCATTTCTATTCAATTCAAATTTCAATTCAATTTGAATTCATTTCAATTCGCTTTCAATTCAATTCGAATTCGTTTTCAATTCAATTCATTTCGAAATCGTTTTCAATTCAATTCATTTCGAAATCGTTTTCAATTCAATTCATTTCGAAATCGTTTTCAATTCAATTCATTTCGAAATCGTTTTCAATTCAATTCATTTCGAAATCGTTTTCAATTCAATTCATTTCGAAATCGTTTTCAATTCAATTCATTTCGAAATCGTTTTCAATTCAATTCATTTCGAAATCGTTTTCAATTCAATTCATTTCAAAATATTCGATTTCGAAATCACGTTTCAATATTCATTTTAAAATGAATAAAATCGATATAAATATCGTTCACGTCAAAATGGCGTCAATCTAATCCTCACGGCTTCACATATTTCTATTTTCAAATATTCTATTTCAAATATTTCTATTTCAAATATTTCTATTTCAAATATTTCTATTTCAAATATTTCTATTTCAAATATTTCTTTTTTTCTCGAAACTGGAATGAGGCCCAATCAATTACCATATAATGTTAATTATATGGATTTTCTACAACACATGTATATATCAACAACGATGAATAATCAACCATCAACCAAAGTGCACTACACTGTATAAGCATCAAATATAGACATTTAACGCTTATAGCAGCTTGTCAATCAATCGATCGACATATTTAATAAATCAGGATGAGTGAACTTCAAATTTCATCCTAACACCCGTGTGGGGTTTCAAACAATCAAACACATATTTTATTTGTGCAGTTAGGCGATGTGTAAAATTTATCGACCCAATCAACGTCATTCAAATAGGTGTACATAAACAAACCGTCTGGTTTGTAAATGAATATTTATTTATTCACATTCACGTTAAAAATTATATTTTTAACGATAACACATTTTATTTTAACATATGAATTTATATTCAGTTCATTCGTTAAATAAAATGCTATTTTTATTTTTCTAACTTATTTTAGAAAATTTCGGCGGCATAACGGCACGATACTAGAAACGGGACAAGGCCTAGCCTTATCCCCGGTCTAGTGAAGGCCCACGCCATTCACACATCAATCAAATCAATTCGTTATGCAAACCACAAACTTTGGAGTAAGGGTCTAACCTAGCCTTACTCCTTCGCCTTATAACGGCGCACGTCTAATCCTAACCAATTTATCGATTCGATTTTTCACACCACAAACCACATTCAAACCAATATCACAATCAATCACCAAACAGTCAAACAAACAAGTCCATGGTCTGTGGACGGGTGTCGGGTGCTACTAAGCACCGTCTGCATCCTAGTATATATATAACTAGAAAAATAAATTGAAAGGTGAGGAATTCTCACATATAGCTATCCTAGCTCCACGGCTCTTCATTTGCAGAAGTCTTCGTCGTTTCGCCATTTTTGTCACCTTCGTTGTCCGCTTTCACTACATATGTAAAAATCGAATTTTTACTATGTTATTCAATAAATATAAAAATCGAATTTCCATTTCAAAGTTCAATATATAAAAATCGAATTTTTATTTCAAAGTTCAATATATAAAAATCGAATTTTTATTTCAAAGTTCAATATATAAAAATCGAATTTTTATTTCAAAGTTCAATATATAAAAATCGAATTTTTATTTCAAAGTTCAATATATAAAAATCGAATTTTTATTTCAAAGTTCAATATATAAAAATCGAATTTTTATTTCAAAGTTCAATAGATAAAAATCGAATTTTTATTTCGAAGTTCAATAGATAAAAATCGAATTTTTAGTTCGAAGTTCAATAGATAAAAATCGAATTTTTATTTCAAAGTTCAATAGATAAAAATCGAATTTTTAGTTCGAAGTTTAATAGATAAAAATCGAATTTTTAGTTCGAAGTTTAATAAATAAAAAACCTATTTTTAATTCTAAAAATCCCAACTTTATACATCTTAAAAATCCTTTCTTTATATTTTAAAAACATCGCTAACTTTATTTTCAAAAACAACTCATGTCTTGTATTTCAAAAATAATGATATACATATATAAAAGTTAACCAAAAATCAAATCTTTTCGCTTGTTAACAAAATCAATTTCTAAACTTTTCTAAAAAGATATATATATATAAGAAAACTGATTTTATAAATAATGTCATATTAAAAATGCTCACTGTTTTTTTTCTATTTAACTAAAATCAGTTTTTCAATTTTTAATAAAACAGTTTTTAAACATTAATAAAATTTACAGATAAAAGAAAATAAACAAATAAAACAAAACTAAACTTACAGTCTTTGGTCAACAGAGGATAGGGAGAGGGGAGCGAGCATCGGAGGTCGGCGGTGGGCAGCCGCGAGGCGACAGTGGCTTGGGGGCTAGGGTTTCGATTTGCGGTGGTTTGCTGGGCGTGGCGATTTGGGGTTGGGGTCCAGGGGTCGCGAGGCTCGAGCGGGGTTCATCAGAGGATGGGCGCGAGGGGGAGGTGGACTCGGCGGAGGCGGCGGTCGGCTCTGGCAAAGGGTGGCGCCGACAGGAGGAGGGAGGCGCGATTTTCTTTGGGGGTTTTTTTTTTATTTATTTTTATTCGATCTGCAGAAGGGGGGGGGCCAACGTATAAAAGGGAAAGAAGATATATATTTTTTTTTTTTTATTATTATTATTATTTTAATTATTTTATTCGAAAAAAGGTTGACCTTTAAATACGAACTCGAAACGAGGCCCACCGCCTGTCGTCCATAGCGTTTCACCCCCATTCCGAACACAATGGGACATGTATCGCAAGCTGATTTGACCGTTTCGATCAGTTTCCTTTGAATTTACATTTAAATCACTATATTGAATTTTAAACGTACATTTCAAATTACCGGGGTCACATACTAACTAGAAAAATTGCAGAAAAATATTTTCTAGCTTCGTATTGACGATACGGTCCTAACAAAACTAGTTTCGTCGAATTCTGAGACCGTTAGAAAAATGGCCAATTTCCAGTCGATTAAAATCAACTGAAACAGGTCAAACGCGTTTTCCTTTGCCACGCTCACATATTGATTCGAAAAATTATGAAATTTGGAATTTAGCAATAACTTGGCACTGCGGATCCAACAAAACTGGTTTCGTCGAAATCCGAGGTCGTTTGCAAAATGTCCATTTTTAAGGGCCTGAATTCCATAGCGACTATTCAGAATTTTCAACTGGACATATCTTTTGATTCCCGATATGAAATCTTGATTTTTCGGATTCGCTGGAAAGATATTCACTATTAGATTCCATTATTTTTGGTTTCACTAAAATCCGGATTGTTTTGCACCCGGTACATTCAATTGAAGTTTGAAATCGAATTATCGAACTACCGCGCCATTTTCAATTCTATTTATAATTATATATAATTATTTATATTCTAACGACGACGCGTATAATATATACGTTCGAATTATATTCAAAATAAATTTATTGTCGATATTATTTAAAATAATTCATTTTAAATAATCAAAATTCGCTAAAATTGCCAAAATAAAATTTTCAAACTGGCCCAGATTTTCCGGGTTGTTACAATCTCCCCCACTTAAAACTTTTCGTCCTCGAAAAGGAACAAAGTCGAAAGTGGTTTGATTATTCAGCTCTACGTTCGATTTGGCTTCCATTCTCCAACTTTTCAGTTTCTGAGAACTTCTAAAATTTCAAAAATTTGGCTAACACCCTAAATTTTCGAAAAATTTCGCCATAACCTCCCCTGCAATGGGAGCATCGGGGAATTTCAAATAGCTTCCCCGGTCCTTCAGATCTCAAAAAGAAAAAGAAAAAGCCAAGCGGCTAGCCAATAGGCTCACAAAATCATCATCACCCAAACAAAACAGGAAATTATGTAGTAAACATGTACCTATTTGTCGGGCAAACAAATTTTATTCTCTGGCTCTAGCCTCCTTGCTATGACCTGTTCCAAAAGATATACATGTATGCAAGCAAATGCGACCAATTTTCAATATAAGTCAATATATGATTCAATCAGGCTAATTGGTTAAAAATTATCAAACAATTCAACAAACAACACAAACATCAATCAATTAGTGAATTAGAGTTTCAAATTCATAATTTTGATACATATACAAAAATCATGTTTTTGATGCCAATTCACAACAATGTATTCTAGCTATATATAAGTTTTGGGTTCTCACACCAGCCTAATGGAAATATATAGAAAATCACACCTTCGAGACACGAACATAAATACCGATGATGCACGTGCTATCATCAGTACCTTCTCCGGGCGACTAGAGTGTGATTCTATATCTATCCAATATATTAAAACTTCGAATACACGCGGATCAGACGTATACGCAAAATCTATATATACTGGATTGTCCAACTCAATATAAATAGAAAATCAAATACGAATGATTGATTTAAATTTTCAAAACAAAATTTGTTTTCACTTGAAAAAAATATACTCTTCACACTCGTTCTAGGATACTACTGATCCCATCTCTAACGAGTCATTCTAATTGGATATTACTAATCCAATATCTGATGAATTCTTTCGTATGGTTCTAATGTGCCTTGTTCTCTGAGCTTTGTAAACCAAAGCTCTGATACCAAATGTGACGGCCCGCAACCTCCCCGTAAAGGAAAGCGTCGGATAGTTCGAGAACAAACCACAGCAGAACGCATACAGAAGAACGTTTCATTGTATATTACAACAATGCATCAGATTACAAGAATATACAGAGTATAAATGAATATTACACAGAAATATCAGAGATTTAAATTACATTTAAATACATAGCAGCGGAAAATAATACAATACACAACTAGAATGAGATATACGGATACAAAGCTTTCCGGATATCGTTCCAGCTGTAAACCAGGATCCTGTGAATATAAATCTGCAAAACCAAAACTACTAGCTGCCCGTGTCGAAAATAGGGGCACCCAGAGTTTAGGTTAAAACAATAAACTCCAGGTCAGTCATGTGACTGGTGTGAGAACTAAAACAGTTATTAATCTTTATTTCAAATCATTAGGTAAATCAAGGGACCACGCCGTATAACACGGAACGGGTTTCCTCCCAAGAATACCAGTGCATAAAACCAACAGCGCAATGCTAAATAAAGAAAAATGAAGCTGTTATAAGACCCAGGTCCCATCACACAATGCAACGCAGTCGAGGATAGGGTTTTCCCTTATAACAGCCAAAGAATGCTTGATACGTTTAAAACAAATCATTTGATACTATTATAAGTGCATAGTATATAAAACACTTCAAATCATAAGTATCAATCATAGGCGGCATGAGCGCCCCATCCCACTATGTCGCCATATATAGGATATACAATCAAAACCGCAAAGTCTCGTATTTGGAAATTGGGTTTCCATCTATGAACCGAGGCAAAAGATAGTCCTCAACCGATTCGAGACAATCTAGCCCATGTCTCAGGCAAGCGCGCAGGCAAGCCTTGGATCGTCAGGGCCGGTCCACACGGAGTGGATTATTATGCCTGAACAATACGTCTCCCCACCCTATGGGGTGTAAGTCTGGTCCGTCAGCCGACCAGAATGCATTCGGCCGAAACCGATATAACCGAGGCGCCTCGCAACAGCAACAACCACATAAGTCAAACTCGTCAGGGCGTGTAAAACCACTGACGCCACTTCTAGCTAGAAAGAAACGCAAGTCCTCCCTGAGGTCCGTCTCCCGTTTTTGGTTCATACCTGGTGTGAAACACGCGAGGTAAACGTTACACAAAGCTACGCCACAAAGGCCGTGCTTTGATCATCACCACAAGACTTTGCTTTTCAACAGAAGCCTTGATCATTTGCATCTTAGCATGCCACACAGGCAAACCATCCTATGCAACCGATATCAGTCACACAGAATGAAATCCGATGTCAGACACACAGTCCATTTACAAGTCCGTTCTGGGTCTGAACGAAACCGGAGGCACCTAGTACCCCGCATATCCATCGATCTCCAAGTACGTCTGGACGATCACTAACTGTTTCCATCTTCTTGGGTGTACAGCCCAATCAAGATCATCAGTTATCACCCAAACGACGTGAAGACTTCCGGTCTTCGACCATCGTCTTCATCTTCGACTTATCGTCGTATCAGTTATTCAGAATGGGATAAACCCGGTCTTTCCGAATAACTCGCGTATATTTTAAGTAAGTGTTACACAAACACAACATACGCCTCATTCCAGTTCATTAGTCACTAACCGTAAATTAATCAAGAGAATAATTCCCCAAATATTAACCCCGAAGGCCGAAACCAACATCAGATCAATATCCAGAAAACCATTCTGCTTGGCTAACCGACAGTTAGTTTCTAAATTTCACGTTCAAATCTAATTAAAGATTTAACTATCGCCTGGAGCAAAACTGGTGATACTCCATTCTCGATCCTTTCAATCTAATTAAAGATTCATTAAAACTCCACTTAGTTTTAATCATTATCTGGGTTAAAGAATCAGTGTCATTTAAAAACACGATTCACGATAAACCCAAAATCACATTCCATTAATTATCGGGTTAAAGAACAAGTGTTATTTAAAACACTATTCACGATAAACCCAAAAATCAATACCAATTCAATTCCAATTAAATATCATTTAATTGGTACACTTCATTAAATCTAAATAAAAAGATTTAATCTTTTCTCAACTGGGTTCAAGAACAGTGTTAGTGAAGACACCATTCACGACAAACCCAAATCACATTCGATTAATTATCGGGTTAAAGAACAAGTGTTATTTAAAACACTGTTCACGATAAACCCAAAAATCAATATCAATTCAATTCCAATTAAATATCATTTAATTGGTACACTTCATTAAATCTAAATAAAAAGATTTAATCTTTTCTCAACTGGGTTCAAGAACAGTGTTAGTGAAGACACCATTCACGACAAACCCAAATCACATTCGATTAATTATCGGGTTAAAGAACAAGTGTTATTTAAAACACTGTTCACGATAAACCCAAAAATCAATACCAATTCAATTCCAATTAAATATCATTTAATTGGTACACTTCATTAAATCTAAATAAAAAGATTTAATCTTTTCTCAACTGGGTTCAAGAACAGTGTTAGTGAAGACACCATTCACGACAAACCCAAATCACATTCGATATTCAATACAAGGCTCTGAATAGAAACTATATCGGCCTATATTCAATATCAAATTCTACGATTAACAAATGTCGTATTGGAAATAACGATATACATATATATCTTTCAAATTTCCATAACAACACCTGTAATATCACGAATTCCAACATCGAAATATTCCGAAGACAATTTCGATTCAAATCCACTCCAATGCAATCATTGGAAATTTTGGTTATTTTCAAAACCATTTCAAATTCAATTTATTTATTTAAAAATAAATAGAATTATAATTCTAGTTCAAAACTAGTTCATTTCGATAAAAATCTATTTTTATCTTTTCAAATATGGAGTTTTTCATCCCAAACTTTCACAAATCATTTCTTATGATTTTACACAAATTATTACTATTTTTAATAATTTTATCAAGGCCCGTACGGTCGATTTCCATTAACGGCCATCGAACTGCACTTACAGCGACCTTTTTCGAATTTGATTTGGACGTATCTCCAAATCCAACCGTTAGATTTCAAATTTCTAACATTCATTAGAAAGCTCTTTTCGATACGAACCCAACGGTTCCGGTTTTAGGAGAATCCGACGGTCGGATCTCCCGTAATGTCCGTTTGAAACAAATGGTCGAAATTCGCGAACTGCCGCAGCGCGGCGCGTTCTATTCAGGCCATTATATTATATATATAATATATATTTCGTCGATTACTATTTAAAACGAATTATATAAATGGTTTTAAATTCGTTTCAAAAGCAATTTCAACTTCCTTTTCAATTCAAATCAAAATTGAATTCTTCTTTATAAATTCGTTTCAAAATTCATTTCTATTCAATTCAAATTTCAATTCAATTTGAATTCATTTCAATTCGCTTTCAATTCAATTCGAATTCGTTTTCAATTCAATTCATTTCGAAATCGTTTTCAATTCAATTCATTTCGAAATCGTTTTCAATTCAATTCATTTCGAAATCGTTTTCAATTCAATTCATTTCGAAATCGTTTTCAATTCAATTCATTTCGAAATCGTTTTCAATTCAATTCATTTCGAAATCGTTTTCAATTCAATTCATTTCGAAATCGTTTTCAATTCAATTCATTTCGAAATCGTTTTCAATTCAATTCATTTCAAAATATTCGATTTCGAAATCACGTTTCAATATTCATTTTAAAATGAATAAAATCGATATAAATATCGTTCACGTCAAAATGGCGTCAATCTAATCCTCACGGCTTCACATATTTCTATTTTCAAATATTCTATTTCAAATATTTCTATTTCAAATATTTCTATTTCAAATATTTCTATTTCAAATATTTCTATTTCAAATATTTCTTTTTTTCTCGAAACTGGAATGAGGCCCAATCAATTACCATATAATGTTAATTATATGGATTTTCTACAACACATGTATATATCAACAACGATGAATAATCAACCATCAACCAAAGTGCACTACACTGTATAAGCATCAAATATAGACATTTAACGCTTATAGCAGCTTGTCAATCAATCGATCGACATATTTAATAAATCAGGATGAGTGAACTTCAAATTTCATCCTAACACCCGTGTGGGGTTTCAAACAATCAAACACATATTTTATTTGTGCAGTTAGGCGATGTGTAAAATTTATCGACCCAATCAACGTCATTCAAATAGGTGTACATAAACAAACCGTCTGGTTTGTAAATGAATATTTATTTATTCACATTCACGTTAAAAATTATATTTTTAACGATAACACATTTTATTTTAACATATGAATTTATATTCAGTTCATTCGTTAAATAAAATGCTATTTTTATTTTTCTAACTTATTTTAGAAAATTTCGGCGGCATAACGGCACGATACTAGAAACGGGACAAGGCCTAGCCTTATCCCCGGTCTAGTGAAGGCCCACGCCATTCACACATCAATCAAATCAATTCGTTATGCAAACCACAAACTTTGGAGTAAGGGTCTAACCTAGCCTTACTCCTTCGCCTTATAACGGCGCACGTCTAATCCTAACCAATTTATCGATTCGATTTTTCACACCACAAACCACATTCAAACCAATATCACAATCAATCACCAAACAGTCAAACAAACAAGTCCATGGTCTGTGGACGGGTGTCGGGTGCTACTAAGCACCGTCTGCATCCTAGTATATATATAACTAGAAAAATAAATTGAAAGGTGAGGAATTCTCACATATAGCTATCCTAGCTCCACGGCTCTTCATTTGCAGAAGTCTTCGTCGTTTCGCCATTTTTGTCACCTTCGTTGTCCGCTTTCACTACATATGTAAAAATCGAATTTTTACTATGTTATTCAATAAATATAAAAATCGAATTTCCATTTCAAAGTTCAATATATAAAAATCGAATTTTTATTTCAAAGTTCAATATATAAAAATCGAATTTTTATTTCAAAGTTCAATATATAAAAATCGAATTTTTATTTCAAAGTTCAATATATAAAAATCGAATTTTTATTTCAAAGTTCAATATATAAAAATCGAATTTTTATTTCAAAGTTCAATATATAAAAATCGAATTTTTATTTCAAAGTTCAATAGATAAAAATCGAATTTTTATTTCGAAGTTCAATAGATAAAAATCGAATTTTTAGTTCGAAGTTCAATAGATAAAAATCGAATTTTTATTTCAAAGTTCAATAGATAAAAATCGAATTTTTAGTTCGAAGTTTAATAGATAAAAATCGAATTTTTAGTTCGAAGTTTAATAAATAAAAAACCTATTTTTAATTCTAAAAATCCCAACTTTATACATCTTAAAAATCCTTTCTTTATATTTTAAAAACATCGCTAACTTTATTTTCAAAAACAACTCATGTCTTGTATTTCAAAAATAATGATATACATATATAAAAGTTAACCAAAAATCAAATCTTTTCGCTTGTTAACAAAATCAATTTCTAAACTTTTCTAAAAAGATATATATATATAAGAAAACTGATTTTATAAATAATGTCATATTAAAAATGCTCACTGTTTTTTTTCTATTTAACTAAAATCAGTTTTTCAATTTTTAATAAAACAGTTTTTAAACATTAATAAAATTTACAGATAAAAGAAAATAAACAAATAAAACAAAACTAAACTTACAGTCTTTGGTCAACAGAGGATAGGGAGAGGGGAGCGAGCATCGGAGGTCGGCGGTGGGCAGCCGCGAGGCGACAGTGGCTTGGGGGCTAGGGTTTCGATTTGCGGTGGTTTGCTGGGCGTGGCGATTTGGGGTTGGGGTCCAGGGGTCGCGAGGCTCGAGCGGGGTTCATCAGAGGATGGGCGCGAGGGGGAGGTGGACTCGGCGGAGGCGGCGGTCGGCTCTGGCAAAGGGTGGCGCCGACAGGAGGAGGGAGGCGCGATTTTCTTTGGGGGTTTTTTTTTTATTTATTTTTATTCGATCTGCAGAAGGGGGGGGGCCAACGTATAAAAGGGAAAGAAGATATATATTTTTTTTTTTTTATTATTATTATTATTTTAATTATTTTATTCGAAAAAAGGTTGACCTTTAAATACGAACTCGAAACGAGGCCCACCGCCTGTCGTCCATAGCGTTTCACCCCCATTCCGAACACAATGGGACATGTATCGCAAGCTGATTTGACCGTTTCGATCAGTTTCCTTTGAATTTACATTTAAATCACTATATTGAATTTTAAACGTACATTTCAAATTACCGGGGTCACATACTAACTAGAAAAATTGCAGAAAAATATTTTCTAGCTTCGTATTGACGATACGGTCCTAACAAAACTAGTTTCGTCGAATTCTGAGACCGTTAGAAAAATGGCCAATTTCCAGTCGATTAAAATCAACTGAAACAGGTCAAACGCGTTTTCCTTTGCCACGCTCACATATTGATTCGAAAAATTATGAAATTTGGAATTTAGCAATAACTTGGCACTGCGGATCCAACAAAACTGGTTTCGTCGAAATCCGAGGTCGTTTGCAAAATGTCCATTTTTAAGGGCCTGAATTCCATAGCGACTATTCAGAATTTTCAACTGGACATATCTTTTGATTCCCGATATGAAATCTTGATTTTTCGGATTCGCTGGAAAGATATTCACTATTAGATTCCATTATTTTTGGTTTCACTAAAATCCGGATTGTTTTGCACCCGGTACATTCAATTGAAGTTTGAAATCGAATTATCGAACTACCGCGCCATTTTCAATTCTATTTATAATTATATATAATTATTTATATTCTAACGACGACGCGTATAATATATACGTTCGAATTATATTCAAAATAAATTTATTGTCGATATTATTTAAAATAATTCATTTTAAATAATCAAAATTCGCTAAAATTGCCAAAATAAAATTTTCAAACTGGCCCAGATTTTCCGGGTTGTTACATATTTAATATAATAAAGACTATATTATTAAATTAGTTTGACTTGAATTCAATTTGAATTTATAATTTAAAACCCTTCGCGAATTATTTCTAATAAATCCATATTTTTTTGTAACAATTTACTTTAAACCCTTATTCACCTGAATCGTGAATAATATTACTTAAGACAATTCATACTTGACTTAATTAGTCAACTTGATTCCATACTTGCAACTTCAAGTTTTATATCAATTTATAACTTCTATAAATCTTATTTATATTTTCCTTTACAAATTGGAAATTTTCAATCTATTATAAAATAACAGTTTATTTTATGATTTCCCAATTTTCCACATAATTTACTTTTTCCTCAGATTCCTTACAATAATAATAACAATAATAATAATAATTCCACTTCTTATAAAATCCCCCTTTGTTTTAAACAAATATTTACTTTTGAATTATTCTTATAATGAACATTTATAGTTGAAAATAAATATTTTCTTTCAAGCTCATTTCATATTTAAATTTCTATTTTCCACACCACTTACTTTATTCACCTTAATCGTGAATAATAATTCAATACAAATCCATTTTAGACTTTATTTCATAAATCAAAATTCAAGTTTCAATCCCGTTATTACTTCTAATTATAGAGTCATTTCATATAGTCCAATTTATAAATTTCCGTTGAACTTGAAAAGTTCAAATCTATTAACACTACAGATTTGAAACCCAATTTCCATCGATCTTCGTATTCAGATTATATTTTCTGAATAAAAATAATAATTTCACTTCTTCATACATTTCACTTACAAAAATCAACTTCTTGTCTTATTTGTTAAAATAAACCTTTACTATTCAATTCTATTTATAATTCGGTTTCTAAATAAATATTTTATTTGAAAATAAAATTCCTTTTTTTACTTATATTTATTTAAATTTTGTTTTAACGTCCATCAATTATTTTTGAAATTCAAGCATATCAAAATCAAAGTCCACTTGTTAATACGCATCCAAACATGTCTGTACTATCACAGGTTATCAATCGTAGCATATATGTGAAAATAAATGTTAAGGAATCAAGTTGGATTCCTCCAACCTGTTTTTCCTGCATCCACAGATGTTAGTCAACAATAATAATACCCATCATGCTTTGAGGCAAGATATCGCGGTATGGAAGGTCATCCACTATATATATTATCGAGTGTAGAGGGAAATCATCCACTGATGGTACTTCGGGCATCCACTAAAGTTACAGTAGGAAATATCCAATCACCAATATTATTATAATATACTATTATTATATAATATTATCACTTTATATCAATCATGTTATCATCAATCAAGCAATAAAATAAATTTGAACTATTATAAATAGTTCCCAATAATTTAACTGAGTGAGTTTAACTCATCTCAGTTTCCTTTGCTGAATAGCCGATTAAATTCTGTCTCGTCTCGGCTACATATCTACTTGAATTATCTCGAATAAATTTATTACCTAAGATTATTTACTTATTTTTATCGATTAATTAATTATTTAAATTAACAACTAACACTGGATAAATAAAATATTCTACGTATTTTAGATTCCGAAAAAGTGTATACCTTACGATTCTGCAATTTCTTGGTTAATTCATTATGAAAAATCTCGGACTGGTTCCAATAAATTCCCATCATCCAATATCGGCATTTCATCGAGTGTCTTATTGACAGACTCTATCTTCTAACATCACATATCACTGTTGAACCCAGTTACCCCAGTTCATAAATTTGCTGAATCCCAATAAAAGCTATTCCCAACAGATCATTTTCCATACATCCACAGACAGACTCCAAAATACCTCCACTAACCAGACTTCCCTTAATCATACTGGTGGCTCCCTCAACCTTGTATATCCAGACAGAACGAACTCCAGTTCACTCACCAAACCGGTGTTGGCTTCAAATCGTTTAACCCAGATTCATGGTTTCAAGCTTCCCCGGTATTTCCATTATCATATCAGTTCAACTTGGTAAATTAATCTCCAGATAAATAAATCGAACTGCTCCAAAATAAATAAATTGAACTCATCTTTCTTCCACCTTCGGACTCAGCACCTCCGTTTCATATCATCGACATAACAGCCTCATTCTCCCCCTAAATTCGCATTTCAGTCCAACCTTGTCCATTGGTATCACTCTACAGGTCGCACGCTTCCACCATACAACCATCCATCAATCCGCACTACCCACTTCCTATGAATCGAAATCCCCCATTCTCCATACACAGTCGTTGTGTCCAATATCCTTTAACACTTCCCAATCCACTTAAGTACGAATCCACTTAGATGCGATTGACTACCATCGCCACTTCCTGAAACCCGACGAGCTTCTTCCCATCAATCGCAGTGACCATCTGCACCCCCTCAACCAAGTCGAGACTGACCCATCACCACATCGAAATCCATGTCGCATCTTATTTACAATCGCGAGTTCCTCTTACGTGATTTTAAGCTTCAGATTTTGCCATGGTTTTGAACGTGATAGATGGAAATCATGGTTTTCCTTTCTTTTATTGATTTTCGAATATCCCTTTATATATATATATATATATATATATATGTACATAATGATTTTCGCGTTTTTTAGAAAGAAGAAGGATGAACAGAAATTGGGTTTGAATTGGTTTCGAATTTGATTAGGGGAAAGAACGGAAATAGTTTGAATTGGGTTTCGAATAGCAAATTTGTAACTGGAAAAAGAAATGAAGCAGAGGATTAAAATCGATTTTCCTTGTTTGGCTTGAGATGGAATTAAGGAACACGAGCATTCATTTATAGGTGAACGATGAGGAGGATAAGAACCCCGTCTTCTAACGCACAAGTAGGTTTTAGTTGTAGCATACCATTTTTGAAACTTTATGGAGAAGGAAAGCTTTTGACGTGAAATTTGGAAGGAGATGACGAGGGTAGCTTCATAGAATAGCTGTGCTAAAAATATTAAGTCGCCCCCTATTTATTTTATTTAAATTTTTGTTTATTTACCGAGGCGACTTCAACTAAATTGCCCTACAGTTCTGAATCCCTATTTGAATGCAACAAAAGACATTTCTAGGGTTCTACCACTATTCTGAACACAATGGAACAGGTTCCAAGGCCTAACTCGACCGTATAAAGAAGATATTAAATTAAATGATGATTTAACATTAAATTCGATTTAATATAAATCGACTCAAAAATAACAAATATATTATTATTATCAGATAAATATACACAAACTGAATTTATAAAAATTTCCAAAATAAACTAACTCGAAATTATAAACTTGAAATTTCATTTTCACGTTAAACCAATATTCTATTGATTTAAAATCAATTTATTTTATTAAATAAATCATTACGGTTTATAAACAATTCCATAGCGACTATTTGAAAATTTGATTTGAACATAACTAACAATCTACAATACGAAATCTCTATTTTTCTCTTTTATTACAAAATTTTTAACAAATTCAAACATTTCTTGTTTCATTTAATTCTGACTTATAACGGATTATGTCCACTCAATTGAAGTTTAAAACTCAATATTACGAACAACCACGCCATTACAATCTCGTTTAAATTTAATATAAATTTATATGTTTCAAGCTTTGTTTGATTAATATAAAATTCCATTTATATTACGAATTCAATATTTAAACTAATTTAAATATTAAAAATTAAATCGATAAAAATGTGGGACGTTATAGATGAGTACATCATAAGTTATATTTACGGGAAGAGAAACTTATTAGTAAACCTTTGCTAAGAGAACTAAGTTAATAAGTAAACAACGATAAGTGGAAGTGACATTATAAGATGGAGTTATGATAAAATAAGAAAGAAGGAGGCAAACTTATAAAATGAAATAAGTTATATTTAATCACAAAAAATAAGTAACATGTTAAATAGAAAACATGTGAATTGAGATATACTTAATTACGTATTAAGTAGAACATGTTATTGTAACTATAAAATTAGACAATGAATGATATAAAGAGATTGTAGATTACAGACCTAAAACTACAATCTAGAGAATAACATGTTATGGGCTTATTAATAAACTTAAATGGGTTAAGTTATATGAATGAAATTAATAAGAAAGAGTGGCCTATTCCTTGGAGATATAAGGGGCTCGGAAAGAACTTGTTAATTGGAAGTTAATATTGTTGGATCTAGATTAACCTTAGAGGTGGGTGAATAGGGTTTATTACAAATTTTTGCAGAGTTATAATCTAACGAGATATTGAAATAACAATCAGATCATAGAATGCAGCAAATCTAACAATACAAAAAGTAAATGACACACAGAGATACCCAGATTCGGCAAAATCCTGCCTACTGCTGCATTCCTAAGGTTTCTACTAGGTGATAAAACAGACCCCGCATATAAGACCATGTACACTCGCAAACCCTGCTCCTATTCTAACCCTATGCTCAAAACCATAGACTGATTTAATCCCCTAGATCAGATTTCCCCTGATTACGACCCCGTAACCAGTAACCCAGATTTTATAGACTCTGTCAACTGTCAGTCAACACTCTGACTGAATCCCTAGTTTGACAAACTGGAAAACAAACGACAATTACAAAAGAAAAAGGAAAATACAAAATAAATAAAAACAAAACCCTAGGAATTTAAACTAAAAGGGTCATCCCCTTTCTCTTTTACACACAAGGCCGGCCCACTTCAAATTTTATTCACCTGATCCTTTGTCTCTGGAAAAAGATAATGGCGGCCAATCAATTTGGGATTAGGGTTTTCTGAATCTAAATCTCGATCGATTGAATTTGTGGAAAGGAATCTTCTTGGCTCTGTATTCTCGTGGGTTGCGTGCTGATGCTCGTCATCTCACTGATTTGTTGTTACTTGTTACGATCGAAAATCCCTAGAAAAATATGTGAGTTCCTTCTGATTTAAAATTGATTTCTCTGATTTTTGAGTTGATTTTTGTTGGTTCGTTCCCTCCTGCCTGTGATGAATTGGTGATTGTTATATAGGGTAAAAATTAGAAACCCTACACTCTAATTTCACGATAATGACGAAATCTGATTTGCGAGAATTTGTTGCCTCTGATTTTAATTATTGGCTTGCGTGATTTGTTGTGATGATTTGTATCCAAAAAAAAATTATCACTTGGGTGATTTCCTGATTTGATGCCTTGAATAAATACGGCTTTGAATGGAATTTGAATATATTGCCTTGATTGTCTCGATGAACATAGATGATATTCTGGACAATTTAATTTTCCCTTTATCAATTCGATTGCCTGAACTTCGATGAATCTGGACAAGATATTTGGTCTTTGATGTGTCTGAACATTTAAATTGCTCCATCGAGTTTGCATTTTATTCACACTGTGATTTCAGAAAACATTAAAAAAAACTTGCCAAATATTTTCCTGTGTGATTTATGGAATGTTCCTTATTTGATTTATCCCAAAAAGTGATTCTTCGATTGAGCACCTTCCTGTAAAGATCAAACCAATTTCTGGAAACATTTTAAAGAGCATGACATAAATGTTTATCTGCAAATTAAAAACTCTTGCCAACAATATTTCCATGTATATGTATCTCTGTGAAAATGAATTGGAGATTTCCTGGATATAAATCTTTTAAAAAAATTGCCAAGTTTGAAATGTTGGTTTCAGTAAAACTTTTGAATTGATTTCATGACATAAAACATTCATGTTATTTCTTGTTAAAACCTGACATGCACTTGTGTGGAATGTCTTCATTTGTTCCACTGCTTTAATCTTTATGCTGACTTTATGATTGTCCATTTCGGTTGCACCATATGCCATGCTTGAACTTCTTCATGTAGTATGGCACCAAGTCCTTATATGTATTATTCTGAAACAGTTACCACCATGCTCTTTGAACTACTGACCCACCACTTGCTTGCTTGACTAAACACCATATTTGTTTTTGGCATTGTTGCATCATGTATATAGGCTTTGCACCATTTCAAATCTTTTGCATGTAGACTATGAATACTTGGACTTGAACTAGTACACTGAGAAAAAAACTGTTTACCTGAGATTGCTTGAACTACATTTGTTGTGTATTCACATGCATGTCCACTGATGTGTTGCACCATCAAGTACAAACTGATTTGACCCTGTCCATGCACCTTTGTAAGCTTGGTGTGATTCATTTTTGTGATGCATGTTTGACTTGTCACTTGAAAACTTGACTGTTTCCATAGATGATTACATGTGACCTGTTGCTTGAACTTGGACATCACTTCCATGTATATGCATTGAATATGTTGCTCGATTAATCACATGAGTCTGCAAACTGTCTTGATTCATCTCCATGCTCACCGTCCTGCTTTGCTTGTGTACTTGAGCAACTCTGGCTTGAATCTTTATATTGCTGCATATATGCTTGGCCATTCCTTGTTGTTGGCTTGTCTACACATGTATTTGACCTTTTGCTTTGAACAGCTCGACCATTTTTAGTTCATTTGCTTTACTTGTGTCACTATGCTATTTGATTTGAAATTCTGTGTTGACATGAACTTGCCATGTTGGTTTTATTTTGCTTGACCATATAGGCATTGAGTCAAGATCGTCCACCTGGCTACTCTTCAGTTGCTCGTTGACTGGCAAGGCAGTGCATACGTGTATATTTATACATGTGTGTATATGCAACCACCAGACTGATTTTCTTGTCCCTGCACTGAAATATTTTATATATGCACTGACTACCTTGTGGTATTTACAGTGTATCACTGTGAATATCACAAACTGTCTAGACACAGTCGGAAAAATCAGATCGAGTCAGAAAAATGATGAGAAACACACCAGAAATCTGAGGCAAAAAAAATTTTAAAAAAATATATTTACATGTATTCAGTTTTATTTCTATTGCAGTGTACTGTGTGTGTTTGTTTAGTGTGACAGGTAAACAGGTGATGACTGGACTGACTGTAAGCTGTGAAGCCAGAAGTATGAAGATAGTGAATGAGAGTGTCAGTGTGTGTCTGTAAATATGAAATTGTACAGAGTGAAAAAGTACTGAGTGTTGAGTGATATAGTGAGGAGCTAATGTATATGAAAAAGTGATTGTATTTGATTATTCGTAATAAACAAAATCTGTCTGAAGTAAAATATTATTTCATTATTGTCAAACAGACTTGTCTATTCTATTCTGTTTATTTATAAGTACAAATATGTGAAGTGATTAAATAGTGGAGTTGTAAATAATTGTATTGTTCGAGTGTTTGAAATATTATATTTATATTTCAATAAAATACTGTATGAAAATATGAATATCTATACAGTCGTATTCTATTTAAATATAAATATAATATTCCTGTATGTGATGTAGAATAACAGTATGATTTCAAACACATTAATAATAATATTTATTTGGTTGTTATCATCACACACAAATCATATAATTGTGTATGCAACACGGTTATATACAACAATCTCCCCCTTTTGATGATAACAAACGAATAAAAGATTTTGAGCACAATAAATGTGTTTGACAATGAATTTTGAACTCCCCTATTTATTAGCTCCCCCACAACAGAGAACTCCCCCTATAACTCTGCACAAGTGAATGAATTTAAAAAAAAATCAAAATTAAAAATATTTATAAAGTATTCACTCATAAATCAAAATCTCAACCCATTCTCCCCCTTTTGTTATCACCAAAAGGATACAGAATTTAAAACATAGATGAAAATTGACTAAAAATATAATTTTAGCTTAAGAGAAAAAACGGTCATAAATCTCAATCAGTCACACAAAAATCATAATAAACTGAGAACTAGTGGCATATTTCACATTGCAGAGAATGACGGATTCACGATGAAATTAATATATAATGGAGAGAGTTAAAAAAATGATTTTAAATTATTTTCAAAAGAATTTTATAAAATTAAGTATAAAAATAGTGATGGATTTGGACTATAGTTAATAATTCAATTTAAGTGACAAAATCGAATAATCTCAAAACCTAATACCCATCAATCAACAAATCATAATACGTCATAAGATTTCAACACATTTCACAGATTAGAAAGATGGATTGATAGGCTGGTTTTTATACACGGGGGAGGATTTCAGTTTAATTTCCATTTATAGCACATTATTTCCTTTTTCTTTTATTTTTTATTTAAGAGCACACTGACCACGCATAACCAGAGCTTGGATTTTTAAATGAGGTCAATCGCAGCTTAAATTATAAGTTGTCTCTTAACCATGCATGACCAGATCTTGGATTTTTAAATGAGGTTAGAGACACACTTATATATTTATTATATATGTTTATCATTTCAGCTGTAAAAGGAAAAAACTCCTCGGTATATAGAACCAATATATGGACGATAGAAAATGGGGTAGGTACAGAAATGGACTGTGAAATAAATTTCTAAATTAATTATATTATGAAATATGATTAACTGTACCGAGATCATTGAAAAAAATTCAATTGTGACTAATTCTGAATAATAACATAACCACAATTCCATCACAAATATTTTCGCTGTTTATTCAAAAATTATTGACTCTCCACATTAATATACAATCATAATGGATGGTAGAAGGATCATAGATAATGAAGATGGTCGTGTAATAATTGCCAGTTCAAGGATATTATAATAAATATTCAACCATCATGAAATTAAAAGTAAAATTTCCTCTTGTTGTGAAATATGTTGCAGTCACAATTCATCATAATTTCAAAATCTGATAATAATTTTGATGAATTATAAATACAGTTCAATTTGGATTTAAATTTAAATTTCTGAATGAATAATCAATAAATAATTTAAACATTGAAAAATAATTAGAAGAGGAATATGAAAAGATCTATACAAAGCAAGAGGGATTAAAAATATATACAAAAAAAGCACTTCTGATACCACTTGGTGTCTCTATCATGAGAATTTTAACATATTATTGAACAAGAATATCGTATACAAAAGAATTATTAAGTACAAAGCACAAGCAGACAAGATAACTGATTATGCACATGTATCAGAGCAGCAAACAGAAGATTCCTAAATGAACATTTTTCAAAACAGTATCAGGACATCACAACAAACGGTTTCAATTCAGACTTGACAGGATGATGGTCACAATAGGTGGTTCATGATCCAAGATTAAAAATACCATTTATTTTAAATCATTTGATGGAATACGAAGATATCAGGATTCAATGAATCGATCACACCAGATTGTAAATTTTTGATTCGAGGTATGTGTGAGATTCAATAAATCAATAATTTGAAATGATTTTAAACAAACAGATATTCAAATCAATTAGTCATGAAATAACAGTGAGTTTTAAGACCATATTTTCAAGGAATTTTTAAAAGTATTTCTGACAAGTACAAAGAAAAATTCATAATATTTACATCAAGTCTGAAGACATATTCATGATCCAAAAAATAATTCATTTGAAATCACTTGAATGGATGTAAATCATGAGATACAATGAATCAATCACATGACATTAATAATTTCAGATTTGAGAGGTGTGTGGGATTCAAAATATCATAAAATTTCAAGTGATCTCAAACAAACAAAAAATCCAAATTAGATGATCATGAATTACAAGATGTAAGCAATGATTCAAGACAATTTAACATGTTCAAGCCAATCTGAGAATTTCTGAAATTTTCACAACTGATAAATAACAGAGTGTACTGTAATGAGTATAATATTTTAAGCGTTTCCAAAATTAATTGGAAGAGACTCAAAACAGCATAAGTGTGTGAAATTTCATTAATTATTCAGATCTTCAAAAAATTTAGAATCCAAATTTACAGTGTTCAACATATGACAAGAATACATCAACACCGTTATGAATTCAGAAATCAGAAAGAAAAAAAATTGCAGATATTTACAAGATAAAATTCAAGATCTGGAAATAATTAAAAATATCATATTTTTATTCAAGTAAAGAAAATTTCCAAAAAATCAAGAGTTCTGCAACTGGAAGTTAAGGAGGCCCATGAAGAAACAAAACAAAAAAAATGTGGCAGTGTCAAATCAAAAAGAAAAAACAAAGATAGAAGGGGTAGAAGGAGGAATAAACAAAACAACAGTGAATATTTACAAAGGTGAGTTTAGAGATCATACCTGAATCTAATGTAAAACAGAATCTCTAACTCAACGATCCTGGCTGGAGGAAGTGTGAATGATACAGAACCATAAAACAGTTTGAATTTGAATCTCCTTTGAATAGTAGTTCCTCAGCCACCTCCAGTACCTAAGTGTTTAGGGGATTGAGTGATCTAACAAAATTAGTGAAACCACTCACAGTTGTGTGTTGGACTTTCGGTACCCAAACTTGTTTGAATAGCAACCCATCAGAATTTATTAAAGTGCCTTTAGGGACCCAGATCTGTTTGAATTTAGACGAATTCATTTTGTTTCTTTTTGGGGTCCAAACAGAGTTGTTTCTAAACAAGTTTACATTTTGCTTTCGATTAAAAAATCCTTTGTAATTATCAAAGTTCAGATTATCAAGTCGAATCTTTTCAAAGAAGGTTGAAGGATTTTTAAAATCTTTTGAGCTTCTCTTTTCAAAAACATCAAATTTTCCAAAGCCGAGTCCACTTTTATTTCCTGATGAAAACTGATTTTTCAACAACATATTTAAAGATTTTTCACCGTTATAAAATTTACTTAATGTTGTTTCAAGTCATTGAATTTTAGTTTTAAGATCACCGTTTTCTTTCATTAAATCTGAACAATGGTTTTCAGTGATCTTACTCTTTTCAAAACCAAATTTTCATCACTAAGCAGTTTAATTTTGTTTAGGACTCAGCAATTTCAAATTCAAAACGTTTTCGACTCTCAAATTCAAATTTCTTAAGTTTTTCAATCTCACTTTCAAGCTCATTCAGAATAGACTCAGTTTTCAACAAGCTTTATTTTTCAGCAAAAATATATTTGGAATTTTCAATCGTCTTAAAATTTTCAAATTCTTTTTGCAAATAATTGTTTGTGCTTTCAAGCTGTATCTTGCTCTTTTTTAAAATCAAAATTTCATTCTCAAGCTTTTGAATATTTTTATTTTGACGAACAAGATTATTTTTCAATTTAAACAATTTTTGCAATTAGAATTTGAAGACTTCTTAACGTTTTTGAGTTTTGATTCCAAAAGATTAATTTTGCAGATCAACTCAAGCTTCTCAGATTTCAGAAGTTTATTTTTAGATTTTAGCATCTCAACAGATTCAGTTAAACGATGAATCAAAGAAATATTTCCTATTGAGACTCCATCTGAAATTCTATCTGTACAACCTGTTAAACACAAATCTGAAGCTGAGTTATCATTCTGGGGTTTTGGGCATTTGTCAATTTTTCCATGCAGCGTGTTGAGATTCTGCCAGATTTCCTGCACAGTTAAACAATGGGAAATAAGGCTATATTGAACATCATCAATATAAGAATATAAAATATGAGTAGCTCGTAAATTAAATTCGATATCTGCCCTACTTACAATATCGTACCCATTAATAATACAATTCCAACATTTAATATCAACAGATTTTAAATTAGATTTCATTTCTGATTTCCAATTTAAAAAATCTGTACCATTAAAAATAGATGGAATAGGACAGGACTGACTCTCTAGGGACTGACAACTAGAATGACCCATGACTTTAGAGTTAAAGAAATAACCTGGCTCTGATACCACTTGTTGGATCTAGATTAACCCTAGAGGGGGTGAATAGGGTTTATTACAAATTTTTGTAGAGTTATAATCCAACGGGATATTGAAATAACAATCTGATCGCATAATGCAGCAGATATAAAAATACAAAAAATAAATGACACACAGAGATACCCAGCTTCGGCAAAATCCTGCCTACTGTTGCATTCCTAAGGTTTCTACTAGGTGATAGAACAGATCCCGCATACAAGACCATGTACACTCGCAAACCCTGCTCCTATTCTAACCCTACGCTCAAAACCCTAGACCGATCCAATCCCCTAGATCAGATTTCCCCTGATTACGACCCTGTAACCAGTAACCCAGATTTTACAGACTCTGTCAACTGTCAGTCAAAACTCTGACTGAATCCCTAGTTTGACAAACTAGAAAACAAACGACAATTACAAAAGAAAAAGGAAAATACAAAATAAATAAAAACAAAACCCTAGGAATTTAAACTAAAAGGGTCATCCCCTTTCTCTTTTACACACAAGGCTGGCCCACTTCAAATTTTATTCACCGGATCCTTTGTCTCTGGAAAAAGATAATGGCGGCCGATCAATTTGGGATTAGGGTTATCTGAATCCAAATCTCGATCGATTGAATTTGTGGAAAGGAATCTTCTTAGCTCTGTATTCTCGTGGGTTGCATATTGATGCTCTTCGTCTCACTGATTTGGGGTTACTTGTTGCGATCGAAAATCTCCAGAAAAATATGTGAGTTCCTTCTGATTTAAAATTGATTTCTCTGAATTTTTGAGTTGATTTTTGTGGGTACGATCTGTCCTGCCTGTGATGAATTGGTGATTGTTATATAGGGTAAAAATTAGAAACCCTACACTCTGATTTCACGATAATGACGAAATCTGATTTGCGAGAATTTGTTGCCTCTGATTTCAATTTTTGGCTTCCGTGATTTGTTGTGATGATTTATTTCCAAAAAAAAAATTATCACTTGCGTGATTTCCTAATTTGATGCCTTGAATAAATACGGCTTTGAATGGAATTTGAATATTTTGCCTTGATTGTCTTGATGAACATAGATGATATTCTGGACAATTTAATTTTCCCTTTATCAAATCGGTTGCCTGAACTTCGATGAATCTAGACAAGATATTTGGTCTTTGATGTGTCTGAACATTTAAATTTCTCCATCGAATTTGCATTTTATTCACACTATGATTTCAGAAAACATTAAAAAAAATTGCCAAATATTTTCCTGTGTGATTTATGGAATGTTCCTGATTTGATTTATCCCAAAAAGTGATTCTTCGATTGAGCACCTTCCTGTAAAGATCAAACAAATTTCTGGAAACATTTTAAAGAGCATGCCATAAATGTTTGTCTGCAAATTAAAAACTCTTGCTAACAATCTTTCCATGTATATGTATCTTTGTGAAAATGAATTGGAGATTTCCTGGATATAAATCTTTTAAAAAAATTGCCAAGTTTGGAATGTTGGTTTCAGGAAAACTTTTGAATTGATTTCATGACATACATAAAACATTCATGTTATTTCTTGTTAAAACCTGACATGCACTTGTGTGGAATGTCTTCATTTGTGCCACTACTTTAATCTTTATGCTGACTAGATGATTGTCCATTTCTGTTGCACCATATGCCATGCTTGAACTTCTTCATGTAGTATTGCATCAAGTCCTTATGTGTATTGTTCTAAAACAGTTACCACCATGCTCTTTTAACTACTGACCCACCACTTGCTTGCTTGACTAAACACCATATTTGTTTTTGGCATTGTTGCATCATGTATATTGGCTTTGCACCATTTCAAATCTTCTGCATGTAGACTATGAATACTTGGACTTGAACTAGTACACTGAGAAAAAAAACTGTTTACCTGAGATTGCTTGAAGTACATCTGTTGTGTATTCACATGCATGTCAACTGATGTGTTGCACCATCATGTACAAACTGATTTGAACCTGTCCAAGCACCTTTGTAAGCTTGGTCTGATTCATTCTTGTGATGCATGTTTGACTTGTCACTTGAAAACTTGACTGTTTCCATACATGATTACATGTGACCTATTGCTTGAACTTGGACATCACTTCCATGTATATGCATTGAATATGTTGCTCCATTAATCACATGAGTCTGCAAATTGTCTTGATTCATCTCCATGCTCACCATCCTGCTTTGCTTGTGTACTTGAGCCATTCTGGCTTGAATCTTTATATTGCTGCATATATGCTCGGCCATTCCTTGTTGTTGGCTTGTCCACACATGTATTTGACCTTTTGCTTTGAACGGCTCGACCATTTTTAGTTCATTTGCTTTGCTTGTGTCACTATGCTATTTGATTTGAATTTCTGTGTTGACATGAACTTGCCATGTTGGTTTTGTTTTGCTTGACCATATAGGCACTGAGTCGAGATAGTCCACATGGCTACTCCTCAGTTGCTCACTGACTGGCGAGGCAGTGCATACGTGTATATTTATACACGTGTGTATATGCAGCCATCAGATTGATTTTCTTGTCCCTGCACTGAAATATTTTATATATGCACTGACTGCCTTGTGGTATTTATAGTGTATCACTGTGAATATCACAAGCTGTCTAGACACAGTCGGAAAAATCAGATCAAGTCAGAAAAATAATGAGAAACACACCATAAATCTGAAGCAAAAAAAAATTTTTTAAAAATTATATTCACATGTATTCAGTTTTATTTCTATTGCAGTGTACTGTGTGTGTGTGTTTAATGTGACAGGTAAACAGGTGATGACTGGACTGACTGTAAGCTGTGAAGACAGAAGACTGAAGAAAGTGAATGAGAGTGTCAGTGTGTGTCTGTAAATATGAAATTGTACAGAGTGAAAAAGTACTGAGTGTTGAGAGATATAGTGAGGAGCTAATGTATATGAAAAAGTGATTGTATTGATTATTTGTAATAAACAAAATCTGTTTGAAATAAAATATTATTTCATTGTTGTCAAATAGACTTGTCTATTCTATTCTGTTTATTTATAAGTACAAATATGTTAAGTGATTAAATAGTGGAGTTGTAAATAATTGTATTGTTCGAGTGTTTGAAATATTATATTTATATTTCAATAAAATACTATAAGAAAATATGAATATCTATACAGTCGTATTCTATTTAAATATAAATATAATATTCATGTATGTGTTGTAGAATAACAGTACGATTTCAAACACATAAATAATAATATTTATTTGGTTGTTATCATCAAACAAAAATCATATAATTATGTATACAACACAGTTATATACAACAAATATGATTTGAAATAACCAAGTTAAAAGGAAACCGGATGAGGTTGAGCAAATGCATAACTGAATGTTTAGACATAGGGTCTAATAACACATTAAACTGAGGCGCTTGGACCAGTCCATACGTTTGAGGGTGAATAACCCAACGGGGTAGATCATCGTGGTGTTATGAGGCATGAGAGGAGCGCGTTCATCTGATTATTCTGTCGTCTCCGAAGGACTGGAAGGGGAAGCACGCGGCTTCCTATGGCATGGAAAGTGCTCCTAGTAGTCCTCTGTGGTGGTGCAGTATTTGGATTATGCTCACATAGGTTGGGTCAGCGCGTAACTACCCGGTGAGTAAGCCTTGACTACAAAAGTTGCTTTGCAGTCAGAATGATGTGATGAGGTGACACTAGGGTGATTTGGCGGTCGCCTCAACATGGAGGCAGCGGTCGCGATCAACAAGGATAGTGGATCGTCAGGTACCCGTCATCGACAGCTAGTGGGATGCAAAAAGACTATAGTTAAACCCAAGATGCCACCCACCTTTTACTATCGAGGCACGATGGTTGAGCGAGACTCCACCTAGATGATTAGATTATTTGTTAGGGGAAAGTCTCTTAGCTCTTGTAGTCTTTACTAGTTGAGGGAGGGGCTGAGGTGGGGCCATAGCCTCCATGAAAAACAAACCCGAAGGATATTTGTATTTTGAGGCCCTTAAAGGCGGGCCTATACAGATATGGAAAAGCTCCAGAACGTGTTCTGTGTTTCTTGTACAGCCCTGCCACAGAACTCAGTGTACAGTAGAGGATATGTGCAGTTAAGGCATCGAGTACGGTTGATGATACGTAAGTGAGAAAGTCTAGATACATGCATGTTGCTCTAGGTGGTGTATCGTAGACTCTGGGGCATTACTCTGTGATCTGATTTGATCAAAGGTGGTAGCCCATACGCTTACATAGCATGGAGATGGCAGATATATGCGAATATAACATTGTTATATAGATATTCGTAACCACTCCGACGTAGGATGAGGGATTGCGTACATTTATGAGGCAATACGGTGGAGACTGTGCGAGTGGGACACCATGGGGTGTACCTCAATATTGGGGGTAGCTACATATATACTATATTAGGTTCATCCACTGGAAGGTAGATGGGTATGACGTGTGTGTAATCCTTGAGTGTTGTCAACCCATGTAACCTAATAAACAAGAAAACATAACTGAACGGTATATATAGGATTATCCAAAATATGTAGTTTAAATCCAGTCACCAGAACTTGTTTTCTGACCTCCTCCTCATAACATACTCGTAGGTTAGATTTGTGTCAGAGATATGATAGCTTTGGATACTGGTTAGGCAGTATTATTACTACGGTATGGCTATATTTTAACTACATTATATTTTATCCATTTCGTTGTGAGATGTTTTTCTGAGCTCTAATATATTTTATATCCCTGTCTTTTCTGCATAATACTATAGTAAACTAACACGAGTTTTGATAGATTAGGATTTTGAAGGAAAAAATCGGTCTGTCGGAATTCGGGTTGTTACGAAAATGAACACAACCAAGAGATTGGATGAGAAGGGAATCAATGCTTCGCAAATCTTATTGTTTGCATATACAATAACGGCTGACGGTTCAAGATGAAATAATTCACCGATTAGCCAAATAGATCCGATAAGTTTTAACTAGGGAAAGTTCAAAGTGAACTATCTACTTATCCACGGTAAAGCATTATTCCGTATGTACTCTGTGATATTTCGCTTTGTGTGGGGGAAAAGAATATTATCATTCATGTGGGGGATTCTTGGAATTCATAAGTATTGAATGAAATATTCTTTGTCCATTGTCCCACATAATTTAAGCGAGCAGGTGCGACTGTTCAGTGAAAGGACATGACTATTAACAGCATGGTCTTTCGCGAAAAGACATTTCCTTTCACCAACAGTTAGATTTCCCAACAGTCATATCTCAGTGAAAAGACACTTCGCGAAAAGGCACTTCCTTTCAGCAAATGGTCATATTTCAGCGAAAAGACAGTTCATGAAAAGACACTTCCTTTCACCGAAAGAGACACGTCTGTACGAAGAGGTACGAGCACGACCGTTCGAAAGAGATGCGATTGTACAAAGAGATACGAGCACGGCCGTTCAGAAGAGATGCAACTATACGAAGAGGTATGGGTACAACCATTCAAAGGGATGCAGATAAACTATAAATAAGGAGGAAAACTGGTCACTTTCCTCACTTATTCTAATCCAATCTTCCTTCTCTCTTCTATAATAATTTTATACAAAATCATAGAGTGACATACTCATTACAATCTCGTGCAAAATATGTCTGTTGTATTTTGGGAGAATGTTGAAATGAAATTCTTAAGGAAATTGTTACGACAAGCCTCAAACATCATTTAGATTTCTATTTTGTATATTTATATACATTATTTCATAATATTTCCATTCTTTATGTTGTGCTATATCTTAAAATAGTATAACGTAGTTGTTGTAAATTAATTACAAACATATTGATTGCTATCATTAGCTAATATTGAATTCTAGAGTAGTGGAAATTCAAGTTATAAACTTGTGCGACGAGTTTATAGATAATTATTCTCTGCTTTGGTATACTAGGTTTACAACAGGAATACGAATAGACTTATCTTATTTACCTTGATAGTTATAGGGGTAATGCTGTGATTTAAATTCAAAATATTTTGGTAGGGTGAGAAAGGAAATTAACGACGTGAGAATAGAATTGGACTTCATTCTCTCATCACAGCAATTCAATCATAATAATACAGCTTCATCTTCAGTCTTCAAATTCAATCATTCAACCTTTCTAATATCCATACAACACAAGCTTCCAGAAAACCCATTTTAACCACAATCGCTGTCAACGCAGTCTACGAGATAGAGTCATATACGTCATATGAATATCAAGCCTAAGCATGCACCTAGGAGAGATATTCATCATATTGCTATCTGTGCAGCCATTCACCAGTGATGAGAATGTTGTTTGATAAACAACAGCCAAATAAAAAAGCAGGTTGGTTAGGATATATGATTCTGACAGTGTTGGCTTAATTCTAGTGGATATTATTTTCGTAATGCACCTATAAATAACAGTGCAAGCGATCACCCATAGACGGACTGGAGAGTTTGGGTAACATGGCTACGTTGGTTGTATTAATTCACTTTAATGAAACATTAATTTTGAAAAGGTAGAACTAAAGATACGAGGCTATGTGTGCTTGAAAGAATGCATATTAAAACCCTCCAGGCCAGTGATAATAGTAGCAGTAGCATTCAAGTTGAAAAGGGCGGCTTTAACTTCAATAGACGGAATGGGAGCAGTGATGCCCCCTGCTTCAGATATGTTAACAGACAGGAGTTAGATATCATTGAGGGCTAGAGAGATTTAACAAAGACTGCTGGCCATTTATCATAGAATGAAAATAATCCACAAGAGCATCTCCGATCTCCATATTATCGGTTTTGTAGGTACCATGCTTGTTTATAACAGATATGAACTTTTCTTTAGATTGCTTAACCTCCAACGCAATGTGGAAAAAACTGGTATTTCTATCACCTTCAAATGAATACTTCTTCCCCAACTTTTGTTTAATCATGTCCATCTCTCCCTCAAGCGCAGCCATCAACTGTATTTTGATCTTTTGTTCAATATTCGAATAAGCTACATCATTGGGAGTACGTCATCATTTTTTGTTGTGCTGCAACAATCTTCTTCCGTAGCACAAAACTCTGGTTACCAAAGATGTGCGCAGCACATGGTCGTGGAGCCTTTTTAGCATTTTTTAGCTTCTGTTGTAAGACTAATGTCATGTTGTCATACACAACTTGATTTCAACCTTGGAAAAAAGATATTTTCAAATTCTAAGTGTTTAGTCCAATGATTAAAAAATTAAAAGTGGGACACTATTCATGGGCTTCTCTCCCCATTTAACAATGACTTGGTTTTGATCGGATAGGCCGAGATATGGCATGTATGCAAAAAGGTTAGGCCATGGGGATAGAGAGTTGTTGTTGTGAAAACAGTGCTCGAGGTTACAAGACGTTCTCAGGCCATCATGTTTAGTGTTATTCCATGTGTAAGCTACTCCACTAGTTGGAACAGGTATGATGTTAACTGAAACAATGGCTTGATTGAGTGGGTTTGGGTCATGAATGGTTAGGGGGTGCCATGCTTATGGTGTGGGAGGTATATGAAATTTAATTTGCCTAAAAGAAGCCATGGGATATTGGGGAGGTTAAGATGTTATAGTCCGTTCAAGAAGGAGGATCAAGCATTGTGGCTATTTGTAGCGTAAATGAAAGTGGTAAAGAAATGGGTATCGGAGGGTACGTTGGTGCAATACATATATGGACTTGTTAGGGGGAAGCACCAGAAAGTGTTGCATTAAAACAGGGGGTTCCATAACACCAGGATCCTACCATATGCCTCATGATCGATGTTATTGATAGTGTTCTAGTTTGAGGCAATCTACTTTGTAACTTTAATAGAAAGGTCAGCATTGAGCTTAGTTTCCAATAAAGCAATCGTACTCAAATTTTCCTCAGCAATAAAATTTCGAGTATCTTCTTGTTTAACATTAAGGTGAGCACCCCTGAGTTCCATGCTACAATATTTTGTATCATCATGGAGACTGTACTAGACCAAGAGGATAGCAAGATCCTGTTATTCTAAAATAGCTCTTGACCATTACATCTCCGTTTTGTTGCTTGTCGCCTTCATCCTGGACAGCTTTTTTCTTTTCTTTCTTTTTCCTAGGTCTCTTATGTTGTTTAGAGGTTATTGGAGGGGAATCGGAGGGAATACTAATGGTTAGGAATAGAGGAGACGAGGGGATGATAGGGGTAGTAGGCTGGCAGCAATAGACTGAAGTAATTGAACATTATTAGAAATATGTAGGTTATGCTAAGCAAAAGAATTGGGTTGAACGATGTGGCGTAGCAAGTAATTAGAGATGTGGACATACATAGACAGATGCGCATTAGCGAAAAAGGAACTGGTCGAGCATGATGGAGGTATTGGTTTAGTAGTGACAACTAACAGCAATAGTGGAGAGGGTGTTGCATGGCCAGTTTGATAGTGCAAGAACCATTAGTAGAATCAATGGGGTAATGTGAAGAGGATATATCAGTGGTATGATTAAATGGCAGGCTTCGAGGTAGGGGAAGTGGAGGTAAGCTGTGACTTTGATGGTAGCTGTAGGGCGGACGAGACCACATGGTCAGTATCCATTAGGGAGGTAGATAGAGTGGCGGTGTGGACTGGCGAAATAGTGTCAGTGCATAAAGCAAGCACAGTTGTGCACAACGTATCAAATGGTGCAATAGGAATGATGCACCTGGAAAGTTGACATGTTGAGCAAAACCAAGAAAATAAAATTAACTTTGATATAAGCTGAATTTAGCTTTTTTACAGCAATCCACTGTAGTCCAGCCCGGTTATGATACCTGGCTTTCAACCAGGCGACCCAGGTTCAAATCCGGGCAATGGAATTTTGTTATTTTCCCCGATGAAATTCGGTCGAGCGGCAGTTGTATTGAATGCGTGCATATCCTATGTTCCCATGTGACCGAACTATTTAAGTACGTTTTTTGTACGTACAATTGTGGGATGGTCATATGCTTTTTACATAGGCATGCGTGCTCTTTATTGATTTATTTTGCTTTAAATTAGTTTTAACTCATGTTTTGCATACGGTAAACTAGAAATGAAACAAGAGCAAAAAAACTAAAAAAGGAAGCGTTTGATAACACCAAATTGATTTATTCTACTTTAAATTAGTTTTAACCCATGTTTTGCATACGGTGAACTTTAAATGAAACGGGAGCATTAAAAAAAATCTCAATGTATTTGACAACAGCAAAAAAGAAATGGAATTTAAGCTTAACCTGTGGTTGAAAGCATGAAGAGTAACGAAAACTGTGCCAGTCTATTTGGTTATTTGTGCTCAACATACAATTGAAAGCTTATAGGGTAACTAAAAATGGAGAAATGTATTGATATAAATTGTAATTAAAATAAACAAATTTTATAGAATTTTAAATAAATAATTATTAAAATATAAATATTTGATTTTTCAAAGTAATTGAAAAGTTTGGTATTTTTAATCAAAAATGAAATTAAGTTGATTATAACGTTTCAATCAAAAGAACTTAAAATAAATTATAAATTACGTTTTGCGTTAAATCAAATTAAAGTTTTAATGGAATCAAGATAATATTTTAAGAAAAAAAATAATTATACATTTTTATTTTGAAGTTATGTATTATTTTATAAAAAAATTAAACTTGAATTTTAAAATGATGAAATGACTTTGGACATTAAACTTTGATTTTAAAAGTAAATTTGGATTTAGGTTATATGAGTATAGTTTAATTTAAAGAAATTAAATTATTGTTAATAAATATTTTTTATTTTTAAATTATTAATTGTAATGTAAGTTAATGACTAAACTTTTGATTTTTCGAAATATGAATATTTTACATAAAATTATTTTAGAAAATTTTATAATTAAACTACCAACGTTTATTTCATCAAATTTCAATTTCACTAGTTTCATTTAAATCGATTTATACTGTTGATTTACTGTAGCGACAACCGGACACAACGTAAACATGAACAAAATATTAATTTTCAATGTGTTATTCCATTCGTATTGATACACTGAACACAACAATAATTTATTTTATATGTTTGGATACTCAGTTTGGATTCTGAAATGATTTGAATTTTGAATTCTAGTGTATCTGGTTATCGGGCCTACGATTAATTTAATTTAAAATGAAGAATTGTTGAACAATCTAATTGGTTTTAATTGATATTTGGTGAGTGAGAAATTTGAGTTATACTTTAAAAACGTGTTCCAATGTTCTGGGATCTGAACTCTTTACCCTGTAATTTCATGCCACACTCAATTGGTGTACTTACAGGATTGTAGTCTTTCATCTAATACTTGTTCAGGAGTTCTCCTACATGCTTCTTCTAAGAGAGATGAATTCCATTATTTGATTGCATCCAAGAAAATAATGCATTAAACCAAGTTTGGACATTTCAATTTCACTTATCATGGATTTTTGAACTCACAAACATGTCATCACAATTTCCAGTAAATATAAGGTCATCAACGGACAAGCAAACTATGAAAAAATTTCCACTGTCTTCGACCTTAACAAACATAGTATGTTTATATGGACATATCATAAAACCACATTTCAGAAAATAAGTCTCAATAGGATTATACCAAGCCCTTGGAGCTTGTTTTAGCACATAAAGTGCTTTCTTTAATTTATAAACTTTATTCTCATGTCCAATCTTAACATAACCAAGGGTTTACTCAATAATTTTTTTTAATGAAATGTAATATAATACCATAAAACGGGAGAATCGGGCCATTCTCCAAAGGCTCACAAAACGGTTTCTACAGAGGAGAAATCGTACACATAAAGACATAAAAGGTACAGAAAAACAATACATCTAAAATAGAAGACATGCTAATGCAAAATGATAGCTCAGATGCGGACAAGGCCACAGAGGTCGCAACAGATAATACGCAATGCGAGCAGCGATGCTGAAAACTCCAGGCTCCACATAGGACGAAAAAGGAGCTACAACTGCTGTCAAGCCATCCAAGAAGAATCAAAGACAACGGTAAGTCAAAAGTGTCGGCCCTGGTCCTCTGAATCCCCTAGGTCTTCAAGCTCTATCATATCCATCAAGGCAATCACAGATAGCAATCATCCAATCTCCTGAACCATAATAAACTTCCGCGTCACCTGCTCCATCAGATCCTTCTGCGATGAAGAAAAAAAAGGACCAATCCTACTCATGTCCGATCAATCTGCTTACCTTCCATCCAATATCCACACACTAGCAAATGACATAAGAACGATTGGGGGGAGTGTTGTAAAGGGGTATGCACCTGTAGAAAAACCAAAGCCAAGCCTAAACAAAGAAACCAAAAATCAGCCGATACCTGCCCTGGGAGGGGTCGACACCGACACATCATCAAAGGTCATAGCCTACCTCCTTGCGCAGGATCTAATGACTCCCCAGAAAGGCCTACCTTGAAACACAAGGAAGACTTCGTTCCTCACTTTTTGAATAATGGTAGGAGGGTCCATAACCACTTCATCAAATACTGCCTTATTTTGCGAGCACCAGATGTGCCAGCAAACAAAGCAAGGAATCATACGAAGAACGAAAAGATTTTCCAGAGATGTCTGACCACCAGATACTCAGAAAACCTTCAAGCGAGCTAGCATTACCTCAGTAACCCACCAGATTCCCGAAGTAATCCCAGACAGACCTGGCACAAGACCTGAAGAGCAAAAAGTGAGTAGAGGATTCGGAGTTTCCAGAACTGCATCACCTACACCTGGATACTAGAGGGATGCAAATTCTATCAAAGTTCTCATCTATTAGTAAGCCATTATGCAAGGATTTCTGCATAAATAGAGAAACCTTCGGGGGGATACAGACATTCCAGATGCAAGAGAATAAATGGAGACGAGGACCTGGAGTTCTAACAGAATTCCATGCCGCCTTCTGTGAGAAGGGTCTGCTGTCCTAAGCAGTACCTCCCCAAGCTGCATTCGACAAGGCCTTCACGGATTGCATATGTTTCCACGTATTACTAGCGTAAGACGAGACACCGGTGAAATTCGTAGCTTCCAACCTGAGGTACTTGGCATAGAGGAACGTCACCCATAGGGAGTTGTTCTCTCCAAACCTCACAAAAAGAGGCCGAGCAGATGTCCTAAGGGTTACATAGGCCTAGACCACCCTCACTCTTCGGACGACGGATAGAGTTCTAAGAAATCCAGTGGTAGCGAGAAGTGTTGTCCTTGTTTCCCCAAAAGAAGGATGAAGCTAAGGAACGGTAAGAGCGGAAGAATGAAGCGGTGGGAGTCATAGCAGCAAAGATATGAGATCCCAAAGAGTCAAGAACAGATTTAATAAGAACCAATCTGCCAGCCTGAGAGAGGAGAGTAGCATTCCACCGAATGATCTTTCCCCTGACTTTATCAGTAAGGGGATCGAAATGGCGTTAAGCTTCCTACCTCGATATAGCTCAATGCTGAGGTAAGGGAGGGGAAGAGAGAGGCCGCCTTGACACCAGAATAAGACTCGATCCATGAAGATCTGACCTCGGTAAGGTCTCTTGCGATCATGAAGCAGCTTTTAGAAGAGTTAACTAGTTGCCTCGAGCTTCTCCCATACTGCCGAATAAAACCCAAAAGGCTCCGAATAGACTGACGAGTACCATTAGTAAAAATGATGATGTCGTTTGCAAAGTACAAGGAATAAATAATAGGACATCCCCTAGGAATGACGAACCTATGAATCTGGTTAGCAATCGTAAGAGCATGCATCCCTCAAATGAAAGCCTTAGCCGTGATGACAAACAGAGTAAGGGAGAGAGGGTCTTCCTATCTAAGACCCCTCCCAAATCTGATAAAATCAGTGGCTGATCCGTTGATGAGAACGGAAAACCATAAGTTGGAGATAAGTCTCCAAACAACATCAATGAGGGGTTTTGGAAACCCAAATGCTCTCATAACCTTGATGATGAAGAACCACGACATGCGGTCGTAAGCCTAGCTATATCTAGCTTAACGACCACATTAGAGCCTCAAACCTTCTTATCGATCTGAGAAATCAACTTCTGGGCTAAAAGGACATTATCAGTGATCAAACGTCCTTTTACTAAACCAGCCTACGAAGGAGATATAAGACGCCCGAGAAACGGAGCTAGCCTGGAGGATAGAACCTTAGAAATGACCATGTTAGAGAAATTACACAAGCTGATCGGTTGGAAATCTGAACAAGAGATTGGTTGTTCGCATTTTGGAATGAGGATCATGTTGGTGGAGGTCCAGCCTGTAGGGAGCTCTCCACCGGAGAAGAAGGATTGGATGGAAAGGCAGAAGTCCACTTGAATAATCGGCCACACACTCCTGGAGAACACCCCATTGAAGCCATTCGACCCACTTGCACTATCCTTGCTCAAAGCAAATTCGCATGCATGCATTTCATCTGACAATGGGGAGCATCAAGGTCAGAGCTATCCGAGGGAAGAACTAGACGAGGGATGAATGCGAGCAGGAATGGATCAGAGACAGACATAGAGGGAGAGCTCAGGAAAAACTGGAAATGGGAAAGAATAGTATCTTTGACTTCAGCTGGAGTGGAAGCCAAAGAAAGATGAGGGTGTTGGTTGCGGAGAATTATGAGAAGTCTATTCTTCTTACGAATGGTAGAATGAAAAAACTTGGAGTTCGTATCTCCATCAACAATCCATTTGATCCTCGCCTGTTGACGAAGATGGTCATGTTTAATACGAAGCTCCGAAGAAAAGGCTAAATGAGCCAAAGCCCAAGCTTCCTTGTTAGCAGCAGAAGGTTCCTCGTTAAAAGACGATTCTGGTAGCACAATAGTTTCTTCGGCCAAATAAACTTGGTCAAAGATATTCTTGAAAACCAGAGTATTCCACCCCTTGAGGCAAGCCTTAAGCCTCTTCAACTTACAAGAGAATACCATACACGGAGAGCCACTAACAGGGGAGTTCCAGGAATCTTCCACTACACCATGGAACGAATGGTGAGATCTCCACATACTATGAAACCGAAAAGAGGTCGGGACAGATAAAGAATGGGGAGAGTAGCTAAGAAGCATAAACGCATGGTCGAAGAAGGTACGATGGAGATGTGAAACCGATAAAGAAAAAGGGAGGCTGAAACACCGTTCAGAGGCAAAGACTTTGTCAAGCCTGGATAAAATGCGGTTTGGCCCATCTTGGTTGTTACACCATGTAACAACCCACATATTTAACGACAACATATTTAAATATTTTATTTAAATATAACGTTGTTAATCGTGTATGACCAAACAGTCACATTTTGCATATGGACGAATTTGGACTCGAAACTACTTCCACTGTGTATGAATCAGCTTTTACAACCTTTTTGACTATAAACTTTGATATATTTAGAGTATGTCAAAATTGGTACTTTGATTGGGTCATAAGTTAACTAACCTAGCTCACCCTTATAACCTACCTAGCCCTCTCTCTTTCATTCACTTCCAACACTTAGCAAAAATTAGAAAATGGGGAATGGGAAATAGAAATTCCTAATCTAGGTTTTGCAATTAGAAGCTCAATTCAAGAGGAAATCAAATGTTGAAACTTGGGTAAGCTTTTCCATCTTCCTCTCCATCTTCTACAACTCCATTCCTCTTCAATTTCTTATGATTTCCTAAACCTAACTTTTAGGAAATTGGTTTGTTTTTTATGTATAGATAAGATTCGTGGGTAAAATTGGGGGAGAGGTTGTTCTTGCTAGATATTGGATTGATTTCTTTCTTCTTGCAGGCAAAGGTGAGTTCTTCATGAACTCACATCTATGCCTCAAGCCTATGTGCTTGTAAAGTGTAATTTATTGCATTTATATCATGTATATGTTGTGTATGCATTAAGTTAATTGATTAGTTTGATGATTCCCTTGCTTTTTGAGTGAAGGAAATCCTATTATGTTCTATGTTCGGATTGTGCATGATATAGTGAAGTTCTTGTGTGCACACAAGTCCTTATAACTTCCCTTTAGCATTGGCAAACCATTGTGCCATAGTTGGAATTGTATTTGAATTGCTTTGATTAGATAATTTAGTCTCCTTGGAGTTTATAATCAAACCATTTCAATCTCATATATTTATATATGTTTATGCATGTGAGATTGGCGTTATAGGTAGTTTTGGCAAGCCATAATGGCTCCATTTTCACTTAGAATATGTCATATACCATCACCATCGATCTGAGCTCGTACGGAAGCCGTTTGCACATCATTTCCTAGGCAAATAGTTGCCAGACTTCAGCTCAGACGTTTGGCCAAAGTTTAAAGGAAAAAATTATTTCAGCTCAGACGTCTGACCAAAAATGGTCAGATGTATGTCCAAACTCTCAGGAAATTTTTTTCCTGACAACAGACATTTGTCCAGGGGGTGACAGACGTCTGTGGGCATATTTTTGTTGTTGACTAGTGTAGACCACGGTCAACAGTTTAGGGCCATTTTGAGCTCATTCCCGGCCAAGTTTTGGCCCATTCGACTTTTTTTGTGACTTTTCAGTTTCCCTACAGCACAAATTTCTGCAGGTCGATTTTTATGGATTTTTGATTTGTTCATTGTGAATGAATTTTATAATCGATATATATGAGATTTAGTTTACACTATTAAAACGTAGATTCTTAGTTCGATCGATACTACACGAGATTTGCCGCTGCGAAATTATATAAAAAGGTTTTATGTCATTAGTAGATATCAAATTCTTTTACAAAAATGGTTTCTAATATTACTTCATTATACGAAGCTATTTTACGAAATCATTTTATAAATCTTTTCCAAATCTACTAGTATATATTTTATAAACCATTTTCTCATTTGTATGAGAAATCTAATTAAATGCCTTAGTAAAAACAAGGACTATGAACCCTTGCTTTTGCTTCGATGCTTAATTCTTGGACTCGTTCGATTGAATACCATGGAAATAATCGTTTCATTTTTTCCAGTGGAATATACAGCTTATTCGTAAATATTCGAGCAGAGCAAGTGGTTATGGGACATGTAGCTTGACTCTTTTACTTACTAGCTTGTTGTAGTTTACACTAAACTTGATCAATTCTGATAAATTCGACCTTCGGGTCACTTGGATGATCCTGTGATCATCTTAAGGAACTTCAGTTCGTCTGATTTTTATCGATACTATGTTATCAATATGAGTTATCTATTTTGCATTGATTTGATGGGTGACATCATTTCTCACTATTATTCATGTGTTAATATCATATTTTCTATTTCATGTAGATTTGATGGGTGACATCATTTCTCATGAATATCCATGTATTGATATTAATTTATCAATCTTAGTTTCTTTGTCATTGAGATATCATTATATAGTGCCGAGATTTTTTTTGGCACATTTTCTGGGCATATTGAGTCTTCACATTTTACATGCGAACATTATTGTTATTTCATATATGTCATTTTCTATTTATATCTCTATTTCTATCTCAGTTTCGTATGATGAGTACAACTTGACTGATCCGTTTAATGTTTATTCTTATAAATAATACTCGGGCCAGACTGAGTATTGCAGGTGCCTCTCCTTGACTATAGCATGGGATAGTCTTCCTTTTGGTTAACCACACATGTTTTAGTAGTTTTATCTTTGGTGTATTTGAGATTGTGACTCTTATGTGTACATATTCTTTTGTGTTGTACATGTATCTAATATTTTATGATATAGTGGATCTTGCATGACCACTTATATTATGACCACCACTTCTGTTGTATTATTCATATCTATTTTCTGCCTTAAGTTATATGAATATCTACGTCTGACTCTGGTTTTATTGTTATAACAATCCAAAAAATCAGAACCAATTTAAAATTTTTATTTTAGCAATTTTAATAAATTTTGAATATTTAAAATGATTTATTTTAAATAATAACGACTAGAAATTTATTTTGAATAGAATTAGAACGTATATGTTTATTTGAATTGAAATTAGAATATAAATATTTATTTTAATTATAAAAGGAATTGAAAACTACGCGGTAGTCTGAAAATTCGATTTCAAATTTCAAATGAACGTACAGGATTCAAAATAAACAGGATTTTAGTGAAACCAGAAATATTTGAATCTGGTTGAAAATATCTTCCCAATGGAAGTGAAAAATCCAGATTTCATAGCGGGAATAAAAAATTATGTCCAGTCGAAAATTCAGAGTAGTCGCTATGGAAATATAGTACTTAAAAGTGAAGATTTTGCAAACGACCTTCGTTTTCGACGAGACCACTTTTTTTGGATCCGGAATGTCAAATTATTTATAGATTCCAAAATTCATAATTTTTGGAATTAATATGTGAGTGTGGCGGATTTAAACGTGTTTAGTCATTTCAGTTTGATTTAATCGACTGGGAAATGATCGTTTTTCAAACGGTCTCCGAATTTGACAAAATTAGTTTTGTTAGAACCGTATCGTCAAAACATAGCCAGATTTATTTTTACTGGAATTTTTGGAGTTCGTATGTGACCCCAATAAATTGAAATGTACATTTAAATTAAATATATATTGATTTATATTGTAATTTAAATGAAAACTGATCGAAACAGCCAAATTGGCTTATGAAATATATCCCATTGTGTTTGAAATTGGGGTAATTGGCTAAGGGCAATATTCGTTGGGTCTCGTTTGGAGTTCGAAATAAAAAGTTACTTTTTGGAATTAAAACTAAAATAAATTTATTTATTTATTTATATGGTCAACCCCCACTTTATTCTCTCTCTTACCCTTATCGATCACAACTGGAAAAAAAAAGAAACTGCTCAACTTTGGAGGGGAAATCCACCGTGCCACCGCCCTTCAGGCATCGTCGCTGTAACGACCCAGAAAATCTAAACCAATTTAAAATAGTTTTAAATTGGCTATTTTGGTGAATTTTAAATATTTAAAATAAATATTTTAAATAATAACGGCAAAAGGTGATTTAAATCGACGTCTGAAAATAAATATAATTAATTCTAATTATAAACAAGGCCTGAAATGGCACGGTAGTTTCAAAATTTGAATTCAAACTTTGACTAACTATACCGGGTGCAAAACAAAACGGATTTGAGTGAAACCAAAAATATTTAAATCTGTTAGTGAATATCTTTCTAACAAATCTGAAGAATCGAAGTTTCATAGCGGGAAGCAAAAGTTATGACCAAATGAATTTTCTGAAAGGTCGCTATGGAGTTTATATAGCCCGTGAAAATGGCCATTTTGCAAACGACCTCGGAATTCGACGAAACTACTTTTTTTGGATCCGGGATGTTAAACTATTGCTAGGTTTAAAATTTCATAATTTTTGATGCTAGTATGTGAGTGTGGCAAAGGAAAATGTGTTTGGTCGATTTCTGTTAAATTAGATCGACCAGAAAATGGCCATTTTGCAAACGACCTCAGAATTCGACGAAACCACTTTTGTTGGATCCGGGATGTCAAATTATTGCTAGGTTTCAAATTTCATAATTTTTGAAGCTGGTATGTGAGTGTGGTAAAGGAAAACGTGTTTTGGTCAATTACAATTAAATTGGATCGACCAGAAAGGGGCCATTTTTCAAACGGTCTCAGATTCAACGAAACTAGTTTTTTTGGGACCATATCATAAAAACATAGGAAGATTTATTCTTCGGGAATTTTTAGAATCAGTATGTGGCCCCGGCAAATTGAAATGTACGTTCAAATCAAATATTGAATGTTTTATATTTTAATTAGAAGGAAAACTAACTGAAACAGTCGAATGGGCCTACGAAAGATATCCCATTGTGTTCGGAATGGGGGTATTTAGCTAGGGACGACGGTCGTTGGGTTTGGATTGGTTTTCGTGTGTGAAAGAGAGTATTTTGGAGATTTTAAAAATATATAAATAAATAAATAATCTCATTGGTCAACGAAGCCGTTCTTCTTCCCCGATAACCCCAGCGCACGGCGGAAATCCTTCAACCCTTCTCTCCTCTTTTTCTTCAAATCCACTCAATAAAAACCCATGCCCCAGTTGAGGTTTTTGTAGAGATTCTCAAGGGCTTCACATCCATATAAACTTCACTCCCCATCGTTGAGTATTTCGTTCGATTCACCTCCTTCAAGTCCAGCCGTTTAGAGTCCCTCCCACCTCCGATCTGCGTGCGAGTAGGACGGGGTTACCACGCCCTGCTGCGCCGTTCCAAGCTCGATACCGTGGTATAACCCAATCATCTCCAAGCGCTGCGGATTTCGAGAAAACCTAAGACCTAGTTTCGAACAAAACAGTGGAGGTACGACCTATTTTATATTAAACTATATTATAGCATTTTAAAGCACTACGGTTTTGGATTTCACTAAAAAATTCATATCTTTTTCGTTTGTTAACGAAATTCAGTGAAACAAGAGACAGTGGACTCGTGTGGACGTCTTCTACATTCTAGAAGAGACCGCATATTTTTCTGAGCCTTCTGCTATTTTTGGTGGAGTGGAACCCAATGTGAGATTTTTGAATTATAAACGATATGTAAAACGACGATGTATAAATTATATAGTCGATGTATGAGATATATAAGCGTTGTACACCTCATGTATAAGCGTTGTATAAGTGTACGTTCGATGTATAAGTTATATATGCGTTGTAAAAATATTATATGTGTTGAAATGGAAGTGAAATATACTAATATATATATATACGCCCCTCGTCCACAAACCATGGACGATATTTATTGATTGTGATTGATGTGAAAATTGGTTGATAGCGAATGGTTGATTAGAATTGTTTGTGGTTGAAATTGATTGATTGTGGTTGAAAAATACTCGTTTGTGGTTGAGAATTATTTCGTTGAAACCACATAGGATTAGTTTGTGGAAATGAAAAAAATATACATGCCGCCTGCGTGCGAACTAGATGCATGAAATCCCCATTGTCAAAAGCTGTGAGGCTTTAAGGTAGAGCGAGGAGTTGTACTAGGGACGGCCCTGGTTTTAACTACCCTGCCGTTATGTTGCCGAAATTTTGAATAATATTCATGTGTTAGAATTATTTTCATGTGTTGAAACTATATTCGTGTGTTGAATAGAAAACATTCATGTGTTGAATAGAAATTCATTCGTTGAATAGAAATTCATGTGTTGAATGGTATTCGTGTTTTAAAGAAATTGCTTTAACAATAAAAATCACATTTTTATTATATATATACGAACTATAGAAAACATTCATGTGTTGAATAGAAATTCATTCGTTGAATAGAAATTCATTCGTTGAATAGAAATTCATGTGTTGAATGGTATTCGTGTTTTAAATAAATTGTTTTATATTAAAAATCCTATTTTTATCATCTATATAAACTATATAAAGTAGTCGTGTTTTGAAATAAATTGTTTTATAATAAAAATCATATTTTTATCACCTATATGAACTATATAAAATAATCGTGTTTTGAAATAAATTGTTTTGCAATAAAAATCACATTTTTACTATATACATGAATCGTTAAAAATAATAGTGAAGTGTCGGAATAAATGTCTGTTGGATAAAAATATCATTTTTATCAAATGTTTGGAAAGAATATGGGTTTGAAATTGAAGAATTGAATATATTTATATTTATATATATATAAATAATTAAAATATATCGAATAACGAAGCTGCAGTTCGTGTTTTGAAACCGTGATTTCAAACGATTAGTGCGGGAGATCCGACCAACGGATTTTCCCGAAACCGAAACCGTTGGGTTTGCCTTGGAAATATCTTTCCAACGACACCCACTTTGTGAAGATCCAACGGTTGGATTGTCTGGAATATTTAATTCAAATCTGAAGAAAAACAGCACCAAAATCGATTATATTTATATATAAATATAATTAAATTAAATCGAATAACGACGCTGTAGTTCGTATTTTGAAATCGAAACTTCAAACGAGTGTACTGGGAGATCCGACCATTGGATTTTCCCAAAACTGGAACCGTTGGATTCGTTTTGAAAAGAGCTTTCTAATGATATAAAATTTGTGATGATCCAACGGTTAGATTTTCAGATATGTGTAAATCAAATATGAAGAAAAACAGCGCCACGGCCGCGTTATGGCCCGAAGTGTCGTTTGAATGAATTGGCTATTTTTAAATAAATAAAAATAGCGATAAATCATTATAAATATTATAAATGATATGGAATGTGAAATTTATAAACTAACTGAAGGTTAGCTAAGTCGAATGGTTTCCTGGATTTTGATCTAATGTTGGTTTCGGCCTTCGGGATCAATATTTGGGAAATCATTCTCTTACTGATCTACGGTTAGTGACTGATGAATTGAAATAAGGCATATGATGTGTTTGTGTAGCACTTTTTATTATATACGTGAGTTGCTCAGAAAGACCGGGTTTATCCCATTCTGAACAACTAAATCGACGATAAGAAGTCGAAGATAAAGACGATGGTTGAAGACCGGAGATCTCCACCTCGTTTGGATGGTAACTGATGTCCTGATTGGGAGGCATCCCGAAATGGTAAATTCTTTTTCAACCCAGCAATGTGCTGAGTAGCCCCACAGAAGTTGAAAAAAAAGATATACCCCCAATTTTGCTGAGTAGCCCTCTGCTAATTTTAAAAAAAAGCCAAAAATACCCTTCCACGTGAGGTGACTGCATGGTTTTACTGTGTACCTCGTAGTAGCCCTACGTGGTTCCTTAGAGTACCACATACTGGCTTTATGGGGTACACTAAGAAACCACGTAGGACTACTACGAGGTACACCATGAAACCACGTAGGACTACTACGGGGTGTGCAAAAAACTGGAAAAAAAATATAGCAAAGAAAGGGTATTTTGGTCTTCGTATTTTTTGGATAAAATGGGGGGCTACTCGGCATTTCTTTGGGTTGAAATAGAATTAGCCTCCCGAAATATGGATAATGAGTGGTGGTCATCCAGACGTACGTGGAGATCGATGGGTATGCGAGGTATATAGTGCCTCCGGTTTCGTTCAGACCTAGAACGGACTTGTAAATGGACTGTGTGTCTAACATTGGAATTCATTCTGTGTGATTGATAGCTATCGGTTGCATGGTGTGAAGTGTCTGTGTGGCATGCTAAGATGCAATGATCAGGGCTTCTGTTGAAAAGCAAAGTCTTGTGGTTGATGATCAAAGCACCGCATGTGTGGCGTAGCTTTGTGTATAACGTGAATTCGCGAGCCTCACACCCCGGTATGAACCAGAAACGGGAGAGGACCTTAGGGAGGGCATGCGTTTCCTTCTAGCTAGAGGTGGTATCAGTGCTTGAACTGGCTGACATTTATATTATTTTCACCTATGTGGTTGTTGCTATTGCGAGGCGCCTCGGATTTATCGGTGACTATGTGAAGCCAATGGAGTCATTCGTTGGCTCATTTACGCCCCAAAGGGCAGGGAAACGTAGTGTTCAGGCGTTATAATCCACATCGGTGGACCGGCCCTGTAGCTCCAAAGGCTTGCCTACGCGCTCACCTAAGACATGGGCTAGATTGTCTCGAAGTCGGCAAGGACTATCTTTTTCCTTGGTTCATGATGGAAATCCAATTTCCAAATATATGACTGTGCGGTTTTGATTGTATACCTATATATGGCGACATAGTGGTATGGGGCATTAATGTCATCTATGATTGTTACTTATGATTTGAAATTGTTTTTGAAATAAATAAACACTAAAAATTCCTTTGTTTTATTCGTATCAAGCATATTTTGGCCATTATAAGGTAAAAACTCTATCCTCCGGTTTGCGTTGCATTGTGTGATGGGAACTGAGTCTTATAATGGCTTCATTTTTATAAAAAGCATTGCAATGTTTAAAAGATTTACTTGTTTTAAAGCACTGATAATCCAATGGAGTAAACTCGTTCCATGAAAGTGGCGTGGTCCTGTGATTAGCCATATTTTGAATGTGTTGAATAGATTTCTCATACCAGTCCCATGACTGACTCGTAGTTTGTTTCACTTGCAAACTCGGGTGCCCTTATTTCTACACGGGCAGCCTTGTATCCAGGTTTTAGCAGGCTCTTTCTGGATAGCTCGAGTTGAAGATGGACTCTATCATTTATCTCTTTTTATGTTGTTCAGCTCCTATTGTACATATTATGTTGTTTTCCGCTATAGACATTTATGTATAGTTGAATTGTATTTGTACTAAGTATGATCATGTATACTGTGTAACTCTGATGATTACTTTTACCCAGTGTATTATTTGTACATTATCTGGTGTATTTATTTAATTTTTTTCTTCTATTATCTGTTTACGTGTTATATTCCAAAGATTACCCTTGCCACCGTTAGTACGGGGTTTGGGGTCGTCACAGTCGTGCCCCAACGTTGGTCGCCACCGCCCCTCAGGTGATCGGTGCCCCCTCCTCAGCCCTCCCTCTTCCTCCATTCGAACCCACGTAAACTCCAAGCCCCCAAACCAATGTAAAACCCTAGCTGCCAAATTCCAGACCCCAGCGCCGCCCTCAGCTTCTCCCCTCCACCTCCTGCGCGAGTTCGAACCCCCCCTCAGTCCAACAAACAGCAGTAAGTTTTTTATCATTTATTTATTTATTTATTTGTTTTATTCCTTTTTCTTTTTAGTTATATATTAAAGCATAGTTTTTAAATTTTGATTTTAAATTAATATTATTGTTTTAAAATGAAATATATATATTAACAAGAAAAGAATTGATTTTTTAAAAGATGTGATTTTTAAAAGCAAATAGATGTGATTTTTAAAAGAAAAAAGATGTGATTTTTACAAGCAAAAAGAGGTGATTTTTAAAAGTAAAAAGATTTGACTTTTGAAACTAAAAAGATTATAATTATATATAAGAAAAGATTATATTTTTATATAAGGAAAGATTATATTTTTATGTAAGAAAATATTATATTTTTATATAAGGAAAGATTATATTTTTATATAAGGAAAGATTATATTTTTATATTAGGAAAAAATTCGATTTTTATATATATGAAGTAGCGATAAAAATTCGATTTATATATATATGAAGTAGCGATAAAAATTCGATTTTTATATATATGAAGTAGCAAAAAAAAATCGATTTTTATATATATAAAGTATAAATAAAAATATGATTTTTATTTATATAATAGCAATGTAAAAATGTGATTTTTAGTTATATAGTAGCGTTGTAAAAATATGATTTTTATACATGTAGCATTGAAATAAAAATGTGATTTTTAATATAAAAATTGTGTGAAACAGATTGCAATGGAACCGACGGGAATCAAATCCAAATCCAAACCGTTCAAAAATATATAATGGAGGAGTGGATCCCAAAGGTGAGAACTTCTCACTTTAATTTATTTTCTAGTTAGAAATATATACTAGGATGCAGACGGTGCTTAGTAGCACCTGACACCTTTGGTTGAAACCATGTTTGTTTGGATGATTAGATTATTTAGTTGAATTTGGTTTGGGAAATGAAATGAATTGATTAGAATTGGTATGTACATGGTGCGAGCCATTTGTAGGCGAGGGATAGGGCTAGACCTTATTCCGTTTTTAGTATCGCACCGTTATGCTGCCGAAATTTTCTAAAAATATTAGAACAATAAAATTATCATTTTTATTTTATAAATGAACGTATAAATATTCATGCGATGAAATAAATATTTTATAGTTAAAATATAATTTTTAACGTGTTATATGAACAAAATAGATATTCATTTACAAATCGGATGATTTGTTTATGTATACATACTTGACTGGTATATATTAGGACGATAGTTTTACACATCGCACAACTGCACAAATAATTATCAGTGTTTGTTGTTTGAAAACCACACGCGTAATGGGATGATATTTGACATATACTAATCCCAATTGTTTAGTTGTATGTCAGTCGATCGGTAGACAGGCTGTTGTAAGCGTTAATTATTATATTTAACGCTTATACAGTTGTGTAATGCACTCTGGATGATGGTTGATTGTGTTTTATTATTATTGTGTACGTGTGTGTATGAAATCCATATAAATAAAATTATATGGTAATTGACTGTGTTTGATTCCAGTTCAGAATTAACGAACATTTTAAAATAACATTCAGTTAATATTGAAATGTGAAGTCGTGTTAAGTAGTTAAACGCCATTTTAACACGAATGTGAATTTTGTCGATTTTATTCATTTTATAATGAATATCAAAAAATGATTTCAAAATTTGATATTTTGATATTATTATCATTTTAATATTAAAATGATGTAGAATATTCAAATTTTATTTGAAATGAAATTGAAATCGTTTTAAAATGAATTTGAAACGAATTTATTAAGGAATATGCAAATTTGATCTGAAATTTGAAATGAAATTTAAATCGTTTTAAAATGAATTTAAAACGCATTTATTAAGGAATATTCAAATTTTCAAATTTGATTTGAATTTTGAAATGAAATTGAAATCGTTTTAAAATGAATTTAAAAACGAATTTATTAAGGAATATTCAAATTCGATTTGAAATTTGAAATGAAGTTAGAATCATTTTAAAACGAATTTATAAACGATTTATAAAATACGTTTTAAATGGAAATCGATGAAATATATATTATATATATAATATAATGGGTTAAAAAGAATGCCCCGCGGCCGTTCGCAAATTTCGACCATTGACTTCAAATTGATATTACAGGAGATCCGACCGTTGGATTCTCCTAAAACAGGAACCGTTGGGTTCATATCGAAAAGAGCTTTCTAACAAATATAAGAAATTTGGAATCTAACGGTTGGATTTGGAATTATGTCCAAATCAAATTTGGAAAAGGTTGCTGTAAGTGCAGTTCGATGGCCGTTTACGGAAATCGGCTATACGGGCCTTGATAAAATTACTAAAAATAGCAATAATTTGTGTACAATCATAATAAATGATTTGAAAAGAATTAGGATGAAAAATTCCATGTTTGTAAAGATAAAAATATATTTTTATCAAAATGAACTAGTTATGAACTAGAATTATAATCCAATAATTTTTAAATAAATAAATTGGATTTGAAATGGTTTTAGAATTAACCAGAATTTCCAATGTATGAAGTGGAATGGATTTGAATCGAAATTATCTTCGGAATATTTCGCTATTGGATTACGTGATTATATGGATATTGTGGAGGAATTTGGAATATATGTATATATCGTTGTTCACAATACGATATTTGTGGATCTCAGAACTTGATATTGAATATAAGCCGATATAATTTCTATTCAGAGCCTAGTATTTAATATTGAATTGGATTTTGGGTTTGTCGTGAATGGTGTCTTCATTAACACTGTTCTTAAACCCAGTGGAGAAAAGATTAAATCTTTTAAATAAGATTTAATGGAGTTTTCCAATTAATTAATATTTAATTGGAATTGAATTGAAATGGAATTTTTGGTTTGTCGTGAATGGTGTCTTCATTAACACTATTCTTAAACCCTGTGTGAAAAGAATAAATCTTTTAATTAAGATTACTGGAGTTTCAAGTTATATTTAGTAACTGAAATAAAATGGAATGTGAATTGGGTTTATTGTGAACTGTTTTTTAATGACATTCGTTCTTTACCCCGATTTACAGTGAAATATGATATGGAATTTATAAATCTTTTAATTAAGATTTAGGGGAAATTTCCAAATAAAAGTTTTCCAATTTAATAAAATAAATTGGAATGGAACGGAATTCTATTCAGTAAAAATTGAAGTGAACTTCTATGAAGGAATACTGTTACTATATATGGAATTTAAAATGCTTTGTCGTTATTCCATTTATATTATAGGTTGAATATGGAAGTTCATATCGATTATATATATTGATTTGTTTTCCTTGAAGATTCCATTGTTAATGGAAAGTGATTTTGGGTTTATCGTGAGATGTGTTTTAAATGACGTTAGTTCTTTAACCCAGTTAAAGATAAGATTGATTTCTTAACTTTGAATAATCATTAAGTAATGATTTTTGGAAATTAAAACTGAATTAGAGTTTAAATGAATCTTTAAATAGATTGAAGGGTGAATTTGATAACTAAGATTATCAAATTCAAGAAATGATCGAGAATGGAGTACCACCAGTTTTAGTCCAGGCGATAGTTAAATCTTTAATTAGATTTGAACGTGAAATGGTAATTAATTTTACCGACAACACCATGGGTGTTAGATATGGAGTAATACCAGTTTTGCTCCATGGGATGAATAGGTTGGGATTGGGAAATAAAACAAATGATTACTTCGATAAGGTGCGCTAACCCCGACTAGTTTGGATAAATCATAATTTGATTTGAATTGAAAACCAAAGGAAGATTAAAGAATAAATTTGGAGAATTTATCTTTTATAAAATTAACGGGAACCTTTCCCAAAGGATATGAATATTTAAATAAAAGAATATTCGGAATTGGAATGAGGTGTATGTTGTGTTTTTATAGCACTTGTTTATTAAATGCGCGAGTTATTCGAAAAGGTCGTGTTTATACCCATTCTGAATAACTGATTCGACGATGAGTCGACAATGAAGACGGTGGTTGAAGACCAGAGGTCTTTACATCGTTTGGATGATTTCTGATGTCTTGATTGGGCTGTACACCCAAGACAAGGTAATAAGTGGTGATCGTCCAGACGTACTTGGTGATCGACCGGATATGCGAGGACCTCTCTCCTATATTGGACATATGGGACAAGGAGTAAGGTGCCTCCGGTTTCATTCAGACCCAGAACGAACTTGTAAATGGATGTGTGTCTAACATCGGATTTCATTCTGTGTGATTGATAGACATCGGTTGCATAGCGTGAATTGCCAGTGTGGCATGTTGAGATGCAAATGATCAAGGCTTCTGTTAAAAAGCAGAGTCTTGTGGTGGATGATCAAAGCACGGATTTAATATAACATAGCTTTGTGTGTAGCGTTAATTCGCGAGCCTCAAACCCCGGTGTGAACCAGAAACGGGAGAAGACTTCAGGGAGGACATGTGTTTCCTTCTAGCTAGGAGTGGTGTCTGGGTTTTGCAAGCCCAGACGTTTTACTTATGTGGATGACGGATAGCGAAGCGCCTTAGTTATATCGGTCACTACGATGCCGATGGATCGTTTGGTCGATATATGACCAATTTACACCCCATAGGGCGGTGAAACGCATGGTTCAGGCATTATAATCCACTCCGTGTGGACCGGCCCTGATGATCTAGGTGCAGTTGCGGCTGTTCCTGAGGCTCGGGCTAGAGAGTCTCGAAGTGGGAAGGATGATCTCTTGCTTTGGTTCACAGATGGAAATCCAAATTCCAATACGGCATTTTACTGTTTTAGTTGTATACTATTGGCGACATAGTGGCATGGGCGCTAATGTCGTCTATGATTGATACATTTATATTTGAAGTTCTTTTCATACACTTTACAATATAATAGTATTAAAATGATTTGTTTTAAACGTACAAAACATGTTTGGCTATTATAAGGTAAAACTCTATCCTCCGGCTTGCGTTGCATTGTGTGATGGGACCTGAGTCTTATAATAGCTTCATTTTTTCAAAAAACATTGCGTTGTTTTGTTATATGCACTAGTATTCTTAGGAGGAAAACCGTTCCATGTTCTACGGCGTGGTCCCTTGATATATCTGATTTTAAAGTAAAGTTTTAAATAACTGTTTTAGTTCTCACACCAGTCACATGACTGACCTGGAGTTTATTGTTTTAACCTAAACTCTGGGTGCCATTATTTTCCATGCGGGCAGCTAGTAGTTTGGTTTTGCAGATATTATATTCACAGGATCCTGGTTTTACAACTGGAACTATACTCGGAAAGCTCTGTATCCGTGTATTCCTTTCATTTATGTTTTGTATTATTTTTCGCTGCATTGTAATTTGTACATCTCTGATATTTATCAAATGTATATTATTTGATCATACTCTGTATATTCTTGTACTCTGATGTAAATTGTTGTAATAAGAAAAGAAATGTTCTTCTGTTTGTGTTCTGATTTGTCGTGTTCTCAACTCAATCTGGGCTTTCCTTTACGGGGAAGTTCGGGTCATCACAGTTTGGTATTTTATATTGCTTTCTGAATTAAATATAGCCACTGTGTAGTAGATTTGGACTTAATTTATATGTGTCGGATTTCCTCATTAGATTTAAAAAGTTAGACCATATTATCCGACATATTTAACACTCGTTCAAAGCTAATATATATATGGTCGCTCCTCAACGGCCTTATTCTTCGGGTTAGTTGACACAATTAATTGCAATGGCCTTGGCTACCCGAGTATAGAGGTAGGGTGTTACATTTGGTGTCATAGCTAAGTTCGGAACAATATAAGATATTATGGTGAGGATCATTGTCCTAAGTTAATTAGGAATCGTGTTTAGGATTTTATTCGAGTCTTAGGACCCATCATATCCTATCTTATATCTTGATCCTTCGTTCGACCAGTAAACTTTATTTGAATCTGACCTTTTTTCCCCTTCTCTCTTATATAGGAGAAGAATGGTTAGAAATTCTCATCGCGGTGTTGGATCTTCAAGCAATCCCCCGTAAGAGGGAGCCTTTACGTCTTCTCAACAACTCTTGGATCTTGTGTCTAATGCTCATGTTGTCGGAGACGCTTCCATCCCTACCCATCCTATTTAAGGGTTTGCACGATTATGAGGTGATTTCACCAAGCTTGGTGGAAAGTCGTTTAAGGGTTCTGGAGATGTTATTGAGGTCCAATCATGGTTGAAGACATGCGACCGCATCTTTTCCCGCATGGAACTTTTGGACTTGCATCGGGTCCAAGTTGCTTCTAGTATGCCCGAAGATCAAGCTCTCAACTGGTATGAGCTTATGCCTTCCAAAATTCAAGAAGCAGACTTTACTTGGAAACGATTCCGAGAAAAATTTGAAGCTAAGTTCATCCCTGCGAGTGGGAAAGAGGCATTAGCCCAACATTTTATATACCTTGTTTAGGGAGACTCTTCTGTGGCCGAGTATGCAGCATCTTTCGAATCTCTCTCCAAATATAGGCTTGAATATATTGATACTGCAAAGAAGGAGAATTGGAAATTTGTTCGTGGGCTCAACAACAATCCCAAAAATTCTTTGCTTCTTAAATTAGCCGAGCCTTTTGATGAGTTAGTGGATATAGCGCTTAGTCTTGAGGAGGCCGATAAGGATAGCGATGATGATTTCCCGGTTGTTAGGAAGAAAAGGAGGCAGGAAACTTCAACATCAAAGGGTTCTACCCCGAGTCATGGGCCATGTTTCAATTGTGGTGCTAAATACCACTTCGTGAGCGATTGTTATGAGCCCCTCTTTTGTCGCTGTTGCAAAAGCTCGGACCATCATATTTCAAGATGCCTTAAACTCCAAAATAAGAGAAAGAAGTGATCCTTCATGACCAAGGTACATTTCCTTATACCATTATGCTATTGACATTTTTCGTAATTTTTTTGATATGGGCCAAGAGGGCTCATGGACACTTTGTCCTTAGATATTACGAGTTAGGGATTTGCATATTTGCCTTGAGCTTTCATTACCTAATTATTTTTGCTATCGAGACGTCTTTAGCTTTATTTGGGTAATGATTGAGTATTCTCTATTTACTTTTGAGTGTTACTTGTTTCAAACAAGTAATTTCGTCTTTTCGATTGAGTAAGCAATTTAATTAAATATCTTGGTAAAAACGAGTGGGTCGACACACTTGCGTTTAACTTTTCGGTTAATTTCTGGACTTAGTCGGTTGAGATTTAACTTTATTTTTGGGTTAAAGTCATAGGATTGTGATGATCAATTTGTGGAGTTCTCAAGCTCCCACTTTGTGGAGTCTTAAGGCTCCCACTTTATGAGTTTTTACTTTCTTTTGATTTATCAACTTTGTTGATCTCGTGTGGTGTATATCTTTATGTACATCGGCGGGAACCTTATGTGTTGTATATCTTTATATACATCGGTAAGGGGAGGATCATATGTGTTGTATATCTTTATATACATCAATGTTGATCAATTTTCGTTTGAGCTCGTGTAGTGTATATCTTTATGTATATCGGCGGGAACCCTATGTGTTGTATATCTTTATATGCGTCGGTAAGGGGAGGATCACATGTGTTGTATTTCTTTATATACATTGATGTTGATCATTTTTCGTTTGAGCTCGTGTGGTGTATATCTTTATGTACATCAACGGGAACCTTATGGGTTGTATATCTTTATATACATCGGTAAGGGGAGGATCACATGTGTTGTATATCTTTATATACATCGATGTTGATCATTTTTCGTTTGAGCTCGTGTTGTGTATATCTTTATGTACATCGGCGGGAACCTTATTTGTTGTATACCTTTATATACACCAGTAAGGGGAGGATCACATGTGTTGTATATCTTTATATACATTGATGTTAATCATTTTTCCTTTGAGCTCGTGTGGTGTATATCTTTATGTACATCAGCGGAAACCTTACGTGTTGTATATCTTTATATACATCGGTAAGGGGAGGATCACGTGTGTTGTAATCTTTATATACCTCGATGTTGATCATTTTTCGTTTGAGCTCGTGTGGTATATATCTTTATGTACATCGGTAGGAACCTTATGGGTTGTATATCTTTATATACATTGGTAAGGAGTGGATCACATGTGTTGTATATCTTTATATACATCGGTGTCGATCGTTTTTGTTTGAGATATCACATGTGTTATATATCTTTATATACATCGTTGTTGATCGCTTTCTTTGGAACTTGTGTGTCATACATCTTTATGTACATCAACGAGAACCTTATGTATTCTATGATGGGAATATGGCTGACAAAAATGCTTTTGGGAGGTATTAGCAACCTGACATTATTGACAAAACTGGTTTTGGGTGGTGTCAGCAACCTTGTCACTATGATCAAACTGCTTTGGGGGTGTCAGCAACCTTGTTGATGCCATGGGTTTCGGACTACCTCGTCGAATGACAAAAGTTCTCCATGTTATGATTAATAGTGGATTTTTGCAATTTGTTCATAGATCCTTGAGTTAAGCCAGCGGTTATGGGACATTTGGCTAAGCTCGCCTATTTACTAACTTAATGTAAAATCTTGCTTTACTTGATGATCGTTTAAGGTCACTTTGCTATTTATGGAATTTGTGCGCTCTCACATATTATTGTTTAAGCACCTTTCTATATTTAGATTCATCTAGATCTGTTTGTGTGAATTCTAGAATTCGAGTGATTCGGGTTTTCCTTTGGAAAATTACCTCGAATCTACTATCGGAAAATGATAAGTTATATTTTGCTTATCAATTTTGGTCTCTTGTTCCCGGATTCTGAATTCGTTATCTCCGGGCTCTCATGTATATCGATTAATGAATATTCCAATTTATTTTGTTAACCTTATTGAACCAAGTTTTTGAGATCATAACCTGGCTGGTTTGACCTCATTCTTCTTGGTAACGTCCTTGTGAATTTGAAAACCAAAAGTTTTATGAAATTCTTCCAACTTCTACCATTTATCATGTTTACTGATTTAGAAGTTGTTCGGGAAATATTAGAGGACGTGCTAATATTTCAAATTTGAGATTTTTGGGGTTCTATTGGAATCTTAAAAGTTCCAACTTATTTGTTTTCGAAATATTAGAGAACGTGCTAATATTTCCAATTTAGGGTGTAAAACCCGGATTTTTATACTTTATGATCTTGTTTCACCAACGGGATCATTTGTCCTTGTGAATGGGATATATATGACCATCATATACATCCTATTCAATATAAGAAAATTTTGTAAGCTAGAATCCTTTTAATAAATTTCATGAGGGATAAAATTTTTAGCCAAAATGAGATAGGGAATGTTCGACGATTTTGGATAGTCGATATTTCCAACTTTTAAATTTGATTAATTAGTTAGTTTGTATTGAAAATGTAAGAGTATAGGTTTATAAATTATGAACTTATAGAACGTTAAACGAATTAATAAAATTTTGTTAAAACGAGCTTGTCTCGTTGCAATAGTTCGTATAGTGTTCGATTTGAACTTCAAATGAGTGTATAAAATCCAATAAAAGTCAGAATTCTTTGAAATAAAAATTATCTAAATCTATTAGATTATAGCTTTCTAATGGAGATAAAATATTTGAATTTCATCTTGTAGATTTTGGGATATGTCTAAACCAATTTCTCAGAAGAATCATGGTAAGGTAGCTCGCGATTAAAATAAATAATTATTGACAATTGAGGTTTAGAATATATAGAATCTGAGTAAGGTAATTCTAATTTATTGAAACCTAGTTGTTTGTATATGTTCATGACTTATTTGAACATTATACGTGTATAAACTTTAGTTAATGTAGAGATTTATAACTCAAAGTTTAAAATCTGTGTAATAATTCATAAGTGGATTTCTTTGTTAATGCTTGGTTGTTACTATATGGGTTTTTCGTTAAGTAATTGCGAGGACCCAATTTCTTTAAGGGGGGAAGTCTGTAACAACCCGCATGTTTAATTATAACATATTTAAATATTTTATTTAAATATAACATCGTTAATCATTAATCGTGTATGACCAAAAAGTCACATTTTGCATATGGATGAATTTGGACTCGAAACTACTTCCATTGAGTCCGAATCAGCGTTTACAACCTTTTTTACTATAAACTTCAATATATTTCGAGTATGCAAAATTGGGACTTTGATTGGGTCATGAGTTAGCTAACCTAACTCACTCTTATAACCTATCTAGCCCTCTCTCTTTCATTCACTTCCAACACTTAGCAAAAATTAGAAAATGGGGAATGGGAAAGGGAAACTAAGAAGTTTCTATCTTCTAAATTTGATATGAATGATCTAGGAGAGGCTGATGTAATTCTGGGAATTAAAATCATTAGGAAAGCGAGGGAGTTATTACTAGCTCAATCTCATTACATTGAGAAGTTCCCAAAGAAGTATGGTCATTATAATGACAAACCAGCACTAACTCCTTTAGATCCTAGTATCAAATTAGAAAAGAACACTGGACGTACCATTTCTCAATTGGAGTATTCTAGTGTTATTGGGAGATTTATGTAAGATATGCATTGCACTAGACCAGATGTCGCACATTCTATAAGTGTATTGTGCTGATTTACGAGTAATCCAGGTTTCGAACATTGGAAAGCTATTTCTAGAGTTTTATTTTATTTGAAAGGAACCGTAAACTATGGTTTATCTTATAAAGAATATCCTGTTGTAATAGAAGGATATAGTGATGCAACCCGGAACAATGTAGAATCCAAATCCAAGTCTATGACTAGATGGATATTTACATTAGGAGGCGCTGCAGTGTCTTGGGCTTCTAAGAAGAAGACTTATATATCTGACTCAACTATGTTGTCAGAATTAATTGCATTAGCAAATGCATGTAAGGAAGCGAAATGACTTAGGAATTTATTAATGTAAATTCTATTATGGAAGAATCCATCTCTAGTAGTCATGATCAACTGTGATAATCAAGCAACGATATATAATGTCTCTAATAAGAAATATAATAGGAATTCTAGACATGTGAGTCTAAGACATTAGATGGTAAGACAGTTACTCAAAAGTGGAGTTATAACTGTTAACTATATAGAAACAAAGAAAAACTTGGCTGACCCACTTACAAAAGGTCTTCTAAAGGTAATGGTTTCTATAAAGTCAAAAAAATGGGACTAAGGTCTGTGAGTGAAAATTGATCATCCTTAACAGAAACCTAACTTATGTCTTGAAAAAGATAGAAAAACTTCAATGGGTACCAACCAGTTATGAGTATGATTACGGAACACTAAATCAATAATCCCATAATATTTAGTGTTGGATTCTACAAGAACAAAGGATGGATAACTACCCTCAATAAGTTTAGAAACCTTAAAAGGTGTATCATAGAAACAACCTAAGAGAATTACATATACGAATATGGAAATCAAGTCGTTTCCTAGGAAAGTAAGACCGTTTTCTAAAGTAGACTCATGAACAAGGATTAAAAGCACATGGCATTAACGTGCTGAGTAATACAGAACACTCTAACTAAGGAAATCAACATGTGTGATTATTCTGGTTTTATCAATAAGGGATACTTGGTTCAAGATTCTTTCACAATAGAATCTCAATAGAGCTTTGAATAGTTTACACTAAGCAAAGGTTCAAATCCAAAAGATAACTTTTATTTACGTGTTATTTCCACGATGATACACAACTTGATCTTAGAACTACATAGGCTTGATCCTACTTGGGTAAATAGGAAATCACACTAGTGATTCAGCCGTCCACTTTATTTATTTTCTTATTTTGAAAATTAGGGGAGACTGTTGTAAATTTTCAAACATCTTTAAGGGATTTGGGGTTTGTCTTTTGAAATAGGAAGAAAGAAGGAAGGGGAAATTTGATTTGTCCCACATTATGGAAATGAAAGGAGGAAGCAAGTATATTAATGGCTTTCTCAAGTGGTAGTTAGGGCCTTGGGGCATCCAAATTCTTACTTTCTTGTGAGGAGGGAGGTCATGCATCACTATACAACACGCGCGCGCGGCGCCGCTGCCGTCCGTCCAAACAAACCGGGTGAGGGTGCGGGTCTGGTAGCAATATTTTGGACAAAATATATAAATTGTATTGGACCGAATTTCAGCCCATTACGGACCAGAACGAAGTTCAAACTAAGCGGAATTTTTGTAACATTTAAGAACTATTGCAAACAAAAAGTCATGGCATTTCAATTTTGAAGAGACATAACTGTTTGTAATGGTTGTAAACTATTACAAACGGGCGCAGTTCTAAATGAATGGGTGCATCTCTTCTTAGCCTATAAATACCAACGTCAGTATAGTGTTTTGAAAAAAAAAACTTTCTACTGAATCTTCCTCTCGAAGTTCTGCACATTGTGATTTCTAAACATCATAGAAGTGTTGCATATTTCTTAATATGCAACGCTTGTAAATTGTTGCAGAATTCTTCTTTACTCTGTTCTCTTATTTATTTGCATTATCAGAGATCAATTTCTAGAGTGTTCTTGGTCGGATCAAAGTCGTACAAACTTTGAATCTGATTTCGTTATTCCAAGGTTTGATTGAATCCTGAAAGTTGATAGTTCGATAACCCGTTTGTGCCTGTTGGGTTGAACTATTGTCTGAAAGAATCTATTATATAGATCCTGAAAGTCTGAAGTACGACAATCATCTTCCTCCAATAGTCTCAAACCGCAAACTTCCCAATAGTATTATGTCACTATAGCTAGGTGATTACATATTTAATATAGAGAGAAGTGGGTTGTTGCGACTAGAGAGGTTCCAAACGAGTCAGTTGCTAGAGCGTGAAGTCGTATGAGTTGATGTGGTCAAAGTTTGGCTAGGCGATAAAGTGGAGATAAAGTCTGACCTGTAAGTGGTGGAGAGGAGAAGCATGACCGAAACAAAGTGTAGTAGGGTCAAGGCAAGGGGAAGATAAAGTGGAGGATGGTAGAGGCTATTAGGATAGCGGTGAAGTGAAAATGGCACAGGTGTAGGGTTACATGATGAGGCAGGGACTTAGATTTACATAGGGTTCGCAAGTTTTGTTTTTTTAGTTGACACATCAGTCATTACGAGGAGAAATGGAGCAACAGTGTAAATGAAGGTAATGAAGGAGATAATGAGAAGCAATTTAAAACCCAAATAAAATAGTATAGATTGGAACAGAATAAATGGGTGCAACCGTGCAAGTGGAGAATGAGCAGGTGATAATATAAATGTGATTCGTACATCCTCTCACGACAAGAAAATATGGTTTATATAGCATTAAATTATAGCCTTATAACTAGAGCGCTATCCAAAATAATTTCTGTAAAATTGTTCACTATGAATTGAGCTATAGAAAAATGAAATCGCTATATTATAACAGTTATTTACAAGCGCGGTAGCCCAAAAGCAAGGCGGCATATTTTTACTTAGAAAAAAAATAAGGGTCGCGAAAAATAAAATCTTCCTCCTTTTTTTCCGTCTTCTCCTTTTACGTTTCCTTTCATTTTCGTTTTTCCTCTCAAATCAGTTCTGTGCATCAACGAATCGATTCACTGCGTCACCGCATTGATTCTCCTTCTCTGATAGATTCCCATCACCTCATCGATTTTATTAATTTCAGCAGATGTTAGCAGAATCGCCTTTGCTCATATCAGTAGTCTGCAACAACATCGGCTGCCCAATTCACCCCACAAGCAATTACTTCGATTCACTCCACCGACAACGACCATGTCAATTCGCTCTAGCATAAGTGATTGAATTCCAGGAGTTCTTAGGTAATTTCGATATTGTCTTTACACTATTAATAGTTAATATCTGAATCCCTAAATATCAACTGCATATTATTTTCTATGCCTAAATGTATATGCTATATATTATTTGAAGCCTTTTCTTCTTCTTCTTCTTTGAGATGGATTATTAATGCTAAGTTATTAGATGCATGGTTTTGAACTTTGAAATTGGTCTAGCATTGCAAATTTTGTGGGTTATTTTAACAAATTAGCATATTTGGTTAGGTATTTAAGAAATTTAGTGGTCTTCGCTGGAATTTCCAAGTCCTTCAGTCATTTGGTAAGAATAGTTTGTAAGAAATCAGTTATATTCTTACCAAATAAAATTGGGTCTCCTAGTCCGAGACATACTTAGTTCATAATTGGTTTATAATCGGGTTACATAAATATGTCTTTTTTAGTGTTCATATTTCTTTCAAAATGTTCCAAACTCCATATATGTGTAGGCATATGCATATGCATGTAGCATAATATTTTGCTGTTGCTTTATAAAAAAGTAAAGTAAATTTTTGAAACTGTTTCAAATTGTTTTAGCTGAAACTTCATACTGTTTCAAATAGGTTTTGTTAAAAAATAATGTAACTAGACTGAGGAAATATCTTGAAAAATGAAGGAAATGTTAAGTATTATTTTCAAGCCATCAAGTAGAGGTCAAAAGATGCTTTAAAACGGCCTGCATACATATACAATGATATATACCAAAAATTGTTATTAGCTTCCACGTATGCAGATAAAAGAATCAAGTAGCGGATATTATGTGTGAAATGAACATGAAGTTGATAGCAGTACCATTTATTAAATAGTAAATTTAATGTCATTTATCTAAATAAGCACAAGTTATTCATATATAAACCACTTGTAACTAATAAATCTGCAAACATATTAATATCAAATATGGTTCCAATACTGAATCTGGTAATAAAATCTTTATATGTTGAATAAAACACAAAACTCAAACGTTTTGGTAGTCAAACAAAATCCAAAGCATTGAAGCATGTGCTTGCAATGCAAAGACACAAGGTGCTTAGTCAACACATAAGCGCTAGCGAGCACAAATCTCTAGGGCACCTGAAGTTTTGAGCTGGGATATTCTCAAGCAAGGGAAAGTGACACAAACACAACCATGATTCAGTCTGATGGTGCTTTTGACAATTATGAGTGATCGAGCCAGGAGATCGATAGCATTTTGATAGCAGATGGCCTGATACATATGTGATAACTGCAAAGTTGATCAAGGAAATGATTCTTGCAATCCACCCAAGTTGTGTTACGCTCCATGCAACGTGCAAGTATGTGCCTACACATATATGCATATGCTACATGCATACGCATATGCATATGCCTACACATATATGGAGTTTGGAATAGTTTGAAGAAATATGACCAATAAAAAAGATGTATTTGTGTAACACGATTATAAACCAAGTATGTAAACCAATTATGAACTAAGTATGTCTCTGACTAGGAGACCCAATTTTATTTGGTAAGAATATAGCTTATTTCTTACAAACTATTCTCACCAAATGAGTGAAGGACTAGAAAATTCTAGCCAAGACCACTAAATTTCTTAAATACCTAACCAAATATGCTAATTTGTTAAAATAACCCACAAAATTTGCAATGCTAGACCAATTTCAAAGTTCAAAACCATGCATCCAATAACTTAGCATTAATAACCCATCTCTATGAAGGAGAAGAAGAAAAAGGCTGTAAATAATATATAGTATATACATTCAGGCATAGAAAATAATATGCAATTGATATTTAGGGATTCAGATATTAACTATTAATAGCGTAAAGAAAATATTGAAATTACCTAAAAACTCTTGGAATTCAATCGTTTATGCTAGAGCGAACTGACACAATCGTTGTCGGTGGAGTGAATCGAAGTAATTGCTTGTGGGGTGAATTGGGCAGTCGATGTTGGTGCAGACTACTGATATGACCAAAGGCGATTCTGCTAACGGCTGCTGAAATTAATAAAATCGACGAGGTGATGGGAATCTATCAGAGAAGGGGAATCAATGCGGTGATGCAGTGAATCGATGCGCTGATGCATGGAATTGATTTGAGAGGAAAAACGAAAGTGAAAGGAAACGCAAAAGGGGAAGACAGAAAAAATAGAGGAAGATTTTATTTTTCGCAGCCCTTATTTTTTTGCTAAGTAAAAATATGCCCCTTCCTTTTGGGCTCCCGTGCTTGTAAATAACTATTATAATATAGAGAAATTATTTTTCTATAGCTCAATTCATAGTGAACTATTTTACAGAAATCATTTTAAATAGCGCTCTAGTTATAAGGATATAATTTAATGCTATATAAACCATATTTTCTTGCAGTGAAAAACACCATTGGACCAGTGAGTCGACTAAACTATTGCTGAAATGCCCCATTGCTGCATATGGTAATTACGGTAACAACAAAAAAGAGGTTACCAAAGCCATAGCGGAAAGATAAAATGTTGTAGCGGTTGAAATCAACGTTTCAAGGGCAGATGATTTTCTGGAATTGATCGACGAAAACAAAGTTCGACATAAACATGATAGTCTTCGAAGGGAATGAGTTAAATGGGAAAGCTTGAACAACAAAACTGAAACTGGTTGAGATCCTATTTGACAGACTGTTTCAGGCTCGAAGGAATGGTGGGATGATTGTTTAAAGATATTTTCATAAATGTTGTTTTGTTATTTAATAAAACCGTTATTAATAAGTGTTTTCTAATTGGAATTTGGGCCAAATATTCTGAAATTTAAAAAGACACCGCTTGAGCATTTGGATCAACAACAACAACTGTTTTAAGGAACATATGCAATTAGACATACGTCGTATACGCCCGCTGTTGCTTAAGAAGAGCAACTACAATAGCTTACTCCTTCTATACCTGGACAGTACGCAAATCCATGGGCTTTTGATGGATTTCATAGTCATCTCAATGATATAGAAGAACAAAAGCAAAGTAGTATACCAAACTTGAATTCACAACCAAATCCTACTTGGATTCCTGAACCACCAACTCAACCTCATATTCAAGAAATTCCCATGCAATGAACTCGACACGTTGGTTCATCTCCGGTCGAAAGATAGGTTTTAGAGAACGTCGTGGTGAAATCGACGAGAAGATGGCTGCCATCGTCGATTACATCCATGCTCGAAAAGTGAAAAAGTCTATAACTACGGAAAGTCCAAACCAAAATACTCTGCTAACAACAACCAATATTCGGTCAACAGGGAATTCTTTAAGTTACGCGGATATGGTAGCACACGTTAAACATTTGAGTGAATAAGCGAACTATAGTTTCAGTGAAGCTTTACACATAATTACAGAGCCCAACAAGGCAGATATATTCAACATCTTAAACGATGACGATGCAAAACCGTGGTTGACGTTTGAGACAAATCGCGATCGACTTTCTACAAACTACAAATACTATCTGATCAACCAAGGAAGAGGCAACAAATAGGAATTCTACTATTTTTTCAGTTTCTACTGTACTTCTGCATATTTATGTTTTGTGTAGTTTACTGTATTAATTTGCTTTAATGATAATGTTCTATTTTAATGATATTATTATGTTTAAATTATAAATAAATTAAAATTTAAAAATAAAATTAAAAATGATCTGCTTAAATGATCCACTTACAATGCCAAACTCATTCTTCGCTAACTACAATACTCCGCTTAAATTCTCCGCTTCCGCTAGCGTCAAACACATCCTTAGGCTATGAATGATGTGTGTGATGGCCCGCCCCGCACCAGCCGGCATTTCCTCCGAAAGTGCGCTGTACCCATGCCCAACTAGCATAGAACGTTCGCCAAAGAAAGGAAAGAAGAGAATGAACTAACAAAGAACCTGTAGAATGTCTCACAGCGCATGGAACAAAATATAATAATAATAATATACTTGACATAAAACAGGCGAGATAGTACATAAGCTGAAAACTAAATCATGTCTAACATGGCAGCGGAAATCCAAAATACAGCTTATGATCCAACATCATTATTACAACTTTTAAAAACTGTCTCATAAAGCTAAACAAGTAAGGTACACTACTAATGCCCAAAGTAGTGACCAGCAACGACACAGGGAGAATATCTATGTATATCATATGTGGAAGCCTCCTGCTCGCCTCCGAATCTGCTACTCGCGCATCACCAGCTAACCTGTCTCTAGTCTGCTCGTGTGAGCACCCAGAGTAATAAGAAGAGACATAAAACTCTGGGTCAGACAAAAAGTCTGGTATGAGCGATAAGCAACAAAACAGAACAATAACAGGTATAATCCAATCATACCTGAACCTCGACCTGCAACCAAAGAGTTAGTACTACATATTGTACAACACTCTAAGGTGTCACTAACATGTGGTGTGTAAGCATACGGGGGTGGGGGTTTGCATGTCATAGTGATGGAAAACAAACAAGCATAGCAACCATCCTCACATCTCTCACTCAGTGCATAAAGCATACGATACCCACTACTTTGGTCACCTACTCTTTTGGGCCATGACGGAATCCAATCCCTTTGCACACTATCCATCTCTCAGTAGTGAACCAAAGTTATGAATACCGACAACCCCTTTGCACACGTCCCGCAGCAAATCCCAACTCATGAAGTGAACTCATTGGTTCCCAACTGGATCCTGAGCTCTAACTTCCATTTGGACTACCTTTGTAACACCCCGAATTTTAGTTAATACTAAAATTCACTAATTACAGGATAAATAATCTCAGACGTGGGAATTGGGGGTAACGGGCTGCGTTATTGCGTTCGTCTCGGAAAAATACGCGAAATAGAGTCCGAGTTTTCGAAAATCGGAGTCCGTATGGCCCGGTTATGGCCCAAGGAAGTTTGCAGAAAAATTAGAGCTAAAAACAGATTTAGGAATTTAAATTTAAATTCATATTTGGAATGGGCCAGGCGGGGTCAGGCGGGAAGCTTCCCGCCCAACCCATGTCGACAGGGCTGTCGACAGGCCTGTCGACAGGGGTGTCGACATGCCTGTCGACTTGCCTGTCGACAGGGTGGCACCGTTCTGTGAACCTGGGTGCACCAGGTTGCACCAGGTTGGGTTTCAGGCTGGCTAGGAGGGCTGGTTCTAGAGATTTCCTAAATCTAATGGACCTAAATTAATCTAGGGTTAATCCAAGGGCCTAAAACACTCTCTTAATCTATAAATACACCCTAAACCTACCTTAATCCTTACCAAAAATAGAAATAATGGCCTCATGCCGCCAAATTAAATCCTAAGAGAAGCCTCCATTAATCTAAGAAGAAAGTTGCAAGCTAAATCCTCTCTAATCAATCTTTAATCATCATTATCTTCATAGTTAGCAACTAATTCTACTTCATAAGGTTGCTAATCTTGAGTTTGGTGAGTTTCTATCACTTTAACATCAATTGTTAAAGTAAGTAGATTGGGTGTAATGAGACTTATGGTCTTAAATGCGGATTAGTGAGTATGAATCATGTATAATGATATGTTACTCTATGTTGTTCTATGTTTATGCATATTTGATAAGTTGGTTTATGCATGCTTAATAAGTTGATTTATGCATGTTTAACAAGTTGATATATGCATGTTTAATAAGTGGATTTATGCATATTTAATAAGTGGAATTATGCATGTTTAGCAAAGTGAGATATGCAAGTTAAGTATATGTTTAAATGCAAGTTGAAAGTGATATGCAAGTTAAGTGTATGTTTAAATGCAAGTTGAAAGTGATATGCAAGTTATGCATGCTTATGCAAGTGTATGGATGCTTATGCAAGTCATGTATATGTTTAAATGCAAGATTTATGTGATATGCAAGTTATGCATGCTTATGCGAGTATATGAATACTTATGCAAGATATGTATATGCTTAAATGACATGATATGCAAGTTATGCAAATGTGTGAATGCTTATGCAAGTATGTGGATGCCTATGCAAGTATGTGAATGCTTATGCAAGTTATGTGTATGCTTAAATGCATGTTTAACATGTCATGCAAGATTGAGAATGCCTATATGCAAGTTTAACATATTATGCAAGATATGTGTATGATAATATGCAAGCTCATATGCAACATGTTATGCAAATCATGTGTATGATAATATGCAAGTTTGGGTTGTATGTAGTTGGGTTAATATATGCTCATATATGCAAGTTGACATCCTCTTAACCCCTGACAAAGTTGTATGCTAAACCCATGATATTTGTGATGATCTTCCCCTTATTATGTCATGTAACGAGAACGATTTACGTGGGGAACGATGGGGTTGGTAAATATATTAATGAATGAATGTTTGGGTATGATTAAGCATACCATAAAAATAAATTACCATAAGTGGGAATTTACCTATTGAGTTAGGTCTACCCCATGGGAATTTACCTATTGAGTTAGGTCTACCCATGTTATGGAAAACTTGATATTAATTAGGGATAATTAATATGGGGGTGATTAATTAGGTGTAATTAATCGACTAAGACACGAGGTTGGACTCATTTGTAGTGTAAAACTGCCCGGACCCGACCGGCTTAACCAGTTGCTACAAATGTCAGCCCAATGTGAGAGGTCTTAGCCACAAATTAAATAAGTGATTAAGGTAAAGACACGAGGTTAGACTCTGTTATGACGTAAGACTGCCCGGATTCTACCGGCTTAACCAGGCGGTCACAACAGCCAGTCTAATGTGGGAGGTCTTTACGGGAGATCACGGTCTTAATTAATTAAGAAACACTTAACCATAATAGCATGTAGTGGGACATGAGGGGTTAAGTGGGTGCCTTGGGTGGCATGAGGAAATTTGGTGGTTGCCTTGGGTGGCATGTGGAATCTAGTGGGTTGCCTTGGGTGGCAATAGAAAATACGATTAGAATACTTAACCAAGTGGAAACATGTAATTAAACATGATTAAAGGGTTAAGTGGGATACACTAGATATTTGACAAGCTTAAGTGGGTAGCTTGTGGGGGCCCATTTCAACCAATATCCCAAACGTATCTTTGTGGGCTCGACCCATGTCGAGTGACGGGACACGCATATTGGGCTTGATTATAAGAGGCCAAAACGGGTTAGCGGTGGCAGCGCAAGTCCAACGGGTTTCATATGCGTGTGTGGGCCCGCGCTGGTAGATAAGTCGTTGTTGCATCGTGTAGATATAAAGCCGTGCACCGTTAGTATTGGGTAGCCACTTTAGGGGAGTGATACACCCCACTGTGGGACCAGCACGGGTATCTACGGTAGGGAGCCGATCGCTTGGGGAGTAGTGGGTACACCTAATGAAGATAGGGGCAGACGGCACCTATGTAGGGGTACACGAAACTACTGGGTAAGAATACTGGGTACACCTAGTGGAGATAGGGGCAGACGGCACCTATGTAGTGGCTAGGGGTACACGAGACTACTGGGGAAATTTTCTAAGTCCTTGGAAGGGATCAACCTTTAAGTAGGAACGACTGGTGTGGTGCAGTTAGTAATTATCCTTGGGTGGGTAGATGCGTCCTGACGGTTATCTTAGTTTATCCTAAGTCTACCAAGCTGCTTAGTGTAGCCATTCATCCCCAGATATTACCGTAGGTCAAGTTTATGTCTTCTCTGGTTACTTTAATGATTGTATTGTTAAAGTTATAGGACTCACTCAGACTTATGTCTGACCCCGTTGTTTTTATCTTTTTCCCAACCCTCAGGTCCTACGGTGGATCCTAGCGGTAGTAGAGCTTGATCGGATTGCTGTTCCAGTCTTTAGGAGCTTGGGTAGATGTAAAGCTCCAGTTATCCAGTTATCTTTTCTTTTGTTATGGCTATTGTATGAGAGAGTGGGATTATGTACTTCTTTATTTTGATGGATATTGTACTTGACTTTTATCGTGGTTTTAAGATATAACCAGACATGTTTATTTCCGCTGTTATGAGATGATGTTTTAAAATTTCAAGTACTATTTATATCTGTCTTGTTGTAATTTTTCTGTTCTATATTCACTAAAATACTCCACCGATGCTATGGCATTCCCTTTGTGAGTGACCCTAGCGGGCGTGGGGTTTTACACGTGGTATCAGAGCAAAGGTTACCGGAACAGGTAAAATTTTTTAGAAAACTATTTTTCTAAAACATTTTTGGAAAAGATATTTTCAAAAACATGTCTTTTAAGAGAAAAGTTTTTGAAAGAAAAGCATAATCCCCAATAGCCATATCTATATCCTTCGAATTCTCCGTTTTGAATCCTTCCTTTTTCGTTTCAGCATGGCCGAGAATCTTAATCTTCCGGAGGGTGTGACGGTACCAGTATGGTATAGGAGATTGATGGAGGCTAGGGCCATCACTGCGGGTCCAGCAAATATTCCTCCACCAACCGTAGCACCCGATCTTCCTCCTCCCCCTCCTCCTCGCACGGATACTTTTGCTAAGACTTGCAAGGAATTTAAAGCTATGGGAGGGAAACCTTTTCAAGGATCTGAAACCTTTGTGGAGGCTAGAGATTGGCTTAAAGAGGTGGAAGAGTTGATAGATATCTTTGAAATGGAAGAAGGGAAGAAAGTCAAGTTGGCTGCTTGGTTAATGAAGGGAGAGGCCTCATTCTAGTGGGAGGTTACTAATGGAGAACGCCCCGTTGACTCTTGGGCGGATTTTAGGCAAAGATTTGTGGCAAAGTTTCTCTCAAGGGCGGAGGAAAACTTGTATATGGAAAGATTCTTGACTCTAAAGCAAGGAAATCTTTCGGTGAAGGAATATGTCAATAAGTTTAATCAATTGGCAAGGTTTGGCCTAGACATGGTGAATACACCGGAGAAGAAGGCTTTGAGGTTCGTGAAAGGCTTGAATGAACCTATGCATGGGTTGGCTATGACTCATATCCCTATGGGGGCCACCTTTGAGAAGCTAGTTGACATGGCACTCATGTATGAGGAAGAGAAGGGTCCTAATGCTAATAAGGCACCCGAGAAGAAGGGAGATCAAAAGAGACCTCAACAACAGCAAAGCAAAGGTGGGAAAGGCAACGGTGGCAAGGGCAAGAAGAAGAAGTGTTTCAATTGTGGGACACCTGGCCACCTAAGCAAGGATTGTCGCAAGAAGAAGAAGACAGGCTGCTTCCACTGTGGCGAAGCAGGGCACTTAGTGAAGGATTGCCCTAAGAAGGGGCAAAGGACGGGATCTACCTCAGGAGGACAGGTGCAAGCTCTTATGGCACCGAGTCAGGCTAGGGGGCAAGTACAGGCTCTCGCGGTTCCACGGATTCAGGAGAGAGGTAGAACTATTTCCGTTGAAAGTCTGGTTTTTCTATTTGACCATCCTGTCCGTACATTGTTTGATTCAGGCGCATCGCATTCGTTTATCTCATCATCATTAGTTGAGTTACTGCACTTAGACACCAGTCTGGTAGATGATCCCTTGGTTGTTTCAAACCCAATTGGGGGCTCCACTTATTTGTCCATGATATGTTTGGGTTTGAAGATTTCTATACTTAGCATTGAGTTTAGATGTGATGCTTTGGTATTGGGCTTCACGGGCTATGGGTTGATTTTGGGCATGGACTGGTTATCCAGTAATGGTGCCGTTCTTGATTGCGAAAGGAGAGTTGTTAGGCTCATGACCCGCTTGGGTAACACTCTCGAGATTTCTTGTAATCCCATGGACTCTGTTATGCTAAGTTATCTTGAATCGCTTGACGCTTCGGTCGAGAGTTTGCAATCTGTTAGAGTGGTCCGGGAATATCCGGATGTGTTTGAGGAGGTGAAGGGCTTACCTCCGAAGCGGGAGATTGACTTCCGAATGTATTTGGTAGATAATGCTAAACCGGTATCTTTACCAGTGCGCCACATGGCTCCTCGTGAGAGGAGGGAACTCCATAAGCAAGTAGGGGAGTTGCTTGAGAAGGGGTTCATAAGACGAAGCATATCGGAGTGGGGTGCTCCAGTAGTATTTGCTACGAAGGCGGATGGGTCCCTCAGACTTTGTGTAGACTATAGAGAACTCAACAAGCTCACAAAGAAGAATAGACACCCATTGCCAAGGATTGATGATCTTTTCGATCAGTTGGTTGGCGCTTCAGTATTTTCTCAGTTGGACTTGGCCACGGGGTTTCATCAGTTGAGGGTGGCTGAGGATAGCATAGACAAGACTGCCTTTAGGACTCCGGATGGTTTCTATGAGTGGCTAGTGATGCCATTTGGGTTGACGAACGCCCCTGCATACTTTGTTGATTTGATGAGTAGGGTGTTCAGGGAGTTCCTTAATAAATTCGTGGTGGTCTTTGTGGATGACATCTTAGTGTTTTCTAAGAGTGAAGAAGAGCATGCCCTACATCTTAGGGAAGTGTTGAAGACTCTTCGAGAGCATAGCCTTAAGGCTAAATTCTCTAAATGTCACTTCTGGAGGAAGGAAGTACGATTCTTGGGGCACGTGGTCTCCAAGGAAGGGATAGCTGTGGATCCCGCGAAGGTAGTATCAATTCAGGATTGGAAGGTTCCGAAGAATGCTACCGAAGTAAGAAGTTTCTTGGGGTTGGCGGGTTATTATAGGAAGTTTATTAAAGACTTCGCGAAGATATCAGCCCCATTAACCCGCTTAACGAAGAAGAATCTTGTTTTCACATGGGACGTAGATTGTGATGATGCGTTCCGACGGTTAAAGAGAGCTTTAACCACGGCTCCAGTTTTAGTGTTGCCAGATGGGAGCAAGCCATTTGTGGTCTATACCGATGCCTGTGGGACAGGACTTGGCGCAGTCTTAATGCAAGAGGGAAGGGTAATAGCCTATGGTGGATGGCAGTTGAGGGCACATGAGAAAAATTACCCTACCCATGATCTAGAGTTGGCCGCTATTGTTTTTGCGCTTAAGATTTGGCGCCATTATCTTCTTGGTGAGAGATTCGAGTTGTTCACTGACCATAAATCTTTGAAGTACTTGTTCTCTCAGAAAGATTTATACTTAAGACAACAAAGGTGGATGGAGTTCTTAGCATCTTATGATTTCGAGATAGCGTATACCCCTGGCAAGGGTAACGTGGTGGCGGACGCCTTGAGCAGGAAGAGGTTGTCCTTGAGTCCATTGTTCGTGGAACGACAAAGCTTGGAATTTATCTCGATGTTTGATTTCAGACCTTCCATTGATTATGTACCCGGTTTGCTAGCTTCTTTGGAAGTTAGACCTACTCTCTTGGGGCGGATTGGAGAAGCACAGAGGGGCGACCCACAGTTGGTTGAGTTAGTAGAGAAACTCATAAGGGGGGAGTCGTCCAGCCATTTGAGTAGGTACACCCTAGACGATAGGGGGTACTTGCGTAGAGACGGTAGACTTTGCGTACCGCAAGACGACGGTTTGAGGAAGGCTATTCTTGATGACGCACACCGTTCTAGGATGACCATTCATCCCGGTGGGGATAAGATGTACCAAGACATGAAAAGGGTTTTCTTCTGGGCCGGTATGAAGAAAGATGTGGCCGAGTATGTCGCTCGATGTTTGGTGTGCCAGCAAGTAAAGGCGGAGCAAAGGAAACCAGGTGGGTTGCTTCACCCATTGGAGGTTCCGCAATGGAAGTGGGATAGCGTCTCGATGGATTTTATTGACGGGTTACCCAGGTCGAGGAAGGGTAATACAGGAATTTGGGTGGTGGTAGATAGACTTACTAAGAGCGCCCATTTCATACCTGTGAAGAGCAAGAGGACCGCTCCATGGCTAGCTTCTGTATATCTTCGAGAGATAGTTCGATTGCATGGGGTACCCTCTAGCATAGTGAGTGATCGAGATCCTATCTTCACTAGCGAATTTTGGAAAAGTTTGCAAGAAGCAGTGGGGACTCAATTGTGTCTGAGCACTGCATATCATCCTCAGACGGACGGCCAGACTGAGAGGGTGAATCGTGTTCTAGAAGACCTTTTGAGGCTTTGTATCTTAGATTTTGGAGGTACATGGGAAGAGCATCTTCCACTGGTGGAGTTCGCATATAATAACAGCTTTCAGTCCAGTATTGGTATGGCTCCTTTCGAAGCTCTCTATGGAAGGCCTTGTCGATCACCTACGTGTTGGTGGGAATCTACGGATAAGATCTTGCTTGGGCCTGATATGGTTAGGGAGACTTCAGAGAAGATCGATTTGATTCGAAGAAGAATGAAAGCAGCGCAGGATAGGCAAAAATCTTATGCGGACAAGAGAAGGACGGATCTTGAGTTTGAGGTTGGGGACATGGTTTTTGTTAAGGTATCTCCGTTGAGAAATGTTGTTCGCTTTGGATCCGTTGGGAAGTTAGCACCGAGGTTTGTTGGGCCGTTTCCTATCAAGGAAAGGATTGGACGGATGGCATATAGGGTGGAGTTGCCCGACAGACTTAGTGGTGTTCATGATGTATTCCATGTGTCCCATTTAAGGAAGTGCTTACATGAGACCGCAGAGGTGGTAGAGCCGAGCTTGCTTAGAGATGTGGAGGTAGAGCGTGATGCGACTATTCGACGAGCTCCTACTCGCATCCTTGGGTCAGAGACTAGGAAGTTGAGAAACAGAGAGGTTCAGCTAGTCAAGGTGCAATGGGGAGAAGATGAGAGCAACGCGACTTGGGAGACGGAAGCGAAGATGCGTTCATTGTACCCATTTCTTTTTGAGGGTATGTCCTTACTTTCTCCTTTATCGCTTGTCTAGTACTTATCTTATCTTTAGTATGTCCTCTCGTTAGTACCCATGACCTTTAGATAGGGTAAACCTATGGTTGAAACATGTGTTTGAGACATGTTATGGTTGGCGGATGCAAGTGGATGCAAGTGTTTGCTAGTGGTTGCTCGTGGATGCATATACACACACTCTAGGCACTAGATCGGCTCAGTCACTTCATATTGCATATTGCATAAAATTGTGTGTAGGAAAATATATTTATGGATGTATAATGGTTGTGTTATCACATGGATGATGCATTTTGGTGAATGATTGTGCACTCATGTAGATATTGTATGTGTCGATAGGGTTCTCTCTCATACATAATGGATGCATGGCACTATCATGGTTTGCATATGTTCATACATTAGATAGGGAACATATACACACACTTTTTGCATATGCTCATACATTATTAGAAACTGTTTAAGGACAATGGATGCCTGTGGTTGATGATTTGAGTAGATGGTTGTTTGGATGGTAGGATATGCATTCTCCTTAGCCTAGAGATTTCGGGGACGAAATCCTTTAAGGAGGGGAGAATGTAACACCCCGAATTTTAGTTAATACTAAAATTCACTAACTACAGGATAAATAATCTCAGACGTGGGAATTGGGGGTAACGGGCTGCGTTATTGCGTTCGTCTCGGAAAAATACGCGAAATAGAGTCCGAGTTTTCGAAAATCGGAGTCCGTATGGCCCGGTTATGGCCCAAGGAAGTTTGCAGAAAAATTAGAGCTAAAAACAGATTTAGGAATTTAAATTTAAATTCAGATTTGGAATGGGCCAGGCGGGGTCAGGCGGGAAGCTTCCCGCCCAACCCATGTCGACAGGGCTGTCGACAGGCCTGTCGACAGGGGTGTCGACATGCCTGTCGACTTGCCTGTCGACAGGGTGGCACCGTTCTGTGAACCTGGGTGCACCAGGTTGCACCAGGTTGGGTTTCAGGCTGGCTAGGAGGGCTGGTTCTAGAGATTTCCTAAATCTAATAGACCTAAATTAATCTAGGGTTAATCCAAGGGCCTAAAACACTCTCTTAATCTATAAATACACCCTAAACCTACCTTAATCCTTACCAAAAATAGAAATAATGGCCTCATGCCGCCAAATTAAATCCTAAGAGAAGCCTCCATTAATCTAAGAAGAAAGTTGCAAGCTAAATCCTCTCTAATCAATCTTTAATCATCATTATCTTCATAGTTAGCAACTAATTCTACTTCATAAGGTTGCTAATCTTGAGTTTGGTGAGTTTCTATCACTTTAACATCAATTGTTAAAGTAAGTAGATTGGGTGTAATGAGACTTATGGTCTTAAATGCGGATTAGTGAGTATGAATCATGTATAATGATATGTTACTCTATGTTGTTCTATGTTTATGCATATTTGATAAGTTGGTTTATGCATGCTTAATAAGTTGATTTATGCATGTTTAACAAGTTGATATATGCATGTTTAATAAGTGGATTTATGCATATTTAATAAGTGGAATTATGCATGTTTAGCAAAGTGAGATATGCAAGTTAAGTATATGTTTAAATGCAAGTTGAAAGTGATATGCAAGTTAAGTGTATGTTTAAATGCAAGTTGAAAGTGATATGCAAGTTATGCATGCTTATGCAAGTGTATGGATGCTTATGCAAGTCATGTATATGTTTAAATGCAAGATTTATGTGATATGCAAGTTATGCATGCTTATGCGAGTATATGAATACTTATGCAAGATATGTATATGCTTAAATGACATGATATGCAAGTTATGCAAATGTGTGAATGCTTATGCAAGTATGTGGATGCCTATGCAAGTATGTGAATGCTTATGCAAGTTATGTGTATGCTTAAATGCATGTTTAACATGTCATGCAAGATTGAGAATGCCTATATGCAAGTTTAACATGTTATGCAAGATATGTGTATGATAATATGCAAGCTCATATGCAACATGTTATGCAAATCATGTGTATGATAATATGCAAGTTTGGGTTGTATGTAGTTGGGTTAATATATGCTCATATATGCAAGTTGACATCCTCTTAACCCCTGACAAAGTTGTATGCTAAACCCATGATATTTGTGATGATCTTCCCCTTATTATGTCATGTAACGAGAACGATTTACGTGGGGAACGATGGGGTTGGTAAATATATTAATGAATGAATGTTTGGGTATGATTAAGCATACCATAAAAATAAATTACCATAAGTGGGAATTTACCTATTGAGTTAGGTCTACCCCATGGGAATTTACCTATTGAGTTAGGTCTACCCATGTTATGGAAAACTTGATATTAATTAGGGATAATTAATATGGGGGTGATTAATTAGGTGTAATTAATCGACTAAGACACGAGGTTGGACTCATTTGTAGTGTAAAACTGCCCGGACCCGACCGGCTTAACCAGTTGCTACAAATGTCAGCCCAATGTGAGAGGTCTTAGCCACAAATTAAATACGTGATTAAGGTAAAGACACGAGGTTAGACTCTGTTATGACGTAAGACTGCCCGGATTCTACCTGCTTAACCAGGCGGTCACAACAGCCAGTCTAATGTGGGAGGTCTTTACGGGAGATCACGGTCTTAATTAATTAAGAAACACTTAACCATAATAGCATGTAGTGGGACATGAGGGGTTAAGTGGGTGCCTTGGGTGGCATGAGGAAATTTGGTGGTTGCCTTGGGTGGCATGTGGAATCTAGTGGGTTGCCTTGGGTGGCAATAGAAAATACGATTAGAATACTTAACCAAGTGGAAACATGTAATTAAACATGATTAAAGGGTTAAGTGCGATACACTAGATATTTGACAAGCTTAAGTGGGTAGCTTGTGGGGGCCCATTTCAACCAATATCCCAAACGTATCTTTGTGGGCTCGACCCATGTCGAGTGACGGGACACGCATATTGGGCTTGATTATAAGAGGCCAAAACGGGTTAGCGGTGGCAACGCAAGTCCAACGGGTTTCATATGCGTGTGTGGGCCCGGGCTGGTAGATAAGCCGTTGTTGCATCGTGTAGATATAAAGCCGTGCACCGTTAGTATTGGGTAGCCACTTTAGGGGAGTGATACACCCCACTGTGGGACCAGCACGGGTATCTACGGTAGGGAGCCGATCGCTTGGGGAGTAGTGGGTACACCTAATGAAGATAGGGGCAGACGGCACCTATGTAGGGGTACATGAAACTACTGGGTAAGAATACTGGGTACACCTAGTGGAGATAGGGGCAGACGGCACCTATGTAGTGGCTAGGGGTACACGAGTCTACTGGGGAAATTTTCTAAGTCCTTGGAAGGGATCAACCTTTAAGTAGGAATGACTGGTGTGGTGCAGTTAGTAATTATCCTTGGGTGGGTAGATGCGTCCTGACGGTTATCTTAGTTTATCCTAAGTCTACCAAGCTGCTTAGTGTAGCCATTCATCCCCAGATATTACCGTAGGTCAAGTTTATGTCTTCTCTGATTACTTTAATGATTGTATTGTTAAAGTTATAGGACTCACTCAGACTTATGTCTGACCTCGTTGTTTTTATCTTTTTCCCAACCCTCAGGTCCTACGGTGGATCCTAGCGGTAGTAGAGCTTGATCGGATTGCTGTTCCAGTCTTTAGGAGCTTGGGTAGATGTAAAGATCCAGTTATCTTTTCTTTTGTTATGGCTATTGTATGAGAGAGTGGGATTATGTACTTCTTTATTTTGATGGATATTGTACTTGACTTTTATCGTGGTTTTATGATGTAACCAGACATGTTTATTTCCGCTGTTATGAGATGATGTTTTAAAATTTCAAGTACTATTTATATCTGTCTTGTTGTAATTTTTCTGTTCTATATTCACTAAAATACTCCACCGATGCTATGGCATTCCCTTTGTGAGTGACCCTAGCGGGCATGGGGTGTTACAACCTTTGCATCTCGGGTTATTGGTCATCACCAGATCGGTTCGGATCCCCTCTTAGCCATCAGTTCGGTTCGGTCTCCATCTCCCCATCATCACACGGTTCGGTTCGGCCTTCAATACCCCATACTGGGTCGGATTGGAATACCCACGCGGATCTGGTCGTGGAAACCCTATCGGATCAGGTCGTGCCCCATGGCTCGTGGCGCTCCCCTTCGGTCGTGATGCTCTTTCCCCTTCGGAACTTCGATTCGGATCGTGAGCTTCTGGTTCGCGGGGGTCCTTCAAATGGGCAGGTCGGATCATGGACCATCTTCAATTCGGGGCATGGCACTGCATCGGTTCGGGTTTGTGGTCACCATCCATGGACGGATTGGTTCGGATGGGCTACCCACGATCGGGTCGGTTCGGACTACATGATTCGGTCCGGTTTCCTGCATTTTCCTGCAACTTCCAGGGATAGCTTATACGCCTCTCGACGGCGTTTTAGACCATTCTAACTATTCTAAACAATCACCAAGCATACCATACAGTCATAGCAACACATAGAAGTGACTTCAAACACCAAAACATCAATATGATAGGTTAAAATGGATCAAACATAGCCAAAACCCCATATTTTCCCTTAAGCATGTTCAAGCATAATTAATGATAGGATTAGCAAAACTTAACCAAATTAACCAAATCTTCTAACAGAGGTCTAAAACAATATTTTAGAATTTTGGAATATTTTTCCAGGTTTTAATCATGCATAAATTCGCTAATTATCACTAATCACCCCCTTAATCCCCTAAATTTCGGGATTAGCAAAATTAGTCAAAATTATCCTAAATTCATATCATAGTCACAAAATGATGTTTTAGAATTTTAGAAATTTTTCTAGATTTTTCTGAGCCATAATTTCGCTAATTACCATAACTAGCCATAATTAGTGAAAAAGCAAGCTAATCACTCACCTTTGCCACAAAGTAAACTATAGATCTGAAATAATCTTTGATTTGGATCCAATCTCTATGTGTTCCAGCAGCTCTATCCCAATCCTTATGCTAATCCGCCTTGATTTGATGTAGATTAGGCTAATATGTGATTAGAGATGACAAAAAGGTATTTTGGAGTGTTTTAGAAGATGGAGGCCATTGCTAGAGCTTAAGGAAGGTTTGTGGCGGCTGAGAAAACTGAAATGAAATGATTTTCCTAACCCTTTCAGCCCTCTCATACCCTAATCCCGAAATGGGTTATGGGCCAAGCTGCTAATCACCCGGTTAAGCCCATTTGAGCTGTTTTTCACCTTCTAAACCTTAATTCAGCCATATCTCCCAAACGGTAAGTCCGTTTGGCTATTATGACCACTCTACGGAAAGGTAAACCATCAAACGAATCTAATTGAAGTGGTTCCAAGTCAAAACTCCTTACGAATCAAAAGTTATGGCCAAAACAGTATCGGCTAGGGGCAAAATGGTCATTTAAAAATCGGCAAAAATCGTGAACATGGGAAATGACCCCAATAGCCGTCTTCCAAAGTTACATGACCACACGACTTCATACGAAAAGGAAATAAATATTCTACGATCCTAGATACGTAGAATGCGGGTTGTTACATTCCCCCCCTCCCCTTTAAGAAATTTCGTCCCCGAAATTCCTTAACCCAAAACATACAAGGGATCTCGCATGCTTACCAACCATATACAACAATCAAACATGCAAAACAAACAGAACCATTCTGCCCTAACATGCGGTTTACTAACAAGGGAAGAATCATCGCCGCTAAAATCGCACCAGGCAAAGAGCTTTGGATACGACTTTCTTATGTCATTCTCTACTTCCCAAGTACAGTCATTCTCTCGTCATCGATTCCCATTTCTACCCTAGAGGTAACTTCTAATAAGTTGGGATCGTCCCTCTAACTAGAACCGATCCACTTAATCAAGATCGATCTAATCGTCAAGCTTACTAGCATTTCTGAATCCAATTCACACTTAGGTCTGAAGTCATATCCCGTGATATACTCTAGTTGCTTCCATTCCAGAAAAATAGCCTCTAAACTGGCATGCCTTTTACTCACTGCATCAGCTATCGCACCTAGTCCGATACTGTGGCATTCATCTATACTGTCTTTTCTTAGGTAATCCAACCCTATACGCCAACTTTTCAACTACATTCCAAATGTCCTTTCAAGTCCAACTTGAGTCCTTCTTACATTCGTATTGCACGTCCAACGTACATTCACTTCCTAGAGGCAGACTAGACCCATCCAATGACCCTAGGCACTACACCAATTTCCGCACTGTACGTCTAACGTACATTCACCTTCTAAAGGTGAACTAGATTCATCCAATGAACCCAGGTACCCTACCCATATTCATACTGCACGTCCAACGTACATTCACCTTCCAAAGGTGAACTAGACTCATCCAATGAATCTAGGTACTCTACCTATATCCGTATTGTACGTCCAACGTACATTCACCTTCCAAAGGTGAACTAGACTCATCCAATGAATCTAGGTACTCTACCTATATCCGTACTGTACGTCCAACGTACATTCACCTTCCAAAGGTGAACTAGACTCATCCAATGAATCTAGGTACTCTACCTATGAGTCCAAGTCCAACTAAAACTCCTATATCCGTAGAATCTCCAAGAAAACGGATGCTCCACAATGCCCAACATACTTCAAGTCTAACGTAAAGTATCTTACACTCGTCATATCACCATGATCAACGAACTTACCCTATTTCCATTCAACAGGATCCCACAGGTGATACTCAAGAGAAGAAAGGTAAGAACAAACACAACAACCATAGCATCCATCAAACAAATCCTGTCTATCACCTGCTAAAGCCATGAATACGTCGACACCTACATGACTGGTCTAACCAATCCCAATATGTTGATTCTTGTATGTCTGGTCCAACCAACATCAAGAACCAATGGAAGCCCAGCCTCCAGACGGACTACCGTACGTCCAACGCACGTTTATCCTCCAAGGATAACTAGATCACGTCCAACGGATCCAAGGTAACGGGCGTCCCCAGATACCCTTGCTTTTAGTCCGCCTGAAACACTCGAGTCCCACCCAAGTCTATCCATTATCTTGCTACCCACTCGAGTCCAACTCGAGTCAATCCAATTCCTTGCAGCCTTCTCGAGTCCAACTCGAGTCAATTTATTACCCATAAACTCAGACCCAGTCTTGAGTATCCATTACCTACAAACCCTAGTCCAACGTGAGTCGTCTCCCTATTCATTGCAGCTCCAAGATCAACGAATACCTATTTTCTTTTACGAGTCCAAGTCCAACTTGAATCGTCCTAACCTTCGTTGCATCTTCCATGATCAACGAACACATCCTATTCTTTCAAAAAGAACATCAACATAGGGTCCTAAACAATCCATTACTTTGCATCTTTCTCGAGTCCCAGTCGAGCCATCTCATAACCCTATCGAGTCTAACTCGGGGCAGTCTATACCATTGAACAGTCTTATCCTGTCACAACTGCCCATCACTCTTCTAGTAAACCAAGATATCATCCAATGAAAATCACATCAACTTCCTATCTCTCACGCAGACCATCCTAGTTGACCTCGACATTCCCCGAGCATAAGCGCCAAAGGCTTAAACCAATATCAAACAAGCACCCAAGGAAATATCTCCTCTGAGTTCAGAAAATCTACGTGAGATGATATGAGCAAAACATCCAAACACCCAAGAATCCATAAACGACTTTGGCTATCCTCGCTAATCTTGTTTGAAACTATTATCGATCGCATGACCAAGTCCTGACCAAACTACTGTACATCCAATGTACATTTGCTTCTCTGACTCCCGTTATCATCTTCATCATAAGGTAGGCGATCCAATACCACCTTTCATCCATCATCCACTCTAATGGTCGTCACACAATCTACTACCACTCTATACCCTTGGAGTCAATCAGCTCCCAAAATCAAGCCAAACCTAGTAAAGCTCAAAATAAAGCAATCACAAACATACATTCATGACTCGATAAGACCACGTTACGGTGAATCATACTGAGGCTAGACGAACCACCAATCGGGTTGGTCACTACTAAAGGTCTATCGACTAACTCAGATTTTGTCAAACAAAACCCGATCAAAACATCTTAAATAGAAAGCATACCTCGAATAACGACACCTTTTTCCTTCTGCGCCGCAGTTGGGGCATTCGACGAAGAAGGAACAGCGTTGATAACATATGCTCTCACGATCTGCTTCTCCCCAGGAGGTTGTGGACATTCGTTCTTGTGATGTCCCGCTTGGCCACAATTAAAGCACTTCCTTTCCCCAGGCTTTTCCCGACAATCTCTGGCATAGTGGCCCTTCTTACCACAGCTAAAGCACTCACCATATTTCTTATTTTTCTTATTCTGACCATCCATGGTTTGGTCTTGTTTCCTCTTATTCTGGGAATTATTCTTGCCTCCACCGCCTGCTTGCGGCTTTGGGTCCTCTGCAGATGCAATAGCAATCTCAGTCTTTGGCTTAGGGTAAAGACTCTCTGACCTTAATGCTTTCCCCACAATTGATTCAAACGTCTCATCGATGTGGTTAATAAGCTTTTCCCCCAAGTATCCATCAAAACCAGTAATGAACTTCTCATTCTTCTTCTCAGGAGTATCGATAAGGGATAACCCATACTTCGACAAGGTATCGAATTCAGCAATATAGTCCGAGACTGCCCTACCATTCTGCTTAAGCTCCAAGAACTTCCTAAACAATTCCGACTACTGAGCAGCTGGGATAAACTTGTCGCTAAAGCAAGCCTTAAACTGATCCCAAGTAACCTGATCCTCTGGAGTGGCTCTCTTAATAGCATTCCACCAATTCATCGCTCGTCCTTGCAGCTGACGAGACGCTAGCCTTCTCTTCATCGCATCCTCGATACCCAAGTCATCGAAGATACGATCACAGCTATCCAACCAATCCTGAACATCCATGGCCGACTCCGTTCCGTGGAACGGCTTCCCACCAAGGTTAGTGTAATCCTTGCACAACTTGGCGAAATCGTCCCTAAGCGCCTGCACTACTGGACCATTACCATTCGCAGCATTAGGAACTGCTCCCCGAGCATCCCTAAGCATCACTCGCATGAAAGTAGTAACATTGTCCTCATATCAGGAACATTCCCATTGTTTGCTCCTGAACCCATACTCTTCGTATATCGGCTCATCGTTCAATCTATAAAGAGAAAACGATCAACCACCTCTATAGTGGTGCTAGTGCAGTGCGACTTCATCTTAGCTATACTAAATATATATATATATATATAGCTTTTGAAAACCAAAATAATCACAAATACGCGCTCTCGTATACGTATACTAACTCTCCCTGATGACTTCCCTAGGTTAATTTCGCAACCTAGAGCTCGGATACCAAATGTGACGGCCCGCCCTGCACCAGCCGGCATTTCCTCCGAAAGTGCGTTGTACCCATGCCCGACTACAACGGAACGGTCGCCAAAGAAAGGAAAGAAGAGAATGAACTAACAAAGAACCTGTAGAATGTCTCACAGCGCATGGAACAAAATATAATAATAATAATATACTTGACATAAAACAGGCGAGACAGTACATAAGCTGAAAACTAAATCATGTCTAACACGGCAGCGGAAATCCAAAATACAGCTTATGATCCAACATCATTATTACAACTTTTAAAAACTGTCTCAAAAAGCTAAACAAGTAAGGTACACTACTAATGCCCAAAGTAGTGACCAGCAACGACATAGGGAGAATATCTATGTATATCATACGTGGAAGCCTCCCGCTCGCCTCCGAATCTGCTACTCGCGCATCACCAGCTAACATGTCTCTAGTCTGCTCGTGTGAGCACCCAGAGTAATAAGAAGAGACATAAAACTCTGGGTCAGACAAAAAGTCTGGTATGAGCGATAAGCAACAAAACAGAACAATAACAGGTATAATCCAATCATACCTGAACCTCGACCTGCAACCAAAGAGTTAGTACTACATACTGTACAACACTCCAAGGTGTCACTAACATGTGGTGTGTAAGCATACGGGGGTGGGGGTGTGTATGTCATAGTGATGGAAAACAAACAAGCATAGGAACCATCCTCACATCTCTCACTCAGTGCATAAAGCAAACGATACCCACTACTTTGGTCACCTACTCCTTTGGGCCATGACGGAATCCAATCCCGTACAACTATCACTACAAGCCCACTATCCATCTCTCAGTAGTGAACCAAAGTTATGAATACCGACAACCCCTTTGCACACGTCCTGCAGCAAAGCCTAACTCATGAAGTGAACTCATTGGTTCCCAACTGGATCTTGAGCTCTAACTTCCATTTGGACTACCTTTGCATCTCGGGTTATTGGTCATCACCAGATCGGTTCGGATCCCCTCTTAGCCATCAGTTCGGTTCGGTCTCCAGCTCCCCATCATCACATGGTTCGGTTCGGCCTTCAATACCCCATACTGGGTCGGATCGGAATACCCACGCGGATCGGGTCGTGGAAACCCTATCGGATCGGGTCGTGCCCCATGGCTCGTGGCGCTCCCCTTTGGTCGTGATGCTCTTTCCCCTTTGGAACTTCGATTCGGATCGTGAGCTTCTGGTTCGCAGGGGTCCTTCAGATGGGCAGGTCGGATCGTGGACCATCTTCAATTCGGGGTGTGGCACTGCATCGGTTCGGGTTTGTGGTCACCATCCATGGACGGATTAGTTCGGATGGGCTACCCACGATCGGGTCGGTTCGGACTACACGATCTGGTCCGGTTTCCTGCATTTTCCTGCAACTTCCAGCGACAGTTTATACGCCTCTCGACGGCATTTTCGACCATTCTAACTATTCTAAACAATCACCAAGCATAGCATACAGTCATAGCAACACATAGAAGTGACCTCAAACACCAAAACATCAATATGATATGTTAAAATGGATCCAACATAGCCAAAACCCCATATTTTCCCTTAAGCATGTTCAAGCATAATTAATGATAGGATTAGCAAAACTTAACCAAATTAACCAAATCTTCTAACAGAGGTCTAAATAAATATTTTAGAATTTTAGAATATTTTTCCAGGTTTTAATCATGCATAAATTCGCTAATTATCACTAATCACCCCCTAATCGCCTAAATTCCGGGATTAGCAAAATTAGTCGAAATTATCCTAAATTCATATCAGAGTCACAAAATGATGTTTTAGAATTTTAGAAAATTTTCTAGATTTTTCTGAACCATAAATTCGCTAATTTTCGCTAATTACCATAACTAGCCATAATTAGTGAAAAAGCAAGTTAATCACTCACCTTTGCCACAAAGTAAACAATAGATCTGAAATAATCTCTGATTTGGATCCAATCTCTATGTGTTCTAGCAGCTCTATCCCAATCCTTATGCTAATCCACCTTGATTTGATGTAGATTAGGCTAATATGTGATTAGAGATGACAAAAAGATATTTTGGAGTGTTTTAGAAGATGGAGGCCATTGCTAGAGCTTAAGGAAGGTTTGTGGCGGCTGAGAAAACTGAAATGAAATGATTTTCCTAACCCTTTCAGCCCTCTCATAACCCTAATTCCGAAATGGGTTATGGGCCAAGCTGCTAATCACCCGGTTAAGCCCATTTGAGCAGTTTTTCACCTTCTAAACCTTAATTCAGCCATATCTCCCAAACAGTAAGTCCGTTTGGCTATTATGACCACTCTACGGAAAGGTAAACCCTCAAACAAATCTGATGGAAGTGGTTTCAGGTCAAAACTCCTTACCAATCAAAAGTTATGGCCAAAACAGTATCGGCTAGGGGCAAAATAGTCATTTAAAAATCGGCAAAAATCGTGAACATGGGAAATGACCCCAATAGTCGTCTCCCAAAGTTACATGACCACACGACTTCATACAAAAAAGAAATAAATATTCTACGATCCTAGATACGTAGAATGCGGGTTGTTACAATGTGTATACCTAACTGACCTTGTAAATCGTACACAAAATTCAACTGCTCCACAACCCAAATCAAGTGTTCAAATATATGAAATAAAATATCCTTGTGCTCAACACATCAACTAAAATGAATAACACATTGAAAATTTATGTTTTATTGTCCATGTAAAATTTGAAATCAATGAAAATTTGACCGCGTTATTAGAAAATAGTTGCTAGAATATATCATTCAGCTCAAAATAATCTAACAAACCTATGTTCCTTTATGGTGTCAAAAATGATGCTGTTAGAAAATAGTTTTCTAATTGCTACAATGAAAGTAATTGGATATGGTCTTAAAAAAATTATGCAGCCTAGTTTGAAACCACAACAATATTTGGCTTTTACTGCATTCGCATACTTTACCAAGTATGTTGTGTGTGGACTCTGTGTGGACTCAACAAATCCTTGGACTTCTCAGTTCAAAAATGATGAATACGCAACACTGCTTGCATTTAAAGAAGAAAGTTATCAGATTAAATGAAGTACAAACAGTGTGTATGTAACCTGTAAACTGCATTGACAAACCCATTCGCTAAAAGAATAACATTAAAGTTAAGAGCTACAAGTATAATTTTTAACTTTAACCCAAAACTACTCAAAACATTGATATTATATATAGACTGAATTTGGAAAGATAGAAAATGTTGTGATAACTGGAAATAGATGAATTGTCCCATTTATGAACTAATACCAATATTGGAATACCTGCTATTTGGAATAGATATGTGCCATCCGTCTTTCAATCTGACAACCTAATGAGAAGCAACATATAATTGTTCAAAAGTAACAGTAGCTGTATAATTCCCTATACAACTATTCTCACAACAACATACAACAAGAAAGCATAAAATGAAAGTAGAAAACAAAATAAAACATCTAAAAGTAGACCCACATATGATGAAATGACTACAAATTTTAAGTTTGGAGAATTATAAGAGAAAGAAATAGTACTTCCATCACACAGCAATAATGAAATGACTACAAACATATGATAGAATTAGGGAATTAGCTCACATAGCAGACAAACATTGTAAGTTATGCAACAACAAAAAAGCATCTAGCAATATCCATTCTTTCATAATATCAGTTTTGCAAACCAAATTTATAACACGGTTAAAATGCCGACAATCAAGCTTAAATGAAATCATTAAATTCATAGCATATAGCAAGAAATCAAAAGGTATTAAATCTAAAATCAATGAATAGTTGTTAAGTATTGGTGCAGCATGTTTAGTAGGAAAGAAACATGAGGTGCTTTCTGGCCCGGCCCCATAGAAAAAACAGGCAAGACAATTGCCTAGGGCAACCGGTCCGACTGGGGGAACGGTGAGGGAGTGAAATGTTTAATGTTTTATTTAAGATAAAATACATGCGCACGGCAGTAGAAACAAGGAACTACATATGGTGCAGTGGAAAGTTGTTTGCTGTGGCGGGGGCAACCAGGGGTTGATTCCTGGCATGTTACAACTATTTTTGCTTAACTGCCCAAAAGTTATGCTGGAGCATCAACATTGGTTGGCCGACCCTAGGTGCTTTCAAAATAAATCTATGCCTACAGCCATCAGACTAGCTTTGCTTGTGCAAGATATAGAAACAACAACAAGCAATATGAATAACGGGAATAATTATACTGAAATGGCACATTAACATTCAATAACTTAGGAATTGGATAATACCATCCTCTATATAGCGGACACATTAGTATTCATTTATGCCAAACATCCTGGGTTGAACTAAGGAACTCAAAAATAAGTAACTTTGTTGATTATATTTAGTAAATACCAATGCATCCAATAATTAATTGCTTTTCCATGGCTCTATCAACAAAGAGGAAATAACAGGTTCACAATAGCAACTCCAATAGCTTCTCCAAATCCTTGAAATCGCTCACTTAGGTAGTTATCAATATTTTCCTATGAAGTACAAGCTATTATTTGGAGTTTAACACAATTTATGTAAATTCAATCTAACCAGAATAAAAAATTCTAAAGCAAATCTAGCACCCATGGCGGAGCTGGAAACCAGACAATGAAGGTGCCACAAGTATTCTGCAATTGGTCATAGTAAGTTTTCAGCAGACAATGAAGAGGCCACAAGTATTCTGCAGACAATGAAGGGACCACAAGTATTCATAAATCTTTTGAAATCTGACAATCTGCATAAATGTTTGGGGGGTTGTGGCCCCTACTGGCCTCATAATAGTTCCTCCACTATCTAGCACCATAAGTGCTTGCCTAGGTATTATCTTCAATGCCAACTACTCGAAATCTGATCAGCTTCTACAACAAAAATATCATTTTCTCTATCCATTATCATCCGATCCATAAAAATTGATTTCAAAGTGAATAAAAAACACAATAAAATTTTAAAAGCATTACCTATAACCAAGTCAGTTGCGATGGAGCCGCGGTTCGCGAGATGGTTCAGCAGCGTAGATCAGTTGATGGAAAACGCATAGAAGATATTAGTTGGAGTCCTATACTGCGATGATGAAAGAACTAAGCGACTAGCAGAAATCTGTAATTCCATAAATATCAAGTGATCACTGTATTTTAATTACTTACACAAAAATTCAAGAACATCTTAAATATTAATCATTTCAAGACGATAAGAAGCCAAAGAAAGAAAGTTATACCATTTGAAAGCACTTAACAATCCTTGTTGTTGCATTTCAGCAAACAACTCATCGGCAATAGAAAATATGCAATAAAAAAAGGACCAAACATCGATGATTAAATTAATGTTGTCGCCTATACATATTTACTTCTGTTCTAGTTTATTTCATCCATTTAAGCTTTTCCACATCATCAAATTCAGGCTATGGATTGGTGTTAAATTTGTATAGCATAATATGATATTTAGTATTAGTATGCAATTTTTGGACCTGAAACACTGTTACCATGGTGAAGAAATTTCTAGTCATTACTAAGCTAACCTTTAAAAAAAACATGCCATTAACTAAGCAATTACATACTTACATGCATGCATACATGCATATACTAAGTATAATGCAAATTAGGAAAATGAATATATAATTAAAACGAATATACACCACAAAAGTGGTAGGTTGAGAAGTGAAGGATAAAAATTATAGTAGTGAAAATAGTACCCTTCTTTTGAATATGCCTTAATGAATATGTCTTTTTGGTGACACAAACAGTCTAATGAAATAACGCAATAAATTATGCATGAGTTTAGTTTGCTCGCAATTAGGATAACCTGGGCATCAGTCAGTGTCGAAACACTAAAATACTGATGTAAATTGTTTGCATTTTAAAGGAGTTTGTTGTATGACATAGTAATTAAAAATACCGACTATAGAATTTTTATCATGTGATGCTCGCATACCACAATAATAGAGCTTAAATCAAGCCACTGATCAGAATGCAGTATGATACTTAAGAGAAAAGGTATAGATTGGCATACTTGAGTATTAAGAATACCACTAATCTGACAAGCGATGTAAATATTGCATATAATCACTGCTGACACTACTGGGATATCCCTCAGGCAACATCAAGTTATAAAACAGATCCCTAATTTGGCTCCAACAACCCTCCAACCATATAGTTGCTGTAACCATTGTGATTAATCCGATTCAAGACTACTCGAATCAAATCCCTAAGCCACAAAGCGCTAGCGGAAGACTAGACCGTTGTTAGACTTGCAAAAACAACCAAAACAATAGCTCTAGTCTTTCGCTAGCGCTTTGTGGTTTAGGGATTTGATTCGAGTGGTCTTGAATCAGATTGATTACAACGGTTACAATAGTTGGTGTCAAAGCAATTGGTGCTTGTTAGGTGTTTGAGAAAATGCCGGAAACGGACAATAGCTCAGTAAGTCCTACAATCAGAAGTACGAATAGTGTGGTGCCTTATGTACTTGGTTCGTATGTGGCGTCGGGTTCTCAATTGGTAATTAACAAGTGGAATGGTGATAATGACTTTGAGAAGTGGCAATGGAAAATGAAAGCGGTTTGTAGGCGGAATTGGGTGCACATAGTGGAATTTGATACTCACTTATTGCCAAGTAATATATCGGATGTTGAGAGAGAGGAGATGGAGGAATGGACTTACACTACTCTTCAATTTGCTATGGGGAGAATGTGATCTCCGAAATTAGTGGTGAGACAACCGCTAAAGGTATTTGGGACAAGTTGGAGGAATTGTATATGAAGAAGTCACTCACTAACCATTTGATCTTGTTGCAAATGTTTTTCACCTTCAAGATGAAAGAGGGTAATTCGCTTAAGGCACATTTGAATGCCTTTGATGACTTGCTCATGAAGATGAAGGCCGTTGATTTGAAAATTGAGGAAGAGCAAAAGGCGATGATATTATTGTGTTCATTGCCGGACCGCTATACAAGTTTCTCAAATAGTTTGATCTATGACCGGGATACTTTGACTATAGATGACGTCAATACGGGTCTTCTTAGTGAGGAGTTGAGAGATCAAATGAATAAGATGAGGGAGGGTAGTAGTGGAGCTAGTAGTGGTCATGGGTAGTTTGTGGAGAAAGAAAAGAATGTGAAGAAAGGAAACCGGGGGCGTTCTAAATCAAGAAAGCCCGGTGGAAGAGGTAAATCAAAAGAGAGAAATGACAAGTGCTTTATTTGCAAGAAACCGGGACATTGGAAGAATGAATGTCCGGACAAAGATAAGAAGGAAGTAGCATCTTCATCCATAGCAGTGGAGATGGTGAGATAGATGAGAATGTGTTGACGGCGGTAGCAACGGGTGTTTTGGGGTAACGAATGGGTACTCGATTCGGGTGTGTTGTATCATATGACACCAAATAGAAATTGTTTTTCATCTTTTGAAGTCAAAAAGGGAAATGCAATTGCTATGGTAAATGGTGCTATTTGCAAGTCGATGGGTAGTGGCTCCGTGCAAATAAGGATGTTTGATGGAGTCGTTCGCTCACCAATGTTCGCTATGTTTCGGGACTTAGGAAGTCGCTATATCTTTGGGGCAATTGGATTCTCTAGGATGCAAGATCACTATCGAGAAGGATTTCTTAAGGGTTTCGAAGGGGGCGCTTGTGGTTATGAAGGGTGCTAGGACTCATGGTATATATTTGCTTCAAGGTGTGACCGTAGGAGGTGAGACTTGCGTGGGTGTTGATAGTTCTCGTGACTTGGATGCAACACGATTGTGGCATCTAAGATTGGGTCATGTCTCGGAGAAGAGTTCGGATATTCTTCAGAAGTGGGAGATGATCGAGGGTGAGAGTTTCAATAAACTAGAGTTTTGCGATGAATGTGTCATGGGGAAGCAAACAAGGGTATCATTCGGTGAAGGTAAACATGACTCAAAGGAGGTTCTTCAGTATGTGCATTTGGATGTTTGGGGATCGACACTGGTTGCTTCTTTGGGTGGAGCTCATTATTACATTTCTTTCATTGATGATTTGTCTCGAAAGGTATGGGTGTATGTAATGAAGGCCAAGTCGGAGGCATTTGCTAAGTTCAAAGTGTGGAGGGCTCTTGTTGAGAATCAGAGTGGCAAGACTTTGAAGGTGTTAAGGACCGACAATGACAGCGAATATGTTTCCCGAGAATTCTTGGAGTATTGTAAGCATCACGGAATCTGAAGACATTGTACTACACCGGGAGATCCGCAATCCAATGGAGTAGCGGAGAGAACGAACTGAACACTACTTGAGAATGCTTGATGCTTGAGGTTGACATCGGGTTTGTCTAAGGGATTTTGGGCCAAAGCTTTGTCAACCGCAGTGCATATTGTGAATCGAATTCCGTGCTCGATCATTGATAACAAAATTCCAAAGGAAGTACGAAAAGGGAAGAGTGTTGACTTGAGATATCTTCGTGTGTTTGGTAGCCCGGTTTGTGTGCACGATCCGGGTAATGATAAGCTTAGAGCTAGAGCATTCAAGGGGGTCTTGCTTGGTTTCACGGAAGACGTGAAAGGCTATCGGATTTGGAATCCGGAAACGAAGAAGGTTGTTAATTCTCCTCATGTCACTTTTAATGAGTTGACTTTATTCAAGGAGAATGAGAGCTCATCGGATGTTTCGGATTTCGTTCATGGTGAATCAAAGGAGAAGGAAGTCATTCCCACATTCCATCCAAGTGGTAGTAGAGTTGAAGAAGAAGCTCGTGGGGTAGAAGCGGTTGATGAAACATCACATAGTCCACATGGTTCCTCTAGTGATGTTGGTGATACTAGAGAAGTTTTGACTCAAGGTGGAGCCGAAAGGGGTTTCGGTGATAGTATTGCTACTCGGGTTGGTTGACGTGCAATAAGGCCTCCCGAAAGATGTGGTGATTGAAACTACCTTAGTTTTTCATTTGGACTATGCTCTCAATGTAGTTCAAGATGAGCCAATGGACCTTGATGACGTCATGGAGTCGAGAGAGAGCTCGAAGTGGATTTGCGCCATGAAGGAAGAGATGCAATCGCTAATGAAGAGCCGAACTTGGGAGTTGGTTCCACTTCCTCAAGGAAACCGTGCTATAGGGTGCAAATGGATTTACAACGTGAAGGATGATGGAAGGTACAAAGCAAGGTTAGTGGAAAAAGGGTTTGCACAAAGAAAGGAAAAGGAGTATGATGAAATTTTTGCACCGGTGGTACGTCATACTTCTATCCGGGTTTTACTAGCCATAATTGTTATTCATGACTTGAGTTGGAGCAACCTGATGTGAAAACCGCCTTCTTGCATGGAAATTTGAAAGAAGACATCTACATGGAGCAACCGGAAGGGCTTGTTGTAGATGGTAAGTCTAAAATGGTTTGTAAGTTGAAAAAAAATCACTATATGGGTTGAAGCAATCGCCTAGACAATGGTACAAGATATTCGATTATTTCATGCTTGAAAATGGCTTCCACCGAAGCATCAAGGATGCTTGCGTATATTTCAAGAGGTTGGGAAATGATTGTTGGGTGTATTTACTCTTGTATGTGGATGATATGCTCATTGCTTCCAAGGATAAGAATGAAATCAATAAGTTGAAGATGCTTTTGAAATCGGAATTCGAAATGAAAGATCTTGGAGAGGCAATGAAAATCTTGGGCATGGAAATTAGAAGAGACCGAAATCATTTTGAGTTAAGATTGACTCAAAAGGAATACATTAAGAAAGTGCTTTGCCGGTTTAGCATGGAGAATGCAAAGGCGTTAAATACAACTTTACCATTGCATATGAAGCTTTCGGATAAGGGGTCACCTATCGGGGATAAAGACAAGACTTATATGGAAAAGATGCCATATGCAATTGCGGTTGGTAGTTTGATATACGCCATGGTGTGTAAAAGGCCCGATATTGCAAATGCCATCAGGGTGGTTAGTCGGTATATGGCAAATCCGAGGAAATCGCATTGGGAAGCCGTGAAGGCTATTATGAGATACTTGAAAGGCACAACATCTCATGGTCTTGTTTTGGCGGTAGGGATGAGAAGAGTTGCAAGTTGGTTGGTTATTGTGACTCGGACTACGCCGGTGATAGGGACTGGAGGAAATCAACTTCCGGGTATGTCTTCACACTTGGCAGGACAGCAATTAGTTTGAGATTAAAATTGCAGATTTTAGTTGCTTTATCCATTACGGAGGCAGAATTGATTGCCGCGGTGCAAGCGGCCAAGGAGACACTCAACTTGAAGCGATTATTGTGTGACTTGTGTTTCGAACATGTGAGTGTTGATGTTCGATGTGATAGCCAGAGTGCTATACATTTGGTGGAGAATTTGGCATTTAGGTCATGGACCAAGCATATTGAGGTGAGATAGTCATTTCTTGTAGCCATGGATGATGGTAAACTAGTATACCTACAGAAAGTGCACACAAAGGATAATGCGGTGGATATGTTTACTAAATCATTGTCGGTTGGGAAGTTCGAGCAATGCTTGAAATTAATTCGCTTGTTGAGTTGTTAGGTGCCACGGGGTGGCATGGTGTGGAGAGAGTGATTTTGTTTGGTGATGATGGAAAGGAATAACGGTGAGAGATTCAAAATCTATCTTCATGGTAAGTGCTCGTAACACTCCCGAGTACATTGTCTTTTGGTGAGACAGATTTGGTTTGAATATTTTCAACACTTTGCTGGTGGGCGGTGGCATTGCTGGAGCTCGCTAATGGAGTGCAATGGACGGTGGCTTTGTCGGAGCTCATTGGGAAAATATTCATGGTGTGTGGTTGAAGGTAAAAGGAAATGCTTGGGTGCATTAAAGTTTGGTGTATGGAGATGGTTATAGTATCGAGGTGAAGTGTTGAAGTATGCGATACTATATGTTAGATTGAAGAGGATGAAGATAACTTCGAGTCGGAGGTGACCATTCGCAAATTGAAGTTCGCACGTGGAAGTTAGAGTCAAATTGGTGTTTGGTGTCAGCAGGCTAGTGTGACAGACGTCTGTCGTGGGGTACGATGGACGTCTGAGTTGTCAGGGTAATTTTTTCGAGAGTTCCTACAGACGTCTGTCATCCCTGCTACAGACATCTGTCAGGTCCTATGACAGACGTCTGAGCTGATTGCTGAAGCCTAAATAATTCCCTGGGAGGGACAGACATCTGTCGTCTCCCTTAACAGACGTCTGACGAGACTTTTGGGCTGTTTCAGGCTGGAAAATTGGCAAATTGATTTGTGAAGACTTGGGGGTAATTTGGGTAATTGGCTTATCTCTATATAAGCTATTTTCAGAGGTTCAAAGGGGGAGCTTTGGATACTTGATTGAATCAAGGGTTTATTCTCAAGGGTGAATTACGGTTTATAACCTAATTCCAATTCTTCAATTCTATTCTCTTCAAACTCTTTTCTATATAGAAATATAGTGATCATTGAATCAATCTCTTGTATTCCTTTCATCGTGGTAATAAAATACTCTTTCCAAAGTGGATGTACACTAACAAGATGTTAGTGGAACCACTATAAATCCTTGTGTGATTTATTTTTGCTACTTTTGCCATTAGTTTCTTGCTTGAGATTGAGATTTGGATTGTTCGTGATTGGTTGATCATTGTTTGTGACTAGAGCTATTATTTTGGTTGTTTTTGCAAGTCTAACAATAGTCTAGTCTTCGGCTAGCGCTTTGTGGTTTAGGGAGTTAATTCGAGTGGTCTTGAATCGGATTTATCACAACGGTTACAGCAATAGTTATTTTTTATAAATATGTTTAACTTCCATGACTGTTTAATTTTTACAAAACTTGCTTGACATTGTTATTTTTGGTTAAAATTAGTCAACCTTTGGAAACTTTGTTAATCTTTTAAAAAAAATAACTTTGTTACTACAAAACTTAATCATTTTCATAAACTTATCAAAATTCATAAAACTTCAACACCTCATTTGCACGGTCGGTGTTTTTCCCAATGTACTAACTCAATATATACTTACTAGATCAAAGCAAGATTAGAATCATATCATACGTGATAAAATATAATCCATGATAGCGCACATTTAAAGCGTAAAAACATACCTTTTGTTAGCAATTTTGGCTAGTGATCTTACATATAGTAATGCAATATTTTGTGTACCTACAGAGCAAAGTGAACAAAATAATTAGGATGCAAATCTATAGAAGAGTTAAGTAATTATGTAAAAAAATTTAATGTAAGCATGGCCTCCTTGAAGTAGGGAGTGATCTGGCTCTAGTTGCAACTCAAGTATGCAAATATCGGATTATTCTGCAAAACACAAGTATAGCAGCACTCAGCAACAGAAAAGGTATAGATTTGCGTATCGGGTTATTCTGCAAAACACAACAAAGCCACCAGTTACAACTACAAAAATTTTGTTAGCTCAATATTTCTTTGCATGTATTGACAATACTCATAACCAAAGCCACAAAGATTATTTTATGGCATCGGTTGGTGTACTATCTTTTCCTATGCTAAATGCATACGTATGTGCATACTGGTATGGCATTGTTATAGTCCTTTTCATGACTGAATAATGAGCGAAGTAAACTAAAGAGAACAGTGTTGTATGTAAAAGTTGAGAATAAAGAGAACGAACTGGATGAAGAAATATGAGCTGGTAGGCACGTAACATCAGGCATTCCTTTTGTTATATGAGAGTTGTGTGCCAGCTCATATGCGTGTAAGGAAGGGGGCTTTGTTCCGACCATCATTACAATAACAGTGGTATCGGATCTGAAGGTTACGGACTGGGCCATGCAGGCAAGGCAGTGCTCTCAAAAGATACTCGTAGGATGCGAGTCAAGGGGGAGATTGTTAGGATTGCCTCGCATGTTCTTAAGAAGGAATGATGGTTTGGATACAATAGTCCCACATCACGGAATATATTGAAGGAATTGTATACAAATATGAGTTGGTAGGCACGTAACATCAGAGGATTCCTTTTGTTATATGCGAGTTGTGTGCCAGCTCATATGCATGCAAGAAAGGGGGCTTTGTTCCGACCATCGTTACATAACACTGACGCATCGTGCCCCAATGGACATATTTCGACTCATTGGGACAACGATCAATTTTGAATAGTTAGCTGCTTCGCGTCGGAGACGCTAGCGGTCCAAAACGACCATCGAACAACGTCAAAGTTAAAATATTCTAAACTACAAATATTCAAATATTTTAACTAGCCAACGCGAAATTAAAATAAATAAACTACTAGTGATTTAGATCTAAATGAGCACATGATTTGGATCACAATGGAAATAATCGTTATTAATTCACACAATATGGCATTCAGTTTTGCTTTTCCCATAAAGCTTATGTTAACGGCTAAGATATGAACATGATAAGAAAACCCTTCATTGTTTCATCCGTGTAGTAATAATAGTATCATTTATAGCAACCACACAATCGACGGATGACCCGTTGCTTTTGATCAAATCAAATCCTCTGTCCCATAAACCCCCGTTGCTTTTTATCAAATCAAATCCTATGTCCTACAAACTCCCTATCCCCCTATACCCAACCAATCAGGACACCCCTGATTTCCACATTTTGCAATTAAGTTTTCTTTCTCTTTCTGATTTAACTGCAAAAAGTGGAAATCAGAGGGCTTTGATTGGTTGGGTATAGGGGGATAGCGGATTTTGGGGATGGGGGATTTGGTCTCGCTTTTGATTGATATGGAAATATAGTTATGTCAAACCAATAAATGGACATCGACTTAGCAATTGAAAAATTACGCTAGACAGTAGACAACAATAGCATAATATGCTGTTTGTATGGTATTGAAACATGAATATATGAAACTATTAGCATGAGGTTAAAAGAAACTAGGCAAAGTATATATCGTACGCTGTTTGTACAGTATTGAACTCACTACAACAAAAACATAAATTTTAAGACAAAGATCTATGACTTCTTGCTTTCTTGTCTTTATACATGGACCAGTTAGAGATAAAAATATTTTGTTTTAAGGATTTTTTTTTCGATTTGGCCACCTTTTATGAACTTGTAACACTTTTAGCCTAGTTTCAAAACTTATTATGGTCGTAGCCTGATTTATGTCACATCAGCCAACACCGTTATTTACTACTAGCGGCATTTGTAATAACGCATACGAGCGGTATTTAAGATGACGCGGAGAAGTTTTTATCTTACTAACCTGGTATTTTTTTGTTGAACCTACGGATCGTCATTTAAAAAAACGTTCTGGAAGCATCATTTAGGATGACGCTCTTTTCTTCTTGGTACTAATGTTTATTATTTGGTCCTCATAGAGACATTCAAGAAGACACTGTTAGCGTCATTTAGGATGCTGCTTCGACGGGATATACAGAGAGCTTCAGCTCTCTTTGTCTTCACTCTTTCTAAAATACCTTTTCTTCAAAACCAAACCCACTTTGCTCCTAACCCTAAGTAGTCTCCATAACACCAAAATTCACGTTTTTTCGATCGAAAATCAAACCATGTAAAGCTCATCAACACAACAAGCTCCAAAAGGTTTAAAAAAAACATTTTTTGTTGATTTTTTCATAAATTTAGGGTTTCTCCATGATTGAGAAATCATGTTATGTAGCTTGTTTTTGGGTTAATGGTGTAAATGTAGTTGAAATCTTATAGTTCTGATCATGTATGTGGTTGTATTTGATATTTTTTCTAGCACTTATGTAGTTTGGAATATGATTTGTGTAGAGATTCCTGAGATGGAGATGGGTCCTGTAGATGGTAGTGTTATGTACTTGCAAGAAAGATATAGGTCGAACAATAATGCTTTGATGTCAGTATGTTTTTACGGTGTTTGTTTGTTGGCCTATCTTTCTTATTTGTTGTATGTATTTTAATCCTGAAATGTTAATTTTTTCTACAGGGAAAAAGTCCCGTTAAGATTATAGATCACACGGTTTCCGTTGGGTTGGTGACCTCAACACATCCAGGAGTATTGGCTTTGCTTGATCGTATAGGATTCCTACTAGTACACAATCTAGAGTACGTTCAACTCGATCGTTATCTCGTCACTGCATTAGATGACAAATGGAAACCAGAGACATCCATATTCCATCTTAGAGTTGGAGAGATGGCCATCACTTTGGGTGATGTGGCGGTCCTTCTAGGCTTGCCGATTGATGGTGCTCCGTTGAGGAATCTGGAAACAGTAGACTACATGGAGATGTGTCAGCGGCTTTTAGGTATTACCCCTCTCGCGGATCAGTGGATGGGAAACGAGCAAATTATTACTAGCTGGTACAGAATGCAGTTTCAGCATGACGTTCCACACAATGCCACGCAGGAGCAGATAGAATAGCATGCTAGAGCTATCATACTCCATATCATTACTCAACGCCTGATGTGCGATCATTCCAAGACTCTAGTGTGGCTAAGATGGTTGCATTTTATTGAGAATTTTGATCGGTGTCGGCAATATTCTTGGGGCAGTGCTACATTAGCATACACATATACGGAACTTACTAGGACCGTTTTGTTCGAGAGTACTAATCTTGGAAGTTGTCCTTCTTTGATACAAGTAATTTATTTCATGAGGTGCCCGAATAAAGCAAGGGAAAATGCTTTAACATCAAGCGTATTTTGCAAATTATTTTGGGGAAGAACATGCTCGCTAGGCCGACACCGCTCTCTCCTCCTCCGCAACCTCAAGCGTTAGCACCCGTAGAACCTTCGGAGACACAAAAGGCGTCGACATTCGTCTGCCTCCACCTACGTTGGTTTATACGTCACGTAGGAAACACAAGATGGTGGTGACAAAGGGAAAGGGTAAGGCCAAGGAACCGGAGTCGTCTCAAGCAACCCAGTGTAACTACCCAGAAAATCTGAACCAATTTAAAATATTTAAATTGGCTAAAATAGTAGATTTTAAATATTTAAAATAAATATTTTAAATAAGAAAGATGAAAACTGAGTTTGAATCGACAATTGAAAAGGAATATAATTAACTCTAATTATAAACAAGGCCTGAAATGGCGCTGTAGTTTCAAAAATTGAATTCAAACTTTGTCGGACTGTACCGAGTGCAAAACAAAACGGATTTGAGTGAAACCAAAAATATTTAAATCTGTTAGTGAATACCTTTCTAACGAATCTGAAAAATCGTAGTTTCATAGCGGAAAGCAAAAGTTATGGCCAAATGAATTTTCAGAAAGGTCGCTATGGAATTTATATAGCCCGTGAAATTGGCCATTTTGCAAACGACCTCGGAATTCGACGAAACCACTTTTGTTGGATCCGGGATGTGAAGTTATTGTTAGGTTTCAAATTTCATAATTTTTGAAGCTAGTATGTGAGCGTGGCAAAGGAAAACGTGTTTTGGTCAATTACAGTTAAATTGGATCGACCAGAAATGGACCTTTTTGCAAACGGTCTCAGAATTCGACGAAACTAGTTTTGTTGGGACCGTATCGTCAAAACATAGCTAGATTTATTTTTCTGGAATTTTTCGAATCAATTTGTGGCCCTGGTAAATTGAAATGTACGTTCAAACTAAATATTGAATGTTATATATTTTAATTTGACGGAAAACTGACTAAAACAGTCGAATGGGCCTACGAAACATATTCCATTGTGTTTGGAATGGGGGTAAAATGCTAGGGACGACAGTCGTTGGGTTTGGATTGGTGTTCGTGGGTGGAAGAGGGTATTTTAGAGATTTTAAAATATATAAATAAATAAAAATCATTTGTCAGAAAACATATTCTCTCTCCCCGAAATATCGTGACGAACGACGGAAACACGTTCATCATTTCCCGTTCATTTTCCGATCAATCCACGCAAAATTAGCCCCTTCTCCAGTTGAAGATTTTGTAGAGCTCCTCGAGATATTCAAATCCATGTAAAGTTTGGAATTTTTCGTGGCCCGTGGAGTGAGAATCGAGCTCAGGAAGTTTGGATGTTTTCGCCGCCGCCCCGCCTGCTACAGGCGATCGAACGCCTCCCCCCTCCAGGCGCCAGGGCGCCTCTCCTCCCCCTTCGAAGCTGCGAAGGCTGATCGACGAATAGCTACACGGATTCGAAGAAAAATCCAAACCTAGTTTTGAACGAAACAGCTGAGGTACGACCATATTTATTTTCAACAGTTTTAACACCTTTAAACCGTTGCAAACTTTGAAAAATCATATCTTTTTCGTGTATTGACGAAATTCAGTGAAACAAGAGACAGTGGACTCGTGTGGACATCTTCTACATTCTAGAAGAGACCGCATATTTTTCTGAGCCTTCTGCTATTTTTGGTGGAGTGGAACCCAATGTGAGATTTCTAATTTATAAACGAAATGGAAAACGACGATGTATAAATTATATAGTCGATGTATTAGTTATATAAGCATTGTACACCTCTTGTATAAGCGTTGTATAAGTTGTACGTTCGATGTATAAGTTGTATATGCGTTTTAAAAATTATATATGTGTTGAAATAGAAGTGAAATGCTATATATATATATATATATATATATATATATATATATATATATATATATATATATATACGCCCCTCATCCACAAACCATGGACGATATTTATTGGTTGTGATTGGTGTGAAAATTGATTGATAGCGAATGGTTGGTTGCAATTGTTTGTGGTTGATATTGATTGATTGTGGTTGAAAAATACCCGTTTGTGGTTGAGAAATATTTGGTTGAAACCACATAGGATTAGTTTGTGGAAATGAAAAATATATACATGCCGCCTGCGTGCGAACTAGATGCATGATTCCCCATTGTCAAAAACAACGAGGTTTTAAGGTAGAGCGAGGAGCCGTACCAGGGACGGTCCCGGTTTTAACTACCCTGCCGTTATGTTGCCGAAATTTTGAATAATATTCATGTGTTTGAATTATTTTCATTTGTTGAAACTATATTTATTCGTTGAATAGAAAGCCCTCATGTGTTGAGTCGATATTCATTCGTTGAATTGAAATTCATGTGTTGAATGGTATTCGTGTTTTAAATATAAAAATCACATTTTTATCTATATATACAAACTATAGAAAACCTTCATGTGTTGAATCGATATTCATTCGTTGAATTGAAATTCATGTGTTGAATGGTATTCGTGTTTTAAATATAAAAATCACATTTTTATCTATATACAAACTATAGAAAACCTTCATGTGTTGAATCGATATTCATTCGTTGAATTGAAATTCATGTGTTGAATGGTATTCGTGTTTTAAATATAAAAATCACATTTTTATCTATATATACAAACTATAGAAAACCTTCATGTGTTGAATCGATATTCATTCGATGAATTGAAATTCATGTGTTGAATGGTATTCATATTTTGAAATAAATTGTTTTATAATAAAAATTACATTTTTATCATCTATATGAACTATATAAAATAATCTTGTTTTGAAAGAAATTGTTTTATAATAAAAATCCTATTTTTATTACCTATATGAACTATATAAAATAATAGTGTTTTGAAATGAATTGTTTTACAATAAAAATCACATTTTTATTATATACATGAATTGTTAAATATAGTGAAGTGTTGAAATAGAAGACAGTTAGATAAAAATATCATTTTTTATCAAATGTATGAAAAGAATATAGTTTTTGAAATTGAAGAATCGATATATATATATATATATATATATATATATAAATAGAATTGAAATATATCGAATAACGACGCTGCAGTTCGTATTTTGAAATCGAAACTTCAAGCGATTATACCGGGAGATCCGACCATCGGATTTTCCCGAAACCGCAACCGTTGGGTTCGCTTTGGAAATATCTTTCCAACGGCACCAACTTTGTAAAAATCCAACGGTTGGATTGTCTGGAATGTTTAATTCAAATCTGAAGAAAAACAGCGCCAGAATCGATTATATATATATATATATATATATATATATATATATATATAAATATAATTATATTTAATCGAATAACGACGCTGCAGTTCGTATTTTGAAATCGAAACTTCAAACGATTATAACGGGAGATCCGACCGTCGGATTTTCCCGAAACTGGAACCGTTGGATTCGTTTTGAAAAGATCTTTCTAATGATGTAAATTTTGTGAAGATCCAACGGTTAGATTTTCAGATATGTGTAAATCAAATCTGAAGAAAAACAGTGCCACGGCCGCGTTATGGCCCGAAGCGTCGTTTTGAATAAATTGGCTATTTCAAAATAAATAAAAATAGCGATAAATCGTTATAAAATATTATAAACGATATGGATGTGAAATATAGAAAATAACTGAAGGTTGGCTAAGTCGAATGGTTTCTCGGGTATTGATCTGATGTTGGTTTCGGCCTTCGGGGTTAATATTTGGGAAATCGTTCTCTTACTGATTGACGGTTAGTGACTATTGAATTGAAATGATGCGTGTGTATGTGAGTGTTGCACTGGTTTATTATATACCCGAGTTGCTCAAAAAGACCGGGTTTATCCCATTCTGAATAACTGAATCGACGATAAGAAATCGAAGATGAAGACGGTGGTCGAAGACCGAAGATCTTCACCTCGTTTGGATGGTAACCGAGGTCCTGATTGGGAGGCATCCCGAAATATGGATAATGAGTGGTGATCGTCCAGACGTACGTGGTGATCGATGGGTTTGCGAGGTATTTAGTGCCTCCGGTTTCGTTCAGACCCAGAACGGACTTGCAAATGGACAGTGTGTCTGACATTGGAATTTATTCTGTGTGATTGATAACCATCAGTTGCACGGTGTGAATTGCCTGTGTGGCATGCTAAGATGCAGTGATCAGGACTTCTGTTGAAAAGAAAAGTCTTGTGGTGATGGTCAAAGCCCCGCCTGTGTGGCGTAGCTTTGTGTATAATGTGAATTCGCGAACCTCACACCCCGGTATGAACCAGAAACGGGAGAGGACCTCACGGAGGATATGCGTTTCTTTCTAGCTAGAAGTGGCGTCAGTGGTTTTACACGTCCTAACGAGTTTGACTTATGTGGTTGTTACTGTTGCGAGGCGCCTCGGTTTGATCGGACGATCCGGGTTCGATGGGGTCATTCGTTGGCTCATTTACGCCCCAAAGGGCGGAGAAACGTATTGTTCAGGCACTATAATCCACTCCGTGTGGACCAACCCTGTCGCTCCAAGGGGCAGTTGCGGCTGTTCCGGAGACATGGGCTAGATTGTCTCGAAGTCGGTAAGGACTATCTTTTGCCTTAGTTCATGACGGAAATCCAATTTCCAAATACGTGACCATGTGGTTTTGATTGTATGTATATATGGCGACATGATATATGGTACCCATGCCGTCTATGATTGATAGTTATGATTTGAAATTGTTTTTGAAACATATAAACACTAGTAATAATATCAAATGCTTTTGTTTTATTCGTATCAAGCATATCTTGGCCATTATAAGGTAAAAACTTTATCCTTCAGTTTGCGTTGCATTGTGTGATGGGAACCGAGTCTTATAATGGCTTCATTTTTATAAAAATCATTGCGATGTTTCAAAGAAATATTTGTTTTAAAGCACTGGCGATCCGATGGAGTAAACCCGTTCCACGAAAGTGGCGTGGTCCTATGATCAGCCATATTATAAATGTGTTGAGTAGATTTCTCATACCAGTCCCATGACTGACTCGTAGTTTGTTTCACTTTCAAACTCGGGTGCCATTTTTTCTACACGGGCAGCCTTGTATTCAGGTTTAGCTGGCTCTTTCTGGATAGCTGGAGCTGAAGATGGATTCTATTATTTATCTCTTTTTATGTTGTTCAGCTCCTATTGTACATATTTTGTTTGTTTCCGCTGTAGACATTTATGTATAGCTGAACTGTATTTGTACCAAGTATGATTTTGTATACTATGTAACTCTGACGATTACGTTTATCCAATGTATTCTATTGTACATTATCTGGTGTATTTATTTAATTCTGTTCTGCTATTATCTGTTTCTGTGTTATATTCCAAAGATTACCCTTGTCTCCGTCTGTATGGGAAATGGGGTCGTCACACCCAGGTTGTGCATGGTCAGTCGCATCCCCAAGAAGGTTCTTCATTGTCCTCGCATGAAGATGTACCCCCAAAACAGAAGAAGAAAAAGATAGCAACTCCTTACCAGCAGCGGATTCTAAAGTAGTTCGTCCATAGGGTAGTGTTGTAGTTTGTAGGTTAATTGTTGTATTTAGGTACTTGAACTTTGTATTCGGTTGTTGAAATTGTGTATTGTTTTGCGGGTTGTGGTTGACTTGGATATGGGTTGTAACGTATGCTTATTTGAGTTTATGTTACATCATTTTGGTTTGCCATAGTAGGCTCCACTGTTTGCTTTTTGGTGTATACAGCTCAGGAATTTAAGTTGTATGGTTTGAGCTCTATCTGATTGAAATATAAACTGTGCACAACTTGGAGCATTTTTCTGAATGACGCTATATGCGTCATTCAGAATAACGCTATGTGCGTTATTCTGGATGCCGCTCCAGGTTTGTATCCAGCAACCTATATCATTATTTGCGTCATTCAAAATAACGCTATGTGCGTTATTCTGGATGCCGCTCCAGGTTTGTATCCAGCAACCTATATCATTAAAAGACGTGCCATCTTCACCAACCCACCTAGTCATTTGTTACTTTCCCAAATCAAACCCAAAAATCCTTACAATTCTAAAGTCCTAATTTTCAATCAATCTAGATTACACGAGGCAAATATTGTTTGTTTGTTAGAGAATTTGCTCATAATTGAAGGTAATCCAACGAATCCCCACTTCTTTTATTTTAGTTTCTTGTTTTGAAAACTTAGACCATAATGTATCTTATATTCATACAAGTATACTATAGATGGATCAAGGGGAACTTGATGATGAAACTTTAGCTAAGTACATGGATGAGTTCGAATCAATCGAACACCGACTGGGTAAAGAGCCACGCTTGGAAGCTCTCATACCTAAAGAAATGCGACAAAAGACCTTTGTAGAGGTGGATGGAAACGACGAGAGTAATAGGGGGAAACCCTTAGCGATTGGGGAAGCAGTATCACGAAAATATTGCAATTGTAATGTTTACTGTCATGTGCATGTTGCGAAGAGTAAGGCAAACGCTGGCCGACGTTACTACGCTTGCGGGTGATATCCGATTTGATTAAAAGTGCCGCACTTGGTTACGCCTTGTCGTTATACAGAGTGGATTGATACTCCATTATGTCGTAGAGGCCACGTATATGCGCTGGAGATGTAAGCAAAGAATGCACAACTAAAGACCGAAATTTACCGAATGCGGGAAAAATATGACTCAATAAAGTCCACCATTCATAGATATCCTAATGAGTAATGTTCGCGAAAGTTGTATTGTTGTAATGTATCGTTCTATGTATAGTTATATGTATCGTTCTAATGTATTGTTCTACGTATCGTCCTAATGTAACAATGAACCAATGTATCATACGGAGTAGTTGTAATGAGTAGTGTATTGACCTATGATGTTTTATCGTTTCATGCATCGTATTGTCCTATAATGTTGCATCGTTTCATGCATTGTGTATTGTCCTAATGTACCACTGAACCAATTCTCCAATACATATTTCATGATAAAATCAGATAGATAGTTAATACATATGTCTTTTACATGATAAAACCAGATAGAAAGGTACAAAAACGTAATAAAACAGGATTGATAGGTACTATATAGCACTAAGTAGAGTCTATGTCACTGTAGTACAATGACTCTTCTTATGGCCATGCACTCTCTACATTTGCTGCACCTATTTTCTTTGGAAGACTGCCCCTGGTCCATGGTGCCTTTAATTCTAGTAGATCTAGGTCTTCCCGGTGCTTTCCGAGCTTGCGGTGGAAAAAACATATGCCCTGAAGGTTGTGGCCATTAGCGTTTGTCATGAACTGGATGAAACTCCGACGTATAAGCCGCATGATAACTTTGAACTGTGTACCAGTAGGAGGCGAAGTCGTGGTGAGCTCTTTTGGCCCCATTTTCCACTGTCGAACATGCAGCCATAACATGCACACAAGGAAGGTGCTAGAGCAATGGTATGTTACATGTACAAGAACAAGTATTACCATCTATCTTTACTGTAAATTCATCACCGAAGTAGTGTATTACAACCCATTCATTTTTGCCGAAGCGAACTATTCTACAACGTCTTGCTTCTTCGGCTCTTTCAGCTATTTTTGCTTCCCATTTCGGAGTTAATTTGCATACCGAACCAACCATATTTTGCCACCTGTTACAGAAATAATCCACCGATCTATAGAAGCTACGCGCAACTAACGACTTAACGGGAAGCGATCGTGCACCTCTTGGCATACCGTTGAAGCTTCTGAAGCATCTGTCGTCATTACATGAAACCTTCCGCCATCATCTTTAAACAAAGCCAAATTTTTCTCTTTTCCGCCCAAACTTCTCTCAATCCAGTTATGAGCTCTACCGTTAGTCGTCTTAATTTCCTCCCGAAGCTTACAATACTCAACCTCTTCTGATGCACATGCCGCCGCATAAAATAAATCCGTCAAACGTTGATCTCTAAAGCCAGCGGCTTGAAAATTAGCTTTTAGATGCCTCGCGCAAAATCTGTGCTTATGTGGCTCTACCCATCTTTCCTACAATGCGATAGAGATTCCTTTCATTCTATCAGATATGAAAGTAATACATCGATTGTTTATACCATGTATAAACTGTCTCATATAGGATAAAAACCAATCCCAAGAGTCAGTTGATTCAGCCTCAACAATGGCATATACCAACGGGTAAATTGATCATTTGTATCCGTTGCAGTAGTTACGAGTAGTGTACCTTTATATTTTCCATACAAATGAGTGTCATCGATACAAAGCAATGGGCGACAATGTAGAAATCCTTCAATTGAAGGGCCAAATGCCCAAAATGCATGTTCAAATACACCATGTTCATCTGTTACTATATGGCTTATACTACCGGGATTTGATCTTTTAATTTCATCAAAATATGACTGTAATAATGAATATGACTCTGCCCAATCCCCGTAAACCATAACAGTTGCCTTGCTCGGTGATCTATAAGCTTTCATATAACCAATCTTAATAAAAAATTGTTCTTTCACCAACACTTTAACTGTTCTAGCCGTTATGTTTAAATCAGACTTCACAAAAGGCATAATCTTCGAAACCAAAAAAGTTGATGTCGCTTGCCGATTGCTTGAATTTACCGTTGGATTAATGCAAGTGTGCTCCCCTCTATACTTCTTAACAACCCACAATCCAGACTGCGATTTTTGGGAATCAATTGCATGAATTCTCCACTGGCATTTATCGTCCACATTGCAAATGGCGGTATACATTTCTTTGTTGGACCTAATGGACTTGAAAGAAACAGCATGTAAAATAGACCACTCACTTAGTTGTTGCAGAAATTTAGGTTTGCTCCCAAAAACAAGACCAGGTTTAAAACCACTATGAACGCAAGAGGACGAGAATAATTCTCCCCTGCATTGCAAGTTAGTGACAACGGATCTAGCTAATATTTGCGCTATACACATGTCCTCAACAAGCGGAATCTTCATTTCAGGTTCTTCATTACTCCCATCTTCTTCATCATTATCATCATCATCCATCTCTTCACCTCCAAAGTCAAGTTCAATGAATCATTATTTACTTGCATGCTGTCAGCGTGATTGTTATCGGGTATCGAAGAAACCGTCATGTTGTGTAAAGCAGGTATAGGATTTGTTTGTACGTCTACATTTCCATCTGCTTGACTGTCGTCATCGCATGCATTCTTTTCGGTAGGCGATTGCTCTTCCATGAAATCATGCAGACAGCTATGTCATGAAAATATTACACCTTCATCAAAAACTAATGCACGACTTAAATAACAATTCATTTCAAAGAATACTTACTTCTGACTCATATGATATAACTCAGATGACGTTGGCTGCAATGGTTCTAGTACTTGTGTAGACGGTCCAACCTTATTTTGTGTATGATGATAGTAAGGACTATAAATAACTATACAATATATGGCGGTCATTAACAACAAATGGGAGAATCAAAATATAATATGTTTAGATAACCTTCCAAGTTGGGCTTACCTCTGCGTCACGCATGCAATACTTTCCTGCTTGGGATATGGAAAGCTAAAATGCAGATTCTATGTATAATTCATATGCGAGGGGTACACATAGAACATTTGATGTTGTCCATACTCTGAAACGTTAAAAGGAGGAATACTATTTAGTGATGGCATCGAAGGAGTTGGAAGGAATAGTGCTGCTCGAACGGGTCTTGAAGCAGTCAGTGGTTCTACCACTAACATTGTCGTTTTCACAACAAATAACTCTATAGTCTTACAAGCGGCAGAAAATATTAACTCAACATCACCATCGTCTACAATTTTAATTGCTTAGAACCAGAATCAGTTGGCCAGTTGCAAACTAACCCAATATCAAATTGGTCTGTATTAAGCTTTGTTGACTTGAATATCGAGGCTTTTAATTGCATCAAGTTACAATCTTTGAGAACTTTTACAGGTTTGAAAGATCCACCTTCGTATTTCCCACACTTTCTATCATTAATAACCAACTCACCATCGAAGTAGCATATAATCACAATAAACTTAGGAGCCATTCTAGTTTACAACAACAAAAATGAATATATTACCAAAAGTTAAAGATCCAAAAAAACTTTGATTTAGGGTTTTGAAATTCTAACCTCATAATGAATCAAACGACGGAAAATAGAGTCCAGTTGATGCAATTCTGAAATTGCTGATGATCTGAGATAAAATTACTAAATGGTTTAATTTCGAAAGTTGATTTAAGGTTTTGGGTTTCTTTTTTTTTTAATATTAAGAAAGTTGGAAAGTGAGGAGGAAGAGAGCAAAAGCTCTCTGTATATCACGTCTGAGCGTCATTTAAAATAACGCTTACGCGCGGTATTTCAAATGACGCTCAGATGTGAGATCTACAAAAAAAAATAGGAAAACCCCATATGAGCGTTATTTAGGATGACGCTCACTTGCGTTATCTTAAATAACGCTACTATCTGAGTTCTACCAAACATAAATATAACACCATATGTGCGTCATTCAAAATAACGCTTAATAGCAGAATCTGAAGTGAAGCTTCGTGGGTTCAACAAAAAAATACCAGGCTAATAAGATAAAAACTTCTCTGCGTCATCTTAAATATCGGTTGTATGCGTTATTACAAATGCTGCTAGTAGTAAATAACGGTTTTGACTGATGTGGCATAAACCAGGCTATGGCCGTAATAAGTTTTGAAACTAGTACGTTGATTACCCTTTTTTTTTCACGTGAGATTCTCTTCCTCTCTCTTTCTTTTTTCACGTGAGATTCTCTTCCTATCTGCTGACTGAAACAATGAATAGAAACGAAAAAAAGCAGAAAAAAAATGGTGCTCTTTAATGGCAAACAGACGATACAATGGATGGTGTGGAAGAAATAAAGGTTAGGATCTTTACAACTATATTCGATTCTTCAAGTCTGAATTGGTATTCTAGTTAATTTCCCTGATTTCTTTTTTTGTAAATCCTTTTGATTCATAGTTTCTAATTTGTTGTTTTAGTCATACTAACCTACCACTACTGAATTCGATCTAATTTACAATGATTATTTTGAAATAATCGACATTAATTGATGCATTTTTCTATTATTTTACAATTAAACATATCGTTTACCCTAATACTTCCCAATTTATTTGATTATTGGAGAAAACTGATTGTGGGCTAATTTATACTAAAATCTACCATGTTTTACATTAAGATAGAGAAGCCAATAGATAATTTGTTTTAGTATAAAAACTTTTAGCCCAACTGCTGTGTTGGTTATGCTCCTAATAATACCTTTTACAATTTTCATTTCCTTTCATAACGATGATTAATATGATATCTGATTAATTAAATTATTCTCTATACTGGAAAATTATTCTAATTTTAAAGGTAAACCCTCTTGTCATACATATAGCTGTAGGCCTAGGAGCATGGATCAGTTTCATGGAGAAAGTTGAGAAGATTAGTGGTATTGGGTATGTTTTTTACATGCAATCTTGTCCAGTCTTCCAAATTTTGGGGGCTAACATGGTTGTCTTCTAGTTGCAGGTTGAAGGTGAGGATGTAATGATTATTGCAGCATATGGGTAAGTTCTCTTATACCATATTCCTAAGAACTTAGTACTTTGTTTTTTAGTTGATAGTCTAAATGTCGGCATTTAGAGAGAAAGATGAATTGTACAAGACTCTTGAGCCTGCCATTCGTGTGGTGATCCTAGAAGCATTATGTGATATACATTCGTGCTGAGGTAAATTTTTTAATGATTAATTTATTATTGATCTTTCAAAACTTAAAGCTACTCCTTCCCGGTTTCAGGAAATATTCTCCTTTTAGTCATCATCGTTATGGGTTTTTTCCTTTTTTTGGCACAAAACTTACTACTCGTAATGGGCTGTCCTTAATGGTTTGTGGGTGTCTTTAAGCATACAACATGAATCCCATGATAAAAAATGTTTTGGTTTATGTTTGAAGGCTCTTGGAAACTTTTAGAGTAACAATTATAGATACTATCCCTATCAAGTGTAGGAAAAAGACATGGATTCATTTCTGAAACATTTCTTTTTAAAAATAAATTACTGTGGCACCATTGTATGGATGTAATGAAGTAATAAAAAACTGTAGTACAACATTGGTCCCAAGCATCAACAAACAAAACTAATCTTCATAATAAAAATATAATTTCTTTTTGCCTTTTGTATAGCTCGTTTTGGAAAGTGAGTGTAGGATATGAACATGGTTAATATCTTTGAGGGTATTTATGTTATGATCCTAACGTAAGCATGAGTTTAATATTCAAGTTCTCTTTTAATCCGAGGACATTGACCACTTGTCCTGTTTTCTTATGACTTGTCTTGTTTTCATTTTTTGTACTTCAAACGCACGTGACCTCTAACTCAGAAGCTAAAGCAATAATGATATTGGTCATAGAAATAGGTTTGGACATGACCATTTGTTAAATTTCTCATTGGTATCAAGATGGGAACGTTATGATAAAAAATACCAATATACTTATGAGATTTCGTTAAAGCTTTAACATACATAATATTTTGTTGATGGTCTATTTACATGTAAACTAGTTATTATTCGATATTCAATCCAAGCATATTTCTATTATCTTAGTCCACTAGCATTACTTGCAAATCTCTGAAGAAAATTCAGAAATATATTTCATATCAAGGTTTGAAATTCCGCCCCGCACCACGGATTTCCGGCCATCCCGGTCCGGTTCCGGCGGTGGCCGGGCCGGAATTCGAGAAAAAACCCGTTCCGGCAGCATAAACCCAAAAGAGAAGAAAAAAAGAAAAAAAAGAAGAAGAAGAAAGAAGCGAGATGCAAAAAGAAGCGGTAGTCGCTTATGCGAGATGCAAGAGACTGCATGGAGGTAGTCGATTATGTGAATAGAAAGTAAAGCAAGATTCAAAAAGAAATAGCAAAGAATGTAAGAGGCGGCTTTTGTTAGGGTTATGTCAGCCTGTTATAACGAGGTGTTTTTGGGCGGGTTTTTGGGTTTTTTTGTTAGGGTTCTGCTCAGCTGTTATAATTGCTGATAGGCTAAATTTTGGGCTTTGTATGGGTTGCTAAACATTTTTGATTGAATTTTTGGGCTTTGTAAGGCAACTTAAGAAGGAAAATATATTGGAATCAAGGCAAAATTCCCGTTATTTCCACAACGAAGATGAAACATCAAACTTTCTCAGTGATCTCGAAACGAAAACGGAAATCGTATTTCTAAACATTGATTAGTAATGCATATTTATAAAAAAAAAGTACCTGAATTATCAAACCGGAATTACACCGGAATTTCCGAAATTTTCGGAACGGGACCGGATTTTTTAATTTTCTACGTGACCGGAACGGAACTAGAAATCGGGATTTCGAACCTTGTTTCATATATAAAATAAAGAGTATATTTTTATTTCCAAATTTAGACTATTAAAGATGTACAAAAAGTTCAGCAATTGTTTAGAAAATGCGTCCTCCTTTATATTATTGTCATGTTACCGGACACATTTCCATCACAACCATTGTCGTTAAATATGTGTTATAGCACATGCAAAGCAAGACATGTCATTAGCATGTTTTGTTCCGTGGCATGATAAACATATAAAACACAGTAAGTGGTGTACTTCGCTTACGTGGTACACAACATGGGAAAATGCATCTGATTTTTTTTATCTGATCATTTTCCCCTTTTATTATTTTTTCTTATTGGTATGCTTTTAAATTGATTTTCATTCTTTATTGTACACTGTGACGGGAAAAGATTGGGGTGGCTTCTTAAACTTAAAGATTATCGTGCGTGGAAATTGATATGAAAATTTTTATTTGTTTTTATGCAATATTCTCAATACAAGGCTATTTAATTCATTGTTTTATCATATAATATGTACAATATTTTAAGAGCTCTGCTATCATTTCATACGCAGTCTGCTAGCTTGAAACATTTCTTTTACAAATAAAATTGCATTTTTTCATATATATGTACACATACATATGTATGTATGCATGTATGTATGTATGCATGTATGCATGTATATAAGCTACAAGTACAAATATGTTATGGTATATGTTGGCTTCTTTACTTTCTAAATTTAAACTATTAAAAAGGTTGCTCAACTTATTTTGTCACCATAAAATAGCTATTAATGAAGTTTACTTATCGAATTTTTTAATATAAATTATCAAATGGCAAAAATAAAAGTATAAAAGCTATAAATTTTCATAAACTAAATAATCAGTTTAAGGTTAGACTTAAAACACATCTATATACCTTTAAAACTAACTGTGCTTAATTAAGGCTACTGGAAAAAAAAAATATGATTGTCGGTTACACATATCTACACAAAGTAGTAAGTTGGTGCCCATTTACTCAAAATAAATGGCAATGTAATAATGGTCAAAATTGCACAACCTGGCCAAATATTCAAAATATAATTTGAGGGACGACGTGGTTATTAAATGTTAAATGCAATATAATGGCATATAAAATGACTTTCAATGTAGTTAATGACTTAGTGTATAAAACATATTTGTATTAAATAAACAGCCCTCACTGAACTTTTCTACTCTTGATAGTGTACCTTTTCCAACATTTCAATTATAATAAAAGCACATACCCACTTGATCCATTCATAATGAACATAGGTTGTTGCTGAGTTTATTTTTCATACAACAATTATTATTTTTTGTCAAAAAATTTCACTGGAATTAAGATAATTGAGAAAAAAGTTATGAATAAAATTAGTTGAAAACAAATAACTGGAACAAAATTTACAATAAATTGTGCGAATAATTGGAATGATGAATGGTACCTCGAAATAGATAGTTCAGAATGAAATCAAGGTCAACTTACTCAATTGTATCTTTGATTTGAGATGGTTAGCTGTTAGTTATTATCATCGTTGAGAAGGCAAAAAGGTAGATAGTAAAATGGCAAGTGGAAATGGTATTACAAAAAATAAAAAGGGTGAACGATAAATAAAAACATGTTAAAAAAGGAAAAATAAATATGGATGCCTAAAATGCAAAAAAAAGGCCTCAATGTTCTTAAAATGGTATTCAAATGGTAGTGGCAGTCTTCTAGTTTCAAAAGCTTCAAAATGGAGTATTCTTGCTATATGCACAGAAACCATATTTTGACCAGGTGGAATCTATAGCATATTTAGACCCTTGTATTGCCTTTCTATATAGCAGACAATAAGAAATCTAACTTTTCAGTTATTATAACCTTACTCTTCATTGTCTAAATACTGTTTTGAACATTATTTCCAGGAGACGAAGACATAAAAAGTGCTTAGTGCCAGGAAAATGAATATATATTGAATTTGAACATTTAGGACGAGTCTACAAAGCACAATGTGTCAATACAAGTACTTTAATGCAATGAAGTCCTTGCTGCAATTTGAAAGTGGGTCATGCAAATTAAGAGTACATATGCATTGTGACTTAAGTTTCTATATTTTTGTTTTGCATTGCTTTTGTATAAGTTTCTAAGCTGTATGTGTTAGCTACTTAGCTTTAGAAAAATTATGCCCAATGTTATGTACTTCTGATATTGTGACATTCATTTCATTTGGATATTATGGATTTTGTTGTCATTGGATGAATATATTATTTTTGTTATTGTTCATTTTATGTTGAAAATTTGTTGTGAATATTCACATTTTAGAATTGATATTGTTTCTTGTTTCATCATCTTTATGGAATTGGAACATTTGAATAGCAGTTGCTTAACAGTAATAGCTCATTCCTAGATTGATTTGAGACATTATAGAAGGTTCCAATTGCAGTATTAGGGATGGCTGTATTATTTGAAATGTCTTTAAATTTGTGACATGCTTGATACTGTCAATGTATGTCTTTAATAATTTACGGATCCATACCTGTGGTCTCTCTTTATTTTGGGACCTTATTTTAGAGATAATATTTTTTATCTCAGTGGCGTCTTAAATGTAAATTTGAGACATATTTTTTCGTTTAAGGACTGTATTATGATGTCTCAAATAAATTTTTTTTTTTGTAGTGCCAATTAAATATTAATATGAAAATAGTAGTATGTTAACATGAAAATGTACCGTTGTTAAAGCAAAAAATGGACAACGATTTAGCAGTTGAAAAAACATACTACGCACGAAAGAATTTACGCTACCGTAAGAACTTGAAGTTCTTAAATCATTTATAACATCCCCACATAAGAACTTGAAGTTCTCACATAGAATTTACACTACCAAATTAAAAGCATAAAAAGAAAGACAAAGGAAGGAAAATCATTAGCAGTGACAAATACTGACATCAACATGAAATCAGGTTAGCGATTCATATTTTATTTATGATATCTATAGGTTGAATCATATCAAGTTTAAATAGTTAATTCATTTGATTTCAATTCTTCATTTATGATATCCATAGGTTGAATCATATCAAGTTTAAATAGTTAATTCATTTGATTTCAGTTCTTCCTAAATGAAAACTGAAACAAAATCGCTTACAAAGTATTATTGTAAATCACATCAAAATAAACATTAAACATGTTTTAACTTCTCCATATATAATTTTTTTCTGCTAACTGACATGCATCAATGTGCAATTGTAAACATTAGAAAAAAAATCAATACATATTTGATATATGCTGAATATCCACCATATTTTTTATACTAGACTCTCTACAAGTGCTACATAAAGTGAATTACTGTTATGATAACCAAAAGTGACATTTAAGCTTTTAGATTTTAATTTTATGTTTCACGTGTTAAGCATGGGTTTTTTGTACTATTTAAGCTTATCTAAACAGCTAAGATATGAACATGACAAGAAAACTGTTTGAAATTTTGTTCGTATAGCAATAATAGTATTATTTATAGCAACCACACAATGGATGGATGACCCGTTGCTTTTGTTGATAATGAAATATAGCTATATGTCAAAATAATAAATGGACAGCGACTTAGCAATTGGAAAAACAATAATATTAGCTTAGGCTTATATCAAGTTACTATTGAAACTGTACAATTTAGATCGCACAATATGTAATGTGAACCTAACCTAATGCATGGGAATGCTGTTAAGGGAATAAATCACTTTGTCTCATTTTCCATGCTCTCATAGGCTAAGCAAATCTTTAAGTTTCAAACATTATTTCCAATTTATTTAAATTTTAAAAATTAACAAATGAACAAGTGAATTTGAAAGGGTCCATAGGGAACGTCAAAAATGAGACTTGATAATTCACATCAATCTTGCCAAACTACATTAGAAAACGAATTGCATTGCACAATATATAACTTATTGCGTGATACATCAATCAACCATAGGGTGCTCTTCCCAAAAGAACCAGAAGCTGTAAACACATCAATGTCACTCTCTGTATCTGATTTCTCTAATGTAGAGGCTGAAGCTTGTTTTGGGTATTTTCTTCTTCCTTCAAGCTTGGGACATTGTGCAACAAAGTGCCCTGGCTTCTTACAATAATGGCAGTCAATTTCTTAGGCCCCCTAGGGGTGGCAGTTAGACCCGACCCGGTAGATCCGAACCCGACCTGTCGGGTCTAGGGTCCTAGCGAGTCGGGTTTTGTCGGGTCTAAACCATACATTTTCAGAATCTAGACCCGACCCGAGCTTCGGTTCGGGTCGGGTCGGTTTGGGTTTTGTTGGATAGTAACACTAAAAATACATATATTTTAATGTTTTTTGATTGGGTCTTTCGGGTCAGTTCAATTTGGGTCGGGTTTTACCAGGTCTTTATTGTATTTTCATCACCTAGACCCGACTCGAGACCCATCGGGTTCGATTCAGGTCCGGTTCTTTTCGGGTCGAGTCGGGTTGATTTTTCGGTTCTCGGTTCTAATTGCCAACCCTAAAGCCCCCTAGGCTGAGATCTCGAAGAATTCCGACCTTCACCTTTCTTCGACTTGCTTTGACTTCTACCTCTCTGAACAGATAAGCCTTTGGTATCACTATCAATGCTAGTGCTCGCAAATCTACCTCTTAACATTTCATTATGAAGGTCAGCCTTTACATAAGAAAGGCTAATTTTATTGCGGTCATAAATCATGGAATTGACAAAAGCAGTGTATTCTTTAAGCAAGGAACATAGGAGGATCATAGCTTGAGCCTCGTCAGTAATAACAACATCTGCTGCCTTCAGGTTCATAACTAAAGTGGTCAAGCCATCTACATGCTCAATAAGATCGGCTCCAGGCTTCATCTTGAATGAATAAAGTTGTTCTTGTAGAATAATCCAATTTTTTAGAGACTTGTCTTGATATGTATCTGATAATGCATCCCATAGTTCCTTCGTCGTCTTCTTCTAAGAAAATTCTCTAAGGACTTCATCTGAAAGACTCAACTGAGTTGTTGTGAAGAGCTTCATCTTCCATTTCCTCCAATTCAGCTGCATCAACATCTTTCAATTTCTCAGGCGCAGAAACAACTTTAAAAGTCTTCTCCTTCAATACGGTCCTCATCTTTATCTTTTAAGTACCAAAATCTCCTTTTCTGTCAAAATGTGTTACTCCATAATTGATGCTAGATCTTCCAACAGACTTACAAGAAGTAGCCATTAATATCCATATAGAAACAATAACACCAGCTCTGATACCACTGTAGTGATTTATGCGGAATTTTGATGAGGATCTAGTATTGTCTATTTAGATACCAATGGAGTATAACAAAACAATTATGAAATCTCATGAAAAAAAAGAACATAAAAAAAACACAAAAGATTTAACGTGGTTCGGATATGAATATCCTACGTCCATAGACACCTAACAACTTTTATTTCTCAATTAAGGAATGAGTACATAAGAGAGGGAGAAGATTACAATAGAGAGAAGATTAATGGTGGATTTTTTTTTTCATACAATAACATAACCCCTATTTATATAGAGAGATTTCTTGGAAATAAAGAAGAGAAGTTTCTAGATTACTTGGACATGAAGAAAAACAATAATATCTTCCTTGATTTAATTGGATAATAAATGGTTGGCACAATCATGGTCTCAATCTCTTTCCCTGAGAAAATTGATTCTTCATTAATTAATTGATTGGCCTATTAATTATTTTTCTTTCCAAAAGAAAACTTCCTCTTATATCTTTCCATATAGGAGCCAATTAATTGGTTGACAATCAATCAATTTCTTTTCTTCTCTACAAATATTTGATTGACAATCAATCAATTTCTTTCCTTCTCTACAAATATTTGATTCATCAATCAACACTCCACCTTGATTCAAATATGACAGTCTTTCTTCATCATTTCATCTTCAACAATCAACATAGAAGTTGTTAGGCCCAGTGCCCCATGGTGCTCAGGTAACAGGAAGCAAACTGATCAAGTTTGAGCAATGCTCAAACTTGTCCTTTGGAAGTGACTTGGTCATCATATCTGAAGGATTATCTGAAGTACCCACCTTCAATAATTTGATCTTGCTTCGTTCTTCCTCAAGCATAAGAAAGAAACCTCTAACATCAATGGGCTTTGTCCGTGAACTACAAGCTTGATTCTCAACAAGATGAATCGCACTCTGACTATCTGAAAATAGCTCTATTGTCCGCTGCGCCATTGAAAGATCATCCAAGAACTGAAGTAAGTACAATCCTTCCTTTGTTGCTTCCACAATCAATATCAACTCTGCTTCGGTAGTCGACAAAGCTACGATAGATTGCAGCTTTGATCTTCCTAGCATCTAAATCCCCAGCATAATCAAAATCACAGTATCTTCTAAGAAAGATGTCACCATCTAGTCCACCATATAGAAAGCCCACCGAAGAAGCGCCTAGAATATATCTAAGAATCTACTTCATTGCTTGCCAATGTTCTTTGCCTGGGTTAAACATATATCAACTGACAACACCAACTGCATGGGCCAAATCTGGTCTTGTGCACACCATCGCATGCATGAGACTACCAACAGCACTAGAATAAGGTATATTAGCCATATACCTCTTATCTTCTTCCGATGTAGGAGACTGGTCTTTCAACAACTTAAAATGAGGGCCTAAAGGAGTGCCTATAGGTTTGGCTTTCTCCATCCCAAATCGAGCGAGGACTTTCTCAATGTACTGCACCTGAGTGAGCCTTAACTCTCTCCGCTTCCTATCCCTGCTTATCTTCATACCCAATATTCTTTGTGCCTTTCCCAAATCCTTCATATCAAACTCTCTACTGAGCTCCGCTTTCAACTCCTTAATTTTGACCATACTCTGAGATGCAATCAACATATCATCAGCATATAACAACAAATATATCGTGTCATCATCACATCTCCTAAAATAGACACACTGGTTTTGAAGCTTCTAGAGTATCCCTGTGAAAGCATAAACTTATCAAATCTCTTGTACCATAGTCTAGGAGATTGCTTCAGTCCATAAAGAGATTTGTTAAGTTTACAAACATAGTCTGGTCTGCTACAATCAATGAACCCTTCCGGCTGCCAAAAATAAATCTCTTCATCTAGATCACCATGCAAGAAACCAGTTTTGACATCTAGTTGCTCTAACTCCATGTCATAATGAGCAACTAATGCCAAGAGAATACGAATGGAAGTATGCCTAACAACTGGAGCAAAGATGTCATGATACTCTACCCCTTTTTCTAAACATACCCCTTTGCTACTAGTCTTTCTTTATATCTGAAATCTCCATTGATGTCGTCTTTCACTCTGTTGATCCACTTACATCCAATAGCTCTCTTGTCGGCAGGAAGTGGCACCAAATCCCAAGTTTGATTTTTCCGTAAAGATTCAATCTCCTCTTCCATAGCTACTAACCAACTGGAACTGTCAACTGATGCAATAGCGTCTCTATAATATCTGGGCTCATCATGGACAACGTTTAATGCATATGTTGCCATATCATCAAAGTCAATGTCTTTGATGATCAAACTAACAAACTCATCAAGCCATCTGGGCTTTCTTCTTTCTCTAACAGGCCTGGTCTCTATATGAGCTCCACCTTGAGTTTGATCTTCTGTGCCAGTATCCACACTATCCTCATCAACCACGGCGTCATCGGAAAACACCATTTGAACGTCTATGGAAAGAATCAACAGATGATTTTCTTTGTGTTCGGTATTCTTCATATGTCCTCTAATCATCATCCGATGAGGAAGGCTCCACCTTCAACATAGCCTTCTCATCAAAAGTTACATGCCTGCTTATAATAAGTTTCTTGCTAACAGGAAACCACAACCTATATCCTTTTACTCCTCTTCTATAACCTAGAAAGATACACTTGCGAGCTCTAGGTTCCAACTTTCCTCGACTCTCATGCACATAAGATGGACAACCAAACACCTTGAGGAATGAATAGCTAACAAGCTCTCATTTCCATACTTCTTCAGGGATCTTTATATATATGGCAGTAGAAGGTGTGCAGTTAATGAGGAAAGCCGCCATAGATAAAGCTTCAGCCCAAAATCCCTTTTTTAACTTAGCAGTCAATCTGAGGCACCTAGTTCTCTCCAACAATGCCTGATTCATCCTTTCTACAACTCCATTGGACTGGGGGTCTCCTGGTATGCTGTAATGCCTTTTAATGCCTTCGTACTCACAATAATCATGAATTCTTGTGATACGAATTCACTGCCATTATCTGAATGGAGAACTTTCAACTTCTTCCCTGACTGCTGCTCCACCATGGATTTCCATTTACGAAGTCTAGCAAAGGTTTCACTTTTGGACTTTAGAAATTATACCCAAACTTTACGAGAGAAATCATCTATAAATGAAACAAAATACTTGGCTCCACCCAAGGATGGGCAAGGGGAAGGTCCCCAAACATCTGTGTGAACATAATCCAACACAGCTTTTGCCTTATGCTCACCAACACTAAAAGAAATCTTCGTCTTCTTACCAAGAACACACTATTCACAAAATCCAATCTTTGAATGTCAAACTCCGTCAATCAAACCTCGCTTTCTTAGCTTATTCATGTTGTGCTCGCCAATGTGGCCCATTCGTAAGTTCCATAATCTGGAAGAATCTGAATCAGCTGAAGTAACTGAAGTTAATTCGCCAACTACAGTAGTGCCCTTTAGTAAATAAAGATTTCTTGCCCTCACTCCTTTCATAATGATCATGGAACCCTTAGATATTTTCAACTTCTCTTCTTCAACTGCAATCTTTAGTCCAAGGCTACTCAATGCCCTTATAGAAATCAAGCTCCTCCTTAAATCAGGTACATGCCTAACATTAGTAATGATTCGAATAACACCATCAAACATCCTGATCTTTACACTACCAACACCAACCATATAGCAAGAAGCATTATTGCCCATAAGAACTTCTCCTCCATCAATCTCATGGTAAGTGGAAAAAGAGTTCCTATCAGGTGTCATATGATAGGATCCGCCAGATTCAATCAACAATAGGGTGCTCTTCCCAAAGGAGTCAGAAGCTGTAAAAACGTCAGTGTCACTCTCTGTATCTGATTTCTCCGCTGTAGAGGCTGAATCTTGCTTTGGGTCTTTTCTTCTTCCTTCAAGCTTGGGACATTATGCAACAAAGTGCCCGGGCTTCCTACAGTAATGGCAAGTCAATTTCTTAGGCCCCTAGACTGAGACCTCGGAGAATTCCGCCCTTCACCTTTCTTCGACTTGCTTTGACTTCTGTCTCTCTGAACAGATAAGCCTTCGGTATCACTATCAATGCTAGTGCTCGCTAATCTACCTCTTAACATTTCATTATGAAGGCCAGCCTTTACATCAGAAAGGCTAATTTTACTACGGCCATAAATCATGGAATTGACAAAAACAGTATATTCGTTAGGCAAGGAACGTAGGAGGATCACAGCTTGAGCCTCATCAGTAATATCAACATCTGCAGCCTTCAGGTTCATAACTAAAGTGGTTAAGGAATCTACATGCTCGATAAGATCGGCTCTAGGCTTCATCTTGAATGAATAAAGTTGTTGTTGTAGAATAATCAGATTTGCGAGAGACTTGTCTTGATATGCATCTGATAATGCATCCCATAGTACCTTCGCCGTCTTCTTCTGAGAAAAGGACTTCATCTGAAAGACTCAACTGAATTGTTGTGAGAGCTTCGTCTTCCATTTCCTCCAATTCAGCCGCATCAAAATCTTTCAATTTCTCAGGCGCAGAAACAACTTTAAAAGTCTTCCTCTTCTTCAATACGGCCTCCATCTTTATCTTCCGAGTACCAAAATCTCCTTTTCCGTCAAAACGTGTTACTCCATAATTGATGCTAGATCTTCCAACAGACTTACTAGAAGTAGCCACTAATATCCAAACAGAAACAATAACACCATCTCTGATACCACTATAGTGATTTATGTGGAATTTTGATGAGGATCTAGTATTGTCTATTTAGATACCAATGGAGTATAACAAAAAAAATATGAAATCTCATGAAAAACAAAGAACAGGAAAAAAAACACAGAAGATTTAACGTGGTTCAGATATGAATATCCTACGTCCACGGAGACCCAACAACTTTTATTTCTTAATGAAGAAATGATTACATCACAGAGGAAGAAGATTACAATAGAGAGAAAATTAATGGTGAATTTTTATTTTTTTCATACAATAACATGACCCCTATTTATATAGAGGGATTTCTTGAAGATAAAGAAGAGAAGTTTCTAGATTACTTGGACATGAAGAAAAATAATAATATCTTCCTTGATTTGATTGGAGCATAAATGGTTGTCACAATCATGGTATCAATCTCTTTCCCTGAGTAAATTGATTCTTCACTAATTAATTAATTGGCCTATTAATTATTTTTCTTCCCAAAAGAAAACTTCCTCTTATATCTTTCCATATAGAAGCCAATTAATTGATTAACAATCATTCAATTTCTTTTCTTCTCTACAAATATTTGATTGACAATCAATCAATTTCTTTCCTTCTCTACAAATATTTGAATCATCAATTTCAACACTTAGTAAACAGTAACAAATTATGAGCTAAATTTAATAAAAATAATGATTTAGTCAAATAGCATAATTATGTAAGAATATTTCGATGTTCATATGGCCTATGTGTCTTATGGTTTAATTGTGAGATTAAGTTCATATTACATGTTGGACTTTTAACATTAAAGTCGATATCGTGATGGATCGGTCTCGGTTTAAAGTTGTTAAAATTTGGGGTATTTATTATCCCTCTTCCCTTGCCTAAATTATGTTTTATTGTTTCTTGCTGTTATGAAATACTATTTGCAGTTTTCTTTCTTTTCTTTTCTATAACTACTGCAGTTTATAATGGCAGTTATGGATAAAATAGCCGTTTGAAAATCAAATGGAACATCTATATAAAGACAGTAGTTACTTTTATCATGCGAGAACTGTACTGTAACTGTCATATGAAAGAAACATTGGTTCTATCCATCAAAGAACTCAAATTAAATGCATAAAAAGAAAGGCAAAGGGAGAAAATCATTCGCATTGACAAATACTAACATCAACATGGAATCAGGTTAGCGATTCATGTTTTGTTTATGCTATCTATTGGTTGAATTATATCAAGTTTAAATAGTTGATTCATTTGATTTCAGTTCTTCCTAAATGAAAACTAAAACAAAATATCTTACAATCTGTATCAGAGCCACTTAAACTTGAATGATTCACCATGTTATTGACTAGTACTGGATGATTTTTGGTCTGGTTTCACCACTACATATCATGGTAATTTTTCCATAATGGTTGTCACGAAAGAATATCTGCTATAGTGAACAAAACATGGCATGCATTATTGAATGCATGATAAGTGGAAGGTGTTTATTGCGATGGATTTGGTTTCACACCATGACAGTACTATGAATTACTATACTGCTTCATCTTTCCTTTTATTTTTGGCTTTTAATATCATTATATTATGCATAACCCATGTTATTTAAGGTATTTGAAATATATTAAGGCTGCGTAATTTGAATAATGCAAATGTTAGTATATTATAAAATTAATTTTACTCATTAGAGTTTATTGTCTACATTTTATGTAACATGTTAGTCACCAAAGTGACCTTGTTATATCATATTTAGACATTATAGCAGTATAATACAATTGATCAGATTATAGAGATGTTGTGAAATGACATTAAAAAAAAAGAATGATCAATTGTTTTATTATCTATATTCTATGAGACCGCCCAAAGGCTGGTCATTGAATGTAGTTAATAAGATAAAAGGAATTAGTCATAATTACATAGGTTGAATGGTGTGTATATCCAAAGATAACATGCTTATTTGGCTAAGTATATTATGATTAGTCACTAAATTATGATACTTTAGCATCAGTGATAGTGCATTGTTTAAGTATTTCCTAAAGGTTACTTAAATGCATGCTTTAAATATATTAGTTGGAAATATTGCATCTACATCAGATTTTATAAAGTACTAATAGATAAGTATGTATTAATGTTTATAGCTTCATCAAATATGTTTGCAACCGCTAACTCTGTCTTGAAGTTCAATGGGCATAAATATGATGAATGGTCTGAACAGATCTGGTTTACATTGGGTATAATGGCATTGGACCTTGCAATATAAACAGAGGAACCTTCAGCCATTAGAGATGATAGCTCCGAGACTGAGAAGTCTCGTTATGAGGCATGGGAGCGATCTAATAGGTTGAGTTTAAACCTCATGAGAATGACAATGGCTGAAAGTATTAAGCCATCTATGCCTAAGACAGAGAATGCAAGAGATTTAATGTGTATGATTAAGGAGTGTTCATAATCGGATTTGGCGGACAAGTCAATTGTAGGAAGCCTCATGTGTCAGCTAACTACAAAGAAGTTTGACTGGTCTCAATCCATCCATGATCATGTAACAGATATGTCTAACTTGCAGTAAAGTTAAAGACCATGGGAATGGAAGTTAATGAAGCATTCTTGATTCAATTCATCATTAGCTCTCTACCTTTTGAGTTTGGTCAGTTCCAGGTTAACTACAACACCATTAAGGATAAATGGAACTTTCAAGAATTGAAGGTCATGTTGATTCAAGAGGAAGGGAGATTAAAGAAGATGAAGGATCTTGCAATTCATCTCATAGGTCATGATGGTGCTGGCAACAGTAAAGGAAAACCAAGTAAGAAGGACAAGAAGAAGGACAAAGCATCCATAAAAGGACCTGAAGGTCAAATCCAAAAGGAGAAGCAAAAGTGTTTCTTTTGCAAGAAAATGGGGCATTTCAAGAAAGATTGCCCAAAAAGGAAGGCTTAGTTTGAAAAGAAAGGAACACATTATAGTTTTGTTTGCTTTGAATAAAACCTTATAGAAGTTCCTAATAATACTTGGTGGTTAGATTCTAGTGCCACTACTTATGTATCTCACATTAAACAGGGATTCCATTCGATCCAGCCCATAAAAGGAGCTGAACAGTACTTGTTTATGGGGAACAAGATGAAGGCATAAATTGAGGGCATTGGGACTTATAGATAGATTCATGACATCGGTTATCATATAGATCTTGAAGGATGTCTTTATGTTCTTGAGCGTGCCAGAAATCTTGTTTCTATAAGTAAATTAGATAATGTAGAATTTTATGTTAAGTTTGGACATAGTGGGTTTTCATTGTATCGCAATGATTACTATTATGGTTGTGGTACTTTGATTAATTCACTTTATAAGTTCAATCTTGATGTTAAATTTTTTGAATCATTATTTAATGTTGAAGGTCATGATATTAAGCGTAGTGCATCTAATGAAATTTATGCCTTTTGTGGCATCAAAGATTAGGTCACATATCTAAGGAAAGAATAATGAGATTGGTAACGAATGGAATTCTTCCTCAATTAGATTTTATGACTTAACTGTATGTGTAGACTGCATTAAAGTAAAGCAGACTAAACACATAGTAAAGAAGCCAGCCATGAGAAGTACTCAACTACTTGAGTTAATCCACACCGATATATGTGGCCTTTTAATGCTCCTTCATGGAGAGGTGAAAGATACTTTATCACCTTTATTGATGATTACTCATGTTGTGCATATGTATATCTACTGCATGAAAAGACTCAATCTGTGAACATCCTAGAGGTGTTTATTAATGAAGTCGAAAGGCAGTTAGATAGAAAAATAAAGGTAGTGAGGTCTGATAGAGGTAGCGAGTTTTATGGAAAATTTAATGATAGTAGACAATGTCCAGGTCCATTTGCAAAGTTGCTTGAAAGTAGAGGCATTTGTGCGCAATATACAATGCCTGGTACACCTTAGCAGAATGGTGTAGCTGAGAGGCGGAATCGTACATTAATGGGTATGGTTAGGAGCATGTTAAGTAATTGTTCAATACCTCTTTCATTGTGGATGTATGCATTGAAGACTGCAACATATGTACTTAACCGGGTTCCTAGCAAAGCAGTTCCTAAGACCTCTTATGAGCTGTGGACAGGAAGTAAACCTAGTTTATGACATCTTTGTGTTTGGGGGTGCCAAGTGGAAGTAAGGTTATATAATCCAAATGAAAAGAAACTTGATCCTAGGACAATCAGTGGTTCTTTCATTGGCTATCCCGAAAAATCAAAGTGATATATACTTTATTGTCCTAACCGTAGTACAAGAAGAGTAAAGACGGGAAATGCTAGGTTCATTGAAAATGGTCAAACTAGTGGGAGTGGTGAATCATGAAAATTGGACATTCAAGAGATTCAGGTTGAACTTCCTTCACCTGTTATTTCTTCTAAAGTAGTTGTACCCATTATTGCTTCACAGTCAAATGATTCAATGGAACAACATGATGATGTTAAAATCCCACAAGACGAAGTTATGCTTGATGAACCGGTCATAATTCAAGAAGAACATCATGAACCACATGAACCTTTAAGGCGATCTATAAGAGAAAGAAGATCCGCTATTTCAGATGATTATATGGTTTATGTTGTTGGAAGTGAATATGATTTAAACCCTGATGAAGACCCGATCTCATTTAAGAAAGCCATAGAAAGTGATAATTCTGAAAAAATGGTTGACTTCCATGCAAGAAGAAATCAAGTCAATGGGTGATAACAAAGTCTTTGGCTTAGTGGAGTTACCTAAGCATTCTAAAACTGTTGGGTCTAAATGGGTCTTTAAGACTAAACGTGACTCAAAGGATAACATTGAAAGATATAAAGCTAGACTTGTTGCTAAAGGTTTCACCCAACAAAATGGCATTGACTATAAAGAAATCTGTTGGGAAACAATGGCTGAGTCGCGCACCAGGTCGCTCTCTTGAAGACAATTCGGCGATCTGGTCGGTGGTGCAAAACCAGTTCGTACTCTCGCCGCCGCCTCTAGGATAAAACAGCCTCGTAGAACAGTAACTGATTTGCTTGCATAACAAATCAGTGCAGATTTGCACTTTCGAAATAAATAATTGCTCGAAAATTTCTGTAAAAATGCTTTAATGGCGGAGGAGAAAAAAATTATTTTTTTCTGTTCTAATCTCGTCGACAACTGAAGATAATATATAGACGGGGATTAGGGTTAATCGAAAATACTGGGCAGTAGGAGAAAATATGATCTGTTGAAATACCGGGTCAAAAGTTTTCCGCTTCATGATAAAGTCGGCTCAGAAATATTTTTCATAAAAACAGTTTGAAAAAGTCAAGGTTTTCTGGTCCAAAAATATAAGTGTCTACACCACATAGCCAAGGCCTAAGTCCAAGCCCAAGCCTGAACGGAGCCGGGACGGGCCGGGTCGGGTCGGGTCGGTCGGTCGCGCGCGCGTGTGTGGTGTTCATGATGCATGGTCTCCCTCCTCACAACAAAGCATGCATTGGGAGCCCAAGGCCCCAATATGACTTCTTAGAAACAAGTATAAATACTTGCATCTTTCTTATAATCCCATGATGTGGGACTATTCACATATAGGAGCCATCATACACTTATTTCTATATTTTAAATAATTCACATAAATTTCCAACAATCCCCCACTTGATTTTTTTGAAATATTATCGAGCAGTTTCTAAAAACATAAGACTGTGCATAAACAAATGTGTCATCCGACTTGAACCTTTGCGTAGTGAGTAAGATTCAGTTTTTACTAGAGTGACACGTAGTCTTGAACTCTATTCTTGACATCAAACCACACACAACCTTTTCTATAGTGCAATCAAATAAGCCCGTGCGTTTATGGTCATGCACGTCTATCCCAGTTTAGTGAACGCTCTAGAAGTTCTGCCCAAAACTCCATAGGAAACGACCACATTTCCACATTCACACAGGTGAGTCTATCAAGAGTACTCCTGAAGGTAGGTACTCCACTCCAAATAGAGTATAGATCTCATTAAGAGTTTCTATTAACTCATCCTCTAATCACTTCAGGAATACATGCTTCTTAGTTTATTAAATAGCATGTTCTACTTCTATCACTACACAACTTGTTTTTACCCATTGAACCTATTTCTTGGGATCTCCAGTCATTTAGGTCGGGTTACCATTGTGCGTGATTCCACAATCTCAGGGCAATAGTCTCATTCTTTTAGAATTATTAAGGACTTTCTTTCTGGTCAGTCCTTTCGTCAAAGGATCTGCCAAATTATCATCACTTCATATGTGATGTCCTCTAACAATACTGTGCATACGACTGTCATTTCTTAACGTTGTATTATCGGTTCTGTTTTTCTTTCAATAGTCGTCAAATCTTTCATCACTATATATGTGATGTTCTTTTACAGTATTGTGCTTACGACGTCGTTTTCTACCGTTGTTATAACGGTTCTATACTTTTTGTAATAGCCGTGGAACTATCACAATCGATTACACCACTGGTGTCTATCTTTCCCGTATAAGGATCTCAACTAGCAGATTTCTTTAGTTCTCTGCTTCTTTACTAGCTGTGGCTAGTGCTCTTATCTCAGTCACTATAGTATACTGAGTCAAGATATTCTGTTTCTTAGATTTCCAAGAAACAGTTCTTCCAGCAGTGCTAAATATATAGCCACTGGTCGTAATAGAATCATCAGATAAAATATTCCAGTTAGCATCGGAATATCTTTCAGGTACAGCTTGAAACTTTTCATAATGTAATCCAAGGTTCATGGTTCGTTTAAGGTATCTCATGCTCCTTTCAATAGCATGTCAGTGCTCTATACTGGGTCTACTGGTAAATCTACATAATAATCCCACGACATAGTCAATGTCGGGTCTAGTACATTCAGTGGCATACCGAAGGTTGCCAATGATGCTCGCAAAATTAGACTGTCTTACACCTTCATCAGTGTTCTTAAATAACTTTACACTGAGACCATATGGTGCATATGCAGGTTTACAGTCAAAATAATTGTATTTCTTTAGAGTATTCTCATTTTAATGAGATTGATCCAAAGAAAATCCCCTTTTTACCCAGTAATCTTAATTCCAAGGATTACACTCACCTCACCTAGATCTTTCATATCAAAAATTGGCATTTAATAAGGATTTGACTGAGTTTATGGCATGAACGTTTGACCCAAAGATGAGTAGGTCATCTACATAAAGGCATATACTAGTGAAAATGTCATTCTCAGATTTGTAATAAATGCATTTGTCACTTTCATTAACTTTAAAACCATGTGAAATGATTAAAGTTATCAAAAAAAATTATGTCATTGTTATGTGCTTGTTTTAAACCATATAATGGTTTATCTAATTTGCATACTTTATATTCTTGACTATTTACTACGAATCCTTCAGGCTGGTCTATATGAATTTCTTCTTCTAATTCACCGTTCAAAAATGCGGTTTTAACATCCATTTGGTGTATTAATGAATTATGAATGAAAGAAAGTGAGATTAATACCCGGATGGATGTTATTCTAGTTACAGGTGAAAAAGTGTCGAAGAAATCTATATTTTCTTTTTCTCTAAAACCTTTAGCTACTAGTCGTGCTTTGTATTTATCAATAGTACCATCAAGTTTTAGCTTTCTTTTTAAGTACTCATTTACAGCCTATAGATTTACAACCAGAGGGTAAATATGTCAAATGCAAAGTCTTATTGGATTTCAAAGAATCCATCTCATTATTTATAGCCTCTTGCCAAAAATCGGCATCTAAAAAAGATAAGGCCTCTTGGAGGTTTAAGGGATCCTCCTCTATAGTAAAAAATTCGAACCAAATTCGTTTACGGTTCTTGCTCTTTTACTTCTTCTAGGTTCAACTTCAGAACTTTTATTAAGTTCTGTTCTAATAGGCATACTTGATGTGCCCCCACTATTCCTTAATTTAAAAAGAAATTTCGTTTCATAAAAATTGGCATCATTTGATTCAAATTATATTATGTGTATTTAGGTTATAAATTCTATATGCTTTGCTATTAACAACATAGCTTATAAATACACATTCGTATGATTTACTTGCCAATTTTATTCTCTTAGGGTTTGGAATGCGAACATATGCTAAGCAACCCCAAGTTCTAATGTATGACATATTGGATTTATATTTCTCTAAAATTTCATAAGGCGAAATTTTATTCTTAGATTTGGGGATTCTATTCAGAACATAACATACAGTCTATAAAATATCCCCCCACTAATGTTTTGTTGCACCAAAATTTAATAAAATGACAATTACTAATTCGGTAAAGGTCCTATTTTTATTTTTATTTTTTTTAGCTTTACCTTCCATTTCAGGTGAAAATGGTGCAGTTCTCTTATGTACAATATATCACAAAAAAATCCAGAATAGAATTTGATTCATATTCTATTCCTCTATCATTATGTAGTCTTTTAATTTTCCTATTTGCTTGATTTCAATTTTGAATGTTTCAAACATCTCAAATGCATCACATCTTTAAGAATCAATGTCTTTCCAATCATATGTTTTATTTTCATATTACCAGTCTCTATAGCTTAAGTGGTGCGAGAATCTCATAACACACTTTCTGATCGTCAACAACCGTGTATATTGTGAATATATCACGATCATAGCAAACATGGCGAGAAACACCAATGTTTACCCACCAACCTCTGATTCACCAATAAGGCGAATCTCAGTAATCATAGCCGTAAGAGGCTCCTCAGTCAGGTTAGCCTACGGTGCAGGGCCTGGCCTGTTCCAATACATTCGTGTCATATGATCCGGTTTTCTACAGTTGTATTATAGAATAACTGTCCAGAATCATTCATTTGGGTTGATTGCTGCTGTCATTTATGGTTTCCTTGCGGATTCCATTCTGTTATTTACTGGTCGGTTGTTGATGCTTACTATTTTTTAGAGATGTTCATATGTTTGAGAATTTATATTTTCTCATAGGAAAATATTCATAAACTCAGAGACTAACATAAATTATCCACATGTATGCAACAAAGGTGTTCTATATTCTATCTTTTCACTTGTATGCATATAAACTATGTCAATTTATTTGATGCAAAAAACCTATTCATCCAATTAATGTCAATTCTTAAGGACATTATCAAATAACATACACATTCTATTAATGCTAAATTTTTAGTGACATTTCCCAATATTATATGTGTTCTATTAATGCCAATTCTTACTGACTTTTTTCAAATAACATACACATTCTATTAATGTCAAATTTTTAGTGACATTTCCCAATATCATATGTATTCTATTAATGTCAATTTTAATGACATTTCCATATAATCATATGCATTTCAAATGTATTGACCAATTATTTATTTTGGCCACTTCTTATCTTCCCTAAAAATATATATAAATAAATCGAGAGATTTATGCATCATAATACAGTCTGAACATCGCAATTCATGCATTTCTACTTGCTCAACCTCGTGGTCATCACTTGAGTGTGTAATTACATTTAACCATGTATATGTGCTTCAACATTCACAATCAATTTAATCAGCATTGACAAAGCACATTACTGTATAAGTTATCATACTTCAAACGTCACATGGAGCAAAAGAAACGATAAAAAATTAAAACCATACCAGGCATTAAGTTGCAAGTAGGAAACAAGTTCTGAAGCTTTACTTCTCTTTATGACCGCGCATCAGCTCTCTCAACTCAACTATCTCATCTTCACCGTACATGTATTTCTTCAGATCCAGGGTATACCCGAAAGCTCAATCAGGCCAAATTATTAGATGTGGGATCTTTAGTGAATATCGAGAGTGGTAGCTGCGGTCTGATATGTACAGATAAACATAGAAATGAATACAGCAAACCCTAGACGGATGTCAGAAATGAGCGAGGTTGAAGATGTTTGGTCGCCGAATGTAAATAGGGCAGTCGAAGCCATTGTTTCACGAGTCGTCTTCAAATTGTTGGGAAACAATGGCTGCGTCGCGGACCAGGTCGCTCTCTTGAAGATGATTCGGCGATCTGGTCGGTGGTGCAAAACCAGTTCGTACTCTCGCCGCCGCCTCTAGGATAAAATAGCCTCGTAGAACAGTAACTGATTTGCTTGCACAACAAATCAGTGTAGATTTGCACTTTCGAAATAAATAACTGCTCGAAAATTTCTGTAAAAATACTTTAATGGCGGAGGAGAAAAAAATATTTTTTTCTGTTCTAATCTCATCTACAACTGAAGATAATATATAGACGGGGATTAGGGTTAATCGAAAATACTGGGCAGTAGGAGAAAATAAGATCTGCTGAAATACCGGGTCAAAAGTTTTCTGCTTCATGATAAAGTATATTTTTCATAAAAACGGTTTGAAAAAGTCAAGGTTTTCTGGTCCAAAAATATAAGTGTCTACACCACATAGCCAAGGCCCAAGTCCAAGCCCAAGCCCAAGCCCGAACCGGGCCGGGTCGGGTCGGGTCGAGTCGGTCGGTCGCGCGCACGCTTGTGGTGTTCATGATGCATGGTCTCCCTCCTCACAACAAAACAAGCATTGGGAGCCCAAGGCCCCAACATGACTTCTTAGAAACAAGTATAAATACTTGCATCTTTCTTATAATCCCATGATGTGGGACTATTCACATATAGGAGCCATCATACGCTTATTTCTATATTTTAAACAATTCACATAAATTTCCAACAAAACCTTTACAAATAAACCTTTACTCCAGTATCTAAGAAGGATTCTTTAAGAATTGTTTTGGCTTTGGTGGCTCATTATGATCTTGAGCTTCACCAAATGGATGTGAAAACCGCCTTTCTGAATGGTGAACTTGAAGAAGAAGTATATATGGACCAACCTAAAGGATTTGTGGTCACTGGGAATGAAAACAAGGTGTGTAAGTTGAAAAAGTCAATATATGGACTAAAACAAGCTTCCAGACAATGGTACTTAAAGTTTAACGATATCATTACGTAATATGGTTTTGTAGAGACAATCGTTGATCGGTGTATCTACATTAAAATTAGTGGGAGAAAGTTTGTGATATTAATCTTATATGTTTATGACTTTTTTTCTTGCTGCAAATGACATATCATGTTATGTGATGTAAAAAAGTATCTCTCTAATAACTTTGAAATGAAGGATATGGACGAGGCATCTTATGCGATCGGAATATAAATAATACGAAATAGATCACAAGGATGGCTAGGGTTGTCTCAAAAAGATTATATCAATAAGGTGTTAGAGAAATACAGAATGGATAAATGCTCCGTAGGAATAGTTCCTATACAGAAAGGGGACAAGTTCAGTAATAATCAATGTCCCAAGAATGATTTAGAATGGAAAGAAATGGTAAGAATCTCATATGCATCAGTGGTAGGGAGTTTGAATTATGTTCAAACATGTACTCGACCAGATATCAGCTTTGCTGTAGGTATGTTAGGTCGATATCAAAGTAATCCGGGAATGGACCACTGGAAAGCTGCAAAGAAAGTTCTTAGATATTTGCAAGGCACCAAAGAGAACATGCTTATATACAGGAGATCTGATCATCTAGAAGTCATTGGATATTCAGATTCAGATTATGCCGGATGCAAAGATAGTAGAAAATCAACGTTTGGTTATTTGTTTCTATTAGCCGAAGAGACTGTATCATGGAAGAGTGGAAAACAGTCTGTCATTGCTACTTCCACTATGGAGGCCGAATTTGTGGTATGCTTTGAGACTACTATTCAAGCATTGTGGATGCAGAATTTTATTTCGCGACTTGGGATTGTCGATAACGTAGCCAGATCGTTAAGAATTTACTGTGATAATTTCACAGCCGTTTTCTTTTCGAATAATGACAAGTATTCTAATGGTGCTAAACACATGGAGTTGAAGTACTTGTCAGTCAAAGAGGAGTTGCAGAAACGTAGAGTGTCTTTTAAGCATATCAGAACAGATCTGATGGTAGTGGATACGTTGACTAAGGGACTACCGCCCAAGGCATTTACTGGCCATGTAGAGCGCATGGGTATTATAGATAAAGCATTGTTATTTTAATTATGATACGCTCATTATGTTTGTGACACTATGAATTCAATTACAGTTACATTTCTGTTTTATTGAACATATTATTATTACAGTATGTGTGTACACTTATGGTTGTTAAATGACATGTGATTATTTTGAAATTATGATATATCTCAAATTGGAATTGAAATTGAGTTTGAATTGATTTGTGATACATGGAAGGGATCATGTCGCTTAAATGACGTGGGACCGCCATGATCCAATCAGTTCTGATTTGATTACTGGTCATTTGAACTTGAAAATTATGCATTAAAGTTATTGAATCATCAATTAGACACAAAGGCCAAGTGGGAGTATGTAAGAATATTTTGATGTTCATATGACCTATGTGTCTTATGGTTTAATTGTGAGAATTAAGTTCATATTATATGTTGGAATTTTAACATCAAAGTCGACATCGTGATGGATCGGCCTCGGTTTAAAGTTGTTAAAATTTGGGGTATTTATTATCCCTCTTCCCTTGCCTAAATTATGTTTTATTGTATTCCTGTTGTTATGAAATACTATTTGCAGTTTTTTTTCTTTTTCTTTTCTATAACTGCTGCAGTTTAGCCGTTTGAAAATCAAATAGAACATTTATATAAAGACAGTAGCTACTTTTATCATGCGAGAACTGTACTGTAACTTCATATGAAAGAAACATTGTTTCTATCCATAAAGAACCCAAATTAAAAGCATAAAAAGAAAGGCAAAGGGAGGACAATCATTAGCAATGACAAATACTAACATCAACATGGAATCAGGTTAGCGATTCATATTTTTATTTATGATATAGATTGAATCATATCAAGTTTAAATAGTTGATTCGTTTGATTTCAGTTCTTCCTAAATGAAAACTAAAACAAAATTGCTTACAAATTATTATTGTAAATCACATCAAAATAAACTTTAAACATGTTTTAACTTCTCCATATATAATTTTTTTCTGCTAATTGACATGCATCAATGTGCAATTGTAAACATTAGAAAAAAAATAAATCAATACATATTTGATATATGCTGAATATCCACCATATTTTTTATACTAACTCTCTACAAGTTCTAGTACATAAAGTGAATTGCTGTTATGATAACCAAAAGTGACATTTAAGCTTTTAGATTTCACGTGTTAAGCATGGGTTTTTTGTACTATTTAAGCTTATCTTAATGGCTAAGATATGAACTTGACAAGAAAACCCTTCGACGTTTCATCTGCATAGTAATAATAGTACGTACTACTTATAGCAACCACACAATGTATGGATGACCTGTTGCATTTATGGATATGGAAATATAGCTATATGTCAAAGCAATAAATGGACAGCGACTTAGCAATTGGAAAAACAATAATATTAGCATAGGCTTATATCAAGTTACTATTGAAACTATACGAAATATTAGATTGCACAATATATAATGTGAACCAAGCATGATGCATGGGAATGCTGATAATGGAATAGTAAATCATTTTGACTCGTTTTCCATGCTCTCATAGGCCAAACAAATCTTCAAGTTTCAAACATTTTTTCCAATTTATTAAAATTTTAAAAACTAACAAATGAACAAGTGGATTTAAAAGGGTCCATAGGGAACGTCAAAAATGAGACTTGATAATGCACATCCATCTTGCCAAACTATAATAGAAAACGAATTGCATTGCACATAAGCCAAGCCAATACTGATGCATTGTATATAATTTCACTTGAATTATATTAAAAAAAAAAATAGGTTGCAATATACAAATTAGATCGCATGACGAGTACTTACATTGACATCAATATAAACATTTTATCAGATCTAAATTAGTCAAACTTAATACATAACATGCGTCTTTTATAATCTTTACGTATCATCATTTAAGCCACAAAGCTTTGTTAAATCCTGGACAATGCATGATTAGTTTATCAGCTCGCAAAATCTTGATTATGCCATGTATCGATAGGATCTGATATGACGTACATTATGCTGGAGTGCAAGTCAATTTGAAGTAAACTTACCAGAAATGCTGCATTTGTTGTATTCCAGAATCTTGGAAGTGGATCTGCATCAACAACCTTGCACCTAACATCTACAGTAAGTTTCTCTAAATGCTCTCTCGTTTCCACCATACAAATCATTTTCTTTTTCCATACAGTAAACCCTCTCTTTGTTTGGAAGAGGGCATCAATGGACAGAGATAGAAAGGAGATTATGCGATTAAAATTAGAGCGCATTTCAAATAATGCAAGTAGTTTAGTATTCACAGTTAATTGAATGATAAATTAGTAACAATTTTCCTTTCTGAAATTAGATAAACTAACGCTCCGTTTTTCAATTATTGTATGGTCGAGTAATGCTAGGCGGACCAAACAAAATGCGGTTTAATGATGCTTAGGTCAGATTCAGCATATCCGCATGGGGCACTGAGATCTAACAAATCATAACACATTATGAGCTGTAAATGCCAAAAGGCCTCCCTTGGTAATGCAACTGTTTAGTTCTCTCCCATTTTTCTTTCTTAGTTTCCAGCGTCGGACTTTTCTTTTCCAAATTAAACACATTTCAACTCATCAACCAATATCAAAGCTCGACTCACTAATTGTGTTAGCTCCTCCCTGTACTGAATGAGTCCGTTTTCTCTACCTGTCACACTCTATATGGTAGCAACTTAAATAATTGCATAGGACATTCTGCATATCAATGTTTAAGTGGACAAGTGTTCTGCACTCAAATGAACAAGTATCTTGTCTATATACCGTTGGTAATACACCTTCCATTTTATGCTTCATCTCTTTTAAAGACGTCAGTTATTTGTGTTCATCTTAGTCAGTACTCATTCAAGTATTGAAAAAGGGAATTATTTCCTCTTTTAACACTGTAGTTATAGAAAAAGACACAACTTAATTAGTGTAAGCTGTTGAGAAAAATGGCTGAGTCGCGGAGTAGGTCGCTTTCTTGAAGACGATCTGGTCGGTGGTGCAAACCAATTCGTACTTGTCGCCGTCGCCTCTAAGATAAAACAGTCTTCTGAGAAAATTAATTGATTTGTTTGCACAACAAACCAATTCAGATTTGCCTTTTAAAATTAAATTTAACTACTCGTTCTGATTTTGTTTTTGAAAACTTTTAATGGTGGAGAAAGAAGAAGAGAGAGATAAGAAAATAATTGTTTTTTTTGAGTCGTTCGGCAAAAAATAAACATGGTAATACCTGTAGCGGAAGTCGGTTCAGACCTAAAAAAATGAATCTCAATTTTTTACCAAGTCAAATAAAAGAATGATTTTTTTCTTTTCGTATAGTCTCATGATGTGGGACTATTCATATATGAGTCACCTCACACTTATCCAATTTTTTTAAATAATTCATCTTTATAAAAAATGAATCATTTTTCCAACAATCCCCCACTTGAATTTAAAAAAAAAACATTTCGAGCAGTTTCTAGAAACATAAGATTGTGCATAAATAAAGGAGGCATCCGACTTGAACCTTTGCATAGTGAATAAGATTCAGTTTTTACTAGAGTGACACGTAGTCTTGAACTCTATTCCTGACATCAGACCACACACAACCTTTTTTATAGTGCAATCAAATAAGCCCGTGCATTAATGGTCATGCACGTCTATCCCAGTTTAGTGAACGCTCTAGGAATCTTGCTCAAAACTCCATAGGAAACGACCACATTTCCACATTCACATAGGTGAGTCTATCAAGAGTACTCCTGAAGGTAGGTACTTCACTCCAAATTAGAGTATAGATCTCATTAAAAGTTTCTATCAACTCATCCTCTAATCACTTCAGGAATACATGCTTCTTAATATAAAATTTTTGCATGTTCATCTGCTATCACTACACAACTTATTTTTACCCATTGAACCTAGTTCTTGGGATCTCCAGTCATTTAGGTCGGGTTACCATCGTGCGTGATTCCACAATCTCTGGGCAATAGTCCCATTCTTTTAGAATCATTAAGGACTATCTTTCTGGTCAGTCCTTTCGTCAAAGGATCTGCCAAATTGTCATCACTTCATATGTGATGTTCTCTAACAATACTGTGCATATGACTGTCATTTCTTACCGTTGTAATATCGGTTCTGTCCTTCTTTCAATAGCCGTCAAATTTTCATCACTATGTATGTGATGTTCTCTTACAGTATTGTACTTACGACGTCGTCTTTTACTGTTGTAATAACGGTTCTATACTTTTTGCAATAGCCGCGGTACTATCGCAATCGATTACACCACTGTTGTCGGTTTTTCTCTTATGGGGATCGCAAATAGCAGATTTCTTTAGTTTTCTGCTTCTTAACTAGTTGTGGCTAGTGCTATTATCTCAGTCTCTATAGTATACTGAGTCAAAACAGTCTGTTTCTTGGTTTTCCAAGAGACAGCTTCCTCGACGATGCTAAATATATAGCCACTGGTCCCTTAGAATCATCAGATAAAGTATTTCAGCCTATATCAGAATATCCTTCAAGTACAACTTAAAACTTTTCATAATGTAATCCAAGGTTCATAGTTTATTATAGGTATCTCATAACCTTCCCATTAGCATGTTAATGCTCTATACTAGGTCTACTGAAAACCTAGCATAATAATCCCACGACATAGGTAATGTCGGGTCTAGTACAATCAATGGCATTCGAAGGCTGCCAATGATGCTCGCTTAAATGGACTATCTTATACATTCACCAGTGTTCTTAAATAACTTTACACTGGGATCATATGGTGTACATGCAAGTTTACAGACAAAGTAATCGTATTTCTTTAGAATCTTCTCAATTTAATGAGATTGATCCAAATAAAATCCCACGTTTTACCTAGTAATCTTAATATCAGGGATTACACTCGCCTTACCTAGATCTTTCATATCAAAATTGGCATTTAATAAGGATTTGACTGAGTTTATGGCATGAATATTTGACCCAACAATGAGAAGGTCATCTACATAAAGACATATAATAGTGCAAATGTCATTCTCAGATTCGTAATAAATGCATTTATCACTTTCATTAACTTTAAAACCATAAGAAATGATTAAGTTATCAAAAAAATTTCATGCCATTGTTTAGGTTCTTGTTTTAAACTATATAATGATTTATCTAATTTGCATACTTTATGTTCTTGACTATGTACTACAAATCCTTCAGGCTGGTCCATATAAATTTCTTCTTCTAATTCACCGTTTAAAGAACGTGGTTTTAACATCCATTTGGTGTATTAATAAATAACAAATAGAAGCAAGTGAGATTAATACCCGAATGAATGTAATTCTAGTTACAGGTAGAAAAAATGTCGAAGAAATCTATATTTTCTCTTTGCTTAAAACCTTTAGCTACTAATTGTGCTTTATATTTATCAATAGTTTTATCGGGTTTTAATTTCTTTTTAAGCACCCATTTACAACCTATATATTTACAACCAGAGAATAAATCTACTAAATGCCAAGTCTTATTGGACTCTAGAGAATCCATCTCATCATTTATAGCCTCTTGCCAAAAATCGGCATCTAAAGAAGATAAGGCCTTTTGGAGGTTTAAGGGACCCTCCTCTATAGTAAAAGCACAAAAATCCAAACCAAAATCTTTTACGGTTCTTACTCTTTTACTTCTTCTAGGTTCAGTTTCAGAACTTTTATTAAGTCATGTTCTGATAGGCATACTTAATGTGCCCCCACTATTTCTTAATTTAAAAGGAAATTTTGTTTCATAAAAATCGGCATCATTTGATTCAATTATATTATGTGCATTTCGGTCATAAAATCGGTATGCTTTGCTATTAATAGCATAGCCCATAAATACACATTCATATGCTCTACTTGCCGATTTTATTCTCTTAGGGTCTGGAGTGCGAACATATGATAAAGAACCCCAAGTTCTAAAGTATGACACATTGGATTTATAATTCTTTAAAAATTCATAAGGTGAAATTTTATTCTTAGATTAGGAGATTATATTCAAAACATAACATGCAGTCAATTAAAATATCCTCCCACCAATGTTTTGCTGCACCAAAATTTAATAAAATGGCAATTACTAATTCGGTAAAGGTCCTTTTTTTTCCAGCTTTACCGTTCATTTCACTTGAATATGGTGCAGTTCTCTTATGTACTATACCATGTAATTTATAAAAAATCAGAATAAACTAGATTCATATTTTGTTCCTCTATCACCATGAATTCTCTTAATTTTCTTATTTCTCAATTTCAGTTTTTAATGTTTCAAACATGTCAAATGAATCACAACTTTAAGAAACGCTGACTTTCTAATTGTAAGCTTTCTTTTCACTTTACCAATCTCTACAGTTTTAGTGGTGTGAGGATCTCCCAACAATACTTTCTGATCATCAGCAGCCGTGTATATTGTGAATATATCACGATCATAGCAGACATGGCGAGAAACACCAGTGTCTACCCATCAACCCTCTGATCCAGCATCAAAGTGAATCTCAGTAGCCGTAGCCGTTAAAGGCTTCTCAGTCAGGTTTGCCTGCGGTGCGGGGCTTAGCTTGTTCCGACATTGTCGTGCCATATGACCTGGTTTTCCACAGTTGTAATATAGAAGCAACTGTCCAGAATCATTCTTTTTGGTTGGTTGCTGTTATCCTTTATGGTTTCCTTGTGGATTCTCATTCTATTCTCAACTGACCGGCTGTGGAGGCTTACTATTGCTTGAGATGTTAATATGTTTGAAAATTTATATTTTTCTTATATAAAAATATACGTAAACTCATAGACTAACATAAGTTATTCACATAAAATATTATTTTCTGCATTTGTACCATTCCACCATACTTGTGGACTATATTAATGGTAAACAACTTACATGGTTAATATAATCATCACATATAGAGACTACATAAACCAAGGTGTCAAAACACTTGGGTTCAAAAAATACTTAGGTTCAGTCAGTTAACATTGTTCCAATCAAATAATGCACACTCTTAGGACTCAAGCAAAGTGATTAGTGTGACCCAAAACTACAGTACAAGATAATGAGCAGGGTTCATGATTAGTTATCAAATTTCGAAGTTTTATAAACTAATTTCCACCATGCTACCATTTTAGAACTACAAAGATGACATGCTTACAGTCCTTTAAGGCTATTGGATCAATGACAACCAACAATAACTTATAGGTTGTATCATTCTATGTCCAATGAAATTCATACATATAAGCTTCCTTTTTGGCTTCTATTTTTCTTTTTCTAAAGGATTCTGATTAAAATGCAACTCAGAAGGTGATTTAAGCTCGTTGGAAAAAGAAGGCATAGCCAAGAAACCTCTATGTTGGTACTTAACAAGCCAAAATAGAATATGTTAATTACCTAATACCTGATACCTTTCTAGCGAATTTTCCATAATACCAGGCACAATCATCTATCAATTGAAGCATGCATTAGAAAGGGTTTAAAAAATTATATTACCTTTCTCGGACGCTCATCCTGGTGGGGGCCACAACAATAAAGAATACTACAGCCCATCGATCCATTTCTCACAAACTTGGATTTCATGATGCTACTACGTAACTACAGCGCAAAGCCACCTTCCATGCCTACCAAATTGTCCACCTTTTAACCCTGATTTCATGTAGATGACGGCAAATCCGGATTTCACATCAAATCTTTCTACTTTTTCTCTCGATATCTCGTTGCCAGAGAAGATAGTAGAAGGAATCGCAGTTACAAATTGAGTAAGATTTCAAGGCGTTGAGTATTTCAAAGCGTTGAGTAGATAGAGGAAGATGGTGGCACCTTCAAGCAAGTTAGGGTTGCAGCCATTGTTTTGAAATCGTCTTCAAATTGTTGGGAAACATGGCTGAGTCGCGGACTAGGTTGCTTTCTTGAAGACGATTCGGCGATCTGGTCGGTGGTGCGAACCAGTTCGTACTTGTCGCCACCGCCTCTGGGATAAAACAACCTTTTTAGAAAATTGATTGATTTGCTTGCACAACGAACCAATTCAGATTTGCACTTTCAATTTAAATTTAACGGCTCGTTCTGATTTTGTTTTTGAAGAACTTTTAATGGTGGAGGAAGAAGAAGAGAGAGATAAGAAAAAAGTTGTTTTTTCTGAGTCGTTCGGCAAAAAATAAATGTAGTAATACTTGTAGAGGAAGTCGGTTCAAATCTAAAAAAATGGATCTCAATCTTTTAACAAGTCAAATAAAAAAAATGTTCTTTTTCTTTTCGTATAGTCTCATGATGTGAGACTATTCATATATGAGTCACCTCACACTTATCCAATTTTTTAAATAATTCATCTTTATAAAAAATGAATCATTTTTCCAACTTAAGCAATGGAAACATTACATCTTCACCAACTTGATTCGTTTCGTAGTTTTGAATTGTTGCTCTCCAGGAACTCTTGTCGTATAAAATATTTACTTTAGCATTGTCTATAAACAATTATTCACATTTTTTTAATGCTCATACCCACTGCAAAATCTAAATTTATGATAGAGATCTGCTAAGAGGAACCACGCACAGATGATGTTACATATCATAAGAAATTTGAGACAAAAATGCAACTAAAACAAGTAAATACGTGCATGTAACGATGTACAAATAACCAAAACCAAATATATCACCGAAAACACCAACTGAGCTCCCCGTAGACTGCCGATGTAATCTTAGTTTTTGCTTCAGTAGTAAATAAAGGAACTCGACAAAGGGGACAGACAACATACCCGAACTTAACCCATCTATCTAAGCAATCTTTATGAAACACATGCATGCACTTCAGTTCACTTATATCTTCCCCTTCTTTCATATTGCAAAGACAAACAATGCACTTCACTCGCTCTTTTTCTTTCTTGAAGCTACGTACTCGGAGTTCTGTGCCTTAGTTTGCTATCGATCGTTGAAGATTTATCGGAGTTTGGTCAACGAACTGAGAATCATCCGGCCAGGAAATATGTGATAGTGGCTTAAGTTTTAGTATTGGTTTAATAACAAAATACATGAGGAACAAGGGTAATAATAGCAAGGAGATTGCTACATACATAAATAGGCTTTCATATCCCTCCATGACTGATTATGAGCTATGAAACTATTATAAATTGATTTTTCCTAATCAAGGTGGTTAGATATATGACTGTCCGGGTCTAGCGATTATATATATAATTATTTCTGCAAAGCGAGCGCACTACCTAAAATTGTTGGTAATATGTCTACCTCATATTTTTGTGTTGTAAGTACTCATACAACAACTTTGGACTATGCAAGAGTCAAGATGTTAACATCGTAATATTAAAATCAAAGTTGCCAGTTCAAACAAGAATTGAAATAGGCATCCTTGCAAGTTTGATTGCAAAAAAGCTCGAGTATACAAAGGTTTAGTTGTGAACACGTTAAGTTATGATTTATGGTTATGAACACTCCGGATCATTTTGATTAAAACAATGCTTAAGCTGCTGGTTATAGCTGTTGGAAATAAACTTGGTTTTTAAGGAAATGTTGATTATGTGACAAATTTTATTCTTGTATTTATGGAAGCACAAAATAAATGGTTACAAATAATAGAGTTATCAAAATAAAATTAGAGAAGAATCTAGACTAAACAAATATGTAAAATGAAGAAAAGTTTAGAAAAAGAAAAGAGTAGAGATTCTCTCTTATATAAATTATGATGTAATCGCTCATTTGTATCTAGCAATATCAAGTAATGTATTAAAAATTCCATTTTCCTTATAATCTATTCCTCTTCCTCCTCTAAAATTCTAACAAAGTGGTATCAGAGATAGGTTAGATAATCAAGGAAGATGACAAATGAAACGTCATTTTTTCAAATTCCATTACTGAAGAAAGATAATTATAGCGCTTGGAGCATCAGCATAAAGAAGCTGCATGAATCGCAAGGCTTGTGGGATATGGTAGAAAATGGGTATGAAGAACCCGTCGATTTCACTGCTTTATCCCAAATTAAAAGGGATAAATTGAAGAATTTGAAGACGACTGACTTACAAGCATTAGTCATCATTCATCAAGGCTTGGGTGATGATATGTTCGGAAAAATAATGGATGCATTTACAAGCAAGGAAGCATGGGAGACCTTGGAGAATGACTTCATTTAAACTACTAAAATGAAGAAAATTCGATTTCAAAATCTGCAATGTAAGTTTGAATCTTTACATATGGAATCTTCAGAATTAATTGATGATTATTTTTCTCGAGTTTTTTCTCTTGTAAATCAATTGAAAAAACTTGGAGAAAAAATGGGAAATTCTAGGGTTATTGAGAAAATTTTACGATCTCTAGATTCCAAATTTGACAACATAGTTGTAAAAATTGAAGATTCTAAGGATGTAAAATCCATGAATATTGGTCAAATTTTGGAGATTCTTCAAGTTTTTGAAGAAAGATTAAATAGGGAAGTTGAAGAGAAGACCAATCACGTTGAAGAAACACATACAGAAGATGGTGCACTGCTACTAGCTCACAAAGAAAATGAAGAAGAGGAGGACGAGAAAAATAGCATTAAGGATGAAATTCATGGAGCATCTAAGAATGTGGAGCAGGACGTAAATAAAGTTTGCAAGGGTGTTGATGTTGACAAAGCATCCGGTGAGGAAAATATGAAGAGCACAAAAGAAAAATGTGTATCTAAAGGCGTAATTGTTGAAGAAGGAATTGGTACTGAAGATTCGAAAAAAGATAACAAGACAGAGGAGGAAAGAAGTGGGAAAGAATTGCAAAATGATGTTTTGAAAGCAAAGTGAAAGTGGGTGAAAGCAAAATGAAAGTGAAAGGGTCCAATTATGAATTTTATGAAGATAAGAACAAAATGGTGAGCAAAGATTTTCTAAAATGTCATGCAAAAGTCATATTTGGGAAGTATGCAAATCAGTTGGATGGATAAACAATTGTAAGAATGAAATTATGAAAGAATGGAAAGATGCCATATATGACTCATTCAAAGTTTGTGACACCGGAATAAGATGGAAGCTAGAGCACACACTGTTTGGAACGACTTGTGCGAATGGAGGAGAACAAAATGAATGGAACACCGTTGAAAAAATTGCATTGAAGTTCTTCATACTGGGAAAGAGAAAGAAACGAAAAAAGAAAATTTGGATAATTTCTTTAGTCCTACCAATGCACGTAAAATACAAAGAATCAAAATCTTGCATCAATTTGCAAAACCAAGTTTACGGAGGGATGTTGAAAATAAACTTGGTTTTTAAAAAAATATTAATTATGTGACAAATTTTATTCTTGTATTTAGGGAAGCACAAAATAAATGATAATAAATATTAGAGTTATCAAAATAAGATTAGAGAAGAATCCAGACTAAAAAATATGTAAAATGAAGAAAAGTCTAGAAAAGGAAAAGTCTAGAGATTCTCTCTTATATAAATTATGACGTAATCGCTCATTTGTATCAAGCAATATCAAGTAATATATTAAAAATTCCTTTTTTCTCATAATCTGTTCCTCTTCCTCCTCTAAAATTCCAACAATAGCTACTGAATATTAGAAAATTAGCAGTCAAATAATATAAACATAAGCAAAAGGAAGTACAGTAGTTATGACCGATCATTTTGACCTGCACTCTTGTCCCACTAGTTAGTGGGGATGTTATGATAACGGTAAGTTTACCATTACCATGTCATTACCAATCAATCCGTAACCATTTTTGACTTAAATCGGTATATCAGTTAAAACGTTATGGTAACGGTAAATTTAATATTTTTAACAATAAATTATCGGTGATATTTCTTCAATATCAACGGTAACGGTAATTTTATTAGTTAATCAAAAGCATAAGTACACTCACCTAATCTGTTTTATTACATGCATTTAGAACTAAGTAAATGAATATATTTAGTTCAATAATCAGGTGAAATAATTCCAGATACAATTTTTTTCTCATTTATGTTTTTTTAAAACTAACACTATATATAGTATCACTACAAGAATTGAACAGTGTTGCAACGGAAGGTTCCAACGGCCTCCAACAGCCATTGACCAACGGCTTCCAACGGAAGTCAAAATACGTCTCCGTATTCCGTATGTAAAATATACGCCATTGGAAACCGTATGCGGCCGTTGGTTTAAAGGCCGTTGGAAGCCGTTGCCCCCCATTACACCGGCTGGAGCACAAATCAGTCGAAGCTTCTCCTTCTTCCTCATTACACATAACCAACGATTTTTACCCCAATATCCCTAATCTTTCCCCCTTTCATTTCTGAAATCGCCAATTTCACTCCATCTTCCGCCTAGGATCTTTCCAACTCTATCAAAGCACTCTCTCATCCTCTTTAATCCCCTATTCTCTCCAATTTTTAGGTATGTGTTTATCCTAATTTTTGTTTAATACCCTATGTTTAGTGTAATTTAAGCATAATTAGAGTTTATTTGTGTGTGTAGTGTTGTTAATTAGTTGCTAATGTGGGGTTTAATCAGTGTAGTTGCTAATTTAGGGTTTTTAGTTATAAATTACTTAGTTATTATGTTCTAGGGTTTGAATAAGTTGAAGTAGTTGTTGTTATAGAGTTTGTGTTTATACATTTTATTGATTATGTTGGCAATCTAGGATTTGATTAGTTAAAGTTGACTATATGTATATGCATATATATAGTGTTATGTATATATATACATGTATATATAGTTGACACTCTATGCATTTGTCTATTTGGTTAAGCCCCAATTCATCGAAAATAATATTTAATTTGTCGAAAGCGTGTCGTGAAAATACAAATATTTAAGTTTTTGTTTTTTGGGTAAGGCGCACAATGGCGCTAAGGCGCACAAAGGCGTAAAAATAACACTTCAATCACAAAAAACCAAATCATAATATGTTATATTCATAAAGCCTTAGAGAAATTTTTTGGCCCCGTCTGTTAAGTATTGTATATAATCGTTATATGAATGTTCGTTTTATTAGCGGAATGGACATTTATATTCATTGTATATAATATTTATTGGATTTGTCCTTTGTATTGGACAAGTTACTAATACAATAACGAAATTAAATCTCGTAAAATATTTCATTTTAAACGGGTCTCAAAATTTCAAAAGCACTTTCTTTATGTTCCCTATGTACACGCAATTGTGTACTATTCAGGGAACTAAAGGGAAGTGCTTCCGAAATTTTGTTGAATCGTTTAAATTGAAAAGATTTATGCGATTTAATTACGTTATTGTATTTGTAATGGGAGGTAGGATAACCCACTAGTATAAATGATCAATTAACATAACTTGTATTAAGCACTAAAATCGTTTTAACACATCGTCAATGCAAATTTTATCATCATAATTAGTACTTAAAAGAAATGATTTCATTAAAATACAATCTTAGCGTTTGAGCGATCAGACACAAAAATTATGAATATAATTTTATATCATTCTTCCTAATTTTATATGTACTTAGGAAAAATGGACGATTATTTTAATGATCGAAGCTGGATGTACAAACGAAGAGAAACCGATGGCACAATAAACAAACATTTTATTAATGGTGTCAGCGTGTTTACTGATTTCGCTTTAAGTAACAACGGAAACGATGTCGAAATCCGTTGTCTATGTAGTAGATGCAAGTTATTGATGCATTTGATACCGCAAATGGTTAGAGTTCGTTTGTGTCAGTACGGTTTTGTGCCGAACTATTTGGTTTGGGATCGTCATGGAGAACCGTTAGCATCTACTTCTATACAAGTTGAGGAGGTAGCGAATAATGAAATTGCCACGACGAATCTCATAGAACAAATGGTTGAAGATGCTGCACGTTCTATGTTCCCGGGTCAACAATTGAATGAAAACGTTGGTGATGATAACGATGGTAATGATGAAGAAGAACCAAATATTGAAGCCAAAAAATTATATGATTTATTAGATGCCGCGAAAAACCCCCTTTGGGAAGGCTGTAAAAGCGGAACTCAATTATCAGTAACTGCTGAATACATTGCGATGAAATCTAAATACAACCTCACATAAGCTGGATTTACAGTTGTTGTACAAGCTGCGAAGCGGCATATGCCTCCCAATAATTTAATGTGCGAAAACCATTATGAAGTAAAAAAAATAATGTCGGCATTTGGTTACCGTATCAAAAAATAGATACATGTTTAAAGGGTTGCATGCTATTTTGGAACGAAGATATCAAGCATAAGAATTGTAGAATATGTAATCAAGAAAGATATCAACCAAGAAAGAAAAAGGGGAAAGGAAGTCCCGTATAAACGTATGCATTATTTACCTATTATTCCTAGACTTCAAAGGTTATATGCATTTTCTGTAACCGCGCAACATATGAGATGACACAAGGTGAGAACACAAGAAGAATGTACGTTAATACATCCATCCGATGGAGAAGCATGGAAGCATTTTGATCAAAAGTATCCTAATTTTGCATCTGAGAGTCGCAATGTTAGACTAGATTTATGTACGGACGGGTTTTCACCATTTTCTCAATTTGGTTCTAAATATTCATCTTGGCCAGTAATTGTAACACCTTATAATTTACCTCCGTGGATGTGCATGAAAACTCCTTATATGTTTCTTACAATTGTCGTTCCTGGTCCTAATGATCCAACACAAGGAATCGATGTTTATTTACAACCGTTGATTGAAAAATTAAAAAAATTGTGGTATGAAGGGGTAGAAACATATGATATTTCCCAAAAGAAAAACTTTCGTATGCATGCTTCTCTATTGTGGACAATTAGCGATTTTCCTGCTTATGCAATGCTTTCAGGTTGGAGTACGACTGGTCGTCTAGCTTGTCCGTACTGTATGGAAGAAACAAAAGCATTTTCTTTACCTATTGGAAAGAAAATTTCATGGTTTGACTGTCATAGATGTTTTCTTCATATTAATCATCCTTTTAGAAGAGATAAGAATTTTTTTACAACTAATAGACTTGAAACTTTACGACCACCTAAAGTATGGACAAGTGAGGAAATTTATGAACTTATACAAGATTTTCCCAAGATTCGTGAAACCGGAGTACAGACAGAAATTCAAGGTAAATCAACAATTCATAATTGGTGGAAACAAAGCATATTTTGGGAGTTGCCATATTGGAAAGGTCTTCTGATTCGTCATAATATTGACGTGATGCATAATGAAAAAAACGTGTTTGATAACGTAATCAATACAATTATGAATGTCAAAGGGAATCCAGACGTGATATTAAAGTAATATGTAATCGTCCGAAGCTTCCTATAAAGCCAAATGACACCAGAAAACCGAAAACGTGCTATGAACTGGATACTAATCAAATAAAAATATTTTTAAAATGGATGGAAGGATTAAGTTTCCCAGATGGTATATCTTCCAATCTTCGTAGATGTGTTGACTATAAAAACAGTAAACTTAGCGGGATGAAAAGCCATGACTGTCGTGTTATGATGGAAAATATATTGCCCATTGCTTTCAAAGAACAATTGCCTGTAAAAGTTTGGACTGTTGTAATAGAGCTTAGTTTGTTCTATAAAGAGCTTTGTTCATCTATATTAAAAATTGACCGTCTACGTAAACTAGAGAAAGAAATCCCTATATTACTCTGCAAATTGGAAAAAAAATACTTCCTCCAGGGTTTTTCAATGTTATGGAGCATTTACCTATTCATCTTCCATCAGAAGCACGTCTTCGAGGGCCTGTGCAATATGGATGGATGTATCCATTTGAAAGGTATATTAATATTCAGTTAATTAAATTTTGGTTAATGAAGTGTATGAAAAAATAATTTACAATAATTCTAAATAGGTATTTAAATCATCTAAAGAAAAAAGTGAGGCAGAAAGCTAGAGTTGAAGGTTCTATTTGCAAATCATACATTAAAGAAGAAGCTTCTTTTTTTTTCTCTCATTATTTTAGTGATCATGTGAACATCTCATTTGCAAGTACTGCACGTAATGATGAAGACATTGATCAAGATGACTGCCAAGCGAATTTATCTTTTTTTTTAAAACATGGTCGGCCTTCTGGTAGATGTGTCGAAGAATGGCTGAATGATAAAAATGCAGCACACACATATATTCTTCTCAATTGCACCGAAGTTGCACCGTTCGTTAGGTACTGAACTTATGCATCTATGTATACATGTATTGTATCTTTAATCATATATGTAACGTATGTCCTATAATTGCAGCATTTATGAATCACAGTATCCAAACGGCAATATCTGCAAAGAATTCACTAGTTGGTTTACTAATTATGTTTTTGATCCAACAAATAGTATTGTGGATGAAGAATTGAAACACTTGGCATTGGGACCTAAAAGAAATGTGAAGACATATCCAATATTCTTTGTCAATGGATATAAATTTAACACTAAAGAATATGGTGCTGAAAAATTAACTGGCAATAGCGGTGTATTTGTTAAAGGTAGTGATGATCCAAACGACCATATACACGATTTTTACGGTGTGCTAAACCAGATTCTGCAAGTGACATATTTCACAAGACCCGCGGAAGAAGTATTTTTTTTAAATGCAACTGGTTCAGCAACGTTCCAGGTTCTGGTATCAACGTGCACCCAAAATATATTCTTATAGAAGTAAGACATACTTCCCATTATTATAAGTACGACCCTTTTTTACTTGCCAAACAGGCTCTTCAAGTATATTATGCTCCTTATCCTTCTATGAGAAGAGACAAAATAGATTGGTGGGCTGTTTTCAAAACAAAAGCAAGGTTTACATTTGACGGGCGTAATATTCCCAATGACCTAGCTTATCAAGCAAACGTCGAGGAAAATGCAGAAATAGTAATAACCGATGATCAAACAAATTTTGGACCTCTAAACGATGAATCGAATGCATTAATTGATGTATTTGAGACTACAGATGAACCATATATGGAGGAGGAAATAAAATCGGAATCTGAAAGTGATGAGGACGACTAATTAATACTCCTCATTTTCAAAAGGTAATTTTATGTTATGACATTTCTATTTTCAAGTAACCATATATTTATTTTTATGACACTTCTATGAATCTAACTCATATGTTAACTAGACATATCTATGAATCAAACATATATTTAACACTTCTATGAATCAAACTCGATCATATGTTAACTAGACATATCTATGAATCAAACTTATAATTAACACTTCTATGAAACAAACTTGTACTCATGTTATGACATTTATATTATCAAGTACTCATGTCATCTAATACCATGTTTACATATAGCTCGTTCATGTTATGTTATGTTACGTCATGTTATGTTGTTATTTGTAACAGGTATGGCGTCAGGTGGCGTTGAGGGTGGTCCATCGTCGGAGTTATCCCGTCCTGTGGTCTGGCTTAAGCCAAAAGCATCCAAAGGGTAAAAACTAAGTTTTCAGTATAAATTTAATTTAAGTACAATAAATTATTTAAATTGTTGTTCTAGCAACCATGTATTTTTTCCCCGTTTAACACAGGGGGTTTGAGTTGGAGCCGGCCAATTCCGTTTTGAGGATATCAAAACGTGCTTATCAGGCCCGCATGACTGCATGTTGGCCCACTTGGAGCTCGATAACCGACAGAGTTAAGGAAAGCATATGGCAGGATTTTTTGGTACGTATGTATGATATAACATTTATTATGATAAGTACATGCTCTTATTTGATAACTTCATATGTATGCTATTTAAAAAAAATGCAGGGTGCAGTGGATCTTCAGGGGACAGATTTGGATCTCGTTAAGCGCCACTGGAACAGAAAAATGGCAACAAATTACAGACAGACAACGAACACTTTAAAATCAGGTGGGAAAAGGCAGTCTTGGGTGAGCGAGTCAGTGTGGAATGATCTACTTACTTATTGGAATAATAATGAGGACTTTCAAGTAAATTTTACTGCATATTTAATTCAAATTATTCTATTCAATTAGTATGTGATTTAGACTAATACATTTTTTTTAAATTTAAATGTATAGGCCTCGTCGGAGAGAAATGCAGCTAATAGGAGCAAGAATCCGGTTACGCATCGAGGTGGGTCCAAGTCATTTCAGCGTCATCGTGAGGATCTGGTATATTTTGTAATTGCACAGTTTAAAATTTTAATTCATAACTAGTTAAAATTAATAGTTGATTTAAGTTTAATTTACATATGTGCATGCTTATTTTAGGAGAGAGCGCGTATGGCTCGTGTGTCGTACTGGGATGTTTCGAGAATACACATGCATTGAGTTAGACTGACGACACAGGCTTTGATTCATACACTTGGGACCATGATGATAAGGCGCGTGAGACATATGTAAGTATAAAATAGTTAAGTTAAGTAGACTTATAATTTAATTAAAATAGTGTTATCTAAATTTATTTATTTATTGTTTAACAGGAGAAATTTCAGGAGCAAAGGTCGCAGGTACTGGAATCTACAGGGAGGTCAGAGCTGACCAAGGAAGAGGAGGACAGGATATTTGATGCTATCACGGATCCTGCTACCCGAAACAGACGATATGGTTATGGAAATCTAGAGGTAATACTAAAATTTATAATAAAAACTCAAACGTATTCGAAATACTATTATGAAATACTGAAAATCTGAAATTATATACAGATTACAACATCTCAGCAGATGTACCAGAAGGCTCAGAAAAATAAAGAAATCGCATAGCTAAAAGCACAGATTGCAGAGCTTCATGAGCGTGATCATCGCCATGAAGAGCAGATGGAGCTGCTTAACCAGCGGTTGGCGCAGTACATTGCCCAACACGGTACACAACCTTCATCTTCTGGTGGAGAGAGTTGATCAGGTTAGCTAGCTTTGATGTGTTTTGAGAGTTAGTGAGGCTTGCTACATGCTAGTTGTATATATTGTTATGATGGTTTAGATATGATGTTATGATGGTATGGTTTGGACATGGTGTTGGTTATGTTGTTTGGACATGGTTATGTTGTTTTGGACATGGTGATGGTTTGGTGTTGTTTTGGCGAAGTTTGGTTGTTATGTTATGTGAATATTGGTTAATTTATGCGTTTTATGTTTGTTTTTTATTTTGTATTGTGTTTGGGTGTATATATGGTTGAGATTGTGAGTTATATGCTCGAAATGGAGCAGTTCAGAATGTTATATATGTTATGTGCGGCTTGAAGTAGTAAATCTGAAATCTGGGGAAAAAACACCCAGATTTCCAACGACGACCAACAGCCTGCGACGACTTATTGGTCACACAATACAAACGGCTTCCAATGGCCAAATTGCCAGAGACATCATCCACGTGTCCCTATTTCTCAGTTGAAAGCCATTGGAAATTAAGCGTCGTGTGCGTTGGAATTCGTTGGAGGTCGTTGATCCGTATACCAACGGATTGACCAACGACCTCCAACGGGGTTTCCAACGGTCCCTGACCGTTGGAAACCCTTGTTTCTCTTGTAGTGTAAACTTTGATGAACAAACAGTAATTTACCAATACCAGTGTAACAGTTACCAGATTATTGGTATACCAGTCGATCGGTAACGGTAATGGTGTGCAATTCTGCTTATCAGTAAAAATGGTACGGTAATGATATTTACCAAACAGTAACGATAATCATTACCATAACAACCATATTTGTTAGGCACTTAAATTGGATGCAAGAGATTGCAAAGTCCCATTGGTTGCACTTAGACTTGGGTGCAAGAGATTACAGATTGGAGACTTTTGAAACGTGATTTAAACATATATTGACATATAATGTTTTGCATACTACATAGATTTGTATATAAGTACCCAAATTCCAAAAATAACTTAACATTTTAAATAGTATAGACTTCCACTTATCACTTGACCATTATGTATCCTTATTTAATGCGTTACCAAAGACAGCTACACAAAAACAATCTGATGGTAGGACAAGAATTTTATTACTTAATGTGCTTAGTTATTTTATAATAAGATCACACTCAATATTCTGCGTTATCAATGGATATTCGAAAAAACTACAATTCATTCACATTTGTATCTAGAAAGCTGATAAATATCCAATATTCGAAGAAACAGTTACAGACGTGAATAGAGGGCACTCGAATTTGAAAACTATCCGTTCGGTTCTTTTTAAAATTATGGTTTAAATTATATGTATTTTAACACTATAAAAGATATTTTTTAATTGTTTTATTAAGAAATAAGTTTACATTTTATGCACTAAATGCATGTTAATTGTTCAAAACTATCTATTATTGTCATATTCATTTATTTTTAACATTTTAACGAGTAGTGAATTAGAAAAGGTTATATGTTGAACTAAAAAACCATACAGATTTTTGACTTATGAGATGTTAGGAGATATGATAATTATTTTATATTCGCCGTATCCACAAATGTTGATATCTTATATCCAAAAATGATTTAAGAATTAGAATATAGATATAGCATTATCCACATTTGAAAATACCCATTGGTAGACCTATCTATACTAAACACACAAGACAACTTGTGTTGTCGGTACTTTTTTTTTTCATCAACACATTTGAAATATTAGATAGTAGTTTTACGCTTCTACTTTAAATTAAACATATGATTAATTTATTATCTCAAGTAGACATTTAAATATAGAAAAAAAATCTTCAGTCGAACATCTCAGTTAATCTTTTTTCAATACTGTTCTGCGGAGTGGGGTTAGGGGACTTAGTTGGCCTAACACATCCGGCCATCTTCTTAAACCAGCCATGCATAGAACATCAATCCTCTAAGTATTCACGTTTCTCAGAGATAACCACTCTATGTTTTAAGGGTTACGACTCGAATTTGCGACCTCAGTAAACTTTTGGTCCATGATTTGCTAGGCAGCCTTGACCAACTGAATTGTGTACACGGACAAGTCTTAGTTGAATTTTACTCAGACTATATGTCAAAACAAATCGAAAGACTAAGACTAAATTGTGCTTCCGACCTCCTAAGGTTTACCCATATTTTTCTCTATTTAAGTATTGAACAATGACTGTTTTATTCTAATACTTACTTATCCGAGTATGATCTTAAGCAAAAAGTTTGAAATGCAAAAGTAAATTTCCTGTTAGTATTACATCTTATTCTAGTAAATATATCATTTTACTGTATTATTCCATTTAAGTTAAGTTAAATGTTTCATCATATTTCTTGGCTTAAAAGTAAAAAGTATAGATGTAAATATAACATTTCAAATCTGCGGAACTATATACTTGCTATAAATAGTTTAACATGTTGGAAATGAATGAGCAAAGAAAGGGGAAAGTTGGAAGAAGAAGAGATAAGGAAGAAGAAGAGATAGCAACATTTAAAGTCCCACATCATAGAAATATTAGCATAATCTCTCCTAATATATTAGAAGCCAAATAGGCTTATGTAAAATAGAAAGGAGATGGATGATATGAGGTGTGGGCTTGGCCATGATATAATAATACATTAAAATGTCAAAGATAAGGGCCTTGGGCCTTGGGGCTCTTAATAACACATGAGAATATATTTTTCTCAGAATTTTAAAGGTGTGTCCATTCAGTCCAGAATTCGAAAGGAATGCCTGTTAGCTGAGTAAGTACAACTATTTGAATTCTCAACGGACGCATATTAATAACCGGGCGGTTAAAGGGTTGCAACCTTTCCTATTCTGAAGGTTACTGATGCATGCGAACAGGCACTCCTCCTTGCCTATATATACACTGCCCAAAACAAGACAGAATTAACTTTTTCTGCTTGCATTACTTCTTCTTCAAAGTAATCCTCTGATCTTGTTTCTATAATCAACTTCAGTTCGTTAGAGCTCCGTTTGCTGGCACTACGCAACGGAGTTGGTCCGTTTTATCCTGGGAAACAAATTGCAACAACGTCGATTGGTTCATACGACGACAATATGGTTTCAAGAAAACAGAAAACTTCTGGACTCGGACATTACTGAAACAGATTACTTTCTGTTTATCTTCAATCTTGTGCACAAATCGGTTACGCTTTCTATGATTATTGTAAACACAGTTTGACGTGACAATTGTGGCATAATTGATTAACATTGATTGTTGTTGTTGTTGTCTGTTTGTAATACAATTGTGTATTTCCAAAACTTTCTAACAATCTTGAAACAATATTTTTGTTGCAGATGACGAAAAATAGCAGCACTGATTCTGCACCGATTCAGATGGTGAAAGCTGCTCAGCTAGCGCCTGTGCTACCAACAATGGCTCTGTCTCATGGCGAAAGGCCAGAGAAGTTCAATGGAATCATTGGCAACAGAAAATGTTGTTTTATTTAACAACATTAAGTCTTGCGAAGTTTCTGACTGAAGAGGCCCCTGTGGTAGACGAACTCGAACCTGATGCTACTAAAGTAGAGGCACTGAATATCTGGACAAACTCATATTTCATGTGCAAAAACTATATTCTGAATGGTCTGGATGATAGCCTCTACAATGTCTACTGTACTTTTGCAACATCCAAGCAACTCTGGTTGGCTCTGAAGAAAAAGTACAAAACTGAAGATGCAGGCATGAAGAAATTCATTGCTGGAAAATTTCTAGACTTCAAAATGGTTGACTCAAAGACGGTGATAAGTCAAGCTCAAGAACTGCAACTTATCGTCCGTCAATTAGAAGATGAAAAGATGACTCTTAGCGAGACTTTTCAAGTTGCTGCAACTATTGAGAAATTGCCTCCTTCTTGGAAGGACTTCAAAAATTACCTTAAGCATAAGCGTAAGGAAATGACAATGGAAGATCTCATAGTTCGGCTACGCATTGAGGAAGATAACAGAAATTCTGAGAAAAAGATTTCTCAGAATATTGCTGCCAAAGCAAATGTTGTTGAGTCAGACAAGACTAACAAAAGAAAAAGGGAGAATGCTCCTAAGAAGTCAAAGAAATTTCTGGGTTCTTGCCACAATTGTGGAAAGAAGGGGCACAAAGTAGCCGAATGTCATGCACCTAAAAAGAAGAAGTTAGAAGCAAATACGGCTGATGTTTCAAAAGGCATTTCAGATCTTGATTTATGTGCAGTAATATCAGAATGCAACCTTGTTGGTAACTCAAAGGAATGGTTTGTAGACACTGGAGCAACTCGACACATATGTGCTAACAAGTGGATGTTTACAACCTATAAAACTGCAACTGATGCTGAACAACTTTTTATGGGAAATTCTTCTACTTCAAAGGTCGAAGGCAAAGGAAAAGTTATGTTGAAACTGACTTCTGGAAAGGAACTAACTTTAAATGATGTTCTCCATGATCCAGAAATTCGAAAAAACCTGATTTCAGGGTCATTACTGAGCAAGCATGGCTTTAAATTGACCTTTGAAGCTGATAAATTTGTGCTTTCCAAGAATGGAGTGTATGTTGGAAGAGGATATGTGTGTGATGGTTTGTTTAAAGCAAATGTAACCACTATTGTACCACGCACTGAAATGAATGAAAGTGAATCTTCTGCTTATATTGTTGAATCTTTTAACACATGGCATTCTAGATTAGGCATGTAAATTTTGATACATTGCGAAAGTTGATTAATTTAGAATTTATACCAAAATGCAATATAGATTCAAACTATAAATGTCAAGTTTGTGCAGAAGCAAAATTGACAAGAACCTCGTTTCATCATGTTGAACGAGATACCAAACCTCTAGACTTAATACATAGCGATGTATGCGATTTGAAAATGTGCCAAACTAGAGGTGGAAAAAGGTACTTTATTACATTCATTGATGATTGTACCAGATACTGTCATGTATATCTCCTTAGAAGTAAGGACAAAAGCATTTGAAATGTTTAAACAGTGTAAGGGAGAAGTTGAAAATCAACTCAACAAGAAAAATCAAATCTTTAAGAAGTGATAGAGGAGGAGAATGCGAGTCTCCATTTGAGGAATTCTGTGCTGAGCATGGAATTATACATCAAAATACAGCTCCGTATTCACCTCAATCCAACGGTATAGCCGAACGGAAAAATAGAACTCTTAAAGAAATGATGAATGCCTTACTGATTAGCTCTGGCTTGCCAGATAATTTTTGGGGAGAAGCTATTCTTTCGGCAAATCATATTTTAAATAAAATACCCCGAAAGAAAACATCTAAAACTCCTCATAAACTTTGGAAAAACAGACCACCATCCTACAAATACCTAAAAGTGTGGGGGTGTCTTGCCAAAGTAGAGGTACCAAAACCAAAGAAGGTCAAAATTGGACCAAAAGCTATTGATTGTGTATTCGTTGGATATGCACAAAACAGTGCTGCATATCGATTTTTGGTACACAAATCTGAAATTGATGATATTCATGAAAATACCATCATTGAAACGAGAAATGCTAGATTTTTTGAACATGTATTTCCCTTGAAACATGGTACTGAAAATCATGAACCTAAGAGGCCAAGGGAAGATGAAGTTCCTTATTCTATTGAGGATGTTGAACAAAATAACACTCAGCAAAGTAGTGTTGAGCAGCAAGTGGAGGAACCAAGAAAAAATAAAAGGTCAAGGACTTTAAAAACCTTTGGACTGGACTTCTATACATTTATGTTAGAAGATGATCCATTGACATATAAACAAGCTATGTCTTCCAGCGATGCCCCTTATTGGAAGGAGGCAATTAACAATGAGATTGAATCAATTATGTCCAATCATACATGGGAATTGGTTGATTTACCTCAAGGATGTAAGGCCTTAGGTAATAAATGGATATTTAAAAGGAAATTGAAACCTGATGGTTCAATAGACAAGTACAAAGCTCGTCTGGCAGTCCAAGGATTTAGACAAAAGGAAGACATGGACTATTTCGATACATACTCACCTGTAACGAGGATAACGTCAATTAGAATGCTCATTGCAATTGCATCCATACATCACTTGGAAATACATCAAATGGATGTTAAAACTGCATTCTTGAATGATGAACTAGAGGAAGAAATCTATATGAAACAACTTGAAGGATTTCTAAGCTCAGGAAATGAGCACAAAGTTTGCAAACTGCTAAAATCACTTTATGGCCTTAAGCAAGCTCCAAAACATTGGCATGAGAAGTTTGATAATACTATGTTATCAAATGGATTCACGATAAATGAATCAGATAAATGTGTGTACATAAAACATACACATATTGGATATGTCATTGTTTGTCTTTATGTTGATGACCTATTGATCCTAGGCAATAACAAAGCCATAATAACATCTACAAAGGATATGTTATCCTCTAGATTTGATATGAAAGACCTAGGAATGGCTGATGTGATATTGGGTGTAAAAATTCTGAGAACACCACAGGGATATGCATTATCCCAATCGCATTACATCACCAAAATACTTGAGAAATTCAAGCAATATAATGTAACTATTGCAAAATCACCAGTAGATATGAACCAAAATTGGGTAAAGAACACTGGTGATGGTATTTACCAATTGGAATACTCTCGCATACTAGGAAGTATCATGTATGTTATGAACTGTACTAGGCCTGATATCGCATATGCTGTAAGCAAACTAAGTAGATTTACTTGCAATCCTGGTAAACATCATTGAAAAGCGATAATCAGAGTTCTAGGATATCTAAAGTATACACAGAGTTATGGTCCATACTATACAAACTATCCTTCAATAGTGGAAGGATACAGTGATGCAAATTGGATCATTGGATCAAATGATACAAAGTCTACAAGTGGATACGTGTTCACATTAGGAAATGGAGCAATTTCATGGAAATCATCCAAACAGACTTGTATCGCTAAATCTACAATGGAATCAGAGTTTATTGCACTAGATAAGACTGCAGAAGAAGCATAATGGATTCGAAGCTTCTTGGAAGACATTCCTAATTGAAGCAAACCTATGCCTCCAATATGTATACATTGTGATAGTCAATCAGCTATTGGAAGAGCTAATAGTACACTGTACAATGGTAAATCTAGGCATATTCGTCGCAGACATAAAACGATAAGACAACTTCTCTCTAATGGGGTTATCACAATAAATTACGTTCAATCTAAAGATAACTTAGCGGATCCACTTACAAAAGGCTTGCCAAGAGAGAAAGTTCAAACCTATCCGAAGGGAATGGGGTTAAGGCCTACAGACTAAAGGTTTTTCTAAAATGGAAACTCCACCTAGTTGACTGGAGATCCCAAGATCTAGGTTCAAAGGGACAACGAAGTTTAAGAGAAACTTGATGGCACCGTTACACACAAACCATTCCTATGATAAGTCAGTGCATTATATGAACGGAAAGTCAAATTCGTGGAATTTTTCACACAAGTATTAAATTAGTTCGGGCTTGCTTAGTATTGAATTGGGACCAAGAAAAAAATGGTTCTAGTGCGACTTGTCAGACATATTGGGTCATATGGAATTTCCCCATTTTCTCCTCCGATCGAGATATCCTCTGTTTCGCCCAAGAAATATTGTACTGATTGAAGAATCAATCATGTGTAGCGTGAAGTTAAATTAGATTAATTTAGATTGAGGAGCAATATTCTTAATTAGAAGAATTTATGGTTAACTTGGACTAAAGACTAAAAAAATGGGGTATCCAGGCTCTGCTCATAAAATACCAAATGGGTAATAGTAATATATGTAGAATTACCGCTTGTAGCTATGCATAGAAGATTCCTCTATTTTATTTATTTAATTAGAGAAGCACTCTTAAACTGCCATGTCAACCATTATAATAAATCCTAGATCCTTCCATTTAGCAGCACCTTAGGATGGCATAGCCTTAGCATTAATGGCGAGGTTCAAACGAGGAAAGGCTTACGGTGGATACCTAGGCACCCAGAGACGAGGAAGGGCGTAGCAAGTGACGAAATGCTTCGGGGAGTTGAAAATAAGCATAGATCCGGAGATTCCCGAAAAGGTCAACCTTTCGAACTGCTGCTGAATCCATGGGCAGGCAAGAGACAACCTGGCGAACTAATAAGGATAAGTATGAGTACTTTTAATGATGTCTGTATTTGAGGAATTAGAGAATACCCTTTACAGAATCACTAACGTAAGTGCGAAGGCGCCGCTTCAAAGAGAATTATAAGGCCAAATTCTCTAAGCACTTATGAGACCAAGCAGGTGTTCAAGGCAAAAACGAACACATACAAAGAACGAAGGGTTATAAGAAACATTTACCATGTGTTATCTACTTTGGAATTACACAAAAGGCTTACAGTTCAAGGACAGTCTATGTCTACTGATTCGCCTGTGATTCAAATAGGTAATCACTAGGAAAGTTCAAGGCCCATGTGCTACTTTAACCGATGCGATAAATGATTCGTGAAACTAAGATCGACTGCTCATTCATGTGGGGGATTGTTGTAAATGAATGAGCAAAGAAAGGGGACAGTAGGAAGAAGAAGAGATAAGGAAGAAGAAGAGATAGCAACATTTAAAGTCCCACATCATAGAAATATTATCACAATCTCTCCTAATATATTAGAAGCCAAATAGGCTTATGAAAAATAGAAAGGAGATGGATGATATGAGGTGTGGGCTTGGCCATGACATAATAATACATTAAAATGTCAAAGATAAGGGCCTTCGGCCTTGGGGCTCTTGGGGTCTCTTGACTGGATATGGCCGACGGTTGCTGATTGGGCTAGTGCACTGACATGAGAATATTTTTTCTCGGAATTTTAAAGGTGTCTCTGTTCAGTCCAGAATTCGAAAGGAATGTCTGTTAGCTGAATAAGTACAACCATTTGAATTCTCAACGAATGTATATTAATAACCGGGCAGTTAAAGGGTAGCAACCTTTCCTATTCTGATGGTTACTAATGCATGCGAACAGGCACTCCTCCTTGCCTATATATACACTGCCCAAAACAAGACAGAATTAACTTTTCTGCTTGCATTACTTTTTCTTCAAAGTAATCCTCTGATCTTGTTTCTATAATCAACTTCAGTTCGTCAGAGCCCCGTTTGCTGGCACTACGCAACGGAGTTGGTCCGTTTTATCCTGGGAAACAAATTGCAGCAACGTCGATTGGTTCATACGACGACAATATTATTTCAAGGAAACAGAAAACTTTTGGACTCAGACATTACTGAAACGGAATACTTTCTGTTTAATTATCTTCAATCTTGTGCACAAATCGGTTACGCTTTCTGTGATTATTGTAAACACAGTTTGACGTGACAATTGTGGCATAATTGATTAACATTGATTATTGTTGCTGTCTGTTTGTAATACAATTGTGTATTTACAAAACTTTCTAACATAACAGGCTGTACAGTTCTATGCAATTGAAGCACATAGCACTACTGCAGTACGAATAAAGCGACGATGTAGCGAAGATGCAAAAATATTCATTGGATGTATAACCGAATATTTAAAATTGATTAGTCATTATTTTCAAATTCTTTATGCAGAAGAAACTAATATTACTTAATGTTACCTAACAAAATCAAAGAATATCATGATTGTGCGCATAAAAATTTGATTAAATTTCTTTTGTGTGGAAGAAAATAATATATAATTAAATTTCTTCTCACGTTAAGTCTCAACGGCTTCATATATTCTTTTCTTGGTATTTCAAAGAAGAAAATTAACTAAAACTAAGGTAAAAGGAAAGCACAAATGCCATGAAACTATTATCTGCGTTATTATTACTTTCAGCTGCAATGGGGGCAACAACATCAATTTTACAAGTACTAGATAAAGCTACAACATTTCAAATTTGAACATTTGAAATTCCATCAACGTTATGGTCTAACTATGAAGTTTCCAAAATACACTTATTGTGTAAATATGAGGATCATGGGCTCACAAATTCGAATCATGTTGTGGATAAAATTTAATCCTTAATGTTATATGTAAATCTTATATATTATATTATTAAGATTACAGGTTTCAATTTCGACGACGACAATCATTCATATGCATTTTGTCTTTCTATTTTTCATTTTTGTTATGCTATTTCTGTTTAATATTGATACATATGTAAATGATTTACTTAAAAAAATTGATAATGATTTGAAAATATATTTTTGCTAATTATAATTCATTTAATGCTTAAATAAGAAAATTGGCACATTTTATTTAACAGAGAAAATTTTCTTTACTTATCACAAATCATTTACAACAACGTGAAATAATAACTTAGCTAATATTCAACTTTGAAGTAAATAAAGCCAAGAAACATAAAATCATAAATAATACTATAAACATTTGCTCTATCAAACTATCAAAAGTTTCTGTGGTTATGATAAATTAAACTAGTGAAAAAACTAACTTAATATGACTGGCAAATTTACTGTTACTGGCATTAATGTGCTATTGATAAAAGGAGAAAATAAATCAATACATATCTGATATATGCTGAGCCACCATATTTTTTATACTAGACTCTCTACAAGTGCTACAATTGATAGTGAATTGCTGTTATGATAACCAAAAGTGACATTTAAGTTTTTATATTTCAATTTTATATTTCACATGTGAAGCATGGGGTTTTTGTACTAATTTTTTAAATGTTTTCACACATAGACTTTAATAGCCACACAGACTTTAATAGTCAAGGACCTGTAAGTTAAGAGATTAGGGAGGTTCGCTCATGTTACAAAAACTAATACAACAACAACAAAGCCATATATCCCAAACAAGTTGGGGTTGGTTAGATATGGAACCCAAAATTAAAATAAAATAAAATTAATAATGATGATAATAATATATATATATAAAGGGTTTAAAATAACCAATCAAATAAAAAGTCGTCCGATAAAGTTTTTTTTTAAATAATAATAATAAGTAAAAATGTTCAATAAAAGTGAAATAAAATCTAAAATAGTAATAAAAAGTAAAAAGGTTCGATAAACGTGAAATAAAGTCTTAAAAAAACCTATGGTTCTGGTACATGGATTGCCAATTTCCATGCACTCCTATCAACTACCAGCTCTTCCTATAAACTCCAGTTACTTAAATCTCTCTTTATTATCTCCTCTCATGTCATTTTAGGTCGACCTCTACCTCTCTTTGGGCCTTCGGCGCGGCCTAGAATTCCAGCGCGTACAGGTGCATCGTATGGTCTACGTTGGATATGTCCAAACCATCTCAAGTGGTATTGGATTAACTTCTCATCAATAGGTGCAACTCCAAGTTTTTCACGAATATCCTCATTTCTAATCCGATCTCGTCTGGTATGCCCACAGCTCCAACGCAGCATTCGCATCTCTGTTATACTTATCTTTTGGACGTGTTGCCTCTTAGTAAGCCAACATTCTGCACCATATAACATTGCAGGCCCGATTGCTGTCCTATAGAACTTTCCTTTAAGCTTCTGAGGAATCTTCCGATCACAGAGAATGTCAGATGCTAGTCGCAATTTCATTCATCCTGCTTGAATTCTAAAACTAACATCCTTATCATTCTCTCCATCAAACTGCGACATAGATCCTAAGTATCGAAACGATTCCTTCTTGGGTACTACTCTACCGGCCAGGGTAATATCTCCGTCATCTGACCTGACACTGCTAAACTCACACTTCATATACTCTGTTTTAGTTCTGCTAAGCCTGGAATTCTTTGATTCCAAGGTCTCCCTCCACAACTCCAGTTGTCAATTAACCCCTATTCTACTTTCATTAATCAGCACAACATCATCAGCAAAGAGCATACACCAAGGAATCTCCCTTTGTATATCTTTTGTGATTTCATACATCACTAATGCAAAAATATAGGGGCTCAAAGCCGAACCTTGATGTAACCCTATGTTAATTGGAAAGTCTCTGGTCTCACCATCGCATGCCCTAACACTAGTCACAACCCCCTCGTACATATCCTTAATAAGGGTAATATACTTTGATGGCACTCTCTTCCTTTCTAGCGCCCACCACATAACTCTCCTCGGTACTCTGTCATAAGCTTTCTCAAGGTCAATAAAAACCATGTGGAGATCTTTCTTTTGCTCCCTGTATCTCTCCATAAGTTGCCTAACCAAGAAAATCGCCTCAGTGGTTGACCTTCCCGGCATAAAACCAAATTGATTCCTAGAGACACTTGTCAACCTCCTCAAACGCTGCTCGCAAACTCTCTCTCAAAGCTTCATTGTATGACTCATAAGCTTAATTCCTCTATAGTTTGTGCAACTTTGAATATCTCCTTTATTCTTGAAAATTGGAACTAAAATACTTCTTCTCCACTCATCTGGCATTTTGTTTGATTTGAAAATATTGTTGAACAACTTAACCATTTTATCCCTGCATCTCCAAAGCATCTCCACACCTTAATAGGAATATCATCAGGCCCTACTGACTTGCCTGATTTCATACGTTTTAATCATTTTATCCTGCATGCGTGGAAAGCAAGACATTTGATCTCGTGCTAATGTTTGTTCTGAGATATCCAAAGGGGTAATAATAATATATTATCATTGCTAAAATAATTCAAAACCGAAATTCTTTTTTTTTCCCCATTATTTTTATGAAAAGTTTCTAAATAAACTGTATACAGTGACTGAAGCTTAAAATATGGTTTCAAAAAAAAAAAAAAAAAAAGTAGATATTGAATAACTGGAGGAAGAACAGCTGAAAGAGACTGCGTTCATAGGGAAGGTGGGATGCTGGCTCATTTGCAAGTTGCACATCAGAGATAGCAAGCATATTCCATAATCCATATGTTTGATGATGTTTAAGTACAGTTGGGCTACGACAGTGCTTTTCGATCGACGATTAACAGCCGACCAATCAAGGGTTTGATCCGCGTTTGTCCACCGAACGAGTCTAGATCGGTGGACAACAGCTGACCAAACTCTTATTTAAGTTCGATCCGCATTTGTTAACCGTCTACTGGACACCCGACTGGTAGCCCTTAGCAACCGGTCGTGTGACCTTGGTGTTCAGTTTTGTCTTACCCATAAAGCTCATCTTAACGGCTAAGATATGAACATGACAAGAAAACCCTTAATGTTTCATTCCTATATATAGTAATAATAGTACTTACTTACAGCAGCCACACAATAGCTGACCCGTTGCATTTATTGGTATGGAAAAATAGCTATGTCAAAGCAATAAATGGACAGCGACTTAGCAATTGAAAATTTACACCAGACAACGATAGCATAATACACTGTCTGTACGATATTGAAACGTTGATATGAAGATATAGCATTATAAAAAAAAAAAAAAAAAAAAAAAAAAACAGCAACTGGGGATATTTGTACAGTACTGAAATATTAATATGAAAACAGTAGAATGTTAACATGAAAATATACCTCTGTCAAACCAAAAAAGATTTTTTTTAGATTTGTACTAGTTTTGAAAACTTATTATAGAAATACGGCTGTTTACAAGCTAGAAACCAAAATATATCACTTTTGATTACGTAGCTAAAAACGATATGCTTTTGTAAGTAGTTTGAAAATTGGTTTGTCCTTATTATAAGTTGCAGCAACTGAAAATTCAGAATAATAGCCAAAAAGTTTACTGTCCGTACAATATTGATATCCTGTAAAATTTGCCTAATTTATGAGATCAGCACACAAGAACTTAAAGTTCACAAATCATTTTCCATATCCACCTTTGTATATTACATTAACTTATGTTAAAATATCAGAGTGTATATTTTGAGAAGTTATGCATAAATGTCTACACATAAAATAATTTGCCCAAAATTCATCTAAGCTTGACTTGGCTAACATACATCCACGTTTGAAGTGGTAGTTACCCAGCAATCAACAATAAATATATTTTATTTGAATAAAAAAAATTTGGTTGACATCTAAGCGTCACCGCCGTGCTATATTTGGAAATGAATCTGAAAATTTGAGCATTGTCCAAGATTTGATATGGAGTTTGTAATATAAAGAAAGTAACAGAACTTTTTGTAGTTAATTGTTAACAATGTGGACTAACAATAGGTTTAATGTTAGCATAGGCAATGAGAAGCAGCAAAAACAATGGTCTAATTAAATAACTACCATTTAGAATAAACAACACAAAATCAAACGTAACTGGCAAATAAACGCTGTAAAATGTATGTAATGAGGTAAACTAAAAGACATACCGTGAAAACAAATGAATAAAAGTGAGAAAAGCACAACCCCAATCTTCACCACCAAATAGCTGAAACGCTACCATTCATCTGAACAATCAATTTTAGAACAATTTCTTCTCCTCAACTGCATTCAAATAGAAGAGTCAGATCACCAAATTCTAGAAGCCCACATTATTTGTTTCCAAAAAAAAAAAAAAAAAAAAAAAAAAAAAAAAAAATATGTTCCTTAAATTTTGATTAAATCATAATGATAACATGCTTGATAAAAAATTATTAGCATAAGTAGAAGTAAAAGATATACTGACGATGACATATATGCGCATGCATGCATAAGCGCGAGAAATATACGCATGCACTCTAGCGATCAATTTTTGTAAATGAAGTTAACAGAAGAACACTTTCGTGTTTCTCGAAATGTAACTTAAGCCTCTGTCATTCGAAAATGACCACAATACATGATAGAACTGATTTTTATTATAATTGTTTTGATTGCTTTGTAGAAAATGCAACCCAACATTGTTAAACTTTAACAAAGGTTAAATTACATATTCGATGAGTTTAAATTTTGTTACCATTAATTTTGGCCTTTCCTAAATACAAAAATAAAATTTGTTGCATAATCAATGTTTGCTTAAAAAATCAAGTTTATTTTAAACAAATTAATGGATAGAGATAGAAAGAAGATTATGTGATCGAAACCAGAGAGTATTTCAAATAAAGCAAGTAGTTTTCTATTCACGGTTAACTGAATAATGAATTTGTAACAATTTTCCTTTTCGAAATTAGATAAACTAAACGGTCAAATTTTCCACTATTCTATGGTTATAAGAGTTAATATATGCAGCATCAACATGTTGTCTGCTTAAAACACAGATTACCTGGTGATCCGTGCTTAGGTTAGATCTTAGTTAGATCCAGCATAAGGACATGGAGTACTGAGATCTAACAAATCATAACATCATGAGCTGTAAATGCCAAAAGGCCTCCCATGGTAATGCAACTGTTTAGTTCTCTCCCATTTTTCTTTCTTAGTTTGCAGCGTTGGACTTTTCTTTCCTAAATTAAACACATTTGAACTCATCAACCAATATCAAAGCTAGACTCATTAATTGTGTTAGATCCTCCTGTACTGAATGGGTCCGTTTTTACTTTTTTCCGTCTGCCACACTCAATAATCAATATGATTAGCAACCTAAATAATTGCATAGGACATTTTGCATATCAATGTTCAAGTAGACAAGTATTCTGCACTCAAATGGCCGAGTATCTTGTGTATACTAATTCAAGTAATACCTTCCATTTTACGCTTCATCTTTTTTAAACACGTCAGTTATTTGTGTTTAGCTTAGTCAATACTAATTCAATTATAGAAAAAGGAAATTATTTTCACTTTAGCTCTGTTTATAGTTATAGAAAAAGACACAACATTGTGCAAATAATGGAAACATAGCTTCTTCACAAGTTAGATTCATTTTATAGTTTTAAATTATTGCTCCTCTTTTCGTATAAAATATTTACTTCAACACTGTCTGTAAACAATTATTCACACTTTTTAATGCTCATACCTGCTGCAGAGACAAAATTTATGAGTGAGAGCTGCTGAGGGGAACCCCGCACAGATGATGATTACTCTACTTGATCCATGTCATAAGAATTTTGATACAAAAATACAACTGAAAGTGCCAATATTTGAACTTTCATTGAGCATGAGACAAAAAAAAAGCAAATACGCGCATGTAACCAATGTACAAATTACCAGAACTAAATATATCACCGAAAACACCAACTGAGGTCCCCATAAACTGTCGCTGTAATCTTAGGTTTTGCTTCAGTAGTAAATAAAGGAACTCGACAAAGGGGACAGACAACATGCCCAAACTCAACCCATCTATCTAAGCAATCTTTATGAAACACATGCATGCACTTCAGTTCTCTTGTATCTTCCCCTTCTTTCATATTGCAAAGACAAACAATACACTTCATTCGCTCTTTTTCTTTCTCAAAGCTACGTACTCTGAGTTCTGTGCCGTAGTTTGCTACCGACTGTTGAAGATTTATCGGAGTTTGGTCGATGAACTGAGAATCATCCGAGTAAGAAATATGTGATAGTGGCTTAAGTTTTAGTATTGGTTTGATAACAAAATATATGAGGAACAAGGGTGATAATAGCAAGGTGATTGCTACATACATAAATAGGCTTTCATATCCCTCCATGGCTGATTATGAGCAATGACACTATTGTAAATTGATTTGCCTAATTCAAGGTAGTTTTTTATAAGACTGTCTGGGTCTAGTGGTTTTATATATAATTATATCTGCAAAGCGAGCATTTATGCACTACCTAAACATTGTTGGTAATATGTCTACCTCATATTTTTGTGTTGTAACGCTCATACAACAACTTTGGACTATGCAAGATTCAAGATGTTAACATCGTACTATTAAAATCAAAGCTGTCAGTCGAGACAAGCGTTGAAATGGGCATCCTTGCAAGTTTGTTTGCAAAAAAGCTGAGTACACAGTGGTTTGGTTATGAACACGTTTTAAAGTTATGATTTATGGTTATGGATACTCCAGATCATTTTGATTAAAATAATGCTTAAACTGCTGGTTATAGTTAAGTACTGAATATTAGAAAATTAGTAATCAAATAATATAAACATAAGTAAAAGAAATTACGGTAGATACGAACCGATCATTTTGATCCGGACTCCTGTCCCATTAGTTAGACACTTAGACTTGGGTGCAAGAGATTGCAGATTGAAGACTTACGAAACCTGATTCAAACATGTATAGATAACAAGACTTTTTACGTATTTGAGCCTGTTTTTGTAAAATATAACACTAATGGACCTGTTTCAAAAATAATAACACAAATAGACATGTTTTGGTCTGCTGTGCTTCTGAAGGCGAGTTTTGAAAACTCGCCTTCATAAAAATACGAAGGCGAGTTTCCAAAACTCGCCTTCAGTGCAAACCTGAACTCAATACTTTGAACATGCATACACAAATCTTACAAACAAGAACTCAATACTTTCCAGTTCAATACTTCAAACATGAACCTCAAACCTGAACTCAATACTTCACTTCAGGAACATCTCTCATTAAGACAGCTAGTTGTCACCACTTCCATTTGATAAAACTAGTGAATGTAATTACCTTCCGAACTTTGAACATGCATACACAACCAAACATAGCAAAATAATACACAAACACTACATATTTGGTACCTATATCGAACAAGAAAATGTTACATCACATGATCGAACAAAACAAAACAAGGTCTATAAGAAATCTAGATCGAACAAAAGAAGAAAAGACTACTATCTAGTTTCGCCTTGGCCGCGTGACTAGTGGTGTGGAAGTTGAAGACGAACCACTACCGCTGCTGCTCCTAGTGCGTCGTGCACTACGGGTACGTGGTAACGTAGGTGCAGGTTGAGATGGACCATGCACAAATTCTTCGTGCGCTGCTGGAGGTGGAGGTGGAGGAGAACCAGTAGGAGGAGGAGGAGGACCTGCAGGAGGAGGAGGAGGTGGAGGAGAAGGCGGTTTTGGTCGATCTAGCTTGTTCCTGCATAGAATCACGTTTAAAATCTTCTGTATGTTCGTGCACATCGCCATTCTCTCGTCGTCAGTCTGCCTCTCTTTTAACTTTTCTATCTCCTCCCACGCACAGTTAATACCGGCAACCTGCAAATTTAAAAGAATATTAGACAGAGTAAATTAATAAAACTGATTGTATTTAATAGTACACACATCAACTTACCACGTTCCTCTCTAGTGGTGCTCTAGGAACATACGGTGCTAACGCAGTATCTACTCTGGCATTAAGGACGTAGCGTCGTGTAATGTTCCGGTACCACCTCAAGTGCTTCGCCGTGGATATGGGGGGCTCCCTCTCGAACTGAATATAGTCATCGCGGGAATTCCACATAGCATGATGCATGTGAAAGTCCTGCGCACTGTAGCCCTCAATGTAAGGCGGTGCATCATCTGGTATATGCTGCCTCATGCCGAACTGCCTCATAACCCTATCGGAAAGGTGTCAAGCGGTGAAGCTGTAGGCTATCATAGGTACTCTCGCCGTCCAGAGGTACCTATGAGCTCTGCACACGGCTGGTAGCGTGGCAAGTAGCTCCTGAGAGTACGGATACCATGTAACCTTTTCGTCCGTAATGACGTCCAACTCATTGCGGTAAAAAGCCAGCACTCGTCTCGTGTATGTCGCGTATTCTTTTTTCCAACCCACCTATTACACGATAATAAAAGGTACATATATTGGAAATGGTATGTGTTGTGTTTAATACAAAAAACCTTCAAATAAGTATACCTAGCTCCAAGCGGCATCGATGCGTCGATGGGATCAGGAGTCACTACTAATCTTCCGACGGGAAGATAAGTCCAGGACCAAAGCTAAGTACACAAGAATATACTATTAATACAAGAGAATGATGCATATCACATTGTATAAAAGTAAATTATAGAAATTCGGTTCATACCTGAAGTAGTGTCGGACAACCGGCAACATATTTATACTGTTGCAGCACGGACTTAGACAGTTCCTGATATGCATAGGCCAACACTGCACTACCCCACGAATATGTAGCGCACTGCCCGATGTCAGCTAAAAAAGGTAGCCATCTCAAATCTATGCGGGTCTTGGCATGGTCGACCATCATTCTGCAGAAAATAATATGTAGTAAAATGCAACGAGCCCGTTGCTCAACCTTTACCTGGGTGGCATCTGCAGAAATATCACCCGCCAACTGATTACGGTACCATCTAATATTAACCATGTGGTCACCCCTTACTTGATTGGCTGGTGGATCCAGCCCTAGTAGGTCGTGACTTAGCTGCATATAATCATGTACCGCACCATCGAACGCAACAGCATTGCCGCCAATAGGCAGTCCTAGTAAAACCGCAACATCTGCCAATGTGATAGTCATCTCACCGAATGGTAGGTGAAACGTGGATGTCTCAGGCCTCCACCTATCCAGTAAAGCACCGACAAGGCTATGATCTAGCTGGATGTAACCTAAGCGAAAAATATGCAGGAATCCAGCCCTCTGTATCTCTAAAAGTACGCGAGCATCCTCGGACGTCACTTTCGAAAGTGACGACGAGTGGTCTATGACATAATCAGCATTGACACTCTGCAAATTTAACAGATAACAAAAATTGGGGTTTGACGTCTAAAAAACTGAAGATCAAAATATGAAAATATTAACAAATTGCTATCTGCGTCCGAGAAGCATTCGATGTCCTGTGTTGCGGCTGCAAATATAACACGCTCGGATCTCTTGGTCCGGGCTCCATCTCCACATACTCTGCATGACCCAATTCAATAATGTCAACAATATACGAACCAAAACCCCCAAATCGTAAATGCGAACAATGTACACAAAATTGAACATGTATGACCTAATTTCAATGTTGTGTACACAAGATTGAACATGTATGACACCCATAACCAACCACAAAATTGAACATGTATAACCAACCAACCAAAATTGAAAATTAGGGTTTAGAATCTTAACGATTTCGTGTTGTACGCCGGATGTGCTAGCCATTGTTGTGTTTTACGAATGGATTGAATGAAAAATGGACGAAAATGGAATTGATTTTAGTTTTTTTTTTTTTCGCAGCTGGGTAAGAAGAGAGAAAGAGTAAAGTGAAAAGGAAATGGGGAAGGTGGTCTCGGGTTGGGGTTTTTGTATGCAGGAAACGCAGGCGAGTTTTGAAAACTCGCCTTCGTATTTTTCCGAAGGCGAGTTTTGAAAACTCGCCTTCATAAACCTAACAGGTCTATACGTGTAATTACTTTTGAAACAGGTCCATTAGTGTTATATTATACAAAAACAAGCCCAAGTACGTAAAAAGTCCTAGATAATATGTTGCATATTACATAGACTGCAGGTAAGTACCCAAATTCCAAAAATAACTTCAACATTTTAAAATGTCTAGACTTCCACTTATCAGTTGACCATTATATATCTTTATCACTTTATAACCAACCGTTAGAAGGGTTTACTTACTGTCACTTGGCCAAAACCAATTTTTCGAAGTCAAAAAAACATGGAACATGTCATTAACATGTCTCCTTAAATATTTTCAATTTAATTAACTTAATTCTCTCCATTTTTGTCTTCTTGGATCTCTCTAATTTTAAATATTCTCTATCACATTATTTTTTTATGTTAAACTAAGATTAATAAAAAAATAGTTTTTTATTTTTTTAACTATGCGATATAACAGTCGGTTCCCAACCATTTTGCAGTTGTACTAGTAAGTATTGTAAATCACATCAAAGTAGCCTTAAAAATGCTTTAACTCCACATATAGTTTTTTTTTTCCCGTCTTACATTGATGTGCAATTAAAAAAGGAGAAAATAAGTCATTGTAAAAACAGAGAAGCATTGATACCAATTTGTAAAAACTAATAAGAAGAGGAATTCTTATCGAGGAGAAGGAGGATACACAACAAATTTTGTTTCCTTTTATAATTCAATTTTCATTACAACACTCTTTCATTTTTTTCTGAGACTTATCCCCTCACTCTTTCTCTTTACTCACTTTCTCTCTTACTCACTTTCTCTTTTACTTGGGTGCTTCCTTCCTTTATCTTCCCTCTCTCACTTAAAATAAATGACCACACACACACACACACACACACAAACACACACACACACACACACACACACACACACACACACACACACACACACACACACACACACACACACACACATATATATATATATATATATATATATATAATAGACACAACATTTAACTAACGGACATGACATTTAACGTACAGACACGACTCTTTATGAACGGATATGACTTTTCACTTTAACGGACATGACTCTTCATTTCAACCGACACGACTCTTCATTTCAACCGACATGACTCTTCGGTTGAACGGACACGACTTTTGACTCTAAAGACACAATCTTAATTAACTTGATTCTTAAACAAACATGTCATTAATTAACATGACACTTGACTCATAAAAAGACACATGACTCTTTATTTTTTTCATTCTCAGTAGCAATTAAAGTTACCCAACGGTCAGTACTTATTTGATATATGTTGAGCCAACATTTTTTTATACTACACTCTCTAGTCTCTGCAAGCTTTTAGCTTTCACGTGTGAAGCATGGGGTTTTTGTACTATTTTTTTAAATGTCTTTCACACATAGACTTTGTAGCCAAGGACCTATACCCTATGTATTAATCATTTTATATTGCATGCATGGAAAGCAAGCCATTTGATCTCGTGCTAATATTTGTGCTAAGATCTCCAATGGGGTAATATTAATATATTATAAAATAATTCAAAACCAAAATTCTTTATTTCCCCATCATTTTTATGAAAAGTTTCTAAATAAAAAATATACAGTGACTGAAACTTAAAATATGATATAAAAAAAGGATGTAGAAATTGAATAAATGGAGGATGAACTGCTGAAAGAGACTGCTTTCATAGGGAAGGTTGGACGCTGGCTTATCTTAACGGCTAAGATATGAACAGGACAAGAAATCGGTATATATAGTAATAATAGTATTATTTATAGCAACCATAAAATGGATGAACCGTTGCTTTTATTGATATGGGAATATAGCTATATGTCAAAGCCATAAATGGACAGCGACTTAGCAACAGGGGTGAGCATTATTTGGTTAAACCAAATAAACCAACCAAACCAATTTATTTTAGTCTGTTTGGTTTGGTTTCGAAATTAGATCGGTTTGTAATCGGTCCGGAAAAATATTTAGTTTGGTTATCGGTTTAACCAAATTAACCGAACTTTTATTATATTTTCAAAATTATTAATAATATAGTATATATTTTATGTTAGTTTAGTTGTCTAAGTAAATTTTAATCATCACATATGTATCAAAATTACTTTTGGAAATAGTAAGAATCATAAACGATAATACTTTAATCATATATTTATATTTTATTTTAATTTATAGTTACTATTGTTAACATAAAGTCTAAAATATTTTTAGTTCGGTTAGATCGAATAACCAACCGAACCAACCAATCTTAATTTGGTTGGTTTGGTTTGGTTTTCATTTTTATTGGTTTTAGTTTGGTTTGACAATTTTCATCATCGGATAAACCGAACCAACCAAACGCTCACCCCTAATTAACAATAGAAAAAAGTCAAAAAAACAATAGCATAATATGTTGTCTGTACGGTATTGAAACGTTGATATGAATTATGAAGCTATAGGGTCCGTTCTTAACGAAAGAGAACGTGGCATGTGAGCATGGTACCGTAATGAGTGAAAAATGTGTTTTTAGCTACGAACAGGGTATTTGAGCGTAGTATTTTTAAAAATAAAATATAAATAGATATGATTTGGCAAATACGAATACAAAAACAAAAACAAATACAGTTATAAATACAAATAAAAGTACAAGAACAGTTACAGATACAAAGACAAATTTGCGCAACCCAACAACAACAAACTCATCTTTAATGGTATCTCGAACTAATGACATTTCTTGGTATCCATCTCTTTGTACATGTTCAGTGCCTCTATTCGTTGTATTTCTCGTAGTAGTTGAAGAAGATGGAGGAGTTGAAGAAGTTGTTAAAGTAGTAGTTGAGAAAGATGTTAAGGAGGGGGGCGTATTATAGAGAGAAAGGCGAACGTTGGAAATAAAATAGGTGGCGTGATTTCCAACGTTCGCAAATCGTTCCAAGGAGGACGATGTGAACGTTGCCGGCGTCCGACGTCATCTCAACGTTACACCGTCCGTTTCTTGCTGCGAACGGACCCATAGCTATATCAATATGAAAATAATAGAATTAAAAAAGAAAAAAAAAAAAAAAAAAAAAAAAAAAAAGGGCAACAACAGTATAGTACTCTGTTTGTACAGTAATGAAATATTAATATGAAAACAGTAGTACGTTAACATGAAAATAATACCTCTGTCAAAGCAAAAAATGGACAACAATTTAGCAGTTGAAAAAGAAAATACTAGGCACGAATTTTTTTTACACTGTCTCTACAGTGCCGAAATGTTGTAAATTAGCATAATCTCTTAGATCAGCACGTAAGAACTTGAAAAAGTTCTCAAATCATTTTCCATATCCACCTGTGTATATTATATTACCGTATGTTAAACTATCAGATTGTATATTATGAATGGTTATGCATGAACATCTATGCATAAAATAATTTGTGCAAAATTCATCCAGATTTGAAGTGGTAGTTACCCAGCAATCAGCAATAAATGAAGAAAATAATCGAGCTTTTTGTAGTTAATAGTTAACAATGTGGATTAACGATAGGTTAATATTAGCATAGGCAGAAGCAGCAAAAACAATGGTCTAATTAGATAACTACCATTTAGAATAAACAACATAAACTCAAATGTAACTGACAAAAAACGCTGATGCAATGAGGTAAACTAAAAAACAGACCATGAAAAAAAATATGAACGAAGGTGAGAAAAGCACAATCTCAATCTTCACCACCGTATAGCTGAAACACTACAATTCATCTGAGCAAATCAATTTTAGAGGCAATTTTTTCTTCTCAACTGCATTCGAATAGAAGAACCAGATTACCAAATTCAAGAAGCCTGGGTTATTTGGTTGAATCAGACTTCGGCTCATATTTTCCATAGAAAAGTTTATGATATCACACAACCGTGGAGAAACCGACCGCTTGGCTGTATGGTTTTCAAAAAAATAAAAATCCTTAAGTTTTAATTAAATCTTAATGATAACATGCTTGATAAAAAATCATTAGCATAATTAGAAGTAAAGAAATGCTGACGGCCGCATATATGTGCATGCATGCATAAGCGGTAGCAATTTACACATGCATGCTAGCGTGCAATTTTTGTAAACTAAGGTAACAGAGAAGAACTCTTTAGTGTTTCTCTGTAACTTACACTTCTATCATTCGGAAATGACTTCAATACATGATCAAACTGATTTTTATTAAAATTGTTTCGATAGCTTTGTAGAAAATGCAACCCAACATTGTTAAACTTTAACAAAGACTGGCTTGCATAAGTGAAATACAAGCAAATTATGTAAGTTACTATTGAGGTTGTCTTCGCGATGTACGCAATGCTAGTCAATCCTATAGAAAACTGTACAAATATGATTGCACAATATATAATGTGAACCAAACCTGATGCATGGGAATGCTGATAAGGGAATAAATCTCATTTTCCATGGTCTCGTAAGCCAAACAAATCTTCAAATTTCAGCTTTTTTTTCAATTTATTTAAAATTTGAAATTTAACAAATGAAGTGAATTTAACAAATTTTGGGATCAGAGATCATCGCAAATTTAACAAATCCTTACCAATTTTATGGAATTTTGTTTACACTTATTGGAACGAGTTAAAAATAAATAAATTACAACTGAATCAATAACATAATTGAGAAAGAAAAAAATATATTTAGATGTACTAATATTATTGAAGAAGATGAACCATGAAATACGACGGTAAATACTTGGATCACATTTGTTAGGGATTGCGGAATGGATCGTTAAGGCAGAACAAACACCAGAAGGGAGTGAATAGTGTTTGTGAGAATTTAAACAAAAACTTATGTGAACTATAGGATAAATCAAACACCACAAACACAGATTCACAAATAAACATAAATAAAATGCGGAAAAAGAAAGAACACACCGGATTTTATACTGATTCGGATTGCTTCTACGTCAAGTCCCGCACAACACTGGATTGCACGGAGTTTTATTACTATTCCAATAGTCAAGTACAACCTCCTTGATTTCACGGCTACAAGGGATACCACCGATTACTACTTCTTTGGTTTCACGGCTACAAGGAAACCATTGATTCCTACTTCCTTGGTTTCACGGCTACAAGGAACACACCGATTCCTACTTTACTCAACCTAAGAAATTACAAATAGCTCTATAACTCTTCAATAGCACTTGATCCAGAGAGAGATTGTAATGACCCACATTCTACGCATCGGAGGATCGTAGAATATTTATTTCATTTTCATACGAAGTCGTATGGTCGTGTAACTTTGGGGAACGACTATTGGAGTCATTTCCCATGTTCACGATTTTTACCGAATTTTAAATGATCGTTTTGCCCTTGGCGAATCTTGTTTCACTTATAACTTTTGATTGGTAAGGATTTTCGATTTAAAACCACTTTCATTGGATTTAGATGATGGTTTACCTTTCCGTAAAGTGGTCACACTAATCAAATGGATTTACCGTTTGGGAGATATGGCTGAAATAAGGTTTGGAATATGAAAAACAAAATAATTGGGCGTAACCGGGTGATTAGCAACTGAGCCCATAACCCATTTCAGGATTAGGGTTATGGGAGCGCTGAAAGGATTTAGGAAAACATTTCATTTTTCTAGCCGCCATTAACCTTTCTTGAACCCTAGCAATGACCTCCATCTTCCAAATCTTATTATAATCCCTTCCTATTCGCTTTTTAACCACTAATTGATCAAATTAACACCAAATCAAGTCAAATTAGTATCAAATCAGAGATAGAGTTGCTGCTATACACCGGAGTTTGTGCCAAAACAGTAAAGTTTCAGATCTAAGATTTTATTTGTGGCTAAGGTGAGTGATTTGCACTTTTATTCATTTATTACGGCTAATTAGGGGTGATTAGTGATAATTAGCGAAATTATGCATCATAAAAATATGTAGAAATTCTAAAATATTATTTTATGTTACTGGTGAAAATTTGGGCTAAATTGGATTAAGTTTGCTATTCTTATAGTTAAAACATGCTTAAGGGGATTAAGGGAAAAATCATGCTTTTTGGGCATGTTTGATCTAAAATATTTCATGTGATTGATATTTTGGTGTTTTTGTTGATTCTACATGTTACTACTGTTGTTTGGTATTTTTTGTGACTTCATAGTAAGGTTATAATGGTTGAAAATGTCATCGTTTGGCGAAATTAGCTTGTTGGAAAAACTGCAGAAAACCGGTTCCTGAAGGGGGTATGCCTCACGAACCGCTCAGGAGAACTTCGATTCCTGAAGGGGGTATGTCTCACAAACCACTCCAAGATGATGGTCACGAACCGCTCCAATATGAGGACTCACGAACCGAGTAGGGTGTCACGAGCTGGGGAGGAAATCACGGGTCAGGGTGTCACGAACCGGGGTGTGTCACGAGCCGGGGGGTGTTCACAAACTGGGGGGGGGTTGGTCATGAACTGAAGGGGTCACGAGCCATGAAACGACCCTGACGAGGACCCCGACCACGACACGAACCAAGATGATGACTCCAAACCGAACCAGATTCAAACTTCTGCCACGCGATGACAATTGTGAACTCTCCTGAAGATTAACCACAATTCAACCAAATCCCTAGATGAAAAGGAAATCCAAATGAGAAGTTATTGCTCACGGTCCAGGTGGGAACCGACGAGCTAACTTCTAGAGTTGGGCTTTGTTGCGGGACGTGTGCAAAGGGGTTATCGATATCTATAACTTTGGTTCACCGTTAAAGAGAGGGGGCATGTAAACAAACCAAAGCCAGGGAAGTGTGGACTGGTTGGCCCTTAACCTAGAGCCAAGGATGTGTGGACTTGGTAGGGTTATTGACTATAGACCAGGGAAGTATGATCATAGCAAAAGTTGTACGGAGTTGCCGTCATGGCCCCAATAGATTTGGTGATCGAAGCGGTGGATATCATATGCTTTACGCACTGAGTGAAAGACGTAAGGATGATTATTATGTTTGATGTTTGCTATTACCATGACACACACACACTCCCATTTTTACACTATATGCTAGTGTTACCTTAGAGTACCGTACGTCTTGTTGAGCCAACTCTTTGGTTGCAGGCCCAGGTTCAGGTATGATTATTTATATCTGTTATTGTTTTATTTTGTTGTTATCGCTCATATCAGACTTTTGTCTATCCCAAAGTTTTATGTCTCTTCTTATTACTCTAGGTGCTCCTAAATGAGCAGACTAGAGATAACTTAGGTGGTTATGCGCGAGTAGCTGTCCGGAGACGAGCATGAGGCTTCCACGTACTATTTACATATATTCTCCCTGTGATGTTGCCGGTCACTACTTTGGGCATTAGTAGTGTACCTTTTCTATTTTTCTTTAGAGACAGTATTTTGAAGTTGTAATAATAATGGTTTGGATCATAAGCTGTACTTTGGGTTCCGCTGCTATGATGGTCTGGTTTTCAGTTTATGCACTGTCTCGCCTATTTTATGTCAAGTATGTTATTATTAATTTTATTCCATGCGCTGTGAGATATACTACAAGTTCTTTGGTGACTCATAGTTTCAAAACCCTATCCTTTTTTACGATCGTCCCATGATAGTCGGGCATTGGGACAGCGCATTTCGGGGAAATGTCGGCTGGTTTGGGACGGGCCGTCACACTTGGTATCAGAGCGAGGTTGCGTAGTTAACCTAGGGTAAGACATCAGGGAGAGATAGTATACGTATATGAGAGCGCGTATTTGTGATATTTTGGTTTTCATAAACTATATATATATATATACACTATTAGGATGGCTAAGTATGAATTCACACTACACTAGCACCACTAAGAAGATGATTAATCGTTCTCTTTACAGACTGAAGGATGAGCCGATATAAGAGGAGTGCGGGTTCAGGGGCCAATAATGGGAATGTCCCAGATATGAGGACGATGTTTACTACCTTCATGCGTGAGATGCTTAGGGATGTTCAGGGAGCAGTTCCTAATGCTGCTAATGGTGGTGATGCGGTAGCTCAAGCACCTAGAGCCGATTTCGCTAAGCTCTACAAGGATTGTACTAGTCTTTGTAGGAAGCCATTCCACGGAACGGAGTCGGCTATGGAGGTTCAGGATTGGCTTGATAGTTGTGAGCACATCTTCGAGGATTTGGGGATTGATGATGCGATGAAGAGAAAGTTAGCATCGTGTCAACTACAAGGACGAGTAATGAATTGTTGGAATGCTATCAACGTCTACTCCTAAGGATCAAGTTAGTTGGAATCAGTTTAAGCCCCGTTTCAGTGACAAGTTTATTCCAACTGCTCAGAAATCAAAATTATTCAGGAAGCTTTTGGAGCTTAGACAGAATGGTAGGGCAGTCTCGGAGTATGTTGCTAAATTGGATACCTTATCGAAATATGGATTGTTCCTTATCGATACTGTCGAGAAGAAGAACAAGAAGTTCATAACTGGTCTAGATGAGTACATGGGGGAGAGACTCATAATGCATATCGATGAGACATTCGAATCTATTATGAGGGAAGGCAATGAGGTCTGAGAGCCTTTACCCTAAGTCAAAAACCGAGGTTGCTGTTACGTCTACAGAGGACCCAAAGCTGCAGGCAAGTGGTGGAGGCAAGAATATTTCCCAGAATAAGAGGAAGCAGAATCAGACCAAGGATCACTACAAGAAAATATGGTATACATAGCATTATATCACAGCCTTACATTAAAGTGCTATAATAAAATTATTAAAGAAAATAATAATACATATAATGTGCTATATAAAGGAAGCAAATAAAATAACAAAAAAATTAGGCTATATATTAGTATATTTCGCTATGTCATGTTTTTGATAGAAAGAGCGGGAGCGAGAAAGATACGCGGGACAAAATAAAAAGGAAGGCCGGGAAATAAAAAATTCCCTCCATCACTTCACTTGTAAATCCCTAAAAATTTTCATTTCACTGAAGCTTGTCCACCCTTCCCTCTCTGATTCAATCCAATCTCCAATTCATTCCGGCAAATCTAGGGTATCTCGCGAATACATCCCAACGTCCAGTGAGCAAATCTCGCGATTCCTCTTGCAAATCAATTGCAGCTCGTCCAAATCAATTGCTGGATTTTTTGAAATCGGTAATATTATTACTTTATTTCTTTTATAAATTCGCCTCACTCGCTATTTGTCTTTTGTTATTTAACCGAAACCCTAAGTTGATTTCCCATGATTTGTAGTACGTCGGTGTTAGTTTCCAGTCTTTGGCATTCTTTACACCTTGATTCAGATGTGTATATTATCGTTTTGGAAGAGACATGTGTGTGTTTGTGCATTGTTATTTTCAGAATTCTAAATTATAAGCATATTATCATTTTGGGAGATAGCCGTGTGTGTTTGTTACCCACTTTCTGTCCACCATACAAACAAATTTACCCAATCCCTAATTTGTTCTGACTGCCATATGTTACTTCCTGCATCTTGAATATTGGTTAATGCTTAACTGAATTTGATTATTGTATATGTTTTCACTATTGGACTGAAGTAGTTTCAGGGAGCACAATTCATATATGCGACTAAATTACTCAACGCCGTCTCGTTGAGTTTTTCAGATTTTACTTTAGTACATAGGATGATACTACAACTATTTTATGATGTTTAATTTACTGAAACAATCCAACTGGACTAAATTTACTTTCTTTTATCTTTCCTCTAGATAATGGATTGTGAAATTTACTTTCTTTTATCTTCCCTCTAAATAATGGATTGTGATTCCATATCACGGAAACCATTGACATAAATGTAAATTGATGACATTTAAAGAACTTTCAGAAAAGCTGCATTGATGTGCATACCTAAACGTGTAAAAATAGAACAATATTGAATAGTTCAATAAATACTGACCATGTATTGCGTTCAAAAATTAGTCGCTTCTTATATTGTTTCTATTTTAAATTATCCTATAAATATTGACTTGCATTATATCTAAAAAGAAAGTGGTATGTTATATATTTTGGGTAGAACATACCACTACACGTTATTCAGTTTCAATTATTCAAGGCTGTCCGACATGAGAACAAATTCTGTCAAATTTACTTCAAACTGAACATATAGGCAATTGTACCCCTATGCAGCTAGAATAAATGAATGTTGGTTATGTAGTTTTAATTATAATTGGAAGGAAAAAATAAATGTTGTGGGTAAATCAAATTAACAATGTCATAGATGAAGGAATAGAATATTATGCTTACCTATAACTGATCTTCCTCTTGATGTACTAAAACTACAAATTTCTCGTCTAAATATGGCGTCTTAGCTATCCTCCCATTAGAAGCAAGTGAAAATAGTCTTTTCACATCCTCAGATTTATTTGACTAGATTAAAGATATACATTTGAACTGGGAAGAGAAAACTAAAATCATTGATTTGCATCAAATTTTTTAATGAAAATAATTTTAAAACAAAGAAAATAGTTAGTCTGTCAAATCGATATGCTTCTCATGCCATAGGTTTCTTGAACACCTTATTCCTCATGTTTTTTTTCAATCCAAAATGTGACGAGTGCATTCCCTACAGAAATCAAAGCAACAATTAAATTAATTGATAAAAAACAAATGATTATAAATAAAATAACTCAAAACTTTAAGATAAAATTTGATTTGATGCTATTGGCCGGTTGTGCCATTAGGACGTAGAAAAATGTTCCTAGGATATGAGTTATTTTTCATATTTAAAGCAAATGAAATCTTCATACCATAATTATGTTGTTTATGTTTATTAGTTACTTTTCAATAGTCTAGCATATAATTATAACTACAGTTCCATATTTTGTATTGGATTCATACAGTAATATATTCCAACTGATTGATAAAATGATTGAATTAACTGTAGTCCAACAATTTATAACCATGTCTTATTAGTTTTATATCTATAATTCCATGTAAAAATGTCTAATAGGAATAACGATGCTAGTTTGTATTGAGACAACGATGCTAGTTTGTTCACTTTATGCTCCTGTTGGTGACAAATAAATTAAACCGACAAAAGGATCTAGGTTCTTCCCTAAAATATTTGTTTGCATAGAGGTCCATCTAGCAGATCTGGGATGCTTATGAGTGGTACCAGTAATAATTTGGTCACAACCAGATCTGTTCGAATATTTGAATTATTGTGTTCTGATCTAGGTTCTTCCCTAAATTATTGTGTTCTGATCTGTTTGTGATCAGTGTGTGCATCGGGGTTGTATGGGTTACTTTTCAGTATGCATATTGATGTTTGTTTGTATGTATATTGATTGAATGATGATTATCTGTATTAATTTGTAATTATTGATATTAAGATCTTATGGTGCTGTAGCAGAGGCGCTACCATTAGAAGTTTTAAATTTTTTACTTTTGTAACTTGTTATTTCTGTCATTAAAGAAAATTATTTTGTAAAGTAATTTAAAATAGACCGTAGGCATGTTACAAGACTTTAAACTGAAATATGTTTTTAAAATCAAAACGTAAGAAAAGACAAAGGAACAATATAATGAAGACCATATATGATATATGTAAAGTAGGAATCCAGAAGCATATAAATGATTGTATCCATTATATTATACCCCCTCCCCCCCAGCCCCAAATAATGAAAAGGAAGAGTCGGAAATAGGGGTTTTGCCCACCTTTACATGTAGTCGTGTACTTTATTATTCAGTTCCATGAGATTATAAGAAGCAGGTCCGCCATTGTACATATATGATATAGCCGGCTGAACGAATTCTACAGCGGCATGCACTGGAATTTTTGTTTAACATTTACTGAAAGGATTCATGATTGTGCTGAAAGGATTCATGATTGTGCTGAAAGGATAGATCTGTCCTAATTGTGGTGAACATACTTTCATTTACAAGCAACCTCCATGGCCCATCAAGCATTCTAATTTTTGGTAGTATGCCGCTGTTATATTCTTTGATCTTAAATTAAACTTGTACAATAATATGTGTTAACGTTGGTGTTGATCTAATATGCTAAGGAATTCATTGAGATGCCAGGTTAAATAGGAAAAAATCCTTGATACAGACTGAATTGAGTTAACTGAAAAGTGTGCCATTAACCTTGTATAATATAATGTATTGTTTTATTATTTGCTGGATATAGTAAGCAGATTAATGGCTGGAGTAATGTACATGTAAAAGTTGTTTTAATGTAATGTTTAAGTCATACGCTTCTGAAATTAATCTGGGAATCTTAATTTTGATTTAAAAGTGGCAACTATTTGATTCATGAGGTCTGCTTGGTTATGAAATATGAATAATACCCAGGTTCATATATGATGCAACAATTTATAACATTAGCTAGTCCCCCTATGCAATTCTAAATAGAAGTAATGGTCATTCCTATTGCTTATGTGATGACTGCAACAATAGAGTGATTTTTTGAAAAGAATATTTTTTCCATGATTTGTTCATTTAATATATGTACAATAGTTCAATATAACATGTTAATTAATTAAATCCTAAAAGTATTATTTTGAAACTGTTAAATAGAAATGAATTTTTTTTAAATGATTATAATTCGAAAATAATGATAAATATAATTACTTATAACTATTTAGAATATATAAATCAATAAACAATGATATTTTATGTGCATGTTATTTACTTTCAGCTTTTTTATTTTGGAATTTTTCTATAACTATAAAATAGTGTTCTAACATATGAAAACTAGAACAATCCATATACAATGGAACATCTAGAATAATCTTCCACTTTTTAACAGGATACATAAGATACTTTTATCATTCATATGTCCTACATTTTAGTTTTTTACCTGCTAATTTCACACATTCAGTATGCACCAAATAGCATAAACTTACTCTTCCTTCAGTTGAAGATTCGATTCTTTTAATGTTGATTTCCTGTTTTTGCATCTCTGCAATTCTACTAGGAGGTTAACTACATAAATAGAAGTAATGGTCATTCATGTATCGATTTAACTATTTCTTATGTGATGACTGCTCTCTAATTGATGAGTCTGTGTTATTAAAATGAATTACATCAAAAAATCATTACTGAGTAACAACTTTCTTTAAACTAGGTCAATATTGTTTGCCAAAATGCCTTGCCAAAAAAAAAAAAATTTGTTTTCCAATAAAGAATAATATGTTAAATTTTTTTGCCACTACAGTCTGCTCTTGCCTGAATATTATGTCTAATTCAATACTGAAAAGAATAATTTTTTTACATGATTTATTCATTTAATATATGCACAATAGTTCAATATAACATTTTAATTAATTAAATCCTAAAAGTATTATTTTGAAAATGTTAAATAGAAATGAATTTTTTTAGATGATTATAATTCTAAAATAATGATAAATATAATTACTTATAACTACTTAGAATATATAAATAAAAAAAACAATGATATTTTACATGCATGTTATTTAATTTCAAGTTTTTTATTTTGGACTTTTTCTGTAACTATAAAATATTGTTCTAACATATGAAAACTAGAACAATCCATATACAATGGGACACCTAGAATAATCTTCCACTTTTAAACGGGATAACTAAGATACTTTTATCATTCATGTCCTACATTTTAGTTTTTTACCTGCTAATTTCACACCTTCAGTATGCACCGAATAGCATAAACTTACTCTTCCTTGAGTTGAAGATTCGATTCTTTTAATGCTGATTTCCTGTTTTTGCATCTCTGCAATTCTACTAGGGGGGTTAACTACATAAATAGAAGTAATGGTCATTCATGTGTCGATTTAACTATTTCTTATGTGATGACTGCTCTCTAATTGATGAGTCTGTGTTACAAAAATGAATTGCATCAAAAAATCATTACTGAAAGTAGGTCAATATTGTTTGCCAATAAAGAATAATATGTTAAAATTTTTTGCCACTACAGTCTGCTCTTGCCTCGAATATTATGTCTAACTCAATACTTAATATTAGATCAAAAATTTTCACACCTTGAATATTATGCGCAGCTGAATTAAACTGATTATGATATATGTAGTTTAGTCCAGGTTAACAGAACAAATGTAGTTGCCTTAAGATGTGAGTGATTATAGGCCAGTTGAAGTAAACATCAGTACTGCTACTGTTGTAAAAATTGTACATAGAATGCTAAGGAAAATGGCAAAAAAACAATGGAATCTCATATGATTTGTAGACAATAGTATTGTTATAATTAGATTCCATTGCTTTTCGTATGATTTGTACCACTTTCCTTTAATTACTAATTATTGATTTAATTTTTAGAAACTTTTTTGCTGAAGTAATTTGCATCTCAAAATGGATAAAAATTGGGTGCATCTACGCAGGTAATTGCTAATGTTTGCAAGTGAAGATTTTATTTTGAATGTCAATATTTATTTATTTTATGATTATTTTGTAATTATAGAACTAACAGTGATTACGAGCAAGGGGCTAGGAAGTTTGTGGATTTTGCAAAGAGAAGCTTGGGAAACGTGGAAAAAAATTTGTGTCCTTGTTTAGATTGTCGAAACTTTACCTACCAATTTGGAAACATTATCGTCGAACATTTGATTATAAGGGGAATGGATCCTAAATATAAAAATGGTAGATGGTACAATCATGGCGAGCAAGTAGATACTGCAAAAAAGACTAAGTTGGATAGTGCATATGACTTATACAAAGGGGTTGATTATGAAGATGAAGATTTCATTAATCATTTTGCTTTTACTAATAATAACGATGACGATGACGATGATGTGCAGAAACGAGAAGAAGATTTATTGAAAAATTTAGAAGACGCGGAAACCCCTTTATATCCCGATTGTGCAGATCAAACAAAACTATCCGCCATCGTTGCTTTGTATAATCTTAAATGTGAAACAGGATTATCTGATAGTTGTTTTGATAAGCTTTTGAACGTGCAACAAATGTTGTTACCCAAAAATAATGTACTTCCTAAAACTTTATACGAGGTGAAGAAATTTCTGAAAATTTTTGATATGGGTTTTGAGAAAATTCATGCTTGTAAAAATGATTGCTGTCTTTTTAGAAAAGATTACAAAGATTTGATTACTTGTCCGAAATGTGGATCGTCAAGATGGAAGATTAATGAACGTACAGGAGAGATTATGCAAGGGATACCGGCAAAAGTATTACGATATTTTCCAATAGTTCCAAGATTCAGGAGAATGTTTAGATCGCAAACTATGGCAGAAGATTTAAGATGGCATTTTAATAACATAAGTAATGATGGAAAAATGCGTCATCCTGTAGATTCTGTAACATGGAATGTAGTGGATGAGAAATGGAAACCATTTTCAAATGACCCTCGCAATCTCAGACTTGGTCTTGCTACCGATGGTTTCAATCCATTTTCTATGTTAAATTCTAAATATAGTTGTTGGCCAATAATGCTTGTAACGTATAATCTCTCACCTATGCTATGCATGAAGAAGGAAAATATTATGTTAACGTTACTAATTCCTGGCCCTAAGCAACCGGGGAATGATATAGATGTTTATTTGGCGCCATTGATAGAAGATTTGTGTCATTTGTGGAATAATGGAGTTGGGGTTTATGATGCATTTACTAAAACATGTTTTAATCTAAAAGCAATTTTGTTATGGACGATAAATGATTTTCCAGCTTATGGAAATCTCGCTGGATGCTGTGTAAAGGGTAAAAGGGCATGTCCTTCATGTGGTGTGAATACTCATCATCGTTGGTTGAATCATAGTCGAAAGATTGTGTATATGGGTCATAGAAGATTTTTACATCCTTCTAATCCGATGAGGAAAAAAAAAGACTTGGTTTGACAATACTATAGAAAATGGAAGTAAACCAAGAATTTTAACTGGAAGAAATATCTTTTGTATTTTGAAAGATTTCCCAAATGATTTCGGAAAGGAAATTAAAGACCCGAACACAAAAAAGAAAACAGTGCAAAATAAGAAGAGACCATTGAAGAAAAGAAAAACTAATTTTCACATAGGATTTGATCCTATGAAAATGGAGCTATCGAGATGGAAAAAAAATCAATATTTTTCGATTTGCCATACTGGGAGGTTAGTGTAATTTTTTTTACACTTTAGTAATAATAAAATATTATATTACTGAACTATTGCACTCTTGGTTTTTGTAGGAGCTTCCCTTACGTCATAACTTAGACGTGATGCATGTAGAAAAAAAAATATGTGAAAGTGTTTTAGGCACGATGCTACATGATGGTAAATCAAAAGATGGAATTAACTCAAGAAAAGATCTAGAGAATTTGAGGATTCGACATGAACTTTATGCACAACCTCGTGGGAAAAAAATGTATCTTCCACCAGCGCCGTATACATTATCAAATTGCGAGAAGAAAACATTTTGTAATAGATTGTATGATTTCAAAGGACCCGATGGTTATTGTGCAAATTTTAAAAACTGTGTTTCGCAACAAGAGTGCAAAATTAGTGGGTTAAAATCTCATGATTATCATATTTTAATGCAACAATTGTTGCCAGCTGCAATAAGAGGACTGTTGCCAAAAAAACCAAGGGAAACAATAGTTAGTTTATGTTCAGTCTTTAATAGAATATGCCAGCGCGTGCTTGACAGAGAGAATCTACAGCAACTTGATGATGAAATTATTATAATATTATGTGAACTTGAAAGATATTTTCCACCCTCTTTTTTTTGACATAATGATACATTTGGCGATTCATCTTGGAAGAGAAGCATGGTTGTGTGGTCCGGTTCATTTTTGTTGGATGTACCCTTTTGAAAGATACATGAAAACACTTAAAGATTATGTAAGAAATCCTGCACGACCAGAACAGTGTATTGCCGAATCCTATCTTGCTAAAGAATGCATGAGATATTTTGGTAAATTTTTGAAAGAAACAGGACAAATGGAAGAGAAAGGTGTTCGAAACGAGGACTATGATAATTCTACAATACTTGAAGGACGCCCGATTTCCGCTTCCAAGATACTTACATTGTCTTGTAATGAGAAAAAAAATGCTCATCTAGCTGTATTAATGAATATGGCAATGGTTGAGCCGTTTTTAGAGTAAGTATGTTTACATGTATACGTCAGTATTGTTTTGATATGAAATTTCAAGCTATAATTTTTTTCTTTATCAGTTTGCATTTAAAGGAGTTGGAAGATTCAGACCAACGTTTGGGAAGAAACGCAACTTTACTTTGGAAAAAACATGCAGATAACTTTGCCGATTGGATTAAAAAGAAGGTTAGTTAAAATTCATAATAAAATTAACATCGATTGTGGAATGTCATGACGTATGTATTAAATATTTTTTTTACAGATACCTATTGGCTCCGATGATCATGATAAAATGTTAAAATGGATTGCTTACGGTCCAAAGAATGATGTCTTGTCCTATAAAGGATATATCATCAACGGACGACGTTTTCACACAAAGGACATTGGTAGAGAAACTCAAAATAGTGGAGTTACTTATGATGCCACTAGCATGTGTAGAGCAAGTGAAAAGATACATCTCAAGTGGCTGACTTAGTTACTTACTATGGGATACTGACCGATATATTTTTATTAGACTATCATGTCTTTTATATTCCGGTTTTTAAATGTCATTGGGCAAATGTAGGAAATGGTGTAAAAGTTGAAGATGGATTCACTCTTGTAAATTTACATCAAAATCAGGCTTCCTTTTCAAAAGATCCATATATTCTCGCATCTCAAGCGAAACAAGTTGTTTACTTGAGAGACAATGATGAGTCTAATTGGTACGTGGTAATGAAAACACCACCAAGAGGCTTTTATGAGTTAGAGACAAATGAATCGGTTGATGAAGTTGACTATGTCGGGGAATACTATAAAGAAATTGATATGGATGTTGATGATTCAAGTGAGGACGTTAGCTACGTAAGAGATGACTACGAAGGCATAATTGAGAAGTTAAAATAAGGCATTTGTAACTTATTTGTGTTATATGTTTTGTTCATTTCCTTCTTTCACTATTGTTTTTTTTTTTTTTTTGCTTGGATACCCAACATGGATGACTGTACCTGAATCATTTGCTTAGAATTCGTGTTTGCTATTGTTCATTACCTTCTTTCACTATTTTGATTTTTGTACTTGCTTAGAATTCATGTTTGCTGGTTTGCTTATTGCATGCCATGAACCATTTGTCTGCTGTTTGGTTTCACTGTTCGACCTATGGACATCCACATGTTAATTATATGTATGTTTTTACATGTACATTTGTGCTTGTGCATTTTTGACATAAGAATTATATTTAGCATGTTCACTTTTATTTTAAAAATATATTTGATTCATCATGTTAACTTTCTTTTTTTAATAATATTTTTTTTTTCAAAAAAATTAGCAGAATAATGGCAAAAAAGAAGAAAGCAAACGGCAAACAAAAAGAAGCTGAGATATCAAAAGTAGCATTAAAGGAGTGGTTAGTCAGAGAAGAGCGTATCGAGTGTAACAATTTGAATGCGATGGAAGACGAAACAGAAGCTAATGCAGTTGAAGACAACATGGAAGCAGATGAAGATCATGCAATGCCAATTGATGTAAATAATGAAGTTTCATTGGAAGCTGATGTACCGGTTCATGATACACTTGCAAGTCAACATGTCAAAAAAGCTACTAGAGGTCCGACAAAAATGAAAAGACTTCCTTCAGATGCTATGAGTAAAGTTGAAGTGGACTTTAATGCGATGGCAGAACCGATAGGCCCTGGATCAGTTGTCTTATCTTCCTATTTAGGGCCGTTAGTCCGAGGGGTTGTTCCGTTTACACTCGTTGATTGGAAGCAACTTGATGATGGTAGAAAAATTGTTTTGTGGGAGTCCATTCAGGTATAAACAAAATTCTCTCACTCTTATTAATACTATCCCACATATACGCACATGTACTCTTACTAATTCTTTGTCTTATGTGTTTCATAAACTTGAGGTCAACGCTGTTATGTTTATTGCCTGGAAACTGATAACTTGAGGTCAACGCTGTTACGGAACATACCTACACTTTTGTACGATAATCTTTTATCTAGAATCTCTTAACCTGCAACTTCTATATTCAAAGGACAAGGAAATAAATTCTTCTTTTAATTGTTTCTATGTAAATTTCCAATAATCTTATTCTTTCTGATAAATATGTAGGTCTATGTATTTTTTTTGTCTTTGTTTTTAGTAGTTTGGTATTAGGCATCTCATCTGCTTTTGGGTGGTATGCTATTATGAAAGAAACAATCAATTTTGACTACTTTTGCTTTAAACATGGAAGGAGGTTTAGACTTTAGACATGAAGTGAAACTTTGCATTTAATTGCAGTAGGAGGCAAATATTCCTTAAAGATATCCATTCTAATATTTCATTTGTTGCTAAGTTTATGTTATTTTTCTCCTGTATGTTTTTTTCTTATTTTCTTTAAGATGTCATCTAACTAAAGTGAACTTATCTGACACTGTTGAAAAACATGCATAAGAATTCAGCACAAAATAGTGACATACACAGGTTTTGCCAAAGTTACTTATGTTTTTCATATATAATATTAAAAAGTCTATTTAGGCATAAAATAGTGACACAATTTTAGGCACAAACAATCTAAACCAGCACAAATTAATAATCTAAACTATTTTTCATATTGATGGTTAACTGTGCTTTTCATTCTTCACACTATATTAGGCTAGATTTAAATTGGACGAAGATTGGCAGAAAGTGTCTATATTCCAGCAAATGGGAGCTATTTGGAGGGCCTCAAAAAGTAGATTCGTTAGGCAGTTGATAAAAGCAAAAAACAAAGAGGAAATACTACAGTTAAAACCAGGTAACATAGACAGTATGAACGAATGGAGAGATTTTGTGAAGTTGAAAACAAGTTCAGCTTTTAAGGTAATATTTTTCTTCTTACTATGTTCTGTACTGCTTGAACACCTTCAAATACACTCTACTGCTGTTCATTTTCCTCCTTACTTGAAGAAAAGTAGTAATAGTCTGTTTTGGAAAGTGATAAATCATGAAAACTAGCAAACCCATTAAAATTTTCACTTGTGATTGCATGCTAACTAGCAAACTCATTAAAATTTCAAATCCTAAAATGGACACTCTAATCTAAAATATATTTTCATTTGAAACGTCAATTGATATTTAATAATTTATTCCATATTGCGACAACAATGGTATATGCATGTCGAATATCACAAAAAAGAGCATTAATGAAACTCATATAATGGTTGCTGTCTTGTTATTTTCCCAAGAGCTGAAACTTGAAGTATTTGAATGCACCATGAAATCCAAATTAATTTTGTTATTTTCCCTGCTGTTTGCTAGGCATTTTTATAATATAGACATGAAATAATACATGTTCTACATACATAGAGCACTTGAGGCATGCGATGTAACACCCCACACCCGCTATGGTCACTCGCTAAGGGAATGCCATAACATCGGTGGAGTATTTTAAGTGAATATAGAACAGAAAAATTACAACAAGACAGATATAAGTAATACTTGAAAATTTTAAAACATCATTTCATTGCAGCGGAAAGTAAAACATGTTTGGTTACATCACAAAACCATAATAAGAGTCAAGTACAAAATATCCATCCTGATAAATAAAAGTACATAATCCCAATACATGAACTGATAGCCATAAAAGAAAGGGTAAGCTGAGCTCTACATCTATGGTCCAAGCTCCAAAAGAGAATAAAGCAGCCTGATCAAAGCCCACTCGTACTGGGCCCGCTCTGATAACCTGAGGGTTGGGAAAAAAAGATAAAAACAACGGGGTCAGACATAAGTCTGAGCGAGTCCAATAACTTTAACAATACAATCATTAAAGTAACCAGAGAAGACATAAGCTTGATATACGGTGTCGTCTGGGGATGAATGGCTACACTAAGCAGCTTGGTAGACTTAGGATAAACTAAGAAACGTAAAGACGCATCTACCCTTCCAAAGGTAAATTACTAAACTGCACCACACCAGTCATTCCTAACTTAAAGGTTGATCCCACCCATGGACTTATAAAATTAACTTAATAGTTCTCGCGTACCCTAGGTGACTGAGTAGACGCCACAGGGCCCTACAATCCACTAGGTGTACACACTACTCCCCATTCGATCGGCTCCCTAACGTAGATACCCGTGCTGGCCCCACCGTGGGGTGTACCATTCCCCAACGTGGCAACCTGATAAAACTAACGGTGCACGGCTTATATCTACACGATGCAACAACGTCTTATTTACCAGCCCGGGTCCACACACGCATATGAAACCCGTTGGTCATGCGTTGCCACCGCTAACCCATTTTGGCCTCTTATAGTCAAGCCCAATATGCGTGTCCCGTCACTCGACTAGAGTCGAGCCCACTAAGATACGTTTGGGATATTGGTTGAAATGGGCCCCCACAAGCTACCACCTAAGCTTGTTATTTCTAGTGAATCCCGCTTAACCCTTTAACCATGTTTTAATTACATGTTCCACTTTGGTTAGGTATTCTAATCGTATTTTCTATTTCCACCCAAGGCCCCCACTTAACCCCTCATGTCCCTCTACATGCTAATATGGTTAAGTGTTTCTTAATTAATTAATTAAGATCATGACCTCATAAAGACCTCTCACATTAGACCGTCTTTTATGACTGCTGGATATGCCGGTTGGGTCCGGGCAGCCTTACGTCATAAAAAGGGTCTAACCTCGTGTCTTTACTTTAATCACGTATTTAATTTGTGCCTAAGACCTCTCACATTGGGCTAACATTTGTAGCAACTGGTTAAGCCGGTTGGGTCCGGGCAGTTTTACGCTACAACTGAGTCCAACCTCGTGTCTTAGTCGATTAATTACACCTAATTAATCACCCTCATAATTTATATTAATTATCCCTAATTAATTAATCATGTTTTCCAGAATATGGGTAGACCTAACTCAATAGGTAAATTCCCAACTCCGTAGTATGGGTAGACCTAACTCAATAGGTAAATTCCCAACTCCATAATATGGGTAGACCTAACTCAATAGGTAAATTCCCAATTATGTCCATTTAATTTATGTTACTCTTAAGCATACCCATTCCACATCATTTTATTAACATGCATATTAACCCCATCGTTCCCCACGTAATTCATTCTCGTAACGTGACATAATAAAAGGGGAGATTCATCACAAATGTCATGGGTTTAACCAACATAGCTTATAACTTTATCATGGGTTCAAAAGGTGTCAACTTGCATATATGAGCATACATTAAACCCAACTAGCATTTAACCCAAACTTGCATTATGCATGTCATAAAAAGAGACAAACTTGCATATGAACTTGCACATAAACTTGCATATGAACTTGCACATAAACTCGCATGTGAACTTGCATAACATGTCATACATAGAGACAAACTCGCATATGTTATGCATATCATAAAAAGAGACAAACTTGCATATGAACTTGCATCATAATAGGGTAAACATGCATATGTATGCATAGCATACAAAGGTGTCATCTTGCATATGTATGCATCTTATTAAGAAAAAGGGTAAACTTGCATGTCATAATGTATGCATAAAACCAAACACTTAGCATGCATAAAATCAATTACTTAGCATGCATAAAACCAAACACTTAGCATGCATAAAATCAAATACTTAGCATGCATAAAACCAAATACTTAGCATGCATAAAACCAAACACTTAGCATGCATAAAATCAAACACTTAGCATGCATAAAACCCAATGCTTAGCATGCATGAAACCCAATGCTTAGCATGCATGAAACCCATCACTTAACTTGCATAAACCCACATACTTAACTTGCATAAACATAGGGTTAACATTAAACATAGATTAGCAAACTAACATCATATCATATGACTTAAAATCCACAAATCCGCATACAAAACCGCATGATCTCATCATATCTCATCTACTTAATTTAGCAATTGGTTATTAAAGTGATAGAAACTCACCAAAACCAAGATTAGCAAACTTATGTAGTAGAACTAGTTGCTATACAAGAAGAAGATGATGATTAGAGGTTGATTAGCTTGCCACTTTCTTCATAAACTAGTGGAGGTTCCTCTCAAGTTTGATTTTGGCAGCATGGTGGCATCATTTCTATTTTTAGTATGAATTAGGGTAGTATTAGGGTGTATTTATAGATTAGGTGAGTGTTTTAGGCCCTTAGATTAACCCTAAATTAGATTAGGACCCTTAGATTTCGGAACCTTCCAGAAACCAGCCCTAAGACCAAGCCCAAACCCCAAACTGGTGCACCCAACCACAGAACTCTCTAGAAACTGTGCAGGTTTCCTGTCCCGACATGGGCGCACTTCCCAAGTGCGCCAGTGTATTTTTGTGCTGGCGCACTTCACAAGTGCGCCAGTGCATTTCTGGCCTGTTTCGGGTTTTTCTGCCTAACTTCGTTCGTGCATATCTCTTTCATACGGTACCCGTTTTACGCAAACTCGGACTCTATTTCGCGTATTTTTCCGAGATGAACGCAATGACGCGGCCCGTTTCCCCTGATTCTCACATCTGAGATTAATTATACTTTAATTACTAACCGTTAGTGTTAATTGAAATTCGGGGTGTTACATTCTCCCCTACTTAAAGGATTTCGTCCTCGAAATCTCTAAGTCAAGAAGAACGTATCCTACCAACCAAACAACCATCTACTAAACCATCAACCACAAGCAACCATTATCCTTAGAAACTTCTAATGATGTATGAACATATGCAGAAAGTGTGTGTATATGTCCGTATACTAATGCAAAATCAGGCGGTCTACTGATTCAGTCGACCTCCTTAGTGCAAACCATGATAGTGCCATGCATCCAATATGTATGCGAAACCCTATTGACACATACAATTTCTATATGCGTGCACAAACATACACAAAAATGCATCATCCACATGATAACACAGCCATGATACATCCATCAATCTAACTACCACATCCATTTATGCGATATGCAACATGAAGTGACTGAGCCGATCTAGTGCCCAATGTGTGTGTATATGCATCCACGAGCAACCACTAGCAAACAATTGCATCCACATGCATCCATCAACCATAACATGTTTCATCAACCATAGGTTTTACCCTATCTAAAGGTCATAGGTACTAGCGAGAGGATATACTAAAGATAAGATAAGTACTAGACAAGCGATAAAGGAGAAGTTAAAAGACATACTCTCAAAAAGAAATGGGTACAAAGAACGCATCTTCGCTTCCGTCTCCCAAGTAGCATTGCCCTCGTCTTCTCCCCATTGCACTTTAACTAGTTGAACTTCTCTGTTCCTCAACTTCCTAGTTTCTGACCCAAGGATGCGAGTAGGAGCTCGTCGAATCGTCGCATCACGCTCTACCTCTACATCTCTTAGCAAGCTCGGCTCTACCACCTCTGCGGTCTCATGTAAGCACTTCCTCAAATGTGATACATGGAATACATCATGAACACCACTAAGTCTGTCGGGCAACTCCACCCTATATGCCATCCGTCCAATCCTTTCCTTAATAGGAAACAGCCCAACAAACCTCGGTGCTAACTTCCCAACGGACCCAAAGCGAACAACATTTCTCAACGGAGATACTTTGACAAAAACCATGTCCCCAACCTCAAACTCAAGATCCGTCCTTCTCCGATCCGCATAAGATTTCTGTCTATCTTGCGCTACCTTCATCCTTCTTCGAATCAAATCAATCTTCTCTGAAGTCTCTCTAACCATATCTGGCCCAAGCAAGATCTTATCCGTAGATTCCCACCAACATGTAGGAGATCGACAAGGCCTTCCATAAAGAGCTTCGAAAGGTGCCATGCCAATACTAGACTGAAAGCTGTTATTGTATGCGAACTCCACCAAAGGAAGATGTTCTTCCCATGTACCTCCAAAATCCAAGATACAAAGCCTCAAGAGATCTTCTAAGATACGGTTCACCCTCTCGGTCTGACCGTCCGTCTGAGGATGATATGCGGTGCTCAAACACAACTGAGTCCCTACCGCCTCTTGCAAACTTCTCCAAAACTCACTAGTGAAGATAGGATCTCGATCACTCACAATGCTGGATGGTACGCCATGCAATCTAACAATCTCTCTAACATAGACTGAAGCAAGCCATGGAGCGGTCCTCTTACTCTTCACGGGTATAGAATGGGCACTCTTGGTAAGTCTGTCTACCACAACCCAAATTCCCGTATTGCCCTTCCTCGATCTCGGTAACCCATCGATGAAATCCATCGAGACACTATCCCACTTCCATTGCGGAACTTCCAATGGGTGTAGCAACCCACCGGGTTTCCTTTGCTCCGCTTTAACTTGTTGGCACACTAAGCATCTAGCCACATACTCGGCCACATCTTTCTTCATACCGGCCCAGAAGAAAACTCTCTTCATGTCTTGGTACATCTTGTGCCTACCAGGGTGAATGGTCATCTTTGACCGATGTGCATCATCAAGTATAGCCTTCCTCAGACCCTCGTCTTGCGGTACACAAAGTCTACCGTCTCTACGCAACCACCCCTTACCATCTAGGGTGTACCTACTCAAATGGCTGGACGACTCCCCCCCTTATGAGCTTCTCTACTAACTCAACCAACCGTGGGTCGTCTCGCTGTGCCTCGCCAATCCGCCCCAAAAGAGTAGGCCTAACCTCTAAGGAGGCTAGCAAACCGGGTACAAAGTCAATGGAAGGTCTAAAGTCAATCATAGAATTAAACTCCAAGCTTCGCCATTCCACGAACAATGGACTTAAAGACAGCCTTTTTCTGCTCAAGGCGTCTGCCACCACGTTACCCTTGCCAGGGGTATACGCTATCTCAAACTCATAGGAGGCTAAGAATTCCATCCACCTTTGTTGTCTTAAGACAATGCGCTCAAAGAGTCTCCAACACTTCCCTAAGATGTAGGGCATGCTTTTCTCCACTTCTACAGAAAATCAGGATATTCTCCCATGCAAAATCGTCACAACTATCCATCTCTTACGCAGACCACCTTAGTCGAACTCGACATCCCCCAAATGCAAGCCCCAAAGGCCTAAACCAATATCAGACAAACACCCAAGGGATACCTCCTTCGAATTCAGACGACCTACGTGAGATGATACTAGTAAAAACGGCTAAATAATTAAGCCCTTGTCCAACTCTGGATGTCCTTGCCAGTCTCGCTCCAAAACCACCGTTTATCCCATAACTGGCTTTGCTCAACCTATTGAGCACATACGAAAACTTATTTCGCTCCTAGAAAAGACCAAGATGTCATCCACCAAGATCATCATGAACTTATTTAGGTACTCCCTGAACACCCTTCTCATCAAATCAACAAAGTATGCGGAGGCGTTCGTCTAACCAAATGGCATCACCAGCCACTCATAAAACCATCCGGAGTCCTAAAGGCAATCTTCTCTATACTATCCTCAGCCACTCTCAACTGACGAAACCCCATGGCTGAGTCCAACTGCGAAAATACTGAGGCGCCAACCAACTGATCAAAGAGATCATCAATCCTCGGCAATGGGTGTCTATTCTTCTTTGTGAGTTTATTTAGTTCTCTTTAGCCTACACAAAGTCTGAGGGACCCATCCGCCTTCGTAGCAAAAACTACTGGAGCACCCCACTTCGATATACTTTGTCTTATGGACCCCTTCTCAAGCAACTCCCCTACTTGCTTATGGAGTTCCCTCCTCTCGCGAGGAGCCATGTGGCGCACTGGTAAAGATACAGGTTTAGCATTGTCTACCAGATATATTCGGAAGTCAATCTCCCGCTCCGGAGGTAAGCCCTTCACCTCCTCAAACACATCCGAGTATTCCCGGACCACTCTAAAAGATCGTAAACTCTCGACCGATGTGTCAAGCGATTCTAGATAACTTAGCATAACAGATTCCATGGGATTACAAGAGATCTCGAGAGTGTTACCCAAGCGGGTCATAAGCCTAACAACTCTCCCTTCAAAATCAAGAACGGCACCCCTACTGGATAACCAGTCCATGCCCGAACTAACCCATAGCCCGTGAAGCCCAAAAATCATCACATCTAAACTCAACGCTAAGTATAGAAACTTTCAAACCCAAACACATCATGGAGCCCCAATTGGGTTTGAAACAACTAAGGGATCATCTACCAAACTGGTGTCTAAGTGCAGTGACTCAACTAACAATGATGAGATAAACGAACTCGATGCGTCAGAATCTAATAAAGTTCGAATCGGATAATAAAGAAATCCAAATTCCAACCTAGACGGTCTATCCCCATTTGGTACCCTAGTCGTGAGGGAATACAACTACCCTCTAGGAGATTCCGTACCTTGCCCTTGCCTCTTTGGACAATCCTAATAAGGTGTCCTATTCCTCCCAAAAGGATAACTACTCGCCTTCTTCATCCCATTCTCCACTCGTAACCTCCCACCAATGAGGTTTCATCCTTCATTAACCAAACAACTATTTGAGCCTTCCTCCCTTCGTCTATCCAATAGATACCTACCAGTCCTCCTCCTTCTTGAACCAACTTCTAATCTGACTAACGTCTAAGTCCCTTGAAGTGGTTTTCCATTCTTATCTATCTTAGAAAGGTCATCTATACGCGGAGGAGAAACTCAAAACGAGAGAGGAAGAGATTCAAAACGGAGAATTCGAAAGATATAGATATGGCTATTGGGGATTATGCTTTTCTTTCAAAAACTTTTCTTTTAAAAGACATGTTTTTGAAAATACTCCTTTCAAAAATATTCTTAGAAAATAGTTTTTCTAAAAATTTTATCTGTTCTGGTAACCTTAAGCTCTGATACCACGTGTAACACCCCACACCCGCTATGGTCACTCGCTAAGGGAATGCCATAACATCGGTGGAGTATTTTAAGTGAATATAGAACAGAAAAATTACAACAAGACAGATATAAGTAATACTTGAAAATTTTAAAACATCATTTCATTGCAGCGGAAAGTAAAACATGTTTGGTTACATCACAAAACCATAATAAGAGTCAAGTACAAAATATCCATCCTGATAAATAAAAGTACATAATCCCAATACATGAACTGATAGCCATAAAAGAAAGGGTAAGCTGAGCTCTACATCTATGGTCCAAGCTCCAAAAGAGAATAAAGCAGCCTGATCAAAGCCCACTCGTACTGGGCCCACTCTGATAACCTGAGGGTTGGGAAAAAAAAGATAAAAACAACGGGGTCAGACATAAGTCTGAGCGAGTCCTATAACTTTAACAATACAATCATTAAAGTAACCAGAGAAGACATAAGCTTGATATACGGTGTCGTCTGGGGATGAATGGCTACACTAAGCAGCTTGGTAGACTTAGGATAAACTAAGAAACGTAAAGACGCATCTACCCTTCCAAAGGTAAATTACTAAACTGCACCACACCAGTCATTCCTAACTTAAAGGTTGATCCCACCCATGGACTTATAAAATTAACTTAATAGTTCTCGCGTACCCCTAGGTGACTGAGTAGACGCCACAGGGCCCTACAATCCACTAGGTGTACACACTACTCCCCATTCGATCGGCTCCCTAACGTAGATACCCGTGCTGGCCCCACCGTGGGGTGTACCATTCCCCAACGTGGCAACCTGATAAAACTAACGGTGCATGGCTTATATCTACACGATGCAACAACGTCTTATTTACCAGCCCGGGTCCACACACGCATATGAAACTCGTTGGTCATGCGTTGCCACCGCTAACCCATTTTGGCCTCTTATAGTCAAGCCCAATATGCGTGTCCCATCACTCGACTAGAGTCTAGCCCACTAAGATACGTTTGGGATATTGGTTGAAATGGGCCCCCACAAGCTACCACCTAAGCTTGTTATTTCTAGTGAATCCCGCTTAACCCTTTAACCATGTTTTAATTACATGTTCCACTTTGGTTAAGTATTCTAATCGTATTTTCTATTGCCACCCAAGGCCCCCACTTAACCCCTCATGTCCCTCTACATGCTAATATGGTTAAGTGTTTCTTAATTAATTAATTAAGATCATGACCTCATAAAGACCTCTCACATTAGACCGTCTTTTATGACTGCTGGATATGCCGGTTGGGTCCGGGCAGCCTTACGTCATAAAAAGGGTCTAACCTCGTGTCTTTACTTTAATCACGTATTTAATTTGTGCCTAAGACCTCTCACATTGGGTTAACATTTGTAGCAACTGGTTAAGCCGGTTGGGTCCGGGCAGTTTTACGCTACAACTGAGTCCAACCTCGTGTCTTAGTCGATTAATTACAACTAATTAATCACCCTCATAATTTATATTAATTATCCCTAATTAATTAATCATGTTTTCCAGAATATGGGTAGACCTAACTCAATAGGTAAATTCCCAACTCCGTAGTATGGGTAGACCTAACTCAATAGGTAAATTCCCAACTCCATAATATGGGTAGACCTAACTCAATAGGTAAATTCCCAATTATGTCCATTTAATTTATGTTACTCTTAAGCATACCCATTCCACATCATTTTATTAACATGCATATTAACCCCATCGTTCCCCACGTAATTCGTTCTCGTAACGTGACATAATAAAAGGGGAGATTCATCACAAATGTCATGGGTTTAACCAACATAGCTTATAACTTTATCATGGGGTCAAAAGGTGTCAACTTGCATATATGAGCATACATTAAACCCAACTAGCATTTAACCCAAACTTGCATTATGCATGTCATAAAAAGAGACAAACTTGCATATGAACTTGCACATAAACTTGCATATGAACTTGCACATAAACTTGCATGTGAACTTGCATAACATGTCATACATAGAGGCAAACTCGCATATGTTATGCATATCATAAAAAGAGACAAACTTGCATATGAACTTGCATCATAATAGGGTAAACATGCATATGTATGCATAGCATACAAAGGTGTCATCTTGCATATGTATGCATCTTATTTAGAAAAAGGGTAAACTTGCATGTCATAATGTATGCATAAAACCAAACACTTAGCATGCATAAAATCAATTACTTAGCATGCATAAAACCAAACACTTAGCATGCATAAAATCAAATACTTAGCATGCATAAAATCAAATACTTAGCATGCATAAAATCAAATACTTAGCATGCATAAAACCAAACACTTAGCATGCATAAAATCAAACACTTAGCATGCATAAAACCCAATGCTTAGCATGCATGAAACCCAATGCTTAGCATGCATGAAACCCATCACTTAACTTGCATAAACCCACATACTTAACTTGCATAAACATAGGGTTAACATTAAACATAGATTAGCAAACTAACATCATATCATATGACTTAAAACCCACAAATCCGCATACAAAACCGCATGATCTCATCATATCTCATCTACTTAATTTAGCAATTGGTTATTAAAGTGATAGAAACTCACCAAAACCAAGATTAGCAAACTTATGTAGTAGAACTAGTTGCTATACAAGAAGAAGATGATGATTAGAGGTTGATTAGCTTGCCACTTTCTTCATAAACTAGTGGAGGTTCCTCTCAAGTTTGATTTTGGCGGCATGGTGGCATCATTTCTATTTTTAGTATGAATTAGGGTAGTATTAGGGTGTATTTATAGATTAGGTGAGTGTTTTAGGCCCTTAGATTAACCCTAAATTAGATTAGGACCCTTAGATTTCGGAACCTTCCAGAAACCAGCCCTAAGACCAAGCCCAAACACCAAACTGGTGCACCCAACCACAGAACTCTCTAGAAACTGTGCAGGTTTCCTGTCCCGACATGGGCGCACTTCCCAAGTGCGCCAGTGTATTTTTGTGCTGGCACACTTCACAAGTGCGTCAGTGCATTTCTGGCCTGTTTCGCGTTTTTCTGCCTAACTTCGTTCGTCCATATCTCTTTCATACGGTACCCGTTTTACGCAAACTCGGACTCTATTTCGCGTATTTTTCCGAGACGAACGCAATGACGCAGTCCGTTTCCCCTGATTCTCACATCTGAGATTAATTATACTTTAATTACTAACCGTTAGTGTTAATTGAAATTCGGGGTGTTACATGCGATATTGAATTTTTATTTTCCTAATGCTATAATTTGGAACTGCATGCACCATAATGATTGAACAATTAGAACAACATTTTTTTAGACACGAAGTGAGAAATACAAAGCCATGAAACGGAAGCAAACGCCACATACATGCAGTCGCAAAGGAATAGCTCGACTAACTGAAGATATGGTGAGAAATTATTTCGGATTTAAAATTGTACGAGTTAGCTTGTTTCATATATTTAGTTTTAATCAATGTTAAATATGTCTTAAATTTAATCTTCTTTTTAATGCAGAAAATGCAGAGCGATGATCCTTCTTCCATCTGTAGATCTAAAGTTTGGATTAAATCTCGCATTCGAAAAAATGGTGAACCAGTTAACAAGGATGTTGGAGATGTTATTGTAAGAGTTTTTGATTACTTATTGTCACATTAAACATTATTTTTATTTAGTTAACTTTTCAAAAACTGCGCATTCTCAGTTTATACATCCGCATAATTTTATTATAGGAGAAGATAAAACATTGTGAAAGTGAATCACAATCTAGTTTACCAAGCAATGATGCTCTCTCACAAGTGCTAGGACAAGATAAACCCGGGCGTTTAAGAGCAATGGGAAGAGGAATAACTCTCACCAAGTTCATTTTATCACAGGCTAATGATAAGAAACTAACCGACTGTCAAAATACTATTTCGGAATTGAAGCAGACAATTCGCATGCTAGTGAACAATCTGGTAAATATCAATACTTTGTTCATTATATGATATAACATATTATTGTTTAGAGCGGTTTGTGTTGTAAAGCGCTAACTTATTTACTAATTTATTAGGGTATAGAAAATCGGACTGATGCAAGCACATCTGAAACGGTAACTTTAAGTTACATTGCAACATTTGTTTTTTGGTTTTTAATATAATTTTAAGTTTTTTATTAATCATAGGGTATTTCGGAGAAAATGCATGAAAAATGTGATTTATTGGATTGTAATGGGTGTGATGAAATAGTTGCCGAAGGAAGAGTTTTATCAAGTGATCCGAATGAGTTTGTACATCAATTTTCTTTAGGACCGAATGCTATGAAGATTTTGATAGAATTTCTGAAGATAACAGATGCTTATTTGTGGAGGACTGCGGCTACAATGACACGTGTTGGAGAGGCTAAGAATGTGATAGTAGCATGGCCAGCTGATAGAGTAATCGTGCGCACGAGAGAAAAAGAGAAAGAAGACATTGTGGTAAAATTTTAATTTTGTTTTTTTAATTAAAACTACTCCAGGTATAAACTAATCTATATATTCCAAATGTGCATGCACAAAAAGGTTCACTAACTTATTTTTACTCAATTGTGCAACTGCAAATATTTGTATTCACCTGTGCATAAATTTTGACAAATTTTAACGGGGACTTTTGACGTCAGGCCTCGTTTGCGCATATCACAATAGAATAGAATGTTTTCCACGATTTTATATTTATTTGTCCTTTTGCTATTTCTGAGATAACTGACATATCCATGTCATATCGGGGACAATGCTTGCTTATGATATATTCATTCTACTGTTTAATGCCGAAATAAGGTTTACACCATTAAATTTTATTATATTTATATTTATTTTCATTGATATGTACACTTAAATCTATGCCGCGGAGTATACCAAAATCCAATAATATCTACCATTACCAAGCAATGCTATGTAGTGAGGTTGGAAATGCAGCAGGTTCTCCTCTTCTAAAATATTTTATGGGAAATTAGTATATGGAAATTTTTGAATAATATGAAACATACTATTAAAATCCATGTAGAAACAGTGTAAAGTCCAATTCAGAAAATATACATTGGAACTTAAACTGATGACAAAATATTACAGTAAAGAATTATCTGCGTATTCTTTCAGAACCTACCACGGAAGGAACAAATATAATAGCAAATAGTGCCATGTTATTTCAAATTGATTGCCATTAAACATAAAACCACTTCCTAAATTCGTAAAACCCGAGAGCTTCAAATCTATGTAGTTTTGTGATGCTTGACATGATTTTTGTCACGGCCTTGATGGTGGCATAAGCTAGGCCTCGTTTGCAACTGATAGTTAGACATTTGCAGTGCTAATCAAGTTATGGTCAGTGTATCTAAGAGTCAAACAGATACTGAAAATCAAGTAATAGTAAACGATAGTTATATGCAGGCTTATGTTGATCACGACTCCTTGCGATGCACCAATTGATTTACTGGAAAAATGCTCCGTTTTTCATGGCTTTTGGCAGTCGGATGGTCAGCATCAACCTAAATAGTGAATAGATGATGCTACGAAGACAACGGTTATAAACATACATAGTTTTCCATATGAGTCCAGAAATGGTACCTGAGTGATGACAGATTTTCCTTTTAAAGTTAGGGGTAAATGATGATTGGTGCCTGCTGGTAGCAACTGTACCCGTATGTTTCTGTCGGCGTTAAGATGCTACTTCTATTTTGTAACAACTTATTTAATAATTGAAATTGCTTCAAATAAACCGAGTAGATAGTTTACTGTGGAATTAACAATTCATCCTTTTTCTAAATAAAGAGTATATGCACATTCCTCGGGTGCACACGTTTAGAACTGGAAAAAGAAAATACAGACTTCAGATGATATAGAATACACTGAGGTCATTTTCATACCAAAATTCAGAAGAAAAAAAAAATATTTACTTGTTTTCTTTCACAGTGGATAACTTATAATTACATATGTGTTGATTCTAAAAGCAAGTTAGTACTTTCCTTCTTCTTTCTATTTTTTAATACTAAATATTCAATTTTAGCCAAACGTATATAAAAATATATTGAGAGCGAAAATTGAATAGCAGTAAAAAGAATTAGAGCGGTAACAATGCGTAAGATCCAAAAATAAGTTATTTGAAATTTGAATGCCATCATCGTACTTGCTGTAATACAAAGATGCAGTAGATCCTATGTATTGGTACAAAATCTCCGTTATGGAGCATAAATAGAAGTCAAAAAGTCAAAAAGTTCATTTAGCATGATAATAACTTATAAGTCAAAAAGACAAGAAACCAATATGGATAGTCACAAATTTTAACAATAACCATTTGGCTTTTGCATTAGAATCTTGAACTAAAATGTAAGATAATTCAAATTTTAACAATATTCACTTAGGCCTATATTAAAAAGGGAAAAAATATATATGATAATTAGTCATTACTGATCAATTGTTTCGTAGCACATTTTAATACACCAAATAGCCTGCTTACAATAGCCTTTACATCAAATACTTCCAACTCATGCATGCATTCACTTTATCCAGTAAATATGACTTGGCATTTAGTAACAGCCACCCTGTAACAAAAACCAAGTTAGTTCCATACTTGTTGTAACCAAACATTCATGGGAGTATCTTAACTTTCAAAGTATTCAAAGCCATAAAATGAACACAAAAAAATATGGCTAATTGTGGCATAAAATAATTAAAGATTTGACCTAGCTATATACAATTAAGCAAGGTTTGAGATTCCGCCCGAAACGTCGGAATTCCGGCCGTTTCGGTCCGGTTCCGACCTTGACCGGGACGGAATCCCCTTTAGAATCCGTTCCGGTGGGAGATGATAAGAATTTGGGGTTTGACTGGAAAAAAAACAAATCGTAGTTAAGAATATCGACTTTGAGCACAGGAACCTTAGATTGAAACGAAGCAGTTTCGTTTGGTAGCAGATTTAATTTTGACCTTCATCAGCAAGCTATGGTTATTCTCTTTCCATCGGTAGACTCATTTCCGTGCTTCGAATCTAGTTTATCTTTTCAGTATTTTCAGAATTTCTGTAGCCTAAGCACAAAAGAGGTGTAGATTCTTTACGCTTGAAAGGCAAAGAAGTTTATGAACATGTACATTGCGGCCAAGAAAGAAGAAGGTAAAAAAATAGCTGTATTTTGTAATAAAATAAAGCTAAGCATGGTGAAAAGATTTTGGAAATGAAGAATTCTTCCTCCTGGTTTATTGTTTGCATTTTTCAATGCATAGTCACTGTTGAGTTTGACAATACAGTGTAGTGTTTAAAAAGGTGGAATTTGTGCTCTGTTTATGTTTTTAATGTGTCATGCCTTCCAAATAGGTATGCGGATTGCAGACTACAAAGAACTTACAATGGGAATTGAAATTTCAAGTTTTACCAACGTCCGAAATGAAAATGAAAAACTGAAACCTTAATTTAAACTGCAGCTGAAGTTTGCTAATAACTTGTATGATTACATAAATATAGCTGCATTAACAGTATAACTTTTATAGTTTCTACCAAGTCTTTATAGATCTATTCAAGCTTAAATATTTATTATGTATAAAATAATACCGGAATTGTGAAACCGGAATTAAACCGGAATTAGCGGAATTTCCGGACCAGATCCGAAATTTTAAGTTTTATGCATGACCGGAATGGAACCGGAAACCGGAATTCCGAACCTTGCAATTAAGATGAAACACATTAACCACTGTATATATAATATCCACGCTATGTGTATATAATATCTTTGTGTCGGTTGTTCGTATCAATTTTTTTTTGCAACCTAGTTGTGTTTTCATTTTGTTTCTTTGGTTCTGTTTTCATTTACTTGTCATCAGTTCACTCTTTTCATTTTGCTGTGCGGTTCCAACATTAATACTTACACCAAAAGGTTGTTACCTTGAATACACTGAAAAATACAGCCAACTATTATATCTACACCCCCCTAAATCAAAAGGTTGTTACCTTGAAAATAAATTAAATAGAGAGAACCATGGATTAGTTACTGAGGAGTCAGCTGGTCTTCTAACTAATGTAGTTGAAGGAGTAGGTGGAAAAGTGAAAGTTAATCCTGAAACTTGATTATGTAACAGTTATCAAGTCCTACATCTAGTAAATGAGAGAAGTCGACATGTTGATGTTGTGATGCTAGAGAGCAATGATTTTCTCGAACAGGGTAAGATTAAATTGCATGATGGAAATTTGCTTAAAGATAAAACTGACACTGTTGTTAACAATCTCAGTGGCAATGTTGGAGTGCAAACTTTAGAACATAATGGAAAAAAGGCATTAAAGGAAAGTGTGAACATATTGCAGTGACCAAGTACAACACCACATGCAGATAGTAGGAGAACACATTGCTCCAAAAAATCAACTTTGAACTATATCAGTGTTTTTAAGTTTTTGTAAATGCTTTATAATTTTTGTTATTTATAGGTTTCTTTTTTTCCAGAATGGAAGCGAAGATAATAAATGCAAGATATATGATTGGATGGGTAGCGAAGAAATAGTTGCGGAAGGACGAATCTATGATAGTGATCCAAAAAAACTTGTTAACGGTTTACCTCTTGGACCAGCCGCCAAGCTAGTATCGATAGACAATCTAAAAAAGATGAAGGCTTTTTTATGGAAGCCAACGACTAGTATGAGATATGTTGGAGAAGCCGTTGGTAAAAAAGTAGCTTGGCCAGAATCTAAAGTTGTTATCGAGAAAGTAAGCACTCAAGCATCTTTCAGTCCTTTGACGAACCCGGTATCAATTCCTATGGTAATATGTCATTTATAGTTCAAATATTAGTTCCGCTTTGTTCGCAAGATAATATGTTTCAAGTAGTTTATATAATCAATTATTGTTGTTACTTGATAGGTTGCAAATTCTACATCGAATAAATGTAAGTTGGTTGATGTATTTGGAACGGGAACTATAGTTGCCGAGGGACGCATGGCTTCAACCGACCCAAAAATAACGGTACATTTCGTCCCGTTAGGAGAGGGTGCGGCTAGAGTTTGGGTTGACAATGCAATAGTTCCAGCTGCACGTTTGTGGAGACCTACGACTGAGTTTGAATGCATTGAAGATGCCACTGGCTCTGCAATAGCTTGGCCTATGACAAATATTGTATCGGATTCATCTTCTAGTAAGCATCTCATTATTGTTAAATAAAATTGTTCATATATAAAATTATGAATTTATGAATCAAATATCCTACATGTATATAGGTAATTGATCGTCTTTGGAAAATAGACGTGGATTTTGGCTACCTATGCAGGTAATTTTTTTAAATAGTCTTCGTGTCACTATTTTGTAATAGCTGCATCTAGATTTGTGAACATGCTTCAAGTAGTTTATAAAATAAATGGTTAATGCATATGTTAATAACTTGCGGATAGTTAGCTACATATGTTTCAAGTAGTTTATAAAATAAATGCAGTAAGGACATGCTTGTCTGCAGCGACGAAACCAGGATTTTTGTTTGCGTTGGGTGAAGCTATGCAATATGATATTTGATGGAAAATTTTAAAATTTTAAGGCATTGCTACAGCACGGCAGTTTGCTCCGTAGTTTACAATGCGTTGGTCAGTCATTTACCGTCGTATCTGATTTTTCATCATTCGGTTGCGAAAGTTTGTCGGAGATGGCCAATGGTGGTCGATGGTTGACCACCTTATGGTAGCCGCAAGCTTTCAATGATACAAAACTAAACTGCAGGGTACAAATGATTTTGATATTTGAAAGCTTTGCTCTGACCAGTCCCATTAATTTGTTTTCATCGTGAGATTTTAATACCTTATTTAAGCATATTTTAGGGTTATTTATAACGTGACAGGGAACATATTTAAGTGAAAATGCAAAGATGACCGTGACCTTTATTGTTTAGTAAGTGAGTTACTTGTTTTTGTGAATAACGTGGGAAAGACAGAGGTGTTTCTGGCTTAAAGATTCATGAATGTGTTTGGTTAGCTTTTAAGTGCAGTAGGCAGTAAAAAGAATCTTAATTCATGGTTAGTTCAATGGATATGAATTTGACCTTATAGGGAAGAATACATATACTAAATGATTTTAGAAACAAATCTGGCAATGGAACCAAAACGTTAGTAGTTATTACTACAAAATGATGTCACCTGCCAGATACAAATTAAGAATATGAATTGCATTTTAATTTCATATCAGCAAAGTTATTTCATCCAATAGTCCTCCACTAGTATCAGTTACAGCGTGTAGAGCACTAGGACTAGGACTGTTTTCTTGCACAAAGTTTCCTCCACAAGCTTAGGTTAATATTTTTTGATTTTCTTGGGTAGGGCAGTTGCCCACCCCAGCTAGAAGCTAGATACGTCATTGCTTGTATGGTAAGAGTTTTTCTGGTTCCTGCATTGAGGGACTGTGCAGGGTAATATACTGTATGTGCAGAGTAGATAATGTGAGTCCTTCTTATTAGTTTTTCTAGTTTTACGTTTTTGTCTAAAAAAAGATACGATGAATGTCATCAACTCTATTTATTTAATCTCAACACGCTTATAGAAAAAACCACCATGAATGTTGGATAGTGCAGCACACACCTGATACTGACATTATATTTAACCTCCAAGTCAACTCTCCCAAACTTCAAAAAATTTCCAGTAGCAAAGATTACAAGCCAGTCCGACCTTATATTAGAAGAATGGTCTATTAGAAAAATGAGCATCTAGACTATACTTTCCTTTTCGTTTAAATCTTACATTGTATCCACAGGTGAGTGAAGTTATCTAATACTAAAATGAATTTTTTTCAATTTCAGCATCAGTTGTATTTGTTAGATTATACCCCATTTAAAATGCAACCAATTTATAACCAAGCTCGTCGTGATCACACTCATAGCTGATGGCCTAGTGTCGCTCGACCCCAATAATTCAAAATATCGATATTCATGGCAATATTCAGTGATTATTCACACAATTCTTAGGGATATACTAGATGATTTCTTGAGTACGTTTTGCTTAATTATCACTAAATTATTTCAGACTAACTGCAAATCTATTTAACAAGCATTGAAAATCTTTTGAACTCCAATGTTTAATTAACTGTCTATTGCATGTTGGTGGAAATACAACCATATATTTCATTTTGATTTTGAAGAGTTGGGTTTGACCACTTTGGACCTTACCTGTAGATGACGTGGGTTATTATTCTAAAATGAAATATACTGTATGTGCGGGGTAATTATTTGTAGATAACGTGGGTCCTTGTAATTTGCTGTGTAAACTTACTTATAGGGTAAGAACTACCATTATAGCTATTTATGCACTCAAAAGCTTGCTGTAAATAAATTTGTTGCCTCACTTTTGTTTGCTTTCTGTCGTTTAGTTCTTTCCTACCCTGTAGCGTCCGCACCTTGTTTTTTAGGATAGCCTGTACGCGGCTTCCATTCATTCCTGTTATCTTTATATTTTCTAATTTGCAACATGTACATTTTATGTTATATTTGGTTGTAGTAACCTGTAGGTTGTGAGTTTTGGAGACTGATTGTTATAAGATTGTAACTTGTGCTCCTGAACTGCAGGTTTTAGAAGTTGGACAAGCTTACAAGCTGAAGACTAATGGTTTTTCATGTAATCTTGTTTTTAAACGATGTTTGAACATGTATGATGACTTATTTCTATATGTATTAGTAGATCTATTAACTATGACTTTGTAATTGAAATCAAATTTTCTTTTGGTATTAATTTTTTGTTATTAACAGTTTTGTCTTGTGAATTTACTGTTTAATTGTTTCAATTGTGCACAAATAAAATAAGAGATTTGCTATATAAAGATCATAGCTGAAATATGTGCTATATATATTAAAAGTATTAATAGCGGAAAATTGCACTTATAGAAATAAAAGGTGAAATGCTATGTAAAAAAATAAATAGTATGGAAAACTTTTTCATATCATTGAATGTGTGCTATAAAAACAGTGAAAATGCTATGTATACAATGAATTCATAGCGGAAAACTTCACTTATAAAATCATAATGTGAAATGGTATGTAAACCATGTGGAAAACTTTTTATGTCACTGAATATGAGCTATGAAAACAGTGATAATGCTATAAAAAAAGACGAGTAGAACGCTATCAATTGTGAATTCAATAATAGCGGATTTTTTTAAAAAAGCAAAATGGAAAACATTTTTCATAGCAACGAATATGTGCTATTAAATTATTGATAATGCTATAAAAAATAAGTTAAGAATTTAGTAAGCAAATATAATTGCAAGGTCTGAACGCTATGTTAAACATTTCATGGTGGTGAACGTACGCTATAAAATGTATAATACTATAGCGTTTAGATTTGAGCTATAAGATATAGCAGAGCTATTATTGCATGTTGTTATATAGCGTCGTCACTAATGCTATGGAAACCTATTATAGCGTTTTTCACGTGCTATTAAAAGGTAAATTTGTTGTAGTGGATGGTCAGAAAAAGAAGAATAAGAAAGATATCGAGTGCTATAGCTGTGGCAAGAAGGGTCACTATGCCAAAGAGTGTCGAGCGAAGCCAGGGGAAAAGAATTGCTTCAAATATGGCCAAGTGGGACATTTTAAGAATGAATGTCCACAACCTCCTAAAGAGAAGCAGATCGTGAAAGCATATGTTATCAACGCTGTTCCTTCTTCGTCAAATGCCCCAACTATGGCGTTGAAGGGAAAAGGTGTCGTTATACAAGGTATGCTTTCTATTTATGAGGTTTTTGTTCGAGTGTTATTTGATACCGAGGCTTCTCATTCCTTCGTATCTAGTGACCTGGTAGATAGGTTGGAATTGGAACCCGACATAGTCGATAGACCTTTAGTTGTGACGAACCCGATCAGTGGTTCGACCAGCCTTAGTATGATTTGTCGTAATTTGGTCTTATCGAGTCATGGATGTATATATTCTTGTGAGTGCTTTATTTTGGGCTTTACTAGGTTTGGGATAATTTTGGGAGTCCATTGGCTCCAAAGATATGGGGTTGTGGTAGACTATGAGGGGGTGTTCGGTGACCATTAGAGTGGACGATGAGCATAGCGTGGTATTGGGTTGCCTACTTAGTGATGAGGTGATGGCTAGTTTTCTACATTCCCTCGACATCCCACATGATGAGTTATCAGATGTGCCTATTGCTGGTGAGTATCCGGACATCTTCGAGGAAGTGACCGGACTTCCACCACACCGAGAGATTGAGTTTCAGATAGTGAAAAAGTCAGACCTATAGTGATGTCACTTCGTCGTATGGCGCCAAGGGAGCAGCGAGAGCTCAAGGTGCAAGTGGGCGATCTTTTGAAGAAGGGATTTATCTGAAGGAGTGTTTCAGAGTAGGGAGCACCAGTTGTATTTGATACCAAGGTCGATAGTTCCCTTCGCTTATGTGTGGACTACCGCTGGTTGAATAAGGTGACGAGGAAGAATAAGTATCCTCTTCCGTGGATAGACAATTTATTTGATCAGTTGAATGGAGCGAGAGTGTTCTCCCAGTTGGATCTCGCGACGGGTTTTCATCAGCTCCAAGTAGTAGTTGAGAGTATACCTAAAACGGCATTTCGGACGCCCCCTGGATTCTATGAGTGGTTGGTCATGCCGTTCGGGTTGACCATGCACCCGCATATTTTGTGAATCTTAAGAATAGAGTTTCCAAAGATCAATTAAATAAGTTTGTTCTTGTGTTCGTGGATGATATCTTGGTTTACTCGAGGACAAAGGAAGAACAAAAGGAACATTTGAGGACAATGATGGTGGTGTTGAGGAAACACCAATTGAAAGCAAAATTTTCTAAGTGTCACTTCTGGAGGAAGGAAGTGAGGTTCTTGTGCCATATTGTTTCAGAGAATGGTATTGCCGTGGATGCTATGAAGGTGGCTACGGTGCAAGATTGGTCTACGCCCAAGAATGCAACGGACGTAAGAAGTTTCTTGGGGTTAGCTGGATATTATCGTAAATGTATCCAAGACTTCTCCAAGATAGCGGTACCATTAACTCAGTTGACCAAGAAGAATCAAGCTTTCGTCTAGGACAAAAGGTGTGGGAACGCATTTAAAAGCCTAAAGGAAAAGTTAACATGCGCACCAGTGTTAGTTATTCCTAAAGGGAACGAAGAAATAATGGTATACACAGGTGCCTGTGGTACTGGACTAGTTGTTGTACTGATGCAAGGAGGTAGGGCTATAGCTTATGCTAGTCGGCAACTGAAACCACATGAGAAAAGATATCCTACCCATGATTTGGAATCTGCAGCGATCGTATTCGCGTTAAAGATGTGGAGATACTATCTCTTGGGAGAAAGATTCGAGTTATTTAGTCACTAAAGTATCTTTTCTCTCAAAAGGATTTAAATCTTCGTTAGTAGAGATGGTTAGAGTTCTTAGCTTCATATTATTTCAATATCGCATACACACCCGAGAAGGGCAATGCGGTAGGTGATGCATTGAGTAGGAGACATGCCAGTTTGGAGGCTATGTTTCTGGAATGGAAGCAACTAGAGTATATCGCAGGATATGATTTTAGGCCTGTGCGAATTGGATCCAGAGACCTTAGCATGTTTGACGATCAGACCCACCTTGATTAAACGGATCGGTTCCAGCCAGAGCGACGATCCAAACCTATTGGAAATCATCTCCAAGGTAGAGATGAGTTTTGGAGGTGAGGAGATGAACAAAAATGGACTTGATAGAGAAGGATGGCTTCAAAAGACTGGGAAACTGGTCGTACCCAATGTTAATGGATTGAGAGATGAAGTACTTAGAGAGTGTCATCACTCGAGACTGACTATACATCCTGGTGGTAACAAAATGTATCGATACATGAAGCAGGCCTACTACTGGGAAGGGATGAAGAGAGATGTTGGGAAGTTTATATCCAAGTGCATGAATTGTCAGTTAGTTAAATTCGAGCAAAAGAAGCCAAGTGGTTTGTTACAACCGCTGGAAATTCCCGATGGAAATGGGAACAAGTCTCAATTGATTTCATTGATGGTTTACCGAGGACTAGATCGGGTCATGGTAGTATTTGGGTGATTGTGGAATGATTGACCAAAAGCGCACGGTTTATACTGGTCAAGTCGAATAGAAGGACAACTAAGTTAGCAGAACTGTATATGAAGTGGGTAGTGATATTTCATGGAGTACCTAGAGGTATTGTGAGTAACTGAGATCCGTTATTTACTAGTGGGGTTTGGAAGAGCTTACAAGAGGCTTTAGGATCAGAATTACATCTCAGTACTGCGTATCATCCTCAAACTGACGGTCAAATAGAGAGAGTGAATCGTATTAGAGGATCTCTCAAGGGCTTGTATATTGGACATTGGAGGATCATGGGATGACCATTTACATCTAGTTGAATTCACATATAATAATAGTTATCAATCCAGTATTGATATGGCTCCATTTGAAGCTTTGTATGGAAGACCGTGCAATTCACCATCATGTTGGTTGGAGACCAGTGAGAAACTTGTGCTTAGGGCCGGATGTAATAAGAGAAACTTCAGATAAGATCAAGGTTATTCAATAGCGAATGAAGGCTGCCCAAGATAGGTAGAAGAGTTATGCTGATAAAAGACGAAGAGAACTGAAATTCTCCGTTGGCGACTTGGTATTTGTCAAAATTTCTCCATTAAAAAGTGTGACTTGATTTGGTAGGAGAGGTAAATTGGCACCAAGGTTTGTTGATCCATTTCCAGTTCTCGAACAAGTTGGGATTTTGGCGTATAAAGTTGGATTACCAGACAAGATGGCGGGAGTGCACAACTTATTTCATGTTTCCTAGTTAAGGAAGTTCGTGCATGATTCAGATATGACTACTTCACTGGATCAGTTGGTTGAAATCGAAGTGGAATCTGAGGCACCTGGGAGCCACAGAACGATTCGTATTGTCGGACATGATACGGAGCAACTTCGAAGGAAGACGGTGAAACTGGTTAAGATCCAGTGGGTGATAATGAGAATGACTTTACTTGGGAAATCGAGGAGAGCATAAGGAAGTCATATCCAGAGCTCTTTACCTCGTAAGGTTTTAATTGCGATATAGTTATTCTACATGCTAGGATAGGCGTTTATTTTGTATGTTTGATTGTTGCAAACAGTTGATAGGCATGTAGGACCTTTTGGCTGTTTTCTTAGTTAAGGAATTTTGGGGTCGAAATTTCTTAAGGGGGAGAGAGTGTAACGACCCGCATTCTACGCATCGGAGGATCGTAGAATATTTATTTCACTCTCATACGAAGTCGTATAGTCATGTAACTTTGGGGAACGACTATTGGGGTCATTTCCCATGTTCACACTTTTTGCTGAATTTTAAATGACCGTTTTGCCCCTGAAGAATCTTGTTTTGCCTATAACTTTAGATTGGTAAAGAGTTTTGACTTGAAACCACTTCCATTAGATTCAGATGATGTTTTACCTTTTTGTAGAGTGGTCACATTAGTCAAACAGACTTACCGTTTGAGAGATATGACTGAAATAAGGTTTAGAAGATGAAAAACAGCATAATTGGGCTTAATCGGGTGATTAGCAGCTGAGCCCGTAACCCATTTCGGGACCAGGGTCATGGGAGGGATGAAAGGGCTTGGGAAAACATTTCATTTCATTTTTCTAGCCGCCAATAACCTTCCTTGAACCCTAGCAATGACCTCCATCTTCCAAATCTCATTCTAATCCCTTCCTAATCGCTTTTTAACCACTAATTGATCAAATTAACAACAAATCAAGTCAAATTATATCAAATCAGAGATAGAGCTGTTGTTATACATTGGAATTCGTGACACAACAGTTAAGTTTCAGATCTAAGATTTCATTTGTGGCTAAGGTGAGTGATTTGCACTTTTATTCACTAATTACGGCTAAATAGGGGTGATTAGTGATAATTAGCGAAATTATGCATCATAAAAATATGGAAAAATATGTAGAAATTCTAAAATATCATTTTATGTCATTGGTGAAAATTTGGGTTAAATTGGATTAAGTTTGCTAATCTTATAGAAACATGCTTAAGGGAATTAAGGGGAAAATCATGCTTTTTCGGTATGTTTGATCTACAATATTTCAAGTGATTGATAATTTGGTGTTTTTGGTTGATTCTACATGTTACTACTGTTGTTTGGTATGTTTTGTGACTTCATAGTAAGGTCAGAATGGTTGAAAACGCCATCGTTTGGCGAAATTAGCTTGCTGGAAAAATCGCAGAAAACCGGTTCCTGAAGAGTGTATGCCTCACGAACCGCCCAGGAGAACTTCGATTCCTGAAGGGGTATGTCTCACGAACCTCTCCAAGATGATGATCACAAACCGCTCTAACATGATGGTCACGAACCACTCCAATATGAGAACTCATGAACCGGGGGAGGTTGTCACGAGCCAAGGAGGGGATCACAAGTCGGAGGGTGTCACGAACCGGGGGGTGGTCACGATCCGGGGGGGGAGGGGGTGTTCAAGAACCGGGGGGGGCACGAATGGAGGGGTTATGAGCCACGAAACGAGCCTGACAAGGATCCCGACCCCAAACCGAACCAAGATGATGACTCCAAACCGAACCAGATTCAAACTTCTGCCACAAGACGACAATTGTGAACTCTTCTGAAGATTAACTACAATTCAACCAAAACCCGAGATGCAAAGGAAGTCCAAATGTGAAGTTATTACTTAGGATCTAGATGGGAACCGACGAGCTAACTTCTAGAGTTAGGCTTTGCTACTGGACGTGTGCAAAGGGGTTATTAATATCTATAACTTTGGTTCACCGTTGAAGAGAGGGGGCATGTAGACGTACCAGAGTCAGGGAAGTGTGGACTGGTTGGCCCTTAACCTAGAGCCAGGGATGTGTGGACTGGGTAGGGTTATTGACTATAGACCATGGAAGTATGGTCATAGCAATAGTTGTACGGAGTTGCCGTCATGTCCCTAATAGATTTGGTGATCAAAGCAGTGGATATCGTATGCTTTACGCACTGAGTGAGAGACGTGAGGATGATTGCTATGTTTTATATTTGCTATCATCATGACACGCAAACTCCCATTTTTACACTATATGCTAGTGTTACCTTAGAGTACTTGTACATCTTTTTGTGCTAACTCTGTGGTTGCAGGTCCAGGTTCAGGTAAGATTATTTATACCTGTTATTGTTTTATTTGCTACTATCGCTCATACCGGACTTTTATCTGACCTAGAGTTTTATGTCTCTTCTTATTACTTAGGGTGCTCCTAAACGAGCAAACTAGAGACAAATTAGGTGGTTATGCACGAGTAGCTGTCCGGAGACGAGCAAGAGGCTTCCACGTACTATTTACATATATTCTCCTTGTGTTGTTGTTGTTGTTTACTACTTTGGGCATTAGTAGTGTACCTTTTCTGTTTTGATTTAGAGACTCTATTTTGAAGTTGTAATAATGATGGTTTGGATCATAAGCTGTACTTTGGGTTCCACTGCTATGATGGTTTAGTTTTCAGCTTATGCACTGTCTTGTGTGTTTTATATCAAGTATTTTATTATAATATTTTATTTCATGTGCAGTGAGATATACTACAGGTTCTTTGGTGATTCATAGTTTTAAAACCCTTTCCTTTTTGATGGCCGTCCCATGCTAGTCAGGCATTGGCGCAAACACATTTTGGGGAAATATCGGACGGTTCAATGCGGGCCGTCACAGAGATGAGAAGAGAGTGTAGAGAAAAGAAGTTAGATCAAAACGGAATGAATTCGGTAGAGTATAAGTGTATAAATCATAAAAATGATCAAGAATAATTATATAATGAAAGAAAGTGAAAGTGGAGAAGAAGATATGTTTAAAAATTCGAATTCAAGCCCTTTTTATAGTGTGTGAAAGGTTGCAATGTTTCTAAAACGTTTCAAATAGTGAAAAGACACTTCCTTTCAAATTTGAATTTCTGACGATTATATGTCAACATAGTGTTTTCTACATGTCAACTTACTCTAGTATATTTTAGTTTTTTAAAACATTTTCAAGTGTTTTAATCTAAATATAATTCTGGAAATTCTTGAATATAAATCTAGTGTTGTAAATTAATATTATAAAGTAGAAAAACAGATGAAAACATATATTTAACTATATAAACATATCTATAAAATTATAAGGTTTCAAACTAAATATAAAGTATAAAAGCATAAAGATGTAAAACTTAAGTTTGAAAAACAAAGATAAAAAAAGAAAAAGATAAAAGATAAAAAATAGAATAGAGAGAATTGAGGATAGAAAATAGAATTTTAAAATCAGTGTTTGAAAATCAGAATTTGAATATTGAACCTGGAGTGCTATTTAGAGTCTTACATAATCTAGACTCTATAACTATATTAATCTTGAACTCTTGAAATCTTGAATACTCATGATTCTTGAAATTTGTCTGAGTTCTGAATCCCTATCATCTTTAAACTATACAGTCTTCAACAATATTTCCTGTAAATAATTTCTGCATATGTGTGTGTATATATATATATATATATATATTCTATACAAAATGTGTTAGTATATATTTTATAATCAATGATAATTGAAATAAGGTTGTTGTCATCAAAACTCCATTCTCCAACAATCTCCCCCTTTTTGATGATAACAACCTTAGTTTATAAAATATCATACCTGTATATACCTGATGATGATGACTCTCCTAATATTCCCCCTATTTGTAAGAATCTTATAAATTGTGCCTACATTTTATAATTTCTCCCCCTTTGGCATTATAAAAAAGAAACCACAAAGGTACTCCCCCTAAATTGTATAATTCTCTGAATAGAGCTTAAGTAACTCACCCAATAAAGATACTCCTCCTTAATCTATTAATTAATCTTAAGTAGAATACTCCCTCTTAATCTGTTCAAACCTATAATATGATGATTAAATACAAATCAATCCAAGTATTTATAATTACATATGTTTGTTTGATACAAACCAAACCAAATCAAATCACACCAACAGAATTCAAATCAAATCACACCATACAATATGTCTTAGAATATTTAAATAAATCAATCAAATCGTAGCAAATAACTAAACGTTTCTTGGAACTTCAACCCATTCATTTTGACTAGTAATTGGGTTCTTCTTGATCTCCTTCCACTCTTCTTTAGTTATATATAATTTTTGGTTGTTTTCATTTATGAAATGAGAAAAGATATCCCAACAAATCACGTCAAAGTGTTTTTATTGATATTCAACCATCCTCATTTGAGTCAACTCTAGTTTGCGCTGAATACGTAGTACTATGGAGTGAGTTTTCTTGAAATAATTCAAAGAATGATCAAGATTTTCACTTATGTTATGAACAGGATGTGCCATTGATTTAATGAGAAATGAATAAAGAAGAAGTAGTAATGGGATAATGAATTTTTCTGGAAGAAATAGACTTAAATATGGTCTGGAATTCGTTGGATTTTGAATAGACATGAGTAGTTTTTTAATTTAAAATTTGAAACAATTTGAAAAACAGTCAGTTATATGTCGACTTATACTTTTTGCTATGTCGACATACTCTGGGGTTATTAAAAAATTTGAAATTTTGAATTCATTTAAACTCTATTATATTATAATTAGTATTATAATTTTTTAGAAACATAAAGATGATTTTTATCATAAATAAAACTCCTTTCATTACGTGATAAAAAGCAAATGCATCCAACTAATTAAGACACACTTTAAATACGAGATTCGAAAGAAAATAAAAGGAAATATATATAGATAGATTAAACTAGATAGCCTAGTTTTGGGATGATGATGAGGAAGTTGAAATTCTAAGCTTTCTTCCTATCTTTACCATGAATTTGGATACTTTGGAAAGCCACTTGTTAAGCTTCTTTTGATTGCTGATGATTTTTACTTGATTTTGAACAATCGTATCTTTGTAAATACGCTTAGAAGATGGATACTCAATACTTTCCATAGAAGCTTCTTCTTCTTTTTTGATTTCCATTAGTTCTTGTTCTTGTTCTTGTTGCATTCGAGCTTGTTTGGCTTTGAATGTCTCATAAGGTTTGAAAGTGAGAGGAATTTGCATGAGACGAATGTTTGATGCATCAAACACTTTTTTAGGCACAAATTCTTCTCCATGAAGATCAACATTAATGTATTTGAAAATACGAACGAGATAAACACCATAGTAGAGAGTGTTTTCACATGTAGATAAATCTATAGGATTTATTTCATTTAGGATCATTTCCGCCCAATTTATGACATATTCACCCACAATAGAAAAAGGAGCCTTTTGGACTTTGAGAGTTGGATTGTTGAAATTTCCGGAATGGGGAGTGATGGTATGTTGGAGGAGAAGGTTGACAATCCTTGCTTTTGGATGAAAGAAGCGATATCTGAATTCCGTTGGAGCACCATCATCAAATATGTCATGAAATGTTTCCAAATCGGTTTCGTCGATATCAAAATTTGAGAAATCCAAGCCCATGCTTCTATAATTTAAAATATTGACTAGGAGTTCGGCATCGAGAACAATATGAGTGCCTTTGACACTACTCCAAATTTGATTTTCATTTCCTTTGTAAAATCCACGACTGAGATTTGCATAGAACATTTTAATGAGTTTGGGATAACATATTCCGTTGTTGTCACGAGAGTCAATTAGACTCAATACTTCATTGTGTTCGAAAAGAGAGGCGAGATCATAAGAGGGAAAGTCGCTAAAGACGGCGAAAGAACCCGTGTTAACTTTAGCGTTTTCTAAATAGTTACCACAAGTTTTGATGGCCTCTTTGTCATTATGAAGATAGCATTTCATGGTTTTGGTTATCTTCAATTTTTGAGATGAACTTGAGGAAGCCATTGAATTGATAATTTTGAAGAGAATAGATATGAAGAATATAGTTTCGAGTTGTGAATGGAAGGTAGAAATGGTAGATGTATATATAGAAATTGAATGGATATGAATTAAATAGACACAACTTTTCATATTGAAATGACACCTTTTAAGACCTTGGGAGTTGGTGAAAAGATTAGAGGGAAGTTTGAAAGTTTGAACTTTTGAAATTCAAAAATTTGAATTTCATACTGGTCAGATATGTCGACATAGACATTTTTTTATGTCAACATACTTGTCTAATTTCAAAGGAAATTGGATTTTTGTGTTTTAAAATTTATATAATTGATTTATATTTCAGTTTTTATAATTCCTGAAATAATTCTAATCCTAATAAACACTCAAACAATTTATTTTATTAATTTATTGGTTATTCAATATTATATTATTATTTTGAATTTCAAAATTCAAACTTCAAATTTGAATTTCAAACTTCAATTTTTTTTTTTAAGTTTTAAATTCAAACCAAAGCAAACAAACAAAGTAATCATTCAACCAAATAAAATTAAAAATAATTAATGCGTACCCAGTTTTTAGATCCTTCTCTTCATGATTTTACGAACTCTGAATTGCCGAAAAGTATATATTCATATTTCCGGTTTCTGGTTCCTCATCACTTGATGATGAATCTGAATCATCTAATGTTGCTGCATATGCTTTCTTTCTTTTTCTTGTCGAATTGCTGTTGTCCATTTGTTGAGTCGATTTCTCTGGATAGAGACGCATTTTCTTTATATGGTCTGGTTTGTTGCAGTTAAAACATTGACCATCATTAATTTTTGAATTTCCTTGAATATAACTCTTCCTTCTATATTTTAGAAATCTTCTAAAATGATTTGTCATAAGTGTTGTTTCTTCATCATCTTCACTACTCGAGTAAGAATCATTTGTTGTTGCTCAAGTGCAATAGATTTCTTATTAGTTGATCTGTTTTCTTTTCTTTCCTTTTCTGCAATTGGACTTCATAAGACATCAAATTTCCGATTAACTCCTCAATCTTCATTTCATTGACATCATTGGCTTTAATATGGAGTTAATGAATTTAATATTTTTCTGACTTGATCTGCTTCAGAATAAGTTTTTCCAAGTGCTATTAATGAATGCACTATCTCTTGAAATCTGCAATACATATCTGAAATAGCCCCATTCTCGTTCATTTTGAATAATTCAAACTGATTAACTAGCATTGCTATTTTAGTTTGTTTAACTTTACTTGTTCCTTCATGTGTAACTTGTAAATTCTCCGAATTTCATAAGCAGTTTTACATACTGATACTCTATTAAACTCATTCTTGTCTAATGAAGAAAATAACATATTCATGACTTTAGAATTGCTCTGTGCAGCAGCCTTCTGTTCATTTGTCCATTGTGCAAATGTAGTTGTGGGTTCAACATACTCATTTTGTGTACCATTCCAATTATCTAAACCTACTGACTGTAAATAAATTTTCATTCTACATGCCCAATATGAATAATTACTACCATTAAACAATGGTGGTCTTAAAGTGGATTGACCCTCTACAAAAGAACTATTATTGCTACCAGTGTTGGTTGCCATTATCACTATTTTCAAAAATCAGATAATGAACTTTTTGAAAGACCTTTCTCCGATACCAATTGTTAGGGATTGTAGAAAGAATCGTTAAGGCAAAACAAACACTAGAAAGGGGGGAGTGAATAGTGTTTGTGAGAATTTAAACAAAAACAAAAACTTATGTGAACTACATGATAAATCAAACACCACAAACACAATCACAAACACAGATTCACAAATAAACAGAAGTAAAATGCAGAAAAGGAAAGAACACACCGGATTTTATACTGGTTCAGATTTCTCCTACGTCCAGTCCCGCACAACGCTGGATTGTGCAGGGTTTTATTACTATTCCAATAGTCAAGTACAAACTCCTTGATTTCACGTCTACAAGGGATACCACCGATTACTACTTCCTTGGTTTCACGGCTACATGGAAACCACTGATTCCAACTTCCTTGGTTTCACGGCTACAAGGAGCACACCGATTCCTACTTTAATCAACTCAAGCAATTACAAACAGCCCTATAACTCTTCAATAGCACTTGATTCAGAGAAGATGAGAAGAGAGTGTAGAAAGAAGAAGTTTGATAAAAAAAAATTGAATTCGGCAGAGTATAAGTGTAGAAATCATAAAAATGATCAAGCATAATTATATAATGAAAGAGAGTGAAAGTGGAGAAAAAGATATGTTTAAAAAAATGATTTTAAGCCCTTTTTATAGTGTGTAGAGGGTTGCAACGTTTCTGAAATGTTTCAAATAGTGAAAGGACACTTCCTTTCAACTTTGAATTTCTGACGGTTATATGTCGACATAGTGTTTTCTACATGTCTACGTACTCTAGTATATTTTTGAATTTTAAAACATTTTCAAGAGTTTTGATCTAAATATATTTCTGTAAATTCTTGAATAAAAATATAGTGTTGTAAATTAATATTATAAAGTAGTAAAACATATGAAAACATAAATTTAACTACATAAACATACTTATAAAATTATAAGGTTTTAAACTATTTAAATATGAAGCATAAAAACATAAATATTTAAAACTTAAGTTTAAAAAAAAAAAGATAAATAAAAAAGAAAAATAGAAATGATGTAAAAAATAGAATAAAGAGAATTGAGGATAGAAAACAGAATTTGAAAATCAGAGTTTGAAAATCAGAATTTGAATATTGAACCTGGAGTGCTATTTAGAGTCTTACATAATCTAGACTCTATAACTATATTAATCTTAAACTCTTGAACTCTAGAAATCTTGAATACTCATGAGTCTTGAAATTTGTCTGAATTCTGAATCTCTGTCATCCTTAAACTGTACATTCTTCAGTAATATTTCCTGTATATAATTCCTGCATACGTGTGTGTGTGTGTGTATATATATATATTTATATTCTATACAAAATGTGTTAGTATATATTTTATAATCAAGATAATTGAAATAAGGTTGTTTTCATCAAAAATTTATTCTCCAATAATATTTTTGATTTTATCAATCGAATTCGTTCATAATTAATCCAATCCTGAAAGTAGTTTATGCAGGAGAGTATAAGATCTAGGCAAATATCCAAGTTTCCCTTTTAAAATATCTCGCGCGCGCGCGCACACACACACACACACACACACACACACATATATATGGAGAAACACTTGGTCAAAGACAACTTTTTCTGACTAATTCATCGGACTATGCATTCAGATGTCTGAGATTAAATACTGACGTCTGGAATAGCTCTTTAGAAAATCCCCCGAGTACATCCAGACGTCAAGAATTTCTTACTGCACTTACAACTCCTTCCATCTTCGTCTTACGGTATCTCAAGTTCTCTTTCTTAAAATCTCATGTCGCTTTAAATTATATGTGATTCAATATCACAAATTACAACACTTCAACTTAATATAAAATCAAATCAACATTCCAGTAATCAGCAAAAAAGCCATCACTAGCTCTTTCCCACATCATTAATTCTCAATCAAATTATATTACAAATTCAACCACCGTCTATAAATGATTTATCTCCCTCCTGAGGTGCACCACACCAAAAACCGACTGAAAAATAGTTGAAATACCACAAAAATCTCCGTCTTATCTTTGTGAATCTTCCGAGTGGACACCCGTCGATTACTTGACCTGAGCTTCTTATCTGATCACTATCGATCCCTCGAGAATCATCAAAATGAAGACCCCTAACTTAAATGTGATTATCAATTCTAGGATCATTGGCATTGACCACATTAACCTATCCACCTTGCTGTGGATTAGGCTCTTCAATCGTTGCTCACCTTTTATAGTCGATTATAGAACCAACCAATCTATAAAGGTCTTATTCCTTCAAAACTCCTCTAATCTGTACACGACCACCATTCTTCACTCTCAAAATTCCACCTTAAGTCTCAGAAGTGCAACCATAGTGATCCAACTGATAGAGAGAAATAAGATTATGTGACCAAGTGAGAACTGTAGGATATAAATTAACCCTAGATGGGAGTGAATAGGGTTTATTCCAGTTTTGAGGAATATTAAAATATCTCAACACAGATCACGACAGAATAAATAAATGCAAAAAATAAATAACACAAAATTTTCCCAGCTTTGGCAAACCCTTGCCTACTGCTGCATTCCCCAAGGTTTCTGTTACTACCAAAATAGTACACCGGAACAGGCTGGCGGTGAAGGGGTAGCAGACCGACACAAGCACAAAGAGATCTTCCAACAACTAAGGTTCGACACAAGAAAAAGCCAGAAACATAAATAAACAGTTCGAGAGTTGTGTAACTGACACCATCGACGAAGTGGAGAGCTCAAAATCTACACAAAGGAAAACACTGGTAGGGTAATTCCGACATGATCGGTAGTAGGTCACCTAAGACCGGAAGCCAGTGAAGAGAAAGACTAAAAATCCAACCAAAAGGTACCTAGAAAAACGAAAGGGGCTATCAGCATTAACTTGCTTAACGCCGATACATTAAGAGATGAAAAGCACTGAAAGCACCCTTCCGGAAGACTGAGACATTCCTCGGGAGCCAACCGACAAGAAAGTCGGGACCTTAAAGGGAGACAAGCTATCAACACTAATTCGCCTGATGTTGATACTGGAAGGGGTGACGTATCTGATAGCCACTTGAAAGAGTCAAGAAAACAAGTTCCATGAAGAATAAATAGCAAGACTTGAAGATCGTAACCGGAAGCTCATGATCGGGAGTCAGACTTTTCGAAAGCTGTTCACCCCGCTGAATCAATATCAATATAAAATGAGATATGCTTGACGGCATAAAGTAGTCCCAAAGACCGAAAAAATCCTCCCACAAGCCAACATCAATACCAAGAATACCTCAAGCAAAGCCTGAAGAGCGGCTGGGAGCCGAAACAACTGAGACCTAAAGAAAAAGCGGCCGACAGAGGCTTTTACTGACCCAATTGCAAAGGGGCCCTGATTCACCTATAAATAATACCCAAGGGGTCTCATTTTGCTGCCGAATTCACATTTTCTCAATCTCGCTCTCTTTCCCTCTAGATCAAACCTAATTTCTAATGGAATTGGGGATTTCTTTAACTCTTGTAATATATCTGTAATTAATAAAAGAAAGAAGTCTAGGACTTAAGCGTTTCTCGATTTGATAATCATATTGTGTTTATAATGATAAGGCAGTGAGTTATTGCTACCTTTCTTATGAAAGGGTTGATCACAATTATTTCTTAGGAAGGAAGGTCTTGAGTAAAACCAAGGCTCTTCCTCCTCCGAACTTTGATACATGGTTCAACTCTTCCATAGTAAGCCTAATGTAACCCAACCTCGGAAAGGATCTTGCTATAAGCTTTTTCCTTAATAACTGACGCAACCAAGGCCTATACAGGCTGGTTCGATGCAGAAGTATCATATAAGATGATAAGTGTAATAACATTAAAACAAAGCCGAGAATTGTGAGGCATTAGCTTGTTCCTTCCCAACACAATGTATATTATTGTTTCCAGGATCCAAAGGCATTTGTTGTATAAGGTCTCTGTCTCATTTAACTAGTAGAAACCTTTCCTCAAGTTTGTCTTCGACCTCAAAGTTTCGTAAGCATGATACTCACCCCTTGAGGGAAGAGTAACTAGTCTTCTGACTAAGGGTCCTGACTCATAGGAAATAGTACAATTAGCTAAAGGGCACTGATTCAAGACTGCATTTCAATAACCTTTGGTTCGTCCTTACATCAAAATTTTAAGTATAGGCATTGTCTATTCTAGTTCGGGTGTTGTCGGAAAATATCGCTAACATTTTGGCGCTAGAAGGAGGGCCTGAACCTCCGTCTTTATGTTTACCCTATCAAAAATTAATTTGATAAACTTATTGTTCTATAGTAGGGAAAGATGAAATCAAAAGGATTAGAGGATTGAAATAAAGAACCAACTCCTAACACAACCCTTGAAGGAAATGTGAGCCTAATATTTAACCCAAATAATAACGAAGAAGGAGCAACCTCCATCCCAGTGCAACCATCAAACCCGAAGGCCACGGAGGAGAATGCCGCTAAAATTAGGCTCTAGAGAAACAGATCTAGGAGGTGCAAGCTCAAATAGACGTTAATCAAGCGCAAAGATTTTCAAAGCTAGCTAAATCCAGCCAAAGAGAAATGGGCGAGTATCCAAAAAGGAAGGCTCCAGCTTAGTGTTCTGAAGCAAAAGAGAAGCTCAAAGCAACTTCCGTTAATAAAAATAAATCACTATTAACAAGGACAGATCATTAAGGGAATCAATGTGACCAAGAACAGTCTGGGAGCTCTACTTCCAAAGGGTATGATCCAAAAAGGATGAATTATGAGAGCACGGAAGCTTGTCTCAAGGATATCACTAGAAAAACCGTTAAGGACCTACTGAGGAGCAAGGGTAAAAGAATCCTAGATGATAGGGTTAATGACAATGAAAGAGTGGCTCCTTTCATTGACGAGATCATGAACACTACAATACCATCCAGGGTGAAGGTTCCAACCATAAGATATCTCAGAACAACTGACCCTGATGACCTTCTGATGGCTTTCGACATCCAAATGGATCTCTATAACACTCCAGGAGCTGTTAGATGCAGATTTTTCCACTAACCCTCCAAGGAGAATCCGCTATGTGGTACCACCAGCAGAGAAAATACCATCTATTCATGGAAGCAATTTGCCTTTGAATTTTCCGCATAATTTTGCATCTACAAGGATCCAACGGTTGACTACACAGTCATTGCCAACATCAAGCAGAGGCAGGGGAGTCCCTGGGAGATTACCTGAAAAGGTTCAATGTGGAAGCATTGAAGATGATCGACGCTTCCTAAGAATTAGAAAAGTGTGAATTATGTAATAATACTGCAAGCGCACAAATCGTGTAATATGCAGGTCAAACACAGGGAGGAATTTTAAATTTTATTATTTATATATTTCTTGGGCGAGTTAGACAAACTTGAAGGTTGATTTTGAAAACAAAAAAAAGTTAAGACTACAAATAAAACTATAATTGAACCGAATCGGTTCTGAATCTAATCAAATCTTTATTCAATCCAATATGACCTAGAAAAGCGATTAAAAAGAAAAAAAAATTAAAATCGCAGAAATTAAATAACTAACATAAAATAAAATTAGGATTACCGCTGAATCTAATTAGATGGTCAATCACTAATGAAAATAAGTGCAAAAGACAACTAGTACTCTACCAAACCTAATTGTGTAGATGGTACTAGTTGCTAACAAAATAAAAAAAAGCAAAAAAGTAAAAGAAAACTCTTAATTCATGGATGATGTTTACAATGAGATTGCAAGGATATTTATAGGATAGATAGCCAACCTAAACCCTAATACAGTCACAAATGGGCCTTAATTAATTCTATTAAAATTGGGCCTTTCTTCTTTTCCTCATGCTTCCTTGATAATTCTTTATTGATTTGTGATATACATAGGCCTTCTACCAGTTATTTTCTTGTCCAAAAAGAAATTTGATGTAAGATCTTCATCTGCAAGTCTTCAAATATATATACACAGCAATTTGACCTCTATTTTCCATTTTTCTGACTGTAAGTAGCTTAATTGGTATATCAGTAAAAATAACAAAACAATACCCAAGTAATATTTATTTATATACAAAATATAAGATATAAGATCATAAAATAGACACATTTCTATGTTAATCAAATATCCTCACACTTATCTTTTACTCGTCCTCAAGTAAAATAAAAAATGAAAAACTACAGTAGATAGGTCACGCTTTCATAGGAAACACGATTGCATTGAGCGTAAGCAACAAGCCGTTAAACCTCTAGGTGTCCCTAGTAAGACGAGTGGTGTCTCATGATGGTTTTCAGCAGATACTACCCATAAAATCCAAATGCAGCATGATATGGTTCTAATGCAACTACATGAATGCAACAGACATATGAAAATGAAAACAAAAAAATAAATGAAAACACGACTTATTTCAGGAAGTGGTACAACAAATTAAGATAACCATTTCAAGTCAGTTGATTTTATTTTAGATACCTCAACTTGTCACAAATTTTCAATATAATTCAAGTTTTCAAATGTTATGTTCTAGTTTGGCCAGTTGGTTTGATAACATAGTGCAGCCATGAAATAAATTCTTAGTTTGCTTGTCACATTTCGTAAAGTGATATTCTAATTTCCTTGTGTATGACTAGTCAAATCAATAAGGTCAAGAAGTGTTCAGGCTTCATCGCTTATTCTCTCTCTATAAAAATTGAAATTTATGGTTAATTACATACACCTAACTTAAAGACCTAGGTATACCACCCATGTACTGCCTTGCGGACTGATGGAAAGTTAGGACATAGCTTGGCGGATGGTGCAGACCGACGCTGACTTTGTCAACAAGATGTCGGTAATCCTTAGGTGTCCAACTCATAAAATGAGACCAAGATATACGAACGCTGACTTTGTCAACAACATGTCGGATAGAGCTTGGCGGGTTTGCACACCAATGCTAGATTTACAAGCAATGTTGGATACCCTTGGATTACTATTATTATTGAAAATATAAGAACATTGGAGAGTTACGCGAATTCATCTTAACACAACTTAGTTTTAAAGATTCGGAAAGCCAATATAGGTATTTTAAGTCCTCCACTCACTAAACACAAACTAAAATTTAGAATAGACTTCATGGCCATCACCTAAGAATCTCTCAATGTACCGGTTACATTATTATCCCTCAAAATTCAACTTTTCATTATATTTCTTATTCGGTCTTAGTTGAGAGAAAAAAAAATATTATCAACTGACTAACAGTTGTTAACTTATTTTGTTGTATCAATCTAAAATGAGTCATGTTTCAAAAAAAATGACATGTTACCACAACCTACAATGCATGATGGTTCTAATGAAAAGAAAGAATATTTTTTTAAAAGAAAAATGAAAAGGATGCAATGCATACTCCCCCACACTAGAATTAAACAGTGTCCACACTGTAATTTTTCCTAAATTTGAAAGATCGTACCCAAAGGTGAATGAGTTGGAAAATTATCTGCAAAATGAAATGAAGTTTGGCCACTATATGCGAATGAAAATCATATGCGAAATGAAATATACGAAAATGATGAGTGTTTTGTGAAAAGTGATATTTTCTGTTTCCCCCTTTCTTACCTCTATAAAAAATGATGTATGCTGATTTCGTATCTGATTGTTGAGGTATAAGAGGCATGTCAATAAATTCTGAAATCAAAATCTTCCCCATGCAAATTTTTTCGTGGCAATGATTTTTACAATTCAGATGAGGATTACCATAATCCCATAATTTTTTTCTTGATAATGATTTTTCCCTTGATGATATGGAATTACGATTATCTTTGAGACGTTCCATGTATTTATCCTCGTCATTTAAAAGTTTAAGTTCGTCTTCAAAAAGTTCTTCAAAAGATATAGTAGACATGTTTATTGAAGTAAGCGAATCATAGTGGCTTTCATTCATCGTTATTAAATGTAGAAAATCCAAACTTAAGATTGATACAAATAGCTTTTATTACAAAATAAACAACATACTCAAGTATTTCTTATTAATTGATAATCTCAATTTGAAGGGGAAGAGGCTCTTATGGCCGTTCACGTACAATATAAGTACTAAGGGATACGACCTATGTTTTTCGGGTAGTATGCAACCTCTTTTGCTAGAAGTTTAATAAATTAAACCAATATATATCTGCGATCAAACTCTTGAGAGAACCAATTTCGTAAATACACTCTTGTTGTTAAATATTTTGCAAAACAATTCAAGTTTTATTGTTAAAAACGGTGAGAATCATGACAATACTTATGGGAATTTTAGTCAACCACAACAATCAAACAATAATAACTGCAAAAATTTAAAATATTATATAAGCAAGCCGCTGCCCCTATAGAAGATTTTTATAAGCAATGTCTATTTTTTTTAAGCAACTGCAACACCTGTAGAGATAGAAAATTTTACAGTGGTGTATGGCAGTCTATCGAGAGCAGTTGAGTAGCTATAGCAATTAAAATCCCAGTATTTGCAATTTGTTCACCCTTGAACTTTTTGACTGATTTCTTGAATTTTCATCTTTGCTTTGGCCTTTGAAACTTTTTTCTTTTGGCTTTTTTTTGAAAAGAAAAGAGCGAGAGCGAGGGAGCTAATAAAAGAAATGGGAAAGAAAAGAGAAAAAAATCAAAATCGGAATTTAAAAAAAAAAACTAAACTAACAAACAAACTAGACTCGACCAAAAGAAATATAAAACAAGCAATGTAGCTCGGCTAGACTCAACACTTAAATCAACAAAATCAAGACGGGATAAAACTAAGCTGGAAAACAAAAACAAAATATAAACTAGGCAGCCTCAAACAAAATAATAAAAAAAACTAACCTAGAAAAAAAAATCTAAGATAAAAATAGCTTTTTGAGCCAGGCACATAAACCGACGCACTCAGGATCTCAGAAAAACCCAAATATTACCACAAACCAAAGATTTGAAATAATCACATTATGAAAAAAAATTAAATATAAACTCAAACTGTCTTTTCACTCACACTCAATCCACCAAAATAAAAAAAACTTCCGCCTCTTTCTTTGTTTTCCCAGACCAACACACTCTCTTCTTATGAATTTCAATCTAACATAAAACCAAAATAAAAAAACACGCACGCCTCTCCTATTGAATGGCCAAAATTTCGAATCGATTGAAGGTAGAAACCTTGAACCGAGCGAAGACTGGAACTTTGAACCGAAAGGTTGGGTTCTAATTGAAAATTTTTTATTTGGGTTTTCGCGATGGATATGGTAATGGTTTAGGTTTTGTGTACGGTTGTGAATTTTGTGGGTTTGGGTTTGAATGGGTGCGTGGAAGCAGGTTGACTTTTGCGATGAAGGTTCATTGTTTTGATTGTGAAGCGTAGATGCGTTGAGGATGTGGTCTGAAGGATGGTGGTTTGTAGTGGATGTTGATCTTCTGAATTGGGGTATTGGGGGGTTCGAATCGGATTCTTGATTTGGCTTGAGCGATGTGAAGTTGGAGTGGTGAGTTTGGTGAAAGTGTGTTGAATGGTGTGGATTGAAGATGATAGTTATTGAGAGGAAGATGGCTTTGGGTATGCGACGTGGTGTTTACTGGCTGGAGGTTTGTGATATAGTATGGTTGTGATGGAGGGGCAGTGATGGACATAACTGAATTTAAGTGCATCAAGATTTGGTGTTTAATTGCTTAGAAGATGAGGTTGGAGTTTATGTACGAATTGGTGATAGTGGGTAGAAGATTTGGGCGTGAAGGTGGTTACGGTCTTGGTGGAAGAGAGGAAGATATACGGGATTGCAGGAAGATGGGAAGAGATCGGTTATGAGATCGCTGTTGTAAGTGTAAAAAGGAAAAAATGGAAAGAAATAAGAAAATAGCAGAAGTGGGAACAAATAAAATAATTTTGCAAAAGAATAATCTTTTTATGACTTTCCCTTTTTTATATATTGTTGGAAAGGGAGAATATGAAAGAAACAAATGACCAAAAATGGGAAGAGAGATTGCAGGAAATGAAAGAGAGTTGTAAATGGAAAGAAATCAATAAACAAAATGCAAACTTTTTTTATATTTATTTTCTTTTTTTTTAGAAAAGAAAAAGACTTCTAAAGGAAGAAAGGAAAGTAATTGTAAAAAAAAAAAAAAAAATGGAAAAGAGATTGAAAAGAGGAAAGAAATAAAAGAGAAAATGGCTAGATTTTTTTTTTGTTTAGATGATTGTAACATCAACTTGTAATACCAAATCAACCGCTCAAGACTTTTCTTTCTATATATACAAGAAAAAAGGAAACAAAATAAAATAAAAACTAACATGAATCGAAAATTAAATAAATAATAAAATTTAATGATTACCTCCCAGGGGATAGCGCCAAAAGCTTGATCGACGCTTTCTACGAATTAGAAAAGCACGAATTATGTAATAATACTGCAAGTGCACAGATCGTGTAATATGCAGGTCGAACACAGGGAGGAATTATAAATTTTATTATCTATATATTTCTTGGGCGAGTTAGATAAACTTGAAGGTTGATTTTGAAAACAAAAAAAATTAAGACTACAAATGAAACTATTATTGAATTGAATCAGTTCTGAATCTAATCAAATCTTTATTCAATCCAATATGACCTAGAAAAGCGACTAAAAAGAAAAAAAATTAAAATTGCAGAAATTAAATAACTAACATAAAATAAAATTAGGATTACTGCTGAATCTAATCAGATGGTCAATCATTAATGAAAATAAGTGCAAAAGACAACTAGTACTCTACCAAACCTAATTGTGTAGATGGCACTAATTGCTAACAAAATAAAAAAACAAAAAAGTAAAAGAAAATTCTCAATTCATGGATGATGTTTGCAATGAGATTGCAAGGATATTTATAGGATAGACAACCAACCTAAACCCTAATACAGTCACAAATGAGCCTTAATTAATTCTATTAAAATTGGGCCTTTCTTCTTTTCCTCTTGCTTCTTTGATAATTCTTTATTGATTTGTGATATACATAGGCTTCCTACTAGTTATTTTCTTGTCCAAAAATAATTTTGATGTAAGATCTTCATCTTCCAGTCTTTAAATATATATATACACAGCAATTTGACCTCTATTTTCCATTTTTCTGACTGTAAGTGGCTTAATTGGTATATCTGTAAAAATAACAAAACAATACCTAAGTAATATTTATTTATATACAAAAGATAAGATATAAGAGCATAAAATAGACACATTTCTATGTTAATCTGAAGACAAAGGACACGAATGACCGTGATAAGCTAATAGTTGTGTATTGGGGTTAATTGAAAACACCCCCTTTGGAAGGAACTCTATATCCATGGTTGTAAAGACTTACAAGACTTCCACTTTAAAGCTGACAAATTCATTCGAATGGATGAACTGTACTTTACAAAAAAGAATTTTGGGCCTTGAGGGGAAGGAGGAAAGCCGACCTTCGGTAGAAAGCCCTGGAGTGAAAGTTGGCTTAGATGGAAATCAGAAATGACCAAGGTGGGAATATTCTAATTACAATGCAGTCGCTTTAAGCAAGCCCATTTCTTTTGTGTATGTTGTAGCAAAAGAAAGGGTCAACAACTTCCCTGTCTCGTTCAAAGCCAAGAATTTCCTTGAACCCCATGTTGGTGGAAAGTATTGTGAGTATCACAAAACCAGTGCACATGAGACTGGCGAGTGCAAGGTTTTGGTAATCAAAAGCTCATTCGAGAGGGTCATCTGAAAGATTTTGTTCTAAATAAAACATCATCCGCCTAGCGAATCAATGGACAACAGAAGGTTCCAGTTAATGCAATAGAAGGAAGAAGGTTATATAGATTTGGGACCGCCAATAAAACCGGATTAATGTAATCCATGGCAGGCCGAATCCTGCTGGAAATTGCTCGGTAGCCAAGAGCCAGTACCTAAAGGAGGCTCGTGAAGGGATATTCTCCATTCAAGGGGAACCCTCATTGAAAAATGCTCGTTACACTATCAAGATGCATAACCTGGTGGTTTCGCTAGAGGAGATGAAGAAAGGGGTTCGTCATACGCACAATGAACCTCTTATGATAACAACTCAAATTAGACTCTCTGTTGTTTATAAGATCCTTGTTGACACTGGAAGTGCTGTCAATATCATCTTTAAGCATGCTTTTGATTAAATGGGGATATATAAGAAGAAATTGGAACCTAGCAATGAGCCAATCTTTGGCTTCAACAATAAGGGCTCAACTCCTGTAGGACAGATCAATCTCCTAGTTCAAGTTGGCTTATCTCCACACCACTGAACCTTTGAAACTCTCTTTGTTGTGATTGATCAACCATCCTACTACAACGCCTTCTTTAGTTGGCTTGCTCTAGAAGAAAGGAATGCTTTTGTCTCTTCCAAGTATCTTATGCTAAAATTCTTAACTGAACAGGGATGGGGAACCATCCAAGGAGAGCAGTTTAGTTCCCGTGAATTGTACTTCGCAGCGGTTGAAAAATACAAATGGGAATATTCTTCATATTTTGATTCTTCTACCATTTTAAACCTTTGGATGATGGGTTCTTACATCCAACATTCAAAGCTAAAGTAAAAATTAATAATGGTAACAGACGCGCAAATCGTAGATACACTTCTTTGAGACGAAAAAGGAAGAGAATCGATAACATAAATTTGGCAAAGGAAGAAGAAATTGTCACAGACTTGGATTTTAGAGAAGTCACTAAAAGGGTAAGATCTGTTGTATATAACGGTGTTGTATACACAATTATACGTTTTTTGTTTGATGATGACAACCAAATATATATTATTTCAATGTGTTTGTTACTGTACTGTTCTATATTTAAATCACAGACAGGAATATAATATGTATATTTAAATAGAATACTACTGTACACAAATTTAAATATTCACACAGTATTTTATTTAAATATAATATTTTATTTCAATATCAAATAGTACATAATTACAACTCCACTATTTGTACACTTCACTAATATTTTTCATTCATACACAACTCTTCACTACAACCCTGTCAATATACATTCACATTGATTCATATACAGATACTCAACTCTTTATACATTCACATATACATTCATTTACACAAACTCATATATATATATATATACTGACACACACTGACACTCTCTTTCACTGTCAGTCTTCAGTCTTCACAGCACTTCATTATCAGTCCAGTCTTCAAACCTGTCATGTACAGAAACACACACAGTAATCTTGAACAGAAATAATTTCATACTCTAGCAAATATTATTTTAATTTTAAAATTTTATTTGCCTCATTTTTCTGGTGTGTTTCTTATCATTTTTCATGACTTGATCTGATTTATCTTTGTCTAGGCAGACAGTACGTATATGTACAAGGACAGGAAATTTTCTGAATGGCTGCATATACACATGTGTGTGTGTGTGTATATATATATATACACACGTGTGCACTACCATGCCAATTCAGTGTGCAACTGAGGAGTAGCCACATTGACCTTCTCAACTCAGTGCACATGTAAACAAAGTCAACACATCTCAAAGTACAAAGCAAATGCCAAGCAAAAAATACAAGTATAGTCCCAGAAATGACAAAAAAGTGTTGAGGCAGCTTTTAAGTGCAAAACAGTATGACATAATGATTTCAGATATCAAAGAAGTGCAGAATGATTTCATGTTCATGGCAGTATGCATAGATGGCATGTATACAGCAAGTCTATAAGTTCAAAGTTGTGAAGCAATTGCAGATCAACCCAAATCAAGTGAGTTACAAGTCAATACATTGGTATGCTAGAACTCAAGTATGTAAGAGAACTCAAAAACATGATTTACAAACATGACATAACAAGGTGAATATGGTCGAGCATAGCAAAAGTCAACAAGTCAGATGAAACAGCAGTGAAACAATGGAGTAACAACTTACTGCAGAAAATAGTTCAATCATGTGTGGAAACTTCAACATAGGTCGAGAACAAGTATAGGGTTGAGCACAAGAAATTCACACAGCATGATGTTTGAAGCAATTCAGAAATTCAGTCATCACAAATGACATGACAAAATCAGAAATCATTTTCTATTTTGATGCAATAAATTCATATTTGCAAATGCAAAACAAGGTGCATGACAAGCAGGATGATACAAGTGCTCATGGAAAATACACAAATGAATGCAAGGAAGATTCTTCCCAGTGGAAAACTCAAGCAAATTCAATCCACATGTTAATATTTCAGGTTTCAACAGTTCAAGTTAGCATGAACATTGTGAAAACTAGCCTCAGGTTTAACAACAAAATGAATACTTAATGGAGCAGCAAGCAATTAATTTAAGTGAAGGTTCTAACATCAAGCAAATACAAAAGCCAGACTATTCAAGGCAGCCCAATATATTGATGGTGCAAGTTCAACACAGTCAAGATGAAAATTGAAGTGCTCAAGCATTTGTGTAACAACCCGAAAATCTGGGCCAGTTTAAAATTTTTATTTTGGCGATTTTAGCGAATTCTGATTATTTAAAATGAATTATTTTAAATAATATCGACGAGAAATTTATTTTGAATATAATTCGACGTATATATTATACGCGTCGTCGTTAGAATATAAATATTTATATATAATTATAAATAGAATTGAAAATGGCGCGGTAGTTCGATAATTCGATTTCAAACTTCAATTGAATGTACCGGGTGCAAAACAATCCGGATTTTAGTAAAACCAAAAATAATGGAATCTAATAGTGAATATCTTTCCAACGAATCCGAAAAATCAAAAGTTCGTAGCGGGAATCAAAAGATATGTCCAGTTGAAAATTCTGAATAGTCGCTATGGAATTCAGGCCCTTAAAAATGGACATTTTGCAAACGACCTCGGATTTCGACGAAACCACTTTTGTTGGATCCGCAGTGTTAAGTTATTGCTAGATTCCAAATTTCATAATTTTTCGAATCAATATGTGAGCGTGGCAAAGGAAAATGCGTTTGACCAGTTTCAGTTGATTTTAATCGACTGGAAATTGGCCATTTTTCAAACGGCCTCAGAATTCGACGAAACTAGTTTTGTTAGGACCGTATCGTCAATACGAAGCTAGAAAATATTTTTCTGGAATTTTTCTGGTTAGTATGTGACCCCGGTAATTTGAAATGTACGTTTAAAATTCAATATAGTGATTTGAATGTAAATTAAAAGGAAACTTATCGAGACGATTGAATCAGTTTGCGATACATATCCCATTGTGTTCGGAATGGGGGTAAAACGCTATGGACGACAGGCGGTGGGCCTCGTTTCGAGGTCATATGTGAAAGTCAACTTTTAGAAATCAAATAATATAAAATAAAATAAAATAATAATTTAATATTCCCTCCTTCCCTTTTATTACCCTGGCCCCCCCTCCTCAGTTCTCTCTCTCCCCGTCATTTTATATATAAAAAAAAAAAAAAACCTGAATCGCTCGTCGCCCTCAGGCGATCGACGGCGACCCCCAGTCGCCCCTCCGCCTCAGGCTTCCGCGAAACCCCCCCTTCCCTCCAGCCTCCTCCCGATCTTCTCTCTCCTCTTCTAATCCTAAAACCCGCAATCCCCTTTTAACCCTAGGTCCCAGAAGCAGACGCAACCAGAACGAGCCCCAACGTCGAACCCCCACCTTTTGCCTGACCGCCGGAACCACCTCGCCGCCAACCGCACCAAACCCTCGCTCCACCCTTCGCCTCGCCTGCAGCTCCACCTCCCTCCGACGCAGAAAAAAAAAAACCCCCTCTCTCGGCTGTAAGTATTTGTTTTTGTTTTTTTTTTATTATTATTAATATTTTATTTTGTTTTATATTTACAGTTTAAAAACTGATTTGAAAAAAATGTAAAACTGATTTTATAAAAGATTAGAAAACTGATTTTATAAATGATTTTAAAACTGATTTCTAAAAAGGTTTTAAAAGATTTAAACTTTAAAAAGTAAAAGATTTAAAAGAAGTTAAAACTGATGGAACTTCGATAGAAAAATAGAATTTTTATATATTGAACTTCGATGTAAAAATAGAATTTTTATATATTGAACTTCGATAGAAAAATAGAATTTTTATATATTGAACTTCGATGTAAAAATAGAATTTTTATATATTGAACTTCGATAGAAAAATAGAATTTTTATATATTGAACTTCGATGTAAAAATAGAATTTTTATATATTGAACTTCGATAGAAAAATAGAATTTTTATATATTGAACTTCGATAGAAAAATAGAATTTTTATATATTGAACTTCGATAGAAAAATAGAATTTTTATATATTGAACTTCGATAGAAAAATAGAATTTTTATATATTGAACTTCGATAGAAAAATAGAATTTTTATATATTGAACTTCGATAGAAAAATAGAATTTTTATATATTGAACTTCGATAGAAAAATAGAATTTTTATATATTGAACTTCGATGTAAAAATAGAATTTTTATATATTGAACTTCGATAGAAAAATAGAATTTTTATATATTGAACTTCGATAGAAAAATAGAATTTTTATATATAGTAAAAATAGAATTTTTATATATTGAACTTCGATAGAAAAATAGAATTTTTATATATTGAACTTCGATGTAAAAAATAGAATTTTTATATATTGAACTTCGATAGAAAAATAGAATTTTTATATATTGAACTTCGATAGAAAAATAGAATTTTTATATATTGAACTTCGATAGAAAAATAGAATTTTTATATATTGAATAGCGAAGTAAAAATGTGATTTTTACGTATGTAGTGAAAGCAGCAACGAAGGTGACAAAAAGGCGAAACGACGAAGACTTCTGCAAAAGAAGAGCCGTGGAGCTAGGATAGCTATCGGTGAGAATTTCTCACCTTTCACTTTCTTTTTCTAGTTATATATATATATATACTAGGATGCAGACGGTGCTTAGTAGCACCCGACACAATCGTCCACAGACCATGGACTTGTTTGTTTGACTGTTTGGTGATTGATTGCGATATTGGTTTGAATGTGATTTGTGGTGTGAAAAATCGAATCGATAAATTGGTTAGGATTAGACGTGCGCCGTTATAAGGCGAAGGAGTAAGGCTAGGTTAGACTCTTACTCCAAATTTTGTGGTTTGCATAACGAATTGATTTGATTGATGTGTGAATGGCGTGGGCCTTCACTAGACCGGGGATAAGGCTAGGCCTCGTCCCGTTTCTAGTATCGTGCCGTTATGCCGCCGAAATTTTCTAAAATATGTTAGAAAAATAAAAATATCATTTTATTTAAAGAATGAATTGAATAGGAATTCATATGTTGAAATAAAATGTTTTGTCGTTAAAAATATAATTTTTAACGTGAAGTGAATAAAATAAAATATTCATTTATAAACCGGACGGTTTGTTTATGTACACCTATTTGAATGACATTGATTGGGACGATAAATTTTACACATCGCCCAACAGCACAAATAAAATAGGTGTTTGATTGTTTGAAACCCCACACGGGTGTTGGGATGAAATTTGAAGTTCACTCATCCTGATTGATTAAAAATGTCGATCGATCGATTGACAGACTGTTATAAGCGTTGAATATCTATATTTGATGCTTATACAGTGTAGTGCACTTTGGTTGATGATTGATTATTTTTCAATGCTATGATATACATGTGTTGTATGAAAATCCATATAATTAACTTTATATGGTAATTGATTGGGCCTCATTCCAATTTGAAAAATAAATAATATTATAAAATAAAAGTTCATGTCTTGACAGTACTCATTCATTGAGATTGGTCATGTGTTGAACGAAATATTTTGATAATAACAACTATTTTGAAAATAGAAATTTATGAAGCCGTGTTGATTAGATTGACGCCATTTTGACGTGAACGATATTTATATCGATTTTATTGAATTCAAAATGAATTGAAAACGATTTCGAAATGAATTGAATTGAAAACGATTTCGAAATGAATTGAATTGAAAACGAATTCGAAATGAATTGAATTGAAAACGATTTCGAAATGAATTGAATTGAAAACGATTTTGAAATGAATTGAATTGAAAACGATTTCGAAATGAATTGAATTGAAAACGAATTCGAAATGAATTGAATTGAAAACGAATTCGAAATGAATTGAATTGAAAACGATTTCGAAATGAATTGAATTGAAAACGATTTCGAAATGAATTGAATTGAAAACGAATTCGAAATGAATTGAATTGAAAACGAATTCGAAATGAATTGAATTGAAAACGATTTCGAAATGAATTGAATTGAAAACGAATTCAAATTTGAATTGAAAGCGAAGTGAAATAAATTCAAATTGAATTGAAATTCGAATTGAATAGAAATGAATTTTAAAACGAATTTATAAAGATGAATTCAATTTTGATTTGAATTGAAATGGAAGTTGAAATTGCTTTTGAAACGAATTTAAAACTATTTATATAATTCGTTTTAAATAGAAATCGACGAAATATATATTATATATATAATATAATGGCCTGAATAGAACGCGCCGCGCCGCGGCAGTTCGCGAATTTCGACCATTTATTTCAAACGGACATTACGGGAGATCCGACCGTCGGGTTCTCCTAAAACCGGAACCGTTGGGTTCGTATCGAAAAGAGCTTTCTAACGAATATTAGAAATTTGAAATCTAACGGTTGGATTTGGAATTATGTCCAAATCAAATTCGAAAAAGGTCGCTGTAAGTGCAGTTCGATGGCCGTTGATGGAAATCGACTGTACGGGCCTTGATAAAATTATTAAAAATAGCAATAATTTGTGTAAAATCATAAGAAATGATTTAGAAAGAATTGGGATGAAAAAACTCCATATTTGAAAAGATAAAAATGGATTTTTATCGAAATGAACTAGTTTTGAACTAGAATTATAATTCTATTTATTTTTAAATAAATAAATTGAATTTGAAAAGGGTTTCGAAAATAACCAAAATTTCCAATGATTGCATTGGATTGGATTTGAATCGAAATTGTCTTCGGAATATTTCGATGTTGGAATTTGTGATTATACGGATGTTGTTACGGAAATTTGAAAGATATATATTTATATTGTTATTTCCAATACGACATTTGTTAATCGTAGAATTTGATATTGAATATAAGCCGATATATTTTCTATTCAGAGCCTTATATTGAATATCAAATGTGATTTGGGTTTGTCGTGAATGGTGTCTTCACTAACACTGTTCTTGAACCCAGTTGAGAAATGATTAAATCTTTTTATTTAGATTTAATGAAGTGTACCAATTAAATAATATTTAATTGGAATTGAATTGATATTGATTTTTGGGTTTATCGTGAACAGTGTTTTAAATAACACTTGTTCTTTAACCCGATAATTAATGAATGTGATTTGGGTTTGTCGTGAATGGTGTCTTCACTAACACTGTTCTTGAACCCAGTTGAGAAAAGATTAAATCTTTTTATTTAGATTTAATGAAGTGTACCAATTAAATAATATTTAATTGGAATTGAATGGATATTGATTTTTGGGTTTATCGTGAACAGTGTTTAAAATAACACTTGTTCTTTAACCCGATAATTAATGGGATGTGACTTTGGGTTTATCGTGAACCGTGTTTTAAATGACACTGATTCTTTAACCCAGTCACAGATTAAAACTAAGTGGAGTTTTAATGAATCTTTAATTAGATTGAAAAGATCGAGAATGGAGTATCACCAGTTTTGCTCCAGGCGATAGTTAAATCTTTAATTAGATTTGAACGTGAAATTTAGAAACTAACTGTCGGTTAGCTAAGTAGAATGGTTTTCTGGATATTGATCTGATGTTGGTTTCGGCCTTCGGGGTTAATATTTGGGGAATTATTCTCTTGATTAATTTACGGTTAATGACTAATGAGTTGGAATGAGGCGTATGTTGTATTTGTGTAACACTTTTATAATATATACGCGAGTTATTCGGGAAGACCGGGTTTATCCCATTCTGAATAACTGATACGACGATAAGTCGAAGATGAAGACGATGGTCGAAGACCGGAGGTCTTCACGTCGTTTGGGGGATAACTGATGATCTTGATTGGGCTGTACACCCAAGAAGATGGAAACAGTTAGTGATCGTCCAGACGTACTTGGAGATCGATGGATATGCGGGGTACTAGGTGCCTCCGGTTTCGTTCAGACCCAGGACGGACTTGTAAATGGACTGTGTGTCTGACATCGGATTTCATTCTGTGTGACTGATATTGGTTGCATAGGATGGTTTGCCTGTGTGGCATGCTAAGATGCAAATGATCAAGGCTTCTGTTGAAAAGCAAAGTCTTGTGGTGATGATCAAAGCACGGCCTTTGTGGCGTAGCTTTGTGTAACGTTTACCTCGCGTGTTTCACACCCGGTATGAACCAAAAACGGGAGACGGACCTCAGGGAGGGCCTGCGTTTCTTCCTAGCTAGAAGTGGCGTCAGTGGTTTTACACGCCCTGACGAGTTTGACTTATGTGGTTGTTGCTGTTGCGAGGCGCCTCGGATTGATCGGTCGTTCTCGAACCGATGGAGTCATTTAGTTGGCTCATTTACGCCCCAAAGGGCGGGGAAACGTAGTGTTCAGGCATTTTAATCCACATCGGTGGACCGGCCCTGACGATCCAAGGGTCGATGCGCTCTGACCCTGTGGCTCGGGCTAGGCAGTCACGAAAACGGTTGAGGACTATCTTTTGCCTCGGTTCATAGACGGAAATCCAATTTCCAAATACGTGACATTTGCGGTTTTAGTTGTAATCCTATATATGGCGACATAGTGGGATGGGGCGCTCATGCCGCCTATGATTGATACTTATGATTTGAAGTTGTTTTATACACTATGCACTTATAATAGTATCAAATGATTTGTTTTAACCGTATCCAGCATTCTTTGGCTGTTATAAGGGAAAACCCTATCCCCCGGCTTGCGTTTGCATTGTGTGATAGGACCTGGGTCTTATAACAGCTTCATTTTTTCTTTATTTAGCATTGCGCTGTTTGTTTTATGCACTGGTATTCTTGGGAGGAAACCCGTTCCGTGTTATACGGCGTGGTCCCTTGATTTACCTAATGATTTAGAATAAAGATTAATAACTGTTTTAGTTCTCACACCAGTCACATGACTGACCTGGAGTTTATTGTTTTAACCTAAACTCTGGGTGCCCTTATTTTGACACGGGCAGCTAGTAGTTTTGGTTTTGCAGATTTATATTCACAGGATCCTGGTTTACAGCTGGAACGATATCCGGAAAGCTTTGTATCCGTATATCTCATTCTAGTTGTTTATTGTATTATTTTCCGCTGCGATGTATTTAAATGTAATTTAAATCTCTGATATTTCTGTGTAATATTCATTTATACTCTGTATATTCTTGTAATCTGATGCACTGTTGTAATATATAGTGAAATGTTCTTCTGTATGCGTTCTGTTGTGGTTTGTTCTCGAACTATCCGACACTTTCCTTTACGGGGAAGTTACGGGTCTTTACAGTTGGTATCAGAGCTTTGGTTTACAAAGCTCAGAGAACAAGGCACATTAGAACCATACGAAAGAATTCATCAGATATTGGATTAGTAATATCCAATTAGAATGACTCGTTAGAGATAGGATCAGTAGTATCCTAGAACGAGTGTGAAGGGTATATTTTTAAAGTGAAAACAATTTTTGTTTTGAAAATTTAAATCAATTATTCGTATTTGATTATTTATTTTGAATATGGACAATCGAGTATATATAGATTTCGCGTATACGCGTCATGAACGTATATTCGAAGTTTTAATATATTGGATAGATATAGCATCACACTCTAGTCGCCCGGAGATATTATTGATGATAGCGATCGCATCATCAACATTTATGTTCGTGTTTCGAAGGTGTGATTTTCTATATATTTCCATTAGGCTGGTGTGAGAACCAAAACTTATATATAGCTAGAATACATTGTTGTGAATTGGCATCAAAAACATGATTTTTGTATATGTATCAAAATTATGAATTTCAAACTCTAATCAACTAATTGATTGATGTTTGTGTTGTTTGTTCATTTGTTTGCTAATTTTGAACCTTTATGCCTAATTGAACACATATTGAATTGTATTGAAAATTGGTTGCATCTGTTTGCATATACATATATATATCTTTGAACAGGTCATAGCAAGGAGGCTAGAGCAGAGAATAAAATTTATTTGCCCGACAAATAGGTACATGTTTACTACATAATTTCCTGTTTTGTTTGGGTGATGATGATTTTGTGAGCCTATTGGCTAGCCGCTTGGCTTTTTCTTTTTCTTTTTGAGATCTGAAGGACCGGGGAAGCTATTTGAAATTCCCCGATGCTCCCGGTGCAGGGGAGGTTATGGCGAAATTTTTCGAAAATTTAGGGTGTTAGCCAAATTTTTGAAGTTTTGAAAATTCTCAGAAACTAAAGAGTTGGAGAATGGAAGCCAGATCGAACATAGAATTGAATAATCAAACCACTTTCGACTTTGTTCCTTTTCGGGGACGAAAAGTTTTAAGTGGGGGAGATTGTAACAACCCGAAAATCTGGGCCAGTTTAAAATTTTTATTTTGGCGATTTTAGCGAATTCTGATTATTTAAAATGAATTATTTTAAATAATATCGACGAGAAATTTATTTTGAATATAATTCGACGTATATATTATACGCGTCGTCGTTAGAATATAAATATTTATATATAATTATAAATAGAATTGAAAATGGCGCGGTAGTTCGATAATTCGATTTCAAACTTCAATTGAATGTACCGGGTGCAAAACAATCCGGATTTTAGTAAAACCAAAAATAATGGAATCTAATAGTGAATATCTTTCCAACGAATCCGAAAAATCAAAAGTTCGTAGCGGGAATCAAAAGATATGTCCAGTTGAAAATTCTGAATAGTCGCTATGGAATTCAGGCCCTTAAAAATGGACATTTTGCAAACGACCTCGGATTTCGACGAAACCACTTTTGTTGGATCCGCAGTGTTAAGTTATTGCTAGATTCCAAATTTCATAATTTTTCGAATCAATATGTGAGCGTGGCAAAGGAAAATGCGTTTGACCAGTTTCAGTTGATTTTAATCGACTGGAAATTGGCCATTTTTCAAACGGCCTCAGAATTCGACGAAACTAGTTTTGTTAGGACCGTATCGTCAATACGAAGCTAGAAAATATTTTTCTGGAATTTTTCTGGTTAGTATGTGACCCCGGTAATTTGAAATGTACGTTTAAAATTCAATATAGTGATTTGAATGTAAATTAAAAGGAAACTTATCGAGACGATTGAATCAGTTTGCGATACATATCCCATTGTGTTCGGAATGGGGGTAAAACGCTATGGACGACAGGCGGTGGGCCTCGTTTCGAGGTCATATGTGAAAGTCAACTTTTAGAAATCAAATAATATAAAATAAAATAAAATAATAATTTAATATTCCCTCCTTCCCTTTTATTACCCTGGCCCCCCCTCCTCAGTTCTCTCTCTCCCCGTCATTTTATATAAAAAAAAAAAAAAAACCTGAATCGCTCGTCGCCCTCAGGCGATCGACGGCGACCCCCAGTCGCCCCTCCGCCTCAGGCTTCCGCGAAACCCCCCCTTCCCTCCAGCCTCCTCCCGATCTTCTCTCTCCTCTTCTAATCCTAAAACCCGCAATCCCCTTTTAACCCTAGGTCCCAGAAGCAGACGCAACCAGAACGAGCCCCAACGTCGAACCCCCACCTTTTGCCTGACCGCCGGAACCACCTCGCCGCCAACCGCACCAAACCCTCGCTCCACCCTTCGCCTCGCCTGCAGCTCCACCTCCCTCCGACGCAGAAAAAAAAAACCCCCCTCTCTCGGCTGTAAGTATTTGTTTTTGTTTTTTTTTTATTATTATTAATATTTTATTTTGTTTTATATTTACAGTTTAAAAACTGATTTGAAAAAAATGTAAAACTGATTTTATAAAAGATTAGAAAACTGATTTTATAAATGATTTTAAAACTGATTTCTAAAAAGGTTTTAAAAGATTTAAACTTTAAAAAGTAAAAGATTTAAAAGAAGTTAAAACTGATGGAACTTCGATAGAAAAATAGAATTTTTATATATTGAACTTCGATGTAAAAATAGAATTTTTATATATTGAACTTCGATAGAAAAATAGAATTTTTATATATTGAACTTCGATGTAAAAATAGAATTTTTATATATTGAACTTCGATAGAAAAATAGAATTTTTATATATTGAACTTCGATGTAAAAATAGAATTTTTATATATTGAACTTCGATAGAAAAATAGAATTTTTATATATTGAACTTCGATAGAAAAATAGAATTTTTATATATTGAACTTCGATAGAAAAATAGAATTTTTATATATTGAACTTCGATAGAAAAATAGAATTTTTATATATTGAACTTCGATAGAAAAATAGAATTTTTATATATTGAACTTCGATAGAAAAATAGAATTTTTATATATTGAACTTCGATAGAAAAATAGAATTTTTATATATTGAACTTCGATGTAAAAATAGAATTTTTATATATTGAACTTCGATAGAAAAATAGAATTTTTATATATTGAACTTCAATAGAAAAATAGAATTTTTATATATAGTAAAAATAGAATTTTTATATATTGAACTTCGATAGAAAAATAGAATTTTTATATATTGAACTTCGATGTAAAAAATAGAATTTTTATATATTGAACTTCGATAGAAAAATAGAATTTTTATATATTGAACTTCGATAGAAAAATAGAATTTTTATATATTGAACTTCGATAGAAAAATAGAATTTTTATATATTGAATAGCGAAGTAAAAATGTGATTTTTACGTATGTAGTGAAAGCAGCAACGAAGGTGACAAAAAGGCGAAACGACGAAGACTTCTGCAAAAGAAGAGCCGTGGAGCTAGGATAGCTATCGGTGAGAATTTCTCACCTTTCACTTTCTTTTTCTAGTTATATATATATATACTAGGATGCAGACGGTGCTTAGTAGCACCCGACACAATCGTCCACAGACCATGGACTTGTTTGTTTGACTGTTTGGTGATTGATTGCGATATTGGTTTGAATGTGATTTGTGGTGTGAAAAATCGAATCGATAAATTGGTTAGGATTAGACGTGCGCCGTTATAAGGCGAAGGAGTAAGGCTAGGTTAGACTCTTACTCCAAATTTTGTGGTTTGCATAACGAATTGATTTGATTGATGTGTGAATGGCGTGGGCCTTCACTAGACCGGGGATAAGGCTAGGCCTCGTCCCGTTTCTAGTATCGTGCCGTTATGCCGCCGAAATTTTCTAAAATATGTTAGAAAAATAAAAATATCATTTTATTTAAAGAATGAATTGAATAGGAATTCATATGTTGAAATAAAATGTTTTGTCGTTAAAAATATAATTTTTAACGTGAAGTGAATAAAATAAAATATTCATTTATAAACCGGACGGTTTGTTTATGTACACCTATTTGAATGACATTGATTGGGACGATAAATTTTACACATCGCCCAACAGCACAAATAAAATAGGTGTTTGATTGTTTGAAACCCCACACGGGTGTTGGGATGAAATTTGAAGTTCACTCATCCTGATTGATTAAAAATGTCGATCGATCGATTGACAGACTGTTATAAGCGTTGAATATCTATATTTGATGCTTATACAGTGTAGTGCACTTTGGTTGATGATTGATTATTTTTCAATGCTATGATATACATGTGTTGTATGAAAATCCATATAATTAACTTTATATGGTAATTGATTGGGCCTCATTCCAATTTGAAAAATAAATAATATTATAAAATAAAAGTTCATGTGTTGACAGTACTCATTCATTGAGATTGGTCATGTGTTGAACGAAATATTTTGATAATAACAACTATTTTGAAAATAGAAATTTATGAAGCCGTGTTGATTAGATTGACGCCATTTTGACGTGAACGATATTTATATCGATTTTATTGAATTCAAAATGAATTGAAAACGATTTCGAAATGAATTGAATTGAAAACGATTTCGAAATGAATTGAATTGAAAACGAATTCGAAATGAATTGAATTGAAAACGATTTCGAAATGAATTGAATTGAAAACGATTTTGAAATGAATTGAATTGAAAACGATTTCGAAATGAATTGAATTGAAAACGAATTCGAAATGAATTGAATTGAAAACGAATTCGAAATGAATTGAATTGAAAACGATTTCGAAATGAATTGAATTGAAAACGATTTCGAAATGAATTGAATTGAAAACGAATTCGAAATGAATTGAATTGAAAACGAATTCGAAATGAATTGAATTGAAAACGATTTCGAAATGAATTGAATTGAAAACGAATTCAAATTTGAATTGAAAGAGAAGTGAAATAAATTCAAATTGAATTGAAATTCGAATTGAATAGAAATGAATTTTAAAACGAATTTATAAAGATGAATTCAATTTTGATTTGAATTGAAATGGAAGTTGAAATTGCTTTTGAAACGAATTTAAAACTATTTATATAATTCGTTTTAAATAGAAATCGACGAAATATATATTATATATATAATATAATGGCCTGAATAGAACGCGCCGCGCCGCGGCAGTTCGCGAATTTCGACCATTTATTTCAAACGGACATTACGGGAGATCCGACCGTCGGGTTCTCCTAAAACCGGAACCGTTGGGTTCGTATCGAAAAGAGCTTTCTAACGAATATTAGAAATTTGAAATCTAACGGTTGGATTTGGAATTATGTCCAAATCAAATTCGAAAAAGGTCGCTGTAAGTGCAGTTCGATGGCCGTTGATGGAAATCGACTGTACGGGCCTTGATAAAATTATTAAAAATAGCAATAATTTGTGTAAAGACATAAGAAATGATTTAGAAAGAATTGGGATGAAAAAACTCCATATTTGAAAAGATAAAAATGGATTTTTATCGAAATGAACTAGTTTTGAACTAGAATTATAATTCTATTTATTTTTAAATAAATAAATTGAATTTGAAAAGGGTTTCGAAAATAACCAAAATTTCCAATGATTGCATTGGATTGGATTTGAATCGAAATTGTCTTCGGAATATTTCGATGTTGGAATTTGTGATTATACGGATGTTGTTACGGAAATTTGAAAGATATATATTTATATTGTTATTTCCAATACGACATTTGTTAATCGTAGAATTTGATATTGAATATAAGCCGATATATTTTCTATTCAGAGCCTTATATTGAATATCAAATGTGATTTGGGTTTGTCGTGAATGGTGTCTTCACTAACACTGTTCTTGAACCCAGTTGAGAAATGATTAAATCTTTTTATTTAGATTTAATGAAGTGTACCAATTAAATAATATTTAATTGGAATTGAATTGATATTGATTTTTGGGTTTATCGTGAACAGTGTTTTAAATAACACTTGTTCTTTAACCCGATAATTAATGAATGTGATTTGGGTTTGTCGTGAATGGTGTCTTCACTAACACTGTTCTTGAACCCAGTTGAGAAAAGATTAAATCTTTTTATTTAGATTTAATGAAGTGTACCAATTAAATAATATTTAATTGGAATTGAATGGATATTGATTTTTGGGTTTATCGTGAACAGTGTTTTAAATAACACTTGTTCTTTAACCCGATAATTAATGGGATGTGACTTTGGGTTTATCGTGAACCGTGTTTTAAATGACACTGATTCTTTAACCCAGTCACAGATTAAAACTAAGTGGAGTTTTAATGAATCTTTAATTAGATTGAAAAGATCGAGAATGGAGTATCACCAGTTTTGCTCCAGGCGATAGTTAAATCTTTAATTAGATTTGAACGTGAAATTTAGAAACTAACTGTCGGTTAGCTAAGTAGAATGGTTTTCTGGATATTGATCTGATGTTGGTTTCGGCCTTCGGGGTTAATATTTGGGGAATTATTCTCTTGATTAATTTACGGTTAATGACTAATGAGTTGGAATGAGGCGTATGTTGTATTTGTGTAACACTTTTATAATATATACGCGAGTTATTCGGGAAGACCGGGTTTATCCCATTCTGAATAACTGATACGACGATAAGTCGAAGATGAAGACGATGGTCGAAGACCGGAGGTCTTCACGTCGTTTGGGGGATAACTGATGATCTTGATTGGGCTGTACACCCAAGAAGATGGAAACAGTTAGTGATCGTCCAGACGTACTTGGAGATCGATGGATATGCGGGGTACTAGGTGCCTCCGGTTTCGTTCAGACCCAGGACGGACTTGTAAATGGACTGTGTGTCTGACATCGGATTTCATTCTGTGTGACTGATATTGGTTGCATAGGATGGTTTGCCTGTGTGGCATGCTAAGATGCAAATGATCAAGGCTTCTGTTGAAAAGCAAAGTCTTGTGGTGATGATCAAAGCACGGCCTTTGTGGCGTAGCTTTGTGTAACGTTTACCTCGCGTGTTTCACACCCGGTATGAACCAAAAACGGGAGACGGACCTCAGGGAGGGCCTGCGTTTCTTCCTAGCTAGAAGTGGCGTCAGTGGTTTTACACGCCCTGACGAGTTTGACTTATGTGGTTGTTGCTGTTGCGAGGCGCCTCGGATTGATCGGTCGTTCTCGAACCGATGGAGTCATTTAGTTGGCTCATTTACGCCCCAAAGGGCGGGGAAACGTAGTGTTCAGGCATTTTAATCCACATCGGTGGACCGGCCCTGACGATCCAAGGGTCGATGCGCTCTGACCCTGTGGCTCGGGCTAGGCAGTCACGAAAACGGTTGAGGACTATCTTTTGCCTCGGTTCATAGACGGAAATCCAATTTCCAAATACGTGACATTTGCGGTTTTAGTTGTAATCCTATATATGGCGACATAGTGGGATGGGGCGCTCATGCCGCCTATGATTGATACTTATGATTTGAAGTTGTTTTATACACTATGCACTTATAATAGTATCAAATGATTTGTTTTAACCGTATCCAGCATTCTTTGGCTGTTATAAGGGAAAACCCTATCCCCCGGCTTGCGTTTGCATTGTGTGATAGGACCTGGGTCTTATAACAGCTTCATTTTTTCTTTATTTAGCATTGCGCTGTTTGTTTTATGCACTGGTATTCTTGGGAGGAAACCCGTTCCGTGTTATACGGCGTGGTCCCTTGATTTACCTAATGATTTAGAATAAAGATTAATAACTGTTTTAGTTCTCACACCAGTCACATGACTGACCTGGAGTTTATTGTTTTAACCTAAACTCTGGGTGCCCTTATTTTGACACGGGCAGCTAGTAGTTTTGGTTTTGCAGATTTATATTCACAGGATCCTGGTTTACAGCTGGAACGATATCCGGAAAGCTTTGTATCCGTATATCTCATTCTAGTTGTTTATTGTATTATTTTCCGCTGCGATGTATTTAAATGTAATTTAAATCTCTGATATTTCTGTGTAATATTCATTTATACTCTGTATATTCTTGTAATCTGATGCACTGTTGTAATATATAGTGAAATGTTCTTCTGTATGCGTTCTGTTGTGGTTTGTTCTCGAACTATCCGACACTTTCCTTTACGGGGAAGTTACGGGTCTTTACAATTTGCATGGATGCTAAAGTCAGATTTCATATACAAGTTCACAAGCCTACGAGAACATAACAGTATACAAGCAGGGGTAAAACAGGAACAATGGCAAGCATAAAGAAATTGGTGATTCAGCAAAGATTTTTTTAAGCATGAGGTAAACAGAAATCAACACACAAATGTTTTTGCATAATGGAAAGAATATTTTCAGCAAGAAACCAATACTGCTATCCAGAAATTCCAGGAACCATTCAATCAGGTTTGGCAAGATATTATTTCAAGACTTTATGTTTTTGTTTAAATCTGAAAGGTCAAAGAAGTTAAGGCAGATTCATTTCAAGACAAAGCATTTTGTAGTGGGATAAACATATATGGCATGCTCATTTAATTGTTTCTAGAAAAAGAAAATTAAAAGCAAGAAACAAGTTTCGAAATCATTTTTTTTTCAATGGCAACAGATAAATTCTTTCCTATTTTGATACAAGGCAGTTTTTAAATCCATTTCAATCGAGAATTACAAAAGAGGAAATCACGCCATTTTCCAAAAGAGGAAACCCACAAATCATATCGAAGTTAGTTATACGAAATCAGAGAGGTTTAAGGGATTTTTTAATCCTATATTAACACCGATTCATCACTGGCAAAATTAGATCGAAACCAACAAACTCAATTCAAGCATTTTCAAAGCAAGAAATTTCAAAAAACTCGCAATTTCGATCGAACCAGAAAGCTATCCCAAATCGGACGAGCAAAGCCACAGTTCTCAAGTCCAGAGAGCAATTTCAAATCAAAGGAGCAAGCCACGAGATTCCAAAGCATCAAAGATTAATTCATCAGTAATCGGAATCGTTTTGGGGACAAATTCATAAACCGTAGGTTTCTCAAGCCGCCGCCATTATTTTTCAAGAGAAGCAAAAGTGATCGGGACAATTAAAAGATAAGGGTGCAACCCTAAACAAAAGGGCCGACGCATTGTTAAAAGAAAAAGGGGATGACCCTTTAAATTTAACTCCTTTAGTTATTTATCGCATTGTTTTGTAAATCGAACCGAACCAGTTCTAGGTCTGTAATATCTAGTGTGAATTAGTCAGGGTGTTGACTGTCAGTTTCAAAATCTGTAAAATCTGGGTTACGGATTACGGGGTTGTAATTCGGGAAAATCTGATCGAGGAGATATCGACCAGTCTAAGGCTTTGAGCGTAGGGTTAGAATAGGAGCAGGGTTTGTGAGTGTACATGGTCTTGTATGCGGGATCTGTTCTATCACCTAGTATACACCTTAGGAATGCAGCAGTAGGCAGGATTTTGCCAAAGCTGGGTATCTTTGTGTGTCATTTACTTTCTGTATTTTTATATCTGCTGCATTCTATGATCTGATTATTATTTCAATATCCCGTTAGATTATAACTCTGCAAAAATTTGTAATAAACCCTATTCACCCCCTCTAGGGTTAATCTAGATCCAACAAGTGGTATCAGAGCTTAGTTTTTGATTAACTCTAAAATCATGTTTTCCCCTTGTTGACAGTCTTCTGAGAGTCAATCCAGTGATATTCCATTCATTTTCAATGGAACAGATTTTCAAATTTGGAAATCAAATTTTGAATTATGTTTAAAATCTGTTAATTCTGAATATTGGAATGTTATTGAAAATATGGGAGACTTGTTAGACAAGAGGAATAAGTTCTTAAATGCTCGCATCATGCATATTATTTATTCCTATCTTGATAATGGTCAATTAAAATTTATCTCTCATTGTTTAACCGCGCAGGATATCTGGAAAACTCTCAACACATTGTATGGAAAATCTTGCAGCTGCTCAAAACCCTCAACTGCCAACTCAAATTCAGATCTGTGCTTAACTGGAGCTATTCATGTCGACTTAGACGATGTGGACTTATCATATGAAGATTTGATATCTCTTTGTAATAATTCAACAAGAACTGTTGATCGTCTCAAACGGAAAAACAAGTCTTTGAAATCTGAAAATTCTGAGTTGACCCACAATAACAATATGTTGAAATTAAAATTTTAAAACTCTGAGTGTAACAATTGTTTTAACTTGAAAACCGATTTAACTCAACTTAATAAAAATTCTAGAAAGATTGAAAATGAAATTTTGATTTTGAAAAATCACGAAGATGAGCTAATTCATAAAAATAACGCTTTGCAGAAGGAGTTGGATAAGGTTAATTTCGAACATGAAATTTTTGAAAAGGAAAATTTGTTGAAATCAGAATATGCTTTGGAAGAGCTTGAAAACGAAATTGAAAGATTCAAATTTTTTGAAAAACAACAATTTGAAAAGTAAATTCAGTTTGAATCTGAGATTCTTAAGTTCAAGACCAAAATCAAGTTGCTTGAAAACGAAAATTTGATTTTGAAACAGAATGATACTTGTTGACCTGCTTTTAAGTCAAAGCCGTCACACATGAAATCATTGGTCAACAATATGCTCAAGTATCGGGAATACCGTCAGAAGACAGGCGGCGATTTGGTCAAAGTCGCATCACAAACAAAGAAAGGCCCGAAACTCCTACCAGATGACCTTTTTTGGGCCCGAAAACAGCGATTACAGAGCTAAGCTTAGTAGCTCTTGTAGATCTCCGAATTAGCTTTAGTTTGAGCTTTGGTTTGGCTAAAACGGACTTACGGCTTGAAAGTTATGCTCGTTTCCGTGCACGCATGCAGTACTGGAGACATGAATTCTGGAATTAGCATCACCCCTTAACGGTTCGGATCGGCGGAAGCAAACCCGATCCCATCATGTCCAATCACCTCGCACGATTTTGAATCTTAGCTCGTATACAGGCACCTCGGTTCGGATCGGAGAGAGGCAGTCCGACCCGACCCACCTTGCACCAGATGTGTAGCATCATGTCTTGCCATTGGTTGGAATGCTCCGGATCGGCTCGGAAGGATGGAGGACCTGATCCGAACGTCTCTGGCACAATAGCTTACCACAGCTCCCATTCTCATCAGTCCGGACCGGATCGGAAGGGGCAAACCCGATCCGCTTCACCTTCGAGCACACTGGCACATGAAGTTTTTGGATTGAAGACACCAACTCGGTTCGGATCGGAAGTCCGAACTGACCCCCCTGCACCTGCTCAGACGCCGCAGCTTTGACATGTTCTTCAGGCGTAACCACCTCCTATTTATCCAGATCGGCTTACACCTGTCCTAGCACGATCTGAAGAACATTTCTCCACTACTTCCGAGATCACGTCAGGGCCTACCACGTGCCCCTCCGATCCGATCCAATTCAGAGCACCTAGCTGCTTCTCTACACCTATAAATACACCAGGAGATGGTCATTTCAGGGAACTTTTTGAACTCTAACTCTCCATGGCTTCAACTATGGTTCTTCGCAAGGCATTGCATAACCTAGAAGTCGAATTCCACATTACAACACGAGGATTTCGTGTATAATCTCCCCTTTAATCTCCTCTTCGTCATTGTAAACACGAGGATTTCGTGTATAAACTGCAAACAAACAACATTGTAATAGCTTCTTAGGATTTAAGAAACTATAAAGTGGACGTAGGCTTGGATTGAGCCGAACCACTATAAAAATCTCATGTGTCTCCTCTTATTTTACTGCTTTTTATATATTAATATGTGATTGTGAGGTTTTCACATAGATTTTTGGGTGTTAGGCCCAGATTTCGGTCTAACAATACTGAAAGGAGAAAGATAAGCATTAATCGTTGTTCGAATCTGATGAAAGAGAATTCTGACTTTAAAGCTAAAATTCAACAACTTGAATCAACTCTGATCAAATTTTCTAACGAAGAAAAATCTTTAAAAATGCTGTTGAAGAATCAACTCTTTTCAGGAAATAAAAGTGGCCTTGGTTGTTGGAAAACAAATGCATTTGAAAATTTGAATTCGAGTGATTTTAAAATTGCTTCAGGAAGGGTCGTTCTGAAAATTTGAACTTGGAAAATTCTAAAAGGTTTTTAAATCACAACATAAATGAGAATTTGTTTTATAATAAACCATTTAAACATTCTTGGGTCCTAAAAGGAAATAAAACGGGCTTCGTTAAGTTTAAACAGATTTGGGTCCCGAAGGGTACAATGGTAGATTCGAATGGTTTGTTATATAAATAAGTCTAGGTACCAAAACAAATGAATACAATTGTGAGTGGTTTTACTAATTTTGTTAGACCACTCATCCTCTTAACAGTTAGGTACCGAAGGAGGCCGAGGAACTACATAGATAAAGAAAAATTGGATTCAAACAACTATATATCACAGAATCATTCACAGTTCCTTAGCCACATCTGTTGAGTTAGAGATTCTGATTTACACTGGATTCTGGTATGATCTCTAAAATCAACTTTGTACATTTTTTTTGTTTTTTTTCTTTTATCCCTTCTGTTTATTTTTCTTTGTTTTCTTTTGTTTTGGTTTGTCACTGTCATATCATTGTAAGTTCTTTTGGGCTTCATTAACTTCCAATTGTAGAAACTCATATTTTCTGGAAATTCGCTTTAGTTGAATAGAACTCTGATGTTTTAATTATTTTCAGATCTTCAATTTAATCTTGTAAATATATGCAATTGTTTTGAAGTTCATTTTTCTTGTTTTATGAATTCATAACAGTGTTGATGTATTCTTGTCATATCTTGAACATTGTTAATTTGAATTCTAAAATTTTGAAGATCCGAAAGTTTAATTGAAATTCACACACCTCTGTTGTTTTGAGTTTCTTCTAATTCAGTTTGGAAGGACTTGAAAATTTATACTCATTACAACACCCTGGTATTTGTCAATTGTGATAATTTCAGAAATTTTCAGATTGGTTTGAATATTTTGATTTATCCTGAATCAGTGATACATCCTGAAATTCATCTTTATTCATGATCATTATGGGTGTTTTTTTGTTTGTTTGAGATCACTTGAAAATTTCTGATATTTTGAATCTCACACACCTCTCAGATCTAGAATTATTAATCCTTTGTGATTGATTTATTGTATCTCAAGATTTACATTCGTTCAAGTGATTTTGAACAAACCACTTTTTTTTGGATCATGAATTATTACTCAAGTTTGATGTAAATGATCTGAAATTATTCTTGGCTTGTCAGAAATATTTTGGAAAATCCCTTTGAAAATCCGGTCTTGAAATTTACTCCTATCTCATGATTATTTGATTTAAATATTTGTTTGTTTAAAATCATTTGAAATTATTGAATCTCACACATATCTTGAATCTGAAAGTAATAATCTGGTGTGATTGACTCATTGAATCTAGAGTTTTTCATATTCCTCAAACGATTTCAAATAAACGATATTTCTAATCTTGGATCATGAACGATCTTATGTGACCATCCTCTAGCAAGTCGGTTGTGATATTGTTTTCTGTGCTGCTCTGATACTATTTCAAATAACTGCTTGTTCTTGTCTGCAACTTTCAAAAATGTGCAAATTTGTTAATTCTGTCTGTTTGAGATTTGTGATTAAGATTTGTTAATAGAGACACCAATTGGTATCAGAAGTGCTGAATTTTTATGTATATATTTGTCTTATCCCTCTTGTCCTGTATAGCTCTTGATATCCCGCTTGTAATTGATTTTCAATTTTAAAATTATTTATTGATTATTCATTCAGAAATTGAAATCAATATCCAAACTGAACTGTATTTATAATTCATCAAAATTAGTATTAGATTTTGAAATTGCGATGAATTGTGACTGCAGTATATCTCACAACAAGAGGAGACTTCATTTAGATTTTCATGATGGTTGAACATATATTATAATAGCTTTGAATTGGGAATTATTTCACGACCACCTCCTTTATCTATCATCTTTCTTCCATCCATGATAATTCTATATTAATGTGGAGAGCTTGATATTTTTTTAAATCATCTTGAATAAACAGTGAAAATATTTGTGATGGAATTGTGGCTATGTTATTATTTAGAATTAGTGATAATTGAAAATTTTCAATGATCCCAGTACAGTCGAGCATAATTCATAATATAATTAATTTAGAAATTTATTTCACAGTCCATTTCTGTACCTACCACATTTCTATCATTCATATTGGTTGTTTATAACAAGGAGTTTTTCTATTTAAGGCTGAAAATGATAAAATATTTAATTAATACATAAGTATGTCTGTAACCTCATTTAACCAAGCTCTGGTTATGCATGGTTATGACTCAACTTATAATTTAAGCTGCAACTGACCTCATTTAAAAATCCAAGCTCTGGTTATGCATGGTCATTGTGCTCTTAAATAAAAAATAAAAAATAAAAAAATGCTATAAATTAAAATTAATATGAAATTCTACTTGGTGTATAAAAATCAGTTTATCAATCCATTTTCTAATCTATGAAATGTGTTAATATTTTATGACGTATTATAATTAGTTGAGTGATAGCTAATGGGATTTGAGACTATCTAATTTTGTCACTTAAATTGAATTATTAATTATAGTCCAAATCCGTCACAGTTTTTAAACTTCGTTTTTATAAAATCTTTTGAAAATAATTGAAATTCATATTTTTATAACTCTCCTCATTTTTATAAAATTCATCGTATATCCGTCATTCTCTACAATGTGAAATATGCCACTAGTTCTGAGTTTATTATGATTTTTATTTGATTGACTGAGATTTATGATGATCGTTCTTCCTCTTATGCTGATATTGTATTTGTTAATCATTGTTCATCTATATTTCAAATTCTATATTCTTTTGATGATAACAAAAGGGGGAGAATGGATTGAGATTTTGATTCATGAGTGAATATTTTATAAATATTTTCAATTTTGAAAATTCATTATTTTTCATTTCACTCATGCACAGTTATAGGGGGAGTCTCTATTGTCGGGGGAGCTTTCAAATAGGGGGAGTTATGTTCCTTTCCGTCAAAAACATTTATTGTATTCAAAATCTTAATATTTGTTTGTCATCATCAAAAGGGGGAGATTGTTGTATATAATGGTGTTGTATACACAATTATATGTTTTTTGTTTGATGATAACAACCAAATATATATTATTTCAATGTGTTTGTTACTGTACTGTTATATATTTAAATCACAGACAGGAATATAATATTTATATTTAAATAGAAAACTACTGTACACAAATTTAAATATTCACACAGTATTTTATTTAAATATAATATTTTATTTCAATATCAAACAGTACAGAATTACAACTCCACTATTTGTACACTTCACTAATATTTTTCATTGACACACAGCTCTTCACTACAACCCTGTCAATATACATTCACATTGATTCATATACAAACACTCAACTCTTTATATAGTAACATATACATTCATTTACAGTTCCTTAGCCACATCTGTTGAGTTAGAGATTCTGATTTACACTGGATTATGGTATGATCTCTAAACTCACCTTTGTACATTTTTTTTTGTTTTTTTCCCTTCTATCCCTTCTGTTTATTTTTCTTTGTTTCCTTTTGTTTTGGTTTGTCACTATCATATCATTGTAAGTTCTTTTGGGCTTCATTAACTTCCAATTGTAGAACTCATATTTTCTGGAAATTCGCTTTAGTTGAATAGAACTCTGATGTTTTAATTATTTTCAGATCTTCAATTTAATCTTGTAAATATCTGCAATTGTTTTGAAGTTCATTTTTCTTGTTTTATGAATTCATAACAGTGTTGATGTATTCTTGTCATATCTTGAACATTGTTAATTTGAATTCTAAAATTTTGAAGATCTAAAAGTTTAATTGAAATTCACACACCTCTGCTGTTTTGAGTTTCTTCTAATTCAGTTTGTAAGGACTTGAAAATTTATACTCATTACAACACCCTGGTATTTGTCAGTTGTGATAATTTCAGAAATTTTCAGATTGGTTTGAATATTTTGATTTATCCTGAATCAGTGATACATCCTGAAATTCATCTTTATTCATGATCATTATGGGTGTTTTTTTTGTTTGTTTGAGATCACTTGAAAATTTCTGATATTTTGAATCTCACACACCTCTCAGATCTAAAATTATTAATCCATTGTGATTGATTTATTGTATCTCAAGATTTACATTCGTTCAAGTGATTTTGAACAAACCATTTTTTTGGATCATGAATTATTACTCAAGTTTGATGTAAATAACCTGAAATTATTCTTGGCTTGTCAGAAATATTTTGGAAAATCCCTTTGAAAATCCGGTCTTGAAATTTACTCCTATCTCATGATTATTTGATTTAAATATTTGTTTGTTTAAAATCATTTGAAATTATTGAATCTCACACATATCTTGAATCTAAAAGTAATAATCTGGTGTGATTGATTCATTGAATCTAGAGATTTTCATATTCCTCAAATGATTTCAAATAAACGATATTTCTAATCTTGGATCATGAACGATCTTATGTGACCATCCTCTGGCAAGTCGGCTGTGATATTGTTTTCTGTGCTGCTCTGATACTGTTTCAAATAACTGCTTCTTCTTGTCTGCAGCTTTGAAAAATGTGCAAATTTATTAATTCTGTCTATTTGGGATTTGTGATTAAGATTTGTTAATAGAGACACCAATTGGTATCAGAAGTGCTGAATTTTTATGTATATATTTGTCTTATCCCTCTTGTCCGGTATAGCTCTTGATATCCCGCTTGTAATTGATTTTCAATTTTAAAATTATTTATTGATTATTCATTCAGAAATTGAAATCAATATCCAAATTGAACTGTATTTATAATTCATCAAAATTAGTATTAAATTTTGAAATTGTGATGAATTGTGACTGCAGTATATCTCACAACAAGAGGAGACTTCATTTAGATTTTCATGATGGTTGAACATATATTATAATAGCTTTGAATTGGGAATTATTTCACGACCACCTCCTTTATCTATCATGTTTCTGCCATCCATGATAATTCTATATTAATGTGGAAAGTTTGATATTTTTTTAAATCATCTTGAATAAACAGTGAAAATATTTGTGATGGAATTGTGGCTATGTTATTATTCAGAATTAGTGATAATTGAAAATTTTCAATGATCCCAGTACAGTCGAGCATATTTCATAATATAATTAATTTAGAAATTTATTTCATAGTCCATTTCTGTACCTACCACATTTCTATCATTCATATTGGCTGTTTATACCGAGGAGTTTTTCTATTTAAAGATGAAAATGATAAAATATATAATTAATACATATGTATGTCTCTAGCCTCATTTAAAAATCCAAGCTCTGGTTATGCCTGGTTATGAGACAACTTATAATTTAAGCTACAAATGACCTCATTTAAAAATCCAAGCTCTGGTTATGCGTGGTCATTGTGCTCTTAAATAAAAAATAAAAAATAAAAAATGCTATAAATTAAAATTAACATGAAATTCTCCTTGGTGTATAAAAATCAGTTTATCAATCCATTTTCTAATCTGTGAAATGTGTTAATATTTTATGACATATTATGATTAGTTGAGTGATAGCTACTGGGATTTGAGACTATCTGATTTTGTCACTTAAATTGAATTATTAATTATAGTCCAAATCCGTCACTGTTTTTAAACTTCATTTTTATAAAATCTTTTGAAAATAATTGAAATTCATATTTTTATAACTCTCTTCATTTTTATAAAATTCATCGTATATCCGTCATTCTCTACAATGTGAAATTTGCCACTAGTTCTCAGTTTATTATGATTTTTGTTTGATTGACTGAGATTTATGATGATCGTTCTTCCTCTTATGCTGATATTTTATTTGTTAATCATTGTTCATCTATATTTTAAATTCTATATCCTTTTGATGATAACAAAAGGGGGAGAATGGATTGAGATTTTGATTCATGAGTGAATATTTTATAAATATTTTCAATTTTGAAAATTCATTATTTTTTATTTCACTCATGCACAGTTATAGGGGGAGTCTCAATTGTAGGGGGAGCTTTCAAATAGGGGGAGTTATGTTCCTTTCTGTCAAACACATTTAATGTATTCAAAATCTTAATATTTTTTTATCATCATCAAAAGAGCGAGATTGTTGTATATAATGGTGTTGTATACACAATTATATGTTTTTTTTGATGATAACAACCAAATATATATTATTTCAATGTGTTTGTTACTGTACTATTCTATATTTAAATCACAGATAGGAATATAATATTTATATTTAAATAGAAAACTACTGTACACAAATTTAAATATTCACATAGTATTTTATTTAAATATAATATTTTATTTCAATATCAAACAGTACAGAATTACAACTCCACTATTTGTACACTTCACTAGTATTTTTCATTTACACACAGCTCTTCGCTACAACCCTATCAATATACATTCACATTGATTCATATACAGACACTCAACTCTTTATACAGTCACATATACATTCATTTACACAGACTTATATATATATATACTGACACACACTGACACTCTCTTTCACTGTCAGTCTTCAGTCTTCACAGCACTTCATTATCAGTCCAGTCTTCATACCTGTCATGTACAGAAACATACACACAGTAATCTTGAACAGAAATAATTTCATACTCTAGCAAATATTATTTTAATTTTAAAATTTTATTTGCCTCAGTTTTCTGGTGTGTTTCTTATCATTTTTCATGACTTGATCTGATTTATCTGTGTCTATGCAGACAGTTTGTATATGTACAGGGACAGGAAATTTTCTGAATGGCTGCATATACACACGTGTATATTTATACACATGTGCACTGCCACGCCAATTCAGTGTGCAACTGAGGAGTAGCCACATGGACCTTCTCAACTCAGTGCACATTAAAACAAAGTCAACACATCTCGAATTACAAAGCAAATATTCAAATGCCAAGCAACAAATACAAGTATAGTCTCAAAATGACAAAAAAGTGTCGAGGCAGCTTTTAAGTGCAAAACAGTTTGACAAAATGATTTCAGAATTCATAGCAGTGCAGAATGATCTTATGTTCATGGCAATATGCATGGATGGTGTGTATACAACAAGTTTACAAGTTCAAAGTTGTGAAGAATCGCAGATCAACCCAAATCAAGTTAGTTACAAGTCAATACATTGGTGTGGTCGAACCCAAGTATGTAAGAGAACTCAACAACATGATTTACAAACATGACACAGCAAGGTGAATATGGTCGAGCATAGTAAAACTCAACACGTCAGATGAAACAGTAGTGAAACAATGGAGTAGCAACTTACTGCAGCAAATAGTTCAATCATGTGTGGAAACTTCAACATAGGTCGAGAACAAGTACAGGGTTGAGCATAAGAAGTTCACACAACATGATGTTTGAAGCAATTCAGAAATTCGGTCATCACAAATGACATGGCAAAAAACAGAAATCATTTTCTGTTTTGATGCAAGAAATTCATATTTGCAAATGCAAGACAAGGTGCATGACAAGCAGGATGATACAAGTGCTCATGGCAAATACACAAACGAATGCAAGGAAGATTCTTCACAGTGGAAAACTCAAGCAAATTCAAACCACAAGTTAATATTTCAGGTTTCAACAGTTCAAGTTAACATGAACATTTTGAAGACTATCCTCAGGTTTAACAACAAAATGAATACTTAATGGAGCAGCAGGCAATTAATTTAAGTGAAGGTTCAAATATCAAGCAAATGCAAAAGCCAGACTATTCAAGGCAGCCCAATATATTGATGGTGCAAGTTCAACACAGTCAAGATGCAAATTGAAGTGCTCAAGCTTTTGCATGGATGCTAAAGTTAGATTTCATATAAAAGTTCACAAGCCTACGAGAACACAGCACTATACAAGCAGGGGTAAAACAGGAACAATGGCAAGCACAAATAAATTGGTGATTCAGCAAAGATTTTTTCAAGCAAGAGATAAACACAAATCAACACACAAATGTTTTTGCATAATGGCAAGAATATTTTCAGCAAGAAATCAATACTGCTATCCAGAAATTCCAGGAACCATTCAATCAGGTTTGGCAAGATATTATTTCAAGACTTTCTGTTTTTGTTTAAATCAGAAAGGTCAAAGAAGTTAAGGCAGATTCATTTCAAGACAAAGCATTTTGTAGTGGGACAAACATATATGGCATGCTCATTTAATTGTTTCTAGAAAAAAATTGTAAAAGCAAGAAACAATTTTTGAAATCATTTTTTTCCAATGGCAATAGATAAATTCTTTCTTGTTTTGATACAAGGCAGTTTTTAAATCCATTTCAATCGAGAATTGCAAAAGAGGAAATCACGCCATTTTCCAAAAGAGGAAACCCACAAATCATATCGAAGTCAGTTATACGAAATCAGAGAGGTTTAAGGGATTTTTAATCCTATATTAACACCGATTCATCACTTGCAAAATTAGATCGAAACCCACAAACTCAATTCAAGCATTTTCAAAGCAAGAAATTTCAGAAAACTCACAATTTCGATCGAACCAGAAAGCTATCCCAAATCGGACGAGCAAAGCCACAGCTCTCAAGTCCAGAGAGCAATTTCAAATCAAAGGAGCAAGCCACGAGATTCCAAAGCATCAGAGATTAATTCATCAGCAATCGGAATCGTTTTGGGGACAAATTTATAAACCCTAGGTTTCTCAAGCTGCCGCCATTATTTTTCATGAGAAGCAAAAGTGATCAGGACAATTAAAAGATAAGGTGCAACCCTAAACAAAAGGGTCGGCGCATTGTTAAAAGAAAAAGGGGATGACCCTTTAAATTTAACTCCTTTTTGGTTATTTGTCACAAGGGTTTCATCTTGTTTTATTTTATGTTGTACTTTAATTTTGTTTTGTAAATCGAACCGAATCAGTTCTAGGTCTGTAAAATCTAGTGTGAATCAGTCAGGGTGTTGACTGTCAGTTTCAGAGTCTGTAAAATCTGGGTTACGGATTACGGGGTTGTAATTCGGGAAAATCTGATCGAGGGGATATCGACCAGTCTAAGGTTTTGAGTGTAGGGTTAGAATAGGAGCAGGGTTTGCGAGTGTACATGGTCTTGCATGCGGGATCTGTTCTATCACCTAGTAGAAACCTTAGGAATGCAGCAGTAGGCAGGATTTTGCCGAAGCTGGGTTTCTTTGTGTGTCATTTACTTTCTGTATTTTTATATCTGTTACATTCTATGATCTGATTATTATTTCAATATCCCGTTAGATTATAACTCTGCAAAAATTTGTAATAAACCCTATTCACCCCCCTCTAGGGTTAATCTAGATCCAACAAGACCAATAGAGGATTTGGCAGAAGTAAACGTCGATTCGGAGGATAAGGCCAAAGTCATCAACATAGGGAAAAGATTAATAGAACCCTTGAGGGGTGACCTAGTTCGGTTCTTATAGCTCAACAAGGTTGTTTTCTCTTGGACACATTCATACATGGTTGGAATCAATCCTTCTATCATGAGTTATTCCCTAAACATCAACCCTTCTGTAATCCTAGTCCGACAGAAGAAGAGGAAATGCGATAGAGACTGATCAGAGGCTTTAAAGGAAGAAGTCAAGAGGCTAGAAATAAACGGGTTCATCCAAGATTTTTTTTAACCCCAAATGACTAGACAATCCTATGATGGTAAAGAATTCCAACGGGAAATAAAGGACATGCATTGATTATACGGACTTAGACAAAGCCTGCCCAAAGGATTGCAACCCCCTCCCGCAGATAGACCAGTTGGTTGATGCAACCAGTAGCCACAAGATATTGGCCCTAATGGACGCTTACTCCAGATATAATCAAATTCCCATGCATAAACCCGACGAGGAGCATACAAGTTTTATCACTGACTAGGGAACTTTTGTTATAAAGTAATGCCTTTCGGATTGAAAATGTGGGAGCAACATACCAAAGGTTGGTCAATAGAATGTTCCAAGGGCAGATAGGGCACAACATGGAAGTATATGTGGATTGTATGCTAGTAAAGTACGTCAAAATGGAAAGTCACCTAAAGGACCTAGAAGAGATGTTCAACATCTTAAGAAGTTACCAAATGAAGTTAAATCCACAAAAGTGTTCTTTTGTGGTCCAATCTAAGAAGTTTCTAGGATATGTGGTAAGCGAAAGTGGCATAAAGGCCGATCTTGACCAAATCCAAGCCATAAAGGATATGGAAGAGCCTAAAACAAGCAAAGAAGTCATGAGCTAAATAGAAAGGTGGTAGCCCTCAGTAGGTTCATTTCCAAAGCCAATGATAAATGCGTCCATTTCTGCGATGTTATAAAGAAAAAGAAAAACTTCGAATGCAGCGAAGAATGTAGAAAGGCCTTTCAAGAATTAAAAGACTACATGGGAAAACCCCCCATTTTGTCCAGTCCCGAGAAGGGAGAAGATTTATATCTTTATATGGCCATTTCAGAATATGCAATAAGCTTAGTCCTTATAAGAGAAAGTGACTGAACTCAACACACAATTTACTACGTTAGCAGGAGGTTAAAGGATGCAGAAACCCGATACTCCATGATGGAAAAATTAGCATATTGCTTAATACTTACAGCACGAAAGCTTAGAAGATACTTTCAAGCACATCCTATTAAGGTCTTGACTAGCTTTCTGCTTAAACAAGTTTTCACCAAACCAGAAACATCCGGAAGGTTAGTAAAGTGGTGGATTGAACTTAGCCAATATGAGATTGAATTTCTACCTCGAGCAGCAATCAAAGGACAAGCTCTTGCAGACTTCATGAATGATTTTTAGTACAGAACATTCAACTAAAGAGAACGATTTAAAGGCTAAGTGGCAACTGTTTGTCGATGGAGCCTCAAATGAACAAGGACCAAGTGTAGATTACATCATAATTACACCTGATGGACATCGTTCGCACTATGCAATGAAGCTAGGGTTCTTATCAACTAACAATGTGGCAGAATTCGGCGAATCAATGATGATAGGGTTGAATCTGGCGCTACAGTTGAAGAAACCTCGAATAGAGATCTTTAGTGATTCACAACTAATGGTAAATCAGATAAAGCATGCCTATCTGACCAAGGATGCACGATTAGCCCTATATGTAAAAAGTATATTAAAGATGCTTTCCCAATTTGAAGATTTCTCAATACATCAAACACCCAGAGGGGAGAATACCCAAGCTGATTCCCTAGCCAAATTGGCCAGTTCCTGGGGGCACCTAAAACTCGAATTATCACTGTGGGATACCAGGAAAGACCCAGTATTGAGCATGAAGAGCCCAAAACAAGAAAAGGATTATTAGTCCTAACTAGATCCCAAGCTTCTAAAGGGGGGATGAAATGGATAAGGACGATGCTTCTAACAAAGAACTTTCTTCAATAGAGATACATTTCCACTACAAAAATACCTTGATGGCCCCTATATTATAATACCTTTTGAACGGAGCCGTACCCCCTAGCAAGCAGGACGCAAGGAGGATAAAACACCAAGCCCACACATTTGTGATTAAAAATGGGATTCTGTATAAGAAAGGGCACTCACTCCCTTATCTAAGATGTGTAAGCGTCGAAGATGGATCCAACCTATTGAAGGAGGCACATGAAGGTTTGTGCGGAGATCATTCTAATGGAATCAAACTAGCCAAAAGAGTCATGCGACAAGGTTATTATTAGCCACAAATGGTTAACCAAGCAATTGAGTATGTCAAGAAATGTGAGAAATGTCAAAGGTATTCCAGAATACCCCGATTTCCTCCTAGTGATTTAACCAATATCTCTATCCCTTGGCCACTCGATGCATGGGGAGTAGATTTGATCGGACCCCTTCCAATCTCCAAAGGTGGAGCTAAGTATGTCGTAGTAGCCATTGATTACTTTACCAAGTAGGTAGAACCAGAACCCCTTATGACAATCACATCTAAGAAGGTGTTGAGATTTTTGATAAAGAATATTGTTACTCGCTTTGGGATTCCTTACAAGATCATATCGGACAATGGAACACAAGTCGAGAGCGAAGAATTCACTCGGTTTTGTGATAAGAATGGAATTATATAAAGCTTTTCCTCGGTATCCTATCCAAGGGCAAATTGATCCATTGAAGCTACAAATAAAACCATAAAAACAATCCATAAGAAAAGACTAAATCAAGCCAAAAGAAATTGGGCTGAACAATTACCCTTGGTACTTTGGGCGTATAAAACTTCCGCCAAAACAGAAACAGGGCATACTCCATTTTCTTTGACATATGGATGTGAAGCCATGCTCCCGATTGAGGTTGAAATCCCTTCACATTGAAGGAAAGCCTACGCATTTGATCCAAATCAAGAGTTAAAAAAGGAATCCTTAGATCTCATACAAGAATTAAGAGACTAGTCTACGATCAGAACAATAGAATAGCAAAGGAGAATCACAAAATACTATAACTCAAAGGTCTGAACTATAACCTTAGATTTGGTCTTACGAAGGGTAATGTCCAACACAAAGAACCCATTGGATGGTCCACTTGGCCCAAATTGGGAATGACCTTTAATCATCCATCAAAAAGTCATGCTTGGAATGCATCAGCTTTGCAAAACAAATGGCGATCTCGTTCCATGGACATGGAACTCGAAACATTAAAATCATACTTCTCAGTGATAGATAAGTAAAGGAAGGTCTTCTTCCAGAATATTCTCACAACTAAGGGTATGGAAACCCTCTCAAGGACCAAATTAACCTAAGACGGTTCAAATTACAAATGGATAAAAACCCTTGTCATCACCAAAATTGGTCCGGGCAAGGCACCTCCTGGAGAGGGGTGGCGTGTAAGCCTTTCTTCACGCCCAAAACAGAAGGGGTCAAGTTAAAGCATCAAAAGCGTTAACCTCCAACCTACACTAGAAATGGTCGTGACGGAGCATCTACTTAGCACACCATACCTCTTCTCGTAGAAGAGTATGCCTTGCCTATGCTATGAACTAAGCGCGCCCTACCTTTGCTCGTAGAAGAGCATGTCCTACCTCTGCTTGTGTTCCGCGTTATCCGCAGAAGGGAGAACAAATCCCTGTCATCGCCTACGATGGTCAGGGTAGGGCGCCCCTTGGAGGAGGTGGAGTGTAAGTCTCCATCATCGCCTAGGATGGTCAGAGTAGAGCACCAAAAGAGTAAGCCTTACTTCCGCGTCTACAATGACCCAGTCTAAGCGTCTAAGACCTTATCATCGTCTACAATGGTCAGGATAAGGTGCTTCCTGGAGGGAGGTTGGGTAAGTCCTTGGGCCTTGCATGCGGATAAGCTAGCCAAGTGCACCTTACGTATAGGCCTATAGAGTGGCCAACAAAGCACGTGCATCCTCTGCTTTGACAATGAAAGCCCAGAGAGTGGCTCAAGAAGCACGTATAACCTCTGCTTCATAAATCAAACCCAAAGGGGGTAACAAAACATTAATAACAGAAGCGGAATTCTGGTCTTTAATCTTTAATTACCCGAATAAGGGTTGGTTTAGGACTTCTATTAATACCAGAAGAGGAATTCTAGTCTTCAATCTTTAATTACCCGAATAAGGGTTTGTTCGGGACTTCTATTAATACCAGAAGTGGAATTTTTGTCTTCAATCTTTAATTACCTGAATAAGGGTTGGTTCAGGACTTTTATTAATACCAGAAGTGGAATTCTGGTCTTCAATCTTTAATTAACCGAATAAGGGTTGGTTCGGGACTTCTATTAATACCAGGAGCAGAATTCTAGTCTTCAATCTTTAATTACCCGAATAAGGGTTGGTTTGGAACTTCTATTAATGCCAGAAGCAGAATCATGGTCTTCAATCTTTAACTACCCGAATGATGGCTAGCTTCGGACTTCAGATAATACCAGAACTTGAATTCTGGTCTCCAATCCTTGATTCTTGATTGCCCAAATAAATGTTAATTCATGATTTCTATTATCGACAGAAGTTAATTTCAGACCTTTAGTCCATTAATACCCGAGTAAAGGGTGGTTTTGGAAAGACCCATGCAGAGGCGGTGCCCTAGACGTTTTATTATGGAATTCGAAATCAATGGTAATATCTATTCATAATTAACAACCGAGGAGTTCGCTAAACTCTTTCTCCTATTCTCCGATAGCACGTAAAAGACATGAGCCTGATATAATGTTGGCAGTCAGTCCCGAACAACTCCTTACCTGTTATATATGCAAATAACGATGAAAACGAACATGTAAAAGATAGTTCTAACATGTAAAATTAGTTGTTGAAGTTCATGCAGGCGAAATACGAGAAAATCCAAGGAAGAAATTTGACTTGAAAAGTCAAAAACACCCCTTCACTAGGGGGCAAATGTTACTTCCAAAATAATACACCTGAATAGGCTGGCGGTAGAGGGGTAGTAGACCGACACAAGCGTAAAGAGATCTTCTGACGGCTAATGTTTGACACAAGAAAAGCCGACAACATAAAGGAATAGTCCGAGAGTTGTGCAACAAACACCATCGACGAAGTGGAGAGCTCAAAATCTACATAAAGGAAAACACCGGCAGGGTAGTTCCGACATGATCGATAGAAGGTCACCCAAGACCAGAAGCCGGTGAAGGGAAACACTACGAATCTCATGACCGGAAGTTCCGACATGATCGATAGAAGCTACTATCCGGAAGCTCATGACCGGAAGTCGGACTTTCCGAAAGCTTTTCACCCGGCTTAATTAGTATCAATGTAAAATGAGATATGCGTGATTGCATAAAGTAGTCCCAAAGACCGAAACCATCCTCCCGAGAGTCAGAATCAGTACCATAAAGAATGCAAGCAAAGACTAAGGAGCGGCCGGGAGTCGAAACAACAGAGACCTAAAGGAAAAGCGGCCGATAGCAAAAGGGGCCCCAATTTGTCAATAAATAAGACCCCAGTGGTCTCATTTTAGGGCCGAAATCTCATTTTCTCATTCTCGCTCTCTTTACCTCTAGAGCAAACCCCAATTTCCAAATCGAATCCGGGATTTCTACAACTCTTGTAACATATCTGTAATTAATAAAAGAAAGAAATCCAGGACTTAAGCCATTTCTCAATTCGATAATCATATTGTGTTTATAATGAGAAGACAGGGAGTTATCACTAACCTTTCTTATGAAAGGGTTGATCACAATTATTTCGTAGGAAGGAAGGTCTTGAGTAAAACCAGGGCTCTTCCCCCTCCGAACATCCATACGTGATTCAACTCTTCCATAGTAAGCCTAATGCAAACCAACCTTGTAAGGGATCTTGCTATAAGCTTGTGGCTTGATAACTAACGCAACCAAGGCCTATACATGCTAGTTCGATGTGGAAGTATCATATAAGCTAATAAGTGCAATAGCATTAAAACAAAGCCGAGAGTTGTGAGGAATTTGAATGTTCCTTCCCAACACAATGTATATTATTTTATCTACGATCCAAAGGCATTTGTTGCATAAGGTCTCAGTCTCATTTAACTACCAGAAACCTTTCCTCAAGTTTATTTTCGACCTCACAGTTTCGTTAGTGTGATATTCACCCCTTGAGGCAAGAGTAAATAGTCTTCTGACTAAAGGTCTTGACGCCTAGGATATGGTGAAATTAGGTAATGGGAACTGATTCAAGATCACATTTCAATAACCTTTGGATCGTCCTTACATCAAAATTTTAAGTATATGCATTGTCTATTCTTGTTCGGGTGTTGACAGAAAATATCGTTAACAGTTTCTATTAGAATTAAAACAATCTATATGCTTACAAATCCTTGTAAATTCGCGACACCCTCTCCCAACTATTCTATTCCTCCGCTCAAAACCTTGCACTCGTCTTTATCCCCAAGATCGATTTTTCCTGAATTACAAACTTCTAACTCTACTCCCTGGTTTAAAGAAAACTAGAAAACAACAAAGAGTTTACAAAAGTAAAACACTTGAAAAAAACACCTTTTAAATAATAAAATTAGTTGGCCCCCTTGTTTACTTTATCAAATATTCCAGCTCCTCTAACACTTCAATGGTGACCGAATAGAAGTTAGGGTTTTTCTCCAAATCATGACTCGTGAACTCCGATGCTATTTGATTCTCTGATACCTCGAATGTTGTTGCTCTCCGTCGATCCGATTTGGTTTTGGGATGATCGAAAAGTCCCATGAGTAATTCTAATTTAATTTCTGTTATTCTCGAATAGATTTTTCTTGTGTATTTTTATACTTTGCCAACGATGAAGTTGGTGATATTTATATGGTTCTGAAACCCTTAGACTCTCTGATTTCATGATGGATCTAGTCTTGATATTTGCTTGATTCTTGCTTAATGAATTATCGTAAATCTCTGATTAATTTCTTGAAACTGGTTGCCAAATATATTCCTGAAATCGATTGAATTTCTTGCCCAAAAATATTCTTAAAATTATCTGGAAAGTTTGTAATGCGCTTGCCAAAAACAGACCACTTGATTACGTTGATGATATTCTAGATTTGAATTCTATCGAGTTTACATCACTGGAATTTTAAGAATAAATTTGCAGAAATAAATTGCCATATTTTACTTATGCAAATTAATCTCATTCCTATTTTTGAGCCACTGAATTTTGAAAAGAATTTCCTTTTCTTCTTGTAACCATTCAAACATACAAATAAATCTTCTGTCCTCACCGTGTTTGTTTCTCTAAGACTCCGCATGTTTGCTGCATGTCCTGTGAGCTAGTCCCTTGTATCTTTGTTGTTCTCTTATGGTCGTCAGGCAGTGCATATATCACTAACTTGTATTCTTTGCCACTAATCTGTAAACTTTGTTATGTACACCTTGTATAATTTTCTGAGCATCCATATTTCATTGCTATGCTTGTTTGTGTTGCTTTACATTTGAAGCTTCTGATCTATTACACATGTTGATGCATTATTCATGTACTATATCGTACTTGTCCATTTTGATTCATGTTGTTGTGTCCACCTGACCGGTTGCACCATTTCACTTGAACTTGTGCACCACTTTGACCAAACGGTTTTGCTCCAATGTTATGCATGTTCATTGCTCTCTGTAATGGCCCATGTACAACTGATCTGACTTTGTCCCCATTGTTATGGCTTCGTGAACATATTTGAACATCTTGTTGTTGCATTTGTCTTTGAGGCAATTGCTACTTCATTTTTGTTCACTTGTATCATTTGGCTATGCTGTTTGACCTTGTACATGTGCATACTCATGCACTTTGATACTGCCCTTGCTCCCTGTCCATTTATGTGTCATTGTGTGCTTATTGAATCTGCCTTATTGAAATTTCTTATTTTCCATATCACATTTGCCAGTTGCAATTGTGTTTGAACTCTCCATGCTTTTTTTTCGAAAAAATGTTATGCATGCCTTCAAGCATACTTGTGCATGCAGTTCTATGTTTTGGTCTTGTGCTTATGCTGATCCATGTACTAATCGCAAGTTTAGTCACACCTTTTACTTTGCCATGTGTATGTGCATGCACCTTTATGCAATGTGCTGCTAAGCTATGTCTTCTGTAGCTCATTGTGTTCTGGCTTGTGATTGTGTTCATCCCATGTACAATCATGATTTGTAGCTGCACATATATGCTACACATGTATTACACTTGTATATGAGATATTAAACCATTTTCTGTTCAGTTGCATGATACTGATGTTGTGTAGTTGCCGAGTTTTCCGTGTACATGCATTTTCATTTGATAATGAGAACTTCTTTGATTATTTGGGTTCACCATGTGCTTCGCTACTGGATGTGCATTTGCATTGATGTTGATGGTGTTTGTGCAGCCTTGAACCCCAAGTTCTTTCTTGTGTATACATGTGTATATGTGTGTATAAATTTGTGCACACACATATGCTTGCGTATTTAAACTTGTTGTTGCCAAGTTTTCTCTTATTTGACTTCTTGAACTGAGCTTTTGAACTTTAAGTTACTTTATTTATTATTCTCGAATGTTCAGAGTAAAAGTAAGTGTGTGTCGGTTAGTGTACACTAACCCATCTGTTCAACAAGGCCTTAGGCCTTGTCCTTGTTTTCTCTTGGGCTGAAATGCCTAGTAATAAAATTTAAACCCATTTCCAATATATATATATATATGTGTGTGTGTGTGTGTGTGTGTGTGTGTGTGTGTGTACATACACATGTATGTGTATTCATGTATTGTGCATGTGCAAGTATATTTTCTATTTACTTCAGCAGACCACTATACGTTGTGTCGTGGCTAGTCAAGATTGGCAGACCACAAATGTGAGTTAAGATTGGTCTTGATCAGCAGACTATAGCTGTACTGAGGCTGATCTAGAAGCACCGGTACACAGTTTTCCTTGTGGTATTTATAGTGAATCACTGTGAATATCTCAAGCTGTCTTGACTCAAATAAATGTATATACATATCAGACTAAGTCTAGAAAGACGATGAGAAACAAAACAAAATTTTAAGACAAATAAAATTTAAAATAAATTTATATTTGACTGCAGTAAATTTTATTTTTATTTAATTTTACTGTGTGTGTTTCTGTGACAGGTATACAGGTGACTAGACATGATATGAAGCACAAGAAGATTCAATGTGTGTCAATGAACGTATATGAGTCTGTATGTTTAAACTGAGCAATACTGGGTGAATTGTAGTGAGAGAAATATGTATATGAATTTTTATGTATTATATCACAGTGAGATGTACAATAGTGGAGTCAGAACTTTGTACTATTTCTAATGTTGAAATAAAATATTTATATTGAATAAAAATACCGTTTGACTATTAAATTCTATGCGATAATATTTTATTCAAAATAAATATTTATTTCTGTATGAGATGTAGTATAGAATAGTGTAGATATAAACACATTTATAGAATAATATATATGTTTGTCATCATCAGACAAAAAACAATATTCAAGTTGTATCATAGCAAGTGTTTTTTAGAAAACTCTAGAGGTATTGATCTCCCAAATGGTGATTGTTCTAGTTGTCAATCTAGCGAGAGCCAGTTCAGTAAATTTCCAACATTTTCAATGGAACGGATTTTTTAAGTTGGAAATCAAAATTGAATTCTATTTAAGGTCTGTTAATTCTGAATATTGGAATATTATTGAAAACAATGGTGATATGTTAGATAAGAAAAACATTATTATCAATGCTCGTGTTGTGCATATTATATATCTTATCTTAGTATTGAGCAATTTAATCATATCTCTTATTGTTTTTCTGCACAAGATATTTGTAATATTCTCGACTCGATGTATGGAAAAAACGACAACAGTAACTCAAAGCCCTCGAAGGTCAACTCAATTTCATATTTATACTTGATAAGAGTTACAGATGATGATAGCAATAATGACTCAACATACAATGAAATAGAAGATTTTTCATATGAATATAAGGTTCATCTTTGTTATGAATTAACTAAAACTATTGACAGTCTCAAGTCGAGGAATAAAAATTTAAGACCTTGAGTTGATTGGAAAAAATAATGATTTGGAATCAAAACTTGAAAGCTCGAAAAAAAATCAAACTGACTTCAAAAATGGTTTGAATTTGCGAACTGATAAAACTCAACTCAATGAAAATTTTCAAAAGCTTGGAAAAGAAATTCTGAGTTTAAACAAAAAAGAGGATGAGCGAATATGTAAAAACAATGCTTTGGAAAAGGAGTTGAATAATTTTAAGACAACTAAAAATTCCAAACATGAAATTGCTGAGAAAGAATTTTTATTGAAAACTGAATTAATTTTAAATGAGCTTGAAAATGAAATTAAGAAATTCAAGAATCTTGAAAAACATCAATATGAAAAGTGCATACATTTTGAATTTGAGATTTTCGAGTCCAAGGCTAAAATTAAAATGCTTGATGATGAAAATTTGGTTTTGAAACAAAATGATGCTGAAAAGATAGAGATCTCTATTAATAACTGTTCAAATTTAATGAAAGAAAATAGTGATCATAAATCCAAAATTCAATGACTTGAATTAACATTGACTAAATTTTCTATCAGAGAAAAATCGTTGAATATGTTGTTGAAAAATTAATTTTCTGCTCAAAATAAGAATGGACTTGGGTTTGCTAAATTTGATCAAGATAAAAAGCGAAATTTAAATGATTTCAAAAATCCTTCAAATGGCTTTAAACAAGATCAAATTGGAATTTTGAACTCTAATAATCTCAAAGTTTTTTTAGAAATAAACGAGATGAGAACTTGTTTAATAACAATGCAATTAAACAAATGTAGGATTATAAATGAAACTGGGTGTAGCTTATGTTAAAAAGACACCGAAACGCATGAACACCTACTTTTTCGGTGTGAATTTTTGGGTTCCATTATTAAACATGTATGCCTTGATTTTTTTTTCTCAAAACATAAATAGAGAGCAGAAAATTTAAGACTTAATCGCTTACCTAAGCACTGGCTGGAGCAGCAAAAAAGAGATAGGTGTAATACACAACATTTCTGTCATAGCTGCGATGTGGAGAATATGGAAGGAGCGGAATTGCGGGTAGTTTCAACACAAAAAAATTAGTGGAAGAGATTACCAAATTTACTGAAATCGATGAGAATATTATTGAATCAACAAGGGGACAAAGACTCACTGGATGCGAGGTAGCATGATGACCTGATAATGATGAAGTGGATCCAATGGCGATGCGGGGAAGGAGTACAGATACTCGAATCCACGAGCCGCCATGATTTCTTCAATTAGCGGCATTTGAGGAAGGAGAGGGTTTATGATTTTATTAGTGATGAGTTGTCGATTTGTAAACTCAGTGGGTTGTAAATGTAACTACTTGCTATTTGTGGTTGTAATCACTTCTGCCTAATTGGGCTTCTTTGGGCTGAAATAGCCTTAATAAAACTATACCCAGTTTCACAAAAAATGTGGGTCCCAAAAGGAAATAACACAGGTTTGGTTAAATTTAAGTAATTTAGGGTTCCTAAAGGTAATGGATTGTTATATAAACTATTTTGGGTACCAAAATGTACAAAGAAATGAGTGGTAAAGCAACCTTACTCGGTCCTATAAACAATTAGGTACCTGAGGTGGCTAAGGAACAACTTTGCGAAAGAGAGATTGAATTCAAGTTGTTCCATTGTTCAGAGTTCCTTAGCCATGGTTGTCGAGTTAGAGAATCTACATCGTCAACTTTAAATCAAGTATGATCACTAAACTCATGTTTCTTTTTCTGTTTTTATTCCTCCTTCTATTCTTCTTTTTACTCTTCTTTCTATTCTTTTTTTATTCCACATTTCTGGTAATGCTGAATTTTTTTTGACACTTCCATGGTAATCTTAACTATCTTGTTCTTGAAATCATTTGTGATTGATTGTACATTGAATCTAATGGAAACCACATTTGAATTTTATTTCCGAAAATAAATCATATTAAGTGATTTCAAATGACTTGCTTTTGATTTAGATCATGCACTGTCTCTTGGGTTTATTGTGAATATTGTGAAATTTTCTCTTTTTATGTTTGTCCTGATACACTGCTGCTTTGATCAAAGATTTATTTGCTACTTGATATGTTGAAAATTCAATGTTTAGTTTTCGTTGACTCCTACAGGCATTCCAGAGCCACAAGTGGTATATGTCTTGGAAATATTTCACATTCAACAGTTTGATTTTTGAAACTGTTCTTCAACTTATATAGTTCTTTCAGAATCCCTCTTGAAATTGATATTTTCAATTTTAAAATTATTTTTTGTTATTCACTCAAAAATTGAAATTATTGACCAAACTGAACTATATTTGGAACTCATCAAAATGATTGTTATATTTTTTGAAATTGTGATGAGTTATGACAATAGGATATTTCATAACAAGATGAGATATTATTTAAATTCTCAAGATGATTGGACAGATTTTATAATATCCTTGAATTGGTGTGTAACGACCCGCCATTTTGACTGTGCCGTATCGACAAAACATGTCCACACAAACCGTCCAAAATGATAGATTTTTATTAGCTTCTAAGGTAAATAAAATAAATCACAGAATCATAGATCACAGACACAGATACAGTGCTATATGATATCTCATAGTGGAAAAATAAATAATACAATAGTAGTTCATAAAGCTACTAAATAAATTTTACATCAGAGTTCACATAAATACTACAACGGAAGTCTATTACAATAAATTTCAGATACATAAATAAATAATAACGGTTGTAAACATAAATGACAAGAAACAGCTGAATTGGAACTACTGAATAGGTAGACACAGGTGAGAAAAACCCAATATAAGCTCTAAACTCAAAGAGTGAATCTCGGAAACTGTAACACTCGATCTGACATGAGAAATAATGCAAAACAAAACAACTCGGATCAGGACTAACATTCTCATGGCAGTAAATCAACTCAAATGAAATGTTCGATGAAATGCAATCAGTAACTTAAAGGATATTTGGGATCAACACCTCTAAGGATCCATCAAACTAATACTATATAGTATAATACGCTATATACAATAATGTCTATCAGTAAATTATCAAAAAAGCGTAAGCGGGATTACCATTATTACCCTTACACCATTTATATATTCCCATAATATACACGGCACCGTAAATTCCTCCGTAAATTAGAGGGATATCAGAGGGCACTCCATATAAAACAGTACAAAACAAAATCATAGTGGGCTCGTATAAGGAATGTGACAAGGCACGCAAGGAATGTCAGGGTGCATTCACCGTTTGCAGATCTGGACTAGTGGTAATGCATAACAGCAACACCGCCCACCTTGAAACGCACTCCCATAATCAAAGGACCTTAATTGAATCATAACAGTAATAGAATATTATCGAAGTAGTGCGCACGATAGGAGGAATAACCTCACTTGGTCTCGGCGTAGCTCCTATTTAAGCCGCATCAAGCTGACTCAAGGTAGTCAGGGTCTCACAATTAATATAAAATAGAAAATAGAGTCGTGTGCCAAACCATAATGTTGTATCTAACAATTCTATGATTTTTGTTTGATTATAACAAACATATATTTATTCTTATAAATATGTTTGTCCTAGTACTGATATACCACATCACAAACATAATATATAATTTTATTTCAACATTCCAAACAATACAAATTTATAACTCTACTATTTGTACATTTCACTGAAATACAACACATTCACACTCAGTTTCATTTCTATACATTGTTGCCTCACTACAACTCCCAGACACTCATGTTACATTTCAGTTACACAATTGTATACACATTCACATCACTCTCTATTATACATTCACTGACACTGTCACTTGTTTTCTGTCTGTCATCTTCACTGTCATACCAGTTTTCTGCTTACCTGTCAGAAAAAGAAACATGCACACACAGAGTAATCTGGAATAGAAATATTTTCAAATTCTAGCAGATTTAATTTTTATTTTAAAAATTTATTTGCCTCCGAATTTTAGTGTGTTTCTCATCATTTTTCATGACTTGGTCTGATTTTTTATGGACATCATCTATGTCTAGACATCTTTTGATATTCTGAGTGATACATTGTAAATATCACAAGGCAGACAAATCATCTGTAGTGCTCACATAAATATAATCTGCCGTGCACTATACATGTATACACATACATGTGTATGTATATACACTTATTTACTGTGTAGGGGAAATATAGTCAGAAATGGACAAATATATCAAACAGGGTGTGTTCAGGTGAAGCCCGACACACATGCACAGTGCATGGATCAGGTATTATAAACACACATGCACTGAAGAGCTGCCACAATGGACCATGCTACAACTCAGTGCAAACTTGACGGTGAAACTCGAGAAATCATAAATGGACAACATAACCAGATGTACACAACAAGCTATAAGGTCTAGCACAATACAGCCAAGACAATGCAAGCTAAACACTTGCATGTACAAGCTAGAATTTCAAAATTACATAGTGCAGCATGACATATACATGACAAGAAATACAAAACAGTCAAGTGAGTTACATATTCATAATGCTCAACAAATATCAATTCAACATTTTTAGCATGAGCAAACTCATCAACTAACTCAACTAAAACAAGCAAGTGTAGTCTCAATATGATTAAAGCTAGTATGCACTGGCTCGAGAGTCACAAAGAAATAGGAACTGGACAGTACAAGAAAATACATGGCTATCACAAGTGGAAATGGTCTAAAGTTCAAGCCATAGATGCAACATGAAAACCAATTACATGATTCATATGTGAATTCTCTTGTTATTATCAGTGTAAACATATAGCCAGAGCACATGAATATGCAGGTGCGAAAATGTTCCAAATTCAAGCTATCATGTTCATAAAAAATGCAAGAATGGCCATGTTATGTAACACAAAAGCGTGCTTGCACAAGTGGATCAGGTGCCAAGATCTAAAACTGTACATGGTCGGGGAAGTATACAAGGGAAAGCCAAGCCCAAGAATAACGAAAGAAATCATGTGTACATATATATATGTGTATACACACTGCGTATATAAATATGTGGTGCCATCATTGCTTATATAAATGCAGTAAGGAATAAATAATTTTCTCTAAATTTTCTGGCTCAAAAAATTGGTAACAATCTATTCTTTGCACTGCCGGCATGTGTCAAAATTGGTAATCTATTTTTGCAAATAAACTGTCAATACAGTGGGAGATTAAAACCATTAAATGGTTCAAGTTTTATAATGTATGGAAAAATCTGCATGATTCAAAACTTGGGTCGAACATTTTTTTTAGGCATGAAATCATTTCTTTTGATTTCAGTTTTCACGCATCAACAAAATCAATCTTTGGCAGCTGTTTTATATCAAATGTTTCTAGATTTTACAAAGGGCAAGTGCAAGAAATTTAGTCCCAGCAATTCAGTAAATAAACATTTAGCAAAATGTCAATTTTTGTTTCTAGAAATGAAGTCATACATAACAAGTGTTCAACAATAAATTCGAAATACCAAAGTTATTCTTCCAGCAAATAATTTATGGGAATAATTCAAATATTTCCAGAATCATTCAAGTTTCATTCCAGAAATACACGCAAGTATATTTGGCAATGATGCAACAAAATCAAAGACAATTTTTACGGCAAGATTCACTATTAAATTGTTCCAAAAATGGAAGAATTTTCCATTTTTTTCTCAGTTTTATTTTGGCAAAAACTTATTCGAAGATTTCCAGTTTTTAACATGATTGGACACGGAATAAATCAAGGAATAACGCATGTTTTAAATTCAAACAAGGCAAGAAGAAATTGTTCAATTGGTTCCAGGAAATCACGGCAATTTACAGGGCAACCAAAAGGGGAATCATACGCAAGCAATCAGATCGAGCATTATTATGAAATCAGAGAGAACTAAGGATGTAATAATCTTATAAATTCAACCAATTCATCACATGCATAAATGATCGAAAACGAAGGCAACAATTCAAAGAGAAAACAGAGAAAATCAATTTCATAGAACCTACAATTTTGGAGGTTTTTCGATCGTAATTACAAATCCCAACATAAAGATTTGAAGCATCAGAGTTTTAATTCAGAAGCATACGATTGAACTCACAATTTGTGAGATTTTGCTAAACCCTAATTTTGTTTTCCTTTGGCCAACATTTTTTTAGAAGAGGAAATAGCAAAACAAAGTGGCCGACTTACTTTACATTGGGCTAAGCCTAGAACTAGGGTTTTAGTGTTTTTATTTATTTATTTATTTATTTATTTGTTTTACTTATCATTTGAAACCATTCAAACCGTTTTCTAGTTTGTCTATAAAACTAGCAGTTTACTAGAGTCTGTAAAAACTAGGGTCTACTAGTTATGGGTTTGTAGCTAGGGGAAAATCTGATCTAGGGTATACAGGTTAGTCTAGGGTTTTGAGCGTAGGATTAGAACAGGAGCGGGGTTCACGAGTTTACAGGGTCTTGTAAGCGGGATCTAGTTTATTACCTAGTAGAAACCAAAGTGAATGCAGCAGTAGGCAGAGTTTGCCGAAGCTGGGTATATCTGTGTGTTATTTACATTCTGTATTTACTTACTCTACTATTATCTGTGATATGATATTTTAATATCAAGAATTAATTTGAATAAACCCTATTCACACCCTATAGGGTTAATCTAGATCCAACAAGTTGTACCAGAGCTGGTATATGGTAACATCATGATTGGGAGTTCTCGCTCTAAGATCAAGTGGCGAAGTATTGACTTTTGTCCCTACATGCCCCGCTGGGTTGTTCGGTGTCGAGAGGCAGGACGTAAAACCAGATTATGAGATATGCTTGTTAGCCACTGGGGTAGTATTAAAATCCTCGTTAATGGAGATAAAAGTGGTATCAGAGTCTGGTATTTTTATTAACTCTAGTGATGGTGTTCCCTAGTTGTCGGTATGGACAGAGTCAGTCTAGTGATATTCCAATTATTTCCAATAGGACATATTTTTTAATTTGGAAACCGAAAATTTAAATCTATTTAAAATCTTTTAATTTTGAATATTGGAATATTATTGAAAATTTGGGAGATGTGCTAGATAAGAAAATTAAAGTTGTTAGTGCTCGTGTTATGCATATTTCGTATTCTTGTCTTAGTAATAATCAGCTTAAACTTATCTCTCATTGTTTGATTGCGCATGATATTTGGAAAACTCTCGATAAGTTGTATGGAATAGAGAACAACTGCTCAATCCCATAATGTCAACTCAGATTCAGAACTACGCTTGTAAGGAGCAACAGATGAAAATTCAAGTAGATCAGACGATGGAGATTCAATAGACAATGAGACTGAAGGTTTCTTATATGAAGATTTAGTTTTTATGTGTGCCGACCAAACTAAATCTGTTGATAAACTCCAACTGAAAAACAAATATCTGAAATCTAAAAATCATGAGTTGACCAGCAAAATTAACTGTTTCGAATAAAAACTTTCAAATGTCATGAAACTTGAAAATTCTAATTGTGAAAATTGTTTGAAATTAAAAATTGGTCTCGTTCATCTCAATAAAAATATTCAACAGCTTGAAGAGGAAATTTTGATCTTAAAAGATAACAAGATTGTTTTAAAAGATACAAATAATTCTTTATGAAAGGAATTTGAAAATTTTTAGACTACCAAGAACTCCAAACATTGCTAATTTTTTTTTGTTGAAAACGAACTTGATCTTGATTAAACTTGAAACTGATATTGAAAAATTCAAGAATTTTGAAAAACATGAGTTTGAAAAGCAAAAACTTTTTGAATTTGAAATCTCTGAATCTCAATCCAAAATCAAATTACTTGAATCCAGAAATTTGGTTTTGAAACAACATGATACTAAAAGAAAGATCACTAACAATCGTTTTTTAGATTTAATCAAAGAAAATAGTGAACATAATTCCAAAATTCAACTATTAGAATCAACTTTGGAAAAATCCTCTAATGGGGGAAAATCGTTGAATATGTTGTTGCAAAATTAAGTTTCTATTGGAAATAAGTATGGTAATTGATTTGGGAAAAATGATTTTTTTTTGAAAATATCATTTCAAATGATTTTAAAAGTCCTTCAAACTGTTTTGAAAAGAATCGATTTGAAAGTTTGAACTCTGATAATTTCTGACACGACCCAAACTCACCCTTACGGGAAAGCCCGGATTGAGTTGAGAACATGACAAATCAGACCACAAACAGAAGAACATTTCATTGCTTATTACAATAATTTACATCAGAGTACAAGAATATAACAGAGTATGAATAAATATTACACATTAGAAAATATCAGATATTAAAATGCATTACATAGCAGCGGAAAATAATACATAACACAATTGAAAGAGATAAACGAATGCAGAGCTTTCCAAATATAGCTCCAGTTGTAAACTAGGATCCAGTGAATATTATATCTACAAAACCGAAACTACTAGCTTCCCGTATGGAAAATAGGGGCACCCAGAGTTTAGGTTAAAACAATAAACTCCAGGTCAGTCATGCGACTGGTGTGAGAACTAAAACAGTTATTAAATCCTTTCTTTAAAAGTAAATCAAGGGACCACGCCGTATAACACGGAACGTGTTTCCTCCCAATAATACCAGTGCATAAAACAAATGGCACAATGCTTTTTGAAAAAATGAAGCTATTATAAGACCTAGGTCCCATTACACAATGCAATACAAGCCGGAGGATAGGGTTTTCCCTTATAATAGTTAAACATGCTTGGTACGTTTAAAACAAATCATTTGATACTATAATAAGTGTATAGTGTCAAAAACAGCTTCAAATATAAATGTATCAATCCTAGACGTTATAGTATCCCATGCTACTATGTTGCCATATAGGTTTACAACTAAAACCGAAATGTCACGTATCGGAAATTAGATTTCCGTCATGAGTCTAATCAAGGGATGAACTCCTAAACTCTTCGAGACACTCTAGAAAATGTCTTAGGACTACACACTCTGGGCAACCCTTGGATCGGTTGGGCCGGTCCTCTCTTACATTTGAGGATTGACAATTCCTGAACACCGTCTTCATATATGCTTCGAGACATCAGTAATCATCCAAACGATGTGAGGACCTCCGGTCTTCAACCACCGTTTTCATCATCGACTTATCATCGAATCAGTTATTCAAAATGTGTAAAAACCTAGCCTTTCCGAGTAACTCACGTTTATTATAAACAAGTGCTATAAAACACAACATACGCCTCATTCCAATTCTGAATATTATTTTGTTTAAATATTCATATACCTTGGGAAAGGTTCCCATTAATTTTATCAAAGATAAATTCTTTAAATTTATTCTTTAATCTTCCTTTGGATATCAGTTCAAACCAAATTAAGATTTACCCAAACTAGTCGGGATTAACGCACCTTACCGAAGTAATCATTTGTTTAATTCCCCAATCCCAACCTATTCATCCCATAGAGCAAAACTGGTAATACTCCATATCTAACACCACGATGTTATTGGTAAATTTAATTACCATTTCCCATTCAAATCTAATTAAAGATTTAACTATAGCTTGGAGCAAAACTGGTGATACTCCACTCTCGATCATTTCCCAAATTGATAATTTAAATTATCACATTCGCTTTTCAATCTAATTAAAGATTCGTTAAAACTCCACTTTGTTTTAATCTTCCCAAAAATCAATATTAATGATTATTTAACTTTGGAAACACAAACATGTCGCATCGACAATTTACATCGTACTATTGATTTCTGCCGATATATAACCTCTAAGCTCTTATGTCTTAAAGAAGGGTGTTAAGCAAGAGAACAAATTCTCTGCTACCAAACATATATATATATATATTTAACAGAGATCAACCATACAGTTCGAAATACAATGTTAGACATGTAATCCTGTCTTTAGCTGGGTTAAAGAACTAATGTCATTTAAAACACAGTTCACGATAAACCCAAATCACATTCCATTAATTATGGAATCTTCACGGAAAATAGATCAATATATAATCGATATAAATTTCCGTATCCGACTAATAATATAAATGGAATAACGACAAAGCCTTTTAAATTCCATATATATTAACAGTCTTCCTCCATAGAGGCTCATTTTGATTATTATCAAATCGAATTCCATTCAAGTCCAATTTAATGTATTAAATTGGAAAACTTTACTTTGGAAAATTTCCTTTAAATCTTAATAAAAAGATTTATAAATTTCAATTCACATTTCACTGCAAATCGAGTTAAAGAACGAATGTCGTTAAAACATAGTTCACAATAAGCCTAATTCACATTCCATTTTATTCCAATTAAATGTTAATTAACTGGAAACAAAACTAATCTTAATTAAAAGATTTATTCTTTTCTAAACTAGGTTTAAGAGCAGTGTTAATGAAGACACCATTCACGACATACCCAAAATCCAATTCTTTTATTCAATTCCAATTAAATGTTAATTTATTTGAGAACTTCACTAAATCTTAACTAAAAGATTTATTCTTTCCTTAACTGGGTTTAAGAACAATGTTAATGAAGACACCATCCACGACAAACTCAAGATCCAATTCAATATTAAATACAAGGATCTGAATAGAAATTATATCGGCTTATATTCAATATCAAATTCTGAAATTAACAAATATCGTATTGGAAATAACAATATATATATCTTCCAAATTCCTCCACAATATCCGTATAATCACAATATCCAATATCAAAATATTCTGAAGATAATTTCGATTCAAATCCATTCCAATTCATATATTAGAAATTCTGGTTATTTTTAAAACCATTTCAAATCCAATTTATTTATTTAAAAATATTGGATTATAATTCTAGTTCATAACTAGTTCATTTTGATAAAAATATTTTTTTTATCTTTACAAACGTGAAAATTTTCATCCAAATTCTTTCTAAATCATTTATTATGATTTTACACAAATTATTAATATTTTTAATAATTTTATCAAGACCCGTACAATCGATTTCCATAAACGGTCATCGAATTGCACTTACAACGGCCTTTTCCAAATTTGATTTGGACATAATTCCAAATCCAACCGTTCGATTTCAAATCTCTTGTATTCGTTGGAAAGCTCTTTTCGATACGAACCAAACGGTTCTGGTTTTAGGAGAATCCGATGGTCGAATCTCCCATAATCTCAATTCGAAGTCAATGGTCGAAATTCGAGAATTGCCGCGGTGCAGCGCATTCTATTCAGGCCATTAAATATATATTATATATATTTCATCGATTTCCATTTAAAACGTATTTTATAAATTCATTTTAAAATGATTCTTACTTCATTTTAAATTTTAAATCAAATTTGAATTTTCCTTATCATTATAATATATATATGATAATATTTTCAAAATATCAGATTTGGAATCATTTCCTTATCGATATTCATTATAAAAATGAATAAAATCGATATAAATAACGTCAAAATGGCGTTAATCTAATCAACAGGGCTTCATATCTTTCAATATTTTCATGTCCATCCCAAATCGGACATCAAAATCATATTTTGATCCATTACTGAATAATATTTTAAAATATAAGTTATTTTAAAATATTCATTATTCTTCATTTTAAAATATTCGTTAATTCAAAATATTCGTTCTTTTTGAATTGGAATCAGACATAGTCAATTACCATATAGTTTTATTTATATGGATTTCATACACACATGTACACAACAATAATCAAACACAGTCGAACATCATCCAGAGTGTATTACACAACTTCATAAGCATTAAACATGAATAATTAATGCTTACAACAGTCCGTTAACCATTCGATTGACATACAACAAAACAATTGGGATTAGCATATGTAAAATATCATCCCAATACCCATGTGGGGTTTTAATCAACACACACCGATTTTATTTGTGCAGTTGGGAGATGAGCAAAATATATCGTCCCAATCAAAATCAGTTAAATGTGTGTACATAAATAAATCGTCCGATTTGTAAATGAATATTTATTATATTCATATACACGTTAAAAATTATATTTTAACGACAAATATTTATTTAAACACATGAATATTTTATACAGTTCATTTGTACAATAAAAATGATATTTTTATTGTTCTAACATTTTTAGAAAATTTCGGCAGCATAACGGCACGATATTAAAACCGGAATAAGGTCTAGCCTTATCCCTAGCCTAATAATGGCTCGCGCCATACACATACCAATTCTAATCAATTCATTTCTCTTCTAAAAAAAATTCAAACAAATAAACCAATCAACTAAATAAACATGTTTTCAAACAAAGGTTTCGGATGCTACTAAGCCTCGTCTGCATCCTAGTATATATATTTAACTAGAAAATAAATTAGAGTGAGAACTTCTCACCTTTGGGATCCACTACGTCATTCTTTAATTGACGGATTTTTCCGTCGCGCTCCGTTTTGTAGCTTTCTCGCACTTGAATTCGCCTCTTTGGCTCTTGAATTTGCATACGGTTTCCAATCCTCACCAAACCTTGTCACTAGCCTACACGCTCCATTCCGAATAACTTTTGCCTAGTGGACTTTCTTCTAAAAACGCACCAATTCGCCGGAAATCGCGAAAAACAACAGCAGGTCCGTTGACTTCGGACGCGATTTCCGGACAGCTTCGCAATCCAAAATAGGACTTCCATAAAATAAATTGAAGAGAAAATCGTGCTCTTCGATTTTGGTATTCTGGAGTTTTGGCCAGAAATGCACGGTTTGGGAGATATTGGCGAAATAGTGACAGGGGGTTAAATGCAAAACAAGAATTTTGGAGAAAATGGGTTTTTGGGTGAAATGAGGCCCACGGCCGAAGCTGGGCTGAGGGGGTAGCGGCACAAGCCTGACCGGGCAGCGGAAGGGTGCGGGTGGTGGTGGTGACGCCGGAGGGGCCCACGGTGGTGGTGGTTTGCAATTTGGGGCTTAGGGTTTTGGATAGAAATGAAGAGAGAAAGAAGAGGAAGAAGAAGAGGAGAGGGAGGAGGAGGAAGTGGCAGCGTCGGAGGTTGGGCGCGGAGGCGGCCTGGAAGGGGGGCGACGGGATCTCGTTATTTTTTTTCTGTTAACGGCGGGTTTGATTTTGTGAAGGAGAGAGAGGGCTTTGACTTCACATAATTATATATATTTAATTATTTTAAATTTCAAAAAGTCAAATTTTCATTCGAACTCCAATTCAAACGCAACGACTATCGCTCCTAACCAAATACCCCCATTCTGGACATAATAGGATATGTCCTGTAATCTAATTCAACTGTTTCGATCGGTTTTTATTTAAATTAATATATAAATTAATATAACGTTCAGAATTGATTTCAACATACATTTTAATTTACCGGGGCCACATATTGACTTCAAAAATTCCAAAGAAATAAATCTAGCTATGTTTTAATGATACGGTCCTAAAAAAACTAATTTTGTTGAATTTGGAGATTGTTTGAAAAACGGTCATTTTCTAGTCAATTAAATTCAAACTGAATTGAGCAAACACGTTTAAATCCACCACACTCACATATTGATTCCAAAAATTATGAAAATTGGAATCTAGCAATAATTTGACATTCCGGATCCAACAAAAGCAGTTTTGTCAAAAACGGATGTCGTTTGCAAAATCGCTATTTTTAAGGTATATATATTGTATAAAATTCCATAACGACTATTCTGAATTTTCAACTGGACATAACTTTTTATTCTCGTTATGAAATATGGATTTTCCACATTTGTTGGAAAGATATTTTCAAACTGATTCAAATTTTTTTGGTTTTACTGAAATTCGGTTTATTTTGAATCCTATACATTCATTTAAAGTTTGAAATCGAATTTTCAAACTACCGCGCCATTTCAGACTCGTTATATAGTTAAAATAAATTTATTCCTTCTAACATTGATTTAAATAAATTTTTAGTCGTTAATATTTAAAATATCCAAAATTCATTAAAATTACTAAAATAAAAATTTTAAATTGGTTTTGATTTTTCGGGTTTTTACAATCTCCCCCACTTAAAATCTTTTCGTGCTCGAAAAGGAGCGGAGCTGAAAGTTGTTTCACTAACCAACTCAACTTTCATTCTGGCGCTTATTCTTCAACTTTTTAGTTCCTAAGAATTTTCAAATTCTTCAAAAAATTTGGTTAACACCCTAAATTTTCGAATTTTTTTGCCATAACCTCCATTGTACGGGGAGATATTTAAAACCGCCACTAACCATGCAGCGCCCTCATCATCAAAAAAGAAAAAGAAAAAGCCAATCGGCTCAAAAAATCATCCAAACCCAATAAATTAGTAAACATGTACCTATTTGTCGGGCATACAATTTTATTCCTCTTCTAAGCCTCCTTGCTATGATCAGTTCAATGTAAATACATGTATATGCATGCAATTTCAATCAATTTTCAATTCAGTTCAATATTTGACTTGATGGGCTGCATTTACTATTCATTATCATATTGGTTTGAACAATATAATTAGTTAACTAATAATCAAACAACACAACCAGCAATCAATTAGTTAATTATCTTTTCAAATTCATAACTTTGATATATATATATATATATATATATATATATACACACGCACACAAACACACAAAATCATGTTTTTGATTCCAATTCACAACAAATAACCCTATCTAGTTTTGGTTCTCACACCAGTCAATTGGAAACATACAGGTATCCCACTTTCGCCACTTGAACATAAACCCTGATGATGGTGCACCGATCATCAGAATCATCTCCGGGCGGCTAGAATGTGATTCTATATCTATCCAATATATTAAAACTTCGAATATACATTCGCAAGGCGTATATGCAAAATCTTCATATACTAGATTGTCCAAATTCAATATAAAATAAATAATATACTCATATACGTATAATAAGGTTTAAATTTTCAACACAAAGTTTGTTTTCATTTTTATTTTAAAAATAACACTCTTCACACTCGTTCTAGGATACTACTAATCCCATCTCTAACGAGTCATTCTCATTGGATATTGCAATCCAATCCCTGATGAATTCCTACGTTTGGTTCTAATGTGCCTTGTTCTCGAGCTCTGTAAACCAAAGCCCTGATACCAAAATGGCATGACCCAAACTCGCCCTTACAGGAAAGCCCGGATTGAGTTGAGAACACGACAAATCAGACCACAAACAGAAGAACATTTCATTGCTTATTATAACAATTTACATCAGAGTACAAGAATATAACAGAGTATGAATAAACATTACACATTGGAAAATATCAGAGATTAAAATACATTACATAGCAGCAAAAAATAATACATAACACAACTGAAAGAGATAAACAGATACAGAGCTTTCCGAATATAACCCTAGTTTTAAACCAGGATCCAGTGAATATAATATCTGCAAAACCGAAACTACTAGCTGCCCGTGTGGAAAATAGGAGCACCCAGAGTTTAGGTTAAAACAATAAAATCCAGGTCAGTAATGTGACTAGTGTAAGAACTAAAACAGTTATTAAATCTTTTACTATAAAAGTAAATCAAGGGACCATGCCGTATAACACGGAATGAGTTTCCTCCCAAGAATACCAGTGCATAAAACAAATAGCACAATGCTTTTTGGAAAAATGAAGCTATTAGAAGACCCAGGTCCCATCACACAATGCAACGCAAGCCGAAGGATAAGGTTTTCCCTTATAATAGCCAAACATGCTTAGTACGTTTAAAACAAATCATTTGTTACTATAATAAGTGTATAGTGTCAAAAACAACTTCAAATATAAATGTATCAATCCTAGATGGCATAGTATCCCATGCTATTATGTCGTCATATAGGTTTACAACTAAAACCGAAATGTCACGTATTGAAAATTGGATTTCCGTCATGAGCCTAGGCAAGGGATGTACTCCTAACCGCTTCGAGCCACTCTAGCAAATGTCTCAGGACTACACACTCTGGGCAACCCTTGGATCGGTTGGGCCTGCCCTCTCTTACATTTGAGGATCGACAATTCCTGAATATACGTTTTCCGGTCCTATCGGACCTATCCATCGGCTCCGTAGTAACCGATATATCCGAGGCGCCTTGCTATCCATCATCCACATAGGTAAAAATATAAACATATGGGCTCTATACCATGACACCACCCATAGCTAGAAAGAAACGTGATGTTCTCTCAATGGTCCCTTTTCCCGTTTTTGACTCATACCGAGGTGTGAGGCTCGCGAATTAACGCTATACATAAAGCTATGCTATATTAAAGTTGTGCTTTGATCATCAACCACAAGACTCTTCTTTTCAACAGAAGCATTAATCATTTGCATCTCAGCATGATACATAGGCAATTCATGCCATGCGACTGATGTCTATTGATGTATAACCTCTGAGCTCGTACGTCTCAGAGAAGGGTGTTAAGCAAGGGAATAAATTCTCCGCCGCCAAATAGATATATATTTAATAGAAATCAATCAACATAGAACAAAATCCAATGTCAGACACGCATCCATTTACTAGTTCGTTCTAGGTCTGAATGAAACCGAAGGCACCTTATTCCTCGCCCCATATGTCCAATACAGGAGAGAGGTGATCGCATATCCTGTCAATCTCCAAGTACGTCTGGACGATCACCACTTATTACCTTGTCTTGGGTGTATAGCCTAATCAGAACATCAGTAATCATCTAGGCATTGTGAAGACCTCCGCTCTTCAACCACGATCTTCATCATTGACTTATCGTCGAATCAATTATTCAGAATGGGTATAAACCTGGGCTTTACGAATAACTCGTGTATATTATAAACAAGTGCTATAAAACACAACATATGCCTCATTCCAATTCTGAATATTCTTTTATTTAAATGTTCATATACCTTGGGAAAGCTTCCCATTAATTTTATCAGAGATAAATTCTTTAAATTTATTCTTTAATCTTCCCTTGGATATCAATTCAAAGCAAATTAAGGTTTATCCAAACTAGTCGGGATTAACGCATCTTACCGAAGTAATCATTTGTTTAATTCCCCAATCCCTACCTATTCATCCGATGGAGCAAAACTGGTAATACTCCATATTTAACACCACAGTGTTATTGGTAAATTTAATTACCATTTCCTGCTCAAATCTAATTAAAGATTTAACTATCGCTTGGAGCAAAACTGATGATACTCCACTCTCGATCATTTCCCAAATTGATAATTTAAATTATTACATTCGCTTTTCAATCTAATTAAAGATTCATTAAAACTCCACTTAGTTTTAATCTTCTCAAAAATCAATATTAATGATAATTTAACTTCGGAAACACCAAACATGTCGCATCGACAATCTACACCGTACTATTGATTTCTACCGATATATAACCTCTAAGCTCGTACGTCTTAGAGAACGGTGTTAAGCAAGAGAATAAATTCTCTGCCACCAAACAGATATATATTTAGCAGAGATCAGCCATACAGTTCGAAATACAATGTTAGACATGTAATCCTGTCTTTAACCGGGTTAAAGAACTAATGTCAATCAAAATACAGTTCACGATAAACCCAAGTCACGTTCCATTAATTATGGAATCTTCACAGAAAACAGATCAATATATAATCGATATCAATTTCCATATCCGACTAATAATATAAATGGAATTACGACAGAGCCTTTTAAATTCCATATATATTAACAATCTTCCTCCACAGAAGCTCATTTCGATTATTATCAAATTGAATTCCGTTCAATTCCAATTTAATGAATTAAATCGGAAAACTTTACTTTGGAAAATTTCCTTTAAATCTTAATAAAAAGATTCATAAATTCCAAATCACATTACACTGCAAATCGGGTTAAAGAACAAATATCGTTAAAACATAGTTCACAATAAACCCAATTCCCATTCCATTCTATTCCAATTAAATGTTAATTAACTGGAAACAATAATAATCTTAATTAAACGATTTATTCTTTTCTCAATTGGATTTAAGAACAATGTTAATGAAGTCACCATTCACGACAAACCCAAAATCCAATTCTTTTATTCAATTCCAATTAAATGTTAATTTCTTGGAGAACTTCACTAAATCTTAATTAAAAGATTTATTCTTTCCTTAACTGGGTTTAATAAAAGTGTTAATGAAGACACCATCCACGACAAACCCAAGATCCAATTAAATATTAAATACAAGGCCCTGAATAGAAATTATATCGGCTTATATTCAACATCAAATTCTGAAATCAACAAATATCGTATTGGGAATAACGATATATATATCTTCCAAATTCCTCCACAATATCCATATAATCACGGAATCCAATATCGAAATATTCCGAAGATAATTTCGATTCAAATCCATTCCAATTCATATATTGAAAATTCTGGTTATTTTAAAACCATTTCAAATCCAATTTATTTATTTAAAAATATTGGATTATAATTCTAGTTCATAACTAGTTCATTTTGATAAAAATATATTTTGATCTTTACAAATATGGAATTTTTTATCCAAATTCTTTCCAAATCATTGATTATGATTTTACACAAAATATTAATATTTTTAATGATTTTATCAAGGCCCGTACAGTTGATTTGCATAAACAGTCATCGAACTGCACTTACAACAACCTTTTCCAAATTTGATTTGGACATAATTCCAAATCTAACCGTTAGATTTCAAACCTCTTGTATTCATTGGAAAGCTCTTTTCGGTACGAACCCAACGGTTCCGGTCTCAATTCGAAGTCAATGGTCGAAATTCGCAAACTACCACGGCGCGACTTGTTCTATTCAGGCCATTAATATATATATATATGTATATATATATGTATATATATATTATATTTCATCGATTTCCATTTATGTGACGGCCCGCCCCGCACCAGCCTTCATTCCCTCCGAAAGTGCGCTGTACACATGCCCAACTAGCACGGGACGGTCGTCAGGAGAAAGGAAAGAAGAGGATGAACTAATCAAGGAACCTGTAGAATGTCTCACAGCGCATGGGATAAAATATAATAATAACATACTTGACATAAAATAGGCGAGACAGTGCATAAGCTGATAACTAATAATCAATGTCAACATCAGAGCAGCGGAAATCCAAATACAGCTTATTACAACTTTCCAAATTTACTGTCTCTAACAAAAGAAAACTAAAGTAGAAGATGCACCACCAATGCCCGAGCAGTGATCTTCAACAACACAGGGAGAATACTATATATATTACGTGGAAGCCTCCTGCTCGTCTCCGGATCATCTACCCGTGCATCACCAGCCAACCTGTCTCTAGTCTGCTCGTGTGAGCACCCAGAGTAATAAGAGGAGACATAAAACTCTGGGTCAGACATAAAGCCTGGTATTAGCGATAAGCAACTAAACAGAGTAATAACAGGTATACTAAACCATACCTGAACCTGGACCTGCAACCAAAGAGTTAGTACCACATACCGTACAATACTCCAAGGTGCCATAATGAATAGTGTAAAGAATACGGGGGTGGGGTGTATATGTCATAATGATAGCAAACAAACCATCCATAGCAACCATCCTCACATCTCTCACTCAGTGCGTAAAGCATACGACATCAACCACTTTGGAACACTAGACAAACTGAGGTAACGACGAATCCTGACTTGTAGAAACCCTGCTGTGACCAAGCCAATCACTTGGAGTCATGACCAAACATTTCAATGACCCACTTCATTGGTCGTAGCCCTTGGTTCTACCGATGCCATAATGGCCCTGAATTCGCCTTCGTACCTCCTACCATAGTGGTCCAAAGCTATAGACGTCGATAACCCCTTAACACGCGTCCCGCAGCAAAGCCCAACCATGAAGCGAACTCGTTGATTCCCATCTGAATCTTGAGCTCTAACTTCTCATTTGGACTTCCTTTGCATCTCGGGTTTTGGTCATCATCTTTATCCGGATCGGTCTTCATTCAGTTCGTAATCATCACCGTCGGATCGTGAGTAACCTCCTTCCCCAGCTCGGATCGTGGCACACTCTTCAGGTCGGGTTGCCATCATCGGATCGTGCTCCACCTCGGATCAGTTCGCGGATCGTATCGCCTTCACCAGGTCGGATCGAGTCGAGGCACTCCCATTGGTTCGGGTCGTGCTCCATAGCTCGTGACGCTTCCCTTCGGTCGTGGAGGCACATCGGTTCGGATCGTGAGCTTCTGAAGTGGATCGGTTCGGGTATGCTCACGAGAGGCGGATCGGGTCGTGCCATCGGATCGGGGTCTTCAGCCATCGGCGGATCGGGTCGCGCCATCGGATCGGGTCGTGGTCTTCCCTTCGTGGCTCTGAGCTCTAGCATGTGGCGTGGTTCGGGAAGGCAGGTCGGTTCGTGGGCATGGGGGCGATCCGATCCGGATAAAGTCCTGCACTTCGTTCCAGCGACAGTTTCTCGCCATTCGACGACGTTTTTGACCAAACTAACACTTCTAAGCAATCACAAAACACAACATAGAGTCATAGCAACATGTAATAGCAACCACAACAGCAAACAATCACTCAAATGAATCAAAATGGATCAAAAGTGGCCAAAGCTCCTTTTTTTCCCTTAAGCATGTTTAAGTAAAACTAATCATAGGGTTAACAAAACTTAATCAAATCGAACCAAATTTCTAACAGAGGCATAAAATATTATTTTCGAATTTCTAAACATTTTTCCAGAATTTATTAGTGTATAAATTCGCTAATCTTCACTAATTACCCTTAATTACCGTAATTAGTGCAAAAACTATGCAAATCACTCACCTTTGCCACAATAAAACTTTCAAATCTGAAGTGAACCTCTGATTTGCACGAATTCCAATATATAACAGCAGCTCTACCTCGGTCCTTGTGCTAATCCTCCTTGATTTGATGCCTCTAAGCCTTAATCCTTGATTAGGGAGTGATTTTGGATGTTTTTGGAGGGATTTAAAGAGTGGAGGCCATGGCTAGGTTAAGAAGAATGAAAGTGGCGGCTGGAAAATGTCTAAAGAAATGTTTTCTAACCCTAACCAGCCCCTATATACTCCTAAACCCGAAATTCCCCTCTGGGCCTAGCTGCTAATCACCCGGTTAAGCCCAATTAAGCTGTTTTTCACCATCTGAAACTTGTTTCAGCCATATCTCCCAAACGGTAAGTCCGTTTGGCTAATGTGACCACTCTACGGAAAGAGAAACCATCATTCGAAGCCAATGGAAGTGGTTTCAGGTCAAAATTCCTTTCTAGTCAAAAGTTATGGCCAAAACAGTGCCAACTAGGGGTAAAATGGTCATTTAAAAATCGGGAAAAACCATGAACATGGGAAATGACCCCAATAGTCGTCCCCCAAAGTTATGTGACCATACGACTTCGTATGTGAAAGAAATAAATATTCTACGATCCTATGATGCGTAGAATGCGGGTCGTTACAATTTAAAACGTATTTTATAAATTCGTTTTAAAACGATTCTTATTTCATTTTAAATTTTGAATCAAGTTTGAATTTTCCTTATCATTATAATATATATATGATAGTACTTTCCAAATATCAAATTTTGAATTCATTTCCCTTTCGATATTCATTATAAAAATGAATAAAGTCAATATAAATATCATTCACGTCAAAATAGCGTTAATGTAATCAACAGGGCTTCATATGTTTCAATATTTTCGTGTCCATCATATTTTGATCTATTACTGAATATTATTTTAAAATATCAGTTATTTTAAAATATTCATTATTCGTTATTTTAAAATATTCGTTCTTTTCGAATTGGAATCAGACATAGTAAATTACCATATAATTTTATTTATATGGATTTCATACACACATGTACACAACAATAATCAAACATAGTCAACCACCATCCAGAGTGCATTACACAACCGCATAAGCGTTAAATATGAATAATTAACGCTTACAATAGCCTGTCAACCAATCGATTGACATACAACTAAACAATTGTGTAACGACACGCATTTTGCCCGACCTTAATCGATCGATAGATCAACCAAGACCGTTCAAAATCCGCATACGTTAACTTTGGGAATACAACAACATCAGAACAATAACAGCAGACTTTTATAAACATTACAATAATGTTACATCAGAGTACAGAACATAGCAGAGTACATTGAATAAAATTACAGCGGAAGATAAATTACAATAAATTAAATACAATAAAAAGCGGAAGAATTCTATGCTCTGGGCACAACTTTAGGCTTCGATCCAGAATCCTGTTCAAGAGATAAATATCTGCAAAAAGCTACTCGACTGCCCGTGTGGAAAAGAGGGCACCCGAGTTTGCAAAGTGAAACAAACTACGAGTCAGTCATGGGACTGGTGTGAGAATTCTTAACTAATTTAACTAATAGTAATGAGGCAAATCCAAAGACCACGCCGCTAACGCGGAACGGGTTTATCCCAATGGATTACCGTGCATAACAATAAAGTAAATCGTCAAAACAACGCAATGCTTTTTAGAAAAATGAAACCATCATAAGACCCAAGTCCCATCACACAATGCAACGCAAACCGGAGGATAGGGTTTTACCTTATAATGGCCAAAAATGCTTGATATGATAATAACAAATTTGATATTATTATTAGTGTATATAAATTTTCATAAACCGTTCAATCATAATGTATCAATCCTAGGACACATAGATACCATAATACTATGCTTCCATACTAGTAATGCAATCAAAACTGAATGAGGTCGTATTGGAAATTGGGTTTCCATCATGAGTCAAGGCTAAGGAGGAGCTCCTTACCGATTCGAGACACTCTAGCTAATGTCTCAGGATTCCCCGTAGTTAACCCTTGGATCCTGCAGGGCCGGTCCACACATACAGCTTTGTGGATTAGTTATTCCTGAACATATGTTTCCCGATCCTATAGAACCTATCATCCGAGGCGCCTCATTCCATCATCCACATAAGTAAAATGTCGGGACGTGTTAAAACCCAAACACCACTTCTAGCTAGAAAGAAACATGCTGCTCTCCCTGCGTTCCCTTCTCCCGTTTTAGACTCCGCCGATGTGTGAGGCTCACGAAGTCACACTGTACACAAAGCTATGCCTAAACAGGCTATGCTTTGATCATCCCACAAGGCCTGCTTTTCAACAAAGCCTTGATCATATGCATCTTAGCATGCCACATCGTCACTCCATATCACACTACCAATCCTTTGCCGAAATATATGAAAGGGTGTTAAGCAAGAGAATAAATTCTCCGCCACCAAACATTCATACATTCGACAAAAAATCAATAAATACAATATAAAGGAGTACAATGTCAGACACACATTCCATTTATAAGCTTATGCTCTAGGTTTGAGCGAAAGCCAAATCCGTACAAATCAACATTACATCCGGACGACCACCACTGTAGCCCCTTCAAGGTAGCTACTCTAATCACAAGCATCAGCAGTCGTCGTCCATTCGATATGAAGATCGCCGGTCTTCAATCACCGTCTTCAACTCTTCGACTTTCATTCGTCATATGATCATTTGAAATGAGATTGAAGTCGGACTTTTCAAATGATCCTCGCATATATATATTTAAAAATCATTTCATATCGTTGATATTAATTTATAACGATCAACCTTTATTTTTATTTATATAAAAATAATTAAATTCCATTTAACGACGTTCCAAGTCAAAAGGCGACCTTGTCGCTGTTTTCACCCAAATTTGTTTTACACATTTCGCTAAATCTAGCCGTTGGATTTTAACATAATTTATAACGTTGGAAAGATCCTCCCAAGGCGAACCTAACGGTTACAGATTTGGGAAAATCCGACGGTCAGAAATTTCGGTATAACCGTTTAAAAATACAAATCCAAAATGCAAACTACCAAGCTTGATTCGTTAAACTAAAATTTGTTTATATATATATATAATCGGATATATACACACAATTTCTTCGGCCATTTCATTATTGTGATAATCATGACAAGTAAGGATATATAACATAACACACAATAATGTTTATTTTAATTCTCATATACAATCTATACATGCAATGTGTATATATATATATATATATATATATATATATATTTTACCATTTTCAATCTACAGCATGCAATTCCTTGTGCGTCATTTCTAATTCAACAAAAATGATTATTTTGTGTCATTCTTTTCTTTACAAGCAAAATGATATTCTTGCTTTAATCTTTACACATGAAAATATAAATTTCATGTCTTTAAACTTTCAAGGAAAATCTAATTCATTGAAATATGAATTTCATCGTTATAATCTTTACTGAAATTCTTTTACATGAATATGTAGATTTCATACCGCTATCTTTTTTTAATGAAAATTCAAATTATTAAAATGTAAATTTCCTTCTTTAAGTTCTAATTACATGAAAATGTAAAGTTCTCCTTCTCTTATTCACATTAAAATGTATGCTTCACTTTTTACATTAAAAATGTAACTTTCATCTTTTTAATCCTATTTACATTAAAAATGTAAACTTTACCTTTTACATTAAAAATGTAACTTTCATCTTTTTAATCTTATTTACATTAAAAATGTAAACTTTACTTTTACATTAAAAATGTAATTTCATCTTTTTAATCTTATTTACATTAAAAATGTAAACTTTACTTTTTACTTTAAAAATGTAACTTTCATCTTTTTAATCTTATTTACATTAAAAATGTAAACTTTACTTTTTACATTAAAAATGTAACTTTCATCTTTTTAATCTTATTTACATTAAAAATGTAAACTTTACTTTTTACATTAAAAATGTAACTTTCATCTTTTTAATCTTATTTACATTAAAAATGTAAACTTTATTTCTAATCGTTCTTTTATTTTATATTGAGAATGTAAATGTCTATTTCACATTTTATTTACATATAAAAGTGTAACTTTTATTTCATCCTTTATTTACATATAAAATGTAAATTTCTATTTAATCTTTCAATTACATATAAAATGTGCATTCCTACCAAACCTTTTTATTTACATATAAAATGTAAATTCCTTTATTTCCTTTATTTACATTGAAAATGTAAATTCTTCAATTCCTTTTATTTACATTGGAAAAAAATGTAAATTCTTTAATTCCTTTTATTTACAGACATAAAAATGGGATTTTATGATACGAACATTTTATACATAAAAATGTTTCTTTTCTAATGTTAACATAAGAATGTGATCAACACTACGGTGAAAATTTCTATCCTTTTTAAATTACATAAAAAAATGTGATTTTGATTCCATTGTCAAGTTCCTCTTTTTAATTATAAGAAAATGTAATTTTCATTACGACGGTAAATTCTTATCCTATAATAACATTAAAAATGTAATTTTAATTACAATAGAACAATCTTATTCTAAAATTCCATTAAAAATGTAATTTTATTTGCAATGTAAGTTCTTATGTTTAATTACACATAAAAATGTAGTTTCATTTACAATGTAAAATCCTATTCTTTAATTACACGTATAAAGGTAATTTCTTTTACGGTGTAACATCATACTTTAATTACATTAAAAATAATGTAACCTCTTTTACGGTGTAAAATCATCCTTTAATTTCATTAAAAATGTAAATAATATTTCATTGTCAAGATCCATTCCTATATTACTATTAACAATGTAAATAATAATTCAACATCAAATTTCATTCTTTTACTATGTTTTGTTTGCTCCTAGGAGTGCAAACAAAAATGTGTAATCCCTTTTCTACATATTCTATTTACATGAGAATGTAAATGGAAGTGTCTTCCCAAAATAGTCCTTTTTATTTATATAAGAAAATGTAAATAAAGCTTTCACTAATAATATGTTCATTTTACATAGAAAGTGTAAATAAAGTTTTATCGCTAAGTTGTTCAGTTTATTTACATAAAAAAAATGTAAATAAAGTTTCATCACTAAATTGGTTCATTTTATTTACATAAGAAATGTAAATAGAATAACATCGCAAAACTTGTTCTTTTTCTAATGATCCAAATTTATTCTTTTTCTTCGCCAAATTTTTATAATGAATATTTTTTCCTACTCTTTTCTATATAACAAAAATAAATATCTTGTTTTACTAGACATTTTCTAATTAAAATGTTAGTTTTAATCTAACACGACATTTCTATTTCAATATGTCATTTCTAACTAAAAATGACCTATTAATTTCATGTAACATTTACTAACTAAACATATTTTTAACTAGATGACATTTCATTTCAATATGACATTTTTATGATAGAATGCCATGTTTAATTACATATGATGTTGCTAACATGAATGAACTTTTTATTTACATAATATGTCTCTAAATAACAACACATATAATGATTAATGATCAATTTTTCTATTAACATGTTTTTATATGGCAAATCTAAATCAACATGAAAATGATATTTTCATGTGGCAAATCTAAATCAACACAAACAATAAATTTCCATCACAACATCACAGATCTAATATCATTCCATACATACATTGATTTCAAATAGAATTAAAATAATTAAAAATTTAATTCATTTTTGAAAATAGAAATCTCACATTGGTTTGAGAAATTGGCCAAAATCCAACTTTTTCAGAATCAGATCTGATCTGGACAGCAGCGTAGATCTCGCCACTACGATCGTAACGCTTCAGAAATCGTCCAATTCTGAGTTAGAACGAACAAGTTATGATTAAATTAAACTAGATAATAATTTATATTAATTAATTAATTAATTAATTAAGAGTTAACCTTTCATCCTCCTTACAGATAATCGGCCGTTGCTTTTACTAATGGGTTCAAAACTAGGTCTTGCTTTTGCGATCGATTGGAGCAATGGTTTGCAGATCAAGTGGTGTAGAATCGAAGAGGGGAACGAGGGGCACGGGGGTCCCACCTGGGTGAAGCTTGATCGAGCCCCGGGCGAGGGGGGGTACGACGGCTGTTCTCGCCGACGTTCGGGGGTGTGGTTCAAGGAGTACGGGCCACCAGAGGGGATCTAACCGTATAGAAACGTAGAAGAGGGCGAGAACTTCGATTTGGTATAAATATTGGAGTCTAATTCGCGGAGAAGACACTACACCATAATGGCCAATTGGCAACTCTTATTTTTTTCAACTGCCAACACTTATATGTGTTGTAGACTACTGACACTTATATGTGTTGCGGTAACAAAAATGTGTCACCAAAAATATGCCAACACTTTTATGTGTTGTTATGCTTGGTCAACTCTTATTTTTTAAGGGCAAAAGGGTAAGTTGCCAAACGTAACCTAATCGGATGTTCAACGCATACTCCTCAACACTTATTCCTTCCAAGCCGCGTTCTTTTAAATTAGGTTTTTCTGTCTGGAGGCGATTTTCTACGTTTCTTCGTTCATCCAAAACGCTGAGTTTTCTTTAATACTTTCGACAAAGGTATGTTTTTCCTCTTCGATTCGTTCTTATTGTTTCCAATCTTCGATTGTTCATTCTCCATTTCGAGATTTTTGCTTATGTAGATCAAAATTATAACGTACGATTGATTTGTTTGTTACGCTTATTTCAGATAGATTTACTATGAATTTTGAGGCTTAGATACCTTTTGTGATTGCATGTTTACAGCTGCCATATTCATTGTTATTTAATTGGCACTTTGTAAACAAATTATGCAAAAAATATACTGCTCGCCATAGCTCTGTATATGGGTTTCCAAGTATTTGTTATGCAAAAAATAGTTGACTGCCTTGCTTTAGAATTCAAGAAACTTTAAGGCATTGATCTTTAAGAAATAACTTCAAAGGCTAACTGAGGCTGCTGAAAAGGAAAAGATGGAGTTGTGAACTTAACCCCAGACAAACATTAGGTAAAAAGAATCAAGGGTTCCTCCATTTTGATCCTATTGATAGGTATTACATTAGGCTACTATAAATAGACACAAACACTTACAAGGGAAACTTTTGAGGAACTTTATGTTGATGCTCTTGATAGGTATTACATTGATAATGTTGTTGGTACTGTTTAGAGTAACAAGCATATTTTCTAAATCCTTCACTTTTTTTTTCATTTTGTTTAAGGCTTAAAATGCCTATTGAGAATGTTTAAGAGATGCAGAACTATCATTTACATATTTCAGTGAGGTAAATCTAGTGGGAAGATCAACACGTATTCCTACTGTTTAGGAAATTGTGAAGAAAATGACAGAAAAGGAGCCCAATGTCACTGTAAATAGTTGAAGGATTAAAAGAAGGATATGTTTGGCTATTTATCAAAGGTTTCTTAACCACAAGCGAGGTTCTGTTGTTAACCAATTTCATATGAAGCACATATAAAAAATAATTAGTTTGGCTATTTATCAATGGAGGCGGACAAGGCGTCCGGCGCGGGAGCAGTTACCAACCGTGAAATCCCCCCAAAACCTCCTGATCCACCATCGCCTACTGTCAGTTGGTCTTCAACTACATGGAAGAAATCATGGGCACAGGCGGTTTAGGGAATAAATCATCAGGAAGAGGAAATCGACGGATCTGATTTGCAATTCGTTCAACCTCTTCGTGAAAATGGTATTTCTTGTTTTTACATCCCTGAAACCAATAATCAATTAGCAACTGCGAAGTGGAAAAATTCGCTAGTCCTTTATGTACTAGGCAGCAGACCCCTTTACAAACATTTCGTTGAATATGTTCAAAACACATGGAAACCCAGTGGATCTTTTGATGTATTCTACAAATCAAGTGGTTTCATTGTAGTTAGATTTGAAATTGAAGATGATTGTTTTCGTATTTTAAAAACTGGCCCTCATACATATAACTCCAAGATAGTTATCATCAAGCACTGGTTTCCGGGTATGAATTTGAACAGGGATTATTTCTCAACAATTCCCATTTGGATTAAACTACATGATTTAAATTTAGAGTTATGGAATCGAGATGCCATTTGTAGGATTGCATCAACTCTTGGTAACCCTATCCGGATGGACTCAACTACAGCAAAAGAAACTCGGTTAAACTACGCTAGGATCTTGGTGGAAATTGATGTTAACTTCTCATATCCCCATTCGGTTAGTGGTTTAAATTTCAATGGTGAAGAACTTAGCATCCAAATTTCATATGAATATAAACCCATTCCTTGTGATAACTGCAAGGTCTTTGGGCATAATACAAGAAACTGTTCTGCCAATTCCGAAAAAACTGGGCAATCGAAGCAACAACTTTCAAACGCTCAATCCAAGGATCAGAATACAATTAACTATGGTACTTCGTATAATGTACGAGATTCATCTGTTTCACAAACGGATAAACAACAAATCAAAAAGGAAGCAATACATGCTAAAGTGGAAACTGGAAAAATAGAAAGCCAGGCAACTCAGACATAATTAGATAAAAATAAGAACAGGGTACATTTATCAACTGGATTGCAAAACGCAGTTATTGCAGATGTGGGCACACAATATAGACCATCTATTAAAAAAGGGAAGGGAACTACATTAAAACAAGTTGATATACCACTGCATAACCCATTTACCTGCCTGAACAGTGATAAGAATGCTTCAACATCCTCTGTGGTGACACCAGTCAGAAGTGCACCAAAGAAGCAAGATATATCTGATCAAGACAAAGTGGTCGTTGAGGATGTTAATGAAACGTCGAGTGATGAAAGTTTCAGTGCAGCGGATGACTATTTCGGTGAGTCATATCAACAGTTCATAGATAATGTTGCCTCACAGCTTCAAGAAGTTCCAGACCCCATGAATGATACAGACTTCTCAGGCATGGTTTCGACAAACCCTGCCTACGCTCAGAAGCACAACAAAAATTAAACTGCGGCACCTCCTAGAAGACGAACTAGGAGCTCTGCGCACATAACCTAAACTCCAGCAAATACTACGAGGGGGTATGGATATGTTATGCATTCATACTCCTAATCATCCATTGAATCTTATAGCGGTTTTGATGGAGACTAAATAGTGGATAATGTAGTTTCCTGGTTTTAGTTGCATTTGCAGATGCTTTGAATATGAGGGGACATGACATGATGTTTGCTTCAGAATTATGTTAAATTGGTTTTTGAAGATGGATGGAAGCTTGTGCAACTTCACATGTGTATGAAAGAATATTTGGAAGCATGATAACCAATGGAGCACTGCTTGCGTATGGACTAATACATGTGGAAGCCTGTCTTCTGGTTAATTGTAGATTATTATTTTTCTTTTGTTTTAGTTGATGGGCTGGTTTGGTAGATTGCAGATGTTTTAGGGTTTGTTTGTTTGAAAGGCGTTGTGTACATTAGTACTATAGGCGTATACTGTATATAGGCGTGTAATGTTTGAATACGTGATTATTTAATAAAGAACTTATTTTCAAAAAAAAAAAACAATTTCGTATGAAGCACGTACAAAAATTAATTAGTTTTGCCATTTTCATATTTTTCATCAATATATGCATCACCATACTTATTTATCATTTATTAACTTCTAAGAATTTTGTTTGGCTTAGAACTGAATGTTATGACATTCAATAAAATTCAAGGTTGCCGATATCCTAATTGGATAATATATTTTGGATACTGTTGCTGATGGGATTTTTTAAGTATTTATTTGTATCAAGTTCATAGTTATGAAAGAAGATTGGGTATGTTGCAGAATTTTCTATGCCATTCTCCTAATAACTCAAGTAATACAAAAGTTCTACTAACCGCTGAAACTATTGTTTCAGTCAAGGCTGGCCTTTTCTCTTTTACTAGCCTTTTCTCTTTTTTAAATCTACTTTCTTTATGTTAGAGTCCACCTAAAGCTTTAGTTATCACTTTAACGAAAATAACATTAAAATCACCATATCAAGGATGACCATTTTCCATCTCTCTTTTATATAGTTTTGCTCTTCACAGCCCAATCAATGCGTGTTATCATAAAACAATAAAAAAGATGCACTCTTATTTTCAATATACATCTGCGCTCACTTCTCCTTGCAGTAAATTTATGCAGTATTTAATTTTAATTTTTTGCTTATACTGCTATTTGCATATGTATTTTATCTTACCTCTAATCCATTTTGCATCATGCCCACTCATATAGATGATTGAGCTTTATCTGAAGTCTTTAAACATTAATAATTGCTATGTTGTACTAATACATGACAGTGTTATTTTGCATAAATTTGTTAATTTGCATATGTTTGTTTTGACTGTTGTGTTACTACATGACAGTGTTATGTTGCACATCACTTTACCTCCTTTTTATTTCCCATCTATTCAAAGGGTAGTAACAAGGATAGCTGGTAAGTATATAGTTGGATATCAGACTTTGCCCTTCTTCATATGTTTTTTCTTCTTCTGAAACTTGTTGCAACTAAAATATTGGAAGTCGGTTCCTTCTGTTTTTTAATTCATTTGGTTTTTGTTCTTCTGATTCACTATTAAGACAATGATAACCTCGACAAAATGTGCTAATGTGATATCAACTATTTTGGACCCAAACCATTATTTTATTGTACTGAGATACCAGAATTTTGATATTTCGTAAATAAGTTGAAAAGGTTCCTATGATTTGTACTTCTACTTGCATTCCTATGTGTTTAGTTTTCTCAAATCTTTACTGTGTCATAGAAGAGTCAGAAAAACTGAAGGGACACACCTTATCATTGTGCACATTGTAACTGACGTAGAAAGTCGAAACTCTATATAAGATGTTCAAAATTAGATAAATAACATGTTCCAAAATCATTATAGGATAAAAGATTGGAAGATAACATGATTGTGATCGTAATTTACTTTGTGACAGGAATGGATGAAGTAGTTTTAGTCATTCCCAACAAAGTAAGAAAGCCCCACACTACGAAATCAAGGGACTTTTTGGGCTTTCCAAAAACAGCAAGTAGGGTGAAATTTGAGAGCGATGTGATAGTCGGAATGATTGATACTGGAGTTTGGCCAGAGTCTGAAAGTTTTAACGATGTGGGATATGGTCCACCTTCGAGCAGATGGAAAGGAATTTGTCAAACTCCTTCCAATTTCACATGCAAAAGTAAGTTCTTAATGGCCGATGCAACACATTTTTGGTTGTAGATATCTTTTCACTAAAGCCTTTACCATGGAAATTGAGACCTACATGGTGACAACGAGTCAGCGACGTTTATTTGGTATCATTTCTAGTCTCGTGATATTAGTCACAAGTTTATATTTATATGTTTGATCCATGTGACATGAGTGAGAAATGATTAAATTTTAAGTGGAAACTTATGCTTATATCAGATGGCTGCAAAATGATGCTATATATGTGTGTATAAATATACATACATATGTATGTACATACATACATACACACACATACATATACATACATACATACATACATACATATAATGATTGACCACACCTCTAATTTCTTTTAATTTCAGCCACATATTCTGGTTTGAATGTAGTATTTTATCTCTCTTACTGAATTAAATAATATAATGTATAGACAAGAGGGAGGAAATACTATTTATTTAAATTGGAACTTAAGGTGGAAATAAGGTAATTATAGGTGTAGCCAATCATTATGCATATTGGAATTGCACAAGTATAAAATGTTGAAATGAGCAAATAGATGCATATTTTTGTAATAAGTTATAAATGAGACATAAAATTGAGAATTTTTGCTGTTTTTTGTTGACTTAGCGCTAGACTGAATACCGATCCTTTTTTTTCTTTTTGGTATGCATAATGAATGTGTATTACACATCAGATGTGTATATCATTATCAGCTGAGATAGCAATATATGATATTTTGTCTTTCTGGTAAAATCCAAATATATATTTCAAAATTCAGTTTATATTTCAAGAGTTCAAAAGCAAAGCATAGTTTCATATTAAGAGGAACCAATGCATTTACATATGTAGAATGAATGTGATGGTAGATACAACCTGATGCCACATGCCGCTAGATTTTCCTGTTTTCAGAGATGTCTTACACATTTAACAGGATCCTATAATGTCCTATACAAAGTATATACAAACATAACTACTAAGGTTCAAAGGTATCCATAGTAAATAAATGTATCACAAAGCGCTTCCTTTATAATTTAAAGCTGTTTTTTAAGCGATCGGTCCTCTTACACCACTTTTATGCACAAGATGATAATTTACAAACAAAATGAATTCTAATTTCTCGAAATAAACAATTGTGTTCAACGTGTGATCCCAATTATTTCTTTTAAATGTGCATTGCAACATTACTTGTATCATGTGATGTCAACAGAAAGATCATCGGAGCAAGATACTACTGCTTAGAAGGAAAAATACAGAAAGTAGACATAGCATCGCTGATATTACAGCTATTACAGCTATTACAGCTATTCTTGGGCCATCTTGTTAGCTTCACTGATATTACAGCTATTCTTCTTCAGGTTTGAATTTTTCTTATGCCCCGTTCGAGTATGTTGTTGTATCAAAATATATTGGTACATCTTGGTAAATGTAAGCAATCATTGGTGCTTACTTTTCAATTGAGTCTATAAAACTGAGTCACTTTCCACGATATGTGGCAACTTAATTTTTATGAGTTATACTCAAATAATTTTAAACTGGTTATTTTAAAGTGGATAACTTATTGTTACTTTTATTTTATTTTTTAATATTAATCCACAGTTTGTCTTTGATTTTTGCAGCTTTTGGGAATATAAATAAAAATATGATTTTTGGCAGAACTTTTATGTCATGTAATGGTTTTCATTGGTGTTAGATCTAAAGTATATCTCTGAAAAGAGAGTATCATGGGTACTAAATGCCACATTTGCACTTAATTACTGCTGAATATGGTATAACAAAATACAATTCAGATTAGCATATCATCTTCTTTGTCTTACATGACATGTTCTTCTTGAGCTTCTTTCATGACATGTTCAGATTAGCACTTAATTCTTGAGCTTCTTACATGACATGTTCAGATTTGCACTTAATTCTTGAGCTTCTTACATGACATGTTCAGATTAGCACTTAATTACTGCCGAGTATGTTTTTTTTATGTTACAATGCAAATTGTCTGAGTTTGGATCACTATCCTTAATCAGGTTTCTTTTCCTGGCACATATTCATTTATCTTCTCCTGGAAACTCAAGACACCAGCTTGGAAGAATGTTAGCTGTTCATCCATCGTAAGTTGTCTCTCTAATTTTTTTTTTTTTACTGTATCGCTCTTAGGATTAAATAACCAATCATATGATGTTGAAAATGAGTGGGTAAATGGAAACATGAGCGGTATTCCAGAGGGGTTGTTCTATTACTTTAATACTTTGTAGTAGTACATTGTATTTGGCAATTTGCTTACTTACCTGGTTAGAACTTAGAAGATAAATCTGTACTCACTGAATTTATTTCCATGTTATTCCAGAGGGGTTGTTCTATTGATGTAAGTGCATAAATTGAAAGGTTTGCTTAATTATTCTTGCAACTCAGTTTGCGCAACTGAGTTGCAAAATTCACTCTGCGCGCAAACTGATTTTGCAACTCAGTTGCGCGAACTGAGTTGCAAACTCAATTGCGCTAACTGAGTTGCAAACTCAACTCAGTTAGCGCAAACTGAGTTGCAAACTCAGTTGCGCAAACTGAGTTGCGCGAACCGAGTTGCAAGCTCAGTTGCGCGAACCGAGTTGCAAACTCAGTTGCGCAAACCGAGTTGCAAACTCAGTTGCGCAAATTGAGTTTATAATTTAGTTGCGCAAAATGAGTCGATTTTAAAATTGAGCCGAGGCTCAGTTTGCGAAAATTTTTACATGGGAATTTTTTTAACAGTGACAATTGGTTATATAGTAACTATTGGAACAATCCTGGGATAAGCTACTAATTATTTGTTGTTTCTGTAAAAATGATTGCATTTATATTTTGTAGGCACTTGTGGAGGAGAAGGAAAAAAACAGAATTTGGAATGTAATGGCAACGAGAAAGCAAATATGTGTTGAGAAAGTTGTTTGGATAACAGAAGTTTTGGATCCGGAAGCACCGATTTACGATGGTCCTCAAAACGGACATTACAAGCTTTGTGAATTTTCGGATGAAGGCTTTGTGATATGGTCCACGTTTCGCCTTCACAGTATCTAAAATTCCATGTATCTTTAGTAAAACTTTGTATTGCTTTTTATAATTTGAACATGATATTATAGTATTTTGAAATTAGAAGCATGTAACAAATATTTGAGCATTATGCAAATGTGACATTGTTGAATTTGAAATATGAAAGTGTGTCAAATCTTATATTGAATTGATATGTTGAATTATATATGTGATTAAAAATCATAAAGACATGTTGCTCACTTATAAGTGTTAGCAATTTATGTATGCCAACATTTACAAGTGTTAGTAGGATTATGACACTGACATTTATAAATGTTACAATATCTTATGGTTACAATATTTATAAGTGTTAGCAATGAATATGTTTGTAACTCTTATAAGTGTTACCATATCTTATGGTACCAACATTTATAAGTGTTAGCAAAGAATATGTTTGTAACTCTTATAAGTGTTACCATATCTTATGGTTCCAACATTTATAAGTGTTAGCAATGAATATGTTTGTAAGACTAATAAGTGTTAGCAATGAATATGCTTGTAACACTTATAAGTGTTAGCAGGTACACTGTTCGTAACACTTATAAGTGTTACAGGAAATTCCTCACATGTCGTTGGTGACACATAAAAGTGTTACAGAAATTATTTGTAACACATATACTTGTTGGGAATCCACTGTTTTGGTGTAGTGAGAGGAAGATTTTGATGGAGCATGGTGGAAAAATTTCGGCCATTGGGATGGAAGGAGGCGGCTGGAGAGATGATGAATAGTGTAACTGTATTTTTATAATAATATATTAGGGTTTTATCATTAATTAACCCGATTAAGGCCCGATTTGTTACTTCCTCTGATTTCAGCCCAACGACTGTCGTTCTTAAGGTTTTGACGCCTTCTAAATGCAGTGGGACATGTCTCGTGGCCCAATTTCGAAATCTGTAAATTTTTTATTTAAATTTACATTAAAAATTAATTAATTAAATATTTACCGTACATTTAAATACCTCGGGGCCACATACAGACTTTAAAAATTACAGAAAAATTATTTCTGGCTTTCTTTTGTCTATACGGTCCTAACAAGACTAATTTCATCGAATTCTGAGACCGTTTGAAAAATGGCCTTTTTTGGGTCGAACCGATTTGACTGAAATGGACAAAATACATTTTCTTTTGCCACGCTCACATATTAATTCGAAAAAAAAGTCTAGAAAATTAAACTAAGCAATAATTCGACATTACGGTTCCAACAAAAGTGGATTCGTCGAAAACCGAGGTCGTTTGCAAGATAACTATTTTCAAGGCGTATATATTCAATATTAAAAATACATTTTTAAACAAATAATTTTCAAAACTCAAAATATATAAGTGTTTATACTTTTTAAATGCAGAAACGTCATCCTGAACTCAATGGAAGTGGTTTCGAGTTCAAATTCCTTCGTATGCAAAAAGTAACATTTTGACCTTTGTAAATTTCATAGCGACCTTTCTAAATTTTAAACTGGGCATAACTTTTGACTCCTGCTATGAAATTTCAATTTTTCAGATTCATTAGAAAGATATTTTAAAATAGATTCTAATATTTTTGGTTTCACTAAAATCCGTTAAATTTTGCATCCCGTACGGTCGGTCAAAGTTTAAGTTTGACTTTTCAAACTACCGCGCTATTTCTATCTTCTTTTATAATTATTCATTCTAACTTCATTTTGAATCAATCTTAATCATTATTATTTTAAATATCAAAAACCCATTAATATTAGTTAAAATAAAATTTAAATTTACCCCCAATATTCAGGGTTGTTACAGTCTCTCCCACTTAAAAAATTTTCGTCCTCGAAAAGGAACGAAGCTAAAGTTGTTTAATTATCCTATCTTTTCTTTTATTTTTTTTCAATTGGTTTCTATAATTTTATTACTTGAACTAATAGTTAAACTACACAATCATCAATCAATTAGTTGATTAGCTTTCTAAATATTTATAACTTTAATATATTCAAAAAATCATATTTTCTAAAATAGATTATAATTACAAATACGTATATTCTAAGCTTGTCACTCTCAACTCATTCTAGGGCATTACTAACCCCATCTCTAATGAGTTTTCTCATTCTAGGATACTGCCGATCCTATCTTTAATGAGTATTCTTATTGGATATTACTAATCCAATCTCTGATGAGTCTTTTGTTCAGTTCTAACGAGTCTTACCCCAAAGATTTGAGCTAACCAGAGCTCTGATACCAACTGTAATGGCACACATTTTGCCCGACCTTAATCGATCGATAGATCGACCAAGACCGTTCAAAATCCGCATACGTTAACTTTGGGAATACAACAACATCAGAACAATAACAGCAGACTTTTATAAACATTACAATAATGTTATATTAGAGTACAGAACATATCAGATTACGTTGAATAAAATTACAACGGAAGATAAATTACAGTAAATTAAATACAATAAACAACGGAAGACTTCTATGCTCTGGACAATGCTTTAGGCTTCGATCCAGAATCCTGTTCAAGAGATAAATACTTGCAAAAAGCTACTCGACTGCCCGTGTGAAAAAGAGGGCACCCGAGTTTGCAAAGTGAAACAAACTACGAGTCAGTCATGGGACTGATGTGAGAATTCTTAACTAATTTAACTAATAGTAATGAGGCAAATCCAAAGACCACGCCGCTAACGCGGAACGGGTTTATCCCAATGGATTATCATGCATAACAATAAAGTAAATCGTCAAAACAACGCAATGCTTTTTAGAAAAATGAAACCATCGTAAGATCCAAGTCCCATCACACAATGCAACGCAAACCGGAGGATAGGGTTTTACCTTATAATGGCCAAAAATGCTTGATACGATAAAAACGAATTTGATATTATTATTAGTGTATATAACTTTTCAAAAACAGTTCAATCATAATGGATCAATCCTAGGACACATAGATACCATAATACTATGCTTCCGTACTAGTAATACAATCAAAACCGAATGAGGTCGTATTGGAAATTGGGTTTCCACCATGAGTCAAGGCTAGGGAGGAGCTCCTTACCGATTCGAGACACTCTAACTAATGTCTCAGGATTCCCCGCAGTTAACCCTTGGATCCTGCAGGGCCGGTCCATACATACAGCTTTGTGGATTAGTAATTCCTGAACACACGTTTCCCGATCCTATAGGACTTATCATCCGAGGCGCCTCATTCCATCATCCACATAAGTAAAATGTCGGGCCGTGCTAAAACCCAAACACAACTTCTAGCTAGAAAGAAACGTGCTGCTCTCCCTGCGTTCCCTTCTCCCGTTTTAGACTCCGCCGGTGTGTGAGGCTCGCGAAGTCACGCTATACTCAAAGCTATGCCTAAACAGGCTATGCTTTGATCATCCCACAAGGCCTACTTTTCAACAAAGCCTTGATCGTATGCATCTTAGCATGTCACATCGTCACTCCATATCACACTACCAATCCTTTGCCGAAATATATGAAAGGGTGTTAAGCAAGAGAATAAATTCTCTGCCACTAAACATTCATACATTCGACGGAAAATCAATAAATACAATATAAAGGAGTACAATGTCAGACACACATTCCATTTATAAGCTTATGCTCTGGGTTTGAGCGAAAGCCAAATCCGTACAAATCAACATTACGTCCGGATGGCCACCACTGTAGCCCCTTCAAGGTGGCTACTCCAATCACAGGCATCAGCAGTCGTCGTCCATTCGATATGAAGATCACCGGTCTTCAATCACCTTCTTCAACTCTTCGACTTTTCAAATGATCCTCGCATATATATATATATATTTAAAAATCATTTCATATCGTTGATATTAATTTATAACGATCAACCTTTATTTTTATTTATATAAAAATAATTAAATTCCATTTAACGACGCTCCAAGTCAAAAGGCGACCTTGGCGCTGTTTTCACCCAAATTTGTTTTACACATTTCTCTAAATCTAACCATTGGATTTTAACATAATTTATAACGTTGGAAAGATCCTCCGAAGGCGAACCTAACGGTTACAGAGTTGGGAAAATCCGATGGTCGGAAATTTCGGTATAACCGTTTAAAAATACAATTCCAAAATGCAAACTACCACGCTTGATTCGTTAAATTAAAATTTGTTTTTATATATATAATCGGATATATACACACAATTTCTTCGGCCATTTCATTATTGTGATAATCATGACAAGTAAGGATATATAACATAACACACAATAATGTTTATTTTAATTCACATATACAACCTATACATGCAATGTATATATATATATATATATATATATTTATATATATATATATATTACCATTTTCAATCTACACAAACATGCAATTCCTTGTGTGTCATTTCTAATTCAACAAAAATGATTATTTTGTGTCATTCTTTTCTTTACAAGCAAAATGATATTCTTTCTTTAATCTTTACACATGAAAATATAAATTTCATGTCTTTAAACTTTTAAGTAAAATCTAATTCATTGAAATATGAGTTTCATCCTTATAATCTTTACTGAAATTCTTTTACATGAATATGTAGATTTCATACCGCTATCTTTTTTTAATGAAAATTCAAATTATTAAAATGTAAATTTCCTTCTTTAAGTTCTAATTACATGAAAATATAAAGTTCTCCTTCTCTTATTCACATTAAAATGTATACTTTACTTTTTACATTAAAAATGTAACTTTCATCTTTTTAATCCTACTTACATTAAAAATGTAAACTTTACTTTTTACATTAAAAATGTAACTTTCATCTGTTTAATCTTATTTACATTAAAAATGTAACTTTACTTTTTACATAAAAAATGTAACTTTCATCTTTTTAATCTTATTTACATTAAAAATGTAAACTTTACTTTTTACATTAAAAATTTAACTTTCATCTTTTTAATCTTATTTACATTAAAAATGTAAACTTTACTTTTTACATTAAAAATGTAACTTTCATCTTTTTAATCTTATTTACATTAAGAATGTAAACTTTACTTTTTACATTAAAAATGTAACTTTCATCTTTTTAATCTTATTTACATTAAGAATGTAAACTTTACTTTTTACATTAAAAATGTAAATTTCATATTTTTAATCTTATTTACATTAAAAATGTAAACTTTATTACTAATCATTCTTTTATTTTATATTGAGAATGTAAATGTCTATTTCACATTTTATTTATATATAAAAGTGTAACTTTTATTTCATCCTTTTTTTACATATAAAATGTAAATTTCTATTTAATCTTTCAATTACATATAAAATGTGCATTCCTACCAAACCTTTTTATTTACATATAAAATGTAAATTCCTTTATTTCCTTTATTTACATTGAAAATGTAAATTCTTCAATTCCTTTTATTTACATTGGAAAAAAAATGTAAATTCTTTAATTCCTTTTATTTATAGACATAAAAATGAGATTTTATGATATGAACATTTTATACATAAAAATGTTTCTTTTCTAATGTTAACATAAGAATGTGATCAACATTACGGTGAAAATTTCTATCCTTTTTAAATTACATTAAAAAAATGTGATTTTGATTCCATTGTCAAGTTCCTCTTTTTAATTACATAAAAATGTAATTTTCATTATGACGGTAAATTCTTATCCTATAATAACATTAAAAATGTAATTTTAATTACAATAGAACAAACTTATTCTAAAATTCCATTAAAAATGTAATTTTATTTGCAATGTAAGTTCTCACGCTTTAATTACATATAAAAATGTAGTTTCATTTACAATGTAAAATCCTATTTTTAATTACATGTATAAAGGTAATTTCTTTTACGGTGTAACATCATACTTTAATTACATTAAAAATAATGTAACCTCTTTTACGGTGTAAAATCATCCTTTAATTTCATTAAAAATGTAAATAATATTTCATTGTCAAGATCCATTCCTATATTACTATTAACAATGTAAATAATAAGTCAACATCAAATTTCATTCTTTTACTATGTTTTGTTTGCTTCTAGGAGTGCAAACAAAAATGTGTAACCCTTTTCTACATATTCTATTTACATGAGAACGTAAATGGAAGTGTCTTCCCAAAATAGTCCTTTTTATTTATATAAGAAAATGTAAATAAAGCTTTCACTAATAATATGTTTATTTTACATAGAAAGTGTAAATAAAGTTTTATCGCTAAGTTGTTCGTTTTATTTACATAAAAAAAATGTAAATAAAGTTTCATCACTAAATTGGTTCATTTTATTTACATAAGAAATGTCAATAGAATAACATCGCAAAACTTATTCTTTTTCTAATGATCCAAATTTATTCTTTTTCTTCGCCAAATTTCAATAATGAATATTTTGTCCTACTCTTTTCTATATAAGAAAAATAAACATGTTGTTTTACTAGACATTTTCTAATTAAAATGTTAGTTTTAATCTAACACGACATTTCTATTTCAATATGTCATTTCTAACTTAAAATGACCTATTAATTTAATGTAACATTTACTAACTAAACATATTTTTAACTAGATGACATTTCATTTCAATATGACATTTTTATGATAGAATGACATGTTTAATTACATATGATGTTGCTAACATGAATGAACTTTTTATTTACATAATATGTCTCTAAATAACAACACATATAATGATTAATGATCAATTTTTCTATTAACATGTTTTTATATGGAAAATCTAAATCAACATGAAAATGATATTTTCATGTGGCAAATCTAAATCAACACAAACAACAAACAATAAATTTCCATCACAACATCACAGATCTAATATCATTCCATACATACATTGATTTCAAATAGAATTAAAATAATTAAAAATTTAATTCATTTTTGAAAATGGAAATCTCACATTGGTTTGAGAAATTGGCCAAAATCCAACTTGTTCAGAATTAGATCGGATCTGGGCAGCAGCGTAGGTCTCGCCTCTACGATCGTAATACTTCAGAAATCGTTCAATTCTGGGTTAGAACGAACAAGTTATGATTAAATTAAACTAGATAATAATTTATATTAATTAATTAATTAATTAAGAGTTAACCTTTCATCCTCCTTTCAGATAATCGACCGTTTCTTTTACTAATGGGTTCAAAACTAGGTCTTGCTTTTGCGATCGATTGGAGCAATGGTTTGCAGATCAGGTGGTGTAGAATCGAAGAGGGGAACGAGGCGCACAGGGGGGTCCCACCTGGGTGAAGCTTGATCGAGCCTAGGGGGTACGACGGCTGTTCTCGCCGACGTTCGAGGGTGTGGTTCAGGGAGTACGGGCCACCCGAGGGGATCTAACCGTATAGAAACGTAGAGGAGGGCGAGAACTTTGTTTTGGTATAAATATTGGAGTCTAATTCGCGGAGAAGAGGAAGATTTTGATGGAGCAAGGTGGAAAAATTTCGGCCATTGGGATGGAAGGAGGCGGCTGAAGAGATGATGAATAGTGTAACCGTATTTTTATAATAATATATTAGGGTTTTATCCTTATTTAATTATTAATTAACCCGATTAAGGCCTGATTTGTAACTTCCTCTGATTTCAGCCCAACGACTGTCGTTCTTAAGGTTTTGACGCCTTCTAAACGCAATGGGACAGGTCTCGTGGCCCAATTCCGAAATCTGTAAAATTTTTATTTAAATTTACATTAAAAATAAATTAATTAAATATTTACCGTACATTTAAATACCCCGGGGCCACATTCGGACTCTAAAAATTACAGAAAAATTATTTCTGGCTTTCTTTTGTCTATACGGTCCTAACAAGACTAATTTCGTCAAATTCTGAGACCGTTTGAAAAATGGCCTTTTTTTGGTCGATCCGATTTGACTGAAATGGACAAAACACATATTATTTTGCCACGCTCACATATTAATTCGAAAAATTCTGGAAAATTAAACATAGCAATAATTCGACATTCTGGTTCCAACAAAAGTGGTTTCGTCGAAAATCGAGGTCGTTTGCAAAATAGTTATTTTCAAGGCGTATATATTCAATATTAAAAATACATTTTTAAACAAATAATTTTCGAAACTCAAAATATATAAGTGTTTATACTTTTTAAATGCAGAAACGTCATTCTAAACTCAATGGAAGTGGTTTCGAGTTCAAATTCCTTCGTATGCAAAAAGTAGCATTTTGACCTTTGTAAATTTCATAGCGACCTTTCTAAATTTTAAACTGGGCATAACTTTTGATTCCTGCTATGAAATTTCAATTTTTCAGATTCGTTAGAAACATATTTTTAAATAGATTCTAATATTTTTGGTTTCACTGAAATCCGTTAAATTTTGCAACCCGTACGGTCGGTCAAAGTTTAAGTTTGACTTTTCAAACTACCGCGCTATTTCTAACTTCTTTTATAACTATTCATTCAAACTTCATTTTAAATCAATTCTTAATCATTATTATTTTAAAATAAATTATTTTAAATATCAAAAACCCATTAATATTAGTCAAAATAAATTTTAAATTTACACCCAAAATTCAGGGTTGTTACAAATTGGGATTAGTGTTTGTCAAATATCATCCCATTACCCGTGTCGCGTTTCAATCAACACACACCGATATTATTTGTGCAGTTGGGCGATGCGTAAAATATATCGTCCCAATCAATATCAGTTAAATGTGCGCACATAAACAAATCGTCCGATTTGTAAATGAATATTTATTTTATTCATATACACGTCAAAAATTATATTTTTAATGATAAATATTTATTTAAACACATGAATATTTTATACAATTCATTTGTACAATAAAAATGATATTTCTATTATTCTAACATTTTAAGAAAATTTCGGCAGCATAACTGCGCAATATTAGAATCGGAATAAGGTCTAGCCTTATCCCTCGCCTAATAATGGCTTGCGCCATACATATACCAATTCTAATCAATTCATTTCACTTTCCAAACAAAATTCAAACAAATAAACCTATCAACCAAACAACCAAGCAAACATGGTTTCAAACAATGGTGTCGGGTGATACTAAACACCATCTACATCCTAGTATATATATTTAACTAGAAAATAAATTAGAGTGAGAAGTTCTCACCTTTAGGATCCACTATGTCATTCTTTAATTAGCAGATTTTGTCGTCGTGCTCCATTTTGTCGCTTTCTCGCACTTGAATTCGCCTCTTTGGCTCTAGAATTTGCATACGACCTCCAATCTTCACCAAACTTTGTCATTAACCTAAACGCACCATTCCGGAAAACTATTGCCTAGTGGAATTTCTTCCAAAAATCCACCAATTCGTCGAAAATCGTAAAAACAACAGCAGGTCCATTGACTTCGGACACGATTTTCGGACAGCTCCGCAATCCAAAATAGGACTTCCATATACCAAATCAAAGAGAAAATCGTGCTTTTCGATTTTGGTATTGTGGAGTTTTGGCCAGAAATGCACGGTTTGGGAGTTATTGGCGAAATTATGACAGGGGTTAAATGCAAAATGGGAATTTTGGAGAAAATGGGTTTTGGGTGAAATAAGGCCCACGGTCGAAGCTGGGCTGAGGGGGTGGCGGCACAGGCCTGACTGGGCGACGGAAGGGTGCAGGTAGTGGTGGTGGCGCCGCAGGGGCCCATGGTGGTGGTGGTTTGCAATTTGGGGCTTAGGGTTTTGGATAGAAATGAAGAGAGAAAGAAGAGGAAGAAGAAGAGGAAAGGGAGGAGGAGGAGGAAGTGGCGGCGTCGGAGATTGGGCGCCCAGGCAGCCTGGAAGGGGGACGACAGGATCTCATTCTTTTTTTTCTTTTCTATTAACGGTGGATTTGATTTTGTGAGGGAGAGAGAGGGCTTTGACTTCATATAATTATATATATTTAATTATTTTAAATTCCAAAAAGTAAAATTTTCATTTGAACTCCAATTCAAACCCAACGACTATCGCCCCTAACCAAGTACCACCATTCCGGACACAATGGGACGTCTCTCGTAAGCCAATTCGACCGTTTCGATCATTTTTTCTATAAATTAAAATATAAATTATTATAACATTAAAAAATGATTTCAACATACATTTTAATTTATCGGGGCCACATACTGACTCCAAAAATTCCAAAAAAATAAATTTAGCTATGTTTTGACGATATGGTCCTAACAAAACTAATTTCGTCGAATTAGGAGACCATTCGAAGAATGGTCATTTTCCAGTCGATTAAATTCAAACTGAATTGACCAAACACGTTTAAATCCACCACGCTCACATATTGATTCCAAAAATTATGAAAATTGGAATCTAGCAATAATTTGACATTTCAGATCCAACAAAAGTGGTTTCGTCGAAACCAAAGGTCGTTTGGAAGATCGCTATTTTTAAGTGCTATATATTATATAAAATTCCATAGCGACTATTCTAAATTTTCAACTAGGCATAACTTTTTATTCCCGTTATGAAATCTAGATTTTTCACATTTGTTGGAAAGATATTTTCATATGGGTTCCTAAAGGCACAAAGATAGATTTGAATGGATTGTTATATAAACAGGTTTGGGAACCAAAACATGTGAACGAAACTGTGAGTGGTTTTACTAGTTTTGTTTGACCATTCGATTCTCAAAATTCTTAGGTATCAGAGGAGGCTGAGGAACTGCTTTGCGAAACAGAAATTAAATTCCTGTTATTTCATATTATTGAATTATTTGAAGTTTCCTAACCAAGTTTGTTGAGTTGGAGATCCACAACATCTATTGTTAATCTAGTATGATCTCTTAACTCATTTTTAGATTGGCTTGCTTATTTCTGAATTGATAAACTATTAGCTTGAATCATTGTGTTACATCTTGAAGTTCATCTTTATTCACAATCATCTTAGTTGAACTTTTGTTTATTAGAAATTATTTGAAATTATTGATATTTTGAATCTCACACCCCTCTTAGATTTAAAATCAATAACCTTGTGTGATTGGTTCTTAGTATCCCAAAATTTACATTTATTCAAGTGATTTCAAATAAACTATTTTAATTTTGAATCATAAATATCTCTTAATCTTGATGTAAATATGCTGAAAAATTCTTTTGTGGTTGTTAGAAATAATTGTGAAAAAATCATTGAAAATCTGGTCTTGAAACTCACTGTTATTTCATGATCATTTGATTTAAATATTTGTTTGTTTGAAATTATTGATTTTTTGAATGTCACACATATCTTGGATTTGAAATTTATATTCTTGTGTGATCTATTCATTAAATCTTGAGATTTTCATATTCCTCCAAATGATTTCAAATAAACCCTTTTTTATTCTTGGATCATGTATCATCTTATGTGACTGTCAGAAATATTTGTGAAAAAATTCTTTTGAAAAGCCTGCTTTATTGTTCTGCTATGATAAAAGGAATCGTTTTGAAAATGATTTGAGTACTGTTTGTTTTCGTATTTATTGATCTGCTACTCTAAGAAATAGGTCTGAAACTGAATCATGATTTGTCTCTTAAACTTATTGAAAATTCTCTGAAAACCTTTTTGCGAAACTTATTCCGAATGTGTCTTGCTGGTTTAATTGATGGAACTGAATTGTTAGAATTATTTGCTTAGGCTTTGTGACTGGATACCATTGTTTGAGATATCTTTGTTAGCTGCTAATGTTGTATTATAATCCACGTTGGCAGAGACAACAATGATATCAGTTTAGAAGTTTATTTTATTGATCTGTATCTCATCATGTATATATTTTTTATCCCTCTTGTGTTGTATAAATCTTTCAATTCCCTCTTATAATTGATTTTTCAATTATAAAACCATTTATTGATTATTTATTCAAAGATTGAAATCAATAACCAAACAGAACTGTATTTAGAACTCATCAAAATTATTATCAGAATACTGAAATTGTGTTGAGTTGTGACTATGTATATTTCACAACGAGAGAAAATCTTATTTAATTTTCGTCCTAATTGAATTTTTTTATAATATCTTTGAATTGGCTGTTATTTCATGAACATCTTCTTTATCTATTATCATTCTGCCATCCATCATGATTTTATATTAATGTGGAGAGTTTATTATTTTTTAGAAAATCATTTTGAATAAACAGTGGAAACATTTGTGATGGAGCTGTGATTATATTTTTTTTCAAAATTAGTGATAATTGAAAGTTTTCAAGAATCCTGGTACAATTGAGCATATATCATGATGTGATTAATTTAGAAATTTATTTCACAACCCATTTCTATACCTACCATATTTTTGTCATCCATATTGGTTTTATATACTAAGGAGTTTTCTCATTTTGGAACAAAAAATAAAATATGATATTCATAAGTGTTTCTCTAACCTCATTTAAAAACACAAGCTCTAGCTGCAACTGACCTCATTTAAAAATACAAGATCTAGTTATGCGCGGTCAGTGTGCTCTTGAATTAAAAGGAAAAAAAGAAAATAATTTGAATAAATTTTTTTTTATGAAATTCTCCTTGCTGTATAAAAAGTAGCCTATCAATCCATCTTTCTAATCTGTGAAATGTGTTAATATTTTATTAAATTTTATGATTTGTTGACTGATAGTTACTGGAATTTGAGACTATTTGATTACGTCACTTAAATTGAATTTATAATCGTAGTCCAAATCCATCACTATTTTTGTGCTCAATTTTATAAAAATTCTTCTGAAAATAATTGGAATCCATATTTTCTTAAACTCTCCCTAGTTTTAATAAATTTCATCGTAAATCCATCCTTCTACAATATGAAATTTGCCAGTAATTCGTAGAATATTATGATTTTTGTTTGACTAATTGAGATTTATGATGATCATTCTTCCTCTTAAGCTAAAATTATATATTTAGTCTATTTTTCGTCACTATTTTAATTCTTGTATCCTTCTGATGATAACAAGAGGGGGGTAACAGGTTAAGATGTACTGATATACTACATCACAGATAGAATATAATATTTATATTTAAATAGAATATTACTGTACAAGAATTCAAATAGTATTTTATTTAAATGTTATATTTTATTTCAACATTCCAAACAGTACAAATTTATAACTCGACTATTTGTACATTTCACTGAAATACAACACATTCACATTCAATTTCATTTCTATACATTGTTGCCTCACTACAACTCTTAGACACTCATATTACATTTCAGTTGCACAATTGTATACACATTCACATCACTCTCTGTTATACATTCATTGACACTGTCACTTGTTTTCTGTTTATCATCTTCACTAGCAGACCAGTCTACTACTTACCTATCAGAAAAAGAAACACGCACACATAGAGTAATCTGGAACAGATATATTTTTAAATTCTAGCAGATAAAAATTTTATTTTAAAAATTTATTGTCCTCGGTATTTTGGTGTGTTTCTCATCATTTTTCATGACTTGATCTGATTTTTATAGACATTTTTCTATTTCTAGGCAGCTTTTGATATTCACAGTGATACACTGTAAATACCACAAGGTAGACAAATCGTCTGTAGTGCTCACATATATAATCTGCTGTGCACTATACATGTATACACATACATGTGTATGTATATACACATATTTACTTTGCAGGGGAAATATGGTCAGAAATGGATAAATATATCAAATAAGGTGTGCTCAGGTGTAGCCTGACACACATGCACAGTGCATGGGTCAGGTATCCATAAACACACATGCACTGAGGAGCGGCCACATTGGACCATGCTACAACTCAGTGCAAACATGATAGTGAAACGCGACATAGAAAACATAAATGGACAGTATAACTAGATGTACACAACAAGCTATAAGGTCGAGCACAATACAGCCAAAACATTGCAAGCTAATCACTTGCATGTACAAGCTAGAATTTCAAAATGACATGGTGCAGCATGACATGTACAAGACAAGCAGTTCAAAACAGTCAAGTGAGCCACATATTCATGATGCTCAACAAATCTCAATTCAACATTTTTAGCATGAGCAAACTCATCAACTAACTTAACTAAAACAAACAAATGTAGTCTCAATATGGTTAAATCTAGTATGCACTGGCTCGAGAGTCACAAAGAAACAAGAACTAGACAGTACAAGAAAAAACATGGCTGTCACAAGTGGAAACACTAAAGTTTAAGCTATAGATGCAACTTGAAAACCAGTTACATGATTCATATGTGCAGTCTCTTGTTATTATCAGTGCAAACATATAGCCAGAGCTCATGAATATGCAGGTGTGAAAATGTTCCAAATTCAAGCTAACATGTTCAAAAACAAATGCAGGAATAGCCATGTTATGAAACACAAAAGCATGCATGCACAACTGGATCAGGCGACAAGATCTAAAACTGTACATGGCCGGGGAACTATACAAGGCAAAGCCAAACCCAAGGATAACCAAAGAAATCATGTGTACATATATATGTATACCCACTGCATATATAAATATGTGGTGCATCTGTGCTTATATGAATGCAGTAAGGAATAACGAATTTTCTCTAGATTTTCTGGCTCGAAAAATTGGTAATAGTTTATTCTTTACACCACCGGCATGTGTCAAAATTGGTAATCTATTTTTGCAAATAAACTTTCAGTACAGTGGGAGACTAAAATTGTTAAATGGTTCCAGTTTTATAGTGTATTGAAAAATCTGCATGATTCAAAACTTGGGTCGAACATTTTTTTAGGCATGAAATCATTTCTATTGATTTCAGTTTTCACGCATCAACAAAATCAATCTTTGGCAATTGTACATTTGGCAAAGGAGATTAAAATCAAATGTTTCCAGATTTTACAAACGGCAAGTGCAAGAAATTTAGTCCTAACAATTCAGTAAACAAACATTTGGCAAAATGTCAATTTTAGTTTCAAGAAATGAAGTCATACATAACTAGTGTTCAACAATAAATTCGAGATGCCAAAGTTATTCTTCCAGCAAACAATTTATGGGAATAATTCAAATGTTTCCAGAATATTCAAGTTTCATTCTAGAAATACATGCAAGTATATTTGGCAAAGATGGAACAAAATCGATGGAAAGATTCACTATTAAATGGTTTCAGAAATGGTAAAAGTTTTCATTTTTTCACAGTTTATTTTGGGAAAAAGCTTATTCAAAGATTTCCAGTTCTTCACATGATTGGTCAGGACATAAATCAAGGAATAACGCAAGGAATCACCAATCAAACCTGTTTTAAATTCAAGTAAGGCAAGAAGAAATTATTTAACTGATTCTAGGAAATCACGGTAATTTACAGGGCAACCGAAATGGGAATCACACGCAAGCAATCAGACCAAGCATTATTGTGACATCAAAGAGAATTAATGATGTAATAGTCCTATAAATTCAACCAATTCATCACAGGCATAAATGATCAAAAACAAAGGCAACAATTCAAAGAGAAAATATAGAAAATCAGTTTCATAGAACTTACAATTTCGGAGGTTTTTCGATCGCAATTAAAATCCCAAATCGAAGCATCAAAAGGCCACAAAGATTCGAAGTTTTAGAGTTTTAATTCATAAGCATATGATTAAACTCATGATTTGGGAGATTTTGCTAAACCCTAATTTTGTTTCCCTTTGGCCGACATTTTTTTTAGAAGATGAAACAACAAAACAAAGTGGCCGGCTTACTTTACATTGGGCTAAGCCTAGAACTGGGGTTTTAGTGTTTTTATTTATTTGTATGGTTTACTTTTCATTTGAAAACAGTTCAAACTATTTTCTAGTTTTCCTATAAAATTAGCAATTTACTAGAGTCTGTAAAAACTTGGGTTTACTAGCTACGGGTTTGTATCTAGGGGAAAATCTGATCTAGGGGATATAGATTAGTCTAGGGCTTTGAGCGTAGGATTAGGACATGTGCGGGGTTCGTGAGTTTACAGGGTCTTGTAAGCGGGATCTGTTTTATTACCTAGTATAAACCTTAGTGAATGCAGTAGTACGTAGAGTTTGCTGAAACCAGATATATCTGTGTGTTATTTACATTCTGTATTTACTTACTCTGCTATTATCTGCGATCTAATATTTTAATATCACGAATTAATTTTAATAAACCCAATTCACCCCCTCTAGGGTTAATCTAGATCATACATGTAACACCCCACCTCCGCTAGGGTCACTCTTTCGGGGGCACTAGCTTCTGGGGGGCGTTAGAACTGGGTAAGCATGCATAATGATATATCAAGGCAGAACAAGAACATAAATATATATGTAAAACATAGTAAGTGAGAATAAAACAGCGGAATATCTCAAACCATCTCAAAACAAGTCTAGTACATCATAAAGTCAACTGCCAAAAATAAACATGTCTAGTACATCTTAAACAGAAATACTGAAATACATAGTGCTATCCCCAAAATAAAGATGATAAACCATAGCGAGCTCAATGTACAGACATACATGAGCTATCCAGCGAACAAGCAAGCGATCCAAGCTAAGCACCACTGTTCCCTCCCTGAGAACCTGGGGGGGGGGGGGGGAACGGAAGAAAAGAAGCGAAAGAAAACAGGTTAGTCAAAAAGACTGGTAAGCCCTACTACGATCAGTCTATAAACTAATAAAGTTAACATCATGATGGAAACTGAGATGAACATACTGGCAGTAGATAAAGGTGTCATCACATAAAGAAGATTAAGCTTTGCACCACAGTGTACTAGCAAACTAACATAACAGGTATTGATCCCTCAGCCCAAACTTTGGCCCAATTGCATGAGGTGACCTTAGTGCAAGGTCCAGCCCAACGGTCTAGTCGATCGACTCCCTATAAACCTAACACGTCAAGTGTTGGTGTCCATACGGCCCACATACGGTTGTAGTCAGACTGTGCTGGGTCCACCTTCGGGTGTATCAAGCCCTCGGGTGCCAACCCCAGACACCTAAGCAATGATGCACAGTCTAAACCTACTGGTACCCGTGCCTCGAGTTTGTCCAACACCGGACTACGTGCACGTCCGTAGCCCGCCTGGACCCGCACCGCTGTACCACTCAGCCGTCGCTTTGGTCGCTTACATCAGTCCAGTAATCGTGCCCCGCCCTAGCCTAGCCTCTAGGGTTGTGAATGATACCAAACTGGGATTACTGCTGGAACAGACCACGTTGCTAGGGTTTTCTAAGAGGGTTAAGTGTGGTTTAACCCCTCACTAATCATGGATTAAATTAGTTAAGTGTAACCAACAGTTCACCACTTAACCCCATTTAACCCCTCGTATCCCCAAAATTGGTTAAGTATTAGTGGGCCATGACTTAACCCTAATCATGAGGCATTAATTAATTTAATTGTGCCTTAAACTCTCACATTAGACTTTGTTGCGGTTACTAGTTAAGCCGGGCGGGTCCGGGTAGCTTTACACCACAACTTGGTCTAACCTCGGGTCCAAGGTACACATGACCAACTTCTCACATTGGGTCCTATTGTTTGTAGCAACTAGTTAAGCCGGTCGGTTCCGGGTAGGTTTACGCTACAAACTCAACCCAACCTCGAGTTGGCCACACTTATGTTTTCTAAGTGTCATGTCCACTTTATTTTCAAAACATAATTACAAGTTTAACAAATACTTGGGTAGACCTAACTTAATAGGTAAATTCCCAAGGGGTAGACCTAACTTAATAGGTAAATTCCCAATCTTATATTTTCATGTATTTTAAGTTTTACCCCAAACCCCCCAACGTCATTCTATCGCTTACATATTCGTTGAAACGCATAAAGGATAGAAAGAGGGAACTTGACACAACATACATGATGAATCTTACATATCATAATAAACATGCATAACATGTTGGACTTGCATAACTTAGCATAGTGAACTTGCATATACATGCATAACTTGTTAAACTTGCAAATCATGGCATAGTGAACTTGCATAAACATGCATAACTTGTTAAACTTGCAAATCATGGCATAGTGAACTTGCATAAACATGCATAACTTATCAAACATGTGTAACATAGCATAGTGAACTCGCATAAGCATGCATAACTTATTAAACATGCATAACATAGCATAGTGAACTCGCATAAGCATGCATAACTTATTAAACATGCATAACATAGCATAGTGAACTCGCATAAGCATGCATAACTTATTAAACATGCATAACATAGCATAGTGAACTCGCATAAGCATGCATGACTTATTAAACATGCATAAATCCCAACTTTCATCACATATTAACTTTAGAGTTTCTAAAATGAAGGTAAGAGGGCTTACAAATATTATGAAGACACAAATCTACTATGAGAAGCCCTTTATGCAAGCATATAAAAACCCAAAACAAAGCTCCAATTAACAAAAACCCCAAAAACTCTAGCTTAGCAAATAAAGCTTGCAACTTGATGATGTATGCAAGCTAATGATCATTCATACAACTTAGAAATGCTTGTATGAACATCAAAATCTTCATAGGAATGATTTTTGAAGAGGGTGGAGGCTAGGGTTTTTAGGTGGAGGCCATTTGAGAATTCAATTTGACATAGTTTGGTTGCTAGAGTGAATAATGAGTGATTTAGGGTAGGTTAGGGTCTTATTTATAGATTAGGCTAGTGATTTAGACCATAGGATTAACCCTAGGTTGAATTAGGTCCATCAGATTTCGGAATTCTCCAGAACCAAGCCACACAACCAAGCCCAAACCAAAAATGGTGCGCCAGGCAAAACTGCCCGGCCACCCCGTGTCGACAGGGCTGTCGACAGGGCAGTCGACACCCTTAGACCCCTGTCGACATGCCTGTCGACATGGGGGTCTTGGTGGGAGTTTTCCCCGCCTGACGCCAGTTAGCCCTAATCCTTGTTTTTAATTTAAATTTTAAATCTGTTTTTAACATGGAAATTTCTGAAAACTTCAATGGGCCTTAACTGGGTCATACGGACTCCGATTTTCGAAAACTCGGACTCTATTTCGCTTATTTTCCCGAGACGAACGCAATGGCATAGCCCGTTTCCCTTGATTCAGATTTTTGAATTAAATTCTGCCTCGATTTATGTTATAACAGGTTATTGAAAATACGGGTTGTTACATTCTCCCCTCCTTAAAGGATTTCGTCCCCGAAATCTTCAAGTTAGGAAGAACGTATCCTACCATCCAATCATCCATCTACTCAAAGCATCATCCACGAGCAATCATTGTCCTTAAAAGATTCTAAATGCTGTATGAACATATGCAAAAGTGTGTGTATATGTACTTATCTAATGCAAAGATCAATGCAAAATATGTTAGTGAAATGTATCCATATGTATGCAAATCCCTAACATAATGTATAATATCTACATGTGTGCTCAATCATACATCCATATGCAACATCCATTTGATGGCATACAAATTTCATCCAAGAATAAGCATAAACACTCATGCACATGCAATATGAGGAGTGTGTGAGCCGATCTAGTGCCTAATGTGTATCATGCATCCACGAGTAACCACTTGCAAACACTTGCAACCACTTGCAACCATCAAACATAACATGTCTCAAACACATGTTTCATCCAAAGGGTTTCTACCTAAGGTTCTCATGACAAGATTAGCACGATAACTAGATAAACATGGATAGCAAAGAGAAAGATATGCTAACAAAGGAAAGAGATTGAGAGTGTACCCTCAAAAAGGAATGGATAAAGCCTACGCATCTTCTCCTCGATTTCCCAAGTTGCGTCTTCTTCGGCTTCACCCCATTGAACCTTCACCAACTTGACCTCTCGATTCCTTAACTTCTTGGTCTCCGTCCCCAAGATACGAATCGGAGCTCTCCTCAAAGTTGCCTCTTTCTCTACTTCCACGTCTTCAAGAATGCTAGGTTCAACCACCTCAGCGGACTCATGTAGGCACTTTCGGAGATGCGAGACATGAAAGACATTATGCACTCCGGACAGTTTCTCGGGCAATTGCACTTTATAAGCCATCTTCCCAATTCTCTCTATGATAGGGAAGGGTCCAACAAATCTTGGTGCTAACTTCCCAACAGCTCCAAATCGGACCACATTCCGCAAAGGAGAAACCTTTACGAAAACCATATCCCCAACATCAAACTCCAAATCGGATCTTCGCTTATCAGCATAGGATTTCTGTCGGTCTTGGGCCGCTTTCATACGTCTCCGAATCAACTCGATCTTCTCGGACGTATCTCTGATCATATCAGGCCCAAGTATGAGTTTCTCTGTAGTCTCCCACCAACATGTAGGCGACTTGCACGGCCTCCCATATAAAGCTTCAAATGGTGCCATCCCTATGCTTGCCTGATAACTGTTATTATATGCAAACTCAACAAGAGGAAGGTGGTCTTCCCAAGTACCACCAAAGTCCAGAATGCAAAGCCTCAACAAGTCCTCAAGTACCCTATTCACCCTTTCTGTCTGACCGTCCGTTTGTGGGTGATAAACCGTACTCAGATTCAACCTCGTGCCCATAGCTTCCTGCAAACTGTTCCAGAACTGACTAGTAAAGATGGGGTCTCGGTCACTGACTATGCTAGAAGGGACTCCATGTAGTCGTACTATCTCACGAAGATATACTGATGCTAGTCCAGATGCGGTCCTTTTGCTCTTCACCGGAATGAAATGAGCACTCTTCGTAAGCCTATACACAATGACCCATATGCTTGTATTCCCTTTTCTTGACCTTGGCAATCCGTCAACAAAGTCCATAGAAATACTCTCCCACTTCCATAGCGGGACCTCTAGAGGATGCCATAGCCCACCGGGCTTCTTCGACTCGGCTTTTACTCTCTGACAAACGATACATCTAGAGACAAACTCCGCCACATCCTTCTTCATTCCAGGCCAGAAGAAAACGCGCTTCATATCCTTATACATCTTAACTCCACCCGGATGTATAGTCAACTTGGAACGATGTGCTTCCTCAAGAACTTTCCTCACCAAGTCTCCCACCATCGGAACACAAAGCCTTCCGTCTCTCCTCAGCCAACCCTTATCATCTATAGAATATCGAGCAAGGTGACTAGATGTCTCCCCTCGAATCAGTTTATCCATAATCTCCATTATCTGAGGGTCTTCCTTCTGCGAAGCCCCAACTTGATCCAGAAGGGTAGGCCTGAGCTCTAGAGATGCTAAAGAACCGGTCATCGACTCAACTGTCAAAGAAAAATCAAAGGTTGCCAAGAACTCTAAATTCTTCATCTCAACAAATAGAGGACTTAGTGTCAACCTTTTTCTACTCAACGCATCCGCTACAACATTCCCCTTGCCAGGGGTATAGGCTATATCAAAATCGTAGGAGGCCAAGAATTCCATCCACCTTTGCTGCCTCAAGTTCAGATCCTTCTGTGAAAAGAGATACTTCAAAGACTTATGATCAGTATACAGCTCAAATCTCTCTCCCAGAAGATAATGACGCCAAGCCTTGAGTGCATATACTATCGCTGCCAGCTCTAGATCATGAGTGGGATAATTCTTCTCATGCACCTTAAGTTGCCTCCCACCAAAACATATAACTCTGCCCTCTTGCATCAGAACGGCGCCCAATCCCGTGCCATAAGCACCAGTGTACACGGTAAACATCTTACCACCATCGGGTAAAGCTAGAACTGGTGCTGAGGTAAGGGCTCTCTTGAGTCTCTGAAAAGCAAGCTCACAGTCCATATCCCAAGCAAAAACTAAGTGCTTCTTCGTCAACTTAGTAAGAGGAGCGGATATCTTTGCGAAGTCCTTGATGAACTTCCGGTAAAAACCCGCAAGACCTAGAAAACTTCTCACCTCGGTTGCATTCCTTGGAGTCTTCCAATCCTGAACTGCAACCACCTTAGCGGGATCCACCGCTAAGCCTTGCTTGGATACGATATGCCCAAGGAATCTAACCTCCCTTTTCCAAAAGTGACACTTGGAGAACTTGGCCTTTAACTGATGCGCTCTAAGCGTATCCATCACCTCTACAAGATGCTTCGCGTGCTCTTCTTCATCCTAGGAGAAGATCAGAATATCATCCACAAAGACCACGACAAACTTGTTCAAGAACTCTCGAAACACCCTACTCATCAAGTCCACGAAATACGCGGGTGCATTCGTCAAACCGAATGGCATAACAGGCCATTCAAAGAATCCATCTGGAGTTCTGAATGCAGTCTTGTCTATACTATCTTCAGCCACTCTGAGCTGATGAAATCCAGTAGCAAGATCAAGCTGAGAGAAAACAGAAGCACCAACAAGCTGGTCAAAGAGATCATCGATCCTCGGTAACGGGTGTCTGTTCTTCTTAGTCAGCTTATTCAATTCTCTATAGTCCACACAGAGTCGAAGAGAACCATCTGCCTTAGTAGCAAACACCACAGGCGCTCCCCATTCGGATATACTTCGTCTGATGAAGTTCTTCTCAAGTAACTCCTTTACTTGCTTGCTGAGCTCCCGTCTCTCACGCGGAGCCATGTGCCGAACGGGCAAAGAAACAGGCTTAGCATTATCCACCAGATAAATGCGAAAATCAATCTCTCGTTTAGGGGGCAACCCCTTAACTTCTTCAAAAACATCTGGATAATCTCGGACCACCCTTACAGACTGAAGGGCTTCCTCTGACGAGTCGAGAGATTCAAGATAGCACAACATGACGGGATCCTTCGGATTGCATGAAATCTCTAAGGTGTTGCCAAGGCGAGTCACAAGCCTCACAACCCTATGCTCACAATCAAGAATGGCTCCATATCTGGACAGCCAATCCATGCCCAATATCAATCCGTATCCCCTGAAACCAAGAACATACGCACTACACAAGAACTCTACACTGAGTATAGAGATCCTCAGATCCTCACATATCATAGATAGATGAGCAGAACCCCCAATGGGATTCGAAACACAAATGGGATCATCCACTAAGCTAGTACTAAGGTGCAAACTATCAAGATCAGATGAAATAAAGCTATGTGATGCACCAGAATCAAACAAGGTACGAACTGGAAGATCGGAAACATAAACAAGGTTCTCAACAGAAACACTACCTCGATCGGGAACTGGAGCGGTATTGAGAGCATGAACTTGCCCTCCTGAAGGTCCAGCCTGTCCTTTCTTCTTTGGGCATTCCTTGCTGAAGTGTCCAGTCTCACCACAGGAAAAACATCCACCACTAAGCTTCCTTTTCTTCTTCCTACAATCCTTAGCGAAGTATCCAGGCACACCCCAGTAATTGCACTTTCCCTTGCCTTTGTTGTTGTTCCCCTTCTTGTTCTTGCTCTGATTCCCTTGACTGCTTTGACCACCTTGATTGCCTTTACCTTGAGAATCAGTCTTCTTTGCTTGAGTATCACTCGACTTGACCTCTTTCTTTCCATCTCCCTGAAGTAGAGCCATATCGACCAAACTCTCAAAAGTAGCCCCATGCGGAATATGTGACATCGCCAAACCCTGCAGCGGCTCATTCAACCCTCTAGCAAATCGAAGAGCCTTCTTCTCAGGAGTGTTCACCATATCCAAACCAAAACGGGCCAGCTGATTAAACTTGTTCACATACTCCTTGACAGACATATCACATTACTTTAATGCAATGAACTTCTCCATCTATAAATTCGCCTCAGCAGAAGATAGAAACTTGGCCACAAATCTAGCCCTCAAATCGGCCCAAGTCTCAACGGGCCTCGTCCCATTGGTGACTTCCCACCAATAGGCTGCTTCGTCCTTCAAAAGCCACACTGTCAATAAGATCTTCCTCTCGTCATCAATCCTAAAGATAGCAAACAAGTCCTCAGTGTCTTTCAGCCAATTCCTTGCTTCAACAAAAGATTCCGTGCTTAGGAAATTCTTGCCTCCCATCGCCTTGAAGTCTTTACAAACCTTCGTGAACTCAACCTGAGGATGCTGAGGGGGAGGAGGAGGAAGAGGAGCCTCAGCAACTGGAGGAGGAGGAACATTAACTACTGGAGGAGGGGGAACAGGAACCACCGGAGGAGGGACATTAGGGGGAGGATTCTCAACTACAGGAGGAGGAGTGGGAGTAGGGTTTGCGGGGCCGGCTGCCGCCCTAGCTTCTAGAAGTCTCCTATACCAGAGTGGTACGTTTACTCCGTCCGGGATGGCAAGATCCTCAGCCATACTGAAACGAAGGATAAGATAAGATTAGGTCAAGGGAACGAAGGATAACGCTAATGGCTTTTTTGGGGAATAGCCTTTTAAAATACTAGACTTTTCTTTGGAAAATACTTTATACTTGTTTTGAATATAGTTTTTCAAAAGTCTTTTTAAAAACTTTTTGTTCTTTCTTGTAAACCATATGCTCTGATACCAAATTTGTAACACCCCACCTCCGCTAGGGTCACTCTTTCGGGGGCACTAGCTTCTAGGGGGCGTTAGAACTGGGTAAGCATGCATAATGATATATCAAGGCAGAACAAGAACATAAATATATATGTAAAACAGAGTAAGTGAGAATAAAACAGCGGAATATCTCAAACCATCTCAAAACAAGTCTAGTACATCATAAAGTCAACTGCCAAAAATAAACATGTCTAGTACATCTTAAACAGAAATACTGAAATACATAGTGCTATCCCCAAAATAAAGATTATAAACCATAGCGAGCTCAATGTCCAGACATACATGAGCTATCCAGCAAACAAGCAAGCGATCCAAGCTAAGCACCACTGTTCCCTCCCTGAGAACCTGGGGGGGGGGAACGGAAGAAAAGAAGCGAAAGAAAACAGGTCAGTCAAAAAGACTGGTAAGCCCTACTACGATCAGTCTATAAACTAATAAAGTTAACATCATGATGGAAACTGAGATGAACATACTGGCAGTAGATAAAGGTGTCATCACATAAAGAAGATTAAGCTTTGCACCATAGTGTACTAGCAAACTAACATAACAGGTATTGATCCCTCAGCCCAAACTTTGGCCCAATTGCATGAGGTGACCTTAGTGCAAGGTCCAGCCCAACGGTCTAGTCGATCGGCTCCCTATAAACCTAACACGTCAAGTGTTGGTGTCCATACGGCCCACATACGGTTGTAGTCAGACTGTGCTGGGTCCACTTTCGGGTGTATCAAGCCCTCGGGTGCCAACCCCAGACACCTAAGCAATGATGCACAGTCTAAACCTACTGGTACCCGTGCCTCGAGTTTGTCCAACACCGAACTACGTGCACGCCCGTAGCCCGCCTGGACCCGCACCGTTGTACCACTCAGCCGTCGCTTTGGTCGCTTACATCAGTCCAGTAATCGTGCCCTGCCCTAGCCTAGCCTCTAGGGTTGTGAATGATACCAAACTGGGATTACTACTGGAACAGACCACGTTGCTAGGGTTTTCTAAGAGGGTTAAGTGTGGTTTAACCCCTCACTAATCATGGATTAAATTAGTTAAGTGTAACCAACAGTTCACCACATAACCCCATTTAACCCCTCGTATCCCCAAAATTGGTTAAGTATTAGTGGGCCATGACTTAACCCTAATCATGAGGCATTAATTAATTTAATTGTGCCTTAACCTCTCACATTAGACTTTGTTGCGGTTACTAGTTAAGCCGGGCGGGTCCGGGTAGCTTTACACCACAACTTGGTCTAACATCGGGTCCAAGGTACACATGACCAACTTCTCACATTGGGTCCTATTGTTTGTAGCAACTAGTTAAGCCGGTCGGTTCCGGGTAGGTTTACGCTACAAACTCAACCCAACCTCGAGTTGGCCACACTTATGTTTTCTAAGTGTCATGTCCACTTTATTTTCAAAACATAATTACAAGTTTAACAAATACTTGGGTAGACCTAACTTAATAGGTAAATTCCCAAGGGGTAGACCTAACTTAATAGGTAAATTCCCAATCTTATATTTTCATGTATTTTAAGTTTTACCCCAAACCCCCCAACGTCATTCTATCGCTTACATATTCGTTGAAACGCATAAAGGATAGAAAGAGGGAACTTGACACAACATACATGATGAATCTTACATATCATAATAAACATGCATAACATGTTGGACTTGCATAACTTAGCATAGTGAACTTGCATATACATGCATAACTTGTTAAACTTGCAAATCATGGCATAGTGAACTTGCATAAACATGCATAACTTGTTAAACTTGCAAATCATGGCATAGTGAACTTGCATAAACATGCATAACTTATCAAACATGTGTAACATAGCATAGTGAACTCGCATAAGCATGCATAACTTATTAAACATGCATAACATAGCATAGTGAACTCGCATAAGCATGCATAACTTATTAAACATGCATAACATAGCATAGTGAACTCGCATAAGCATGCATAACTTATTAAACATGCATAACATAGCATAGTGAACTCGCATAAGCATGCATGACTTATTAAACATGCATAAATCCCAACTTTCATCACATATTAACTTTAGAGTTTCTAAAATGAAGGTAAGAGGGCTTACAAATATTATGAAGACACAAATCTACTAATAAAGATTGAGAAGCCCTTTATGCAAGCATATAAAAACCCAAAACAAAGCTCCAATTAACAAAAACCCCAAAAACTCTAGCTTAGCAAATAAAGCTTGCAACTTGATGATGTATGCAAGCTAATGATCATTCATACAACTTAGAAATGCTTGTATGAGCATCAAAATCTTCATAGGAATGATTTTTGAAGAGGGTGGAGGCTAGGGTTTTTAGGTGGAGGCCATTTGAGAATTCAATTTGACATAGTTTGGTTGCTAGAGTGAATAATGAGTGATTTAGGGTAGGTTAGGGTCTTATTTATAGATTAGGCTAGTGATTTAGACCATAGGATTAACCCTAGGTTGAATTAGGTCCATCAGATTTCGGAATTCTCCAGAACCAAGCCACACAACCAAGCCCAAACCAAAAATGGTGCGCCAGGCAAAACTGCCCGGCCACCCCGTGTCGACAGGGCTGTCGACAGGGCAGTCGACACCCTTAGACCCCTGTCGACATGCCTGTCGACATGGGGGTCTTGGCGGGAGTTTTCCCCGCCTGACGCCAGTTAGCCCTAATCCTTGTTTTTAATTTAAAATTTAAATCTGTTTTTAACATGGAAATTTCTGAAAACTTCAATGGGCCTTAACTGGGTCATACGGACTCCGATTTTCGAAAACTCGGACTCTATTTCGCGTATTTTCCCGAGACGAACGCAATGGCATAGCCCATTTCCCTTGATTCAGATTTTTGAATTAAATTCTGCCTCGATTTATGTTATAACAAGTTATTGAAAATACGGGTTGTTACAATACACATCCTACTTCATTCTGGATCTCCACCGCATAAACAATTGTTAAAGTGGTTTTCGGTATTGACAGAGAGTATGACAATAGCTGATCTCAGTATCTTTAACAACCATTCGTTTACGTTTTTCACACCTTGGTCATTATTTTATAAATCACCTTATAAAATAGTTTATACGAAATCTCATATTCAAATTTGAAATCAAATTTAAATATTTAACTTTAGTTATATTTAAATTTGAAAACAACTCTAATCACTTAAATCGAATCGATTTAGAAACCATATCGAAAGATCTCAAAATATAGTATAAACCAATACTATACTATTTAACTTCTATTTTATATAAATTTTCCAAGATATTCACATCCAAAAACCGACTTATATTTAAGTTATACCTTAAAGGTCTTAATTTTCAGTTAAATCAATACTAAAACATTTAACTTTGATAATATTTTGGTTTGGTTTATATTCGCAAAAATTCAAGTTCAAAACTATTCCAATGATACAAATTTTACCTTTATAAGAAATCGTTTCAAGTCAATTCATAAAATCCAACAATTTGGTTCGAGTTCAAAATAGACAATTCAAATCAAAACTTTATGTTTCAAGCTAAACAAATCATACAATCTAGTTTCTCTTTTTATAAGAATTAGTCTTGGTCGATTCAAAATCCCAATCATTTAAGTTCAATTCAGTTTATATAATTGATAACAAACCTTATATCTTCAATTTCAACAAATCGTAACATAACATTTTACTCAAGTCGTACAATTCAAATTAACTACTTATAAATTCGAATCAAAGTCTTATATTTCAATTTAAACGATTCATACAATTTAAAACCATTCTTATAAATTTGATTAAACAATTTCTTAATTCAAACCAAATGATTTGTAAAATCAAGTCCATATATAAAATTTATATATTCAAATTCACATTTAATCACCTAAAATCGAATTCATTTCATACTAATTATAATTTCAAATAAAAACCAATTTACGCAATTCACATTCATTCCTTACGAAAGTACAATATTCAGACCAATTCAAATTCGCATTTAGTTGAATTATATCTAATTCATTCCTTAAATTTGGAAATTCAAATTCAGTTAACAATTTCACAATTCAAGTTAATCTCTTGTAAATTTATATCGATTCAAATTCAAATTCATATCTTATATGAGTTCGTTCGTTAAATCAATATCGTTATATGATTTTTAATTCTTTGTACCTCGAATTCAAATCACAAAAACCTTTACCTATCCACCTTTTAGTTTATTATTAAAGTTCATAATATATATCTATAAAGAAAATATAATTTTAAAAATAGATATACATACATATAAGTTTTCAAAATTCAAAACTTAATTAGAATATAGATTATAAACATATATAAGATTGAAAAAATCTAGAATAGGTTTAAAAGAATTATTTATTATATAAAAGTTTAAAGTCTTATATGATTAAATTATATGGTTTAAAAAAATAAAATAAAATTATAAGTAAATTCTTAAATAAACATTTAAATCCATTTTTACTCATAAAATCATTTTATAACATATAATTTAAAATTTATAAAAATTAATTTTAAAATTTTAAAATCTTAAATATAAAAATATAAAGTCTTAAGTTATTATTTTAAAATTAAATTTTCCAAGTCAATGTACTTCGAAAACATGACCACGGTTTTCGTATATAGTTTTCTGCTCTATGGTCAAGTGATGCAGATATTTATCATTTGAATCTACAATTTAAAATTTTATGGGTATATATCATTTCTACCCGCAACCCAAGTTTTATAAAATCATTCAGGTCTATCAATTCAAACCATGACGATTTTCTCTAATCTATTGTTTGTTCGGGTATGTATCATTTCAACCCATAGTGATTTTCCTAAAACTATGGAATTCATCAACAGAAACAGATAATCACATAACATCAGTCACATCACAAGTCATATATCATCAGTGCACCTACGTGTCATATGAATATCGTGTCATATGTGAAAGGTTTATACATATCAAATAAAACAATTTCTACAAGCAATCCTATACATTTCATAATCATTTGTGCGGAATTTAACAACCATGAAACAATGTAGGTTAAGTGTGAGATAAACTCACCTTTCATGGCATATAAATGGAAACAACAGACGGATTGACATAGAATGGAACGACGACTTCCAAGCACGACCTAGAATGGATTTAATCACAGTAACCATTCAGCACATATTTTATTTAATAAGAGGAGGTTAGGGAATTTCAATGGATTGGTATGGCTATAGGGTTTTTGGGATGGTTTCCGAACTCAACACCAATTTAACTCAAAATAAACAAAAAAAATTCCATTTTGAAATAAATAAATAAATATTATATATATTTAATATATATGTTTATACATAGAAATCATAATATAAACATTTAAAAATTCAACTCAGACATATTAAACAAATACACCCATATAACCCATACGAACACAACTGTAACACCCCATAATTTTATCAACACATTAAAATGATAAATTATGGAAAACTTAATTTATTATTCAGAATTAAGGGAAAGGGATTGCGCCATTGTGTCCGACTCGAAATTCTGGTCAAAATAGACATTAGGTTTGCATAAAATAGACACCGTATGAAGAAGTTATGAAGGTTTGAAGTTTGTATACGCGCAAGATATATATATATATAGTCCAAAAAATCAAAATTCAGTTCAAATTTCAAAAATTACGTTGGCGGCAAAATTCCCTCCCCAGGGGTGTCGACCCCTAAGCATGGGTGTCGACCTCATAAGGGGGGCTCGACCCCTTAAGGGGAGGAGGGTGGTCGACCCCCCTAGGGCTGAAGTGGCAGTCGGTTTCAGAGGGGCTGGAAGCTATATATAGAGGTCCATTTCTCTTGTTTTCTTCATTGGAAATCATGGAGGCCAAATGATGCCGGTGTCTGAACCGAGATAGATCCTTTCTTCAACAACGATCAACTAAAGCTAGTCAATTAAAGATTTAAGCGTAGATCTACAACCCAACAAGCTTCTTTTCTAGTTCTATCTTCTTAGCCAAACACCGTGAGTTCTATGTTACTTTTAGATTTAAATGATTAAAAGTAAAACGTGATAGTACTGTGATTTGTATCTATCTTGAATCATGAATCTATGTTATTCTTAGATCTCAAACTTTATTACGCTAGATCTATTTTTATAGATCTAATTCACCTGTGGTTAGTTTATCATGCCACCTTTGTGGATCTGAACCTTTGTCAAGTTTGTGGTTAATTTGGAACTATCATTATTAGGATAGTTAAATCTTTGTCTAAATCTAGATCATCTTGTTGTGGTAAATTTCTGTCATTTATTTGGACATATGAATCTACTCATGCTTCTTATGACACCCTTGTTACGTTAGATCCAGTTTATTTATGACAAGTTCATGGATCTACCCTTATATGTCAACCTTATCACCATGTCAGTATGTATACATTTGTTTATCCCAGTTATGTTGGAATAATCACTATTGTCATCTTCCCATCACCTTTCCCTCCTATTGTTTATGGCCAGGCTACTTTATAGCCAAGGCATGCTGCCAAAAATTATGCGAATGCGTTAGTTAGGGAACGAGGGAATTATTAGAATTGGCATAACTTGGTTAATGAATATGAATATGGACATATAATTCACTATGTACATAATTGGGAAAAAGGGGCATGAAACCTATAACCTATCACGACAAAGGTAAAAATTAGATAAGAATGAAATGCTTAGGATTACAACTAGAAATTGTAATTGCACTTATGGCATGAGGTTAGGTTGTATTAGTGGTGGAAGTCTGCCCAGACCCGGCCGACATATCCAGCAACCACTATTGTTGAGCCTAATGTGAGAGGTCTAAATGCACAAATACGAGATGAGCTATGACACGAGATTAGGCCCAACTAGTGGAAGAAGTCTGCCTAGACCTGACCGGCATATCCAACATCCACAAGTTATCGGCCTAATGTGGGATGTCTTGCCCATTATAAACCATAAACGGACATGGTAACGAATTGGACTACTTAACCAAATTTAATCCATAGGGATTGTATGATTATGAACTAAAGTTAGGGTTTAGTAAAACTGGTTGAACAATGGGTGGGTTAAGTAAATCTGAGGGGTAGGTAATATTTACATATAGCCCACAAACTTATCCCGATAAGGTTATGTAATTAAAGACACATAGTGGTAAGCATAACCAGTAGAAAGATTGGGGTTATATAATTAAAGACACCTCTTAGGGTAAATATAACTTGTGGAAAACCTAGTGGGGGATACAAGATAAGGGGGAGAGCTTGTATCACATTGTGTGGGACCAGTTTCAGTCAGTAACCCAGAGTAGGTATAGAGTAGAGTACTCCGAACTAGGTCGGAGAAGGGGCACACTTACTAAACTGATTGTAAGAGATCCAAACGTGGAGTTTGGTGTGGGCGGCGCAAACCGACCGGGCCATGTGCATGCATGAGACGGGCAGAAGAGAATAAGAAACGACCGTGTCACCTGTAGATATGGGGTTGTGCATATCAGCGGTGGGTTGCCACTTTAGGACGTGATACATCCTACGGTGGGGCCAACACAGAGTATCTACGCGGATTAGGGAGCCGATCGATTAAGCGTAGTAGTTAGGATACTTTTGGATGTATGCCTAAGTCTACCACAGTGGAAGGGATCATCTCATTCTGGATACACTAGTAATAGTGCAGAGTAATCATTAGAAGCGTATACACCCTATCCAGTTTACCTTGTCATACCTGCCTTTTATGTTGTTATCTCTTCCTTACCCACTTTATATGCCTGTCATGTTACTTTTATTTTTGTACTTGCTAAAAGTAACTGGACTCGCCAGTATTTTTGTCTGACCCTTTTTGTTTCCTCTTCTTTCTTCCGTTCCGCCCCAGGTTCACAGGGAGGGAATTCTCATGCTTAGTCAAGACTCGGTTATCTTCTTGTTGGAGCTGCTTTTGAAGTATAGCTCAAGTTCTTATCTCTACTGTGGCTTAGATCTTTTTCTTAGGGAATTACATTTTTGTTATATATTTATGTACTCTGATGGTACAAGATAGAAGTTATATTATTGTAATTGTTTTTGTGACTTATGGTATTTTGGACCACGATGTATGATTTATGTTTGAAATACAAATTTGAATTTTCGCTGCTATCTTATTTATATCTATCTTGTAATATTCTGAGTCTGTTTACATATAACACTTCATGGAACTTAATGCATTCAATTAGTGAGTGACATTAATGGATGTGGGGTGTCACACTTGGTATTAGGGCTGAAGGTTACCATATTAGATAAAAGTTTTTGAAAGCTATTTTCAAAAAGGTTCTAAAAGAAAGCATTTTCAAAAAGAAAAGTCTGTTTTGAAAAACATTCCCCAAAAAGCCATAAGTAATATCTTTCGATACCTTGTCTGAATCTCTTTCCTTTTCTTTTTCAGCATGTTTGGAGAACCCAAATTTCCAGAGAGAGTTATGATACCAGGATGGTTCCGTAGGTATCTGGAGGCCACGATGCCTGTTGAAGGCCAATGAAACATTCCTCCCCCCAGCTGCACTCGTTGCTCCTCCTTCTCTGCGTCCATACAACTTCTCAAAGATCTACAAAGATTTCCGTGCTATGGGAGGGAAGCATTCCATGGAATCTAGACATTTGTGGAGGCAAGGAACTGGCTCATGGAGGCCGAGGACTTGTTTGTAATCTATGAAGTAGAGGATCGAAGAAAGATTCAGTTAGCTTCTTTGCTATTGAAGGATGAAGCTTCACTTTGGTTGGAGATAACCCAAGCAGGCCGTCCGGCGGGAACTTTGGATGACTTTAGACAAAGGTTTGAGATGAAATTCTTTTCCCAAGCGGAGAAAAGCATGCAGATGGAGAGGTTCTTAGCACTCAAACAAGGGAATTTGACGGTTAAAGAGCATGTGAATAAATTTAACCAGTTGGTAAGATTTGGACTGGAACTGGTAGACACGCCGCATAAGAAGGCTTTACGGTTTGTTAAAGGGCTAAACGAACTCCTTTATGGGTTAGCCATGTCCCATATCCCAATGGGAGCCACCTTTGAAAGACATGTTGATATGGCCTTGATGTATGAGGGAGAAAAAGGGGAAAAGAAGGGGGTTAAAGCTGAGGAAACAACGCAAAACAAGAAGACATGGCCCAAGAAAGGACAACAACAACAACAACAGAAAGGAGGAAAGAATGACAAGGGTAAGGAGAAGTGGAAGTGTCATAGTAGTGGGCGTGAGTGTCATTTGGCAAAACAATGCAAAAGAAGGAAGAATTCTTGTTCAACTATGGAGAGGTTGGACAATTTGCTAGGGAGTGCCCGAAGAAACAGGGACAAGGTCAGAGGGTAGGAACTTCTGGAGGGCTGGTGCATTCTCTTGCGGTTAGTGCACCTGAAAGAGTTAGAAAAATTTCTGTGGAAGATTTAATTTCTCTTTCAAATCATCCTATTAGAACACTTTTTGATTCTGGTGCTTCACATTCATTTATATCTAGTTCTATGGTTGAATCTCTGCACTTAATTACTAGTGTGGTAGTGGATCCAGTAGTTGTCTTAAACCTCATTGGCGGTTCGGCTCATTTATCTATGATTTGTCGGGGTTTGAGAATATCTGTGTCAGGCATTGAATTTTAATGTGATGCATATGTGCTCGGGTTCATGGGCTATGCGTTGATTCTAGGGATGGATTGGCTAATAACGTATGGTGCTATTATTGATGGTGAAAGGAGGGTCGTTAGACTTTTGACTTGCTATGTGAATACCCTTGAGATTTCTTGCGACCCCAAAGGGTCTGTTATGCTTAACTTCCTGGAGCCTCTTGATGCATCCCTAGATGATTTTCAATATTTTTCGGTAGTTCGAGATTATTCTGATGTTTTTGAGGAGGTTCGGGGCTTACCTCTGAGGCGCAAGATCAACTTTCGTATATATCTGATGGACAATGCAAAGCCAGTTGCATTATCAGTGCGCCATATGGCTTCGAGGGACAGGAAGGAGTTGTGTAAGCAAGTAGGGGAGCTACTTGAGAAAGGATTTATCAACGAAGCAAATCTGAATGGGGTGCTCCAGTTGTATTTGCAACTAAGGCGGATGGTTCGCTTCATTTGTGTGTGGACTATAGAGAATTGAACAAACTCACAAAGAAGGATAGGCACCCACTTCCGAGGATAGACGACTTGTTTGACCAACTTGTCGGTGCCTCGGTATTCTCTCAGTTAGACTTAGCCATGGGGTTTCATCAGTTGAGGGTGGCTGAGGACAGTATAGACAAGACTGCTTTTAGGACTCCTTATGGTTTCTTTGAATGGCTAGTTATTCCTTTGGGCTGACGAATGTACCCGCCTATTTTGTCGATTTGATGAGTAGGGTGTTTCAGGAGTTCCTAAATAAATTTGTCGTAGTCTTTGTTGATGATATTTTGATCTTCCCTTAAAGAGAAGAAGAGCATGCCCAACATTTGAGAGAGGTTTTGAAAACTCTTCGTGACCATCAGCTTAAGGCAAAGTTCTCTAAATGCCATTTTTGGAGAAAGGAGGTGAGATTCTTAGGGCTTGTAGTCTCCAAAGAAGGGATGGCTGTGGATCTCGCGAAAGTAGTTGCAGTGCAAGATTGGCAGATTCCTAAAAATGCAACAGAGGTGAGGAACTTTCTGGGATTGGCAAGTTATTATAGGAAGTTCACTAAGGACTTCGCAAAGGTATCATCCCTTCTCACCAGGCTGACGAAGAAGAACTTGGCATTTTCATGGGATATAGATTGTTATTTTGCTTTCCAATGTTTGAAGAGGGCTCTTACAACAGCCCTACTCTTGACTTTGCCTGATAGAAACAAAGTGTTTACAGTTTACACTAATGCATGTGGTACAGGGCTTGGTGCATTTCTGATGCAAGAAGGAAAGGTAGTGTGTTATGGGGGTCGACAGTTGAGAGTTCATGAGAAGAAATACCCCACCCATGATCTAGAACTAGCTTCCATAGTGTTCGCGCTAAAGACTTGGCATCATTATTTACTTGGAAAGAAGTTCGAGTTATACACCGATCATAAATATCTCAAGTATCTGTTCTCACAGAAGGATCTTAATTTAAGGCAACAAAGGTGGATGGAGTTCTTAGCTTCTTATGATTTTGAAATCGCTTATACCCCTGGCAAGGGTAATGTGGTGGCTAACGCACTAAGTAGGCAGAGGTTGGCCTTAAGTTCTCTGTTTGTGGAGAGGAAGAGCTTGGAGTTCATATCGACCTTTGACTTTACACCCTCCATCGAGATATTGCCTGATTTGTTTGCGTCGTTAAAATAGGACCAATTCTTATAGATCAGATAGAAGCTTCGCAGCAAGGTGACCCACAGTTTTTAGACATCATGGATAAGCTCAGAAAAGGGGAGACTTCTAGTCACCTCAGTAGATATACCATAAATGAAAAAGGGTGGTTGCGACGAAATGGAAGGCTTTGTGTCCCTTAAACAGGAAGCTTGATAAAGGCAGTCCTAGAAGAAGCCCACCATTCTAAGATGACTATTCATCCAGGTGGCGATAAGATGTATAGAGACATGAGGAGGGTTTTCTTTTAGGATGGAATGAAGAAAGATGTGGCCGAATTTGTTTCTCAATGTTTAGTTTGCTAGTAAGTTAAAGCTGAGAAAAAGAAGCCTGGTGGTTTACTTCATCCTTTGGAGGTTCCATAGTGGAAATGGGAAAGCGTCTCCAGGAACTTTATAGACAGTTTGCCTAGATCAAAGAAGGGCAACACCAGTATTTAGGTAGTAGAGGATAGATTGACTAAGAGCGCTCATTTCATTCCAGTGAAGAGTAAGAGGACAACATCATGGTTGGCAGCAATTTATGTTCATGAGATATTCCGTCTTCATGGAGTACCTTCCAACATCGTAAGCGATCGCGACCCCATCTTTACCAGTGAATTTTGGAGGAGCTTGCAAGAAGCATTAGGTACACAGTTGCGTTTGAGCACCGCATATCATCCTCGGACTGATGGACAGACGGAGAGGGTGAATAAAATTCTGAAGGATCATTTAAGGTTGTGTATCCTAGACTTCGGAGGGACCTGGGAAGAGCACCTTACCTTAGTAGAGTTTGGCTATAACAACAGTTATCAAGCCAGCATCTGCATAGCACCCTTCGAAGCGTTGTATGGGCGACCCTGTAATCACCAACTTGTTGGTGGGAATCTATAGAAAGACTATTACTTAAACAAGATATGGTTAGAGAAACGTCCGAAAAGATTGACCTTATTCGACGACGGATGAAGATAGCTCAAGATAGGTAGAAATCCTCTACAGACAAGAGGAGGACTGACATCAAATCTAAAGTGGAGACTTAGTTTTTATCAAAGTATCACCTATGAGGAATGTGGTTCGCTTCGAATAGGTATGGAAGTTGGCACCAAGGTTTATGGGACCATTTTCCATAACCAAGAGGATTGGCCAAATGGCCTATAGAGTAAAGCTTCCAGAAAATCTATCCGGTGTTCATGATGTTTTCCACGTTTCTCATATGCGGAAGTGTTTGCATGACACCGCGGAAGTTGTTGAGCCAAGCATATTGGAAGAAGTGGAAGTAGAGAGGGAGGCGACAGTTAGACGAGTCCCTACCCATATTCCTGGATCAGAAGTTAAGAGGCTACGCAACAAAGAAATAAAGTTGATAAAGGTTCAATGAGGAGATAACCCAGAGGACGCGACTTGGGAGACCAAAGACAAGATTCATACTTCGTACCCTTTCCTTTTCGAGGGTATGTTCTTAACTCCTTTTCCAAAGTTTATCTATGTTTATTTCTATCATTTGAGTATGACCTGTCAATAGTATTTCTCTACCTTTAGATAGGAATCCTATGGATGTAAACATGTATTTGAGACATGTTACGTTTGATGGATGCAAGTTGTTGCTAGTGGTTGCCTATGGATGCATATACACACACACTAGGCACTAGATCGGCTCAATCACTCTCATACTACATATGGATGTGTGTGCATTTTTCTTTTCTTTTAATGGGTGAAAGTGGATGTATTATCAAATGGATGTTGCATTTGGACGAATGAGTGTGCACACATATAGAACTTACATGTTATATAGGATTAATTGCATACATACTGGATTCATGGCACTAACATACATTGCATTAAGGAGGTCGACTGAATCAGTAGACCGCCTAATCTTCGCATTAGTATTGGGACATATACACACACCTTTGCATAAACTCATATAAGCATTAGAAGTCTTTAAGTACAATGGATGCCTGTAATTGATGTATGAGTAGATGGGTGATGGACGGTAGGATACACATTCTTCTTAACTTGAAGATTTCGGGGACGAAATCCTTTAAGTATGGGGGAATGTAACACCCCATAATTTTAACAACACATTGAAATGATAAATTAGAGAAAACTTAATTTAATATTCAGAATTAAAGGAAACGGATTGTGACATTGCGTCCGTCTCAAAATTCTGGTCAAAATAGACAATTGGTTTGCGTAAAATGGACACCGAATGAAGAAGTTATGAAGGTTTGAAGTTTGTATATGCGCAAGATAATTATATATATATATATATATATATATATATATATATATATATATATATATATATAGGGTACAGAAAAATCAAAATTCAGTTCAAATTTCAAAAATTACGTTGGTGACAAAATTCCCGCCACAGGCATGTCGACCCCATAAGGGGGGTCGACCCCTTAAGGGGGGTCAACTCCATAAAAGGGGGGGTCGACCCCCCCTAAGGCTGAGGTCGCAGTCGGTTTCAGAGGGGCTGGCAACTATATATAGAGGTTTATTTCTCTTGTTTTCTTCATTGGAAATCATGGAGGCCAAATGCTGCCGATGTCTGAACCGAGACGGATCCTTTCTTCAACAACGATTAACTAAAGCTAGTCAATTGGAGATTCAAGCTTAGATCTACAACCCAACAAGCTTCTTTTCTAATTCTATCTTCTAAGCCAAACACTGTGAGTTGTAGGTTACTTTTAGATTTAAATGATTAAAAGTAAAATGTGATAGTACTGTGACTTGGATCTGTCTTGAATCATGAATCTATGTTATTCTTGGATCTCAAATTTTATTATGCTAGATCTATTTTTATAGATCTAATTCACTTGTGGTTAGTTTACTATGTCACCTTTGTGGATCTGAACCTTTGTCAAGTTTGTGGTTAATTTGGAACTATCATTATTAAGACAGTTAAATCTTTTTCTAGATCTATATCATCTTGTTGTGGTAAATTTCTATCATTTATTGGACATATGAATCTACTCATGTTTCTTATGACACCCCTGTTATGTTAGATCTAGTTTATTTACCACGAGTTCATGGATCTATCCTTATATGTCCACCTTATCACCATGTCAGTATGGATACATTTGTTTATGCTAGTTATTTTGGAATAATCACTATTGCCATCTTCCCATCACCTTTCCCTATTATTGTTAATGGCCAGGCTACCCTATAGCCTAGGAATGTCGCCAAAAAATATGCGAATGCGTTAGTTAGGGAACGGGGGAGTTATTAGAATTGGCATAACTTGGTTAATGAATATGAATATGGACATATAATTCACTATGATCATAAGTGGGGAAAAAGAGGCATGAAATCTATAACCTACCATGACATAGGTAAAAATTTGATAAGAATGAAATGTGTAACGACCCGGAAAAAGTCGATCTTGGTTATCTGATATACAACACATATCGAACATCCAAAGATCGAAAATACTGGTAGTTAATGAAAGAAATTAGAGGGTGAGGATAGAAAAGATAGAAACTTAGAATAGAAGAACAAGGAGAACATACAGTATCAGAGTAAACACGAATCTCATAGTGGAACGAATAAATATATTTCATAACATAACTTTGAAATATAAATCTGTACTTGAATAAACATATCGTTTCCAAAGTACAGCACTTACAACACAACGGAAAAACTATAGCTATATAATTCTGAAGCCTCCTGCTCCACCTCTTCAAGTATCTGTAAATCCCGACTATTTGACTGCCCGTACAAAATTAGGCACACAAGAGTTTAGGGAAAACAAAAGAAAATAAACTCCGGGTCAGTCATGTGACTAGTGTGAGTAAACTCAAATTATTTGATTTAATTTTCAAAATCCTTTTGAAACAAAGGATAATCATAAGACCAATCCACACATAAACACGGATGGTTTTTACCTTACGATAACCCAAATCATTAGTAAAACAATATTATTCTGATATTATAATAATGTCTAACACAAGTAATATCAATCTAGTAGAAACGCTTGCATCTAACATTCTACATATATAATATACAATCAAAACCGCGGGCCCTTATTTGGGAAATGGATTCCAACTTTGACAAGGTATGGATCTACCTTCTGCTCAGTGTACTCTAGAAGCGATACACTGGAGTTCAACAAGAACATCTTGCAACTCGGCCACACATGACCGACCACTCATTTCTCTTGAGTGTATCGAATATATTGTCACCATACATTTGGTAAACCAACATAACCATTCCCGGGAGATACATAATTGAAAGAAATAACAAATATGAATATTCTCCAAATGGTGACAATATACCCTACTTGGTTGCGAACCATTTAGCCATGCTACTTGCCTGATTTCTGTCATTTCCCAGTTGATGAGGCTCGAGGTCAAAACGTTTCTTTTAACAGATCAATCCTCCATTTACTTCAAATGCCACATCGTTATACCCGTCAAATCACAAATTGATTTCCCCAAAAATACCATGGGTATGAACTAAGAGAAACGAATTCCTCCGCCACCAACGTAAGTACATTTGAAACTATCAACTTACGTGATCTACCAGATGTACTCTGTCAATCATTCGTCCATTTAACTTGTCCTAGGACTGGACAGACCGAAGGTACTATTTCGTACATCCATCCTAGGCAATCTCTACCTAGGACTTATACAACAGCCCTAGCACTTTACTCCGTCTTCAATTTGTCTTCGATCTATTTGATTCGAAACGCTAACGCCCATGCCGAGTGATTCTTTGGATAAGAATCCAACCGGTCTCTACGTATTGACGATGGAGAAATGATCAAAACTTTGATAGTCTATGATTTAACTATAAAAAAAACACGTGTGCAAACAACGATATTATTTCCAGATGGAAATTTAATCGATCAAATATCATTTAACATTTACCTCTTTAGTTCATTAATTTACTTATCTCCTGTTTCAATATATTCTAAATTCTTATTTTCTATTATCAAAAAACATTTCTGATTCTTATTTGGAAAACATTTCCAAAACTCCTTCACTATATTTAAGCTGATGTTTAAATCAAACATCGCCATGCCAACTCAAACCATTTCACTCATTAACTAAATTCACTTAACCATCATTCACTATCAAACCTTACCATTCCTTAGTTAAGAAGGAAGTCAATCAAGTCAGGGTATAATTACCTCTCAGACCTTAATTGAACAATGTTTTAACTTCAAAATAGTCAAAGTTTATCTTTTAAATCTTTAACAAACTACGTTACGTAACTCTCTTTCAAATATATTTGATAACTCTTTCCTTCGAATAAACTATATTCGATAATCTCTCTTCTTCGGATAACCTATATTCGAATAACTCTATTCAATTAACACTATTCGATTTACTCTATTTGATTTACTCTTATCAGTTAGCTCTATTTGATTAACTCAATTCTATTTACTCTATTTGATTAACTCTATTGGATTTACCCTACTGGAATAACTCTATTCAATTAACTCTAACTAATTTACTCTTATCAATTAACTCCTTTCAAATAAACTATATTCAATTAACTCCTTTCGAATAACTAATGTTCGATTAACTCCTTTCGAATAACTAATATTCGATAACTCTTTACGAATAACAAATACTCGATAACTCCTTTCGAATAACTAATATTCGATAACTCCTTACAAATAACTAATATTCAATAATTTCTTTCTCTATTTGAATAAACTATATTCGAATAATTCTCTTATTCGAATAACCTTATTCGATAACTCTTTCTTCGAATAAACTATATTCGAATAACTCTAGTCCGACTAACTCTAATTCAATTAACTCTATTCGAATAACAAATATTGGACTAACCCTTGTTCAATTAACTCTATTCGAATAACTCTAGTTCGATTTAACTCTAATCGTTTAACTCTAACTGATTAACTCTAACCGGTTAACTCTAACTCTAATCAATTAACCCTAACTCTAATCAATTAACTCTAACTCTAATCGATTAACTCCTCTAACTCATTTTGACTAACACATTTTGATTAACTCCTTTGATTAACTCTACGTCCATATTCAGTTTCAAATATCGATGTTGAAATCAATTCTTACTTCTCTGTATAAGCCCAGACTTATATATTTTATTTATCCAATGATAAACATTTTATTTAATTTATAATATATTATTTATAAATTAATCTTCTCAATCTATTAGTTACAAAAAATTTTATTTAAAATCTTTGCTTTAAATCCATATCATATTATACCCGTGTGCGAAGCACGGGTCTAAACTTTCTGATGTAAAATTCTATTCATTTGCCAAATATTTCCTTATATGAAATTCTTTTTCATTTCCCAATCAATCCCTTTTTTTACTATATTTATTTTCTAAATAAACATTTTCTTTTTATAACTCTATTTGTTTTCTAAATAAACATTTCCTTTTTAATTCTATTTGTAAATGTTTTACAAATATCTCCTTTTTTTGTTTTATTTGTAAATGTTTTACAAATATTTCTCTTTCTGTTTGTTTTACAAATAGTTCCCTTTATATTTGTTTTACAAATAATTTCCTTTATATTTGTTTTACAAATAATTTCCTTTATATTTGTTATACAAATAATTTCCTTTATAAAATCCCTTGATTTTATAAATATTCCTTTATATAAAATCCTTTGATTTTATAAATATTCTATTCCAATATACAGTTTGAAATCTTCCTTCTATATAAAATCTTTCGATTTTATATAATATTTTATTTGAATATAGTTATTGAAAAATTCCTTTTTCATCCCAGGCTTTTGTTACGGTATTTAAAATACCCAAATAACAATGATTGATATCATTGAACACACGTAATCAACACAGATTATATATCACATCATATATTACAATATATGAAAAACAGTAAAATAAATGTTGAGAATCCAGTTAGATCCCTCCAACCAGTTTCCCTGCATCACAGATGTTAAATGATATAATTAACATTACTTTCATTTCAACACGATATATTCTGATCAACATAATCCATGTTTTATTAATGATATATATATATATATATATCGTTATCAATAATGTCAACCAATACATAAGCAATTCAACCAAACAGTTAACACACAACAATCAACAGATAATTATTAGTTTTAAAATTACGTTAGAGAAATATATCTGTTCAAAGTTGGTGAGTTTTACTCACTTTGGCAGTTCATCGTTAAAGAACGATAAACCGTTTGTTTGATTTGAATCAAATAATTTATTTCGCCATAAATTTAGACGAGCTCCAATCAACTCCCAGTTAGTTACATTTGGTAGCGTTCGTCCATACGATCCTATCGGATCTTGTTTCGCTGAATTCTGATAATATATGAACGAGTTATTCAAGTTCAAAGTTTATATACAGTTATTTAAATAAAAAGCTATAACTTGAATTCCATTGGGCTTTCACCTTTGGTTTCGGCCAACTAACACCCAACGTGGCCCAGACCCCATCCATTTATCTTCTTCCCCCAATTTAGATTTTACAATCCTGCTCCATTCACCTGGTACCAAACCCGACATTGACCCAAGGTTTGACCGACCACCAACACCTCTTCGACCATCTATTCCCAGCGCCACCACTACCATTTCGTTCCTCTTCGCAAACCTTACTCGACCATCACCTTTAGGTGATACTCGAACACCCCACCAATTTCGGACCTGCAACAGTCAAACCCCTCTCCCCTTGTCGCATTCCACCTCGGCCATCAATTCCAGCCGCAACCACCACCACTTGAATCTGCGTTGACCCCTCTTCCCAATTATCACCACTTCCCAATACTCGATGGCCCCCATAAGTATCGATCTGCTCCTTCACCTTTTAACCCCTATAGTCGCTTTTCACTACATAGCACTGGAGTGCCTCCAACCACCGCCGTCCTCTGCGCCAAGCACTCTGAACTTGCCTCCATCATCAGTTGTCCCTCACAGATCACTAATCCGAAACATTGGCCAACCCTAGCTCATGTATTAAATTTCCCAGTAAGGAACAGCGTAGTCGAACCTAGAAATTAATGAATAGATTCGAAGAGAAAGTTGGAAGGGTTTCAAAACTATTTATCTAGTGATTTATAGATTTTGTTTTGTATTTCTTTGATTTTTGGGAAGATCGGTTTTCACTTTTCTTTTGCTGGAGAGAAATAATGTTTTTGGTTGGTAAGGGGAATGTTAGATATTTATATAAATTTCTTGGATTTCTTGAGGTAAATTGAAGGCCACGTTTGTTTTGAGGACTAAGAGACTGTCGGCTGAGAAGAAAGAAACGTGGACCTCGTTGGATTGGTGAAATGATTTTAGGCAAGACAAATTAAGTAAATGGAAACCATGTGTATTTTTCTACTATACTAATCCATCATTTTACGTGAATTATTATGGCTTATATTTAAATGAAACTTGAATTAGTATTGGAAACTTATCATAGTTCAAACCTTGTACCGCAGTAGTTTACTTAAAACTTTATTAACGTATGGACCGCTATCGACATATATCAATATATTGTTGTACCGGGCAATGTGTCACGGTTCCAAAAAATATAATCATATCGGTAGATTAACTCATATTGTGAAATCCCAAAAGTTTGATATAGGGTGCAAAATACTTCAAAATAAAAAGTTGCTTATTTAATTAATTAAAAATTTCAGTAAAATTCTAAAAATTAAATTATAACTATGTCTCAAAAAGAATCTTGTCTAAATTTGAAACTGGTATCTAGTTATATTGAATAACCCATTACGGTCGATAAACGATTCTATAACGACTATTTTAAAATTTGATTTGGACATAAATCAAAATCTACACAATGAAATCCCGATTTTTCTCTTCCACTAGAAAAAAATACTTCACAAGCTCTGAACGTTTCTTATTTCACGGAAATCCTATTTAAAACGGATCCTGTATATTCAGTTGAAGTTCGAATCGCCAAATAGCGAACTACTGCGCCATTTGGAGCTCGATTTTAATTATAATATAATAATACGTCCAAACTGTCGTTCAAATAATATATTCGTCATTCTAATTCAATTCAAAGCTGAATTAAATACTTTGAATTGTCCAGTTCACATTATATTGTCAATTCACTATTTCTGATTATTTCAAAAATTAAATATATTATTCTATTATTTATATTAATTAAATATTCAATATAATTTAATTAAACAACCATTTTCACTATTTAAATAATTAAATAAATAAATTATTATCCCTATAAATACGGGTCGTTACATTCTTCCCCCCTTTAAAATAATTTCGTCCTCGAAATTGCTAAGGTAGAAAACAAACCCTATTGACTGGTTAAAAATTATTTTTTCTTCTTTAACATCAGTTTCAACTGAACCAATTTAATTTCAATTAAAATTTTATTTAATTCTTATCGACGAAAATTTTCAAAAATCCTGAAAGTTTTCTAACACCTTAACTTTTCGAAAATTTTTGCCAGCACCTCCTTTGTACTGGTCAATAGCTCAAACTCCAACTTGCCTCTATGGGACTTCTCCAACCCAAAAGAAAATCAAACAGCCAAGCGGCTTGCCACATCGGCTCATAAATCTCATGCTTATACCAAATACAAACTTGTACCTTTTTGTCGGGTATATCATTATATTATTTCCATCTGCTGCTAATTCAACATATACCAATGTAACACCCCACATCCGTTAGTGTCACTCACAAAGGGAATGCACTAAGTTCTGTGGAGCATTTAGGGTAAAAGATGCAGATAAATTACAAGACAGACAGAAATTAAACAGCGGAAGATAAAACTTTGCTTTATTGATAAAATAATTTGTACAATGATTTCTTTACAATATCAGAGTATTATCTGTCTTACAAAATAAAGAAGCATAAAACAACATTTATATTCCCCAATTTTTGCATGAGCCAGCCATAGCATATGATAAGAGAATCCAAGCAGACTTCGATAAATCTTCAAGCTGGGAAAGAGTGACAGTCCAACTTAACCTGAGCTATACTACTCCCTCCTCTACTACCAATGTCATCCTAATCAACTCCAATCAGTTTTTTATCCTCAGATCCAACCATTTGCTTATACCTAAGTCGAATTCAATTTCGAAGTTTTTTATCCTCAGATCCAACCTTTTTGTCAGATCCAACCATTTTTAAATTCTTAACTCATCAATCCACTACCATTTCAAATTCAAATCTCACAAATCCAATATATTTCCACAAATTTTTATTTAAATTTGTTTTTAATTCAAACAGTCTCTTCCTAAGAGTTTAAACAGCTTTGCTTTTCTCAAAAGTCAAACTTTCCCTTTTAGGATTTAAAACAACTTGTTTTTCCTAAACAATTCGAAATCAATATCTTTGGAAGTAATCCGTCACTTAGAAACTCAAAAATGAACACTAATGATGTCGCGATTCATCATCAGGGTTATTTCCCAACTACCAAAGTTACTATATCACTTTCAAGATCACTTTTAAACTATTCCTTTTTGAAATACATTTCAAAATACCATTCACAATGCTGGTAAAATATTTAAAATCTCCCAGGATTTTAAAATTCTCATATTTTCAATTCAAATCCATTTACAAAAACCTTTCAAATTTCCAGGGTTTTAATTTCAATTCTGATTTGAATTTCAGATTCAATTCATCTTGATTTCATATATTACACTTATATGATTTCTAATTGGTTATTTATATAACCATTTCAATTTCTATAATCTTATTTGATTATAATAACAACAAATATATCCAATATATTATATTCCAATATATATATCTTCCCTATATCAAAATATACTTTGGGTAAACTTATTTTCATTTACCCTCTTTTCAAAACATATCGTGTCGACCCACCGTATTCGAGTGTTTATAACCTCTTACCGGTACAGTGGATCAAACTGATCGACTAGAACTCAAAAATAACTCAACCAATAAATGTCCACAATATAAAACCATTTCTATATCAAATAACAAATACATTCACTCGTATATGTGCACTCAAACTCAGTCTAGGGTATTTCTAACCCCATCTCTACTGAGTCACGCCACAGAGCCAAGGTAATTACTTAACCTTAAGCTCTGATACCAATAGTAATGGCCGGCGATTTCGGTAGGCTTTTCAACCATCCCTCATCCCCCAAGGCAGAGGGATAACCTCCCCCCATGGCTTACAGAGGTACCCTAACTCCATGCTTTACGACCAGCCTCTCGACTCGACCAACCCGCTATATTGTAGGACCTATAGGGGTAAGAGTCTCCCGTTCATCACCAAACCGCGACGTGAGAACACCATATCAGACGTACCAATTAAGAAGCATGGATTGGTGTGAGTAAACTCAAATTATTTGATTTAACTTTCAAAATCCTTCTGAAACAAAGAATAATCATAAGACCGATCCACACATAAACACAGATGGTTTTTACCTTACGATAACCCAAATCATTAGTAAAACAATATTATTCTGATATTATAATAATGTCTAACACAAGTAATATCAATCTAGTAGAAACACTTGCATCTAACGTGCTACATATATAATATACAATCAAAACCGCGGGCTCTTGTTTGGGAAATGGATTCCAACTATGACAAGGTATGGGTCCACCTTCCGCTCAGTGTACTCTAGAAGCGATACACTGGAGTTCAACAAGAACATCTTGCAACTCGGCCACACATGACCGACCACTCATTTCACTTGAGTGTATCGAATATATTATCACCTTACAGTTGGTAAACCAGCATAACCATTCCCGGGAGATACAGAATTGAAAGAAGTAACAAATATGAATATTCTCTAGATGGTAACAATATACTCTACTTGGTTGCGAACCACTTAGCCATGCTGCCTGCCTGATTTCTGTCATTTCCCAGTTGATGAGACTCGAGGTCAAAATGTATCTTTTAACAGATCACTCCTCCATTTACTTCGAATGCCACATCGTCATACCCGTCAAATCACAAATCGATTTCCCTAAAAATACCACGGGTATAAGCTAACAGAAATTCCTCCGCCACCAACGTAAATACGTTTGAAATGATCAACTTACGTGATCTACCAGATATACTCTGTCAAACATTCGTCCATTCAAGTTGTCCTTGGACTGGACAAACCGAAGGCACTATTCCGTACATCCATCCTAGGCAATCTCTATCTAGGACTTATATAACAGCCCTTGCACTTTACTCCGTCTTTAATTTGTCTTCGATCTATTTGATCCGAAATGCTAACGCCCATACCGAGTGGTTCTTTGGATAAGAATCCAACTGGTCTCTCCGTATTGACGACAGAAAAATGGTCAAAACTTTGATAGTCTGCGATTTAACTATCAAAGAAAAACACATGTGCAAACAACGATATTATTTCCAGATGGAAATTTTATCGATCAATCATCATTTAACATTTTTTCTTTAGTTCATTAATTTACTTATCTTCTGTTTCCATATATTCTAAATTCTTATTTTATATTATCAGAAAACATTTCTGATTATTATTTAGAATACATTTCCAAAACTCCTTCACTGGATTTAAACTGATGTTTAAATCAAACATCGCCATGCCAACTCAAACCATTTCACTCATTAACTAAATTCACTTAACCATCATTCACTATCAAACCTTGCCATTCCTTAGTAAAGAAGGAAGTCAATTAAGTTGGGGTATAATTACCTATCAGACCTTAACTGATCAACGTTTTAATTTCGAAATAGTCAAAGTTTATCTTTTAAATCTTTAACAAACTACCTTACGTAACTCTCTTTCGAATAAATCTCTATTCGATAACTCTTTCCTTCGAATAAACTATGTTCGATAATCTCTCTTCTTCGAATAACCAATATTCGAATAACTCTGTTCAATTAACATTATTCGATTTACTCTTATCAGTTAGCTATATTTGATTAACTCAATTCTATAAACTCTATTTGATTAACTCTATTGGATTAACTCTATTGGATTTACCCTACTGGATTAACTCTAACTAATTTACTCTTATCAATTAACTCCTTTCGAATAAACTATATTCGATTAACTCCTTTCGAAAAACTAACATTCGATTAACTCCTTTCGAATAACTAATATTCGATAACTCCTTTTGAATAACTAATATTCGATAACTCCTTTCGAATAACTAATATTCTATAACTCCTTTCGAATAACTAATATTCGATAACTCCTTTCTAATAACTAATAGTTATTCGATAACTCCTTTCTAATAACTAATATTCAATAATTTCTTTCTCTATTCGAATAAACTATATTCGATTAATTCTCTTATTCGAATAACCTTATTCGATAAATCTTCCTTCGAATAAACTATATTCGAATAACTCAAAACCGACTAACTCTAATTCAATTAACTCTATCCGAATAACAAAAAATCGACTAACTCTTGTTCGATTAACTCTATTCGAATAACTCTAGTTCGATTTAACTCTAATCGATTAGCTTTAACTGATTAACTATAACTGGTTAACTCTAACTCTAATCGATTACGCCTAACTCTAATCGATTAACTCTAACTCTAATCGATTAACTCCTCTAACTCATTTTGATTAACATATTTTGATTAACACATTTTGATTAACTCTTTTGATTAACTCTACGTCCATATTCAGTTTCAAATATCGATATTGAAATCGATTCTTACTTCTCTATATAAGCCCTGACTTATATATTCTATTTATCCAATGATAAATATTTTTTTTAATTTATAAAATATTATTTATAAATTAATCTTCTAAATCTATTGGTTACAACAGATTCTATTTAAAATCTTTGCTTTAATTCCATATCATGTTATATCCGTGTGCGAAGCACGAGTCTAAACTTTCCTGATGTGAAATTCTATTCATTTGCCAAATATTTCCTTATATGACATTCTTTTTCATTTCCCAATAAATCCCTTTATTTAACTCTATTTATTTTCTAAATAAACATTTCCTTTTTAATTATTTTTGTAAATGTTTTACAAATATATCCTTTTTCTATTTGATTTGTAAGTGTTTTACAAATATTTCTCTTTCAGTTTGTTTTACAAATATTTCCCTTTATATTTGTTTTACGAATAATTTCCTTTATATTTGTTTTACAAATTATTTCCTTTATATTTGTTTTACAAATAATTTCCTTTATAAAATCCCTTGATTTTATAAATATTCCTTTATATAAAATCCTTTGATTTTTATAAATATTTTATTCCAATATACAGTTTGAAATCTTCCTTCTATATAAAAATTTTCGATTTCATATAATATTTTATCTCAATATAGTTACTGAAATTTTCCTTTTTTATCCCAGGGTTTTCTTACGATATTTAAAATACCCAAATAACAATGATCGATATCATTCAACACACGTAATCAACATAGATTATATATCACATCATATATTACAATATATGAAAAACAGTAAAATAAATGTTGAGGAATCCGGTTGGATCCCTCCAACCTGTTTCCCTGCATCACAGATGTTAAACGTTATAATTAACATCACTTTCATTTAAATGAAATATTCTGATCAACAGAATCCATATTTGATTAACGACATATATATATATATATATATATATATATATATATATATATATATCGTTATCAATAATGTCAACCAATACATAAGCAATTCAACCAAATAGTTTACGCACAACAATCAATAGATAATTATCAGTTCTAAAAATACGTTATAGAAATATAACTGTTCAGAGTTGGTGAGTTTTACTCACTTTGGTAGTTCATCGTTAAAGAACGATAAACTGTTTGTTTGATTTGAATCAAACAATTTATTTCGCCATAAATTCAAACGAGCTCCAATCCACTCCCAGTTAGTTCCATTTGGTAGTGTTCGTCCATACGATCCTATCGGATCTAGTTTCGCTGAATTCCGATAATATATGAACGAGTTATTCAAGTTCAAAGTTTGTATACAGTTATTTAAATAAAAAGCTATAACTTGAATTCCATTGGGCTTTCACCTTTGATTTAGGCCAACTAACACCCAATGTGACCCAGACCTGCTCCATTTATCTTCTTCCCCCAATTTAGATTTTACAATCCCGCTCAAATCACTTGGTACCAAACCCGACATTGACCCAAGGTTTGACCGACCACCAACACCTCTCCGACCATCTATTCCCAACGCCGCCACTACCATTTCATTCCTCTTCGCAAACCTTACTCGACCATTACCTTCAGGTGATACTCGAACACCACACCAATTTCGGACCTACTACCGTCGAACCCCTCTCCCCTTGCCGCATTCCACCGCGGCCGTCAATTCCGGTCGTAACCACCCCCACTTGAATCTGCATTGACCCCTCTTCCCAATCATCACCACTTCCCAATACTCGATGGCCCCCATAAATATCGATCTGCTCCTTCACCTTCGAACCCCTACAGTCACTTTTCACTATATAGCACCGGAGCGCCTCCAACCACCGCCGTCCTCTGCGCCAAGCCACCCTGAACTTGCCTTCATCGACGGTTGTCCCTCACACATCACTAATCCGAAACATTGGCCAACCCTAGTTCACGTACCAAATATCCCAGCGAGGAACAGCGTAGTCGAACCCAAAAATTCATGTATAGATTCGAAGAGAAAGTTGGGAGGGTTTCAAAACTATTTATCTAGTGATTTATAGATTTTGTTTTGTATTTCTTTGATTTTTGGGAAGATCGGTTTTCACTTTTCTTTTGCTGGAGAGAAATAATGTTTTTGGTTGGTAAGGGCAAAGTCAGATATTTATATAAATTTCTTGGATTTCTTGAGGTAAATTGAAGGCCATGTTTGTTTTTAGGACCAAGAGACTGCCAACTGAGAAGAAAGAAACGTGGACCTCGTTGGATCGGTGAAATGATTTTAGGCAAGACAAATTAAGTAAATGGAAACCATGTGTATTTTTCTACAATACTAATCCATCATTTGACAAGAATTATTGTGGCTTATATTTAAATGAAACTTGAATTAGTATTGGCAACTCATCATAGTTCAAACCCAGTACCACAGTAGTATACTTAAAACTTTATTAACGTATGGACCGCTATCGACAGATATCAATATATTGTTGTACCGGGTAATGTGTCACGGTTTCAAAAATATAATAATATCGGTGGATTAACTCATATTGTGAAATCCCAAAAGTTTGATATCGGGTGCAAAATACTTCAAAATAAAAAGTTAGTTCTTTAATTAATTAAAATTTTCTGTAAAATTCTAAAAATTAAATTATAACTACATCTCAAAAGAATCTTATCTAAATTCGAAACAGGTATCTAGTTATATCGAATAACCCGTTACGGTCGATAAATGATTCTATAACGATTATTTTAAAATTTGATTTGGACATAAATCCAAATCTACACAATGAAATCCTGGTTTTTCTCTTCCACTAGAAAAATATACTTCACCAGCTCCGAACGTTTCTTGTTTCACGGAAATCCGATTTAAAACGGACCCTGTATATTCAGTTGAAGTTCGAATCGCCAAATAGCGAACTACCGCGCCATTCGGAGCTCGATTTTAATTATAATATAATTATACGTTCAAATTGTCATTCAAATAATATATTCGTCATTCTAATTCAATTCTAAGCTGAATTAAATACTTTGAATTGTTCAGTTCACATTATATTGTCAATTCACTATTTCTGACTATTATAGAAATTAAATATATTATTCTATTATTTATATTAATTAAATATTCAATATAATTTAATTAAAAAACCATTTTCACTATTTAAATAATTAAATAAATTAATTATTATCCGTATAAATACGGGTCGTTACAAAATGCTTAGGATTACAGCTAGAAATTGTAATTACACTTATGACATGAGGTTAGGTTGCATTAGTGGTGGAAGTCTGCCCAGACCCAACCGGGATATCCAGCAACCACTATTGTTGAACCTAATGTGAGAGGTCTAAGTGCACAAATACGAGACAGGTTATGACCCGAGGTTAGGCCCAACTTGTGGAAGAAGTCTTCCCGGACCCGACCTGAAACAACCCAAACTTCCCCGTGAAAAAAAGCCCGGATTGAATTTGAGAACATGACAAATCAGAACACAAACAGAAGAACATTCCATTGCTTATTACAACAATTTACATCAAAGTACAAGAATATACAGAGTATGAATAAATACTATACATTTGATAAATATCAGAGATTTACAAATTACAATGTAGTGGAAAACATTACAAAACACAACTGAAAGAGATACACGGATGCAGAGCTTTCCGAATATCATTCTAGATGTAAACCAGGATCATGTGAATATAAATCTGCAATACCAAAACTACTAGCTTCCCGTGTGGAAAATAGGGCACCCAGAGTTTAGGTTAAAACAATAAACTCCCGGTCAGTCATGTGACCGGTGTAAGAACAAAAACAGTTATTAAATCTTTTACTTTAAAAGTAAATCAAGGGACCACGCCGTATAACATGGAACGGGTTTATCTCCAAGAATACCAGTGCATAAAACAAACATCGCAATGCTAAATAAAGAACAATGAAGCTATTATAAGACTTAGGTCCCATCACACAATGCAACGCAAGCCTGAGGATAGAGTTTTACCTTATAATAGCCAAACACGCTTGGTACGTTTAAAACAATTCATTTTGATACTATTATAGTGTAAAGTGTATGAAAACAACTTCAAATATAAATGCATCGATCATAGACGGCATAGTGCCTCATCCCACTTTGTCGCCATACTAGGCTCTAGCCTGCCCCTCATACAAGGCAAAGGGCACATACCTAAGCAACTCGATATATATATATATATATATATATATATATATATATACCTCCCACACATGGAGCAGGCTACACACAGACCACTCACCCTAAGGCACTGGATCCTACCCATAATTTTAGTAGACCGGGTTACCAAATCTTTAGTGACATACCAAATCATTTCATATCCCAAAGTAGGGAAAACCATTTCATAACATAATGACAAGTATAATCAAATCTATAGTACTTCACATCAACAACTCACACATATGATTAGTCACTATTAGTCACATAACCTTTGAGGTCGTACGTCTCAAAGAAGGGTGTTAAGCAAGAGAATAAATTCTCCGCCACCAAACAGATACATTTTTAATAGCAACTAACCAAATATGTGATGAACTACAATGTAAAACCATAATACATTTCCAAATCATTTCGAAATCATTGGGTTTTAGTCCCCGAAATCCTTTCTGTTTTATAAAACATTCCCTGTCCAAAATTGGGAATACATTTCTTTTCACTTAAGAAAAATATCATTTCAAAATCATTCATTAAATTTGAAATGAATTCAACATCTTCGCTAACACCTCATAGTCAAATTGTGAAGTGTTTCACAAGGTGTTAGCATACCAGTATTTCTACCCAACCCAATGCTAAATGTAAAAGCATATTTTGGTCATAAACTGGTCGAGCACAATCCAAACAATCAATCAATCAAAATCAATATCAGCAACCAAATATATTTGGTTCTAACACACCTCATGTTTTGGTAAATTTTAATTACCGTTTATTCATTCACAATCTATTTAAAGATTTATTCAAACTCCAATTTGTTTCAATCCCAAAAATCATTTCTTATTGATTGTTCAACTTTCCGGAAATCAATCGTGCTTTTACTCGAGTTAAAGAACTAATGTCATTTAAACACAGTTCACGACAAAACCAAAATCCAATTTAATACTAAATACAAGGATCTGGATAGAAATTATATCGGCTTATAATCAATATCAAATTCTGAAATCAACAAATATTTTATCGGGAATAACGATATATAAATCTTCCAAATTCCTCTACAATATATATATAATCACGGTACCCAATATCGAAATATTCCGAAGATAATTTCGATTCAAATCCATTTCAATTCATATATTGGAAATTTTAGTTATTTTTAAAACCATTTCAAATCCAATTTATTTATTTAAAATTAATTGATTATAATTCTAGTTAATAACTACTTCATTTCGATAAAATATATTTTTACCCTTTCAAATATGTAAATTTTCATCCCAATTCTTTCCAAATCTTTTATTACGATTTTACACAAATTATTAATATTTTAAATAATTTTATCAAGGCCTGTACAGTCGATTTCCATAAACGGTCATTGGACTGCACTTGCAGCGACTTTTTCCAAATTTGATTTGGACATAATTCCAAATCCAATCATTGGATTTCAATTCTCTTATACTCTTTGGAAAGCTCTTTTCGATACAAACCCAACCGTTCTAGTTTTAGAAGAATCTGACGGTCGGATCTCCCGTAACGCCAATTCGAAGTCAATGGTCGAAATTCGCGAACTGCCACGGCGCGGCGCGTTCTATTCAGACCATTAATTACATATATATATATATATATATATATATATATATATATATATATTATATTTCGTCGATTTCCATTTAAAACGTATTTTATAAATCCTTTTAAATTCGTTTTAAAAATGATTCCAACTTTATTTTTAATTTTAAATCAAAATTGAAATTTCCATATCATTAATATACAAATGATAATATTTTCAAACATCAGATTTTGAAATCACTTCCTTTTCGATATTCATTATAAAAATAAATATAATCGATATAAACATCATTCGCGTCAAAATGGCGCATAACTAATCCACACGACTTTATATATTTAAATATTTTCGTGTCCATCCCAAATCGGACATCAAAATCAGATGTTGATCCATTACTAAAGATTATTTTAAAATATTCGTTATTTTAAAATATTCCTTCTTTTTGAACTGGAATCAGACACAGTCAATCACCATATAATGTTGATTATATGGATTTCATACAATACATGTATACAACAATAACGATACAGAATCAACCATCATCCAAAGTGCATTACACAACTGCATAAGCATTAAATATAAATAATTAATGCTTACAATAGTCTGCCAACCAATTGATTGACATACAACTAATTATTAGGACTAGTGTATGTTATATATTATCCCAATATCCGTGTGGGGTTTCAATCAACAAACAATAATTTTATTTGTGCAGTTGGGCGATGTGTAAAATTTATCGTCCCAATCAATATCAGTTAAATGGGTATACATAAACAAATCGTCCGATTTGTAAATGAATATTTATTTTATTCATATACACGTTAAAAATTATATTTTTAACTATAAAATATTTATTTCATCTCATTAATATTTTATACTGTCCATTTATACAATAAAAATGATATTTTATTGTTCTAATATTTTTAGAAAATTTAAGCAGCATAACGGCACGATACTAGAACCGAAATAAGGTCTAGCCTTATCCCTCGCCTACTTATGGCTCGTGCCATGTACGTACCAATTCTAATCAATTCAATTCATTTCCCAAACCAAATTCAACCAAATAATCTAATCAACCAAACAACCAAACAAACATGGTTTCAAACAAAGGTGTCGGGTGCTACTAAGCACCGTCTGCATCCTAGTATATATTTTTGACTAGAAAATAAATTAGAGTGAGAAGTTCTCACCTGTGGGATCCACTCCGTCATTCTTTAATTGGCAGATTTTGTCGTCTCGCTCCGTTTTGTCGCTCTCGCACTTAAATTCGCCTCTTTGGCTCTAGAATTTTCATACAGCCTCCGATCTTCAAAATTTTTTGTCACTAGCCTAAATGTGCCAATCTGGACAACTTTTGCCTAGCGGACTTTCTTCCAAAAACGAACCAATTCGCCAGAAATTGCGAAAAATATCAGCAGGTCCGTTGACTTCGGACGTGATTTCCGGACAGCTCCGCAATCGGAAATAGGACTTCCATATACCAAATCGAAGAGAAAATCGTGCTCTTCGATTTTGGTTTTGTGGAGTTTTGGCCAGAAATGCATGGTTTGGATGTTATTGGCGAAATAGTGACAGGGTGTTTTATGCAAAACAGGATTTTTAGAAAAAAAAATGGGTCTTTGGACTTGGCGGGGCCCACGGCCGGAGCTGGGTGACCAGTGGGCGGCGGCGGGCCTGACTGGACGTAGGGAGGTGGCTGAGGGGCGGCGGCGGCAGTGGTGGTGGCTAGGGTGGTGGTGATTTGGGGGTAGGGTTTGTAGATCTAAAGAGGGAAAGAGGAGGAGAGGAGGAGGAGGAGATGAAAAGGAGGAAGAAGGGGTGCGATGTAGGTGATGGCGCTGCTAGAGAGGGGGAGCATGCGTTTTTTTCTTTTGGTTTCACGATGGAGGAGAGAAAGAGAGAGGGAGGGTTGACCAAGTATGGTAATATATATATATATATATATATATATATTTAACATAATTTATTTCCAAAAAGTTAGTTTTCATTCGAACTTCAAATTGAAACCAACGACTGTCACTTCTAGCTAAATACCCCCATGTCGGACACAATGAGATATGTCCCGTTTGCCAATTCGATTGTTTCAATCAATTTTTCTTTAAATTAAAATATAAATCAATATATTGAATTTAAACGTACATTTTAATTTACCGGCGCCACATACTGACTTCAAAAATTCCTGAAAAATATATCTAGCTATGTTTTGAAGATACAGTCCTAACAAAACTAATTTCGTCGAATTTGGAGAACATTTGAAAAATGGTCATTTTCCAGTCGATTAAATTCAAACTGAAATTACCAAACACGTTTAAATTCACCGCGTCACATATAGATTCCAAAAATTATGAAAATTGGAATCTAGCAATAATTTGACATTACAAATCCAACAAAAGTGGTCTCGTCGAAAACGGAGATTATTTGCAAAATCGCTATTTTGAAGGGCTATATTTCCATAGTGACTATTCTTAATTTTCAATTGGACATAACCTTGTATTCCTGCTATGAAATTTGGATTTTTCGGATTCGTTGGAAAGATATTTTTAAATAGATTCTAATATTTTTGGTTTCACTAAAATCCGGTTTATTTTGAATCTTGTACATTCATTTGAAGTTTGATATCAAATTTTTAAACTACCGCGCCATTTCTAATTCCTTTTATAATTAAAATAAATATTTATATTCTAATTTCGATTATAAATAAATTTATACGTTCTAATTCTATTCAAAATAAATTTATAGTCGTTATTATTTAAAATAAAACATTTTAAATATTCAAAATTCATTAAAATCGCTAAAATAAAAATTTCAAATTGGTTCTGATTTTCCGAGTTGTTACAATCTCCCCCACTTAAAATCTTTTCTCCCTCGAAAGGGAACGGAGCTGAAAGTTGTTTAACTAATCAACTCAACTTTCAATTTGGCTTTCATTCTTCAACTTTTCAGTTTCTAAGAATTTTCAAATTTTTCAAAAATTTGGCTAACACCCTAAATTTCCGAAAAATTTCGCCATAACCTCCTTTGTACGGGAAGCACTGGGAAAACCCCAAAACCGCCACACAGGCCCTTTCATCTCAAAAAGAAAAAGAAAAAGCCAAGCGGCTCATAAAATCATCCAAACCCAATAAATTAGTAAACATGTACCTATTTGTCGGACATGCAATTTTATTCCTTTGCTTAGCTTCCCTGCTATGACCTGTTTAATGTATATACATGTATGTGCATGCAATTTCAAACAATTTTCAACTCAGCTCAACATTCGACACAATTTGATTATATTTTCCATTCATGTTCATATTGGTTTCATTATTCTAGTTAGTGAAACTAATAATCAAACAACACAACCAACAATCAATTAGTTGATTAGATTTTCCAACATGTATCTTTTACATATATAGTGAAAATCATGTTTTTGATGCCAAATCACAACAATAAACCCTATCTAATTTTGGTTCTCACACCAGTCAATTGGAAATATATAGATATCACACTTTCGAAACTCGAACGTAAATATTGATGATGCAGCTGCTATCATCAGGACCATCTCCGGGCGACTAGAGTGCGATTCTATATCTATCCAGTATATTAAAACTTTGAATATACGTTCATGACACGTATATGCAAAATCTCATATACTCGATTGTCCAAAATAAAATAAAATAAAATACTCAAATACATATAATTAGATCAAATTTTCAAAACAAAATTGGTTTTCATTTCCATGTTAAAAATAACACTCTTCTCACTCATTCTAGGATACTACTGATCCCATCTCTAATGAGTCATTCTTATTGGATATTCCTAATCCAGCCTCTGATGAATTCTTTTGTTTGGTTCTAACGTATCTTATTCTCGAGCTCTGTAAACCAAAGCTCTGATACCAAATGAAACAACCCTAACTTCCCCGTGAAGGAAGCTCGGATTGAATTTGAGAACATGAAAAATCAAAACACAAACAGAAGAACATTCCATTGCTTATTACAACAATTTACATCAGAGTACAAGAATATACAGAGTATGAATAAATATTATACATTTGATAAATATCAGAGATTTACAAATTACAAAGCAGCGGAAAGCAATATAAAACACAACGAAAGAGATACACAGGTACAGAGCTTTCCGAATATCATTCCAACTGTAAACCAGGATCCTATGAATATAAATCTGCAAAACCAAAACTACTAGCTGCCCGTGTGGGAAATAGGGGCACCTAGAGTTTAGGTTAAAACAATAAACTTCAGGTTAGTCATGTCAATGGTGTGAGAACTAAAACAGTTATTTAAAGCTTTTCTTCAAAGTTAGGTAAATCAAGGGACCACGTCGTATAACACCGAACGGGTTTACCCCCAAGAATACCAGTGCATAAAACAAACAACGCAATGCTAAATAAAGAACAATGAAGCTATTATAAGACTCAGGTACCATCACACAATGCAACGCAAGACGAAGGATAGAGTTTTACCTTATAATAGCCAAACATGCTTGGTGCGTTTAAAACAAATCATTTTGATACTATTATAGTGTAAAGTGTATGAAAACAACTTCAAATATAAATGTATCAATCGTAGACGACATAGTGCCACATCCCACTATGTCGCCATACTAGGCTCTACAATCAAAATCAAAATATCATGTATTGGAAGTTGGATTTCCGTCTGTGAACAAAGGCAAGGGATTGTCCTTCCCACTTCAAGTCGCTCTAGCCCGCCCCTCAGACAAGGCAAAGGGCACGTACCTACGCAACTCGATATATATATATATATATAATATATATATATATACATACATACACACACACACACACACATATATATATATATATATATGCACCTCCCACACATGGAGCAGGCTACACACTGACCACACACCCTAAGGCACTGGATCCCACCCATAATTTAGTAGGCTGGGTTACCAAATCTTTAGCCACATACCAAATCATTTCATATCCCGAAGTAGGGAAAACCATTTCACAACATAATGACAAGTATAATCAAATCTACAGTACTTCACATCAGCAATTCACACATATGATCAGTCACTATTAATCACATAACCTTTAAGGTCGTACGTCTCAAAGAAGGGTGTTAAGCAAGAGAATAAATTCTCCGCCACCAAACAGATACATCATTAATAGCAACTAATCGAATATGTGATGAACTACAATGTAAAACCGTAATACATTTCCAAATCATTTCGAAATCATAGGGTTTTAGCCCCCGAAATCCTTTCTTTTTTTATAAAACATTCCCTGTCCAAAATTGGGAATTCATTTCTTTTCACTTAAGAAAAATATCATTTCAAAATCATTCATTAAATTTAAATGAACTCAACATATTCGCTACCACCTCATAGTCAAATCATGAAGTGTTTCACAAGGTGTTAGCATACCAGTATTTCTACCCGACCCAATGCTAAATGTAAAAGCATATTTTGCTTATGAACTGGTCGAGCACAATCCAAACAAACAATCAATCAAAATCAATATCAGCAACCAAGTATATTTGGTTCTAACACACCTCATGTTTTGGTAAATTTTAATTACCGTTTATTCATTCACAATCTATTTAAAGATTTATTCAAAATTCAATTGGTTTCAATCCCAAAAATCATTTCTTATTGATTGTTCAACTTTCTAGAAATTAATCCTACCTTTACACGAGTTAAAGGACTAATGTCATTTAAACACAGTTCACAACAAACCCAAAATCCAATTTAATATTAAATACAAGGCTCTGGATAGAAATTATATCGGCTTATATTCAATATCAAATTCTGAAATCAATAAATATCGTATTGGGAATAACGATATATAAATCTTCCAAATTCCTCTACAATATCCGTATAATCACGGAATCCAACATCGAAATATTCCGAAAATAATTCCGATTCAAATCCATTCCAATAATATATTGGAAATTTTGGTTATTTTTAAAACCATCAAATCCAATTTATTTATTTAAAAATAATTGGATTAAAATTCTAGTTAATAACTAGTTCATTTCGATAAAATATATTTTTATCCTTTCAAATATAGAATTTTTCATCCCAATTCTTTCCTAATCATTTATTATGATTTTACACAAATTATTAATATTTTTAATAATTTTATCAAGGCCCGTACAGTCGATTTCCATAAATGGTCATTGGATTGCACTTACGGCGACCTTTTCCAAATTTGTTTTGGACATAATTCCAAATACAACCGTTGGATTTCAAATCTCGTATATTCTTTGGAAAGCTCTTTTTGACACGAATCCGACAGTTCTAGTTTTAGGTGAATCCAACGGTCGGATCTCCCGTAATGCCAATTCGAAGTCAATGGTCGAAATTCGCGAACTACCGCAACGCGTTCTATTCAGACCATTAAGTATATATAACGTGTATATATATATATATATATATATATATTTCATCGATTTCCATTTAAAACGTATTTTATAAATCGTTTTAAATTTGTTTTAAAAACGATTCCGACTTCATTTTCAATTTTAAATCAAAACTGAAATTTCCATATCATTAATATACAAATGATAATATTTTCAAACAATAGATTTTGAAATAACTTCCTTTTCGATATTGATTATAAAAATGAATATAATCGATATAAACATCGTTCGCGTCAAAATGGTGCATAACTAATCCACACGGCTTTATATATTTAAATATTTTCGTGTCTATCCCAAATCGGACATCAAAATCATATTTTGATCCATTACTGAAGATTATTTTAAAATATTCATTATTTTAAAATATTCGTTATTTGAAAATATTCATTCTTTTTTAACTCGAATCAGACAAAGTCAATCACCATATAATGTTGATTATATGAATTTCATACAATACATGTATACAACAATAATGATACACAATCAACCATCATCCAAAGTGCATTACACAACCGCATAAGCTTTAAATATAAATAATTAATGCTTACAACAGTCTGCCAACCAGTTGATTGACATACAACTAATTATTGGGACTAGTGAATCATCCCAATACCCGTGTGGGGTTTAAATCAACAAACATAGATTTTATTTGTGCAGATATCAGTTAAATGGGTGTACATAAACAAATCGTCCAATTTGTAAATGAATATTTATTTTATTCATATACACGTTAAAAATTATATATATAACTATAAAATATTTATTTCATCTCATGAATATTTTGTACTACCCATTTATACAATAAAAATGATATTTTTATTGTTCTAATATTTTTAGAAAATTTCGGAGCATAATGGCGCGATACTAGAACCGGAATAAGGTCTAGTCTTATCCCTTGCCTACTAATGACTCGCGCCATGTACATACCAATTCTAATCAACTCATTTCCCAAACCAAATTCAACCAAATAATCTAATTAACCAAGCAACCAAACAAACATGGTTTCAAACAAAGGTGTCAGGTGCTACTAAGCACCGTCTGCATCCTAGTATATATTTTTAACTAGAAAATAAATTAGAGTCAGAAGTTGTCACCTTTAGGATTCACTCTGTCATTCTTTAATTGGCGGATTTTGTCATCGCGCTCCGTTTTTTCGCTTTCTCACACTTGAATTCGCCTCTTTGGCTCTAGAATTTGCATATGGCCTCCAATCTTCACCATACCTTGTCACTAGCCTATACGCGCCATTCCGAATAACTTTTTCCTAGTGGACATTCTTCCAAGAACGAACCAATTCGCCGGAAATCACGAAAAACAGCAGCAGGTCCGTTGACTTCGAACGCGATTTCCGGACATCTCCGCAATCCAAAATAGGACTTCCATATACCAAATTGAAGAGAAAATCATGCTCTTTGATTTTGGTTTTGTGCAGTTTTGGCCAGTAATGCACGGCTTGGGTGTTACTGGCGAAATAGTTATAGGGTGTTTTATGAAAAATGGGATTTTTGGAGAAAAATGGGTTTTTGGACTTGGCGGGGTCCACGGTCGGAGTTGGGTAGCCAGAGGGCGGCGGCGGGCCTGATTGGACGTGGGGAGGTTACTGAGGGGCGGCGGCGGCAGTGGTGGTAGCTAGGGTGGTGGTGATTTGGGGGTAGAGTTTGTAGATCTAAAGAGGGAAAGACGAGGAGAGAGAGGAGCGGAGGAGGAGGAGGAGAAGAAGAAGAGGAGGAAGATGTAGGTGCGATGTAGGCTGTGGCGCTGCTGGGGAGGGGTGGAGAGGGAGAGCATGCGGTTTTTCATTTTTTCTCTTTTTTTTGTTTCACGAAGAAAGAGAGAAAGAGAGAGGGAGGGTTGACTAAGTATAGTAATATATATATATATATTTAATATAATTTATTTCCAAAAAGTTAGTTTTTCATTCGAACTACTAATCGATCCCAACGACCATCCCACCTAGCTAAATATTCCCATTTCGGACATAATGGTATATGTCCTATTCTCCAATTTGACTGTTTTGATCAGTTTTTCTTTAAATTAAAATATAAATCAGTATATTGAATTTAAACATACATTTTATTTACTGAGGCCACGTACTGACTCTAAAAATTCCCAAATAATGTATCTAGCTATCTTTTGACGATACGTTCCTAACAAAACTAATTTCGTCGAATTTGGAGACCATTTGGAAAATGATCATTTTCCAGTCGATTAAATTCAAACTGAAATTACCAAACACGTTTAAATTCACCACGCTTACATATTGATACCAAAAATTATGAAAATTAGAATCTAGCAATAATTTGATATTCCAGATCCAACAAAAGTGGTCTCGTCGAAAACGGAGGTCATTTGCAAAATCACTATTATTAAGGGCTATATTTCCATAGCGACTATTCTGAATTTTCAACTGGACATAACTTTTTATTCCCACCATGAAATTTGGATTTTTCAGATTCGTTGGAAATATATTTTCAAATAGATTCAAATATTTTTGGTTTCACGAAAATCTGGTTTATTTTGTATCCTGTACATTCATTTGAAGTTTGAAATCGAATTTTCAAACTACCGTGCCATTTCAAATTCCTTTTATGATTAAAATAAATATTTATATTCTAATTTCGATTGTAAATAAATTTATACGTTCCAATTCTATTCAAAATAAATTTCTAGTCGTTATTATTTAAAATAAATCATTTTAAATTTTCAAAATTCATTAAAATCGCTAAAATAAAAATTTTAATTGCTTCTGGTTTTCCGGGTTGTTACACGACCGGCATATCCAACATCCACAAGTTGTAGGCTTAATGTGGGAGGTCTAGCCCGTTATAAGCCAAAAATGGACATGGTAACGAATTGGTCTACTTAACCAAATTTAATCCATAGGGATTGTTTGATTATGAACTAAAGTTAGGGTTAAGTAAAATACAGTGGGTGAGTTAAGTAAATCTGAGGGGTTAGTAACATATACATCCCACAAACTTAACCCGATAAGGTTATGTAATTAAAGCCACCTAGTGGTAAGCATAACCGGTAGAAAGATTGGGGTTATATAATTAAAGACGCCTCTTAGGGTAAATATAACCTATGGAAAACCTAGTGGGGGATACAAGATAAGGGGGAGAGCTTGTATCACATTGTGTGGGACCCGTTTCAGTCAGTAACCCGGAGTAGGTATTGAGTAGAGTACTCTGAACTAGGTCGGAGAAGGGGCACGCTTACTGAACTGATTGTAAGAGATCCAAACGTGGAGTTTGGTGTAGGCGGTGCAAACCGACCGGGCCATGTGCGTGCATGAGCCGGGCAGAAGGGGATAACACGACCGTGACACCTGTAGATATGGGGTTGTGCATATCAGCGGAGGGTTACCACTTTAGGACGTGATACATCCTACTGTGGGGCCGACATAGAGTATCTACGCGAATTAGGGAGCCGATCGATTAAACGTAGTAGTTGGAATACTTTTGCACATATGCCTAAGTGTACCACTTTACAGTGGAAGGGATTATCTCATTCTGGATATACTAGTAATAGTGCAGAGTAATCATTAGAAGTGTATACACCCTATCATGTTTACCTTGTCGTATCTGCTTTTATGTAGTTATCTCTCCCTTATCTACTTTATATTCCTGTCATGCTACTTTTATTTATTTACTTGCTAAAATTAACTGGACTTGCCAGACTTTATGCCTGACCCTTTTTGTTTTCTCTTTTTCCTTCCGTTCCCCCCATGTAACAACCCCGGTTTTCGCAATCCGGAGTAACTGACATAAACTCAATGTCGACTATCCAAGCATCGGAAACACCGGATAGTCCATGAAAGAAATTAGAGGGTGAGAATAAATAAGATAGAAACTTAGAATAGAAGAAGAAGAAGAACATGCATCATCATCAGAGTAACACGAAACTCACAGCAGAATGAACAATATATAATAGATACATAACTTTGAAATAAAACTAGTATATGTATATAGTAACATTATAACAGTACAACACTTACAACACAACGGAAATAAAAATAGCTATATAATCCTGAAGCCTCCTGCTCCAAGTTCTCAGTATCTGTAAAATCCCGACTACTTGACTGCCCGTACAAAATTTGGCACCCAAGAGTTTAGGGAAAACAAAACAAAATAATCTCTGGGTCAGTCCTGTGACTGGTGTGAGTAAACTCCAACCATTTGTTTAATTTTTAAAACTCTTTTAAAATCCATACACTTCTGATATTATAATAATGTCTAAAGCAAATAAATAGCAATCTAGTGGAATGCTTTCATCTCACGTTCCACATATATAATATACAATCAAAATCCACGGGCGCTTATTAGTTAATGAATTCCAACTAGCAAGGTATGGGACCACCTTCCGACAGTGTATCTCTAGAAAGGAATACACCGGGTTCAACAAGAACATCTTGCAACCCCGGCTAAACATGACCGATCACTCATTTCGCTTGAGTGTACCGAATGTATTATTACCAACGGTTGAGATCAGCAACCGTTTCCCGAAAGGGACAGCATCGAAATAGATTATAAAAGTAAATGGAATTTCTCTAGATCAGTTGTCAATACCCCCTAATTGGCAGCTAACCACTTAGCCATGTGACCTACCCGATTTTATACCATTTCCGGTTGTGAGGCTAGAGGCCATAACGTATCCTTTACAAACCACATCTTCATTCACTTTGACTGTCACATCGTCATACCCGCTAAATCACAAATTGATTTCTCCAAACATATCACGGGTAAACAACTAAGAGAAACGAATTCCTCCGCCACCAAACGTTAATACGTTTGAAGAGATCAACTTACGCGATCTATTAAATATAATCCATCAGACATTCTTTCATATAAATCGTCCTGGGATTGGACAAACCGAAGGCACTATTCTGTAACAGGACAGCCCTTGGATAACTCCGTCTTCAATTATCTTCATCATATTTGATTGCAACGCTAATGCCATATAGAGTGGTTTTCAGATAATGAATCTGATCCCGATCTCTCTGTATTGACGATGGAAAAATGGTCAAAAACTTCGATAGTCGGTGATTTAACTATCAAAGGAAAACATGTGTACAAACAACGATCCTTTTTCCAGATGGAAATTCTATTGATCAATCATCAATCAACATTTATTCATTTCCCCATTTCTCGTTTCCATATATTCATCAAAACCTTATTTTCTAATTTTAGAAAATATACGTTATTAACTTTGGAAAGCGCTTCCATTTCTGATTCACGCATCACTTTCTTCTCACATATATCAGTCCCTAACTGTAAACTAGTAAGAGAACAACCCCCTACGTATTAACCTCGAAGGCCAAAACCAACATCATATCAATACCCAGAAAGCCATTCAAATCAACTAATTTCCAGTCAGTTTCTAATTTCTTTAACTCCATTTTAATTCCTATTCAAACCCGAATTCCTTTATAATATTTTATTTGCAAAATATTTACTTTAACCTATTTTTCACATAGAATGCGAATAATATTTCTTCATAAAATCAAAAATAGTTTGATTCCGTATTTAAAAACAACATCTCAAATCCATTTCTGTTTACTCTTAATCAAAGAATTATTTATATAAAATCTCACTGTATTCTTCTAACACTTATAATCCTATTTATAATTCCCTTTATATAATTCTATCCATTTTATATAATTCCTTTTATATAATTCTATCCATTTTATATAAATCCTTTTATATAATTCTATTTATTTTATATATAAATATTTCATTTTCAATATTCACTTTGAAAATTTTCTTTTAACATTCCAATATTTCATATGGTATTTGAAATACCAAATAACGTGACCAGTGTCATCATAATCAATCACAGATTATATATCACATCTTATATCACAATATATGAAAACAAACAATATTATAATATTGAGGAATCCAGTTGGATCCCTCCAACCTGTCTCCCTGCATCCATAGATGTTAAGCAATATAAATAACATAGATTTCATTTCAATATGAAATAGTCTGATAAACAGATTCAATATTTGATTAACGATTTATATATATATATATATATATCGTTATCTATAATTTCAACCAACACATCAGTAATTCAACCAAACAACCAACACACAACAATCAATCATCATTTATCAATATTAGATTATATTATAAAAATATAAACTATACAGAGTTAGTGAGATTTACTCACATTGGATGATCATCATTAAATAACGATAATTGTCGGTAGATTCAGACAGACAATTTATTTCGCTATAAATTGTAACGAGCTCAAATTCACTCCCAGTCAGTTCCACTGTGTAACCACCGTCCATACGATCCCAACGGATCTTGTTTCGCTGAATTTCGATAACATATGACAAAGTTATGTCAAATTAAAGTTAATATACTATTTTTAATTTAAAATAAACTTAGTTTATTTTTAGTTGGGCTAAATTTATTTTCTCTGGCCCATTCTCGTTTCTGACCCACGTACTTGAACATTATCATCTCCCTATAAACAAAAATCGCAACTTACTCTTGAAATCCCATAGTCATTGCCTAGATCTTCCCTCCATCCAAACACCTCCCACCTCCTACTAAATTGTAAACTGAGTATACCATTGTCCGTCTCTCCTTATGCTTATCAATTCCAATCCCAACAATCTAAACTCGAACTTGTTGTCTTTCTTCTTCTCCGATGTCTACAGGTCACGAAATAGGCCACTGTCGTGCTCTCAAACTCCACTTCTCCTCCACGAAATTCACCACTGAAGCCGTCATCCGCCATCTCATCGACTCCTCTTCCAAACCATGTCACAAAGGCCACACTCGATTTCATTATTTCATTCGCGGTTTTCCAGCGAACCCTCATTACCCAAACCAAGTAGTGACTAATATAACTCGAACCCACCCAAACTTCGCACATTAGTGCTAAATCATATTCGGATCCCAAAAATAACATCAAAACCAAACCTTGATGCTCCAGAAACCCGAAATTGGCAATCCTAGACTGATGCTCATAAAACGAGCATTGACAGAACTAGATCGCACCATGAAAAACGTATATGAAATCGAAGCTTCTTTGATTCTGAGTCCATCCATACATATGTTATGATTTTATATATTTTATACGATTTGTTTTCTATTTTCAAAAGATGCGATTTGGTTATAAGGAAGAAATTCCTATCGGCGGATTTTAGTTTGACCATTGAGAAATGAAAATAGGGTTAGAAGGGTAGTGCACTATTTACAGGATAGTTTGCCATGTTGTAGAAGCTTCGTTTAATTTTTATATTGATTTATATTCAATCTTGAGATCAATTCATCGTTTAAAAACTCCCGTGGTCACATACGAAGTCTGTTTTCGATGAAAAAGGACATACAACTATAGTTCAACATTATGGACTTAACGAAACTTGTTCCATCGGATTCCGACTTCATTTGCTCACATGGCGTATTTTTAAAGTCAAATTATTGACTATTTCACATTAAAATCCCATACAGCCACATACTGACTTCAAAAATCATGAAAATTGAAATTTAGCAATAATTTAATATTCCAAATCCAATAAAATTAGTTTCATCGAAAACGGAGCTCGTTTGCAAAACTGGCTATTTTTAAAGCACTAAATAAACTCATTTAAATATTAATATATTTAAAAGCAATTAAATTAAATATTATTGTATACATTTACACAGAATATCATTTAGCTCTAGAATAAATATATCAGGATTTATAACTTGATATTTCCAAGTTCCCAGTTATATCGATATTCAATTTATATTAACAATCCTTTTATAATCTAAATAAATCGTTATAAATTATAAAGTAATTCCATAGCAACTTTTCAAAAATTTGATTTGGACACAACTCACAATCTGCACGACGAAATCTCGATTTTTCTCCTCCATTAGAAAAATGTACTTCACCAGCTCCGAACGTGTCTTATTTCACAAAAATTCGATTTAAAACGGCTTCTGTATATTCGTTTAAAGTTTGAATCGCCAAATTACGAATTGTCGCGCCATTTCGAGCTCGATTATAATTATAATATAATTATACGTTCAAACTTCATTTAAATAATATATTCGTTATTCTAATTCAACTCTAAACTGAATGTTAGCCTATTTTGTGAACTAGGCTGCACAAAGTTAAAAGATTAAAAAATCAAATGACGAAGACATTTACTCAACAAAGTCGGTTCGGATCGGAGATCCACTAGTCAAGGCAAAGTGTTTCAAAGCAGGGAAAGAAAGAGCACAGTTCAGACCGGATCGAAAGGAACAAGGCCGATTCGAACCCCCGATTACTAACCTATCCGATCCGAACCCAGGGTTGCAACCGCCTCATCCCACGATCCCTTTAAACTTGGACGGTTATGCCCACAATCTACCCACGCTTTCCACTAATCAATGTGCTGGCACCATCTTGTGATATCCGAACCCGCAAGTGATGGAATGGAGGCCACGTGGATCCGAACCGAAGCCATCCCAGGAGCATTTCTCATCTATAAGTACACCACCAAGAGGCATTTGGAAGGATCTTTTGGCATTTTCAGAGCTTAGTCCTTTACAATCCGAATTTCATCAACCTATTCAGCTTACAATCATCTTTTGAATGATATTATGAAGGAAATTGAATGAATCAATGTATGAGAAAAGTGAGAATTGAGTGAAAATCATTGTTGTACTCGCATTCAAGGCATAAATCAAAGAAGAAGAAAGTGGACGTAGGCTATTTAACGCCGACCCACTATAAATTGTGTGCTTTCATTGTTTTTGATTTCATTTCAGTAGAATTGTTATTAGTTTGGGTGTTAGAGTCAATTTTGGATCTAACATTTTGGTGCTTTCATTGAGAGATCTTTGAATTCTTCGCTTTTTGGGATTATCATTCTACTATTTGGACCTTCAAAGTTCAAAGAAGTTAATCCTCCATTTTTTGACATCTTTAAGTACCTTCTGGTGAACCATTGAAGAATTGAACAGTATGGCCAAAATGAAAGGAAAAGAAGCGCAAGGCACTAGGAAGAACGATGCTAAAGAGTATCAACAAGCCATGGTATTGATGAGGTCTCGTGGACAAGACTCTGGAGCAGGCCGCTCCAGTCAGGAAGGTCCAATCCGAGCAGGGGAATCCGATTCGAGCCGATCAGAAGATGTTGAGGTCACTCACTTCCCCCATCTGAACCGGTCCAGTCATAGTACCTTGCTCCGATCCGATCCGAACTAGGGTGAAGTTGGAACTTCTACTCGAGCTCCCACCAATGTTCCGATTCCAGCCGCTATGATTAATGATCAGCTTGACCCGTCTGCACCCATCACCCAAGGAGATTTTTCTCGCTTCCTTGACATGCTCCAGAGTACTAAAGAGGCATTGGAAGCCTATAGGCGTGACAGTCTTCGCATGCAAGAAAACATGATCACTATGAGTAGAGAACTCCAAGAGCTCCGGAGGCAAAAGACACCTTCCCCAACACGCCGCCTTGCTGCAGACGATTCATCTTCTTCATATGAGGGACGTCCTCGTGAGAGGAGACCGCTAGAGCGACATCAGAACCTTGATCAGCTAACTTTTGGATCTTTAGGATCCCGCGAAGACTGTGCTCGTGTGTTAGTGCCTGATGACCCAAGCTTGAAAGAGCCTATGTTGTTGCCCATGTGTGGATCCCACGTTCTACCCAGGGATCCTAACATTACTAATCCTATGCAACAACAACTTCTTCAGCCCCTCCCTCTTGAGATCGACCGGAAGCCTAGGGAGCAATGTAGAGCAGCTGCCGCTAGAAACAGGAGTTATCCCCTAATCAGGAGCCTAGGGGTAATCTGAATATTAGACCTAGAGAACTAGTGCTGACATTAACAAATGCCGATGTATGGGCGATGGTGCGTCAGATTATGTTCGAAAGACGGTAGTACACTAATGAGGACTGGGGTATTGAGCGAAGTCATACCCCCTTCACAGATGATATATAGGATTTCCAATTCCCTCGGCGGTTCAACTTGCCTCAGATGAATCGATATTCAAGAAGAACGGATCTAGGGCAGAATCTGATGAGGTATGCATGGTTCATGAATGCTGCAGCCGCTCCAGATGTTGTAAAATGCAAAGCCTTTCCAATTTATCTTGAAGATATGGCGTTAATGTGGTTCACCCGACTCCCTCCCTGGTCGATATCAAATTTCGCAGAATTAAGTGAGCCCTTTATGAACCAGTTTCGACTTCACGCTCGAAAGTCCAAGAGCATCATAGAGTTGTCATGGATTAAACAGGCCCCAGGAGAATCTTTGAAGTCATATTTAGACCACTTCAACCTGGCCGTCACCGAAGTTAGTGACCCGCATGAGCCCACTATTCTGATGGCCTTGATAAAAGGGGTTGACCTTGACATAGAATTCGGGGATTACTTGTCTGGGAAACCTCCTCCTACTAAAGAATTGTTCTATGAAAAATCTTATATTCGCTTAGGGCGAGAAGAAGCTCATGCAAATAGGAAGAGAAAGTCCGAAGGGGCCTCAAGGGAAGGTGTCCAAAGTAATGTCATTGTGAAACAATCTAGTGATAGTTCAGGGAAGGTTGAAGTAAACGTTGGCAACCAGAGTAGAGGAAATAGCAACAGGAGTGGGAATGAAAATAGAAGAAATAGGAACCAAGGGAATAACTCTAGTAAAAGACCCAGATTCCAAACTTTTGAAAACTATACACCATTAAATGACACATTAGAGAATATTTACTTGGATACGTATAGCATATTACAGCACAAAAAACAACCACCCAGAGACTCCACTGAAAAAGAGATCGCAACGGGAAAGTTTGGCTTGTTCCATGGAACCCATGGTCATTCCACCAACGATTGCCGTAATTTGAGAGATATAGTTGAAAGATTGTTGCGGGAAGGGAAGTTAGACGAGTACAAGGTTGCCCCAAGGCACAGGGGCAAGGGGGACAAGCCCCGTACCAAAACCAGCCTACTTCAAAACCCACAACCCAGCAGAAAGGTAAGGGGATCGTTATCAATACCATTGTAGGCGGACCCCACCTAGCTAGTCGTAGTTTAAAGCGATGGATCAGTACGTCAACGCCGCTAAGCATTTTGAGGTAGGCGAATGTAGTAACCTCGAAGACATCACTCCACTAAAACAACAAAAGACGATGTCAAACGACGTCATATTCCATAGTAGAGACGATTCTGGAGTTCAATCCCCAACTGAAGATCCACTGGTAATTACCACGACCATCGGCCCTGCTTTAGTCCATAAAGTGTTGGTGGACAATGGGAGCTCGGTCAATATCCTCTTCAGGAAAGCTTTCGAAGAAATGAGACTTGAAGCAAAAGATCTAAAGCCTTGCGAAGTATGGATACATGGCTTCAACGGGGCGCCGATGGCTCCGATGGGCTACGTAGAATTACCAGTGACGTTAGGGTTGGGAGATCGCCAGAGAGTGAGGATCCTTCCATTTGTATTTTTGGATGTAGAGTCGCCCTACAATGCCTTCGAGGCCGACCGACCCTTGCCGAGTTTAGGGCATGTATTACACCTTGGTGCTTGCTGCTTAAACTCCCAACTGACACAGGAATTGGGGTGATGAGAGGCGACCAAGCTACGGGACAAGATTGTTACATGATGGAGTTAAAGATGCTAATGAATGTGTTGAATATAGAAACTAAGTACGATTCCGCCCCTCCGAAGGAGAACTAAGCATAGCAATTAAGGGGTCCAGCCCCAAGAGAGTCGCCCTCAGATGTGGTCGAGGATATAGATCCCAGAGAGGATAAAGAACCCGAGGATAGGAAGGCGACTCCCAACGAGATAACAGTAGATATACCTATTGATTCAACAAAAGTACTAAAGATTGGCTTGCAACTAGATCCAGTTCGAGCGAAAGAGTTGGCTGATTTTTTTAAGGGCAAATATGGATGTGTTTGCCTGGACTCACGCTGACATGTGTGGGATTTCGCCTGCCATTATGAGCCACTCTTTATGTATTAATCCAAAGAACCCACCAGTCAAACAAAAAAGACGGATGTTAGGCCCAGAGCAGTCAGCAGCTTTGAAAGAAGAGGTAGAGAAATTAAAAGACAATGGATTCATTAAGAATTCGAAATATCCCGATTGGATATCAAATCCTGTCCTGGTCGAAAAGTATAACAAGAAATGGCGTATATGTATCAACTTTTCTGATTTGAACAAGGTCTGCCCAAAGGATAGCTTTCCTCTCCCCAGAATCGATCAGCTAGTAGATTCGACAACTAGGCACGAGCTTTTATCCTTTACGGATGCCTATTCTGGGTACAATCAGATTCCCATGCACATACCAGATCAGGAGCATACAAGTTTCATCACAGACTTGGGTTATATTGTTATGTGGTAATGCCATTTCGGTTAAAGAATGCAGGAGCCACATACCAGCGCTTGGTCAACCGCATGTTCTATAATCAAATCGGGAAAACATGGAGGTTTACATGGATGACATGCTTGTGAAGTCTAAACAATCTTCAGACCATACAAGGGACTTAGCTGAAATGTTTGATATTCTTCGAAGGTATGGAATGAAGTTAAACCACCTAAAATGCTCGTTTGGGGTCGCGTTTGGAAAATTCCTTGGGTTTATCGTGAATTCTCGAGGAATTTAGATAAATCCTAGCCAAATAGCAGCAATAAGGGATATTGAAGAACCACGAATGATCAAAGATGTTCAAAGCTGGGCCGGAAAAGTTGCTGCATTGAGCAGGTTTATCTCCAAAGCTACAGATAGGTGTGTACCTTTCTTCGATCTAATAAAACGAGGAAAGCAAAATTTTGAGTGGACCCCCGACTGTGTGGAGGCGTTTCAGAATTTATTAGACTTAGTAGAAAAGCCTCCAGTATTATCAAAACCCGTGGAACATGAGGATTTGTTTATCTACCTAGCGGTATCATCTCACGCTGTCAGTACAACATTGGTACGTGAAGAGGATAAAGTCCAGAGGCCTGTATACTACGTGAGCAAAAAGCTAGCTGCTGCAGAACGTAATTATCCGAAGTTAGAAAAGCTTGCTTATAGCCTCCTGATTGTTTTCCGCAAGCTTCGTCATTACTTTCAGGCTCACCTAATAGTTGTATACACTGATCAACCTTTAAGACAAGTGTTGCTTATAGCCTCCTGATTGCTTCCCGCAAGCTTCGTCATTACTTTCAGGCTCACCCAATAGTTGTATACACTGATCAACCTTTAAGACAAGTGTTGCAAAAACTCAAAGCATTGGGGCGGTTACTTAAATGGAACATCGAGCTGAGTCAATTTGATTTAAATTTTCAACCGTGGAAATCAATAAGAGGGCAGGCATTGGCCGACTTTATAGCGGAATTCACAATTCCCGAAGAGGAAACGGTGCGTGACAAGGTAGTTACTTTGGACCAAGAGTTAGAGCTTAGTCTGTAGAAGCTATATACGGATGGAGCCAAAAATGATCGAAGGTCCGGCGCCAGAGTTGTTTTAATAACTCCTGAAGGACGATCTATTTACTATGCCTTGCGATTGGAGTTTTTTTCTACCAATAACGATTCCGAGTATGAAGCCCTGATTACCGGGTTGAAACTCGCCAAAGAACTAGGATTGAAGCCACTAGATATATATTGTGATTCCAAGATAGTTGTATGCCAGATCCGGGTGGAATTTATTGCTAAAGGACCTCGACTCGTTACTTATCTCAAAAAGGTAAAGGAGTTGCTGGGAAGTTTGAAGCATTACAGCATAACGCACATTCCAAGAATGGAAAATCAGAAAGCAGATCGGTTGGCAAAGCTAGCAAGTTCTGACAATCCCAAAAAAACTGAAATGGTTCCGATAGAGGTTTTGGAATCACCGAGTTTTGACCTGATGGAAGCGGAACTACCCTTGGAAATCAACCTAGAGAGAGAATCATGGATGACACCGATCAAGAATTTTCTCAAGAATGGAACCCTCCTGTTGAAAAAGAGCAAAAGACAAGCTGTAAGATGCAAGGCTGCAAGATACGTTTTACAGGACGACGTCCTTTATCGCCAAGGGTTTTCAATACCCCTATTACGGTGTATCGCATACGATGACATTAAACGTGTACTGCAAGAAGTACTTGAAGGTGAGTGTGGGGACCACACCGGGGGCCAAACCCTAGCAAAGAAAGTATTATGGTATGGATATTTCCGGCCTACCATGAATAAAGATGCAGTTGATTATTCACGACGTTGTGAGAGATGTCAAAGATTTGCCAAGATTCCCAGAGCGCCTGGGATTGACATTATTGGAGTGTTACCTATTGCCAGAGGAGGAGCTAAATACGCGATCATTGCCATGGACTATTTCACAAAATGGGTGGAAGTTGAACCTTTAACAACGATCACGGCAAGAAAGGTGATCAGTTTTGTGGTTAGAAAAATTATCTGTCGATTTGGGATACAAAAGACCATCATAACTGATAATGGGACACTGTTTGACAACATCGAATTCAGAAACTTCTGCCAGAAGTACAAGATTGATAAACGGTACACTGCTGTAGCTCACCCGCAGTCAAATAGCCAGGTTGAAGCAATAAACAAGGTCATTAAATCTATTCTTAAGAAGCTGTTAGAGTGGGCCAAAGCCAGATGGGTAGATGAGATGCCACTAGCTTTATGGGCCTACAAGACAACCATTAAGACGGCCACTGGCCATACACCCTATTCACTTTCCTTTGGGTCAGAAGCAGTAATCCCGGTAGAATTGGAAATCCCTTCTCATCGAGTCGCATACTATGACCCGATGACAAATAGAACACTCCTCCTAGAGTCTCTTGATATGGTTGAAGAAAAAAGAGACGAAGCAGACTTGCGTGCCTCAAGACATCGACATCAACTAGCACGTTATTATGACTAGAAAGTTCGCTTCAAAACCTTTGAACCAGGAGAGCTAGTACTGAAGCGATTCTTCCCTCCTTCGACCCAAGTGGGTCCAAAATGGGAAGGGCCGTACACCATCCAACGGAAGCTTGATACAGGAGCATTCAAGCTAAGGAGCGTGGACAGTGAAGAGATTCCCAGAGCTTGGAACGTTCAGCACTTACGACGATTCTGAGCTAAATATGAAATGACTTCCTTTTTATTTTTATAAGCTATGTAAAAAGGCACGACTTGCCTTAAAAAGTTTGTTTACATGAACAAAAGATTATGAAGTGGATGTAGGCTATGACTTAGCTGAACCACTATAAAAATATCATGTGTCATTTATTTTCCTGCATTATTTATATCATTAACCATTATTCTGTCATGACAATAAAACACAAAATTAAACTTCAAAAATTGGAGACAACCCACGTGCAGGAGCAAACAAAATAACCGTTTGCATGATAAGATACAAAGATTGGGAAGACGACGTTCCTAACTCTAACTCTCATAAAACGAGAGAGAGTATAAAGGACGGGAAGACGACGTCCCTTGAGGTGTGAAGGTGCACCCCGATAAGAGACTGCCTCAGTAATACTCTAACCTGGTTATGAGATAGAAGAGTATAAAGACGCTAGAAAGAATAGGCAGTAATGACAAAAGGAATATGGCCCCGTCAGAGAACCGGGGACAACTGAATTTTGAATTTAATCGATCTTGAATAAGTCTTAATCAGTTATCCAAGATTGATTGGGGGCATATATATGTACACATGTTCCCCTTAATAACGACTTTAATATATAGCTGTGATTTGACATTCTGTTTGTGCGCATCTTTACCTAAATGTTAAAATTTACGAATATCAGACATTGCACGGAACAAACAATTTTATTCACAAATATGTGAGTTTATACAGGAAGACTATGCAAAAGACGCGAGGGTCGCACTCACTACAACAACAGCGGACCAGTAGAATATCAAAATAAAATAAAACAAAGCACATCATCACTTGGGCTTTGGAGCAGACTTGGATTTTTTGGCAGCCTGAAGAGCATTTCTAGCCTCTTTTTTAGCATCAGACATGAGACGCTTTGGCCTTTTCTTCTCTGTAGTTAAAATACCAGAATCGGTGGATTTCTTCCCAGGATTCGGAACACTGGAATCAAAAGAAGATTTTTTAGCAAGCTCTTCTGTAATAGACCTAGTTGAAAGCTTAACAACTAACTTCGATCTAGGATCCACCACTGCAAGGGGCTTAAGGCTTTTGAGGTTCAAGTCTTCAACTTTCAACTGCATGCACTTGTCTTGTTCGGCTTTCATTTCAGCCAAAGTCACGTCGTCGGCACTTTTTGAATCCCCAATTATAGCCACATCAGGATCTTCTTCATGCCCCTCATTTCCACCGTTGTCTTTTAAGGCATCTATCATTTCGTCATCATGAGAACCGTTGGCCTTAGACGGTTCAGCTCTCCCTCCGGATTCGACGATGGTAGCCTTATCCTGTCCTCCCTTAGCCTTTATCATGGATTCTTCTCCAATAGAGGCTCCCCGAGGCTCATCAATCTTCTCGGTCGGTCCAGCACCTACAGAATGAGAAGCAACAGTTATCAACTCAAGAGAAAATAAAGGATCATCGATCGACTGCCCAATGACGTGATGAAAGGTGGAGACGACCTTGACAAATTGAGGTGAAAAGGTAGAAATACCTTCTGATGATTTCTCAATTGGGGCGGCTACCGTCTCTGACGCTGATTCGGGTATAGGAGGTAAAAGAGACGCTTTAGTAATTCCCAGATTCACGGGATCATATCCCTCAACTTCAGTAGTTTCGGGGGTAGCAGAAGAAGAACCAACTTCAGTGGCCAGACGTTTCTCCTCCTCCATAGCAGCAGCAATGAGGCGACGCCCCTCGGTTAGGCGTGCTGGTTCATCATCTCTCAGATACTTCTCCATAAGCTTGTCTTCATCAACGAAGTCTACCTTAAGTTCCTCTTTCTCCCATTCGATGATTTGACTCCAAACGTGAACTAAGGTAGTCGGATAGTCTTCGATCCAAGAGATGTTTCGATAACTAATTATATGTGCAAAGAATTCAATCAATAGTTCGCCAAAACCATGCACTTCTTCCTAAGCCTCTGATAGTTGTTTATGGGTTTCCTCAGTAGACTTAATGGCGTTATCCACATTCCCCTCAGCTAGGGCATCCCTATTCTCGGCTTCCATTAACTTGGACTCCAAGTCAGCATTTCATTTATCCAGTTCAGCATTTTTCCTTGCTAACTCGGCCTTTTCTTGCTCAAGAGTATTGTAAGTCAGTTGCATTTTGACACTGTATGACTTAGCGTCTTCCGCTTGTTTCTTCAACTCCAAACGTTATTGACTATGAGATTCCAGCAAGTCATGATACCGCTTTTGTAATTCCTCAAACTGCTGTTTGAAGTTGTTGGCATCTCGTTGAGCAACGACGAGTTGAGCCTGTGTATCTTCTAGGTCCTTTTCCAAATTTTTCAAAGCATTCTCATTGGAATCCGCAGCCTTTTTCATTGAATCAACATCTGTAATTAAGGCCTGAATAATTCTAGAAAGATTGCATGAATATTTGTACATCTCCGAGTATTGTTTCTCAACTGCATCAATCTTTGCTTTAGCCTCATCTGCCCACTTTGAAGAAATAGGCTCAAGTGCAGGTAAAAAAGTTAGATTTTCAAAGTAGTGGTTTGGGAATTTCTTCTCCAGATATGCCAGCTTAATTTTGGAAACAACATCTAGTGGTGGAGGCTTGCAGTATGATAGTTCAACGTGTTTTTGCTTAGCCGGGACGATGGCTGCATCACCTTTTCCAGATCGCTTCATAGAAACTTTGTGTTTGTCTCATGAATCAATTTGTTTTGGTGGAATTTTTTCCCAACTATATTTGTCTTGAGGAGAAGTTAGATCTTTGGATTGCGACATGTATTTTCTTCGATGACTTTGGTAGCTCTTATACCTATCTGGATCCGACTGGACAGGAGAATGAGAGCGCGAGGTGTGTGGTCGATGATAATCATGAGGCCTTCTGTCATCTCTGCCCCGGCTCTCACGGCTATCATGCTCGATATCGGAAGGAAGTCTAGACATGCTATGGCGCATTTTTCTGACATCGTAGTAAGGGCGAGACATTGTACCTGTGCAACAATATAAGTGGAATTCAGAATCAATGTTCACATAAGACATGAGTGTTGTGACGTGTGGTGCTAATGTGTTATCTGCATCCTAAGTGGTGTTCCCCCCAACAAACCCGAGTCTGAAGCCAGACTAGCATGAGAGGGCTCTTTGGTCTTCACGGAGTAGTCTCTTCTGAAGAAGTGAAAGTTAAAGGATTCGTGCCAAAGTCCTCTGAAGTATAGATGGTTTCAGGCAAGGGAAGGTTTCCTAAACCCTTAAATGTGGAATCATCGGTAGTAGGAGCATCTGTTGGCAGCTCTTTAGGGGATGTTGAATTCTCAGGAGAAATAGCATCATCAGGGACGGTATACCCTTCTCTGTACTTTTCAGCTATGTTGGCTAACTCATCGTCCTGAGTTGAGGATAGAGAAGGCGAAGTCCGAAGAGGTATTGTTGGACCTTTCGAGCCCTCGCCCGTCTCAGGAATAATGTCTACCGGGAGTATGTACACATATGGACCCATCCCATGACCTATACTACGGGTAACAGATAGTAACCCGTGATGATGGAGATACTCATCCTTAAGAACTTCGTTGATGATTAGGAACTTTTGATCGCCATTGAGAAGCCGATGCAAACGATAAAGTATAATTGATCCAATATTTGCTTTGGGTTATCAACTACGAATGAAAAAGAAAGAAAGTTAATGTATTTGCATGAGCATTTAAAATTGAGATATAGAAAGTTGGTTCTTTACTTGATTTGGTCCATCTTCTGGCATACCCCGGGTTGCTGTCTGATATAAAACCATTTAAGCTTAGAATCACCATCCTTGCTGCTAAACGGAACAGAAATAATTTTTCTTTTCGGGACCGATTCGAAATATGAGAGGAGGGAGTCTCTTGAGTCCGATGCTTGAAACTATAAAAAAAGTGGACGTCATCAAAGGTAGGCTCTATACCTAAAACCTCTTTGTATGCTATATACACGGTGTATAAATAAGCATAAGAGTTGGGATGTAATTGCATGAGGCAATCCGCATCTATCTAAGAAAATCAAGAACAAAAAGCGGAAACGGTGGAATAGCCTCAACCATACACATCAATCAGGTAACTGCCATAAATCCTTCCGGTGGATTGTGGTGGCGATATGTTTTCAATGGCACTAGGGTATCTCTTTTTAGTATTCCATGCTTTAGACATATTCGAACGAGTCTGTCATCGTCAATCATCGATTCAGCAGAATCTTTGGGTAACTCCAATATAATGGCAGATTCAAACTCATCAGGAGCACGGTCATCTCCTATACCTCCTTCCTCTTCATTTCCAAGAGAAACTTCACTATCAGAAGGTATTTCACTATTGTGTGCTTCCACTTCATAATCTGGCCCTCATCGTCCCACTCAGGGTCTGAGGGAGAGGATATGTCATCAAGAGTGAATCTCTCGGAAGTTTCTACAACTTCTCTCTTTTCTGCTAACCTAGATGAACATCTCTCTGCCATGATCGCTAAACTACTGAAGAAGCAAGAACATAAGTTAGAGTAAGATAGCCCGTATCCCCCCGTGTACGTGTGTGAACTAAAGTGTATGCTATGTGTGCGAAGGATGCAAATATCTGATTCTTCTCCAATAGAGGCTCCCCGAGGCTCATCGATCTTCTCGGCCGGTCCAGCACCTACAGAATGAGAAGCAACAGTTATCAACTCAAGAGAAAATAAAGGATCATCGATCGACTTCCTAATGACGTGATGAAAGGTGGAGACGGCCTTGACAAATTGAGGTGAAAAGGTAGAAATACCTTCTGATGATTTCTCAATTGGGGCGGCTACCGTCTCTGACGCTGATTCGGGTATAGGAGATAAAAGAGACGCTTTAGTAATTCCCGGATTCTCGGGATCATATCCCTCAACTTCAGTAGTTTCGGGGGTAGCATAAGAAGAACCAACTTCAGGGATATTCTTTTGTTTGGCCAGACGTTTCTCCTCCTCCATAGCAGCAGCAATGAGGCGATGCCCCTCGGTCAGGCGTGCTGGTTCATCATCTCTCAGATACTTCTCCATAAGCTTGTCTTCATCAACGAAGTCTACCTTAAGTTCCTCTTTCTCCCATTCGATGATTTGACTCCATACGTGAACTAAGGTAGTCGGATAGTCTTTGATCCAAGAGATGTTTCGACAACTAGTTATATATGCAAAGAATTCAATCAATAGTTCGCCAAAACCATGCACTTACTCCTGAGCCTCTGATAGTTGTTTATGGGTTTCCTCAGTAGACTTGGCGTTATCCACATTCCCCTCACCTAGGGCAGGCCTATTCTCCGCTTCCATTAACTTGGACTCCAAGTCAGCATTTCATTTATCCAGTTCAGCATTTTTCCTCGCTAACTCAGCCTTTTCTTTCTCAAGAGTATTGTAAGCCAGTTGCATTTTGACACTGTATGACTTAGCGTCTTCCGCTTGTTTCTTCAACTCCAAACATTCTTGACTATGAGATTCCAGCAAGTCATGATAACGCTTTTGTAATTCCTCAAATTGCTGTTTGAAATTGTTGGCATTTCGTTGAGCAACGACGAGTTGAGCCTGTGTATCTTCTAGGTCCTTTTCCAAATTTTTCAAAGCATTCTTATTGGAATCCGTAGCCTTTTTCAATGAATCAACGTCTGTAATTAAGGCCCGAATAATTCTAGAAAGATTGCGTGAATATTTGTACATCTCCGAGTATTGTTTCTCTACTGCATCAATCTTTGCTTTAGCCTCATCTGCCCACATTGAAGAAATAGGCTCAAGTCTAGGTAAAAGAGTTAGATTTTCAAAGTAGTGGTTCGGGAATTTCTTCTCCAGATATGCCTGCTTAATTTTGGAAACAGCATCCAGTGGTGGAGGCTTGCAGTATGATAGTTCAACGTGTTTTCTCTTAGCCGGGACGATGGCTGCATCACCTTTTCCAGATCGCTTCTTAGAAACTTTGTGTTTGTCTCGTGAATCAATTTGTTTCGGTGGACTTTTTTCCCACCTATATTTGTCTTGAGGAGAAGTTAGATCTTTGGATTGCGACATGTATTCTCTTCGATGACTCTGGTAGCTCTTATACCTGTCTGGATCCGACCAGACAGGGGAATGAGATCGCGAGGTGTGTGGTCGATGAGAATCATGAGGCCATCTGTCATCTCTGCCCCGGCTCTCACGGCGATCATGCTCGATATTGGAAGGAGGTCTAGACATGCTACGGCGCATTTTTCTGACATCGTAGTAAGGGCGAGACATTGTACCTGTGCAACAATATAAGTGGAATTCAGAATCAATGTTCACATAAGACATGAGTGTTGTGACGTGTGGTGCTAATGTGTTATGTTCATCCTAAGTGGTGTTCCCCCCAACAAACCCGAGTTTGAAGCCAGACTAGCATGAGAGGGCACTTTGGCCTTCACGGGGGTAGTCTCTTCTGAAGAAGTGAAAGTTAAAGGATTCGTGCCAAAGTCCTCTGAAGTATAGATGGTTTCAGGCAGGGGAAGGTTTCCTAAACCCTTAAATGTGGAATCATCGGTAGTAGGAGCATCTGTTGGCAGCTCTTTAGGGGATGTTGACTTCTCAGAAGAAATAGCATCGTCAGGGACGGTATACCCTACTCTTTGCTTTTCAGCTATGTTGGCTAACTCATCGTCCTGAGTTGAGGATAGAGAAGGCGAAGTCCAAAGAGGTATTGTTGGACCTTTCGAGCCCTCGCCCGTCTCAGGAATAATGTCTACCGGGGGTATGTAAACATATGGACCCATCCCATGACCTATACTATGGGTAATAGATAGTAACCCGTGATGATGGAGATACTCATCCTTAAGAACTTCGTTGATGATTAGGAACTTTTGTTCGCCATTGAGAAGCCGATGTAAACGATAAAGTATAATTGATCTGATATTTGCTTTGGGTTATCAACTACGAATGAAAAAGAAAGAAAGTTAATGTATTTGCATGAGCATTTAAAATTGAGATCTAGAAAGTTGGTTCTTTACTTGATTTGGTCCATCTTCTGGCATACCCCGGGTTGATGTCTGATATAAAACCATTCAAGCTTAGAATCACCATCCTTGCTGCTAAACGGAACAGAAATAATTTTTCTTTTTGGGACTGATTCGAAATATGAGAGGAGGGAGTCTCTTGAGTCCGATGCTTGGAATTACAAAAAAAGTGGACGTCATCAAAGGTAGGCTCTATACCTAAAACCTCTTTGTATGCTATATACAAGGTGTATAAATAAGCATAAGAGTTGGGATGTAATTGCATGAGGCAATCCGCATCTATCTTAGAAAATCGACAACAAAAAGCGGAAACGGTGGAATAGCCCCAACCATACACATCAATCAGGTAAGTACTATAAATCCTTCCGGTGGATTGTGGGGGCGATCTGTTTTCAATGGCACTAGGGTATCTCTTTTTAGTATTCCATGCTTTAGACATATTCGAACGAGTCTGTCATCGTCAATCGTCGATTCAGCAGAATCTTTGGGTAACTCCAATATAATGGCAGATTCAAACTCATCAGGAGCACGGTCATCTCCTATCCCTCCTTCCTCTTCATCGGCAAGAGAAACTTCACTATCAGAAGGTATTTCACTATTGTGTGCTTCCACTTCATAATCTGGCCCTCATCGTCCCACTCAGGGTCTGAGGGAGAGGATATATCATCAAGAGTGAATCTCTAGGAAGTTTCTACAACTTCTCTATTTTTTGCTAACCTAGATGAACGTCTCTCTGCCATGGTCGCTAAACTACTGAAGAAGCAAGAACATAAGTTAGAGTAAGATAGCCCATATACCCCCGTGTACGTGTGTGAACTAAAGTGTGTGCTATATGTGCGAAGGATGCAAAGTAAACACATGAAAACATAACGCAAAAGTTTGACAAAGCAGTAATATGTTCACAATAGTCTTAAATATTCGCTCATGTTTATAACGCACTATCCTAACTGTTCATTAAGTTGTAGAGTACGGCAAGCATTGACAAAGCTAGTTGAACAGATTTTTGTGCATTAAGTCAGATGAATTCGGTTCGGTTCGGTTCGGATATGTATTTTGGGATCGGGTCGAGGGAAAAACAACGATTCGGTTTTAAGCAGAAGTTAACGCCCTATATGCAAATCGGATCGATTCGGGAACGGATATTCTGAGTCGTCCAAATTGGTTTGGGAACCCATGCTTTTTTCTTTTCTTTTCATTCCGAACCAACCCGGTTGAGTAAGCCTTGTTTTCCTTTTACCCTTTACTTTTCAATCTGATCCGATCCAATTAGATGAAGCCCCTATCCTCTTCACTCTTATGTCTCTCCACCCGAACCAATCCCAAATCCTCCTCCTTTCTTCTTCTTCTTCCTCTTCCCCATCAGCACTGAACCCATCTCCTTCTAAAAAACTCATTCATTTTTGAGAGGTTAGTCATGACAAGATCTCCATGGACCAATATATTCCTTACCATGTCGAATCCCAGTTTCAGCGCCTCGAGGTGGTGACGACGCCACCAACGACGACGGCAAGGAGAGAGAATTTACAGCGTCACACATAATGCGACGTCGAGCAAAAATCTACCAAAATTGCTTACGAAAATTTGAATAAAAATCAGTTAAGGAGAGAGTTAATCGAAGTTATATCCTACCTATGTAATTGATTTGAGGATTAAAAGAAGAATTACTGAAATTCCAAGAACTAGGGTTTTGTTTTTCTTTAGGGCATTTTCTGGAGAAGCGATGGAAGTGAAAAGAAGAAAGTAGAAGTGAAAAAGAAGTGAATTTATGTAAGGGTACAGCGGGCCTTTGCATTCCTGCCAACGTGGCTCCACTCGGATCGGAAAATAGAGCCACGGCCATTCAGCCCAGTAGCACAAAAACATTAAAGCCCAGCGAAGCGGATAGAACCGACCTGAGCCCGAAGAAGGATAATCCATATCTCGATATATGGAATTAACCTTAAAGAAGATGCAGTGATTTGATAGATATGATCGACAAAAAATATACAAGGAGGCTACTTGGAAGAGTCACCGGACATCAGTCAAAGTTCCTGAAGCTTGTCAAAATCGAAGGAGGAAATCTGTGAACCTTCTGGTGTATTTATAGGCTGCAAGAGACACAACCTTATGAAACAACACGTCTCTACAAATGGACGGAAGCGACAAGTCAACTGTTCAAGTTTAGAAATTAATGGACAGATAACGTCAAAGCACGCTCCATCTTCAACAAAAACATCTTTTGAGGGGGCAAAATGTTATCCTGCTTTGTGAACTAGGCTACACAAAGTTAAAAGATTAAAAGATCAAATGATGAAGACATTTACTCAACAAAGTCGGTTCGGGTCGGAGATCCACTAGTCAAGGCAAAGTGATCCAAAGCAGGGAAAGAAAGAGCACAGGTCGGACCGGATCGGAAGGAACAAGGCTGATCCGAACCCCCAATTACTAGCCTATCTGATCCGAACCCACGGTTGCAACTGCCTTATCCCACAATCCCTTTAAACTCAGAACGGTTATGCCCACGATCTACCTACGCTTGCCACTAACTCAATGTGCTGGCACCATCTTGTGATATCCGAATCCGCAAGTGATGGAATGGAGGCCATGTGGATCCGAACCGGAGCCATCCCAGGAGCATTTCTCACCTATAAATACACCAACAAGAGGCATTTGGAAGGATCTTTTGGCATTTTCATAGCTTAAACTCCTTTGCGATTCGAATTTCATCAACCTATTCAACTTACAATCATCTTTTGAATCATATTATGAAGAAAATTGAGTGAATCAATGTATGAGATAAGTGAGAATTGAGTGAAAATCATTGTTGTACTCGCATTCAAGGCATAAATCAAAAAAGAAGAAAGTGGACATAGGCTATTTAACGCCGAACCACTATAAATTGTGTATTTTCATCGTTTTTGATTTCATTTCAGTAGAATTGTTATTAGTTTGGGTGTTATAGCCAATTTTGGATCTAACGGAATTAAATACTTTAAATGATCAAATTCACACAATATTGTGAATTCAGCTGTTCCGACTATTTCGGAAATTATATATATTATTATATTATTTATATTAATTAAATATTCAATATTATTTAATTAAATAGCCATTTAAATCTCTAAATCACTATTTAAATAATTAAATAAATTAATTATTATACAGTAAAGATACGGGACCTTACACCCCAAGTTCGCAGGGAGGGAATTCTCAGGCTTATTCAAGACTCGATTATCATCTTGTTGGTGCTGCTTTTGAAGTATAGCTCAAGTTCTTATCTCTACTATGGCTTAGCTCTTTTTCTTGGGGAATTATGTTTTTTTTATATATTTATGTACTCTGATGGTACAAGACAGAAGTTATATTATTGTAATGGTTTTTGTGACTTATGTTATTTTGGACCACGATGTATGATTTATGTTTGAAATAAAAATTTGAATTTCCGTTGCTATCTTATTTATATCTGTCTTGTAATATTCTGAGTCTGTTTACCTGTAACGCTTCACGGAACTTTTTGCATTCCATTAGTGAGTGGCATTAACGTACGTGGGGTGTCACAACAATACTACACAAGCACAACTCAACACATACACTAACACACTAGCACATAGGTTATTTATAGTGTATATATAATAATATCACACATAAAATATACCCCAAACCATAATATATACACACAAAAACCCGTACAAAAAAAAAGCTCGCAAATGAACATTAACTCCAACTTTCACACATGCTTTACCTACACACATTCATAGACCATCAGGTGGTGGAGTTCGGTTCGGGAAGGTGTGTGAACAGGGCAGAGGCTCGGCAAAGTTCGGAGAAAGTCGACAAGGGGTTTCGACTCTTGGCTTCAGGATTCGGCAGGCTTTAGGGAGGGAAGGCGTAGCTTGACATGTTGGTGGCGACGTGGAAGAGACTAGGGTGATAACAGGGGCGGATCAGGTCGTCGTAGGAAGGATCGGCTTCAGGTGTGGTTGGGACAGCAAGGCAGAGCCGATTGACAGGCAAAGCTCGGGTTGTCAACTGTGGGAGGAGGCAGCGTGTTCGATTTGTGAAAACTAGAACTGTCGTGTGTCTATTCACATGAAATAATTGGGGGTGGAGGGGCGGATGACAGGGTGAAGGTGCGGTTTCAGAGGTGCAAGAGTCGAGGATAAAGTGGATGATGGGTGTCAGCTACCGAGTCTTAGCTTCGGCTGAGCAGATGTGACACCAGAGGAAGGCGTGTGAGTTAGCAACAGCAGGGAAGGATCGATTTTCGTGTAGCTTAATTTTTCTTTTATATATATTTTGAGATGGGAAAGAATCTTACTGCTTTGGGGAAGAAGAGCAAAAGTAAAAAGAAAAAGGATTTGCAGGCTTTTGAAGATAATGTCATAACGCATTGGTTTTCTCTTGAATCAAAAAGATGGCTTGGGAAACGATAAAAAGAACAATAAGTGGGGCACGGAGAACCATGGGCCGAAGGTTGAAAATTTCAGCGATGATTCATTATATAAAAGGGAAACTAACGCATGGAAAACTCAAAAGGGACAAATGGGAATTGAAAATGAAATGAACGTCTTGAGAATTATAAAAGAACGGTTTTAATTTGAGCAGACTGAAAACGGATTCCAACAAATAGAAGTTGAACAATGTTTTTAAACAACAAGATTAAATAAAATTAGAATAGATCTAATTTTGAATAAAATCGAAAATAACGGTTTGGCGTATATATATATATTTAACAATCGATTTTGCAAATCGAAAGGTAAACAATGTCAAATGAAATTTGGTTTTAATATAGAACTGATGAATGGACAAAACAAGATAAATAACACTGGTAGAAGAACGAATTTTAATCAACAAAAGGAAGAGAGTTCGAAAAATGGAAACTCGAATGGTGTTTATGAGAAGAACGATAGATGCAGAAGAATTACTTAGCTAGTACAAGAGAAACATTTTGAAATAAAATCGAAGATACAATTATGTAATATTGGGTAAACCAATTTATATAATAATATGAGCTAATATTTAAATTAAAATCAAAGAATGAATTCGAATTCAAATAAAAAAACTCGATAAAATAATTTAAATGAATAAGATCTGAAATAGCATCCAAAACAAATTTAGTTTTAAACTGAAATCAAAATAGTTATATTAATAAAATACAAGCAAATTGAGTTTTAAATAAACAAAATAAATTAGAAACAAAAAAATTTAATTAAATAAATATACACTTATAATCCATGTTGTTACAATCTCCTTTACTCAAACCTTTTCGTCCCCGAAAAGGAACGAGGTAGAGGAATAATGATTAAATAATTTAAATATATTAAACCAATGGTTCATATCGATACAAATACCTATATAAATAATTTGAAATATATATAAATCAAAAGTTAAAATATTTTCAAACATTTTAAAATAGTTTTAAGTATTTACTCGACGTCTCGATTGGCAATATATATCTATCCCACTTTCAAAATCTAAAAATAGATATCGATGATGTCGCAGTCATTAACAGAATCATTTTCAGGCGACTAGAGTGTAACTCTATATCTATCTAATACATAGGATTTAAGATATATGTTGATCAGATGTATACTCAAATCACTAAGTATTCGATAGGCCAATTTTAATGTCAAGTAAGTACTCAAAACTCTTTCTATATTTGAACAAAATATATATCAAATTTCCGAATCATATGTTATAAAAAATATATTTCATATCATTAAACATTTAAGTAGGGAAGAATTTTATTTCTCTCCAATTCATTTATTTATTAAAATTCAACCATAACCTTAATAAATATACATCAATATTATTATTAAATCAAATACATAACAATATTATCCTATATTATACAAAAATAATTTCAACCCCATATTATCTCTATTTAAACTTATAAAACTTGTTTAATTCCATAAGTTTAACATATAAATATATCACAGATAAAATCTTTATAAACCTATTTAAATTTATAGATTCCTATACATAAACACATTTATAAACTATACTATTATAGATTTCAACCAAGATAAAATCATTTTCTTACAAAATCTATATCTTTAAATCTTATATAAAATATATGGTTTATAAAAATATAAACATCAAATCCTTTCAAAACATTGGTATTACCAAAGCAAAATGTTATTTTCAAATATACATCTTCCCAAAGTATATATCAGAATTTCAATATTATATCAAGAGAATTATAATACATGTTTCAAACCAATATTTAGATAAGAATGGACTCGGTAGAAGATTTATACTCTCCTTCTTCTTCTTACCTCGTTATAGAAAAGGATAAGTTACAGAATCCGAGTTAAAAGTTGAACGAATGAAGAACCTAATAAAAAAGGATCTACAAAGAAAGATTGATTCAAAGGGAAGGGAAATTTAAAAAAAAGGGATTTAAAAATTAACCAAAATTTTATATCCGAAAATATTTGTTTTAAAAACATTTTAATAGCCATTTGTACTTTAAATATATGCTCCCTCTAAAGAAGGATTCTACGACTGATTCCACTCATACTAGGGTATTACTACCCTATCTCTAATGAGCTTTTACTGCATAGGCTAAAGCTTTTATAAACCAAAGCTCCGATACCACATGTAACGACTCTCCATTTTGACCATACCGAATCGACAAAACATGTCAACTCGATCCGTCCGAAACAACATAATTTTATTACCTATGAGGTAAATAGAATAAATCACATAATCATAAATAACAGGAATAGATACAAAGCAATACGATATCTGGCAGTGGAAAAATGAATAATATAATAGTAGTTCATGAAGCTACTAAATAAATTTTATATCAAAGTTTACATAAATACTACATCGGAAGTTTAATACAATAAACTTCAGATGCATAAATAAATAGTAACAGTTTGAAACAGGAATGACAAGAAATAGCTAAACTTGAACAACTAAATAGTTAGACACAAGTCAGCAAAACCATTATAAGCTCCAAACTCCAAGAGTGAATCTCGAAAACTATAATACTCGATCTGACCCGAGCAATAATGCAAAACAAAACAATTTGGATCAGGACTAACGTTCTCATGGCAATAAATCAACTCAAATTAAATGTTCGATGAAATGCAATCGGTAACTTAAAGGATGTTTAGGATCACCATCCTCTAAGCATTCATCAAGCTAATACTATATAGTACAATATGCTATATATAATAGTGTCTATTAGTAAAGTAAAGTATCAAAATAGCGTAAGCGGCATTACCATTATTACCCTTACACTGTTTATATATTCCCATAGTATATATAGTACCGTAAATTCCTCTATAAACCGGAGGGTTATCAGAGAGAAATCCATATAAAACATAATCTTAGTGGGCTCGTATAAGGCATGTGACAAGGCACGCCAGGGTGGATTCACCGTTTGGAGATCTGGACTAGTGGAACGCGTAGCAACGACTAGCGCCTACCTCAAAACACACTCCCATAATCAAAGGGCCCTAATCGAATCAAAACAGTAATAGAAGTATCGAAGAAGTGTGCTCGATAGGAGGAATGACCTCACTTTTTCTTGGCGTAGCTCTTGTTTTAGTCACATCAAGATGACTCAAGGTAGTCTGGGTCTCGTATTAAATAGAGTCGTTCAAACCAACCTACTTCATTCTGGATCTCCACCGCGTACACAGTTGTTAAAGTGGTTTTGGGTATTGGCAGAGAGTATGACAATAGCCGATCCCGGTCTCTTTAACAACTAATCGTTTACGTTTTTCACCCCGTGGTCATTATTTTATAAATCACATTATAAAATAGTTAATATGAAATCTCATATTCAAATTTGAAATCAAATTTAAGTATCTAACTTCATTTATATTTAAACGTGAAAACAACTCAAATCACTTAAATCGAATCGATTTAGAAACCATATCGAAAAGATTTCAAAATATAGTATAAACCAAAACTATACTATTTAACTTCTATTTATATGAATTTTACAAGATATTCGCATAGAAATTTTCAAGTCCAAAAATCGACTTATTTTTTAGTTATACCTTAAACGTCTCAATTTCCATTTAAATCGATACCAAAACATTTAACTACGATAATATTTTGGTTTGGTTTATACTCGCAAAAATTCAAGTTCAAACACAACACCAGAAAAGCCCATTTGTCACGATTATAACAGTGAGGAAACATTACACTCACGGTTATAACCATTATGCCAACATGCGTTGGTGATTTTTATCACGGATATTATCACAGTTATAATCGTGATAAGCACTAATGGATAATCTAATGGTTATAAGCATGACAATATTTTCCATCCTTAAGTTTATAAGTGTGATATTGTTTCTCTTAGTAATGGTTATAAGCATTAGTATATTTTCTTTCCTCGTGGTTATAAGTGTAATAATTTTTTTGTTACTAACGGTAATAAGCATTACTATATTTTCTATCCTCACTGTTATAAGTGTGATAATATTTATCTTACTAACGGTAATAAGCGTTAGTTAAATGAACGTACTCATGATTTACCACCCTTATAACTATTATAAGCTATGATTATAGCGATTGCATACTTTATACCATTAGCAATACTTTCCATACCGATCAATAACACACATCAATACATATTTCATATCATACAAGCATGCAGATATATATATATATATAGTAATAAAACCAATATTTCCAGAAATATAAATCTGGCTATGTTCTGACGATACGGTCCTAACAAAACTCATTCGTCGAATTTGGAGATCGTTTGAAAAACGGTCATTTTCCAGTCGATTAAATTCAAACTGAATTGACTAAACACGTACGCTCACATATTGATTCCAAATTTTATGAAAATTGGAATCCAACAATAATTTAATATTTTGGATCCAACAAAAGTGGTCTCGTCGAAAACGAAGGTCGTTTGCAAAATCTCCACTTTTAAGGGCTATATTTCCATAACGACCATTCTGAATTTTCACCAGGACATAACTTTTTATTCCCGCTATGAAATTTCAATTTTTCAGATTCATTGGAAAGATATTTTCAAACAGATTTTTCTGGTTTCACTAAAATCCGGTTTACTTTGAATCATGTACATTCGTTTGAAATTTGAAATCGAAATTTAAAACTACCGCGCAATTTTCAATTCCTTTTATAATTGAAATAAAATTTTATATTCTATCTTCGATTCAAATAAATATATACGTTCTAATTATATTCAAAACAAATTTCTAGTCGTTGTTATTTAAAATAAATCATTTTAAATAGTCAAAATTCATTAAAATTGCCAAAATAAAAAAAATTAAATTGGTTCTGATTTTCCGGGTTGTTACAATCTCCCCCACTTAAAATGTTTTCGTGCTCGAAAAGGAACGAAGCTGAAAGTTGTTTAACTAACCAACTCAACTTTCAGTTTGGCTTTCATTCTTCAATTTTTTAGTTTCCAAGAATTTTCCAATTCTTCAAAAATTTGGCTAACACCCTAAAATTTTGAAAAATTTCGCCATAGCCTCCTTTGTACGGGGAAACATTTAAAACCTCAACTAGCCATGCAAGGCCCTAACCAATCCAAAGGAAAAATAAAATGCCAAGAGGCCAGCCTTAGGCTCATAAATCATTGAAAGAAAAAGAAAATTGCCAAGCGGCCAGCCTTAGCCTCACAATTATTTTAAAAGAAAAAGAAAATTGCCAAGCGGTCAGCCTTAGGCTCATAAACCTTTTAAAAGAAAAAGAAAAATAGCAAACACGTACCTATTCGTCGGGCATAAAATTTTATTTCTCTTCTTAGCAGTTTATCCATAACTTGTTCATCATATATACATGTATATGTACATGCATGCAATTTTTCCAAACAATTTGCAATTCAGTTCAAATTTGACTAAATTTACCTTATACTATCATATGGGTTTAAATAATTAAATTTGTGAATTAATTATCAACCAACACAGCAAACAATCAATTAGTTGATTATCGTTTCAAACCCATAGCTTTATATATATATATATATATATATATATATATATATATATATATATATATATATATATATATACACACACACACAAAAGTCCAATTTTGTATGTCAAATCACAAACAATAAGTTCTAGCTAGTTTTGGTTCTCACACCAGTCAATTGGGAATATATAGATATCCCACTTTCGAAACCCGAACATAAACTACTGATGCTGACATGTCAATCACCAGTATCATCAGTCATCTCCAGCCGACTAAAGTGTGATTCTATATCCATCCAGTATATTTAAGGCTTTGTATACACGTTTGCAAGGCGTATATGAAAAAAAAAATTATATACTTGATCGTCCAAATTCAAGATAAAATAAATATTCAAATACGTATTATAATATTTTAATTTTCAAAACAAAATTTGTTTTCATTTTTATTTTAAAAACAACACTCTTCAGACTTATTCTAGGATACTACTGATCTCGTCTCTAACGAGTCATTCTTATTGGATATTATTAATCCAATAATATACGAATATATATTATTGCCACTGCCATGCAATAATATATATTTCATAGCAATATATATATATATATATATATATATATATATATATATATATATATATATATATATATATATATCAAGCTAGTTACAAATAGTCAATAATATACGAATAGCAAACATACATGTATCTCATACAAAATACTCCAAGACATATATCGTCACTGCCATGCACAATGATTTTTAAAACAAGCTTCAACATATATCTTATAAATTCAGTTTTGCATCTCTAATGTCTGCCTGTTCCATCACTAATTAATTTCCATTTTATTTAGGTTAAGTGAAAGCCTAATGTATCGAATGAAGTAATTGTGCCATTAGTCCAATAAAACAGTTCTTCAAACCAGCGACCAGTTCTTCAAAAACCAGCAGCATGACATCGATTATGCTTCCAACGTTGATCGCCGGATATGAGAATGGTGTGCCTAAAAACGAGGTAACAGATCATAATGAGAATGGTGTAGGATATGAGATCATGGTAATAGCCTAGGTCATAAAATGAGCATGTACATCATTATTAGTTTATAACTCATTCAATTCAGTACATGCTGCATTATATAAAAAAAGAGTGGACCTGCAAAACTGTGCCGCAAGAAACAACAGGAACGACATCGACTAAGTACAGGCAACCAATGATCCATTCTATACCAAAATGCGATAAGTTTTTGCTTTCATTTTTATGAGTCTGCAAGAAACTCATGGTTACTTCCCCTCTTAGACCTATTATTGAACTCGGGATCTTGGCTCTTGTGTACTTGCAGTTCATGTCAGTCTTCTCAGACCTATTAGCCATGTCAAAACAAAGAAATAAACATATTATGTTATTGCTATATATGTTTGGAATATGATACTGGAGATAAGATGTGATGATGGAAATGATGCCTGGAGCGATGTTTGGCATGGCTAATGCAATTGCCTGGAGCGATTATACCTGAGATAAGCATGAGATCTGGAAATTTTGTCACCTTAAATGGAGATAATTGAATTTTGTCTAAATGTTTTACGTTCTCAAAATACAGAAGGGTTATAGTCTGCTTACCCAAGTAATGCTAAAAAAAATCCCCTTTTTTTGGTGAATTAGTGAAAATAGGGGTGCAAACTTTTTTTGAGAATGGGACATAAGGTCCATCTTTCTTTCTCACCTTCTTATACTACAGTGCTCACTGCTTAATTTTTATCATTGTTAAATTGTTTCTTTGATACAACATTTAACGGACTGTGCACCTTATTTTTTTTAGAAGAATAATAATAATTTCAATTAAAGGGATACATAGAATCAGAAATTAAGATAGTGTTCTAATCATGGTTCAAGGTTTCAGTCGGTATTAGTTTCGGACTAGGGTTTATAAAAAAAAAACCACGAACAGATCTAGGGAAAAAAATAGAGCGGTGAAAGAAACCGAAATTGCTCCTTCTTTGTTTTTGTGCGCGAGTGACCGTCTTTTTTTAAGCTTTGATCGACTGAATGTTTTCAGTCTTTAGTGCGTCGATCTTTATTGTTTCAATGCGATGATAGAAGCGAGGAGGAAAATGGAACGAAACATAATTTAGGGCTGAGGGAAGTTGGGTTGGGCTTGGTCCTGGGTTAGAGCTAAGGGATGCTTGAATGGATTATTAAAATGCATGGCTGTAAAATAAAACAGAAAGCTCCTTGCTAAGTTTGTTTATTTTCCTAGCCAATATGGGCTGGACACGAAGTGGTAAATATAAGGTTGGGTTATGTTTAGGTTCACAAGTTTATTAGTAAAACACGAAGTGGTAAATATTTTGTGAACAAAATACAAAGTGTTGTGATAGACCAGTCACTGCTAAACTTCATAGAAATAGATGTTTAAGCCACAAGGTTTCACAAAAGCATGAAACCATAGAAGGTATTTAGCCCATAAAGTATAAAACAAAGTTTACTATGCAAAACAGACAAACAAATAAAACTGAAAGTATACAGTAAATAAACTTGGAGGGAGGGAATACAATTTGAAATAAAAACACCCCATTTGCATCGCTTCCCTTACAACTTGTCCCCTCCCTTATTTCTGAACCTAATGCATAAATCATGCTAACTTAATGTATAAATTACATATACCTCAAACCTTAAATAAACAAACAGAAATCTAACGCTAATGATACTTCTTAAATTAACAAAAATTCCTGTCAAAATTAAAATAACCATGTTTTCCATTTCAAAACAGGAGGAAAAAATGATCTTCATACTTAACATCATGAAATTAAAAAGTTTGATTTACTAGTCCAGTTTTTATAGTTTTCGCTTTTTCAAGTCAACATTGGGGTAGAATTCTTACCTTACCATAACTGTTCTAATATGTCCATACAAGAAAAAAGAATGAATTAAAGTTACGCAAGTTCTAAAAATATATTTATTGTTTTAAACACTGTCCTTTTGTATAGAAATATGTAAAAGTGTATTGTAATGAATAAATTTACGCAAGTTCTAAAAATATATTTATTGTTTTAAACACTGTCCTTATATATAGAATATGTAAAATTGTATTGTAACTTTAATTCTATTAAATATCATTAAAGCAATAGGGAGGCCGTGTATATTTTAAACCAGCAGAGTGATGGTCATAGTTTTGGATTTTTACTACAAACACACACAATCAAAACACAATCATAAAAGTACATAAGTGCCTTACCACAAGATAAAATGTCCTACTAAGCGCGACAACAGATGTTTCATGACCAGTTCTAACGTGAACATAATCAACAAGTTTAATAGCTTTAACCAAAACATAAACAACATTGTAATATTATATATATTTTTCAAAAAATAAACACAAGAAATATACGTAACTCGCTTTTCTCTAGCACATATTCTTAAAATAGTAACCTTTTGTTTTTATTATGGAAAAAAGAACTTAATTCAAATAAAAGAATACCTCGACAGCTCCATTGTCAATGTTGAGAAAAGAGATCTCATTTATACATCTTCTCCAATAGTTGCAGTAGCCTCTGATTTTTCACATAGCCTATATGAAGCAATTCCAAAAAATGGCGTTAGATTCATCAGTCCATGCTTACATGTAACAAAATTAAAGAATTATGAAATAAGAAAAAAATATTTTGATGGAATGATGGTACGAGTACGACTGCTCATCTCCTAACTTGCTAAATCTCACAACCTGATGGAATTGGAACTTTTCCCAGTACAAGTTCTAAAATTTCTGTTAATATCCCCTATATACCATTTACTGGCATAAGAATTATTCATATCTAACACAAAAACTGAAGATCGGAGACTATATACCTTGGATCAAGCTATGTAGTTATCCTTCCGTATGTGTTCAACTTTTGCTGGATCATATATACTCAAGAATGACTGTTAAGAATCTATAGCTGAGCTGATCACCAAGGTAGAAATATTGAAATTTGTACCTATATAACAAAATAAATTTATATCATACCTAGACAACAAAGTAAAATTTTAAAATTTTTCCTAAATAAAAAAAACCAAGGTTTTAAAAATATCATTTTGATGTTCATTTATTCTATAGCTATAACAATGTGTTCTCATATTATATCAAAATTTCTAATTCTTTGGTTAATAATAAATATCATCAACTTGCTGAAGCATGTGTATTTTATGATTTCCATAACTTAAATTTCATTGTTTACATTGTCAAGTCATAGAAGGAACCTTTCAAAGTTTTAATAAAAGTATACACTAAAAAATTACCTTGTATCTGTGATACTGAGCAACTGCTATATCTCCATAAGCTGGTAGGTTGTCTTTACTGCAATGTTCATAGACAGTGTGCCATATTACTGCCGTGTCATTTCATATAGTTATAAACAGAATGACCTATAACAATATATTAAAGAAAAGCATCTGTGTGTTAATAATCAAGTTCATGAGTACCACAGTGAAACTAAGAATTGGTGATTGGACAAAATATATATTAGTTTTATAATTTGGGCATAAGCTTGACGGATTGAAGCATGGATAATGCAAGCATGTATGCTAATTATGTACCACTTACAGCATGGCCTAATTATCTCATTTCATTGAATCAAATAAATATCCCAGAAATGTAATATGGTAGCATCAATACCTGGCTCTCCTCCATTCGGCTCTTCAACCATATCTTCTCCCAATCTTCATCCTTCATTGTGGACTAATTGAATCAACAATCAATTTAATTTGATGAGATGAAGGGTTGTGATTGCATAGAGGTGTGGGCACATGGCTTTTGATGATACAGGATTTGAACTCTAGAAAAATCAACATATGTCCGATGTCTCGGGAGATCGGTGCACAAAGTGTGAAGAATGTCAATGCATAGTGGGTGCGGTGGTTAGCAATGACAACATCTTAATGTGCATTTTGTCCTTTGTTATATATTCCTTCTAAAACTAAAATTAAACAAAACTCACAAATTTTGAGCCAACAATGGCCCATGCAAATCTGCACTCTTCTGTATTCCATCAAGCTGCCCCTATTATTAAAATTCCATTTATACCGTCTAAGTAGTTCATCATTTACATGCAAATTATCAATGTTTAAATCCAAATTTTGGAAGAGAAACACGCACGCATGTGCACAGTAATTGAATTAAGATAAGAACTGGTACAGTAAAAATTTGTCAAATAAATCTTCAGTGGGTACATTGCCAACAAAAGTTCAAACCTTTATTTGGAGGCAGAGCATCATCATAAACTACGAGCGGGGGTTTCATTTTCTTCTTCCGACAGCTACAAACACAAATCAAACTCAAGATAACAAGCAGCGCAACTGTTGCAACCGCTATTACCATCACCACAGTCGTCGTCATAAACTTCTCCTCCGGTGGAGACCGCAGGATCGATGGCGGCGACATATGAGTCAGCGGCGGAGATCTTCTTTTCGGTGGCGGTGGAGATTCTTCTACCGAAGGCGGCGGAAATCGCGAAGGCCTTAAATGCGGCGGTGGAAATCGCGAAGGCCTTAATGGCGGCGGTGGAGTTACTGAAGTCGACAGAGGTGGTGAGGTGACGTTTGAATGCAGATGAGAGGAGGGACGTGATCCTGTCGACATCGTTGAATCCGACTTTGCCTGAGGAAGGCAAAACAAAAGTAGGTTCTATAGATGGAAGAGAACGAGGTGAAGAGAAGAGGCAACACAGCAGCGTGAAAGTTAAAAATTGCCGAAGAAAAAAGAGACAGATTAGGGGAAGCACAGACTTTGGTTGAGGAAGGAGAATTTGGGGATGATTTTGATTTAGGGTATAAGAAGAGATGCCAACGTGAGGGAGTAAAATACAAAACCTGAATTATTTTGGAGCCAAAATTTCGCTGTTCCCACCAAGATTTCGCTAACATAGTCAGGGCCACCACTTTTTTCGTTGTTCATTACAAAATTAAACATTATAAGCTAGAACCAAGTACACATTTGTATTAAATATAATATGGATATCTTGGGAATTATTTTGCTAAAATATTATATATTACTTATTAAAGTCATTATTTATTATTTCTTATTTCTTCTTAATTATAATTAAATATAATTTATTAAAAGTTTATTATTATGTAAATGTTATTGATTATATACTATTAAATATTTAATAGTAATTTTTAAAAAGTAACTATTATTTATTAATCATCAATTAAGCACTTTTTATCTAATCTAATAGTAATTGGCATTAATTTGCAAATTTATTATTGAATACGAATTATTCTTAAATGTTAATATTACTAATTAATAAATATAAGTTTTCATTAATATTTAATAGGTCTCTAATACAAGAAATAGAAAAAAGAGTTACTAAAAATAAGTTTAAACAACTTTCTAATTTAACTATTAATTATCAGAAATTAATTAGTATATATTAGTTATTACAACAGACATAAAAGAAAAGTTGTGATATATATGTTTATTACAACAGTGATTTTTTCAAGGTTGTAAAAAACATTTATTACAACAGTGCGTTTTGCACAGTTGTAAAAAAAGCATTTCTTACAATTGTGCTTTTCGCACAGTTGTAAAATTAAAGTTGTAATATGGTGTTTTTGTTGTAGTGAAAAGTGAACGAATGGTTTGGCGTGTGTGTACATATATATATGTACATATATATAATAATCGATTTTGCACATCGAAAGGTAAACGACGTCAAATGAAATTTGTTTTAATATAGAACCGATGAATGGATAAAACAAGATAAATAACATGGGTAGTAGAACAAGTTTGAATAAACAAAAAGAAATAGTCCGAAAAATGGAAATTCGAACGATGTTTATGAGAACAATGATAAATGTAGACGATTGATCTAGCTAATACAAGAGAAACATTTTGAAATAAAATTGAGGATATAATTATAAAAATATTAGCAAACCAATTAATATAATAATAATATGAGTTTAGTATTGAAAGTAATATCAAAGAATGAATTCAAATTCAAATAAACAAACTCGATGAAATAATTTAAATGAATAAGATCTAAAATAACAAACATTGATTTGTATTATTAAATTATATTTATTTCAAAAAAAATATTTCATTATTTAAAATCCAAAATAAATTTAGTTTTAAACCAAAATCAAAATAGTTATCTTAATAAAATACAAGCAAATTAAGTTTTATATAAAAGAAATAAAATAAAAAAATTTAATTTAATAAGTAAATAAATATACACTTACAATTCGGGTTGTTACAATCTCCCCTACTCAAACATTTTCGTCCTCGAAAAGGAACGAGGTAGAGGAATAATAATTAAATAATTTAAATATATTAAACCAATGGTTCATATCCATACACATACCTATATAAATAATTTGAAATATATGTATATAAATCAAAAGCTAATATATTTTCAAACATTTCAAAATAGTTTTAAGTATTTACTCGACGTCTCGATTGGCAATATATATATATATATATATATATATATATATATATATATCCCACTTTCAAAACCTGAAAATAGATATTGATAATGCCGTTGTCATCACTAGAGTCATTTTCAAGTGACTAGAGTGTGACTCTATATCTATCTAATACACATAGGATTTAATATATAGGTTGATCAGACGTACACTCAAATCATTAAGTATTCGATAGGCCAATATTAACGTCAGGTAAGTACTCAAAACATCTTTCTATATTTGAACATAATATATACCAAATTTCCGAATCACATATTATAAATAATATATTACAAACCATTAAAATTTTAAGTAGGGAAGAATTTTATTTCTCCCCTACTCATTTATTTATTAAAATTCAACCACAATCTTTAATAAATTTATAACAATATTATTATTGTGACGACCCCATATCCCGTACTGACGGTGACAAGGGCTATCTTTGGAATATAACACAGAAACATAAAATAGCAGAACAGAATTAAATAAATACACCAGATAATGAACAATAGAATATACTGGATAAACGTAATCATCAGAGTTACACAGTATACAGGATCATACTTAGAACAAATACAGTTCAGCTATACATAAATGTCTATAGCGGAAATAAACATAATGTACAATAGGAGATGAACAACATAAAAAGAGATAAATAATAGTTTCCATCTTCAGCTCCAGCTATCCAGAAAGAGCCAGCTAAACCTGAATACAAGGCTGCCTGTGTAGAAAAAGGGGCACCCGAATTTGAAAGTGAAACAAACTACGAGTCGGTCATGGGACTGGTATGAGAAATCTACTCAACACATTTAAAATATGGCTAATCACAGGACCACGCCACTTTCATGGAACGGGTTTACTCCATCGAATTGCCAGTGCTTCAAAACAAATAATTCTTTTAAATATCGCAATGCTTTTTATAAAAATGAAGCCATTATAAGACTCAGTTCCCATCACACAATGCAACGCAAACCGAAGGATAGAGTATTACCTCATAATGGCCAAAATATGCTTGATACGAATAAAACAAAAGCATTTGATATTATTTCTAGTGTTTATATGTTTCAAAAACAATTTCACATCATAACTATCAATCATAGACGGCATGGGTACCATATATCATGTCGCCATATATATATACAATCAAAACCGCATGATGTCGTATTTGGAAATTGGATTTCCGTCATGAACCAAGGCAAAAGATAGTCCTTACCGTCTTCGAGACTGCCTAGCCCGAGCCTCAGGGTCAGAGCGCATCGACCCTTGGATCGTCAGGGCCGGTCCACCGATGTGGATAAAAATTCCTGAACAATGCATTTCTCCGCCCTATGGGGGCGTAAGTGAGCCAACGAATGACTCCATCGGACCCGGATCGTCCGATCTAACCGAGGCTCCTCGCAACAGTAACAACCACATAAGTCAAACTCGTCAGGGCGTGTAAAACCACTGACGCCACTTCTAGCTAGAAAGAAACGCATGTCCTCCCTGAGGTCCTCTCCCGTTTCTGGTTCATACCGGGGTGTGAGGTTCGCGAATTCACATTGTACACAAAGCTACGCCACACAGGCGGGGCTTTAATCATCACCACAAGACTTTGCTTTTCAACAGAAACCCTGATCACTGCATCTTAGCATGCCACACGGGCAATTCACACCACGCAACTGATGGTTATCAATCGCACAGAATGAATTCCAATGTCAGACACACTGTCCATTTGCAAGTCCGTTCTGGGACTGAACGAAACCGGAGGCACTATATACCTCGCAAACCAATCGATCACCATGTACGTCTGGACGATCACCACTCATTATCCATTTCGGGATGCCTCCCAATCAGGACCTCGGTTACCATCCAAACGAGGTGAAGATCTCTGGTCTTCGACCACCGTCTTTATCTTCGATTTCTTATCGTCGATTCAGTTATTCAAAATGGGATAAACCCGGTCTTTCTAAGCAACTCGCATATATAATAAACAAGTGCTACACAAACACTACTACGCATCATTTCAATTCATTAGTCACTAACCGTCAATCAGTAAGAGAACGATTTCCCAAATATTAACCCCGAAGGCCGAAACCAACATCAGATCAATACCCTAGAAACCATTCGACTTAGCCAACCTTCAATTAGTTTCTAAATTTCACATCCATATCGTTTATAATATTTTATAACAATTTATCGCTATTTTTATTTTTTTTAAAATAGCCAATTTATTCCAAACGACGCTTCGGGCCATAACGCGGTCGTGGCGCTGTTTTTCTTTAGATTTGATTTACACATATCTAAAAATTGAACCGTTGGATCTTTACAAAATTTACATCATTAGGAAGATCTTTTCAAAATGAATCCAACGGTTCCAGTTTCGGGAAAATCCGACGATCGGATCTCCCGGTATAATCGTTTGAAGCTTCGATTTCAAAATACGAACTGCAGCGTCGTTATTCGATTTAATATAATTATATATATATATATATATAATCGATTCTGGCGCTGTTTTTCTTCAGATTTGAATTAAACATTCCAGACAATCCAACCGTTGGATTTGTACAAAGTTGGTGTCGTTGGAAAGATATTTCCAAAGCGAACCCAACGGTTGTGGTTTCGTGAAAATCCGATGGTCGGATCTCCTGGTATAATCATTTGAAATCACAGTTTCAAAATACGAACTGCAGCTTCGTTATTCGATATATTTCAAATCTATATATATATGTATATATATATATATATATATATATATATATTGATTCTTCGATTTCAAAACTATATGATTTTCATACATTTGATAAAAATGATATTTTTATCTAACTATTTTCTATTTCAACACTTCGCTATTTTTAACAATTCATGTATATAACAAAAATGTGATTTTTAATGTAAAACAATTTATTTCAAAACTTGACTATTTTATATAGTTAATATAGGTGATAATGATAGGATTTTTATTATAAAACAATTTATTTCAAAACAAGATTATTTTATATAGTTCATATCGATGATAAAAATTGGATTTTTATTATAAAACAATTTCTTTCAAAATATGAATACCATTCAACACATGAATTTCAATTCAACGGATGAATTTCGATTCAACACATGAAGGTTTTCTATAGTTTATATATATAGATAAAAAGACAATTTTTATATTTAAAACACGAATACCATTCAACACATGAATTTCTATCCAACGAATGAATATCGATTCAAAACAGGAAGGTTTTCTATAGTTTATATACATAGAGTAAAAATGGGATTTTTATATTTAAAACACGAATACCATTCAACACATGAATTTATATCCAACGAATGAATATCGATTCAACACATGAAGGTTTTCTGTAGTTTATATAAATAGATAAAAAGGTGATTTTTATATTTAAAGCACGAATACCATTCAACACATGAATTTATATCCAACGAATATTCGATTCAACACATGAAGGTTTTCTATAGTTTATATAAATTGATAAAAAGGTGATTTTTATATTTAAAAACACGAATACCATTCAACACATGAATTCTATTCAACGAATGAATTTTCTTTCAACACATGAAGGTTTTCTATTCAATAGACGAATATAGTTTCGATACAGGAAAATAATTCTAACACATGAATATTATTCAAAATTTCGGCAGCATAATGGCAGGGTAGTTAAAACCGGGACCGTCCCTAGTACGGCTCCTTGCTCTACCTTAAAACCTCGCAGCTTTTGGCAATGGGGAATCATGCATCTAGGTCGCACGCAGGCGGCATGTATATTTTTCATTTCCACAAACTAATCCTATGTGGTTTCAACCAAATATTTCTCAACCACAAACGGGTATTTTTCAACCACAATCAATCCATTCCAACCAAAAATAATTTCAATCAACCATTCGCTATCAATCAATTTTTACACCCATCACAACCAATAAATATCGTCCATGGTTTGTGGACGAGGGGTGTATATATATATATATTTATATATAGCATTTCACTTCTATTTCAACACTTATATAATTTTTACAACGCATATACAACTTATACATCGAACATACAACTTATACAACGCTTCTACAAGAGGTGTACAACGCTTATATAACCCATACATCGACTATATAATTTATGCATCGTCATTTTCCATATCGTTTATAAATTAGAAATCTCACTTCGCTATATATATATATATATATATATATATATATATATATATATATATATATATATATATATTTCACTTCTCTCTATATATAATATTTTCACTGATCATTTCATATATATATTATTCACTTTACACATTTATATTTTTCACTGATCATTTCATATATATATTTTTCACTTTTCATATTTCGTGTATATATATAATTCATAGTCACAACACAATCAAATAAATCGTCCATGGTCCGTGGACATATGTGAGCAGTTCAGATAGGCAGTTATAATATAAATAATTGTACAAGAAAATTTATAGTGAGAGAATTCTCACAGTGGGATCCACTCTATCAGTTTTTATCTGAATTTCTGTTCTGTTTTGATTTGAATTTTCCTGAAATTCTGTTTTCCCCCATTTCAGCTCTGGTCGGTTCTGAATTGTAGAGTTCACGGACACGAGTTCAACGCAACTGACCGCTCGTCTTTTCGACCTCGTATGAGCAAGATATGATAAACAACGCGTTAATTACTTTTCGAATTAATTAAAATAGAATTAATTTAATTAAAAATAACCTTCTTCCTTTGAACCCCTACTGTTTCGAGAAACCCATTGCTGCCAAATGAAATCCGTCGTGCGCCACCACCAGCGTCGACCGGACTATGATCGGCTGATGCCACCCCACGCGTCTCCAGGTGCGGCACCCGCCGCCTCGCTACGTCCACTTCGGTGACGTCAGTAGCCAGAAAAACGCGCCCAAACTGACCGGCTTTGAGCCACAAAATCTCCACGTCCAGGCAACAATAATCGATCATACTAGTACAGATAGAAAGATCTTGAAATCCTCTTCAATTTTCTCTCTTGAATTTTCAAATTTCATTGATTATTTTGTGAGATCCAAGCGGATTTAATATCGAGCTATTTGGGCCCTCGATTTAGTGAAGGCGGCGGCGTTGAAAGAAATTAGGGTTGGGGAGTGTTTTTATAGAAGTTTATATTATATTTTAATATTTTCAAACCAAAACTACCCTCAGGTTCATACGAACTCAAAATCGACCCCAACGAATGTCGTCCACAGCTAATTACCCCCATTCCGAACACAATGGGATATGTTTTGTAGGCCCATTCGACTGTTTCAGTTAGTTTTCCTTCAAATTAAAATATAACACATTCAATATTTAATTTGAACGTACATTTCAATTTGCCGGGGCCACATACTGATTCTAAAAATTCCCCAAAAATAAATCTAGCTATGTTTTGACGATACGGTCCCAACAAAACTAGTTTCGTCGAATTCTGAGACCGTTTGAAAAATGACCCATTTCTAGTCGATCCAATTTAACTATAATTGACCAAAACACGTTTTCCTTTGCCACGCTCACATACTAGCTTCAAAAATTATGAAATTTGAAACCTAGCAATAACTTCACATCCCGGATCCAACAAAGGTGGTTTTGTCGAGTTCCGAGGTCGTTTGCAAAATGGCCAATTTCACGGGCTATATAAATTCCATAGCGACCATTCTGAAAATTCATTTGGCCATAACTTTTGCTTCCGGCTATGGAACTTCGATTTTTCAGATTCGTTAGAAAGGTATTCACTAACAAATTTAAATATTTTTGGTTTCACTCAAGTCCGTTTTGTTTTGCACCCGGTACTGTCAGTCGAAGTTTGAATTCAAATTTTGAAACTACCATGCCATTTCAGGCCTTGTATCTAATTAGAATTAATTATATTCGTTTTCAAACATCGACTCAAACTCAGTTTTCATTGCTATTATTTAAAATATTTATTTTAAATATTTAAAATCCACTATTTTAGCCAATCTAAAAATTTTAAATTGGTCCAGATTTTCCGAGTCGTTACAATTATTAAATCAAATACATAACAATATTATCCTATGTTATACAAAAATAATTTCAAACCCATATTATCTCAATTTAAACTTATAAAACTTGTTTAATTCCATAAGTTTAACATATAATATATCATAAATAAAATCTTTATAAACCTATTTAAATTTATAAATTCCTATATATACACACATTTATAAACTATACCATTATAGATTTCAACCAAGACAAAATCATTTTTGTAACTACCCGGAAAATCCGAGCCAATTTAAATTTTTTATTTTGGCAATTTTAATGAATTTTGGATATTTAAAATGAATTATTTTAAATAATAATGATAAAAAAATTATTTTGAATAGAATTTGAACGTATATATTTATATAGATTCTCTTTAGAATATAAAAATTTATTTTAAATTATAAAAGGAATTGAAAATGGTGCGGTAGTTCGATAATTCAATTTCAAATTTCAAATGAGTGTATAGGATTCAAAATAAACCGGATTTTAGCGAAACCAAAAATAATAGAATCTATTTGAGAATATCTTTCCAACGAATCCGAAAAATCAAAATTTCATAGCGGGAATAAAAAGATAGGCCCAGTTAAATTTCAGAATAGTCGATATGGAATTCTGGCCCTTAAAAATGGAAATTTTGCAAACGACCTCGGATTTCAACGGAACCACATTTGTTGGATCTGTGATGTCAAGTTATTGCTAGATTCCAAAATTCGTAATTTTTGAAGTTAATATGTGAGTGTGGCAAAGAAAAACGCGTTTGACCAGTTTAATTGATTTTAATCGACTGGAAAATGGCCATTTTTCAAACGGTCTCAGAATTCGACGAAACTAGTTTTGTTAATACCGTATCGTCAATACGAAGCTAGAAAATATTTTTCTGTAATTTTTCGAGTTAGTATGTGGCACCGGTAAATAGAAATGCGCGTTCAAATTCAATATGTAGAGTTATATTTTGATTTTGACGAAAACTGATCGAAACAGTCGAATCAACCTACGATATATATCCCATTGTGTTCGGTATGGGGGTAAAACGCTTGGGGCGACAGTCGGTGGGTTCAGTTTGGTGTTCGAAAGAAAAAGTTACTTTTTGAAAATTAAAATAATAAATTAAATAAAAAAAATCAACATCCCTTTCTCCTTTACCCCCCCCCCCCCCGGTTAATTCTCATATCATAAAAGAAAAAAAAAGAAAAAGGGGGGGAATCGCGATCGCTCCCCCTCAAATCGCCATCGCCGGCGGCGTGAGCCACCGCAGACCCCCCTCTCGGATCCTCCAACGCCCCGTGCCGACGTCACTCCGCCGCACTCGCGAACTCCAGCACCACGAACCCGTCACCGCGCCATCGCGAGACCCGCCAGAAGCTTCCGCAGCGGCCTGACCGTGCTCCGCCACCCTTCTGCTCCAGCGCCCTATCTGCGAAGCGCCCCCACTCCACCAGCAATTCCGACGAGCCCCAGTGAGCTCCAACATTTGAAACCCTAAGTTTTTGTGAGTCCTCTGATTTTGTTTTATTTCATTTTTTTACTTTATAAAAAAATCTAATTTATAATGATAGAAAGGTTGGATTTTTATTAACGATATAAAAGAATAGATTTTTCTACGTTGAAAGAAAAGAGATTTACAAATAAAAATATGAGTTTATATAGAAAGGAAAGAAACGATTTTTTAATAATGTTAAAGGCGAAATCTTTATAATATAGGGATAATAAAAATATGATTTTTATAATATAGGGATAATAAAAATAGGATTTTTATAATGTAGGGATAATAAAAATATGTTGTTTATAATGTATAGATAATTAAAATATGATTTCTATATAGTAGATATTATAAAAATATAATTTTTATGGGATAGAGAAAGAAAAGAAGCGATTTTTATAAAGTAGAGATAATAAAAATATGATTTTTTATATACTAGACAATATAAAAATATGATCTTTATTGTGAAACGAACAATTAAAAATATGATTTTTAATGCGATAAAAATTCGATTTTCCTATTATGTATGGAAGTAAAAATATGATTTTTACTTCGATAAAAATAAGATTTTTATATGTGAAGTGAATTAAAAATGTGATTTTTAACGTGAACCGCGTGTAACAGATCTCGTTGAAAGCACAGCGAAGATTCCCTACATATGAAGAGTCGCGGTGAATTGGATTAGCTAACTCGGTGAGAATTTCTCACTTTTTAATTTTATTTCTAGTTGAAATAAATACTAGGATGCAGACAGTGTTTAGTAGCACCCGATACCCGTCGTCCACAGACCATGGACGGCTTGTATGCTTGTTTGTTTGATTTTAATGTGTAGTTGATTGTGTGATGTGATGTGAAATGAAATAAAATATTTTATAGTGGAAAATATTTTATAGTTAAAAATATAATTTTTAACGTGTATATGAAATGAATATTTATAAACAAATCGATGATTTGTTTATATACGCTGATTTGACTGATATTGATTGGGACGATAAATTTTACACATCGCCTAACTGCACAAATAAAATCTGTGTTTGATTGTTTGAAAACCCTACATGGGTATTGGGGTGATATATGACATGCACTAAGCCCAATAATTAGTTGTATGTCGATTGATTGATTGATAGACTGTTATAAGCGTTGAATATTTATATTTGATGCTTATACAGTGTAGAATGCACTTTGGATGATGGTTTATTATTTGTCGTTGTTGATTTATACATGCGTTGTATGGAAGTCCATAGAAATAAAATCTATGGTAATTGATTGGGCCTTATTCCAGTTTTGAAATAGAATATTTGGAAAAGAATTATTTGAATAGAAATATTTGAAATTGAATATTTAAAAATAGAAATATATGAAGCCGTATTGATTAGATTGACATCATTTTGACGAAAACGATATTTATATCGATTTATTTCATTTTATAATGAATATCGAAAGTGGTTTCAAAATCTGATATTTTGAAAAGAATTGGAAATCGAATTGAAATTGAATAGAAATGAATTCGAATTGAAATTGAATTGAAATTGAATAGAAATGAATTCGAATTGAAATTGAATTGAAATAGAATAGAAATGAATTCGAATTGAAATTGAATTGAAATTGAATAGAAATGAATTTGAATTGAAATTTAATAGAAATGAATTTGAATTGAAATTGAATGAAATGAATTCGAATTGAAATTGAATAGAAATGAATTCGAATTGAAATTGAATTGAATTGAATTGAAAATGAACTGAAATTGAATTAAAAATCGATTTGAATTGAAATCAATTTGAAATGAATTTGAAACGAATTTATAAGGAAAAATACAATTTTGATTTGAATTTGAAATGAAGTTGAAATCGTTTCGGAAATGAATTTAAAATGATTTATAAAATACGTTTTAAAAGGAAATCGACGAAGTATATATTATATATATAATATAATGGCCTGAATAGAACGCGGCGCGCTGCGGTAGTTCGTGAATTTTGACCATTGACTTCGAATGGATATTGCGGGAGATCCGACCGTCGGATTCTCCTAAAGCTGGAACCGTTGGGTTCGTATCGAAAAGGGCTTTCTAACGGTTATTAGAAATTAGAAATCTAACGGTTGGATTTGGTATTATGTCTAAATCAAATTTGGAAAAGGTCGCTGTAAGTGTAGTTCGTAGGCCATTGATGGAAATCGACTGTACGGGCCTTGATAAAATTATCAAAAATAGTAATAATTTGTGTAAAATCATAAGAAATAATTTGTGAAGAATAGGGATGAAAAAATCCATATTTGAAAAGATAAAAATAGATTTTTATCGAAATGAACTAGTTTTGAACTAGAATTATAATTCTGTTTATTTTTAAATAAATAAATTGAATTTGAAAAGGGTTTTAAAAGTAACCAGAATTTCCAATAATTGAATTGAAACGTATTTGAATCGAAATTGTCTTTGGAATATGTCGATGTTGGATTTCGTGACGATACAGGTATTGTTATGGGAATTTGAAAGATATATTTATATCGTTATTTCCAATACGATATTTGTTGGTCGTAGAATTTGATATTGAATATGAGCCGATATATTTTCTATTCAGAGCCTTGTATTTAATATCGAATGTGATTTTGGGTTTATCGTGAACCGTGCTTTAAATGACACTGATTCTTTAACCCCGTTAAAGATTAAAACTAAGTGGAGTTTTAATGAATCTTTAATTAGATTGAAAAGAACGAGAGCAGAGTATCACTAGTTTTACTCCAGGCGATAGTTAAATCTTTAATTAGATTTGAACGTGAAATGGTAATGGAATTTACCGATAACACCGTGGTGTTAGATATGAAGTATTATCAGTCTTTCTTCATGGGATGAATAGGTTGGGATTGAGAAATAAATGATTACTTCGGTGTGGTTTGCTAATCCCGTCTAGTTTGAATTGATATTCCAAGAAGATTAAAGAATAAATATAAAGAATTTATCTTTGATAAAATTAATGGGAACCTTTCCCAAAGTATAAGAATATTTTAATAAAAGAATATTATGAATTGGAATGAGGCGTATGTTGTGGTTGTGTAACACTTGTTTATTATATACGCGAGTTATTCAGAAAGACAGGGTTTATCCCATTCTGAATAACTGATTCGACGTGGTGTCGAAGATGAAGAAGGTGGTTGAAGACATGAGGTCTTCACGTCGTTTGGATAATTAATGATGATCTTGATTGGGTCGTACACTTTAGTGGAGAGAATCAGTTGGTGATCGGACGTACTTGGAGATCGATGGATATGCGGGGTACTAGGTGCCTCCGGTTTCGTTCAGACCCAGAACAAACTTGTAAATGGACTGTGTGTCTGACATTGGATTTCAGTCTGTGTGATTGATTTCTATTAAATATATATCTGTTTGGCGGCGGAGAATTTATTCTCTTGCTTAACGCCCTTCTCTGAGACGTACGAGCTCAGGGTTTATATATTGACGGATATCCATTGCATGGAATGAATTGCCTGTGTGGCATGCCTAAGTGGCAATGGATCAAGGCTTCTGTTGAAAAGCAAAGTCTTGTGGTTGATGATCAAAGCGCAGCCTGTGTGGCATAGCTTTGTGTAACGTTGATTCGTGAGCCTCACACCCCGGTGGTGAACCAAAAACGAGAGAGGACCTCAGGGAGGACATGCGTTTCTTTCTAGTTAGAAGTGGCGTCAGTGGTTTTACATGCCCTGACGAGTTTGACTTATGTGTTTGTTGCTGTTGTGAGGCGCCTCGGTTTAATCGGACGATCCGGATCCGATGGAATCATTTGTTAGCTCATTTACGCCCCCAAAGGGCGGGGAAACGCAGTGTTCAGGCATTTTAATCCACATCGGTGGACCAACCCTGTCGCTCTAAGGGCCCACCTGAGTCTGGGTCCTGAGGGGCGGACTAGAGCGTCTCGAATCGGTAGAGGACTATCTTTTGCCTCGGTTCATAGATGGAAATCTAATTTCCAAATACGTGACTTTGCGGTTTTGATTGTAGAGCCTAGTATGGCGACATAGTGGGATGGGGCGCTTATGCCGCCTATGATTGATACTTATGATTTAAAGTTGTTTTATACACTATGCACTTATAATAGTATCAAATGATTTGTTTTAAATGTATCAAGCATTCTTGGCTATTATAAGGTAAAAACCCTATCCTCCGGCTTGCGTTGCATTATGTGATGGGACTTGGGTCTTATAATAGCTTCATTGTTCTTTATTTAGCATTGCACTATTGTTTTATGCACTAGTATTCTTGGGAGGAAACCCGTTCCGTGTTATACGGCGTGGTCCCTTGATTTACCTTACTTTAAAAATAAAGATTAATAACTGTTTTAGTTCTCACACCAGCCACATGACTGACCTGGAGTTTATTGTTTTAACCTAAACTCTAGGTGCCCCTATTTTCCGCATGGGCAGTTAGTAGTTTTGGGTTTCGCAGATTTATATTAACAGGAACCTGGTTGACAGCTGGATCGATATCCGGAAAGCTTTGTATCCGTGTATCTTCTTTAGTTGTATTTTGTACTATTTTCCGCTGCTATGTAATGTTTTATAATCTCTGATATTTTTCTGTTGTGTAAAATTTATTCATTACTCTGTATATTCTTGTATTCTAATGAAATTTTTGTAATATACAATGAAATGTTCTTCTGTTTGTGTTCTGATTCATCGTGTTCTCAAAACAATCAGGGGTTTCGAACGGTCTTGGTCGGTTTAGCGATCAATCAGGATCGAGCGAAATTCCTTGTTGTCACAGTTGGTATCAGAGCTTTGGTTTACAAAGCTCAGAGAACAAGACACATTAGAATCATATGAAAGAATTCATCAGAGATTGGATTAGTAATATCCAACGAGAATGACTCGTTAGAGATAGGATCAGTAGTATCCTAGAACGAGTGTGAAGAGTATATTTTTAAAATAAAACCAAATTTTGTTTTGAAAATTTAAAATTAATTATTCGTATTTGATTATTTATTTCATATTGATTTGGACAATCCAATATATAAAGATTTTGCATTTGCGCCTAGCTAGCATGTATTCGAAGTTTTAATATACTGGATAGATATAGAATCACACTCTAGTCGCCCGGAGATGATTCTGATGATAGTTCGAACATCATCAGAATTGGTATTCGAGTTTCGAAGGTATGATATCTATATATTTCCTATTGACTGGTGTGAGAATCAAAATTAGATAGGGCTTATTGTTGTGATTTTGCATCAAGAATCTGATTTTTAGACTATGTATCAAAGTTATGAATTTGAAAAGCTAATCAACTAATTGATTGCTGATTGTGTTGTTTGATTATTGGTTGATTAATTAAAATGTTTAACCTTTAACCAAATTGAACCAAATAGTGAATTATATTGAAAATTTGTGGCATTTGCATATATGTACATGTGCTTACATTGAACAGGTCATAGCAAGACGGCTAGAGAAGAGAAATAAAATTGTTTGCCCAACAAATAGGTACATGTTTATTGTATTTCTTGGGTTTTGGATGATTTTATGAGCCGATTGGCCTTTTCTTTTTCTTTTGGATTGAAGAAGGTCATGGGAGGCTATATGAAATATCCCGAAGTCCCCGGTGCAGGGGAGGTTATGGCGAAATTTTTCGAAAATTTAGGGTGTTAGCCAAATTTTTGAAAAATTTGAAGGTTCTTAGAAACTGAAAATTTGAAGAACTTAAGCCATAATAGAAATAATGAAAGTTGAGTTGGTTTGTAAAACAATTTTCGGCTTCGTTCCTTTTTGGGGACGAAAAGTTTTAAGTGGGGGAGATTGAAATGACCCGGAAAATCCGAGCCAATTTAAAAATTTTATTTTGGTAATTTTAATGAATTTTGGATATTTAAAATGAATTATTTTAAATAATAACGACAAAAAAATTTATTTTGAATAGAATTCGAACATATATATTTATATATATCATCGTTAGAATATAAAAATTTATTTTAAATTATAAAAGGAATTGAAAATGGCACGGTAGTTCGATAATTCGATTTCAAATTTCAAATGAGTGTATAGGATTCAAAATAAACCGGATTTTAGCGAAACCAAAAATAATAGAATCTATTTGAGAATATCTTTCCAACGGATCCGAAAAATCAAAATTTCATAGCGGGAATAAAATGATAGACCCATTTGAAATTTCAGAATAGTCGCTATGGAATTCTGGCCCTTAAAAATGAAAATTTTGCAAACGACCTCGGATTTCGACGAAACCACTTTTGTTGGATCCATGATGTCAAGTTATTCCGAAATTCGTAATTTTTGAAGTTAATATGTGAGCGTGGCAAAGGAAAATGCGTTTGACCAGTTTAAGTTGATTTTAATCCATTGGAAAATGGCTATTTTTCAAACGGTCTCAGAATTTGACGAAACTAGTTTTGTTAAGACAGTATCGTCAATACGAAGCTAGAAAATATTTTTCTGTAATTTTTCAAGTTAGTATGTGGCCCCGGTAAATAGAAATATGCGTTCAAATTCAATATATATAGTTATATTTTGATTTTGACGAAAACTGGTCGAAACAGTCGAATCAGCCTACGATATATATCCCATTGTGTTCGGAATGGGGGTAAAATGCTAGGGGCGACAGTCGGTGGGTTCGATTTGGGGTTTGAAAGAAAAAGTTACTTTTTGAAAATTAAAATAATAAATTAAATAAAAAAATCAACATCCCTTTCTCCTTTACCCCCCTCCCCCCCGTTAATTCTTATATCAGAAAAGAAAAAAATCGAAAGGGGGGAATCGTGATCGCCCCCCTCCCCCTCAAATCGCCATCGCCGGCGGCGTGAGCCACCGCAGACCCCCCCTCCGATCCTCCATCGCCCCGCGCCGACGTCACTCCGCCCCACTCGCGAACTCCAACACCACGAACCCGTCACCGCGCCATCGTGAGAACCTCCAGAACCTTTCGCATCCGCCTGATCGTGCTCCGCCACACTCCTGCTCCGGCGCCCCACCTGCGAAGTGCCCCCACTCCACCAGCAATTCCGACGAGCCCCAGTGAGCTCCAACATTCGAAACCCTAGGTTTTTGTGAGTCCTTGATTTTGTTTTACTTCATTTTTTTTTACTTTATAAAAAAATCTGATTTATAATGATAGAAAGGTTGGATTTTTATTAACGATATAAAAGAATAGATTTTCTATGTTGAAAGAAAAGAGATTTACAAATAAAAATATGAGTTTATATAGAAAGGAAAGAAACGATTTTTAATAATGTTAAAGGCGAAATCTTTACAATATAGGGATAATAAAAATAGGATTTTTATAATGTAGGGATAATAAAAATATGATTTTTATAATGTATAGATAATTAAAATATGATTTCTATATAGTAGATATTATAAAAATATAATTTTTATCGGATAGAGAAAGAAAAGAAGCGATTTTTATAAAGTAGAGATAATTAAAATATGATTTTTTATATACTAGACAATATAAAAATATGATCTTTATTGTGAAATGAACAATTAAAAATATGATTTTTAATGCGATAAAAATTCGATTTTTCTTTTATGTATGGAAGTAAAAATATGATTTTTACTTTGATAAAAATAAGATTTTTATATGTGAAGCGAATTAAAAATGTGATTTTTAACGTGAACCACGTGTAACAGATCTCGTTGAAAGCATGGCGAAGATTCCCTACATATGAAGAGTCACGGTGAATTGGATTAGCTGACTCGGTGAGAACTTCTCACTTTTTAATTTTATTTCTAGTTGAAATAAATACTAGGATGCAGACGGTGTTTAGTAGCACCTGACACCCATCGTCCACAGACCATGGACAGCTTGTATGCTTGTTTGTTTGATTTTGATGTGTAGTAGATTGTGTGATGTGAAATGAAATAAAATATTTTATAGTGGAAAATATTTTATAGTTAAAAATATAATTTTTAACGTGTATATGAAATGAATATTTATAAACAAATCGACGATTTGTTTATATACACTGATTTGACTAATATTGATTAGGGCGATAAATTTTACACATCGCCCAACTGCACAAATAAAATCTGTATTTGATTGTTTGAAAACCCACACGGGTATTGGGGTGATATATGATATGCACTAAGCCTAATAATTAGTTGTATGTCGATCGATTGATTGACAGACTGTTATAAGCGTTGAATATTTATATTTGATGCTTATACAGTGTAGAATGCACTTTGGATGATGGTTGATTATTTGGCATTGTTGATATATACATGCGTTGTGTGGAAGTCCATAGAAATAAAATCTATGGTAATTGATTGGGCCTCATTCCAGTTTTGAAATAGAATATTTGGAAAAGAAATATTTGAATAGAAATATTTGAAATTGAATATTCAAAAAAAAAAATATGAAGCCTTGTTGATAAGACTGACGCCATTTTGACGAGAGCGATATTTATATCGATTTATTTCATTTTATAATGAATAACGATAGTGGTTTCAAAATCTGTTATTTTGAAAAGAATTGGAATTCGAATTGAAATTGAATTGAAATTGAATAGAAATGAACTCAAATTGAAATTGAATTGAAATTGAATAGAAATGAATTTGAATTGAAATTGAATAGAAATGAATTTGAATTGAAATTGAATAGAAATGAATTCGAATTGAAATTGAATTGAAATTGAATAGAAATGAATTCGAATTGAAATTGAATTGAAATTGAATAGAAATGAATTCGAATTGAATTCGAATTGAATTGAAAACGAACTGAAATTGAATTAAAAATCGATTTGAATTGAAATCAATTTGAAATGAATTTAAAATGAATTTATAAGGAAAAATTCAATTTTGATTTGAATTTCAAATGAAGTTGAAATCATTTCGAAAACGAATTTAAAACGATTTATAAAATACGTTTTAAAAGGAAATCAACGAAGTATATATTATATATATTATATATATATAATATAATGGCCTGAATAGAACGCGCCGCGCTGTGGTAGTTCATGAATTTCGACCATTGACTTCGAATGGATATTGCGGGAGATCTGACCGTCGGATTCTCCTAAAACCGAAACCGTTGGGTTCGTATCGAAAAGAGATTTCTAATGGATATTAGAAATTAGAAATCTAGCGGCTGGATTTGGAATTATGTCCAAATTAAATTTGGAAAAGGTCGCTGTAAGTGCAGTTCGAATGCCGTTGATGGAAATCGACTGTACGGGCCTTGATAAAATTATCAAAAATAGTAATAATTTGTGTAAAATCATAAGAAATGATTTGTGAAGAATTGGGATGAAAAACTCCATATTTGAAAAGATAAAATTAGATTTTTATCGAAATGAACTAGTTTTGAACTAGAATTATAATTCCGTTTATTTTTAAATAAATAAATTGAATTTGAAAAGGGTTTTAAAAGTAACCAAAATTTCCAATAATTGAATTGGAATGGATTTGAATTGAAATTATCTTTGGAATATTTCGATGTTGGATTTCGTGACGATACAGGTATTGTTATGGGAATTTGAAAGATACATTTATATCGTTATTTCCAATACGATATTTGTTGGTCGTAGAATTTGATATTGAATATAAGCTGATATATTTTCTATTCAGAGCCTTGTATTTAATATCGAATGTGATTTGGGGTTTATCGTGAACCGTATTTTAAATGACACTGATTCTTTAACCCAGTTAAAGATTAAAACTAAGTGGGGTTTTAATGAATCTTTAATAAGATTGAAAAGATCGAGAATGGAGTATCACCAGTTTTACTCTAGGCGATAGTTAAATCTTTAATTAGATTTGAACGTGAAATGGTAATGGAATTTACCGATAACACCGTGGTGTTAGATATGTAGTATTACCAGTTTTACTTCATGGGATGAATAGGTTGGGATTGAGAAATAAATGATTACTTCGGTGTGGTTCGCTAATCCCGTCTAGTTTGAATTGATATTCAAAGAAGATTAAAGAATAAATATAAAGAATTTATCTTTGATAAAATTAATGGAACCTTTCCCAAAGTATAAGAATATTTGAATAAAAGAATATTCTGAATTGGAATGAGGCGTATGTTGTGGTTGTGTAACACTTGTTTATTATATACGCGAGTTATTCAGAAAGACAGGGTTTATCCCATTCTGAATAACTGATTCGTCGTGGTGTCGAAGATGAAGACGGTGGTTGAAGACATGAGGTCTTCACGTCGTTTGGATAATTACTGATGATCTTGATTGGGTTGTACACCCAAGAGGAGAGAATCAGTTAGTGATCGTCCAGACGTACTTGGAGATCGATGGATATGCGGGGTACTAGGTGCCTCCGATTTCGTTCAGACCCAGAACGAACTTGTAAATGGACCATGTGTCTGACATTGGATTTCAGTTTGTGTGATTGATTTCTATTAAATATATATCTGTTTGGCGGCGGAGAATTTATTCTCTTGCTTAACGACCTTCTCTGAGACGTACGAGCTCAGGGGTTATATATTGATGGATATCCATCGCATGGAATGAATTGCCTGTGTGGCATGCCTAAGTGGCAATGGATCAAGGCTTCTGTTGAAAAGCAAAGTCTTGTGGTTGATGATCAAAGCATGGCCTGTGTGGCGTAGCTTTGTGTAACGTTGATTCGCGAGCCTCACACCCCGGTGGTGAACTAAAAACGGGAGAGGACCTCAGGGAGGACATGCGTTTCTTTCTAGTTAAAAGTGGCGTCAGTGGTTTTACATGTCCTGACGAGTTTGACTTATGTGGTTGTTTCTGTTGCGAGGTGCCTCGGTTTAATTGGACGATCCGGGTCCGATGGAGTCATTCGTTGGCTCATTTACGCCCCAAAGGGCGGGAAAACGCCATGTTCAGGCATTTTAATCCACATCGGTGGACCGACCCTGTCGCTCCAAGGGCCCACATGAGTCTGGGTCCTGAGGGGCGGACTAGAGCGTCTCGAATTGGTAGAGGACTATCTTTTGCCTCGGTTCATAAATGGAAATCCAATTTCCAAATACGTGACTTTGCGGTTTTGATTATAGAGCCTAGTATGGCGACCTAGTGGGATGGGGCGCTTATGCTGTTTATGATTGATACTTATAATTTGAAGTTGTTTTATACACTATGCACTTATAATAGTATCAAATGATTTGTTTTAAACGTATCAAGCATTCTTGGCTATTATAAGGTAAAAACCCTATCCTCCGGCTTGCGTAGCATTATGTGATGGGACCTGGGTCTTATAATAGCTTCATTGTTCTTTATTTAGCATTGCGCTGTTGTTTTATGCACTGGTATTCTTGGAAGGAAACCCGTTCCGTGTTATACGGCGTGGTCCCTTAATTTACCTAACTTTAAAAATAAAGATTAATAACTGGTTTAGTTCTCACACCAGTCACATGACTGACCTGGAGTTTATTGTTTTAACCTAAACTCTGGGTGCCCCTATTTTCCGCATGGGCAGCTAGTAGTTTTGGGCTATGCAGATTTATATTAACAGGAACCTGGTTTACAGCTGGAACGATATTCGGAAAGCTTTGTATCCGTGTATCTTCTTCAGTTGTATTTTGTATTATTTTCCGCTGCTATGTAATGTATTATAATCTCTGATATTTTTCTGTTGTGTAATATTTATTCATTACTCTGTATATTCTTGTATTCTGATGAAATTGTTGTAATATACAATGAAATGTTCTTCTGTTTGTGTTCTGATTCGTCGTGTTCTCAAAACAATCAGGGGTTTCAAATGGTCTTGGTCGGTTTAGCGATCAATCAGGATCGAGCGAAATTCCTTATTGTCACAATTTTCTTACAAAATATATGTCTTTAAATCTTATATAAAATATATGGTTTATAAAAATATAAACATCAATTCCTTTCAAAATATTGGTATTACCAAATCAGAATGTTATTTTCAAATATATATCTTCCAAAAATATATATCATAATTTCAATATTATATCAAGTGAATTATAATGCCTATTTCAAACCAATATTTAGATAGAAATGGACTCTCTAGAAGATTTATACTCTCCTTCTACTTCTTACCTTGTTATAGACAAGGATAAGTTATAGAATCCGAATTAAATGCTGAACAAGCAAAGAATCTAATAAAAGAGGATCAACAAAGAAAGATTGATTCAAATGGAAGGGAAAATGGGAAAAAAATAAATATTACCCAAAATTTTATGTCCGAAAATATTTGTTTTAGAAACATTTTTAAACCATTTATACTGTAAAAATACGCTCTCTCAAGAAGGATTCTGCAACTGATTCCACTCATTCTAGGGTATTACTACCCTATCTCTATTGAGCTTTTACCCCATAGGCTAAAGCATTTATAAACCAAAGATATCATATCATGTAACGACTCACCATTTTGACCGTGTCGTATCAACAAAACATGTCAACTCGAACCATCCAAAATAACATATTGTTATTAGCTTCTGAGGTAAATAGAATAAATCATAGATCACAAACACAGATTCAGAGCAATATGATATCTCGCAGCAGAAAAATAAGTAATACAATAGTAGTTAATGAAGCTACTAAATAAATTTTACATCGGAGTTTACATTAATACTATAACGGAAGTCTAATACAATAAATTTCAGATACATAAATAAATAGTAACAGTTTGAAACAGAAACGACAAGAAACAACTGAACTTGAACAACTGAATAGGTAGACATAGGTGATTAAAACTGTAACAACCCATATTCTGGAACCAATTTAAAACTTTATTTTCAATCAATTTAATGGATTTTAAGAATTTAAAATGATTTATTTGAGAATCAACAATTTAAAATTTATTGAAATCGGAGTTAGAACAAATAAATTTATATTAATTATAAAACGAGCTTGAAATGGCGTGGTAGTTTGCAAATTCGATTTTAAACTTCAATTGAATGTACAGAATTCAATATAAATCAGAACTGAATAAAACTAGAAGCATTGGGATATTTTGAACTGTAACTTTCTAGCGAATGTTAGAAACTGAGATTTCACTTTATAAATTGTAAGTTATGTCTAGTTTAAAATTTAGAATAGTCGCTGCAGAATTTTAATATAACATATACCCTTAAAAATTGCCATTTTTCAAACTGCCTTCGTTTTCGACAAAACCACTTTTGTTGGACCCGAAATGTCAAATTATTGTTAGATTTCAAATTTCATAATTTGTTGAATTGGTATGTGAGCGCAGTAAATTTAAACATGTTTTCAATTTCAGTTTAAATTTAATCGACCAGAAAAAAGGCCATTTTTCAGTGGTCTCCAAATTCAACGAGATTAATTTTATTGGGACCGTATCGTCAAAACATAGCTAGATTTTAATATTCACAATTTTTGGAGTCAGTATGTGGCCCCGATAAATTAAAATGTATGTTCAAATTCAATATGTAATGTTTTATTAATGTATATTTTAATTTTGATAAAAACTAATCAAAGTAGTCGAATTGGCTTACGAAACATATCTCGTTGTGTCCAAAATGGGGTATTTGGGTAGGGCGACAGTCGTTGGGTCTCGTTTGGAGCTCGGGACGTTAAATTTCAATGTTAAGCAAATAGTTTAATAAAATATTATTAAAGTATGGTGTATATATATAACCATTTCTCCCCACTAAACCCTAATTCAACGCTAAAGGCAGGGTCAACCTTCTGAAGCTGCCATTCACCGTAATCAATGAACGAGAGCATAAATTTTTCTTCCACTAAATCTTGAAATCGCCTCATTATTTCATGAATTTTTCAACTGGGAATCTCTAGAGCTTAATGAGATCTTAATACTGAACGGTTAAGATCGTCAATTACGAGGTAGATCGAATGATTTCTGCACTCAATGGCGCCACGTTCATGGCTGTTCTCAGGCCACTAAAGGCCTTTGAGTTGCACGGATTTTTGGGCAAGGGGAGAGGGTGTTTGCTGCTTTGATTTGGTGGAGATTGATCATGCTCCGATCATTTGGAGGAGGTCGTGTTGCAAGCCTAGTGGCGGAAGGATGGGTTATTTGATTTCAGAAAGGAGCAACAGGTAGCAAAAGTAAACAACCGTGATTTTTAACTAAGAAGTAATCAATAGTTTAAATAAGTGAATCATGTTTTATTTATTTTAATTACGTAATTAAAATGTAAATGATCATAACTCTATCAGACGAAATCAGAATTTAGCAAACCAAGATTCGATGGAATCGTCTTGATGAGTACTACATTTCAGAACTGAGTAGGACAAAAACGAAGCAGATTAGAATTTGAGGCAAATTCAAACTCAAACAATACTGAAATCTTCAATAAAGACTGACGGAGTGGAAACGAAAGTGAGAACTCTCTCACTAAAATATTTGTATAGTTATTTAATTTATTTTATAACTGTAAATATATAGAAACTGCCAGTATTGATTTTTTTTAATCATCATAAACCGTTATACGGTGCCTATTAGCTCACATTCACTGTTACCGGTATTGACTGTACTGTGTTGTGATTATGATGATTAACATATTAAAAATAATGTTAACCTTAATGTGGTAGTTGAAATTAAATTATAAATATTCACTTATAATTTAAACAGTGAAAATTGGATAATTAGATAAATAATTCGAATTGAATTATAATGGGTTAAATTTATTAACCACTGATTAATTCGAATTCATTATTGTTGGTTGAAACCCCACAGGGGTCTGGGGATGATAAATAATTCACATCTCCCTTGGAATTAATTGTATGTCAACTGATTGATTGACAGGCTGTTATAAGCGTTATTTAATCATTTAATGCTTATACAGTTGTAAATTGCACTGTAGATGTGAGTTGACAGTTTAATAACTGTTTATCATTATTGTTGTATACATGCAATGTATGAAATTCATATAAAAAAGTATATGGTAATTGATTGAGTCTGATTCCAGTTCGGTATTTTAAAATAATATTCAGTGAATAATCAAAATATGATTTTGATGTCCGATTTTGGATGGACACGGAAATATTGAAATATATGAAGCCGAGTTAAGTAGAAGTGCATTATTTTAACTCGAATGGAATTTTATATTGATTTTATTCATTTTACAATGAATATTGAAAAGATTTGATTTCAAACTCTAATATTTTGAAAATATTATAATTTAATATTATAAGGATATGGAATATTCAATTTTGATTTAAAATTGAAATGGAAGTTGGAATCATTTTTAAATGAATTTATAAACGATTTATAAAATATGTTATAAATAGAGATCGACGATATATATATATATATATATATATATATATATATATATATATAACGACCCGAACTCCCCCGGTAAGGAAAGCCCCGATTGAGATGAGAACAACACACATCGGAACGCAAACAGAAGAACATTTCATTGTTATTACAACAATTCCATCAGATACAAGAATATACAGAGCATAAATGAATAAAATACATTCGAATAATATCAGAGATTTAGATTACATTTAAATACACCGCAACGGAAAATAATACAAAAGCACAACTAGAAATAATACACGGATACAGAGCTTTCTGAGCATCGTTCCAGCTATAAACCAGGATCCTGTGAATATAAATCTGCAAAACCAAAACTACTAGTTGCCCATGTCGAAAATAGGGGCACCCAGAGTTCAGGTTAAAACAATAAACTCCAGGTCAGTCATGTGAATGGTGTGAGAACTAAAACAGTTATTAATATTGGTTTTAAAGTTTGGTAAATCAAGGGACCACGCCGTATAACACAGAACGGGTTTCCTCCCAAGAATACCAGTGCATAAAACAAACAGCGCAATGCTAAATAAAGAAAAATGAAGTTATTATAAGACCCAGGTCCCATCACACAATGCAACGCAAGCCGGAGGATAGGGTTTTTACCTTATAATAGCCAAAGCATGCTTGATACGTTAAAAACACATTTTTTGATACTATTATAAGTATATAGTGTCAAAACAGTTTCAATCATAAATATCAATCATAGGCGGCATGAGTGCCCCGTCCCACTATGTCACCATACTAGGCTCTACAAATAAAACCGAAATACACGTATTGGAAATTGGATTTCCGTCATGAGTCGAGGCAAGGGACAAGCTCCTCTCCGATTCGAGACACTCTTGCAAATGCCTCGGGACTGCACACAGCAATCCCTGGATCCTCCAAGGCCGGTCCTCTCTTACTTTTGAGGATTGGCAATTCCTGAACACACGTTTCCCGGTCCTTACAGACCTATATCCGAGGCGCCTCGCATTCCAACAACCACACAGGTGAAAAGTATATAAATGTCAGGGCTGGTAGGTCACTGACACCAACTTAGCTAAAAGAAACGTCGTGCACTCCTTGGGTCCTTATCCCGTTTTTGACTCATACCAAGGTGTGAGGCTCGCGAATTCACGTTATACACAAAGCTACGCCACACAGATCATGCTTTGATCATCAACCACAAGACTTTGCTTTGCAACAGAAGCCTTGATCAATTGCCACTTACGCGTGCCACACTGGCAATTCACTCCATGCGACTGATGTCCATCGATATACAACCTCTGAGCACGTACGTCTCAGAGAAGGGCGTTAAGCAAGAGAATAAATTCTCCGCCGCCAAACAGATGTATATTTAATAGAGATCAATCAACACAGAATAAAATCCAATGTCAGACAAACAATCCATTTACAAGTTCGTTCTGGGTCTGAACGAAACCGGAGGCACTTTCCTCGCATATCCATCGATCTCCAAGTACGTCTAGACGATCACCAACTGTTTCCCTCATCTTGGGTGTACAGCCCAATCGAGATCATCAGTAATCATCCAAACGATGTGAAGACCTCCGGTCTTCAACCACCGTCTTCATCTTCGACATCTCGTCGAATCGGTTATTCAGAATGGGTATAAACCCGGCCTTTCTGAACAACCCACGTATATGATAAACCAATGTTACACAAACACAACAAACGCCTCATTCCAATTCAGAATATTCTCTTATTCACAAAATCACATTTTTAGGGAATAGGTTCCCATTAATTTTATCAAAGATAAATTCTTCTAAATTTATTCTTTAATCTTCCTTTGGATATCATTTCAAACTAGTCGGGATTAGCGAACCACACCGAAGTAATTATTTATTTTATTTCCCAATCCCAACCTATATATTCCATGGAGAAAACTGGTAATACTCCATATCTAACACCACGGTGTTATCGGTAAAATTAATTACCGTCTCACGTTCAAATCTAATTAAAGATTTAACTATCGCTTTGGAGCAAAACTGGTGGTACTCCATTCTCGATCACCTTTCAGATTTGATAATTTAAATTATCAATTCACATTTCAATCTAATTAAAGATTCATTAAAACTCCACTTAGTTTTAATCTTTTCAAAAATCAATATCCTGCCTTTAACTGGGTTAAAGAACCAACGTCATCTAAAACACGGTTCACGATAAACCCAAAATCACTTTCTATTGTTAATCGGGTTAAAGAACAGGTGTTGTTCAAAACATCGCTCACGATAAACCCAAAAACCAATTCAAATTCAATTCCAATTAAATATAATTTAATTGATTCACTTCATTAAATCTAAATAGAAAGATTTAATCTTTTTCTCTATTGGGCTTAAGAACAGTGTTAATGAAGACACCATTCACGACAAACCCAAATCACATTTGAAATTAAATACAAGGCTATGAATAGAAAATATATTGGCTTATATTCAATATCAAATTCTGAAACCAACAAATATTGTATTGGAAATAACGATATGAATATATCTTTCAAATTCCCATAACAATATCTGTATAATCACGGAATCCAACATCGAAATATTCCAAAGACAATTTCGATTCAACTCCAGTCCAATTCACGTATTGGGAATACTGATTATTTTTAAAATCACTTTTAAATTCAATTTATTTATTTCAAAAATAAATTGATTTTAATTCTAGTTCAAAACTAGTTCATTTCGACAAAAATCTATTTTTATCTTTTCAAATGTGGAAATTTTCACCCCAGTTCTTTCTAATTCACATATTATGATTTTACACAAATTATCAATATTTTTAATAATTTTATCGAGGCCCGTACAGTCGATTTCCATCAACGGCCATCGAACTGCACTTACAACGACCTTTTTCAAATTTGATTTGGACATAATTCCAAATCCAACCATTAGATTTCAAATTTCTAATATTCATTGGAAAGCCCTTTTCGATACGAACCCAACGGTTCCGGTTTTAGGAGAATCCGACAGTCGGATCTCCCGCAACATCAATTCGAAGTCAATGGTCGAAATTTACGAACTGCCGCGGAGCGGCGCGTTCTATTCTGGCCATTATATATATTATATATATTTCATCGATTTCCTATTAAAACGCATTTTATAAATCGTTTTAAATTCGTTTTCAAAACCATTTCAACAATATATTCAATTACTAATCAAAATTGAATATTTCATATCATGATAATATTTTCAAAACGTTATATTTTGAAATCACTACCTTTTCAATATTCATTATAAAAACGAATATAATCGATATAAATATCGTTCACGTTAAAATAGCGCAACTCTAATCAACTAGGCTTTATATATTTCAATAAATCGTTATTCTATTCAACAAATGAATATTTATTCCATTCAACACATGAATCTATATTTTTTTTCCACATACGACTAATCTCAACACATGAGTACTGTCAACACACGACTATTTTTGTTATGTAATATATTTTATAAAATTATGGTATTTATCGTTTGATTTTCAATTAGACTTCAACCGTAAAGTAGGTCAAATTTTAAATATGATAAAGATGTAAATTTTATTGTTAAAATATTTTACTCAACACATGAATAGTTTCAACACATAAATATCATCAACACATGACTATTTTTATATTCAACACATGAATTTTCTTTTATAATATTCATTATTTTCCCCGATTGGAATGAGGCCCAATCAATTACCATATAACATTAATTATATGGGTTCCATACAACACGTGTATATAATAGCAACGATAAACAATCAACCATCATCCAAAGTGCACCACACAACTGCATAAGCATCAAATATAAATAATCAACGCTTACACAGTCTGTCGACCAATCGATATACAATTAAATAATTGGGATTAATGTACCCAAATATCATCCCAACACCTGTGTGGGGTTTCAAATCAACAAACACAGATTTTTATTTGTGCATTTGGGCGATGTGTAAAATTTATCGACCCAATCAATATCAGTCAAATCAGTGTATATAAACAAATCGGCCGATTTGTTTATAAATATTTATTTATTCACTTTCACGTTAAAAATTATATTTTTAACGATAATTAATTTATTTCAACCATCTATATTTTTCTATCGATTTCACATCAACACCACAAACAAATTTCACAACACATCAATCAAACAAACAAGCCGTCCATGGTCTGTGGACGACGGGTGTCGGGTGCTGCTAAGCACCGTCTGCATCCTAATATATATATATATATATATATATATATATATATATATATATATATATAACTAGAAAAAGAAATTTAGAGTGAGAAGTTCTCACCAAAGCTATCCCAACTCCAAGACACTTCCAATGTAGGGAATCATCACCGCTCTCGCCTTTTGTCACTTTCGTTGCTCGTAGCCACTACATATATAAAAATCACATTTTTATATTGTTGCTATGTATATAAAAATCATATTTTTACACCGCTACTATATAGATAAAAATTCTATTTTTACACCGCTACTATATAGATAAAAATTCTATTTTTACATCGCTACTATATAGATAAAAATTCTATTTTTTACATCGCTACTATATGGATAAAAATTCTATTTTTATATCGATGTTCATATAATAAAGATTATATTTTTATCACGCTATTCTCTATATAAAGATTTCGTCTTTTCAAATATAAAGATTTCAACTTTTCAAATATAAAGATTTCGCCTTTTCAATTATAAAGATTTCGCCTTTTCAATCACATCACTATAAAAATCACATTTTTATTTTGCTACATATATAAAGATGATATTTTTACTACCTTACCTATATAAAAATTATATTTTTATATTTCTACATTATAAAAGATTATATTTTTATTATCTATATAATATGAAAATTGTATTTTCAAACTTTACATACAATAAAATTTATATTTTTAACTTCCTTATCATATAAAAATCATATCTTTAACTTTTCTATCGAATAAAAATCCAGTCTTTAACTCAAGGAAAATAAATAAAACTTGAAATTACAACTTACATTGTCTTTGAAGGAGAGGAGGGGTTTTGTGGCGCAATCGATTGAAGGGAGGGGAAGTTCTTCGCGGAAATCGAGGAGGGGAGGGGGTTTCACGTCGGGTGGCGGTTCGTCAGAAGTGGAGGGGGGTTTGGGGATGTGGCGGGTCCGCCTGAGGGGGTCGGAGATGTTAGGGTTTCGGTTGGGGGGGGGGGCGGTCGGTTGCGTTCCAGGCGAAGGAGGGAGCGAAGGGAGGAGAAGAAGGAGAAGGCGCAGCGGAGGGGGGTCGCGGAGGGCTGCGCCACCCTGGGCGGTGGCGGCGGCGATGGAGGAGGCCGCTCCGCCCCTCCGTCCTCTTTTTTTTTTGTTGATCGAATTAAAATCGGGGGGTGGGGGGGCTGAGAGAGTAAGTAAGGGAGGAGAGGGTTTTTTTTTAAATTTATTTAACTATTTAATTTACAAAAAGTTGACTTTTTCATACGACCTCTAAACAAGGCCCACCGCCTGTCGTCCATAGCTAATTACCCCCATTCCGAACACAATGAGATATGTACCATAAGCTGATTCGACCGTTTCGATCAGTTTCCATTAAAATCAAAATATAACTGTATATATTGAATTTGAACGCGCATTTCAATTCACTGGGGTCACATACTAACTCTATAAATCCCAGAAAAATATTTTCTAGCTTCGTATTGACGATACGGTCCTAACAAAACTAGTTTCATCGAATTCTGAGACCACTGGAAAAATGGCCATTTTCTAGTCGATTAAAATCAACTAAAATGGTCAAACGCGTTTTCCTTTGCCACGCTCACATATTGATTCGAAAAATTATGAAATTTGGAATCTAGCAATAACTTGACATCACGGACCCAACAAAAGTGGTTTCGTCGAAATCCGAGGTCGTTTGCAAAATTTCCATTTTTGAGGGCTTGAATTCCATATCGACTATTCAGAATTTTCAACTGGACATATCTTTTGATTCCCGCAATGAAATTTCAATTTTTCGGATTCGTTGGAAAGATATTCTCGAACAGATTCTATTATTTTTCTTTTCGCCAAAATCCGGTTTATTTTGCACCCGGTACATTCAATTGAAGTTTAAAATCGAATTATCGAACTACCGCGCCATATTCAATTCCTTTTATAATTATATATAATTATTTATATTCTAACGACGATGTATGTAAATATATACGTTCGAATTATATTCAAAATAAATTTCTTGTCGATATTTTTTAAAACAATTCATTTTAAATATTCAAAATTCATCGAAATTGCCAAAATAAAAATTTTAAATTGGCTCAGAAATTCCGGGTTGTTACATTCTCCCCCACTTAAAACTTTTCGTCCCCGAAAAGGAACGAAGTCGAAAGTGGTTTAATTAATCAACTCTACGTTCGATCTGGCTTCCATTCTTCAACTTTTCAGTTTCTGAGAATTTTCAAATTCTTCAAAAATTTGGCTAACACTCGGAATTTTCGAAAAATTTCGCCATAACCTCCTTTGTACGGGGAGAGGTTTGGAAATTTATTGGGCCTTATTAGGTACCCAATAAATCCTAATAAGCATACACATATTTATAGTGATATATTCTGGTATTTACAGGGGAGCGTGTATTGATAATAACTCCAGAGAATAAATTCTCATTACCCTGTCAAAGCCTGAGGGAGTGTGTATTTTAAACGCTCCAGAGGATAAATCCTCGTCACCTCATCCCGTGTGGGAAATAAATAGTCCATGTGCCGTATCTAATAACTAGAGAGATGTGATTATTGTCAACTCTAGACTCGTGTGGGGTTTTTTATTAATCTGGCAATTTTATCGTTACAATTTAAATAGTCCATATCAGTCATCAGTTCAACCTGTAAAATATAGTCATCGCCATACAAGCCTCTCGCTCGTATGGTAAATCTTCCACCTCGTTACACAAGCTCCAAATGCTTATGTGGTATATGATGAAGTATGCCTATCTTCCAGAAGTATGCCATGTAATGTAGTTCAAAATTAATTGCTGCTATCCTATGGCGATATTTATTACTTACACACAGAATAACCAGCACTCCGCATCCAATGGCACTTACAGGAGTTGATATAATAATAAAAGTGCGCATCCAACTCCTTAAGGTTTACCTATTTGTTGGGCACGCAAATAAAATCTTTACTCAACAGCTATCCAATTTCCTGTTCAAACATATATAATGCACAAGTATATATTTCTAACTATTTTCTAATCAGTTCAATGTGTGATTTAATTGAATAAATTTGTTCTGGTTTTTATTGATGATATTCTTATCTTCTCTAAATCAAAGGCCGAAAAGGAACATAACAATGGAAGCCGAAAAGGAACGATGTCGAAAGTTGTTTAACAAATCAACTCAACTTCCATTATTTTGACTACGGCTTAAGTTCTTCAACTTTTCAGTTTCTAAGAACTTTTCAAACTTTTCAAAATTTTCAAAAATTTGGCTAACACCCTAAATTTTCGAAAAATTTGGCCATAACCTCCCTTGCACCGGGAGCAACGGGAAAATCCCGAAATTGCCATGTAGGCCTTCTGATCTCAAAAAGAAAAAGAAAAAGCCAAGCGGCTAGCCAATCGGCTCATAAAATCATCATCACCCAAACAAAACAGTAAATTATGGAAAACATGTACCTATTTGTCGGGCAAACAAATTTTATTCTTCTGCTCTAGCCTCCTTGCTATGACCTGTTCAATGTAAGTACTTGTATATGCAAGCAAATGTGACCAATTTTCAATACAATTCAATATTCAATTCAATTAGGCTAAATGGTTCAAAATTATCAAACAAATAAAGAAACAACACAAACATCAATCAATTAGTGAATTAGAGTTTCAAATTCATAATTTTGATACATATATACAAAAAATCATGTTTTTGATGCCAAATCACAACAAATAAATCTATTTATATAAGTTTTGGTTCTCACACCAGTCTAATGGAAATATATAGAAATCACACCTTCGAAATTCGAATATGAATACTGATGATGATGCACCATCATCAGAATCATCCCCGGGTGTCTAGAATGTGATTCTATATCTACCCAGTATATTAAAACTTCGAATATACGTTCATGACGCGTATACGTGAAATCTTTATATACTCGATTGTCCAAATTCAAAATAAATAAATATTAAAATACGAATAAAACGAATTAAATTTCAAAACAACATTGTTTTCATTTGAAAAATATACTCTTCACACTCATTCTAGGATACTACTGATCCTATCTCTAACGAGTCATTCTAATTGGATATTACTAATCCAATATCTGATGAATTCTTTCGTATGGTTCTAATGTGTCTTGTTCTCGAGCTCTGTAAACCAAAGCTCTGATACCACTCTATAACGACCCGAACTCCCCCGGTAAGGAAAGCCCGGATTGAGATGAGAACAACACACATCGGAATGCAGACAGAAGAACATTTCATTGTTATTACAACAATTCCATCAGATACAAGAATATACAGAGCATAAATGAATAAAATACATTCGAATAATATCAGAGATTTAGATTACATTTAAATACATCGCAACGGAAAATAATACAAAAGCATAACTAGAAATAATGCACGGATACAAAGCTTTCCGAGCATCGTTCCAGTTATAAATCAGGATCCTGTGAATATAAATCTGCAAAACCAAAACTACTAGCTGCCCGTGTCGAAAATAGGGGCACCTAGAGTTTAGGTTAAAACAATAAACTCCAGGTCAGTCATGTGACTGGTGTGAGAACTAAAACAGTTATTAATATTGGTTTTAAAGTTCGGTAAATCAAGAGACCACGCCGTATAACACCAACGGGTTTCCTCCCAAGAATACCAGTGCATAAAACAAACAGCGCAATGCTAAATAAAGAAAAATGAAGTTATTATAAGACCCAGGTCCCATCACACAGTGCAACGTAAGCCGGAGGATAGGGTTTTTACCTTATAATAGCCAAAGCATGCTTGATACGTTAAAAACACATTATTTGATACTATTATAAGTATATAGTGTCAAAACAGTTTCAATCATAAATATCAATCATAGGCGGCATGAGTGCCCCATCCTACTATGTCGCCATACTAGGCTCTACAAATAAAATCGAAATACACGTATTGGAAATTGGATTTCCGTCATGAGTCGAGGCAAGGGGCAAGCTCCTCTCCGATTCGAGACACTCTAGCAAATGCCTCGGGACCGCACACAGCAATCCCTGTATCCTCCAAGGCCGGTCCTCTCTTACTTTTGAGGATTGGCAATCCCTGAACACACGTTTCCCAATCCTTACAGACCTATATCCGAGGCGCCTCGCATTCCAACAACTACACAGGTGAAAAGTATATAAATGTCAGGGTTGGTAGGTCACTGACACCACCTTAGCTAGAAAGAAACGTCGTGCACTCCTTGGGTCTTTATCCCGTTTTTGACTCATACCGAGGCGTGAGGCTCGCGAATTCACATTATACACAAAGCTACGCCACACAGACCATGCTTTGATCATCAACCACAAGACTTTGCTTTGCAACAGAAGCCTTGATCAATTGCCACTTACGCGTGCCACACTGGCAATTCACTCCATGCGACTGATGTCCATCGATATACAACCTCTGAGCTTGTACGTCTCAGAGAAGGGCGTTAAGCAAGAGAATAAATTCTCCGCCGCCAAACAGATGTATATTTAATAGAGATCAATCAACACAGAATAAAATCCAATGTCAGACAAACAATCCATTTACAAGTTCGTTCTGGGTCTGAACGAAACCGGAGGCACTTTCCTCGCATATCCATCGTTCTCCAAGTACGTCTAGACGATCACCAACTGTTTCCCTCATCTTGGGTGTACAACCCAATCTAGATCATCAGTAATCAGCCAAATGATGTGAAGACCTCTGGTCTTCAATCACCGTCTTCATCTTCGACATCTCGTCGAATTGGTTAATCAGAATGGGTATAAACCCGGCCTTTCTGAACAACCCACGTATATGATAAACCAATGTTACACAAACACAACAAACGCCTCATTCCAATTCAGAATATTCTTTTATTCACAAAATCACATTTTTAGGGAATAGGTTCCCATTAATTTTATCAAAGATAAATTCTTCTAAATTTATTCTTTAATCTTCCTTTGGATATCATTTCAAACTAGTCGGGATTTGCGAACCACACCGAAGTAATTATTTATTTTATTTCCCAATCCCAACCTATATATTCCATGGAGAAAACTGGTAATACTCCATATCTAACACCACGGTGTTATCGGTAAAATTAATTACCATCTCACGTTCAAATCTAATTAAAGATTTAACTATTGCTTTGGAGCAAAACTAGTGGTACTCCATTCTCGATCACCTTTCAGATTTGATAATTTAAATTATCAATTCACATTTCAATCTAATTAAAGATTCATTGAAACTCCACTTAGTTTTAATCTTTTCAAAAATCAATATCCTGCCTTTAACTGTGTTAAAGAACCAATGTCATCTAAAACACGGTTCACGATAAACCCAAAATCACTTTCTATTGTTAATCGGGTTAAAGAACAGGTGTTGTTCAAAACACCGCTCACGATAAACACAAAAAACAATTCAAATTCAATTCCAATTAAATATTATTTAATTGATACACTTCATTAAATCTAAATAGAAAGATTTAATCTTTTTCTCTATTGGGCTTAAGAACAGTGTTAATGAAGACACCATTAACGACAAACCCAAATCACATTTGATAATAAATACAAGGCTTTGAATAGAAAATATATCGGCATATATTCAATATCAAATTCTTAAACCAACAAATATCGTATTGGAAATAACGATATGAATATATCTTTCAAATTCCTATAACAATATCTGTATAATCACGGAATCCAACATCGAAATATTCCAAAGACAATTTCGATTCAACTCCAGTCCAATTCACGTATTGGGAATATTGATTATTTTTAAAATCACTTTTAAAATCAATTTATTTATTTCAAAAACAAATTGATTTTAATTCTAGTTCAAAACTAGTTCATTTCGACAAAAATCTATTTTTATCTTTTCAAATGTGGAAATTTTCACCCCAGTTCTTTCCAATCCACATATTATGATTTTACACAAATTATCAATATTTTTAAAAATTTTATCGAGGCCGTACAGTCGATTTCCATCAACGGCCATTGAACTGCACTTACAACGACCTTTTTCAAATTTGATTTGGATATAATTCCAAATCCAACCATTAGATTTCAAATTTCTAATATTCATTGGAAAGCTTTTTTCGATACGAACCCAACGGTTCCGGTTTTAGGAGAATCCGACGGTCGGATCTCCCGCAACATCAATTCGAAGTCAATGGTCGAAATTCATGAACTACCACGGCGCGGCGCGTTCTATTCAGGCCATTATATATATAATATATATTATATATATTTCGTCGATTTCGTTTTAAAACGCATTTTATAAATTGTTTTAAATTCGTTTTCAAAACCATTTCAACACTATATTCAATTTCTAATCAAAATTGAATATTTCATATCATGATAATATTTTCAAAACGTTATATTTTGAAATCACTACCTTTTTAATATTCATTATAAAAGTGGATATAATCGATATAAATATCGTTCACGTCAAAATAGCGCAACTCTAATCAACAAGGCTTTATATATTTCAATAAATCGTTATTCTATTCAACAAATGAATATTTATTCCATTCAACACATGAACTATATTTTTTTCCACATACGACTACAGTACTGTCAACATACGACTATTTTTGTTATGTAATATATTTTATAAAATTATGGTATCTATCATTTGATTTTCAATTAGACTTCAACCGTAAAGTAGTTCTAATTTTAAATATGATAAAGATGTAAATTTTATTGTTAAAATATTTTACTCAACACATGAGTAGTTTCAACACATAAATATCATCAACACATGACTATTTTTATATTCAACACATGAATTTTCTTTTATAATATTCATTATTTTCCCCGATTGAAATGAGGCCCAATCAATTACCATATAACGTTAATTATATGGGTTCCATACAACATATGTAGATAATAGCAACGATAAACAATCAATCATAATCCAAAGTGCACCACACAACTGCATAAGCATCAAATATAAATAATCAACGCTTACACACTCTGTCGACCATTGATCGACATACAATTAAATAATTGGGATTAATGTACCCAAATATCATCCCAACACCTTTGTGGGGTTTCAAATCAACAAACACAGATTTTTATTTGTGCAGTTGGGCGATGTGTAAAATTTATCGACCCAATCAATATCAGTCAAATCAGTGTATATAAACAAATCAGCCGATTTGTTTATAAATATTTATTTATTCACTTTCACATTAAAAATTATATTTTTAACGATAATTAATTTATTTCAACCATCTATATTTTTTTATCGATTTCACATCAACACCACAAACAAATTTCACAACACATCAATCAAACAAACAAGCCGTCCATGGTCTGTCGACGACGGGTGTCGGGTGCTGCTAAGCACTGTCTGCATCCTAGTATATATATATATATATATATATATATAACTAGAAAAAGAAATTTAGAGTGAGAAGTTCTCACCAAAGCTATCCCAACTCCACGACACTTCCAATGTAGGGAATCATCACTGCTCTCGCCTTTTGTCACTTTCGTTGCCCGTAGCCACTACATATATAAAAATCACATTTTTATATTGTTGCTATGTATATAAAAATCATATTTTTACACCGCTACTATATAGATAAAAATTCTATTTTTACACCGCTACTATATAGATAAAAGTTCTATTTTTACATCGCTACTATATAGATAAAAATTCTATGTTTTACATTGCTACTATATAGATAAAAATTCTATTTTTATATCGATGTTCATATAATAAAGATTATATTTTTATCACGCTATTCTCTATATAAAGATCGTCTTTTCAAATTAAAGATTTCACCTTTTCAAATATAAAGATTTCGCCTTTTCAATTATAAAGATTTCGCCTTTTCAATTACATCACTATAAAAATCACATTTTTATTTTGCTACATATATAAAGATGATATTTTTACTATCTTACCTATATAAAAATTATATTTTTATATTTCTACAATATAAAAGATTATATTTTTATTATCTATATAATATGAAAATTATATTTTCAACCTTTACATACGATAAAAAATATATTTTTAACTTCCTTATCATATAAAAATCATATCTTTAACTTTCCTATCGAATAAAAATTCAGTCTTTAACTCAAGGAAAATAAATAAAACTTGAAATTAAAACTTACATTGTCTTTGAAGGAGAGGAGGGGTTTTGTGGCACAATCGATTGAAGGGAGGGGTAGTTCTTCACGGAAATCGAGGAGGGGAGGGGGTTTCACGTCGGGTGGCGGTTCATCAGAGGTGGAGGGGGGTTTGGTAATGTGGCGGGTCCGCCCGAGGGGGTCGGCAATGTTAGGGTTTCAGTTGGGGGGGGGGGGGGAGGGGGTCGGTTGCGTTCCGGGCGAAGGAGGGAGCGAAGGGAGGAGAAGAAGGAGAAGGCGCAACGGAGGGGGGGTCGCGGTGGGCTGCGCCACCCTGGGCGGTGGCGGTGGCGATGGAGGAGGCCGCTCCGCCCCTCCTTCGTCTTCTCTTTTTTTTTTTCTGTTGATCGAATTAAAATCGGGGGGGGGGGGGGCTGAGAGAGTAAGTAAGGGAGGAGAGGTTTTTTTTAATTTATTTAATTATTTAATTTACAAAAAGTTAACTTTTTCATACGACCTGTAAACGAGGCCCACCGCCTGTCGTCCATAGCTAATTACCCCCATTTCGAACACAATGGGATATGTACCATAAGCTGATTCGACCGTTTCGATCAGTTTCTGTTAAAATCAACATATAACTCTATATAGTGAATTTGAACGCGCATTTCAATTCACTGGGGTCACATACTAACTCTATAAATCCCAGAAAAATATTTTCTAGCTTCGTATTGACGATACGGTCCTAACAAAACTAGTTTCGTCGAATTCTGAGACCGTTGGAAAAATGGCCATTTTCCAGTCGATTAAAATTAACTGAAATTGCTCAAATGCGTCTTCCTTTGCCACGCTCACATATTGATTCGAAAAACTATGAAATTTGGAATCTAGCAATAACTTGACATCACGGACCCAACAAAAGTGGTTTCGTCGAAATCCGAGGTCGTTTGCAAAATTTCCATTTTTAAGGGCCTGAATTCCATAGGGACTATTCAGAATTTTCAACTGGACATATCTTTTGATTCCCGCTATGAAATTTCAATTTTTTGGATTCGTTGGAAAGGTATTCTCGAATAGATTCTATTATTTTTGGTTTCGCCAAAATCCGGTTTATTTTGCACCCGGTACATTCAATTGAAGTTTGAAATCGAATTATCGAACTAACACGCCACTTTCAATTCCTTTTATAATTATATATAATTATTTATATTCTAACGACGATGTATGTAAATATATACGTTCGAATTATATTCAAAATAAATTTCTCGTCGATATTATATAAAATAATTCATTTTAAATATTCAAAATTCATCGAAATTGCCAAAATAAAATTTTTAAATTCGCTCAGAAATTCCGGATTGTTACAATATAAATATAATGGCTTGAATAGAACGCGCCTCGCAACGACCGTTCGCGAATTTCAACTATTAGCTTCAAATTGATGTAATTTGAGATCCGACTGTCGGATTCTCCTAAATCCGGAACCATTGGATTTGTATCGAAAAGATCTTTCCAATGAATATAAGTGATTTAAATTTGAATGGTTGGACTTCAAATTATGTCCAAATCAATTTCAGAAAAGGTCGCTATGGATGCATTTCAATGGCCGTTATCGGAAACCGACTGTAAAGACCTTAGTAAAATTATTAAAAAATATGGAAACATTATGTAAAATCATAACAAATGATTTGGAAATATTTTGAATGAAAAATTCCAAGTTTGGAAAGATAAAAATATATTTTTATCGAAAAGAACTAGTTATTAACTAGAATAATAATCCAATGGTTTTATACAAATAAATTGGATTTGTAAATGGTTTTAAAATAACCGGAATTTTCCAACGTATGAATTGGAATGGGTTTGTATGGAAATTATCTTCGGAATATTTCGATATTGGATTCCGTGATTATACGGATATTGTTGAGGAATTTGGAAGATATATATATCGTTATTCCCAAGACGATATTTGTTGGTTTCAGAATTTGATATTGAATATAAGCCAATATTATTTTTTATTCAGGGCCTTGTATTTGGTATCAAATTGGATTTAGGATTTGTCATGTATGGTGTCTTTATTAACACTGTTCCTAAACCTAGATGAGAAAGTAATGAATCTTTTAATTAAGATTTAATGGAAATTATCCAAAGTGGAGTTTTCCACTTTAACGTATTAAATTGGAATTGAATGGAATTCGATTTGGTAATAATCGAGATGAGCTTCTGTAAAGGAAGACCATTGCTATATATGGAATTTAAAAGGCTTTGCCATTATTTTGTTTATAGTATTAGTCTGATACGGGAATTTATATTGATTATATACTGTTATGATTTACGTACAGATTCCATTTTAGTAAAAGATGATTTTGGGTTTATTATGAACGTTGTTTTAAAGGACATTCCTTCTTTAACCCAATTAAAGATAGGATTTATTTCCTAAGTTGAATAATCATTCAATAGTAATTTTTGAAGATTAAAACTAAGATGAGGTTTTAATGAATCTTTAATTAGATTGAAATGTGAATGTGATAATTAAATTTATCAGATTGAAGAAATGTTCGAGATGGAGTATCACCAGTTTTACTCCATGCGATAGCTAAATCTTTAATTAGATTTGAACGTTAAATGGTAATTGAATTTTCCAATAACACGGTGGGTGTTAGATATGGAGTACCACCAGTTTTGCTCCATGGAATGAATAGGTTAGGATTGGAAAATAAAATAAATGATTAATTCGGTAAGGCTAGATAATCCCGACTAGTTGGATAAACCTTAATTTGGTTTAAATTATGAAAAGAATATTTGAATAAAAGAATATTCTTGATTGGAATGAGGTGTATGATGTGTTTTTATAACACTTGATTATAAAATACGCGAGTTATTCGGAAAGACTGGGTTTAACCCATTCTAAGCAACTGATACAACGACTAAGTCAAAGATTTGAAGGCGGTGGTTGAAGACCGGCGATCTTTACATCGAATGGATTACTATTGATGCCTCGGATTTGGTTAGCTCACATGAACGGGTTCTAATGGTAGTTGTACGGACGTACTTGTTGATTGTTCAGATACATGAGGGCCTCTCTCCTATATTGGACATATGGGACGAGGAATAATGTGCCTCCGGTTTCGTTCAGACCCAAAACGGACTTGCAAATGGATTGTATGTCTAATATTGTATTCTTTTTGCTATATTCATTGATCTCTTCTAAATATATATCTGTTTGGTAGCGGAGAATTTATTCTCTTGCTTAACACCCTTCTCTGAGAAGTACGAGCTTAGAGGTTATATATTGGTACATGATCAATGATATAGTATGGATTGTCAGTGTGACATGCTGAGATGCATAGATCCAAGCTTTTGTTGAAAAGCAGAGCTTGGTGGATGATGATTAAAACATAGCTTTAATTAGCATAGCTTTGTGTAGCGTTAATTTGCGAGCCTCACGCACTGGTATGATGTTGAACTGATGGTTAGATCAGTATACTTTTGAGATGAGTATAGACACCATTAGTATTGTCATGGATTCGGTCGACCGAGATGATGCTGGGTGTGATTGCCTCCCACCAGTAGGGTTAGCGCATACCCCCCGATTCCTAGATGGATAAAGGCGGATGTGCATTACGGTGTTTTCCAAAAGCCCTGGACGTAAGCCATGGAGTATTTCACTACGTGATCGATCTTTTGAATCAGCAGCCATCATGACGGAAATCCATTTTTTCCAATGCGAGCTTTGCTGTTTTTGTTGTATACCTGTATATATGGCGACATAGTAGGATGGGGTATTATGCTATCTAGTATTGATACATTTACTTTTGAAATTGATTTCTATGCTATGAACTTATAGTAATAAAAGATAAATATCGCGTATCAAGCATATTTAGCTATTGTAAGGTAAAACTCTATCCTACGGCTTGCGTTGCATTGTGTGATAGGACCTGAGTCTTATAATAGCTTCCTTGTTCTTTCTTTAGCAGTGCGAGTTTTATTTATGGTATTCATGGGTGGAAATTCGTTCCGTGTTATACGGTGTGGTCCCTTAATTTACCCAACATAAAAATAAAGTAAATAATTGTTTTTAGTCCTCACACCAGTCACTTGACTGACTCGAAGTTTATTGTTTTCTACATAAACTCTGGTTGCCCATATTTTCCATACGTATAGCCAGTAGTTTTGGTTTTTCATAGATATTTCTTTTTCCAAGATCCGGGATTACAGCTGGAGCTATATTTGGAATGCTTTGTATCCGTATATTTCTTTCAGTTGTGGTAGTTGATATTTTCCGCTGCACATTATATTTATGTGTATATATATATTTCCACTACTTTGTAATATGTATATCTCTGTTATTTATTTTCCGTTGTATATTATTTATTTAGAATTTGATATATTCTTGTACTCTAATGTAATTATTGTAGTAGCAATGAAAAGTTCTCGTGTTTGTGTTCTAATGCGTCGTGTTCTCAAAGCAAGCCAGGCTCCTCTGTCTCTTCGGGGATCGGGGATGTTTAGGTCATTTCAGCGTGGTACCGGAGCTTTGGTTTACAAAGCTCGAGAACAAGACACATTAGAACCGAACGAATATTCATCAGAGATAGGATTAGTAATATCTTATAAGAATGACTCGTTAGAGATAGGGTTAGTAATACCCTAGAATGCGTTTGAAGAGTATTATTTATAAAAACAAATTCAGTTTTGAAAATTATATCTTATTATTCCTATTCGAGTATTTATTTTATGTTGAATTTGGACTATCAAGTATAAGAAGATTTTTCATATATGCCTAGCCAGTGTACATTCGAAGTCTCAAATATACTGGATAGATATAAAATAACACTTTAGTCGCCCGGAGATGATTCTGATGATTGAGATCTCATCGTCAATTTTTATGTTCAAGTTTAGAAAGTGGGATATCTTTATATTTCCAGTTGACTGGTGTGAGAAAAAAACTTATATAGGGTTTATTGTTTGGGATTTGGCATTGAAAACAGGATTTTTGAATATGTAGAAGTTATATGTTTGAAAAGTTAATTGACTAATTGGTTGTTGGTTGTGATGTTAGATTTTTAGTTTAACTAATTAAAATTTTGAGATGATTAAACCAATATGAGAATGAATGAAAAATAAAGCCAAATCAAAATAAGGGCGAACTGAATTGAAAATTTACTTCGAATTCAATATATATATATATATATATATATATATATATATGCATATACATGTATGTGGGGCAGGTTATGGAATCGCTGTTGAGAAGAGAAATATGTTATGTGCCGGACAAATAGGTGCACCTTAATGAGTTGGTTATGCAATTTTATTTATTACATCAACTACTGTGAATGAATTTGGATGCGTTGTGATGGTTGTTCTGTGTGAGATTATAAACATACGCCATAGGATAGTAATAAATAAATTATGAACTATACCGTATGGCATACTATATGAAGACGGTTTATCATATCATATACCATATAAGCATTTGGCGCTTATATGACGAGGTTTGGATTTCGATATGGGTGAGATGCTTGTATGGCGAGGGCTGAAGTACACATTGAACAAAAGGCTGATTATGGACTTAATAAAATACATATAAAGGTGCTTGGGGAAGGATTTAATAAAAACCTTACACAGGTCTAGAGATGACAAAGATTCACGATGCTCTTGTTTTTAATTAATTAAGGCACATGGATTATTTTATTTTTCCAACACTGGGGCATGGTATGAGATTTCGACTTTTTACACGTCCCCCTCAGGCATAGATAGGTCACCAAAAATTGTGTATGCCTTTTATTGATTTATTAGTGCCTAATATGGCCCAGTAAAATTTTCAAACTCTCCCCGTACAAAGGAGGTTATGGCGAAATTTTTCAAAAATTTAGGGTGTTAGCCAAATTTTTGAGTAATTAGAAAGTTCTTAGAAATTGAAAAGTTGAAGAACTTGAGTCAAGCGAAGGTGAAGTTGATTAAGTAAACAACCTTCGATCATATCTTTCTTTTCGGGGACGAAAAGATTTTTAAGTGGGGGGATTGTAACAACCCAGATTTTGGAACCAATTTAAAATTTTATTTTCCATTGATTTAGTGGATTTTAAGAATTTAAAATGATTTATTTTGAGAATTAATGATTTGAAATTTATTTAAATTGGAGTTAGAACGAAGAAATTTATATTAATTATAAATGAGCTCGAAATGGCGCGGTAAAATTCGATTTTAAACTTCAAATGAATGGGCATAATTCAATAGAAATGGCGCGGTAGCTTGAAATGTCTAGAATTGATCACTCTTCTGCACATACACTGCTCTGAACATGTGGACTTCCTTACATAATTACATGCCCCTTCCTAGTATTTCTGATCACCCTCCACAAATTCTAACACTTGGTGATCAAATATTAGTAGGAAGTCAAGCTTTAAAATTTTCAATTCTTGGTTCACGGATGTCGACTTTTATGATATTGTGTTGACTACCTGGAACCAACCTTGCTATGGAAACCCCATGTACGTACTTCATAAAGAACATAAGCTGCTTAAGCACACTCTAAAATAATGGGCTAAAGAAAGATTTGGTAAGGGCTCGAAGCTTTCCGACGAGTTGGCTATTCAGCTTGCCACTATCCAAGAGGCCATGCTCAATGACACTAGAAACCTGATTCTCGCCGCAAAGGAAAGTGAATATGCTGAAAAGCTCATGAATTCCATGTATAAGGAGGCATTAATAAAGAGGCAAAAAGCTCGTATTCAGTGGATAAAGGAAGGAGATAAGAACACTACTTTCTTCCACAATGCACTAAAAGCCAAACATATTAGAGAAAATATTTTCGAGATCAAGGACGATGAAAACAACCTTCAAAGCACCCAGGTCGACATTCAGGTAGCTTTTATCAACCATTTCTCATCTCTATTTGGTAATGTGAATGATTTATTCCAAGTTTTAACTTGCTTAACCCGAAATATCTTACCCAAACTCAGTACAAATGAACATGATTACCTCAGAACTCTTGTTACTCATGAAGAGATTAAAAATGATATGTTTTCATTAAACAAATCGTCAACTAGTGGCCCAGACGGCTTTAACGCCAAATTTTACTCAAATTGTTGTAATATAGTAGGCAAGGATGTTTGTAAAGATATTTCTAATTTAAAAAAATGCAAAGAAGATGGACTCATGCAACTCGACCATATTGGCTTTGATTCCTAAAACTAAAAATGTTGATCACGTTAACATGTTTAATCCTATTGCATGCTGTAATACCATTTATAAATGTATTACGAAGATTGTAGCTAATAGACCCAAAAGTGTTCTATCTAAGATTATCTCCCCCAATCAATATGCTTTTCTTGCCAAAAGAAACATTCTCGATAATGTGCTAACTGCTCATGAATTACATAAAGGCTACAATAGGAAAAATACTACTCCTAGAGCTATGCTTAAATTAGATATTAAAAATGCATTTGATACGTTGCACTGGGATTCTATTATTAGAATTTTAACATACATGAACTTTCCCACTAACATGTTAGCCTGGATTTACAAATGCCTTTCCACAGTCAATTTTTCTATCAATATTAATGGATTGACTGTTGGCTACTTCAAAAGCAAGATAGGAATACGTCAAGCTGACCCTATGTCCGCATACATTTTTATAATAGTTATGGAATTACTTACCCGGTTATTTGATGAAGCGGTGAGTAATAACAAGTTCAAACTTCATCCTAAATGTAACGAACCCGGAATTACGTTGCTTCTTTTTGCTGACAACCTTATTGTTTTTTGTACTCCTGACAAAGATACCATGATCAATATCATGAGTATATTAGATGAATTTTATAAGATTACGGGTTTGCAAATCAATCTTTAGAAATCAGAATTAAATATCGCGGGGATCTCGCCTAAGGCTACATCTGAACTTCACATGATTGTTGGTCTTAGCATCAACCACAACACCACTAACTACCTTGGTTTACCTTTGATGACATCTTGAATCACTACGGCTCAGTGTCTTCCGCTCTACAACAGGATCACTAACCGTATGAAATGCTGGTCAAATTGCTCGCTCAATCAAGCGGGTAGGTACATTTTAATTAAATCTATCATTATTTCTATGCATTCTTATTGGACTAGAACTTATATTTTGCCTCAGAAGCTTCTAATAATGATAAGAACTGCTTTTATGAGATTTTTTTGGAAAGGAAATATCCATATTAAATATTCAGCTCCTATATCCTTTAAACAGATGGAAAGACCTCTTAGAAAAGGCGGTCTTAGTATAATTAACACCTTGGTTTCGAACAGAGTTGCTTCCATAAAACACATTAATAATCTTCTTAACAATACTGATAGTATATGGGTTATGTGGTCCAAAAACCATATCATCTCTAACAACCACTTCTGGACCATGCAACCGCCATACAACTTGAGTTGGACTTGGACAATATTTTTAAACTTAGAACTGACATTTAGCCTTTTTTTCAAATACCATTCCTCTGCATATCATAACGTCAACTTCTGGAATGACCCATGGCTCGATCATGGTCTCATACATAACAAAGTAATCCCATATCCAGAACAAAATCTATCTAGTGTTTTAGGACTAGCTACTATTGGTAGTTTTTCAATTAATGACTGGTTAGTACTCCCGAGAGTTGCCTCTTCCGGCTGTACAATTATTTGGAGTAGAATCGGTGCCCTTCCTCCTATGACGCCTAGCAACGCCATCACTTCATGGAACTAGTCAGGTTAGCGCTTCTCAACTAAACAAATGTACATCTCTTTGATGGGTTTTCAATCCTTGTCATGGTGTAAATGGCAACGTGAAATCTAGACTGGAAATAATGAGGCAAAAGAAAACATCTTCCTTTGGAAGGTCATCCACAATGCAATATATACCAAAGTCAAGCTTCTGTCTAGGGGTAATATACTGCACATTTTGTCAAGTTGAATCAGAGAACATGGAGCACCTATACTTTGAACGCCCAATCATTTACTCCATATGGAAAGAAAATATGAACAAAGCAGGATGCCATGATGTGAAGAGGAGGAGTAATGAAGAATGGAAGTTTCTGCACAAATGTATCACGGAAAAAGACAATAAAGCTAAATTGATCTCCTACATTTTGAAAAGATTCATACTGCTAATTTGGAAAACAAGGAATAATATAATCTTCAAACCTGAAGCTTGCATTGACAATGCACAAATGAAAAGCTATATCAAGTAGCAATTAAGGAACGGTATTCAACTAATGAATCTAGTGTTTGATCCTGAAATTTGGAGCAGTTAACCGACGCATTTTACCTCCTGGATCCGCTGTGTCGTGTTTGTTTATGCCATCTTTGTATTTTGATAACTATATTTCTATGTTTTCTTGTGGACTCTAGCTTTGTTTCTATGTATCTTCTTATGTTATCAACAAAGTGGAAGGGGACCACTCAACCCAGTCAGCTTTGCCAAAAAAAATCAATATAAACCAGAATTGGATAAACCAAGAAACGTTGGGATATTTTGAACTGTAATTTTTCAACGAATGTAAGAAACTGAGATTTCACTTTATAAATTATAAGTTATGTCCAGTATAAAATTTAGAATAGTCGCTATAGAATTTGTATATATTTTAATATAATATATAACCCTTAAAAATAGCCATTTTGCAAACGAACTCATTTTTCGATGAAACCACTTTTGTTGGATCCGGAATGTCAAATTATTGTTCATTTTTAAATTTCATAATTTTTGGAATTGGTATGTGAGCGTAGTAAATTTAAACGTGTTTTCAATTTCAATTTAAATTTAATCGAACAGAAAAGGCTATTTTTCAAATGGTCTCCAAATTCGATGAAATTAATTTTGTTAGGACCGTATCATTAAAACATAGCTTGATTTCAATATTCGCAATTTTTGGAGTCATTATGTGGCCCTTGTAAATTAAAATGTATGTTCAATTCAATATGTAACGTTATATTAATTTATATTTTATTTTTTATAAAAAATGATCAAAACAGTTGAACTAGCATACGAAACATATCTCATTATGTCCGAAATGGAGGTATTTGGCTAGGGATGACAGTCGTTAGGTCTCATTTGGAGTTCGGGACGTTAAATTTCAATGTTAAGCAAATAGTTGAATAAAATTTTATTAAAGTATGGTATATGTATAACCATTTCTCTCCACTAAACCCTAAGTCAAAACTAAAGGCGCGGTCAAACTTCTGAAGCTACCTTTCACCGTAATCAATAGACGAGCACAAATTTTTCTTCCACTAAATCTTGAAATGGCCTCATTATTTCATTAAGCTTTCAATTGGGAATCTCTAGAGCTCAATGAGATCTTAATACTGAACGGTTAAGATCATCAACTACGAGGTAGATCGAATGATTTTTGCACCCAATGGCTCCGCGTTCGTGGCTGTTCTTAGGCCACTAAAGGACTTCGAGTTGCACGGATTTTTGGGCAAGGCACGAGGGTGTTTGCCGCTTTGATTTAGTGGAGATTGATCATGCTCCGATCATCTGGAGGAGGCTGCGATGCAAGCCCTAGTGGCGGAAGGATGGGTTCTTTGGTTCCAGAATGGGGCAATGGGTAGTAGAAGTAAACAACCATGATTTTTAATTAAGAAGCAATTAATTATTTAAATAAGTGAATCATGTTTTATTTATTTTAATTATGTAATTAAAATGTAAATGATCATAACTCTCTCAGACGATATCATAATCTAGCAAAACAAGATTCGTTGGAATCGTCTTGATGAGCATTACATTACAGAACTGACTAGGACAAAAACAGAGCAGATTAAAATTTGAGGCAAATTCAAACTCAACTAGTACTGAAATCTTTAATAAAGACTGACGGAGTGGAAACGAAAGTGAGAACTCTCTCACTAAAATATTTATATAGTTATTTAGTTTATTTTATAACTGTAAATATATAGAAATTGGCAGTATTGATTTTTTTATTTTAATTATCATAAACTGTTATACGGTGCCGATTATCTCACATTCACTGTTGTTTGAAAACCATGGATGATTTAATTGACTGTATTGTGTTGTGATTGTGATGATTAACATATTAAAAATAATGTTAACATTAATGTGGTTGTTGAAATTAAATTATAAATATCCACTTATAATTTAAATAGTGAAAATTGGCTAATTAGAAAAATAATTCGAATTGAATTAGAATTAGTTAAATTTATTAACCACTGATTAATTTGAATTCATTATTACTGGTTGAAACCCTGTAGGGGTTTGAGGATGATAATTAATTCACATCTCCCTTTGAATTAATTGTATGCCAACCGATTGATTGACAGGCCGTTGTAAGCGTTATTTAATAATTTAGTGCTTATAAAATTGTAAATTGCACTCTGGATGTGAATTGACTATTTAGTAATTGTTTATCATTATTGTTGAATACATGCGATGTATGAAATCCATATAAATAAAATTATATGGTAATTGATTGAGTTTGATTCCAATTCAGAAATGACAAGTATTTTAAAATAATATTCAGTGAATAATCAAAATATGATTTTGATGTCCGATTTTGGATGGACACAAAAATATTGAAATATATGAAGCCGAGTTAAGTAAAAGTGCATTATTTTAGCTCGAAAAGAATTTTATATCGATTTTATTCATTTTATAATGAATATCGAAAAGATTTGATTTCAAACTCTAATATTTTCAAAATATTATCATTTTAAAATTATAAGGATATGAAATATTCAATTTTGATTTAAAATTGAAGTGGAAGTTGGAATCGTTTTAAAATGAATTTATAAACGATTTATAAAATACATTTTAAATGGAAATTGACGATATATATATATATATATATATTATATATAATAGCTTGAATAGAACGCGTCGCGCAGCGACTTTTCGTGAATTTCAATCATTGACTTCAAATTGATGTAACGGGAGATCTAACCATCGGATTTTCCTAAATTTGGAACCGTTGGGTTCATATCGAAAAGATCTTTCCAATGAATATAAGAGATTTAAATTTTAACGGTTGGATTTCAAATTATGTCCAAATCAATTTCAAAAAAGTTCGTTATGGATGAAGTTCGGTGGCCGTTATCAGAAACCAACTGTAAATGCCTTAATTAAAATTATTAAATGTATGGAAAAATTCTGTAAAATCTTAATAAATGATTTGGAAAGATTTTGGATGAAAAATTCCAAGTTTGGAGAGATTAAAATATATTTTTATCGAAATGAACTAGTTAACAAGAATAATAATCCAATGTTTTTAAACAAATAAATTGGATTTGTAAATGGTTTTAAAATAACCAGAATTTTCCAACATATGAATTGGAAAGGGTTTGAACGGAAATTATCTTCGGAATATTTTGATATTGGATTCTGTGATTATACGGATATTGTTGAGAAATTTGGAAGATATATATGTATATCGTTATTCCCAATACGATATTTATTGGTTTCAGAATTTGATATTGAATATAAGCCGATATTATTTTTATTCAGAGACTTGTATTTGTTATCGAATTGGATTCTGGGTCTATCGTGAATGGTGTCTTTATTAATACTGTTTTTAAACCCAGTTGAGAAAGTAATGAATCTTTTAGTTAAGATTTAATGGAAATTGTCCAAAGTGATGTTTTCCAATTTAACATATTAAATGGGAATTGAATGGAATTCAATTTGGTAATAATCGAGACGAGCTTCTGTAAAGGAAGACCGTTACTATATATGGAATTTAAAACGCTTTGCCGTTATTTCGTTTATTGTATTAGTCTGATATGGGAAATTATATCGATTATATACTGTTATGATTTCCATACAGATTCCATTTTAATGAAAGATGATTTTGGGTTTATCGTGAACGATGTTTTAAAGGACATTCGTTATTTAGCCCAGTTAAAGACAAGATTTATTTCCTAAGTTGAATAATCATTGAATAATGATTTTTGAATATTAAAACTAAGATGGGGTTTAATGAATCTTTAGTTTGATTGAAATGTTAATGTGATAATTAAATTTATCAAATTCAAGAAATGTTCAAGATGGAGTATCACCAGTTTTACTCCATGCGATAGCTAAATCTTTAATTAGATTTGAATGTTAAATGGTAGCTGAATATACCAATAACATAGTGGGTGTTAGATATGGAGTACCACCAGTTTTGCTCCATGGAATGAATAGTTTGGGATTGGAAAATAAAATAAATGATTACTTCGGTAAGGCTCAATAATCCTAACTAGTTTGATAAACCATGATTTGGTTTAAATTGTAAAAAGAATATTTGAATAAAAGAATATTCTGGATTGGAATGAGGCGTATGATGTGTTTTTATAGCACTTGATTATAAAATACGCGAGTTATTCGGAAAGGCTGGGTTTAACCCATTCTGAGTAACTGATACGACGACTAAGTCAAAGATTTGAAGAAAGTGGTTGAAGACCGGCGATCTTTACATCGAATTGATTACTACTGGTGCCTTGGATTTGGGTAGCTCCCATGAAGGGGTTATAGTGGCAGTTGTCCGGATGTACTTGTTGATTGTTCGAATATGCAAGGGTCTCTCTCCTGTATTGGACATATGGGACGAGGAATAAGGTGTCTTAGGTTTCGTTCAGACCCAGAATGGACTTGCAAATGGATTGTATGTCTGTAATTGTATTCTTTTTGCTGTCTTTGTTGGCTGCTAAATATATATCTGTTTGGTGGCGAAGAATTTATTCTCTTGCTTAACACCCTTCTCTGAGATGTACGAGCTTAGAGGTTATATATTGGTAGATGATCAATGATATGGTATGGATTGACAGTGTGACATGCTGAGATGCAAAGATCCAACTTTTGTTGAAAAACAGTGCTTGGTAGATGATGATCAAAGCATAGCTTTAATTAGCATAACTTTGTGTAGCGTTAATTCGCGAGCCTCACACACTGTTATGTTCGTGAACTAATGGTTAGATCAGTATACTTTTGAGATGAGGATAGGCACCCTTAGGGTTGTCATGGATTCGGTCGACCGAGATGATGCTGGATGTGGTCGCCCCACACCAGTAGGGAAAGGGCACACCCCCCGATTCCTAGATGGATAAAGGCGGATGTTCATTATAGTGTTTTCCAAAAGCCTTGGACGTAAGCCGTGGAGTATTGCATTACGTGATCGATCTTTCGAATCAACATCCATTATGATGGAAATCCATTTTTTCCAATGCGAGCTTTTCGGTTTTTGTTGTATACCTATGTATATGGCGACATAATAGGATGGGGTATTATGCCGTCTAGGATTGATACATTTACTTTCGAAGTTGATTTCTACAATATGCACTTGTAGTAATAAAAGACAAATTTCGTGTACCAAGCATATTTGGCTATTATAAGGTAAAACTCTATCCTCCGGGTTGCATTGCATTATGTGATGGGACCTGGGTCTTTAATAGATTCATTGTTCTTTCTTTAGAATTGCGAGTTATGTTTTATGGTATTCATGGGAGGAAACCCGTTCCGTGTTATACGGCGTAGTCCTTTGATTTTCCCAATATAAAAATAAAGTTAATAACTGTTTTTAGTTCTCACTCTAGTACATGACTGACTCAGAGTTTATTGTTTCTACCTAAACTCTGGGTGCCTATATTTTCCACACGTGAAGCTAGTAGGTTTGGTTTTTCACATATATTTCTTTTTCCAGGATCCTGGATTACAGCTAGAGCTATATTTGGAATGCTATGTATCCGTATATTTCTTTCAATTATGGTAGTTGATGTTTTCCGCTGCACATTATATTTATGTATATATATTTCCGCTGCTTTGTAATATGTAAATCTCTGATATTTATTTTCTGTTGTATATTATTTATTTAGACTCAGATATATTCTTGTACTCTGATGTAATTGTTGTAATAGCAATGAAAAGTTCTCGTGTTTGTGTTCTGATGCATCGTGTTCTCAAAGCAATCCGGGCTCCTCCGTCTCTTCGGGGATCGGGGAAGTTTGGGTCGTTTCAAAAACCCAATATAAGCTCCGAGCTCCAAGAGTGAATCTCGAAAACTGTAATACTCGATCTGACCTGAGTAATAATGCAAAACAAAACAACTCAGATCATGACTAACATTCTCGTCATAGTAAATCAACTTAAATGAAATGTTCGATTAGATGCAATCAGTATCTTAAAGGATGTTTGGGATCACCATCCTCTAAGGATCCGTCAAACTAATACCATATAGTATAATACGCTATATACAATAATGTCTATCAGCAAAGTATCAAAATAGCCTAAGAGGGATTACCATTATTACTCTTACACCATTTATATATTCCTGTAGTATATACAATACCGTAAATTCCTCCGTAAACTGGACGGTTATCAGAGGGCACTCCATATAAAACAGTACAAAACAAAACCATAGTGGGCTCGCATAAGGCATGTGACAAGGTACGCAAGGAATGCTAGGGTGGATTCACCGTTTGGGGATCCGGATTGGTGGTAACACATAACAGTTATTACCTCCCACCTCAAAACACACTCACATAATTAAAGGGTCCTGATCGAATCACAACGGTAATAAAATAGTATCGAAAAAGTGTGCTCGATAGGAGGAATGACCTCACTTGGTCTCGGCGTAGCTCATGATTTAGTCACATCAAACTGACTCAAGGTAGTCCGGGTCTCGCAATTAATAGAAACTAGAGTCGTTAGCCAAACCATCCTACTTCATTCTAGATCTCCACCGCGTACACAGTTGTTAAAGTGGTTTTCGGTATTGGCAGAGAGCATTACAATAGTCGATCCCTGTCTCTTTAACGAGCAATTGTTTATGTTTTTCACACCATGGTCATTATTTTATAAATCACCTTATAAAATAGTTTATAAGAAATCTCATATTCAAATTTGAAATTAAATTTAAATATCTAACTTCGATTATAATTAAACTTGAAAACAACTCAAATTACTTAAATCGAATCGATCTAGAAACCATGTCGAAAAGATCTCAGAATTTAGTATAAACCAATACTATACTATTTAAATTCTATTTTTCATAAATTTTCCAAAATATCTACATAAAAATTTTCAGATCCAAAATTCAACTTATATTTAAGTTATACCTTAGGTCTCAATTTCCATTTAAATTGATACCAAAACATTTAACTTCGATAATATTTTGGTTTGGTTTATATTCGGAAAAATTCAAGTTTAAAACAATTTCAATAATTCAAATTTTACCTTTATTAGAAATTTTTTCAAGTCGATTCATAAAATCCTATAATTTAGTTCAAGTTTAATATAGATAATTCAAATCAAAACTTTATATTTCACTTTCAACAAATCATGTAATATAGTTTTGCCTTTTAGAGGAATTCGTTCGAGTCAATTCAAAATCCCAATCACTTAAGTTTAAATTCAGTTTATATAATTCATAACAGATCTTATATCTTCAATTTCAACAAATCATATCATAACGTTTTACTCAAGTCGTACAATTCAGACTCACTACTTATAAATTTGAATAAAAATCTTATATTTCAATTTAAGCGATTTATACAATTTAAAACCATTCCTATAAATTTGATTTAACAAATTCTTAATTCAAACCAAACGATTTGTAAAATCAATTCCATATATAAACTTTATATATTCAAATTCACACTCAGTTATTTAAAATCGAATTCATTTCATATCAATTATAAATTCAAATAAAAATCAATTTACGCAATTAACGTTCATTCCTTACAAAAATTCAATATTCAAACCAATACAAATTCACATTTAATTGATTTATAATCAAATTCATTCATTAAATTTGGAAATTCAAATGCGGAAAACAATTTCACAATTCAAGTTAATCTTATATAAATTTATATCGATTCAAATTCAATTCTTATATTATATGAGTTTGTTCATTAAATCAATATCGTCATATAAATCTAAATTCTTTAAACCTCTAATTCAACTCACAAAAACCTTAACCTATCCACCTTTTAGTTTATTATTAAAGTTTATAATATATATATAAAGAGAATTAAACGTTGAATATATATATATATATATAAGTTTTTAAAGTTCGAAAATTAATTAGAATATAGATTATAAACATATATAAGAATAAAATAATCTAGAAATAGGTTTAAAAGAATTTATTATATTATATAAAAGTTTAAAATACTTATATGATTAAATTATATGGTTTAAAATAAATAAAATTATAAGTAAAATCTTAAATAAGCATTTAAACTGATTTTTTACTCATAAAATCATTTTAAAACATATAACTTAAAATTTGTAAAAATTAATTTTAAAATTTTAGAAATAAAAATATAAAATCTTAAGTTATTATTTTAAAATTAAAATTTCCAAATCAGTATACTTCGAAAACATAACTGACGGTGTCCGTATATAGTTTTCTACCCTATGGTCAAGTGATATAGATATTTATCATATCAATCTGCAATTTAAAATTTTATGGGTATATATCATTTCAACCCGCGATCCCAAATTCAATAAAAATCGTTCAAGTCTATCATTTCAACCCATAATGATTTTTCCCTCATCTATGTATCATATCAACCTATAGTGACTTTCCTTAAACTATGGAATTCATCAACATAAACAGATCATCACATCACATCAATAAAATCACAAGTCATATATCATCAGTTCACCTACGTGTCATATGAATATCGTGTCATATATGAAAGGTTTATACATATCAAATAAAATAATTTATACTAGCAATTCTATACATTTCACAACAGTTCATTTGCACTGAATTTAACAACCTTGAAACAATGTAGGTCAAGTGTGAGATAAACTCACTTTTCGGGGCACATAACTGGAAACAACAGATGGAATGACACAGAATGGAACGATGACTTCCAGGCACAACTCAGACTGGATTTAATCACACTAACCACTCAATATGTATTTATTTTATAAGAGGAGGTTAGGGAATTTCAATGGATCGGCATCGCTATTGGGTTTTTGGGACGGTTTCCGAAGTCAACACCAATTCAACTCAAAACAAACACAACAAATTCTTTTTTCAAAAAAAAAAAATATATTTAATATATACGTACATACAAAGAAATTATAATATAAATATTTAAAATCAACTCACATAGATTAAACAAATACACCCATATAACCCATATAAACACAACATTACACAAGCATAACTCAACACATACACTAATACACAGGCACATAGGTTATTCACAGTATATATATAATAATATCACACATAAATATACCCTAAACCAGAAATTACGTACATACACAAAAACCCACACACAAAAATATATAACAGTTCATAAATATACACTAACTCCACCTCTCGCACATAATTTACCAACACACACTCGCGGACCATCAAGTGGTGGAGTTCTGTTCGGGAAGCGGTGCGAACAGGGCAGAGGCTCGGTAAAGTTCAGAGAAAGTCAGCAAGGGGTTTCGGCTCTTGGCTTCAGGGAGGGAGGGCATTGATTGGCATGTTGGTGGCGATGTGGGAGATATGAGGGGGATAGTAGGGTTAGAGCAGGTCGTCATATGAAGGGTCGGCTTCGGATGTGGTCCGGACAGCAGAGTGGAGCCGATTGACAGGCATAGCTTGGGTTGTCGTCTGTCGGAGGAGGCAGCGGGTTCGGTCTGTGAAAACTGGAAGTGTCATGTGTCTATACACATGAAAGAATAGAAGGTAGAGGGGAGGATGATAGGGTGAAGTTGCGGTTGCAGAGGTGCAAGATTCAAGGAGAAAGTGGCTGATGGGTATCGACTACCGGGTCTTGCTTTGGCTGAGCAGACGTGACACCAGAGGGAGGCTTGCGAGTTAGCAACAGCAGGGACGGATCGGTTTCAAGCAGCTTAGTTTCTTATATATATATATATATATATATATATATATATATATATATATATATATATATATATATATATATATATATATCATGAGATGGGAAAGAATGTTGTTGCCCCGGGGAAGAAGAACGAAAGTAAAAAAGAAAAAGGAGTAGTGGCTTTTGAAGATAATGTCACAACGCATGGGTTTTCTCCTGAATCAAAAAATGGCTTGGGAAATGATAAAAAGAACGAAAAGTTGAACGATGGTTGGGTATATAAAAGGGAAACTAACGCATGAAAAATTATAAAGGGACTAATGGGTATTGAAAAGGAAACGAACGTTTTGCGAATTATAAAAGAACGGTTTTAATTTGAGCAAACTAAAAGCGAATTCCAACAAATAGAAGTTGAACGATGATTTTAAACAATAAAATAAAATTAGAATAGGTCTAATTTTGAATAAAATCGGAAATATAAAGTAAACGAACAGTTAGTAACAAAAAATTTGTTTTAATGTAAACGATGTCAAATGAAATATATATATAACAAACGATTTTGCAAATCGAAAGGTAAACGATGTCAAATAAATTTTGTTTTAATATAGAACCGATGAATGGACAAAACAAGGTAAATAACATTAGTAGAAGAACGTGTTTGAATTAACAAAAAGAAGAGAGTTCGAAAAATGGAAATTCAAAAAATGTTTACGAGAACAACGGTAAAGGTAGACGATTGATCTAGCTAATACATGAGAAACATTTTGAAATAAAATCGAAGATATAATTGTAATAATATTAGTAAACCAGTTTATATAATAATACTAGTTTAATATTTAAATTAAAATCAAAGAATGAATTTAAATTCAAATAAACAAACTCGATGAAATAATTTAAATAAATAGGATCTAAAATAGCAAATATTGATTTGTATTATTAAATTATATTTATATCAAAACAAATTCATTTGTCATATAAAATCCAAAATGAATTTAGTTTTAAACCAAAATCAAAATAGTTATCTTAATAAAATACAAGCAAATTAGGTTTTAAATAAACAAAATAAAGTAGAAATAAAAAAATTAATTTAATAATTAAATAAAAATACACTTATAATTGGGGTAGTTACAAGGTGCTTATTTCACGAACATCTTCTTTTCCTGTCATTCATCATGGTTTTATTTTTTAGGAAAGTTTTTTTCTCATCAAATATGGTTTCAAAATTTGTGATGAAAACGTGGCTATTCTATTTTTCAGAATGAGAGAGAATTGAACATTTTCAAAAATCCATGTATGGTTGAACATATTTCATAATATGATTAATTTAGAGATTTATTTCATGACCAACTCTATCTCTATCATATTTCTATCATTTATTTTGGTTTTATATAATGAGGGGATTTTGTATATAATAAGTGTTACTCTAATCTCATTTAAAAATACATGGATATGGTCATTAATGTTTAGAGAATGCTTATAATCTAAATTGCAACAGACCTCATTTAAAAGTCTTTATAGTTATGCGTGGTTAGTGTGCCATTAAATAAAAGAAATTAAAAAAAAGAGAAGAACATATACATATACATATACATACATATATATATATATATATATATATATATATATATATGAAATCCTCCTTGTTATGTAAAAACCGATCTATCAATCCATTTTCTAAAAATGTGAAATGTGTTTTTATATTATGATATATTATGATTTTTTGGTTGATAGCTTTGGGATTTGCGATAATTTGATTTTTTTTCTCTTGATTTGAATTTATATATATAGTCCAAATTCATCGCTATTTTGTGCTTAATTTGAAATTTTACTTGAAATTATTTTGGAATCCAAATTTATATTCAAGGTTTTATAAATTTCTCCATTTTATAAAATCAATCGTAAATCCATCATTCGAAAATGTGAAATTTGCTTCCAATTTGAAAAATATTATGATTTTTTTTTATTAATTAAGGTTTACGATATACATTTTCTTTCTTGATTTGAATTTATATTTCTAATCTATATTCATTGCTATTTTGATTTAGATTATCCTTTTGATGATAACAAAAGGAGGAGAATGGTTAAGATTTTAATGTATGAGTGAATAATTCAAGAATATTTTAATTTTGGTAATTCATTTGATTTTAAGCTCACCCATATGCACATATCTAGAGGGAGTTCAGTTGTATGTGGAGCATACATATAGGGGGAGTACTACATTTCACTGTCAAACATATTTATCACATTCAAAATCTTTATGTATGATTATCATCAAAAAAGGGTAGATTATTGAAAATAACAATATGATCTTTGTTTGATGATAATAAACATATATATATATATATATATTATATATATATAAATGTCACTATGCCATAGATGACATATCGCAACGAAAACCCATGGTATTGCTAGCTACAATGTTGTCATTGCTATGATGTTTTTTGTCTATTGCAACACACACTTAAATGTGTTAGCATAGATATCAACATGTGTTGCAGTAGCCAAGTGAGTAAAATTATCAATCCGCGTCAACATGATCCAACGGTCCACATTACTGATCCGCGTCAATCTGATTTTCCTTCAACAACTCAGCTTCTTTTCCCTAAATTTTCATTTTCTCGCTGAAAAATAATTCTCTTTGTTTTCACTTGAGAAATTATGGCCGACTTCCACTTTCAAAACCCTAAATCGTTCAAACCCTAAACTAAAATCTAAATTCTTATCAAAAAATAATTTCAAAAATGGAAGATCTTTTTTGTGGATCTGACTTTCCATCTAGATCTGAACAGGTACCAGTTTCATAATGACGCCGTTGTCTCCTCTTGCAAGGCCTCTCGTTCCGTTCGACGGCTTTCTGCTCCTTTGATTCAGCTACAAATTGCTCCTTCTGACGATGATTTTCCATCCCTCTCCTCCGTTTCCCGACCTGCTGTAACAACCCGAATTTTAACAACGTGTTAAGACAAGAATCAAGGCAGAATTAAATATTAAAGTCTGAATCAGGAGAAACGGGCTGTGCCATTGCATTCGTCTCGAAAAAATACATGAAATAGAGTCCGAAATTTCGTAAATCGGAGTCCGTATGGCCGAGATATGGCCTTCGGAAGTTTCAAGAAAAATTCAAATTCAAAACAGATTCGAAATTTCAGAAAATCAAGGTAGGCGGGAAAAATCCCGCCCAGACCAGGTCGACCAGGGGGTCGACCTGGGTGTCGATCTGGGTGGGACCATGTCGACTGGGGAGTCGACCCCAGGGTCGACCTGCCTGGTCGGCCAGGTCGGCCTGGTGCAACTGTTTTGGCTCCTGGGTCCTGTTTTGGAGGCTTGTGACGATTTTTGAGGGCTTGGATCTATCCTAGGGTTAATCTAACGGCCTAAACTACTCCTAATCTTTATAAAAAGACCCCTAAGCCTACCCTAAACCCTCACAAATCACTCATGCCACGAAGTGCTGCCCAAATGCCAAGTGATCATGGCCTCCATCTCCAACCCCAAGAGACTATGCATTCAAATCGGATCCGAATTGAAAGGTGCAAGCTTGCTACACCAAATCGAGGCCAAATCAACGTTGCTATGACGATTTCATGACATTTCTTCATCAAAGGAGACACCTTTCTTCGTCAAAATGATTCATGCTCCTAGCCCTCTTGCCACGCTATGTAAGTTCTAGCTACTTCGAGATGTTAACGGTAGTTTAATCATGGCATGGAATAAAATGTGGTTAAACATGAATGCTATAACCTATGCGAGCCTAGTTTGCTCCTTTATCATGAACATATGACTTTGGGTTATGTTTTAGCGACTAAACCATGCTATTCATGTTGCATTGGACTTAGTTTGCCATGCAAGATTGGTCCTTTACTTGTAGTATGATAGCATGAACACTTAGAGCCACTTTGACTTGTGAGATAATTGCATAAATTGGACTTCGGGGCTTATGCATGTAAATGAAACCAACCCCCTTATGATATCATGTTTATGTGTGGCCAAATCCCGTTATGACATCATGCATGTTTATGGCCAAATCCCGTTATGATAATATGTATGTTTGTAGCCAAATTTCCTTATGATACTATGCATGTTTATGGCCAAATTTCCTTATGATACTATGCATGTTTGTGGCCAATATGTTGGCATAATACCCTACTATATGACTCGCTTCCACTTGGGTTGGAAATACGTTTGGGTAGTTTAGGAAGAACGTGGATGTGACATGAAAAACTTGACATGGGGTTTACATGAGAACATGACATTCATGATACACTTAAATATGGTCATGACACATAGGAAAACATGGAACTTGAACTAGACATGGGTGGGTTGTAAGTGTAATAAGACACTAGACCAAATATGAAAGTGGCCAACTCGAGGTTGGGTTGAGTTTGTAGCATAAATCTACCCGGACCCGCCCGGCTTAACTAGTGGCTACAAACAATAGGATCCAATGTGAGAAATTGGTCATGTCGCTCTTAAGACCCGAGGTTAGACTAGGTTGTGGTGTAAAACTACCCGGACCCGCCCGGCTTAACTAGTAACCACAACAAGGTCTAATGTGAGAGGTTGAGTGTGCATTAATTAAATTAATGCTACATGATAAGGTTAAGTAAATTTGACTAATGACACTTAACCGATATGACACGAATGGGTAGGTTAAGTGGGACCGGGCTTGATTTCTTAATGACACTTAACCATACAAGACAATTAGGGGATGGGGTTAAGTAATTCACACTTAACTAATCCGACTTGGTAATTAGATGGGGTTAAGTAACTTATACTTAACTAATCTAAACACGGTAATTAGATGGGGTTAAGTAACCTTCACTTAACTAATCTAAACACGGTAATTCGATGGGGTTAAGTTAAACACCTAACCAATCTAAACGTGGTAATTCAATGGGGTTAAGTAACCAATACTTAAACAACATAACACGGTAATTTAATGGGGTTAAGTAACTTATACTTAACCAATTATACATGATGATTTGATGAGGTTAAGTAACCTATACTTAAACAGTCTAATATGTGGACCTGATAAGGTTAAGTCACAAGACCTTTTAAATTAGGCTTAACCATTGTAATACGATTAGTGGATGGGGTTAAGCTAACCCATACTTAACCAATCCGACTCGATAATCTGATGGGATTAAGATAATCTATGCTTAATCAATCTAACATGATAATCTGGTAGGGTTAAGACAAATAAATACTTAACCAATTTGACTTGATAGGGTTAAGTCATGAGCTTCTTGGTACACTTAACCAACTTGTAGGGCTAAGCCTTGAACTTGAGTACTTAGCCAATCTTGACGTGATTCGTAGGCGGGTTAAGTCATGAACTTGGATAACAACACTTAACCCATTTGACAAAACCCTAGCTCAGGGGACTAGGTTAGAAATCGCAGTTAACAAGGATAGCGTAAAGAGGTGCTAAGTGGTAAACCTTAGTTAAGGATAACTAAGTAACAATTCTTAGTTAAGGACATGGGACTAGTTCATAAAGAGATGAGTAACCTGATACGGTAGGTCATCGCTTAGTATACGAGGAGGAGCAACTTATCTGACTTGGATAAAAAGCTCCAGCGAACTGGGTGACGAAGCGGTAGCTTCGGGGTACGTGAGGGTACTCTTGGTATCCCTCTGTGAGGTGGCAGATGGTCCATGAAACCCGACCTCACAGGGGTTAAGGTCTGCGGTAGAAGAGCCAAGAGTATGCCTTGGTTGTTATGCGAGCGACCTAAAGACTGGGATGGATTAGCGTGGAGTCGACGATACTTGATTTTGCCCTGGATAGCATGTCGCCGACTACCTACCATCTTTAGTCAATCCTGTACGTACGGAAAGGCAGGGAACTCCCAACAGACCATATACTTGCTATCGAGTTATGGGTGAGGTTGGCTATCTGGAAGTGGGCATCGATGGGCCGTAGTGTAGTTCTCATACATGATTTTTCTTGGATTGCCTTTCAGTAGTTGAGGGAGGGGTCACGTGGGACCATAGCCACGGGTACAAAAACAGACCTTGGTATCTGCATCAGCAGACGACTTAAAGCTCCCGACCGAGTTCCGTATTTCATGATTTGCCCTGGCACGGAACTCAGATGGCACATTGAGGAACATGTGCGTCTAGACATGGAAAACGGTTCACGATACATATGTGGGATAAAAAGGGCGCGGTTGACGGGTGACATAATCCCTAGTGGTCCTAGGTGGCCAAAACCCAAACCGAGACACGGAAACGTTCATTAGGTAGCATAATCCCTAGTGGTCCTAGGTGGCATAAATCCTAAGGGAACGCGCGATAGTTCATAGTAAGGAAACATAACAAGATCAAGGGTAGCAGTCCAAAATAACCTCAAGGATAAAACGTTCACATGGGAAAGCCCGTATGGCCTACGGCAAAGGAACTTATACATGGAAAGAAACATACGAGTTGGGGAAAACCTACATATGCTATATATATTAGGTTGACATGGACCATTACATGACATTGGGCAAGGGACATTCATAATTAACAAAAGACGCGGGTTGGGATACTAGTACGAGAGGTGCAGAGCAAATATACATGTTAGAACCTTGAGAAATATACAGGATAGATACCTTGGGATATTATACTTGATAGAAACCTGACGATGTGATACCTTGATTTATCATGACACCGTAGTTTATCATGATATCTTAGTTTACCTTGCTACAGTAGTTCAGCCTGTTACCCTGGTTTAGTTTATCTATCTTGTCGTCATCCTTATGTTTACTTTCAGTTTATGCATGTCATGTTACCTTTACCTGTTTTTATACTGGAAGTAGATAGGACTTACCAGTCTTTATGACTGACCCCGTTTTGTTTCGCCTCTTTGTCTTCCGTTCCCCCCCAGGTTTCAGAGAGGAAACACTGTTATCTAGTCCGGACTTCTTCTGCTTGAAGGTCATCACGCATGGCTTGGACTTTTCTTGGCTATGGCTACTTTACTGTTTTACTTGGGGAATAATTTATGAAATGGTTTTATGCTTCTTTATTATTGCAAGACAGGTTTTGATGTATTCTGATGTAAAAGGCTTTAGACCTTATTTTATAAGGTAATGAAATTTGTTTTACTTCCGCTGTTTTATATATGTTCTGTCTTGTAATATTTCTGTGCATGTTTACCTCGATAATGCTTCACCAAACCTAGTGCATTCCCTTTGTGAGTGACCCTAGCGGAGGTGGGGTGTTACATTTGGTATCAGAGCAGAAGATTACCAGACTGGGCAAAAGTTTTTAAAACCTTCTGAAAACTATTTGAGAAACCGTTTTACAAAGAAGCATTTTTCAAGAAAAGTTTGTTTTAAAAGGCTATTCCCCAAAGGCCATTAACACTATCCTTTGATTCCTTGATTGAATCTCTTTTCCTTTCTTTCCTCCATCTGTAGTCGCAGTAGTTTTAACTGCGACTAATCCTTGTCTAACTACGTGAGTGTTTTCCCCGTGCGACGGAGAAAGTTCTCGAGAGACCTGTTACCGAAGTTATAAGAAGGGATAATAAGAGCAAGGATAAAGGACACGAGCTTAAGAATAAGCAACTTGTTGGTATGGCTTGATCCACAAAGGAAGATAAGGACAAGATCAGCGAGAGGGCAATTGTATGCTCTCATTTCTAGCATACCTAAGAGAAATGGTACCGTTTCTGTTAAAGGCCTAGCCTTTCTTTTCTATCATCCCGTCCAGACTTTGTATTGATCATCACATCATTTAAGTCTGCCTCGATAGTTAAGTCTCTGCACCTTAGTACTAGCATGGTAGAAGATCCCACTTTAGTCCCAAAATCTGGTTGGAGAGTCGGTCCATTTATTCATGACTTGTTTGGATTTGAGAACGTCTATGCCAAGTGTTGAGATTAGAAGCAATGCTTCTATTGTTGAGCTATGGATGGATTCTAGGGGTAAAGTGGTTATCCAGTAAGGGATACCATTCTCGGTTTTGAAAAGAGGGTAGTCAGACTCTTAACTTGCCTTGGTAATACCCTCGAAGTCTCGTGTAACCTTTGGGTTCTGTCATGGTTAGTTACCTAGAATCTCTTGAGGCATTTATCGGAAATCTTTGATCCGATCGAGTAACGTTCGCCAATAAGACGGACGGTTCATTCCGCTTGAGCATGGGTTATAGGAACCACCCTAGTAAGTGCACGTGGTAACATGGATTGGCATTGGTGAACGAGATCCAGAATTCACTAGTGAATTTTGGAGAGCTTGCATGAGTACGTAGATATGGTTGAGCCAAGTATACTAGGGAAAGAATAAATGAAAGTGAAACAAGAGGCGACAGTGAAAAGAGTTCCGACTCATACCTTGGAAATAGGAATCAAGGAGCTACGAGATCATGGAGTTAAGAAGATGGTCAAGGCACCGAGGAATTAAGCTCAAGTAAACGCGACTTAGAAGACGTAAGGCTAGACACGCGCATCGTACCTCTTTTTAAAAAGTGTATCCTTGATCCCTGGTTTTTCCTGTAGAGCTTGCTCGCATGTTATCTTTTGGTGAATATCCTCTCGGTCCTGTTTCTGTTGCAAACCCCATAGGGAGTTTACCTTGTTTATCTCCTCGATCCTATCTTGGGAACCTTAGATAGAACTCCATGGATGTAAACATGTATTTGAAACATGTTATGATTGATATGGTTGCAAATGGGTGCAAGTGGTTGCTCGGGGATGCGCGAATACACATTAAATACTAGATTGACGTGGTCACGTTTCATGTTGCATATGCACGAGTATTTATACTTGTTTATGGATGAAATTGAATGTGTTATCATGCGGATGTTGCATATGAATGAATGTTTGTGCACGCCTATAGTACTTATATGACTAGGACTATTTGCATACATGTTGGACTCATGGCACTAAACATATTTTGCATTAGAAAGATCATTCAGGATTGATCATTAGCATTAGCTAAGGAGCACATACACACATGTTTTGCATAAGTTCATATGGCATTAGAAATCGTCTAAGGACAATGGTTGCCTGTGGATGATGTTTTGAGTAGATGGATGAGGGATGGTAGGATGCGTTCTTCCTAACTTGTAGATTTCGGGGACGAAATCCTTAAAGGAGGGGAGAATGTAACAACCCGGATTTTAACAACATGTTAAGACAAGAATCAAGGCAGAATTAAATGTTAAAATCTGAATCAGGAGAAACGGGCTGTGCCATTGCGTTCGTCTCGGAAAAATACGCGAAATAGAGTCCGAAATTTTGTAAATCGGAGTCCGTATGGCCGAGATATGGCCTTCGAAAGTTTCACGAAAAATTCAAATTCAAAACAGATTCAAAATTTCAGAAAATCAACGTAGGCGGGAAAAATCCCGCCCAGACCAGGTCGACCAAGGGGTCGACCTGGGTGTCGACCTGGGTGGGACCTGGTCGACTGGGGAGTCGACCCCATGGTCGACCTGGGGGTCGACCTGCCTGGTCGGCCAGGTCGGCCTGGTGCACCTGTTTTGGCTCCTGAGTCCTGTTTTGGAGGCTTGTGACGATTTTTGAGGGCTTGGATCTATCCTAGGGTTAATCTAACGGCCTAAACTACTCTTAATCTCTATAAAAAGACCCCTAAGCCTACCCTAAACCCTCACAAATCACTCATGCCATGAAGTGCTGCCCAAATGCCAAGTGATCATGGCCTCCATCTCCAACCCCAAGAGACTATGCATTCAAATCGGATCCGAATTGAAAGGTGCAAGCTTGCTACACCAAATCGAGGCCAAATCAACGTTGCTATGACGATTTCATGACGGTTCTTCATCAAAGGAGCCACCTTTCTTCGTCAAAATGATTCATGCTCCTAGCCCTCTTGCCACGCTATGTAAGTTCTAGCTACTTCGAGATGTTAACGGTAGTTTAATCATGGCATGGAATAAAATGTGGTTAAACATGAATGCTATAACCTATGCGAGCCTAGTTTGCTCCTTTATCATGAACATATGACTTTGGGTTATGTTTTAGCGACTAAACCATGCTATTCATGTTGCATTGGACTTAGTTTGCCATGCAAGATTGGACCTTTACTTGTAGTATGATAGCATGAACACTTAGAGCCACTTTGACTTGTGAGATAATTGCATAAATTGGACTTCGGGGCTTATGCATGTAAATGAAACCAACCCCCTTATGATATCATGTTTATGTGTGGCCAAATCCCGTTATGACATCATGCATGTTTATGGCCAAATCCCGTTATGATAATATGTATGTTTGTGGCCAAATTTCCTTATGATACTATGCATGTTTATGGCCAAATTTCCTTATGATACTATGCATGTTTGTGGCCAATATGTTGGCATAATACCCTACTATGTGACTCGCTTCCACTTGGGTTGGAAATACGTTTGGGTAGTTTAGGAAGAACGTGGATGTGACATGAAAAACTTGACATGGGGTTTACATGAGAACATGACATTCATGATACACTTAAATATGGTCATGACACGTGGGAAAACATGGAACTTGAACTAAACATGGGTGGGTTGTAATTGTAATAAGACACTAGACCAAATATGAAAGTGGCCAACTCGAGGTTGGGTTGAGTTTGTAGCATAAATCTACCCGGACCCGCCCGGCTTAACTAGTGGCTACAAACAATAGGATCCAATGTGAGAAGTTGGTCATGTCGCACTTAAGACCCGAGGTTAGACTAGGTTGTGGTGTAAAACTACCCGGACCCGCCCGGCTTAACTAGTAACCACAACAAGGTCTAATGTGAGAGGTTGAGAGTGCATTAATTAAATTAATGCCACACGATAAGGTTAAGTAAATTTGACTAATGACACTTAACCGATATGACACGGATGGGTAGGTTAAGTGGGACTGGGCTTGATTTCTTAATGACACTTAACCATACAAGACAATTAGGGGATGGGGTTAAGTAATTCACACTTAACTAATCCGACTTGGTAATTAGATGGGGTTAAGTAACTTAGACTTAACTAATTTAAACACGGTAATTAGATGGGGTTAAGTAACCTTCACTTAACTAATCTTAACACGGTAATTCGATGAGGTTAAGTTAAACACTTAACCAATCTAAACGTGGTAATTCATTGAGGTTAAGTAACCAATACTTAACCAACTTAACACGGTAATTTAATGGGGTTAAGTAACTTATACTTAACCAATTATACATGATGATTTGATGAGGTTAAGTAACCTATACTTAACCAGTCTAATATGTGGACCTGATAAGGTTAAGTCACAAGACCTTTTAAATTAGGCTTAACCATTGTAATACGATTAGTGGATGGGGTTAAGCTAACCCATACTTAACCAATCCGACTCGATAATCTGATGGGATTAAGATAATCTATGCTTAATCAATCTAACATGATAATCTGATAGGGTTAAGAAAAATAAATATTTAACCAATTTGACTTGATAGGGTTAAGTCATGAGCTTCTTGGTACACTTAACCAACTTGTAGGGCTAAGCCTTGAACTTGAGTACTTAGCCAATCTTGACATGATTCGTTGGCGGGTTAAGTCATGAACTTAGATAACAACACTCAACCCATTTGACAAAACCCTAGCTCAGGGGACTAGGTTGGAAATCGCAGTTAACAAGGATAGCGGAAAGAGGAGCTAAGTGGTAAACATTAGTTAAGGATAACTAAGTAACAATTCTTAGTTAAGGACATGGGACTAGTTCATAAAGAGATGAGTAACCTGATACGGTAGGTCATCGCTTAGTATACGAGGAGGAGCAATTTATCTGACTTGGATAAAAAGCTCCAGCGTACTGGGTGACGAAGCGGTAGCTTCGGGGTACGTGAGGGTACTCTTGGTATCCCTCTGTGAGGTGGCAGATGGTCTATGAAACCCGGCCTCACAAGGGTTAAGGTCTGCGGTAGAAGAGCCAAGAGTATGCCTTGGTTGCTATGCGAGCGACCTAAAGACTGGGATGGATTAGCGTGGAGTCGATGATACTTGATTTTGCCCTGGATAGCATGTCGCCAACTACCTACCATCTTTAGTCAATCGTGTGCGTACGGAAAGGCAGGGAACTCCCAACAAACCATATACTTGCTATCGAGTTATGGGTGAGGTTGGCTATCTGGAAGTGGGCATCGATGGGCCGTAGTGTAGTTCTCATACATGATTTTTCTTGGATTTCCTTTCAGTAGTTGAGGGTGGGGTCACGTGGGACCATAGCCACGGGTACAAAAACAGACCTTGGTATCTGCATCAGCAGACGACTTAAAGCTCCCGACCGAGTTCCGTATTTCTTGATTTGCCCTGGCACGGAACTCGGATGGCACATTGAGGAACGTGTGCGACTAGACATGGAAAACGGTTCACGATACATACGTGGGATAAAAAGGGCGCGGTTGACGGGTGGCATAATCCCTAGTGGTCCTAGGTGGCCAAAACCCAAACCGAGACACGGAAACGTTCATTAGGTAGCATAATCCCTAGTGGTCCTAGGTGGCATAAATCCTAAGGGAACGCGCGATAGTTCATGGTAAGGAAACATAACAAGATCAAGGGTAGCAGTCCAAAATAACCTCAAGGATAGAACGTTCACATGGGAAAGCCCATATGGCCTACGGCAAAGGAACTTATACATGGAAAGAAACATACGAGTTGGGGCAAACCTACATATGCTATATATATTAGGTTGACATGGACCATTACATGACATTGGGCAAGGGACATTCAAAATTAACACAGGACGCGGGTTGGGATACTAGTACGAGAGGTGCAGAGCAAATATACATGTTAGAACCATGAGAAATATACAGGATAGATACCTTGGGATAGTATACTTGATAGAAACCTGACGATGTGATACCTTGATTTATCATGACACCGTAGTTTATCATGATATCTTAGTTTACCTTGCTACAGTAGTTCAGCCTGTTACCCTGGTTTAGTTTATCTATCTTGTCGTCATCCTTATGTTTACTTTCAGTTTATGCATGTCATGTTACCTTTAACTGTTTTTATACTGGAAGTAGATAGGACTTACCAGTCTTTATGACTGACCCCGTTTTGTTTCGCCTCTTTGTCTTCCGTTCCCCCCCCCCTCCAGGTTTCAGGGAGGAAACACTGTTATCTAGTCCGGACTTCTTCTGCTTGAAGGTCATCACGCATGGCTTGGACTTTTCTTGGCTATGGCTACTTTACTGTTTTACTTGGGGAATAATTTATGAAATGGTTTTATGCTTCTTTATTATTGCAAGACAGGTTTTGATGTATTCTGATGTAAAAGGCTTTAGACCTTATTTTATAAGGTAATGAAATTTGTTTTACTTCCGCTGTTTTATATATGTTCTGTCTTGTAATATTTCTTTGCATGTTTACCTCGATAATGCTTCACTAAACCTAGTGCATTCCCTTTGTGAGTGACCCTAGCGGAGGTGGGGTGTTACACCTGCTGTAGACGCAACCAGTCTTCCTTTCCGCTCCACTTGTGATAAAGACGTTTGTACCATGGGCTTCATGAGTTTTCTTGTTGCAATGGATTCAGCTGTGATAGGTATAGGTACGAATGAATTAAATGTTTGGTGTAGTTTATGTGGAACATATTGTTGTTGCCACATTAATTTTTCCCACAATTGTACCAACCCATGTGTTATTCCATCATGCACTCATTCTGACTGTGGTTATGCCAAAGTGACGCCTGGCTGTGTCATTTTGATGAGTGGAAACAATTTGTATGCAAAATATTTATTCACAGGGTTCACATTTGCCAAATAAGCACCAGAGTAGCATCTGATCATTTCATTCTTGTCCAAATCTGCTTCATTGATATTGATATGACACTAGTTCAATAATGCAATTCTATTAGAAGGAGAAAACATTGCTTTCTATTCAGTATTGTAACTAGGAGACAACGAAAGCTCAGCAGAAAACAACTTATCTAGGTTTGTTGGAGTCTGGTTCATCGATCGGCGTCCCACGATTAGAATTAGAATTGAGCCTCGACAAACATAGATCCTTGATCGACTGCTCTTACACCGTATAATAATCGTCTATGTCACATGAATTCAAAGACGATGTCAACCTGCTAAAGTAAGGAAGATTCAAAGTAGGCAATTTGGGTTGAGGACAATTTAGTCCAAGGCCATTGTAAGCAAGGGCTACAGGAGACAAAGGTGGAGTGATTGAGGAGATGGTACATCATATCCCATAAACATTTAAAGGGGCAAGGCTTTTCATTGGTGTATGTAATGAAGCATACCATGCGATCAAAAGAGGTGCATCTTTGCATAGTTCAGAGCGATACCGTGTAGGGTGGAGCCATATATGTTAATTATTAATTGAATCGCATTTGACATGACCGCACTCAGTAAATGATCAAGCTGTAGAAGGAAGAGATAAAGTCTTGGTTGAGATGACTCGACTTTGCATATTAGAAAGTCGGTTTCTCCCTGGTAGTAATTTTAATTTGGAAGATGATAGGGGCCATCTTGAGGAAAGTTTGACAAATGAAGCTGAGATTGTCTTCACTACAGTTTCCAGCAGCGGACGTAAGATCTTTTCACGGCTTACCCATAGCTTTGATATGGTGGTTATCGACGAGGCCACTCAAGCTAGTGAAGTGGCATTTCTTCCACCACTGTCCCTTGGTGCTGCTAGATGTGTTCTTGTATGCGATCCTCAACAGTTACCAGCAATTGTTATTAGTAAAGCTGCTGGTACATTGCTTTACAATCGAAGCCTTTTTGAGAGATTTCAGCAAGCTGGATGCCCAACTATGCTACTATCCATTCAGTATAGAATGCATCCTCAAATCCGAGATTTTCCTTCAAGATACTTTTACAAGAGCCAGCTAACTAATAGTGAAAGTGTTGCAATTCACCAAATGAAATTTACTATAAGGACCCTATCCTCCAGCCATACATGTTTCTTGACATCGTGCATGGGAGGGAGTCCCATAGAGGCGGCTCTGCATCCTATCAAAATGTCCAGGAAGCAAATTTTGCCCTGCACATTTACGAGTATGTTCAAAACCTTTTGAAACAAAATGGTGGTGGGAAAAATGTCACTGTTGGTATTATTACACCTTATAAATTGCAGTTGAAGTGCATACAGAGAGAATTCGAACAAGTGCTTAACTCTGAAGAGGGGAAAGGTCTGTATTTTAATACAGTAGATGCTTTTCAAGGACAAGAGAGGGACATCATTAGTAAATGATTTATACAGTAAGCTTTTTGGTTAATGTTTTTTCTTCCAAAAAAAATGTTTTTTTGCGCAGAGATCTTATTTTGCAGCATCAATAGTAATATACTACTTATAAGGAAAGTATGTCATGGAACTTTTACTTCGATTTAGAAATCAGTAATTTAATTTAAAACATTTAGATACACCATTAACTGCCATACCTTTCTTTGACCTTTTTATTGTTTCGTTATACTATCTTAAGCCTCACAATATCTAATAACCTTATACAATATAACGCATTATGACCCCAAGTGAGTTCATATTTCTCCTACAACCTGCTTCTCTTTCTCTTCCTTGGTTATGATCATCAAGTTAGAGTAAATGATATTTCCTGCAATTTATCCTTTGTAACTTTGGTTTGGGTAATTTATACATCATCATCCTCATGGCTTGATTGTTTTTCCAATCTCAGGAAAGTTGTACACAAACGGGAAGCACTGGCGCACTTAAATTTGATCCTGTTATGCATTGATGAGATTTTGCATGGAGGGTACGTCTTTAATATTAAATCCTTTTAAACTCCTTTTGAAAATTTTGAAACTGTTATACATTGTGGAAACATTGCTGAAATATTTATCTGCTACCAACAAATTGCTGCTGATGCCCTTCGCTGAAACTTGTTATTGTATTATATGCTAAACTGAAACCTGATTATGTTTTTTTCTTTTCCTACTTGTATGTAGATATTGTCAGTTGTCTGCAGAGAAAACTGTGTTGTATTCAACTTAGAGTGCTTATATATGTTATCACCTATTAGTGTTGGAGCTACATAGAAGCATAAATAGTCAAGAACCTTGATTTATGTCATACATTGTATCCGGTATGTATACTAGTTACATTTTCTCTTCTTTTGTGCATGACTTGTTTTCTGTTTTCATTTTTCTGTTTTGCATTATGTAAAATGTAAAATTTAATGCTAATTATCCTAGTTTCATTACAAATACAGAAAGTATAGTTTATGGGAGAGGTACAAAGAATTGTTCCTAATGGGGATCTAGTTTATACTATAGGCGAAAGCGATTACACAAAAGATTGATTCTTCGCTCAGGTTACTAGATACAAATTAGTCGACTTTTCTTTATATATGAAGTGTTCATTGAGCATCACTGTTAAATATTTTGCATCATGAACATCACTGTTAAATGTGGAATATTGTCCAACCCATGGAGTAGTATTCACAATGTAGTTTATATAATCATTTTCGTGTATTTTTCTTGCTTATGGTTTTATGTGTGAGTCTGTATATGAGTGAATCGAGTGACAATGTAGTGAGGAATGTATGTAAATATGAATGATTGTGTAATATACGAGTGAATGTACAATAGTGGAGTCAAAATATTTGTATCATTTGAAATGTTGAAATAAAATATTTATTTGAACAAAATATTGTGTTATAATAATATTTATTATAATATTATGAAATCTTTGATTAATAACAGTTGAGGTGTAATTTGTTTTAGCAGCTGTAAAACAAATTTTAACAACTGCTAGAAACAGTTGTAAAAAAGGTTGACTTTATTATGATTGACAGTTGTACTAAACATATTACAACTGTTTTTTGCAGTTGTGAAAGGGTATTTTGTTGTAGTGCTACCTGTGGCCACACCAGTACTGATGTTACCATAGGGTCCCAAAGGTGTTTCCTTTGACTCTAAGGCAACGCGATAAAAGGCAACCCCAAAAAAGTGTTGCCACAGATCATTTTTTGCCTAAAGCAACACTTTTTGGTGCCTACTGTGCCACTTCTCTGGGGTTTCTGTAGGCCATCTATGGTGTAGTATGTGTTTTTATTTGTACTATTCTATACTGCATCTCATACAGAAATAAATATTTATTTCTGTATGAGATGCAATATAGAATAGTACAAATACGAATACATTTATGGAATAATATATATGTTTGTTATCATCAAACAAAAATCATATTGTTATATTTAGTACTATTTCATATTGGTGGGAGAATTAAGAATCTGAATTTCTTTCGACTATAAATCGATGCTTGCACCAGATTGATGGTGGATCTGTTGGTTGCTATGGTGATTTGGGATCTGATGAGAGATGTCATACAAGCCTACGGTTCCTCAAAGAAACATGTGAGCATCAAAATGATGTAGTGTTTCTAGAAGCTCACACGTGCCATTTCGTGAGATTAAGTACTGAAAGTTTGGTTGTCTTGAGTTTATTGAAACAAGATTCTGATAATATCATTTTGCTATCATAGACATCAGACTAGATGTTTAAAGAAAACCGTTGCCTGATTCTCAGTTCATTGCTTCGTATAATAGGGGTAATACTTCCTTCTTTTTATATTGGTAGAATGCATGTTGCAAATACAGTGTAGAAATTAAAGACTAGCTAGACGTTTGAAATAGCTCTCTGTAAAATCCTCTTAGTACTTCTAGACGTCTCTGCAATCCCAACCCAGACATGTGGAATTCCTTGCTGCACATTGCAACTCCTTCCAGCTTCGTCTTGCAATATCTCGAGTTCTCTGTCTTTAATTCTCACACTATCTTCAACATATATGTGATTTAGTATCACAACTTAATGTGTATACGTACTTGTCTGCATGTCAATATGTATGCATAACTGTGTATATACACATGTATATATGAAGACCTAGAAAATGCGCTAAACTCTTAGTTTGAAAAAAGAATTCATGACCGAACATACATAAGAATAAACAGAGTTTACAAAATGGAAGCTTAAATCTTTCATTTGTTATTTTACAGAACCTGATGGTTAACAAGTTTACTATCCATCGAAGCATACACACATGTATGATGTTATTGAATTATTTCGGTTGCCTCTCAATACACAAGATATATCACTTTCTGGATACTGGGCTGGGCTTTTAATAATCCACTTTATTTCTTTTTGTCTCTCGCTAGCCCAGTTATACATGTATCTATTTATAAACGTCTGTACAAACTTTTTCATTATCTTAATATAGAAACTTGCATTTTACTTTCTGTTTCTGAAATAAATACACATCCTAAAAAACTTTCTTGGTATCAGAGCTATAATCCGCCTCACGGCATACAAGAAAATCCTGAAACTGAATCATTAATCTTGATATCCATCAGATTTTATTATCATCATATGGATATGGCTCATCAGAGGGGTTTCCTCATCATTTGAGAGAAGATACATCATAACTGTCCAGTGCCTCACCTGAAAACAATATTGTCAGGCTGCATCTGAACAATCAGATATATGTTCTGATATCAGTTACAAAGATCGCCAGGAAATAAACCAAGAATTCAAGAAAATCATTAAAAACAAGTAAGAGCCTCGCCTAGAGAAATCTTTAGAATAAGGTATATGTTTATTTAGTATATATTCATCACTAGAAATCTCTGGTTGCTGCATAACTGTTTGAGATACCCTCAGATTCTTGATTGATAGCGGCATTCATTTGTTTTGATTTCTTGTTAATACTGTCATCATTTGCCTGGCATTATGGTTGATCTAACACCTTCTACGGCATCTAACAATGGTCAAACTGTCTCCAATGAACCAGGACCTGTAAATCCAACAGCAAAGACTATTATTAGTCTTAAGAGTCAATTAATCACAATACATCTTGAAGAAGATATCTATCTTCTCTGGAAATTACAAATCGAAACAACAATTCAAGGATATGGCCTTGAAGGATTTATTCTTGGCACTGTTGATATACCAGCCAAGTACATTACTGATGCAAACAACAGAACAGTTGCAAATGAGAAGTATATTCAATATCATAGACAAGACAGACTCATTAGTTCTTGGTTATTGTCATCTATAAGTGCAAGTTTGTTACCACAAGTTATTGGATGTGCCTCTGCCTATGACATTTGGACTACAGTGGAAAAAGAATTTAATAATCAATGTTCTGTTAAGGTTCTTCACTACAAGAATCAATTGCAAAGTGTCAAAATGGAAAATCTGTCCATGAGAGAGTATATTGCAAAGGTAAAAAGACTATGTTTTTTACTAAATGCTATTGGAAATAGAGTATCTAATAGTGATCAAGTTTTATACTTAGTCAATGGATTGAACAATGACTATGAAGTCATTGTTGCTGTTATAACTTCTCAAAAAGTGGTGCCAGCTATTGACGAAGTACATTCTATTCTACTATCTCATGAGGCTAGAATAAATGCTAAGCAACCACAAGAAACATATTATGCAGTAAATTTCATTATTGGTTTCAAAGGCAAAAATCAGAATTTTAATAACAACAGGAATGATCAGTCATACCAAAGAGGTGGTAGTGCAGGGAGAGGACGTGGCAGAGGTAGATGGACTAATACCAATAGACCAAAGTGTCATATTTGTGAAACGATGGGTTACACAGCATTGAACTGCTACTTTAGATTCAACACAAATTACACTGCTAACCAGAATCATAGAAATATTAGTAAACCTAATGTGAACATGGCCTTGTCTCAATCTGAAAACAGCAATCAATATAATACTACCAAAAGTGGCAATCAAAATGACACTACAAAGCTTGAAACTGTGCAAGATGATAGTTGGTACCCAGATTCTGGAGCTACTCATCATATTACAAGCAATCTTGACAGTTTAAATTGGGGGTGCAGAGACTATAGAGGTAATCACTCAATTATATTAGGCAATGGTAAAAGTATTAACATTACCCACATTGGCAATGCTAGTTTAGGTGGTAAGAGACAATTATATCTACACAATCTTTTAAGAGATCCAAAGATCAAGAAAATTTTAATAAGTGTTTCCCAGTTTGCACATGACAATAATGTCTTCTTTGAATTTTACCCTAAATATTGCCTAGTTAGGGACATTCTAACTAGAGAACCCATTTTACAGGGTAACATGACAGGCGTCCTTTACAAGTTCAATACTGTTAAAAATACCAGTGTGATAGAGAGGGAAAAACACTATAATTTGAATGTTCTTGACAAGGCTGGTAGCAGCAAAACAGTGTTTGATCTTTGGCACTATAAACTCGGTCATCCAAGTGCTTAAGTTGTAATGAAATTTTTTGATGAAAACAATATTCAATATAATAATGTCTCTTTACCATATATTTGTGAGTATTGCCAAGTAGGAAAAAGTCATATAGACTACCATTCATTGATTCTGAAACTGTGTATACTGAACCACTTCAGTTAATTGCCACTGACTTATGGGGTCCTTCTCCTATAAATTCAGATTTTGGGTTTAAACATTTTATTGCTTTTGTAGATGCTTACTCAAGGCACACTCGGATCTATTTTCTGAAAGCCAAATCTTAAATTATTAATGTTGTCAATAATTTCATTTAGATGGCTAAAAGGAAATTTAACACCCTAGTTAAAATAATTCAGTCTGATGGTGGAAGTGAATTTAAAAGTTTAAGTCAGTATTTTACTACAAAGGGAATTGTTCACAGAATCACTTGTCCATATACTTCACAACAAAATGGGCTAGTTGAACGAAAGCACAGACATATTGTTGAGTTTGGTTTAACTTTACTGGCACAATCCAAACTACCTCTAAAGTTTTGGCCAGAGGCCTTCATTACATCAGTTCACTTAATCAAAAGACAACCAACAAAGGCTCTGAAGGATACGACTCCAATAGAAAATTTGTTTAATATAAAACCAGACTATAATAGTTTAAAACCATTTGGATGTTTGTGCTTTCCTTATTTAAGGCCCTACAATTCCAACAAAATAGATTTCAGATCAAAAACATGTACCTTTTTGGGGTATACCACTAGACAAAAGGGATACAAGTGTCTGGATGAAACTGGTAAGATTTACATAAGCAGGCATGTGGTATTTGATGAAACTGTGTTTCCTTTTAGCAGTAGACAAATCTCTACTACTGGTAAAGTTTGAAATTCAAATGTTTCCATACCTGAGATCCCAATTTATTCTGAAAAATGGGACAATAATGATGAAAGTGAGGCTGCTGAGTCCAATAAAACATCACAAACTCATTCTGAAGAAGGTGATGAATCACAGCAACCCAGCCACACCATACACAATCCTGGAAATACAGAAAACCAAGAGTTATAAGAAACACAGGTTCTCAAACTACAAGATCAGCATATTGATCAGATTCAGATAATGACAGCAGCTCACCATCATCTGAACAGCCAATTCAGACTGGCCATCCTATAGTTATGAGGGCAAAAAGTCGTATTTTCAAACCAAAAGCATATGTAGCTTCATCCAGTGATTGTGAACCTGATTCCTTTGAACAGGTTATCAAAAACAACAACTGGAAGAAAGCCATGGATGAGGAATATAATGCACTCATCAGAAATAATACCTGGGAGCTTGTATGTCCACCTACCAATAAAAATATTGTTAGGTGCAGATGGACATACAAACTTAAAAAGAACCCAGATGGATCTATAAATAAATACGAGGCCAGGCTAGTTGCAAAGGGTTTTACTCATGAGTATGGATTTGATTTTAATCAAACTTTCTCGCCTGTAGTAAAACCTACAACCATTAGACTCATAATTACTGTGGCTTTATGTAAAAAATGGTATGTTAAACATTTAGATATTAACAATGCCTTCTTAAATGGTGTTCTTGAGGAGGAGATATATATGAGGCAACCACAAGGCTACAATTTCAATCAAAATTTAGTATGTAAACTAAAGAAAGCTATTTATGGTCTTAAACAAGCCCCTCGAGTTTGGTTTGATCGACTGGAAAGTACTCTAACTAAATTATGATATCAGTTTACCAAATCAGATAGTTCACTATTTATCAAAATAAATAGCTCTACAACAATTTACATACTAATATATGTAGATGACCTCATCATAACTGGAAATAATACCGAGGATATTGACAAGCTAACTCAGTACTTAGATCAACAGTTTTCTTTTAAAAATTTAGGTGAGCTAAACTATTTTCTAGACATAGAAGTATCAAGAACAGAATCTGAAATAATTCTATGTCAAAGAAAATATATAACTAAGTTGCTTGTCAAAACAAAAACGATAAATGCCAAACCCCAACCTACTCCAATGGTGAGTAGTTAGAATTATTCAAAATATAGGGGAGAGGCCATTTCTAATGTAACCGAATACAGGAGTATTTATTGGTGCACTTCAACATGCAACAATAAGATGTCCTGATATATCATATAGTATAAATAAACTTTCTCAATTTATGCAGAAACCTATGGACATACACTGGAAGGCAATCAAAAGAGTTCTACGCTATTTAAAAGGGACTGTCAACTATGGTCTAAGACTAAAGACCAATCAACATTTACACATCACTGGATATGCAGATGCTGACTGGGCCTCAGACCTGATGATCGTAGATCAACCAGTGGTTACCGTATATACTTTGGTCAAAGTCTAATATCTTGGTGTTCAAAGAAACAGCCTACAATTTCCAAATCCAGCACTGAAGCCGAATACAAGAGTATAGCAAATGCAGCAGCTGAGATTAAGCGGCTACAATCCCTATTGTTTGAGCTTAGACTACAACCTATTGTAAAGCCTATACTATGGTGTGATAATAGAAGTGCTGTGTATATGACAAAGAATCCCATACAACATGCTAGGACAAAGCATATCGAAATTGATATCCATTTTGTCAGAGAATCAGTTAAAAGGGGAGAGTTACAAGTAAATCATATACCTGGCTTTTACCAAAGAGCTGACATCTTAACTAAAGCAATCTCGTTGAAGAACTTTACCAGATTCAGAGAAGAATTCAACGTCTCTAATCAAGCAACCTTTCTAAACAGTGATACTGGAGATCGAGCTAATTTGAGCATCACAACAGCCAGAAAAAATTCACACAAAGCTCAAAATCCTGAAGCTATAGACAGCGATTCAACAAGCCTGCTGATAAGAGCAAGCAAACCATTAGAGAACATCAGAAAACACAGATCGAAGATAGAAAAGAGTAATAAAAGGAGAATAGAGTTGCAGCGCCGCTCTAACTGATCTGATTTCCTGCTCGACATGGCGAAATTAGGGTTTGAGAAACCATAAGTTTCGTGGGGGAGTATTGAATTATGTTTGCTGTCTCTCAATACACGAGATTAGGGGTGGGTGCGGTTCGGTTCGGTGTGGTTTAAAGCTCAAACCGCTTCCACACCGCATCAAACGGTTGATCAAAAATACAAACCGTAATATTAACCGTTCAAACGGTTTGGTTTCGGTTCGGTTTTGATGTAATACGGTCCGGTTTTGGTTCGGTCTGGTTTGAACCCATATTAAATATGAAACAAGAAATTTACTTCCATCAACAATCAATTTACGATTGTATGACATTGTGTCACCTGAAGGTTAAAACACATAGTGTTATTTTTAATTAATATAACTACAACATATGTTGAAAATAGAATATATATCATTAAATTAAAAGTTAGATAGGAATTTGTTAATTTTTTTATCATAACATTGTCGGTGTAGCTATGCGGTTCGGTTCGGTTTAATATGATTTGCTAAAAGTTCAAACCGCAACCAAACCGTACCGTTGCAAGTCGGTTCGGTTCGGGTTTGTTCGCTTTAGAGAGAGAATCCGGTGCGGTTTTCCATACTGTTTATGTGGTTCAGTTTGGGCGGTTTCCGCATTGCGGTGCGGTTTATGTCCATCCTACATGAGATAATCAATTTCTGGATACTGGGCTCGGCTTTTAATAATCCACTTTATTTCCTTCGTCTCTCGCTAGCTCAGTTATACATGTATCTATTTATAAACGTCTGTACACACTTTTTTCATTATCTTAGTACAGAAACTTGCATTTTACTCTCTGTTTCTGAAATAAATACATAACCTCAAAAACTTACCTATGTATACATGTGCTTATGTATGTGTGTACGTATGTATATCAAAAATCAGTCTTCTCTTGTAATCATTGAATATGTGCCTACCCCTAACCGTTTTAGTAAATCAAAGAGGTTTATGCATCACAATCATGGTCCACATTTCGAATCTACTATTTGATTGACATGTAGCAGCAACCTGTTGCCTACTTAATGCACAGATTAAAGGGTGATGGGTGCTTAGGTTCGAACCAACATATCGGCAAGGAGTACTGAGATCTAACAAATCATAACATTCTGAGTTGTAAAAGCAAAATGGCCTCACTTGGTAATGCCACTGTTTAGTTTCCTCAAATTTGTCTTACTTAGCCTTGAGTTTTCCTTTCTAAATAAACATATTTGAACTCATCAACCAAATATCAAAGCTAGACAGATTAATTGTGTTAGTTAGTTCCATCTGTACTGAATGGGTCCATTTTCTCTACCTGTCACACCTTTATATAATTAGCCACATAAATAATTGCCCAGAACATACTGGCACCGCCACCGTCTCTAGTTATATTTGTAACCATCTGATTGTATGACAACATTCGGCGTATCACTGTTCAAGTATCCTGCAGTCAAATATATGCGTGACTGCGTCTTGTGCCTACATATCATTAGTAATGTATCTTCTATTTTGTGCTTCATCTTTTTAAGAATGTCTATTACTTGTGTTTACCTTAGTCAATGCTAATTCAAGTATAGAAATGGCAGTTATTTCCTCCTTAACTCTTTTTATAGTTACAGAAATAGATACAACACTGAGGCTTTGCGTAAACTATAATGGAAACATAACGTTTTTCACAAGTTGGATTTTATTTATTTGTTTATTTTTGTAGTACTGAATTTTTGCTCTCCAGTAACTCTTTTCATATAAAATATTCAACTTTGCATTGTCTATAAACAATTGTTCGCATTTTTTAATGCTCATAACTGCTGCTGGGACAAAATTTGAGCTTGAGACCTGCTGAAAGGAACCAGCACAAGTGATGATAACTCCCTAGACACATGTCATTCGAATTTTGAAAAAAAAAAAAATTACAGCTCAAAATTTAAACAAGAGATGCTAACTACCATTTGAACTTCCATTGAGCATGAGACATAAACAAATGCATATGTGCATGTACAAACGACCAGAACCGAATATGTCACCAAAAACACCAATCACTCTCCTCCCTATGAACTGTTGCTGTAATTTTAGCTTTTGCTTCAACAGTCAACAAAGGAACTCGACAAAGGGGACAGGCAAAATGCCTGAACTCGACCCACCTATCTAAGCATCCTCTATGAAACACATGCCTGCACTTCAGTTCTCTTGTTTCTTCCCCTTCTTTCATATTGCAGAGACATATCATACACTTCACTTGCTTTTCTCTTTCCTTCTTGAAGCTACGTACTCTGAGTTCTGTGTCGCTGTTTGATATTAACTGTTGAAGACTTATTGGAGTTTGGTCGGTGAACTGAGAATCATCCGGCCAGGCAATATGTGATAGTGGCTTTGAAAGTTTAAGAATCGGCTTGATAACAAAATATATGACGAACCAAGGTAGTAATAGCATGGAGATTGCCGCATACATAAATAAGCTTTTGTATCCCTCCATTATTGATTATGAGGTAATGAAAAGTAGAATGAAAATTTTATAAATTGATCATTTGCCTATTTAAAGGTAGCCAGTTGTAGGGCTGTCTCACTCTAGTGATTATATTATTATATCTGTTAAGCAAGCATTTATATGCTACCTAAATTTTGTTGGTAATATGTCTACTTCATATATTTGTGTTGTAACACTCGAACAACAACTTGGACTATGCAAGATTCTAGATGTTAGCATCGTACTATTAAATCAAAGGCTGCCAGTTGAAACAAGTGTTCAAAAAGGCATCCTTGCAAGTTTGATTGCAACAAGGCTCCTGCATATTGTGGTTTGGTTATGAACACGTATTTTAAAGTTAAGATTTATGGTTATGAACACTCCTGATCATTTTGATTAGAATAATGCTTACGTATTAATTGCTAGGGCCTGCATGTGTTGTTGTTTACAATATCTGAATGTCTTCTGATCACCTAAGCTGCTATATAATTATTGTTACTGAATATTACTAATAAAATAATATACTCATAAGCAAAAGAATTTCAGAATGCAAGAATAACTTTAACTTGTATAAAAGTAAATCGCTTTGTAAACAGGTTCTTTTAAGAAATAGACAAGAATATTTCGTATTAAAACTGGTATTAAAATTGGATACTCTTTTAATACAAAATAACGTACATTAGTAATAAAAAAGGAAAATAAAAATAAAATAAAATAAAATAAAAGAAAGATGCCGAATATGATGAAAAACATGAATCATCATCTCACAAATCCTGAATTTAATAATGAGCAACAGCGAAAGTTGATAAATCTTAGTTAATATAACAGTCTATTATAAAATGAAAATTAAAAAATGAAAAATTAAGTAGGATATGCTCACGTTTTATCAGAAGAAATTATCTGAAGAACAGGTAAGAAAGCAAAAATGACAGCAGATCTAACCAAATAAAATCAACTATATCCAAAATTGTCTGTCCTTCTGCCCAACCAATCAACACCTCCCGAATTCCACATTTTTACATTTAAACCTTTTTTTTTTCTTTGACTTAATGATAAAAAAGTGAAAACCACATATCCTGATTGGTTGGATATAGGAGGATAGATAATTTTTGGGAGAGCAATTCTTATGTGCTAGCATCCTTTTTCAGATGTGCCCACCAATCAAATCTACTCATTTTGATTTTTTTGCATTTAAGTCCCCGGACAATTAAGGAATTTAACTGTAGAAAACAAAAATTAAGAGGCTGTGATTGGCTGAGGACACTGTGCACATAAAAAAGGGTAAGAATTGATGCCGAATTTTGGCTACAAGGATTATCTCTGAGATCTAACACCATTTATATTAATACTATTTAATGCAGTTGCTGAGTAGTATTAAATAACCATTTTGTACAAAATTAATAATAATAAATTATTGCAATTCTAGATGGAGAGTGCTCATTGTAGAATACAATTTGTACACACTAGTTTTTTATATAGGATTTTATAATAAACTTGTGTTGTTGATCTTATTTATTTTTCTTCTTAATGCAGTTGGTTGCATGACATTATTGTTGCCTCTCCCATTAAGTTAATTGCATATACAACAATGTTGTGAAAAACGTTTGAATTATATAATATATCATCATGACAAGAATACCCTTCGCTACTTTGTATCAAAATTATAATATCAATTATATATCATTGAAATGTTGACATGAAAATATAGCTGTGTCAACATGAAAATAACAGTATGGCAAAACATACAGGGCAGCAATAGTAAAACACACTGCCTGTACAGTATTGAAATGTTGTAAATTATCCAAGTTCATGAGATTATACACAAGAACTCAAATTCTCAAATCATTTTCCATAACCGCTTGTGTATATTACATTACCGTATGATCAAACATCGGACTATATATATTGAGTGGTTATATATAAACATCTATATTGAGAATGGCATGGCTTGTGTAAAATTCATCCAGACTCGACTACGCCAATATACTTCATCTACATTTACAGCGCTCATCCAATAATACAAACGTCAAGCAGATAAGTAAACATGGTTTCTGAGTTCAAAATTTTATGATGAGCATCATTACCAACAATATAACCGGAAATGAAACAAAAAAAAAAAAAAAAAAGGGCATTGTCCCAGATTTGGTTCGGAATTTACTCAAAGAATCAAAAACAAATACAAATCATTCAAAAATAATATATTTAGATCAGTACCAACAAGAGTAGACAGTATATATATATATATATATATATATATATATATATATATATATATATATATATATATATATATATATATATATATATATATATATAATATATATAACGACAACCACCTTTTAACAAAAACCACCAATTATAAATAAAAAATGTTGCTGTAAAATATATTGGTCCATTGGATGAGATAAACTAAAAAATGCATATACCATGAAACAAAGTTACCACCATAGAACTAAAACACCATATCTCACCAAATTAATTTTCGAACAGCACACTCTTATTAGCTATATTGAAATAGACACAGATTGTCAAACTCTAGAAAGCCCGGATTATTTGACTGAATCAAACTTTGGCTTCATATTTTCGATTAATAAGTTTCTGATCCTGCATAATTATTTGACAAGTGTTATAAAATAATTTGCAAAATTAATTCCAGTCAACTGATGGTGATATAATGTTCGATAAAAAATTATTTGCATTATTAGAAACAAGAAAATATACAGTGAAAAATACCCTAAGTTTATCTGTAGCGATACTATGTACGAGACATATATTGTTAATGGGCTCATACTCTTTTTTAGCCCAATATGAGGTACATTGTACATGTCTAAATCATTTAATCGATTCAACTGGAAATCATTTTCATCAATTCAATTCAAAAGCCAATTCTTCCTGTCAACTTAATCTCTCAATATATTTCTGAATTCAATACAACTGCAATTCAATCAATATTTCAACATCATATCAGAGCATATCAGCTTAACAACATCGTGCTAAACAAGATCCTTGTTCAACCATTCAAAGATCAGACTCAAGAAAGGCTCCAAACACCAATATCATCAGTTTTGCATCATTTGGTTTTGGTGCTAATCCATCAGTTTGTTTTCTCATCATCTGGCTTCAAGAGAAAAAAACGTGTGCCTCACCATCAAATTCAACAAACCTGTGACTGCATAAAGCTTTAAAATGCAAATTTTGGTTCAAAAAATCAAGAAATCCAGTTCAAGTACAAGAGATCTCTCAAAAATTAGAAAAACACAAGTGGTGTTATCCAAGAAACTGTTGTGCGAGAAGATTGCGCCAATGCGTAAACACAATAAACAAGATCTAGATTTGCCAATTGAACATAAATCTAATCTGATAGCAATTATTTTATTACATCAAAAACAAATAGTAAATAACTATAACAGAGAAGGCAAATTCTATTGCAACCCACATTTTTAAGTACTAGCCCTCCAAAAAGAAAAAACCGTATACCCCTAGAATTAGTAAGTAGCCCCCCTTTTTTCCAAAGTTGCCCCCCCCCCCCCTCATGTTTCTTTCATTTCTCGTTCCAAAAAGAAAAAAAAAAAAGCCGAATACCATTTCAACGCAAATCATAGGATCCATCACACCTCATTTTCGAATTATAAGATCGGATTCAGCAGAGAAGTAGAGAGAGAAGGTGCGCTCCATTTCTGCAAATCAGCGTGGGATTCATGAAGACCACGTACAGACAGTACGTGGTTTAATTCATAACCACGTTAATAGTACTCGTGGATTACACATTTTCCACGCGATTTCCTTACGTAGTTCATATTGTTTTCCAGGACTTTGCGTATGTGGTTTCATTCAAAATTCACTCAAATCGTACTACAATGGCTGTAAAAAAAAACTCAAATTCTAATTTTTTTTTTTTCAATTACCTGCTGTGATTGCGATGAGGAATCTTCTTCTTCAAAATCCATTGTATTCTTGTTTGCAAATCTATTTTTCTTTGAGTGATTTGAAATCTAGGGTTTTGAAGCTAAGATGTTTTAATTGACAGGTGAGAAGATAACTCCTTAAGGGCACTTTAGTCATAAAAATTTAATTTTTTAAGGGGGGCTACTAACTAAAAACAAGGGTTGAAATAGAATTTGCCAACAGAGAAACAAAAAGATACACAATATTTGCACTAATTCCACTATCATCGAGATAGTGTACGTCCAGTCCAAAAGAGAGATTTTATTCCATATGAGAGAATTATAAGATATTACAAAATAAGAGTTTACATATCATCTCAAATAGACTAAGACATCATTGGGAATCACTAGCTCCATGCCAGGATGAGTTTACAATGAAATATACCATCTCAATAACCAGTGCAAATTTATGTGAGTCATCAATTAAATTACCAACATATGGTAATAAAATAATGGAGGCTAACTACAATAGCAACAAATGCGCATACGTAGAAAGTAAATCAATCTCTTCCTTTAGGGCAGATGGAAGAAATTAATGCATGCATTTATTTCTTTCCGTCTCATGCAAATGCAATCAATTAATTCATGCATTTCCATATCAAACAAATATTTACTTTCCATCTATTTGTGATTTTGTATCATCTAAATGTAACATTCCACCTTGATGCAAAATCACATGTCTTCAAAACCCCATCCCGAATAAAATTTTCTTCACACATAAAACTCTTCAATAGAACTCCACCTTAAATCATAATCTCATAATGAGATAGAAATCAAACATCAAATATTTATCAAATGGGTTCCAGCTAAGCTACCCCCATCACACCATGTTAACGAGCTCAGACTACGTCCCCGCCCCCTAACAAAATATTGCAAATATCCAAAAAAAATGGTAGATTCCAAATTAATCTCAACACCACCATGGCCAAAAAATAATTCTCTCAATCACCAATTCAAATACAGAGTCAAAATCCAAATCTTTGTAGGCAAGATAAATCTGTCTTCTTCCACATACCTGCATGCAGCAACACTTCTTTAGGACGACGTCACAAAATCGATAATATACCATAATGGCACCAAATCCCCCAAAATCAACTCTATGAACTGAACACTCCACGACGACATCACAAGTCAATAGGTTTGAGTGGCGTCAAATCCGTCACCAAAATCAGTTACATCAGATACAGTTTCTAAACCCAGTGGTTCCTTCAACACATTAAACTCTTTATCTCTCATACAATGCGAGCATTTCTCAACTGAACTTGAATTTATATAGTTCTCAAACACTTGGAAAGGTCACTAACACCTCTAGTGGTTCGTCTTTGGTCGCTACCACCTCTAAGCAATTTCTCCAAGCTGTTATCTACGAAGTCGCTTTTCTACGGTTGGTCAGCCCGCATTCTAACATATAACTCCACCTTAATGAGAATTCAAAGCTCATGCTACATCAAAGTTTCAAGTCTGGAACACTCTTCTCTATAAACATAATGTTCTCCACCAAAGTCTCATTTTCTCCCAAAATAGCAATAGCATAATCACCAGTGAATCTACCAACCTTTGTAGAAATAATTGATGCACAATTTTAAACAAATCGCCTTGCTCTAATACCAATCTGTTGTGCGAGAAGATTGCGCGAATGCGAAAGCACAATAAACAAGAAATAGATTTGCCAATTTAACATCAATCTAATCTGATAACAGTTATTTTATTACATCAAACAAATAGTAAATAACTATAGCAGAGAAACAAAGAGACACATAATATTTATACTGGTTCCACTATCATCGAGATAGTGTACGTCCAGTCCAAAAGAGAGAGATTTTATTCCACATGAGAGAATTACAAGATATTACAAAATAAGAGTTTACATATCGCTTCAAATAGGCTTAACAAGAAGAGACACCATTGGGGATCACTGGCTCCGTGCCAGGATGAGTTTACAATGAAGAATAACCCCTCAATATATAGCCAGTGCAAATCTATGCGAGTCATCAATTAAATTACCAACATATGGTAATAAAATAATGGAGGCTAATTACAATAACAACAAATGTGCATACATAGAAAGTAGTTCAATCTCTTTCTTTAGGGCAGATGGAAGAAATTAATGCCTACATTTATTTATTTCCAATCTCATGCAAATGCAATCAATTAATTCATGCATTTCCATATTAAACAAATATTTACTTTTCATCTATCTTTGATTTTGTATCACCTAAATTTAACAGAAACCTCAAAATCAATCATTAATCCAGCTGCAGCTGCTATCACTACAAGAACAACATTGGTTTCCAACGGTTTGGGGTCGTTGGTAAGCCGTCGATGACCATTGGAAATTCCGATGGTATACGATTCAACGGTTTCCAACGACCTTTAATGTAAGTAATGACAAATTTCCAATCGCTTCCAACATTTAATTTGGACACGTGGATTTAGTTGTTGACCGGATAGTCGTTGTAAAACGATAGAAGTCATTGGAAATAAGCCATTGTGAGCCGTTGGAAGTCGATGAAAGCCTTTGGAAGCCGTTGAACCGTTGGAATATGTTCTATTGATTTCACCATCTTTTATAAAAGATAAATTCATATTTGAAGGCTTAAGTGATTTTCTTATCTTTACGGTTCGCTGTGTTAACCATGGCCGAAGACAATTTGTCAACATCATCTGGAAATAACGCATCTGCTCAATTTGATCTCACCACTAAATTTAAGAAACCGATGAAGATAGTGATCAGTCCCAAAAATCAACCGATCATTGTGCATCTCGAAGAAGATAACTATCTCCTATGGAAACTACAATGAAACTGCTATTCTAGGATACAGTCTTGAAGGTATTATTCATGCCACATTGTTAATTCTGCTAATTTACCAATGATGTAGAAAATAGAATGGTTAGTATTGAAGAACATACCAAATATTATAGACAAGATAGGTTAATAAATTCTTGGATGTTATCTTCAATCAATTCCAATCTACTACCTCAAGTAGTCAGATGCAATTCCACTAACGAAATTTGGGTTATTGTGGCGAAAGTGTTTAGAACTCAGTTTGCCACAAAAGTGATATATTTCAAAAGAGAACTTCAAAATATCAGAAAAGGAAATGAACCAATGAGGGATTACTTAGACAAAGTTAAGAAATTATGCAACTTACTTGAGGCTACATGACTCAAGATGCCTAGACACGAAAAGTACTAGCTACCTTAAATTGTCTTATGCTGCATATGAAGCTGTTGTATCAATATTATCATCCAAGAAAATTGTTTCTAATATGCAATACGTGCATTCTACACTACTCGCTCATGAAGCAAGAATTGAACACAGAAAACCAAAAGATTCAGAATTATCCATCAGTTATGCAACAAATAACGAGGACAAGAGTGGTAATCAATACAAAACTTCAACCAAGCCAAAGTGGTGACTACTCAAACAGAACAAGGGGTAGAGGAAGGTTAAACAACAACAACACCAGAACCAAGTGTCAAATATATGGAAAAAGTGGGTCACTCTGCTACTAAGTGCTACTTTAGATTCAACCAAAATTACATGCAGATCAGAGTTTAGGAAGTCAGAGAAACTCGAACCTCAATGAAAATTTAACTCAAGTTTAAAATAATGCAGACAAAAAAGTCGATGTTAATAACTGTCAATTGAATGAAATTGCCAAATCCGATCGCATTCAAGATGATGGATAATACTTAGACTCTGATGCTACAAATTATATGACTAGACACTCTTAACAATCTAAATCTTGATAATAAGGAGTATAAAGATAAACAACTAATAGGAAAATTCTATTTATATACCGAAAATCACTTAACATATACCATTATTTTTCTATAAAATTTTATTACTAAATTACTCTTTTCTCATAGCTGCTTTTTTAAAACTTTTTCATATAAATAGTCAAATTATTCTTAAACTATTGAAACTCGATGCAAACTAAATATGTTAATGAAGATGTTAATGAATTATTTAATCATGAAATCCAAAATTTCAATTAAGAAAATGATTAGAAGTAATGGTCTAATTTAGAAGTATTGATTTATTTTGTAAAATTAGAGTAATTTTCTTGAAATTGTTTTTTCAAAAAGTTTATAAAATATATAATATTAGTAAATAAATTTCATTTTGTTAAATTTTAATCAGTTTAATGCAAAAAAAATCTAATTTTAAGTAATTGTGTTTTGAGTTTGAAAAAGGAAGGAAAAAGAAGATGAGAACATGGATAATTTAGTAAAAGAAACGGTGTATGTAAAGTAAAATATGTTGTATAATAGTTTATTATAATTTTTTGTGTATGTTTAGCAATTTTTGGTGTATAAATAGAATTAGCCCGACTAATATGCTTTGGTAATGGTAAGTGCATAAATATGGCATATACTGGTAACACACATATCAAAGGAAGAATACAGCTATACTAAAACAATCTTTCAAAGGTACCCAAATTAAGAAAAAAAATATTAGTGTCTCATAATTTGTTAGAGACAATAATGCATTTCTTTGAATTCTATCCCAAATACTGTTTAATTAAAGATATACTAAATAAGGATACACTTTTGCAGGGTGAAGCTAGCAAATGACTCTTTAAATTCGATTCGATCAATTGAAAAAAGACCGTTAAGTGATAATTGCAATAATGTTTCTGAAATGATAGAAAACAATAGAAAAAAAAATGTTTTTTAATGCTGAATAATAAATAGGGTTACCCTAGTGAAAAGATAACAAGAAATATACTTTTAGAAAATAAAATTTCCTTTGATGAGTGTACATCACCATATATATATATAAACTTACTGTCAGTTAGGAAAAAGTCACAAATTGTCATTTGTTGACTTCCAAACTGAATACAAAAGGGCATTAAAAATGATTGCATATGAACTATCGGGGCCAGTACCCATATGTTTTGATTATGAGTGAAAATATTATATATCTTCTGTTGACACATTCACTAGTTATACTTGGATTTACTTTTAAAAAAAATATCTAATGCTTACAACACTGTCGTTTAGTTCATAACTATGGTTAAAAATAAAGCAAAATCTAGTGTCAAAATTGTACAAATTGATGTTGGTAGTGAATACAAAACACTTAGTTGTTTCTTTTATAAAAAAGACATTATTTACGAAACTACTTGTCCATGAACTTATGAATAAAATAGTATAGTTGTAATGACCCGGGATTTTGACGACTTTGGTTATCGCTATAAACTAAATGAAGACTAACCAAACGTCGAAAAATACCGGTCATTAGTGAAAGAAATTAGAGGGTTGGGAAAGATAAGATAGAACTTAGAATAGAAGAAGAAGAAGAACACAACATCAGAGTAAGACGAATCTCACAGCGGAACGAATAACATATAATATATATAACATAACTTGAAATATACATTTGTACTTGAATATACATATCATTGTCAAAGTACAACACTTACATCACAGCGGAAATAACTATAGCTATATGATCCTGAAGCCTTCTGCTCCAAGCTCTTCCAGTATATCTGTAAATCCCGACTACTTGACTGCCCGTACAAATTTAGGCACCCAAGAGTTAAGGGAAAACAACACAAAATAAACTCCGGGTCAGTCATGGGACCGGTATGAGTAAAACAGTTTAAAACGGTTCGAACAAGTAAACGATATCTCATAAGACAACGCCGTATAACGGAACGGGTTTTTCCCTTATGAGAATCCAAAGTATCTTTATATCAAAAACCTTTTGATATCATAATAATGTCTATCAACCACAATATAATAATCATCTAGCAGAAACGCTTTCAACTCACATTCTACATATATAGTATACAAATCAAAACCGCAAGCACGTATTGGGTAATGGATTTCCAACTATGACAAGGTATGGAACCACCTTTCGATAGTGTACCTCTAGAAAGGAATACACCGGGTTCAACAAGAACATCTTGCAACCCAGCCACACATGACTGACCACTCATTTCGCTTGAGTGTATCGAATGTATATCACCAACGGTTGGGATCAACAACCATTTCCCGAATGGGACAACATCAACAATAGATTTTTAGAAGTTAATGAAACTCAAGATCAGGTGATTATACACCCTACTTCGGTGCGACCGACTTAGCCATGCTGCCTGCCCGATTTCTGTCATTTATCGGTTGATGAGGCTAGAAGCTACGCTTTATCATCACTCCAGATACACTTTGAATGCCACATCGTCAAATCCATCAAATCACCGGTTGACGTCCTCAACCATACATTATGTGTTAGCTAAAAGAAGTTTCCTTCTCCGCTTCCACTCTTGGTACGGTTGGAGAAATCAATATACGTGATCGTCCGGAAATACTCTGTCAGACATCCGTCCATACAAGTCATCCAGGAACAGGATGAACCGAAGGCACTATTCTATAAACAGGATAGCCCTTGCATAACTCCGTCTTCAATTTCCATTGGTATATATGATTCACAACGCTTATGCCAATACAGAGTGGTTCTTTGGTTAATAATCCAACCGGTCTCTCCATATTAACAACGTTAAAATGGTCAAAACTTCGATAGCCTGTGATTTAACTATCGAAGAAAACAGGTGTGCAAACAACGATATTATTTCCAAATGGAAATTTATATCGATCAAACATCATTCAACATTTATCTCTTTATTTCATTAATTTACTTATCTCCTGTCTCCCTATATTCAATATTTCTTATTTTCTAAATTTGGAAAATATACGTTATTAACAATGGAAAACATTTCCATTTCTTGTTTTCTTTATTAGAAAACATTTCTGGTTTCTTATTCGGAAAACATTTCCAAAGCTTCTTCATTGGACTTAGACAGATGTTTAAACAAACCATCGCGATGCCAACTCAAACCACTATACTTATTTACTAAATTCACTTAACCACTTTCACTCTCGAACCTTAACCATTTCTAAATTAAAAACGAAGTCAATCAAGTTGGGGTAATACTACCTCTCAGACCTTAACTGAACAACGTTTCTAACCTTGAAATAGACAAAGTTCACCTTTTAATTCTTTAACAAACTTCCTTACATAACTCTCTTTCGAATCATCTCTATTCGATAATTCTTTCCTTCGAATAAGGTATATTCGATAACTCTATTCAATTTATTCTATTCACTTAACTCTTTTGATTTAACTTTAACTCCATTCACTTAAATCCTATCGAATAAACTATATTCGATAACACTTCTAATTCTATTTGAATAAACTATACATTCGATTAACTCCTTTTACTCTATTCGAATAAACTATATTCGATTAACTCCTTTTCGAATAAACTATTCATTTATAAAGATTTGCTTTTAGTAACGGTTCTTCACTTTACAAATGATTTCCTGTTTTTCTAACTTATCCTTTGATTTTATAAATATTTATTTTATAAAAATCCTTTCCCTTTTCTATATAAAATCCATCGATTTTATATAAATAATTCATTTTCAAAATACACTTTGAAAATCCCCTTTCCCATATCCAATATTTCTAATGGTATTTAACATATCATATAACAACGATAAAATATCGTCCAAACACACATAATCAACAACAGATTATATATCACATCATATATCACAATATTTTTATATCATAGTAAAATAAATGTTGAGGAATCCAGTTGGATTCCTCCAACCTGTATCCCTGCATCACAGATGTTACATAGTATAATCAACATCACTTTCAGTTCAATATGAAATATTCTGTTAAACAGAATCAATATAGAAATTCAACTAACTGACTAGCAGTTCAATCAAACAGTCAACACACAGTCAATCAGCCAATATTTAACAGTTCTAAAAATACAACATGAAATTATAAACTGTTCAGAGTTAGTGAGATTTACTCACATTGGACGATCATCGTAGATAACGATAACCATCGCTCGATTTGATTTTGACGGACAATTTATTTCATTATAAATTGTAGCGAGCTCGGATTCACTCCTGGTCAGTCTCATTGTGTTGCTCCCGTCCATACGATCCTAACGCAATTTACGGTTCTTGATTCTGACCTCGTATGGATGAGATATCATATTTATAAGTTAGTGTACTATTATAATTTAAATAAAACTAAATTATTTAATTAATGGGCCTTACATATCAAACTAAGCCCATTATCAACCCTTTATTACTAGACCCGCTGCTATCATCTCCCCCAAAATCAGTAATCGAACCCGATAGCTCCTCTTAAACCATCGTTGACCGCCATTTTGACTGGTCGTACCTCCTCCTTCGTTCGTCTATTCCGAGCGCCGCCTCCCCCATCCAATTCTCCATCGAAAACTGCACCCGTCTGACACCTCAATCACTAGCTCGCAACCCTGTTCGTGGCCGCGTCGTTCAGTGCTGTTTCGACGTCAACTATCACCGGAGGCCACCAGACTTCGCCTACCAGTTCGGTTCCCCACCACAAACCCACATCTCACCATAAACTCACGGATCAGGGACTCAAACCCCTCGCGTTCTGGAGCCTTAGGTCACCGCGGAAATCTCGAGTCCAGGAAGGGACGTCGAACTACCCACAATTGATACACAATGGAAGAGAACACTTCAGCATCTCAAAAACCTTTGTATGGTTATTTATGAGGTTTTCTTGGAATTGTTTTTGATTTCTCCTTGGAATTATTTGCTGCGGTTTTAGGATTATACGGTTATATAGTGATCTTTTGGGTTGGTACCAATTGTGGTTGTAGACAATGATGTGTGGCCTGTTTGTGATCAGAGAAAAATGAGGGGAGATATTTTTGAATTAATTTTATATTTTATTTTCGCCAATTTCTCCTTGTATCTGACTTCTAAAAATCCCTGCGACTACATATGATATTCAAAAATCACCAAACTGGACATGTAGCTAGAGTTCGACATTACGGTCAAACTGGTTTCGTCGAATTCCGACTTAGTTTGCAAAAGTGGCTATTTTTAAAGCTTTAAATAACCTATTTAAATATATAAATATATTTAAATATAATTAAATTTAATATTTAAAAATAAATATTATGGTTTATATCCACATACGATGTCGTACGACTCCAGAATATCCTATTAGAATTTATAACTTGATTATCCAGAATTCCAGAATAAATCGATATTCAATTTATATCGAAAATCCATTTATAACGTAATTAAAGCGTCGCAAATTATAAAGGAATTCCACAGCGACTTTTCTGAAATTTGATTTGGACGTAAATCAAAATCTACACAACGGAATCCCGATTTTTCTCTTCCACTAGAAAGATATACTCCACCAGCTCCACATGTTTCTTGTTTCACAGAAATCCGGCTTAAAACGAATCCTGTATATTCAGTTGAAGTTTGAATCGCCAAATAGCGAACTGCCGCGCCATTTCGAGCTCGATTTTAATTATAATATAATTCTATGTTCAAACTGACGTTTATATAATATATTCGTTATTCAAATTCAATTCCAAGCTGAATTAAATATCACAGATGATCCGGTTCACACCATATCGTCATTTCAGCCAATTCTGATTATTTCAGAATTAAATATATTATTTAATTTATTATTTTAATTAAATATTCACCATTATTTAATTAAACCACCATTTAATTCACTATATCACTATTTATATAATTAAATAAATTAATTATAATACCTCTGACAGTGCGGGTCATTACAATCTTCCCCACTTAAAATAATTTCGTCCCCGAAATTGCTAAAAGGTAGAGGACGACCCTATCGACTAGTTAGAACATATTTGTTCACTTCTTAACTTCAGTTTCAACTGAACCAATTTAATTTCAATTAAATTATTAATTAATTCTTATCAACGAAAATTTTCAAAAATCCTGAAAATTTTCTAACGCCTTACCTCTTCGAAAAATTTAGCCAGCGCCTCCTTTGTACTGGTCAATCGGTCAACTCCAACTTGCCTCTCTGGGCCATCTCCAACCCAAAAGAAAATCAAACAGCCGAGAGGCTTACCAATTCGGCTCATCAAAATCTCATACCATATGAAATATAACTTGTACCTTTTGTCGGCATATCATTTTATCCTTTCCACCTGTTATCAATTCGGCGGATACAAGGGTCATCCCAATCAAATTTCAATCTGCTTTTATCCACAACACAACCATTCGCTTATATCTGAGCCAAATATAATTTCAAACTCGAGTTTCATTCTCGATTCCCAACTCTTAACTTGATTATCATATTACACTTCAAATTTGAATCTCACAATCCAATTTGTCTTGATATCTTTCTAATTCAATCTCAGTTACCATTTACTGGCTTCACTTTAATTCAAATTTGCTTTCACAAATTTCTGTTAAATTTGTTTTTAATTCAAACAGTCTTTCCTTGGGAGTTTTTAAACAGTTTACTCTTTTCAAAAAATAAAATTTCCTTTTGAACATGTCACTGAGCCCTTAATTAATATTCCATTAGTTAAATCACTTCTCTATTTCCTTATCAATATGTGTTAACCAAATATTTTCAATAACCATATTGGCCTTTCATGTTATTTGGAAAACATTTCGGAATATTGCCTTCCTTTATTTCCTAAACTTTAGAAAATATAAGCTATTTATAATTGGAAAATATTCCAATTACTTATCTCTTTTCCGATCTCGTTTATTTCTATACTTATGAAATATTCTTTATTATATTTCCAAGCTTACACTTATTTGGGTTAAAACGGATGTTGTGTAAAACATCGTTACGACAACCCAAATACTATATTCAACTAACTCTTATTCAACATTGATCTTTGAGCCTGAAATCTTACTATTTATTTGTTAATAATGAAATCAATCAAGTTGGGGTATGACTACCTCTCAGACCTTGACTGAATAACATTTATACGTCAAAACAGATATGACCACTTACTGAATAATCAATACCATACAACTAATTCTTCACTTTTAAACACATATACACTTCCTCTTTCTATTCTTACTAGATTTTATTCTTAGTCTTCCTTTAAGATTTTACTATTCTATTTCGAAGTTCGTTTCCTTATCGACTTCTATATATATACCGATACGTTGATTTCTAACTATCAAATTATCTTAAAAATATTCTAACTCCTTAAATTCCCGAAAAAATTCGCCATAACCTTCTTTGTACCAGGAGCATCGGGATATTTCAAATAGCCTCCCATGGCCCTCACCAATCCAAAAGAAAAAGAAAAGCCAAGCGGCTTGCCGATACGGTGCATAAAATCTCATATATGAATTAAATACATACCTTTTCGTTGAGCATTCTATTTATATACCTTCATACCTTATCCATACCTATCTCATGTATATTTATACCTGCCCAATCTATTTTAACTATACCTGATCGTTTTAACTAAATTCGTTAATTAATTTGTCAATTAACTCTTTAGTCTATTTCACTTTTATATTTGAACATGACATGTTCAAATATATTTTAACTTGCTTATTAACTAATTTGAATCCAAATTTCAAATTTAAGTTCTATATTCGACTTCAAATTCAAAACTCGATTAACTAATTCCTCTTCGACTTAGTTAATTCTATTCAAATTTTATATCACTTCTATTATTCAAATTCTATATATCAATTACTATTCTAATTCTATATTTGAATTCCTTTATTCAAACCCCATTTGAATTTCTATATTCAAATTCTATATATTCAAATTCTATATTTGAATTCCTTTTGAATTTTATATTCAAATTCCATTTGAATTTCTATATTCAAACTCTATTTCAATTCCATTGAATTTCATATATTCAAACTCCCTTTGAATTTCTATATTCAAATCCTATTATTACCCTATATGAATCCTATATTCAATTTTCCATTATTTAAATCTTCTTTATTCAAATCTCATTTGAATTTCTATATTCAAATCCCCTTTGAATTTTCTTAATTAAATTCTATGTTTGAACTTCCTTTATTCAAATTCCTTTTCAAACTTTCTTTAAATAAGTCTCGATTTCAATTCCTTTTGAAATCGATATTTCTACCTTTGGAAAATAGATTTCCCTTTCAATTTCATCTGAATTATCCAATGATAATTCTTTTCACTTCATTTATAAACTTCGTTTATAAAAGAACTATTTATAAACTCCGTTTATAAAGGAACTTCTCGTTTTATTTCTTTTAAAACAAGTTAATATTTCAAATCTATTTAAAGATTCAAATTCTATTATTCAAATTCTATATTTTAAATCCCATTTTGAAATTCAACACAACTTGTCTTTCCCAAAACAAATTCAAAACAGTATCTCTGGTAGTAAGTCGTCACTTACAACTTGAAAATGAATACTGATGATGCAGCCGTCATCATCAGAATCTATTTTCCAGTGATCGAAGTGAGTTCAATACTATAAAACCATTTCTAAACATTTCCACTTTGAAATTCATTTCAAAATATAATTCACACTGCTTGTAAAACAATTTAAAATCTCCCAAGATCTTAAAATTTCCTTATTCTTAATCCAAATCCATTTACAAACATTCATCCAATTCTCCAGAGTTTTAACTCAATTTCAGGTATAAAATTTCAGATTCAACTCATCTGATTTCACGTATTTCACTTATATGAATTCTGATTGGTTATTTACATAACCATTTCACTTTATAATCTTACTTGATTATAATAACAACCAATATTTCCACTATATTATAATTTTGATATATATATATATATATATCTTCTCTATATCAAGATATACCTTAGGTAAACTTATTTTAATTTACCCTCTTTTCAAAACATACCATGATGGTTCATCGTATTTAAGTGTTTATCAATTCCTACCGATACAGTGGATCAAAATGATCGACTAGAATCCATAAATAACTCAACCAATAAATCACCACAATACAAATACGTTCACTCGTATATATACACTCAACTCAATCTAGGGTATTACTAACCCTATCTCTAATGAGTCATGCCACAGAGCCAAGGTAATTCACTGAACCTTAAGCTCTGATACCAACTGTAATGACCCGGGATTTTGACGACTTTGGTTATCGCCATAAACTCAATGATGACTAACCAAACGTCGAAAAATACCGGTCATTAGTGAAAGAAATTAGAGGGTGAGGAAAGATAAGATAGAACTTAGAATAGAAGAAGAAGAAGAACACAACATCAGAGTAAGACGAATCTCACAGCGGAACGAATAACATATAATATATATAACATAACTTGAAATATACATCTGTACTTGAATATACATATCATTGTCAAAGTACAACACTTACATCACAGCGGAAATAACTATAGCTATATGATCCTGAAGCCTCCTGCTCCAAGCTCTTCCAGTATATCTGTAAATCCCGACTACTTGACTGCCCGTACAAATTTAGGCACCCAAGAGTTTAGGCAAAACAACACAAAATAAACTCCAGGTCAGTCATGGGACTGGTATGAGTAAAACAGTTTAAAATAGTTCGAACAAGTAAACGATATCTCATAAGACCACGCCGTATAACGGAACGGGTTTTTCCCTTATGATAATCCAAAGTATCTTTATATCAAAAACCTTTTAATATTATAATAATGTCTGTCAACCACAATATAATAATCATCTAGCAGAAATGCTTTCACTCACGTTCTACATATATAGTATACAAATCAAAACCGCAAGCACGTATTGGGTAATGGATTTCCAACTATGACAAAGTATGGAACCACCTTTCGCTAGTGTACGTCTAGAAAGGAATACACCGGGTTCAACAAGAACATCTTGCAACCCAGCCACACATGACCGACCACTCATTTTGCTTGAGGGTATCGAATGTATATCACCAACGGTTGGGATCAACAACCATTTCCCGAATGGGACAGCATCAACAATAGATTTTTAGAAATAAATGAAACTCTAGATTAGAAGATTATACACCCTACTTCGGTGCGACCGACTTAGCCATTCTGTCTGCCCGATTTCTGTCATTTACCGGTTGATGAGGCTAGAAGCTACGCTTTATCATCGCACCAGATTCACTTTGAATGCCACATCGTCAAATCCATCAAATCACCGGTTGACGTCCTCAACCATACATTATGTGTTAGCTAAAAGAAGTTTCCTTCTCCGCTTCCACTCTTGGTACGGTTGGAGAAATCAATATACGTGATCGTCTGGAAATACTCTGTCAGACATCCGTCCATACAAGTCATCCAGGAACAGGATGAACCGAAGGCACTATTCTGTAAACAGGATAGTCCTTGCATAACTCCGTCTTCAATTTCCTTTGGTATATATGATTCACAACGCTTATGCCAATACAGAGTGGTTCTTTGGATAATAATCCAACCGATCTCTCCATATTAACAACGTTAAAATGGTCAAAACTTCGATAGTCCGTGATTTAACTATCGAAGAAAATAGGTGTGCAAACAACGATATTATTTCCAAATGGAAATTTATATTGATCAAACATCATTCAACATTTATCTCTTTATTTCATTAATTTACTAATCTCTTGTCTCCCTATATTCAATATTTCTTATTTTCTAAATTTGGAAAATATACGTTATTAACAATGGAAAACATTTCCATTTCTTGTTTTCTTTATTAGAAAACATTTCTGGTTTCTTATTTGGAAAACATTGCCAAAGCTTCTTCATTGGACTTAGACAGATGTTTAAACAAACCATCGCGATGCCAACTCAAACCACTATACTTATTTACTAAATTCACTTAACCACTTTCACTCTCGAACCTTAACCATTTCTAAATTAAAAACGAAGTCAATCAAATTGGGGTAATACTACCTCTCAGACCTTAACTGAACAACGTTTCTAACCTTGAAATAGACAAAGTTCACCTTTTAATTCTTTAACAAACTTCCTTACGTAACTCTCTTTCGAATCATCTCTATTCGATAATTCTTTCCTTCGAATAAGGTATATTCGATAACTCTATTCAATTTATTCTATTCACTTAACTCTTTTGATTTAACTTTAACTCTATTCACTTAACTCCTATCGAATAAACTATATTCGATAACTCTTTTAATTCTATTTGAATAAACTATATATTCGATTAACTCTTTTTACTCTATTCGAATAAACTATATTCGAATAACTCCTTTTCGAATAAATTATTCATTTATAAAGATTTACTTTTAGTAACGGTTCTTCACTTTACAAATGATTTCCTTTTATTCTAACTTATCCTTTGATTTTATAAATATTTCTTTTATAAAAATCCTTTCCCTTATCTATATAAAATCCGTAGATTTTATATAAATAATTCATTTTCAAAATACACTTTGAAAATCCCCTTTCCCATATCCAGTATTTCTTATGGTATTTAACATACCATATAACAACGATAAAATATCGTCCAAACACACATAATCAACAACAGATTATATATCACATCATATATCACAATATATATATATATATATATATATATATATCACAGTAAAATAAATGTTGAGGAATCCAGTTGGATTCCTCCAACCTGTATCCCTGCATCACAGATGTCACACAGTATAATCAACATCACTTTCAGTTCTATATGAAATATTCTGTTAAACAGAATCAATATAGAAATTCAACTAACTGACTAGCAGTTCAATCAAACACTCAACACACGGTCAATCAGCCAATATTTAACAGTTCTAAAAATACAACATGAAATTATAAACTGTTCAGAGTTAGTGAGATTTACTCACATTGGACGATCATCGTTGATAACGATAACCATCGCTCGATTTGATTCAGACGGACAATTTATTTCATTATAAATTGTAGCGAGCTCGGATTCACTCCTGGTCAGTCTCATTGTGTTGCTCCCGTCCATACGATCCTAACGCAATTTACGGTTCTTGATTCTGACCTCATATGGACGAGATATCATATTTATATGTTAGTGTACTATTATTTAAATAAAACTAAATTATTTAATTAATGGGCCTTACATATCAAACTAAGCCCATTACCAACCCTTTATTACTAGACCCGCTACTATCATCTCCCCCAAAATCAGTAATCGAACCCGACAGCTCCTCTTAATCCATCGTTGACCGCCATTTTGACTGGCCGTACCTCCTCCTTCGTTCGTCTATTCCGAGCGCCGCCTCCCCCATCCAATTCTCCATCGAAAACTGCACCCGTCTGACACCTCAATCACTAGCTCGCAACCCTATTTGAGGTCACGTCGTTCAGTGCTGTTTCGACGTCAACTATCACCGGAGGCCACCAGACTTCGCTTACTAGTTCGGTTCCCCACCACAAACCCACATCTCACCATAAACTCACGAATTAGGGACTCAAACCCCTCGCGTTTTGGAGCCTTAGGTCACCGCGAAAATCTCGAGTCCAGGAAGGGACGTCGAACTACCCACAATTGATACACAATGGAAGAGAACACTTCAGCATCTCAAAAACCTTTGTATGGATATTTATGAGGTTTTCTAGGAATTTTTTTTTTTGATTTCTCCTTGGAATTATTTACTGCAGTTTTAGGATTATACGGTTATATAGTGATCTCTTGGGTTGTTACCAATTATGGCTGTAGACAATGATGTGTGGCCTGTTTGTGATCAGAGAAAAATGAGGGGAGATATTTTTGAATTAATTTTATAATTTATTTTCGCCAATTTCTCCTTGTATCTGACTTCTAAAAATCCCTGCGACTACATACGATATTCCGAAATCACCAAACTGGACATGTAGCTGGAGTTCGACATTACGGTCCCAACGAAACTGGTTTCGTCGAATTCCGACTTAGTTTGCAAAAGTGGCTATTTTTAACGCTTTAAATAACCTATTTAAATATATAAATATATTTAAATATAATTAAGTTTAATATTTAAAAATAAATATTATTGTCTATATCCACATACGATGTCGTACGGCTCCAGAATATCCTATCAGAATTTATAACTTGATTATCCAGAATTCCAGAATAAATCGATATTCAATTTATATCGAAAATCCATTTATAACGTAATTAAAGCGTCGCAAATTATAAAGGAATTCCACAGCGACTTTTCTGAAATTTGATTTGGACGTAAAATCAAAATCTACACAACGGAATCTCGATTTTTCTCTTCGACTAGAAAGATGTACTCCACCAGCTCCACATGTTTCTTGTTTCACAGAAATCCGGCTTAAAACGAATCCTGCATATTCAGTTGAAGTTCGAATCGCCAAATAGCGAACTACCGCGCCATTTCGAGCTCGATTTTAATTATAATATAATTCTATGTTCAAACTGTCGTTTATATAATATATTCTTTATTCAAATTCAATTCCAAGCTGAATTAAATATCACAGATGATCCGGTTTACACCATATCGTCATTTCAGCCAATTCTGATTATTTCAGAATTAAATATTTTATTTAATTTATTATTTTAATTAAATATTCACCATTATTTAATTAAACCACCATTTAATTCATTATATCACTATTTATATAATTAAATAAATTAATTATAATACCTCTGACAGTGCGGGTCATTACAATAGTAGAAAGAAAATGCAGGCACGTAGTTGAATATGGTCTATCACTTCTTGAACATGCTTTAATGCCTCTAAAGTTCTGGCTTGATTCATTTAACACTACGGTATATTTGATTAACAGACCACCAATAATGGTGTTAAAAGAATCAAGCCCATTTGAAAAAATGTTTGGAACTTAGACTACAAAATGCAAAAGAAAATTGGTTGCTTGAGTTTTTCCTGTCATAGACCATACAATAGAAATAAACATAACTTTAGATTGAAACACACTTTGATTAGTTATGCAACTAACTAAAAAGAATATAAGTGGTTAGATGACAATGGTAAAGTCATCATTAATAGACATGCTACGTTCAATGAATATATTTTTCCCTTCAGTAGTTCAGACATCAAAACAACAACAACAACAACAAAAATTACAACCCAAAAAGTCTATACCAGACTTACTAGCATACTTAGATATTATGAAGAATGTTGAAGATGAAGGGACCAGATGCACATCAGAATCACAACTCACTTCACCATCATGGCTAGGTCACGAAACTGCTCAATCATCCCATCACACAAATCAGCATCCTGTCAACAAGACAAAACAATCAAGCTAAAAGTGAAAACTCAATTGATGAAGCAAATAGATCAGAAAACAATATTGGTCATAGTGATAAAAGAAGCACACCCCCAAAAAGAAACCAAAATAGAGCTAACCATCTAATGATTACAAGAGAGCGACATATTTGAGTCAAAAGTTTATGTAGCAATATTGGTTTCTAACAAACCATAAAGCTTTAACCAAGCTGTTAAAGACCAAAACTGGAAGTAAGAAATAAATGAAGAGTATAATGCTCTTGGAAATAATAAAACATGGGAACTAGTGCCACCTTCATGTAACAAAAAACATTGTAAATTGTAGGTGGACCTACAACATAACATCCCATATTTTTCAACCATTTAAATTAATGAATTTAATAAGACTTTAATTTTAGTTATGGTTAGAAATTAAAAATTTATGAATAAACTATGGAAATGTATATTGTGGATTTATTTCAATTGGTAATGTAATGAATTTTAACTAGCTATAACAATAATAATTTGTACTGATTGTAAATGGAACCATGATTAGGTTTATATTGATAAACATGTAAACTGAAATTTGATATTGAAGTTTTAAATGATGTTGAGTTAATAAATTCGTAATTAAAAACGAAATTGAATTTGGTAAATAATTAGGATTGGAATTCAAAATAAGTGAAATTTGATTTATAAAGTTAATTTGAATTCTATTTTGATTTAAATAAAATTTATAAACTTTTGAATTAAGTTGATAAATAAATAAAATAAAATTGAATATATATATTTATTAATTAATTAACCTGTTAAAATAGACATTTTGCAAATGATCTCGGAATGCGATGAAGTCATTACATTGGATCCAGTATTGTAAATTATTGTAAGATTTCAAGTTTTGAGTAATCGGAGTTGTTATGTGGTCGTGCGTGATATAAACGCGTATCGATAACGATTTGATATTTGAAAATATCCATTTTTCAAATGATTTCAAATTTCAACAAAACCGCTTTTATCGAATTCAGAATATTAGATTATTACAAGATTTCGAATTTTGTAGCGATTCGATTTTTCGTTTGATTGTACAAATTTAAAACTATGTATGCAATTTAATTAGAATAATTAAAAAAATTAGTGCAACTGCCATAGACATTTGAATTAGTCCTTGGCATTAATCCTGTTGCATTCAAAAGGCCTTTAAACCTACAGTTCGACTGTTAGCAGGCCTGATTAGGACTCCGACCCATTTTTGGCGTAAATACACGAAAATTGAGAAATTAAAGTAATATTTCTGAAACCTTATTGTTCATGGTTCTATTTCGACGGCCACTAATATTTCAATCTTCCTCTCTTAATTTCTTCCAATCCGTGCAATGATTCGAAGAAATTCCAACTACAAAGTTGTAGATCTTCGCGAGATCTTCAAATTCATATGGGTGATGGTTGTTGTTTCAAAGTAGAATCACTAGAATGTGCATAGAAAGGAAGTGCGGTTTAAGGGTTTTTGGGGGCCGAAGATGGGACCAGAATTCACCGCGATCAGGGCGAAAGTGGAGTTCAGGGCAGCGGTTCTGGTGGCAGTGGTTGATCAACATCCGGTGGCCTGTGGTAGGTGCATTTTTTAAGGGGGAATGGGTTGGGAGATTACGGGCTTTCCAGCAACTAATGAAGAAGGGAGGGAAAGTAGGGCGGCATGGCAAACCAGGATATGTAAAAATTTATTTAATAATTTTATATATTTTGAATACATTAAAATGTGTATAACTCTTTCATACGAACTCATATTTGCATGCAATTTGTTCCGTTGCAATACTATCACAATTTCAGACAAAATGGAGCTACTGTGGGCGAATTCAAAGACTGTTAAATTTTGGGCCTATAATTAGATTTTAAACACGTTTTGTAATGATCTGCTTTTTTGACCGCTTCAAGCCGGTAATTAAACCAACTCAAACCGTTCGAAACGATATATTGTTATTTAACTTTCTAGGTTTAAGCAGAAAATACATACAGAATCACAAACACAGAAAAGACAACAATGTCTCACAATGAAATTTTATTACATAAATATCAAAGTTAATACAACAATTTTTATTATATAATGCAGAAAATTTATACATACATTTTAAATAAATAAATAAAACGGAGGAACGAACCAAAACGTGCGCGTCTTCATGTGCTTCAAGCTTCGAGAGCCGAAATCTCTAAAATCTGCAACACTCATATCTGACCCGAGCATTCCATGCAAAACATAAAATACTCGAGTCAAGATTAATCATTGCTCAGGTAAACTTATTCAAATGCAATGCTAAAATACAATGGTTATATTAAAGTTAAATAATCACAACAGCATGAAAAATTCTTTTGGTTTTACAAAATTTGCAACGAGAGTAGTTTCTTTCTTTGATGGCGACTAGGGCCAGCGGTTCTTCTTTTTCGCTTCCTTCTTCCCTACCTGCCTCTCCTCTCTAACCATCTCTGTTTTCCTATTCTTTCGTCTCGTCTTCCACTTGGCCTTTTTCTCTGTTCCCTAGCTTTCTCCTTGTGGATCTAATTTTCTCTTTGTCAAATCTAGAAGCCTCCATATTTTTCAATCCATCTTCCCCAACTTTCCTTGCCACTGACATACCCTAGCTCATTTCTGGCAACACTGACGCTGCTTACCTTTTTATCTGCCCTCCGTACCCTCGTCCTTATACTTATCTCCTCTCTATTATCATCACTGTCTTAGATCTTTAGCCTCTATCCTCTGCTTCCGCTTCACATAACTTAGATATCCCTTCTGACTACGCTTGTTTTTTTGTCCCGCCTTCCTTGATTGCGTACTTTTGTTTCCTCCTCCTCCTGGCTAGCCTGACTTCCTTCCTTTTGACCAACAATATTTACAGTAAGCCGCTTCATAGAGGATGATAGTTTGTTGAATCTGGTATGTATTTTGGTTTTGGTTTTGTCATTGGGTTTGTATTGTGGTGGAGATGTCTGGCAAGATAGATCGAGATTGGCAATGACGTATGAAACTATATTTTTCGTATTGGTTCTGGGTTTTTTGTGTTGATGCTATTGGATAGGATTGTGATTTTGGTTGGTTTTGGTAGATGAGTAGGGTTTGTAGTTTTGCGACTTAGTGTACGTGAGCAGTGTCATCTTTACTTTGTGTGACGTGTTGGTGTTTCAGTTGTGTTGGTGGTTTTTAGCAGTGGCTTGGTTTGTCTTCTTGTAGTTCTGGATCTGAATGGATGTATGAAACGAAGTATGCCAATGGATTCTTGTAGTTTTGTTCGTATTGATATAGCCATACTTTCCAGTTATGATATACTATGATTCTTTACTCTACCTCCTGCTACCTTCTTAGCTCCTAATTTCATCTCGTGCAATTATTCAATCATCTGCATATGTTCTTGAGCTTGAAGTTTTAGCTGCTTCCTTGTTATGCTTGGTATCTCATCCTTCCATTTTTGCTAGTGTATTCTTCTCTTTCTGGCTCGGTGGTATAAAGTGATATGTTTCTACTTGCGCAACTTCTAGTTTGCAAGTGTATGAAAACTTAAAAAAATTGCCCTGAGAGAAATATTTAGTATTGTAGTCTTCTGGTATTGTGTATCTGATTGTATTTGTAAAGTAACTGATCACACTCTACGTGGTGTTCTGATAATAGTTATTCTATTTTACTTGTGTCAGTATGTCTGTAGCAGATAAGCGTTTTGCTTATCTCTTATCTTATTTTGTACTCATTAATTGCTACAATGAAAAAGTGGTACGGTCCACCATAAAAACTGGTTGGCCTTGCCAAAGAAAAAATCTTCTGGTTTGCATATGAATCTAACCGGTCAAACGTATGGCCAAAAAGGACTTACACAATAACATAGATAATCACCCATAAGCAGTTAAGGTTTCAAAATTTCATTACTGCATGAAGTGGTTCGCTGAAACATGTAACAATTTAACTGAATGGCCAACACGAGTCCAGTTAATGAATACAATTTTTAGTATGTGTTATACTTCTTAAAACTAATCATAATGTTTCATTTTCCTATCTTTACTTTAATAGGCTAGCAACAAGTGTGACATATTAGGCACAATCATGGGTACAGAAGGTGAAATAGCAAACGAATGCCAAAAGGCAGAAGGCATCAAGGTACATTCAATTTAATCAAATGCATGCATGGGTACAGGAGGTGACATAAATGTAATGGATAAGCCTAAAATAGTTTAAAGTTTCAAATCTATACATATATGTAAATATACCAAAACTTAAATGATGCCTGTTACAATTTAACTGCAACAAGTAGCTCAACTAGAACAAACAAATCAAGGCACTGATTCAGGTGCATGATGCCAGTAGCACCTCAAAATTTCCAGGTCTAGTAAAAAGGGAATAGGGCGTGTACATGCATAACAAGAATTAAAAATCAAGGGTTAATGCAATAAGCCAAAATACAGCAAACAATACCACAATGGACAGTACAAGAACTTGGAACCTTATCTCATAACAGTGGAAAAAAATGCACAAATGATAACTGGAATTTAAAATAAAAGTTGTTATAATATCAAGATACATGCAAAAAACCAAGTTTCAATGTAAATTCTCAATTTCGGGTTATATGCCAAAAAGGAACGAGGCCATTACTAAGTTAACAGGCTAAAATAACTTCAGCTACCAGCAGTTTGAAGCAACTGTGTATACAAATGAAATAACACATGTATAGTGATGAAATCAAAATGGTACTGAGACGGAGTGGTACATATATACACATACTTACGTATGTGTGTGTATGTATGTGTATATATATATATATACACACACACGTTCAAGTTCTTACATGAAATTCCTAAACAAATATGCACTCAAAGTAATATAGTAAAAAATCCAAACCAAAATGTAACAAGGAACAAATCGAAACCCATAACGGTGTTCATGCAAAGGACTAATCCAACATAACTATATTTTTACCAACACGAATAAGTAAACCTGAATAAAGACTAATCGTGAGAGAAAGTCACCTAAAACAGTAAGAAGAAGGCGACAACGACGAGAAGGAAGGAAGTGACTTCGCAGGCTTTGCAGTGTTGAAGCAATTAACAAACGTCGTTGTGGTGAAGGACAGGAAGAAGCAGATGGCGAATTACTTGTAGCGATGAAGATTTTGGAGGAGGAGGCAAATTCTATTTTTTCCCGATTTTAGGTAGTAATTAATTCGGCTGCCATTATTGAGGGATACAGTGGGATGGAGGCACAGGCGAGAACTTCAATTAAGGAGCAGTTGACGGCCATGGGTGGCGATTGAGACGGTGAAGATTCGATTTTGTGTGTGATTGAGCGATTTGAATTTAATGTGGAGGCCATCATTTGATTTTGGGGAAGAACTGATTTTTTTGGTTGGTAATGAAATAAGGAGGGGAGAAACTGGAAAAAAAAGGAGGAAGGGTGGAATAAAAGACTGGAAACGATAAGTGAAAAAATAGGGCGTGGTAAACAAAGGGGACATGTGCGCATTCTACTGTGATTTGTGGCATGTAATCACATGGATGTTGAAGACGGTGCGAGATTTGGCGATCGGTGACTCAAGATGCAACTGAAAGGGGCAGAAGGGGACATAGCAGGAAGTCAAACGTCTGAGGCATCAGACTAGACGTCTAAGTTGTTATGAATTATTTTTCAAGGGTTTGGTCAGACGTCTAACCATCTAGGTCAGATGTTTGAGCCAACGTGGCCTGTTTTGACCTAGTTTTCTGTTGCATATATTCTGGAGATTCCTGAGGGGGAAAATTGGTATTTGCCTAGGTCTTCTATTCTTCTATATAAAGATCTTTCAGGATTGGATTAGGGTATGACCGAATTGAGTTGAGAGACTGAGAGGCCGTATGCCTCTAGGGATTGTTCCTTGGAGGGGAAGATTAGGAATTGAGAGCTGAGAGAAGTTATTCCTATTGGTGCCTCCAGATTGTGCAAGTGTTTGTCGTCATTCTTCATTGTTCTCCTTCTCTAACAAGATTTGTAGTCATCTAGATATTCTTTCCCTTTCTCAATAAGGTTATTGATTCATTGTAGTTTGTTTACTTTTGGTTACTGATCCATTCAGTGTAAATAAAGTTTGTTTTTGTTAATCAGTAAATAGGGTGGTTGGGTGGAATATCTTGTGTTTGTTCATGTAATTTCGTATCTGTGTTGTTTTCCATAGACTAAGTAATTGGGTGAATAAGATCCTGGTCGCTTCTGCAAAGGCGCGGTTTACCTAACAGTTGGTATCAGAGCTAGGTCATAACAAAGCTTGGAGTGATTTTGGATTGGAAAAAAATTTGATTTTTGTTTGGAAAATTGATTTTTTTTATGTTGGATATGATGGGGCTTCCGGAGATGACTATTTTTTTATTGGTGATTTTGAAGGCATAAATGGTTTGGTTAATGGAGATGAGGAGAAGCCCTCTGATATGGATGAGGGGAGACGGAAGAAGACGAAGACATTGGAAATTGGTTTGATATTCCTATACCTTGGTGATTCAATTCATGTTTTCAAATTGGGTCTTTACACCGATGACGCTCGAGGGATCCTGGGTGATTGAGGAAGAAGCTCATATCAAGTGGTAGACAGGTGTCGATTGAGGTGTGGTCGTAGTCCTTTTAAATCGATTGGGTGTATCTCATTGCCCTGAAATTGAGGTTGTTGGGTGTGATTGTTGCCCTGAAATCAATTGAGTTCCTGTACTTCGGAAACAGGTGGGGTATATGTCATTGCCTGAAAATCGAGGTTGGTTTTAATTGAAAGTATGAGTCATAGAAAGAGTTAGGTTGACTTGTTTGGTGATTGTTGGAGTGTTGATATGAATTCAGATTAAGGTGGAGTGATTTATGATTGGTGGTATCACATGTCCATGGAAGTCGGATGCCTTGTTTGTTTGATGTGATTTCTTATCAAGACGGAGTGTTGTGATTTGTGACATGTAATCACATGGATGTTGAAGATGGCATGAGATTTTGTAGTCAGTGACTCAAGATGCAGCTGAAAGGGGAAGAAGTGGACATAGCTGGTAGTCAGACGTCTGAGACATCAGACCAGATGTTTGAGTTGTCAGGAAATTATTTCCCAAGGGTTTGGTCAGACGTCTGACCATCTGGGTCAGACGTCTGAGTCGATATGGCCTGTTTTGACCTGGTTTTTTGTAGCATTTATTTTGGAGATTCTTGAGGGGGCAAACTGGGTATTTGCAATGGTATTTTATTCTCCTATAAAAAGAGCTTTTCAGGATTGGATTGGGGTATGACCGAATTGAGTTGAGAGATTGAGAGGTTGTGTGCCTATAGGGCTTATATTTTGGAGAGGAAGATTAGGAATTGAGGGCTGGGAGAACCTATTCCTATTGGTGCCCCCGGATTGTCCAAGGGTTTGCCATTGTTCTTCATTGTTTACCTGGTCTAACAAGAGTTGTGGTCATCTAGATATTCGTTTTCTTTCTCAATAAGGTTATTGATTCATTGTAGTTTGTTTACTTTTGGTTGTCAATCCATTCAGTGTAAACAAAATTTGTTTTTGTGAATCAATAAAGAGGGTGGTTGGGTGGAATATCTTGTGTTTGTGCGTGTAATTTAATATCTGTTTGTTTTCCATAGAAATCATCTTTAAGTTATTGGGTGAATAAGATCCTGGTTGCTTCCGCATAAACGCAGTTTACCTAACACATTCTTCCACCAAGGCAAGTGTAAAATTATTCGGTAAGTATGGGACAGGTACCAAAATATTTCAGCCAAGACAAACAAGTGGCAAACCCAATAAACAAATATTTTTCTCAATGTATACTTACCATATATTTTACTATATGTACAAACACAATACTAATATATTTAATAATTTCAAATACATATCTAAAGTTTAATTAAAACTCAAATCCAGCTAAAAAACTTATTTGTATCAAATATCCAAGTTAAATTGAAAATCAAATTTATAATTTCTTAAACAATATATTTAAAGTTTTAAAATATTACTAACATTTAATTTAAAAAAATAATCTAGATTCAAATGTTGAAATTTGAATTTAAACTTACAAATCAATACAAAACCAAGTTAAAATAGGCTATTTTCAAAATTATAAACAAATTTCAGTTTCCTAAATTACAAATCCAAATTAATTTCATAATTAAAAATGTTGAAAATCATGGATCGTTACAATCTCCTTCACTTAAAACTTTTTGTCCTAAAAAAGGAGAGATTGTAAAGATCATACAGGTATATAAAAAAAAATTTACCAATACTAAATTTAGTTTAAACAAAATAAACAATAGTATTTTATAAACTTGAAACTTTCTTATAATTTTATTTCTATCAAACTAATTTTATCAAAATCTAATTTCCGTTAAAACTTGAAATTAAAGTATGAAATAATTTATTTGACTTAAAATCCAGGTTTTATTTTCAAAACGTTTGAAATACTATAATTTTCTTTTCATATTGAATCATACTTACTTCGGGATTTCAAAACCAAAATCATTTCGAATATTTCAAATATTTTATGATAAAACGATATAACAACATTTAAGCCCCAAGTCGAGAGGTTTCTCCCAATGACAAGGCTACTAGCACAACCTACGTAAGCATCAATATCAATAAATGATGTCACTTTGAACCCCAGAGCAGCCCATCATCAAGGGCTTACAACCCACATCATATCTTTCTTTAGTCACGGGTTACTCAGATTTTAGTATCAAATCATTTCATTTCATATCCCGAAGTTATAAATCATTTCGCAATAATTTTTACAAATACTTTCAAACAGTATTATCGTTGTTTAAACATTTCAAAATATCAGGATTCTAGTCGTCGATTTTTCTATGTTTATAAAACATTTTATAAACTATTTTACACATTCCAAATAATTTGAAAATCAATTTCATTCAATCATTGGAAATCAGAATTCAGTCAATTTGTAATACAATTTAACTTCAATGAAGTATTGCACATATTCAAACTTGGCAAATATCCAAATCATAGGCTTTATAAAACATTTCAATTTGTAATTCATACCAAATTTCATGAAAATAAATTTCAAATCATTTCAAAATATCCTTGAAATATGATTTCCAACAAATAAATATAAGATAATATTTTCCAAGATTCATAAAATCATATAACTTTCCTTTTCAAATTTCATTTTCAAAACCCTTTACACAAAATAATATAGGTTTTTATTCATTCTGATTTCAAATAATAAATCTTGTTTGAAAAAGTTACATTATTCAAATAGTCAAAAATCTTTTGAAACAGTTTATTTGAAAATATCTTTATGCTTTCACTGTGCTACTCTAATCAAGTATATACATATTTCGAACTAGTTTTGTTTCCAAATATTAATTTAAAAATCGATTTCAAAATTTTTTGGGAACCAAATTCTCAATAATTATTTCTTTTCCTAAAGCATTCAATTATCTTGCAAAAATAGTATCTTGGATAAATTCAATACTTTGAAATTCATTTATAGTTAATACAAATTCAAAGTAAGAGTTAATTCAAAATACTTGTTTTCAAATCCAAAACTATGTTATTACTCCAATTTGTCCATACATTTGTCAAAGCAAGGCAAAAGGAAGGGTTCAGGAACAAGGTTGGACTGTTTAAAATTTTAAGCATGACAATCGAGTAGATAAAGACGACGGTAGGTCAAGGAAAAGATAGCAACAAGCGAAGAGGCAGTATATTTCAAATCATTACTATTCAAATTATTCTCTTATTTCATCTTAATTCATTGCAATACTTCACAAGAAATGAATATATCATTTGTTTAAATTTCACTTATTTATTCCAATTCATATTAATTTATCAAAACGTTTTATTAAAATTTTATTCAAACACTTATCTAATAGGTTTCACGTATTTCTCGATGTTTCAATCAGAATCTTATAGTCATCCCACTTTTGAAACTAAAAAAACACCAGTGATGTTGCGATCATCCCCAGAGTTTTTTCAAGTGACTAGATTATGATTTTATATCTATCTAGTATATATTGGACTTCGTATATACGTCGATCAGGCGTATATGCAAAATCCTCACATACTTGACAGTCCAACCTTGACGTTAATAAAATACTCAAAAAATATTATTATAAGGTATATTTCAACATAATTACACTTTTCAAATGATTTATTTAATTTTAAAATAATTTATATTTTTAAAATATGCTCACTCTACAGTGAATCTGGTGATAATTACACTCATTCTAGGTTATTACTACCCTATCTGCAATGAGTTTTTAAACCCAATAAGCCAAGCTTTATTAAACTGAAGCTCTGAAACTAAAATGACTTGCCTTTTCGACCGCCTCAAGCCGGTAATTAAACCAACTCGAACCGTTCGAAACGACAGATTGTTATTTAGCTTACCATGTTTGAACAAAAAATAAACACAAAATCACAAACGTAGAAAAGACAATAATGTTTCACAAAGAAATTTTGTTACATAAATATTAGAGTTTGTACGACAATTTTTATTATATACAGCGGAAGTTTTTACTTGCATTTTAAATTTAAAAAAACTCGGAAGAACGAACCAAAGCGAGCGCGTTTTCACGTGCTTCAAGCTTCGATAACCGAAATCTCTAAAATCTGCAATACTCGTATCTGACACGAGCGTTCCATGCAAAAACATAAAACACTCGAGTCAGGTTTAATCATTGCTCAAGTAAATTTATTCAAATACAATGGTCATATTAAAGTTAAATAATCGCAGTAGCATGAAAAATTCTTTTGGTGTGCATATGAATCTAACTAGTCAAACGTATGGCCAAGAAGGACATACATAATAACATAGGCAGGCTGACCGAGAAACCGAACCGAAATGACCCGAACCCAAACTGGACTCGATGGGTCTCAGGTCGGGTCTGGGTGATGAAAAATACAATATAGACCCGATAAAACCCGACGCGTCCAAAAAACACTGAAATATTTGTAATTTTATTGTTATTTCCCATCCGGACACGACCCGACCCGAACCGAAGCTTTAGTTGGGTCAGGTCCAGATTTTGGAAATGTATAGTTTAGACCTGACAAAACCCGACCCACCTAGAGCCGAGACCCGTCGATTCAGGTCTGGGTCTATCGGGTCGGGTCTAATTGCCCCCCTAAACATAGATAATCACTCATAAGCAGTTAAGGTTTTGAAATTCCATTACCACATTTTGTGGTTTCCTGAAACATGTAACAATTTAATTGAATGGCCATGGCGAGTTTAGTTAATGAGCACAATTGTTAGTATGTGTTATACTTCTTAAAACAAATCACAATGTTTCATTTTCCTATCTTTTCTTTAACAGGCCAACAACAAGTGTGACAAACTAGGCACAATCATGGGTATAGGAGACGAAATAACAAACAAATGCCAAAAGGCACAAGGCAAAAAGGTACATTCAAATTCATTAGCTGCATGTATTGATACAGGAGGTGACGTAAATGTAATGGATAAGCCTAAAATAGTTTAAAGAATCAAATCTATACATATATGTATATGTACCAAAACTTAAATGCTGCCTGCTACAGTTCGACTGCAACAAGTAGCTCAACTGGAACAAATAAATCAAGGCACTGATCCAGGTGCATGATGCCAGTAGCACCTCAAAATTTCTAGGTCTAGTAAAAAGGGAATAGGGCGTGTACAGGCATAATACGAATTAAAAATCAAGGGCCAAAGCAACAAGCCAAAATACAACAAACAATACCACAATGGACAGTACAATAACTTGGCACCTTATCTCATAACAGTGGAAAAAAAATGCTTAAATGATAACTGATATGCAAAGTAATTGTTGTTATAATATCAAGATTCATGCCAAAACCAAGTTTCACTGTAAAATTTCAATTTAAGGTTATATTCCAAAAAGGGACGAGGCCATTACCAAGTTAACAAAATAAAATAACTTCAGCTACTAGCAGTTTGAAGCAACTGTGCGTACAAATGAAATAATACATGTATAGTGTTGAAATCACAATGGTATTGAGGAAAAGTGGTACATATTTACACATACTTATGTATGTGTATATATATACGTTCAAATTCTCATATGAAATTCCCAAATAAATATGCACTCAAAATAATATTGTAACAAATCCAAACCAACATGTAAAAGGGAACGAATCGAATGCCACCGCGGTGTTCACGCAAAGGACCAATCCAGCATAACTATATTTTTAGCAACACAATTGAATAACTAAACCTGAATAAAGACAAATCATGAGAGAAACTCACCTAAAATAGCAGGAAGAAGGCGATAGCGACGAGAAGGAAGGAAGTGACTTCGCAGGATTTGCAATGGTGAAGCGACTAATGAACATCGCTGTGGTGGAGGACAGGAAGAAGTAGGTGGCGAGTTACTTCAGGCGATGGAGATTTAAAAGGAGGAGGAAAATTATTATTTTCTCTCGATTTTGGGCGGTAATTATTTCGGTTGACATCATTGAGGCATACGGTGGCTTGGTGGGCAGGAGGCGTAGGCGATAGCTTCAATTGAGAAGCGATTGACGGTCGTGGGTTGCGATTAAGATGGTGGAGGTTCGATTTTTTTGTGCGGTGGAGCGATTTGAATTTAAGGTAGAGGCCATTGTTTGATTTTGGGGAAGAACTAATTTTTTTGGACTGATAATGAAACAAGGAGGGGAGAAACTGAAAAAAAAAAGGAAGGGTGTAATAAAAGATAGGAAACGATCGACGAAAAAAACAAAAAAAGGAACAGGGCATGGTAAACAAAGGGGGCACATGCACATTCTTCCACCAAGACAAGTGTAAAATTATTCGGTAGATATGGGACACGTGCCAAAATATTTCAGCCAAGATAAACAAGTGGCAAACCCAATAAATAAATATTTTTCTCAATGTACACATACCATATATTGTACTATATATACAAACACAATAATAGTATATTTAATAATTTTAAATACATATCTAAATTTTAATTAAAACTCAAATTCAACTAATTTTTTTATTTATATTAAATATCCAAGTTAAATTGAAAATCAAATTTATAATTTCTTAAACAATATATTTCAATTAGTTTAAAAATTTACTAACGTTTAATTTAACAAAATTATCTAGATTCAAATATTAAAATTTAAATTTAAACTTATAAATCAATACGAAACCAAGTTAAAATAGGCTAGATTCAAAATTATATACAAATTTCAATTTCCTAGATACCAAATCCAAATTAATTTCATATTCAAAAATGTGGCAAATCTTGGATCGTTACACATTCTAAATCAAAGTCGTTGAGTGATTAAACACACTCACACTTAACTAAAATATTTGATTATTAGTTAGTTTAAAACCAGGTTATGATATGATTGTATTGGTTGTTATTTTGTAGTTAGAAATGATTATTTACATTTATTTGCATCGATAGTATAATTTAATTAACTGTAATTTAAATTGTACAGTTATTTTAAACTGAATTTTAATTGCTAGTTTATGCCTAACACTTAACACTAGTAAATTGATGTGATATTGAACTGTTTAGATGGATTGGTTTTGATGGATGCTTTGGATCAATTTGTTTGATATATCGATTGTGTGATTTATCCTGTTATTCATCTTAATTATGTATGACCATTTGTTTGTGTTGATTAATCCCAACCATTTACCCTGGATGTTACGGGCATCATATAAACACAGGATTAACCATTAAACTGAATTAAGAACATATGTTGAAATGATAAATGTAACAACCTAGAAAATCAGACCATGTTAAAAAATTTATTTTAAGGAAATTTTAACAGAAATTTGGTTAGAATTAAAAAATTCCATTTTCAAATAACAAAGACCTTAAAAATAGCCATTTTGCAAACAACCTCCATTTTCGACGAAACCACTTTTGTTGGATCCGGAATGTCATATTATTGCTAGGTTTAAAATTCCATAATTTTTGGAATTAATATGTGAGCATGGCAAAGGAAAACGCCTTTTGCAAATGGAGTGCAAATTGGATCGACCAGAAAATGGCCATTTTTCAAATGGTCTCCAAATTCAACGAAATTAGTTTTGTTAGGATAGTATCGTCAAAACATAGCTGGATTTAGTTTTCGGGAATTTTTAAGTCAGTATGTGGCCTCGGTAAATTAAAATGTAAGTTCAAATCCAATATTGAATGTTTTATATTTTAATTTAAAGAAAAATGTACTGAAACAGCCGAATGGGCTTACGAAACATATTCCAATGTGTCTGGAATGGGGGTATTTAGCTAGAGATGATCATCGTTGGGTTTGATTTGGAGCTCGGGGAAAAAAATCACATTTTTGGAAAAATAAAATAAAATAATTATAAAACCGGCCAATCACGATTTTCCTTTTCATTTTCTCATTCGCTCTAAAATAAACCTGTAACCTAAATCTGAATGGCAACAAAGCTTCTACCCTTCTCTCCTCCATAATTCTCAAACCACTCAACGAAATTCAATGATCCTTAAGGGAATTTTGTAGAGAATTGCCACTTCAAAACCATACAAGTTTCGAATCCTATCGTTGAGTATTGGAGGCGAATCACCACCTCAAACCTGCGCCGCATGCGCGGGATTACGCCACCACCGGAGATCCGAGTTCGATGTCGTGCATAGCACCAGGATGCCCTCACCAAGCTCTTCGACGTGGTGATATTCGATCATTACCTAGCTCCACAGATTGGAAGAAAAATCGTGACCTAGTTTTGAATCCACTGAGCCGGTAATGACCTGTTTATTTTAAAAGTTTTTCAACACTTTAAAGTGTTGCAAATCTAATTATATTCATAAAAAACGTATATTTTTGATACGATGTCGAAATCCAATGAAACAGGAAGCATTGGGACCGTGACATCGTACACTACATTCTAGAAATGAATGGAGGAATTTTAGAGCTAATGTAACACCCCGAATTTTAGTTAATACTAAAATTCACTAGTTACAGGATAAATAATCTCAGACGTGGGAATTGGGGTAACGGGCTACGTTATTGCGTTCGTCTCGGAAAAATACGCGAAATAGAGTCCGAGTTTTCGAGAATCGGAGTCCGTATGGCCCGGTTATGGCCCAATGAAGTTTGCAGAAAAATTAAAAACTTAAAACAGATTTAAAAATTTAAATTTCAGATTGTGGAATGGGACAGGCGGGGTCAGGCGGGAAGATTCCCGCCCTACCCATGTCGACAGGGCTGTCGACAGGCCTGTCGACAGGGGTGTCGACTTGCCTGTCGACAGGGGCGCGCCGTCCAGTGAACCTGGGTGCACCAGGTTGGGTTCTAGGCTGGCTTGGAGGGCTGGTTCTAGAGATTTCCTAAATCTAACGGACCTAAATTAATCTAGGGTTAATCTAAGGGCCTAAAACACTCTCTTAATCTATAAATACACCCTAAACCTACCTTAATCCATACTAAAAATAGAAATGAAGGCCTCATGCCGCCAAATTAAATCCTAGAAGGAGTCTCCATTAATCTTAGAAGGAAGTTTCAAGCTAATCCCTCTCAAATCATTCTCTAATCATCACCATCTTCATAATTAGCAACTAATTCCTCTTCATAAGTTGGTTAATTTTGGGTTTGGTGAGTTTCTATCACTTTAACATCAATTGTTAAAGTAAGTAGATTGGGTGTAATGAGACTTATGGTCTTAAATGCGGATTAGTGAGTTTGAATCATTTATAATGATATGTTGTTCTATGTTTATGCATATTTGATAAGTTGGTTTATGCATGCTTAATAAGTTGATTTATGCATGTTTAACAAGTTGGTTTATGCATGTTTAACAAGTGGATTTATGCATATTTAATGAGTGGAATTATGCATGTTTAGCAAAGTGAGTTATGCAAGTTAAGTATATGTTTAAATGCAAGTTTAATGTGATATGCAAGTTATGCATGCTTATGCAAGTGTATGGATGCTTATGCAAGTCATATATATGTTTAAATGCAAGATTTATGTAATATGCAAGTTATGCATGCTTATGCGAGTATATGAATGCTTATGCAAGATATGTATATGCTTAAATGACATGATATGCAAGTTATGCATGTTTATGCAAGTATGTGAATGCTTACGTAAGTATGTGGATGCTTATGCAAGTATGTGAATGCTTATGCAAGTTATGTGTATGCTAAAATGCATGTTTAACATGTTATGCAAGTTATGAGAATGCCTATATGCAAGTTTAACATGTTATGCAAGATATGTGTATGATAATATGCAAGCTCATATGCAACATGTTATGCAAATCATGTGTATGATAATATGCAAGTTTGGGTTAAATGTAGTTGGGTTAATATATGCTCATATATGCAAGTTGACATCCTCTTAACCCATGACAAAGTTTTATGCTAAACCCATGATATTTGTGATGGATCTTCCCCTTTATTATGTTATGTAATGAGAACGATTTACGTGGGGAACGATGGGGTTGGTAAATATGTTAATAAATGAATGATTGGGTATGATTAAGCATACCATAAAAATAAATTACCATAAGTGGGAATTTACCTATTGAGTTAGGTCTACCCCATGGGAATTTACCTATTGAGTTAGGTCTACCCATGTTATGGAAAACTTGATATTAATTAGGGATAATTAATATGGGGATGATTAATTAGGTGTAATTAATCGACTAAGACACGAGGTTGGACTCATTTGTAGTGTAAAACTGCCCGGACCCGACCGACTTAACCAGTTGCTACAAATGTCAGCCCAATGTGAGAGGTCTTAGCCATAAATTAAATACGTGATTAAGGTAAAGACACGAGGTTAGACTCTGTTATGACGTAAGACTGCCCGGATTCTACCGGCTTAACCAGGCGGTCATAACAGCCAGTCTAATGTGGGAGGTCTTTATGGGAGATCACGGTCTTAATTAATTAAGAAACACTTAACCATAGTAGCATGTAGTGGGACATGAGGGGTTAAGTGGGTGCCTTGGGTGGCATGAGGAAATTTTGTGGTTGCCTTGGGTGGCATGTGGAATCTAGTGGGTTGCCTGGGGTGGCAATAGAAAATACGATTAGAATACTTAACCAAGTGGAAACATGTAATTAAACATGATTAAAGGGTTAAGTGGGATACACTAGATATTAGACAAGCTTAAGTGGGTAGCTTGTGGGGGCCCATTTCAACCAATATCCCAAACGTATCTTTGTGGGCTCGACCCATGTCGAGTGACGGGACACGCATATTGGGCTTGATTATAAGAGGCCAAAACGGGTTAGCGGTGGCAACGCAAGTCCAACGGGTTTCATATGCGTGTGTGGGCCCGGGCTGGTAGATAAGCCGTTGTTGCATCGTGTAGATATAAAGCCGTGCACCATTAGTATTGGGTAGCCACTTTAGGGGAGTGATACACCCCACTGTGGGACCAGCACGGGTATCTACGGTAGGGAGCCGATCGATGGGGAGTAGTGGGTACACCTAATAAAGATAGGGGCAGACGGCACCTATGTAGGGGTACACGAAACTACTAGGTAAGAATTACTGAGTACACCTAGTGGAGATAGGGGCAGACGGCACCTATGTGGTGGGCTAGGAGTACACGAAACTACTGGGGAAATTTTCTAAGTCCTTGGAAGGGATCAACCTTTAAGTAGGAATGACTGGTGTGGTGCAGTTAGTAATTATCCTTGGGGGGGGGGGTAGATGCGTCCTGACGGTTATCTTAGTTTATCCTAAGTCTACCAAGCTGCTTAGTGTAGCCATTCATCCCCAGATATTACCGTAGGTCAAGTTTATGTCTTCTCTGGTTACTTTAATGATTGTATTGTTAAAGTTATAGGACTCACTCAGACTTATGTCTGACCCCGTTGTTTTTATCTTTTTCCCAACCCTCAGGTCCTACGGTGGATCCTAGCGGTAGTAGAGCTTGATCGGATTGCCGTTCCAGTCTTTAGTAGCTTGGGTAGATGTAAAGCTCCAGTTATCCAGTTATCTTTTCTTTTGTTATGGCTATTGTATGAGAGAGTGGGATTATGTACTTCTTTATTTTGATGGATATTGTACTTGACTTTTATCGTGGTTTTATGATGTAACCAGACATGTTTATTTCCGCTGTTGTGAGATGATATTTTTAAATTTCAAGTACTAAATATATCTGTCTTGTTGTAATTTTTCTGTTCTATATTCACTAAAATACTCCACCGATGCTATGGCATTCCCTTAGTGAGTGACCATAGCGGGCGTGGGGTGTTACACGTGGTATCAGAGCAAAGGTTACCGGAACAGATAAAATTTTTAGAAAACTATTTTTCTAAAAACATTTTTGGAAGAGATATTTTCAAAAACATGTCTTTAAAGAGAAAAGTTTTTGAAAGAAAAGCATAATCCCCAATAGCCATATCCTTCTAATTCTCCGTTTTGAATCTTTCCTTTTTCGTTTCAGCATGGCCGAGAATCTTAATCTTCCGGAGGGTGTGACGGTACCAGTATGGTATAGGAGATTGATGGAGGCTAGGGCCACCACTACGGGTCCAGCAAGTGTTCCTCCACCAACCGTAGCACCCGATCTTCCTCCTCCCCCTCCTCCTCGCACGGATACTTTTGCTAATACTTGCAAGGAATTTAAAGCTATGGGAGGAAAACCTTTTCAAGGATCTGAAACCTTTGTGGAGGCTAGAGATTGGCTTAAAGAGGTGGAAGAGTTGATAGATATCTTTGAGATGGAAGAAGGAAAGAAAGTCAAGTTGGCTGCTTGGTTAATGAAGGGAGAGGCCTCATTCTGGTGGGAGGTTACTAATGGAGAACGCCCCGTTGACTCTTGGGCGGATTTTAGGCAAAGATTTGTGGCAAAGTTTCTCTCAAGGGCGGAGGAAAACTTGTATATGGAAAGATTCTTGACTCTAAAGCAAGGAAATCTTTCGGTGAAGGAATATGTTAACAAGTTTAATCAATTGGCAAGGTTTGGCCTAGACATGGTGAATACACCGGAGAAGAAGGCTTTGAGGTTCGTGAAAGGCTTGAATGAACCGATGCATGGGTTGGCTATGACTCACATCCCTATGGGGGCCACCTTTGAGAAGCTGGTTGACATGGCACTCATGTATGAGGAAGAGAAGGGTCCTAATGCTAATAAGGCACCCGAGAAGAAGGGAGATCAAAAGAGACCTCAGCAACAACAACAAAGCAAAGGTGGGAAAGGCAACGGTGGCAAGGGCAAGAAGAAGAAGTGTTTCAATTGTGGGACACCTGGCCACCTAAGCAAGGATTGTCGCAAGAAGAAGAAGACTGGCTGCTTCCACTGTGGCGAAGCAGGGCATTTAGTGAAGGATTGCCCTAAGAAGGGGCAAAGGACGGGATCTACCTCAGGAGGACAGGTGCAAGCTCTTATGGCACCGAGTCAGGCTAGGGGGCAAGTACAGGCTCTCGCGGTTCCACCGATTCAGGAGAGAGGTAGAACTATTTCCGTTGAAAGTCTGGTTTTTCTATTTGACCATCCTGTCCGTACATTGTTTGATTCAGGCGCATCGCATTCGTTTATTTCATCATCATTAGTTGAGTTACTGCACTTAGACACCAGTCTGGTAGATGATCCCTTGGTTGTTTCAAACCCAATTGGGGGCTCCACTTATTTGTCCATGATATGTTTGGGTTTGAAGATTTCTATACTTAGCATTGAGTTTAGATGTGATGCTTTTGTATTGGGCTTCACGGGCTATGGGTTGATTTTGGGCATGGACTGGTTATCCAGTAATGGTGCCGTTCTTGATTGCGAAAGGAGAGTTTTTAGGCTCATGACCCGCTTGGGTAACACTCTCGAGATTTCTTATAATCCCAGGGACTCTGTTATGCTAAGTTATCTTGAATCGCTTGACGCTTCGGTCGAGAGTTTGCAATCTGTTAGAGTGGTCCGGGAATATCCGGATGTGTTTGAGGAGGTGAAGGGCTTACCTCCGAAGCGGGAGATTGACTTCCGAATATACTTGGTGGATAATGCTAAACCGGTATCTTTACCAGTGCGCCACATGGCTCCTCGTGAGAGGAGGGAACTCCATAAGCAAGTAGGGGAGTTGCTTGAGAAGGGGTTCATAAGACGGAGCATATCGGAGTGGGGTGCTCCAGTAGTATTTGCTACGAAGGCGGATGGGTCCCTCAGACTTTGTGTAGACTATAGAGAACTCAACAAGCTCACAAAGAAGAATAGACACCCATTGCCGAGAATAGATGATCTTTTCGATCAGTTGGTTGGCGCTTCAGTATTTTCTCAGTTGGACTTAGCCACGGGGTTTCATCAGTTGAGAGTGGCTGAGGATAGCATAGACAAGACTGTCTTTAGGACTCCGGATGGTTTCTATGAGTGGCTGGTGATGCCATTTGGGTTGACGAACGCCCCTGCATACTTTGTTGATTTGATGAGTAGGGTGTTCAGGGAGTTCCTTAATAAATTCGTGGTGGTCTTTGTGGATGATATCTTAGTATTTTCTAAGAGTGAAGAAGAGCATGCCCTACATCTTGGGGAAGTGTTGAAGACTCTTCGAGCACATAGCCTTAAGGCTAAATTCTCTAAATGTCACTTCTGGAGGAAGGAAGTATGGTTCTTGGGGCATGTGGTCTCCAAGGAAGGGATAGCTGTGGATCCCGCGAAGGTAGTATCAATTCAGGATTGGAAGGTTCCGAAGAATGCTACCGAAGTAAGAAGTTTCTTGGGGTTGGCGGGTTATTATAGGAAGTTTATTAAAGACTTCGCAAAGATATCAGCCCCATTAACCCGCTTAACAAAGATGAATCTTGTTTTCACTTGGGACGTAGATTGTGATGATGCGTTCCGACGGTTAAAGAGAGCTTTAACCACCGCTCCAGTTTTAGTGTTGCCAGATGGGAGCAAGCCATTTGTTGTCTATACCGATGCCTGTGGGACAGGACTTGGCGCAGTCTTAATGCAAGAGGGAAGGGTAATAGCCTATGGTGGAAGGCAGTTGAGGGCACATGAGAAAAATTACCCTACCCATGATCTAGAGCTGGCCGCTATTGTTTTTGCGCTTAAGATTTGGCGCCATTATCTTCTTGGTGAGAGATTCGAGTTATTCACTGACCATAAATCATTGAAGTACTTATTCTCTCAGAAAGATTTAAACTTAAGACAGCAAAGGTGGATGGAGTTTTTAGCATCCTATGATTTCGAGATAGCGTATACCCCTGGCAAGGGTAACGTGGTGGCGGACGCCTTGAGCAGGAAGAGGTTGTCCTTGAGTCCATTGTTCGTGGAACGACAAAGCTTGGAATTTATCTCGATGTTTGATTTCAGACCTTCCGTTGACTATGTACCCGGTTTGCTAGCTTCTTTGGAAGTTAGACCTACTCTTTTGGGGCGGATTGGAGAAGCACAGAGGGGCGACCCACAGTTGGTTGAGTTAGTAGAGAAGCTCATAAGGGGGGAGTCGTCCAGCCATTTGAGTAGGTACACCCTAGACGATAGGGGGTACTTGCGTAGAGACGGTAGACTTTGTGTACCGCAAGACGAGCGTTTGAGGAAGGGTATTCTTGATGATGCACACCGTTCTAGGATGACCATTCATCCCGGAGGGGACAAAATGTACCAAGACATGAAGAGGGTTTTCTTCTGGGCCGGTATGAAGAAAGATGTGGCCGAGTATGTCGCTCGATGTTTGGTGTGCCAACAAGTAGAGGCGGAGCAAAAGAAACCTGGTGGGTTGCTTCACCCATTGGAAGTTCCGCAATGGAAGTGGGATAGCGTCTCGATGGATTTTATTAACGGGTTACCCAGGTCGAGGAAGGGTAATACAGGAATTTGGGTGGTGGTAGATAGACTTACTAAGAGCGCCCATTTCATACCTGTGAAGAGCAAGAGGACCGCTCCATGGCTAGCTTCTGTATATCTTCGAGAGATAGTTCGATTGCATGGGGTACCCTCTAGCATAGTGAGTGATCGAGATCCTATCTTCACTAGCGAGTTCTGGAGAAGTTTGCAAGAAGCAGTGGGGACTCAATTGTGTCTGAGCACCGCATATCATCCTCAGACAGACGGCCAAACTGAGAGGGTGAATCGTGTTCTAGAAGACCTTTTAAGGCTTTGTATCTTAGATTTTGGAGGTACATGGGAAGAGCATCTTCCATTGGTGGAGTTCGCATATAATAACAGCTTTCAGTCCAGTATTGGTATGGCTCCTTTCGAAGCTCTCTATGGAAGGCCTTGTCGATCACCTACATGTTGGTGGGAATCTACGGATAAGATCTTGCTTGGGCCCGATATGGTTAGGGAGACTTCTGAGAAGATTGATTTGATTCGAAGAAGGATGAAAGCAGCACAGGATAGGCAAAAATCTTATGCGGACAAGAGAAGGACGGATCTTGAGTTTGAGGTTGGGGATATGGTTTTTGTCAAAATATCTCCGTTGAGAAATGTTGTTCGCTTTGGATCCGTTGGGAAGTTAGCACCAAGGTTTGTTGGGCCGTTTCCTATCAAGGAAAGGATTGGACGGATGGCATATAGGGTGGAGTTGCCCGACAGACTTAGTGGTGTTCATGATGTATTCCATGTGTCCCATTTGAGGAAGTGCTTACATGAGACCGCAGAGGTGGTAGAGCCAAGCTTGCTTAGAGATGTAGAGGTAGAGCGTGATGCGACTATTCGACGAGCCCCTACTCGCATCCTTGGGACAGAGACTAGGAAGTTGAGAAACAGAGAGGTTCAGCTAGTCAAAGTGCAATGGGGAGATGATGAGAGCAACACAACTTGGGAGACGGAAGCGAAGATGCGTTCATTGTACCCATTTCTTTTTGAGGGTATGTCTTTACTTTCTCCTTTATCGCTTGTCTAGTACTTATCTTATCTTTGGTATGTCCTCTCGTTAGTACCTTTGACCTTTAGATAGGGTAAACCTATGGTTGAAACATGTGTTTGAGACATGTTATGGTTGATGGAAGCAAGTGGATGCAAGTGTTTGCTAGTGGTTGCTCGTGGATGCATATACACACACTCTAGGCACTAGATCGGCTCAGTCACTTCATATTGCATATTGCATAAAATTGTGTGTAGGAAAATATATTTATGGATGTATAATGGTTGTGTTATCACATGGATGATGCATTTTGGTGAATGATTGTGCACTCATGTAGATATTGTATGTGTCGATAGGGTTTTCTCGCATACATAATGGATGCATGGCACTATCATGGTTTGCATATGTTCATACATTAAATATGGAACATATACACACACCGTTTGCATATGCTCATACATCATTAGAAACTGTTTAAGGACAATGGATGCCCGTGGTTGATGATTTGAGTAGATGGTTGTTTGGATGGTAGGATATGCATTCTCCTTAGCTTAGAGATTTCGGGGACGAAATCCTTTAAGGAGGGGAGAATGTAACACCCCGAATTTTAGTTAATACTAAAATTCACTAGTTACAGGATAAATAATCTCAGACGTGGGAATTGGGGGTAACGGGCTGCGTTATTGCGTTCGTCTCGGAAATATACGCGAAATAGAGTCCGAGTTTTCGAGAATCGGAGTCCGTATGGCCCGGTTATGGCCCAATGAAGTTTGCAGAAAAATTAAAAACTTAAAACAGATTTAAAAATTTAAATTTCAGATTGTGGAATGGGACAGGCGGGGTCAGGCGGGAAGATTCCCGCCCTACCCATGTCGACAGGGCTGTCGACAGGGGTGTCGACTTGCCTGTCGACTTGCCTGTCGACAGGGGCGCGCCGTCCAGTGAACCTGGGTGCACCAGGTTGGGTTCTAGGCTGGCTTAGTGGGCTGGTTCTAGAGATTTCCTAAATCTAACGGACCTAAATTAATCTAGGGTTAATCTAAGGGCCTAAAACACTCTCTTAATCTATAAATACACCCTAAACATACCTTAATCCATACTAAAAATAGAAATGAAGGCCTCATGCCGCCAAATTAAATCCTAGAAGGAGTCTCCATTAATCTTAGAAGGAAGTTTCAAGCTAATCCCTCTCAAATCATTCTCTAATCATCACCATCTTCATAATTAGCAACTAATTCCTCTTCATAAGTTGGTTAATTTTGGGTTTGGTGAGTTTCTATCACTTTAACATCAATTGTTAAAGTAAGTAGATTGGGTGTAATGAGACTTATGGTCTTAAATGCGGATTAGTGAGTTTGAATCATTTATAATGATATGTTACTCTATGTTGTTCTATGTTTATGCATATTTGATAAGTTGGTTTATGCATGCTTAAAAAGTTGATTTATGCATGTTTAACAAGTTGGTTTATGCATGTTTAACAAGTGGATTTATGCATATTTAATGAGTGGAATTATGCATGTTTAGCAAAGTGAGTTATGCAAGTTAAGTATATGTTTAAATGCAAGTTTAATGTGATATGCAAGTTATGCATGCTTATGCAAGTGTATGGATGCTTATGCAAGTCATATATATGTTTAAATGCAAGATTTATGTAATATGCAAGTTATGCATGCTTATGCGAGTATATGAATGCTTATGCAAGATATGTATATGCTTAAATGACATGATATGCAAGTTATGCATGTTTATGCAAGTATGTGAATGCTTACGCAAGTATGTGGATGCTTATGCAAGTATGTGAATGCTTATGCAAGTTATGTGTATGCTAAAATGCATGTTTAACATGTTATGCAAGTTATGAGAATGCCTATATGCAAGTTTAACATGTTATGCAAGATATGTATATGATAATATGCAAGCTCATATGCAACATGTTATGCAAATCATGTGTATGATAATATGCAAGTTTGGGTTAAATGTAGTTGGGTTAATATATGCTCATATATGCAAGTTGACATCCTCTTAACCCATGACAAAGTTTTATGCTAAACCCATGATATTTGTGATGGATCTTCCCCTTTATTATGTCATGTAATGAGAACGATTTACGTGGGGAACGATGGGGTTGGTAAATATGTTAATAAATGAATGATTGGGTATGATTAAGCATACCATAAAAATAAATTACCATAAGTGGGAATTTACCTATTGAGTTAGGTCTACCCCATGGGAATTTACCTATTGAGTTAGGTCTACCCATGTTATGGAAAACTTGATATTAATTAGGGATAATTAATATGGGGGTGATTAATTAGGTGTAATTAATCGACTAAGACACGAGGTTGGACTCATTTGTAGTGTAAAACTGCCCGGACCCGACCGGCTTAACCAGTTGCTACAAATGTCAGCCCAATGTGAGAGGTCTTAGCCATAAATTAAATACGTGATTAAGGTAAAGACACGAGGTTAGACTCTGTTATGACGTAAGACTGCCCGGATTCTACCGGCTTAACCAGGCGGTCATAACAGCCAGTCTAATGTGGGAGGTCTTTATGGGAGATCACGGTCTTAATTAATTAAGAAACACTTAACCATAGTAGCATGTAGTGGGACATGAGGGGTTAAGTGGGTGCCTTGGGTGGCATGAGGAAATTTTGTGGTTGCCTTGGGTGGCATGTGGAATCTAGTGGGTTGCCTGGGGTGGCAATAGAAAATACGATTAGAATACTTAACCAAGTGGAAACATGTAATTAAACATGATTAAAGGGTTAAGTGGGATACACTAGATATTAGACAAGCTTAAGTGGGTAGCTTGTGGGGGCCCATTTCAACCAATATCCCAAACGTATCTTTGTGGGCTCGACCCATGTCGAGTGACGGGACACGCATATTGGGCTTGATTATAAGAGGCCAAAACGGGTTAGCGGTGGCAACGCAAGTCCAACGGGTTTCATATGCGTGTGTGGGCCTGGGCTGGTAGATAAGCCGTTGTTGCATCGTGTAGATATAAAGCCGTGCACCGTTAGTATTGGGTAGCCACTTTAGGGGAGTGATACACCCCACTGTGGGACCAGCACGGGTATCTACGGTAGGGAGCCGATCGATGGGGAGTAGTGGGTACACCTAATGAAGATAGGGGCAGACGACACCTATGTAGGGGTACACGAAACTACTGGGTAAGAATTACTGAGTACACCTAGTGGAGATAGGGGCAGACGGCACCTATGTGGTGGGCTAGGAGTACACGAAACTACTGGGGAAATTTTCTAAGTCCTTGGAAGGGATCAACCTTTAAGTAGGAATGACTGGTGTGGTGCAGTTAGTAATTATCCTTGGGGGGGGGGGTAGATGCGTCCTGACGGTTATCTTAGTTTATCCTAAGTCTACCAAGCTGCTTAGTGTAGCCATTCATCCCCAGATATTACCGTAGGTCAAGTTTATGTCTTCTCTGGTTACTTTAATGATTGTATTGTTAAAGTTATAGGACTCACTCAGACTTATGTCTGACCCTGTTGTTTTTATCTTTTTCCCAACCCTCATGTCCTACGGTGGATCCTAGCGGTAGTAGAGCTTGATCGGATTGCCGTTCCAGTCTTTAGGAGCTTGGGTAGATGTAAAGCTCCAGTTATCCAGTTGTCTTTTCTTTTGTTATGGCTATTGTATGAGAGAGTGGGATTATGTACTTCTTTATTTTGATGGATATTGTACTTGACTTTTATCGTGGTTTTATGATGTAACCAGACATGTTTATTTCCGCTGTTGTGAGATGATATTTTTAAATTTCAAGTACTAAATATATCTGTCTTGTTGTAATTTTTCTGTTCTATATTCACTAAAATACTCCACCGATGCTATGGCATTCCCTTAGTGAGTGACCATAGCGGGCGTGGGGTGTTACAGCTAACCATCAATTTAGAAGGAGTGGAACCCAATGTGAGATTTCCAAATTCAAAGAAAATGGATAAAAATATAATAGGTTGCAGAGGGGGCTTAGTAGCTTCTGACGCTACTTTCTGTTAAACCATGGATGATTGTGTGATGATTGCGTTGTGGAAATTGATTGTGATTGTGAATGATTGATTGTGGTTGCAACAGAATTGATTGGGTTTGTGGTAAATTCATTGTGTTGTGAAAATGAATTGAATTGTGGAATTATTGAATGGAATGACTATGTATGTCGCAAGGCCTAGGTTAGCAGAGGAGCAGTGCTCAGACACTGTGCCGGTGCTACAACACCCTGCCATTATAATGCTGAAATTTTCTGAAATGAACAACTAAAAATATTCATGTGTGGAATAAATTGTTTGAATAATAAAAATATCATTTTTATTGTATGTATGTATACCACTAAAAATATTCATGTGTGGAATAAATTGTTTGAACAATAAAATATCATTTTTATTGTACATATGAACCACTAAAAAAATTCATGTGTAGAATAAATTGTTTGAACAATAAAGATATCATTTTTATTGTATATATGAACCAATAAAAATATTCATGTGTGGAATAAATTGTTTGAACAATAAAAATATCATTTTTGTTGTTTGTATGAACCACTAAAAATATTCATGTGTTGAGAAAATTCTTTGAATGATAAAAATATTATTTTTAACATGTATATGAACCAAATAAAATAGTCATGTGTTGAAATATATTTTTGTTCGCCAAAAATATCATTTTTGACATGTATATGAACTAAATAAAATAGTCATGAGTTGAAATATATTTTTGTTCGCCAAAAATATTATTTTTATCATGTATATGAAGTGTTAAATATAGTAATGAGTTGAAATATATTTTTGTTTACCAAAAATATTATTTTTATCATGTATGTGAAGTGTTAAAAATAGTCATATGTTGAAATATATTTTCGTTCGCTAAAAATATTATTTTTATCATGTATATGAAGTGTTAAAAATAGTCATGTGTTGAAATATATTTTTGTTCGCCAAAAATATTATTTTTATCATGTATATGAAGTGTTAAAAGTAGTCATGTGTTGAAATATATTTTTTTCGCCAAAAATATTTTTTTTTATCATGTATATGAAGTGTTATAAATGACCATGAGTTGAAATATATATTTGTTTGCTATAAATATTATTTTTAACATGTATATGAAGTGTTAAAAATAACCGTATGTTGGAATAAATATTTGTTCGCTAAAAATATTATTTTTAGCTTAAATATGCATATATATATATACACACACACACACACACACACACACACATGCTAAACAGGTAAATGGATTCGCTGTTGGGTAAAGAATTAATTTGCATGCCCGACCAATAGGTAAACCTTAATGAGTTGGCCGCACAATTCTATTTATTATATAAACTCTTGTGAATGACATTAGATGCGGTGTGATGGTTGTTCGGTGTGAGATTATAAACGTCGCCATAGGATAGCAACAATTAATTTTGAACTACACTACATGGCATGCTACGTGAAGATAGCATACTCTATCATATTCCGTATAAGCATTTGGAGCTTGTATAACGAGATTGAAATTAACATACAAGGGAGAGGCTTGTATGTTGATGACTACATTTCAGGTTGAACCAAAGACGAACTATTGATATCATAACATATCATATTCCATATAAGCAATAGGTGTTTATATGACGAGGTTGAGATTACCATACGAGCGAGATGCTTGTATGGTGATAATTGAATTATAGGTTGAAAAGAGAACTGATATGGACTGAATAAAATATAACGGTAAATGGCAAAATTAATAAAAACCCCCACACAGGTCTGGAGATGAAAATAATTCACGTCTCTCTTGATTTTACATATGGCACATGGATTATTTATTTTCCAACACTGGACAAGGTGATGATATTTAATCCTTGGAGATATGATCTGCATTCTCTCCCTTGAGTATAGAATAGGTCACTAAAAATTGTGTATGCTGTTTCTGGATTTATTGGGTGCCTAATACGGCCCAATAAATTTCCAAAACACTCTCTGAACAAAGGAGGCTATGGAAAAATTTTCCGAAATTTTAAGGCATTTGCCAAATTTTTGGAGTGAAAATGGTTTGGAAATCATCGAATGAATTATATATATATATAAATATAATTTAAAATTAAACGAATCGTGCACGGTAGTTTGCGCTTTGGAATCTTAACTTTAAACGATTATACCGAGAGATCTGACCGTCGGATTTTCCCAAAACTGGAACCGTTGTGTTCACTTTGGAAAGATCTTTCCAGCGATTTTAAATTTGTTAAGATCCATTGGTTAGATTTTAAGAAATGTGTAATTCAAATCTGAATAAGAGCAGCGCCAGTGCCATCAAATGAGCTGAAACGTCGTTCGATGAAAATGAACTATTTTTATATATATAAAAACAGTGATAAATAGTTTTAAAATATTATAAACGATTTGGAATGGAAGTAAACCTATTTTTCTTGGTTTATCAGATATTTTGATGGTTGGATGTATTTGCCACGAAAATTATATTAATGAACTGAAATGAAAATGTCAAATGGTTTAACCATGGAAAGAACTGATTTAAATTCTATGTATACATGAATTATTTGAAAAGGCCGAGTTAATTCTCATTTCAAATAATTGATCGACGATTAAAAGTCGAAGATATGAAGAAGGTGCAAGACCAGTGATCTTCACATCATGTGGATTACTACTGATGCCATAGATATGGGTAGCTCCTTTGATGAGGTTATAGTAGTAGTGGCCTGGACGTAATTGTTGATTGTTCGGATGTGCGAGGGCCTCTCTTCCATATTGGACAGATGGAATGAGGAATAAGGTGCCTCCGGTTTCGCTCAGACCCAGAACGGACAAGTAAATGGATGTGTATCTGACATTGGATTTCGTTCTGTGTTTATTGATCTCTATTAAATATATATCTGTTTGGTGGCAGAGAATTTATTCTCTTGCTTAACACCCTTCTATAAAACATACGAGCTTAGAGGTTACATATTGATAGACATCAGTCGCATGGCGTGGAATGTCAGTGTGGCATGCAGAGATGCAGTGATCAAGGATTTTTGTTAAAAGAAGAGTCTTGCGGAGATGATCAAATCACGGCTTTAAATAGCACATAGCATTAATTCGCGAGCCTCACCCCTCGGTATGAGTCAAAAACAGGATTGTGACTGCATGCAGTGCACGGCATTTCTTTCTAGTTATGGGTAGTGTCACGCTATGGAGCCTAAACATTTATATTTTTACCTATGTGGATGATGGATAGCGAGGCGCCTCGGATATATGGTCACTAAGGGGCCGATGGATAGGTCCGATAGGACCGGGAAACGTGCGTTCAGGAATAGTTAATTCTCGAAAGTAAGGGAGGACCGGCCATGAAGATCCAGGGGTTCGCTAGCGTCCGAGCCCTAAGGCATTTCCCAGAGTGTCTCGAATTGGTGAGGAGCCATCCCTAGCCTCGACTCATGACAGGAATTCCAGTTTCCAATACGTGAAATTGTGCAGTTTTGATTGTAAACCTATATATGGCTATATGATATATGGTACCCATGTCGTCTATGGTTGATGCATTATGATTGAAATTGCTTTTGAAACATATATGCACTAGTGATAATATCAAATGATTTTGTTTTATATGTATCAAACATATTTTGGCCATTATAAGGTAAAACTCTATCCTCCGCCTTGCGTTGCGTTGTGTGATCGGACCTGAGTCTTATAATGGCTTCATTTTTGTAAAAAGCATTGCGTTGTTTAAATGATTTACTTGTTTTATGCACTAACAATCCAATGGAGTAAACCCGTTCTGCGTTAGTGGCATGGTCTTGTGATTAGCCTTATTATTAAATAAGTTAAACAGATTTCTCATACCAGTCCCATGTCTGACTCGTAGTTTGTTTCACTTGCAAACTCGGGTACCCCTATTTTTATAGGGCAACCAAGTAATAGGTAGCAGGATTTATTTTGGCTTAGCACTGTAGCTTGGAGTGCGCTTTTGGCTGATGGCGAAGAGTAGCTTTTATCTGTATTTTGGACTATTGGCATTACCGCCTATACTATCTTATGTATATGTACCGCTGATCGCAATGTAGATTGATTATTTCTTTTATGTACTAAGTTGTATCCTATAACTGTGCAACTCTGATGTTTATTACATTTTATGATTCCGCTTTCATATTGATGTAAACTATTCTATTTCATGTTTATGCTATTATCTAAAATCTGTTATTGTAATTAATGTGCTATATTCCAATGATTATCCTTGCCACTGTGGTACGGGGGTTTGGGGTTATCACTGTTGATATCAGAGCTTTGGTTGATCTTAGTTCTGGAATTAAACACATTAAACAACTGATCAGAAATAGAATCAGTAGTATTCTAGGGTGAGTAGCTCATTAGAGATAGGATTAGCAATGTCCTAGAATGAGCACGACAAAGTAGCATAATAATTTGATCAGTACATCATTGTTTTTCCATATGTCCTTCTTCTTTTACCATTCCTTAAAATTATCATTTCTGTTGGCCTGACTCTTTTCTTGCTTGTATCGAACTGACTGAAGGATGAGTGGTAGAGGAAGAGGCAAGATTAGGAGTGGTCGAGGTGGAAGAGGGGATAATATTCCCATTGTTAATGAGCCTATGATTCAGTAGCAGCCCTCACAGCCACAATTTAATCTTGATAGGGTGGCCAAGAATTATAGGAATCTAGGTGGCCTGCCATTCTCTGATAGTGGTGCAGTGGCAGAAGCCCAAGCCTGGTTACGGTCGAGCAAACGGATCTTCGTCGGCCTAGAGCTAGCTGATCACAGAAAAAGGTTCATGGCATCCTGGTTGTTGAAGGATGAAGCATAATATGGTGGGAAGCCATGACAGCAGGCGAAATTGAGGTAGATATGTCATGGGCTAAATTCAAAGAAGTGTTCGAAGAGAGATTCATCCCTCGACAAGAGGTCGAGTACTTACATGATGAGTTCGCTAATATCCAGCAAGGAGATCGTACTATACATGAATGCCTCAACAAATTCGTCGAACTTTCTCACTACGCACCTGAGCTTATTCAGGATCCTATCAAAAAGAACAAGCGATTTATCAATGGTCTTCTTCGTAGGTATCAAAGTCGAGCTACTGGACACATTGACCTTCTATTCACCAAGTTGGTTGAGATGGCAAGTACGTACGAAAGTTTAGATAAGAAGAACTTTCAGGAGGACCGCGGAAAGAACCAACCTAGCAAAAAAAGAAAATCTTTTGAAAAGAAGCCCGAAACAAGCAACACCGAAGCAGCAAAGCCTCAGGAAGGATGGAAACCAAAAGGCAAATGCCATAACTATGGTCAAAGTAGGCATTGGGAAAATGAATGCAACACTTCAAAGCGGCAAAAGACAAATCAATATGGTCCTAGTCAAAATTGTCCTGATAATAGAGAGTGCTTCAACTGCCATAAGAAGGGGCATATAGTCAAGAATTGTCCATTGCTAAAGAAATCCCAAGTGGCTCATGTGTATGACGGGGCGGATTCGCCAGCTTCTTCTGAGGGAGCAGGTAAACCTGATGTTTTGGGAGGTACCCTTACTGTTAAAAATATTCCTGTTTCGGTATTATTTGACACTGGTGCATCACATAGTTTCGTTTCAAGTAACACAGTTAAAAAGTTAAAGTTGAAATTAAGAAAGCTTAAGGAGTCGATTAGTGTTCATAATCTGATAGGGGGTTCTCTTGTTCTCGGTTCGTATTGTAGAGTGCCGATCACTTATTCTTGCTACCAGTTTCCTATTAATTTGATTGTCATGAATTTTTCTGTATTCAATGTTATTGTTGGGATGGAATGGTTAACAAAATATAAGGCCAAAGTTAGATGTGCCGAAAGAATCATTAAATTTAAAACGAAGCTGTGGGATATTATCATACCATGCATATGCTCAGATTCAGATAGAAAAGAATTTTTGTCTGTGCTAGAAGTTACACCCACTCTATTAGAAAAGTTTCCTGTCGTTAAAAATTATGCGGATGTGTTTGAAGAAGTTGATAGCTTACCTCCGCGGAGAGAAATTGACTTCAAAATCGATTTAATTCCGAATGCAAGGCCAGTAGTGCATGCTATTTGGAGAATGATATTGAAAGAGAAAGAAGAATTGGGCGATCAATCTCGACAATTGCTATGGAAGGGTCTAATTAGGTCTAGCTTCTCGTGTTGGGGAGCAGCCATAGTGTTCGTTCCTAAGTCAGATGGTACTCTCCGATTATGCATGGAGTATCATGATTTAAATAAACAAACATTGAAGAATAAATATCCGTTACTGCTGATTGATGATTTATTGAATCGTTTGAACAGAGCGCAAGTATTTTCTAGAATGGACTTAGCTACAGGATTCCGTCAACTGCGTATTGCTGAAGAATGTGTTCCTTTGACAGCTTTCAGAGGCCCAGACTTATTTTATGAGTGGTTAGTAGCGCCGTTCGGCTTATTTAACGCTCCTTCTTATTTTGTCGGTTTAATGAATCAAGTATTCCGTGATGTCTTGAATAAATTTGTGCTGGTTTTCATTGACGACATTTCGATCTTCTCTAAGTCAGCTCATGAGCATGTGAAACATTTAGAACAAGTGCTGAAGATTCTAAGAAATAATGTCTTAAAAGCCAAATTTTCTCAATACATATTCTGGCAAGAAGAAGTGAAGTTCCTTGGTCACGTAGTATCAAAGGAAGGAATCTCAGTGGATCCAAGCAAAATTACAGCTATTCAAGATTTGTAGAAGCCTACTACACCCATAGAAGTCCGAAGTTTTTTAGGATTGGCTAGGTATTTTCGGAAATTCGTTAAAGATTTTTCGAAGCTATCTAGTCCATTAACAAAGCTTACAAAGAAGCATGCGAGATTTAATTGGACCCCAGAATGTGAGGCGGCTTTCCAAGAGCTGAAATTAAGATTAATTGCTGCTCCAGTATTAACAATAATCGATGGAAATCAAGATTTGACAGTCTATACAAATGCTTCTCTTGAAGGTGTTGGTGCGGTATTAATGCAAATAGGCCAAGTAGTTGCTTATGATAGCCGTCAGTTCAAGTCGCATGAGAAGAGATATACTACTCATGATCTTGAGTTGTTAGCCATCGTGTTTGCTTTGAAAATATGGAGGCACTATCATTTGGGTGAGAAGTTCGAATTATACACCGATCATAAGTCATTAAAATATTTGTTCACCTAGAAAGATTTGAATTTGAAACAACAGCGTTGGTTAGAATTTCTTGTAGCGTAATCTAGATATTTTGTATACTCCAGGGAAAGCAATGTGGTAGCTGACGCGCTTAGCAGAAAGAATGCAATCATCGCCAATCTTATTATTATGCCTTCACTGATTGATAAATATCTGTTCTTTAGAAAGACGATCACTTCATTTAGAGGATCAATCAGAAAACTCAAAAAGGAAAAACTTCGAGTTTTCAGATTGATAGCAAGGGATTTCTGAGGTTAAAAGGTCGAATTTGTGTTCCGAATATGCCTGAGCTCAGAAGGGAAGTGGTGGATAAATGTCACAAATCGAAGCTTAGTATCCATCCAAGAGTAAGTAAAATGTATAACGATATCTAACGCACATTCTGGTGGAGATTTGAGAAAATAGACATTTCAATATATGTTAGCAGGTGTTCTACTTGCCAGCAGGTCAAGAGCGATTAATAGAAACCAATCAGATAGTTGCAACCATTGGAGTTCCAGATTGGAAGTGGGATCAAATTTCCATGGATTTCATAGATGGTTTGCCTAGAACAAAGAAAGGAAATGACAGCATATGGGTGGTCATAAATCGTTTCACGAAGACCGCTTATTTTATTCCTGTCAGATCGACTATAACAACTCAGAGTCTGTCGCAAATATATTTTAAAGAAATCGTTAGACTACATGGAGTGCCTAGCAGTATTGTCAGTGATAGAGATCCGATTTTTGATAGTAAATTCTGGGAAGTATTTCAAGAAGAACTGGGAATCAAGCTGAATCTTAGCACCGCATATCATCCTCAGATAGATGGCCAAACTGAGTGGGTGAATCGTATATTAGAAGATTTGTAGCAGGCATGTATTCTTGATTTTGGGGGATCGTGGTAAGATCACCTACATTTGGACGAATTCTCATATAATAACAGTTATCAAGTAAGCTTGGAAACGTCACCATTCGAAGCATTGTATGGTATACCATGTAGATCTCCTGCATGTTGGGTAGAACCAAGCAATCGACTAGTATTGGGTCCTGACATGATCCGAGAAGCTTTAGATAAAGTTGATTTCATTAAGAAGCGACTATAAGAAGCTTAAAGCCAACAGAAGAGTTATGAAGATTCTAGAAGAAGAGATTTGGCTTTTTCTGTTTGTGATTATGTGTATTTAAGAGTTTCTCCGATGAGAGGAGTAGTCCGATTCAGGAAGACAAGAAAGTTGGCACCTAGATTTATTGATCCATTTCCTATACTCGAAAAGATAGGACCTCTTACTTACAGGGTTCAGTTATCAAATTGGTTGCCCAGATTACATGATGTATTTCACATTTCTCAACTTCTTAAACATGTTCATGATCTGGATTTGATTGTAGAGGAAGTCGTGCAACAAGATTTGGATATTACTCCGAAATTAGCAGTGAGAAGAGAGCCACTAAAAATTATTGGCAAAGAAACCAAGGTTCTGAGAAACAAGAAGGTTCACTTAGTCAAAGTGCAATGGAACGGTGATCCTAGAGAGTGTACATTGGAAACAGAAGATATCATTAAACAGGCTTATCCCAAGTGAAGAATGGACATCTCTGATTAGCTCTGGTTCAAGGTACATTTACAATATATTCTATATCCATTTTGTTTCCTACTTTACTATTGTTTCCTTTTCGGGGACGAAAAGTTTTAAGTAGAGGAGATTGTAACAACCCGGAAAATCAGAATCAATTTAAAATTTATTTTAAGGAAATTTTAACAGAAATTTGGTCAGAATTTAAAAATTCCATTTTTAAATAATAACAAAGACCTTAACAATAGCTAGCTTGCAAACAACTTCCGTTTTCGACGAAACCATTTTTTGGATCCGGAATGTAAAATTATTGCTAGGTTTAAAATTCCATAATTTTTGGAATTAATATATGAGCGTGGCAAAGGAAAACGTGTTTTGCAAATGTTGTGCAAATCGGATCGACCAGAAAATAGGCATTTTTCAGACGGTCTCCAAATTCGATGAAATTAATTTTGTTAGGACCGTATCATCAAAACATAGCTAGATTGATTTTTTAGGGAATTTTTGGAGTCTGTATGTGGCCCCAGTGAATTAAAATATACGTTCAAATCTAATATTGAATGTTTTATATTTTAATTTAAAGAAAAACGGACTGAAACCATCGAATGGGCTTACGAAACATATTACATTCTGTCTGAAATGGGGGTATTGAGCTAGGGACGATAGTCATTAGGTTCGATTTGGAGCTTGGGGGAAAAAATCACAATTTTGGAAAAATAAAATAGATTAATTATAAAACCGGCTAATCACGATTTTTCTTTTCATTTTCTCGTTCACTCAAAAATAAACCTGTAACCAAAATCTGAATGGTGGCAGAGCTTCCTCCCTTCCCTTCTCCATAACTCTCAAACCACTCAACGAAATTCAATGACCCTTAAGGGAATTTTGTATAGAATTTCCCCAGCTTCAAATCCATACAAGTTTCGAATCCTATCGTTGAGTATTGGAGGCGAATCTTTGCCTCAAACCTGCACCGCGTCACACGGGATTGCGCTACCACCGGAGATCCGAGTTCGACGTCATTCATAGCGTCGGGAAGCCCTTACCAAGCTCTTCGACGTGGTGCTATTCGATCATTACCTAGCTTCAAGGATTGGAAGCAAAATCGTGACTTAGTTTTGAATCCACTGAGTAGGTAACGACCTATTATTTTAAAAGGTTTTCAACACTTCAAAGCGTTGCAAATCTAATTATATTTATAAAAATCATATCTTTTTGATACGATGTCGAAATCCGATGAAATAGGAAGCATTAGGACCGTGACATCGTACACTACGTTCTAGAAGTGACCGGAGGAATTTTAGAGCTAGCCATCAATTTAGAAGGAGTGGAACCCAATGTGAGATTTCTAAATTTGAGTAAAATGGAGAAAAATATAATAGGCTGCAGATGGGGCTTAGTAGCTCCTGACACTACTTTCTGTTAAACCATGGGTGATTGTGTGACGATTGTGTTGTGGAAATTGATTGTAATTGTGAATGATTGATTGTGGTTGCAAAAAAAGTGATTAGGTTTGTGGTAAATACATTGTGTTGTGAAAATGAATTTAATTGTGGAATTATTGAATGGAATGACTATGTATGTTGCAAGGCATAGGTTAGCAGAGGAGCAATGCTCAGACACTGTGCTGGTGCTAAAACACCGTGCCGTCACAATGCTGAAATTTTCTGAAATGAACCACTAAAAATATTCATGTGTGGGATAAATTGTTTGAACAATAAAAATATCATTTTTATTGTATGTATGAACCACTAAAATTATTCATGTGTTGAACAAATTGTTTGAACAATAAAGATATCATTTTTATTGTATGCATGAACCACTAAAAATATTCAAGCGTGGAATAAATTGTTTGAACATTAAAGATATCATTTTTATTGTATATTCATGTGTGGAATAAATTGCTTGAACAGTAAAAATATCATTTTTATTGTATGTATGAACCACTAAAATTATTCATATGTTGAATAAATTCTTTGAACAATAAATTTTTTATTTCTAACATGTGTATGAGCCAAACAAAATAGTCATGTGTTGAAATATATTTTTTTTAGCAAAAAAATATTTTTGACATGTATATGAACTAAATAAAATAGTCATGAGTTGAAATATATTTTTGTTCGCCAAAAATATTATTTTTTCATGTATATGAAGTGTTAAAAATAGTCATGAGTTGAAATATATTTTTGTTCGCCAAAAATATTATTTTTATCATGTATATGAAGTGTTAAAAATAGTCATGTGTTGAAGTATATTTTTGTTCACCAAAAATATTATTTTTTATCATGTATATGAAGTGTTAAAAATAGTCATGTGTTGAAATATATTTTAGTTCGCAAAAAATATTATTTTTATCATGTATATGAAGTGGTAAAAATAGTCATGTGTTAAAATATAATTTTTTTGCCAAAAATATTATTTTTATTATACATGTGAAGTGTTAAAAATGACCATGAGTTGAAATATATATATATATATTTGTTTGCTATAAATATTATTTTTAACATGTATATGAAGTGTTAAAAATAACCATATGTTGAAATTAATATTTGTTCACTAAAAATACTATTTTTAGCTTAGATATGCTTATATATACACATGCTAAACATGTAAATGGATTTTCTATTGAGTAAAGAATTAATTTGCATGCCCGATAAATAGGTAAACCTTAATGAGTGGGCTGCGCAGTTTTATTTATTATTGTAATGACCCGCAAATCTGTACCATTTGAATCGCCTGAATACAACTCATGTCCAATTCAAATTGTACAAAAATACGAATCATTAATGGAAAGAAGTTAGAGGATGAGAATTAGAAAGATAGGAAATTAGAATAGAAGAAAATAGATAGAAGAATGAACTGAACAACACCACAGAATCTCACAATCGCAGTGGAACAAAATATAATATATATATAATCACTTTTAAAATACAAACTGGATTTTGAACTTACATACATCATCAGAGTATATCACCTATACAATACAACGGAAATAAACTTTAAATATCTAACGTTGAAGCCTCCTGCTCCAAGCTCCTCCAAATAAATCTGTAAAATCCTGAACTACGTGACTACCCGTACAAATTTGGGCATCCAAGAGTTTAAGGAAAACATAGAAAATAAACTCTGGATCAGTCATGGGACTGGTATGAGTAAAAAAAATTAAAATAAACAGATAATGATAAAGGGTATCTCATAAGACCCACCCGGAAAAAAACGGAATAGGTTTTTCCCATTATGAGAATCTAAAACACTTGTTTTACTTTCAAAAACATTTTGAAAGAAAAGATAATTCTAAGACCGATCCATACATAAACATGTATGATTTTTACCTTACGATAACCCAAAATATTTTGAAAACAATATTCTTCTAATATTATAATAGTGTCTAAATACAAATTAATATCAATCTAGCAGAACGCTTGCATCTCACGCTCTACATATATAGTATACAATCAAAACCGTGAGCATTTATTGGATAACGGATTTCCAACTATGACAAGGTATGGAACCACCTTCTGATAGTGTATCTCTAGAAGGGAATACATTGGGTTCAACAAAAACATCTTGCAATCCAACCCACAAATAACCAACCACTCATTTCTCATGAGTGTATCGAATATATTGTCACCTTTCGGTTGCGTAGCTACCGTTTCCCGGGAGATACATAAATGAAAAGAAGTAACAAAATGAATATTCTCTAGATGGTGACAATACACCCTAATGGGAGCGACATACATAGCCAAGCTGCCTGCCCGATTTTTGTCATCTCTCGTTTGTGAGGCTTGAGGCTGAATTTACCATTGACAAATTATTTCTTTGAATGCCACATCGTCGGAACTGCCAACCACTAATTGGCTTCCCCAAAAACATTTTACGGGTATAAAGCAAGAGAAACGAATTCCTCTACCACCAATATAAACAAGTTTGAAGAGATCAACGTATGTGATTGGTTAGGCATACTCTGTCAGATATTCGTCCATACAAGTTGTCCTGGGATTGGACAAATCGAAGGCACTATTCTATAAACAGAACAACCCTTGCAATACTCCATCTTCAATGGTCTTTAATAAAATCACCAACTCGTAACGTATATATCGAATCGAAGTGGAATTTACATTTCGGTATCTTCGAGAACGATAACGGAAATGTCCAAATTTGATAGTCGGTGATTTAACTATCAAATATAAAATAAAACAAACAGGTTTAACATCATTGGATCCGCTAATTCATAACTAATCTTTATTCGAACATTAAATTTGTATTTATTTCTGAATTACTTTACAGAAATTACAACTTAGCAGTTCCCCTAGCACATATCAATTCTTAAAAGCAGACGATATTTGATTCGTTAATCTAATATATGCAAACACACATGTAAATACAATGCAATATTTTCTACTGATAATATAACATCTCAACCCATGTATTTACTGATAAAATATATCGAACTAGTTTATAGCAGAATGGTGTTATTTCAACTAACAAGGTGTTTCAGACAATCCAGTCAATAAAATACATAGTGAAACAATGTTTTAATTCCACTGACAGATGTCAAATAAAAATATATATTTACGATTAACGTAATTATAATGATTTGATAAGTCAATCCATTAGTTGATCATTTAACTCAATATTTATGGTTTTTGCAGATCATTATTGATCAGCAGTTTACGCATTAACCCCATTTACGATAAATTTTACGTTCGATTAAATTTAAACGATAATTAGTATTAAAATAAATCAACTTATTTAAATTTCGATAGCAACAAAGCATAACTTCTTGATGACCTATTCAACGTTACTCAGATGAGCCAAACTATTTAACCATATTTCCTTGGTCTAACCTTAGCAATATATGTATATACATCAATATGAGTATTTTAAATATATATTTGAATTGTTAATTTGTTTTAATCTCCTTTTTTTCTTCTTTATATATTTTCATATAATATAGGCCCAAAACCAAACAAATGATCCATGCAAAAGTTGCTTCAGATGAGCCAAGACACTTGAATTCTTAAGATCCGTGCATCACATCTATCTCCCTCCTATTCATCCCATCTGTCTCCCTCCTATTCTTGTGCTGACTTCAATTTCTTTACTACTCTCGTTTCTTTTCCTTACCTTTTCTTGTTTGTTTATGTATACATGTTTTTGCACATGGGATGAAACCAGTCTAGAACCCACGCATTAACCCAGAATACCCGGGCACATCAACAGCGAAACATGACAAGGCACTCTACTCTTTCCTTTTCGTTTTAATATATTATATCCTTGTGTTGACCTTCCCCTCCTATTACCACATAAATCTTCTAGGCAACTCAAACGCCCACCAAAGTTCCCATGCTTGCATCCCTTACTCTCGTGCTTTCATTTTTCTTTCAAACTACATCTATGTGATTTCAAGTAGAGTTGAGATGGCAATATTTGAACAGTTCCTTTATTGGTTGTAGGATGTACTCATGTTTGATTATGTGCGTTTATTCACCTTCAGGTATTCCTAGGTTCACTTTTAAATACCATTTTGGTTTTCGTTTATAAGTTGTTTTTCTTTCCTGCTTTAATATGTTTTTCTTCTTTCGTTGCTTTTCTTGTTTACCAGTATTATTTAACTGACATGCAATATTATTTATCTCTGAACTCAACAGGCGTTATCCTTACCATTTCTGGTTGTAAGAAGCTCCTGGCATTACTAAAACTTCTACTCATCCTAGTTTCATATATTGCACATGCTGTAATATTTTTTTGTTTTAATTGTTTTGCGGTAGCAGATCAATTCTATTGGAAACAACAAATCCGTGCAAACTATTCCTTCTCCTATGAGTTAATAGAAACATGGGTGTCTTTATTTTGAACAATCCTATTACTATGTTTTTTTTACTCCCTTTCGAGTTCTAGTGGTATATATAGGAGGATAGGGTCATGTTAATTTGTTCCTACTAAAATATATATGCATATACAGCTTAATGCAAAGCCAAATCAGATCCACCTCAATACAGAAAATGCCTAGCCCATAGTATACTTGAGTTACGACTACTACTGGTTCACTTATACTGCTGCGTGGTCGTTCTTTTATTTTATTTATTTCCTTTCTCTACCTTAAATTTTGTTACTGCCATTCCTTACCTCTCCTTTTCCAGTATGCTTCTCTGTTTCCCTTGTCTTTCTTCCTTTGGTTTGCTATTGCTACTTTTATTCTTTTTTATTTGGCTTTCATTTTTTCTCATTTCCCTTGTAACTTGAAATCGAATGGGACTTTCATGAATACTATAGTATCATTCAAAGGAGCATATTTCATCACTTCTGCAAATAAGTATAGAATATAGACCACGGCTTCTTAAGGCAACTAGTATTAACACTAGTAGATTCAGCAAGTCGAATTGCTACCCGAAACGTGATAACTTCTTTGTTTGATCTCGAGTTCAGATAAAATTCTAACCACTCCACTTCGTTAATGGTTTATTATTCACGTTTCAATATAGGGATTAAATTAACAGTTCGATTATCTCAGTTGGCTCTAGGTAGCACAGCTCAACACCTAGACAATCTTGTTATGTTCGAAATAGAAGATTTAATGATACCATTTGTAAACTAATTCTAAGTTCTGCGTTTTCCAACCGTATTTTGGATGAGCTGGAACCCGTATCTAGAAGAAGCCGAGCCACTTAACAACCATTGCCGCATATACCAAAACTCCAGCTATTTTAAGGTGATGGGAAAAACATTTACTACTGTTACTATTATATAATAAAATTTCTTTACTAACTTCTAAAGATTAATGGTTATGACATTTACTAGCTGTAGGCATCATATCGAGTACCTCTTGATCTATGCTTCTCCATTTGTTTACTGCTTCCTTTTTATTTGGCTTCTTTCTACTTCTCTCAGCTGATTCTCTTTTCATTACATGAAAATGGGAAAACTCAATCCCACCCAATACTACACACTTCAACGCAGCTATATTATTAACTCCAACACGTCGCAATAGCCAGCTCGATCCCCTGCTTCCGTCTGCTTGAAATCTCATCAGCCAATCTCTTCTCTTTGCCTTATATCCTACTGTCTTTCTTTATCTGCCGTTGTCTACATCCGTACACAACGTGCATGGTGCACACGCACTATTGCTCCGACCACCCGCCAACCGTCGCACCACTACCGACATGTCCAGCTTTCACCTTACATCACTACTGACTGCTGCAATGGTCTCCAGCTATTCCTATTGCTACTTCCCATTCGTTCCTTCCCTGTTTCTGCCTACTCCTCTACTCTTTTTTTAAGAGTTTTCTGCTATTTGTTTCAGTTTTCGGTTCCAAGATTTCATGTTTCATTAATATGCTAATTATATAATAATTTGGTAACTGGGCTTCTGTTTACATGTATAAATACAAAGATACTATTGACATGTCCTTCTACAAGGTGTTTGTATCGTCAACATACTAGTGTTTATAGATAATATACCATACACATGCATATATGCAACTACATAACTTGTGATCATTCGAAATCAATCAAACAAGGATTTAACGGAGGATAAAAAGTGAAGTTTACTCACAGTTTGAAGTCCTCTGTTCTTAACCTTTCATGCTACACTAATTCCATGTTTTAAGCTTCCATTCTTATGGCTTTGCTTCAGATTCGTTTTGAACTTGTTCGAATCAATTGTGTGAGGGAAAACATGAAGTATATAGTCTATTTATATGTGTTTTAAATATTGGTGACATCTAATAGGTAATTGAGACATATATATAGCTGCAGAGTAGCTGCAGCTTCTTTGATTTGGAAAAGGGATTTAGCTCGTTACTTTTATGCTTAGGTTTATATGGCCAAGTAAATGGAGGTACACAATGCATATGTATGAATTAGTTTAAATCCATGCTTGGTTCTCGAGCACATGTATAATTTGATGGATATAAAAGCTATTTCATTTCAGCTTGAAATTGATGTATTAGCAAATGTTCGATTGAGTGACGTTGCCTAGATATTTAGCTGTGCAAGAATCCTCCTACATGCTAGTTGTGCAATATGAAAAGGAGAGGAAATGCTACAGCCAGCCCATATATGTACTTATCACATGATGTATACTTTTTTTTTCTTCCCCAACTATGTATCTTTTGATTTGAACGTATATAGGCTGTTAAATATCTAGAGTTGTAGTTGCTTTCATTGAATGATCTTGCTAAAATCTTTTGTCATATTAATAGGACTAGCCTATTTTATAGCTATGCAAACATGTGCAAATTAGGGTTAGAGGCTTGGTTCTTAAGGCATATATATATATATATATATATATATATATATATATATATATATATATATATATATATATATATATATATGTTATATATTACTATGCTTGTCGATAATTGGGTCTAGTGGCTTTTTCTTAGGTCTTTCACTGTGTAAATGTTGTTCACACATGAATCTGATTTACTGAAGCACACATACTGTTGTACATAAGGATATAAAACTCAACAAAAGCAAGTTAATACACTTCAGGATAGCAAGTATGCTAACATCATAAATGTGAAGTTAATTTAGATTTTACACCCAATTTATCCTAATTAGATATATAATTAAAATTAATATTATACTTGCATGAATTAAAATCAAATTTAAATACATACAAGATATTAAAACATCGTTTTAAATAAAACAAGTGAAAATATACAAATATGATTTTTTATTATCCTAATTTTTCTAAAATATTCATATCTTATATTTTTCCATATTTTAATCAAAGTTAAAATAAATTTACAAAACAAATTACTAAATATTATTTATCTGGTTTTATAAACATATATACATTGACCTAGAAACCATTACATTCTATATATATATTTGGAAATTTCTCCAATATTTATCATTTACAATTTATTATTTAAATAAATTATTAAATAATCCAAAATAAATTGTATTACAAAACCAGTCAAAAACCGGGACATTACAATATATCCCCTTAAAAGAATTTCGTCCTCGAAATCGAAGAGTAACAAAGAGATTTCAGTTATATTTATAGTTATAGACTTATACACAAACGTGGGTTATCCCCTAATAGACACAACAAGCAAGACATCAAAAATACACAGGTTTACTGCCAAACAATTCACCATACTCAAGACATTCAATATCAGAAATCAGCTATCAATCACAGCCATCTTCATACTAGAAATATTTGTTATTACAGTTGGAAAACATTTCCATTTCTAATTTATACACTTCTTTCTTTCATCATTTATCAGTTCCTAACTGTCAATTGGTAAGAAATAATATTCTAAGTATCGACCTCGAAGACCAAAATCAACGTCAGACCAATACTCAGAAAATCATTTAACTCAACCAATTTCCAATTAGGTTCCAATTTCTTAACTCCAGTTAAATTTTCAAAGCCCAGAATGTAGATTCCCGATTTTTAATCCAAACCAATCTGAAATCATATAACTTGATTTCATATAAATTCAAAACCTTTGAATTTTCCTAAACCATTTTGTTCTACTCAACAATTTCCAGTTTGTCTTATTTGTATATTTCGTGCTTATATAAATTTTGATTTGGTTATATATAACTATTTCAAGTTAGATTAACAACTAACACGTCTCTATATATAATAATAATTCTAGAAAATTTATTCTTTTATAACCAAAATAAATTTTGGGCAAAATTATTTCATTTACCATGCTTTTAAAACAATATTGTGTTGAATTATTCTATTCAAGTGTCTAGAAATCCCTATCGACCTCGTCAGCTGAACGCGTCATTTGGAATTTTATACCACTCAATAATTTAATCAGTACAATATAAAACAGTTTTTATATTAAATAACAAATACGCGCTTATATATATACACTCAAATTCAATTTAGGGTATTACTAGTCCTATCTCTATCGAGTTACGCCACAGAGCCAAGGTTACTACTCAACCTTCAACTTTGATACCAACGTGTAACGACTCGCAAATTTGTACCATTTGAATCGATTGAATACAACTCACGTCCAACTCAAATTGTACATAAATACGAGTCATTAATAGAAAGAAGTTAGAGAATGAGAATTAGAAAGATAGAAAATTAGAATAGAAGAAAATGGATAGAAGAATGAACTGAACAACACAATAGAATCTCACAATCGCAGAAGAACAAAATATAATATATATAATCATTTTTAAAATACAAACTGGATTTTGAACTTACATACATCATCGGAGTATATCACCTATATAATACAGCGGAAATAAACTTTAAATATCGAACATTGAAGCCTCTTGCTCCAATCTCCTCCAAATAAATTTGTAAAATCCTGAACTACTTAACTGCCCGTAAATTTGAGGCACCCCAGAGTTTAGGGAAAATATAGAAAATAAAATATCGGACTGGTATGAGTAAACGATTTTAAAATAAACTGATTTTGATAAAGGATATCTCATAAGACCCACCCAAAAAAAAATGAAATGGGTTTTTCCCCTTACGAGAATCTAAAACACTTATTTAACTTTCAAAAACGTTTTGAATGAAAAGATAATCCTAAGAACGATCCACATATAAACATGGATGGTTTTTACCTTACGATAACCCAAAACATTTTGAAAACAATATTCTTCTGATATCATAATAGTGTCTAAATGCAAATAAATATCAATCTTGCAGAACACTTGCATCTCACACTCTACATATATAGTATACAATCAAAACCGTGAGCACTTATTGGATAATGGATTTCAAACTATGAAAGGGTATGGAACTACCTTCCAATGGTGCATCTCTAGAGGGGAATACACTGGGTTCAACAAGGACATCTTGCCACCCGACCCACACATGACAAACCACTCATTTCTCTTTAGTGTATTGAATAAATTGTCACCTTACGGCTGCGCAACTACCATTTCCTAGGAGATGCAGAAATGAAAAGAAGTAAGAAAACAAATATTCTCTAGATGGTGACAATACACCTTAATGGGAGGGACCCACATAGCCATGATGCTTGCACGATTTTTGTCATTTCTCGGTTGTGAGGCTTGAGGCTGAATTTACCTTTAAAAAATCTTTTCTTTGAATGCCACATCGTCAAAACCGCCAACCACTAATTGACTTCCCCAAAAATATATTATTGGTATAAATTAAGAGAAACGAATTCCGCTGCCATCAACATAAATATGTATGAAGAGATCAACGTACGTAATTGGTTAGGCATACTCTGTCAGACATTCGTCCATGCAAGTTGTCCTGGGATTGGACAAACCGAAGGTACTATTCTATAAACAGAACAACCCTTGCAATAATCCGTCTTCAATGGTCTTTAATAAAATCTCTGATTCTTAATGTATGTATCGAATCAATGTGGAATTTAGATTCCGGTCTCTTCGAGTATGATAACGGAAATGTACAAATTTGATAGTCGATGGTTTAACTATCAAATATAAAAAAAAATAGGTTTAACACCATTGGATCTGCTAAGTCATAACTAGTCTTTATTCGAACATTAAATTTGTATTTATTTCTGAATTGCTTTACAGAAATTACAACTTAGTAGTTCCCCTGACATATATCAATTCTTATAACGGACGACATTTGATTCGTTAATCTAATATACGCAAACACACATGTGAATACAATGCAATATTTTCTACTGATAATATAACATCTCAACCCTTGTATTTACTGATAAAATATATCAAACTAGTTTATAGCAGAACAGTGTTTATTTCTGCTATCAGGGTGTTTCAAACAATCAAGTCAATAAAATACATAGTGAAACGGTGTTTTAATTCCACTGACAGATGTCAAATAAAAATATGTATTTACGATTTATGTAATTATAATGACTTGATAATTCAATCTATTAGTTGATCATTTAATTCAATATTTATGGTTTTTGCAGATCATTATTGATCAAAAGTTTATGCGTTAATCGCGTTTACGATAAATTTTACGTTCGGTTAAATTTAAACGATAGTTAGTATTAAAATAAATCAACATATTTAAATTTCGATAGCTACAAAGCGTAACTTCCTATTGGCTTATTCGACGGTACTCAGACGAGCCAAACTATTTAACCATATTTCCTTGGTCTAACCTTATCAATATATGTATATACATCAATATGAGTATTTTAAATATATATTTGAATTGTTGATTTGTTTTAATATCCTTTTTTCTTCTTTATATATTTTCATATAATATGGGCCCAAACCCAAACAAATGATCCACGCAAAAAGTTGCTTCAAATGGCCAAGACACTTGAATTCTTAAGATCCATGCATCCCATCTGTCTCCCTCCTATTCTTGGGTTGACTTCCATTGCTTTTCCACTCTCGTTTCTTTCCCTTACCATTTCTGGTTTGTTTATATATACATGTTTTCGCACATGGGATGAAACCAGTCTAGAACCCACACATTAACCCAAAGTACCCGGGCACATCAGCAATGAAACATGACAAGCCGCTCTACTCTTTCCTTTTCGTTTTAATATATTATACCAATGTGTTGACCTTTCCCTCCTATTACCAAGAAAACCTTCCAGGCAACTCAAATGCCTTCCGAAGTTCCCATTCTTGCATCCCTTACTCTCGTGCTTTCATTTTTCTTTCAAACTACATCTATGTGATTTCAAGTGGAGTTGAGATGGCAATATTTGAACAGTTCCTTTATTGGTTCTAGGATGTACTCATGTTTGATTATGTGTGTTCATTCACCTTCAGGTAGTCCTAGGTTCACTTTTAAATACCATTTTGGTTTTCATTTATAAGTTGTTTTTCTTTCCTGCTTTAATGTGTTTTTCTTCTTTCGTTTCTTTTCTTGTTCACCAATATTATTCAACTGACATGCAATATTATTTAGCTCTGAACTCAACAGGCGTTATCCTTACCATTTCTGGTTACAAGAAGTGCATTACCAAAACTTCCCCTCATCCTAGTTTCATATATTGCACTTGCTGTAATCTTTTTTTGTTTTCATTGTTTTGCTGTAACAGATCAATTCTATTGGAAACAACAAATCCTTGTGAACTATCCTTCTCCTCTTAGTTAACAGAAACATGGGTGTCTTTATTTCGAACAAACCTACTACTATGGTTTTTTTTTTACTCCCTTTCGAGTTTTAGTGGTATATATAGGAGGACAAGGCCATGTTAATTTGTTCTTACTAAAATATATATTCATATACAATTTAATACAAAGCCAAATCAGATCCACTTCTATACAGAAAATGCCTATCCCATGGTATACTTGAGTTACGACAGATATTGGTTCACTTATACTACGGCGTGGTCGTTCTTTTATTTTATTTATTTCCTTTCTTTACCTTAAATTTTGTTACTGCCATTCCTTACCTCTCCTTTTCCAGTATGCTTCTCTGTTTCCTGTATCTTTCTTCCTTTGGTTTGCTATTGCTACTTTTCTTCATTTTTATTTGGCTTTCATTTCTTCTCGTTTCTTTTGTAACTTGAAATCGAATGGGACTTTCATGAATACTTTAGTATCATTCAAAGGAACATATTTCATCACTTCTGCAAGTAAGTATAGAATATAGACCATGGCTCTTTAAGGTAGCTAATATTAACACTAGTAGATTCAACAAGTTGAGTTGCTACCCGAAACGTGATAACTTCTTTGTTTGATCTCGAGTTCGGATAAAATTCTAACCGCTCCACTTCTTTAATGGTTTATCATTCACGTTTCAATATAGGGAATAAATTAACAGTTTGGTTATCTTAGTTAGCTCCAGGTAGCATAGCTCAAAACCTAGCTAATCCTGTTATGTCCGAAATAGAAGATTTAATGATACCATCTGTAAACTAAATCTAAATTCTGCGTTTTCCAACCATATTTTGGATGAGATGGAACCCATATATAGAAGAAGCTGAGACACTTAACAGCCATTGCTGCATATACCAAAACTCCAGCTATTTTAAGGTGATGGGAAAAACTTTTACTGCTGTTACTATTATATAATAAAATTTCTTTATTAACTTCTAAAAATTAGTGGTTACTGCATTTATTAGCGGCAAGCATCAATATCGGATACCCCTTGATCTATGCTTCCCCATTTGTTTACTGCTTCCTTTTTATTTGGCTTCTTTCTACTTCTCTCAACTAATTCTCTTTTCTTTACATGAAAATGGGAAAACTCAATCCCACCCAATACTACACACTTAAACACAGCTATACTATTAACTCCAGCACGCCACAACAGCCAACACGATCCCATACTTCCACCTGCTTGAAATCTCATTAGCCAATCTCCTTCTCTTTGCCTTATATCCTATTGCCTTTCTTTGTCTACCATTGTCTTCATCCGTGCACAAAGTGCACGGTGCACATGCACTATTGCTCCGACCACCCTCCAATCGTCGCGCCACTACCGACACGTCCAGCTTCCACCTTACATCACCATTAACTGCTGCAGTGGTCTCCAGCTGTTACTATTGCTACTTCCCATTCATTCCTTCCCTATTTCTCCCTACTCCTCTACTCTATTTTTAAGTGTTTTCTGCTATTTGTTTCAGTTTTCGGGTCCAAGATTTCATGTTTCATTAATATGATAATATTATAATAATTTGGTACCTAGGCTTCTGTTTACGTATATAAATATAGAGAGACTATTGAAATGTCCTTCTACAAGGAGTTTGTATTGTCAACATACTGGGGTTTATAGATAATATACCTTATATACAAACATATATGCAGCTACATAGCTTGTGATCATTTAATATCAATCAAACAAAGATTTAACAGAGGATAAAAAGTGAAGTTTTACTCACAGTTTGAAGTCCTCTGTTCTTAACCTTTCATGCTACACTAGTTCCATGTTTTGAGCTTCCATTCTTACAGATTTTCTTCAGATTCGTTTTGAACTTGTTCGAATCATTTGTGTGAGGGAAAACATGAAGTATATGGTCTATTTATATGTGTTTTAAATATTGGTGACATCTAATAGGTGATTGAGACATATATATAGCTGCAGCCTCTTTGATTTGGAAAAGGGATTTAGCTCGTTACTTTTATGCTTAGGTTTGTATGGCCAGGTAAATGGAGGTACACAATGCATATGTATGAATTAGTTTAAATCCATGCTTGGTTCTCGAGCACATGTATAATTTTATGGATATAAAAGATGTTTCATTTCAGCTTGAAAGGGAAGTGTTAGCAAGTGTTTGATTGAGTGACATTGCCTGGATATTTAGCTGTGCAAGAATCTTCCTATAAGCTAGCTGTGTAATATGAAAAGGAGAGGAAATGCTATGGCCAGCCCATATATGTACTTATCACATGATGTATACTTTTTTTTCTTCCCCTGCTATGTATCTTCTGATTTGAACGTATATAGGCTGTTAAAATGCCTAGAGTTGTAGTTGCTTTCATTGAATGATCTTGCTAAATTCTTTTGTCTGCATATTAATAGGACTAGCCTATTTTATAGCTATGCAAACATGTGCAAATCAGGGTTAGAAGCTTAGTTCATGAGGCATATATATACATATATATATATACATATATATATACATATATATATATATATATATATATATATATATATATGGGTTATATATTACTATGCTAGTCGGTAATTGGTTCTGGTGGCTTTTTCTTGGGTCTTTCACTGTGTAAACGTTGTTCACACATGAATTTGATTTATTGAAGCACACATACTCTTGTACATAAGGATATAAAACTCAACAAAAGAAAACTAATATACTTCATGATAGCAAGTATGCTACCATCATAAATGTGAAGTTAATTTAGATTTTAAACCCAATGTATCCTAATTAGGTATATAATTAAAACTAATATTATACATACATGAATTCAAAGCAAGTTTAAATACAAACAAGATATTAAAAAATCATTTTAAATAAAACAAGTAAAAATATACAAATATGATTTTTTAATATCCTAATTTTTCTAAAATATTCATATCTTATATTTTTCAATACTTTAATCAAAGTTAAAATAAATTTACAAAATAAATTACCAAATATTATTTATCTGGTTTTATAAAAATATATACATTGACCTAGAAACCATTACATTCTATATATATTTGGAATTTTCTTCAATATTTACCATTTACAATTTATTATTTAAATAGATTATTAAAATAATCCAAAATAAATTATATTACAAAACCAGTCAAAAACTGGGACGTTACAATTATATAAACTCCTATGAATGACATTGGATGCGGTGTGATGGTTGTTCTATGTGAGATTATAAACATCGCCATAGGATAGCAACAGTTAAATTTGAACTACACTACATGACATGCTACGTGAAGATAACATACTTTCTCATATTCCATATAAGCATTTGGAGTTTGTATGACGAGGTTGGAATTACCATACAAGCGAGAGGCTTGTATGGCGACGACTACATTTCAGGTTGAACTGAAGATGAACTATTGATATCATAGCATATCATATTCCATATAAGCAATAGGTGCTTATATGACGAGGTTGAGATTCCCATACGAGCGAGACGCTTGTATGGCGGTGATTGAATTACAGGTTGAACTGAGGACTGGTATGGACTAAATAAAATATAACAGTAAATGGCAAGATTAATAAAAAAAAACCACACGGGTTTGGAGATGACAATAATTCACGTCTCTCTTGCATTTAGATACGACACATGGATTATTTATTATGCAACACTAGACAAGGTGACGAGATTTAATCTCTGGAGTTAAGATCCGTACCCCATCCCTTGGGCGTAGAATAGGTCACTAAAAATTGTGCATGCTGTTTCTTGATTTATTGGGTGCCTAATACGACCCAATAAATTTCCGAAACTCTCTCCGAATAAAGGAGGCTATGGCGAAATTTTCTGAAATCTAAAGGCAGTAGCCAAATTTTTGGAGTGAAAATGATTTGGAAATCGTCGAATGAATTATATATATATATAAATTAATATTAAATGAATTGCGCGTGGTAGTTCGCATTTTGGAATCATAACTTTAAACGATTATACCGAGAGATCCGACCATTGGATTTTCCCGAAACTGGAACTGTTGGGCTCACTTTGGAAGGATCTTTCCAAAAATATTAAATTTGTTAAGATCCAATGGTTAGATTTTGAGAAATGTGTAATTCAAATCTAAATGAAAATAGCGCCAGTGCCATCGAATGACCTGAAACATCGTTTGATAAAATGGACTATATATATATATATATATATATATATATAAATAGTGATAAATCATTTTAAAATATTATAAACGATTTGGAATGGGATTAAACCGATTTTTCTTAGTTTATCAGATATTTTGATGGTTGGATGTATTCGACATGAAAATTTTATTAATGAACTGAAACGAAATGTCAAAAAGTTTAAACTTGGAAAGAATTGATTTGAATTCTATGTATACATGAATTATTTGAAAAGGCCGAGTCAATTCTCATTTAAAATAGTTGATCGACAATTAAAAGTCGAAGATATGAATACGGTGCAAGACCGATTATCTTCACATCGTGTGGATTACTACTGATGCGTTAGATATGGGTAGCGCCCTTGATGAGGTTACAGTGGTAGTGGTGTAGACGTATTTGTTGATTGTTCGGATGTGCGAGGGCCTCTCTTCCGTGTTGGACATATGGAATGAGGAATAAGGTGCTTTCGGTTTCGTTCCGACGCAGAATGGACTAGTAAATGGATGTATGTCTGATATTGGATTTCGTTCTGTGTTGATTGATCTCTATTAAATATATATCGGTTTGGTGACGGAGAATTTATTCTCTTGCTTAACACCCTTCTCTAAGCGTACGAGCTTAGAGGTTATATATCGATAGATATCAGTCACATGGCGTGGAATGTCAGTGTGGCATGCAGAGATGCAGTGATCAAGGCTTTTGTTGAAAGTAGAGTTCTGTCGAGATGATCAAAGTATGGCTTTAAATAGCATAGCTTTGTGTATAGCGTTGATTCACGAGCCTCACACCTCTGTATGAGTCAAAAAAGGGATCTTGATTGTAGGGAGCGCACGAAGTTTCTTTCTAGCTATGGGTGGTGGCATGGTATGGAGCCCAGACATTTATATTTTTACCTATGTGGATGATGGATAGCGAGGCGCCTCAGATATATCGGTCACTACGTGGTCGATGGATAAGTCCGATAGGACCGAGAAACGTGTGTTCAGGAATAATTAATCCTCAAAAGTAAGGGAGGACCGGACCTGAGGATCCAGGGGTTCGCCAGTGTACGATCCCTGAGGCATTTTCTAGAGTGTCTCGAATCGGTGAGGATCCATCCTTGGCCTCGACTCATGACGGAAATCCAATTTCCAATACGTGACATTGTGAGGTTTTGATTGTTGACCTATATATGGCGATATTATATATGGTACCCATGTCGTCTATGATTGAAATTCTTTTGAAACATATATGCATTGGTGATAATATCAAGTGATTTTGTTTTATACGTATTAAGCATATTTTGGCCGTTATAAGGTAAAACTCTATCCTCCGGTTGCGTTGCATTATGTGATGGGACCTGAGTCTTATAATGGCTTCATTTTTGTAAAAAGCATTGCGTTGTTTAAATGATTTACTTGTTTTATGAACTGGAAATCCAATGGAGTAAACCCGTTCCGCGTTAGCGGCGTGGTCCTGTGATTAGCCTTATTATTCAACAAGTTAAGTAGATTTCTCATACCAGTCCCATGACTGACTGGTAGTCTGTTTCACTTGCAAACTCAGGTGCCCCTATTTTTACACGGACAGCCGAGTAACAGGTAGCAGGATTTATTTTGGCTCAGCACTATATCTTGGAATGCGCTTTTCGCTGATGGCGAAGACTAGCTTTTATCTGTATTTTGGACTATTAATGTTACCGCATGTACTATCTTATGTATATGTACAGCTGATCGAGATGTAGACTGATTATTTCTTTTATGTACTAAGTTGTATCCTATAACTGTGCAACTCTGAGGTTTATTACATTTTATGATTCCGCTATCATATTGATGTAAATTATTCTATTTCATGTTTATGCTATTATCTGAAATCTGCTGCTGTAATTAATGAGCTATATTCCAATGATTATCCTTGCCACCGTGGTACAGTGGTTTGGGTTTATCACAATAAATAACTGTGACCCTTGATTTTTTTTAAATTATATATATCAATTTTCGAATACTAAAATTAAATTTTAAGTATCACTTGATTATAGGATGGAAAATTATATACAAACACTGGTTGGTTAAAAAAATTATTTTAACCTTGAATCTTGAAATATTATTTCGAAGACAACATAAATAATGTTTTATAAATTGATTTCCTTTGAACTTGAACTTTGGATTTTGAAATATATAGGCTAAAGTAAATCATTTAATGTTGTAAACTGGAGTAAAAAATGAAATTGAACATGAATTGAATCTATTGAAATTAAACCTTTGAAAATTTGCTTTAAATTAACATTGATTTATAGTGATATCCGAACAATGTACTCAAAATTCATTATAAATTGAAACCTTTCAAAATGAGAATTCTAACCGAAAGCTTAACTATATGAACTGAATTGATGAGTTGAATTAAATTTAAAATGGAAGTTTATTCAAACTGAAAGATTAGAATTGAATCAAATTGATTTTAAATTGAAATATAATTTTAGGTTTATTTAAATTTAGAAGAAACGATTTTAAATAAACCATAATATTTTAACCTATTATATAAACTATTCTAAATGACTAATTTATTTTATAAACTATTTTACTTTATAAACTATTTACTTTATACAATATTTTTTTTGGCAGGGCCAACGGGGTTAAGTGGTCCCCTACCACTTTATTGAAGCATCAAAGAAGAAGAAAATTACAAAAATATGCACAAGAAAACATAAAAACACAGTACTCCAATCACGAAGAAAAGAACACAAAAAGCACAAAACCAAAAACTGTACAAAGACAAACCAGATCTAATCATAGCATTGCATGCCAAATTCCTGAATCAAATGTGAAATTCAAGAATTTCAGCCCATCTCTAATCTCCATCTTAACTCCTCTTCTTAATTTTTCACTTTTCCTTGCTTTGACAGGTTGAAAAATGCATGAGTTTCTCTCCTTCCACATACCTAATATGAATTTTTTGAGAACATAGTATAACGACATTCCTTTAACTCTCTTCCTTCTAGTTTGTTTCTCAAGTTTCCACCACTCAACAACACCTTTTTGGATAGCATCACTTCTCTTAATTTTAATCATCACTTCGTTTCAAATAGGATATGTGCGATTCCACTAAAAAAATATGCTCAATTGTTTCAAATTGTACGCCACATAGGACACAAAGAATGTCAGTCTGCATACCTTTAGCATTAAGTTTGTCTTTAGTTAACATTGTTTTGTCGATCACTTTCCATAGCAGCAAATTCTCCCTTGCACAATTGTCAGTAAAACAAATCTTCCTTCACCACTTGCTATTGACCATCTCATCAAAACTAGCCAAACAATTGAACATTTTCTTAATTTGAAATGTATTACGTGCCTTTCCCCAAAGAGTAATATCACCTGTATTGTCACCAAGATTCAGTCGTCTAGCACGTCTTTAATGTAGATTAGTTTTGAGGATTCAAGTATCAGGAAGACATATAACATTGTTTAGAATACGATCACAAAGTTTTGCATTTCTGCATAAGGCCGATCCTTTAATTTCAATATGTGTTTGCCTTTCACTTAATAACAAACCACTTTCCAAGCAGGGATCATCCCATAACTTGACCTTAGAAAATGGATTAATCTTGTATCTTAAAATAGGCAGCAACATATGTCTCGGTTTGAAAATACATCTCCAAGTCCAACTGATTTTCTGAGATTGCTGCATTGACCAAAAGTCCTTGTTTTTAATGACATTATTTTTGGACCATTTCACCTAGACGTTATCTCTATCATTCAAGGAATCATCAACATGTCTTAGAAAGGCTGCTCTATTCCAAATGTGCATGTTAACTATGCCAAGTCCTCCCTTACTAAGTGGTTTCTCAAGTTTTTTGAAATCAATTGGAGTTAAATATTTGCCTTCATTTTTTCCTTTCTAGATAAATCTCATGAAAGCTATTCTAATTATCAACTTAGTAGGGAGAATGAATGTTCTAGATCAATAAACTTGCATATAAAACAAAATAGATTTAATCAAAGTTAGTCTACCAACTTGACTCAAATGCCCATTAGTCCAGCAGTTCATTCTTGTTGTGATTCTAATATATAAAGGCATCGTTGACAAATTGAAATTTTAGCAGTGGTTAGAGGTAATCCAAGATACGGTATGGTGTCATTATTGTTAACCAACCCTATTCTTTCCTGTATATCATAAGTAAGGCTTTCAGAAATGCCTGCAGTCTTCATAACAGATTTTCAAGAATAATTTTCAACCCAGTCATTTCATAAAATGTTTTAAAAGTTTCAAAAATGGTATCAACGGTTCGAATGTTAGGAGTGCAGAAAATCACTAGGTAATCAACAAAAATTAAGGTGGAAATTTTGGGTTCATAACACATAGGGTGCAACTGGAAATGGCCACTTTCAATTTTATTGTTGATCATTTGGGTTAGTAACTCCACGATGAAAATGTAAATATATTCTCAGAAAGAGTCACCCTCTCTAATCCTCTATATGCTACATAATTAACCAACAACAGATCCATTTAAGATAATAGAAAACTTGGAAGTGGTGATACAAGATTCAATGAAGTGAGGTGGGAAATTCATATACCCCAAAACTCTCAATATAGTAACCCATTGAAGCATATTAAAGGCTTTCATAATGTCCAATTTAAACATAGCCCTAGGAGTAATATTTTTGCTAGTATAACCATTTAAAAGTTCATGTGATAAAAGTACATTGTCAAGAATATTCCGACCAGGTAAAAAGGCAGCTTGATTGGGTGAAATAATGGAATGGAACACTCTTTCAAGTCTAGAAACAACGATTTTAGGGATGCAATTATAAATGGTATTACAACACGAAATTGGCCTACACTTGGAGACTTCGGTGGCATTTTTCATTTTTGAAATTAGAACTAAGTTGATATTATTGAAGGAATTCATCATGCTTGCCTTTTTTGAAGAACTGCTTCATTGCTTTGCACACTTCAATATGAATAATTTGTGAAACGAACCAAACCTCCCCGTATGGGAAAGCCTGGATTGAGTTGAGAACACGAAAATCATAATGCAAACGATAGAACATTTCATTGCTTATTACAACAACTTACATCAGAGTAAAAGAATATACAGAGCATAAATAAATAATATACATTTGATAAATATCAGAGATTCAAATTACAATGCAGTGGAAAATAAATACATAACACAACTGTAAGAGATTCACGGATACAGAGAGTTCCGAATATAGCTCCAGTTATAAACCAGGATCCTGTGAATATAATATCTGCAAAACCAAAACTACTAGTTGCCCGTGTAGAAAATAGGGGCACCCAGAGTTTAGGTTGAAAAAATAAACTCCAGGTCAGTCATTTGATTGTTGTGAGAACTAAAATAGTTATTAGCTTGATTTTAAAGTTAGATAAATCAAGGGACCCCGCCGTACAACACGGAATGTGTTTAACCCCAAGAATACCAGTGCATATAACAAACAGTGCAATGCTTTTTGGAAAAATGAAGCTATTATAAGACCCATATCCCATCGCACAATGCAACGCAAGCCGGAGGATAGGATTTTCCCTTATAATAGCCAAACATGCTTGGTACGTGTAAAACAATTCATTTGGTACTATAATAAGTGTATAGTGTCAAAAAAGCTTCAAACATAAATGTATCAATCATAGATGGCATCGGTACCATCTATCATGTCGTCATACTATTCTACAATTAAAAGCACAAAGTCAAGTATTGGAAGTTGGATTTCCGTATGTGAACCAAGGCAAGGGATCATCCTTACTGCTATGAGACTCTAAAGCCCGAGCCTCTGGACCCAGATTCAGGTAGGCCCTTGGATCGTCAGGGACGGTCCATATAGAGTGGATTAAAATGCCTGAAAAATATGTTTCCCCGCCCTATGGGGCGTAAATCTGGTCAGTATATCGACAATGTCATCCATCATCCCCGTAGTGACCGATATAACCGAGGCGCCTCACTATCAATCATCCATATAAGTAAAAATGTCTGGGCTTCATACCATGACACCACTCCTATCTAGAAGGAAACGCATGCCCTCTCTGAAGTCCTCTCCCATTTCTGGTTCACACTGGGGTGTGAGGCTTGCGAATTAATGCTATACACAAAGCTATGCTATATTAAAACCGTGATTTGATCATCAACCAAATGACTCTGCTTTGCAACAAATTCCTTGATCATTTGCATCTTAGCATGCCACACTGACAATTCACGCCATGCGACTGACGTCTACCGATATATAACCTCTGAGCTCGTACGTCTCAGAGAAGGGTGTTAAGCAAGAGAATAAATTCTCCACCTCCAAACAAATATATATTTAATAGAGATCAATCAATACAGAATAAAATCCAATGTCAGACACACATCCATTTACAAGTTCGCTCTGGATCTGAACGAAACCGGAGGCACCTTATTCCTCGTCCCATATGTCCAATATATGAGAGAAGTCCTCGCATATTCGGTCGGTCTCCAAGTACGTCTAAACGATCACCACTTATTACCTTGCTTGGGTGTACAACCCAATCAGGACATTAGTAATCATCCAAATGATGTGAAGATCTCTGGTCTTCAACCACTATCTTCATCGTCGACTTATCGTCGATTCAGTTATTCAGAATGGGATAAACCCGGTCTTTCTGAATAACTCGCGTATCTTATAAACAAGTACTATAAAAACACAAGATACGCCTCATTCCAATTCTGAATATTCTTTTATTTAATTATTCATATCCTTTGGGAAAGGTCCCATTAATTTTGTCAAAGCTAAATTCTTTAATCTTCCACTAGATATCAATTCAAACCAAATTAAGGTTTATTCAAACTAGTCGGGATTAGCGAACCTTACCGAAGGAATCATTTATTATATTTCCCAATCCCAACCTATTCATTCGATGAAGAAAAACTGGTAATACTTCATAACTAACACCACTGTGTCATCGATAAAATTAATTACCGTTTCACATTGAAATCTAGTTAAAGATTAAACTATTGCTTGGAGCAAAACTGGTGATAATCCATTCTCGATCATTTCATGAATTCAGTAAATTTAATTATCCCATTCGCATTCCAATCTATTTAAAGATTCATTAAAACTCTAATTCAGTTTTAATCTCAAAATCATTACATAATGATTATTCAAAGTTAAGAAATTAATCTTATTTTTAACTGGGTTAAAGAACTAATGTCATTTAAAACACAGTTCATGGTAAACCCGTTCCATCAATTATGGAATCTTCATAGAAAATAGATTAATATATATAATCGATATAAACTTCCGTATCCAACCAATAATATAAATGGAATAACGGCAAAGCGTTTTAAATTCCATGTATAGTAATAGTCTTCCTCCACAGAAGTTCACTTCGACTATTACCAAATCGAATTCCATTCCACTCCAGTTTATTTTATTAAATTGGAAAACTTTTCTTTAGAAAATTCCCCTAAATCTTAATTAAAAGATTTATAAATTCCAAATCATATTTCACTGTTAATCGGGTTAAAGAACGAATGTTGTTAAAAACACAGTTCGCGAGAAACCCGATTCACATTCCAATTTATTCCAATTACCATGGAAACTCTAATAATCTTAATTAAAAGATTTATTCTTTTCAAACGGGGTTTAAGAACAGTGTTACTGAAAACACCATTCACGAAAAACCCAAAATCCAATTCTTTTATTCAATTCCAATTAAATATTAATTAATTGGAAAACTTCACTAAATCTTAATTGAAAGATCTATTCTTTTTCTCAACTGGGTTTAAGAACAGTGTTACTAAAGACATCATTCACGACAAACCAAAACTCTCATTTGATATTAAATACAAGGCTCTGAATAGAAATTATATCGGCTTATATTCAATATCAAATTCTGGAACCAACAAATATCATATTGGAAATAATGATATAAATATATCTTCCAAATTTCCGTAACAATATCTATATAATCACGAAATTCAACATCGAAATATTTCGAAGATGATTCCCATTCAAGTGCACTCCAATTCATATATTGGAAATTCTAGTTATATCAAAACCCATTCTCAATCCAATTTATTTATTTAAAAATAATTGGATTATAATTCTAATTGATAATTAGTTCATTTCGATAAAAATATATTTTTTATCTTTTCAAATATGGAATTTTTCATCCCGATTCTTTCCAAATCATTTATTATGATTTTACACAAATTATGGATATTTTTCATAATTTTATTAAGGCCCTTTCTGTTGATTTCCATAAACGGTCATCGAACTGCACTTACAGAGACCTTTTCCAAACCTGATTTGGACATAATTCCAAATCCAACCGTTAGATTACAAATCTCTTGTATTCATTTGAAAGCTCTTTTTGATTCGAATTCAATGGTTCTGGTTTTAGGAGAATTCGACGGTCGGATCTCTCGTAATGTCAATTCGAAATCAATTGTCGAAATTCGCAAACGGTCGCGGCGCATTGCGTTCTATTCAGGCCATTGAATATGTATATATAATATATATTTCGTCGATTTTCATTTAAAACGTATTTTATAAATCGTTTTAAATTATTATTTTTAAAACGATTTCAACTTCATTTTCAATTTTAAACCAAAATTGAATATTCCATATCATTAATATATAAATGATAATATTTTCAAAACATTAGATTTTGAGATTAATTCCTTTTCGATATTCATTATAAAAATGAATAAAATTGATATAAATATAGTTTGCGTCAAAATGGCGCATATTTAATCAACACGGCTTTATATATTTCAATAATTTCGTACCCATCCAAAATCGGTCATCAAAATCAGATTTTAATCCTTTATTGAATATTATTTTAAAATATTCCTTATTTTAAAATATTCGTTATTTTCTGAATTGGAATCAAAGACAGTCAATTACCATATAATGTTATTTATATGGATTTCATACACATATGTGCACAACATTAATCATACATAGTCAACCATCATCCAGAGTGCATTACACAACTGCATAAGCATTAATATAAATAATTAACGCTTACAACAGTCTGTCAACAAATCGATTGACATACAACTAAACAAATGGGATTAGTGTACGCCAAATATCATCCCAATACCTGTGTGGGGTTTCAATCAACAAACACAGATTTTATTTGTGAAGTTGGGCGATGTGTAAAATTTATCGTCCCAATCCATATCAGTTAAATGGGTGTACATAAACAAATCATCTGATTTGTAAATTATATTTTTAACGATAAAATATTTTATTCAACACATAACTATTTTATACTGTTCATTTATACAATAAAAATGACATTTTTATTGTTCTAACATATTCTAGAATTTTTTTGCAGCATAACGGCATGATACAAGAACCGGAATAAGGTCTAGCCTTATCTCTCACCCAATAATGGCTCGTGCCCTACACAAACCAAATTCTAATCAATTCCATTCACATCCCAAACCAGATACAAACAAATTTATCAATCGAAACTAACAACCAAACATCCATGGTTTCAATCAAAGGTGTCGGGTGCTTCTAACTTCTAAGCACCGTCTACATCCTAGTATATATGTTTAACTAGAAAATAAAATTAGAGTGAGAAGTTCTCACCATTAGTTTCTACTCTGTCAGTCTTTAATTTAATGGTTTGAATTGGGATTCGTTCCAGCGCATTGTGTTCATCACCGTGATTCCAACGCAATCTGTTTCCCGCTGTTTATATTAAAAATCACATTTTTAACAATGCTATTTATATTAAAAATAACATTTCTGTTCAAAGCCATATATATATATATCATATTTTTATATGCTATTCATATAAATAAAAATCACATTTTTATATTGTAACGACCCGGATTTTGAGCCATTTAATTCTGAATATTTAAATTGGTTTTAAATATTTTATTTGAATTATAAAATGGATTTTTTATAAGGAATTTATTTGTTAAAACGAAGTTTTAATGTATAATTTATAATATAATTTAAATAGTTTATTTTATCATATTTTGAGATAGTTGCACATCGCTCGATACAACGTTATTTTCATTTTTCTCTAGTAACTTGTTTGTAAATGAGATTCCCCAAATCGGATTCCCAAATATATATATATATATATATAATAATAACATATAGTGCTAATTTATACATGCTAAAGAAAGACTAGAAATATGTTTTTATCATGCCCCATTACTGGAATATATATATATATATATATATATATATATATATATATATATATATATGAGTTGTGTTCCCGTGTTGATTCAATCAAGCATCCGTGGAAGTTGGCATGGATATACAATCCATTATAAGTGTGGAAGTTTAAATATCCTCTATCTCCATTGTAATGCCATTTCATAAATATCTGTGCATACTAATCCTTGCCTCAAGTTTTTCATATTCATGTTCTTCACGTTTTCAAAACCGTGACAGCCAATCTTAAGAGCAGCGTGTTACCCAAGTATATTCATACACTGTGCGCCCAAATCCATTGAAACCGTGAGTGCCAATCATCCAATCAAATAAAGAATTGTTTGTGCCAAGTTATTCACAACCGTGCGTGCCAAGCTACTTAGATCTATATAAATAAATAAAGAAATCAAGCCGATCTTTTTCATTTCGGTCCTTCAGCAACAAAGCAAAAGAAAAACGCTGCTTTTGAAAAATTTATAAAATCTCTTTCTCAACAAATCCTCCTGATGTTCGATCCATTCAACTCCCCTACGCAATAGCTTCATTTCAAGCCATGATTTGTCGGGTGCGATACCCCTTCTGTGTAATAACACGGAAATTCTAGGCCAGTTTAAAATTTTTTATTTAGGCAATTGTAGTGAATTTTGAATATTTATAATAGATTATTTTAAATAATATCGACGAGAAATTTATTTTGAATATAATTCGAACGAATATATTTATATACGTCGTCGTTAGAATATAAATGTTTATATATAATTATAAATAGAATTGAAAATGGCGCGGTAGTTCGATAATTCGATTTCAAACTTCAATTGAATGTACCGGGTGCATAACAATCTGGATTTTGGCGAAACCAAAAATAATAGGATCTATTTTTGAATATCTTTCCAACGAATCCGAAAAATTGAAATTTCATAGCGGGAATCAAAAGATATTTCCAGTTGAAAATTCTGAATAGTCGCTATGGAATTCAGGCCCTTAAAAATAGACATTTTGCAAACGACCTCGGATTTCGACGAAACCACTTTTTTTGGGTCCGTGATGTCAAATTATTGCTAGGTTTTAAATTTCATAATTTTTCGAATCAATATGTGAGTGTGGCAAAGGAAAACGCGTTTGACCGGTTTTAGTTGATTTTAATCGACTGGAAATTGGCCATTTTTCCAACGGCCTCGGAATTCGACGAAACTAGTTTTGTTAGGACCGTATCGTCAATACGAAGCTAGAAAATATTTTTATGGGATTTATAGAGTTAGTATGTGACCCAGGTAATTTGAAATGTACGTTTAAAATTCAATATAGCGATTTAAATGTAAATTCAACGGAAACCGATCGAAACGATCGAATCAGCGAACGACACATAACCCATTAAATTCGGAATGGGGGCAATTAGCTAGGGACGACAGGCAGTGGGCCCCGTTTTGAGGTCGACAATAAAAGTTGCTTTTTGGTGAAAAATTAAATAATTAAATAAAGGAAAATAAAAAAATATAAGAACCTTCTCCTATACCTTGCCCCCCCTCCCGATTCATCATTCAGAAAAAAAGAAAAAGAAAAAAAAAAACAAATCGCGATTTCCCTCCAGCCCCTCCACCACCATCGCGCGCCGCCTCCGATTGGCCACCCCCGCCTCCTCCCTCCGCCTACGGTGATCACCACCGCCCTCCCTCTCCGACCCCCTCCTCTCATCCGCTGACGCCGCCCTCCCTCTTCTCTCCTCCTTATAAAACCCAAATCGAAAACGAGACCCTAGCCGCCGATGTCGCCGCCACTTCCAGTCAAAGCCGCGCCTCCCCCGCAACCTACCGACTCCGGCGCCCCCTCAGTCCCATCTCCGAATGGTGAGTCTTTATTTAATTAGTTTTTGTATGTATAGTAATATAAATTTAGTTTTTACAGATTATATAAATAAAAGTTTAGATCTTCAGGAAGGGAAAAGAAATGATCTTTATACATAAAAAAATAGATTTTTATATGCAAAAAGTTTTGATCTTTTTTATCTGGGAGAAGTGGCGATCAAAAATATGATTTTTATATTTTTAAAGAATTAAAAATATGATTTTTATATTTTTAAAGTATTAAAAATATAATCTTTACTATATAGAAGTGGTAGAAATATGATTTTTGTTTATGTAGAGAATTAAAAATATCATCTTTGTATATATGGTAAAATAAAAATCTGATTTTTATTTTATATACGTTGAAATAAAGTGGTGATTTTTATAATTATGAAATCTATATTTTTGAAAAGGCGAAATCTTTTTATATAGTAACGAAGTAAAAATTCGATTTTTATATATTGAATAACGAAGTAAAAATTCGATTTTTATATATTGAATAACGAAGTAAAAATTTGATTTTTATATATTGAATAACGAAGTAAAAATTCGATTTTTATATATTGAATAACGAAGTAAAAATTCGATTTTTACATATGTAGTGGCTACGGGCAACGAAGATGAAAAAATGCGAGGACGATGAAGATTTCTATCAATGAAGAGTCGTGGTATTGGATAGCTATTGGTGAGAATTTCTCACTCTTCAATTTCTTTTCTAGTTATATATATATATATATATATATACTAGGATGCAGATGGTGCGTAGTAGCACCCGACACAATCGTCCACAGACCATGGAGTGTTTGTTTGGTCGCATAGATTAGTTAGATGATTTGATTTGAATTTGGTTATTTGGTGATTTTGATTGATGTGTGAATGGCGTGGGCCTTTACTCGACCGGGGATAAGGCTAGGCCTTGTCCCGTTTCTAGTATCGTGCCGTTATGCCGCCGAAATTTCCTAAAATAAGTTAGAAAAATAAAAATATCATTTTATTTAAAGAATGAAATGAATAGAAATTCATATGTTGGAATAAAATGTTTTATCGTTAAAAATATAATTTTTAACGTGAAAGTGAATAAATAAATTTTTATAAACAAATCGGCCGATTTGTTTATATACACTGATTTGACTGATATTGATTGGGCCGATAAATTTTACACATCGCCCAACTGCACAAATAAAATCTGTGTTTGATTGTTTGAAACCACACACGGGTGTTGGGATGAAATTTGAAGTTCACTCATCCTGATTGATTAAATATGTCGATCGATTGATTGACAGGCTGTTATAAGCGTTAAATATCTATATTTGATGCTTATACAGTGTAGTGCACTTTGGTTGATGGTTGATTATTTTTCAATGCTATTATATACGTGTGATGTATGAAAATCCATATAATTAATATTATATGGTGATTGATTGGGCCTCATTCCAATTTAGAAAATAAAGAATATTATAAAATAAAGGTTCATGTGTTGACCGTACTCATCCGTTGAGATTAGTCATGTGTTGAACGAAATATTTTAATAATAAAATTTACTTCTTTATCAATATAAAATAAAGGTTCATGTGTTGACAGTACTCATCTGTTGAGATTAGTCATGTGTTGAACGAAATATTTCAAAATAGAAATATTTGAAATAGAAATATTTGAATAGGAAATATTTGAAAAAGAAATATTTGAAATAGAATATTTGAAAATAGAATTATATGAAGCCGTGTTGATTAGATTGACGCCATTTTGACGTGAACGATATTTATATCGATTTTATTCATTTTAAAATGAATATTGAAAAGTGATTTCGAAATCGAATATTTTGAAATGAAATTTGAATTGAATCAAATAGAAAACCAATTTCAATTGAATCAAATAGAAAACGAATTTGAATTGAATCGAATAGAAAACCAATTTGAATTGAATCGAATAGAAAACCAATTTGAATTGAATCGAATAGAAAACGAATTTGAATTGAATCGAATAGAAAACGAATTTGAATTGAATTGAATAGAAAACGAATTGAAATGAATTCAAATTGAATTGAAATTTGAATAGAATAGAAATGAATTTTAAAACGAATTTATAAGGAAGAATTCAATTTTGATTTGAATCGAAATGGAAGTTGAAATTGTTTTTGAAACGAATTTAGAACTATTCATAAACTTCGTTTTAAATAGAAATCGACGAAATATATATTATATATATTATATAATGGCCTGAATAGAACGCGCCGCGCCGCGACAGTTCGTGAATTTAGACCATTTATTTCAAACAGACATTACGGGAGATCCGACCGTCGGATTCTCCTAAAACCAGAACCGTTGGGTTCGTATCGAAAAGAGATTTCTAACGAATATTAGAAATTTGAAATCTAACGGTTGGATTTGGAGATACGTCCAAATCAAATTTGAAAAAGGTCGCTATAAGTGCAGCTCGATGACCGTTGATGGAAATCGACTGTACGGGCCTTGATAAAATTATTAAAAATAGGAATAATTTGTGTAAAATCATAAGAAATGATTTAGGAAAAATTGGGATGAAAACCTCCATATTTGAAAAGATAAAAATAGAATTGATTCATGGGTTTATCGTGAAGGGTTTTTTACATGACACTTGTTCTTTAACCCGATAATCAATAGAATGTGATTTGGGTTTGTCGTGAACTGTGTTTTAAATAACACTAATTCTTTAACCCAGTAAGGGAGTTTCAATGAATCTGTTATTAGATTGAAATGTGAATTGATAATCTAAATTATCAAATTTAGAAATTGAGCGAGAATGGAGTATCACCAGTTTTGCTCCAAGCGATAGTTAAATCTTTAATTAGATTTGAACGTGAAATGGTAATTAATTTTACCGATAACACCATAGTATTAGATATGGAGTATCACCAGTTTTGCTTCATGTGATGAATAGGTTGGGATTGGGAAATAAAATAAATAATTACTTCGGTGTGGTTCGTTAATCCCGACTAGTTTGGAAAACCATAATATGGTTTGAAATGACATCCAAAGGAAGATTAAAGGATAAATTTTAAAGAATTTATCTTGGATAAAATTAATGGGAACCTTTCCCTGAGAATATGGATTGGAATGAGGCGTATGTTGTGTTTGTGTAACATTCGTTTTAATATACGCGGGTTGTTCGGAAAGTCCGGGTTTATACCCATTCTGAATAACCGATTCGACGATATGTCAAAGATGAAGAGGGTGGTTAAAGACCGGAAATCTTCACATCGTTTGGGTGATTACTGATGATCTTGATTTTGCTGTACACCCAAGAGGATGGAAATAGTTGGTGGTCGTCCAGACGTACTTGGAGATGGATGGAGTGCCTTCGGTTTCGTTCAGACCCAGAACGGACTTGTAAATGGATTGTATGTCTGACATTGGGTTTTATTCTGTGTGGATTGATTTCTATTAAATAAACATCTGTTTGGCGGTGGAGAATTTATTCTTTTGCTTAACGCCCTTCTCTGAGACGTACGAGCTCAGAGGTTGTATATCGATGGGCATCAGTCGCATGGCATGAATCGCCTGTGTGGCACGCTAAGATGCAATGATCAAGGCTTATGTTGAAAAGCAAAGTCTTGTGATTGATGATCAAAGCACGACATTCGTGACGTAGCTTTGTGTATAACGTGAATTCGCGAGCCTCACACCTCGGTATGAGTTAAAAACGGGATACGGACTGCAGGGAGAGCACGACGTTTCTATCTAGCTTTGATGGTGTCAGTGACTTACCAGCCCTGACATTTATATACTTTTCACCTATGTGGTTGTTGGATGAGGTGCCTCGATTTTAGGTCTGTAAGGACCGGGAAACGTGTGTTCAGGAATACTAATCCTCTAACGCAAGTGAGGACCGGCCCTGAAGATCCAGGATTGCCCAGAGTGCGTAGTCCTAGGACATTTGCTAGAGTGTCTCAAATGCGGAGAGGAGCTTGCCCCTTGCCTCGACTCATGACGGAAATCCAATTTCCAATACGTGTATTTCGGCTTTATTTGTAAAGCCTAGTATGGCGACATAGTGGGATGGGGCACTTATGCCGTCTATGATTTATATTTATGATTGAAATTGTTTTGACACTATACACTTATTATAGTATCAAATGATTTGTTTTAAACGTACCAAGCATGTTTGGCTGTTATAAGGTAAAACCCTATCCTCCGTCTTGCGTTGCATTGTGTGATGGGACCTGGGTCTTATAATAGCTTCATTTTTTGAAAAAGCATTGCGCTGTTTATTCTATGCACTAGTATTCTTGGGAGGAAACCCGTTCCGTGTTATACGGCGTGGTCCCTTGAATTACTCTCTTTTTAAAGTAAAGTTTTAAAAAATTGTTTTAGTTATCACACCAGTCACATGACTGACCTGGAGTTTATTGTTTTAACCTAAACTCTGGGTGCCCTCATTTTCCGCACGGGCAGCTAGTAGTTTGGTTTTGCAGATTTATATTCACATGATCCTGGTTTACAGCTGGAATGATATCCGGAAAGCTCTGTATCCGTATATCACCTTCAGTTGTGCTTTGTATATTTTTCTGCTGCTATGTAATTTATTGTAATCTCTAACATTTATCGAATGTAATTTATTCATTGATACTCTGTATATTCTTGTATCTGATGGAATTATTGCAAAAAAAATGAAATGTTCTTCCGTCTACGTTCATTTGTGTGTTGTTCTCAAAGTATCCGCTCTTTCCTTCACGGGGAAGTTACGGGTCCTCACATTTGGTATCAGAGCTTTGGTTTACAGAGCTCGAGAACAAGACACATTAGAACCATACGAAAGGATTCATCAGATATTGGATTAGTAATATCCAATTAGAATGACTCGTTAAAGATAGGATCAGTAGTATCCTAGAACGAGTGTGAAGAGTATATTTTTCAATTGAAAACAATTTTGTTTTGAAAATTTAGATCATTTTATACGTATTTGAATATTTATTTATTTTGAATTTGGACAATCCAATATATAAAGATTTTGCATATATGCGTCATGAACGTATATTCGAAGTTTTAATATACTGGATAGATATAGAATCACATTCTAGTCGCCCGGAGATGTTCTGATGGTGGTTCGAAACATCATCAGCATTTATTTTCGAGTGACGAAGGTGTGATATCTATATATTTCCATTAGACTGGTGTGAGAACCAAAACTTATATAGATAGATTTATTTGTTGTGAATTGGCATCAAAAACCCGATTTTCTATATATATATCAAAATTATGAATATGAAACTTTAATTCACTAATTGATTGATGTTTGTGTTGTTTGTTTATTTGTTTGATAATTTTGAACCATTATGCCTAATTGAATCACATATTGAATTATATTGAAAATTAGTCGCATTTGCTTGCACATACATATACTTATATTGAACAGGTCATAAGAAGGAGGCTAGAGCAGAGAATAAAATTTGTTTGCCCGACAAATAGGTACATGTTTACTACATAATTTACTGTTTTGTTTGGGTGATGATGATTTTATAAGCCTATTGGCTAGCCGCTTGCTTTTTTCTTTTTCTTTTTGAGATCAGAAGGCCTATATGGCAATTTCGGGATTTTCCCGTGGCTCCCGGTGCAGGGGAGGTTATGGCGAAATTTTTCGAAAATTTAGGGTGTTAGCCAAATTTTTGAAGAATTTGAAAATTCTCAGAAACTGAAAAGTTGGAGAATGGAAGCCAGATCGAACGTAGAGTTGATTAATCAAACCACTTTCGACCTTGTTCCTTTTCGGGGACGAAAAGTTTTAAGTGGGGGAGATTGTAATAACCCGGAAATTCTGGGCCAGTTTAATTTTTTTTTTTTTTGGCAATTGTAGTGAATTTTGAATATTTATAATAGATTATTTTAAATAATATCGATGAGAAATTTATTTTGAATATAATTCAAACGAATATATTTATATACGTCGTCGTTAGAATATAAATATTTATATACAATTATAAATAGAATTGAAAATGGCGCGGTAGTTCGATAATTCGATTTCAAACTTCAATTGAATGTACCAGGTGCAAAACAATCCGGATTTTGGCGAAACCAAAAATAATAGGATCTATTTGTGAATATCTTTCCAACGAATCCGAAAAATTGAAATTTCATAGCGGGAATCAAAAGATATGTCCAGTTGAAAATTCTGAATAGTCGTTATGGAATTCAGGCCCTTAAAAATAGACATTTTGCAAACGACCTCGGATTTCGACGAAACCACTTTTGTTGGGTCCGTGATGTCAAATTATTGCTAGGTTTTAAATTTCATAATTTTTCGAATCAATATGTGAGCGTGGCAAAGGAAAACGCGTTTGACCGGTTTTAGTTGATTTTAATCGACTGGAAATTGACCATTTTTCCAACGGTCTCGGAATTCGACGAAACTAGTTTTGTTAGGACCGTATCGTCAATACGAAACTAGAAAATATTTTTATGGCATTTATAGAGTTCGTATGTGACCCCGGTAATATGAAATGTATGTTTAAAATTCAATATAGTGATTTAAATGTAAATTCAACGGAAACCGATCGAAACGATCGAATCAGCGAACGACACATATCCCATTGAGTTCGGAATGGGGACAATTAGCTAGGGACGACAGGCGGTGGGCCCCGTTTTGAGGTCGAAAATAAAAGTTGCTTTTTGGTGGAAAATTAAATAATTAAATAAAGGAAAATAAAAATATAAGAACCTTCTCCTATACCTTGGCCCCCCCGATTCATCATTCAGAAAAAAGAAAAAAAAAACCAAATCGCGATTTCCCTCCAGCCCCTCCACCACCATCGCGCGCCGCCTCCGATTGGCCACCCCCGCCTCCTCCCTCCGCCTACGCTGATCACCACCGCCCTCCATCTCCGACCCCCTCCTCTCATCCGCTGACGCCGCCCTCCCTCTTCTCACCTCCTTATAAAACCCAAATCGAAAACGAGACCCTAGCCGCCGCCACTTCCAGTCAAAGCCGCGCCTCCCCCGCAACCTACCGACTCCGGCGCCCCCTCAGTCCCATCTCCGAATGGTGAGTCTTTATTTAATTAGTTTTTGTATGTATAGTAATATAAATTCAGTTTTTACAGATTATATAAATAAAAGTTTAGATCGTTAGGAAGGGAAAAGAAATGATCTTTATACATGAAAAAATAGATTTTTATATGCAAAAAGTTTTGATCTTTTTTATCTGGGAGAAGTAGCGATCAAAAATATGATTTTTATATTTTTAAAGAATTAAAAATATGATTTTTATATTTTTAAAGTATTAAAAATATAATCTTTACTATATAGAAGTGGTAGAAATATGATTTTTGTTTATGTAGAGAATTAAAAATATCATCTTTGTATATGTAGCAAAATAAAAATCTGATTTTTATTTTATATACGTTGAAATAAAGTGGTGATTTTTATAATGATGAAATCTATATTTTTGAAAAGGCGAAATCTTTTTATATAGTAACGATGTAAAAATTCGATTTTTATATATTGAATAATGAAGTAAAAATTTGATTTTTATATATTGAATAACGAAGTAAAAATTTGATTTTTATATATTGAATAACGAAGTAAAAATTTGATTTTTATATATTGAATAACGAAGTAAAAATTCGATTTTTACATATGTAGTGGCTACGGGCAACGAAGATGAAAAAATGCGAGGACGATGAAGATTTCTATCAATGAAGAGTCGTGGTATTGGATAGCTATTGGTGAGAATTTTTCACTCTTCAATTTCTTTTCTAGTTATATATATACTAGGATGCAGACGGTGCTTAGTAGCACCTGACACAATCGTCCACAGACCATGGACTTGTTTGTTTGGTTGCATAGATTAGTTAGATGATTTGATTTGAATTTGGTTGTTTGGTGATTTTGATTGATGTGTGAATGGCGTGGGCCTTCACTAGACCGAGGATAAGGCTAGGCCTTGTCCCGTTTCTAGTATCGTGCTGTTATACCGCCGAAATTTCCTAAAATAAGTTAGAAAAATAAAAATATCATTTTATTTAAAGAATGAACTGAATAGAAATTCATATGTTGGAATAAAATGTTTTATCGTTAAAAATATAATTTTTAACGTGAAAGTGAATAAATAAATTTTTATAAACAAATCGGCCGATTTGTTTATATACACTGATTTGACTGATATTGATTGGGCCGATAAATTTTACACATCGCCCAACTGCACAAATAAAATCTGTGTTTGATTGTTTGAAACCGCACACGGGTGTTGGGATGAAATTTGAAGTTCACTCATGCTGATTGATTAAATATGTCGATCGATTGATTGACAGGCTGTTATAAGCGTTAAATATCTATATTTGATGCTTATACAGTGTAGTGCACTTTGGTTGATGGTTGATTATTTTTCAATGCTATTATATACGTGTGATGTATGAAAATCCATATAATTAATATTATATGGTGATTGATTGGGCCTCATTCCAATTTAGAAAATATAGAATATTATAAAATAAAGGTTCATGTATTGACCGTACTCATCCGTTGAGATTAGTCATGTGTTGAACGAAATATTTTAATAATAAAATTTACTTCTTTATCAATACGAAATAAAGGTTCATGTGTTGACAGTACTCATCCGTTGAGATTAGTCATGTGTTGAACGAAATATTTCAAAATAGAAATATTTGAAATAGAAATATTTGAATAGGAAATATTTGAGAAAGAAATATTTGAAATAGAATATTTGAAAATAGAATTATATGAAGCCGTGTTGATTAGATTGACGCCATTTTGACGTGAACGATATTTATATCGATTTTATTCATTTTAAAATGAATATTGAAAAGTGATTTCGAAATCGAATATTTTGAAATGAAATTTGAATTGAATCGAATAGAAAACCAATTTGAATTGAATCGAACAGAAAACCAATTTGAATTGAATCGAACAGAAAACCAATTTGAATTGAATCGAATAGAAAACCAATTTGAATTGAATCGAATAGAAAACCAATTTGAATTGAATCGAATAGAAAACGAATTTGAATTGAATCGAATAGAAAACGAATTTGAATTGAATCGAATAGAAAACGAATTGAAATGAATTCAAATTGAATTGAAATTTGAATTGAATAGAAATGAATTTTAAAACGAATTTATAAGGAAGAATTCAATTTTGATTTGAATCGAAATGGAAGTTGAAATTGTTTTTGAAACGAATTTAAAACTATTCATAAACTTCGTTTTAAATAGAAATCGACGAAATATATATTATATATATAGTATAATGGCCTGAATAGAATGCGCCGCGCCGCGGCAGTTCGTGAATTTAGACCATTTATTTCAAACGGACATTACGGGAGATCCGACCGTCGAATTCTCCTAAAACTGGAACCGTTGGGTTCGTATCAAAAAGAGCTTTCTAACGAATATTAGAAAATTGAAATCTAACGGTTGGATTTGGAGATACGTCCAAATCAAATTTGAAAAAGGTCGCTATAAGTGCAGTTCGATGACCGTTGATGGAAATCGACTGTACGGGCCTTGATAAAATTATTAAAAATAGGAATAATTTGTGTAAAATCATAAGAAATGATTTGGGAAAAATTGGGATGAAAACCTCCATATTTGAAAAGATAAAAATAGATTTTTATCGAAATGAACTAGTTTTGAACTGAAATTAAAACCCATTTATTTTTAAATAAATAAATTGGAATTGAGATGGGTTTAAATAGAATTGATTCATGGGTTTATCGTGAAGGGTGTTTTACATGACACTTGTTCTTTAACCCGATAATCAATAGAGTGTGATTTGGGTTTGTCGTGAACTGTGTTTTAAATAACACTAGTTCTTTAACCCAGTAAGGGAGTTTCAATGAATCTGTAATTAGATTGAAATGTGAATTGATAATCTAAATTATCAATTTAGAAATTGAGCGAGAATGGAGTATCACCAGTTTTGCTCCAAGCGATAGTTAAATCTTTAATTAGATTTGAACGTGAAATGGTAATTAATTTTACCGATAACACCATAGTATTAGATATGGAGTATCACCAGTTTTGCTTCATGGGATGAATAGGTTGGGATTGGGAAATAAAATAAATAATTACTTCGGTGTGGTTCGTTAATACTGACTAGTTTGGAAAACCATAATTTGGTTTGAAATGACATCCAAAGGAAGATTAAAGGATAAATTTTAAAGAATTTATCTTGGATAAAATTAATGGGAACCTTTCCCTGAGAATATGGATTGGAATGAGGCGTATGTTGTGTTTGTGTAACATTCGTTTTAATATACGCGGGTTGTTCGGAAAGTCCGGGTTTATACCCATTCTGAATAACCGATTCGACGATATGTCGAAGATGAAGACAGTGGTTGAAGACCGGAAATCTTCACATCGTTTGGGTGATTACTGATGATCTTGATTGCGCTGTACACCCAAGAGGATGGAAATAGTTGGTGGTCATCCAGACGTACTTGGAGATGGATGGATATGCGAGGAAAGTGCCTCCGGTTTCGTTCAGACCCAGAACGGACTTGTAAATGGATTGTGTGTCTGACATCGGGTTTTATTCTATGTGGATTGATTTCTATTAAATATACATCTGTTTGGCGGCGGAGAATTTATTCTTTTGCTTAACGCCCTTCTCTGAGACGTACGAACTCAGAGGTTGTATATCGATGGGCATCAGTCGCATGGCATGAATCGCCTGTGTGGCACGCTAAGATGCAATGATCAAGGCTTATGTTGAAAAGCAAAGTCTTGTGATTGATGATCATAGCACGGCCTTTGTGGCGTAGCTTTGTGTATAACGTGAATTCGCGAGCCTCACACCTCGGTATGAGTTAAAAAGAGATACGGACTGCAGGGAGAGCACGACGTTTCTTTCTAGCTTTGGGGGTGTCAGTGACTTACCAGCCCTGACATTTATATACTTTTCATCTATGTGGTTGTTGGATGAGGCGCCTCGATTTTAGGTCTGTAAGGACCGGGAAACGTGTGTTAAGGAATACTAATCCTCTAACGTAAGTGAGGACCGGCCCTAAAGATCCAGGATTGCCCAGAGTGCGCAGTCCTGGGACATTTGCTAGAGTGTCTCGAACGCGGAGAGGAGCGTGCCCCTTGCCTCAACTCATGACGGAAATCCAATTTCCAATACGTGTATTTCGGCTTTATTTGTAAAGCCTAGTATGGCGACATAGTGGGATGGGGCACTTATGCCGTCTATGATTTATATTTATGATTGAAATTGTTTTGACACTATACACTTATTATAGTATCAAATGATTTGTTTTAAACGTACCAAGCATGTTTGGCTGTTATAAGGTAAAACCCTATCCTCCGGCTTGCGTTGCATTGTGTGATGGGACCTGGGTCTTATAATAGCTTCATTTTTTGAAAAAGCATTGCGCTGTTTATTCTATGCACTAGTATTCTTGGGAGGAAACCCGTTCCGTGTTATACGGCATGGTCCCTTGAATTACTCTCTTTTTAAAGTAAAGTTTTAAATAACTGTTTTAGTTCTCACACCAGCCACATGACTGACCTGGAGTTTATTGTTTTAACCTAAACTCTGGGTGCCCTCATTTTCCGCACGGACAGCTAGTAGTTTTGGTTTTGCAGATTTATATTCACAGGATCCTGGTTTACAGTTGGAATGATATCCGGAAAGCTCTGTATCCGTATATCACCTTCAGTTGTGCTTTGTACATTTTTCCGCTGCTATGTAATTTATTGTAATCTCTGATATTTATCGAATGTAATTTATTCATTGATACTCTGTATATTCTTGTATCTGATGGAATTGTTGTAAAAAAAATGAAATGTTCTTCCGTCTGCGTTCATTTGTGTGTTGTTCTCGAAGTATCTGCTCTTTCCTTCACGGGGAAGTTACGGGTCCTCACATTCTGCTTGTTCGATTTTTGAAGGCAACAGCAAGGGCACTATTTCTTCGATGCTGGAGATGGCCAAAGGAAGTTCGGAGGATGGCGCAGGGTTTCCAGCAGCGAGGCACAAGGACTGGTGATACTTCATCAGAGTCAGGTGCCCTAGTTGTCGGCGGTGAGGAAAACAACCGAGGGTCAGTTATTGTGCTGTTTCTTCGATGTTTTGTTCAGATTTTTGGGACTGGGAAGATAGTGGGCCACCGAAGACGAGGGGGACAGTTTCAGACTGCAGCTGGGTCGATTATGGGAAGTGTTGAATGAAGGAGTTAATGCTGGGGTCTTCAAGGATGGTTTCTGCAAACTCGTGGAGGCACTAAGTGTTTAAGGGTGTAGTTCTGTGTGATGTAGTGGTGAAAGGAGTAAGAGCAGATGGATATATGGTGTGGCAACAGTGGGAGAACGGAAGTGAACCACTGGGAAGAAGAAGATAATAGTTGGAAATGTTAAAATGTTAATTAGGTAATTAATATACTATTAAATATGGTTAAACTTTTATGCATATTAAAGTTGTGATTTTCCATGACTAATAAAAAGGCTGTGATGCTAGTCAGTGATCGTGAGCCATTCATCAATACTAGAAGGAGCTCAGTTGCTTTGCTTCAAATGGACCATGATGATGAGCCCATTCAAAAATAAATAAATTTATTACATTAGTTAATGGTTATGAATTTTTATTACATTAGTTGATGGTTTATGTAGGGGTTTTCCATTGGAAAACTATAGGAGCTAATTCGGGTTGCAGAAGCACGAAGGAGTGGAAGAATTAATCTATAGCTGCCAGGGTTAAAATGATAAAATGTAATTAGTTTAATATATGATTTAAATAAGGGATCTAGTTAGTCAATTTAAATCATATAAATTTAAAACATGAATAACTTATTAATTCATGAACAGAATTGGATGAAAGAGGTAACGTTAGGATCCTAGCGATGATTGCTACATTGTGGAGCTAATTTCGTTGAACACGGATTGGCTGGAATTTCATGATGAAATCAAATGTTCGTTTGATCTGAAATAAAATAATAAGTAGAGCCGTCAACTGCGAAACAATGTGAGTAAGCTCACTAACTCTGACTTGTTTATATTTTTATGTGAACAAGTTTTAAATTTATTTACAGTAATTTTATACTGTGTGATGGTTGATTGGTTGAATAGTTGATAAAATTGGTTGAAATGACTAATATGATTACATCGTTGATCGATTATTAGTTCTGTTATTTCATATTGATGTGAAATAATATTATTGATGTTGATTAACATCTGTGGATGCAGGGAAACAGGTTGGAGGGGTTCAACTGGACCCTTAACATTTATATTATTGTTTGGCATTTACTGTGATGTATACTGTGATTGATGGTGTTGTGTTGAATTACCCTGACCCTAGAATTTTGACATTTAAGTACCGTAAAATATTTTCAAATAAAAAAAATTGAAATTTGAGTTTTAAAAGGAAATTTGTTCTAAATTTAGAAATATGATTTCAAATAGAGTTGAAATTAAAAACATGTTAATGGAGAAAACAAGAAGTTGTTTATAAAGAGAGTATAAATTACGTGAATTGTTTATCATTGGATAAATGAAATATAAATTCAAATCTGAATTTATATGGAAAAGTGGAAATTGGTTTTGAAACCAATATTTGAAAAAGAGACTTGAACCAAGGAAATTATAAACGAGATTTGAATGATTGAAATAAAGAATGAGAGTTGCATGAAAATTCTGAATATAAGTATAAATCTAATTTGGGCTTAAGATATTATTTATAAGTCGGAAATCAAACTAATTTGATTATATAAAAGAAATATATTCAAGATTTAAGTGAATAATAGTTTAAAGTAATTTTTTTGCAAATGAAATATCCTTAAAGGAAATTTAGATTTGAAGTATGTATCCAAATTGGAACATGAATAGAAAAAGAAAATGGATAATCGTTTAAAATAAAAACGATGAGTTTTGTCCAAAATTTGTAATATAAAATAAAGTGTGATAAAGTTTTGTAGAGTGTCATGGTTATAAAGGAATTGGGAAATGATTTGGAAATGATAAAATCAAAAGTGATTTTGGAATTTTAATTAACCTAAAACGGTAGATAAATTCCGAAGTTTGTAATATAATCGAATACAGATTATTCAAGAGAGAGTTATTTATTGGAATTTGATTATATCGAATTTAGGGAAATAGTTATTTATACTTTACGTTTCGAATCAAATTTAATTATTTATCTATTTACTTATTAATTTATTTATTGAAATTAATAAGCACAAGTTATATTTTTAAACCAAATATTTGGAAAAAGCGATTATAACGCTGCCGTTATAATAAACGTTTGTAAATCTAAATAGCGTTTTAACGCTATTGTTATAATAAATGTTTTATAAATCTAAACAACAATTTTAGAGCTATTGTTATAATGAATATTTTGTAAATCTGTACAGCAATTTTAACGTTGTCGTTGTAATAAGTGATTTATAAATCAAATATTTGAAAATAGCGATTATAACGCTACCGATATAATCATAATTTTCCATAAAGCAAGTGGATTCTTAGATTGAATCTAAGAGTCGCGTAAGCGATATTTTGTTTGAAGTTGTGAGCTTTGCCTATTTCAAAGTTGAGAATGTTGTTTAATTAAGGTCTGAGAGGTAATTATACCCCAACTTGATTGACTTCATGATTGATGGAGAAATAGTTAAGGTTCGATAGTGAAGATTGGTTAGCAATATGGTTAGTTAATAAATGATTAATGGTTTGAGTTATAGTAACAATGTTTTTATAACATCGCGGTAATTTAAAGGATTTTGAAATGTTCCCCAAAATAAAATAAGATATATTCTCTACTTGTAGAAAATGAAATGAATTGGTCAACCAGGAGTTAAGAAATGGAATATGGAAGTATTTTCGGATATTAATAAAGTATATTTTCTGAATATAGAAAATAAGGAATCGTGAATATATAGAATTGTTTTCTAACTAGAATAAGAGATATTTTCTTGAATAAAGAAATTAGGATATTGAAAATATTTTACAAGAATTGAGAGAGAAATTCGAGCTTTGAAAATATAGGAAAGATGAAATTTGGAATTGATAACAAAATAAGGAATTTATATAAATAGGGGTCAGTATTGCTTGATCGTTGATCGGTAGAATTTCAATTTGGAAATAGGGTCTTTGAATGAATGGATGTTCCTTTGATAGTTAAATCACCGATTATCAAAGTTTTGATTTATTTTATACCTCCGTTGTCAATACAGAGAGACCAGGATCAGATTTATTATTTGAGAACCACTTCGTATTGGCATAAGCATTACGAATCATCTTATGTTGAAGAGATTATGAAGACGGATTAAAGTGCAAGGGTTGTTCTGTTAATCCTAGGTAGAATTTTCCTAAGATGGATTAATAGAATGGTACCTTCGGTTTTTCCAGACCCAGGACAACTTTTAAGGATGAGTGTCTGACAGAATATTTCCAAAGGGATTATGTACTTGATTCCTTCAAACGTACGAAGTAGGTGGCAAAGAAGGTAAACTTCTTTAGCCTAACAATCTGATTATTTTTGTAGGAATCAACCAGTGATTTTCGATAGATCTAACGATGTGGCACTCAAAGTGAATGGTGGCCAGATGTTCTGGAAAATAATTCAAACCTCAAGCCTCAAAACCGGGAATCGACAAAAATCGGGCAAGCAGCATGGCTAGGTGGGTCGCTTCCATTAGGATGTATAATCACTTATCTAGAGAAATTGCATTTGCTTCTTTATTCTATCGATGTTGTCGCTTTCGGGAAACGATTGTTGATCCCAACCGTTGGAGATATACATTCGATACACTTAAGCGAAATGAGTGGGTCAGTCATGTGTCGGCCGGGTTGCAAGACGTTCTTGTTGAACCCAGTGTATTCCTCTCTAAAGATAAACTATCGGAAGGTGGTTCTATACCTTGTCATAGTCGGAATCCAATCTCCAATATGCGCCTTGCGGTTTTCGATTTTATATTATATATGGAGCATGGAATGCAAGTGTTCCGCTAGATTCTATTTATTTGATGTAGACATTATTATAATATCATTGGATTTGATATCAAAAATATTTTTGGTTATCGTAAGGTAAAAACCATCCGTGTTTATGCGTGGATCGGTCTTACGATTATCATTTCTTCCAAAAGGATTTTGAAAGTTAAACAAATAGTTGGAGTTTAGTCACAGTCCCATGACTGACCCAGCGTTTATTTTGTTTTTTCCTAAACTCTTGAGTGCCCAAATTTGTACGGGCAGTCAAGTAGACGGGATTTTACAGATCCACTTGGAGGAGATTGAAGCAGGAGGCTTCACCAGTTAACTATAGACTATCATATATTCCGCTATGTACCATGTTTGTATCTGGAAACAGGTGTTTATAACTATTCCAGAAATAGTTGTTGTGCTCTGATGATGGTATGTATATAAAGTTACTGAATTATATTTCAAAGTTTATGTTATCTAATATATTTTATTCGTTCCACTGTGATATTTTGATCTTCGTTTTCTTCTATTCTAATATTTCTTTCTTTCTATTTCTCATCCTCCAACTTCTTTTTAATAATGATTCGTATCTCTGTGCAATTTGGAAGGTTATGGAAATTCGAGCCATTATAGTTGGTATCGGAGCCAGGTTGAGTAGTAACGTTGGCTCTGTGGCGTGACTCAATAAAGATGGGGTTATTAACACCCTAGATTGAGTTTGATTAAATATCTATAAGCGCGAATTTTGTAGTTTTGATATAGAATTGTTTTATATTGTATTGATTGGTTTGTTGAGTGGTTTATGAATTATGGTCGATTCAGGACATACAACTGTATCGATAGGTGTTTCTAAGCTCTCGAACAAAACAATTCGATACCGTATTGTTTAAAATGGGTAAATGAATTATTTTGCCCACAAACCATTTTTGATATAAAAGGAATTACTTCATAAATCTTATAGTATATAGATGGGTTGATTATTATTACAGTCACATGAAATTATAAAATATTGAACTAGTTATATATAACCAAATATAGTTTGTATATGGATAATGAATACAAATGAGATATACCAAGATTAAGTTCAAAACATAATTGGAATTTAAATTCCGGGTGTTTAGCAAATATTTTCTAAAATATTATAAAGTAATATAGCATTACTTTAAAGTACTTTTGAATAAGATTTGTGTGAATGAATTTTAAAAAGTGATTAAGCACTGAAATCACTCTAGCGGCGAGAAAATAATTCTGATTATGGATCGCAACATTATCAGTATTCATTTTTGAGTTTCTAAGTGACGGATTGCTACCATAATAGATTTATTAATGGAAATTGTTTGAGAAAAATAATGTTGTTTTAGAAATTCAAATGTTTTGAATTGAGTTGATTATAAATATATGTATATAAATATATATGATTTCAAACTAATTTGAAATAAAACCTGGAAATTTGAATTCTGAAATTGAAATTTAACTTGTATAAGTTGAATAGATTGAAATGGTAAAAATGTATCAAATGAATTGAAATTTAAGTTAAATAAAATTAGATTGGATTAGAGATAATTCCGAATGAAATTAAATAAAGAGAAATGTTGAGATTCGAATTATTAATATGAATTAGACGTATGAATAAGCAAGTTGAATATAAATTGGATGTTGTTAATTTAAATTGAATTGTGATAAATTTGGATTCAAGTATAATAAGTGGATCGACTTAAATAGAAATCAGATTTGAATTGATGGAATCGAAGTGAACTAATCAAAAGTTGATTAGCGAGTTAAAAACTAGAAGTTGGATTGATTTGAAACCAAGTAGAACTGGATACATGTATGCTGAGCAGATATTAAATGGAAGCAAAGGCAAGAGATAGAATTATGCCCAACAAAAAGGTACATGTTTACAATATTACTTAGGTTTGATGGTTTTATGAGCCTATAGGGCAAGCCGCTTGGCTTTTTGATTTTCTTTTGGATTCGAGAAGACCTAGAAAGGCGAGTTGTGGTTGTACCAATTGAGCCATGCAAAGGAGATGCTAGCGAAATTTTTCGAAAATTTAAAGAGTTAGAAAATTTTCAGGAAATCCTTTTTGATAATTTCAAATCGAGTTGTTAATTATAATAAGAAAACCAAAATTGGTTAATAAAATTTCAAGTGGAATAACAAAATTGATAAATGGATTTCAAATCAATTGGAATGGGTGTGGATATGCAGAAAATCACATGGATTGAAGATAAGAAAGTGACGATGGATTGTCCAAAAATGGTGGACAGATCATTTGGAAAAAAAATTTATAAGCGTTTGGGTATTGGTATGAGAATTCGATGGTCGGGTAAGAACTGAGTTGTGAAGATAGGAATATAAGATTTCAACTAAGTAGGTTATGAGGAGTTAGAGTTATAGCATACTGCTTAGCAATTTCGAGGACAAAATTATTTTAAGGAGGAAGGAATGTAACGCCCCAAATTTTGAGCCATTTAATTCTGAATATTTAAATTGGTTTTAAATATTTTATTTGAATTACAAAATAGATTTTTCACAAGGAATTTATTTGTTAAAACGAAGTTTTAATGTATAATTTATAATATAATTTAAATAGTTTATTTTATCATATTTTGAGATAGTTGCACATCACTCAATACATCGTTATTTTCATTTTTTCGCTAGCAGCTTGTTTGTAAATGAGATTTTCCAAAGCGGACTCCCAAATATATATATATATATATATATAATAATAATAATAATAATAATAATAATAATAATAATAATAATAACAACAACATACAATGCTAACTTATACATGCTAAAGAAAGGCTAGAAATATGTTTTTATCATGCCCCATTGCTGAATATATATATATATATATATATATATATATATATATATATATATATATATGAGTTGTGTTCCTATGTTGATTTAATCAAGCATTCGTGGAAGTTGGCATGGAAATACAATCCATTGTAAGTGTGGAAGTTAAAACATCCTCTATCTCCATTGTAATCGCATTTCATAAATATCCGTGCATACCAATCCTTGCCTCAAGTTTTCCATATTCGTTTTCTTTACGTTTTCAAAACCGTGACTGCCAATCTTAAGAGTAGTGTGTTATCCAAGTAAATTCATACACCGTGCGCCCAAATCCATTGAAAACGTAAGTGCCAATCAGCCAATCAAATAAAGAACCGTTTGTGCCAAGTTATTCACAACCGTGCATGTCAAGCTACTTAGATCTATATAAATAAATAAAGAAATCAAGCCGATCTTTTTCATTTTGGTCCTTCAGCAACAAAACAAAAGAAAAACGCTACCTCTCAAAAATTTATAAAATCTCTTTCTCAACAAATACTCCTGATGTTCGATCCATTCAACTCCCCTACGCAATAGCTTCATTTCAAGCCATGATTTGTCGAGTGCGATACCCCTGCTGTTTTTTCGATTTTTGAAGGCAACAGCTAGGGAACGGTTTCTTCGATGCTGGAGTTGGCCAAAGGACGTTCGGAGGATAGCACAGGGTTTCCGGAAGCAAGGCGCAAGGACTGGTGATACTTCATCGGAGTCTGGTGCCCTAGTTGTTGGCGGTGAGGAAAAGAACGGAGGGTCTGTTATTGTGTTGCTCCTTCGATGTTTTGTTCGGATTTTTGGGACTGGGAAGATAGTGGGCCACCGAAGACAAGGGGGACGGTTTCATATGGAAGCTGAGTCGGTCATGGGAAGTGTTGAATGAAGGAGTTAACGCTGGGGTCTTCAAGGATGGTGCCCACAAACTCATGGAGGCACTAGGTGGTTAAGTGTGTAGTTCTATGTGATGTAGTGGTGAAAGGAGTAAGAGCAGATGGATATATGGTGTGGCAACAATGGGAGAACGGATGTGAACCACTCGAAAGAAGAAGATAATAGTTGGAAATGTTAAAACGTTAATTAGGTAAATAATATACAATTAAATATGGTTAAACTTTTATGCATATTAAAGTTCTAATTTTCCATGACTAATAAAAAGGGTTGTGATGCCTGTCAGTAATCGTGAGCCATTCATCAATACTAGAAGGAGCTCGGTTGTTTTGCTTCACGATGTGGACCATGATGGTGAGCCCATTCAAAAATAAATAAATTTATTACGTTAGTTAATGGTTAGGAAATTTTTATTAAATTAGTTGATGGCATATGTAGGGGTTTTTGTTTGAAAACTATAGGAGCTAATTCGGGTTGCAGAAACACGAAGGAGCGGAAGAATTAATCTATAGCTACCAGGGTTAAAAAGATAAAACGTAATTAGTTTAATTTATGATTTAAATAAGGGATCTAGTTGGTCAATTTAAATCATATAAATTAAAACATGAATAACTTATTAATTCGTGAACAGAATTGGATCAAAGAGGTCACGTTGGGATCCAAGCGATGAGAGCTACATTGTGGAGCTAATTTGGTTAAAAAGGGATCTATAGGAATTTCATGATGAAATCAAATGTTCATTTGATTTGAAATAAAACAAAAAGCAGAGCTGTCAACTGCGAAACAATGTGAGTAAGCTCACTAACTCTGACTTGTTTATATTTTTATGTAAACAAGTTTTAAATTTATATATAGTAATTTTATACGTGTGATGGTTGATTGGTTGAATAGTTGATAAAATTGGTTGAACTGGTTGATATGATTACATTGTTGATCGATTATTAGTTCTGTTATTTCATGTTGATGTGAAATAATATTATTTATGTTGATTAACATCTGTGGATGCAGGGAAACAGGTTGGAGGGATACAAATGGATCCGTCAACATTTATATTATTGTTTGGCATTTACTGTCATGTATACTGTGATTGATGGTGCTTTGTTGAATTACCCTAACCCTAGAATTTTGACAATTAAATACCGTAAAATATTGAATACAGAAAATTAAAATTTGAGTTTTAAAAGGAAATTTATTCTAAATTTAGAAATGTGATTTCGAATAGAGTTGAAATTAAAAGCATGTTAATGGAGAAAACAAGAAGTTGTTTATAAACAAGAGTATAAATTACGTGAATCGTTTATCATTAGATAAAATGAAATATAAATTCAAATCTGAACTTATATGGAAAAGTGGAAATTGGTTTTGAAATCAATATTTGAAAATAGATTTGAACCTTGGTAATTATTAACTAGATTTGAAATGATTGAAATAAAGAATGAGAGTTGTATGAAAATTCTGAATAGAAGTATAAATAGAATTTGGGTTTAAGATATTATTTATAAGTACGGAATCAAACTAATTTGATTATATAAAAGAAATATACTCACGATTTAAGTGAATAATAGTTTAAAGCAAATATTTTGCAAATGAAATATCCATAAAGGAAATTTAGATTTGAAGTATGAATCCAATTGGAACTTGAATAGAAAAGGAAAATGGGTAATCGTTTAAAATAAAAACGATGAGTTTAGTCCAAAATTTGGAATATAAAATAAAGTGTGATAATGCTTTGTAGAGTGGCATGTTTATAAAGGAATTAGGAAATGATTTGGAAATGATAAATTCAAAAGTGAATTTGGAATTTTAATTTACCTGAAATGGTAGACAAATTCCGAAGTTCGGAATATAATCGAATATAGATTATTCAAGAGGAGTTATTTATTGGAATTCGATTATATCGAATATAGGGAAGCAGTTATTTATACCTTCCGTTTTGAATCAAGTTAACTTATTTATCTATTTACTTGTTAATTTATTTATTGAAATTGATAAGCACAAGTTATATTTTTAAACCAAATATTTGGAAACAGCGATTATAACGCTGCCGTTATAATAAACGTTTGTAAATCTAAATAGCGATTTAACGCTATCGTTATAATAAATGTTTTATAAATCTAAACAATGATTTTAATGTAGTTGTTATAATAAATGTTTTGTAAATCTATACAGCAATTTTAGTGCTGTCGTTGTAAAAATTGACTTATAAATCAAATATTTGGAAATAGCGATTAAAGCGTTTCCGTTATAATCAAAGTTTTCCATAAAGGAAGTGGATTCTTAGATTGAATCTGAGAGTCGCGTAAGCGATATTTTGTTTGAAGTTGTGAGCTTTGGCCATTTCAAAGTTGAGAAAGCTGTTCAATTAAGGTCTAAGAGGTAATTATACCCCAACTTGATTGACTTCATGATTGATGGAGAAATAGTTAAGGTTCGATAGTGAAGATTGGTTAGCAATATGGTTAGTTAACAAAGGATTAATGATTTGAGTTATAATAACAATATTTTTATAACACCACACTAATTTAAAGGATTTTGAAATGTTTCCCCAAATAAAATAAGAAATATTTTCTACGTGTAGAAAATGAAATGAATTGGTCAACCAGGAATTAAGAAATGGAATATGGAAGTATTTTCGGATATTAATAAAGTATATTTTCTGAATATAGAAAATAAGGAATCGTGAAAATATAGAATTGTTTTCTAACTGGAATAAGAGATATTTTCTTGAATAAAGAAATTAGGATACTGAAAATGTTTTACAAGAATCGAGAGAGAAAATCGAGCGTTGAATAGATAGGAAAGATGGAAATTTGGAATTGATAACAAAGTAAGGAATTTATATAAATAGAGGTCAATATTGCTTGATGGTTGGTCGGTAGAATTTCCATTTGGAAATAGGGTCGTTGGTTGAATGGATGTTCTATTGATAGTTAAATCACCGAATATCAAAGTTTTGATGTATTTTATACCTCCGTTGTCAATATGGAGAAACCGGAATCAGATTTATTATCTGAGGACCACTTTGTATTGGCATAAGCATTACGAATCAACTTATGTTGAAGAGATTATGAAGACGGAGTAAAGTGTAAGCGCTGTTCTATTAATCCTAGGTAGAAATTGCCTAAGATGGATTAATAGAATGGTGCCTTCGGTTTGTCCAGACCCAGGACAACTTGTAACGACGAGTGTCTGACAGAATATTTCCAAAAGGATTACGTACGTTGATTCCTTCAAATGTAGGAACTTGGTGGCAAAGAAGGGAAACTTCTCTGGCCTAACCATCTGATTATTTTTGTGGGAATCAACTAGTGATTTCCGATGGATCTGATGATGTGGCACTTAAAGTGAATGGTGGCCAGATGTTCTGGAAGATAATTCAAACCTCAAACCTCACAACTGGGAATTGACAAAAATCGGGCAGGCAGCATAGCTAGGTGGGTCGCTCCCATTAGGATGTATTATCACATATCTAGAGAAATTCCATTTGTTCTTTAATCTATCGATGTTGTCCCTTTAGGGAAACGGTTGTTGATCCTAACTGTTGGTGATATACATTCGATACACTCAAGCGAAATGAGTGGTCGGTCATGTGTGTGCCAGGTTGCAAGACGTTCTCGTTGAACCCAGTGTATTCCACACTATCGGAAGATGGTTCCATACCTTTTCATAGTCGGAATCCAATCTCCAATATGCGCCTTGTGGTTTTCGATTTTATATTATATATGGAGCGTGAGATGCAAGCGTTCCGCTAGATTCTATTTATTTTATGTAGACATTATTATAATATCACTGAGTTTGATATCAAAAATATTTTAGGTTATCGTAAGGTAAAATCCATCCGTGTTTATGTGTCGATCGATCTTACGATTATCATTTCTTTCGAAAGGATTTTGAAAGTTAAACAAATGGTTGGAGTTTACTCATACCAGTCCCATGACTGACCCAGAGTTTATTTTGTTTGTTTTCCCTAAACTCTTGGGTGCCCAAATTTGTACGGGCAGTCAAGTAGTCGTGATTTTACAGATCCACTTGGAGGAGATTGAAGCAGGAGGCTTCACCAGTTAGCTATAGACTATCATACATTCCGCTATGTACCATGTTTGTATCTGGAAACAGGTGTTTATAACCATTCCAGAAATAGTTGTTGTGCTCTGATGATGGTATGTATATAAAGTTACTGAATTATATTTCAAAGTTATATAATATATTTTATTCGTTCCGCTGTGAGTTTGTGATCTTCGTTATCTTCTATTCTAATATTTCTTTCTATTCTCATCCTCTAACTTTTTTTTTGAGCAAAAGATGTGTGATCTTCCAATAGGAAGAGAGCACACATATATTGTAACAACCCGTATTTTCAATAACCTGTTATAACATAAATCGAGGCAGAATTAAATTCTAAAATCTGAATCAAGGGAAACGGGCTATGCCATTGCGTTCGTCTCGGAAAAATACGCGAAATAGAGTCTGAGTTTTCGGAAATCGGAGTCCGTATGACCCAGTTAAGGCCCATTGAAGTTTTCAGAAACTTCCATGTTAAAAACAGATTTAAATTTCAAATTAAAAACAAGGATTAGGGCTAATTGGTGTCAGGCGGGAAAATTCCCGCCAGGGCCCCCATGTCGACAGGCATGTCGACAGGGGTCTTAGGGTGTCGACTGCCCTGTCGACAGCCCTGTCGACACGGGGTGGCCAGGCAGTTTTGCCTGGCGCACCATTTTGATTTGGGCTTGGTCTTGTGGCTTGGTTCTAGAGAATTCCTAAATCTGACGGGCCTAAACTAACCTAGGGTTAATCCTAGGGCTAAAACACTCTAATCTTCTATAAATAAGCCCCTAATCCTACCCTAAAGCCTCATTATTCACTCTAGCAACCAAACTATGTCAAATTGAAATCTCAAATGGCCTCCACCTAAGAACCCTAGCCTCCACCCTCTTCAAAAATCATTTCTATTAAGATTTTGATGTTCATACAAGCTTTTCTAAGTTGTATGAATGATCATTAGCTTGCATACATCATCAAGTTGCAAGCTTTATTTGCTAAGCTAGAGTTTTTGGGATTTTTGTTAATTGGAGCTTGTTTTGGGGTCTTATTTGCTTGCATAAAAGGGCTTCTCAATCTTTATTAGTAGATTTGTGTCTTCATAATATTTGTAAGCCCTCTTACCTTCATTTTAGAAACTCTAAAGTTAGTATGTGATGAAAGTTGGGATTTATGCATGTTTAATAAGTTATGCATGCTTATGCGACTTCACTATGATATGTTATGCATGTTTAATAAGTTATGCATGCTTATGCGACTTTACTATGCTATGTTATGCATGTTTAATGAGTTATGCATGCTTATGCGAGTTCACTATGCCATGTTACACATGTTTGATAAGTTATGCATGTTCACTATGCCATGATTTGCAAGTTTAACAAGTTATGCATGTTTATGCAAGTTCACTATGCCATGATTTGCAAGTTTAACAAGTTATGCATGTTTATGCAAGTCCACTATGCCATGATTTGCAAGTTTAACAAGTTATGCATGTTTATGCAAGTCCACTATGCCATGATTTGCAAGTTCGACAAGTTATGCATGTTTATGCAAGTTCACTATGCCATGATTTGCAAGTTTAACAAGTTATGCAAGTTCACTATGCTAAGTTATGCAAGTCCAACATGTTATGCATGCTTATTATGATATGTAAGATTCATCATGTATGTTGTGCCAAGTTCCCTCTTTCTATCCTTTATGCGTTATGACGAATATGTAAGCGGTAGAATGACGTTGGGGTTTTTTTTGGGTAAAACTTAAAATACATGAAAATATAAGATTGGGAATTTACCTATTAAGTTAGGTCTACCCCTTGGGAATTTACCTATTAAGTTAGGTCTACCCAAGTTAAACTTGTAACTATGGTTTGAAATAAAGTGGACATGACACTTAGAAAACATATGTGGCCAACTCGAGGTTGGGTTGAGTTTGTAGCGTAAACCTACCCGGAACTGACCGGCTTAACTAGTTGCTACAAACAATAGAACCCAATGTGAGAAGTTGGTCATGTGTACCTGGGACCCGAGGTTAGACCAAGTTGTGGTGTAAAGCTACCCGCACCCGCCCGACTTAACTAGTAACCGCAACAAAGTCTAATGTGAGAGGTTAAGGTACAATTAAATTAATGCCTCATGATTAGGGTTAAGTCATGGCCCACTAATACTTAACCAATTTTGGGGATACGAGGGATTAAATGGGGTTAAGTGGTGAACTGTTGGTTACCCTTAGCTAATTTAATCCATGATTAGTGAGGGGTTAAACCACACTTAACCCCCTTAGAAAACCCTAGCAACGTGGTCTGTTCCAGCAGTAATCCCAGTTTGGTATCATTTACAACCCTAGAGGCTAGGCTAGGGCGGGGCACGATTACTGGACTGATGTAAGCGACCAATGCGACGGCTGAGTGGTACAGCGGTGCGGGTCCAGGCGGGCTACGGACGTGCACGTAGTTCGGCGTTGGACAAACTCGAGGCACGGGTACCAGTAGGTTTAGACTGTGCATTATTGCTTAGGTGTCTGGGGTTGACACCCGAGGGCTTGATACACCCAAAGGTGGACCCAGCACAGTCTGACTACAACCATATGTGGGCCGTACGGACACCAACACTTGACGTGTTAGGTTTATAGGGAGCCGATCGATTAGACCGTTGGGCTGGACCTTGTATCAAGGTCACCTCCTGCTATTGGGCCAAAGTTTTGGGCTGAGGGATCATTACCTGTTATGTTAGTTGGCTAGTACACTGTGGTGCAAAGCTTAATCTTCTTTATGTGATGACACCTTTATCTAGTGCCAGTATATTCATCTCAGTTTCCATCATGATGTTAGCTTTATTAGTTTATAGACTGATCGTAGTAGGGCTTACCAGTCTTTTTGACTGACCTGTTTTCTTTCGCTTCTTTTCTTCCGTCCCCCCCCCCCAGGTTCTCAGGGAGGGAACAGTGGTGCTTAGCTTGGATCGCTTGCTTGTTCGCTGGATAGCTCATGTATGTCTGGATATTGAGCTCGCTATGGCTTATCACTTTTATTTTTGGGGATAGCACTATGTATTTCAGTATTTCTGTTTATGTTGTACTAGACATATTTATTTTGGCAGATGACTTTATGATGTACTAGACTTGTTTTGAGATGGTTTGAGATATTCCGCTGTTTTACTCTCATTTACTCTGTTTTACATATATGTTTATGTTCCTGTTCTGCCTTGATATATCATTATGCATGCTTACCCAGTTCTAACACCCCCCAGAAGCTAGTGCCCCCGAAAGAGTGACCCTAGCGGAGGTGGGGTGTTACAAATTTGGTATCAGAGAATATGGTTTGCAAGAAAGGACAAAAAGTTTTTAAAAGACTTTTGAAAAACTATTTTCAAAACAAGTATAAAGAATTTTCCAAAGAAAAGTCTAGTATTTTAAAAAGGGCTATTCCCCAAAAAGCCATTAGCGTTATCCTTCATTCCCTTGACCTAATCTTATCTTATCCTTCGTTTCAGTATGGCTGAGGATCTTGCCATCCCGGATGGAGTAAATGTGCCACTCTGGTATAGGAGGCTTCTAGAAGCTAGGGCGGCAGCCGGCCCCGCAAACCCTACTCCCACTCCTCCTCCTGTAGTTGAGAATCCTCTCCCTAATATCCCTCCTCCGGTGGCTCCTCCAGCAGTTAATATTCCTCCTCCCGTTGCTAATGTTCCTCCCCCTCCCGTTGCTGAGGCTCCTCTTCCTCCTCCTCCCCCTCAGCATCCTCAGGTTGAGTTCACAAAGGTTTGTAAAGACTTCAAGGCGATGGGAGGCAAGAATTTCCTAGGCACGGAATCTTTTGTTGAAGCTAGGAATTGGCTGAAAGACACTGAGGACTTGTTTGCTATCTTTGGGATTGATGACGAGAGGAAGATCTTATTGACAGTGTGGCTTTTGAAGGATGAAGCGGCCTATTGGTGGGAGGTCACCAATGGGACGAGGCCCGTTGAGACTTGGGCCGATTTGAGGGCTAGATTTGTGGCCAAGTTTCTATCTTCTGCTGAGGCGAATTTACAGATGGAGAAGTTCATTGCATTAAAGCAAGGTGATATGTCTGTTAAGGAGTATGTGAACAAGTTTAATCAGCTGGCCCGTTTTGGTTTGGATATGGTGAACACTCCGGAGAAGAAGGCTCTTCGATTTGCTAGAGGGTTGAATGAGCCGCTACAGGGCTTGGCGATGTCACATATTCCGCATGGGGCTACTTTTGAGAGTTTGGTTAATATGGCTCTGCTTCAGGGAGATGGAAAGAAAGAGGTCAAGTCGAGTGATACTCAAGCAAAGAAGACTGATTCTCAAGGCAAAGGCAATCAAGGTGGTCAAAGCAGCCAGGGGAATCAGGGCAAGAACAAGAAGGGGAACAACAACCACAAAGGCAAGGGAAAGTGCAATTACTGTGGTGTGCCGGGACACTTTGCTAAGGATTGTAGGAAGAAGAAAAGGAAGCTTAGTGGTGGATGTTTTTCCTGTGGTGAGACTGGACACTTCAGCAAGGAGTGCCCGAAGAAGAAAGGACAGGCTGGACCTTCAGGAGGGCAAGTTCATGCTCTCAATACCGCTCCAGTTCCCGATCGAGGTAGTGTTTCTGTTGAGAACCTTGTTTATATCTCTGATCCTCCAGTTCGTACTTTGTTTGATTCTGGTGCATCACATAGCTTTATTTCATCTGATCTTGTTGATAGCTTGCACCTTAGTACTAGCTTAGTGGACGATCCCGTTTGTGTTTCGAATCCCATTGGGGGTTCTGCTCATCTATCTATGATATGTGAGGATCTGAGGATCTCTATACTCAGTGTAGAGTTCTTGTGTAGTGCATATGTTCTTGGTTTCAGGGGATACGGATTGATACTGGGCATGGATTGGCTGTCCCGATATGGAGCCATTCTGGATTGTGAGCATAGGGTTGTGAGGCTTGTGACTCGCCTTGGCAACACCTTAGAGATTTCATGCAATCCGAAGAATCCCGTCATGTTGTGCTATCTTGAATCTCTCGACTCGTCAGAGGAAGCCCTTCAGTCTGTAAGGGTGGTCCGAGATTATCCAGATGTTTTTGAAGAAGTTAAGGGGTTGCCCCCGAAACGAGAGATTGATTTTCGCATTTATCTGGTGGATAATGCTAAGCCTGTTTCTTTGCCCGTTCGGCACATGGCTCCGCGTGAAAGACGGGAGCTGAGCAAGCAAGTGAAAGAATTGCTTGAGAAGAACTTCATCAGAAGAAGTATATCCGAATGGGGAGCGCCTGTGGTGTTTGCTACTAAGGCAGATGGTTCTCTTCGACTCTGTGTGGATTATAGAGAATTGAATAAGCTGACTAAGAAGAACAGACACCCGTTACCGAGGATCGATGATCTCTTTGACCAGCTTGTTGGTGCTTCTGTTTTCTCTCAGCTTGATCTTGCTACCGGATTTCATCAGCTCAGAGTGGCTGAAGAGAGTATAGACAAGACTGCATTCAGAACTCCAGATGGATTCTTTGAATGGCTTGTTATGCCGTTCGGTTTGACGAATGCACCCGCATACTTCGTGGACCTGATGAGTAGGGTGTTTCGGGAGTTCTTGAATAAGTTTGTCGTGGTCTTTGTGGATGATATCCTAGTCTTCTCCAAGGCTGAAGAAGAGCACGCGAGGCATCTTGTAGAGGTGATGGATACGCTCAGAGCACACCAGTTAAAGGCCAAGTTCTCCAAGTGCCACTTTTGGAGAAGGGAAGTCAGATTCCTTGGGCATATCCTATCCAAGCAAGGCTTGGCGGTGGATCCCGCTAAGGTGGTTGCAGTCCAGGATTGGAAGACTCCAAGGAATGCAACCGAGGTGAGAAGCTTTCTGGGTCTTGCGGGTTTTTACCGGAAGTTCATCAAGGACTTCGCGAAGATATCCGCTCCTCTTACTAAGTTGACGAAGAAGAACTTAGTTTTTGCTTGGGATATGGAGTGTGAGCTTGCTTTTCAGAGACTCAAGAGAGCCCTTACCTCTGCACCCGTTCTAGCTTTACCCGATGGTGGTAAGATATTTACCGTGTACACTGATGCTTGTGGAACGGGATTGGGCGCTGTTCTGATGCAAGAAGGCAGAGTTATATGTTTTGGTGGGAGGCAACTTAAGGTGCATGAGAGGAATTATCTCACTCATGATCTAGAGCTGGCAGCGATTGTATATGCACTCAAGGCTTGGCGTCATTATCTTCTGGGAGAGAGATTTGAGCTGTATACTGATCATAAGTCTTTGAAGTATCTCTTTTCGCAGAAGGATCTGAACTTGAGGCAGCAGAGATGGATGGAATTCTTGGCTTCCTATGATTTTGATATAGCCTATACCCCTGGCAAGGGGAATGTTGTAGCGGATGCGTTGAGTAGGAAAAGGTTGACACTAAGTCCTCTATTTGTTGAGATGAAGAATTTAGAGTTCTTGGCAACCTTTGATTTTTCCTTGACAGTTGAGTCGATGACCGGTTCATTGGCATCTCTAGAGCTCAGGCCTACCCTTCTGGATCAAGTTGGGGCTTCGCAGAAGGAAGGCCCTCAGATAATTGAGATCATGGATAAGCTGATTCGAGGGGAGACATCTAGTCACCTTGCTCGATATTCTATAGACGATAAGGGTTGGCTGAGGAGAGACGGAAGGCTTTGTGTTCCGATGGTGGAAGACTTGGTGAGGAAAGTCCTTGAGGAAGCACATCGCTCCAAGTTGACTATACATCCGGGCGGTGATAAGATGTATAAAGATATGAAGCGCATTTTCTTCCGGCCTGGAATGAAGAAGGATGTGGCCGAGTTTGTCTCGAGATGTGTTATTTGTCAGAGAGTAAAAGCTGAGTCGAAGAAGCCCGGTGGGCTATTGCATCCCCTAGAGGTCCCGCTATGGAAGTGGGAGAGTATTTCTATGGACTTTATTGATGGGCTTCCAAGTTCAAGGAGAGGGAATACGAGCATATGGGTCATTGTGGATAGGCTTACGAAGAGTGCTCATTTCATTCCGGTGAAGAGCAAAAGGACCGCATCTGGACTAGCATCAGTATATCTTCGTGAGATAGTACGACTACATGGAGTCCCTTCCAGCATAGTCAGTGACCAAGACCCCATCTTTACTAGTCAGTTCTGGAACAGTTTGCAAGAGGCTATGGGCACAAGGTTGAACCTGAGTACGACCTATCACCCACAAACAGATGGTCAAACAGAACGGGTGAATAGGGTACTTGAGGACTTGTTGAGGCTTTGCATTCTGGATTTTGGTGGTGCTTGGGAAGACCATCTTCCTCTTGTTGAGTTTGCATATAATAACAGTTATCAAGCAAGCATAGGGATGGCACCATTTGAAGCTTTATATGGGAGGCCGTGCAAGTCGCCTACATGTTGGTGGGAGACTACAGATAAGCTTATACTCGGACCTGACATGATTAGAGATACATCCGAGAAGGTCCAGTTGATTAGAAGACGGATGAAGGTGGCCCAAGACCGACAGAAATCCTATGCTGACAAGCGGAGATCCGATTTGGAGTTTGAGGTTGGGGACATGGTTTTCGTAAAGGTTTCTCCTTTGCGGAATGTGGTCCGATTTGGAGCTGTTGGGAAGTTGGCACCGAGATTTGTTGGACCCTTCCCCATCATAGAGAGAATTGGGAAGATGGCTTATAAAGTGCAATTGCCCGAGAAGTTGTCCGGAGTGCATAATGTCTTTCATGTCTCGCATCTCCGAAAGTGCCTACATGAGTCAGCTGAAGTGGTTGAACCTAGCATTCTTGAAGACGTGGAAGTAGAGAAAGAGGCAACTTTGAGGAGAGCTCCGATTCGTATCTTGGGGTCAGAGACCAAGAAGCTAAGGAATCGTGAGGTCAGGTTGGTGAAGGTCCAATGGGGTGAAGCCGAAGAAGACACAACTTGGGAAATCGAGGAGAAGATGCGTGGGCTTTATCCATTCCTTTTTGAGGGTACACTCTCAATCTCTTTCCTTTGTTAATATATCTTTCTCTTTGCTATCCATGTTTATCTAGTTATCGTGCTAATCTTGTCATGAGAACCTTAGATAGAAACCCTTTGGATGAAACATGTGTTTGAGACATGTTATGTTCGATGGTTGCAAGTGGTTGCAAGTGTTTGCAAGTGGTTACTCGTGGATGCATGATACACATTAGGCACTAGATCGGCTCACACACTCCTCATATTGCATGTGCATGAGTGTTTATGCTTATTCTTGGATGAAACTTGTATGCAATCACGTGGATGTTGCATATGGATGTATGATTGAGCACGCATGTAGATATTATACATTATGTTAGGGATTTGCATACATATGGATACATTTCACTAACATATTTTGCATTGATCTTTGCATTAGATAAGTACATATACACACACTTTTGCATATGTTCATACAACATTTAGAATCTTTTAAGGACAATGATTGCTCGTGGATGATGCTTTGAGTAGATGGGTGATTGGATGGTAGGATACATTCTTCCTAACTTGAAGATTTCGGGGACGAAATCCTTTAAGGAGGGGAGAATGTAATAACCCGTATTTTCAATAACCTGTTATAACATAAATCGAGGCAGAATTAAATTCTAAAATCTGAATCAAGGGAAACGGGCTATGCCATTGCGTTCGTCTCGGAAAAATACGCGAAATAGAGTCCGAGTTTTTGGAAATCGGAGTCCGTATGACCCAGTTAAGGCCCATTGAAGTTTTCAGAAACTTCCATGTTAAAAACAGATTTAAATTTCAAATTAAAAACAAGGATTAGGGCTAATTGGTGTCAGGCGGGAAAATTCCCGCCAGGGCCCCCATGTCGACAGGCATGTCGACAGGGGTCTTAGGGTGTCGACTGCCCTGTCGACAGCCCTGTCGACACGGGGTGGCCAGGCAGTTTTGCCTGGCGCACCATTTTGATTTGGGCTTGGTCTTGTGGCTTGGTTCTAGAGAATTCCTAAATCTGACGGGCCTAAACTAACCTAGGGTTAATCCTAGGGCTAAAAACACTCTAATCTTCTATAAATAAGCCCCTAATCCTACCCTAAAGCCTCATTATTCACTCTAGCAACCAAACTATGTCAAATTGAAATCTCAAATGGCCTCCACCTAAGAACCCTAGCCTCCACCCTCTTCAAAAATCATTTCTATTAAGATTTTGATGTTCATACAAGCTTTTCTAAGTTGTATGAATGATCATTAGCTTGCATACATCATCAAGTTGCAAGCTTTATTTGCTAAGCTAGAGTTTTTGGGATTTTTGTTAATTGGAGCTTGTTTTGGGGTCTTATTTGCTTGCATAAAAGGGCTTCTCAATCTTTATTAGTAGATTTGTGTCTTCATAATATTTGTAAGCCCTCTTACCTTCATTTTAGAAACTCTAAAGTTAGTATGTGATGAAAGTTGGGATTTATGCATGTTTAATAAGTTATGCATGCTTATGCGACTTCACTATGCTATGTTATGCATGTTTAATAAGTTATGCATGCTTATGCGACTTTACTATGCTATGTTATGAATGTTTAATGAGTTATGCATGCTTATGCGAGTTCACTATGCCATGTTACACATGTTTGATAAGTTATGCATGTTCACTATGCCATGATTTGCAAGTTTAACAAGTTATGCATGTTTATGCAAGTTCACTATGCCATGATTTGCAAGTTTAACAAGTTATGCATGTTTATGCATGTCCACTATGCCATGATTTGCAAGTTTAACAAGCTATGCATGTTTATGCAAGTCCACTATGCCATGATTTGCAAGTTTGACAAGTTATGCATGTTTATGCAAGTTCACTATGCCATGATTTGCAAGTTTAACAAGTTATGCAAGTTCACTATGCTAAGTTATGCAAGTCCAACATGTTATGCATGCTTATTATGATATGTAAGATTCATCATGTATGTTGTGCCAAGTTCCCTCTTTCTATCCTTTATGCGTTATGACGAATATGTAAGCGGTAGAATGACGTCGGGGTTTTTTTTGGGTAAAACTTAAAATACATGAAAATATAAGATTGGGAATTTACCTATTAAGTTAGGTCTACCCCTTGGGAATTTACCTATTAAGTTAGGTCTACCCAAGTTAAACTTGTAACTATGGTTTGAAATAAAGTGGACATGACACTTAGAAAACATGTGTGGCCAACTCGAGGTTGGGTTGAGTTTGTAGCGTAAACCTACCCGGAACCGACCGGCTTAACTAGTTGCTACAAACAATTGGACCCAATGTGAGAAGTTGGTCATGTGTACCTGGGACCCGAGGTTAGACCAAGTTGTGGTGTAAAGCTACCCGGACCCGCCCGGCTTAACTAGTAACCGCAACAAAGTCTAATGTGAGAGGTTAAGGTACAATTAAATTAATGCCTCATGATTAGGGTTAAGTCATGGCCCACTAATACTTAACCAATTTTGGGGATACGAGGGATTAAATGGGGTTAAGTGGTGAACTGTTGGTTACACTTAGCTAATTTAATCCATGATTAGTGAGGGGTTAAACCACACTTAACCCTCTTAGAAAACCCTAGCAACGTGGTCTGTTCCAGCAGTAATCCCAGTTTGGTATCATTTACAACCCTAGAGGCTAGGCTAGGGCGGGGCACGATTACTGGACTGATGTAAGCGACCAAAGCGACGGCTGAGTGGTACAGCGGTGCGGGTCCAGGCGGGCTACGGACGTGCACGTAGTTCGGTGTTGGACAAACTCGAGGCACGGGTACCAGTAGGTTTAGACTGTGCATTATTGCTTAGGTGTCTGGGGTTGACACCCGAGGGCTTGATACACCCAAAGGTGGACCCAGCACAGTCTGACTACAACCATATGTGGGCCGTACGGACACCAACACTTGACGTGTTAGGTTTATAGGGAGCCGATCGATTAGACCGTTGGGCTGGACCTTGTATCAAGGTCACCTCCTGCTATTGGGCCAAAGTTTTGGGCTGAGGGATCATTACCTGTTATGTTAGTTGGCTAGTACACTGTGGTGCAAAGCTTAATCTTCTTTATGTGATGACACCTTTATCTATTGCCAGTATATTCATCTCAGTTTCCATCATGATGTTAGCTTTATTAGTTTATAGACTGATCGTAGTAGGGCTTACCAGTCTTTTTGACTGACCTGTTTTCTTTCGCTTCTTTTCTTCCGTTTCCCCCCCCCCCCCAGGTTCTCAGGGAGGGAACAGTGGTGCTTAGCTTGGATCGCTTGCTTGTTCGCTGGATAGCTCATGTATGTCTGGATATTGAGCTCGCTATGGCTTATCACTTTTATTTTTGGGGATAGCACTATGTATTTCAGTATTTCTGTTTATGTTGTACTAGACATATTTATTTTGGCAGATGACTTTATGATGTACTAGACTTGTTTTGAGATGGTTTGAGATATTCCGCTGTTTTACTCTCATTTACTCTGTTTTACATATATGTTTATGTTCCTGTTCTGCCTTGATATATCATTATGCATGCTTACCCAGTTCTAACACCCCCCAGAAGCTAGTGCCCCCGAAAGAGTGACCCTAGCGGAGGTGGGGTGTTATATATATATAATATAAATGAAGTAATACAAAATATCCAATACAGACTCGGCACGATAGACTCACATAGTAATGTATAGGATAATAGATAGAATAGTTCCGGCAAGGCCACCACCCATCATACTTCATTATCGAATTCCGGCAAGGCCACCACCCGATAAGAAGTATATCTATTCCCATACATATAACAATCTATGAGCATAACAAATGATGAATCAAATCACTAAAAATACAAACATCCCTACTCCACATATACTAATATACCCAAAGCAACACAAAATGGTCAATCGAAACGGCAATTCCAACAGCTCCACAGTTTCATCTGCAACCTGTAATCTGAAAAAACTAAAGCAAAATTATCAGTAACTTACACATATATATGAGTATATGCCTATATAATATGTATATATATATAAATATATATATATATATATATTTATATATATATATAGACATATAACCATATATATATATATATATATGTACGAAGAGAATGACTTAAGAAACAAACGAACAAGAGAAGAATATCCACCCAAAACAAAAATCAGCATCCCAGACGCAGTCTATTACAACTAAAAAAGTTATTAACATAAATGAATAAACTCAGATTAGATCTTACCTTTGACAAAAAGCACCCAAATTGCAATTTACCAAATAGTTTATAGTGCGAATTGGACATCCAAGACAAGCAGAAATTTACTATGTTAATGATTAAATTATCCTTAGATACAGAGATTGAATGAAAGATTCTCTGGTTCCTCTCAACCCAAATGAACCAACTTATGAATATTACTAAAGAATCTAATATGTATTTCTGTCTGGCATTGTATCTTAATCTATAACAATTCCAATAATCAATACAATTACTAAAGGAATTAAAACAATCAAAAGTAAAAATCCTAATAATCATATTGAAAATAGAAAAGGTAAAATAGCAAGAGAAAAACAAATGATCTACCACCTTGTAACACCCCACCTCCGCCAGGGTAGCTCTTGCAAGCACTCTGACTTTGGAGGGGAGTTTGAATCAGGTAAACATGCATAATGATATATTAAGGCAGAACAAGAACATATGTATATATGTGTAAACAGAGTAAATAACATAGATAAAACAGTTGAAGATTTCAAACCATTTCAAAACAAGTCTGGTACAACATAATGTCAATTTTCCAAATACACAAGTCTAGATAAAACAACATTACTAAGAAACTAGAATACATAAGTACTATCCCCAAAATAAGTGATAACCATAGCTAGCTTCATGTCAAGACCGTACATGAGCTAAAACCCACAAGCAAGCGATCAGAAATCCAGCTAAGCTCCAATATTCCCTCCCTGAGAACCTGGGGGGGGGGGGGGAACGGAAGAAAAGGGGCGAAAGAAAACAGGTCAGTCAAAAAGACTGAGTAAGCCCTACTACAATCAATGTAAACTGATAAAGTTAACTGACATAAGAAGCAGGGATGATCATAAGGATACCAACATACTGCCATGGTGATTAACTAACAAGGTAGATAAAGGTGTCATCGCATAATCAGGTTTAAGGTTTTGCACCACAGGTGTACTAGCAAACTAACATGACTGGAATAAGCAAGTATTGATCCCTTGGCCTAAGCTTTGGCCCAATAACATGAAATGACCCTAATACAAGGTCCAACCAAACGGTCTAGTTGATCGGCTCCCTAAGCCTAACTCGTCACGTGTTGGTGTCAATACGGCCCAAACATGATTGTAGTCAGACTGTGCCGGGTCTCCCGTCGGGTGTATCAAGCCCTAGGGTGGCAACCCCTGGACACCATAAACATGCGTGCACGGTCTCGATCTACTGGTATCCGTGCATGTTTTCCCCGGCTTCGGACTATGTGCACGACCATAAGTCCGCCCGGAACTACACCGGCGTACCACTCTGCCGTCGCCTTTGGTCGCTTACCTCCAGTTTAGTAATCGTGCCCCCACCCTAGCCTAGTCCCTAGGGTCATGATGATACAAACTTGGGATTACTGCTGGAGTGGACCCCCATTGCTAGGATTTTCTAGTGGGTTAATTACGGTTTAACCCTCTTGCTAATCATGGATTAACTTGGTTAAGTGTAACGATGAGTTTACGACTTAACCCCGATTAATCTACCAAGCCCAAATTGGTTAAGTATTAACTGGACCATGACTTAACCCTAATCACGAGGCATTAATTAATTTTAATGCGCCTTAACCTCTCACATTAGACCTTGTTGTGGTTACTAGTTAAGCCGGGCGGGTCCGGGTAGCTTTACACAACAACTTGGTCTAACCTCGGGTTCAAGGTACAACATGGCCAACTTCTCACATTGGGTCCTATTGTTTGTAGCAACTAGTTAAGTCGGTCGGTTCCGGGTAGGTTTACGCTACAAACTCAACCCAACCTCGAGTTGGTCACACTTATCTTTTCTAAGTGTCATGTCCATCATGTTTCCAAAACATGTTACAAATTTTCAAGCAATTGGGTAGACCTAACTTAGTAGGTAAATTCCCAATGGGTAGACCTAACTTAATAGGTAAATTCCCAAGCTTATGTTTTTATGTCTTTTTAAGTTTACCCAACCCCAAATGCACTCCCATCGCTTACATATCGCAATAGCGCATAAAGGATAGAAAGAGGGAACTTGGCATAATCATGACATAAAGGTATTGAAGCCACAAGTTTAACATGGTGGCATATGAAATGTTCATGTGTTCATACCCTTGCATATTACATTTTTAGGCCCCAAAAGCATGCATAAAACCAAACTTGGCATATTGGTGATACATGGTGCTAAATGACATGTAGAAATGGCCATAAGTTCGCATTTAGCCTCACATGCAAGTTATCATAAGAGATATGATAACTTTCTCTTATGATAACTTACATGTTGCCAAAATGCAACCTTTGGCATAAAGCTTGAAGCTTTATGTTCATAAACCCAAGATAAGCTTGCATAACATGATAGCATGAACAAAATGTTCAACCCAAACTTGCATAACATAACTTGGCATACTTGCATATCACAACATGATAAACTTGCATATAAACTTGCATATCACAACATGATAAACTTGCATATCACAACATGATAAACTTGCATTTCATAGCATAGTAAACTTGCATATCATACATTTAACTTTAGAGTTTAAGTATGAAAGTAGAATAGGGCTTACAATGCTTAAGAAGTCACAAAAATATGACAAAGCCCTTATGAAATCAATCAAACCCAAAATGCAAGCTCTAACATAAAATCCCTTGAGCCAAAATGATCAAAACTCTTTCTTTATGATGCAAATATAGAAACTTGACTTGAATGCAAGCTAATGATGCTCATACAAGTTTGAAAACACTTGTATGCATGGAAAATCACTTAGAAATTTATTTAGGAATTGTATGAAGAGAGTGGAGGCCATGAGAGGATTGATTTTGCCATAGTTTAGTTGTAGGATTGATTAATGATGATTTAGGGCTAGCTTAGGGTCTTATTTATAGATTAGGCAAGTGTTTTAGGCCATAAGATTAAACCCTAGTTGCAATCTCAGCCCTTAAAACCGAATCTGGCCCCCAAGCTCAACACAATCTCTAAATGGTGCACCAGGCTAAACAGCCCGGCTGGACCAAGTCGACAGCCAAGTCGACAGGGCTGTCGACTTGGGTCCAACCAAGTCGACTCCCAAGTCGACAGGGCTGTCGACTTGGGTGCTCTGGCGGGAATTTTCCCGCCTGGCCCAAACTGGCCCAATTTCCAAGTTAGAACTTGAATTTGAAATCTGTTTTTACTTTGAAATTTTCTGAAAACTTCGTTGGGCCTTAATCGGGTCATACGGACTCCGATTTTCGAAAACTCAGACTCTATTTCGCGTATTTTTCCGAGACGAACGCAATCGCATTGCCCGTTTCACTTGATTCAGATTTTAGAATTAAATTCTGCCTCAATTTATGTTATAACAGGTTATTGAGAATACGGGTTGTTGCATTCTCCCCTCCTTAAAGGATTTCGTCCCCGAAATCTTCAAGTTAGGAAGAACGTATCCAACCATCCAACATCCATCTACTCAAAACATCATCCACGAGCAATCATTGTCCTTACAAGATTCTAAATGTTGTATGAACATATGCAAAGGTGTGTGTATATGTACTTATCTAATGCAAATATCCTCAATGCAAATTATGTTAGTGAAATGAATCCATATGTATGCAATTCCTAACATAATGTATAACGTCTATATGTGTGCACATAACATACATCCATATGCAACATCCGTGTGATAACACAAAAATTTTCATCCATGAATAAGCATAAACACTCATGCATATGCAATATGAGGAGTGTGTGAGACGATCTAGTGCCTAACGTGTATAATGCATCCACGAGTAACCACTTGCAAACACTTGCAACCACTTGCAACCATCAAGCATAACATGTTTCAAACACATGTTTCATCCAAAGGGTTTCTACCTAAGGTTCTCATGACAAGATTAACACGATAAACTAGATAAACAAGACAAACATGGATAGCAAAAGATATGCTAAAGAGATCGGGAAGATAAGCAAGATATACTCCTTTTGGATTACAAGAAATCCCTTCCTAACCCAACCCATATCCTATAAAAGCCCAAAAGGTTTAGTCAACCTAACGGACCCCCTTCAAACCCTGACATGTATTACTAGCCAATAAGTTATACCTCCCGACAGAAATGGGACCGAAAATGGGACCGAGAGGATATACATAAAAAGATAATATGCGAGTAAGTTCCACAGGAAAACAAGGAGCAAGGATATGCTCTTAAAAAGAGATAAGATGCGCGTATCTAGCCTTCAGTCTTCTAAGTCACATTTCCTTGAGCTTAACTCCACTGTGATTTGACCGTCTTTTACTTCATGATTTCTTAGCTTCTTAACTCTTATTTCCAAATATGAGTTGGAACCCATTTCATTGTCGCCTCTCGTCTTCCTTTTTCACTTACTCTTCTAACATTCTTGGCTTAAACATAACTATGACCTCATGGTTTCATGCAAGCTCTCCAAAATTCACTAGTGAATCCTGGATCTCGTTTATTTACTATAAAGTATTCCATGCAGCAGAACTTTTCTCGAAAATACCAATCCACGTTGCCAATGAACCATCCGCCTGCGAATGATAGGCCGTGCTTAGATTCAGTTGCTTGCCCATGACTTCTCGTAGACTATCCCAAAACTGGCTAGTGAAGATTAAGTCATGATTACTAACTATACTTTAGTGAACCTCGTGCAACTGCTTTATTTCTTGAAAGTAAACTGTTGCTAGCTATGATGCAGTCCTTTCGCTCTTTACTGGAGTGAAATGAGCGCTCTTCGTGAGTCTACCTACTATGACCCACATGCTCGTATTCTCTTCCCTTGACCTAGGCAGTCCATCCACGAAATCCTTTGTGATGCTTTTCCCTCTTCCATTGCGGGGACCTCCAACGGATATAATAGCCCACCGGGCTTTTATGACTTGGCCTTTAACCTGTTGGCACAACATGCACCTTGGGACAAACTCGGCCACCTCCTCAGGTGATGTGCATCTTCAAGAACCTTCTTTCTCTTATCGCGTCTTAGCCATCCCTTGTCATCTATAGCGAGGTGACTTACCATCTCGCCTCGAATCAACTTGTCCATGATCTCGACTAACTGCGGGTCTTCTTTCTGCGAAGTCCCTACTTGATCCAGAAGGGTAGGTCTAAGCTCAAGGGACGCTAACTAACTAATTAAACTGAGAGAACTTCTTACTTCAGTTGCATTCCTTGGAGTCTTCCAATCCTGAACTGCAACTTCCTTAGCGGGATCCACCGCTAAGCCTTGCTTAGATACTATATGCCCAAGGAATCTAACTTCCCTTCTCCAAAAGTGACACTTGGAGAACTTGGCCTTCAACTGATGCGCTCTAAGCGTATCCATCAACTCCACGAGATGCCTTGCGTGCTCTTCCTCATCCTTAGAGAAGATCAGAATATCATCTACGAAGACCACGACAAACTTGTTCAAGAACTACCTGAACACCCTACTCATCAAGTCCACGAAGTAGGTGGGTGCGAATGGCATGACCAGCCATTCTAAGAATCCATCTGGAGTTCTGAACGCAGTCTTGTCTATACTATCCTCAGCTACTCTGTGCTGATGGAATCCAGTAGCAAGATCAAGAGAAAACAGATGTTCCTACAAGCTGATCAACCAATATCATCGATCCTTGGCAATGGTTGTCTATACCCCTTGTTTTACTCACGATAATCAACACAAAGTCGAAGAGAACCATCTGCCTTGGTAGTAAATACTACAGGCGCTCCCCATTCAGATATACTTCATCTAATGAAGTTCTTCTCAAGCAACTCCTTGACTTGCTTTCTTAACTCTCATCTTGCGGGGCCATGTGCCTTACCGGCCACGAAACTATCTTGCCATTATCAACCAGATAAATGCGGAAATCAATCTCTCGTTTAGGGGTAACCCCCTTCACTTCACCCAAGATATCAGGATATTCTCGGACCACCCTCACCGATTACAAACTATCGATAGACGAGTCGAGGGGTTCAAGATAACACAACATGACGGGACTCATAGGGTTACTAGAAATTCTTAGGGTATTACCGAGGCGAGTCATGAGCCTCACAACCCTATGCTCAAAAATGAAGAATGGCTCCAAAACTGGACAACCAATCCATGGTCAAAATCAACCCATACCCCATGAAACTGAGAATATAGGCATCACGCGAGAATTCAAATCCACGTAGATAATAGAAAAATGGGCGGAACCCCCAATTGGATTTGAAACACACACGGGATCATCTACCAAGCTAGTACTAAGGTGCAAACTATCAACAAGATCAGATGAGATAAAGCTATGCGATGCACCGGAATCAAACAAGGTACGAACTGGAAAATCAGAAATATATACAAGGCTCTCAATAGAAATACTACCTCGATCGGGAACTGGAGCGGTATTGAGAGCATGAACTTGCCCTCCTGAAGGTCCAGCACGCTGAGTCTGACCCTGGCCTTGCCCTTGCTTCTTCGGGCAATCCTTACTGAAATGTCCAGTCTCACCGCAGAAAAAGCATTCACCATTCTTCCTTTTCCTCTTCTTACAATCCTTAATAAGATGCCCAACTGAACCGCAATAATGGCACTTCCCCTTGTTGTTCTTGCCCTTGTTGTTATTGCCCTTGTTGTTGTTCCCTTTGTTTCCTTGACTCTTGTTCTTGTTCTGATTGCCTTGACTGCTCTGACCACTTGGATTTCCCTGATTTCCTTTCCACTGGGAATCAGTCTTCTTGGCTTGAGTATCATTCATCTTGACCTCTTTCTTGACATCTCCCTGAAGTAACGCCATATCAACCAAGCTCTCAAACGTGGCCCCATGGGGAATATGTGACATAGCCAATCCCTGCAACGGCTCATTCAATCCTCTAGCAAAACGAAGAGCCTTCTTCTGAGGAGTATTCACCATATCCAAGCCAAAACGAGCTAACTGATTGAACTTGTTCACATATTCTTTGACAGACATATCTCCTTGTTTCAAAGTTATGAACCTCTCCATTTGCAGATTCTCCTCAGCAGAAGATAGAAACTTAAGCATGAACCTTGCCCTGAAATCGGCCCAAGTCTCAACAGGCCTAGTACCATTGGTGACTTCCCACCAATAAGCGGCTTCATCCTTCATAAGCCAAACCCCCAGCAAGATCTTCCTCTGATCGTCTATCCCAAAGATAGCAAATAAATCCTCGGTCTCTTTCAACCAATTTCTGGCCTCTACAAAAGTCTCAGTGCCTTGAAAGTTCTTGCCACCCATTGCTTTGAAATCTTTGCAAGTCTTTGCGAAGTCAGCTTGAGGATGCTGAGGGGGAGGAGGAAGAGGAACCTCAGCGATAGGAGGAGGAGGAACATTAACCACCGGAGGAGGAGGAGGAACATTAACTACTGGAGGAGGAGGAGGAGGGACATCTGCAGGGCCGGCTTCGGTCGCCCTAGCCTCCAAAAGTCTCCTATACCAAACAGGTACATGTACTCCCTCCGGAATAGCAAAGTTATCGGCCATACTGAAAACGAAGAAAAAGACAATTTCAGAATGGCGAAAAAAAAACGAAGGAATTTTGCTAATGGCTTTTTGGGGAATAGCCTTTAAAATAAACTTGACTTTTCTTTGGAAAATACTTTATACTTGGTTTAGAAAATAGTTTTCCAAAAGTTTTCTAAAAACCTTTTTGTTCCTTCTCGTAAACCATATGCTCTGATACCAAATGTAACACCCCACCTCCGCCAGGGTAGCTCTTGCAAGCACTCTGACTTTGGAGGGGAGTTTGAATCAGGTAAACATGCATAATGATATATCAAGGCAGAACAAGAACATATGTATATATGTGTAAACAGAGTAAATAACATAGATAAAACAGCGGAAGATTTCAAACCATTTCAAAACAAGTCTCGTACAACATAATGTCAATTTTCCAAATACACAAGTCTAGATAAAACAACATTACTAAGAAACTGAAATACATAAGTACCATCCCCAAAATAAGTGATAACCGTAGCTAGCTTCATGTCAAGACCGTACATGAGCTAAAATCCCACAAGCAAGCGATCAGAAATCCAGCTAAGCTCCAATATTCCCTCCCTGAGAACCTGGGGGGGGAACGGAAGAAAAGGGGCGAAAGAAAACAGGTCAGTCAAAAAGACTGAGTAAGCCCTACTACAATCAATGTAAACTGATAAAGTTAACTGACATGAGAAGCAGGGATGATCATAAGGATAACAACATACTGGCATGGTGATTAACTAACAAGGTAGATAAAGGTGTCATCGCATAATCAGGTTTAAGGTTTTGCACCACAGGTGTACTAGCAAACTAACATGACTGGAATAAGCAAGTATTGATCCCTTGGCCCAAGCTTTGGCCCAATAACATGAAATGACCCTAATACAAGGTCCAACCAAACGGTCTAGTCGATCGGCTCCCTAAGCCTAACTCATCACGTGTTGGTGTCAATACGGCCCAAACATGATTGTAGTCAGACTGTGCCGGGTCTCCCGTCGGGTGTATCAAGCCCTAGGGTGGCAACCCCTGGACACCATAAACATGCGTGCACGGTCTCGATCTACTGGTATCCGTGCATGTTTTCCCCGGCTTCGGACTATGTGCACGACCATAAGTCCGCCCGGAACTACACCGGCGTACCACTCTGCCGTCGCCTTTGGTCGCTTACCTCCAGTTTAGTAATCGTGCCCCCACCCTAGCCTAGTCCCTAGGGTCATGATGATACAAACTTGGGATTACTGCTGGAGTGGACCCCCATTGCTAGGATTTTCTAGTGGGTTAATTACGGTTTAACCCTCTTGCTAATCATGGATTAACTTGGTTAAGTGTAATGATGAGTTTACGACTTAACCCCGATTAATCTACCAAGCCCAAATTGGTTAAGTATTAACTGGACCATGACTTAACCCTAATCACGAGGCATTAATTAATTTTAATGCGCCTTAACCTCTCACATTAGACCTTGTTGTGGTTACTAGTTAAGCCGGGCGGGTCCGGGTAGCTTTACACCACAACTTGGTCTAACCTCGGGTTCAAGGTACAACATGGCCAACTTCTCACATTGGGTCCTATTGTTTGTAGCAACTAGTTAAGTCGGTCGGTTCCGGGTAGGTTTACGCTACAAACTCAACCCAACCTCGAGTTGGTCACACTTATCTTTTCTAAGTGTCATGTCCATCATGTTTCCAAAACATGTTACAAATTTTCAAGCAATTGGGTAGACCTAACTTAGTAGGTAAATTCCCAATGGGTAGACCTAACTTAATAGGTAAATTCCCAAGCTTATGTTTTTATGTCTTTTTAAGTTTACCCAACCCCAAATGCACTCCCATCGCTTACATATCGCAATAGCGCATAAAGGATAGAAAGAGGGAACTTGGCATAATCATGACATAAAGGTATTGAAGCCACAAGTTTAACATGGTGGCATATGAAATGTTCATGTGTTCATACCGTTGCATATTACATTTTTAGGCCCCAAAAGCATGCATAAAACCAAACTTGGCATATTGGTGATACATGGTGCTAAATGACATGTAGAAATGGCCATAAGTTCGCATTTAGCCTCACATGCAAGTTATCATAAGAGATATGATAACTTACATGTTGCCAAAATGCAACCTTTGGCATAAAGCTTGAAGCTTTATGTTCATAAACCCAAGATAAGCTTGTATAACATGATAGCATGAACAAAATGTTCAACCCAAACTTGCATAACATAACTTGGCATACTTGCATATAAACTTGCATATCAAAACATGATAAACTTGCATATAAACTTGCATATCACAACATGATAAACTTGCATATCACAACATGATAAACTTGCATTTCATAGCATAGTAAACTTGCATATCATACATTTAACTTTAGAGTTTAAGTATGAAAGTAGAATAGGGCTTACAATGCTTAAGAAGTCACAAAAATATGACAAAGCCCTTATGAAATCAATCAAACCCAAAATGCAAGCTCTAACATAAAAACCCTTGAGCCAAAATGATCAAAACTCTTTCTTTATGATGCAAATATAGAAACTTGACTTGAATGCAAGCTAATGATGCTCATACAAGTTTGAAAACACTTGTATGCATGGAAAATCACTTAGAAATTTATTTCGGAATTGTATGAAGAGAGTGGAGGCCATGAGAGGATTGATTTTGCCATAGTTTAGTTGTAGGATTGATTAATGATGATTTAGGGCTAGCTTAGGGTCTTATTTATAGATTAGGCAAGTGTTTTAGGCATATGATTAAACCCTAGTTGCAATCTCAGCCCTTAAAACCGAATCTGACCCCCAAGCTCAACACAATCTCTAAATGGTGCACCAGGCTAAACAGCCCGACTGGACCAAGTCGACAGCCAAGTCGACAGGGCTGTCGACTTGGGTCCAACCAAGTCGACTCCCAAGTCGACAGGGCTGTCGACTTGGGTGCTCTGGCGGGAATTTTCCCGCCTGGCCCAAACTGGCCCAATTTCCAAGTTAGAACTTGAATTTGAAATCTGTTTTTACTTTGAAATTTTCTGAAAACTTCATTGGGCCTTAATCGGGTCATACGGACTCCGATTTTCGAAAACTCAGACTCTATTTCGCGTATTTTACCGAGACGAACGCAATGGCATAGCCCGTTTCCCTTGATTCAGATTTTAGAATTAAATTCTGCCTCAATTTATGTTATAACAGGTTATTGAGAATACGGGTTGTTACACACCTCCTCTCCCGTATTACAAAAACAACATTTTATATCAAAAAAAACATTTTTCTTTTTTAGCAACTCAATCGTATTAAGCTTCTTGTGAACAATCAACCACATTAGAAACTTTGCTTTAGGTGTTGAATTAGTTTTCCATAGGAATTTAAAGGGGTATAATGATACACCAAAGAAATTTATAAAACTATACATGGAATTAACAGTGTAAACTAAGCTCTTATCCATACCCCAGCTAATAGAATCTCTATTTACGTCCACATGGTATAATGCTAACTTGGCTTTAAGTAAGGCCAATTGTCTTAATAAATCTTCCTCCAGAATATTGTCAAAGGAGAATTCCCACGGAGGGTCTAATTCAGCTATGTAAACATCCTTAATTAAGGCATTCTTAAATCTACTAATATTAAAGAGATTACTAAATTCAATTTTTAGCGGCACTCTAGATATCCAAGCATCGTGCCAAAAATAGGTAAGGTTTCCTGAATGAACTAATACTTTACATCCAATATTAAAAAAGTCAAAAAATTCAAAACGGACTTCCAGAAATACGATAATCTATTATCCCAACTACCACCATTTCCAAGAATAAATTCTCCTCTTGAATAATAGAATTTGGAAACAATAGACTTCCAGGAAGCATTCACTTCTGGACATCTATATTTCCATAACCACTTAGCAAGAAGAGCAGAGTTGAAATTATGTAGATTTATGATTCCCAATCCCCCCTCTGTCTTAGATTTACAGCACATGTCCCAGTTAACTAGACATTTAAAACTACTACAACTAGAGTCACCGTTCCAAAGGTAATTACGTCTAATCCTATCAATTTTCTCAATGACCCATTTGGGAAATCGATGAACGGCCAACCAATAAGAGGGAATAGCTGATAGTACCGAATTAACTTAAACTAGTCTGCCAGCTCTGGACAGGAATCTATTGTTACAGTTAGATAGTCTATTACTAACCTTATCGATAATGACTATCCAGTCTTCCTTCTTAAGCTTCGACGGTCTTATTTTAAAACCTAAGTAATCAAAAGGAAATTTCATAATCGAGCAGTTCAAAGTGCTGGCTACCGAAGACTCATCACTGTTAAAGTCATTAAGGACCATCACTGCACTTTTTTCAAAATTTATTCTAAGACCAGATAACATTTCAAAACAGCAGAGAATAAACTTAAGAGTAATAATATGATCAGGCAAATGGGAAGAGAATAATAATGTATCATCTGCAAATTGAAGAATCGATAATTCATTATTGAATTCCCCATTTCCCACATTACCTAGAACACCTAATCTCCCGGCTCTCTTTATAATTCTAGAGAAGACATCAACTGCTAAGTTAAGCAGAAAAGGCGATAAGGGATCACCTTGTCTAAGTCCTCTCATGGATTGTATCTTCTTACCCACTACCCCATTCACCACGATGTTTGAACAACCAGACTTCAGCAATAATAAGATCCAGTTTGTCCATCCAACACTAAAACCCCTAGCGAGACATAATTCGCATATAAAATCCCAATCAATTGAGTCAAATGCTTTCTCAAAGTCCAACTTCAAAATGGCACATGATATATTGTTCTTACAACAGACATTAATGTATTCCTGCACCGCTGCCACTCCATCCGCTATATTCCTACCTTTAATGAAAGCAGTTTGGGAGCAATCTATGAGTTCATTCATCTTACTACTTAGTCTATTCGCTAGGACTTTTGAGATGATCTTGACTGAAACATTAATAAGAGAGATAGGCCTAAAGTCCTTAGGGGAATTAGCCCCCTCTCTCTTATGAATAAGTATGACGTTGGCAAAATTGAAACTACCTAAACGCAAGTTACCACTATAAAATTCATTAAATAAGTCAATAATATCAAGCTTCAATACTTCCCAAAATTGTTTATAAAAATTAACAGAGAATCCATCAGGTCTAGGAGCTTTGTCATTAGGCATATCCCTAATTGCCTTCAAAATCTCCTGTTCAGAAAAAGGTTTATCTAAATCCACGAGATTAATCCTAGTATCAGAAGGATATAATTCTTTCCAACTGACATTAATTCTTCTTTTAATCTTACTTCCAAAAATCTGTTTATAATATCTAGTGAAAGCTTCGTTCAGGTCCTTCTGCAGAGTCAATTCTGCATTATTGTCAATAATCGAATGAATCATATTATCACGTCTCCTCTTATTAGCCACACTATGAAAAAATTTAGTGTTATTGTCCCCTTCCTTTATCCATTGAATGCGAGACCTTTGTCTCCACATCGTCTCTTCTTTTTCTAAAATCTACTTAAGGTCTTGTCTAAGATTACAGTATCTATCTTTCTCGGTGGAATTGAGAATCCTAGACTCACTAATTTTATCTAAATCTAATAGTTCACACATAATCTTATCCTTACTAAATCTTACATTACCAAAAATAAATTTGTTCCACCGTTTAAGAAAAAATCTCAACTTTCCTAACTTCGCAACAAATATCTTAGCAGAATTACCCCTATAAACATTATTAAAATAAAATAAGGACTTCCATTTTACGGTAACAAGGTTAATGAAACTATGATCCAGTAACCACATCTTCTCAAACTTGAAACTACTACTAATAGATGTATTCGAATCACACGTTAAAATAATTGGTCAATGGTCAGAATGTAAGAAAGGTAAGCCCTTCACTCTACATATCGAATATTTATCATCTATCTCAGAACTAATAAGAAATCTGTCTAATAGAGAAAATGAAGGACTATCACGGACATTCGACCAGGTAAACGATCTATTATCAAGGGGAATCTCTATTAGATTATTATCTAAAATAAATTCGTTGAATTCCTCCATGTCTGAAAAATCACCTTCTCGTGGTGATCTCTCTCCTAAAAATCTGGTGACATTAAAATCCCCCCCCCCCACAATCCAAAGATTGGGGGACAGATTTCTAAAGCTAGTACACTCATCCCATAAAAGTCTCCTTTCCTCCTTAGTGTGTAGGCCATACACATTGGTAATCCCCAAGGAAGAATTATCAGTAAGGGATTCTAAAATAATATGTAAAGAGTGTAGCTTAGGAAACTCATGTAATAGTCTAAATTGATTGTCTTTCCAGCCTATCATAATTCCCCCGGCAGTACCAACTGCTGGAAGACAAGCCCAATGACGAAAAATAGACCCACCTAACCTAAGGTAAAACCTAAAATCTGGACATTCAATTTTTGTCTCTTGCAACAAAACAATATCAATGTGATAATCTCTAAAAAAAGTCCTAACTTTAGCACATTTTTTGGGGTCATTTAAACCCCTAACGTTCCAACTAACAATCCTCATCTGTTCAAGGAGGAAACCCTCTCTAATTCTCTACTCCTAATGTAGTCAGAATCTAACTCAATATCAGTAAAAATAAAAGCTGTATAACTGGCAAGCTGAAATAACTGACTAGTCGATAAACTGTTCAGAACATACGGAGAATAATCACTGCCATAAACAGAAGTCATTCCTGAGCCCAAAGCCGGACTGCTACTACTAGCGTCCGAACCAGGGGACCTACCTCTAAATGGAGAGGATCTAGATCTGATCCTAGCACTGCGACGAACCAATCCAGAAACAGGGACTACTCTTCTACACCTCCCCCTTCTAGACGACGAGGGGGGGCTATCTCGACTCTGACATAAAACACCACTGGGCACCAGTACATCATCACACATGCAATCTGAATTACCACTTATACCGATCAGCGAGCTGGAAACCATACCAGTAAGGCTTTCACATAGGTGTAATCTATCCTCACATCTAATAGAGAACAGGCTTGGCAACAATATCAACGAACAAAGCTTCGAATCCCTTTCACTAACAGACACCATGCAGGACCCATTTACATACGAAAAGTTAATCGAATGACGATCCGAGGATGAGCCAATATTCATAGAAAACATAACCTCAGGATCCATGTTTAACGACCGCCTTGCTGTGCCAACCTTTCGATCCACCACCATACCCAACTGCCCACTTACCACACGCTCCATTCCAATGTCAGATATTTTATAGTTGCAGCATATAGACGTACCCTTTCTATCATTTACATCATTCACCTCCTTGACCCTTGACAGACTAATATTACTCAAGGCCTTCCTATGAAGCAATGCATTATGCTTAAGCTTTTTAACCCAAAATCCCCTCCTCGGCAACAAGTCATACCTCAGGCCATCCACCATACTGGTACCATCCATATCCTTTCTACTCAAAGTCAAACTCTCATCTTCATCTGACAGTACACCATAGCTGTTCGATAGCTCCACGTCATTTGCAACTGCCCATTTAGTCCCCTTCGCTTTCTCAGCACCTCCATTAAGTTTCCTCACCGAATGACCCTCTTGGCCATCATCATCCAAGTCAACATCATTGACCTCTAACATCTCTTCTCTATTCTTTTCAAACATGCCGCGAATACACTTATCAACAAACAGTGTCTCATTTCTAAGTCCCATGCAAATCAATACCGCCGGATCCAATGTCATTGGATCAAAACACAAGTCACAGTATAGACCGACACCATTCATTATATCACCTTCAAAACAAATCCCCACTTCCTCTGCAGTGTTTACCTCCACCGCCTTGAAATTATCCACCAATCCGCCATAAATCGGAATCTCACTACCAGTAACACAGAGAAGCTCATTGTCATTGTATCCACATATAATGGCAGTATTTAAAGTGTCAAAATGTTCAAGGATCCTGTCCAACAGCCTAATTGCCATCATATAGTTGCTAGTATACTGATCAGTGAACAATCTCCTTAACTTAACCAAATTCAAACTGAACGAAAAGGCATGCTCTTTTCTATTCATCGGCTTTGGTAACGGAGGATACACATTCCCTTGATCAACCTTCTTACTCCACAGAATATCATCCACCATCCCTTCTAAGTTCCATCCTAGCTTCAATAACAGATAAGCACCTCCATTCAATCTACAGTCCCAATCGTATAATTCCAGGAATTCAATCATATTCAGACATATCTTCAAACAGTTAAAGCGCATCAGTTCCCTCATGGATTTTCCAGTAAAATTTATTGAACAGCTGGACTTTCGATGCCCAATACCACCACAAGAATAGCATCTCAGTCCATTCCTACATTCCTTTGCTATATGATTCAATTCCCCACAGCGAAAGCACGCTCTGGTTCCCTCATTTATTCTAATTCGATATTTTTTAGCAGTGTTGAATGAAATATTCTGCGACATCTGAGTTTCTTGAACCTTTACCCGATTTCCCCCAAAATCTCGTACCAAATCCGAACAAATTTTGCTTCGATGCTCCAATATTCCACCAATATTCTGTTTCTTACAGTTCCTCGCGAGATGATTGCATTCACCACATCGAAAACAACGCTTCTGAAATCGGATGGACACCAAATCAGGTTGAGGAATAAATCTCGTCTTTTTCCTTTTCCGGAATTGGAACGAATTTGAGCAAAATCCATTCGAGAAAGGAGGAAAAAACGTTGATCCATTCAAAGAAGAAAGAGGTAAAGAAACCGCCATTTTCTTGGACCGAGAAATTACGAATCTATCACCTAAATGGATACTTTCAAGTGGTAGAAATGTGTCTCATCCTCTAACTTCTTTTTAATAATGATTCATATTTTTGTCAATATGGGTTGGACGTGTGGTGTTATTAGTCAACTCAAAGATTATGGAAATTCGGGCCATAACATATATGCTACTCATTTAAATAAAAATCACATTTTTATACTGCTACTATATGTATAAAAACCACATTTTTATATGTCGAATAATCATTTCATAGCTACGATAAAAATCATATTTTTATCTACTAAGAATTATATTTTTACTAAACTAAAAATCATATTTTTATCTAACTAAAATTCATATTTTTATATCAATAAAATTATAATTTTACATTGCTATATATAATTAAAAATTACATTTTTAATCAATGTTATTCGTATATAAAAAAATTGAAAATAAAATCATTATTATTTACATTAAAAACTGAAAATAAATTCAATATGAATTTATATGAAAATCATGTTTTTAAATCAGTGCTAATTTTATTTTATTTTTAAAACAATGATAATTTTATTTATAAAAACATTTGCTAATTTTATTTATAAAAACATGATATTTATTTATAAAAACATTTGATAATTTTAAATTAATTAAAATTTGCAATGGAAATTAGTGTTATAAATGGTTTGAAATAAATCATCTTCATCTCATCTACACAGGCCGATGTCGACCAAGGCTCGAAAACTAGGGTTGCCCCTTGCCGCCACCACGCACCACCAGACGTCGATCCACCCACGCCACGAGAAGCGCGCCTGAGCCCTCTACCACTGCCTGCAACCTTGCCAAACTCAAACTCCCCCAGCTCCTTGAAATCGGCAGTGAACTATGGTCCTTTGTGGCATGAATCCGAGCGGAATTCATTATGAAATTTGATCAAATTTATATAGATCCGAGGAGCTCTCGAATCTCTTCAGTTTTTGTTTTGGAAATTTTAAAATTCATTGCATGGATTTTGAATTATTTCATACCAAAATTTTGAGCGCTTTCCGCCTTCAGTTCGAGACCGACGGTGGGTTGAAAGTTTGACCGTGGTTTGAAGTTTAGGGTTTGACCCCGGTTTGACTTGCCTATATATTTATTTAGTTTAATTATTTTATTTCCAAAAATACCAGTTTATTGATACGATCTCCAAATCAAACCCAACGACCATCGCCCCTAGCTAAATAACCCCATTCCGAACACAATGGGATACGTTTCGTAATCCAATAAGATTGTTTCGAATAGTTTTTGTTTAAATTAAAATTTAAATCAATTAAATTTGAATTTAAACGGACATTTTAATTTACCGGGGCCACATACTAATTCCAAAAATTCCTGAAAAATAAATCTAGTTATGTTTTGACGATACGGTCCTAACCAAACTAATTTCATCGAATTTGAAGACCTTTTGAAAAATGGTCATTTTCTGGTCGATCCAATTCAAATTTAAATTACCAAACACATTTAAATTTACTCTACTCACATATTAATTCCAAAAATTCTGAAAATTGGAATCTAGCAATAATTTGACATACCAGATCCAACAAAAGTGGTCTCGTCAAAAACGGAGGTCATTTGCAAAATCGCTATTTTTAAGGGCTATATATTATATTAAATTTCATAGCGACTATTCTGAATTTTATACTGGACATAACTTTTTATTCCCATTATAAAATCTGGATTTTTCACATTCGTTGGAAAGATATTTTCAAACCAATTCGAATATTTCTTGTTTCACTGAAATCCTATTTATTTTGAATCCGGTACATTCATTTGAAATTTGAAATCGAATTTTCAAACTACCGCGCCATTTCAGGCTCGTTTTATAATTAAAATAAATTTATTCATTCTAACTTCGATTTAAATAAATTTTTCATCATCATTATTTAAAATAAATCATTTTAAAAATTGAAAATCCATTAAATAGCCAAAATAAATTTTTTAAATTGGTTCTGAAAATCCGGGTTGTTACAATTTGTCAGTACGAAATGAAGAAACTAGCATTAAAGCCATCAGGTCCACCAGTTGAATTTTGATTAAGAAAGAACATAGCTTGTTTCACTTCATCATCTGAAACTTATAGACATAGAGAAAGGTAATCACTGCTAGACTGTTTAGGAAAATTATATGTATCTATCATGTCAATTTTAGGAATAAAGTTATTTTTATTACCACAGAGGTTAGACAAGTGCAATAAAAATGCTTCTTCAAACTCATTTTGAGATTTTGCAGTATTACCATACTTCTCAACAACAAATACCATGTTTTCTCTACATTGTTTATCCTTGAGAGATACATGAACGAAAGCACTATTGTTATGTCCCTCCACCTTCCACTTTATTCTTGCTTCTTGCTTGGCAATAACATCCTCAGTAATTAGAGCATCTTGGTATTGTTTAGAAAAGTAACTCTCCATTTTTTAATGAATAGGATTAAAGGGATCTTCCAACATGATAGTTTGAATCTCCTTATGCTTTCTTCTCCAATAACAACTATACTTATTCCCACTGCCATATTTTTCTTTCGCCCACTCTCTTAATGTCAACTTTTGTAGATTTCAGCTTGGACTACAAATTTAACAAGGGATTTCCAAAATGTGGTCTTTCCCAAACTCCCTTGATAGTGTTAAGGAAATCTGGTTCACTGACCTAGTTGTTAAAAAATTTAAAACTTGTATTACATTTCATGTCAAGCCTACTGAGGTGAAGGATTATAGGGTAATGGTCAGAGAGGAGAGGGGGCGGCTGGTTGAAAGACAGGGCTAGCCATTTAGTAAAGGAGGATGGATTACAAAAAGCATGGTCTACAAAAGAATAGCTCATAGGGGGTCAAATCTCTTTTTACTGTTTCAAGTGTAAGGCATCCCTGAGCATTTAATGTTGATAAGATTAGCATCATCAATACAATTTCTCAAAGGTAGAATTTTAGATATGACAAGGGATTACCTCCTATTCTTTGGAAAACATCATAGCATGAATTAAAGTCACCAAGAATCAACCATGGATGTGTAGAGTGTCTTAGTGAAGGGATGGTGTTTAACATAGATTGTCTGACATTAGTGGAGTTGGCTGCATAAACAAAAGCAAGTAGAAGGAGATTTGACGAAGCAAGGTTACGGCATGGCAACAACATTTGTGAAGAGGAGAGTGAAGAAGTGAGTTGGAAGTCGAAGGGGTTAAAAAGAATCAAAATTCTTCCATAACGAACTTCGCTCTGGTTATGAAGAAGCTTACAGCTAGGGTTAATGTATTTAGCAGCTCACAAAGTTAACTCATGGTTGAGTTCGGTTTCAACTATAGCAAGCACACTTAATTTATTTTCGGCAATCAACATTTTACGTTGGTTAAGTTTCATATCATGGTGGCAACCTCTAATGTTCCATACTCCAGTAGTTTTCACCATAAATTAAACTGTAGGGGGTATGGAACCATCTTTCTTACTCTTAATCTTGTACATATGAAGTACAGAAGTGGGAGTTTTGTATGTTTTTCCACTGATTGGTCGAGGGGGAGGGTTAAGGGAAAAGGAATCTGGTGGGGTGGTTTGTAGGCTAAGGGAGGTTGAATGAGAGAGTAGGGATTAGAGTTTGGAATTGGCAACAGAGGGTCATATTTGAAGGAATTGTCATCAGTATAATTATCATGAGGTAGAATTGGAAGCATGTGTAAGTCTAGATCTAAATCAATTGCAGAGGAATTGTGCAATTGAAGAAGGTGTCGATTCTCATTGCAGCGAGTAAAGTCATTATGCACACTGCTCTTTGTATGTGAAATATCCGGTATTGCATGCATACTACCACTTGTTATTGTACTTACTATTTCTAATTTTTTTTGCTTCACTTGTTTTCAAAATATCATACGTGTTACTTGTTTCTATTCCTTGCTTTTCTTCTATTTCATCTAAACTCCCTTGCATAACTATTTCTTTTATTAAAATAAATAGCTTTTCACCCTCATTAATTTCTTCTTGCATACCTGCCTCCACTACTTTATCATTAATCTCCATACCATCTTCACTTACGTTCAGATTATTAGTCTATTTGAGTAGTTGTTCAAGAGTGGGCATGACATAATAACTTATTTCTTTTTTGTTCATGGCATCAATTGCATCAAGGATTACATCATCTTCTAAAATTTACTATCTTGTCTTATCTCACCTTCTTCCTAAGCACCAAATATGTTTTCTTTTTCTATCTCCTGAATAGCTTCTTTCTCATAATTTCTCCAAATTTCTTTCCCTGTTCGCAAAGCTCCATTATTACTCAAGTTCACTACACTTTTTTTTCTTTTTTTTTATCACCACTTGCCATTTTTGATTTTTACTATTATCATCAACATGAGTTTTTTTTTTCAAGCTCTTTTTTTGTACTTCTTTGTTAATAGGCCTTTTCCCTTGTTCTCTTTTCCTTCATCTACTCTCACATTAACTTTATCACAGTTGTAATTCACATAGCCAAAGGAATTGCATTCACTGCAAATATATGGCCTCCATAAGTACTCCACATATATCCTTTGACACCTCCATTAAATGTCTTGATTAGAAAATCATTAATAATTTCCTCAACAGGTTTAACTTCTATCAAACACTTAGCATGCTCAAGTCTCTGCCAATTTTCTGTCATCTCATCTACACACAACAATTTACCTAGCCTGCTACAAATTCAATTTATACCAAAGTTTGATCATGAAAAAATTGGTATATTGTATAATCTCACCCATATCGGAACAGAGGGGACGCTGCCATACACATTACTGATTGAGGGATCATATGGTTTGATAATAAACAACTTGTTATTCATTATTATAGGATTTGCTTGTAGAATTCTGTCTTTATCATCCATACAAGTACACACTATTTTAGTTTAACACACACACACACACACACACACGCACACACACACACACACACACACACATATATATATATATATATGTGTGTGTGTGTAAACTATTTTCATAAACTACTTTAGAAATCAACTATTTTATCAATCCTATTTAAATTCGAACTATTTATATATATATATATATATACCTTTTATACGTTAACTATTTATTTTCAAATATGTTTCAAATATATTTAAACCATTTTAATATATAAAAGAATTCAAAAAATTTATATATTTAAATTGTTTTAGAATTTAGAATTGTTTCAATTTTCTAAGTTTGGCTTAAATAGAGATTTTTAATATGCAAGTATATTCTGTTTCGGATATGAAATGATTTTAAAGCAATGATATTTTGATATAAGTATGAACCATTTTGAAAGGTAAAAGAACCGACCGGTTGAAAATGTAAATGTTTGGTTGTTAAAGAGACCAAGATCGGATATTGTTATACTCTCTGCCAATACCAAAACTACTTTAACAATTGTTAAGTGGTGGAGAATCCAGAATGAAGTAGGTTAGTTTGGCGAACGCTAATGGAATGAAGTAAGAGAATGATGATGGATATTCTTGACCTTTGGGTCATAATTTAAATGACTAAAACAGGAGCTATATCGTGATCAAGTGGGGTTAGCTACCCCATAGGCAACACCGCTTCCTTTATTAATATAGTTCCTCAGTTGATTGATTTGATGCACGTCCTTGATTTAGAGTGTAATTCCGAAGTGGGCGGTAGTTGCAACTATGCGTTACCACCAGTCTGGGCATGCAACTGGTAGATTCCTACCCTGGGTATTGACCTCGTGCGCCTTGTCATATTATCCTAATTGAGCCCTCTACAATTTTGCTTTAACGTTGTCGTATAATGGCGTAACTCTATACACCAATTGTTTAATAGGTATTTTGTATGCAATGTTATGACAATGTATAAACGGTGTAAGGGTAATAACGGTAATCCTGTTTACGCTATTTTAAATAGTATATTTCTCGTAGATATTATTATAATAGCGTATTTTATTATATAGTATCTAATTTAACGGATCCTTAGGAACGAAAATTCCCATAACATCTCTTAAGTTACTGCACCTACAAACATATTGGATATGAGATGTGAATTACCATAAGCAATTATGATGTCGCGACACTCATATCATTATATGGTTTTGATTTGACTGATATGAGAATATTTTAGTTCTGATCCGAGTATTTTTGCCTTTTCATTTGTGCTTGGGTCGGCCTGAGTTTTTTAGTTCGAAAATATTATTATTGAAGATGTAGATGGAGCTTGACAGATGAATTTTTAGTATTATTCCACTATATTTATTTGTATTTTTATGGTAGTGACTCTGATAATACTATTACTTCTATGAAAAATCATTTGGAACAATTTATATTCGAAACTGCTTATACTTTATTTAAGAAAACTGAAATTTATTTGACTCTTTTTAAAGTATGGTTTAATATAAAAGGTATTATATGTATTATTTCAAAGTTGATTTGGAAATGGACCCGAAATTTGAATTCTTAATTTCTCGAATATTTATTGTAATGTATTAAACTTGATATTTCAGAAACTTCTAAATGGTAAAATAAGTAAGTAACCTAAGAAAATGAAATTAAAGTAAGAACCCTTAGGTATTTGAAATAATAAAATTGAAATAAATTGGAAAATATTGAACTTGTATAAAACTCAATCTTTTTCTATAGCGCACACGCGCGCGCGCACACATACACACACACACACACATATATATATAACTCACTAGTTATATAAGAAGTTAAAATGTTATAGGCATAAGAAATTTGATAATATGCATGTATTGGCACGAATAAAGGTTAAACTTAAATTGATGGTTTATAAAAATGAATAAAATCTAGCTCATGACTATAAATGGTGTATACTTAGTTTTGTTATGAAATTGAATTCTGTTGAGTAAAGTAAATAAAGTGAACAAATGAAATAAATTAGTTAATTGAATCTATCATCATAATAAATGATTGTACTCTTAGCTTATGTATTATGAAGTGTAAAAGGGATATCTAAAGTAATTTGCAAATGAAGGAAATTTAAATGGAAAAACTATTATAAAAACGAACATAAATAGAAAGATAAGAAAACTAAGTGTAAATTTATTTCACTAATGAACATTGATGTGCAAGTGAATCAAGTGATATAAGTAAAATGGAAAATGGCACGAAAGTGAGTGAAAATGAGAAATGGTTAAGAAATAAATTAGTGAAACGAATAATAGAAATGGAATTGATATAAGATTGAATGAACTTAAATTATAAGGTACAAACAATTATGGTGAACCATAATGACCTAAAATAAGTCAATAGGATTTTTAAAAATATTAATTAAACATGAATTCATTGTAAGTGAACAAGTGTATATAGACTTAATAAACTTGGAATAAATCGAAGTTGAAGAAGTTTAATTGAATGGAAATATACTTTAACATTAATCAAGTGAAGTTAATATAAACAAGTAATAGAACAACATACAAGTCAATGAAACAAAATATACAATTTGAGTGAAGTATATAAGAAGAATTATGAAATAGAAGTAAACTTAAGAAATGAAGTCAAATGAAATGAAGGTTGAAAAAATATGGAATTGAACTAAGATTGTAAAGTAAAATTTAGAATAATGTAAATTAATTGTCTATGAACTCATTTTAACTGAATAAGTGAGTATAAATTTAATAAGGTTAAAAGGAATCAAATTTGAAGTAAATGAATTTAAGAAAGTTCACTAATGGTTTAATAGAATGTATGTTAATAAGTAAGGCAAGTCAATTGAATGTTGATAGAAATTAAGATATAATAAACTAAAATATTGACATTTGTTAATGTAAATTACATACAGATGGAATGAACAAAATGAAATGGTATAAATAATATGTTGACATTGCAAACATGTAATTGTTCTTTTATTGGATGAATATGATTGTTTGAATGTTTTTACTTGTTCCTTTGGCTGTGTTTTCTATTTCATATGTGATATATCGATTTATTTCTTTTATGTGTGTGTTCTTATTTGTTGTTTAGTATTTTTGTGGCGACCCAAACTTCCCCGTGAAGGAAAGCTTGGATTGCTTCGAGAACACGACAAATCAGAATACAAACAGAAGAACATTTCATTGTCTATTACAACAATTCCATCAGAATACAAGAATATAACAGTGTAAATGAATAAATATTATACAACAGGAAATATCAGGGTGTTAGATTAAATTTAAATACATTGCAGCAGAAAAACAATACAAAGCACAACTGAAAACAGATACATAGATATAGAGCTTTTCGAATATCGCTTAAGCTGTAAACCAGGATCCTGTGAATATAAATCTGCAAAACCAAAACTAGTAGCCGCCCATGTGGAAATAGGGGCACCCAGAGTTTAGGTTAAAAAATAAACTCCAGGTCAGTCATGTGACTGGTGTGAGAAATAAAACAGTTATTTATCTTTATTTTAGAGTTAGGTAAATCGAGGGACCACGCCGTATAACATGGAATGAGTTCCCTCCCAAGAATACTAGTGCATAAAACAAACAACATAATGCTAAATAAAGAACAATAAAGCTATTATAAGACCCAGGTCCCATCACATAATGCAATGCAAGCCGAAGGATAGGGTTTTACCTTATAATAGGTGTAACACCCCGTATTTCTATTAACACTATAGTAATAAATTAAAGAATAACTAATCTCAGATGTGAGAATTAAGGGAAACGGGTTGCTCCATTGTGTTCGTCTCGAAATTTTGGTTGAGATAGAGTCCGAGTTTGCGTCAATTGGACTTCGCATGAAGAAGTTATGGCCATCGGAAGTTTCATAAAATTCAAAACAGATTTCAAAAATTCAAATTTCAGAGTCAGACAGGCTAGGCGGGAAAATTCCCGCCAGGGCCAGGTCGACCATAAAGTCGACCTGGGGGTCGACCTACCCTGACCAGGTCGACCTGGAGGTCCCCCCCCCCCGAGAAGATTTGATTAGTGACCTGTTTATGACTGTGTGCTGACTCATTAGGGTTTCTGATCTGCTCTGATTGGTTGGGATTAATTCTGGGTTGATCGGACGGCCTAAACTAATCATTAACTCTATAAAAACACCTGTAGACTCAAACCCTAAAATCAAAATAAAATTAGAGCCGTGGCCTCTATGCCGTCACCTAGCAACTCAGAATAGCCGCCACCAATTAGAGAGGAAGAAAGCTAGTCTAAATCAATTCTATTCAACTCTAACAACGAATCTTCTTCAAAGGAAAGCTAATACCACTTCAGAACTCAGAATTCAGAACTCGGGACCTTCTTTGAGTTGTGAGTTCGATTTCTTTAATAATTAGCAATTTAATTGGATTGAGTTATGATGTGGATTATTTGGATATGATGTGAATAATTGACTGCATGTTATTATTTATTGTAACAACCCGGAAATGCGAGCCAGTTAAAAATTTTTATTTTGGCAATTTTAGCGAATTTTGAATATTTAGAATGGATTATTTTAAATAAAAACAACGAGAAATTTATTTTGAATAGAAATAGAACGTATATATTTATATACATCGCCGTTAGAATATAAATATTTATTTTAAATTATAAAAGGAATAGAAAATGGCGTGGTAGTTCGATAATTCGATTTCAAACTTCAATTGAACGTACCGGGTGCAAAATAAACTGGATTTTGACGAAACCAAAAATATTAGAATCTAATTGAGAATATATTTCCAATGAATCCGAAAAATCGAAATTTCGTAGTGGGAATCAAAAGATATGTCCAGTTGAAATTTTAGAATAGTCCCTATGGAATTTCGGCCTTTGTAAATAGCCATTTTGCAAACGACCTCGGATTTCGACGAAACTACTTTTGTTGGATCCGTGATGTCAAATTATTGCTAGATTCCAAATTTCATTATTTTTCGAATCAATATGTGAGCGTGGCAAAGGAAAACGCGTTTGACCAGTTTCAGTTGATTTTAATCGACTGGAAAATGGCCATTTTTTCCAACGGTCTCAGAATTTGACGAAACTAGTTTTGTTAGGACCGTATCGTCAATATGAAGCTAGAAAATATTTTTCTGGAATTTTTCGAGCTCGTATGTGGCCCCGGTAAATTGAAATGTGCGTTCAAATTCAATATATAGAGTTATATGTTGATTTTGACGAAAACTGATCAAAATGATCGAATCAGCCTACGATACATATCCTATTGTGTTCGGAATGGGGGTAATTATCTATAGACGACAGGCGGTGGGCCTCGTTTAGAGGTCAAATGAAAAGGTCAACTTTTTGAAGTTAAATAATTAAAAATAAAATAAACCTCCCTTCATCTCTTTAACCCTTCAAGCCCCCAACCCCATTTCGAGCTCATTACAAAATAAAAAAAGAAACGAAGAAGGGGGAGGAGCCGCTGCTCCTCCCAGCAGTGCCGCCGCGCGCCGCCACCAGGGCGGAGCCCCCTCTCGCGTCCCCTCCTCCCAACCTGCTCCGCCTCCCTTCTCCACACGCGAACCTCCTAACCACCGAAACCCTAACCGCCGCCGCCCTGCCGATTCGCCCCGCCACCACCTCGTCCAGATCCCTACCGCGGCTCAGCACCCCCTTCCTCCAGGCACACAGAAAACACTCCATCCTCTCTGAAGAAATTAACAGTGAGCACCCCTTTTTATTTTATTTAAATTCAGTTTGTTTGTTTATTTAAATACATTGTTTAAATTCGTTTTTTTTCCTTTATCTATAACTACTTAGTAAGAAATGATTTTTAGAAATAATTGATTTTAGCATAGAAAGGTTGTGATTTTCTTCATAGAAAAGAATTGATTTTAGCATAGAAAAGAATTGATTTTTTTTTATAGTTTAGAAGACGAGTTTTTTTTATACATGAAAAGGCGATTTTTATATTATAGAAAGGATAAAAATATAATTTTTATAATATAGAAAGGTTAAAGATATAATTTTTATACTAGTGGCATATTAAAAATATGATTTTTATATAGGTAGGATAGTAAAAATATGATTTTTATTCATGTAGAGTAATAAAAATATAATCTTTATTAGGAGAAGAACAATATAAAAATATAATTTTTATAACGAAGTGAAGATAAAAATTTGATTTTTATATATATGAGGTGAAAATAAAAATTCGATTTTTATATATGTAGCGAAATAAAAATATGATTTTTATTTAGATAGGAAAAGATTGAATTTTTATTATAGTAGAGTATTAAAAATATAATCTTTATATTTGAAACGGTGAAATTTTATATTTGAATAGGTGAAATCTTTATATTTGAAAAGGTGAAATCTTTATATTTGAAAAGGCGTAATCTTTATATAGAGAATAGTATGATAAAAATATAATCTTTATTATATGAACACCGTTGTAAAAATAAATTTTTTATCTATATAGTAGAGATGTAAAAATAGATTTTTTATTTATATAGTAGCGATGTAAAAATATAATTTTTATCTATATAGTAGCGATGTAAAAATAGAAATTTTATCTATATAGTAGCGTTGTAAAAATAGAATTTTTATCTATATAGTAGCGATGTAAAAATAGAATTTTTATCTATATAGTAGCGATGTAAAAATAGAATTTTTGTCCATATGGAGTGATTATAAAAATATGATTTTTATATGCATAGCAAGAATATAAAAATGTGATTTTTATATATGTAGTGGATACAGGTAACGAAAGTGACAAAAGGCTAGAACGGCGAAGACTTCTACATTTGAAGTGTCGTGGAGTAGGGATAGCTTTGGTCACTATTAGTATGGGCTTCTACTATTTTGTTTTCTCATTCTGAGTCACTTATTTAGTGCTCCAATGAATATCCGATTCACTGTTAGTACGGGTTCCATTATATACTAAAGGATCTGTGGTGGCCAACACATAAATTCCTGCATCCAGATTTCCTTTAGACTACTACAAATGCATCTTATGAGGTTACATGTTATAATCTCATTATACATTAGAACTTATGTCTAGTTCTTTTCTTATGCATTTTAAATTATCTTTCTTTTCTCTTGCTTAGTTTGTTCTATTACCATGGGTCACTTGTACCGTACCGATGAATATCTAGTTCATCATTAATTTAGACACTGACTACGTTATTTCTTTTATTACAATATTTAATTCTTTTTAGGCTCTTTGCTACTTCATGATAGTCAATGTTTTAAAAAGACTGCATGTAACACCCCACCTCCATTAAGGTCACTCACAAAGGGAATGCCTTAACTTCAGTGGGACGTTTTTTGGTAAACCGACACAGAATATCACAAGACAGATATAAAAATTTTGCAGCAGAAAATAAACAACTTTGTTAAATCACCAAAATATTTTGTTACATAATACCATGAATCATAAAACCATTACAACAAAACACTTCTATCCTATATTATCAGAGTACATAGGTATTTAAAAGAAAACATCATTCCCTTATATTAATGAGCAAGCCATATAAGAGACAGAGACTCGAGCCATACTTCAGAAGTAGCTCCTAGAAGATGATATCCAAATCCTGACTAAACCTAGGTGTTTCCTCCCTGAGAACCCGGGAGGGGGGGGGGGGGGAATGGAAGAAAAGAGGCGAAACAAACTAGGTCAGACATACTTCTTGTGAGTCTAGTAACTTTTAGCCGGTAAATAATTAAAGTTAAACATGATAGGCATACAAAGTGGATAAGAGGATTCACGGTACAGATGACAGGTATGACAGGACAAGTAAGGTAAGATGTATGCTTCACTACAAACTACTCTGCAATATTACTAGTCAAATTAAGATGGGATGATCCCTTCCTCTAATGATAACGATGGTTGTAGTTTCATGTATTCCTAGCTGCTGTCATAGGTGCCGCCTGTTCCTATCTCAACTAGTCGTACCGACTACCCACCTACTATAAATTGGTAGACGTAAGGCATACGTCCAGGCATACCCTAACCACTACCCTAATCGATCGGCTCCCTACTCTGTAGATACCCTGTGCTTGTCCCACAACTAGCGGGTATCACTTCCCTAAAGTGGCAACCTAAGGTATGCACAGTTATACCTACTGGTGTCACGGTCGTCTTGTCCCCCTCTGCCCGGCCCTTGCGCACACATGTCCCCGGTCAGTTTGCGCCGCCCACACCATCCGTCTCATTTTGGATCTCTTACAATCAATCAGTAAGAGTGCCCCTTCCCCGCCTAGTACGAAGATCTTTACTTTTATACCCCTCTGGGTTACTGACTGAAATGGGTCCCACACAACATGATACAAGCTCTCCCCTATGTCTTGTATCCCCACTAGGTTTTCTACTGACTATGTATACCCTAAGGTGTCTTTAATTACATTGCCCTCAATCAGTTATGCGTACCTATAGGTGTCTTTAATACATAACCCCTATTCTACCTATCGGTTATGCACACCTATATGTGTCTTTAATACATAACTCTACCTATTCCCATAAGTTATGCGTACCCCTAAGGGTGTCTTTAATACATAACTTTACTATTCTGCCCCGGTTATGTATACCATTAGGTGTCTTTAATTACATAACTCTACCTATTCCGATTAGTTATGCGTACCCCTAAGGGTGACTTTAATAAATAACTTTACTATTCTGCCCCGGTTATGTATACCATTAGGTGTCTTTAATTACATAACCCCTTTGTAATGGTTAAGTTTGTCGGCTTATATATACTAACATTACCACCTACCCTTCAGTTGTACTTAACCCTCCCACTGATTTAATCCTATTTATTTAATGGTTAAGTTTGTGGGCCTATATATATTAATATTACCCACCTACCCATCATTTATACTTAACCCTCCCACTGATTTAATCCTATTTATTTAATGGTTAAGCTTGTGGGCCTATATATATTAATATTAACCACCTACCCATCATTTGTACTTAACCCACCCACAATCCAATTCGTTTTACTTAACCCTATCATCATACAGTCCATAAGTATTAAGTTAGGTTAAGCAGTCTTTAATCAGGATCAATTAATTACTGAGACACCTAATCGTATTTCACATGTCACCCAAGGCACCCACTTAACCCCTCATGTCCCACTACATGTTTATCTGGTCAAGTGTTTCTTAAATTCATTAAGACCGTAACCTTATAAAGACCTCCCACATTAGACTGGCATTTGTGGCAGTTGGATTTGCTGGGCGGGTCCGGGCAGTCTTACATCACAAACGAGTCTAACCTCGTGTCTTTACAATTGTTACGTATTTAATTTATGCCTAAGACCTCCCACATTAAACTGGCATTTGTGGCAGCTGGATATGCCGGGCGGGTCCGGGCAGTCTTACCCCACAAAAGAGCCTAACCTCGTGTCTTAGATGATTAATTACACCTAATTAATCATCCCCCAATTTGAATTACTTTCCCTATTCAAATTATCAATTAATTCCAAATTTCACTATGGCTATAATTGACTCAATTATGTCCATCTATTTATGGTATGAAAAATCATACCAATTCTCATCACAAATTCATTTTATGCCAATTCTCAATATTTAATCTTCAGACTTTAATTGCCTTAGCATTCCTCTTTTGATTAATTAAGTTAATTAATTAATCCTTTCCTTTTTATAGGTGTCAATACCTATCTTATTAACAATTTGGATTTCTTATCCATAAATGGTCATACTCAAATTATACCATTTTTACCCAATTTTACCCATGTCATAATAGGTAATTATTTATATGTTTCCCTACCAGAATCATGTGTCCAATTTACATAATCACTACGCCTATTACAAATTCCCCTTTCTCCCCATTTCTTAACTAGCATAACCGTTTGCGTTTTTGGCATCATCGAGGCTACAAAATAGTCTCGCCATAACAACAAAATTAAAGGGAATGACTTGGTGATTGTTTTTAGTACAATTTTTGGCATAATCATGACAACTAGGGAAAATGACACGATAACTTCACATATAATTGTGATTCACCACATAATTAACAAATTGCACAGATTCATAACAACTTGTATATGTTCATGAATTAACAACATAATTAACAACTAACATAGGTTCATGATTCTCAACATAATCAACAACTTATATGGGTTCATGATTCACAATATAATAACTTGCATGATTCATAACATAACTTCTTGCATAGGTGACTTACATAGGTTCATGATCCACAACATAACAACTAGCATAGGTTCATGAATTAACAACTTATCAACTAGCATAGGTAACTTACACAGGTTCATGATTCATAACATAACAACTAGCATAGGTTCATGAATTAAAAACGCAATGACTTGCATAGGTAACTTGCATAGGTTCATAGTTTCTCAACATAATAACTTGCATAACTTCATGATTCACAACAATAATGAACTTGCATCATCTCATGATTCACAACAATAATGAACTTGCATAACTTCATGATTCATAATAATATGGAACTTGCATCATTTCATGATTCACAACAATAAGGAACTTGCATCATTTCATGATTCACAACAATAAACTTGCATAACTACAAACAACATATACCCAAATCATAGTCTACCACAATTCACTTTTATTTATTTAAACCTAAAAGTGACTAGAACTCGCCGAATAAGGGGTCTTGAGTTCTAGGATCTGAATTCTGTAATTGATTAGCGTTTCCTTGTTGTATACAATTTCGTTGTTGTTGATTTAGGCTTGATTTGAATTGAATTGTTGTCTTTAATTTGCGTCTAGTTGGTGGCGGCTACTCTAGGGTTTGGAGTGACAACATGACAGCCACTGATCTAATTTTGATTTTGATTCTAGGTTTTGAGTCTACACATGTTTATATTGAATTTCAATTTGATTATAGCCATCGGATGACCCTAGAGTTAACCGCCACCATTTAGTCCAGATTAGAACTATCTAGAAACCCTAATGACTCATTAACTATTCAGAAATGACTCAGCACTGACTCACCGTTCGAACAGAGCCTCTGAAATCTATGCAGATTTTTACCTCTGCCTGGGCGCATCTGCCAAGTGCGCTAGTGCAACATTGCATGGGTGCACTTCCAAGTGCGCCAATGCAATTTTATTCTGGCGCACTTCCCAAGTGCGCCAGTGCATTCTGGCCCGTTTCTGGTTTCCCTGCCTAACTTCGTTCGTCCGTATCTTCTTCATATATCATCCGTTTTATGCAAACTCAAACTCTATCTCAACCAGAATTCCGAGACGAACGCAATGGCATAACCCGTTTCCCTTAATTCCCACATTTCAAATTAAGTATTTTTTAATTTAGTTAATCTGATTGTTCAAAAATTCGGGGTGTTACATTCTCCCCTCTTTAAAGGATTTCGCCCCCGAAATCTTTAAGTCAAGAAGAATGTGCATCCTACCATACAATATTCCATCTACTCAACTATCAAACACAGGCATCCATTGTCCTTAAAAGATTTCTAATGCCGTATGAACATATGCAAAAAGTGTGTGTATATGTTCCTTATCTAATGCAAAATCAGGCAGTCTACTGATTCAGTTGGCCTCCTCAATGCAAACCATGATAGTGCTATGCGTCCATTATGTATGCGAAAGAATCCTATCGATGCATATTATTTCTACATATGTGCTCAACCATTCATCAAAATGCAGCATCCATATGATAACACAACCATTGTTCATCCATTAACCTAAATATGCACATATATTTATATGCAATATGAAAGTGATTTGAGCCAATCTAGTGCCTAATGTGTGTGTAAATGCATCCACGAGCAACCACTAGCAAACACTTGCATCCACTTGCAACCATCGAACATAACATGTCCCAAGCACATGTTTACATCCATGGATTTCCTATCTAAATGTTGAAGATCCGGTCGATGGGATTTAAACAAATGATATAACTAGAACAAAAGCTCTGTTCCCATTTGACATCGGTTAAGAGAATAATTCCCTAAGTCTTAGCCCCGAAGACCAAAATCAACATCAGATTGACACCCAAAGAATTACCCCCATTAAACAATGTCAAAACTGGAGATCTACTTCATGCTTTGAGTAGAAACCCGTATCCTTCAGAAATATCTAGATACTTACAGACTACTAGAACAGATCAGATTACAGAATGATTCTCAGAAAGCTAAGCATAATAGACCCTTGCGGGTCACAAGAAATTTTGGGGGTCTTCCCATGACAAGTTAGAAACTTAACGACCCTCCTCTCAAAATCTAGAATGACCCTCTACATAGAAAGATGGTCCATTTAGAACCAACCCATAGCCCATAAACCTGAGCACACAAACGTCACATTCAAATTTTTGATGCCTAACACAGATAATTTTCAACCCCTTACAAATCACCAATAAATGAGCTGAACCACAAAAGGGGTTTGAAACAACTACGAGATTAGAAACAAGACTAGTATTAAAGTGCAGAGTTAATTACAAAATCAAAATGCATGAAGCCAAAAGAGTCTTAACTTTATAAGGAAATTAAACCTTCTACATAAATTTTCCTATCCCTATCCTATCCATCAGCTGCGCCTATCTTTTCAAAGGAAGAGTTTTTAGACAAAAGACCGAAGGATACTACATATGGCTTTTCGGGGAATGTTTTCCAAAATAGGCTTTCCTTCTTGAAAATACTTTCTTTTAAAACCATTTTGAAAATAGTTTTTCAAAAGCTTTATATCAAGTCTGGTAACCTTCAGCTCTGATACCAAGTGTAACACCCCACCTCCATTAAGGTCACTCACAAAGGGAATGCCTTAACTTCAGTGGAGCGTTTTTGGTAAACAGACACAATATATCACAAGACAGACATAAAAATTTTGCGGTGGAAAATAAACAACTTTATTAAATGACCAAAATATTTTGTTACATAATACCATGAGTCATAAAACCATTACAACAAAACACTTCTGTCTTATATTGTCAGAGTACATAGGGATTTAAAAGAAAACATCATTCCCCCATATTAAAGAGCAAGCTATATAAGAGGCAGAGACTCGAGCTATACTTCAGAAGTAGCTCCCAGAAGATGATATCCAAATCCTAACTAAACCTGGGTGTTTCCTCCCTGAGAACCTGGGGGGGAACGGAAGAAAAGAGGTGAAACAAACTAGGTCAAACATACATCTGGTGAGTCCAGTAACTTTTAGCCAGTAAATAAATAAAGGTAAACATGATAGGCATACAAAGTGGATAAGAGGATTCATGGTACATATGACAGGTATGACAGGACAAGTAAGGTAAGATGTATGCTTCACTACAAACTACTCTGCAATATTACTAGTCAAATCAAGATGGGATGATCCCTTCTGCTAATGGTAACGATGGTGGTAGTTTTGTGTATTCCTAGTTTCCGTCATAGGTGTCGCCTGCTCCTATCTCAACTAGTCGTATCCACTACCCTCCTACTATAAATTGGTAGACTTAGGGCATACGTCCGGGTATACCCTAACCACTACCCTAATCGATCGACACCCTACTCTGTAGATACCCTGTGCTGGTCCCACAACTAGGGGTATCACTTCCCTAAAGTGGCAACCTAAGGTGTGCATAGTTATACCTACTGGTGTCACGGTCGTCTTGTCCCCCTCTGCCCGGCCCATGCACGCACATGTTCCCGACCGGTTTGCACCGCCCACAGCATCCGTCTCGTTTTGAGTCTCTTACAATCAATCAGTAAGCGTGCCCCTTCCCCGCCTAGTACGGAGATCTTTACTTTGATACCCCTCCGGGTTACCGACTGAAATGGGTCCCACACAACTTGATACAAGCTCTCCCCTGTGTCTTGTATCCCCTCTAGGTTTTCTACTGAATATGTATACCCTAGGGTGTCTTTAATTACATAGCCCTTCATCAGTTATGAGTACCTATAGGTGTCATTAATACATAACCCCTATTCTACCTATAGGTTATGCGTACCTATAGGTGTCTTTAATACATAAATCTACCTATTCCTATTAGTTATGCGTACCCCTAAGGGTGTCTTTAATACATAACTTTACTATTCTGCCCCAGTTATGTATACCATTAAGTGTCTTTAATTACATAACTCTACCGATTCCCATTAGTTATGCGTACCCCTAAGGGTGTCTTTAATATATAACTTTACTATGCTGCCCCGGTTATGTATAACATTAGGTGTCTTTAATTACCTACCCTTCAGTTGTACTTAACCCCCCCCCCCCCACTGATTTAACCCTATTTATTTAATGGTTAAGTTTGTGGGCCTATATATATTAATATTACCCACCTACCCATCAGTTGTACTTAACCCTCCAACTGATTTAATCATATTTATTTAATGGTTAAGTTTGTGGGCCTATATATATTAATATTACCCACCTACCCATCAGTAGTACTTAACCCAACCACAATCCAATTCGTTTTACTTAACCCTATCATCATACAGTCCATAATTATTAAGTTAGGTTAAGTAGTCTTTAATCAGCATTAATTAATTACTAAGACACCTAATCGTATTTCACATGCCACCGAAGCCACCCACTTAACCCCTCATGTCCCACTACATGTTTATCTCGTTAAGTGTTTCTTAAATTCATTAAGTCCGTAACCTTATAAAGACCTCCTACATTAGACTGGCATTTGTGGCAGCTGGATTTGCCGGGCGGGTCCGGGTAGTCTTACACCACAAACGAGTCTAACCTCGTGTCTTTAGAATTGTTACGTATTTAATTTATGCCTAAGACCTCCCGCATTAAACTGGCATATGTGGCAGCTGGATTTGCCGGGCGGGTCCGAGCAGTCTTACACCACAAAAGAGCCTAACCTCGTGTCTTAGACGATTAATTACTCCTAATTAATCATCCCCCAACTTGAACTACTTTCCCTATTCAAGTTATCAATTAATTCCAAAGTTCACTATGGCCATAATTGACTCAATTATGTCCATCTATTTATGGTATGAAAAATCATACCAATTCTCATCACAAATTCATTTTATGCCAATTCTCAATATTTAATCTTCAGACTTTAATTGCTTAAGCATTCCTCTTTTGATTAATTAAGTTAATTAATTAATCCTTTCCTTTTTATAGGTGTCAATACCTATCTTATTAACAATTTGGATTTCTTATCCATAAATGGTCATATTCAAATTATACCATTTTTACCCAATTTTGCCCATGTCATAATAGGTAATTATTTATATGTTTCCCTACCAGAATCATGTGTCCAATTTACGTAATCACTACGCCTATTACAAATTCCCCTTTCTCCCCGTTTCTTAACTAGCGTAACCGTTTGCGTTTTTGGCGTCATCGAGGCTACAAAATAGACTCGCTATAACAACAAAATAAAGGGAATGACATGGTGATTGTTTTTAGTACAATTTTTGGCATAATCATGACAACTAGGGAAAATGACACGATAACTTCACATATAATTGTGATTCACCACATAATTAACAACTTGCACAGATTCATAACAACTTGTATAGGTTCATGAATTAACAACATAATTAACAACTAACATAGGTTCATGATTCTCAACATAATCAACAACTTATATGGGTTCATGATTCACAATATAACTACTTGCATGATTCATAACATAACTTCTTGCATAGGTGACTTACATAGGTTCATGATCCACAACATAACAACTAGCATAGGTTCATGAATTAACAACTTATCAACTAGCATAGGTAACTTACATAGGTTCATGATTCATAACATAACAACTAGCATAGGTTCATGAATTAACAACGCAATGACTTGCATAGTTAACTTGCATAGGTTCATAGTTTCTTAACATAATAACTTGCATAACTTCATGATTCACAACAATAATGAACTTGCATCATCTCATGATTCACAGCAATAAAGAACTTGCATAACTTCATGATTCACAATAATAAGGAACTTGCATCATTTCATGATTCAAAACAATAAGGAACTTGCATCATTTCATGATTCACAACAATAAACTTGCATAACTACAAACAACATATACCCAAATCATAGTCTACCACAATTCACTTTTATTTATTTAAACCTAAAAGTGACTAGAACTCACCGAATAAGGGGTCTTGAGTTCTGGGATCTGAATTCTGTAATTGATTAGCGTTCCCTTGTTGTAGACAATTTCGTTATTGTAGATTTAGGCTTGATTTGAATTGAATTGTTGTCTTTAATTTGCGTCTAGTTGGTGGCGGCTACTCTAGGGTTTGGAATGACAACATGACGGCCACTGATCTAATTTTGATTTTGATTCTTGGGTTTGAGTCTACACATGTTTATATAGAATTTCAATTTAATTATAGCCGTTGGATGACCCTAGAGTTAACCACAACTATTCGGTCCAGATTAGAACTATCCAGAAACCCTAATGTCTCATTAACTAGTCAGAAATGACTCAGCACTGACTCACCGCTCGATTCAGAGACTCTGAAATCTGTGCAGATTTTTACCTCGGCCTGGGCACACCTACCAAGTGCGCCAGTGCAATATTGCATGGGCGCACTTCCCAAGTGCGCCAATGCAATTTTGTTGTGGCGCACTTCCCAAGTGCGCTAGTGCATTCTGGCCTCTTTTTGGTTTTTCTACCTAACTTCGTTCGTCCATATCTTCTTCATACGGCATCTTTTTTATGCAAACTCGGACTCTATCTCAACCAGAATTCTGAGACGAACGCAGTGGCGTAAGCCGTTTCTCTTAATTCCCACATTTGAAATTAAGTATTCTTTAATTTAGTTAATCTGATTGTTCAAAAATTCGGGGTGTTACACTGCATATATCTATCATGAGTCAATGTCATAATAATTATATTTTCTTTGCTTTGTCCGCTTATCTTAAACATAGATGTTAATTCTTTTCTTTTCCCTGCCTATATTTACATCTTTTTACCTTTTTGGTCCTATATTTTGTGTAGCTTGTGAAGTATTCAACTTGGTAATTATCTACTTGTTTTATATTCAGTTTTTTTCCTTATAAGGCCAATCACATTCTAATAGGTTGGCTATTAAGGTTTTAATGAAATCTATTTCATATTTACTATAAAATTATCTCTTGCGCAATGTTCTGTGATTACAATATATCTTTACGTTTCTTTTTATTAAAGAGTATAAAATACAGTAACCACCTTTATTTTGTACCGGTCCTTTTTCTTTTATCTTTATTCTTATAATTACAATTATCACATCTTTAAGAAATAGTAATATGGAAATCTATTATTTCCAACCAACTAAAGTATTTCTATTTTCCCAAATTAGGTTTTACGTAAAATTCTTTTGATTCACTTTATACATTTTCTATGATTACTGTAAATTATTTTCTTATTGAGAATTAAGCCTTTTGTTTCACTCGTAAGTCCAGATTTACTTATAAATTTAGTTTTATTCCAATCAGAATAACTTAAAAATAAACCAGTTTTCAAAATCACATTAAACATAATAATTTATATTGAATAACTAAATGATAATTTAATGACATCTTATACTATTATCATAAAATATATATAATTTAATCCATTTGCTTGTAAAAGCACTCCAAATTTCAGATCCAATCCAAATCCCGTCCTACTATCCATAATTCCCCTATTTGTAACCCCTATTTGGAATCTCAAATTAAAATTCATACTGATCTACAATTTTTTATCTAAATAAATAAATTTAATAAATATAAAACCAGATCTAGAAACTTACCTCATATGAACAAGCTTCTAGCTCAAACTGCATCCTAGATCTACAATCTTCTTCCTCTACTTTAATAATCAAAAGAAAAAAATTAGATCGTATGATTACCATGGAATTATAGAAGAAAGAAAAGTAGCATGGACTTCGTGCTCATTGGAATAAAATGAGTTTGGATGCAAACCCTACACATTAATTTGTAGAAGAATAAACTAAAACGGTTCGTCCGATCAAAAAAAGAGAAAATTTGTTTTTTAAAAAATCCACAAAAACATGGTTTTGACCTATGTTCGGGTAGACTGCTTTCCTTGGACCGTGGAACACTAGGGCCAAGGGTTGTCGATCCTATAGGTCAAAAACATGAATGGTGGATACATTTTTATTTACTTCGTATTAATTGGTTTCAAAATTTTTGAAGAATGTTAATTTTCTTTTGTGTTAAACTTTGTAATGTTATATTATTATTTGTTCCATTTTGTTTTTACGCATGTCTAATTTTCAGATTCAAACGTTCTTCAATTCTTAAAATTCTTGTAGTGAACATTAGGCACACATCCCTATTACGAAACTTAATTAGGCTCACATCCGGTGATAAACTTATTATAAGTTAGGTCCCTATTTTTCAAAACTTGATCAAATAATAAATTAAAAAAATAAAAAAATTATGTAAATTAATATTAAAATAAATTATGTAGTCGACAAAAACATTAAAAAACACGACGAAAACAAGAAAAGAGCGCAAAATAGCGAAAAAGTGCAGTTAAATGCATAATATTATGCACATTTATGAATTTTCTTTCATACATATGTGCATGTATTCCAGTTTTTGCATCCGTGTTGATATACTTGCATATTACAGTGCAATTACAGCATAATTATAGCATATAAATGTACAATAGTTCGTCCCAGTGCAACTCATTTTATTTTTATTTGCATTCAAGCGTGCATATAAAACAAAAAACATGCACGCATGTGTGCAACATATTTGTAGGTAAAATTTTAGCTGAATTTCCTTTATGCAATAGTTGCATACATGTGTGCAACTGTTGGCAATAGTTGCATACATGTATGCAACTTTTTTTTTAATTGGCGTGGACTCCTGAGATTATTTCCAAATTTTAGAAATTTTTTCTACTGCATGCCGCATATTTTTCTGCCCAGATTTGAAGGTGGCGTAACCAAAAAAGGAGGAGGTGGAAGCTGAAAAGTAGGTGGCGGTAATACAAAAACAGGGACCGGGTTTGAAGAGAAAACATGGGAGGGACGTGGAAAGTATGTAAAACTGAAATAGGGGCCTGTAAAAAACGCTCCTATTCTTATATATGCGTACACATATACATATACGCATGCATATATTAATTCCATTCTATTCATTCTGATTTCTGTACCAATTTGTAATGTATCAATTATTACTAATTTTAAATCAGTTTCCATTTGATTTGTTTCTTTATTATTATTTAGATTACATTAATATTTATTAATCTAAATTCAAACATAGATGCATATATTATGCGTAATTTATCCCTTTCATAATTTACTTACTTTACGCATTTATTATCCTTTCAATTTTATAAATTAACTTATTTTATTAACCAATCGATCAATTAACCAATCTATCAATTATTATTAATTTAAGGAGCCTACTTCACATTTCCCATGCCAAAACTTCAAATAGTCATAACTTCTCCGTTTGAACTCCATCTCAAAATGTTATACAAGATGATAGATCAAAAAATTGCCATAAACAAAATGTTATAAGTTCGTGGCCAAATTCCAAGATTTACAAATTTCCATTATTTCTTTTTCTTATTTACTAATTATATTCACTTTTATTAATTACTTGAAAATGCAGGGTATTACACTCCTTTTCTTCAACACCTAGTGAAACCACTACTTCACCCTCACTTTGGACAAAAACTACTTCCTCTTCCTTCTGAATTGGGGACATCCTTGTAAGGTCACCAGGTTCAAACTCCCCCTAACCACCTACGCTTTCATCCTTGAGTGATTTCCATGATGGAACCTCCTCTTCTGGTGACACGAACCGAACAAGTTTTAACCCTAGAGCGGATGGGAGCTAAAACTTCATAGGGAATCACCACCGTGCATAGTGAAGAAGCCCGAATTTATAAAGATATTCATCTTGAAATATGAAATTTCTCTCTCTCTCTCTCTCTCAAGCTGGGCGACACTCAAAATATCCAATGTGGTCTAGTTAATGGGATCTCACATGTCAATAGGAAAATCTTAAGGAAAAAATCATGTGAGTTAAGGATTTTAATTCATGAATCCAACTGTTTATAACATTAAGCTCAAGCACTCACCTCCATAAGTCCAGAACTTATTAAATCCTTCTGGACATTAAACGAAGAATAGTTGATTTGTGAATGTAGCAAGCTTGTTTAATAAGTTTAGGATGAGTCTGCGGTTTTGCTGCCTCAACAAAACTGAAGATAGAGCGATCATGTCTCCTCTTGAATGTAATATGATATTGAAGTTCACCTTTTACGAAGGTGAACATTTAAAAGTCCGCATTGCATGCACATAAAGGCATACACCTCTATAAGCCTTTTGGACGAAGCTAGAAAGGTGTGATCCTCATCTCTTGAAGAACTGCGTGTAAGAAGGGGTTGAATAGGGGAACAATGCCATTCAGGCATATGAAATGATGATTTGCTATGTACCGATGAATGGTTATTAACAAACTCATCCCTGATCCACATCTATATGTCACCTTCTGGAATGCGGAACTTTATACGCACGTTCTAAAACATTAGTGGGGTGATGATCGATGGGAGTCTTTCCAACGGATGAGGAATAACCCATAGCAATGGATGAGACATATCAATCATTATCCTTATTATAATCATGGCTCGTTCGGCCGGGACAAGGGAAGAAGCTTTAGTATTAATGGACGAAGATCACATGGCTAAAGTAAACTCCGCCTCAAAGTGAGAAGAACCCCTTCTTTAGAACGCAAGGGAGTTAGGTATCGCAAGTCATTCTACAAGCGGTAAGCTTCTATTTAATAAATGGTCCAATGCATCCAATTCCTAAGTGTTTACTCAAAGAAAGATGTTCGAGGTCCAAAATTGATATATGCCGATCCACAAATTCTGAGCATCATACGCATATTTAGGTAATGCTTTATCCAAATGCTCAGCATTCAATATGCCCATAAGCTCTCGAATGAAACCATCTCGCATAGATAGCCCATTTGATTGTGGTAAGTTTTCCATGCTATTTTATTCATTCGGACTTACTCATTATCAATTAGAGAAATTAACAATGAATGTATTGCTCAAAGCGGCACATAATGCTCTTTGTGTAGGACCGTTGGATATGCAAATATGTTTGAATAAAACATTGGAGTTAAGTTTGAAAATTCCTCATTAGATAATCCTGACTTGGTTAAAATTATCTTGCATATGCAAGATTATAGTAAATTTCAGATGTAAAGGATTGAATAGTATCGTTTAATACTTTATTTAAATATGATTGTCCATGTTTTTTCCAAGGCTACAATCGAGTTGAAGTTTAAGTAATTTCAACTTCATATTCAAATTAAAGCTACAATTCATTTCATATTCGAACTCAGTCACTTTAGATCCGAAGTTGTCCGAATAGAGCCCAAAAATCAAGTTTAACTTTTAACTAAGTCTTGATTTCACCTAAGGTTCTAGAAAAATCGAACTTGAACCCAAAGACATTTTAAAACTCTACATCAAGCATCGAAAGTGTGAATTAAATAAATCCAGGTTTTAAGAAGAAAGATGTCAAACCAAAAGGAAAGAGCTCAAGTGTCCCAACGAGTGGGTTAGTAACAAAGCTTATGGCTCATGGAGATTAGGGATCAAGATAAATAACGTTTGGGAAGGAAAACTTGTATGGATAGGCTAAATTAGGGTTTGGTGTAACACCTACCCTCTGCTAGGGTCACTCAGAAAGGGAATGCACTAGTTTTGGAGGAGCGTTGTCGAGGTAAACAATCACAGAATTATTACAAGACAGAACATAAATAAAACAGCGGAAGATTCAAAAGCTAAATTACATTACTTTCAAAAAGAGTCAAAACCTTTTACATCCAAAGTACCAAATAGCCAAGGTCATTATTTTCCATTACAACAAATCCTGTCTTGCATAAATAAAGAAGCATAATCTTAAAACAACAAAAGTAGCTTAATTCCCCAAAGGTAGCAGAAATGCAGCCATAACATAGCTCAAGATCAAACCATACATGAGCTGAACCGAAAGCAAGCGAAATCCAAGCTAAGTGCTAGAGTTTCCTCCCTAAGAACCTAGGGGGGAACAAAAGAAAACGAGGCGAAAGAAAACGGGTCAGTCATAAAGACAGGTAAGTCCTAGTGACTTTTAGCATAAAAACAGGTAAAGGTAACATGACATGTATAAACCGAAAGTAAACATAAGGATGCTGTCGAGATGGGCAAGATAGATTAAGATAACGTAATAAATCAAGTATAGCATTGCAAGTTCAAGGTTTGTAATACCAACTGTACTATTATCCCAACCCATGTCAAATGTTAACCATGAAGTGATCCCTTGGCCCAATTTCATGAAAGACCCATTACTAGGTCCAACGGAACGATCCACAAATCGATCGGCTCCCTACAAGTTCTAGCTCGTCATGTGTCTGTGTCATACGGCCCTATCACGGATGTAGTCACCTGTGCTAGGTCCACCATAGGGTGCACTAAGCCCTATGGTGCCAACCACCGACACGAATCAAGCATGCACAGGTAAACCTACTGATGCCCAATGCCTGCTTTTTCAACTCCGGACTATGTGCACGACCATAGTCCGCCTGTACCAACACTGGCGCACCAACTCAGCCCTCGTTCTGGTCGCTTACAATCAGCCCAGTAATCATGCCCCACCCTGCCTAGTTCTAGGGTACCATGATACATCTAGTGGGTTACTGCTGAAACAGACCGCATAACTAGGGTTTCCGTCCAATAGGTTAAGTATTGTCATTTTAATCCGTGACTTAACCCTTATCAGTCTAGCATGTCAAGTTGGTTAAGTGTTTTCATTCAAGTTCGTGAATTAACCCTACGAATCATGTGTCAAGTTGGTTAAGTGTTGTCTTTCATGTTCATGACTTAACCCTATCATGTGGCATTAATTCATGAATGCACCCAACCTCTCACATCAGACCTGTTGTTGTGGTCACTGGATATGCCGGGCGGTTCCGGGAAGATTTACACCTCAACTCAGTCTGACGTCGGGTTTTCAAGTGCGATATGACTAACTACCCACATTGGATCCTATTGTTTGCAGTAACTGGATTTGCTGGGCGTTTCCGGGCGAATTTCACTGCAAACTCAACCCAACCTCGAGTTGGCCATTTTCAAGTTCATTCTAGTGTCATGTCCATGTTCAAATTTTCATGTCAAGTTCGTGTCAAGTTTTCAAGGCAGGTTTCATGTCCATATCCAGATTCAAGTTATAAAAATGTTCATGTATCAATTTTTGCTTATTATCAAGTTCATAATTCATGTTCATAACCAATTCATGTTTTTCCTAATCTACCCAAATCGTATTCCCATCGCACGTAAACGTGAATCGATCTATACTACAAGTAAATGCAAATCCCGAAATAAAGGGAACAACATCAAAACTATGATAGGAAAAAGGGACGAGCATAAAGTGATAAAAGGGATTACAAGACTAGCATGATATAACTTGAGATAATTGGCTACAACATCACTGGCATATAGAAAATAATAGGATTTCAAATCTAGCAAAATAAGGCGATAATCATGATATAAGTTGACATAAGGTGATAGTCCCAAACTTATGAATAATAACTGGCATGATAATACTATGTTCATGAAGGGATTCGATTTACAACATGAATAGGCCCAAATTAATCTCATAGCAATATTCCCAAAAGACAAGATCCAAGATGAACAAGAATAGATATGAATCGATTATCATACAGATCCAATTCCAATTTATAACATGGATAGGCCCAAATTAATCTCATAGCAATATTCCCAAATGTCAAGATCCAAGATGAACAAGAATAGATATGAATCAATTATCATACAAAGATCCAATTCCAATTTATAACATGGATAGGCCCAAATTAATCTCATAGCAATATTCCCAAAAGTCAAGATCCAAGATGAACAAGAATAGATATGAATCAATTATCATACATAGATCCAATTCCAGTTTACAACATCTCCATATTAAGTTTATAGTTTTTATCTAAAAGTAACTTGAACTTACAGATTGTGGTCTAAGAAATTTAGATGCAGAAGTCAAGTCTAGAAATTAGTCATTGAATTGTTGAATCGTTGAATCTTGCTTTGATTGTAGAAGCGAATCCCCAATATGAAATTCCTAGCCATAGTATTCAAGAAATAATCTTCGCGTTTTAATATAGATTATCTTAATTTAATTTAGAGGAAGAAGAAGAAGCCATGTCCATCAAGAATTTGTGCAGCATAAGGTTAAAGAATAATGGTATAAAGAGAATGAGGCTAAGAGGCTGTTTATATAGGATTAGGCGGATGAATCTGGTCATGAAACGAGTCTAAATACATCAGAATGCATCAGGTTCAAAAACTGGGTTCGGGAGGCAGGTCGACCCCCAGGTCGACACTATGGTCGACCTGGTCCCTGGAAGGTCGACACTATGGTCGACCCTCAGGTCGACCTGGTCCTGGGCGGGAAAATCCCCGCCCAGCCTGTTCTGGGTTTTGAATTCGAATTTGAATTCGAATTTTGTTGCTGTTTTTTATTCTGAAAATTCCTGAAACTTCGGAGGGTCATATCTCCCTCATACGGACTCTGATTTTCGAAAACTCGAACTCGTTTCCTCGGACTCGTTTCCAAGAAGAATTTCGAGACGAACGCAATGGCGCGGCTCGTTTCCCTTGATTCTTGTTTTAAAAATTAATTCTGCCTTGATTTATGGTTTTAACATGTTATTTAATATTTGGGTTGTCCCCTCCTTAAAGGATTTCATCCTCGAAATCTTCAAGTTAGGAAGAATGCATTCTATCATCCAATCAACCATCTACTCAACCATTGTCCACAAGCACTCATTGTCCTTAAAAGATTTCTAATGCTATATGAACATATGCAGAAAGTGTGTGTATATGTTCCTTATCTAATGCAAATGATTAGGCCTGATTTTCTTCTTAATGCAAAATATGTTTAGTGCCATGAATCCAACATGTATGCAAATAGTCCTAGTCACATAAACACTATATGTGTGCACAAACATCCATCCATATGCAACATTCATATGATAACATATTCAATTTCATCCATAAAAAAGTATAAACCCTCATGCATATGCAATATGAAAATGCGTCTGAGCCGATCTAGTGCGTAACATGTGTTATGCAACCACGAGCAACCACTTGCGACCACTTGCAGCCATTTGCAAACATCAACCATAAGATGTTTCAATCACATGTTTACATCCAAAAGGGTTCTACTAAGGTTCTCAAGATAGGATTGAGAAGATAAGCAATATAAAACAAAGCATCTAGTAGAAGAAGTTAAAGATGTACCCTCAGAAAGTCCTGCCTGCGGGCCTTGCCCTTGCTTCTTAGGGCAGTTCTTGCTGATATGTCCAGTATCACCACACTGAAAGCATGCTCCCATCTTCATCTTCTTCTTTCTACAATACTGGACTATATGCCCCTCAATACCATAGAAGTGTCGTTTTCTTTTCTCACGTGTCTTGTTATCATTATTGCTGTTGTTGTTCTTGCCTCATTTCTCGGAGTCTACCTTCGTGTTTTGAGACTCATTCGCCTTGACCTCCTTCTTGCCATTCTTGTCTTCTTCATTTAAGAGAGCCATGTCTACTATCTTTTCGTAAGTAGCCCCCATAGGTACGTGGGTCATAGCCAAGCTGTGAAGTGGCTCATTCATTCCTTTGACAAAACGAAGAGCCTTCTTATGAGGGGTATTCACTAAGTCCAGTCCAAACCGACCCAGCTAATTGAATTGATTACTCCTTAACCGTCACACTTCCTTGCTTAAGAGATAAGAGTTTTTCCAGCTGTAGACTTCGTTCATCTTGCGAGAGGAATTTCATCTCGAACCTTATTCTGAAATCCATCCATGTTTCAACCGGCCTCTCAGCGTTAGTGACTTCCCACCAATAGGAAGCTTCGTCTTTGAGCAACCATAACGCAAACTGTACCTTCTGCCTTTCGTCCACCTCGAAGATAACTAACAGATCCTCAGTTTCTTTGAGCCAGTTCCTCGCTTCTACGAATGATTCAGTTCCCTTGAAATCCTTTCCACCCATGGCCCTAAAATCTTTACAGATCTTTGAGAAAGCAATTGCACGAGGAGGGGGAGGAGGAATCGCTGCAGTTGGAGGAGGAATATCTTCTGGGCCTGCATCGTTGGCCCTAGCCTCTAAGTACCTCCTGAACCAGCCAGGTATTGGCACACCCTCTGGAAAGTTAAGATTCCCAGACAAGTTGAAATGAAAAAGAATAGATTCAAACGGGGAAACAAAGGATAGTGCTAATGGCTTTTGGGGAACAGCCTTTAAATAAAACAAGACTTTTCTAGAAAAATGCTTCTTTGTAAACGGTTTTAAAAATAGTTTTAGAAGGTTTTTAAAAAAAAATTCCCAGTCTGGTAACCTTCTGCTCTGATACCAAGTGTAACACCAACCATCTGCTAGGGTCACTCAAAAAGGGAATGCACTAGTTTTGGAGGAGCGTTATCGACGTAAACAATCATAGAATTATTAAAAGACAGAACATAAATAAAATAGCGGAAGATTCAAAAGCTAAATTACATTACTTTCAAAGAGAGTCAAAACCTTTTTCATCCAAGGCACCAAATAGCCAAGGTCATTATTTTCCATTACAACAAATCCTATCTTGCATAAATAAAGAAGCATAATCTTAAAACAACAAAAGTAGCTTAATTCCCTAAAGGTAGCAGAAATGCAGCCATAGCATAGCTCAAGATCAAACCATATATGAGCTGAACCGAAAGCAAGCGAAATCCAAGCTAAGTGCTAGAGTTTCCTCCCTGAGAACCTAGGGGGGAATGAAAGAAAAAGAGGCGAAAGAAAACGGGTCAATCATAAAGACTGGTAAGTCCTAGTGACTTTCAGCATAAAAACAGGTAAAGGTAACATGACATGTATAAACTGAAAGTAAACATAAGGATGTTGTCACGATGGGCAAGATAGATTAAGATAACATAATAAATCAAGTATAGCATTGCATGTTCAAGGTTTGTTACACCAACTGTACTTATATCCCAACCCATGTCAAATGTTAACCATGAAGTGATCCCTTGGCCCAATATCATGCATGACCCATTACTAGGTCCAGCGGAACGATCCACTAATTGATCGGCTCCCTACTAGTTCTAGCTCATCATGTGTCTGTGTCATACGACCCTATCACGAATGTAGTCACCTGTGCTAGGTCCACCATAGGGTGCACTAAGCCCTATGGTGCCAACCACCGACACGAATCAAGCAAGCATAGGTAAACCTACTGATGACCAATGCCTGCTTTTTCAACTTCGGAATACGTGCATGACCATAGTCTGCCTGAACCTACACTGGCGCACCAACTCAGCTGTCTTTCTGGTCTCTTACAATCAGCCCAGTAATTGTGCCCTACCCTGCCTAGTTTCAGGGCACCATGATATATCTGGTGGGTTACTGCTAAAACGGACCGCGTAACTAGGGTTTCCGTCCAATAGGTTAGGTGTTGTCATTTAAATCCGTGACTTAACCCTTATCAGTCTAGCATGTCAAGCTGGTTAAGTGTTGTCATTCAAGTTCGTGACTTAACCCTATTAATCATGTGTCAAGTTGGTTAAGTATTGTCTTTCATGTTCATGACTTAACCCTATCATGTGGCATTAATTCACTAATGCACCCCAACCTCTCACATCAGACCTGTTGTTGTGGTCACTGGATATACCGAGCGGTTCCGGGCAGATTTACAACACAACACAGTCTAACCTCAGGTTTTTAAGTGCAATATGACCAACTACCCACATTGGATCCTATTGTTTGCAGTAACCGGATTTGTCGGGCGGTTCCGGGCAGAATCACACTGCAAACTCAACCCAACCTCAAGTTGGCCATTTTCAAGTTCATTCTAGTGTCATGTCCATGTTCAAATTTTCATGTCAAGTTCGTGTCAAGTTTTCAAGGCAAGTTTCTTGTCCATATCCAGATTCAAGTTATAACAATGTTCATGTTTCAAGTTTTGCCTATTATCAAGTTCATAATTCATGTTCATAACCAATTCATGTTTTGCCTAATCTACCCAAATTATATTCCCATCGCACGTAAACGTGAATCGATCTGTACTACAAGTAAATCCAAATCCCAAAATAAAGGGAATAACATCAAAACTATGATAGGAAAAAGGGACGAGCATAAAGTGATAAAAGGGATTACAAGACTAGCATGATATAACTTGAGATAATTGGATGCAACATCACTGGCGTATAGAAAATAATAGGATTTCAAATCTAGCAAAATAAGGCTATAGTCATGATAAAAGTTGACATAAGGTGATAGTCCCAAACTTGTGAATAATAACAGGCATGATAATATTACGGTCATGAAGGGATTCGATTTACAACATGAATAGGCCCAAATTAATCTCATAGCAATATTCCCAAAAGACAAGATCCAAGATAAACAAGATTAGATATGAATCAATTATCATACATAGATCCAATTCCAATTTATAACATGGATAGGCCCAAATTAATCTCATAGCAATATTCCCAAAAGTCAAGATCCAAGATGAACAAGAATAGATATGAATCAATTATCATACATAGATCCAATTCCAATTTATAACATGGATAGGCCCAAATTAAACTCATAGCAATATTCCCAAAAGTCAAGATCCAAGATGAACAAGAATAGATATGAATCAATTATCATAGATAGATCCAATTCCAGTTTACAACATCTCCATATTTAGTTTATAGTTTTTATCTAAAAGTAACTTGAACTTACAGATCGTGGTCTAAGAAATTTAGATGCAGAAGTCAAGTCTAGAAATTAATCGTTGAATTGTTGAATCGTTGAATCTTGCTTTGATTGTAGAAGCAAATACCCAATATGAAATTCCTAGCCATAGTCTTCAAGAAATAATCTTCGTGTTTTAATTGAACTTATCTTAATTTAATTTAGAGGAAGAAGAAGAAGTCATGTCCATCAAGAATTTGTGCAGCATAAGGTTGGAGAAGAATGGTGTAAAGAGAATGAGGCTAGGAGGCTGTTTATATAGGATTAGGCGGATGAATCTGGTCACGAAACGAGTCTAAATACATCAGAATGCATCAGGTTCAAAAACTGGGTTCGGGAGGCAGGTCGACCCCCAGGTCGACACTATGGTCGACCTGGTCCCTGGAAGGTCGACACTATGGTCGACCCCCAGGTCGACCTGGTCCTGGGCGGGAAAATTCCCGTCCAGCCTGTTCTGGGTTTTGAATTCGAATTTGAATTCGAATTTTTGAGCTGTTTTTTATTCTGAAAATTCCTGAAACTTCGGAGGGTCATATCTCCCTCATACGGACTCCGATTTTCGAAAACTCGGACTCGTTTCCAAGAAGAATTTCGAGACGAACGCAATGGAGTAACTCTTTTCCGTTGATTCTTGTTTTAAAAATTAATTCTGCCTTGATTTATGGTTTTAACATATTATTTAATATTTGGGTTGTCCCCTCCTTAAAGGATTTCATCCTCGAAATCTTCAAGTTAGGAAGAATGCATCCTATCATCCAATCAACCATCGTCCACAAGCAACCATTGTCCTTAAAAGATTTCTAATGCTATATGAACATATGCAGAAAGTGTGTGTATATGTTCCTTATCTAATGCCAATGATCAGGCCTGATTGATCTTCTTAATGCAAAATATGTTTAGTGCCATGAATCCAACATGTATGCAAATAGTCCTAGTCACATAAACACTATATTTGTGCACAAACATCCATCCATATGCAACATTCATATGATAACACATTCAATTTCATCCATTAAAAAGTAAAACACTCGTGGATATGCAATATGAAAATGTGTCTGAGCCGATCTAGTGCCTAACGTGTGTTATGCAAGCACGAGCTACCACTTGTGACCACTTGCAGCCATTTGCAAACATCAACCATAACATGTTTCAATCACATGTTTACATCGAAAAGGGTTCTACCTAAGGTTCTCAAGATAGGATTGAGAAGATAAGCAAGATAAAACAAAGCAACTCGGACTCGTTTCCAAGCAGAATTTTGAGATGAACGCAATGGCGCAACCCATTTCCCTTGATTCTTGTTTTAAAATTAATTCTGCCTTGATTTTTGGTTCTAACATGTTATTTAAAATTCGGGTTGTTACATTTGGTTTGGAATAGTTTAATAGGCGGAGATCTAAAACGACAACAAATGGTAAAGTAAGGCAACAACATCAAGGACCTTCGAAGGTAACCAATGACTACGTGATTAGCAGTGGCATCAAAATCATATGGATCAGCCCGAAGAAGAATGGGTTGGATGTTCTAGAAATTAAAGCGAAATAAAGCGAATTAAGTAAAGGGTTGAATTAAACTATATAAGCAACACACATTTTTTATCAAAATTTCTTCTAAGTAAATGGATCGACATCGGACCATGCCCTACGAATCAATATCAATCCATCTTAGTGAAGTTTTTCAACATTAATTTTTTAAGACTTTCTTGCTACACCCCAATGAAGCATCCGGTGAAGTTTGAACTCAAAACTCAAAGTTCATGAATGGGTCAACATCGATAGCTTCAGAATCCAAGTCATATACGGGCACTCAAGGGTAAGCCCCTTAAAAAAGAAAGATGTTGTAACGTCCCGCATTTTTATCGGTTTGTATTTGAATATTTAAATCGGTTTAAATGTTGAATTTGTAATATAAGTGGATTTATATATTAATTAAAACGAAGTTGAACGTATAAAAATATATATTAAATACAATCGAGCCCGTAATATCGCGGTAGTTCGTAATTTAACGTTCTGATCTTCAACTGAGTGTACATGATTCGTTATAAATCGGATTTCTTCGAAACAAGAAATACTCGAATCCCTTGATCAATATTTTTCTAATGGAAGTAAAAAATGGAACTTTCATGTTACAGATTGTGAGTTATGTCCAAATTAAAATTTTAAATTGTCGCTATAGAATCGTTTATTGACCGTAACGGTTTATTCAATATAACTAGATATCAGATTCGAATTTAGACAAGGTTATTTTGAGACATTGTGATAATTTAATTTTTAGAATTTTCTGTAATTTTTATTTGGTACAATAAGCAACTTTTATTTTGTAGTATTTTGCACTCTTAATCAACATTTTGGGGTTTCACAGAACAAGTTAACCAGTCTATATTATTATATTTCTGTGATCGGGGCACATTGCCCATCATAATGGTGTTTTTATTTTGTCTATAGCAGTTGATAAATAAACGAAGTCCTTTATAATCGGTGCCGCCTAAATGTGAACAAAATATTATACAGTGGGTACGCTAAGTTTTATAGCTTAAAACTTCATAGTAAGGTCTGCCATACTTCTTTTCAATTAAAAAGCACCTGCCCATTTTACTTCATGGTTAAGTATCATTTTCACATTTGATCTGGTTGCATTGTCTTGTGATGGAATGTTGAGAGATACTAGTCGATTTGAAAGTCATGCCGACTGGTAGTAAAAGCATAACTTTATGCATTGGTACACGATGTATATTACATGAAAATAAGGTGTAGGTTTTAGGTAGGATACATATATCTTGAAGGAACACTGTGATGATGATTTAACTTTTATGCAAGAATCCAAGTCCTTGATCCAAATGGTCCGAAGTGATCTTTGTGACTTTAAGTGAAACCAATAAAATAGGAAAATTCGTCCCTACCAACTTCAGGATAACTAAGAGGAATTGATGTATTAGCTAATGCTCTACCAGTGATTTGAAGGATGACATGAGAGCTCCATAAACAATTTTCTTATCTAGATACTAGTATAGTAGACAACATGGAAAACATATCACCTACTCTATCACTATATGGACTAGAAGACCATCTATGTATTTTCACATCAAATATTTACAGCATCTCTATTCAGATATGATCGCAATATACTATAATCATAAAGTGCATATATATATATATATGTTTTCACATCTCGATGTATCTCAAGTAAGCCATACCTTACCCAATCTAAGACTTTCACATAGGCCCATACTTCACGCTGAAATAAAATGTTGGAAATATAAACTATGTTACTACTCTAGACCCCTATATGTTGGCAACTCGGAAGTGAAATGATCTACAACTCTAAATTGGTGTAGGGTGTACATCCTATTTCTCCTAGTCGTTAGGCATTAAGGAACCATTTTCTATATATATACACGATGTCTCCACCATTCATTCACAGGAACGAAGCATCTCAACCAAACTAAAAGCGATATCAAATTATTTCCTCAACGAGAAAACCTGAAATAAATACATTTGGAAACCCCTTGAACAACTCTTCGGCATGGTTCAAGGACGAAGCTTCAAGTACAGTAGATGGCGTCAAACTAAGATGAAGTGGGAAGTTTTTCTTTCGAAGTAAGCATGTTTGGGGCGAGCCTTGAGCTGACTATTGCAATGAGAGAACAAAAGGAGATGGGCACTTTGGTTGATGGAGGAGAACTGCTCCGATGCAATGAGTAAGGGAGGTTCGGACTTGGGTTCGAATAAGGCATGGAGGTGGACAATGGAACATATATTCGGTTTCAGCATGTTGACGCATGAAGTTGCCGTGTGCTAACGTGGTTGAATAGAGAAGGTTGGCATGGTCAAAAACCATGGTGGAGAAGATAAATGTCTGGAGCGGTGCAAGTAATGTTAGTATCAAATGACTTTTGTGGTAGGACTGATGGGTTGCATGCAAAAATGCTACTATGACAAAAAAGTTCTTGTCAAAAAATACACCAGAGACCAAAAAATACGAGGCCCTCCCCTTGAATTACATAAATACCCCCCTGAATTCAATGCTTACCCCCATTAAATTCTGGATTTACCCCTATTTCTTAGTTTTTGTCAAAAACATTTTCGGGCATTCTAGCATAACTCGTTTGCGGTGTCAGGTTGGAAGGGGAGAGGCATGGGGCAAGTGCGGTTTTGATTGGTCAGGAGAAAAAGGTAAAAAGGAAGAAAATACGAAGTGCTCGGTTTTACAGAAAAAGGAAGAAAAGAAATAAAAGCCCAAAGTAAAAGAAAACTCAGAAAGATGAATTAGCAGATTGTACTGAAGATTTGAGAGACACGGTTGGAAGTAAATATTGACCCAATATAAATGTTTTACGAATAGCTTGGCAAGTTGAAATCGTATGGACACAGGCTACGTTCTGGAACTGATTCAAAGCCATTTGGAGCTCACTTGAATTTAGGAAAAATAAATCGCTCAACCAAATCAGTCGACGCAAAGCGTTATTTAACGATTAACGCGCAAATGTGAGTAAATTCACTCACTCTGATCTATTTTAAAATATTATAATTATATTTTAATATTTGGTTGAATACTGTGTGATGGTCTTTTAGGTTGATTTCAATTAAATTGGTTGAAATATATATATCGTTGCATATGTACACATCATTGGTTTGATACTGATTCCATCAATTATAATATTCCCTATTATGGAATTAATGTAAAATGTGTTGACTAACATCGATGGATGCAAGAAACCGGTTGGAAGAATCCAACCGGATTCCTTAATATTTATATGTACTGTTTGTTTTGTATATGCACTATTGAACCCAAATGACGTAAAACCCCGTGTGAATATTGATGTTGAATGGAAATTCAACATTTGTTTTGATTTAATCAATAGACGATTTCGATTAAGAAAGTGGCAGCAGACGACCGTAAATTCATTTTTTGTTAAGACGTTGAATTGACGCCAGAGCAATCAACGAAGTTAAATTATAAAAATTATATTTTTATAATTAAAGCGAAGTTAAAATTATAATAGAAGCTTTATTATAAACATTCTGTAGTAGTTTTATAAAGTAAATACAAATGATTATTAGACTAAATGGGTCTTCACTTAATCTAATGATAATAACTTGGAAATTAATTGTTTAGAATTAGTAAGGTTTCATATTAATTACCTTTTTAATTAATGAAGTTTAAATGATTATTAGTATAACTAGTATTATTTTATTAAAGTAAGCAAATGATCTATCTTAGATTAATAAGAAAGTAAACTATTTTACTTCCAAAACAATGAAGTAAATTATTATTTAATTTATAATAATTATTTCTTAAATGGAATCCATTTAAGATGGAATTGAGCTTATAATAAGATGTCACTTGAATTAAGTATAATGATTCAAATAAAGTAAAACGTCGGAAGACAAAGAACGTTAATGGATCTTGGTAAAGAAGTTAAAAATATAATTGTGGAATGAAGTAAAGCGAAGAGTTAATGTTTAAAATAAATATTCATAAATAACAGAGATTTCGAAGTATGAATATGGTGTTATAAAACCATATTCCAAATAAAACAAGAAATACAGTTTGAGGGATACTATAAGTAATAAGGAGTTTAGAGTTACGAACGTATATCTATTCTAAGATAAGAACGTTGTCGATCAAGGTCTGAGAGGTAAATAAATACCCTAACTTGAACGGTTTCATTATTTTCGAGGAATGGTATTAGTTTGTGATGGAAAGGGATGTCGAGATTAGTTATAAAGTGGAATATAGCAGCGTATTGCAAGTATATGAACTATAACGATAAAATAACATTGTTGACTAGGCTTAAGCGTGACTGTTATGTTGAGATTAGTTATAAAGGGGAATATTACAGCGTATGATAAGTTTTTGAACTATAACGATAAATTAGCGTTGTTGACCAAGCTTAAGCGTGATTTTTATATATGACACTACTCCCTAGGGAATGAAAACATTTTGGTCTGAAATCAACTTATTCTAAAGTAATAAGTAATGACGTTTGTCCAAAGAAATATAAGAATGAGTTTAGAAAGAGAATAGGAGAATCGTTTCAGAAAACGATAGTTGGAATGTGATAAAAACTATATAAACAATATTAGGAATTGGAACTATAATTCGACGATGTCGAATGCATTAAAGTAAATTATTTTTAGAAATTATAACCTGATAGGATAGTTAATATTTAGTTTTAAACCAATAAATTATAATAGGATATGTAATCAATATTTAGTTATAAACTTGGTATTGATTTAACAAGAAATTGTCTTTGAAACAGAGTTTATATAGTGGAATGAGAATATAAATTGTGAAAGAGATTTCGGTAAACAGATAAAGGGTATGTATTACTTAAATAAAGAATTATTTGTAAAGGTGTTCAGATTTCTATAATAGGATGATATTCACATTTTAAAGTGAATAATATTTTAAAAGTGAACGTTTGGCAAAATCAAAATGTTTATAATGAAATTGGAAATATTTTTCCAATGTAGATAGGGTATATTATCCAAGTGTAGAAAATAAAGAATGTGAAAAGAATGGAAATGTTTTGAATGTAAATAACGTATATTTTCTGGAACATGGGAGAATGAGAATTTATAATAACTGGGAATGTTTTACAAGAAGTTTAAAAAGGCTAAAACGGGATTTGGGAAATATCTGGTAAGATATGTGAATGCGAATAATAAAACAAATGTTAAATAAAAAGTAAACATGATTGTGTGATGTTTAGATGTACATCTGAATGAATGTTTGTTTTTACTTCGATAGTTAAATAACCGACTATCGAAGTGTTTTGACAGTCGTTGTCAATATGGAGAGACCGGTTGGATATATTATCCGAAAACCACTTAATATAGGCATGGGCGCTACGAATTAAATTTGCTGATGACACTTGAAGACGGAGTGAAATGCAAGGATCGTCCTTTTCCTGAATGGTGTTTTCTATTTGTCCAGTCCCAGGACAACTTGTATGGACGAATGTCTAATAAAGTATACCTAACAAATCACGTATGATTGATCTTTAAAGGTATTACGTCAGGTGGCGGAAGAATTCATTCCTTTTAGCCTTTTATACCCATAATATTTTTGTAAATAGATTAGTGAATTGACGGGTTTGACGATGTGGAATCCAAAGTGAATGGTGGACAGATGTTCTGAAAAGATAGACATAGCCTCAAGCCTCACAACCAGGAAATGACAAAAATCAGGCAGGAAGCATGGCTATGTGGGTCATTCCCATTAGGATGTACTGTCAACATCTGGAGAAAATTCGTATTTGTTCTTCTTTCGTTTCTTTATCTTCGGACAACGGTTATATGGGCCCAACCGTAGGTGGCAATATATTCGATACACTCAAGAGAAATGAGTGGTCGGTCATGTGTGGGTCGGGTTGCAAAATGTTCCTGTTGAACCCCAGTGTATCCCCTCTAGAGTACACTGATCAGGAGGTGGTCTCATACCTTATCATAGTTGGAATCCAGTCTTCAATAAGCGCCCTGCGGTTTTTTTGATTTTATACTATGTATGTGGAGCAAGAGATGCAAGCGTCCTGCTATTTGATTATTTTTTTGATTAGACATTATTACAATATCACTGGATTTTGATATCAAAAATGGTTTGGTTATAGTAAGGTAAAAATCATCCATGTTTATGTGTGGGTTGGTCTTACTATTATCCTTTTGTTTCAAAAGGGTTTTCAAAATTAAACAATATGGTTGGAGTTTACTCACACCAGTCCCATGACTGACCTAGAGTTTATTTTGTGTGTTTACCTAAACTCTTAGGTGCCCAAAATTTGTACGGGTAGTCAAGGTTCAAGCTTTGCAGATTCACTTGGAGGAGCTCAAAGCAAGAATCTTCACCACTAGTTATTAGAAATTATTTATGCTGTGATGTATATGAGTTATATTATGATATGGTATGCATATATATAAATTCAGATTTGTATTTCAAAAAGTTATGTTATACATTATCTTTTATTGTTCTGCTGTGAGATTCGTGTTTACTCTGATACTGTTTAGATTCTGATGTTCTTCTTCTTTTTCATTTATTCAATTAGTTCTGTCTTATCTTTCTCATCCTCTTATTTCTTTCTATTAAAGATCTGTATTTTCGTGCTCTTTGAGATGAATGTGTAGGATATTAGACAACTCAAATTGGTACGGATTTACGGGCCATTACAATGGTATCAGAGCTGAAGGTTAAGTGATTACCTTGGCTCAGTGGCGTAACTCAATAGAGATGGGGTTAGTAATACTCTAGATTGAGTTTGAGTGTATATATATGAGCGCGTATTTGTTAATTAATAAAAAAATTGTTTTATATTGTGTTGACTGGTCAGTCGAGCAGTTTATAAATTCTGGTCGAAACAGTAATGCAAACTGTGTCGATAGGTGTTTCTAAACTCTTGAACAGAGTAATTCGAGATAGTATGTTTTGAAAAGAGGGTAAATTAAATAATCTTACCCAAAATATATTTTGATATAAAGAAAGCATATATATTGGAATTATCTAATGTATATTAAATATGTTGGTTGAAATTATGATCGAATAAGATTTATAATTGAGTTGGTTATATAAATAACCAATCGAAATATCATATAAGTATAATATGCAAAATCAGATGAACTAAATCTGAATTTAAAACCAGAACTGAAATAAAGCTCTAGAAACTTGGAAAGTGTTGTAAATAAATTTGGGTTAATATAAGGGAATTTTAAAATCTTGGGAGATTTGAAAATCGTTTTTCCAAGTGCTGTGAAAGATATTTTAAGGTAATTTCAAAAATGAAGTGTTTAAAAATAAGTTTTTGAAAGTGATATAATATTGAACTCACTTCGATGACTAGAAAATAATTTCGATGATGATCCGGACATCATCGGTGTTCATTTTCAAGTTGCTAAGTGACGGATTACTACCAAAGGTTATGTTTTTGAATTATTGCAAGGAAACAAGTGTAAGAAATTCAAATGTTTTGAATAATATATTATTTCAAATTAATTTGAAATAAACCCCAGGAATTTGAATTCTGAAATAAAGATTAAGTTATGGAGTTAAAATAGTAAAAGTGGAACTTAAACTAAGATAAACAAAATTCATCTGAATTTGGAACGATCCAGAATGAAAATTGTAAAAGATAAATATTGGAGATTTGACTTATTTAAACGAATTGATTCTTAGAAAATAAGAATCGAATTTTGAATTTGGAGATGAAGATAACTGATTTAAGAAATAAATCAGTAAATGGAATTGGAGTTGAAATAGAAGTTTGACTTAGTAAAAGCAAAAGATTGGTTTGAGAATGGATTGATGGGAGATCAACCAAGGATGCTTGGATATATGTTAAAGTGATAGTAAATGGCAGAGACGGAGTTAAATGCCAACAAAAAGGTACAAGTTTACAGTATATTTGGGTATGATATTTTTGAGCTACTTTGAAAAGTCGCTTGACTGTTTGATTTTTTGTTGAATTGGAGAAAGCCCAAAGAAGTAAGTTGTAGTAGTACCGAATGAGCCGTGCAGAGGAGATACTGGCGAAATTCTCCTAAAATTTAAGCTGTTAGGAAATTTTCAGAAATTTGAAAATATTAGTTAATAAGAAGGAATTAATATTCTAATTAAAATAAACTGATTCAGTTGAAACCGGAATCAATAAGTAAAACAAAAGATTTTTAACTTGGTTAAAATATGAATTGTAGCATTTTCCCTACCTTAGTAATTTCGGGGACGAAATTCTTTTAAGGGGGAAGGAATGTAACGTCCCGTTTTTTATCGTTTTGTATTTTAATATTTAAATCGGTTTAAATATTGAATTCGTAATATAAGTGTATTTATATATTAATTAAAATGAAGTTGAATGTAAAAAAAATATTAAATATAATCGAGCCCGTAATATCGCGACAATTCATAATTTAACGTTTTGAACTTAAACTGAGTGTACAGGATTCGTAATAAATCGGATTTCTTCGAAATAAGAAATGTTTGAATCCCTTGAACCATATTTTTCTAATGGAAGTGAAAAATGGAACTGTGGAATGAAGTAAAGCGAAGAGTTAATGTTTAAAATAAATAGTCATAAATAATAGAGATTTCGAAGTATGAATATGGTATTATAAAACCATATTCCAAATAAAACAAGAAATACGGTTTGAGGGATACTATAAGTAATAAGGAGTTTAGAGTGACGAACGTATATCTATTCTAAGATAAGGACGTTGTCGATCAAGGTATGAGAGGCAAATAAAATACCCCAACTTGAACGGCTTCACTATTATCGAGGAATGGTATTAGTTTGTAACGGAAAGAGATGTCGAGATTAGTTATAAAGTGAATATAGCAGCGTATTGCAAGTATTTGAACTATAACAATGAAATAACGTTGTTGACTAGGCTTAAGCGTGACTGTTATGTCGAGATTAGTTATAAAGGGGAATATTACAGCGTATGACAAGTTTTTGAACTATAACGATTAATTAGTGTTATGACCAAGCTTAGACGTGATTTTTATATATAGCACTACTCCCTAGGGAATGAAAACAGTTTGATTTGAAATCCACTTATTCTAAAGTAATAAGTAAATGACGTTTGTCCAAAGAAATATAAGAATGAGTTTAGAAAGAGAATTGGAGAATCGTTTCAGAAAGTGATAACATCATTTCGACGTTAGGAATGTGATTAGAACCAAATAAACACTATTAGGAATTGGAACTATGATTCAACTATGTCGTGTGCATTAAATTAATTATTTTTAGAAATTATATTCTGATAGGATAGTTAATATTTAGTTTTAAACCAATAAATTGTAATAGGATACGTAATCAATATTTAGTTATAAACTTGATATTGATTTAACAAGAAATTGTCTTAGAAACAGAGTTTATAAAGTTGAATGAGAATATAAATTGTGAAAGAGATTTCAGTAAAAAGATAAGGGTATGTATTACTTAAATAAAGAAGTATTTGTAAAGGTGCTCTGATTTCTATAATAGGATGATATTCACATTTAAAGTGAATAATATTTTAAAAGTGAGTGTTTGGCAAAATCAAAATGTTTATAATGAAATTGGAAATATTTTTCCAACGAAGATAGGGTATATTATCCAAGTGTAGAAAATAAAGAATGTGAAAAGAATGGAAATGTTTTAAATGTTAACAACGTATATTTTCTAGAACATGGGAGAATGAGAATTTATAATAACTGGGAATGTTTGCCAAGAAGTGTAAAAAGGCTAAAACGGGATTTGGGAAATATCTGGTAAGATATGTGAATGCGAATAATAAAACAAATGTTAAATAAAAAGTGCCTGTGATTGTGTGATGTTTAGTTGCACATCTGAATGAATGTTTGTTTTTACTTCGATAGTTAAATAACCGACTATCGAAGTATTTTGACCATCGTTGTCAATACGGAGAGACCGGTTGGTTTTATTATCCGAAAACCACTCCGTATAGGCATGGGCACTGCGAATTAAATTTGTTCATGACAATTGAAGATGGAGTGAAATGCAAGGGTCGTCCTGTTCCAGAATGGTGTTTTCTGTATGTCCAGTCCCAGGACAACTTGTATGGACGAATGTCTGACAGAGTATACCTAACAAATCACGGACGATTGATCTCTTAAAGATATTACATCTGATGGCGGAGGAATTCGTTCCTCTTAGCTTTTTATAACCGGGATATTTTTGGAAATTGATTAGTGTATTGACGGGTTTGACGATGTGGCACTCAAAGTGAATGGTGGACAGATGTTCTGAAAAGATGGACGTAGCCTCAAGCCTCACAACCAGGAAATGACAAAAATCGGGCAGGAAGCATGGCTATGTGGGTCATTCCCATTAGGGTGTATTGTCACCAGCTAGAGAAAATTCATATTTGTTCTTCTCTCATTTCTTTATCTTCGGATAACGGTTATATGGGCCCAACCGTAGGTGGCAATATATTCGATACACTCAACAGAAATGAGTGGTCGGTCATGTGTCGGTCGGGTTGCAAGATGTTCTTGTTGAACCCCAGTATATCCTCTCTAGAGTACACTGATCAGGAGGTGGTCCCATAACTTGTCATAGTTGGAATCCAGTCTCCAATAAGCGCCCTGTAGTTTTTTTGATTTTATACTATGTATGTGGAGCAAGAGATGCAAGCGTCCTGCTATTTGATTATTTTTTTGATTAGACATTATTACAATATCACTGGATTTTGATATCAAAAATGGCTTGGTTATAGTAAGGTAAATACCGTCCATGTTTATGTGTGGGCTGGTCTTACTATTATCCTTTTATTTCAAAAGGGTTTTCAAAATTAAACAATATGGTGGGAGTTTGCTCACACCAGTCCCATGACTGACCTAGAGTTAATTTGTGTGTTTTCCCTAAACTCTTGGGTGCCCAAAATTTGTACGGGCAGTCAAGTGTTCAGGCTTTGCAGATTCACTTGGAGGAGCTCTGTAACACCCACCATCCATTAATGTCACTCTCAAGGGAATGCACTAACTTTCATGGAGCATTATTGGTGAATTGAACAGAATATAACAAGACAGATACATATATTGGTACTTGAAAAATTCAAAACAACTTTTATTGCGGTGGAGAAATAGTTTGATTACAACAACATCATAAACCAACAAAAAAACCGAGTACACTTAGTGACCATCTGGAAAAATTGTTTTCTGAGTACATAAAGTAAAAAAGCATAACCCCAACTTAAGTAGCCATAAAAGAGATGAGCTGAACTTTACTTTCAGCAATCCAAGCACTTCCAAAGAGAGATAAAGATCCGGATCAAGCTCCACTAGTACTAGTCCCACCATGAGAAACTGGGGGGGGGGGGGGAGGGGAGGAAGAAAAGAGGTGAAAACATAGGGGGTCAGACACAAAGTCTGGCAAGTACCATAACTTTAACAAATAATTATTAAAGTAATTAGGATAAGGCATAAACTAGTAAAGCAAGGAACGACTGTGAAACCAGTGGGCAAGACAAAACGAACAAGAGGAATATTCTGATGTTAATCTTGCTTCTAATCACTATTGGATAATTACCATACTGCACGATTTCTAGTCACCCTAAGAGTTGATCCCGCCTACTGAACATAATAATCATAATGGCAGTTTCATGTACCCCTAGTTGTCTTCATACGTGCCGCTTGCCCCTATTTCCACTAGTTATACCCACTACCCCCATGCTCAGCTCCCTAACTCGTAGATACCCGTGTTGGCCCTATAGTGGGGTGTATCACTCCCCAAAGTGGCAACCCGATACCATTAAAAATGCATGGCTTTTATCTACTCGATGCAACAACGTCTTAACTACCAACCAGGCCCATGCACGCACATGACCCCATTGGACTTGCGTTGCCACCGTTAACCCGTTTTGACCTCTTACAATCAAACCTAGTATGTGTGTCCCATCCTCGATCTAACTCGAGCTCACGAAGATACTTAATGGGCTACTGGTTTGAAAAGGGTCCCCCATGTTTGACACGAGCTTTCCACCTATGCTTGGTCCCCACTAGAATTTTCCACTTAACCCCTTCTTATTCATGCCATCTTACAGGTTTCAATTTGGTTAAGTGTTTCTAATCATATTTCACATGTCACCCATGTCACTCACTTAACCCCCATGTCCCACCACATGTATATCTTGGTTAAGTGTTACTTAATTCATTATAACCATAACCTTGTAAGACCTCCCACATTTGATTCTTGTTTGCAGTTGCTGGATTTGCTGGGCGGGTGCGGGCAGTTATACCGCAAATGTGTCTAACCTTGGGTCTTTATAATTGTTACGCATTTAATTTATGCCTTTGACCTCTCATGTTAGACTACCCCCAATTTGAATTAATTATCCCTATTCAAATTGCCAATAATTTCCAAATTAATTATGTCCATAATTGTCACCTAAATTATGTCCATACTCTTTAGGTATAAAAATTATACCAATTAATGTCTCAATTTAATTATATGCTTTTAAAGCCATTTTATGCCAATTCACAATTTACATAATTAATATTTTCCCATTGTCCCCACGCTATTTGTACATTCAAATATGAAATACGTTAGACTCGCAAATAGTCTAACTTATAAAAAAGAAACATCACAACTTGCTTAACACATAAAAATAGATCTAACTTGCAAATAGGAATTTTAACATAAATTTGCATAGCTAATAATTTGCATGGACAATGGTCATATAGAATCATATATTTGCATAAACTACCATGGATCTAAATATAGATCTAAAAGTGAAATTGTGAACTTGCGTATATAAATTATGGATCTCACCTATCTTGCATATGTGAACATAATTTTCACCCAAAAATGTGAATATAGTTTTTCACCTAAACTTGCATATCGATTCCTACAACTTGCATATGAATTTATCACATGTTTTTGCATATAAACTAGCATATGTATATGCTTGATTCACATATAAACTTGTGTACAATTCACATATAGACTTGCATAAGATTCATATTCAAGCTAACATAAAATTTAACATCCCAAACTTGCATAAAATTCACATACGAATTAGCATATGATTTAACATCCCAAACTTGCATAAGATTCACATACGAATTAACATATGTAAAAACAGACTTGCATAAGATTCAAATTCAAAAAAGCATAGGATTTGACATCCCAAACTTGCATAAGGTTTCACATATGAACTAGTATATGATTTACATCCCAAACTTGCATAAAACGAATCAAGTTAAACATGTATAATTGGACATATGAAATAGATCTACCAACATAAGATAACAAAGTTAAACAACATCACGTGATTCAACAGACATGTTCTCATAATCCATTTACAACTCATCATAATTAATTTATTAATTATATCGTTAAAGAAATAGTACTCACAAAGATAGGTTAGAGAAGAGAATGATTTGTTCATCTTTTGAATTAGAATCCTGACTTGCTAAATCTTAAGCTTTAGGAAGGAGAACTATCCTAGCAGCAGCATGGTGGCCAAGAGATAATTTTTTTTTAGGGTTTGATTCTAGGCACTCTTTTATAGAAGTTCGAATCAACCTAAGCCATTAGATTATCATAGGATTAAATCCAACCATCCAGACTAGACAAAGTTATCTAGTACAGCCACATCATCCCAAATGACTCAGTAGAGAGTTAGAAATCGTCACATTTCAGATCCACTCGGGGGGGAGGGGGAAGGGTAGTCGACCCCGTGGTCGACCTGTATGGGTAGGTCGACCCCCTTGTCGACCTGGTCCTTGGGCGGGAGAATTCCCGCCCAGCCTACTCCCCTGTTTGAATTTGAATTTCGAATTCATTATTCTGAACTGTTTTTAATTTATACAAAATTACTGAAACTTCCGAAGGCCATAACTTCCTCACACGAAGTCCGATTTATGAAAACTTGAACTCTATTCCAAGCAGAATTTCGAAACGAACAGAACGACGTAACCCATTCCCATGAATTCTCACTTTAACAATTAAGTATTCTTAGGATTGTTAATTTTAATATTCATAGAAAATTCAGGATGTTACATTCTCTCCTCCTTAAAGGATTTTGCCCCCGAAATCTCCAAGTTAAGGAGAATGTATATCCTAACATCCAATCATCCATCTACTCAATCATCAAACACATGTATCCATTGTCCTTACAAGATTTCTAATACCATATGAACATATGCAAAAAGTGTGTGCATATGTTCCTTATCTAATGCAAAATCAGGCGGTCCACTGATTCAGTTAACCTCCTTAATGCAAATCATGATAGTGTTATACGTCCATTATGCATGCAAAAGAATCCTAACGATACATATTACTTCTACATGTGTGCACTACCATTCATCAGAATGCAACATCCATATGATAACACAACCATTATACATCCATTAATTTAAATATGCACACACATTTATATGTAATATGAAAGTGATTAAGCCAATCTAGTGCCTAAAGTGTGTGTACATGCATCCATTAGCAACCACTAGCAATCACTTGCAACCACTTGCAACCATCAATCATAACATGTTTCAAATACATGTTTACATCCATCGGTTTCTAACTAAGGATAAAGAATATGACTGGGGAGATATACTTAAAAGATAGATATAAGCATGAATATACTTATGGAAAAAGAGATTAAGGAGGTATCCTCAAAAAGAAAAGGGTAGGCTGCACGTATTTTCCTCTCAGTTACCTAAGTCGCGTCTTCCTCAGCGTCACTCCATTGAACTTTAACAAGCTTGACTTCACAGTTGCGTAGTTTTTGACTTCCGTACCCAAGATACGAGTTGGAACCCTTCTCATAGTCGCTTCTCGTTCCACTTCTACTTCCTCTAGTATATTTGGCTCCACCACTTCTGCAGATTCATGCAAGCACTTTCGTAGTTGAGAAACATGAAAAACATTATGAACTCTAGCCAGTCTCTCGGGTAGCTCTACTCTGTAAGCTATTGTCCCAATCCTTTCAATGATTGGAAATGGTCCTACAAATCTTGGTGCTGGCTTTCCTACGGACCCAAAGCGAATGACATTCCTCAAAGGAGATACTTTAAGGAACACCCTATCTCCAACCTTAAACTCAAGGTCGGTCCTTCTTTTGTCTGAGTAGTACTTCTGTCTATCTTGTGCAGTCTTCATCCATCTTCATATCAAGTCCACCTTTTCTGAGGTTGGCCCAAGTACGAGCTTGTCTGTAGACACTCAGCAACAAGTTGGTGATCGACATAGTCTTGATACAAAGCTTCGAAGGGCGCCATGCCTAAGGTGGCTTGGTAGTTATTGTTGTAGGTGAATTCCACCAGAGGAAGATGATCCTCCCATGTCCCTCCAAAGCCAAGAATGCACAATCTCAAGAGGTCTTCCAATACTCTATTCACCCTTTCCGTCTGACCATCGGTTTGGGGGTGATAGGTCGTGCTTAAGCATAATTGTGTGCCTACAGCCTCTTGCAACTTCTTCCAAAACTCGCTCATAAAAATAGGATCTCGATCACATACTATGCTAGAGGGTATCCCATGGAGTCGAACTATCTCTTTAAGATAAATGGATGCTATGGACGAGGCAGTCCTTTTATTTTAACTGGTATAAAGTGAGCGCTTTTATTGAGCCTGTCCACTATTACCCAAATAATGGTATTGTCCCTTCTTGTCCTAGGCAACCAATCAACAAAGTCCATCGGAATGCTATCTCACTTCCACTGTGGGACCTCGAGAGGATGAAGCAGACCACCGGGATTCTTCTGCTCCGCTTTGACTTGCTGGCATATCAAACACTTAGCGAAGAACTCAGCTACATCACTCTTCATGCCATTCCAGAAGAAAACCCTTTTTATATCCTTATACATCTTGTCTCTGCCTGGGTGTATGGTCAGCTTAGAATGGTGTGCTTCTTCGAGAACCGTCTTCCCTAAACCCCTTACTTGTGGGATGCATAGCCTTCCATCCCGTCTCAACTAACCCTTATCATCGATGGAGTATCTAGTGAGGTGACTAGAAGTCTCACCCCTAACTAGTTTATCCATCACATCAACTAGCTGAGGGTCTTCTCGTTGCGCTGTTCCTATTGAGTCCAAAAGAGTAGGCCGCACCTCTAGCGAAGCTAACAGACCAGGCACAATTTCAGAGGAGGGTCTAAAGTTAAAGTTTTCTATATACTCCAAGCTTTGCCTTTCTACAAAGAGGGGACTCAAGGTCAGCTTTTTCCTACTTAAGGCGTCTGCTACCACATTACCCTTGCCAGGGGTATAAAAAATCTCGAAATCATAGGATGCCGAGAACTCCATCCACCTTTGTTGACTCAAGTTAAGATCTTTTTGCGAGAAAAGGTACTTCAATGATTTATGGTCAGTATACAATTCAAACTTCTCACCTAGGAGATAAAGGCGCCAAGACTTAAGCGCAAAGACGATGGCAGCCAACTCTAGATCATGGGTTGAGTAGTTTTTCTCATGTACTTTCAACTGTCGGCCCCTATAAGCTACTACCTTCCCTTCTTGCATCAAGACAACACCTAGTCCCGTACCACATGCATCCGTGTAAATGGTAAACATCTTGCTCCCATCCGGTAATGTCAGAATTGGGGCTGTTGTTAGAGCCCTTTTCAAATGTTGGAAAGAATATCACAATCCAAATCCCAAGCGAAAGTTAGGTACTTCTTCGTTAATCTTGTGAGTGGGGATGAGATTTTTGCAAAGTCTTTAATGAACTTTCGGTAAAAGCCCGCTAGCCCGAGAAAGCTTCGGACTTCAGTTGCATTCCGTGGTGTTGTATATAACGGTGTTGTATACACAATTATATGATTTTTGTTTGATGATAACAACCAAATATTTATTATTTTAAATGTGTTTGTTACTGTACTGTTTTCATATATCATCACAGATAGGAATATATTATTTATATTCAAACAAAATACAACTGTACAGACATTCAGATATTTACACAGTATTTTGTTTAAATATAATATTTTATTTCAATTTTCAAATAGTACAGTTTTACAACTCCACTATTTGTACACTTCACTAATATTTCACATTTCATATTCGTTCACATGATATTGTACTTGTATATAAACTGAATACGATAGATAAATTTGTTTGAACACAATAAAATAATATTTTATTTCAATCAAATTTGTTTATTACAAATATCAGTACAATTTTTTCTCATTCTATACATTTGTTCCTCGCTACAAACGCTCATCACAAATACTGTCATTGTCTCACTACAACATTTCACTCATTCACATTACAATTATGGAACACAAAAAAGGAGGAACAACATTTTTTTTCTGTCCAAGTAGCTCACAATGATACTAATACAAATTATCAAGCCAAAGAACAAAGCAAGAAACCAAGTATGCAAGCAGGTGATGTTCACAAGTGTACAACAGTGAAAAAGGGCATGTTTCAATTATTATTTTTTGAACATGTGAAAATTTGGCAACTACAAAGCGATCTTCATTTCAAGCAAGATGTTAAAAAAAAGGCCAAAAGCAACAGTGTACAACATGCATCAACATGCAAGGCTCAAGTGAACTAATTTGATGAAAATATACATGCAGAGGTTCAGTGGAGCAACAAAAAATTCTTTTCATGTTCAAATGGGTAAAAATAAAAAAAATAAAAATAAAAAAAGGAATATCTTTTGAAATTTGAAAAGAAAAGTCACAGGTTCAAAAGAAGGAAAGAGATTAAGCTTGCAACCTTGGCAAATGTAAAATTTGACAAGAAAAGATTTGGATAAAACATCTTTTTTATCATGCATGTATTCATAATTGCATGGTGCAATAATACACAATCAAAAAGCAGTTTCCTGGTTTGAAAAATCTAGCACATGCAGAATCTAACTTAGAAAACATTTTTATTTTGTAGGAACATAAATGCAGAGGATAAGCCAACAAGCATGCATGCAACATCATGTTAGGGTGATACCTAAGGTCAACATGAACCAGTATAATCAAGTATGGTCAAGCAAGTACAAAATAATGGACCAGTGAAAAACATGGAAGGTTTACACAAATATGTGTACGAGCAATTCAGAAAGTATACAAGGGAAGTTTCATTTTAACATTTTCAATGATCATTTCTTTTGGGGAAAGAAGTAAAGTTTGCAATTCAAGATGTTTCCAGTTTTGTGTAAGTGTGGTCATGACAAGGATAATGTGTGCATACACATGTACAAGGTGAATGGTGCAGAGCATAACTTTAAAGTGGCACACAAGAAAGCATAGTAATGTTGAATTCATTTTTGACAAAGTGTGACTGGTTTATGTGTTTCCAGAAATTGGAAATGTTTAAATCATTCCAAAAATAATTCAATTTTTTTCAAATATACAATGGCAGGGATAAATTCGAATGACCTATAGAAATCAACCAAGGAAAGCAATTAATTCTTTCCTGAATTCAACCCTTTATTTTTTGGCAAAGAGTTGATTTTCTACAAACATTTTTCGGTCATTAAAACAGTTTTGTTTTAGACTGTATCAATCTTGGAAATACAAATTTGGCAAGCTTTTAAAAGGCATTCAAGAAGCAAGCATACAAGATTTCAACAATATATGTATATGGAATGCTAATTTTTTTTCTTCCTGAAACATATTTTACATTTAAGGTAGTGGACAAATTGATTATGGACAAGAAGTTGATTTCCAGTGTTAGCCAAAACATTTAAATATTTCCAGAAATGAAGAAATGTATTTGGCAACAATTTTCAATCAAATAAATATTTCCAAGCATGACAAGATTTCATATTTCCAGGTTTTGCTGAAATACTGGACATAAAAACATTCCTACTTTAGACCACAAAATCAAGTCAAAGACAGCATGGAATAAAACAAATCAATTCTTTTTAGTTTTTCATCTCACAAATCAGTAAAGTTGTGTCATCAGTAAAGAGCATGATTGAAGCTTAGTTTGTTCGCATATGGTATCGGGAAATTAAAGGGGCAAATTCGAGCAATCAAGGCAGCTACAAAATCGAGTGTGAACAAACATATATGTGGCAAGCATTCTTGGACAAGCAATAATCAGCTATTGACCAGAATCATAAAGGGGCAAATTCGAGCAATCAAGGCAGCTACAAATTCAACAAATTAGGGCAAGTCATTATCACGAAATAAGAGGTTTTTGGATTTCTAAAATCCTATATAAACACCATTAAACCATTGGCAATAGGCAGTCGAAACCAATAAATCAATTCAAGCATTTCAAAGCAAGAAAATTAAGAAAAATCATAGTTTCGATCGAGCAAGAGAACAATCCCATATCGGACGAGCAAAGCAATCGAAGAATCAAGCATCAGAGTTTTATTCTATCAACATCCAAGAATTCAGTTTGGGATAAAAGAGAGAAACCCTAGCCAAATTCTCCAGCCGCCATTGTTTCAATGAGAAAGACATTGGGTGCAAATAAAAGAAGAATAGGCCGATCAATTTTGTTTGAAGGCCTTAGTTTGGTTTATTTTTAAAAGGGGGGTTTTACTTTTTAGTTTTTATTTTGATTTGTATTGTTTTTTTATATACTCCATCTGTAATCATTCTGAATCAGTTTCTAGAGTCTGTAAAATTCTAGGGGAATCCAGTTAGGGTGTTAACTGGCAGTTTACTAGTGTCTGTAAAACTAGGGGAAATCTGGTCTAGGGAATATAGACCAGTCTAGAGTTTTGAGCGTAGAGTTAGAATAGGAGCGAGGGGTTCGCAAGTGTACATGGTCTTGTATGCGGGATCTGTTCTATCATCTAGTAGAAACCTTAGGAATGCGGCAGTAGGCAGGATTTTGCCGAAGCTGGGTATATATCTTGTGTCATTTACTTTTCTGCATTTCTATTTCTACTATCTATGATCTTTGAATGTTTTAATATCCTATGATATTTGAACTCTACGATAATTTGCAATAAACCCTATTCACCCCCCCTCTAGGGTTAATCTAGATCCAACAAGTGGTATCAGAGCAGTTTATTTCTTTAACTCTAGAGTCATGGGTCATTCTAGTTGTTAGTCCTTAGAGAGTCAGTCTAGTCGCATTCCATCTATTTTTAATGGTTCATAATTTTCAAACTGGAAGTCAAAAATGGAATCCTTTTTAAAATCTATTAATTTTAAATGTTGGGATGTTGTTATTAATGGTTATGATAAGGAAGATAAATGTTTTAATAATCATGTTATACATATCTTATATTCCCATATTGATGATGTTCAGTATGGCCTTATCTACCATTGTTTAACTGCGGAGGAAATATGGAATACTCTCAATACGAGGTATGGAAAAATTGACAAAAACAGCTCAAAACCCAAAAAGATCAACTCTGATTCGGATCTATGCTCGGAAGAAGAAACAGATGAAAATTCAAGTAGATCAGACGATAGAGACTCAACAGACGATGAAACTGAAAGCTTCTCATATAAAGATTTGGTTTATATGTGTACTGATTTGACAAAAATCGTTGATAAACTCCATCGTAAAAATAATTCTTTAAAATCTAAAAATCACGAGTTATATAGCAAAATTAACTGTTTGGAATCAGAAGTTACAAATGTCGTGAAATTAGAAAGTTCTAACTGTGAAAGTTGTTTGAAGTTGAAAACTGACGTCGTTCATCTCAATAAAAATATTCAAAGGCTTAAAGAGGAAATTTTGATTTTAAAAGATAACGAGGTTGAGTTAAAAGATTCAAACAATTCTTTGCAAAAAGAATTTACTAATTTTAAGGCCATCAAAAATTCCAAACATGATATTGCTGAAAAAGAAAGCTTGTTGAAAAGTGATTTGATTTTAAATGAGCTTGAAAAAGAGATTGAAAATTTCAAGAAAGTTGAATTTGAAAAACAAATTAATTTTGAATCTGAGATTCTTGAATCCAAGACCAAAATCAAGTTCCTTGAAAATGAAAATTTGATTTTGTAACAGAAAGATACTGAAAAGAGAAAGATTAGCATTAATCGTTGTTCGAATCTAATGAAAGAGAATTCTGACCTTAAATCTAAAATTCAACAACTTGAATTAACTCTAATAAAATTCTCTAACGGAGAAAAATCTTTAAATATGTTGTTGAAAAATCAACAATTTTCAGGAAATAAAAAGGGTATTGGTTTTGGGAAAGGTAATGATTTTTTGAGCTCGTGTGATTTTAAAAATCCTTCAAACTGCTTCAAGATGGGTCATTCTGGAAATTTGAATTGTGAAAATTCCAAAAGGTTTTTAAATCACAGACGAGATAAGAATTGGTTTGATAACAATCCAGTTGAACAGTTGTGGACCCCAAAAAGAAATAAAATGATTTTTGGAAAAACTAAACATGTTTGGTTTACCAAAGGCATAAAGGTAGATTCAAATGGATTGTTATACAAAACAGTTTGGGTACTGAAAGATGTTAACAAAACTATGAGTGGTTTTACAAATTTTGTTAGACCCCTCGATCCTTTCAACTGTTAGGTACCGAAGCAGGTTGAGGAACTGCTGTGCTGAAAAGAGATTGATTTCAAGCTGTTCTATATTTCTGTATTCTTTATAGTTCCTTGGCCAAGATTTGTTGAGTTAGAGATTCTGATTTACATTGGATTCTGGTATGATCTCTAAACTCACGTTTGTGAATATTCTCTGTCTTTATTTTCTTTGTTTATTTCTCCTTCTGTCCCTTTTGTTTATTTTTCTTTGTTTTCTGTTTTGATTTGTCACTGTTATATCATTGTAACTTCTTTTGGGCTTCATTAACTTCCAATTGCATAACTCTTGATTTTCTGGAAATGCGCTTCACTTGAATGAAAATATGATGTTTTAGTCTTTTTCAGATCTTGAATATAAATTTGTAAATATCTGCAATTGTTTTGAAGTTTATTTTCTGTTTTCTGAATTCATAACAGTGTTGATGTATTCTTGTTATATCTTGAACACTGTTAATGTGAATTCTAAATTTTTGAAGATCTGAAAATTAAATGTAAATTCACACACCTCTGCTGTTTTGAGTTTCATCTAATTCATTTTAAAAAAGCTTGAAATATTATAGTCATTACAGCACACTACTACTTCTCAGTTGTGAAAATTTCATTGTTTTCCAAATTGGCTCGGATATTTTGAAATGTCTTGAATTACAGTGATACATCTAGAAATTCTTCTTATATTCATGATCATTTTATGGTTAAAATCTGTTTGTTTGAAATCATCTGAAATACTTGATATTCTGAATCTCACATACCTCTTAAATTTGAAATTCTCAATCTTGTGTGACTGATTTATTATATCTTAAAACTTGACATTGATTCAAGTGATTTCAAATAAATTATTTTTTAATTTTCTGGATTATGAATATCTCTTAAGTTTGATGTAAATGATCTGAAATTACTCATGTGCTTATCAGAAATTGTTTTGAAAAATTCCTTGAAAAATTTGGGTCTTGAAATTTATTGGTATTTCATGATTATTTGATTTGAATATATGTTTGTTTAAAATCATTTGAAGTTATTGATTTATTGAATCACACACATATCTTGAATTTGAAATTTACATTCTGGTGTGACTGATTCACTGAATCTTAAGAGTTTCATATTTCTCAAGTGATTTCAAATAAACTGTATTTTAATCTTGGATCATGAATCATCTTATGTGACCATCATCTTGACAAGTCTGCTTTAAAATTGGTTATCATGTTGTTCTGATTATAAGATCTTGATTTGAAAAATGCTTTAAATGACTGCTTGTTTTGAGAAAAACTGTTTGCTGCTCTGATAAAAAAAAAGCCTGATTTGTTAGTCTTGTCTATTTGGGCTTTGTGCTTAAAATTCTTTTGTTTGTGATATCCTTGTTTGTCTCCAGTGTCTTGTTACAATCCTTATTAATAGAGACATAAAGTGGAGGTACTGAATTTGTTTTGCTGTATATATTTTTAATCTCTCATGTCTTGTATAGATCTTTCAAATCCCTCTTGTAATTGATTTTCAATTTTAAAATTATTTATTGACTATTCATTCAGAAATTGAAATCAATATCCAAATTGAACTATATTTTTAATTCATCAAAATTATTATTAGATTTTGAAACTGTGATGAATTGTGACTGCAGTATATTTCACATCAAGATGAGATTTTCATGATGGTTGAATAATTATTATAATATCTTTGAATTGGCAATTATTTCACGACCTTCTTCTTTATCTACCATTATTCTATCATCCGTCATGTTTTTTATATTAATGTGGAGAGTTTAATATTGAAAAAAACTTTTTAAATAAACAGTGAAGATATTTGTGATAGAAATTGGACTATGTTATTTTTCAGAATTAGTGATAATTGAAAATTTTCAATGATCCCGGTACAGTTGAGCATATTTCATAATATAATTAATTTAGAAATTTATTTCACAGTCCATTTTTGTACCTACCACATTTCTATCATTCATATTGGTTGTATATACCGAGGAGTTTTTTCTTTTGAAGCTGAAAACAATAAATATATAATTAATACATAAGTGTGTCTCAAACCTCATTTAAAAATCCAAGCTCTGGTCATGCATGGTTATAAGACAACTTATAATTTAAGCTGCGACTGACCTCATTTAAAAATCCAAGCTCTGGTTATGCGTGGTCAGTGTGCTCTTAAATAAAATAAAAAGAAAAAGGAAATATTGTGCTATAAATTGAAATTAATCTGAAATTCTCCTTGGTGTACAAAAACCAGCCTATCAATCCATCTTTCTAATATGTGAAATGTGTTGAAATCTTATGAAGTATTATGAATTGTTGATTGATAGCTATTGGGATTTGAGATTATACGAATTTGTCACTTAAATTGAATTATTAACTATAGTCCAAATCCATCACTGTTTTTGTGCTAAATTTTACAAAATAATTGGAAATCATATTTTCGTAAATCTCTTCATTTTATATAAAATTCATCATAAATCCGTCATTCTCTACAATGTGAAATAGGCCACCAGTTCTTAGTTTATTATGATTTTTGTTTGATTGATTGAGATTTATGATGACTGTTCTTCCTCTTAAGCTGATATTGTATTTGTTAGTCATTTATCATATATATTTTAAATTCTATATCCTTATGATGATAACAAAAGGGGAAAATGGGTTGAGATTTTGATTTATGAGTGAATATTTTATAAATATTTTTAATTTTGAAAATTCATTATTATTCAAATTTTTTCACTCATGCACAGTTATAGGGGGAATTTTTTTGCTGTAGGGGGAGCTAATAAATAGGGGGAGTTCAGTATTCACTGTCAAACACATTTATTATGCTCAAAATCTTATATTTGTTTGTCATCATCAAAAGGGGGAGATTGTTGTATATAACGGTGTTGTATACACAATTATATGATTTTTGTTTGATGATAACAATCAAATATTTATTATTTTAAATGTGTTTGTTACTGTACTGTTTTCATATATCATCACAGATAGGAATATATTATTTATATTCGAACAAAATACAACTGTACAGACATTCAGATATTTACATAGTATTTTGTTTAAATATAATATTTTATTTCAATTTTCAAATAGTACAGTTTTACAACTCCACTATTTGTACACTTCACTAATATTTCACATTTCATATTCGTTCACATGATATTGTACTTGTATATAAACTGAATACGATAGATAAATTTGTTTGAACACAATAAAATAATATTTTATTTCAATATAATTTGTTTATTACAAATATCAGTACAATATTTTCTCATTCTATACATTTGTTCCTCGCTACAAACGCTCATCACAAATACAGTCATTGTCTCACTACAGCATTTCACTCATTCACATTACAATTATAGAACACAACAAAGGAGGAACAACATTTTTTTTCTGTCCAAGTAGCTCACAATGATACTAATACAAATTATCAAGCCAAAGAACAAAGCAAGAAACCAAGTATGCAAGCAGGTGATGTTCACAAGTGTACAACAGTGAAAAAGGGCACATTTCAATTATTATTTTTTGAACATGTGAAAATTTGGCAACTACAAAGCAATCTTCATTTCAAGCAAGATGTTAAAAAAAAAGGCCAAAAGCAACAGCGTACAACATGCATCAACATGCAAGGCTCAAGTGAACTAATTTGATGAAAATATACATGCAGAGGTTCAGTGGAGCAATAAAGAATTCTTTTCATGTTCAAATGGGTAAAAAAAAAGGGAATCTCTTTTGAAATTTGAAAAGAAAAGTCACAGGTTCAAAAGAAGGCAAGAGATTAAGCTTGCAACCTTGGCAAATGTAAAATTTGACAAGAAAAGATTTGGATAAAACATCTATTTTATCATGCATATATTCATAATTGCATGGTGCAATAATACACAATCAAAAAGCAGTTTCCTGGTTTGAAAAATCTAGCACATGCAGAATCTAACTTAGAAAACATTTTTATTTTGTAGGAACATACATGTAGAGGATAAGCCAACAACCATGCATGCAACATCATGTTTGGGTGATACCTCAAGTCAACATGAACCAGTATGATCAAGTATGGTCAAGCAAGTACAAAATAATGGACCAGTGAAAAACATGGAAGGTTTACACAAATATGTGTATGAGCAATTCAGAAAGTATACAAGGGAAGTTTCATTTTAACATTTTCAATGATCATTTCTTTTGGGGAAAGAAGTAAAGTTTTCAATTCAAGATGTTTCCAGTTTTGTGTAAGTGTGGTCATGACAAGGATAATGTGTGCATACACATGTACAAGGTGAATGGTGCAGAGCATAACTTTAAAGTGGCACACAACAATGCATAGTAATATTGAATTCATTTTTGACAAAGTGTGACTGGTTTATGTGTTTCCAGAAATTGGAAATGTTTAAATCATTCCAGATTTCATTCAATTTTTTCCAAATATACAATGGCAGGGATAAATTCGAATGACCTATAGAAATCAACCAAGGAAAGCAATTAATTCTTTCCTGAATTCAACCCTTTATTTTTTGGTAAAGAGATGATTTTCTGCAAACATTTTTTGGTCATTAAAACAGTTTTGTTTTAGACTGTATCAATCTTGGAAATACAAATTTGGCAAGCTTTTAAAAGGCATTCATGAAGCAAGCATACAAGATTTCAACAATATATGTATATGGAATGCTAATTTTTTTCTTCCTGAAACATATTTTACATTTAAGGTAGTGGACAAATTGATTATGGACAAGAAGTTGATTTCCAGTGTTAGCCAAAACATTTAAATATTTCCAGAAATGAAGAAATGTATTTGGCAACAATTTTCAATCAAATAAATATTTCCAAGCATGACAAGATTTCATATTTCCAGGTTTTGCTGAAATACTGGACATAAAAACATTCCTACTTTAGACCACAAAATCAAGTCAAAGACAGCATGAAATAAAACAAATCAATTCTTTTTAGTTTTTCATCTCACAAATCAGTAAAGTTGTGTCATCAGTAAAGAGCATGATTGAAGCTTCGTTTGTTCGCATATGGTATCAGGAAATTAAAGGGGCAAATTCGAGCAGTCAAGGCAGCTACAAAATCGAGTGTGAACAAACATATATGTGGCAAGCATTCATGGACAAGCAATAATCAGCTATTGACCAGAATCATAAAGGGGCAAATTCTAGCAATCAAGGCAGCTACAAATTCAACAAATTAGGGCAAGTCATTATCACGAAATAAAAGGTTTTAGGATTTCTAAAATCCTATGTAAACACCATTACACCATTGGCAATAGGCAGTCGAAACCAATAAATCAATTCAAGCATTTCGAAGCAAGAAAATTCAGAAAAATCATAGTTTCGATCGAGCCAGAGAACAATCCCATATCGGACGAGCAAAGCAATCGAAGAATCAAGCATCAGAGTTTTATTCTATCAACATCCAAGAATTCAGTTTGGGATAAAAGAGAGAAACCCTAGCCAAATTCTCCAGCCGCCATTGTTTCAATGAGAAAGATATTGGGTGCAAATAAAAGAAGAATAGGCTGACCAATTTTGTTTGAAGGCCTTAGTTTGGTTTATTTTTAAAAGGGGGGTTTTACTTTTTATTTTGATTTGTATTGTTTTTTTATATACTCCATCTGTAATCATTCTGAATCAGTTTCTAGAGTCTGTAAAAGTCTAGGGGAATCCAGTTAGGGTGTTAACTGGCAGTTTACTAGTGTCTGTAAAACTAGGGGAAATCTGGTCTAGGGAATATAGACCAGTCTAGAGTTTTGAGCGTAGAGTTAGAATAGGAACGAGGGGTTCGCAAGTGTACATGGTCTTGTATGCGGGATCTGTTCTATCATCTAGTAGAAACCTTAGGAATGCAGCAGTAGGAAGGATTTTGCCGAAGCTGGGTATATCTTGTGTCATTTACTTTTCTGCATTTCTATTTCTTCTATCTATGACCTTTGAATGTTTTAATATCTTGTGATATTTGAACTCTGCGATAATTTGCAATAAACCCTATTCACCCCCCTCTAGGGTTAATCTAGATCCAACACGTGGAACCTTCCAATCTTGCACCGCAACTACTTTTGCGGGGTCCACAGCTAACCCCTCTTTAAACAACACATGTCCAAGAAACCTCACTTCTTCTCTACAGAAATGGCATTTGGAGGATTTGGCTTTCTGCTGATGTGCACGAAGAGTATCCATGACTTCCCTTAAATGCAAAGCATGCTTTACTTCATTCTTCGAGAAAATCAAAATGTCATCTACGAAGACCACCACAAACTCATTTAGGAATTCTCTAAACACCCTGCTCATCAAGTCAACGAAGTAAGCGGGTTCGTTTTTCAAGCTGAAAGGCATGACAAGCCATTCGAAGAAACCATCCGGGGTTCTAAACGCGGTCTCAGCTGATGGAACCCGGTAGCCAAATCTAGTTAGGAGAAAACCGACGCACCTACAAGATGATCAAACAAGTCGTCTATCCTTGGAAGTGGGTGCCTATTTTTCTTGGTCAGCTTGTTTAGCTCCCTATAATCAACGCATAGGCGAAGTGAACCATCCGCTTTGGTTGTGAATACTACTGGAGCGCCCCATTCAGAAATACTCCGCCTTATAAACCCCTTTTCGAGTGGCTCTTTGACTTGCTTATTGAGCTTTTTTCTCTCCCTTGGAGCCATGTGTCTAACGGGTAGAGCTACGGGTTTTACATTATCAACAAGCTATATGCGGAAGTCTATCTCTCGCTTCATAGGTAATCCCTTCACCTCTTCAAATACATCTGAGTATTCACGGACTACCCTAACCGACTGCAAGTTTTCAACAGACGCATCAAGAGATTCTACAAAGCTAAGCATAATAGAATGTATAGGATTACAAGAGATTCGAGAGTGTTTCCAAGGCGAGTAATAAGTCTCTTTTCACAATCGAGGATGGCACCATTGCTAGATAACCAATCCATGCCTAGAATCAATCCATAGCCCGTGAAGCCAAGAACGAAGTCATTGCATTCAAACTCAATGCTCAAGATAGACACTCTCAAATCCCGACAAATCAATGAAAGATGAGCCGAACCACTAATAGGATTTGAGATTACTATGGGATCCATAACTAGACTAGTATTTAGGTGCAGTCTTTCAACTAACGAAGCAGATACAAACAAGTGTGAAGCGCCAGAATCAAACAAAGTACGAACAGGATGATCAAACAGAAAAATCAAACTTTCAACAGAAATGTTTCTACCTCTCTCCTGTCCTGGTGCCATGAGAGCGTGAACCTACCCTCTTGCCTACCCCGGTGCCATGAGAGCCTGAACCTGCCCTCCAGAAGTAGACCTTGTCCTCTGCCCTTGCCATTGTCTTCTCGGGCAGTCTTCGATCAGATGTCCTTCCTCACCACAGTGGAAGCAGTCGGTCATCTTCTTCTTCCTACAGTCCTTTCTCAGATGGCTTGGTGTTCCACAATTAAAGCATCTTTTCTTTCCCTTGCTATTGTTGTCCTTACCACCTTTCTTAGGTTGCTGTTGTGACTTCTTTTGTTCCCCTTTCTTTTCTGGTGCCTTAGTAGCATTAGCGCCTTTCTCCTCTTCATGCATAAGCTCCATGTCAACTTGTTTCTCAATGGTAGCCCCCATAGGAATGTGGGTCATAGCAAACCCATGTAGTGGCTCGTTCAAACCTTTAACAAATCTCAGGGCCTTCTTTTCAGGTGTGTTCACCAAGCATAAGCCAAACCTCGCCAACTGATTAAATTTGTTGACGTACTCCATTACTGATAAATTCCTCTACTTCAATGGCAAGAGAACCTTTTTACGTATAAATTTTCTTCTGCTCGTAAGAGAAATTTCATCTCGAACATATGTCTGAAATCCATCCACGTCTCTACTGGACGCTCTCCATTTGCGAACTCCCACCAAAAAGAGGCTTCGTCCTTCATTAACCAAGCAGCCAATTAGACCTTCCTACCATCTTCTAGCTCGAAGATACCAAACAAATCTTCCACCTCCTTAAGCCAATTTCGAGATTCAACAAATGTCTCTGATCCGTGAAAAGGTTTTCCGCCCATTGCTCGAAAGTCTTTGCATATCTTTGAAAAAGTATCAACACGGGGAGAGGGAGGAGGAGCTGCTGCACCTGGGGGGGGGGGAGGGATGTCTGCAGGGCCTATGGCGACGGCCCTAGCCTCTAGATACCTTATAAACCAGATTGGTATCGGTATTCCCTCGGGTGTCTCGGGTAACCCAGACATGCTGAAAAGAAAATGAAGAGATTCAAAACGGAGAATTCGAAAAAAAAAGATATATGGCTCTTGGGGTTTACGTTTTTAAAACAAACTTTCTCTTGAAAATAATATCCTTAGAAACATACTTTTGAAAGTATTTCTTTATAAAATGCTTTTAAAAATAGTTTTTCAAAATCTCTTATCTGTTCTGTTAACCTTCAGCTTTGATACACGTGTAACACCCCACGTCCATTAATGTCACTCTCAAAGGGAATGCATTAACTTTCATGGAGTATTATTGGTGAATAGAACATAATATAACAAAACAGATACAAATATTGGTACTTGAAAAATTCAAAACAACTCTTATTGCAGCGGAGAAATAGTTTGATTACAACAACATCATAAACCAACAAAAAAACCAAGTACACTTAGTAACCATCTTGACAAATTGTTTTCTGAGTACATAAAGTAAAAAGCATAACCCTAACATAAGTAGCCATAAAAGAGATGAGATGAATTTTACTTTCAGCAATCCAAGCACTTCCAAAAGAGAGAGAAAGATCCAGATCAAGCTCCACTAGTACTAGTCCCACCCTGAGAACTTGGGGGGGAGGGGAAGGAAGAAAAGAGGAGAAAACAAAGGGGGTCAGATATAAAGTCTGGCGAGTACCATAACTTTAACATTATAATTATTAATGTAATTAGGATAAGGCATAAACTGGTAAACCAAGGAAAGACTATGAAACAAGTGGGCAAGACAAAACGAACAAGAGGAATATTCTGACGTTAATCTCGCTCCGAATCATTCTAGGATAATTACTACACTGCACCATTTCTATTCACCATAAGAGTTGATCCCGCCTACTGAACATAATAATCATAATGGTAGTTTCGTGTACCCCTAGATGTCTTCATAGGTGACACCTGCCCCTATCTCCACTAGTTGTGTCCACTACCCTCATGTGATCGACTGGTCCCACAGTGGGGTGTATCACTCCCTAAAGTGGCAACCCAATTCCATTAAAAATGCATGGCTTATATCTACTTGATGCAACAAAGTCTTACCTACCAGCTCGGGCCCACGCACACACATGACCCCGTTGGACTTGCGTTGCTACAGTCAACCCGTTTTGATCTCTTACAATCAAACCCAGTATGCGTGTCCCACCCTCGATCTAACTCGAGCTCACAAAGATACTTAATGGGTTACTGGTTTGAAAAGGGTCCCCCTTGCTTGACACAAGCTTTCCACCTATTCTTGGTCCCCACTAGAATTTTCCACTTAACCCCTTCTTATTCATGCCTTCTTATATGTTTCAATTTGGTTAAGTGTTTCTAATCGTATTTCACATGTCACCCATGTCACACACTTAACCCCCATGTCCCACGACATGTTTATCTTGGTTAAGTGTTACTTAATTCATTATAACCGTGAGACCTCCCACATTAGACTCCCGTTTGCGGTTGCTGGATTTGTCGGGCTGGTCCGAGCAGTCTTATACCGCAAAAGTGTCTAATCTCGTGTCTTTACAATTTTTACACATTTAATTTATGCCTTCGACCTCTCACATTAGACTACCGTTTATGGTTGCTGGATTTGCCGGGCGGATCCGAGTAGTCTTACACCACAAAGGAGTCTAACCTCGTGTCTTAGGCATTTATTATTACACATTATTTCACCCAAATTTGAATTAATTATCCCTATTCGAATTGTCAATAATTTCCAAATTAATTATGTCCATAATTTTCACCTAAATTATGTCCATACTTTTTAGGTATAAAAATTATACTAATTAATGTCTCAATTTAATTATATGCTTTTAAAGCCATTTTATGCTAATTTACGATTTACATAATTAATATTTTCCCATTGTCACCACGTTATTCGTACATTCAAATATGAAGTACGTTAGACTCGCAAATAGCCTAACTTATAAAAAAGAAACATCACAACTTGCTTAACACATAAAAATAGATCTAACTTGCAAATAGGAATTTTAACATAAATTTGCATAGCCTATAATTTGCATAGACAATGGTCATATAGAATCATATATTTTCATAAACTACCATGGATCTAAATATAGATCTAAACATGAAATTGTGAACTTGCATATATAATTATGGATCTTGCCTATCTTGCATATGTGAACAAAATTTTCACCAAAAAATGTGAATATAGTTTTTCACCTAAATTTGCATATGAATTCCTACAACTTGCATATGAATTTATCACATGTTTTTGCATATAAACTAGCATATGTATATGCTTGAATCACATATAAACTTGTGTACAATTCACATATAGACTTGCATAAGATTCATATTCAAACTAACATACAATTTAACATCCCAAACTTGCATAAAATTCACATACAAATTAGCATATGATTTAGCATCCCAAACTTGCATAAGATTCACATACGAATTAACATATGCATAAACGGACTTGCATAAGATTCATATTCAAACTAGCATACGATTTAACATCCCAAACTTGCATAAGATTTCACATACGAACTAGCATATGATTTACATCCCAAACTTGCATAAAATGAATCAAGTTAAACATGTATAATTCAGCATATGAAATAGGTCTACGAACATAAGATAACATAGTTAAACAACACCACATGATTCAACAGACATGTTCTCATAATCCAATTACAACTCATCATAATTAATTTATTAATTATATTATGAAAGAAATAGTACTCACAAAGTTAGGTTAGTGAAGAGAACGATTTGTTTGTCTTTTGAATTAGAATTCTGACTTGCTAAATCCTAAGCTTTAGGAAGGAGAACTATCCTAGCAGCACCATGGTGGCCAAGAGACAAATTTTGTTAGGTTTAGGGTTTGAGTCTAAGCACTCTTTTATAGAAGTTTGAATCAACCTAAGCCGTTAGATTATCATAGGAGCAAATCCAACCATCCAGACCAGATAGAGTTATCTTGAACAGCCACATGAGTCCTAATGACTCAGAAGAGAGTCAGAAATCGTTACATTTCTGATCTGCCGAGGGGGGGGGGAGGTCAACCCCTAGGTCGACCCCCTGGGCGACCTGTATGGGTGGGTAGACCCCCAGGTCAACCCCCTGGTCGACCTGGCCCTTGGGTGGGAGAATTCCCGGCCAGCCTGCTCCCCTATTTGAATTTGAATTTCGAATTTATTTTTCTGAACAGTTTTTAATTTATATAAAATTACTGAAACTTCCGAAGGACATAACTTCCTCATACGAAGTCCGATTTACGAAAACTTGGACTCTATTCCAAGCATAATTTCGAGATGAACACAAGGCGTAACCAATTCCCCTTAATTATCACTTTAACAATTAAGTATTCTTAAGATAGTTAGTTTTAATATTTACAGAAAATTTAGGGTGTTACAAGCTCAAAGAAGGAAGCTTCACCACTAGTTATTCGAGATTATTTCCACTGTGATGTATATGAGTTATATTCTTATATGATATGTATATTTACAAATTCATATTTGTATTTCAAAAAGTTATGTTATAAATTATCTTTTATTGTTCCGCTATGAGATTCGTGTTTACTTTGATACTGTTTAGATTCTGATATTCTTCTTCGTTTTCTTCTATTATATTACTTCTATCTTATCTTTCTCATCCTCTTATTTCTTTCTATTAAAGATCTGTATTTTCGTGCACTTTAAGGTGAATGTGTAGGATATTTGACAGCACAAATTGGTATAGATTTAAGGGCCATTATATATGTTGTGCCTAAGCCAATCAGATTATGAAACTCGAAGATTTGTTAGTCCAGTGCACATCTTGTTTTCCACGAAAATGTACTCTGAAGGGCAAATATTACCCGGATTTTTAATCTAAAAGGAAGAACCATGGAAATAAGGGTCGGTATGAAATCAGTTTCAACCGAACTCATCAAGTAGGTTCATATGAACGAGAAAAGAAGGCTCAAGAAGTTATAAGCTAAAATAATCTAAGTATATAGATTGACACCACTATGGATCGATAATTTTCTATGATTAGTCCTTGGATAGAGGGCACAATTTTCATATGATTACTGAAAAGCAAAAAAATTAAATTTAGATCCATGCGACACCATCACGTCCTTTAATGTCACCCATATGAGGATGCATTAAGTTCTGTGAAGGGTAATAGGTACAAAATAGGAACACAGAGACAAGATTCACAAGATAAAATATAAAATGCAGCGGAAAACTTTTCAAACTTTTATTAGCAAACCAAATACAACATTACATTTCCAAATGCCATAAAGTTATAATCATAAATCATCTGTCTCGTGGAAACATAAGCCATGAGAGTACAAGTACAAAACCATAAAAATCACATCCCTCATGAGTCATAACAATAAACATAGAACAAAAACTAAAGCAGTACATAGAGTGAGAAATAATAAAAGTCCAAGCTGAATCAAAGAATCTCGGTCACTACTGCAATCCACCACCTTGAGGACCAAGGGAAAGAAAGAGAGAGAAGGAAAAACAAAATAGGTCAGACATAATGTCTGGCGAGTTCCAGTGATTTTTACCATAAGCATAAGATAAAGAAATATCAAGACAGATCAATAATACAAGACATGAAAATACAGTAAAATATACAAGTACGAAGTAAACGAGATAAGGTAAGATTGAGAAAGCTTCTCATTCATATCCAAAAAAAGAATTTATAAACCAAATATTAGAATATCAAGATTATCTTTTATGCTAACTACTACCCAGTGATCGGCTCCACAACAGACGTGAATAACTTGTGCTAGTCATGGCAGTAGGGGATATTAGTCCCGAGCCCATCAACTTTGAAAGACACAACCCTATCAGTCGGTGTTGTAGCGTCTTGTCTTCCCACCTCGGATCCATTATGCTCATGACTTCGCCGGAGTGAGCCCGTACCCACCTTTAGAATTTGAATCTCTTACAATCATCCATTGGTAAAGCGTACACTAGTCTTAAAGCGTACCCTAGTCTCTACCTAGTGCGAGACTCCTTTGATAAGAGGAGGGTACTGATTAATATGGGTTCCGAACAAATAGCATATTGACATAAGCTACCCCAAGGCTTGGCCCCCAAGTAAAATAGGATTTTAAGAGTCCCCAAAAATATATTAACAATAGACATCGACTTCTTAGCTTATTAATCAAACATGTTTAACTTAGCCGGTTTAAGTTCATTAATAAGCATAATATAACCCTATGTTATATTTCACGGTTATAAATGACATTTCTTATTAAATGTAACAACTCTTCCCCAAATCATACAGCACCTGCTCAGATGTTTACAAATTACAGTATCATTTTTTCTTAACTTACATCTGATTCACGTATCTTCTCATAACATGTTCTACATAATATAAAATTAAGTCCAACCTATTCTGATTGATATGTTTGCATATTCTTCCTTTATAATAATCCCAATTATACAGTCAATGATTCTCAGATACCAATATTACCAGTTCTTCTTTTTATTGTTATAACACATTATACCAATTTATCCTAATTTTATGCTATTCAAACGGAAATGGCCAAGGCACTCAATGGCCTAAGCTCAGCGCAAAACAAAAAGGAAAAGGAGAAAATAAATCCAAAATAAAATTGCATAAATAGGCATAATAAGACTATAAATAAAACAATGACAGAAAGGGGATCAGGAAGAAAGATGTAAATATAAACAGGTAATAATTGAAAATGAATAGGTAATTGACAGTAACTAAGTGAACAATAACATATAAGAATAAACTTATAAACACATATACTTTTCAGATCTAATATATTTACTGTCAAAATAATTTTTTAAATTTTAGATCTAAAAATAACGTAGAACTCACAGTGATATGTATTAGATCCAGAAAGGCCTTTGAAATAGTTGTAGAAGAATTATCCTTTCAAACTATATTTTGACAACACCCTAACCCTTTTCTTATTTTATTTCAGAACATATCTTTAGGGATGAAGAAGAGGAAGAAATGCTTGTGTAGGAAAATAGTGAGGGTTGCTAGTCTACATATAGGTGTGTTAGGATAATATAAACCATATAATCTTAGGTTTCAAAATCAAGCTATAGAATATACATCACGTTGAGTCAGCATAAAGAACATTACACACAAATCCGTCAAGGTTTAGGCTCACTGCCTGGTCAAAGGTGGGTCGACACTAGTGTCGGCATAGGGGTCGGCCCATGCAGGGTCGGGTCGCCTAATGACTGTTGCTCCTTCTGAGTTTATTTATTTAAATTATTTAATTTATTTCAAACTTCTTTTAATCATAACTAGTTCATACTTAGTCCGATTTTCGAAAACCAAAAGTCTATCTGAATTAGAATTCCATAACGAACGCAACGGTAAAGTCTGTTTTACCCAATTCTAAATATTTTGTTAATTAATATTCATTTTATTATCTTCTTTATATTAAAGTATGAAGTGTTACATTCTCCCCTCCTTGAAGGATTTAGTCCCTGAAATCTCCAAGTTAAGAAGAATATCATTAATGTCATCAATCAAAACCTACACCTATTTACTCAAACATCAACCACTGGCATTCATTGTCCTTATTCTAATGATTTTTATGAACATATGAAAAAGTGCTGTGTATATGTCCTAAAGCTAATGTAAAAATCAGGCGGTCTACTAATTCAGCTGACCTCCATTATGCAATTCATGTTTGTGTCATGTATCTGTTCGACGACGAAGTTTCTATCAATTAGAAGTCCATCGTGAACTGTATCAAACCGCAAGCGCACGGCGTACACTTGTAGTACGTAGCGAATACGAGTCGATCCACAGGGAAAGAAGTAATTCTAATTTTATTCAATCAAATTGAAATAAAGTCGAGTGAAAATTTAGTTAACTACAACTACAACAAGACTAAACTAATAAACTAAGACAGATAAAAATATGAGAGCTAAATATCATCTTAAAAACAAATCCACTTTCTAGATCATATTGTTCAACAAGTTATGAAATTGTAATCTCTCTATTTTGGTCATAAGTGTGATTAGTTAATGTGTTTTTCCTAAGCATGGCATATTTGTGCTATTAATTAGCCCAACATAAGCTATCAAACTTTAACACAACCTCCAACCCACTCGTTTAACTCATGAAAATGACAAAAAGATGAAAATCAAATCTATTTTAAGCATGACCTATTAACTATTGTTCAGAAATATAGGCCATCAAATTTCACTTTAAACAATAACTTCTTTGCCATAATCATATTTTCATTAAGCACAAAAAGAGAACACAAAATAAAATAATGTTGAAGCTAATGATTTGAGAGCTTCATTACCCCTAAGTTGAAGGGTTTAGCTATGCATACTAGTTATCATATCAACTAATGTAGCATGCAAAATGAAATAAAAACAAAGGAAAAGGAGAGCAAAATAAAGGAAAATCTATTCTACTTGCATAAAATAAATATAATCTACTTGCATGAAATGTAAATCTACACTACTAACATAAAGAAATAAACATGAAATAAAAATTTCTTGAGCTAAAATTGCGTTAAAAAAACAAAATTTACATAATAGATAAATGGCTAAGAAGCCATGAATGAAAAAGAGAGCTTTGTTCCTTTAAACTATATAAACTAAAAAAGAGGATAGAAGGAGGATCCATCTACATGAAACATGGGGGTACATATACATGATCTAAAACCCTAATCACGCATAATGGGATATGCCCAAAATGCCCACTTCATGAAGCTTCTAATTTTGTATTTATCAATTAATCCATCATGTAGAATGCATGAAGCCTTTTTGTCTCATCCAAATAGTGCACTAGTCACTAATATAAATATTTAAGAGTAAGTGGGTTAAGTTGAGAGGTGGGGTCCTCCACTTTCCATAGAATGAATTATTTATTTCCCTCCTCTTGCGTATATGTATACTTTTCTTCATATCATTATGTGCATACATCACTTTTGCTCCTAAATTCCTACAAGAGACAACTACAAGGAATAAGTAAATGACATCACAAATTAAAACATGCAACATTTACCATTTCACACCTTAAATGAGTGATGATTTTGAAAAAATTTAAATCATGGCTTGACTATATAAAATACCCAAAATGTTCATTTATTCAACTAAACAAGAATAAATATGTGAAAATAAATGCGTATTTTTACGAGCACATCAAATAGCCCCACACTTACGTTTTTATTCATCCTCGAATAAACAAAACAAAAAAACAAGGATAAATTCGTTTTCTTAGGTAGCATGATTACATTGAGCATGAGCAACAAGTCGTTAAATGTAGCAACTCGGAATTTCAGAACTAATTTAAAATTTTATTTTAGCTATTTTAATGGGGTTTGAACATTTAAAATGATTTATTTTAAATAATAATGACTAAAAATTTATTTAAATCGAAGTTAGAACGTATAAATTTATTTTAATTATAAATAGAGTTTGAAATGGCGCGATAATTTGAAAATTCGATTTGAAATTTCAAATATATGTACAAGACTCAAAATAAATCAGATTTTAGTAAAACCAGAAACTTTGAATCTGTTTAATAATATCTTTCTAATAAATGTGAAAAATTCAAATTTCACTTTATAAATGGTAAGTTATGTCTAGTTTAAAATTCAGAATAGTCGTTATGGAATTTATATATATTTTAATACATTATATAGCCCCTAAAAATAGCCATTTTGCAAACGACCTCCGTTTTCGACGAAAACTCTTTATGGGATATGGAATGCCAAATTATTGTTAGATTTCAAATTTCATAATTTTTGGAGTCAATACGTGAGCGCAGTGAATTTAAACGTTTTTTGTCAATTCAGTTTGAATTTAGTTGATTATAAAAGGCCATTTTTCAAACAGTCTCCAAATTCGACGAAATTAGTTTTGTTAGGACCGTATCGTCAAAACATAGCTAGATTTATTTTTCTTTAATTTTTGGAGTCAGTATCTGGCTTCGATAAATTAAAATGTACATTTAAATTCAATATATATTGATTTATATTTTAATTTTGATGAAAACTGATAGAAACAGTTGAATTGGCTTACTAAACATATTCCATTATGCCTAAAATGGGGGTATTTAACAAAGGGCGATAATCGTTGGGTTTGACTAGGAGTTCAGATCGATAAACAAATAATTTATGAAATAATAGAATAAAACATAATATAAAATAGGGTATATATATACCCCATTTTTCTCCCAAAGAAACCCTAAATCTAAAATCGTGTTCAGCGCCGTCATCCCCTATTTTAACAGCCAACACGACCCAATCTTCAACTCTATTAATCTCTCCATCCACACACTGGTTTTAGAAATGTTCAACGAACAAAATTTTCGTCTACGTCAGATCATTGCTATCAACTGTTATGATCAGTTTTCGTTTTGAAAATCGAGAGTATATCTACCCTAAAGGTGCAGCGTTCGGGTTGGATTTACAAGGTGAGGGAGGCTGCGAGTTGGCCGCTACTGCTGGCGGTGGTGGAGCATTAGATGGGTGACGATGTGGTGTTCTTTGATGAGCAGCGGAAGGTTCTTGGTGGCCTGTGTTTTGGAATTTGGGTAGGGGGCGATTTCATGGGTTACGGGGTCAATTACTCCAAAAAGAATATGACACTAATTTTGTTAATTAAAAATGTAATTAATTTTATATTTTAGTGATCAAGGGGCTAAGTTTTTATTTTAAATTATATAAACATAAAATTATGATAACTTATTCAATTCTCATCAGAATCGCGTTAAACGAAGTGTGTTGGGATCGCATGAACGAACACAACAACATGGAGCTAACCAAAACGGAAAAGGAACAAGTTCAATTTTGAGCCAAAAATAAAATTTTCAAATAAAGAATGACGGAGTGGAAACCAATGTGAGAACTCCTTCTCACTCATATTATTTTATCATGTTATTGTATTAATGTATAAAAATATATAAAATTGCCAGTGGAGATTTTTATCACTTTAATCATTATAAATTGTATACATTGCCTGTTAGCTCACCTCCCTTGTCCACAGTGTTGAGTCAAGAATTTCATAAAGTTTTGATTTCTGAAAAAGAGATAAGCTGTGATCGACAAAAAAAAGATATTCATTGGTTTGAATAGACACAAAGAGCTACGTATGGTATTTTACATTTTAGGTTGATTATTTAGTGTTTTTGTAGTGTTACTTATGTTAAAATCTATCGTCAAATAATCACATACCTTGAATTTATCAATATATACAAATACATATGTGTACACACTAATTGTGCACACTGGGTGAAACTTGTCGACCGCCTGGATTTCTACCAATCGACCGTTTCTGCCTAGTTTGCACAATAAACGTGCACACGTAAATATAACGTGTATATACATATTTTCAAATTCCTTTATACTGGTCCTTTTGACCTATTGACCGTTTTCTTTTAGAGAGCAATCTTTCAAATAGACACTTCCCTTCTTCAATGGTTGTATCTCCTTCTCTTCACTAACAATCATGGGCATTGTTTGTTACTCTTCACAAAGGGTTACAATTGTTAATTCTTTATATATACACCATGAGATCATCATTCCTATCATCGATTTATACCATACTAACTTCACTTATTGCTATCTATATTCTTGATCTCATTCTCAAGCGCTCAATTGCTCATATTCAATAAAATATTGTTTGTGTAACACCCCACGCCCGCTATGGTCACTCTCTAAGGTAATGCCATAACATCGGTGGAGTATTTTAGTGAATATAGAACAGAAAAATTACAACAAGACAGATATAAATGGTACTTGAAATTTAAAACATCATCTCATAACAGCGGAAATAAACATGTCTGGTTACATCATAAAACCACAATAAAAGTCAAGTACAATATCCATCAAAATAAAGAAATACATAATCCCACTCTCTCATACAACAGCCAGGACAAAAGAAAAGATAACTGGGTAACTGGAGCTTTACATCTATCCAAGCTCCTAAACACTGGAACAGCAATCCGATCAAGCTCCACTACTGCTAGGATCCACCATAGGACCTGAGGGTTGGGAAAAAGGTAAAAACAACGGGGTCAGACATAAGTCTGAGCGAGTCCTATAACTTTAACAATACAATCATTAAAGTAACCAGAGAAGACATAAACTTGACCTACGGTACTGTCTGGGGATGAATGGCTACACTAAGCAGCTTGGTATACTTAGGATAAACTAAGATAACTGTAAAGACGCATCTACCCACCCAAGGATAATTACTACACTGCACCACACCAGTCATTCCTACTCAAAGATTGATCCCACCCACGGACTTAAAGAAAGATATAACTAGTAGTTTCATGTACCCCTAGCTAACCACATAGGTGCCGTCTGCCCCTATCTCCACTAGGTGTACCCCACTACTCCCCAAGCGATCGGCTCCCTACCGTAGATCCCGTGCTGGTCCCACAGTGGGGTGTATCACTCCCCTAAAGTGGCCACCTGATAATATCAACGGTGCACGGCTTTATATCTACACGATGCAACAACGGCTTATCTACCAGCCCGGGCCCACACACGCATATGAAACCCGTTGGACTTGCGTTGCCACCACTAACCCGTTTTGGCCTCTTATAATCAAGCCCAATATGCGTGTCCCGTCACTCGACATGGGTCGAGCCCACAAAGATACGTTTGGGATATTGGTTGAAATGGGCCCCCACAAGCTACCCACCTAAGCTTGTCACTTATCTAGTGAATCCCACTTAACCCTTTAATCATGTTTAATTACATGTTTCACTTGGTTAAGTATTCTAATCGTATTTTCTATTGCCACCCAAGGCAACCCACTAGATTCCACATGCCACCCAAGGCAACCACTAAATTTCCCCATGCCACCCAAGGCACCCACTTAACCCCTCATGTCCCACTACATGCTAATATGGTTAAGTGTTTCTTAATTAATTAAGACCGTGATCTCCCATAAAGACCTCCCACATTAGACTGGCTGTTATGACCGCCTGGTTAAGCCGGAAGGGTCCGGGCAGTCTTACGTCATAACAGAGTCTAACCTCGTGTCTTTACTTTAATCACGTATTTAATTTATGGCTAAGACCTCTCACATTGGGCTGACATTTGTAGCAACTGGTTAAGCCGGTTGGGTCCGGGCAGTTTTACACTACAAATGAGTCCAACCTCGTGTCTTAGTCGATTAATTACACCTAATTAATCACCCCCATATTAATTATCCCTAATTAATATCAAGTTTTTCATAACATGGGTAAACCTAACTCAATAGGTAAATTCCCATGGGGTAGACCTAACTCAATAGGTAAATTCCCAGTTATGTTAATTTATTTTTATGGTATGCTTAATCATACCCAATCATACTTTTATTAACATATTCATTACCCCATCGTTCCCCGCGTAAATCGTTCTCATTTCACGACATAATAAAGGGAAAGATCCATCACCAATATCATGGGTTTAGCATATAACTTTGTCATGGGTTAAGAGGATGTCAACTTGCATATATGAGCATATATTAACCCAACTACATTTAACCCAAACTTCCATATTATCATACACATATCTTGCATAACATGTTGAACTTGCATATAAGCATTCTCATAACTTGCATAACATGTTAAACTTGCATTTAAGCATACACATAACTTGCATAAGCATTCACATACTTGCATAAGCATTCACATACTTGCATAAGCATTCACATAGTTGCATAAGCATGCATAACTTGCATATCATGTTAAACTTGCATTTAAGCATATACATATCTTGCATAAGCATTCATATACTTGCATAAGCATGCATAACTTGCAAATCATGTTAAACTTGCATAAATCCACTTATTAAATATGCATAAACCCACTTGTTAAACATGCATAAACCCACTTGTTAAACATGCATAAACCAACTTGTTAAGCATGCATAAACCAACTTATCAAACATGCATAAACCCACTTATTAAACATGCATAAACCAACTTATTAAGCATGCATAAACCAACTTATCAAACATGCATAAACCCACTTATTAATTATGCATAAACATAGGAAAACATAGAGTAGCATATCATTATAAATGATTCAAACTCACTAATCCGCATTTAAGACCATAAGTCTCATTACACCCAATCTACTTACTTTAACAATTGATGTTAAAGTGATAGAAACTCACCAAAACCAAGATTAGCAAACTTATGAAGTAGAACTAGTTGCTAAATATGAAGAAGATGATGATTAGAGGTTGATTAGAGAGTGATTAGCTTGCAACTTCCTTCATAAACTAGTGGAGGCTCTCTCAAGTTTGATTTTGGCGGCATGAGGCCATCATTCCTATTTTTAGTATGGATTAGGGTAGGTTTAGGGTGTATTTATAGATTAGGTGAGTGTTTTAGGCCCTTAGATTAACCCTAGATTAGATTAGGTCCGTTAGATTTAGGAAATCTCTAGAACCCAGCCCAGCCCTAGCCAGAAAACCAAATCTGGTGCACCCAACCTTCTGGCTCGACACGCCGTGTCGACAGGCAAGTCGACAGGCAAGTCGACTCCCCCTGTCGACAGGCCTGTCGACAGGCCTGTCGACATGGTCAGGGCGGGAATTTTCCCGCCTGGCCCCGCTGGTTCTACTTTGAAATCTGAATTTGAATTTTTAAATCTGTTTTTAACTTTAAATTTTCTGCAAACTTCTTTGGGCCATAACCGGGCCATACGGACTCCGATTCTCGAAAACTCGGACTCTATTTCGCGTATTTTTCCGAGACGAACGCAATGACATAGCCCGTTTCCCCCAATTCTCACGTCTGAGAGTATTTATTCTGTAATTAGTGAATTTTAGTATTAACTAAAATTCGGGGTGTTACATTCTCCCCTCCTTAAAGGATTTCGTCCCCGAAATCTCTAAGCCAAGGAGAATGCATATCCTACCATCCAAAAAACCATCTACTCAAACCATCAACCACGGGCATCCATTGTCCTTAAATAGTTTCTAATGATGTATGAGCATATGCAAAAAGTGTGTGTATATGTTCCCTATATAATGTATGAACATATTCAATCCATGATAGTGCCATGCATCCATTATGTATGCGAGAGAACCCTATCGACACATACAATATCTACATGAGTGCACAATCATTCACCAAAATGCATCATCCATATGATAACACAATCATTATACATCCACAAATATAGCTTCCTACACACAATTTTATGCAATATGCAATATGAAGTGACTGAGCCGATCTAGTGCCTAGAGTGTGTGTATATGCATCCACGAGCAACCACTAGCAAACACTTGCATCCACTTGCATCCATCAACCATAACATGTCTCAAACACATGTTTCAACCATAGGTTTACCCTATCTAAAGGTCAAACAGTACTAACGAGAGGACATACTAAAGATAAGATAAGTACTAGACAAGCGATAAAGGAGAAGTTAAAGACATACCCTCAAAAAGAAATGGGTACAATGAACGCATCTTCGCTTCCGTCTCCCAAGTTGCGTTGCTCTCATCTTCTCCCCATTGCACTTTAACTAGCTGAACCTCTCTATTTCTTAACTTCCTAGTTTCTGACCCAAGGATGCAAGTAGGAGCTCGTCGAATCGTCGCATCACGCTCTACCTCTACATCTCTAAGCAAGCTCGGCTCTACCACCTCTGCGGTCTCGTGTAAGCACTTCCTCAGATGTGATACATGGAATACATAATGAACACCACTAAGTCTGTCAGGCAACTCCACTCTATATGCCATCCGTCCAATCCTTTCCTTAATAGGAAACGGCCCAACAAACCTCGGTGCTAACTTCCCAACGGATCCAAAGCGAACAACATTTCTCAACGGAGATACCTTGACAAAAACCATGTCCCCAACTTCAAACTCAAGATCCGTCCTCCTCTTATCCGCATAAGATTTTTGCCTATCCTGCGCTGCTTTCATCCTTCTTCGAATCAAGTCAATCTTCTCAGAAGTCTCCCTAATCATATCAGGCCCAAGCAAGATCTTATCCGTAGATTCCCACCAACATGTAGGTGATCGACAAGGCCTTCCATAGAGAGCTTCGAAAGGAGCCATACCAATACTGGACTGAAAGCTGTTATTATATGCGAACTCCACCAATGGAAGATTCTCTTCCCATGTACCTCCAAAATCTAAGATACAAAGCCTCAAAAGGTCTTCTAGAACACGATTCACCCTCTCAGTCTGGCCGTTTGTCTGAGGATGATATGCGGTGCTCAGACACAATTGAGTCCCCACTGCTTCTTGCAAACTTCTCCAGAACTCGCTAGTGAAGATAGGATCTCGATCACTCACTATGCTAGAGGGTACCCCATGCAATCGAACTATCTCTCGAAGATATACTGAAGCTAGCCATGGAGCGGTCCTCTTGCTCTTCACAGTTATGAAATGGGCGCTCTTAGTAAGTCTGTCTACCACCACCCAAATTCCTGTATTACCTTTCCTCGATCTGGGTAACCCGTCAATAAAATCCATCGAGACGCTATCCCACTTCCATTGCGGAACTTCCAATGGGTGAAGTAACCCACTTGGTTTCTTTTGCTCCGCCTTCACTTGTTGGCACACCAAGCATCGAGCGACATACTCGGCCACATCTTTCTTCATACCGGCCCAGAAGAAAACCCTCTTCATGTCTTGGTACATCTTGTCCCCATCGGGATGAATAGTCATCCTAGAACGGTGTGCATCATCAAGAATAACCTTCCTCAAACCCTCGTCTTGCGGTACACAAAGTCTACCGTCCCTTCGCAAGCACCCCCTATCGTCTAGGGTGTACCTACTCAAATGGCTGGATGACTCCCCCCTTATGAGCTTCTCCACCAACTCCACCAACCGTGGGTCGTCCCTCTGTGCTTCTCCAATCCGCCCCAAAAGAGTAGGTCTAACCTCCAAGGAAGCTAGCAAACCGGGTACATAATCAACGGAAGGTCTGAAATCAAACATCGAGATAAATTCTAAGCTTCGTCGTTCAACGAACAATGGACTCAAGGACAACCTCTTCCTGCTCAAGGCGTCCGCCACCACGTTACCCTTGCCAGGGGTATACGCTATCTCGAAATCATAGGATGCTAAGAATTCCATCCACCTTTCCTGTCTCAGATTCAAATCCTTCTGAGAAAACAAGTACTTCAATGATTTGTGGTCAGTGAACAATTCGAATCTCTCACCAAGAAGATAATGGCGCCAAATCTTAAGCGCAAAAACAATAGCGGCCAACTCTAAATCATGGGTAGGGTAATTTTTCTCATGCACTCTCAACTGCCTTCCACCATAGGCTATTACCCTTCCCTCTTGCATTAAGACTGCGCCTAGTCCTGTCCCACAAGCATCGGTATAGACAACAAATGGCTTGCTCCCATCTGGCAACACTAAAACTGGAGCAGTGGTTAAAGCTCTCTTTAACCGTCGGAACGCATCATCACAATCTACGTCCCATGCGAAAACAAGATTCTTCTTCGTCAAGCAGGTTAATGGGGCTGATATCTTTGCGAAGTCTTTGATAAACTTCCTATAATAACCCGCCAACCCCAAGAAACTTCTTACTTCGGTAGCATTCTTCGGAACCTTCCAATCCTGAATTGATACTACCTTCGCGGGATCCACAGCTATCCCTTCCTTGGAGACCACGTGCCCCAAGAACCGCACTTCCTTCCTCCAGAAGTGACATTTAGAGAATTTAGCCTTAAGGCTATGTGCTCGAAGAGTCTTCAATACCTCCCCAAGATGTAGGGCATGCTCTTCTTCACTCTTAGAAAATACTAAGATATCATCCACAAAGACCACCACGAATTTATTAAGGAACTCCCTGAACACCCTACTCATCAAATCAACAAAGTATGCAGGGGCGTTCGTCAACCCAAATGGCATCACCAGCCACTCATAGAAACCATCCGGAGTTCTAAAGGCAGTCTTGTCTATGCTATCCTCAGCCACCCTCAATTGATGAAACCCCGTGGCTAAGTCCAACTGAGAAAATACTGAAGCGCCAACCAACTGATCGAAAAGATCATCAATCCTCGGCAATGGGTGTCTATTCTTCTTTGTGAGCTTGTTGAGTTCTCTATAGTCTACACAAAGTCTGAGGGACCCATCCGCCTTTGTAGCAAATACTACTGGAGCACCCCACTCCGATATACTTCGTCTTATGAACCCCTTCTCAAGCAACTCCCCTACTTGCTTATGGAGTTCCCTCCTCTCACGAGGAGCCATGTGGTGCACTGGTAAAGATACAGGTTTAGCATTATCCACCAGATATATTCGGAAGTCAATCTCCCGCTTCGGAGGTAAGCCCTTCACCTCCTCAAACACATCCGGATATTCCCGGACCACATTAACAGATTGCAAACTCTCGACCGAAGCGTCAAGTGATTCAAGATAACTTAGCATAACAGAGTCCATGGGATTACAAGAAATCTCGAGAGTGTTGCCCAAGCGGGTCAGGAGCCTAACAACTCTCCTTTCGCAATCAAGAACGGCACCATTACTGGATAACCAGTCCATGCCCAAAATCAACCCATAGCCCGTGAAGCCCAACACAAAAGCATCACATCTAAACTCAATGCTAAGTATAGAAATATTCAAACCCAAACATATCATGGACAAATAAGTGGAGCCCCCAATTGGGTTTGAAACAACCAAGGGATCATCTACCAGACTGGTGTCTAAGTGCAGTGACTCAACTAATGACGATGAGATAAACGAATGCGATGCGCCTGAATCAAACAATGTACGGACAGGATGATCAAATAGAAAAACCAGACTTTCAACGGAAATAGTTCTACCTCTCTCCTGAATCGGTGGAACTGCGAGAGCCTGCACTTGCCCCCTAACCTGACCCGGTGCCATAAGAGCTTGCACCTGTCCTCCTGAGGTAGACCCCGTCCTTTGCCCCTTCTTAGGACAGTCTTTCACTAGATGCCCCGCTTCGCCGCAGTGAAAGCAGCCAGTCTTCTTCTTCTTGCGACAATCCTTGCTTAGGTGGCCAGGTGTCCCACAATTGAAACACTTCTTCTTCTTGCCCTTGCCACCGTTGCCTTTCCCACCTTTATTTTGTTGTTGTTGCTGAGGTCTCTTTTGATCTCCCTTCTTCTCGGGTGCCTTATTAGCATTGGGACCCTTCTCTTCTTCATGCATGAGTGCCATGTCAACTAACTTTTCAAAGGTGGCCCCCATAGGGATATGAGTCATAGCCAACCCATGCATCGGTTCATTCAAGCCTTTCACGAACCTCAAAGCCTTCTTCTCTGGTGTATTCACCATGTCTAGGCCAAACCTTGCCAATTGATTAAACTTGTTGACATATTCCTTCACCGAGAGATTTCCTTGCTTTAGAGTCAAGAATCTTTCCATATACAAGTTTTCCTCTGCCCTTGAGAGAAACTTTGCCACAAACCTTAGCCTAAAATCCGCCCAAGAGTCAACGGGGCGTTCTCCATTAGTGACCTCCCACCAGAATGAGGCCTCTCCTTTCATTAACCAAGCAGCCAACTTAACTTTCTTTCCTTCTTCCATCTCAAAGATATCTATCAATTCTTCCACCTCCTTAAGCCAATCTCTAGCCTCCACAAAAGTTTCAGATCCTTGAAAAGGTTTCCCTCCCATAGCTTTAAATTCCTTACAAGTCTTAGCAAAAGTATCCGTGCGAGAAGGAGGGGGAGGAGGATGATCGGGTGCTACGGTTGGTGGAGGAATATTTGCTGGACCCGCAGTGGTGGCCCTAGCCTCCATCAATCTCCTATACCATACTGGTACAGTCACACCCTCCGGAAAGTTAAGATCCTCAGCCATGCTGAAACGAAAAAGGAAAGATTCAAAACGGAGAATTCGAAGGATATAGATATGGCTATTGGGGATTATGTTTTTCTTTCAAAAACTTTTCTCTTTAAAGACATGTTTTTGAAAATATCTCTTCCAAAAATGTTTTTAGAAAAACAGTTTTTCTAAAAATTTTATCTGTTCCGGTAACCTTTGCTCTGATACCACGTGTAACACCCCACGCCCGCTATGGTCACTCTCTAAGGGAATGCCATAACATCGGTGGAGTATTTTAGTGAATATAGAACAGAAAAATTACAACAAGACAGATATAAATGGTACTTGAAATTTAAAACATCATCTCATAACAGCGGAAATAAACATGTCTGGTTACATCATAAAACCACAATAAAAGTCAAGTACAATATCCATCAAAATAAAGAAATACATAATCCCACTCTCTCATACAATAGCCAGGACAAAAGAAAAGATAACTGGGTAACTGGAGCTTTACATCTATCCAAGCTCCTAAAGACTGGAACAGCAATCCGATCAAGCTCCACTACTGCTAGGATCCACCGTAGGAATTGAGGGTTGGGAAAAAGGTAAAAACAACGGGGTCAGACATAAGTCTGAGCGAGTCCTATAACTTTAACAATACAATCATTAAAGTAACCAGAGAAGACATAAACTTGACCTACGGTAATGTCTGGGGATGAATGGCTACACTAAGCAGCTTGGTATACTTAGGATAAACTAAGATAACTGTAAAGACGCATCTACCCACCCAAGGATAATTACTACACTGCACCACACCAGTCATTCCTACTCAAAGATTGATCCCACCCACAGACTTAAAGAAAGATATAACTAGTAGTTTCATGTACCCCTAGCTAACCACATAGGTGCCGTCTGCCCCTATCTCCACTAGGTGTACCCCACTACTCCCCAAGTGATCGGCTCCCTACCGTAGATACCCGTGCTGGTCCCACAGTGGGGTGTATCACTCCCCTAAAGTGGCCACCTGATAATATCAACGGTGCACGGCTTTATATCTACACGATGCAACAACGGCTTATCTACCAGCCCGGGCCCACACACGCATATGAAACCCATTGGACTTGCGTTGCCACCGCTAACCCGTTTTGGCCTCTTATAATCAAGCCCAATATGCGTGTCCCGTCACTCGACATGGGTCGAGCCCACAAATATACGTTTGGGATATTGGTTGAAATGGGCCCCCACAAGCTACCCACCTAAGCTTGTCACTTATCTAGTGAATCCCACTTAACCCTTTAATCATGTTTAATTACATGTTTCACTTGGTTAAGTATTCTAATCGTATTTTCTATTGCCACCCAAGGCAACCCACTAGATTCCACATGCCACCCAAGGCAACCACTAAATTTCCCCATGCCACCCAAGGCACCCACTTAACCCCTCATGTCCCACTACATGCTAATATGGTTAAGTGTTTCTTAATTAATTAAGACCGTGATCTCCCATAAAGACCTCCCACATTAGACTGGCTGTTATGACCGCCTGGTTAAGCCGGTAGGGTCCGGGCAGTCTTACGTCATAACAGAGTCTAACCTCGTGTCTTTACTTTAATCACGTATTTAATTTATGGCTAAGACCTCTCACATTGGGCTGACATTTGTAGCAACTGGTTAAGCCGGTTGGGTCCGGGCAGTTTTACACTACAAATGAGTCCAACCTCGTGTCTTAGTCGATTAATTACACCTAATTAATCACCCCCATATTGATTATCCCTAATTAATATCAAGTTTTTCATAACATGGGTAGACCTAACTCAATAGGTAAATTCCCATGGGGTAGACCTAACTCAATAGGTAAATTCCCAGTTATGTTAATTTATTTTTATGGTATGCTTAATCATACCCAATCATACTTTTATTAACATATTCATTACCCCATCGTTCCCCACGTAAATCGTTCTCATTTCACGACATAATAAAGGGAAAGATCCATCACCAATATCATGGGTTTAGCATATAACTTTGTCATGGGTTACGAGGATGTCAACTTGCATATATGAGCATATATTAACCCAACTACATTTAACCCAAACTTGCATATTATCATACACATATCTTGCGTAACATGTTGAACTTGCATATAAGAATTCTCATAACTTGCATAACATGTTAAACATGCATTTAAGCATACACATAACTTGCATAAGCATTCACATACTTGCATAAGCATTCACATACTTGCATAAGCATTCACATACTTGCACAAGCATGCATAACTTGCATATCATGTTAAACTTGCATTTAAGCATATACATATCTTGCGTAAGCATTCATATACTTGCATAAGCATGCATAACTTGCAAATCATGTTAAACTTGCATAAATCCACTTATTAAATATGCATAAACCCACTTGTTAAACATGCATAAACCCACTTGTTAAACATGCATAAACCAACTTGTTAAGCATGCATAAACCAACTTATCAAACATGCATAAACCCACTTATTAAACATGCATAAACCAACTTGTTAAGCATGCATAAACCAACTTATCAAACATGCATAAACCCACTTATTAATTTTGCATAAACATAGGAAAACATAGAGTAGCATATCATTATAAATGATTCAAACTCACTAATCCGCATTTAAGACCATAAGTCTCATTACACCCAATCTACTTACTTTAACAATTGATGTTAAAGTGATAGAAACTCACCAAAACCAAGATTAGCAAACTTATGAAGTAGAACTAGTTGCTAAATATGAAGAAGATGATGATTAGAGGTTGATTAGAGAGTGATTAGCTTGCAACTTCCTTCATAAACTAGTGGAGGCTCTCTCAAGTTTGATTTTGGCGGCATGAGGCCATCATTCCTATTTTTAGTATGGATTAGGGTAGGTTTAGGGTGTATTTGTAGATTAGGTGATTGTTTTAGGCCCTTAGATTAACCCTAGATTAGATTAGGTCCGTTAGATTTAGGAAATCTCTAGAACCCAGCCCAGCCCTAGCCAGAAAACCAAATCTGGTGCACCCAACCTTCTGGCTCGACACGCCGTGTCGACAGGCAAGTCGACAGGCAAGTCGACTCCCCCTGTCGACAGGCCTGTCGACAGCCCTGTCGACATGGTCAGGGCGGGAATTTTCCCGCTTGGCCCCGCTGGTTCTACTTTGAAATCTGAATTTGAATTTTTAAATCTGTTTTTAACTTTAAATTTTCTGCAAACTTCTTTGGGCCATAACCGGGCCATACGGACTCCGATTCTCGAAAACTCGGACTCTATTTCGCGTATTTTTCCGAGACGAACGCAATGACGCAGCCGGTTTCCCCCAATTCTCACGCCTGAGAGTATTTATTCTGTAATTAGTGAATTTTAGTATTAACTAAAATTCGGGGTGTTACAGTTTGAATCCTAGAATCTATTTAATATTCTTTTGACTCAATACGATATCCACTTCCAAATCTTCATATACACAAATATTTTATTTGAGGATAAGATTATAGGAAGGTTGTACCACAAGTGATAAATTCGTGTTATCAAGAACACATATTGTCAACAACAATTGTATTCATCTTTGTTGAAGTCCTCGGTGTTGTAAGAGGCAAGTGTTGAAGTCCTCGGTTTTGTTAGAGGTGTGAAATCCCATTCGCCTGCTTGGGTGTTTTATACATGTTCCTCCAGGTGAAGTGAGGTGATTATTAGTGAAATTCTAGATAGTAGTTTGGGACTTGACGTAGGATGGTGCTCTGAACCAGTATAAAAATCCCTGATGTGAATTTTCTATTTTACTGCATTTTCTGTTATATATATATATCTATTATTAGCTATCATTTCATAGTCGTGTGTTATACATCATATTACACGATCCGTGTATGCTTTACTAGCACGTATATGTATTTTCATTTGGTATCAGAGCACGGTCATCACATAATCGTAACACAGTTAGTTGATATATTCTAGTAATATGGCAAATAACCCAAGTACCATCACTATCACTCAAAACACCACTAACAAGGATTGTCAATCGACACAAAGACCTCCATTCTTCAATGTTCTCAACTATAGCTATTGGGCAACACGTATGTCATTCTTTATGCAATCAGTCTGCTATAATGCCTGGGATGCTACCAAAAATAAATAGTAAATCCAATAACTAATTATTTAGAATGGACACCAGCTGAGAAAACGGCAGCAGCTGTAAATGCAAAAGCAATAAACATGTTTTTTTTATGCATTAAACCAAAATGAATATAATCATGTTAGTATATACATCACCGCATATCAAATTTGGAAAACGCTGAAAACAATTCATAAAGGTACTAACAAGGTAAAACAAGCCAAAATAGCTATGCTGTAAAGTCAGATTCAAAATTTCAAGATGAAATCAAATGAGACAGTCAATGATATGTATTCACGGTTTCAAACTATTCACCATGCACTTATCGGTTTAGGACAAAAATATTTAGATTTTTATGTCGTTTCAATAGTCCTACATTCACTGACCAGTGAATGGGAAGGAAAAGTATTAGCAATTGAAGAAGCTAACGAACTTTCCGTCATGAGGACAAATGAATTGATAGGAAATCTAATGTCCTATGAAGCTAATTTATAGGCTAGAAAGGAACAGAAAGAAGAAAACAAAAATGTAGCATTTCATGCTGGAAAAGATGAAGATGAATTAGACCTAGCATTCATTGCAAAAGGTTTCAAAAAATTCCTAAAACAACGAAAAGCCAGTTGGTATAACAAAAAGAAAATTGGATCAAACAAACTGTCATCATTCATTATAGAATGTTTCAACTGCTACAAAAAGGGGCATATGCACAAGGATTGTCCAGAGAAAAAGAAGAAGTCAGAAAATGACAAATTCAAATACAAGAAGAACAAATCAAAGAAATGATCATTCTCAGTTTCATGGGATGATTCAAAGTAGTCTTCAACGGAAAGTGAAAGTGATATAGAAAATGAACAAGCAAATGTTTGTTTCATGGCAGCAGAAGATGATGTACAAATTCCTACATTTGATGAAGTACTTAATATTAAAGCTAAATTGATAGTCAAATATAAAGACATGAAACGACAATTTAAAGAAGTCAAGGAAGATTTGAGTAGAGTAGAGTTTGAACGAGATACGTTAAAAGACGAGAAGAAAATTTTAGAAAAAGAACTTGAAAAACATCAAGAATCATCATCTAATATTTACTCTCAATTATCTCTTTTGAGTCGAGAAATCGAAACTCAAAAGGAGAGAAACAATGCTCTTACTACTGAAAATCATGAGCTTAAGGCAAAAGTCAAAATTTTGGACCTAGAAAAGGCTAGTTTACAAACTAAGTTAGATAATATTTCTCAAAATGTTTCTAACTTCAACAAAGGTCGATAAAATTTCACAAAGATCAAACAAACAAGGTTTGGGACATAAGAAATAAGAAACCAAGAAACATCTCAAAAAGAAGAAAAAAGATGTAGTAAAAAATGAAGCTAAGGAAAATCTTAGTTTAGTATATTCCAAGCCAAAACCAGTTGTGAAATTTCAAAAAGAAAATGCGAAGACTATCAAAATATGGGTTCCTAAAACAAGTAACAATTTGATTAGAAACAAATATATTCGGCATTTCATGAATAATGTACATCTTAATTCAAATTATTTATATAAAGGGGATACCGGACCCGAATGGGTTTGGACTCCTAAGACCTAACTCTTAGGACCCTCTAAAAAGGTGGGTACGATGGACTTAATCTTATTTTTTGCAGGTCCCACTTAAGAAAAGAAGAAAGTGGATATTGGAAAGTGGTCGCTCAAAGCACATGACTGGAGACAAGAGACTATTGACAAATATTACATACAATGGTGGCTCTGTCACTTTTAGAGATAATTTAAAAGGCTATATCATCAGCAAAGGCGATGTGAGCAATTACGGTACATCTAACTTACCTCTTATTACCAATGTTATGCTGGTTAGAAATCTGAAACACAATTTACTTAGTTTTAGTCAGTTATGCGACAAGGGTTTACAATTTCCTTTTCAGATAATAAGTGTAGTATTCTAGATAAAGACCATAATTTAGATTTTCAAAGGTTATAGAGACAAAAATATATATATTCTAAATATGAATAATAATCATAATTCAGATATGTGTCTTGTGGCTAATGATAATGATCCATGGATATGGAACAAACGCTTCTATCATATAAAGTTCAGAACTATCGACAAACTAGCCAAAAACGATCTAGTTAGAGGACTACCCAAACGGAGCTTTAAGGTTGAAAACATTTATGACGCGTGTCAATTATGAAAATTGACCAAATCATCTTTTAAATCCAAGAAAGTCATATCAACATTACAACCACTTGAGTTACTGCATATGGATTTATTCGGACCAACTAAGGTTCAGTCAATAAACCATAGTCAATATGTGTTTGTAATTGTTTATGATTACTCTCGTTACACCTGGACAATTTTCCTAAAGAACAAAAGTGACACTTTCAAACAATTCAAATCTTTCGTCAAAAGAATTCAGAAACCAAAAGGGTATAAGGTTAAAAATATAAGAAGTGATTATGGCGGAGAGTTCGAAAATAATGAGTTTGAACATTTTTGTACAAAGAAAGGTATATATCATAATTTTTCATTTCCTAGAACTCCACAACAAAACAGAGTTGTAGAACGGAAAAACCGAACCTTACAAGAATGCGCAAGAACATTACTAATTGGAACCATTTACCAAAACATTTCTAGGCAGAAGTTGTTGCAACTGCATGTTACGTTTTGAATCGTGTATCCATTCGACCTCTCACCAAGAATATGCCTTATGAATTATTTAACAAAAGAAAGCCTAATATCTCATACTTCAAAGTCTTCGGTTCTAAGTGCTTTATCATAAGTACGAAAGACCAGCTTGGCAAATTCGATCCAAAGGCCGATAAAGGAATATTTGTCAGTTATTCAGAATGGAGCAAGGCCTATCATATATTTAATAACAAACCAAAACTATTGAAGAATCACTTCATGTCTCGTTCGATGAATTCTATCACCACCCTCATAATATATCAGATGATGGCGAAACTATAGTCACTGATAATCCAATCATCACGAACGTTGATTCTGAATCAGAAATAATTGTTGAGGATATTCCTCAAACATGTGAGTTACGATCTCCACCAAGAATATTAAGAGTTCATCCGGCTCAAAATATAATCACGGAAGTGACATCACAAATCAGAACAAGGAGTCAACTCCATCAAATGGGTCATGTTGAGTTTCTTTCAAATATCGAACCTAAAAATCCAAAAGAGGTTGCTACAGATGATTAATGGATCAATGCCATGTAGGAAGAACTAAATTAGTTCGAGCGCAATGATGTCTAGGAACTTGTTCCCAGACCAACTGATCAATCAGTTATTAGTACTAAATGGGTCTACAAAAATAAGGCTGATGAACAAGAAAATATCACCAGAAATAAAAAAATATTAGTAGCACAAAGGTATAATCAGGAAGAAGGTATCGATTATGAAGAAACATTTGCACCAGTTGCTCGTCTAGAAGCTATTAGAATCTTATTATCTTTTGCTTGTCACCACAATTTCAAACTTTATCAAATGGATATCAAGAGTGCTTTTCTCAATGGATTTATCAAAGAAAATGTATATGTTGAATAACCTCCTTTGTTCGTACATGAAAAATATCCTGACTATGTGTACAAACTGAAAGAAAGCTCTGTATCGTCTAAAACAAGCACCTCGTGCTTGATATGAACGACTAAATTGCTATCTTATTAACTCAGGATTTCAAATAGGCAAAGTCGATCAAAATTTGTTTATCAAACATTCTCGAAAAGATATTCTAGTTATCCGGATATATGTAGACGACATCATCTTTGGTTCAATAAACGATAAACACTGCAAAGAGTTTTCAAATATTATGACCAAAGAATTTGAAATATCTCATATGGGAGAACTATCATATTTTTTTGGACTTCAAATCAAACAACTTCCGAATGGTATTTATATTAATTAAGAAAAATACTACGGAAATCTTATCAAACGCTTCAGATTAGAAAACACATTAGGTAAACCTACTCCCATGAGTACAACTACACATCTTGAAAAAGATGAAAATGGTAAGAACATTGACAGGAAACTATATCGAAGCATGATTGGTTCTCTTCTCTATCTCACTGCTAGTCGTCCCGATATAATGATGAGTGTTTGTCTATGCGCATGATTTCAAGCAGATCCAAAGGAATCACACCTACGAGTAGTGAAACGTATAATTCGTTATCTTAATAATACCAAATATTTTGGTCTTTTCTACCCAAAAGAATGTCCATTCGAATTAGTATCTTATAGCGATGCTAATTCTGGAGGCTCTCGAACAGACAGAAAAAGTACAAGTGGTACATGCCATTTTCTTGGAAAATCACTTGTCTCTTGGTTTAGTAAGAAACAGAATTGTATTTCACTATCAACGAGTGAATCTGAATATATCAGCAGCTCTTACTTGTACTCAAGTTATACACATGCAACAAACATTTCAAGATTTTGATATTCAATTATCAAGTTCTATTATATACTATTATAAAACTAGTGCTATAAATTTATCGAAAAATTTTGTGAGCCACTCTCGAACCAAACACATTGAATCCGTCATCATTTCCTAAGAGACAATATCTAAAAAGGAAATATATGTCTTGAATATGTCCAAACTGATAATCAACTAGCGGACATTTTTACTAATCCTCTACTTGAGTCTAGTTTCATAAAGTTACGTAGAGAGCTTTGTCTTATCTCAAGAAAAGAACTCGACAAGTCGTTTAATCACTAATGTCATATTTCACTTTCTTTTTTGATAGTTCTTTTCACTTTCGATTTATATTTACTCTAACATTAGCTAATTTTTAGCAATTGCTAAATTGAGTAAATGAATATGAGCTTATAAATTATTCTCTGGCCAACTATATCTGATAATTCTTAGCCTCAAGTTTATATATAGAGAAATTCCTATATAAACTAGGTATACTTTCCTTTTTCATCTTTCCCAAGCTAATCATGGCACACATATGCGACTAGTTCTAAGTCGGGAGATCATTACTTTCCAAAAACACCCACTCTCGGACACAAACCAAGACATCACCAATGTAATCGTACCCCCGGCACTACGCCAACTCCAAAATAGTCAAAGAAAGTTCTGTTTTGCTCACCCTATACCAAAGAGAAGATCGATGAAATTCACCATTACCAGAAACATCAGATTGATCTTCAAAGGCAGTTGCATTATAATCAGAAACAGTTGCAATATGAGTAGAAGCTGACCTCAAGTAGATTGTCTTATCTAGAACGAATGGCAATGTTCTTTTGTGGCTCAAAGAAACACGACATACACGAGCCTATGCCAAACATGCCTTCTTCATCTAGAGCCCGAATTCTTGGGAAATAAACTATCAGCGGAACAAAGGAGCAAAAGAGAAATGGTCAATATGGAAACAACGTATTGGCAATATCAATTAAATTTCTAACAATAACAATCGTCTACTTCTCAATAAATTTTATATCGTGGTTATACTATCTTGTATTTTCTCATGTACTAATATATATATATATATATATATATATATATATATTATTTGAGTAAATTCTAAGTCATCTGGACTGATTAATATCAAAAATAAAGTAAAACCAAAAATAAAACATCCTACCATACAACCAGTCGATAGGCCATTTTTAACCAGTCGACCGTTTAGCTTCTGACTAAAAAAGGTCGACTAGTAAAAAATGGGCGGTTGACTAGTTACGAGGAAAATTGTTTTTTGTACACATGTACGGTCATTTTTTCAATCTATCTATTCATTTCTCCTTCAACCATTTCTTTTTCAAAAAAATCCCAAAACCCTAAACTTCAAATTTCTTCCTCCAATATCATTCAAATGGCACCTCCTCAGAAGAATCGAAGAAAGCTTCCACTTCTGAACTTTAACCAATTGATATTTCAATCAAGAAGTGGCTAGTAGATCCAATTGCTGTCAAAAGATGGAGTGAAATGAAAGACTTCACAATTCATCCGAGTTCGTTCCTAAAATCCTCTGATTTCTCTAATTATCATGTTCTTAACTTAGTGAAGAGTTCTAATATTGAAACCGTAATTGGTTTTGATCAAAATAATGTGGAAATTAACCATGTTATGTTCAAACTATTCTACGCTAACTTGAATTTAGAGAAATACAAGCCCTAAAATTCCACACAATGCCTTTGGTTTGTAGTCTATTGCAAACAAGTGTTCATCTCATGTGATAGAATGGCGAGTGTTCTTGGTTCTCCCTTTTTAGGTGAAAAATTCTCGAGTAATTTTGCAATATCCGTTGTAACGACCCATATTTTTACGCTATAATAATTAATTTATTTCATTATTTAAATAATGATTTAGAGATTTTAATGGTTGTTTAATTAAATAGCTTTGAAAATTTAATTAATATAATTAATAGAATAATATATTTAATTCTGAAATAATAAGAATATAGCTAAAATGGCAATATTGTGTGAATTGGATTATAATATTTAATTCAGTTTAGAATTGAATTATAATAACGAATATATTATTTAAAATGAAGTTTGAGCGTATAATTATATTATAATTATAATCGAGCTGGAAATGGCACTACAGTTCGTAATCTGGCGATTCGAACTTTAAATGAATTTACAGAATCCGTTTTAAGCTGGATTTCTGTGAAACAAAAAACGTTCGGAGCTGGTGGAGTATATTTTTCTAATGGAAGAGAAAAATCGGGATTTCATTGGGTACATTTTGATTTATGATCAAATCAAATTTTTGAAAAGTCGCTATGGAATTCCATTATAATTTAAAGCGATTTATTTATCTTATAAATGGATTTTTCAATATTAATTGAATGTCGATTCAACCGGGATTTGAATAACGAGTTATAAATCCAGTTGGAGTTGTATGATATTCTATTGTGAATATATACGATAATATAAATTTATTTATATTTAATTTAATTATTTTTAAATATATAATATTTAAATGGGCTTATTTAGAGCTTTAAAAATAGCCACTTTTGCAAACTAGCTCTATTTTCAACGAAACTAATTTCGTTGGATCCGGAATATTAAATTATTGTTAGATTTCAATTTTCGTAAATTTTGAAGTCAGTATGTAGCCGTACGTAATTTTAATGTGAAAAAGATTCAATTATTTGACTTTAAAAATACGCTGTGTGAGCAAACGATGTCGGAATTCAACGAAACCATTTTCGTTAGGTTCGTAATGTCGAACTGTAGCTGTGTGTCCATTTTCGTCTAATTTGGATATGTTATATGGTCTTACAAATTTTTAAAAGATAAAAACAAGCAACGATTGGTTATTAATAAATATAATAATCGAATATAAAATTATTTCTTCTATCCTATAACTACCTAACACCCCTAACCCTAATTCATTTCCTTCTGGTGTCAACAAATATTTCCGCCGCTGCCTTCTCCTCTCTTTTTTCTTCAGCAAAACGAGAGTTTGGAAAATCCATATAAATAATAAAAAATTCCTAAAATCATAATATTTATCTATAAGGACTCATGGAAGCATTCTCTACAGCCTGGTACAAATTTGGTGCAACTCGATCTGTTTCTGGAGTTTGGAAATAAGACCGCATAAGCCTAGGGCTTGAATTTTCGATGGATCTAAGGGGGTTTGTTTCATTTGGAGATTTTAGTTGTTATCCTGGTAGAAAGTTGTAGCAATTGTGAAATTTTGGTGGAAATTGGGGTCAAAACAGTTCGCGGGTTTACTGTAGAGAGTGGTTTAGGGTTCACGACGGATTTTGATGGGGTGATGTGGTTTTATCTTGAATGGTATGGGAAGGAAGAGGATGGAAAGAGGGAAGGTTTGGTTGAGTTGTTTTGAATTCGATGAAGTTAGAATGGTGAATGAAGGGAGGGTGGATTGAAGTAAATGGCCATGAGAAGGTGGTTCGATTTGTTAACCAAGTGGAAAAGGATGAGCGTAGGTATTAAAGGTGGATGACGTGGACTAAAAGTAATTATCATTGATTAATTAACATTTAAATGGTAATAATGGATTTTACTTGTATTCAAAACTTTTAAACTTAATATCTTTCTCATATGTTATCCAAATTCAACGAAACAAGATTCGTTAGGATCGTATGGACGGTGGCTACCCAATGGAACTAACTTGGAGTGAATTGGAGCTCATTGCAATTAATCGCAAGAAAAATTGTCTGACCTGAATCAACGATAATTATCGTTATTTAATGATGATCGTCCAATGTGAGTAAATCTCACTAACTTTGTACATTTTATATTTTATAAATATAATCTAGTATTGATAAATGATGATTGATTGTTGTGTGTTGATTGTTTGGTTGAATTGTTGATGTATTGGTTGAAATTATAGATAACGATATATATATATATATATAAATTGTTAATCAAATACTGATTTTATTTATCAAAATATTTCATATTGAAATGAAATCGACGCTATCTATACTTTTTAACATCTGTGATGCAGGGAAACAGGTTGGAGGGATCCAACTGGATTCCTCAATATTTATAATACTGTTTGTTTTCATATATTGTGATATATGATGTGATATATAATCTGTGATTGATTATGATGACGTTGGTCTGTTTAATTAGTATATTAAAATACCATATGAAATACTGGAATGTAAAAAGGAAAATTTCAAAGTGAATATTGAAAATGAAATTTATACAAAATGAATAGAATTATATAAAAGGATTTATATAAAATGAATAGAATTATATAAAAGGATTTATATAAAATGAATAGAATTATATAAAAGAATTTATATGGAATGAATAGAATTATATTAAGGGAATTATAAATGAGATTTAAGTGTTAGAAATAAAAAGGAGATATGTATGAATAATTCTACAAATAAAAATAAAAATAGAATTTCGGTTTGGGATATTGTTTTTAAATACGAAATCAAACTGTTTTGATTATGTAAAGAAATATTATTCACATTGTATGTGAAAAATTAGATGAAAGTAAATATTTTGCAAATAAAATATTATAAAAGAATTTGGGGTTTGAATTAGGAATTTAAATGAATTACTAAAATTAGAAACTGATTGGAGATTAGTTAAGTTGAACAGCTGTTTGGGAATTGATCCGATGTCGGTTTCGGCCTTCGGGGTTAATACATAGGGGGTTGTTCTATAACTAGTTTACAATTAGAGACTGATATATGTAAGAAGATAGTGATGCGTAAATCAGAAATGGAAACGTTTTCCAAAGTTAATAACGTATATTTTCTAAAATTAGAAAATAAGGATTTGATGAATATATGGAAATGAGAAATGGGGAAATGAATAAATGTTGATTGATGATTGATCGATAGAATTTCCATCTGGAAATAATATCGTTGTTTGCACACATGTTTTTCTTTGATAGTTAAATCACCGACTATCAAAGTTTTTGACCATTTTTCCGTCGTCACATGGATAGACCGGGATCAGATATATTATCTAAAAACCACTCCGTATGGCATTAGCGTTGCGATCAAATATGATGAAGATAATTGAAGACGGAGTTATGCAAGGGCTGTCCTGTTTATAGTATAGTACCTTCAGTCTATCCAGTACCAAGACGACCTATATGGAAGAATGTCTGATGGAGTATATTTAATAGATCGCATAAGTTGATCTCTTCAAATATATTTACGTGTGGTGCATCATCATCTATGCAAGCTCAAGACCCCGGCAAACGTCCATCTCCTCCTACTTTTACTTGGACATCTTCGGACGAGGCTGCAAGCTCAGGAACTAGCCGTGGACGAGGTCGCGGAAAAACTCATTATTGAAGAGGAGGAAGAAGAAGATGAGATGGAATCCGAGTCTTCTTAGTTCACCTCTTAGTTTATCTCTTGCTATGCACTTATGACTTTATTTTGACACTAGATCTGCCACTTGTATCTAAATAGTGCCGTGTTTAATTCATATTAAACTTGTGCATGTATGATCATATTTTGTAACTCTTGGCTGACTTATGGTATTAGTATACTTTTCTTATAACTCTAATAGTATCATTTACATCCTCACTTATTTATTTATCAACTCCTTTTTGTCGATGACAAAGGGGGAGAAAGTGGTACTACAAGTGTATATGCAGGAAAATATCGCTCATATACAGGCACAATCTCAGGGGGAGATCATATACTAGGGGAGTTTCAGAATTATGCTGGCATCAATCAAAAAGGGGGAGAATGTTGACTCAAGAACTTCATAAAGTTTTGATTTCTGACAAAGAGATAAGCCGTGATCGACAAAACGAAGATAGTCATTGGTTTGAAGAGACACAAAGAGCTACATATGGTATTTTACATTAGAGGTTGATTATTTGATGTTTTAGTAGTGTTACTTATGTTAAAATCTATCTTCAAATAATCACATACCTCGAATTTATCAATATATATACAAATATATATGTGTACAAACTAATTGTGCACACTGGGTGAAACTGGTTGACCGCCAGGTTTTCTACCAATCGACTATTTCTGCCCAGTTTGCACAATAAACGTGCACACATAAATATAACGTGTATATACTTATTTTCAAATTCCTTTCTACTGGTCCTTTTGACCTATTGACCATTTTCTTTTAGAGAGCAATCTTTCAAATAGACACTTCCCTTCTTCAATTGTTGTATCTCCTTCTCTTCACTAACAATCATGGCCATTGTTTGTTACTCTTCAAAAAGGGTTACAATTGTTAATTCTTTATATAAACCCCATGAGATCATCATTCCTATCATCGATTGCTATCATACCAACTTCACTTATTGCTATCTATATTCTTGATCTCTTTCTCAAGCGCTCAATTGCTCATATTCAATAAAATATCATTTGAATCATAGAATCTATTTAATATTCTTTTGATTCAATACGATAACCACTTCCAAATATTCATATACACAAATATTTTATTTGAGGAAAAGATTATAGAAAGGTTGTACCACAAGTGACAAATTCGTGTTATCAAGAACACATATTGTCAACAACAATTGTATTTATATTTTTTGAAGTCCTCGGTGTTGTAAGAGGCAAGTGTTGAAGTCCTTGGTATTGTCAGAGGCGTGAAATCCCGTTCGTTTTCTCGGGTGTTGTATACATGTTCTTCCTGGTGAAGTGAGGTGATTGTTAGAGAAAATCCAGATAGAAATCTAGGACTGGACGTAGGACAGTGTCCGAACCAATATAAAAATCCATGGTGTGATTTTTCTATTTTACTACATTTTCTGTTTTATATATATATGCGATTAGCTATCATTTCATACTTATATGTTATACATCATTTTACACGATCTGTATGTACTATTCTAGCATGTACACGCATTTTCACACAGACCATGGATGATTTAATTGACGGTATTGTGTGTTGATTGTGTTGTTGAAATGTGTAACATATTAAAAATAATGTTAACATTAATGCGGTAGTTGAAATCAAATTATAAGTATTTATTTATAATTTAAACAGTGAAAATTTGTTAAGTACAAAAATAATTCAAACCGAATTAGAATTGGTTAAATTTATTAACCAATGATTTATTAAAAAATCGACTGTTGTTGTTTGAAAAACCAACATGGGTATTGGGATGATATTTGACAACACAAATCCTAAGTGATTAGTTTGTATGTCGATCGTTAGGTCGACAGGCCGCTGTAAGCATGAATTATTTATTTACGGCTTACACATAATATAAATACACATTGGATGTCAAGTTGGATGGGTTAGTTCTTTGCAACTGTCGTAGGATGTTTATAAGGCATGTAATCCATATAAATTAATTTATATGGATATTGGTTGAGATTTTATTCCAATTCGGAATAAATAGGAATATTTTTACAAAATAATATTCAGTGAAAATAGAAAGTTGATTTTGATGTCCGATTTTGGACGAACACAAAAATATAAAAATAATGAAGCCGAGTCAAGTAGAAAACGCTTTTTTTACTCAAACGGATTTTATATCGAGTTTACTCATTTTTAAAAGGAATATTAAAAAGATAGAAATTCAAAAACTGACCTTTTGAAATTATTATCATTTTGAAATTATCAAAATATAAGAGGTTTTAATTTAAATTAGAAATGGAAATGAAATCGTTTTAAAACAAATTTATTATCATTTTATAAAATATGTTTTCGACAATATGCATATTATATATATATATATATATATATATATATATATATATATATATATATATATGGCCTGAATAGAACGCGCCATGCAGTGAACGTTCACGAATTTCAACCATTAACTTCAAATGGACGTAACGGGAGATCCGACCATCGGATTCTCCTAAAACCAGAACCTTTGAGTTCGTATTGAAAAGAGCTTTCAAATGAATATAAGAGATTTAAAATCTAACGATTGGATTTTAAAATATAATCAAATCAGTTTTGGAAAAGGTCGTTGTAAGTGTAGTTCGATGACCATTTATGGAAATTGACTGTAAAGGCTGTAATAAAATTATTAGAAATATGAAAAAATCGTGTAAAATCAAAATAAATGGTTTGGAAAGATTTTGTGATGAAAAATTCCATATTTGAAAAGATAAAAGATATTTTTATCCGAATGAACTAGTAAATAACTGGAAATGTTAATTGCATGATTTTTTCAAAATAAATAAATAAACGGGATTAGAGGATGGTTTCAATCTAACAAGAATTTTCCAATGAGTAAATTGAAACGTATTTGAAATGGAAATTATCTTTGGAATATTTCGATGTTGGAATCCGTGATTGTACGGATATTGTTATGGGAATTTGGAAGATATTAATATCGTTATTCCAAAACGATATCTGTTAGTTTCAGAATTTGATACTAAATATAAGCCAATATTATTTTTATTCAGAGCCTTGTATTTAATATAAAATTGGATTTTGGGTTTTTTGTGAATGGCGTCTTTAATAACACTGTTCATAAACCCTGTTGAAAAAGGAATGAATCTTTTAGTTAAGATTAATTAAGTTTTCCAATTTGTAATTATAAATTGGAATTAAAAGGAATGTGATTTTGGGTTCATTGTGAACGATGTTTTAAATAACATTTGTTCTTAAAACCCAATTAGCGGTGAACATATGATTTGGGATTTTTAAATATTTTTATTAAGATTTAATGAAATTTTTTCCAAAGTAAAGTTTCCCAATTTAATACCTTAAATTGGAATTGAATGGAATTCGATTCAATAATGATCGAGATGAGCTTCTATGAATGAAGGCCGTTACTATATATGAAATTTAAAAAGGATTGGGCGTTATTCCATTTATATTATTAGTCTGATATGAAAATTTATATCGATTATATATTGATCTATTTTTCGTTAAAATTCCATAGTTAATGGAAGTGATTTGGTTTTATCGTAAACTGTGTTTTAAATGACATTCATTCTTTAACCCAGTTAAAGATAGGATTAATTTTTCCCAATTTTGAATAATCGTTAAGAAATGATTTTTGAGATTAAAACCAAGTTAGAGTTTTAATGAATCTTTAATTAGATTGGAATGTGAATGAGGTGATTAAATTCTAAATTTAAGAAATGATTGGGAATGGAGTACCACCAGTTTTACTCCATGCGATAGTTAAATCTTTAATTAGATTTGAACGGGAAATGGTAATTAAATTTATAGATAACACAGTGGATGTTAGATATGGAGTATCACCTGTTTTACTTCATGGCATTAATAGGTTGGAATTGGGAAAATAAAATAAAGATAACTTCGGTAAGGTTCGGTAATCCCGACTAGTTTTATAAACCTTAATTGGTTTGAGTTGTTAAAGGTTAATGTCAAATATTTTGTAATGGTTTTTAAAGGAAGATTAAACAAGTAGTTTAAAAGGTTTTATCTTTGAAAAAATTAATGTGAACCTATCCCAAATGAAATGAATATTTTAATAAAAGAATATTCCAAACCGGAACGAGATGTGTGTGCGCTATCTTTATTTGTCATATGATTATAAAGATACATAAGTTATTCGGAAAGACTGAGTTTAACCTATTCTGAATAATTGTTACGAAGATTAAAAGTCGAAGATATGAAGATGGTGCAAGGCCGACAATCTTCACATCAAATGGATACCACTGATGCCTTGGATGGAGTTGCAGCCTTGAAGGGATTATAGTGGTAGTTGTCTGGACGTATTTGTTGATTGCTCGAATGTGCGAGGACCTCTCTCCTGTATTGGACATATGGGACGAGGAATAAGGTGTCTCCGGTTTCGTTCAAACCCAGAACGGACTTAAATGGAATGTATTTAACATTGTATTATGTGCTATATTCGTTGATCTCTACTAAATATATCATGTTTGGTGGCGGAGAATTTATTCTCTTGCTTAAAACCCTTCTCTGAGACGTACAATCTTAGAGGTTATATATCGGTAGACATCAATGGTATGGTATGCATTGACAATATGGCATATTGAGATGCGATGATCAAGGCTTTTGTTGAAAAGCAGAGTCTTGTGGATGATGATCAAAGAACAGCTTTAATTAGCATAGCTTTGTATAGAATTAATTTGTGAACTTCACACCTCAGTATGAACCAAAAATGGGATGAGGGACAGTAGGGGGAGCATGTGTTTCTTTCTAACTAGAAGTGGTGTCATGGTATGGAGCCCAGACATTTTCACTTATGTGGATGATGGAAAAAAGGTACCTTGGATTTGAGTCCCTAGTGGCTCTAGACATGGTCGACGTACTGACTAGATTTTATGCCCATACGACAAGGAAACGTATTTTTCAGGAGTAACCCTAATTATCTACGACTAGCTGGCCCTGCCGCCCCCAGGTACAATTGCGGCTGAGTCCTGAGACATGGAAGGCTAGATTGTCTCGAATCGGAAGGAGAGATTGCCTTGGTTCATGATGGAAATCCAATTTCGAATATGACATTTTTCTGTTTTAGTTGTAAAACTAGTACGGCGACATAATACATGGTAATGCCGTCTATGATTGATACATTTCTATTTGAAGTTTTTTTTGACACTATGCACTTATAATGATGTCAAAATGATTTGTTTTAAAACATACCAAGCACGTTTGGCTATTATAAGTTTAAACTCTATCCTTCGGCCTGCGTTGCATTGTGTAATAGGACCTGAGTCTTACAATAGCTTCATTTTTCCAAAAAACATTGTGTTGTTTATTAAATCATTTAGTTTCAAGCTTTGGTATTCACATGGAGTAAACCCATTCCATGACATACGGCGTGGTCCCATGAATTACCTAATTTTAAAATTAAAGTTTAATGACTGTTTTAAGTTCTCACACCAGTCCCGTGACTAACTCGGAGTTTATTGTTTTAACTTAAACTCTAGGTGCCCATATTTTCCATAGGGGCAGCTAGTAGTTTGGTTTTGCATATTTCTATTTAAACACGATCCTGGATTACAATTGGAGCTATATACGGAAAGCTTTGTATATGTGTATTTCTTTCAGTTGTGTTAGTTGTTGTATTTCGGTTGTGCGTTGTACTTATACATTTTATTTCTGCTACTATGTAAATTATGAATCTCGGATATTGTAATTCTATTGTGTAATATTTATTTGTACTATGATATTCTTGTACTTTGATGCAAATTGTTGTAATAATAATGAGAAGTTCTGTTGTTTGTATTCCGATGCGTCGTGCTCTCAACTCAACTTGGGATTTTCCGTACCAGGGAAGTTTCGGTCGTTTCAGCGTGGCATCAGAGCTTATACAAAGCTAGAGAACAAGACACATTAGAACCAAACAATGTAATTCATCAGAGATAGGATTAGTAATATCCTATGAGAATGACTCGTTAGAGATAGGGTTAGTAATGCCCTAGAATGAGTTAGAGGAGTGTTATTTATAAAAAATCAATTTGGTTTTGAAAATTATATCTTATTTTACATATTTGAATACTTTATTTTATATTGAATTTGGTCAATCTAGCATAAAAAGATTTTGAATATACGCCTAACTAGATGTATATTCGAAGTCTCAAGTATACTGGGTAGATATAGAATCACGCTCTAGTCGCCTAGAGACGATCCTAGTGATTGATATATCATCATCAGTATCTATGTTCGAGTTTCGAAAGTGGGATATCTATATATTTCCAATCAACTGGTGTGAGAACCAAAACTTAGATAGTGTTATTGATTGTGATTTGACACTGAAAATATGATTTTGACTATATATAAAATTTATATCTTTGAAAAGCTAATCAACTAATTGATTCTTGATTGTGATGTGTGATTGTTGGTTCAACTAATTAAAATATTGAAATGATAGTACCAATATGAAAATGAAACGTAAATTAATCCAAATTGAATCAAATTTTGAAATAAATTGAAAATTTATTGGAATTGCATACATATACATGTATATATGATGAATAGGTCATAGCGTGGAAGCTAAGAAGAGGAATATAAATGTATGCCCGACAAATAGGTACATGTTTACTATATTCATTGGGTTTGATGATTTTATGAGCCGATTGGCTTTTTCTTTTTCTTTTTGATTGACGAGGTCCTTGTGAGGCAAGTTGTGGATACCGATAGGGCTGTACAAAGGAGGTTATGGCGAAAATTTTCAGAAATTTAGGGTGTTAGCCAAATTGTTGAGAAAGTACAAAGTTCTTAGAAACTGAAAAGTTGAAGAACTCAAGTCAAAATGAAAGTTGAGTTGGCTAGTTAAACAACTTTCAACTTCGTTCCTTTTCGAGGACGAAAAGAATTTAAGTGGGGGAGATTATAACAACCCAGAATTTCAGAACCAATTTAAAATTTTTATTTTTGCTATTTTATAGTTGTTATTATTTAAAATGATTTATTTTAAATAATAACAGCTAAAAATTTATTTAAATCAAAGTTAGAAAGTATAAATTTATTTTAATTATAAATAGGGTTTGAAATGGTGCGGTAGTTTGAAAATTCGATTTTAAATTTAAAATGAATGTACAAGATTGAAAATAAATCGGATTTCAATAAAACTAGAAATATTTGAATCTGTTTAATAAAATCTTTCTAATAAATGTGAAAAATTCATATTTCACTTTATTGATTTTAAGTTATGTCTAGTTTAAAACTCAGAATAGTCACTATGGAATTTATATATATTTTAATATAATATATAGCAATTAAAAATAGCCATTTTGTAAACGACCTCCGTTTTCAATGAAACCACTTTTGTTGGATCCAGAATGTCAAATTATAGTTAGGTTTAAAATTTCATAATTTTTGGAGTCAATATGTGAGCGCAGTGAATTTAAATGTGTTTTAACAATTCAGTTTGAATTTAATCGAATATAAAAAGACCATTTTTCAAACGGTCTCCATATTCGACGAAATTAGTTTTGTTAGGACCATATCATTGAAACATAGCTAGATTTATTTTTTGTAATTTTTGGAGTCAGTATGTGGTTCCGATAAATTAAAATGTACGTTTAAATTCAATATATATTGATTTATATTTTAATTTTGTTGAAAACTGATTGAAATAGTCGAATTGGCCTACGAAAAATATTTCATTGTGTCCGTAATGGGGGTATATAGCTAAGGGCTATAGTCGTTGGGTTTGAATTGGAGTTCAGATCAATAAAAAAATAATTTATGAAATAATAGAATTAAATATAATATAAAATAGGGTATATATATATAACCTTTTTCTCCCCAAGAAACCCTAAATCTAAAATCGTGATCAGCACCGTCATCCCCTATTTCGACGGTCAACATGGTCCAATCTTCCACTTCATTAATCTCTCCATCCACACACTGATTTCAGAAATGTTCAACGAAGAAGATTTTCGTCTACGGCAGATCATTTCTATCAACGGTTATGATCAGTTTTCATTTTGAAAATCGAGAGGATTTCTACCGCAAAGCTACGGCGTTCGGGTTGGATTTGCGAGGTGAGAGAGGCTGCGAGTTGGCCGCTGTTGCTGGCGGTAGTGGAGCATTGGATGGGCGACGAGGTGGTGTTCTTTAATTGGCGGCGGAAGGTTCCTGGTGGCGTGCGTTTTGGAATTTGGAAGGAGTGATTTCATGGGTTACGTGGTCGATTGCTCCAGGAAGAAGACGACATTGATTTTGTTAATTAAAAATGTAATTAATTTTATATTTTAGTGATTAGGGGGCTAATTGTTTATTTAAAATTATCTAAACATAAAATGATGATAACTTATTCAATTCTCACTAAAATAGCATGAAAATAAGTGCGTTGGGACCGCGTGGACGAACACTACAACATGGAGCTGACAAGAACGGAAATGGAGCAAGTTAAAATTTGAGCCAAAAATAAAATTGCCAGATAAAGAATGATGGAGTGGAAACCAATCTGAGAACTCCTTCTCACTCAAATTATTTTATCATATTATTTTATTAATGTATAAAAACGTATAGAATTGCCAATGGAGATTTTTATCAGTTTAATCATTATAAATTGTACACGGTGCATGTTAGCTCACCTCCCTCGTCCGTAGACCATGGATGATTAAATTGACTGTATTGTGTGTTGATTGTGTTGTTGAAATGTTTAACGTATTAAAAATAATGTTAACATTAATGTGGTAGTTGAAATTAAATTATAAATATTCATTTATAATTTAAACAATGAAAATTTGTTAAGTATAAAAATAATTCAAATCGAATTAGAATTAGTTAAATTTGTTAACCAATGATTTATTAAAAATCGACTGTTGTTGTTTGAAAACCCCACAAGGGTATTGGGATGATATGTGACTACACAAATCACAAGTGATTAGTTTGTATGTCGATCGTTTGGTCGACAAGCCGCTGCAAGCGTGAATTATTTATTTACGGCTTACACGGATTATAAATACACATTGGATGTCAATTTGGATGTGATAGTTATTTGTAATTGTCGTTGGATGTTTATGAGGCATGTAATCCGTATAAATTTATTTATATGGATATTGGTTGAGATTTTATTCCAATCCGGAATAAACAGGAATATTTTTACAAAATAATATTCAGTGAAAATAGAAAATTGATTTTGATGTCCGATTTGGATGGACACAAAAATATAAAAATATAAAAATAATGAAGCCGAGTCAAGTAGAAAACGCTATTTTTACTCGAATGGATTTTATATCGATTTTATTCATTTTTAAAATGAATATTGAAAAGATTGGATTTCAAAAACTGACCTTTTGAAATTATTATCATTCTGAAATTATCAGAATATAAGAGGTTTTAATTTAAATTAGAAATGGAAATGAAATTGTTTTAAATGAATTTATTAACTTTTTATTAAATACGCTTTCGATGATGATGTGTGTGTATGTTTGTGTGTGTGTGTGTCTATATATATATATATATATATATATATATATATATATATATATATGTATATTACGTGGCCTGAATAGAACGCGCCGTGCAACGACTGTTCGCGAATTTCGACCATTAACTTCAAATGGACGTAATGGGAGATCCGACTGTAGGATTCTCCTAAAACCAGAACCGTTGGGTTCGTAACGAAAAGAGCTTTCCAATGAATATAAGAGATTTGAAATATAATGTTTGGATTTTAAAATAGGTCCAAATCAGTTTTGGAAAAGGTCGTTGTAAATGCAGTTCGATGACCATTTACGGAAATCGACTATAAAGGCCTTAATAAAATTATTAAAAATGTGGAAAAATTGTGTAAAATCAAAATAAATGGTTTGGAAAATTTTGTGAAATAAAATTCCATATATGGAAAGATAAAAATATTTTTATCCGAATGAGCTAGTAAATAACTAGAAATATTAATTACATGATTTTTGCAAAATAAATAAATTAATAGGATTAAATAATGGTTTTAATCTAACCAGAATTTTCCAATGAATAAATTGAAATGGAAATTATCTTCGGAATATTTCGATATTGGAATCCGTGATTATACGGATATTACTATGGAAATTTAGAAGATATTAATATTGTTATTCCAAAATGATATCTGTTGGTTTCAGAATCTGGTATTGAATATAAGCTGATATTATTTCTATTCAGAGCCTTGTATTTAATATCAAATTGGATTTTGGGTTTGTCGTGAATGATGTCTATAATAACAATGTTCTTAAACGCTGTTGAAAAAGGAATGAATCTTTTATAACAGATTAAGGAAGTTTTCCAATTTATAATTATAAATTCAAATTAAAAGGAATGTGATTTTGGGTTCATTGTGAACTGAAACACCCCACCTCCGTTAAGGTCACTCATAAAGGGAATGCCTTAATTTTGGTGGAAGTTTATAAGTAAAAGACACAGATAAAACACAAGACAGATATAAACACATATAAATAAGCAGTGGAAACCAACAGACTTTTATTATCATAAATACGTGTTCATACAGAACATTTCCAACATTTTCTCAAAACAAACTTCCAATTATTATAATCATAATACTGTCTTGATTTTAAAAGTTAAAGAAGCATGAAACATAAATAAAGCTGCAGAATCCCCATAAATGATATCCAAAGCCATGGTCCAAATGAAAGAAATCCAAGCAATACATTCTCTCTCTTCAAGCTGGATGAAAAACTGACTAAGCTGCGGTGTTTCCTCCCTGTGGACCTGGGTGGGGGGGGGGGGGGAATGGAAGAAAAGAAGACGAAAGGAAAATGGGTCAGACATAAGTCTGGTAAGTCTAGCTATATTCCTAGAATGTTAATAATAAAAAGATCACGACTTGCATAAAGTTAGAACAGGACGATATCAGGATAATAGACTATCCTAGAACTAGATAAGGTGTCCTAAAACGAACATCCCTTCGCACCCTATTTTAAATCTCTTTCTCTGCACCTACTAAATCTTGTACCAACAGGCACCTCGTGATTGGGGTGAAGTGGTCCCTTTCTCTTTCTTTAAAAGATCGGCTCCTACTCGTATATTCATATGTGTCCTACGGCCTTATATGGTAGATACCTATGCTGGTCCCACCATGGGGTGTATCAAGTCCCATGGTGGCGGCCCCAACACAATTCTAGCATGCATAGGGTATACTACTGATGCTCATGTGCCCTGACTTGTCTGCTCCAGAGTGTGTGCACGCCCGCACTCTGTTAGCACCCACACTGTGCACCAACCGCCGTCGCTTTTGACCACTTACAATCAGCCCAGTAATCATGCCCCACCCTGCCTAGTTCAGGGTACCATGATACCTAATTGGGTTACTGCTGAAACGGGTCCCCGTTACTAGGTTTTCTAGTCAAACATGTTAAGTGGTTAAGTGTCTGAAGGAACCTAACCCCCACCCATCCAAATTATTTAACATGTTGAATTTGGTTAAGTATTTATTAAATTGACTTAACCCTATCAGTCCTACCTCAGCTCTAATTGTCTTATTAGAGCACCAACCTCTCAGATTAGACAGATATTGTTGTGGCTGCCTGTATACCGGTTGGGTCCGGGCAGTCTTATGCCACAACTCAGTTTAACCTCGGGTCTTTATTGGGTCCCATGTCTTAACCTCTCACATTGGATAGCTATTGTTGTGACAACTGGACAGCCGGGCGGGTCCGTGCAGGTTTACGTCACAACTCAATCCAACCTCGGGTTAAGCGCGTTCGTATTTTCTAATTTACATTTTAATTATGTAAATAATTCAAATTCAAATTGCTGTCACATTCATTTCCAATTAATCTCATTAATTAAGGTAATTAATGCCTTTTTATGCCATAAATCACTTATGTGATTAATGACCAATTTATGGCAAGTTTTCCTAAAATTATCATTTTAACCCAACGTTACCCCGTCCAATATTAGGCTAACCATCTCAGCCTAATTTACGTTCGCATGATTTTTGGTGTAAAGTATTAGGCTAAAAACTTAGCCTAATTTAATATACGCAAATTGGCATAAATTAGCATAAACATGACAAGGGTATAACTTTGGTATTGATGGCATAATCAATATGAACATAATAGGGTGTACTTGCAAAATAACTAACATGAACATTTTAGGGGTGAACTTGCAAAATAACTAACATGAACATTATAATGTCATAGGTACAAACTTGCAAAAAGACTAACATAAACATTATAATGTCATAGGTATGAACTTGCACTTAAAGGCTAACTCAACATATATGTGTTTTTTTTAACATAGGCCATATTAGCAACATACATGAGAATTAGCAATATGAACTAATCCATATACATATGTTAATTTGCAACACAGGCAAATCAACATATGTATATGTGAGTTAGCAACATAGGATAATCAACATACACATGTGTTAATTAGTAACATAGATTTAAACATATTTGCAAATTAATCCCAACATATGATAAGTGTGAACATGGCATAAGTTTTGCATAAACATGAACATATAGATTTGACAATTGGTCGCATAACATAAACTTGCATAATAAACTACACAATTCTCATAAGATGTTACAATCCAAGTCCATGCTTATACAAATAATCTAATCCAATAATCCCAAATTTAACATGATAATAGAATCAAGTCACTGGCATAGATTAATATTACAAAACATAATAAACATCATACTTAATAATTCTCAATTCAACATGATAATAGAATCAAATCACAAACATATATTAATAACATAACAAGTATCGTACTATTATCATTTCATCGCAACACATGATACTCATATCAATTCGCATTCTAAAAATGTAGCTAAACTTACAATCGTAGACGGTCTTGTTTTCTGAGTTCTGAAATTCTGAATTAGCAAAGCTTTCCTTTGGGAAGACGTTGCTTTGATTCTAATTTGTTGTTGCTTTTTATTCTTTTAGTTTGTATTCGCTATGTTGTTCGTCTCTTTCAAGTGGAGGCTCCCTCTACTTCTCAGCAGACAACATGGTGGCTCCAATTCTTCTTCTTCTTTTTTTGTGAATTTTTAGTTTAAGACCTAGGGTTTTTTATAGAGTTGCAAGTTAATTTGAGCCGTCGATGAAGCTAGGGTTAACCAGAGCCGTCCATTGTAAAGAGAATCCAATTATGTTCACCATTTCTTTCTTAATGTACATTTACTATTATTTGTCAATCCATATAAATACGTACCCATTAGATACATCTCCCCTTTACACATTTGTTTTGGTATTAGCAACTTTAGTGTTAACAGAAATACGGGGTGTTACATTCTCCCCTCCTTAAAGGATTTCGTCCCCGAATTCTCCAAGTCTAGGAGAACATATACCCTACCATCCAAATGTCCATCTACTCAGTCAGCAAACATGAGCGTCCATTTTCCTTAAAAGACTTCTAATGCTTCATGGTCATATGCATCGTGTGTGTACATGTCCTTATCTAATTCAAAAATCAGGCGGTCTACTGATTCAGTTGACCTCGTTAATGCAAGTTCTGTAAGTGTCATGAATCCATTATGTATGCAAACTTTTTCCTATTCATAATTCTACATGAGTGCGCAATCATTCAAACAAATGCGACATCCATATGACAAAATATTAAGCTTCAACCATATACAAACACAAACACATATATGAATATGCATTGTGTGTGTATATGCATCCACGAGCAACCACTAGTAAACATTTGCAACCACTTGCAACCATCATCCATAACATGTTTCAATTACATGTTTACATCCAAAGGGGTTTCCAACTAAGGATAAAAGGGTAAGGTCGGGGAGATATACCTAAAAAGATAGATACTAACATGACTTTAAGGAAAAAAGAGAGATAAAAAATGTACCCTCAAACAGAAAAGGGTAGGCTGCGCGTATTCTATCCTCAGTTTCCCAAGTCGCGTCTTCCTCGGCGTCGCTCCACTGAAATTTGACGAGTTTGACTTCGCGATTGCATAGCTTTTTCACTTCAGTTCCTAAGACGCGATTTGGAACTTTCCTCACAGTTGCTTCGCGTTCTACTTCATCTTCTTCTAGAATGTTGGCTCTACCACTTTCGTTGACTCATGTAGATACTTCCGGAGGTGAGAAACATGAAAGACGTTGTGAACTCCGGCCAGTCTCTCGGGTAACTCTAACCTATAGGCCATCTTCCCAATCTTCTCAACGATAGGAAACGGCCCTACAAATCTTGGTGCTAGCTTCCCTGTGGATCCAAAGCAAACGACGTTCCTTAAAGGAGACACCTTAAGGAAAACCCTGTCCCTAACCTAAAATTCAAGGTCGGTCCTTCTCTTGTCTATCAAGGATTTTTGTCTGTCTTGGGCTGTCTTCATTCTTTTCCGTATTAAGTCTACTTTCTCTGAAGTCTCTCGGATCATATCTGGTCCAAGTATGAGCTTGTCAGTAGACTCCCACCAACAAGTGGGCGATCGGCACAGTCTTCCATATAAAGCTTCGAAGGGCGCCATTCCGATGGTGGCTTGGTAGCTATTGTTGTAGGCAAATTCCACCAAAGGAAGATGGTCCTCCCAAGTCCCTCCAAAGTCAAGGACCCAAAGTCTCAAAAGGTCTTCCAAAATCCTGTTCACCCTTTCCGTCTTACCATCAGTTTGGGGGTGATAGGCCGTGCTCAAACATAACTGTGTGCCTACAGCTTCTTGTAGACTCCGCCAAAACTCGCTTGTGAAGATAGGATCTCTGTCGCTAATAATGCTGGAAGGTATTCCATGGAGTCGAACTATCTCCTTAAGATAAAGAGATGCTAGAGACGAGGCAGTCCTTCTAATCTTGACAGGTAAAAAGTGGGCGCTTTTAGTAAGCCTATCCACTATTACCCAAATGCTAGTGTTGCCCCTTCTAGACCTAAGCAGCTCATTAATGAAGTCCATTGAAATGCTATCCAACTTCCACTTTGGGACCTCTAGAGGATGGAGCAGACCGCCTGGCTTCTTCTGCTCCGCCTTGACTTGTTGGCAAATCATGCACTTAGAAACAAAATCTGCCACGTCCTTCTTCATGCCACTCCAAAAGAAAACTCTCTTTAAGTCCTTGTACATTTTGTCCCCGCCTGGATGTATTGTCATCTTGGAATGATGTGCCTCCTCAAGAACTTTCTTCACCAACTCCTTTGCCTGTGGGATGCATAGTCTTCCATCCCGTCTTAACCACCCTTTGTCATCGATGGTGTATCTATCGAGGTGACTAGAAGTCTCACCCTTAACGAGCTTATCAACCACTTCTACTAGTTGATGGTCTTCTCGTTGTGCGGTCCTTATTGAGTCTAAGAGAGTGGGCCGCACTTCTAGTGATGCTAACAGACCGAGTACAAAATCAGAGGAGGGCCTAAAGTCAAAACTGGCTATAAACTCTAGGCTTCGCCTTTCAACAAATAGCGGACTCAACGTTAGCTTCTTTCTACTCAAGGCATCTGCGACTACATTGCCCTTGCCTGGAGTGTAGGAAATCTCAAAATCATACGAGGCAAGAAACTCCATCCACCTTTGTTGCCTTAAGTTAAGGTCCTTCTGCGAGAAGAGATACTTCAAAGATTTATGGTCAGTGTACAGTTCAAATTTCTCACCTAGGAGATAGTGGCGCCAGGACTTAAGCGCAAAGATGATGGCGGCCAACTCAAGGTCGTGGGTTGGGTAGTTCCTTTCATGAACTTTCAACTGTCTTCCGCCATAAGCTACTACCCTTCCTTCTTGCATTACGACAGCGCCTAGTCCTGTCCTGCATGCATCCGTGTATACTGTAAACATTTTGCTTCCATCCGGCAAGGTCAGAACTGGGGCTGTTGTAAGAGCCCTTTTTAAGCGTTGGAAAGCAAACTCGCAATCCAAATCCCAAGAGATAACTAGATTCTTCTTTGTTAGCCTTGTAAGATGAGATGATATTTTTGCAAAATCTCTGATGAACTTCCGATAAAAGCCTGCAAGCCCGAGGAAGCTTCAGACCTCGGTTGCATTCCTTGGTGCCTTCCAATCTTGCACCGCTACTACTTTTGCGGGGTCTACAGCTAACCCCTCTTTGGACACTATATGCCCAAGAAATCTCACTTCTTCTCTCCAAAAGTGGCACTTGGAGAATTTAGCTTTTAACTGATGTGTTCTTAAGAGTCTCCATGATTTCCTTTAGGTGCTGAGCATGTTCTTCCTCATTTTTTGAGAAGATCAAAATATCGTCTACGAAGACCACCACGAATTTATTGAGGAAATCTCTGAACACCCTACTCATTAGGTCCACGAAGTAAGCGGGTGCATTTGTCAAGCCAAAAGGCATGACAAGCCACTCAAAGAATCCGTCTGGGGTTATGAAAGCTGTCTTATCGAAGCTATCATCAGCTACCCTTAACTGATGAAATCCGGTCGCCAAATCAAGTTAGGAGAAAACCGACGCTCCTACAAGCTGGTCGAACAAATCGTCAATTCTGGGGAGAGGGTGCCTATTCTTTTTAGTCAGCTTGTTTAGCTCCCCATAGTCAACACATAGACGGAGTGAACCATCCGCCTTTGTAGCGAACACCACTGGAGCGCCCCATTCTGAAATGCTCCGCCTAATGAACCCCTTTTCTAAAAGCTCTTTAATCTGCTTACTGAGCTCTTTCCTTTCCCTAGGAGCCATGTGCCTAAAAGGCAAAGCAACGGGCTTCGCATTGTCAACAAGATAGATGCGGAAGTTTATTTCCCGTTTCGGAGGTAAGCCCTTCACCTCATTAAAGACATCCGAATATTCTCGGACCACCTTAACTAACTGCAAATTCTCAACAGAAGCGTCAAGCGATTCAAGATAACTAAGCATAACCACATTCGATGGATTACAAGTAATTTCCAAAGTGTTACCGAGTTGGGTTAAAAGCCTAACCACTCTTTTCTCACAATCAAGGATGGCACCATTACTGGATAGCCAGTCCATGCCCAAAATCAATCCATACCCCGAGAAGCCCAAAACAAAGGTACTACATCTAAATTCTACACTTAAAATAGAGATTTTCAAATTCATACAGATCATTGACAAATAAGCTGGGCCTCCAATTGGATTGGAGACAATCAAGGGATCCTCTACATACTAGTTTCTAGGTGCAGAGATTCTACTAAAGCAGATGAAATAAAGGAGTGTGATGCACTAGAATCAAATAAATTGCTAATTGGTGATCATAAAGATAAACTACACTTTCTACAGAAGTATTTCTACCTCGCTGTTGCAGAGGAGGTGCCTCCAGTGCATGAACTTGTCCACCCGAAGTGGATGCAGCTTTCTGCGCCTGCCCTCGCCTCTTAGGGCAGTCCTTAGCTTTTTGTCCTGTTTCTCCACAATGAAAGCAACCACCATTCATCTTTGCCTTCTTCTTCCTGCAGTCTTTCACCACATGCCCAATCACACCATAGAAATTACACTTTCTTGTTTTGCGAGCTTTGTTATTTTTCCCGCCCTTCTTAAAGTCTGTTTTCTTAGGATGTAAAGCTTATTTCTTTCCCTGAGACCCTTCCGCCTTTGTCTCCTTCTTTCCTTTATCCTCCTCATGTAGTAACGCCATCTGTACCAGCCTTTCATATGTAGCTCCCATAGGTATATGGGTCATGGCCAGGCTATTGTAACGACCCAGAAAATCTGAACCAATTTAAAATTTTTAAATTGGCTAAAATAATGGATTTTAAATATTTAAAATAAATATTTTAAACAATGGCGATGAAAACTGAGTTGAATCGACATTTGAAAACGAATATAATTAATTATAATTATATATAGAATTGAAAATGGCGCGGTAGTTCGATAATTCGATTTCAAACTTCAATTGAATATACCGGGTGCAAAACAATCCGGATTTTAGTGAAACCAAAAATATTTAAATATGTTAGTGAATATCTTTCTAACGAATCCGACCAATCGAAATTTGATAGCGGGAATCAAAAGGTATGTCCAGTTGAAAATTATGAATAGTCGCTATGGAATTCAGGCCCTTAAAAATGGACATTTTGCAGATGACCTCGGATTTCGACGAAACCACTTTTGTTGGATCCGCAGTGTCAAGTTATTGCTAGGTTTCAAATTTCATAATTTTTCGAATCAATATGTGAGCGTGGCAAAGGAAAACGCGTTTGACCAGTTTTAGTTGATTTTAATCGACTGGAAATTGGCCATTTTTCAAACGGTCTCAGAATTCGACGAAACTAGTTTTGTTAGGACCGTATCGTCAATACGAAGCTAGAAAATATTTTTCGGGAATTTTTCTAGTTAGTATGTGGCCCCGGTAATTTGAAATGTACGTTTAAAATTCAATATAGTGATTTAAATGAAAATTCAAAAGGAAACTGATTATAACGATCAAATCAGCTTGCGATACATATCCCATTGTGTTCGGAATGGGGGTGAAACGCTATGGGCGACAGGCGGTGGGCCTCGTTTCGAGGTCGTATGTAAAAGTCAACCTTTTTGCAAAAATAAAAATAATTAAATAAAAAAATAAAAATAAAATAATATAATCCCCCCTTCATCTCCTCTGCCCCCCCGTTCATTTCAGTTTCAAAACGAAAAAAAAAAAACCCTAGCGCTATCGCCAGCCCCCCCCCCTCGAGCGAACGCCGCCATCACCGCCTGTCCCCCCCCTCCATCGATCGAAGACCCGAAGCCCCCCCCAGATCGCACGAGCTCCGACGAAGCCGCATCCCCCCCCCCGTTCTCGACGCTGAAGCCGCCGTACCTCGAAGCGAGCGCCGACGCCTTCTTTTCCTCCCCCCCCCCCTCTTCTTCGCAGAGGATGTAAGTATTTTTATTTTATTTTAACTGATTTCTTTATTAGTATAAAACTGATTTCTTTATTAGTATAAAACTGAATTTTTTTTTTAGTATAAAACTGATTTTAAAAGCAAGTTAAAACTGATTTTTTTAAAAGCAATTAAAAACTGATTTTGAAAAGCAATTAAAAACTGATTTTTAATAGAAAGAAAAACTGATTTTAAAAGCATTTTAAAAACTGATTTTTAATAGAAAGAAAAACTGATTTTAAAAGCATTTTAAAAACTGATTTTTAATAGATAGAAAAACTGATTTTAAAAGCATTTTTAAACTGATTGGAAAAGCATTTTTAAACTGATTTGAAAAGCATTTTAAAACTGATTTTAAAAGATATAAAAACTGATTTTTAAAGTTATAAAAAAACTGATTTTTATAGGAAAAACTGATTTTGTTTTTAAAATAAAAACTGATTTTGTTTTTAAAATAAAAAAAAACTGATTTTGTTTTAAAGATAAAAACTGAATTTTAAAAGGAAATAAAAACTGAATTTTAAAAGGAAATAAAAACTGATTTTCAAAAGCATATAAAAACTGATTTTTTTTTAAAAAGATTTGAACTTTAAAAGTAAAAATCATATTTTTATATATGGAAAGTCGAAGTAAAAATCATATTTTTATATATGGAAAGTCGAAGTAAAAATCATATTTTTATATATTGAATAGCGTAGTAAAAATTCGTTTTTATATATTGAATAGCATCGTAAAAATTCGATTTTTACATATGTAGAGAATACGGGCGAAAGCGACAAAAGGCGAGGATTTCTATAAAGGAAGAGTCGTGGTACTGGATAGCTATTGGTGAGATTTTTGATTTAAAAATTTATATATATATGTGTGAAAATGAAAGTGAATTGCTATATATAAATATCTATCTATATATATATATATATATATATATATATATATATACGCCCCTCGTCCACAAACCATGGACGATATTTATTGGTTGAAATTGATGTGAAAATTGATTGATAGCGAATGGTTGCTTGGGATTATTTGTGATTGATATTGGTTGATTGCGGTTGAAAAATACCCGTTTGTGGTTGAAAAATATTTGGTTGAAACCACATAGGATTAGTTTGTGGAAATGAAATAAATATATACATGCCGCCTGCGTGCGAACTAGATGCATGAACCCCATTGTCAAAAACCGCGAGGTTTTAAGGTAGAGCGAGGAGCCGTACTAGGGACGGTGCCGGTTTAACTACCCTGTCGTTATGCTGCCGAAATTTTGAATAATATTTGTGTGTTTGAATTATTTTCATCTGCTTAAACTATATTTATTCATTGTATAGAAAACATTCATGTGTTGAATTGATATTCATTCGTTGTTTAGAAATTCATGTGTTGAATGGTATTCATATTTTGAAATAAATTGTTCGATAATAAAAATCACATTTTCATCTATATATGGAAACTATAGAAAACATTCATGTGTTGATATGATATTCATTCGTTGATTAGAAATTCATGTGTTGAATGGTATTCATATTTTGAAATAAATCGTTTGATAATAAAAATCACATTTTTATCTATATATAGAAACTATAGAAAACATTCATGTGTTAAATTGATATTCATTCGTTGATTAGAAATTCATGTGTTGAATGGTATTCATATTTTGAAATAAATCGTTTGATAATAAAAATCACATTTTTATCTATATATAGAAACTATAGAAAACATTCATGTGTTGAATTGATATTCATTCGTTGTTTAGAAATTCATGTGTTGAATGGTATTCATATTTTGAAATAAATCGTTTGATAATAAAAATCACATTTTTATCTATATATAGAAACTATAGAAAACATTCATGTGTTGAATTGATATTCATTCGTGGATTAGAAATTCATGTGTTGAATGGTATTCATATTTTGAAATAAATCGTTTGATAATAAAAATCACATTTTTATCTATATATAGAAACTATAGAAAACATTCATGTGTTGAATTGATATTCATTCGTTGTTTAGAAATTCATGTGTTGAATGGTATTCATATTTTGAAATAAATTGTTTGATAATAAAAATCACCTTTTATCGACTATATGAACTATATAGAAAAATAGTGTTTTGAAATGAATCGTTTTACAATAAAAATCACATTTTTATTGTATGCATAAATCATTGAAATGTGAAGTGTTAAAAATAGCCACTTGTTCAAAATAAACATATATGAGTTGAAATATTCATTAATTAGCTAATGAAATGATTTGCACCTATGTATGTAACATTAGAATAAATGGTGTCTTTAAACCAAACAGAAATCAAATATGAAGTCGAATAGAAATTGATAAATGATAAGAACTGTATATATATGTACATGCAATATTCATTGAACAGGTTATAGCAAAGGGGATAGAGAAGAAGAATAAAATTTTGTGCCCGACAAATAGGTACACATTTACTGATTTGTTTGGGTGATGATTTTGAGCCTGTTGGCTAGCCGCTTGGCTTTTTCTTTTTCTTTTTGAGATTAGAAGGACCGGGAACGCTATTTGCGATTTCCCGATGCTCCCGGTGCAGGGGAGGTTATGGCGAAATTTTTCCAAAATTTAAGGCGTTAGAAAAATATTTGAAGTGAAAACGATATTGAAATTGTTGAATGAACTATATTTATATAAATATATAAATATAAATAAAATTAAAACGAAACGAAGCCGTGCAGTTCGTATTTTGAAACCGTGATTTCAAACGACTAGTGCGGGAAATCCGACCATTGGATTTTCCCGAAACCTCAACCGTCGGCTTCGCCTTGGAAATATCTTCCCAACGGCACCAACTTTGTAGAAATCCAACGGTTGGATTGTCTGGAATGTTTAATTCAAATCTGAAGAAAAACAGCGCCAGAAACGATTATATTTATTTATATATATAAATATAATTATATTTAATCGAATAACGATGCTGCAGTTCGTATTTTGAAATCGAAACTTCAAACGATTGTGCCGGGAGATCCGACCGTCGGATTTTCCCGAAACTGGAACCGTTGGATTCGTTTTGAAAAGACCTTTCTAATGATGTAAATTTTGTGAAGATCCAACGGTTAGATTTTCAGATATGTGTAAATCAAATCTGAAGAAAAACAGCGCCACGGCCGCCTTATGGCCCGAAGCGTAGTTTTGAATAACATGGCTATTTTAAAATAAATAAAAATAGCGATAAATAGTTATAAAATATCATAAGCGATATGGAATGAAAATAAACTGAATTTGCTTGATTTATGTGATGTTTGATGGTTGAATGTGTTTGGTGTGAAAATTACATTAAAGGACAAAATTGGTGTTGTCGAATAATTTAACCATTGAAATAAATTGAATTGAAATTCTAAATATACGTGAATTATTTGGGAAGGGCGAGTTAATTCTCATTTCAAATAATTGACCGACGATTGAAAGTCGAAGATAAAGACGGTGGTCGAAGACCGGAGATCTTCACCTCGTTTGGATGGTAACCGAGGTCCTGATTGGGAGGCATCCCGAAATATGGATAATGAGTGGTGATCGTCCAGACGTACGTGGTGATCGATGGGTTTGCGAGGTATTTAGTGCCTCCGGTTTCGTTCAGACCCAGAACGGACTTGTAAATGGACTGTGTGTCTGACATTGGATTTTATTCTGTGTTGATTGATTTCTGTTAAATATACATCTGTTTGGCGGCGGAGAATTTATTCTTTTGCTTAACGCCCTTCTCTGAGACGCACGAGCTCAGAGGTTGTATATCGATGGACATCAGTCGCATGGCATGAATGGCCTGTGTGGCATGCTAAGATGCAGTGATCAGGACTTCTGTTGAAAAGCAAAGTCTTGTGGTGATGATCAAAGCACCGCCTGTGTGGCGTAGCTTTGTGTGAACGTGAATTCGCGAGCCTCACACCCCGGTATGAACCTAAAACGGGAGAAGGACCTCAGGGAGGGCCTGCGTTTCTTTCTAGCTAGGGTGGTGTCAGTGACCTACCAGCCCTGACATTTATATACTTTTCACCTATGTGGTTGTTGCTGTTGCGAGGCGCCTCGGTTTGATCGGACGATCCGGGTCCGATGGAGTCATTCGTTGGCTCGTTTACGCCCCAAAGGGCGGGGAGACGTAGTGTTCACGTATAATAATCCACATCGGTGGACCGGCCCTGTCGCTCCAAGGGGCAGTTGCGGCTGTTCCTGAGACACGGGCTAGAGCGTCTCGAATTCGGTAAGGACTATCTTTTGCCTTGGTTCATGACGGAAATCCAATTTCCAAATACGTGACTGTGCGGTTTTGATTGTATACCTATATATATGGCGACATAGTGGTATGGGGCATTAATGCCGTCTATGATTGATAGTTATGATTTGAAATTGTTTTCAAACATATAAACACTAGCAATAATATCAAATTCCTTTGTTTTATTCGTATCAATCATATTTTGGCTGTTATAAGGTAAAAACTCTATCCTCCGGTTTGCGTTGCATTGTGTGATGGGAACTGAGTCTTATAACGGCTTCATTTTTATAAAAAGCATAGCGATGTTTTAAAAGAAAGATTTGTGGTAAAGCACTGGCAATCCAATGGAGTAAACCCGTTCCACGAAAGTGGCGTGGTCCTGTGATTAGCCAATTATATATGTGTTGAGTGGATTTCTCATACCAGTCCCATGACTGACTCGTAGTTTGTTTCACTTTCAAACTCGGGTGCCCCTTTTTCTACACGGGCAGCCTTGTATTCAGGTTTAGCTGGTTCTTTCTAGATAGCTGGAGCTGAAGATGGATTCTATCATTTATTTCTTTTTATGCTGTTCAGCTCCTATTGTACATATTTTGTTTATTTCTGCTGTAGACATTTATGTATAGCTGAACTGTATTTGTACTAAGTAAGATCCTGTATACTGTGTAACTCAGATGATTACTTTTATCCAGTATATTTTGTTGTTCATATCTGGTGTATTTATTTAATTCTGTTCTGCTATTATCTGTTTCTGTGTTATATTCCAAAGATAACCTTGTTTCCGTGAGAACGGGAAATCGGGTCGTCTCAGCTATGAAGCGGCTCATTCCGTCCCTTGGCAAAGCGGAGAGCCTTCTTGTGTTGGGTGTTGACTAGGTCCAGTCCGAACCTAGCCAGTTGATCAAACTGGTTGATGTACTCTTTGACGGTCATACTTCCCTGCTTAAGGGATAGGAACCTCTCCGTTTGAAGACTTCTCTCAACTTCTGAAAGGAACTTCAGCTCAAATCTAAATCTGAAATCTTCCCACGTTTCTATTGGTCTTTCTGCATTGGTGACTTCCCACCAGTAGGAAGCCTCTCCTTTGAGCAACCACACTGCCAGTCTTACCTTCTGCCTGTCTTCTACCTCGAAGATAACAAAACGATCTTCGGTCTCTTTCAGCCAGTTCCTGGCTTCTACGAAGGACTCGGATCCATGAAAGTCTTTCCCACCCATAGCTTTAAAATCTCTACAAGTCTTGGCAAAAGCATTTCCTCTCGGAGGAGGAGGAGGTGGAATTTCAGCAACTGGGGAGGAGGAGGAGGAGGAATTGCTGCAACTGGGGGAGGAAGATTCGCTGGGCCCGCCTCATTGGCCCTAGCTTCCAAGTACCTTCTAAACCAACCAGGTACAGTCACACCTTCTGGAAGGTTAAATTCTCTCGACATGCTGAAACGAAAAAGGAAAGATTCAAAACGAAGGATAGTTAATTCACATGGCTTTGGGGGATTATGCCTTTCTAAAACTATAAAACAATTCTTTTTCTTGAAAAATGCTTCTTTAAATTTTAATTTGAATATAGTTTCAAAAACTTTTTATCTGGTCTGGTAAACCTATGCTCTGATACCAAGTGAAACACCCCACCTCCGTTAAGGTCACTCACAAAGGGAATGCCTTAATTTTGGTGGAGGTTTACAAGTAAAAGACACAGATAAAACACAAGACAAATATAAACACATATAAATAAGCAGCGGAAAAACCAACAGACTTTTATTATCATAAATACATGTTCATACAGAACATTTCCAACATTGTCTCAAAACAAACTTCCAATTATTACAACCATAATACTGTCTTGATTTTAAAAGTAAAAGAAGCATGAATGTAACGACCCAGAAAATCTGAACCAATTTAAAATTTTTAAATTGGCTAAAATAAGGGATTTTAAATATTTAAAATAAATATTTTAAATAATGGCAATGAAAAGTGAGCTTGAATCGACAATTGAAAGCGAATATAATTAATTTTAATTATAAACAAGGCCTGAAATGGCGCTGCAGTTTCAAAAATTGAATTCAAACTTTGTCGGACTGCACCGGGTGCAAAACAAAACGGATTTTAGTGAAACCAAAAATATTTAAATCTGTTAGTGAATACCTTGCTAACGAATCTGAAAAATCGAATTTTCATAGCGGAAAGCAAAAGTTATGGCCGAATGAATTTTCAGAAAGGTCGCTATGGAATTTATATAGCCCGTGAAATTGGCCATTTTGCACACGACCTCGGAATTCGACGAAACCACTTTTGTTGGATCCGCGATGTGAAGTTATCGCTAGATTTCAAATTTCATAATTTTTGAAGCTAATATGTGAGCGTGGCAAAGGAAAATGTGTTTTGGTCAATTACAGTTAAATTGGATCGACCAAAAATGGGCCTTTTTGCAAATAGTCTCAGAATTCGACGAAACTAGTTTCGTTGGGACCGTATCATCAAAACATAGCTAGATTTATTTTTCTGGAACTTTTCGAATCAGTTTGTGGCCCTGGAAAATTGAAATGCACGTTCAAATCAAATATTGAATGTTTTATATTTTAATTTGAAGGGAAACAGACTGAAACAGTCGAATGGGCCTTCGAAAACATATCCCATTGTGTTCGGAATGGGGGTAAAACGCTGGGGACGACAGTCGTTGGGTTTGAATTGGTGTTCATCTATATAAGGGGTATTTTTGAAATTTTGAAAATATATAAATTAAATGGAAAAATCTGATTGGCCACTCCACTCTTTCTCTCTCCCCGACCCTCTCTAAACCGACGACGGAAACAGCTCGCCACCTTCTCTCCTCGATTCCTCCTTCCACGCTCAGTAAAATCAAGTGCTCCAGTTAGGGATTTTGAAGAGCTCGAGACGAGCTTCAAATCCATACCTGGTTTCGATTTTTTCGTGGAGTATTTCGTTCGTTTGAAGCCTCCAAAGTCCGATCGTTCATCGCGCCGCCAGGGGGCCATCTCGCCGTCGAGTTCACCAGCACCACCACCGCCTGGTGCGCGACTCCAAGCTCTTCGACGTGGTACAACCCGATCTTCGTATCGTGCAATGGATTGAGAGCAAGAATCAAACCTAGTTTTGAACATTTATTGAAGGTAACGGCTTTAATTTATTTTCAACAGTTTTAACACCTTTAAACCGTTGCAAACTTTGAAAAATCATATCTTTTTCATTCGTTAACGAAATTCGATGAAACAGGAAACATCGTGACCGTGAGGACATCTTCTATATTTTAGAAGAGACCGCATATTTTTCTGAGACTTCTGCTATTCTTGGTGGAGTGGAACCCAAAGTGAGATTTCTAATTTATAAACAATATGGAAAACGACAATGTATAAATTATATAGTCGATGTATGAGTTATATAAGCGTTGTACACCTCTTGTATAAGCATTGTATAAGTTGTACGTTCGATGTATAAGTTATATATGCATTGTAAAAATTATATATGTGTTGAAATAGAAGTGAATTGCTATATATATATATATATATATATATATATATATATACATACACGCCCCTCGTCCACAAACCATAGTCGATATTTATTAGTTGTGATTGGTGTGAAAATTTATTGATAGCGAATGGTTGTTTGGGATTGTTTGTGGTTGATATTGATTGATTGTGGTTGAAAAATACCCATTTGTGGTTGAGAAATACTTTGTTGAAACCACATAGGATTAGTTTGTGGAAATGAAATAAATATATACATGCCGCCTGCGTGCGAACTAGATGCATGATTCCCATTGTCAAAAACCGCGAGGTTTTAAGGTAGAGCGAGGAGCCGTACTAGGGACGGTCCCGGTTTTAACTACCCTGCCGTTATGTTGCCGAAATTTTGAATAATATTCATGTGTTTGAATTATTTTCATTTGTTGAAACTATATTTATTCATTGAATAGAAAACCTTCATGTGTTGAATCGATATTCATTCGTTGATTAGAAATTCATGTGTTGAATGGTATTCGTGTTTTAAATATAAAAATCACATTTTTATCTATATATAGAAACTATAGAAAACCTTCATGTGTTGAATCGATATTCATTCGTTGATTAGAAATTCATGTGTTGAATGGTATTCGTGTTTTAAATATAAAAATCACATTTTTATCTATATATAGAAACTATAGAAAACCTTCATGTGTTGAATCGATATTCATTCGTTGATTAGAAATTCATGTGTTGAATGGTATTCCTGTTTTGAAATAAATTGTTTTATAATAAAAATCACCCTTTTTATCGCCTATATGAACTATATAAAATAATACTGTTTTGAAATGAATTGTTTTACAATAAAAAAAATCATATCTTTATTATATACATGAATCGTTGAAATGTGAAGTGTTAAAAATAGCAACTCGTTCAAATAAATATGCATGAGTCAAAATATTCATTAATTAGCTAGTGATATGATTTTTTTGCCTATGCATGCAACATTAGAATGAATGGTGTTTTTAAACCAAATGGAATCAAATATGAAGTTGAATAGAAAATGATAAATGATAAGAACTATATATATGTACATGCATATTTATTGAACAGGTTATAACAAAGGGGCTTGGGAAGAGGAATAAAATTTTGTGCCCGACAAATAGGTACACATTTACTGTTTTGTTTGGGTGATGATTTTATGAGCCTGTTGGCTAGCCGCTTGGCTTTTTCTTTTTCTTTTCGACATGAGACGCCCGTGTGGCTATTTGGGAATTTTCCCAGCCCCTCCCGTACAAAGGAGGTTATGGCGAAATTTTCCAAAATTTAAAGGCGTTAGTGAAATATTTGAAGTGAAAACAATATTGAAATTGTTGAATGAACTATATTTATATAAATATATAAATATAAATAAAATTAAAACAAAACGTGGCCATGCAGTTCGTGTTTTGAAACCGTGATTTCAAACAACTACTGCGGGAAATCCGACCATTGGATTTTCCCGAAACCTCAACCGTCGGGTTCGCCTTGGGAATATCTTTCCAACGGCACCAGCCTTGTAAAAATCCAACGGTTGGATTGTCTGGAATGTTTAATTCAAATCTGAAGAAAAACAGCGCCAGAAACGATTATATATATATATATAATTATATTTAATCGAATAACGACGCTGTAGTTCGTATTTTGAAATCGAAACTTCAAACGATTGTACCGGGAGATCCGACCGTCGGATTTTCCCGAAACTGGAACCGTTGGATTCGCTTTGAAAAGACCTTTCTAATGATGTTAATTTTGTGAAGATCCAACGGTTAGATTTTCAGATATGTGTAAATCAAATCTGAAGAAAAACAGCGCCACGGCCGCTTTATGGCCCGAAGCGTCGTTTTGAATAAATTGGCTATTTTAAAATAAATAAAAATAGCGATAAATCGTTATAAAATATCATAAATGATATGGGATGGAAATAAACCGAATTTGCTCGAGTAATGTGGTATTTGATGGTTGAATGTGTTTGGTGTGAAATTTACATTAAAGAACAAAATTGGTGTTGTCGAATGATTTAACCATTAAAATAAATTGATTTGAAATTCTAAATAAACATGAATTATTTGAAAAGGCCGAGTTAATTCTCATTTCAAATAATTGACCGACGATTGAGATTCGAAGATGAAGACGGTGGTCGAAGACCGGAGATCTTCACCTCGTTTGGATGGTAACCGAGGTCCTGATTGGGAGGCATCCCGAAATATGGATAATGAGTGGTGATCGTCCAGACTTACGTGACAATCGATGGGTTTGCGAGGTATTTAGTGCCTCCGGTTTCGTTCAGACCCAGAACGGACTTCTAAATGGACTGTGTGTCTGACATTGGAGTTTATTCTGTGTTGATTGATTTCTGTTAAATATACATCTGTTTGGAGGCGGAGAATTTATTCTTTTGCTTAACGCCCTTCTCTGAGACGCACGAGCTCAGAGGTTATATATCGATGGACATCAGTCGCATGGCATGAATTGCCTGTGTGGCATGCTATGATGCAGTGATCGGGGCTTCTGTTGAAAAGCAAAGTCTTGTGGTGATGATCGAAGCACCGCCAGTGTGGCGTAGCTTTGTGTATAACGTAAAATCGCGAGCCTCACACCCCGGTATGAACCAGAAACGGGAGAGGACGTCAGGGAGGGCCTGCGTTTCTTCCTAACTAGGGTGGTGTTAGTGACCTACCAGCCCTGACATTTATATACTTTTCACCTGTGTGGTTGTTGCTGTTGCGAGGCGCCTCGGTTAGATCGGACGATCCGGGTCCGATGGAGTCATTCGTTGGCTCGTTTACGCCCCAAAGGGCGGGGAAATGCATTGTCCAGGAATTTTAATCCACATGGGTGGACCGGCCCTGACGATCCAAGGGTCACTCGAGCTCTGATCCTGAGACTCGGGCTAGGCAGTCTCGAATTCGGTAAGGACTATCTTTTGCCTTGGTTCATGATGGAAATCCAATTTCCAAATACGACATCGTGCGGTTTTGATTGTGTATATATATATATGGCGACATGATATATGGTACCCATGCCGTCTATGATTGATAGTTATGATTTGAAATTGTTTTCAAAGCATATAAACACTAGTAACCATATCAAATGCCTTTGCTTTATTCGTATCAAGCATATTTTGGCCGTTATAAGGTAAAAACTCTATCGTCCGGTTTGCATTGCATTGTGTGATGGGAACTGAGTCTTATAACGACTCCATTTTTATAAAAAGCATAGCGATGTTTAAAAGAAAGATTTGTTTTAAAGCACTGGCAATCCAATGGCGAAAACCCGTTCCACGAAAGTGGCGTGGTCCTGTGATTAGCCATATTATATATGTGTTGAGTAGACTTCTCATACCAGTCCCATGACTGATTCGTAGTTTGTTTCACTTTCAAACTCGGGTGCCCCTTTTTCTACACGGGCAGCCTTGTATTCAGGTTTAGCAGGCTTTATCTGGATAGCTGGAGCTGAAGATGGATTCTATCATTTATCTCTTTTTATGCTGTTCAGCTCCTATTGTACATATTTTGTTTGTTTTCCGCTGTAGACATTTATGTATAGCTGAACTGTATTTTTACTAAGTATGATCCTATATACTGTGTAACTCTGATGATTACTTTTATCCAGTATATTCTATTGTTCTTTATCTGGTGTATTTATTTAATTATGTTCTGCAATTATCTGTTTTTGTGTTATATTCCACGGATTACCCTTACCGCCGCCAGTACGGGGTTTGGGGTCGTCTCAATGAAACATAAATAAAGCTGTATAATCCCCATAAATGATATCCAAAGCCATGGTCCAAATGAAAGAAATCCAAGCAATACATTCTCTCTCTTCAAGCTGGATGAAAAACTGACTAAGCTGCGGTGTTTCCTCCCTGTGGACCTGGGGGGAGGTGGGACGAAAGAAAAGAAGACGAAAGGAAAATGGGTCAGACATAAGTCTGGTAAGTCTAGCTATATTCCTAGAATGTTAATAATAAAAAGATCATGACTTGCATAAAATGAGAACAGGACGATATCAGGATAATAGACTATCCTAGAACTAGAAAAGGTGTCCTAAAACGAACATCCCATCGCACCCTATTTTAAATCTCTATCTCTGCACCTACTAATTCTTATACCAACAGGCACCCCGTGATTGGGGTGAAGTGATCCCTTTCTCTTTCTTTAACAGATCGGCTCCTACTCGTATATTCACATGTGTCCAACGGCCCTATATGGTAGATACCTATGTTGGTCCCACCATGGGGTGTATCAAGTCCCATCGTGGCGGCCCCGACACAATTCTAGCATGCATAGCGTATACTACTGATGCTCCAGTGCCCTGACTTGTCTTCTCCAGAGTGTGTGCACGCCCGCACTCTGTTAGAACCCACACTGTGCACCAACCGCCGTCGCTTTTGACCGCTTACAATCAGCCCAGTAATCGTGCCCCACCCTGCCTAGTTCAGGGTACCATGATGCCTAATTGGGTTACTGCTGAAACGGGTCCCCGTTACTAGGTTTTCTAGTCAAACATGTTAAGTGGTTAAGTGTCTGAATGAACCTAACCCACACCCATCCAAATTATTTAACATGTTGAATTTGGTTAAGTATTTATTAAATTGACTTAACCCTATCAGTCCTAACTCAGCTCTAATTGTCTTATTAGAGCACCAACCTCTCAGATTAGACAGATATTGTTGTGGCTGCCTGTATGCCGGTTGGGTCCGGGCAGTCTTACGCCACAACTCAGTTTAACCTCGGGTCTTTATTGGGCCCCATGCCTTAACCTCTCACATTGGATAGCTGTTGTTGTGACAACTGGACAACCGGGCGGGTCCGGGCAGGTTTACGTCACAACTCAATCCAACCTCGGGTTAAGCAGTTCGTATTTTCTAATTTACATTTTAATTATGTAAATTACTCAAATTCAAATTATTGTCACATTCATTTCCAATTAATCTCATTAATTAAGGTAAATAATGCCTTTTTATGCCATAAATCACTTATGTGATCAATGTCCAATTTATGGCAAGTTTTCCTAAAATTAACATTTTAACCCAACGTTACCCCGTCCAATATTAAGCTAACCATCTCACCCTAATTTACGTTCGCATGATTTTTGGTGCAAAGTATAGGGCTAAAAACTTAGCCTAATTTAATATACGCAAATTGGCATAAATTATCATAAACATGACAAGGGTATAACTTTAGTATTGATGGCATAATCAATATGAACATAATAGGGTGTACTTGCAAAATAACTAACATGAACATTTTAGGGGTGAACTTGCAAAATAACTAACATGAACATTACAATGTCATTGGTACAAACTTGCAAAAAGACTAACATAAACATTATAATGTCATAGGTATGAACTTGCACTTATAGGCTAACTCAACATATATGTTTTTTTTTTTAACATAGGCCATATTAACAACATACATGAGAATTAGCAATATGAACTAATCCATATACATAAGTTAATTTGCAACACAGGCAAATCAACATACGTATATGTGAGTTAGCAACATAGGCTAATCAACATACATATGTGTTAATTAGTAACATAGATTTAAACATACTTGCAAATTAATCCCAACATATGGATAAGTGTGAACATGGCATAAGTTTTGCATAAACATGAACATATAGAATTGACAATTGGTCGCATAACTTCACTACATAAACTTGCATAATAAACTACACAATTCTCATAAGATGTTACAATCCAAGTCCATGCTTATACAAATAATCTATTCCAATAATCCCAAATTTAACATGATAATCGAATCAAGTCACTGGCATAGATTAATATTATAAAACATAATAAACATCATACTTAATAATTCTCAATTCAACATGATAATAGAATCAAATCACAAACGTATATTAATAACATAACGAGTATCATACTATTATCATTTCATCGCAACACATGATACTCATATTAATTCGCATTCTAAAAATGTAGCTAAACTTACAATCGTAGACGGTCTTGTTTTCTGAGTTATGAAATTCTGAATTTGCAAAGCTTTCCTTTGGGAAGACATTGCTTTGATTCTAATTTGTTGTTCCTTTTTAATCTTTTAGTTTGTATTCGCTATGTTGTTCGTCTCTTTCAAGTGGAGGCTCCCTCTAGTTCTCAACAGACAACATGGTGGCTCCAATTCTTATTCTTTCTTTTTTGTGAATTTTTAGTTTGAGACCTAGGGTCTTTTTATAGAGTTGCAAGTTAATTTGAGCCGTCGATGAAGCTAGGGTTAACCAGAGCCGTCCGTTGTAAAGAGAAGCCAATTATGTTCACCATTTCTTTCTTAATGTACATTTACTATTATTTGTCAATCCATATAAATACGTACGCATTAGATACATCTCCCCTTTACACATTTATTATTATTCTTGTATGCATATTAGATACATCTCCCCTTTACACATTTATTTTTGTATTAGCAACTTTAGTGTTAACAGAAATACGGGGTGTTACATAAACGATGTTTTAAATAACATTTGTTCTTAAAACCCAATTAATAGTGAAGATATGATTTGGGATTTATAAATCTTTTCGTTAAGATTTAATGAGAAATTTTCCAAAGTAAAGTTTCCCAATTTAATACCTTAAATTGGAATTGAATGGAATTCGATTCGATAATGATCGAGATGAGCTATGTGAATGAAGGTCCTTACTATATATGGAACTTAAAAAGGCCTAGTCATTGTTCCATTTATGTTATTAGTATGATACAGAAATTTATATCGATTATATATTAATATGTTTTCCATTAAAATTCCATAGTTAATGGAAGTGATTTTGGTTTATTGTAAATTGTGTTTTAAATGACATTCGTTCTTTAGCCCAGTTAAAGACGGGATTAAATTTTAATGTTTAATAATCATAAAGAAATGATTTTTGAGATTAAAACCAAGTTAGAGTTTTAATGAATCTTTAATTAGATTGGAATGTGAATGAGGTGATTAAATTCTCCAAATTTAAGAAATGATCGAGAATGGAGTACCACCAGTTGTACTCCATGCGATAGTTAAATCTTTAATTAGATTTGAACCAAAAATGGTAATTGAATTTACCGATAACACAGTAGGTGTTAGATATGGAGTATCACCAGTTTTACTTCATGGGATTAATAGGTTGGGATTGGGAGAATAAAATAAATATTACTTCGGTAAGGTACGGTAATCCCGACTAGTTTTATAAACCTTAATTGGTTTGAGTTGTAATAGGTTAATGTCAAATCTTTTGTAATGGTTTTTAAAAGAAGATTAAACAAGAAGTTTAAAAGGTTTTATCATTGATAAAATTAATGGGAACCTGTCCCAAATGATATAAATATTTTAATAAAAGAATATTCCGGATTGGAATGGGATGTGTGTGTTATCTTTATATATCATATTATTTTATAGATACATGAGTTATTCGGAAAGACCGGGTTTAACCCATTCTGAATAATTGTTACGATGATTAAAAGTCGAAGATATGAAGACGGTGCAAGAACGACAACCTTCACATTGAATGGACACTACTAATTCCCTAATGGAGTTGCTCCTTGAAGGGGTTATAGTGGTAGTTGTCTAGATGCATTTGTTGATTGTTCGGATGTGCGAGGACCTCTCTCCTGTATCGGACATATAGGACGAGGAATAAGGTGCCTCCAGTTTCGTTCAGACCCGGAATGCACTTATAAATGGATTGTGTTTGACATTGTATTGTATGCCATATTTGCTGATCTCTGCTAAATATATATATCTAGCGGAGAATTTATTCCCTTGCTTAACACCCTTCTCTGAAATGAACGAGCTTAGAGGTTATATATCGGTAGACATCAGTGGTATGGTATGGATTGACAATGTGGCATATTGAGATGCAATGATCAAGGTTTTTGTTGAAAAGCAGAGTCTTTTGGATGATGATCAAAGCACAACTTTAATTAGCATAGCTTTGTGTAGCGTTAATTCGCGAGCTTCACACCCCGGTATTAACCAGAAATGGGATGAGGGACAGCAGGGAGAGAATGCGTTTCTTTCTTGCCGGAAGTGGTGTCATGGTATGGAGCCCAGACATTTTTACCTATTTGGATGATGGAAAGCGAAGTACTTGGATTTGAGTCCCTAGTGGCTCTGGACATGGTCGACGTACTGACCAGATTTTATGCCCTATAGGGCAGGGAAACGTATTGTTCACGAGTAACCCTAATCAGCTACGGCTGGTCGGCCCCGTCGCTCCAAGGCGCAGTTGCGGCTGAGTCCTGAGACATGGTAGGCTAGATTTTCTTGAATCATAAGGAGAGATCACTTGCCTTGGTTCATGATGGAAATCCAATTTCTAATATGACATTTTTTTGTCTTAGTTGTAAAACTAATAAGGCGACATAATATATGGTACCTATGCCGTCTATGATTGATACATTTACATTTGAAGCTGTTTTTGACACTATGCACTTATAGTAATATCAAAATGATTTGTTTTAAAACGTACCAAGCATATTTGGCTATTATAAGGTAAAACTCTATCCTACGGCTTGCGTTGCATTGTGTGACGGGTCATAGCGTGGAAGCTAAGAAGAGGAATAGAATTGTATGCTTGACAAATAGGTACATGTTTACTATATTCATTGGGTTTGACGATTTTATGTGCCGATTGGCAAGCCACTTGGCTTTTTATTTTTATTTCTGATTGATGAGGGCCCTGTGAGGCAAGTTGTGGTTTTACCGATAGGGCTGTACAAAGGAGGTTATAGTGATTTTTTTTTTGAAATTTACGGTGTTAGCCAAATTTTGAGAAATTACAAAGTTCTTAGAGATGGAAAAGTTGAAGAACCCAAGCCGGAACAAAAGTTGAGTTGGTTAGTTAAACAACTTTCAACTCTGTTCCTTTTCGAGGACGAAAAGATTTTAAGTAGAGGAGATTGTAACAACCCGGAATTTCATAACCAATTTAAAATTTTTATTTTAGCTATTTTAATGGGGTTTGAATATTTAAAATGATTTATTTTGAATAATAACGACTAAAAATTTGTTTAAATCGAAGTTAGAACGTATAAATTTATTTTAACTTTAAATAGAGTTTGAAATGGCGCGGTAGTTTGAAAATTCGATTTAAAATTTCAAATGAATGTATAGGATTCAAAATAAATTGGATTTTAGTAAAAGAAGAAACATTTGAATTTGTTTAGTAATATCTTTCTAATGAATGTGAAAAATTCATATTTGACTTTATAAATTGTAAGTTAGGCATAGTTCAAAATTCAGAACAGTCGATATGGAATTTATATATATATTTTAATATAATATATAGCCCTTAAAAATAGCCATTTTGGAAACAACCTCCGTTTTCTAAAAACCACTTTTGTTGTATCTAGAGTGTCAAATTATTGTTAGGTTTCAAATTTCATAATTTTTGGAGTCAACATGTGAGCGCAGTGAATTTAAATGTGTTTTGTCATTTAAGTTTGAATTTAATCGACTATAAAATGTCCATTTTTCAAATGGTCTCCAAATTTGATGAACTTAGTTTTATTAGGACCGTATCATCAAAAACATAGCTAGATTTAATTTTCTGTAATTTTTGGAGTCAGTATGTGGCTCCGATAAATTATAATGTATGTTTAAATTCAATATATATTGATTTATATATTAATTTGATGAAAACTGATCGAAACAGTCGAATTGGCTTACGAATCATATTCCATTGTGTCTGGAATGAGGGTATTTAGCTAGGGCGATGATCGATGTGTTTGAATTGGAGTTCAGATCGATAAACAAATAATTTATGAAATAATAGAATTAAATATAATACAAAATAGGGTATATATACCCCCTTTTTCTCCCATAGAAACCCTAAATCTAAAATCCTGTTGAGCGTCGTCATCCCCTCTTTCAACGGCCAGCACGATCCAATCTTCCACTCCATTAATCTCTCCATCCACACATTGATTTCAAAAATGTTCAATGAAGAAAATGTTCGTCTACGGGAGATTATTACTATTAACGGTAATGATCAATTTTCGTTTTGAAAATTGAGGGGATTTCTACCCTAAAGGAGCGGCGTTCAGGTTGGATTTGCGAGGTAAGGGAGGCTGTGAGTTGGCCGCTACTGTTGGCAGTGGTGGAGCATTGGATAGGCGACAAGGTGGTGTTCTTTGACTGGTAGCGGAAGGTTTTTGGTCGCGTGTGTTTTGCAGTTTGGAGGAGGGGAGCGATTTCATAGGTTACGGGGTTTATTGCTCCAGGAAGATGACACTGATTTTGTTAATTAAAAATGTAATTTAATTTATATTTTATTGATTAAGGGGCTAAGTGTTTATTTAAAATTATATAAACATAAAATGATGATAACTTATTCAATTCTCATCAGAATCGCCCGAAACGAAGTGCGTTGAGAACGCGTGAATGAACACTACAACATGGAGCTGACCAGAATGGAAAAGAACCAACTTAAATTTTGAGCCAAAAATAAATTTGCCAAATAAAGAATGATGGAGGGGAAACCAATGTGAGAACTCATTCTCCCTCAAATTATTTCATCATGTTATTGTATTAATGTATAAAAATATATAGAATTGCCAGTGGAGATTTTTATCAATTTAATCATTATAAATTGTATACGGTGCCTATTAGCTTACCTCCCTTGTCCACAGACTATGGATGATTTAATTGACTGTATTGTGTGTTGATTATGTTGTTGAAATGTTTAACGTATTAAAAGTATTGTTAACATTAATGTGGTAGTTGAAATTAAATCATAAATATTTATTTATAATTAAACAGTGAAAATTTGTTAAGTATAAAATAATTCAAGACGAATTAGAATTGATGAAATTTATTAACCAATGATTTATTTAAAATCAACTGTTGTTGTTTGAAAACCCCACACGGGTATTGGGATGATATTTGACTACACAAATCTCAACTGATTAGTTTGTATGTCGATCGTTTGGTCGACAGGCCGCTGTAAGAGTGAATTATTTATCTACGGCATACACGGATTATAAATACACATTTGATGTCAATTTGGATGTGATAGTTATTCGTAACTGTCGTTGGATGTTTATGAGGCATGTAATCCATATATATATATATATATATATATGTATGGATATTGGTTGAAATTTTATTCCAATCCGGAATAAACATGATTATTTTTACAAAATTATATTTAGTGAAAATAGAATGTTTATTTTGATGTCTGATTTTGGATGGACACAAAAATATAAAAATAATGAAGCCGAGTCAAGTAGAAAATGCTACTTTTACTCAAACGGATTTTACATCGATTTTATTCATTTTTAAAATGAATATTGAAAAGATTGAATTTCAAAAACTGACCTTGTGAAATTGTTATTATTTTTAAACTATCAGAATATAAGAGGTTTTAATTTAAATTAGAAATGAAAATGAAATCGTTTTAAAATGAATTTATTAACGTTTTATTATGTTTTCGATGACATATGTTATATATATATATATATATATATATATATATATATATATATTATATGGCCTGAATAGAATGTGCTATGTAACGACCCGGAGAATTTGATGCTCAAATTTTCAACAATAATATATAATCTTGTATTACTTGTCGAAAACCCAGAACATTAATGTAAAGAAGTAGAAAGAAAGAAATATTAGAATAGAAGAAAAGAAGAAGACGACAGAATCTCGCAACGGAACGAATAAATATAATATATCAAATCTCTTTATACAAAAGAAAAACTATATATACATACCAATCATCAGAGTACATCATATATTTGTCACAGTGGAAATACACTTTATATAACTAACGGTGAAGTCTTCTTCTTCTAGCTCCTGGACTCCAAGCTGAACATAACCTGGAAATATACTCGGTCTGACCCGAGCACATTTGAAGCAAAGCAAAATTCACCCGGATTAGTATGGAATACTTTCAGTGATAAATTCATAGCACAGACAACTTGTTTAACTTTGAAAAATCCTTTTTGAAAGAAAAGGATAATAGTAAGACCAGCTCACACATAAACACGGACGAATTTTACCTTACTATAACCCAAAACATTTTTGAAATCAATATCTCTTCTGATATTATAACAGTGTCTATCAAAGCACAAATAATAATCTAGCAGAACCCTTGCATCTCATGCTCTACATATGTAGTATACAATCAAAACCATGGGCTCTTATTGGAGAATGGATGGCAAGTTATGGGACCACCTTCTGACAATGTACATCTGGAGATGAATATATTGGGGTTCAACAAGAACGTCTTGCAACCCGGCTACACATGACCGGACCCTCATTTCTCTTTAGAGTAACGAATATATCATTACCAAAGTTGGGGGCCAGCCAACCGAATCGATAGCATATAAATAAAATAAAGGGGCAACCGAAGACATTTAATTTATCCAAATTAGGTAATGATATACCCTTTTAATGGCTGCGACCCACATAGCCATGCTGCCTACCCGATTTTGTGCCATTTCCCGGTTGATGAGGCTTGAAGTCACGTTCAGTACATCTCCATTCACTTTGAATGCCACATCGTCAGATCCGCCAAATCACTAATTGACGCCCATAAATACACTCTAGGTGTTAAGCAAGAGAGTTTCTCCGCCACGAAACTTGGTATATTTGTAAAAATCATCGTACATGATTCTTAAAAAAAATACACTGTTAGACATTCATCCATACAAGTCATCAAGGAACAGGATGAACCGAAGGCACCCTCCGACTGCATCGAGTAGTCCTTGCAATTCGTAGATTCCAACCATGGCGAAACCAGAGTTTATCTCAGGGCGCGAACCCGAGATTATAACTAGTCCTTCTGTTTCATGTAGATCTACGGTCTTCAATTTCTTCGTCTTCATTTGTTGGAAGTTAACTTCGTACGCAACATTGATTCGAAGTGGTTTTGGGTCTAGTTCCCATCTCAGTCTCTTCGAAACAACACAACAAAAGGTTGGTTAGGTAATATATTCTCGTGATAGTCGGGTTTTTAACTATCAATATTAAACAATACGTTAAGTACATTGGCAGCTAAGACCCTTATTATTTAAACCATTGAAAATTCCTTTACCAGATTGTTTAAAAATCACTTCATCGATTTAGAATTCAATTTCATTATTTTATCTCGACAAAAATTCTTTATTTTGTTTACTTGGAATCAACCACTATATCAACTAACTCCATTTCACTATTATCACCATATTTATGTAAAACCCCTTTAATTTCCCTTTCTTGGAAATATTATATCTTATTACAAAAACTCCATTAGTCTTCCTTTTCTTCGGAAATAACGTTATATATATATTCTATTCAATATTTAATTATCATTTCTATACATCTAAAACAATGTTGAACAACATGTTTTATCATTATATAAACTTATTCAAATGATAAATTTAAAGGTTCCATCTAGTACGGGTAGTATATATAATTAAATCTCCATTATTTATTTCCACCCCAACTTGGTATAACTCATTTACATTTCATTTGAAAAACATGATTATTTACTTATCACTTAGAATAAGTGAATTTCAACTCAAACTATTTTCATTTTCTAGGGGATAGTGCTATATATATCAATCACGCTTAAGCTTGGTCCACAGCGTTAATTTATTGTTACAGTTAAAACTTGCAATACGCTGTAATATTTCCCTTTTATAACTAATCTCGACATCTCTTTCCGTTGTAAACTAATACCATCCCTCGATAATAGTGGAGTCGTTCCAGTTGGGGTATTTCATTTACCTCTCAGACCTCGATAATATTTCCCTTTTACAACTAATGTCTGTAACTCTATAACCCTTTATAATATCCGTCAAATTGTAATTCTTACTTATTTTGGAATATGGTTTTATAACACCATATCCTTACTTTGGAAAATCAGTTTTTATAATTATTTATTTTAAACATTAATTCTTTGCTTCATCTTACTTACATAATTCCATTTATAACTTCTTTATCAAAATCCATTTACGTCCTTCATCCTTTGACGTTTTGTTTTTCATTCGAATTAGTATTAAAGTAGACCTCTCATTACAGATTCAATATCACCTTAAATGAATTTTCATTTAAGAAACAATTACTTTAATTAAAATAATTTAATAATATTTAACCATCATTGCTGAAGTAAAACAGTTTGCTCGATTATTTACTCAAAATAGATTAGTTGCTTACTTTAATAAATAGTATTAATTATATTACTTCAATAATCATTTAAACTTCATTAATTAAAAAGATAATTTATAAGCAATCCTATCTGTTTTAAACTATTTCCATTAGATTAATTCGAAGATTAATTAATCTAAAAATTATTTTCCAACAAACAGTTGACTTAGTTAATTTCAAATCATCAGTTAATTTGTTAATAGATCTTAACTACTCCTTATCATTAGATTAACATAATAAATCTAAAATATTGCTTAACCCTTTGTCTTAACATGTTTATCCTAAAATCTTAACTCATAGGAGAATTTACATCTTTACTTGATCATCAACTTAATTAAAATGTCAAAACAATCATTTATATCGAACAATAGAATGTTTATAAAAGAACCACTATTATAATTTAAAACTTCGCTTTAATTATAAAAATATAATTTTTATAATTAACTTCGTTGATTCACCTACCGGTAAATCAACTTCTTAACAAAGGTGGATTTAAGGTCATCTGTTGCCAACCACTTAATCAATACAATATATTGATTAAAACAACAATAACAATGAATTTCCATTCAACATCAACATCCAAAAAGGTTTCATATGTCATTTGGGATCAAATAGTGCATACATATCAATAATATAAAAACAAACATTATACATAATATTTGAGGAATCCGGTTGGATTCCTCCACCTGTTCTGTCCTGCATCACCGTTATTATAGCATTTTATAATAATACATGAAATAGAAAATATATCCAATAAAATTAATGGCAACCAATATCAAATAACATCCATGGCATCCAAATCAGCCAATTTATACTATCAACGATAGATTTTAATTGTATGAATTTAACCACATCATGGAATTCCAGAAGATGTGAGAATTAACTCACCTTTTGTTTTGATCTGACGGTTCAGGCCATTTTATATGACTTCAAACGAGTGATTGAAATTATATAAAAATCCAGTTGCATCCAAAACACTCTGAACCAACTCAGCAGCATAGTGTTTTGTCGCCGTGGTTCCAACAGACCTTGTCGTGCTGGATACAATTAATGAATTAATGTTTTTAAATTAAAACACCCTTATTATAATATTATTAACCAAGCTTAACCGTTAATCATGATTTAATCACGTATCATGCGACTCCTTTTTCCATGAATCGTTTGTGTCGTGCACTGTTTTTCTCCGGCCAATAATACTCTACACAAATCCCTTCTTTACTAATAGTTGCCTACCCTCTAACACTTACCCACCTTCATGAAATAACGACTGGGCTGCCTTTTCCCCTTTTTAGCCTTTTTTTCCCCAGCTAAAAGCCTAAGGCCCATAAATATAATACACCATTCTGAAGCCCGCAAAGCCCACCTCCCTTCTATTTTCTTCTTCTCCACTTGATACGCCTGCACAGTTTCTTCCAGTATGAAACTTGTTCCCACTCTTACTCTAACATCAGCATCTTCTCTCCGGCACTCTGACTGGTCTACCAAAAGTCTCTGGTCGTTGCCATTACATATCACAGTTACCTCAACAACAGTTTACAATGAACAAATTAAGATGGTGCTGAACCTTGTGACCCTATTCATGAAGTATACCCACATGTTAATGGTAAAAAACTCAACCCGATACATTTCTCCTTCGCACCCTTCACAAAATATGCCTGCTCATCCACCGTACCTTATATGTTATTATCTTTCTTCCCATATACACTTCACCATGCATGCAAGAAGAACAACGCCAAAACTCAATCATGTCAATACTCTTGAACCCATGCCGCCACCGTCTGTACTGATGCCCAAACCTACACCACCTCGTGTACCCGCCTGTCCTTATTCCAACGCCATCTAACTTCACTCCTAAAAACATCGCTGCATCCTCAATTCCACCGACAAATACCATCCTTCTACTGCCTCATTCACCAATACTTTGAAGCTCCATTCGTGCACTGTTATGCATGTTTCCACTCCTCACTAGTTTGCCTTCCATTCACAACTGCTCTCCTCCACCTTAAAACCGACGTTCATACTACTGCTCCGCCGGTTTACACATCTCACGTGTTCTCAGCTCGCAACCATCAATCCTCAACAGAATTCGTCGCCCGTATGCTTCCTCACCTCCTCCACGCTGACTTTACGCATGCCACCGTGGCCAGCAACAGTCGACCTAGCGCAGGCTGCTTGGCTGTCAAGGAAATGAAGGCAACAACGTACAACGTGGTAGATATATTTCTCCTTTGCATATGTGCACATGGTTATATAGCTCGTTTAGAAAAGAAAAGTGGTCATGACATGAGCCTGTGCCTGTTCCTGTATAGATATATTTTAAATATTTTTATTTATTAATACGGTGAATTGTTGCTTTCAACCAGCAGTGAAAACATCGAATCAAACCAGACAAGATCCTCTTCATCAAGTTTTTGCCATATTGGGATGGTACGATCGGATAGGCTTGCAGAGACTTTGAAATGGAAAAGTGAAGCTGTGAAAAGACTATGTACTTATATTATTTTTATTTGTTTTTAGGCCACGTCTTTTACTGATAAAATGTACAGGCAGATGGAGAAAGAATGAACGGGCACAGTTTTATAAAGAGAAAGATTTGTTGAGGATAGTAACAAAGTATATCAATAGGGGATGGTTTACACAACAGAGTAGGGTGATGATTTTCTTTTTAGTGGAGTACAATAGGGTACGGGACGGATAATATGGGCACATCAACTTGCTGAAATGAAAGGCTAAGAGCATTTTTCTATTTTGGCCTCCTTTATTCTTTTTATTCCAAGAAGAGCCCATTTTTTAAATTTTTTGCAGATTTAGCATCCTTTTGGCCAACTCAGCGCTGAGTTGGCAAGAAGAGGAGTTTTCATACTGGCACAATCAAGTACTGCGCCTGCCGACATGGACATTGGCACGATCATTGATTGCGTCTGTAATATAATTGTTGAAAACAACTACATTACATGGGCGCAATCCTTGATTGCGCCTAAAAAGTTTTTCTTTTTTTAAAAAAAGCAATAGCTTACTTTATCTTTCCTTCTCTCATTTACCATCATAACACATTTCTCACTCAAAACCCCAAAGACCCTAAACTTCGAAACCTTAAAAAAAATCAAAATCCAAATTGTTTAAAGATCAAAGTTAAGAGCAAGCTAATTTGGCTATTTGGAGTATCAAAAGGTATGAATTTGGGTTTGTATGGTTAGTTCTATTTTACCCATCTTAGTTAAAATTATTTTGTTTTTAGAATAGATCGGAATGGCGCCAAATTATATTGGAACTATATGCTATTACGATGGAGAATTGGTTGTTGATGAACATAAATGTGGAATATATAACGGTGGATCTAGCAAACCGGCAAAAGTTTTAAAAGGGTCAAATTTCGTACAATTGAAGCAGGCCATGTATAAATGTACTAAAATTAATCCGGATGAGTTTGACATTGAGTTAGTTCGCAATTAGCCGACCGATTCCGGATCTAAGGCAATAAAAATCAAAGTCGACGTTGAAATTATGTTGTCCTCTATGTCAAAATCTATTGAATTATTTGTAATGAAAGAGCAGAGGTTGTCAACAGAGCTAGTTGTTACACCAGTGGTATCGGCTCCCGCAGATTGTTATCTGTATCCGACTATGAGTGTTCCCTCGTATGAGCAACAACAAATGGGTTTTGGGTTTAATCCGTACATGAATTTGCATCATCCATCGCTACCGGGCTACCCATATCCGACGCAGGAAAGTGTCCAAAATATAACGCACAGGTAACTCAAAATTTAGTATTCTCCTACTCCACAATATTACCATTGTCTTTTGTATGATTTTAAAAACTGTGTATATTTCAGTTTTGTACCGAATTACCTCACGACATAAAATTCCGCTGGACCACCTACAAGTTACCATTGTTCGCCCATGCAGCCAATGCTCACCGAAGTGTATCGGATGACACAACAGTAAGTTACTAGTGTTATCGCTATAGATTTATGTAGCGTATTAAATGCACTTCAGAATTTGCCTCTTGCGTACTACAGGTATCCGACACAAGCCACCGAAGCAGAATCTAATGTTGAACCCAATATTGCTGATGTCGAAATGTAACTAGATGATCAAATTTGAGAGAGGTAAATCCAGATCCTTCACTTGACAGCATGACCGTTGTTAGCATTCCTGATAATGATATGTCATAGGTTGATGTAAAGAGAGTAGACAATGCTCCCCTAAATTTTGATTTGGGAGGCGAAGAAAACGCGGCCGAAGATAGTGATGAGGAGTTGCCGGAGTTTCAGATACCATTGGAAAATGATAGATAGATCTGTGGTTGCAAATATGCAATTCAACAACGAAGTTTCCTTGTAATCCTGCGTTCAAAATGGTTTCAAAGTAGGTATTATGCTTGAGAGAAAAAAAAAACTCCTTCAATAGTTAAGTGAATGATCGATTTTGCGCGCAGTTTCGTTTAAGCCGATCAGGTCGAACAAAAAGAAATACCCTGCTGTTTGCAAATGGATCCCAATTTCTCGTGGAGAATACATGCCATAGATTCAAAAAAATCGCAGAAAGGCTTGTGGGTTATTAAAAAATACCCAATTGAACATAGTTGTGCAAATCCAACAGTGAACTCCAATCACAAATAAGCAACGTCGACTTTTTTGGTTTCGAAGATCATGCTGTTTGTGAAAGCGGATTTGAGTATTACGTCTGGAACAGTGCAAGTTTTAATACAGGAACAACTATTTATAAAAATTGGTTATACGAAGGATGGAGTGCATTAAGCAGAGCAATCAAAGGAATTTACGGTGACTGGGCTAAGTCATACTCTACCCTCCGTCAATATTTTGATGAACTTATCAAAGATAATCCGAGGAGTGTTGCCCATATAGTAGCCAAACCATGTGGAGTTTTTGTAAGGGCATTTTGGGCTTTTGGGCCATGCATTGAAGGATTTGTGCATTGTCGACCTTTGCTTTCCATAGACGGCACACATTTATATGGGAAATACAAAGGCACGTTACTGGTTGCGACTGCTATCGATGCAAACGATTCACTTTACCATTGGCGTATGGGATTGTGGAGGCAGAATCAACCGATACTTGGGGTTGGATTTTTGCGTGTATACGAACATTCATCTGTGGTGTTCAAAATCGGCGCATCTGTAACACCCCGAATTTCCTGTTAACTGTTACTTAACAAATTAAAGTATAATTAATTCTAAATGATGGAATTAAGGGAAACGAGTTATGCCATTGCGTTCGTCTCGGAATTCTGCTTGAGATAGAGTCCAAGTTTGCGTAAAATGGATAACGTATGAAGAAGATATGGACGAACGAAATTAGGCAGAAAAACTAGAAACGGGCCGGAATGCATTGGCGCACTTGGGAAGTGCGCCAGAACAAAATTGCACTGTCACACTTGGGAAGTGCGCCAGTACAAATTTGCACTGGCGCACCTACCAAGTGTACCCAGGCCGAGAAGAAACCTGCTTGGTCAGGCCCTGGCTGGCCTAGTCGGGTTCTGGTCGATTTCTGAGTCTTGGCTGTGTCACTAGGGCTTACATGTCGCTTTCTGATTGGCTTCTGTTGAGATGGATTGCCTGGATTCACTCTAGCTTCATCAATGGCTATAATTAGTTTAAAATTCTATAAATACAAGTCAAGTCTAAACCTAAATTCACTCAAATAATATAGTACTAGAGCCGTCATGCTGTTGGGAAGAAACTAGGAGTGGCCGTAAGTTAGAAAGCTTAGAGACAAGCCAATACTAAAGTAAAACACGAATCAAAACAATGTTACTCTACCCAAAGGAAAGCATTTCAAATTCAGAACTCAGAATCCAGAATTCAAGTCCGTCGTTTGTTGTAAGTATAGTGATTTTTCCGATGAGAATAAAACTAAGACTTAATTCGATGTAAATTGGAAGTGGAATTGTGCTATTATGTAACGACGATGTTAATTCATATCTGTGCATTGAAATGATTGTGTTGTGAATGGAATTGGGATGTTTGTGGTATAATTGAATTAATGTTGATCCTATTGTACTTTTAGAATGAAAACAACATCACATGCAAGTTGTATAGTTCATGTTTATGTGATTATATAGGTTGTTTGTGATTAGAACCTCATGAATATACTTTATGCTAGAACCTTTATGCCTAAATGGTTATGTTAATATACATGCTCCTATGTTTATACAAAAGTTGCAAGTTCCTAATTGGATCCATGTCAAGATCCACTTTAGTACATGTTTAATGTTGTAATTAGATATATGATTGGATCTAGTTCACATCCTTGTCATAAAATTATACATAGGGTGCGTTTTTTAGAGGTCCCTATTAAGTTTCAAAATATAAAAAAAACCCGGTCATAAACTTATTGTAAATTAGGTCCCTATTTTCTGAAAAGTCATCAAAAAAATATGAAAAAAATATAAAAAAATCACGTAAATTCGTATTTAAATAAAACATGTACTCCCCCAAAAATTCAGATCATAATAAAATCAAAACATGCATCAAAATCAAAAAAATACAGAAAATAACGAAAAATGCAGTAATTTGCATCAAATCATGCACATATTTGGAATACTTGCATTCATCTGTGCAAGTATTTCTCTGTTATATTTTTACATGCAATACTTGCATACATGTGTGCAAGTATTTAAAATAGTTGCATACATGTATGCAAGTTTCTGCACATATTTTATTTTCACATGTAAATACTTGCATACATGTGTGCAAGTATTTCAAATAGTTGCACACATGTATGCAGGTTTCTGCATGCATTTTCAACTAAAACAGCTTCAGAAATACTTGCATACATGTATGCAACTATTGGCAAAAGTTGCATACATGTATGCAACTATTTTGCAAGTTTTAAATTCACAATACATCCCTGTAATTAATGTTTTCTCTGTAAACCCGCCCCCTATTTTAGCTGCCGCCTGCCACTTTCCATACCTCCGCCTCTTTCGTTTTCTGTCCAAATTTTCAGGCGCTATCACTTAAAAAAAAAAAATTCTAAAATCTGTAAACATTCTCGGAAGTCCACAGAAATTAAAAAAAAAAGTTGCATCAATGTATGCAACTTTTACGAATAGTTGCATACATTTATGCAACTATTCGAATACACATGCATATATTTATGCACGCCTGTTTGAAAAATTGCATACATGTATGCAGTTTTTCTATATAACTGCATACATGTGTGCATATATGTCAAAATACATGCAAACGTGAATAAGTTGCACGTAGGTATGCAGTTTTTAAACAAATGCATCGGCAGATGCATGTTTTAACAATATGTGCATACATGTATGCATTTATACTGCAGTTTTGACGCAGATTTGAAATAAATGCATACAGGTATGCAACTAATCGACTTATATGCATGTTTTGATGCAATTTACTGCATTTCGTTGATTTTCTGTATTTCGTGATTTCGACGTTGTTTTTAATGTTTTTTTGATCTGATTTTTTTCACGATTAATTGTTTTAATTAAATACGAATTTACATGGTTTTTTAATATTTTTTTTATATTTTTTTATATGTTTTTGAAAATAGGGACTAAATTTACAATAAGTTTATGACCGGGGGTGAGCCTAATCAAGTTTCGTTTTAGGGATGTGTGCCTAATATTCACTTATACATATATATGAAAATGTCATATTCTTGTCATATGCTAGTGATGTTTGATGTTATGCCTAGATCCAAAACATGTTTAGGCTTATGTTGTCTAAATCATATGCTAATTTATGTGATACCTATTTGGTTAGATCCCTATTTCAATGCAAGTTCACATATATGTAAATTGAATTAGGCTATGTTGCAAATTCAGATGTATGTTGACTTAGTCAACGTTGCAAGTTCACACCTATGACATTCATGTAGACTATTTTGCAAGTTCACATCTATGATGTTCATATTGACTATGTCAAAAATGCCAAGTTTACGCCTATGTCATGTTTATGTTAGTGAACTGCTTTATGCCAATTTTGTGTACGCTAAATTAGGCTAAGTTTTTAGCTTAATATTATATGTTAAAAACCACGCGAACGAAAATTAGGCTAAGATTGTTAGCCTAATACTTAGACGGGGTAACGCTGGGATAAATTGGTAATTATAGGAAAACTTGACATAAAAATATATGAAATTGGCATGTTTGTCACATGCCAAAATTGGTGGCATTTAAACGGCATAAATTCTTATACCAAAAATGTTAAACTTGGAAAGTGGGCCACAACATTTAATTGTTGACAAATTTACATATAACAGGTAATAAATACAAATATGTAAATTTAGAAAATACGAGTATGCTTAACACGAGGTTGGATTGAGTTGTAATGTAAACCTGCCGGGACCCGCCCGGCTGTCCAGTAGTCACAACAATAACTATCCAATGTGGGTGGTTAAGCATGGAGACCAATAAGAACCCGAGGTTAGACTGAGTTATGGTGTAAATCTACACGGAACTGACCGGCACATCCAGTAACCGTAACAATATATGTCTAATGTGAGTGGTCCGTGCTTTCGCTAAGACCTGCAGAGACTTCAAGGCTATGGGTGGAAAGGACTTTTATGGAACTGAATCATTTGTGGCAGCAAGGAACTGGATGAAGGAGACCGAGGACTTGTTCGTCATCTTCGAAGTTGATGACAGGCAAAAGATACAGCTAACAGTGTGGTTGCTTAAAGATGAAGCCTCCTATTGGTGGGAAGTTACCCATGCTGAGAGGCCAGTGGAGACTTCGGAAGATTTCAGGATAAGGTTTGAGATGAAATTCCTCTCCCAAGCTGAAAGAAGCCTGCAAATGGAGAAGTTCCTAACTCTTAAGCAAGGAAGTAAGACGATCAAGGAGTATGTTAATCAGTTTAATCCGCTGGCCAGATTTGGGCTGGATTTGGTAAACACCCAATACAAGAAGGCCCTTCGCTTCGTCAAAGGTCTGAATGAGCCTCTACACTGCCTTGCAATGACCCATATACCCATGGGGGTGACTTATGAAAGCTTGGTGGACATGGCGCTGCTACACGAGGAAGATAAAGGCAAGAAAGAGGCAGAGGAGGAAGTGCCTCAAGAAAAGAAGGAGGGTTTATAGGCTAAGAAAACATACTTCAATAAAGGCGGGAAGAACAACCAATCCCGTGAAAAGAGAAAGTGCAATTTATGTGGCATTGTGGGACATATGGCAAAAGACTGCAGAAAGAAGAAGGCAATGATGAATAGTGGTTTCTTCAGTTGTGGCGAGACTGGACACTTGGCTAAGGATTGCCCAACGAAGCGGGGGCAGGGACAGGGGACTGGATCCACCTTAGGGGGACAAGTTCACGTGCTGGTGGCACCTCCACAGGAACGAGGTAGAAATATATCTGTAGGAAGTTTGGTTTATCTGTATGATTATCCAGTTCGCACTCTCTTTGATTCTGGTGCATCACACTCCTTTATTTCATCTGCTTTAGTAGAATCTCTACACCTAGACACTAGTATGGTAGAAGATCCCTTGGTTGTTTCAAATCCAATTGGGGGCTCGGCTTTTTTGTCGATGGTTTGCTTGGATTTGAAAATCTCTATTCAAAGTGTTGAATTTAGATGTAGTGCCTTTGTTTTGGGCTTCTCAGGATATGGGCTGATCTCAGGCATGGACTGATTATCCAGTAATGGTGCCATTCTTGATTGTGAGAAAAGAGTGGTTAGGCTCTTGACTCGGCTCGGTAACACTCTAGAAATTTATTGTAATCCCTTGAATGCTGTTATGCTTAGTTATCTTGAGTCGCTTGATGCTTCTGTTGAGAATTCGCAGTCGGTCAGAGTGGTCCGGGAATATCCAGATGTCTTTGAACAGGTAAAGGGTTTACCTTTGTGGCGGGAAATAGACTTCCGCCTATATCTGGTTGATAATACAAAGCCCATAGTTTTACCTGTCAGACACATGGCTCCAAAGGAGAGAAAGGAGCTCAGTAAGCAAGTTAAGGAGCTTCCCGGGAAGGGGTTTATAAGGTGGAGTATCTAGGAATGGGTTGCTCTAGTGGTGTTCGCCACCAAGCAGATGGTTCACTACGTCTTTGTGTGGACTATAGGGAGCTAAACAAGCTGACGAAAAAGAATAGACACCCGCTTCCCCGAATAGACGATCTGTTTGATCAGCTTGTAGGTGCGTCGGTCTTCTCCCAACTTGATCTAGCTACCGGGTTCCATCAGCCAAGGGCAACTGAAGATAGTATTGATAAAACGGCGTTTAGAACCCTAGATGGTTTCTTCGAGTGGCTTGTCATGCCTTTCGGCTTGACAAACGCACCCGCTTATTTCGTAGACCTAATGAGCAGGGTGATCAGAGAATTCCTCAATAAGTTCATGGTGGTCTTCGTAGACGATATTTTGATCTTCTCAAAGAATGAGGAAGAACATGCTCAGCATCTGAAAGAGATCATGGATACTCTCCGTGCACATCAGTTAAAAGCCAAATTCTCCAAGTGCCACTTTTAGAGAGAAGAAGTAAGACTTCTGGGGCGTATAGTGTCCAAAGAGGGGTTGGCTGTGGACCCTGCGAAAGTGGTGGTAGTGCAAGATTGGAAGACACCAAGAAATGCAACCGAAGTCCGAAGCTTTCTCGGGCTAGCAGGTTTTTACCGAAAGTTCATTAGGGATTTCGCGAAAATCTCAGCCCTACTCACAAGGCTAACAAAGAAGAATCTAGCATTCGCTTGGGATTTGGACTGTGATATTGCTTTCCAATACTTAAAAAGGGCTCTTACAACAGCCCCAGTTCTAACTTTGCCTGATGGAAGCAAGATGTTCATAGTATATACGGATGCTTGTGGTACGGGGCTAGGCGCTGTTCTGATGCAAGAAGGGAGGGTAGTATCTTATGGTGGAAGACAATTGAAAGTTCATGAAAAGAACTACCCAACCCACGACCTTGAGTTGGTCGCCATTGTCGTTGCGCTTAAGTCTTGGCACCATTATTTCCTAGGTGAGAAGTTCGAATTATATACTGACCATAAATCGTTGAAGTATCTTTTCTTGCAGAAAGATCTTAACTTAAGGTAGCAAAGATGGATGGAATTCCTTGCCTCATATGATTTTGAAATTTCCTACACTCCTGTCAAAAGCAACGTAGTAGCAAACGCGTTGAGCCGAAATAAGCTGACCCTAAGCCCTCTCTTTGTAGAAAGGCAAAGCTTGGAGTATATAGCCAGTTTTGACTTTAGGCCCTCCTCTGATTTTGTACTTGGTTTATTGGCATCCCTAGAAGTATGGCCCACTCTTTTAGACTCAATAGGGGCCGCACAACGAGAAGACCTTCAGCTTGTGGATGTGATTGATAAGCTAATTAGGGGTGAAACTTCCAGTCACCTCAGCAAGTACTCCATCGATGATAAGGGTTGGCTAAGACGAGATGGAAGACTGTGCGTCCCACAAGCAAGGGATTTGGTAAAGATGGTTCTCGAGGAAGCACATCATTCCAAGATGACAATACACCCAGGTGGAGACAAGATGTACAAAGATGTAAAGAGAGTTTTCTATTGGGGCAGCATGAAGAAGGACGTGGCAGATTTCGTTTCTAAGTGCGCGACATGCCAACAGGTCAAGGCGGAACAAAAGAAACCTAGAGGACTGCTTCATCCTCTAGAAGTTCCGCAATGGAAGTGGGATAGCATTTCAATGGACTTCATTGATGGGTTGCCTAGGTCAAGGAGTGGCAATACTAGCATTTGGGTAATAGTGGACAGGCTCACTAAAAGCGACCACTTTATACCTATCAAGAGTAGAAGGACTGCCTCGTCTCCAGCTTCTTTTTATCTCAAGGAAATAGTTCGACTCCATGGAATACCCTCCAGTATAGTGAGTGACAGAGATCTCATCTTTACAAGCGAATTTTGGCGGAGTTTGCAAGAAGTTGTAGGCCAACAGTTATGCTTGAGCACGGCCTATCACCCCCAAACTGATGGCCAGACGGAAAGGGTGAATAGAGTATTAGAAGATCTTTTAAGATTGTGCGTCCTTAACTTCGGAGGGACATGGGAGGATCATCTTCCTTTAGTGGAATTTGCTTACAATAACAGCTACCAAGCCACCATCGGTATGGCGCCCTTCGAAGCTTTGTATGGAAGACCGTGCCGATCACCAACTTGTTGGTAGGAGTCTACTGACAAGATTATACTTGGGCCAGACATGATTAGAGAGACTTCAAAAAAAGTGGACTTGATACGAAAAAGAATGAAGACTGCCCAAGACAAACAAAAATCCTACGCTGACAAAGGAAGGACCGACCTTAAGTTTGAGGTTGGGGACAGGATTTTCCTTAAGGTATCTCCTTTAAGGAACATCGTTCGCTTTGGATTCGCAGGAAAGCTAGCACCAAGATTTGTAGGACCGTTCCCTATTATCGAGAAGATTGGGAAAATGGCTTATAGAGTAGAGCTGCCTGAAAGATTGGCTGGAATTCACAACGTCTTTCACGTTTCTCATCTCCGAAAATGTCTACATGAATCTGCAGAAGTGGTGGAGCCAAGCATTCTAGAAGAAGCCAAAGTGGAACGCGAAACAACTGTGAGGAGAGTTCCAACTCTAATCATAGGAACTGAAATCAAAAAGCCATGCAACTGCAAAGTCAAGCTCATTAAGGTTCAGTGGATCGACGCCGAGGAAGATGCGACTTGGGAAACTGAGGACAGAATATGCGCGGCTTACCCTTTTCTTTTTGAGTGTACACCTTTGATCTCTCTTTTTCCTTATGTTGTACTTGTATCTATCTTTTTAGGTATATCTCCTCGATATTATCCTTTATCCTTAGGTAGAAACCCTTTGTATGTAAACATGTAATTGAAACATGTTATGGTTGATGGATGCAAGTGGTTGCTAGTGGTTGCTCGTGGATGCATATACACACACAAAACCTAGGTTTTAGATCTACTCAGTCACTTCATATTGCATATGCATATACGTATTCATATTTACATGTGGTTGAAACTTGATATTTTGTCATATGGATGTCGCATTTATATGAATGATTGAGCACTCATGTAGAATTATGAGTAGGGAAAATTTGCATACATAATGGATTCATGACACTTACATGATTCGCATTAGGGAGGTCAACTGAATCGGTAGACCGCCTGATTTTGCATTAGATAAGGACATATACAAACATTATGCATATGATCATGAAGCATTAGAAATCTTTTAAGGACAATGGACGCCTGTGTTTGATGGTTGAGTAGATGGACGATTGGATGTTAGGACTTACGTTCCCCTAGACTTGAAGATTTCAGGGACGAAATCCTTTAAGGAGGGGAGAATGTAACACCCTGAATTTCCTGCTAACTGTTACTTAAAAAATTAAAGTATAATTAATTCTAAATAATGGAATTAAGGGAAACGAGTCATTGTGTTCGTCTTGGAATTCTTCTTGAGATAGAGTCTGAGTTTGCGTAAAACGGATACCGTATGAAGAAGAAATGGACGAACGAAGTTAGGCAGAAAAACCAAAAACGGGCCGGAATGCACTGGCGCACTTGGGAAGTGCGCCAGAACAAAATTGCACTGGCGCACTTGGGAAGTGCGCCAGTATAAATTTGCAATGGCGCACCTACCAAGTGCGCCCAGGCCGAGCAGAAACCTGCTTGGTCAGGCCCAGGCTGGCCTGGTCGGGTTCTGGTCGATTTCTGAGGCTTGGCTGTGTCACTAGGGCTTACATGTCGCTTTCTGATTGGCTTCTCTTGAGATGGATGGTCTGGATTCACCCTAGCTTAATCAATGGCTCTAATCATTTTAAAATTCTATAAATACAACTCAAGTCTAAACCTAAATTCACACAAATAATATTGTACTAGAGCCGTCATGCTGCTGGGAAGAAACTAGGAATGGCCGTCAATTAGAAAGCTTAAAGACAAGCCAATACTAAAGTAAAACACGAATCAAAACAACAATAGTCTACCTAAAGGAAAGCATTTCAAATTCAGAATCCAGAATTCAAGTCCGTCGTTTGTTGTAAGTGTAGTGATTTTTCCGATGAGAGTAAAACTAAGACTTGATTCGATGTAAATTGGAAGTGGAATTGTGCTATTATGTAACGACGATGTTAATTCATATCTATGTATTGAAATGATTGTGTTGTGAATGGAATTGGGATGTTTGTGGTATAATTGAGTTGATGTTGATCCTATTATACTTTTAGAATGAAAACAACATCACATGCAAGTTGTATAGTTCATGTTTATGTGATTATATAGGTTGTTTGTGATTAGAACCTCATGAATATACTTTATGCTAGAACCTTTATGCCTAAATGGTTATGTTCATATACATGCTCCTATGTTTATACAAAAATTGCAAGTTCCTAATTGGATCCATGTCAAGATCCACTTTAGTACATGTTTCATGTTGTAATTAGATATATGATTGGATCTAGTTCACAACCTTGTCATAAAATTATACATACTTATGAAAATGTCATATTCTTGTCATATGCTAGTGATGTTCGATGTTATGCCTAGATCCAAAACATGTTTAGGCTTATGTTGTCTAAATCATATGCCAATTTATGTGACACCTATTTGGTTAGATCCCTATTTCAATGCAAGTTCACATATATGTAAGTTGAATTAGGCTATGTTGCAAATTCACATGTATGTCGATTTAGTCTACGTTGCAAGTTCACACCTAAGACATTCATGTAGACTATTTTGCAAGTACACACCTATGATGTTCATATTGACTATGTCAAAAATGCCAAGTTTACACCTATGTCATGTTTATGTTAGTGAACTGCTTTATGCCTATTTTGTGTACGCTAAATTAGGCTAAGTTTTTAGCCTAATATTATATGTTAAAAACCACGCGAACGAAAATTAGGCTAAGATTGTTAGCCTAATAGTTAGACGGGGTAACGTTTGGATAAATTGGTAATTATAGGAAAACTTAACATAAAAATATATGAAATTGGCATGTTTGTCACATGCCAAAATTGGTGGCATTTAAACGGTATAAATTCTTATACCAAAAATATTAAACTTGGAAAGTGGGCCACAACATTTAATTGTTGACAAATTTACATATAACAGGTAATAAAGACAAATATGTAAATTTAGAAAATACGACTATGCTTAACACGAGGCTGGATTGAGTTGTGATGTAAACCTGCCCGGACCCGCCCGATAGTTCAGTAGTCACAACAATAACTATCCAATGTGGGTGGTTAAGCATGGAGCCCAATAAGGACCCGAGGTTAGACTAAGTTACGATGTAAATCTGCCCGGAACCGACCGGCACATCTAGTAACCGTAACAATATCTGTCTAATGTGAGTGGTCGATGCTTTAAAAACCTAAGGACAGACAAGTCAGAATGGTAGGGTTAAGTTAACTAAAACACTTAACCAATTCAACGTGTTAAATTAAACTGATGGGTGGGGTTAGGTAAATACAGACACTTAACCACTTAATATGTTTGACTAGAAAACCCGAGTAACGGGGACCCATTTCAACAGTAATCCAATTAGGTATCATGGTACCTTGAAACTAGGTAGGGTGGGGCACGATTACTGGGCTGATTGTAAGCGGTCAAAAGCGACGGCGGTGGGTGCAACAGTGTGGGTTCTAACGGAGTGCGGGCGTGCACACACTTCGGAGCAAACAAACAGGGCACTGGGGGCACCAGTAGTATAACCTATGCATTCTAAGGATTGTGTCGGGTCGCCACCATGGGACTTGATACACCCCATGGTGGGGCCAGCATTGGTATCTACAATATTTGGGGGCCATAAGGCACAGATGATTATGCGAGTAGGAGCCGATCTTTAGAGAAAGGGGATCACTTCACCCGATCATGGGATTCCAGTTGGGACAATACAAGTAAGTGCAGAGATATAGTGTGGGGTGCGATAGTATAGTCGATTCAAACTGCTTTACCTTAGTTTATGATACTTTCATGTTTCTAGTATAGACTTATAATGTCCTTTTTCTTAATCTCATACTGAAGAGTCACTAGACTTACCAAGCTTTATGTCTGACCCTATTTTCTTTCATCTTCTTTTCTTCCGTTTCCCCTTCCCCCAAGGTCCACAGGGAGGAAACAACCCAGCTTAGTCAGATTCTTTGAAAGCTTCAAGATAGTAGATGTACGGTTTGGACTCTCTTTCCTTGGCTATGGCTGTTGGACACACTCTATGGGGATTTATGCAGTTTTAATAATGTTTTATGCTTCTTTATTTAATAACCAAGACCGAAATGATGATGTAATGTTTTGGAAGTTGTTATGTGACAGTTATGGAAATGTCTTTATATGAACACGTATTTATGAAATAAAAAGTCTGTTTGTTTTCCGCTGCTTATATATATGTGTTTATATATCTGTCTTGTGTTTATCTATGACTTTTACTTAAAAACCTCCACCAAAGTTAAGGCATTCCCTTTGTGAGTGACCTTAATGGAGGGTGGGGTGTTTCAGCATCACTTTCATTTTTGATAGGATGAAGGGTATACCGGTGGCTTTGGAGAATTCTTGGAGATCCCCGCACAAACAAAGATATTGCGCCAGACATGGTTGAATCTTATCCCGTACGATGCTATTGCGGTTATGAGCTTGACGTTGTTCTTAGAGCTGATGGCAACGATATAAGTCGATGCATACATATATGTCGAGCCTATCAAAATGGTTGCAACTACACCGAATGGGTAGACGAACCTTTCAGCCCGAGGGCAATAGCTTATGCAAACGAATTAGAACGCGAGATTAGACGGCTCCAAAATATTATTGAACGTATGTGTTTCGACCGTAACCAATAGTCTGTATGCTTGTGTTTAGTGCACTTAACTTTGAATGATTTTTATTTTATCGAATGGATTGCATTGAAGCATGTTGAATGAATTGTATTGTATTGTCGAAGTCCAATGTTGAATGAACTGTGTTGTAGTGTACATTTTCAAAGGAACCAGATAACTTGGTTCCTGGGGCGCAATCCATTATTGCGCCCCAGGGACCAATTTCTACAAAACTTAACCATTGGGCGCATTCATTGTTTGCGCCCAATAGAACCAGAGAACTTGGTTCCTGGGGCGCAATACATTATTGTGCCCCAGGGACCAATTTCTCCAAAACTTAACCATTGGGTGCATTCTTTGTTTGCGCCCAATGGAACCAGAGAACCTGGTTCCTGGGGCACAATCCATTATTGCGCCCCGGGGACCAATTTCTTCAAAACTTAACCATTGGGTGCATTCTTTGTTTGCACCCAATGGAACCAGAGAACATGGTTCCTTGGGCGCAAACAATAATTGCGCCCGAGGCACAATTTTTTGCAAAACTGGTCCCTGGGGCGCAATAATTGTTTCGCTTAAGGTAACCAGAGAACTTTCTCTCTTTGGCGCAATCAATTATCGTGCCCCAGGGACCAAGTTTTGCAAAACTTCACTACTTCAAATGCAAAACTTCACTATTGAAAAAATGCAATTACAATGCAACTTCAATAACAATTGATCAACAACGTGTCAAACTATAAACATACAAATTAAACAATCTATTCAAAACAAGATAGAATGCCAACATAGGATATTTTCACTACTACTTTCAAAATTATATTTTCACTACTACTACATTTCCATAAGTACATCAAAACAATCGTTCCCACAACTCGTCCACATCGACCATCAACTTAACAAAAGCACATTTTCAATACTACTATCACTACTACTTTCTAGTTCGCGCAAATAAAAATAAAACAAGTCTAAATGCCAACTTAAAACAAATCCAACTTCAACATCTAACGTTTATTTCTTTTTGTACCAGCCGCCACAACTTTTCCTTTTCTCCTGGGAGTCCATTGAGTTTCCCCCGCGACATGTCTGACTGCGACAGCCTGGGCACGAATTCAATTTAGGCCGGCAGAGAAGATTCCTCTTTTCTTTTCCCCTTGTCTTTTGTTGAGGACTTACGAACAGGAACAACTAGAGGCGGTGGTGGTTGTGCAAGCCTGTTCTTCCTCAAAATCGACTGAAGAATGCGGGTAATGCTCATGCACTTAACCTTTGACGGCTCCGGCACCTCTGCTGATAACTCCTCAACCAACGCGGCTGTATGGAAAATTGCATCGGTCCGCAATACACATATTGTAAGCTCGTATTTTAAAATATCATTTGTGTTAAAATACCATATGCAAAAAAGTGTACATAAGACCATGCTCAAGTGTAATAACCCGAAAATCTGGGCCAGTTTAAAATTTTTATTTTGGCAATTTTAGCGAATTTTGATTATTTAAAATGAATTATTTTAAATAATATCGACGAAAATTTATTTTGAATATAATTCGAACGTATATATTATACGCGTCGCCGTTAGAATATAAAATATTTATATATAATTATAAATAGAATTGAAAATGGCGCGGTAGTTCGATAATTCGATTTCAAACTTCAATTGAATGTACCGGTTGCAAAACAATCCGGATTTTAGTGAAACCAAAAATGTTGGAATCTAATTGTGAATATCTTTCCAACGAATCCGACAAATCAAGATTTCATAGCGGGAATCAAAAGATAAGTCCAGTTGAAAATCCTGAATAGTCGCTATGGAATTCAGGCCCTTAAAAATTGAAATTTTGCAAATGACCTCGGATTTCGACGAAACCAGTTTTGTTGGGTCCGCAGTGTCAAGTTATTGCTAGGTTCCAAATTTCATAATTTTTCGAATCAATATGTGAGCATGGAAAAGGAAAACGCGTTTGACCAGTTTCAGTTGATTTTAATCGACTGGAAATTGGCCATTTTTCAAACGGTCTCAGAATTCGACGAAACTAGTTTTGTTAGGACCGTATCGTCAATACGAAGCTAGAAAATATTTTTCGGGAATTTTTCTAGTTAGTATGTGGCCCCGGTAAATTGAAATGCACATTTAAAATTCAATGTAATGATTTAAATGTAAATGCAACGGAAACTGATCGAAACGATCGATTCAGCTTGCGGTACATATCCCATTGTGTTCGGAATGGGGGTAATTGGTTAGGGGCGACAGTCGTTGGGTTCAATTTGGGTGTTCGGATGAAAAGCGACCAATGGGAGAATAAATTAGAAAATTAAATAATAAAATATTAATATATATTCATTTACGGGCCCGAACCCTCATTCATTTCTCCAAACCCGTTTTCTTCCTCAGCCGCCACTTCAACCCCCCCCCCCCCCCCCCGTCGCCCCAGGCGCCCTCCGCCGTCGCTCGCGAGTGAAGACCACCATCGATCCCCCCCCCCTCATCCGTCGATCTCTTCCTTCTTCCCCCTTCCCTCTGGCGCTCCTCTCTCCTCTAATTAAACCGCCACCGCCACTGTAAAGCGTCGCCCCACCTTCCGACCACCGGCTGAGCCCTACCCCCTCTCCAGCGTGCTCCGCGGCTCCCAAGACCGCTGGCCATCACCCCGTACCACCAGCCCTCCTCCACATCGAAGACACAGTGAGTTTTCAAATTTATACAATACATTTGTTTAGAAAAATTCGATTTTAATTTATATAAAAGGATTGTAAGTCAGAATATGATTTTTTATGTATATTGTTGAGAGGTAAAAATATAATTTTTATTACAAATGACCGTGTTTTAAACACACGATTTTTGTTTAGTTAAAAAGGTGATTTTGTTTATATATAAACAAGTTAAAGATTCGATTTTTATATAATAGAGACTATAAAAATATTATCTTTATATATGAAGAAGCAAATAAATATGAACTTTGTATATATCGTAGCGAAAAAAATTCGATTTCATATATGATAGCGAATTAAAAATAGGATTTTTATATATTGAACTTCGATAGAAAAATAGGATTTTTATATATTGAACTTCGATAGAAAAATAGGATTTTTATATATTGAACTTCGAATTAAAAGTATGATTTTTATATATTGAACTTCGAATTAAAAATATGATTTTTATATATTGAACTTCGAATTAAAAATAGGATTTTTATATATTGAACTTCGAATTAAAAATATGATTTTTATATATTGAACTTCGAATTAAAAATAGGATTTTTATATATTGAACTTCGAATTAAAAATATGATTTTTATATATTGAACTTCGAATTAAAAATAGGATTTTTATATATTGAACTTCGATAGAAAAATAGGATTTTTATATATTAAACTTCGTTAGAAAAATAGGATTTTTATATATTGAACTTCGATAGAAAAATAGGATTTTTATATATTGAAATTCGATAGAAAAATAGGATTTTTATATATTGAACTTCGATAGAAAATTAGGATTTTTATATATTGAACTTCGATAGAAAAATACGATTTTTATATATTGAACTTCGATAGAAAAATAGAATTTTTATATATTGAACTTCGAAATAAAAATATGATTTTTATATATTGAATAGCGAAGTAAAAACTCGATTTTTACATAGGTAGTGAAAGCGGGCGACGAAGGTAGCAAAAAGGCGAGAACGAAGAAGATCTATATCAAAGTAGAGTCAAGATGATTGGATAGCTATCGGTGAGAATTTCTCACCTTTCAATTTCTTTTTCTAGTTATATATATATACTAGGATGCAGACGGTGCTTAGTAGCACCCGACACAATCGTCCACAGACCATGGACTTGTTTGTTTGGTTGCATAGATTAGTTAGATGATTTGATTTGAAATTGAATTGTGTGGTGAAATGAACTGTGCGGTGAAATGAATTGATTTGATTGATGTGTGAATGGCGTGGGCCTTCACTAGACCGGGGATAAGGCTAGGCCTTGTCCCGTTTCTAGTATCGTGTCGTTATGCCGCCGAAATTTTCTAAAATATGTTAGAAAAATAAAAATATCATTTTATTTAAAGAATGAACTGAATAGAAATTCATATGTTGGAATAAAATGTTTTGTCGTTAAAAATATAATTTTTAACGTGAATGTGAATAAATAAATATTCATTTACAAACCAGACGGTTTGTTTATGTACACCTATTTGAAGGACATTGATTGGGTCGATAAATTTTACACATCGCCCAACTGCACGAATAAAATATTTGTTTGATTGTTTGAAACCCCACACGGGTGTTGGGATGAAATCTGAAGTTCACTCATCCTGATTGATTAAATATGTCGATCGATTGATTGACAGGCTGTTATAAGCGTTGAATATCTATATTTGATGCTTATACAGTGTAGTGCACTTTGGTTGATGGTTGATTATTTTTCAATGCTATTATATACATGTGATGTATGAAAATCCATATAATTAACTTTATATGGTGATTGATTGGGCCTCATTCCAATTTGAAAAATAAAGAATAATATAAATAAAAGTTCATGTGTTGACAGTACTCATCCATTGAGATTGGTCATGTGTTGAACGAAATATTTTGATAATAAAATTTACATCTTTATCGATATAAAATAAAAGTTCATGTGTTGACAGTACTCATCCATTGAGATTGGTCATGTGTTGAACGAAATATTTTAGTAATAAAATTTACATCTTTATCGATATAAAATAAAAGTTCATGTGTTGACAGTACTCATCCATTGAGATTGGTCATGTGTTGAACGAAATATTTTGATAATAACAACTATTTTGAAAAAGAAATATTTGAAATAGAATATTTGAAAATAGAAATTTATGAAGCCGTGTTGATTAGTTTGACGCCATTTTGACGTGAACGATATTTATATCGAATATATAACGATTTCGAAATGAATTGAATATATAACGATTTCGAAATGAATTGAATATATAACGATTTCGAAATGAATTGAATATATAACGATTTCGAAATGAATTGAATATATAACGATTTCGAAATGAATTGAATATATAACGATTTCGAAATGAATTGAATATATAACGATTTCGAAATGAATTGAGTATATAACGATTTCGAAGTGAATTGAATATATAACGATTTCGAAATGAATTGAAAACGATTTCGAAATGAATTGAATATATAACGATTTCGAAATGAATTGAATATATAACGATTTTGAAATGAATTGAATATATAACGATTTCGAAATGAATTGAATATATAACGATTTCGAAATGAATTGAAAACGATTTCGAAATGAATTGAATTGAAAGCAAATTGAAATGAATTCAAATTGAATTGAAATTTGAATAGAATAGAAATGAATTTTAAAACGAATTTATAAAGAAGAATTCAATTTTGATTTGAATTGAAATGGAAGTTGAAATTTCTTTTGGAACGAATTTAAAACTATTTATATAATTCGTTTTGAATAGAAATCGACGAAATATATATTATATATATTATATATATAATATAATGGCCTGAATAGAACGCGCCGCGCCGCGGCAGTTCGCGAATTTCGACCATTTATTTCAAACGGACATTACGGGAGATCCGACCGTCGGATTCTCCTAAAACCGGAACCGTTGGGTTCGTATCGAAAAGAGCTTTCTAACGAATATTAGAAATTTGAAATCTAACGGTTGGATTTGGAGTTACGTCCAAATCAAATTTGAAAAAGGTCGCTGTAAGTGCAGTTCGATGGCCGTTGATGGAAATCGACTGTACGGGCCTTGATAAAATTATTAAAAATAGTAATAATTTGTGTAAAATCATAAGAAATGATTTATAAAGGATCGGGACGAAAAACTCCATATTTGAAAGGATAAAAATAGATTTTTATCGAAATGAACTAGTTTTGAACTAGAATTATAATTCTATTTATTTTTAAATAAATAAATTGAATTTGAAAAGGGTTTTAAAAATAACCAGAATTTCCAATGATTGCATTGGAGTGGATTTGAATCGAAATTGTCTTCGGAATATTTCGATGTTGGAATTCGGGATTATACAGATGTTGTTATGGAAATTTGAAAGATGTAGATATTTATATCGTTATTTCCAATACGACATTTGTTAATCGTAGAATTTGATATTGAATATAAGCCGATATATTTTCTATTCAGAGCCTTGTATTGAATATCAAATGTGATTTGGGTTTGTCGTGAATGGTGTCTTCACTAACACTGTTCTTGAACCCAATTGAGAAAAGATTAAATCTTTTTATTTAGATTTAATGAAGTTTACCAATTAAATAATATTTAATTGGAATTGAATTGATATTGATTTTTGGGTTTATCGTGAACAGTGTTTTTAATAACACTCGTTCTTTAATCCGATAATTAATGGAATGTGATTTTGGGTTTATCGTGAACCGTGTTTTAAATGACACTGATTCTTTAACCCAGTTAACGATTAAAACTAAGTGGAGTTTTAATGAATCTTTAATTAGATTGAAATGATCGAAAATGGAGTATCGCCAATTTTGCTCCAGGCGATAGTTAAATCTTTAATTAGATTTGAACGAGAAATGGTAATTGAATTTACCGATAACACTGTGGTGTTAGATATGAAGTATTACCAGTTTTACTTCATGGGATGAATAGGTTGGGATTGGGAAATTAAAACAAGTGATTACTTCGGTAAGGTTCATTAATCCCGACTAGTTTTGAATTGATATTCAAAAATAGATTAAAGAATAAATTCAAGAAATTTATCTTTGATAAAATTAATGGGAACCTTTCCCTATGAATGTGAAATTTAGAAACTAACTGTCGGTTAGCTAAGCAGAATGGTTTTCTGGATATGGATCTGATATTGGTTTCGGCCTTCGGGGTTAATATTTGGGGAATTATTCTCTTGATTAATTTACTGTTAGTGACTGATGAATTGGAATGAGGCGTATGTTGTGTTTGTGTAACACTTATTTAAAATATACGCGAGTTATTCGGAAAGACCGGGTTTATCCCATTCTGAATAACTGATAAGACGATAAGTCGAAGATGAAGACGATGGTCGAAGACCGGAAGTCTTCACGTCGTTTGGGTGATAACTGATGATCTTGATTGGGTTGTACACCCAAGAAGATGGAAACAGTTGATGATCGTCCAGACGTACTTGGAGATCGATGGATATGCGGGGTACTAGGTGCCTCCGGTTTCGTTCAGACCCAGAACGGACTTGTAAATGGACTGTGTGTCTGACATTGGATTTTAGTCTGTGTGATTGATTTCTATTAAATATATATCTGCTTGGCGGCGGAGAATTTATTCTCTTGCTTAACGCCCTTCTCTGAGACGTACGAGCTCAGGGGTTATATATTGATGGATATCAAACGCATGGAGTGAATTGCCTGTGTGGCATGCCTAAGTGGCAATTGATCGAGGCTTCTGTTGAAAAGCAAAGTCTTGTGGTGATGATCAAAGCACGGCCTTTGTGGCGTAGCTTTGTGTAACGTTTACTTCGCGAGTTTCACACCCGGTATGAACCAAAAACGGGAGACGGACCTCAGGGAGGACTTGCGTTTCTTTCTAGTTAGAAGTGGCGTCAGTGGTTTTACACGCCCTGACGAGTTTGACTTATGTGGTTGTTGCTGTTGCGAGGCACCTCGGTTATATCGGTTTCGGCCGATGCTTCTGGTCGGCTGACGGACCAGACTTACACCCCATAGGGTGGGGAAGCGTAGTGTTCAGGCATTTTAATCCACATCGGTGGACCGGCCCTGTCGCTCCAAGGGCCCACCTGAGTCTGGGTCCTGTGGCTCGGGCTAGAGAGTCACGAATCGGTTGAGGACTATCTTTTGCCTCGGTTCATAGACGGAAATCCAATTTCCAAATACGTGACATTTGCGGTTTTATTTGTAAACCTATATATGGCGACATGATATATGGTACCCATGCCGCCTATGATTGATACTTATGATTTGAAGTTGTTTTATACACTATGCACTTATAATAGTATCAAATGATTTGTTTTAAACGTATCAAGCATTCTTTGGCTGTTATAAGGGAAAACCCTATCCCCCGGCTTGCGTTGCATTGTGTGATAGGACCTGGGTCTTATAACAGCTTCATTTTTCTTTATTTAGCATTGCGCTGTTTGTTTTATGCACTGGTATTCTTGGGAGGAAACCCGTTCCGTGTTATACGGCGTGGTCCCTTGATTTACCTAACTTTAAAAATAAAGAATAACTGTTTTAGTTCTCACACCAGTCCCATGACTGACCTGGAGTTTATTGTTTTAACCTAAACTCTGGGTGCCCCTATTTTGACACGGGCAGCTAGTAGTTTTGGTTTTGCAGATTTATATTCACAGGATCCTGGTTTACAGCTGGAACGATATCCGGAAAGCTTTGTATCCGTATATCTCTTCTAGTTGTGTATTATATTATTTTCCGCTGCGATGTATTTAAATGTAATTTAAATCTCTGATATTTCTGTGTAATATTCATTTATACTCTGTATATTCTTGTAATCTGATGCATTGTTGTAAATACAATGAAACGTTCTTCTGTATGTGTTCTGTTGTGGCTTGTTCTCGAACTATCCGACGCTTTCCTTTAAGGGGAAGTTACGGGTTTTTACACGTGGTATCAGAGCTTTGGTTTACAAAGCTCAGAGAACAAGACACATTAGAACCATACGAAAGAATTCATCAGATATTGGATTAGTAATATCCAACGAGGATGACTCGTTAGAGATGGGGTCAGTAGTATCCTAGAACGAGTGTGAAGAGTATATTTTTAAAGAGAAAACAAACTTTTGTTTTAAAGATTTAAATCAATTATTCGTATTTGATTATCTATTTAGATTGATGTGGACAATCCAGTATATATAGATTTTGCGTATACGTCTGATCCGCGTGTATTCGAAATTTTAATATACTGGATAGATATAGAGTCACACTCTAGTCGCCCGGACATGATTCTGATGATGGCGCGCCATCACCAGTATTTATTTTCGTGTTTCGATGGTGTGATTTCTATATGTTTCCATTAGACTGGTGTGAGAACCAAAATTAGATAGGGCCTATTGTTGTGATTTGGCATCAAAAACCTGATTTTTGACTATGTATCAAAGTTATCAATTTGAAACTCTAATCCACGAATTGATTGATGTTTGTGTTGTTTGTTTATTTGTTTGCTAATTTTTAGCCATTTAGCCTAATTGAAGCAAATATTGAATTGTATTGAAAATTGGTTGCATTTGCTTGCATATACATATATATCATTGAACAGGTCATAGCAAGGAGGCTAGAGCCAGAGAATAAAATTTGTTTGCCCGACAAATAGGTACATGTTTACTACATAATTTACTGTTTCGTTTGGGTGATGATGATTTTATGAGCCTATTGGCTAGCCGCTTGGCTTTTTATTTTTGAGATCTGAAGGACCGGGGAAGCTATTTGAAATTCCCCGATGCTCCCGGTGCAGGGGAGGTTATGGCGAAATTTTTCGAAAATTTAGGGTGTTAGCCAAATTTTTGAAATTTTTGGAAATTCTCAGAAACTAAAGAGTTGGAGAATGGAAGCCAGATCGAGCGTAGAGCTGAATAATCAAACCACTTTCGACTTTGTTCCTTTTCGGGGACGAAAAGTTTTAAGTGGGGGAGATTGTAATAACCCGAAAATCTGGGCCAGTTTAAAATTTTTATTTTGGCAATTTTAGCGAATTTTGATTATTTAAAATGAATTATTTTAAAAAATATCGACGAAAATTTATTTTGAATATAATTCGAACGTATATATTATACGCATCGTCGTTAGAATATAAAATATTTATATATAATTATAAATAGAATTGAAAATGGCGCGGTAGTTCGATAATTCGATTTCAAACTTCAATTGAATGTACCGGTTGCAAAACAATCCGGATTTTAGTGAAACCAAAAATGTTGGAATCTAATTGTGAATATCTTTCCAACGAATTCGACAAATCAAGATTTCATAGCGGGAATCAAAAGATAAGTCCAGTTGAAAATCCTGAATAGTCGCTATGGAATTCAGGCCCTTAAAAATGGAAATTTTGCAAATGACCTCGGATTTCGACGAAACCAGTTTTGTTGGGTCCGCAGTGTCAAGTTATTGCTAGGTTCCGAATTTCATAATTTTTCGAATCAATATGTGAGCGTGGCAAAGAAAAACGCGTTTGACCAGTTTAATTGATTTTAATCGACTGGAAATTGGCCATTTTTCAAACGGTCTCAGAATTCGACGAAACTAGTTTTGTTAGGACCGTATCGTCAATACGAAGCTAGAAAATATTTTTCGGGAATTTTTCTAGTTAGTATGTGGCCCCGGTAAACTGAAATGCACATTTAAAATTCAATGTAATGATTTAAATGTAAATGCAACGGAAACTGATCGAAACGGTCGATTCAGCTTGCGGTACATATCCCATTGTGTTCGAAAAGGGGGTAATTGGTTGGGGGCGACAGTCGTTGGGTTCAATTTGGGTGTTCGGATGAAAAGCGACCAATGGGAGAATAAATTAGAAAATTAAATAATAAAATATTAATATATATTCATTTACGGGCCCGAACCCTCATTCATTTCTCCAAATCCGTTTTCTTCCTCAGCCGCCACTTCAAACCCCCCCCCCCCCTGTCGCCCCAGGCGCCCTCCGCCGTCGCTCGCGAGTGAAGACCACCATCGATCCCCCCCTCATCCGTCGATCTCTTCCTTCTTCCCCCTTCCCTCTGGCGCTCCTCTCTCCTCTAATTAAACCGCCACCGCCACTGTAAAGCGTCGCCCCCCCCCCCTTCCGACCACCGGCTGAGCCCTACCCCCTCTCCAGCGTGCTCCGCGGCTCCCAAGACCGCTGGCCATCACCCCGTACCACCAGCCCTCCTCCACATCGAAGACACAGTGAGTTTTCAAATTTATACAATACATTTGTTTAGAAAAATTCGATTTTAATTTATATAAAAGGATTGTAAGTCAGAATATGATTTTTTATGTATATTGTTGAGAGGTAAAAATATAATTTTTATTACAAATGACCGTGTTTTAAACACACGATTTTTGTTTAGTTAAAAAGGTGATTTTGTTTATATATAAACAAGTTAAAGATTCGATTTTTATATAATAGAGACTATAAAAATATTATCCTTATATATGAAGAAGCAAATAAAATATGAACTTTGTATATATCGTAGCGAAAAAAATTCGATTTCATATATGATAGCGAATTAAAAATAGGATTTTTATATATTGAACTTCGATAGAAAAATAGGATTTTTATATATTGAACTTCGATAGAAAAATAGGATTTTTATATATTGAACTTCGAATTAAAAATATGATTTTTATATATTGAACTTCGAATTAAAAATATGATTTTTATATATTGAACTTCGAATTAAAAATAGGATTTTTATATATTGAACTTCGAATTAAAAATATGATTTTTATATATTGAACTTCGAATTAAAAATAGGATTTTTATATATTGAACTTCGAATTAAAAATATGATTTTTATATATTGAACTTCGAATTAAAAATAGGATTTTTATATATTGAACTTCGATAGAAAAATAGGATTTTTAAAGAAAAATAGGATTTTTATATATTGAACTTCGATAGAAAAATAGGATTTTTATATATTGAACTTCGATAGAAAAATAGGATTTTTATATATTGAACTTCGATAGAAAAATAGGATTTTTATATATTGAACTTCGATAGAAAAATAGGATTTTTATATATTGAACTTCGAAATAAAAATATGATTTTTATATATTGAATAGCGAAGTAAAAACTTGATTTTTACATAGGTAGTGAAAGCGGGCGACGAAGGTAGCAAAAAGGCGAGAACGAAGAAGATCTATATCAAAGTAGAGTCAAGATGATTGGATAGCTATCGGTGAGAATTTCTCACCTTTCAATTTCTTTTTCTAGTTATATATATATACTAGGATGCAGACGGTGCTTAGTAGCACCCGACACAATCGTCCACAGACCATGGACTTGTTTGTTTGGTTGCATAGATTAGTTAGATGATTTGATTTGAAATTGAATTGTGTGGTGAAATGAACTGTGCGGTGAAATGAATTGATTTGATTGATGTGTGAATGGCGTGGGCCTTCACTAGACCGGGGATAAGGCTAGGCCTTGTCCCGTTTCTAGTATCACGCCGTTATGCCGCCGAAATTTTCTAAAATATGTTAGAAAAATAAAAATATCATTTTATTTAAAGAATGAACTGAATAGAAATTCATATGTTGGAATAAAATGTTTTGTCGTTAAAAATATAATTTTTAACGTGAATGTGAATAAATAAATATTCATTTACAAACCAGACGGTTTGTTTATGTACACCTATTTGAAGTACATTGATTGGGTCGATAAATTTTACACATCGCCCAACTGCACGAATAAAATATTTGTTTGATTGTTTGAAACCCCACACGGGTGTTGGGATGAAATCTGAAGTTCACTCATCCTGATTGATTAAATATGTCGATCGATAGATTGATAGGCTGTTATAAGCGTTGAATATCTATATTTGATGCTTATACAGTGTAGTGCACTTTGGTTGATGGTTGATTATTTTTCAATGCTATTTTATACATGTGATGTATGAAAATCCATATAATTAACTTTATATGGTGATTGATTGGGCCTCATTCCAATTTGAAAAATAAAGAATAATATAAATAAAAGTTCATGTGTTGACAGTACTCATCCATTGAGATTGGTCATGTGTTGAACGAAATATTTTGATAATAAAATTTACATCTTTATCGATATAAAATAAAAGTTCATGTGTTGACAGTACTCATCCATTGAGATTGGTCATGTGTTGAACGAAATATTTTAGTAATAAAATTTACATCTTTATCGATATAAAATAAAAGTTCATGTGTTGACAGTACTCATCCATTGAGATTGGTCATGTGTTGAACGAAATATTTTGATAATAACAACTATTTTGAAAAAGAAATATTTGAAATAGAATATTTGAAAATAGAAATTTATGAAGCCGTGTTGATTAGTTTGACGCCATTTTGACGTGAACGATATTTATATCGAATATATAACGATTTCGAAATGAATTGAATATATAACGATTTCGAAATGAATTGAATATATAACGATTTCGAAATGAATTGAATATATAACGATTTCGAAATGAATTGAATATATAACGATTTCGAAATGAATTGAATATATAACGATTTCCAAATGAATTGAATATATAACGATTTCGAAATGAATTGAATATATAACGATTTCGAAATGAATTGAATATATAACGATTTCGAAATGAATTGAATATATAACGATTTCGAAATGAATTGAATATATAACGATTTCGAAATGAATTGAATATATAACGATTTCGAAATGAATTGAATATATAACGATTTCGAAATGAATTGAAAACGATTTCAAAATGAATTGAATATATAACGATTTCGAAATGAATTGAATATATAACGATTTCGAAATGAATTGAATATATAACGATTTCGAAATGAATTGAATATATAACGATTTCGAAATGAATTGAAAACGATTTCGAAATGAATTGAATATATAACGATTTCGAAATGAATTGAAAACGATTTCGAAATGAATTGAATTGAAAGCAAATTGAAATGAATTCAAATTGAATTGAAATTTGAATAGAATAGAAATGAATTTTAAAACGAATTTATAAAGAAGAATTCAATTTTGATTTGAATTGAAATGGAAGTTGAAATTTCTTTTGAAACGAATTTAAAACTATTTATATAATTCGTTTTGAATAGAAATCGACGAAATATATATTATATATATTATATATATAATATAATGGCCTGAATAGAACGCGCCGCGCCGCGGCAGTTCGCGAATTTCGACCATTTATTTCAAACGGACATTACGGGAGATCCGACCGTCGGATTCTCCTAAAACCGGAACCGTTGGGTTCGTATCGAAAAGAGCTTTCTAACGAATATTAGAAATTTGAAATCTAACGGTTGGATTTGGAGTTACATCCAAATCAAATTTGAAAAAGGTCGTTGTAAGTGCAGTTCGATGGCCGTTGATGGAAATCGACTATACGGGCCTTGATAAAATTATTAAAAATAGTAATAATTTGTGTAAAATCATAAGAAATGATTTAGAAAGGATTGGGACGAAAAACTCCATATTTGAAAGGATAAAAATAGATTTTTATCGAAACGAACTAGTTTTGAACTAGAATTATAATTCTATTTATTTTTAAATAAATGAATTGAATTTGAGAAGGGTTTTAAAAATAACCAGAATTTCCAATGATTGCATTGGAGTGGATTTGAATCGAAATTGTCTTCGGAATATTTCGATGTTGGAATTCGGGATTATACAGATGTTATTATGGAAATTTGAAAGATGTAGATATTTATATCGTTATTTCCAATACGACATTTGTTAATCATAGAATTTGATATTGAATATAAGCCGATATATTTTCTATTCAGAGCCTTGTATTGAATATCAAATGTGATTTGGGTTTGTCATGAATGGTGTCTTCACTAACACTGTTCTTGAACCCAGTTGAGAAAAGATTAAATCTTTTTATTTAGATTTAATGAAGTTTACCAATTAAATAATATTTAATTGGAATTGAATTGATATTGATTTTTGGGTTTATCGTGAACAGTGTTTTTAATAACACTCGTTCTTTAATCCGATAATTAATGGAATGTGATTTTGGGTTTATCGTGAACCGTGTTTTAAATGACACTGATTCTTTAACCCAGTTAACGATTAAAACTAAGTGGAGTTTTAATGAATCTTTAATTAGATTGAAATGATCGAAAATGGAGTATCACCAGTTTTGCTCCAGGCGATAGTTAAATCTTTAATTAGATTTGAACGAGAAATGGTAATTGAATTTACCGATAACACTGTGGTGTTAGATATGAAGTATTACCAGTTTTACTTCATGGGATGAATAGGTTGGGATTGGGAAATTAAAACAAGTAATTACTTCGGTAAGGTTCGTTAATCCCGACTAGTTTTGAATTGATATTCAAATATAGATAAAAGAATAAATTCAAGAAATTTATCTTTGATAAAATTAATGGGAACCTTTCCCTATGAATGTGAAATTTAGAAACTAACTGTCGGTTAGCTAAGCAGAACGGTTTTCTGGATATGGATCTGATGTTGGTTTCGGCCTTCGGGGTTAATATTTGGGGAATTATTCTCTTGATTAATTTACTGTTAGTGACTGATGAATTGGAATGAGGCGTATGTTGTGTTTGTGTAACACTTATTTAAAATATACGCGAGTTATTCGGAAAGACCGGGTTTATCCCATTCTGAATAACTGATACGACGATAAGTCGAAGATGAAGACGATGGTCGAAGACCGGAAGTCTTCACGTCGTTTGGTTGATAACTGATGATCTTGATTGGGCTGTACACCAAAGAAGATGGAAACAGTTGGTGATCGTCCAGACGTACTTGGAGATCGATGGATATGCGGGGTACTAGGTGCCTCCGGTTTCGTTCAGACCCAGAACGGACTTGTAAATGGACTGTGTGTCTGACATTGGATTTTAGTCTGTGTGATTGATTTCTATTAAATATATATCTGCTTGGCGGCGGAGAATTTATTCTCTTGCTTAACGCCCTTCTCTGAGACGTACGAGCTCAGGGGTTATATATTGATGGATATCAAACGCATGGAGTGAATTACCTGTGTAGCATGCCTAAGTGGCAATTGATCGAGGCTTCTGTTGAAAAGCAAAGTCTTGTGGTGATGATCAAAGCACGGCCTTTGTGGCGTAGCTTTGTGTAACGTTTACTTCGCGAGTTTCACACCCGGTATGAACCAAAAACGGGAGACAGACCTCAGGGAGGACTTGCGTTTCTTTCTAGTTAGAAGTGGCGTCAGTGGTTTTACACGCCCTGACGAGTTTGACTTATGTGGTTGTTGCTGTTGCGAGGCGCCTCGGTTATATCGGTTTCGGCCGATGCTTCTGGTCGGCTGACGGACCAGACTTACACCCCATAGGGTGGGGAAGCGTAGTGTTCAGGCATTTTAATCCACATCGGTGGACCGGCCCTGTCGCTTCAAGGCTTGACTGAGTACTTGCCTGTGGCTCGGGCTAGAGAGTCACGAATCGGTTGAGGACTATCTTTTGCCTCGGTTCATAGATGGAAATCCAATTTCCAAATACGTGACTTTGCGGTTTTATTTGTAAACCTATATATGGCGACATAGTGGCATGGGATGCTCATGCCGCCTATGATTGATACTTATGATTTGAAGTTGTTTTATACACTATGCACTTATAATAGTATCAAATGATTTGTTTTAAAACATATCAAGCATTCTTTGGCTGTTATAAGGGAAAACCCTATCCCCCGGCTTGTGTTGCATTGTGTGATAGGACCTGTAACAACCCGTAAAATCTGGGCCAGTTTAAAATTTTTATTTTGGCCATTTTAGCGAATTTAGATTATTTAAAATGAATTATTTTAAATAATATCGACGAGAAATTTATTTTGAATATATTCGAACGTATATATTATACGCGTCGTCGTTAGAATATAAATAATTATATATAATTATAAATAGAATTGAAAATGGCGCGGTAGTTCGATAATTCGATTTCAAACTTCAATTGAATGTACCGGGTGCAAAACAATCCGGATTTTAGTGAAACCAAAAATAATGGAATCTAATAGTGAATATCTTTCCAACGAACCCGAATGATCAAAATTTCTTAGCGGGAATCAAAAGATATGTCCAGTTGAAAATTCTGAATAGTCGCTATGGAATTCAGGCCCTTAAAAATGGACATTTTGCAAACGACCTCGGATTTCGACGAAACCAGTTTTGTTGGGTCCGTGATGTAAAGTTATTGCTAGATTTCAAATTTCATAATTTTTCGAATCAATATGTGAGCGTGGCAAAGGAAAACGCGTTTGACCAGTTTCAGTTGATTTTAATCGACTGGAAATTGGCCATTTTTCTAACGGTCTCAGATTTCGACGAAACTAGTTTTGTTAGGACCGTATCGTCAATACGAAGCTAGAAAATATTTTTCTAGAATTTTTAAAGTTAGTATGTGACCCCGGTAAATTGAAATGTACGTTTAAAATTGAATATATAGATTTATACATTAATTTCAGCGAAAACTGAGCGTAACAGCCGAACTGGCTTATGAAACATATCCCATTGTATTCGGAATGGGGGTAATTAGCTAGGGACGACAGTCATTGGGCCTCGTTCGGAGATCGAAATTTAAAGTTACTTTATGGAGAAATTAATTATTTAAATAATTAAAATATTATATAACCCCCTTGAGCTCTCTCTTTCCTCACAAGTCAAACCACGGTCAAAATATAAAAAAAAAAAAAAAAAAAAAAACCCCTTCCAGTTTCAGATCGCGACGCCTCTTCCTCCCCCTTGCTGACGCCGACGATGGACCGCCGCTCCCCCCTAAAGTCGCGCCTTCCTCTCCCCTCTAGCTCATCTCCTTCCTCCCTTCGAATCGAAGACGAAAACGCCAGAGCTTTCCCCCCCCACAGTGATGACCGCCGACGAACTGAAGGCCGCCCCAACCCTCCGCCTCCTCCTGCCGCCGACCCAGAGCCACCCGAAGCCTCTCCGATGGTGGTGAACCCCCCCCTTTCGAACTGTAAGTTTTTACTTTATTTATAAAACTGATTTTTACTTAATTTATAAAACTGATTTTGTTAATATTAAAAACCGATTTTTATGTTTTTAAAATTCTGATTTTAGGTAGGTTTAAAACTGAATTTTATTTTAGGTTTAAGACTGAATTTTATTTTAGATTAGAAAACTGATTTTTAAATGATTTTTAAACTGAATTTTTAAATAAGGCAAAAACTGTATTTTTATTTTTTAAGTTATGAAAAAACTGCATTTTTATGAAAGCGAAAAACTGATTTTATTTTGAACTTTAAAATAGGAAAAAAAGTTTAATCTTTTAGTAGAAAAAGATTTGAACTTGCAAAAGAAAAAAAAATTCGATTTTTATATATTGAATAGCGAAGTCAAAATTCGATTTTATATATTGAATAGCATAGTAAAAATTCGATTTTTACATATGTAGTGGCTACGGGCAGCGAAGATGACGAAGATGCGATAGCGATGAAGATTTCTATCAATGAAGTGCCGTGGAGCTAGGATAGCTAATCGGTGAGAATTTCTCACCTTTCTATTTATTTTCTAGTTATATATATATACTAGGATGCAGACGGTGCTTAGTAGCACCCGACACAATCGTCCACAGACCATGGACTTGTTTGTTTGACAGTTTGGTGATTGATTGCGATATTGTTTGAATGTGGTTTGTGGTGTGAAAAATCGAATCGATAAATTGGTTAGGATTAGACGTGCGCCGTTATAAGGCGAAGGAGTAAGGCTAGGTTAGATCCTTACTCCAAAGTTTGCGGTTTGCATAACGAATTGATTTGATTGATGTGTGAATGGCGTGGGCCTTCACTAGACCGGGGATAAGGCTAGGCCTTGTCCCGTTTCTAGTATCGTGCCGTTATGCCGCCGAAATTTTCTAAAACATGTTAGAAAAATAAAAATATCATTTTATTGAATAAATGAATTGAATAGAAATTCATAGGTTGAAATAAAATGTTTTATCGTTAAAAATATAATTTTTAACGTGAATATGAAAATAGTGAAGTGAATAAATAAATATTCATTTACAAACCAGATGGTTTGTTTATGTACACTTATTTGAATGATATTGATTGGGTCGATAAATTTCACACATCGCCCAACTGCACAAATAAAATCTGTGTTTGATTGTTTGAAACCCCACACGGGTGTTAGGATGAAATATGCAGTTCACTCATCCTGATTGATTAAATATGTCGATCGATTGATTGACAGGCTGTTATAAGCGTTGAATATCTGTATTTGATGCTTATGCAGTGTAGTGCACTTTGGTTGATGGTTGATTATTTTTCAATGCTATGATATACATGTGTTGTATGAAAATCCATATAATTAACTTTATATGGTAATTGATTGGGCCTCATTCCAATTTGAAAAATAAAGAATATTATAAAATAAAAGTTCATGTGTTGACAGTACTCATTCATTGAGATTGGTCATGTGTTGAACGAAATATTTTGATAATAACAACTATTTTGAAAAAGAAATATTTGAAATAGAATATTTGAAAATAGAAATTTATGAAGCCGTGTATGGACGCCATTTTGACGTGAACGATATTTATATCGAATTGAAAACGATTTCGAAATGAAATGAATTGAAAACGATTTCGAAATGAATTGAATTGAAAACGATTTCGAAATGAATTGAATTGAAAACGATTTCGAAATGAAATAAATTGAAAACGATTTCGAAATGAAATGAATTGAAAACGATTTCGAAATGAATTGAATTGAAAACGATTTCGAAATGAAATGAATTGAAAACGATTTCGAAATGAATTGAATTGAAAACGAATTCAAATGGAATAGAAAGCGAATTGAAATGAATTCAAATTGAATTGAAATTCGAATTGAATAGAAATGAATTTTAAAACGAATTTATAGAGAAGAATTCAATTTTGATTTGAATTGAAATGGAAGTTGAAAATGTTTTTGAAACGAATTCAAAACTATTTATATAATTCGTTTTAAATAGAAATCGACGAAATATATATTATATATATTATATATAATATAATGGCCTGAATAGAACGCGCCGCGCCGCGGCAGTTCGCGAATTTCGACCATTTATTTCAAACGGACATTACAGGAGATCCGACCGTCGGATTCTCCTAAAACCGGAACCGTTGGGTTCGTATCGAAAAGAGCTTTCTAATTAATGTTAGAAATTTGAAATCTAACGGTTGGATTTGGAGATACGTCCAAATCAAATTCGAAAAAGGTCGTTGTAAGTGCAGTTCGATGGCCATTGTTGGAAATCGACTGTACGGGCCTTGATAAAATTATTAAAAATAGTAATAATTTGTGTAAAATCATAAGAAATGATTTGTGAAAGTTTGGGGTGAAAATCTCCATATTTGAAAAGATAAAAAAATGGATTTTTATCGAAATGAACTAGTTTTGAACTAGAATTATAATTCTATTTATTTTTAAATAAATAAATTGAATTTGAAATGGTTTTGAAAATAACCAAAATTTCCAATGATTGCATTGGAGTGGATTTGAATCGAAATTGTCTTCGGAATATTTCGATGTTGGAATTCGTGACATTACAGGTGTTGTTATGGAAATTTGAAAGATATATATTTGTATCGTTATTTCCAATACGACATTTGTTAGTCGTAGAATTCGATATTGAATATAAGCCGATATATTTTCTATTCAGAGCCTTGTATTGAATATCGAATGTGATTTGGGTTTGTCGTGAATGGTGTCTTCACTAACACTGTTCTTGAACCCAGTTGAGAAAAGATTAAATCTTTTTATTTAGATTTAATGAAGTGTACCAATTAAATGATATTTAATTGGAATTGAATTGGTATTGATTTTTGGGTTTATCGTGAACAGTGTTTTAAATAACACTTGTTCTTTAACCCGATAATTAATGGAATGTGATTTTGGGTTTATCGTGAATCGTGTTTTAAATGACACTGATTCTTTAACCCAGATAATGATTAAAACTAAGTGGAGTTTTAATGAATCTTTAATTAGATTGAAAAGATCGAGAATGGAGTATCACCAGTTTTGCTCCAGGCGATAGATAAATCTGTAATTAGATTTGAATGTGAAATTTAGAAACTAACTGGCGGTTAGCCAAGCAGAATGGTTTTCTGGATATTGATCTGATGTTGGTTTCGGCCTTCGGGGTTAATATTTGGGGAATTATTCTCTTGATTAATTTACGGTTAGTGACTAATGAATTGGAATGAGGCGTATGTTGTGTTTGTGTAACACTTATTTAAAATATACGCGAGTTATTCGGAAAGACCGGGTTTATCCCATTCTGAGTAACTGATACGACGATAAGTCGAAGACGAAGACGATGGTCGAAGACCGGAGGTCTTCACGTCGTTTGGGTGATAACTGATGATCTTGATTGGGCTGTACACCCAAGAAGATGGAAACAGTTAGTGATCGTCCAGACGTACTTGGAGATCGATGGATATGCGGGGTACTAGGTGCCTCCGGTTTCGTTCAGACCCAGAACGGACTTGTAAATGGACTGTGTGTCTGACATCGGATTTCATTCTGTGTGACTGATATCGGTTGCATAGGATGGCTTGCCTGTGTGGCATGCTAAGATGCAAATGATCAAGGCTTCTGTTGAAAAGCAAAGTCTTGTGGTTGATGATCAAAGCACGACCTTTGTGGCGTAGCTTTGTGTAACGTTTGATTCGCGAGTTTCACACCCGGTATGAATCAAAAACGGGAGACGGACCTCAGGGAGGGCATGCGTTTCTTTCTAGTTAGAAGTGGCGTCAGTGGTTTTACACGCCCTGACGAGTTTGACTTATGTTGTTGTTGCTGTTGCGAGGCGCCTCGGTTATATCGGTTTCGGCCGAATGCATTCTGGTCGGCTGACGGACCAGACTTACACCCCATAGGGTGGGGAGACGTATTGTTCAGGCATAATAATCCACTCCGTGTGGACCGGCCCTGACGATCCAAGGGGCAGTTGCGGCTGTTCCTGAGGGGCGGGCTAGAGCGTCTCGAATCGGTTGAGGATCTTGCCCCTAGCCTCGGTTCATAGATGGAAACCCAATTTCCAAATACGTGACATTTGCGGTTTTATTTGTAAACCTATATATGGCGACATAGTGGTATGGGGCATTCATGCCGCCTATGATTGATACTTATGATTTGAAGTTGTTTTATACTCTATGCACTTATAATAGTATCAAATGATTTGTTTTAAACGTATCAAGCATTCTTTGGCTGTTATAAGGGAAAACCCTATCCTCGACTGCGTTGCATTGTGTGATGGGACCTGGGTCTTATAACAGCTTCATTTTTCTTTATTTAGCATTGCGTTGTTTGTCTTATGCACTGGTATTCTTGGGAGGAAACCCGTTCCGTGTTATACGGCGTGGTCCCTTGTTTTACCTAGCTTTGAAAATAAAGATTTATAACTGCTTTAGTTCTCACACCAGTCACATGACTGACCTGGAGTTTATTGTTTTGACCTAAACTCTGGGTGCCCTTATTTTGACACGGGCAGCTAGTAGTTTTGGTTTTGCAGATTTATATTCACAGGATCCTGGTTTACGACTGGAACGATATCCGGGAAGCTTTGTATCCGTATATCTCATTCTAGTTGTGTATTGTATTATTTTCCGCTGCTATGTATTTAAATGTAATTTAAATCTCTGATATTTCTGTGTAATATTCTTTTATACTCTGTATATTCTTGTAATCTGATGCATTGTTGTTATATACAATGAAATGTTCTTCTATATGCGTTCTGTTGTGGTTTGTTCTCGAACTATCCGACGCTTTCCTTTACGGGGAAGTTACGGGTCTTCACAGTTGGTATCAGAGCTTTGGTTTACAAAGCAGAGAACAAGACACATTAGAACCGTACGAAGGAATTCATCAGATATTGGATTAGTAATATCCAATGGAATGACTCGTTAGAGATGGGATCAGTAGTATCCTAGAACGAGTGTGAAGAGTATATTTTTAAAATGAAAACGATTTTTGATTTGAAAATTTAAATCAATTATTCGTATTTGATTATTTATTTTATATTGATTAGGACAATCCAAAATATAAAGATTTTTGCGTATGCGCCTAGCTAGCGTGTATTCGAAGTTTTAATATATTGGATAGATATAGCACCACACCCTAGTCGCCCGGAGATGATATTGATGATAGCGATCGCATCATCAACATTTATGTTCGTGTTTCGAAGGTTTGATATCTATATATTTCCTATTGACTGGTGTGAGAACCAAAATTAGATAGGGCTAATTGTTGTGATTTGGCATCAAAAATCTGATTTTTGTATATATATCGAAATTATGAATTTGAAACGTTAATCCACTAATTGATTGAAGTTTGTGTTGTTTGTTTAATTGTTTGCTAATTTTGAACAATTATGCCTAATTGAATCAAATATTGAACTCTATTGAAAATTGGTCGCATTTGTTTGCATATACATATATATCATTGAACAGGTCATAGCAAGGAGGCTAGAGCAGAGAATAAAATTTGTTTGCCCGACAAATAGGTACATGTTTATTACATAATTTACTGTTTTGTTTGGGTGATGATGATTTTATGAGCCTATTGGCTAGCCGCTTGGCTTTTTCTTTTTCTTTTTGAGATCTGAAGGACCGGGAACGCTATTTGCAATTTCCCGATGCTCCCGGTGCAGGGGAGGTTATGGCGAAATTTTTCAAAAATTTAGGGTGTTAGCCAAATTTTTGAAATTTTAAAAATTCTCAGAAACTAAAGAGTTGGAGAATGGAAGCCAGATCAAATGTGGAGCTGAATAATCAAACCACTTTCGACTTTGTTCCTTTTCGGGGACGAAAAGTTTTAAGTGGGGGAGATTGTAACAACCCGTAAAATCTGGGCCAGTTTAAAATTTTTATTTTGGCCATTTTAGCGAATTTAGATTATTTAAAATGAATTATTTTAAATAATATCGACGAGAAATTTATTTTGAATATATTCGAACGTATATATTATACGCGTCGTCGTTAGAATATAAATAATTATATATAATTATAAATAGAATTGAAAATGGCGCGGTAGTTCGATAATTCGATTTCAAACTTCAATTGAATGTACCGGGTGCAAAACAATCCGGATTTTAGTGAAACCAAAAATAATGGAATCTAATAGTGAATATCTTTCCAACGAACCCGAATGATCAAAATTTCTTAGCGGGAATCAAAAGATATGTCCAGTTGAAAATTCTGAATAGTCGCTATGGAATTCAGGCCCTTAAAAATGGACATTTTGCAAACGACCTCGGATTTCGACGAAACCAGTTTTGTTGGGTCCGTGATGTAAAGTTATTGCTAGATTTCAAATTTCATAATTTTTCGAATCAATATGTGAGCGTGGCAAAGGAAAACGCGTTTGACCAGTTTCAGTTGATTTTAATCGACTGGAAATTGGCCATTTTTCTAACGGTCTCAGATTTCGACGAAACTAGTTTTGTTAGGACCGTATCGTCAATACGAAGCTAGAAAATATTTTTCTAGAATTTTTAAAGTTAGTATGTGACCCCGGTAAATTGAAATGTACGTTTAAAATTGAATATATAGATTTATACATTAATTTCAGCGAAAACTGAGCGTAACAGCCGAACTGGCTTATGAAACATATCCCATTGTATTCGGAATGGGGGTAATTAGCTAGGGACGACAGTCATTGGGCCTCGTTCGGAGATCGAAATTTAAAGTTACTTTATGGAGAAATTAATTATTTAAATAATTAAAATATTATATAACCCCCTTGAGCTCTCTCTTTCCTCACAAGTCAAACCACGGTCAAAATATAAAAAAAAAAAAAAAAAAAAAAACCCCTTCCAGTTTCAGATCGCGACGCCTCTTCCTCCCCCTTGCTGACGCCGACGATGGACCGCCGCTCCCCCCTAAAGTCGCGCCTTCCTCTCCCCTCTAGCTCATCTCCTTCCTCCCTTCGAATCGAAGACGAAAACGCCAGAGCTTTCCCCCCCCACAGTGATGACCGCCGACGAACTGAAGGCCGCCCCAACCCTCCGCCTCCTCCTGCCGCCGACCCAGAGCCACCCGAAGCCTCTCCGATGGTGGTGAACCCCCCCCTTTCGAACTGTAAGTTTTTACTTTATTTATAAAACTGATTTTTACTTAATTTATAAAACTGATTTTGTTAATATTAAAAACCGATTTTTATGTTTTTAAAATTCTGATTTTAGGTAGGTTTAAAACTGAATTTTATTTTAGGTTTAAGACTGAATTTTATTTTAGATTAGAAAACTGATTTTTAAATGATTTTTAAACTGAATTTTTAAATAAGGCAAAAACTGTATTTTTATTTTTTAAGTTATGAAAAAACTGCATTTTTATGAAAGCGAAAAACTGATTTTATTTTGAACTTTAAAATAGGAAAAAAAGTTTAATCTTTTAGTAGAAAAAGATTTGAACTTGCAAAAGAAAAAAAATTCGATTTTTATATATTGAATAGCGAAGTCAAAATTCGATTTTATATATTGAATAGCATAGTAAAAATTCGATTTTTACATATGTAGTGGCTACGGGCAGCGAAGATGACGAAGATGCGATAGCGATGAAGATTTCTATCAATGAAGTGCCGTGGAGCTAGGATAGCTAATCGGTGAGAATTTCTCACCTTTCTATTTATTTTCTAGTTATATATATATACTAGGATGCAGACGGTGCTTAGTAGCACCCGACACAATCGTCCACAGACCATGGACTTGTTTGTTTGACAGTTTGGTGATTGATTGCGATATTGTTTGAATGTGGTTTGTGGTGTGAAAAATCGAATCGATAAATTGGTTAGGATTAGACGTGCGCCGTTATAAGGCGAAGGAGTAAGGCTAGGTTAGATCCTTACTCCAAAGTTTGCGGTTTGCATAACGAATTGATTTGATTGATGTGTGAATGGCGTGGGCCTTCACTAGACCGGGGATAAGGCTAGGCCTTGTCCCGTTTCTAGTATCGTGCCGTTATGCCGCCGAAATTTTCTAAAACATGTTAGAAAAATAAAAATATCATTTTATTGAATAAATGAATTGAATAGAAATTCATAGGTTGAAATAAAATGTTTTATCGTTAAAAATATAATTTTTAACGTGAATATGAAAATAGTGAAGTGAATAAATAAATATTCATTTACAAACCAGATGGTTTGTTTATGTACACTTATTTGAATGATATTGATTGGGTCGATAAATTTCACACATCGCCCAACTGCACAAATAAAATCTGTGTTTGATTGTTTGAAACCCCACACGGGTGTTAGGATGAAATATGCAGTTCACTCATCCTGATTGATTAAATATGTCGATCGATTGATTGACAGGCTGTTATAAGCGTTGAATATCTGTATTTGATGCTTATGCAGTGTAGTGCACTTTGGTTGATGGTTGATTATTTTTCAATGCTATGATATACATGTGTTGTATGAAAATCCATATAATTAACTTTATATGGTAATTGATTGGGCCTCATTCCAATTTGAAAAATAAAGAATATTATAAAATAAAAGTTCATGTGTTGACAGTACTCATTCATTGAGATTGGTCATGTGTTGAACGAAATATTTTGATAATAACAACTATTTTGAAAAAGAAATATTTGAAATAGAATATTTGAAAATAGAAATTTATGAAGCCGTGTATGGACGCCATTTTGACGTGAACGATATTTATATCGAATTGAAAACGATTTCGAAATGAAATGAATTGAAAACGATTTCGAAATGAATTGAATTGAAAACGATTTCGAAATGAATTGAATTGAAAACGATTTCGAAATGAAATAAATTGAAAACGATTTCGAAATGAAATGAATTGAAAACGATTTCGAAATGAATTGAATTGAAAACGATTTCGAAATGAAATGAATTGAAAACGATTTCGAAATGAATTGAATTGAAAACGAATTCAAATGGAATAGAAAGCGAATTGAAATGAATTCAAATTGAATTGAAATTCGAATTGAATAGAAATGAATTTTAAAACGAATTTATAGAGAAGAATTCAATTTTGATTTGAATTGAAATGGAAGTTGAAAATGTTTTTGAAACGAATTCAAAACTATTTATATAATTCGTTTTAAATAGAAATCGACGAAATATATATTATATATATTATATATAATATAATGGCCTGAATAGAACGCGCCGCGCCGCGGCAGTTCGCGAATTTCGACCATTTATTTCAAACGGACATTACAGGAGATCCGACCGTCGGATTCTCCTAAAACCGGAACCGTTGGGTTCGTATCGAAAAGAGCTTTCTAATTAATGTTAGAAATTTGAAATCTAACGGTTGGATTTGGAGATACGTCCAAATCAAATTCGAAAAAGGTCGTTGTAAGTGCAGTTCGATGGCCATTGTTGGAAATCGACTGTACGGGCCTTGATAAAATTATTAAAAATAGTAATAATTTGTGTAAAATCATAAGAAATGATTTGTGAAAGTTTGGGGTGAAAATCTCCATATTTGAAAAGATAAAAAAATGGATTTTTATCGAAATGAACTAGTTTTGAACTAGAATTATAATTCTATTTATTTTTAAATAAATAAATTGAATTTGAAATGGTTTTGAAAATAACCAAAATTTCCAATGATTGCATTGGAGTGGATTTGAATCGAAATTGTCTTCGGAATATTTCGATGTTGGAATTCGTGACATTACAGGTGTTGTTATGGAAATTTGAAAGATATATATTTGTATCGTTATTTCCAATACGACATTTGTTAGTCGTAGAATTCGATATTGAATATAAGCCGATATATTTTCTATTCAGAGCCTTGTATTGAATATCGAATGTGATTTGGGTTTGTCGTGAATGGTGTCTTCACTAACACTGTTCTTGAACCCAGTTGAGAAAAGATTAAATCTTTTTATTTAGATTTAATGAAGTGTACCAATTAAATGATATTTAATTGGAATTGAATTGGTATTGATTTTTGGGTTTATCGTGAACAGTGTTTTAAATAACACTTGTTCTTTAACCCGATAATTAATGGAATGTGATTTTGGGTTTATCGTGAATCGTGTTTTAAATGACACTGATTCTTTAACCCAGATAATGATTAAAACTAAGTGGAGTTTTAATGAATCTTTAATTAGATTGAAAAGATCGAGAATGGAGTATCACCAGTTTTGCTCCAGGCGATAGATAAATCTGTAATTAGATTTGAATGTGAAATTTAGAAACTAACTGGCGGTTAGCCAAGCAGAATGGTTTTCTGGATATTGATCTGATGTTGGTTTCGGCCTTCGGGGTTAATATTTGGGGAATTATTCTCTTGATTAATTTACGGTTAGTGACTAATGAATTGGAATGAGGCGTATGTTGTGTTTGTGTAACACTTATTTAAAATATACGCGAGTTATTCGGAAAGACCGGGTTTATCCCATTCTGAGTAACTGATACGACGATAAGTCGAAGACGAAGACGATGGTCGAAGACCGGAGGTCTTCACGTCGTTTGGGTGATAACTGATGATCTTGATTGGGCTGTACACCCAAGAAGATGGAAACAGTTAGTGATCGTCCAGACGTACTTGGAGATCGATGGATATGCGGGGTACTAGGTGCCTCCGGTTTCGTTCAGACCCAGAACGGACTTGTAAATGGACTGTGTGTCTGACATCGGATTTCATTCTGTGTGACTGATATCGGTTGCATAGGATGGCTTGCCTGTGTGGCATGCTAAGATGCAAATGATCAAGGCTTCTGTTGAAAAGCAAAGTCTTGTGGTTGATGATCAAAGCACGACCTTTGTGGCGTAGCTTTGTGTAACGTTTGATTCGCGAGTTTCACACCCGGTATGAATCAAAAACGGGAGACGGACCTCAGGGAGGGCATGCGTTTCTTTCTAGTTAGAAGTGGCGTCAGTGGTTTTACACGCCCTGACGAGTTTGACTTATGTTGTTGTTGCTGTTGCGAGGCGCCTCGGTTATATCGGTTTCGGCCGAATGCATTCTGGTCGGCTGACGGACCAGACTTACACCCCATAGGGTGGGGAGACGTATTGTTCAGGCATAATAATCCACTCCGTGTGGACCGGCCCTGACGATCCAAGGGGCAGTTGCGGCTGTTCCTGAGGGGCGGGCTAGAGCGTCTCGAATCGGTTGAGGATCTTGCCCCTAGCCTCGGTTCATAGATGGAAACCCAATTTCCAAATACGTGACATTTGCGGTTTTATTTGTAAACCTATATATGGCGACATAGTGGTATGGGGCATTCATGCCGCCTATGATTGATACTTATGATTTGAAGTTGTTTTATACTCTATGCACTTATAATAGTATCAAATGATTTGTTTTAAACGTATCAAGCATTCTTTGGCTGTTATAAGGGAAAACCCTATCCTCGACTGCGTTGCATTGTGTGATGGGACCTGGGTCTTATAACAGCTTCATTTTTCTTTATTTAGCATTGCGTTGTTTGTCTTATGCACTGGTATTCTTGGGAGGAAACCCGTTCCGTGTTATACGGCGTGGTCCCTTGTTTTACCTAGCTTTGAAAATAAAGATTTATAACTGCTTTAGTTCTCACACCAGTCACATGACTGACCTGGAGTTTATTGTTTTGACCTAAACTCTGGGTGCCCTTATTTTGACACGGGCAGCTAGTAGTTTTGGTTTTGCAGATTTATATTCACAGGATCCTGGTTTACGACTGGAACGATATCCGGGAAGCTTTGTATCCGTATATCTCATTCTAGTTGTGTATTGTATTATTTTCCGCTGCTATGTATTTAAATGTAATTTAAATCTCTGATATTTCTGTGTAATATTCTTTTATACTCTGTATATTCTTGTAATCTGATGCATTGTTGTTATATACAATGAAATGTTCTTCTATATGCGTTCTGTTGTGGTTTGTTCTCGAACTATCCGACGCTTTCCTTTACGGGGAAGTTACGGGTCTTCACAGGACCTGGGTCTTATAACAGCTTCATTTTTCTTTATTTAGCATTGCGCTGTTTGTTTTATGCACTGGTATTCTTGGGAGGAAACCCGTTCCGTGTTATACGGCGTGGTCCCTTGATTTACCTAGATTTAAAATAAAGAATAATAACTGTTTTAGTTCTCACACCAGTCACATGACTGACCTGGAGTTTATTGTTTTAACCTAAACTCTGGGTGCCCTTATTTTCGACACGGGCAGCTAGTAGTTTTGGTTTTGCAGATTTATATTCACAGGATCTTGGTTTACAGCTGGAACGATATCCGGAAAGCTTTGTATCCGTATATCTACTTCTAGTTGTGTATTGTATTATTTTCCGCTGCGATGTATTTAAATGTAATTTAAATCTCTGATATTTCTGTGTAATATTTATTCATTTATACTCTGTATATTCTTGTAATCTGATGCATTGTTGTAAATACAATGAAATGTCCTTCTGTATGCGTTCTGATTTGTCCTGTTCTCAAACGATAGGGCATTTCGAACGGCCTGGATCGGTTTAGCGACTGGTTCGCACCGAGCGAAATTCTTTGCCGTGACATCAAGCGGCGCTCTTGGGATGTAAGGTTCATCGCCTTGCGGAACATCTAAAGGTGGATCTATGGAAAGAATAATATACCGCCGCGTGATGTTCCAATACCATGTGTGGTACGCCAAATCGGATACCGGTGCCGCACTTTGCTCTTGGACAAATTCGAAGTGATTGATCCATGTATTGACTACCGCTTGATAGGCCGCGCTGTCCCGGGCATCAATCAAGTAGTGTGGTGGTTTCTCGGGAAAATGTTGTAGAAGACCAAACTGTCTCATCACTCTTTCCGGTAGGTGATACGTGATGTCGTTAAAGCAAATGAGCGGAACGCGTGCTTGCCAAAGCTATACTGAAGTAATGCACTATGCCGGTAAATCTGGAAGTGCCTCGGTGTATGGAGTCCATGAAACAACATCGTAATCGAGTACGTCTAAATCGTTACGATAGAAGGAAACGTTGTGTCTAGGCATGAATAGTGAGCTCTTAGGCCCAACCCACCTAATGAAAACATTAAATTACAGCTTTCTAACAGAGTTTTAATAAACCCTATGCTCAATATATACTTTTATTAATATTACCTCGAAGCAAAAGGCAATGAATCATCAATTTGCGCTTTCTTCATAGTTGCTCTCCCAACGGGGAGATACGACCAAGATCATGTCTGTAGACAAGTAAAAGTATTATAAAACATAGGACACAATGAGTAAAGAACACTAAAAAAATAAATACCTGCACTAATGTAAGGCAACCTCCAATTGAATCGAGCCGCCCCAAAGCCATCCGTGTTAGCTCCGCATATGTGAAGCCAAGAATGAAGCTACCCCAAGCATACTCACGGCATAAATCAAAGTCCTCCAAGTAACGTAACCATCTAAGCTAAACACGACATTCCGAATGGTCGCAAACCAAACGGGAAGTGATAATGTGAAGGATAATGGCCCATGCACGCTGCTCCATTTGTTATTGAGAAGCATCCTCAGGAATGTCTTCGGCTGATTGCTGCCTAAAACACAACATATTAATCATCTCGGACCCGTGCCACTCGACTCCTGGAGGAGATAGTCCTAGCAAACTCTCGCACATTTCTGCATAATCATCGGATTCAGGAGTGGTGAATGGACGACCATCGATGGATAAGCCAAGAAAAATCGCCACGTGCACCAATGTGATCATCATTTCACCGCATCTAAGGTGAAACGACGATGTCTCTGGTCTCCATCGATCTACTAAAGCTGTTATATGATGGCGGTCGATTTGTGTGGATCCAAGGTGATGTATCAAGAGAAAACCCGCTTGATCAAGTAGCTCTAACACACCGACGCGTTTTGAAGTGACCAACTTTAAGGGCGATGAGTGCTCGATGGTTTCAACTGCAGTTTTGAGCTGGCACACAATAGCAAAAGTGAATTTTTGATTAGTTAACATGCACAAATATTCTCAAGCTCTATATTCTAACTAGTATTGAATAGTGAGTTTTGGTTACCGCCATCAACTCCGGTTTGTTTGAACGATGTTGTGCCTGTAAATATAAGACGCTATCATCTACAGGTCCGAGCGCCATCTCCGCATACTCTGAAATATTTCAATGCTAACAAATTTAGTACTAAGTTTCACCAAAACAAATACAAACCTACCAATTTTCAAATCCACAATATCAGATATTGCAATTCGATTATCAAGACATTTATTTGAATTTGACTCTTTGTACTTTACTACTCCTATCTTTCTAATGAAGATATTTATTTCTATGCATATACGTATGCTAAAGTATCTACACCGACATACACTACCAAGTTTAAAAGCAATGAAGGCAATCAAAATTGCCACAATTAACCAGAATAAAGACAACAACAAACACCCTAATTACTAAATGTATTTATTAAGCTAGCTTTGCTAGGCAGAGACAATCACTCTTAGTATATTCAAATCAAAATCTGATATACACACAAAACCAAAATTGTATTCCTGTAATATAAATTTTCTTCGTTAGATAATCTTCATGAGATACATATCAAAATCATGTCAACAATAGTTAAACTGTAATAAATAAACATTTGCTAAAAATTCAACATAATGCAGTCAATTACCAATCTTCAATTCTACGCAACAAACTTAACATGTCTTTTCATACCACAAGAAAAGGCTCCACAAATCATATGACCACATTTTCCAATCTCAACAAATCTCTCAAGCAATCATTAATTTTTCATATATATGACCAACACATCAACTATATACATATGTAAACCATCGATGTACAAAATTACAAGAAAACTAAAAAAAATGCTAAACCTAAATTCTGAGATAAACACACAAAAAAAATTGCGATAATTACCAATAGCTTGCTCCTATGTTGAAGAACTTGCCATGTTTACTGTAGAAGCTGAAATTACTTGAATATAATTAGGGTTTTAATTTCAGATTTGGAGTTTTAATTTCAGTTTTGGGTTTTAGGGTTTTTTGGATTTTGATAGATGTTTTAACTTTTACCAAGTCACGAGGGGCCATCGGTTTTTTTTTAAATAAAACCCTTATGGGGCGCAATCATTGATTGCGCCCATAGGAAAAGCTTCTCTTCTGGCCAACTCAGCGCTGAGTTGGCCAAAAGGAGGCTAAATGTGCAAATTTTCAAAAAAAAATGTGCTAAACGTGGAATAAAAAAAAGTGGGCCAAATTAGAAAAATGCTCAAAGGGTAAACAAATATGTCCCATGCATCTTACTTTAGGTAGGTCTAAATTTAGATATTTTTATTGAATATGTAGGCTAATGGATAGACTACATCGTGCTTGTGTGAGACGGTATGGAACAAAGAAAATGGCACGTTGCTAAAATGAAAGGTATAGGGCTAAGACATAGGAACAATAGTTTTGATATAGGTTAGATTTTTATGTTACTAATTTTTTTCTCAATAGGTTTTGAAAGTTTCAATCGTGCTCAGCACCTTATTTTTACGGTAGTCCTTTATTTAATTTACGTACCGTAAATCAGTCCACCCTTGTTTATAACATCGTTAAATACATGTACCATCAAACATCAACTTCAATTTCAAAGAAAATAACTACATGGCAATGATGTTTTTAGCTCAACCATTATATTGATTACATTGGAACTGACTTCAAGATTTAACTCGGCCGCAGGGACAACGTATAAAATTATAATCAATGTTTTATAATAATTATAATTAAATTATTTCAACAGTTAATTTATATGCGTGGTGTGCACGGTCATTAAATAACTCCAAATAAATATTCAAATTAATAAAATAATCTAAATATCTGCCTACGAAATATGGGACATTACATTCCTTCCCCCTTAGAAGAATTTCATCCCCGAAATTACTAAAATAGAAAGAATACTAAAAACCCATTATCTTTGCAAACAAAACTTTAGTTTCATTTCCAAAACTAATATAATTGGTTTAAAACCAATTTATTTTCAATAACAAATTTTCCAAAAATCTTCATGAATTCTCTAACCCCCTATATTTTGAAGAAAAAAAATCGGTAGAGTCTCCCCTGTATAGAGGACTTCTGCAATATCACAGGTTCAACAAATATATATACATCGACTCATACGATTGGAAAAAATCAAAATCCAATCTCAAAACCCCAAATAAAAACCAAAATTTTATATTTTGCTTAGGCGTACCTTTTTGCGAGCACTATTAAACGATTAGCAATATATTATACTTGAGTCTGCCCAATTAAATGGCAGCTCTAACCAAAATGGATTTAATCAGCTATAGAACTCAGTCAATATAGGCTAAAATTGGTCTTGCACCTGTTCTTACTCAAATGAGAATCATTAGTTCCATAATCATCAAGTTATATTCAAATATCCAAGTCATCTGTTCCAAATAATTCATCATGCCATTCAATTCACATGATTTATCCCCTAACAATCCTTTTCCAAATTGATTCTTTCTATATTCCGATTATATTCCAATTCATTTCAACCAGTCCAACTCATTAATTCTGTATGAGTTTCAATCAAGATTACATTTTTATTCGGGTAATCAATTCCAATCATTTCACTTGGATTTATTAATTTCAGTTGGTTTGCATCCAATTTAATTTCAATATTCAAATTTCAATTTATAAATTTCATTTTAACTTAACATAAGTTAAATTCATGTTTGGAATTCCCTACTGGTTAAAATCTTTCTATTTCCATAATCAAATCTACTCAAAATAACCAATCAAGCCAATACTAGTTTCAAACAACCAATTTATGATTTAAGGGAAATATTTTCCTTATTTTATACAATAATATGTTTTGGGTAAAATTATTTCATTTACCCTCTTTATAAAATAATTAAAATAATTTCATATTCAAATTACAAATACGTGCTCTAGTATATACACTTTAAATTCAATCTAGGGTATTACTAACCCCATCTCTAATGAGTTACGCCACAGAGCCAAGGTTATTCCTAAACCATTGCTCTGATACCAACTGTAACGACCTGGACAATTTGACGCCCGAATTTTCAACAATAATACATAATCTTGCATTACTTGCCAAAAATTCAAGTATCAAAAACCCAGAACATCAATGGAAAAAAGTTAGAGGGTGAGAAGCAGGAAGAAAGAAATATTAGAATAGAAGAAAAGAAGAAGATGACAGAATCTCACAGCGGAATGAATAAATATAATATATCCAATCTCTTTATACAAAAGAAATTGTATATACATATCAATCATCAGAGTACATCATATATCTATCACAGTGGAAATACACTTTATATAACTAACGGTGAAGTCTCCTACTTCTAGCTCCTAGACTCCAAGCGGAACCTGACCTGGAAATATACTCGGTCAGAGTCGAGCACATTTGAAGCAACGCAAAATTCACCTGGATCAGACTAGAATATTTTCAGTGATAAATTCAAAGCATAGACAACTTGTTTAACTTTGAAAAATCCTTTTTAAAAGAAAAGGATAATAGTAAGACCCACATAAACACAGAAGTTTTTTTACCTTACTACAACCCAAAACATTTTTGAAATCAATATCTCTTCTGGTATTATAATAGTGTCTTCAAACCACAAATAAATAATAATCTAACAGAACGCTAACATCTCACGCTCTACATATATAGTATACAATCAAAACCGTGGGCTCTTATTGGACAATGGATTTCCTGGAAAGGTATGGGACCACCTTCCGACAATGTACCTCCGGAGATGAACACATTAGGGTTCAATAAGAACGTCTTGCAACCCGGCTATACATGACCGACCCCTCATTTCTCTTGAGAGTACTGAATATATCATCACCACAGTTGGAGGCCAAACAACTGAACTGATAGCATATAAATAAAATAAAGAGACAACCGAAGGCATTTGATTTCTCCAGATAAGGTAACAATATACCCTTTTAATCGGTGCGACCTGCATAGCCATGCTACCTACCCGATTTTGTGCCATTTCCTAGTTGATGAGGCTTGAGGTCATGTTCATCTCCATTCACTTTGAATGCCACATCATCTTATCCGTCAAATCACTAATTGACGCCCACAAATACACTCTGGGTGTTAAGCAAGAGAGTTTCTCCGCTACCAAACTTGGTACATTTGTAAAAATAACGAATATGATTCTTAAAGAAATACTCTATCAGACATTCGTCCATACAAGTCATCCAGGAATAGGATGAATCGAAGGAACCCTCCTACTGCATCGTAGGAATCACCCTACAGATCAGTAGCAAGTAGTCCTTGCAATCCACAGATCCCAACCATGACAAAACCACAGTTTATCTCGGGGCGCAAACCCGAGATTATAACTCGTTTCATGAAGATCTATGGTCTTCAATTTCTTCATCTTCAATAAGAAAAAAGTTGGGTAATATATTCTAGTGATAGTCGGGTTTTTAACTATCAATATTAAATAGTACGTTAAGTACATTGGCAGCTCGGACCCTTGTTATTTAAACCATTGAAAATTCCTTTACCGGATTGTTTAAAAATCACTTCATCGATTTAGAATTCAATTTCATTATTTTATCTCGATAAAATCTCTTTATTTTTTTTACTTGGAATCAACCACTATATTAACCAACTCCATTTCACTAATATCACAATATTTATATAAAACCCTTTTAATTTCCCTTTCTTGGTAATATTATATCTTATTACAAAAACTCCCTTAGTCTTCCTTTTCTTCGGAAATAACGTTATATATGTACAAACATATATATATATATATTCTATTCAGTATTTAATTATCATTTCTATACATCCAAAATAATGTTAAACAACATGCTTTATCATTATATAAACTTATTCAAATGATAAATTTGAAGGTTCCATCTAGTACGGGTAGTATATATAACTAGATCTCCATTACTTATTTCAACCCCAACTAGGTATAACTCATTTACATTTCATCTGAAAAACATGATTATTTACTTATCACTTAGAATAATTGAATTTCAACCCAAACTATTTTCATTTTCTAGGGGATAGTGCTATATATATATATATATATATATATATATCAATCACGCTTAAGCTTGGTCTACAGTGTTAATTTATTGTTACAGTTAAAACTTGCAATACGCTGTAATATTTCCCTTTTATAACTAATATCGACATCTCTTTCCGTTACAAACTAATACCATCCCTCGATAATAGTGGAGTCGTTCCAGTTGGGGTATTTCATTTACCTCTCAGACCTTGATCGACAACGTTCTTATCTTAGAATAGATATACGTCCGTAACTCTAAACCCCTTAATAATATCCATCAAACCGTATTTCTTTCTTATTTTGGAATGTGGTTTTATAACACCATATCCTTACCTTGGAAACTCAGTGGATTATAATTATTTATTTTAAACATTTATTCTTTTCTTCGTCTTCCTTACATAATTCCATATATAACTTCTTTATAAAAATCCATTTACGTTCTTCATCCTTTGACATTTTCCTTTTCATTCGAATTAGTATTCAAGTAGACCTCTCATTATAGATTCAATATCATCTTAAATGAATTTTCATTTAAGAAACAATTACTTTAATTAAAATAATTAAATAATAATTAACTTCAGCATTGCAAAAGTAAAACAGTTTGCTCGATTATTTACTCAAAATAGATTGGTTGCTTGCTTTAATAAACAGTACAAATTATATTACTTCAGTAATCATTTAAAACTTCCTTAATTAAAAAGATAATTTATAGAAAATCCTATCTATTTTAAACTATTTCCATTAGATTAATTCAAAGATTAATTAATATAAAAACAAATTTCAAACAAACAGTTGACTTAGTTAATTTCAAATCATCAGCTAATTTGTTAACTGATCTTAACTACTACTTATCATTAGATTAATATAGTAAATCTAAAATATTGCTTAACCCTTTTTCTTAGAATGTTTATCCTAAAATCTTAACTCATAGGACAATTTACACCTTTACTTGATTATCAACTTATTTAAAATGTCAAAACAATCGTTTATATCTAACTATAGAATGTTTCTTACAGAAATTCTATTATAATTTAAAACTTCGCTTTAATTATAAAAATATAATTTTTATAATTTAACTTCGTTAATTTACCTACCGATAAATCAACTTCTTAACAAAGGTGGATTTAAGGTTATCTGTTGCCAGCCCCTTAATCAATACAATATATTGATTAAAACAAAAATAACGATTAATTTCCATTCAACATCAACATCCGAACAGGTTTCATATGTCATTTGGGTTCAAACAGTGCATATATATCAATAATTTAAAATCAAACATTATATATAATATTTGAGGAATCCGGTTGGATTCCACCAACCTGTTCTGTCCGGATCACCGTTATTATAGCATTTTATAATAATACATGAAATAGAAAATTCATCCAATAAAATTGACGGAAACCAATATCAAATAACATCCATGGCATCCAAATCAACCAATTTATACTATCAACAATAGCTTTTAATTATATGAATTTAACCACATCATGGAATTCTAGAAGATGTGAGAATTAACTCACCTTTTGTTTTGATCTGACGGTTCATGACGTTTTATATGATTTCAAATGAGTGATTGAAATTATATAAAAATCCAGTTGCATGCGAAACACTCCGAACCAACTCAACAGCGTAGTATTTTGTCTCCATGGTTCAAACGGACCTGGTCGTTTTAGATATAATTAATGAATTAAATTTTTTAAATTAAAACACCCTTATTGTTAATATTATTAACCAAGCTTAACCGTTAATCACGATTTACCTTAATCACCTATCATGCAACTCCTTCTTCCATGAATCGTTCGCGTCGGGCACTGTTTTTCTCCGGCCAATACTTCACACAAATCCCTTCTTTACTAGTAGTTGCCTCATCCAACACTTACTTGCCTTCATGAAAGAACAAATGGGCTACCTTTTCCCTGTTTCATTCTTTTTTTTCCTAGCTAAAAGCCTAAGGCCCATAATATAATATACTGTTCTGAAGCCCGCAAAGCCCACCTCCCTTACATTTTCTTCTTCTCCGCTTGATACGCCTGCACAGTTTCTTCCAGTGTGAAACTTATTCCCACTCTTACTCTAACATGAACATCTTCTCTTCGGCACTCAGACTGGTCTACCAAAAGTCTCTGGTCGCTGCCATTACATATCACAGTCACCTCAACAACATTTTTCAATGAAAAAAGATGGTGCTGAACCTTGCAACCATATTCATGAAGTATACCCACATGTTAATGGTAACAAACTCAACCCGATACATTTCTCCTTCACACCCTTCAAAAAACATGCTTGCTTAACCATTGTACCGTATATTTTATTATCTTCTTCCCATGTACACTTCACCGTTCGCGAATTTCGACCATTAACTTTAAATGGACGTAACGGGAGATCCGACTGTCGGATTCTCCTAAAACCAGAACCTTTGGGTTCGTATCGAAAATTTCTTTCCAATGAATATAAGAGATTTGTAATCTAATGGTTGGATTTTAAAATACATCCAACTCAGTTTTGGAAAAGGTCGCTGTAAATATAGTTCGATGACCGTTTATGGACATCGACTGTAAAGGCCTTAATAAAATTATTAAAAAATATGGAAAAATTGTGTAAAGTCATAATAATTGGTTTGGAAAGATTTTGTGATGAAAAATACTATATTTGAAAGGACAAAAGATATATTTATCCAAATGAACTAGTAAATAACTAGAAATATTAATTGCATGATTTTTGCAAAATAAATGAATAAATGGGATTAGAGAATGGTTTTAATCTAAGAAGAATTTTCCAATGAATAAATTGTCATGGATTTGAAATGGAAATTATCTATGGAATATTTAGATATTGGAATCCGCGATTATATGAATATTGTTATGGGAATTTGGAAGAAATCAATATTGTTATTCCAAATCGATATCTGTTAGTTTCAGAATTTGATATTGAATATAAGCTGATATTATTTCTATTCAAAGCCTTTTATTTAATATTAAATTGGATTTTTGGTTTGTCATGAATGGCGTCTTTAATAAAAATTTGTTCTTAAATCTAGTTGAAAAAGGAATGTATCTTTTAATTAAGTCTAAGGAAGTTTTCCCATTTATAATTATAAATTGGAATTAAAAGGAATGTGATTTTGGGTTTGAATAATGTTTTAAATAACTTTTGGTCTTAAAAACAAATTAACAGTGAAGAGATGATTTGGGATTTACAATCCTTTTATTAAAATTTAATGAGAAATTTTCCAAAGTAAAGTTTCCCAATTTAATACCTTAAATTGGAATTGAATGGAATTCGATTCATTAATGATCGACATGAGCTTTTTGTGAATGAAGGTCGTTACTATATATGGAATTTAAAAAGGCTTGGTCATTATTCTATTTATATAATTAGTCTGATACGGAAATTTATATCGATTATATAGTGATCCATTTTCCGTTAAAATTCTGTAGTTAATGGAAGTGATTTGGGTTTATCGTGAACTGTTTTTTAAATAACATTCGTTCTTTAACCCAGTTAAAAACGGGGTTAATTTTTCCTAATGTTGAATAATCATTAAGAAATGATTTTTGAGATTAAACCCAAGTTATATTTTTAATGAATCTTTAATTAGATTGATATGTGAATGAGGTGATTACATTCTCTATATTTAAGAAATGATGGGGAATGGAGTACCACCCGTTTTACTCCATGCGATAGTTAAATCTTTAATTAGATTTGAACGGGAAATGGTAATTGAATTTACAGATAACACAGTGGGTGTTAGATATGGAGTATCACTAGTTTTACTTCGTGGGATTAATAGATTGGGATTGGGAAAATAAAATAAATATTACTTCGGTAAGGTTCGGTAATCCCGACTAGTTTTATAAATCTTAACTGGTTTGAGTTGTTAAAGGTTAATATAAAATCTTTTGCAATGGTTTTTAAACGAAGATTAAACAAGAAGTTTTAAAGGTTTTATCTTTGATAAAATTAGTGGGAACCTGTCCCAAATGATATGAATATTTTAATAAAAGAATATTCCGGATTGGAATGAGATGTGTGTGTGTTATCTTTATTTATCACATGATTATAAAGATACATGAGTTATTCGGAAAGATTGGGTTTAACCCATTCTAAATAATTGTTACGACGATTAAAAGTCGAAGATATGAAGATGGTGCAAGACTGACAATCTTCACATCGAATGGATACTACTAATGCCCTGGATGGAGTTGCACCCTTGAAGGAGTTATAGTGGTAGTTTTATAGACGTATTTGTTGATTCTTTGGATGAGCAAGAACCTTTCTCCTATATTGGACATATGGGATAAGGAATAAGGTGCCTTCGGTTTTGTTCAAACCCTGAACGGATTTGTAACTGGACTGTGTCTGACATTGTATTATGTGCTATATATGTTGATCTCTGCTAAATATATAACTGTTTGGTGGTGGAGAATTTATTCTCTTTCTTAACACCCTTCTCTGAGACGTACGAGCTCAAAGGTTATATATTAGTAGACATCAATTGTATGGTATGGATTGATAATTTGGCATATTGAGATGCAATGATCCGGGCTTTTGTTGAAAAGAAGAGTCTTGTGGATGATGATCAAAGCACAACTTTAATTTGCATAGCTTTGTGTAGCGTTAATTCGCGAGCTTCACACCTCGCTGTGAACCAGAAACGGGAGAGCATGCGTTTCTTTTTAGCTAGAAGTGGCATCATGGTATGTAGCCCAGACATTTTTACTTATGGATGATGGAAAACGAGGTACCTCAGATTTGAGTCCCTAGTGGCTCTAGACATGGTCGATGTACTGACCAGATTTTTTGCCCCATAAGGCAGGGAAACGTATTGTTCAAGAGTAACCCTAATTAGCTACGGTTGGTCGGCCCTACCACTCCCAGGTGTAGTTGCGGCTGAGTCCTGAGAAATGGTAGGCTAGATTGTCTCGAATCAGATGGAGAGATCCCTTGCCTTGGTTCATGATGGAAATCCAATTTCCAATACGACATTTTCGGTTTTAGGTGTAAAACTAGTATGGCGACATAATTTTTGGTACCTAAGCCGTCTATGATTGATACATTTATATTTGAAGTTGTTTTTGACACTATGTGCTTATAGTAATATCAAAATGATTTGTCTTAAAACGTACCAAGCATGCTTGGCTATTATTAGGTAAAATTCTATCCACCAACTTGCGTTGCATTGTGTGATGGGACCTGAGTCGTATAATAGCTTAATTTTTTCCAAAAAGCATTATGTTGTTTATTAAATCATTGTGTTTCAAGCTTTGGTATTCACATGGAGTAAACCCGTTCCGTGACATACGGCGTGGTTCCGTGAATTACCTAATTTTAAAATTAAAGTTTAATGACTGTTTCATGTTCTCACACCAGTCCCGTGACTGACTCGGAGTTTATTGTTTAAACCTAAACTATGGGTTCCTGTATCTCCCATACGAGCCGCTAGTAGTTTGGTTTTGCAGATTTCTATTTAAACAGGATCCTGGATTACGGCTGGAGCTATATTCGGAAAGCTTTATATCCGCATATTTCTTTTAGTTGTATTAGTTGTTGTATTTCCACTGTGCTTTGTATTTATACATTTTTATTTCCACTTCTATGTAAATTATGAATCTCTGATATTGTAATTCTATTGTGTAATATTTATTCGTACTCTGATATTCTTGTACTCTGATGCAAATTGTTGTAATAACAATGAGAAGTTCTGTTGTTTGCGGTCCGAGGCATCGTGCTCTCAACTCAATGCAGGCTTTCCCATATCGGGGAAGTTTGGGTCATTTCATTAAACCTCCGGGTGTCCCCAGTAGGAAGAGTGTTGTCTCATGACGTTTTTTAGCGGATAATACCCACAAAATCCAAAAGTTAAATGCAAAAAATATTTTCAAAATGCAGGATTCGAAAATATTTACAAGGTAAATGCAAGTTTTTAAAAGATATTTGCAAATGGGTTATTTACTTTTAAATTTGACACGAATGAGTTAACACAAGTTTGGGTCATCACAATGAAATTATAGTCTGTTACTACAAACTTCAAACAAAAGTCCGGTTATCCTTATAATATCCTCTAGCTTAGCCAGTTGTTTCGGTTGAAAGCATAATGCAATTACGAAATGAATTCTATAATCGATTATCAACAATCATAAATGGTAATTTTTATTTCATTTTGGTTAATAAGTTAGGTCAAATAAGTGAAGATAGTGCTTGGATTTCAAGTGTTTACTCTATCTTTACTTTGAAAAATATGTACATTATTATTATTTTTATTTACAAACACCAAACTGAAATGGCCAAGGTGTACCACTCATGAGAGTTCGGGATAGAGCTTGGAGGATTGTGCAGACCGACGCTGACTTTCTCAATAAGATATTGGTAATCCTTAGGTTCCCAACTCATAAAATGAGTAAAAGGTATCCCACCCATGCACTGCTTTGTGGACTGACATGAGAGTTGGGAAAGAGCTTGGCGGTTTTTCACATCAACGCTAGATTTTCAAGCAATGTTGGATACCCTTGGATTATTTTGTTTTCCTTTTTTGTCTTTTTTTTTTGTTTTGAAGAGAGAGAGTTAAGCGAGAAAATCTTAGCACAGTTTCACTTAAAAGATCTAAAATGTTATCACAAGTAGTCTAAATCAACCATTCATTTAATCAGATTACAATTTAGAAAACATTTCATACACATCACCTATGAATCTCCTTATATACCAGTTACACTAAATTTGCTCATAATTCTAACTTCTCTTTCATTATTCCTTAAGAGAAATATATTTATGAGAATTTTAATTGTACAACCAAAATTTATATTTACTTCATCGTGCCCATTTAAAAATAAATTAAAATGCAATTTTTTGAATTTTTTGTTGAATAAAAAAAATCTATGCAAGACTAAAATAAATATGAAACTCCTCCCTACATTCAACCCAAGTGGCAGGAGAAAAGGAAAAAAGGAAAATAAAATTTAGAAAATATGATCTATATTAACCAAAAAAATAAAAAAGTATTTACAACATATCAGAAAATATATTGATAAGAAGCAAATGAAACGGTCTTCTAAAGACCGATTCATTTGTCTCTTCAAGTATGAGAGACACAGCTTAAGCTTGAAAACCCAAATCATAAAACATTTCGAAGTTGAACGTAGATTTGGAATAACGAATGTTGTTTTATTAACAAACGAATGTGTTGTTTTATTTTCGAGGATCTATAGGGTAGATTAAATAATTGGTTTAAATTCATGTTTAAATCCACCTATTTGAATTTTGAAATTTCCATTGAAAATTTGTTCATAAATATTGATTTCAAAATCCAAACGGTGATTCAAATCTACCCATTCATAATTCAAGTCATCTTCGAAAAGACCAAAAAATTCATGTTCATCAAATTCGTCTTCCTTTGAATTATTCACAACTTCATTGCATAAATCATGTTCAAAGTCTTAAGTTGTTATTTGAAATTCATTATTTTCCGAAAAAGGAAGATCAAATTTTAAATTTTGTTCCACCCTCTCAAAAAAATTGAAATCCAACTCAATTACTATATTTTTAACAACTTCATTAAGATTTTCATTTTCAATTTCCAAAGTTTTTAATTGAAAATCGTTGATTTTAGTAAAAGATGGATTATTAATCGAATCATCACACATTTGGATTTGATATTGTTTCTCACGAAAATTCAAGTAGGTTTGTTACAACATGTAACACCCCATGTATTTTATAACTGTGAAATTCATAAATTAAACTATATCTAATTTTGAATCAAATAATTAAGGGAAACGGGATACGCCATTGCGTTCGTCTCGGAATTCTGCTTGAGATAGAGTCTGAGTTTGCGTAAAACGGATATCGTATAAAGAAGATATGGACGAACGAAGTTGGGCGAAAACCCGGAAAACGGGTCAGAATGCACTGGCGCACTTGGGAAGTGCGCCAGAACAAAAATGCACTAGCGCACTTGGGAAGTGCGCCAGTGCATTTTTGACCTGGCGCACCTGCCAAGTGCGCCCAGGTCAAAAATGACCTACTGGTCAGGTCTGGTCAAGTCCTGGCTGGCCAGGTCTGTGTTTGGTCGATTTTCTGAGCCTTGCCTTGTCACTAGGGCTAGGTGTCAGCTCCTGGTTGGTTTCTCCTTCAAACGAACATCTATCATTGAACCAAGCTTCATCGACGGTCTAAATCAACTCACAAACTCTATAAAAAGGACCTAAGACTAACCCAAATTCACATAAACTAAAATGGAGATGAGACCGTCATGCTGCTGAGGAGAGACTGAAGATAGCCGTCAGAAATAGAGAGACAACTAGGAGATAATTCAAAGCTTAAAGCAACGTTAATCAAATCAAAGCAACGCCTACAACAAAGGATAGCATCTCCAAATTCAGAATTCAGATTTCTGAATTGAAGATTCGCCATACGCTGTAAGTAGAGTGCTATTCCGATATGAATTAAATAATTGTGTTGATTTGTGTAAGAAATGGAATTGTGGCGATAATAATCTATATTTGTATGTTGCTTTGATGCAAAACGATTTGGGAATATTATGGTATACGATTGGATATTTGCAAGTACGCGATTTGCGTTGGAAACGAAATGGAATTGTGGCGATAATGACTTATATTTGTATGTTATTTTGATTCTAAACGATTTGGCAATGCTATGGTTTGATTCATACAAGTATGTGGCTTATGTTGACAACCACATGTTGTGGAATTTTGATTGAGACTTATGCAAGCATATGATTCATATTGAAAACTACATGTTTGTGTTAGTTATTTACAACACCCATTTAGTAAATGCAAGTATAAGATTCATGTTGAAACAACAACTATATGTTGTAATAGTTTATTTTGAAATTCATGCAAGTCTATGATCTATTGTTATGACAACATGATGTAAAATTCTATGGTCATCTTTAGTGTAATTTGATTCACCTAAGTATTATGATTCATATGAAGGTTATGTTGAAATTGGCATCATAGTTCAAGTATAAAAATCATGATTTTGTGATAGTGACAAAAGCAAGCGTCGTTGTAAGCTTGTATTAATTTTATGAACATGTCTAAGCTATGTCTGTTATTATGCCCAGTTAAAAACATGTTTTCTAAGCTTATGTTGTTATCTTAATCATATGATAATATATTTTTGGCACATAAGTTACATTAGAAATTTACACTAGAATTGCATCCCCTTACAAGTTACATAGATTGGACAAAAACCCATGATTATATGAATAATAGGATTCATAATCAACTATGTTTATGCCATGACCATATAAGGACTCATGTTCAATTATGATTATGCATATCTTATGATAATTAGATCGTATGTTGCAAGTTCATGCGTTCACACTCCCCTTTTTATGTCACCTTATAAACACCATGTTATAGCCTCCCCTTTTCATATGGCTAAATTGGGTTTAAGTATTAAACCCAACACACCTTACATTGGAACAAACGAATAAAACGGGGGAAATGACGTTTGGGTTAAAAATATAGAACATTTGTGTTGGCTTGTTTGACGCACGCCAATAACTTTGAAAAACAATTAAGTGGCATAAATAAATCTTAACCAATAAAGACGAATTTGAATAATGGGCCGCAAATAATTACATATAAAAAGAAGAAAGACAAAATATGTAAATGTAGAAAATACGATGTGTTTAACCCGAGGTTGGATTGAGTTGTGATGTAAACCTGCCCGGAACCGCCCGGCTGTCCAGTAGTCACAACAATACCTATCCAATGTGGGTGGTTAAACATGGAGCCCAATAAGGACCCGAGGTTAGACTGAGTTGTGGCATAAGACTGCCCGGACCCAACCGGCAACAGGCTGCCACAACAATACCTGTCTAATGTGAGAGGTCAAGGCTTTAATAAGACAATTAAGGCTGAGTCAGGATTGATAGGATTAAGTAAATTATATTAATACTTAATCAAGATGGAACATGCTAAACTAAACAGACTGATTGGGGGTTAGGTTTATAAAACACTTAACCAACTTAGCATGTTGGCTAGAAATAGAAAAACCTAGTAGCGGGGGACCCTTTTCAGCAGTAACCCTATAAGGTATCATGATACCCTGAAACTAGGCAGGGTGGGGCACGATTACTGGGCTGACTGGAAGAGGTCAAATAGACGGCGATGGTGCAACAGTGTAGGTTCTAATGGGGTGCGGGCGTGCACACACTCCGGTGCAGAAAAATAAGGCACTGGGCACCAGTAGCATACCTGTGCATTCTAGGATTGTGTCGGGCCGCTACCATGGGACTTGATACACCCCATGGTGGGACCAGCATAGGTAACTACAACATCGGGGGCCGTAAGACACATGTAACTATGCGAGTAGGAGCCGATCATCATAAAATGGATCACTTCAACCTGATTGTGGGGTGTCTGTTGGGAACTAGTTTATATGGGTACAGAGATTAATATGGGGTACGATAGTATATTCGACCCTAGACAACTTAACTAAGTTTATGGTGCTTTCCCATTTCTAGTTATACTTATCATACCCAGTTCTTTATTCATAGACAGAATAGTCCTAGACTTACTCAGGCTTTATGTCTGACTCTACTTTTCTTTCGTCTTCTTTTCTTCCGTTTCCCCCCCCCCCCCCCCCAGGTCCACAGGGAGGGAATACCGCAGCTTGACCAGCCTTCATATCCAGCTTGAAGAGAAAGAATGTATTGCTTGGATCTTTTCGTTTTGGACTATGGCTTTGGACAGCAACTATGGGACTTTTGCAGTTTATTTATGTTTTCTTTGTGCTTCTTTAAATAATGTAATCAAGACAGTTATGAAGATGTTATGTTTTTGGAAGTATTGTAAGACAATTATGGTATGGTTGGTGTAACACGTATTTTATTGAAACAAAAGTTGTTGTTTTCCGCTGTTTAAAAATATGTGTTCTTATATCTGTCTTGTATATCTGTGACTTATACTTATAAACCTCCACCAAAATTAGGGCATTCCCCTTGAGAGTGACCCTAACGGAGGTGGGGTGTTACACTTGGTATCAGAGCATAGGTTTACCAGATAAGATAAAAAGTTTTGAAAATTTATTTTCAAAAAAAGAAATTTAAAGAAGCATTTTTAAAAGAAAAATATTATTTTATTTTAAAAAAAAGGCAAAGTCCCCCCAAAGCCATAGGTACTATCTCTTATCCTTCGTTTTGAATCTATCCTTTTTGTTTCAGCATGTCCGAAGAACTTAACTTGCCAGAGGGTGTACCAATACCTGGTTGGTTTAGACAGTTCTTAGAAGCAAGGGCCACTCAGCCAGGTCCTACCGTTCCTCCTCCCCCAGCTGCAGGAAATCATCCAGCTGCAGCAACACCTCTTCCTCCACCTCCTCCATGGGGAAACACGTTTGCTAAGATATGTAAAGATTTTAAAGCTATGGGAGGAAAGGATTTTCATGGAACTGAGTCCTTCGTGGCAGCTAGAAATTGGCTGAAAGAAACCGAGGACTTATTCATCATCTTTGAGGTAGAAGATAGACAGAAAGTACAACTGGCAGTATGGCTACTAAAGGGCGAGGTTTCCTACAGGTGGGAAGTCACTAATGCAGAAAGACCAGTGGAGACATGGGAGGACTTTACGGCAAGGTTTGAGGCTAAATTTCTCTCAGATGCGGAAAGGAGTTTGCATTTGGAAAATTTCTTATTTCTTAAGCAAGGGAACAAGACAGTCAAAGAGTATGTTAATCAGTTCGATGAGCTGGCTAGGTTTGGGTTGGACCTAGTCAACACCCCGCACAAGAAGGCTCTCCGTTTTGTCAAAGGGTTGAATGAGCCATTACACAGTTTGGCCATGACCCATATACCCATGGGAGCTACGTATGAAAGGTTGGTACAGATGGCGTTGCTGAACGAAGAGGATAATGGCAAGAAGGAGAAAAAGGCAGAAAGCTCTCAAGGGAGGAAAGAGGGTTTGCAGCCTAACAAGACAGACTTTAAGAAGGGCGGGAAAGGCAACAAAGAGAAGAGGAAGTGTAATTTCTGTGGCAAAGTGGGGCACTTAGTGAAAGATTGCCGGAAAAAGAAGGCCAAGGAGAATGGTGGGTGCTTTTCTTGCGGTGAGACAGGCCACAGGGCTAAGGACTGCCCAAAGAAACGATGACAGGGGCAGAGGGCTGGATCCACCTCAGGGGCACAAGTTCATGTGCTAGAAGCGCCACCTCTGCAACAGCGAGGTATAAATACTTCTGTAGAAAGTGTAGTTTATCTTTATGATCACCCCGTTCGCACTTTATTTGATTCTGGCGCATCACACTCACTTATCTCGTCTGCTTTAGTAGAATCTCTGCACCTAAAAACTAGTATGGTAGAGGACCCCTTAATTGTTTCAAACCCAATTGGGGGCCCAGCTCATTTGTCTATGATCTGTTTGGGATTGAAAATTTCTATTCTAAGCGTAGAATTTCAATGTAGTGCCTTTGTTTTGGGCTTTTCGGGATATTGTTTGATTTTGGGCATGGATCGGCTATCCAGTAATGGGGCCATCCTTGATTGTGAGAAAAGGGTTGTTAGGCTCCTAACCCAGCTCGGTAATACTTTGGAAATTTCTTGTAATCCCTCGTATGCGGTTATGCTTAGTTACCTTGAATCGCTAGATGCCTCTGTTGAAAATTTGCAATCAGTTAGAGTGGTCCGAGAATATCCGGATGTCTTCGAAGAGTTGAAGGGCTTGCCTCCGAAGCGGGAGATAGACTTCCGCATATACCTTGTAGATAATGCAAAGCCCGTTGCATTGCCCGTTAGACACATGGCTCCACGGAAAGGAAAGAGCTCAGTAAACAGATTAAAGAGCTTCTAGAAAAGGGGTTCATTAGGAGGAGCATTTCAGAATGGGGCGCTCCAGTGGTGTTCGCTACAAAGGCGGATGGTTCACTCCGCCTATGTGTTGACTATAGGGAGCTCAACAAGCTAACGAAAAAGAATAGGCACCCTCTCCCCAGAATTTACGATTTGTTTGATCAGCTTGTAGGAGCGTCTGTTTTCTCCCAACTCGATTTAGCGACCGGTTTTCATCAGCTAAGGGTGGCTGAAGATAGTATCGATAAAACGGCATTCAGAACCCCCGACGGCTTCTTTGAATGGCTTGTCATGCCTTTCGGCTTGACAAATGCACCTGCTTACTTCGTGGACCTGATGAGTAGGGTATTCAGAGATTTCCTCAATAAGTTCGTAGTGGTCTTCGTAGACGATATCCTTATCTTCTCAAAGAGTGAAGAGGAACATGCTCAGCACTTAAGGGAAATCATGGAAACTCTGCGAGTCCATCAGCTAAAAGCCAAATTCTCCAAATGCCACTTTTGGAGAGAAGAGGTGAGGTTCCTTGGGCACATAGTATCCAAAGAAGGGTTAGTAGTGGACCCTGCTAAGGTAGTGGCGGTACAGGATTGGAAGACACCAAGGAATGCAACTGAGGTCCGAAGTTTTCTAGGACTAGCAGGTTTCTATCGAAAGTTCATAAAGGATTTTTCGAAAATCTCAGCTCCGCTCACGAAATTGACCAAGAAGAATCTAGCGTTCAATTGGGACTTGGATTGCGAGTTTGCTTTCTAGCGACTAAAAAGGTGTAACACCCCACACCCGCTATAGTCACTCACTAAGGGAATGCCATAGCATCGGTGGAGTATTTTAGTGAATATAGAACAGAAAAATTACAACAAGACAGGTATAAATAGTATTTGAAATTTTAAAACATCATCTCATAACAGCGGAAATAAACATGTCTGGTTACATCATAAAAACCACGATAAAAGTCAAGTACAATATTCATCAAAATAAAGAAGTACATAATCCCACTCTCTCATACAATAGCCATAAGAAAAGAAAAGATAACTGGATAACTGGAGCTTTACATCTACCCAAGCTCCTCAAGACTGGAAACAGAAATCCGATCAAGCTCTACTACCGCTAGGATCCACCGTAGGACCTGAGGGTTGGGAAAAAGATAAAAACAACGGGGTCAGACATAAGTCTGAGTGAGTCCTATAACCCTAACAATACAACCATTAAAGTAATTAGGGTATGACATAAACAAGGTACGGTACCTCTGGGGATAATGACCACACTAAGTAGCCAACAAAACATAGGGTGTACTAAGATAACCGAGAAGACGCTTTTATTCTCCTAAGGATAATTATTAGATTACACCACCCCAGACTTATTCACCCAAGGGTAATTCCTACACTGCACCACACCAGTTCTACCCACCAAGAGTAATTCCTACTTAAAGGTTGATCCCACTAAGTGTACTTAGTAATTTTTACCCGGTAGTTTCTTGTACCCCTACGCAGGTGCCGTCTGCCCCTATTTTTACTAGGTGTACCCACTACCCCCAAGCGATCGGCTCCCTACCGTAGATACCCGTGCTGGTCCCACAAAAGGGGGTGTATCATTCCCCAAAGTGGCTACCATATAATATCACTGTGCACGGCTTTATATCTACACGATGCAACAACGACTTACCAACCAGCCCGGGTCCACACACGCATATGAAACCCGTTGATCCCGCGTTGCCACCGCTAACCCGTTTTGGCCTCTTACAGTCAAGCCCAATATGCGTGTCCCGTCACCCGACTAGAGTCGAGCCTACAAAGATACGTTTGGGATATTGGTTGAAATGGGCCCCCACAAGCTACTACTTAAGCTTGTCGTTTAATCTAGTGCATCCCACTTAACCCTTTAACCATGTCCCCTTACATGTTATAAATCTTGGTTAAGTCCTTTAATCATATTTCAATTGCCACTTAGGGCACCCACTAGATTCCCACATGCCACCCATGGCACTTACTTAACCCCTTAATCATGTTTAATTACATGTTCCACCTTGGTTAAGTATTCTAATTGTATTCTCACATGCCACCCATGGCACTTACTTAACCCTTTTATCATGTTTAATTACATGTTCCACCTTGGTTAAGTATTCTAATCGTATTTTTCTATTGCCACCCAAGGCAACCCACTAGTCTCATCATGCCACCCCAAGGCACCCACTTAACCCCTCATGTCCCACTACATGCTAATATGGTTAAGTGTTTCTTAATTCATTAATTAAGATCATGACCTCATAAAGACCTCCCACATTAGACCGTCTTTTATGACTGCTGGATATGCCGGTTGGTTCCGGGCAGACTTCTGTCACAAAAAGGGCCTAACCTCGTGTATTTACTTTAATCATGTATTTAATTTATGACTAAGACCTCTCACATTGGGCCAATCATTTGTAGCTGCTGGATGGCCGGTCGGTTCCGGGCAGACTTCCGCTACAAAAGGGTCCAACCTCGTGTCTTAGTTGATTAATTAAACCTAATTAATCACCCCCATATTAATTATCCCTAATTAATATCAAATTTTCCATAACATGGGTAGACCTAACTCAATAGGTAAATTCCCATGGGGTAGACCTAACTCAATAGGTAAATTCCCACTTATGGTAATTTATTTTTATGGTATGCTTAATCATACCCAATCATACTTTTATTAACATATTTATTACCCCATCGTTCCCCACGTAAATCGTTCTCATTTCACGACATAATAAAGGGAAAGATCCATCACAAATATCATGGGTTTAGCATATAACTTTGTCATGGGTTAAGAGGATGTCAACTTGCATATATGAACATATATTAACCCAACTACATATAACCCAAACTTGCATATTATCATACCCATGATTTGCATAACATATGACATATGAGTTTGCATATTATCATACACATATCTTGCATAACATGTTAAACTTGCATATAAGCATCCTCATAACTTGCATAACATGTTAAACATGCATTTAAGCATACACATAACTTGCATAAGCATTCACATACTTGCATGGGCATTCATATACTTGCATAAGCATTCACATACTTGCATATCACATTAAGCTCGCATTTAAGCGTATACATAACTTGTATAACATCATGCTCATAACTTGCATAATCTCATAAACTTAACTTGCATAACACTATGCACACAACTTGCATACCCTCATACACATAACTTGCATATGCACATAACTTACATAACATGTTGAGCTTGCATGTAAGCATAACTTGCATAATATGTCGAACTTACATATATGACTTGCATCTTAAAGGAGGGTAAACATGCATAGCATATAAGAGTGCCATCTTGCATATGTATATACCATATTTAAAAGGGTAAACTTGCATATCATGATTTATGCATAATACCAAACACTTAGCATGCATAAAACCACTTACTTATCATGCATAGAATCAAATACTTATTATGCATAAAATCAAATACTTATTATGCATAAAACCAAATACTTATTATGCATAAAATCAAATACTTATTATGCATAAAATCAAATACTTATTATGCATAAAACCAAATACTTATTATGCATAAAATCAAATACTTATTATGCATAAACCTACCACTTAACTTGCATAAACCCAAACACTTAACATGCATAAAACCCCATACTTAGTATGCATACAATCAAATACTTATCATGCATAACATCAAATACTTTAGCATGAATAACATCAAATACTTAACATGCATAACACCAACTACTTAGCATGCACAAAATCACATGCATAACTTGCATATCATGTTACATATAACTTGCATATATTCTCACATATAGTTTGCATAACATGTCACATATGCATAAATGTTTAACATGGTGTTTTGCATCATAAAACATGCCCTTAACTTGCATTTAACATAAAACTTGCAAATCACATATCATACAAACTTGCATAAATACATTCATCCACAAACATAGCCATGTCTTATCACATCCTACCATAATCAATTTAATAATTGATTATTAAAGCCATAGAAACTCACCAAAACAAGATTAGCAAGTTAAATGAAGCAAATCCCAATGATTAAGTAGAAGAAGATGTGGATTAGCTTGCAAATCCTCTTAGGATTTTTAGTGGAGGCTCTCCAATTTTCTAAGTGGTGGCATAATGGCCTTAGATCTATTTTTTTGGTAAGGATAAGGGGGGTATTAGGGTGTATATATAGATTAATTAGATGTTTTAGGACCATAGGATATACCCTAGAACCAATCCTAGCCTTAAAAGCATGTCTTGGGGAAGAAGTCAAGTGTAGGAACCATTTAGGGCCCAAAAAAAACAGCCCAAAACTCATCCCGGGCCTCAAAACATGAGCAGTTTTTGTTTTTGATTTTTCGTGAAACTTTGACGGGCCATATCTTGGTCATACGGACTCCGATTTACGAAAATTCGGACCCTATTTCGCGTATTTTTCCGAGACGAACGCAATGGCACAGCCCGTTTCCCCTGATTCAGAATATTAAATTTAATTCTGCTCTGATTTATGTTATAACAAGTTATTTAACATACGGGGTGTTACATTCTCCCCTACTTAAAGGATTTCGTCCCCGAAATCTCTAAGTCAAGAAGAACGTATCCTACCAACCAAACAACCATCTAATCAACCATCAAACACTGGCATCCATTGTCCTTAAAACAATTTCTAATGATGTATGAGCATATGCAAAAAGTGTGTGTATATGTTCCCTATCTAATGTATGAACATATGCAAACCATGATAGTGCCATGCATCCATTATGTATGCGAGAGAACCCTATCGACACATACAATATCTACATGAGTGCACAATCATTCACCAAAATGCATCATCCATATGATAACACAATCATTATACATCTATAAATATAGCTTCCTACACACAATTTTATGCAATATGCAATATGAAGTGATTGAGCCGATCTAGTGCCTAGAGTGTGTGTATATGCATCCACGAGCAACCACTAGCAAACACTTGCATCCACTTGCATCCATCATACATAACATGTCTCAAACACATGTTTCAACCATAGGTTTACCCTATCTAAAGGTCAAAAGTACTAACGAGAGGACATACTAAGGATAAGATAAGCACAAGATATGTGATGAAGGAGAAGCAAAAGGATATACCCTCCGAAAGAAAAAGGGTACCTCGAACGCATCTTCGCTTCCGTCTCCCAGGTAGCGTCACTCTCTTCGTCTCCCCTTTGTACTTTGACTAGTTGAACCTCTCTGTTTCTCAGCTTCCAAATCTCTGACCCAAGGATGCAAGTAGGAGCTCGTCGAATCGTCGCATCACGTTCTGCTTCCACTTCTCTAAGCAAACTCGGCTCTACCACCTCTGCGGTCTCATGTAGGCACTTCCTCCCATAGAATACATCACTAAGTCTGTCGGGCAACTCCGCCAATGGAAGATGCTCCTCCCATGTACCTCCAAAATCCAAGATACATAGCCTCAAAAGGTCTTCTAAAATATGATTCACCCTCTCGGTCTGGCCGTCCGTCTGAGGATGATATGCGGTACTCAAACGCAACTGAGTCCCTACCGCCTTTTGCAAACTCTTCCAAAACTCTCTAGTGAAGATAGGATCTCGATCACTCACTATACTGGAGGGTACCCGATGCAATCGAACTATCTCTCGAAGATATACAAAAGCTAGCCATGGAGCAGTCCACTTACTCTTCACAGGTATGAAATGGGTGTTCTTAGTAAGTCTGTCTACCACCACCCAAATTCCTGTATTACTCTTTCTCGATCTGGGTAACCTGTCAATAAAATCCAACGAGGCGCTGTCCCACTTTCATTGCGGAACCTCCAATGGGTGAAGCAACCCACCCGGTTTCTTTCGCTCCGTCTTCACTCGTTGGCACACCAAGCATCGAGCGACATGCTCGGCCACATCTTTCTTCATACCGGCCCAGAAGAAAGCCCTCTTCATGTCTTGGTACATCTTACCCCCACCGGGATGAATGGTCATCCTAAAACGGTGTGTGTCATCAAGAATAGCCTTCCTCAAACCCTCGTCCTGCGGTACACAAAGTCTACCGTCTCTACGCAAACACCCTCTATCTCTAAGGTGTACCTACTCAAATGGCTGGACGACTCCCCCCTTATGAGCTTCTCCACTAACTCAACCAACTGTGGGTCGCCCCTCTGTGCTTCTCCAATCCACCCCAAAAGAGTAGGTCTAACTTCCAAAGAAGCTAGCAAACCGGGTACAAAGTCAACGGAAGGTCTAAAGTCAAACTTAGAAATAAACTCTAAGCTCCGTCGTTCAACAAACAATGAACTCAAGGACAACCTTTTTCTACTTAAGGTGTCTGCTACCATGTTACCCTTACTCATAGGATGCTAAAGATCCCATCCACTTTTGCTGTCCTAAGACTATGCGCTCGAAGAGTCTCCAACACTTCCCTAAGATGTAGGGCATGCTCTTCTCCACCAGAATATCATCCAAGATCATCATAACCGTCTCCCACGCAGACCACCCTAGTCGAATTCGGCATCCCCCAAATGCAAGCCCCAAAGGCCTAAACCAATATCAGACAAACACCCAAGGGATACCTCCTTCGAATTCAGACGACCTACGTGAGACGATACTAGTAAAAATGGCTAAATAATTAAGCCCTTGACCAATTCTGGATGTTCTCGCCAGTCTCGCTCCAAAACCGTCGTTTATCCTATACTGGCCCTGCTCAGCCTATTGAGCACATACGAAAACTTATTTCGCTCCTAGAAAAGACCCAGATGTCATCTACAAAGACCATCACGAACTTATTTAGGTACTCCCTGAACACCCTTCTCAACAAAGTATGCGGGGGCGTTCGTCAAACCCAATGGCATCACCAGCCACTCATAAAAGAAAACATCCGGAGTCCTAAAGGTAGTCTTTTCTATGCTATCCTCAGCCACTCTCAACTGATGAACTTCCGTGGCTGAGTCCACTACTAAAACACTGAGGCGCCAACCAACTGATCAAAGAGATCATCAATCCTTGGCAATGGGTGTCTATTCTTCTTTGTGAGTTTCTTTAGTTCTCTTTAGCCTACACAAAGTCTGAGGGACCCATCCGCCTTCATAACAAAAACTACTGGAGCGCCCCACTCCGATATACTTCGTCTTATGAACCCTTTCTCAAGCAAATCGCCTACTTACTTATGGAGTTCCCTCCTCTCACTAGGAGCCATGCGGCATACTGGCCAAGATACTGGTTTGGCCTTATCCACCAGATATATTCGGAAGTCAATCTCCCGCTTCGGAGGTAAGCCCTCCACCTCCTCAAACACATCCGGGTATTCCCGGACCGCTCTAACAGATCGCAGACTCTAGACCAACGTGTCAGGCGATTCTAGATACCTTAGCATAACAGATTCTATGGGATTACAAGAGATCTCGAGAGTGTTACTTAGGCGGCCCATAAGCCTAACAACTCTCCCTTCAAAATGAAGAACAGCACTCCTACTGGATAACCAGTTCATGCCCAAAATTAACCCATAGCCCGTGAAGCCCAACAAGCATCACATCTAAACTCAACGCTAAGTATAGAAACTTTCAAACCCAAACATATCATGGAGCCCCAACTGGGTTTGAAACAACTAAGGGATCATCTACCAAACTGGTGTCTAAGTGCAGTGACTCAACTATCAATGGTGAGATAAACGAACTCGATATATCAGGATCAAATAAAGTTTGAATTGGATAATAAAGAAATCCAAATTCCAACCTAGACGGTCTTATCCCCACCTGGTACCCTAGTCGTGAGGGAATACAACTACCCTCCAGAAGATTCCATACCTTGCCCTTGCTTCTTTGAATAATCCTAATAAGGTGTCCTATTTCTCTTAAAAGGATAACCACTTGCCTTCTTCTTCCCTATTCTCCACTCGTAACCTCCCACCAATGAGGTTTCATCTTTCATTAACCAAACAACTATTTGAGCCTTCCTCCCATCGTTTATCCAATAGATACCTACCAGTCCTCCTCCTTCTTGAACCAACTTCTAATCTGACTAACGTCTAAGTCCCTTGAAGTGGTTTTCCATCCTTATCTATCTTAGAAAGATCATCTATACGCGGAGGGGAAACTCAAAACGAGAGAAAGGAAGAGATTCAAAATGGAGAATTCGAAAGATATAGATATGGCTATTGGGGATTATGCTTTCCTTTCAAAAACTTTTCTCTTAAAAGACATGTTTTTGAAAATACTCCTTTCCAAAAATGTTTTAGAAAAATAGTTTTCTAAAAATTTTATCTGTTCCGGTAACCTTTGCTCTGATACCACGTGTAACACCCCACACCCGCTATAGTCACTCACTAAGGGAATGCCATAGCATCGGTGGAGTATTTTAGTGAATATAGAACAGAAAAATTACAACAAGACAGGTATAAATAGTACTTGAAATTTTAAAACATCATCTCATAACAGCGGAAATAAACATGTCTGGTTACATCATAAAAACCACGATAAAAGTCAAGTACAATATTCATCAAAATAAAAAAGTACATAATCCCACTCTCTCATACAATAGCCATAAGAAAAGAAAAGATAACTGGATAACTGGAGCTTTACATCTACCCAAGCTCCTCAAGACTGGAAACAGAAATCCGATCAAGCTCTACTACCGCTAGGATCCACCGTAGGACCTGAGGGTTGGGAAAAAGATAAAAACAACGGGGTCAGACATAAGTCTGAGTGAGTCCTATAACCCTAACAATACAACCATTAAAGTAATTAGGGTATGACATAAATAAGGTACGGTATCTCTGGGGATAATGACCACACTAAGTAGCCAACAAAACATAGGGTGTACTAAGATAACCGAGAAGACGCTTTTATTCTCCTAAGGATAATTATTAGATTACACCACCCCAGACTTATTCACCCAAGGGTAATTCCTACACTGCACCACACCAGTTCTACCCACCAAGAGTAATTCCTACTTAAAGGTTGATCCCACTAAGTGTACTTAGTAATTTTTACCCGGTAGTTTCTTGTACCCCTACGCAGGTGCCGTCTGCCCCTATTTTTACTAGGTGTACCCACTACCCCCAAGCGATCGGCTCCCTACCGTAGATACCCGTGCTGGTCCCACAAAAGGGGGTGTATCATTCCCCAAAGTGGCTACCATATAATATCACTGTGCACGGCTTTATATCTACACGATGCAACAACGACTTACCAACCAGCCCGGGTCCACACACGCATATGAAACCCGTTGATCCCGCGTTGCCACCGCTAACCCGTTTTGGCCTCTTACAGTCAAGCCCAATATGCGTGTCCCGTCACCCGACTAGAGTCGAGCCTACAAAGATACGTTTGGGATATTGGTTGAAATGGGCCCCCACAAGCTACTACTTAAGCTTGTCGTTTAATCTAGTGCATCCCACTTAACCCTTTAACCATGTCCCCTTACATGTTATAAATCTTGGTTAAGTCCTTTAATCATATTTCAATTGCCACTTAGGGCACCCACTAGATTCCCACATGCCACCCATGGCACTTACTTAACCCCTTAATCATGTTTAATTACATGTTCCACCTTGGTTAAGTATTCTAATCGTATTCTCACATGCCACCCATGGCACTTACTTAACCCTTTTATCATGTTTAATTACATGTTCCACCTTGGTTAAGTATTCTAATCGTATTTTTCTATTGCCACCCAAGGCAACCCACTAGTCTCATCATGCCACCCCAAGGCACCCACTTAACTCCTCATGTCCCACTACATGCTAATATGGTTAAGTGTTTCTTAATTCATTAATTAAGATCATGACCTCATAAAGACCTCCCACATTAGACCGTCTTTTATGACTGCTGGATATGCCGGTTGGTTCCGGGCAGACTTCTGTCACAAAAAGGGCCTAACCTCGTGTCTTTACTTTAATCATGTATTTAATTTATGACTAAGACCTCTCACATTGGGCCAATCATTTGTAGCTGCTGGATGGCCGGTCGGTTCCGGGCAGACTTCCGCTACAAAAGGGTCCAACCTCGTGTCTTAGTTGATTAATTAAACCTAATTAATCACCCCCATATTAATTATCCCTAATTAATATCAAATTTTCCATAACATGGGTAGACCTAACTCAATAGGTAAATTCCCATGGGGTAGACCTAACTCAATAGGTAAATTCCCACTTATGGTAATTTATTTTTATGGTATGCTTAATCATACCCAATCATACTTTTATTAACATATTTATTACCCCATCGTTCCCCACGTAAATCGTTCTCATTTCACGACATAATAAAGGGAAAGATCCATCACAAATATCATGGGTTTAGCATATAACTTTGTCATGGGTTAAGAGGATGTCAACTTGCATATATGAACATATATTAACCCAACTACATATAACCCAAACTTGCATATTATCATACCCATGATTTGCATAACATATGACATATGAGTTTGCATATTATCATACACATATCTTGCATAACATGTTAAACTTGCATATAAGCATCCTCATAACTTGCATAACATGTTAAACATGCATTTAAGCATACACATAACTTGCATAAGCATTCACATACTTGCATGGGCATTCATATACTTGCATAAGCATTCACATACTTGCATATCACATTAAGCTCGCATTTAAGCGTATACATAACTTGTATAACATCATGCTCATAACTTGCATAATCTCATAAACTTAACTTGCATAACACTATGCACACAACTTGCATACCCTCATACACATAACTTGCATATGCACATAACTTACATAACATGTTGAGCTTGCATGTAAGCATAACTTGCATAATATGTCGAACTTACATATATGACTTGCATCTTAAAGGAGGGTAAACATGCATAGCATATAAGAGTGCCATCTTGCATATGTATATACCATATTTAAAAGGGTAAACTTGCATATCATGATTTATGCATAATACCAAACACTTAGCATGCATAAAACCACTTACTTATCATGCATAGAATCAAATACTTATTATGCATAAAATCAAATACTTATTATGCATAAAACCAAATACTTATTATGCATAAAATCAAATACTTATTATGCATAAAATCAAATACTTATTATGCATAAAATCAAATACTTATTATGCATAAAACCAAATACTTATTATGCATAAAATCAAATACTTATTATGCATAAACCTACCACTTAACTTGCATAAACCCAAACACTTAACATGCATAAAACCCCATACTTAGTATGCATACAATCAAATACTTATCATGCATAACATCAAATACTTTAGCATGAATAACATCAAATACTTAACATGCATAACACCAACTACTTAGCATGCACAAAATCACATGCATAACTTGCATATCATGTTACATATAACTTGCATATATTCTCACATATAGTTTGCATAACATGTCACATATGCATAAATGTTTAACATGGTGTTTTGCATCATAAAACATGGCCTTAACTTGCATTTAACATAAAACTTGCAAATCACATATCATACAAACTTGCATAAATACATTCATCCACAAACATAGCCATGTCTTATCACATCCTACCATAATCAATTTAATAATTGATTATTAAAGCCATAGAAACTCACCAAAACAAGATTAGCAAGTTAAATGAAGCAAATCCCAATGATTAAGTAGAAGAAGATGTAGATTAGCTTGCAAATCCTCTTAGGATTTTTATTGGAGGCTCTCCAATTTTCTAAGTGGTGGCATAATGGCCTTAGATCTATTTTTTTGGTAAGGATAAGGGGGGTATTAGGGTGTATATATAGATTAGTTAGATGTTTTAGGACCATAGGATATACCCTAGAACCAATCCTAGCCTTTAAAGCATGTCTTGGGGAAGAAGTCAAGTGTAGGAACCATTTAGGGCCCAAAAAAAACAGCCCAAAACTCATCCCGGGCCTCAAAACATGAGCAGTTTTTGATTTTTCGTGAAACTTTGACGGGCCATATCTTGGTCATACGGACTCCGATTTACGAAAACTCGGACCCTATTTCGCGTATTTTTCCGAGACGAACGCAATGGCACAGCCCGTTTCCCCTGATTCAGAATATTAAATTTAATTCTGCTCTGATTTATGTTATAACAAGTTATTTAACATACGGGGTGTTACAAAAGGGCTCTTACAACAACCCCGGTTTTGACGTTGCCAGATGGAAGCAAGATGTTCACTGTTTATACAGATGCATGTGGGACAGGGCTAGGCGCCGTCTTAATGCAAGAAGGAAGGGTAGTAGCTTATGGCGGGAGGCAGTTGAAAGTGCACGAAAAGAACTACCCGACCCACGATCTTGAGTTAGCTGCCATCGTCTTTGCACTCAAGTCTTGGCGACACTATCTCCTAGGTGAGAAGTTCGAACTTTACACTGACCATAAATCGTTGAAATATCTTTTCTCGCAGAAAGATCTTAACTAGAGGCAACAAAGATGGATGGAGTTTCTTGCCTCGTACGATTTCAAGATCTCCTACACTCCGGGCAAAGGCAACGTAGTGGCAGACGCGTTGAGCCGAAAGAAATTGACCCTAAGCCCGCTGTTTGTTGAAAGACAAAGCCTAGAGTTTATAGCCAGCTTCGACTTTAGGCCTTCCTCCGATTTTGTACCAGGCTTGCTAGCATCTCTCGAAGTGCGCCCGACTTTAGTGGACTCAATAGGGACAGCACAACGCGAAGACCTTCAGCTTATGGAAACGATTGATAGGCTAATTGGGGGTGAGACTTCAAGTCACCTCAACAGATACTCCATCGACGATAAGGGTTGGCTAAGGCGAGATGGAAGACTATGCGTCCCACAGACAAGGGATTTAGTAAAGAGGGTTCTCGAGGAAGCACATCACTCCAAGATGACGATACACCCAGGCGGAGATAAAATGTACAAGGACATAAAAAGAACTTTCTTCTGGGACGGCATGAAAAAGGACGTGGCAGAATTCGTTTCTAAGTGTATGGTGTGCCAACAGGTTAAGGTGGAACAGAAAAAGCCCGGCGGTCTGCTACATCCTCTAGAGGTCCCGCAGTGGAAGTGGGATAGCATCTCAATGGACTTCATCGATGGGCTGCCTAGGTCTAGGAGAGGCAACACTAGCATTTGGGTAATAGTGGATGGGCTTACTAAAAGCGCCCACTTTTTACCTGTCAAAAGTAAAAGAACTGCCTCATCCCTAGCATCTCTTTACCTCAAAGAAATCGTTCGACTCCATAGAATACCATCCAGCATTGTTAGTGACCGAGACCTTATCTTCACCAGTGAGTTTTGGCGGAGTCTGCAAGAAGCAGTAGGAACGCAGTTATGCTTGAGCACAGCCTATCATCCCCAAACCGACGGCCAAACAGAAAGAGTGAACAGAGTTTTGGAGGACCTTTTAAGACTGTGCGTCCTTGACTTCGGAGGGACATGGGAAGACCATCTTCCTTTGGTGGAATTTGCCTACAATAACAGCTATCAAGCAACCATCGGGATGGCACCCTTCGAAGCTTTATATGGAAGACCGTGCCGATCGCCTACTTGTTGGTGGGAGTCTACTTATAAACTGATACTTGGACCAGATATCATCCGAGAGACTTCAGAAAAAGTAGACTTAATACGAAGAAGGATGAAGACGGCCCAAGACAGCCAAAAGTCCTACGCCGACAAGAGGAGGACCGACCTTGAATTTGAGGTTGGAGACAGAGTTTTACTTAAGGTATCTCCGCTAAGGAACGTTGTTCGTTTTGGAACCACAGGAAAGCTAGCACCAAGGTTCGTAGGGCCATTCCCTATCATCGAGAAAATTGGGAAAATGGCCTATAGATTAGAGCTACCCGAAAAGCTGGCCGGAGTTCACAACGTTTTTCATGTTTCACATCTCCGAAAATGTCTACATGAGTCTGCTGAAGTGGTAGAGCCAAATATCCTAGAAGAAGCTGAAGTGGAACGCGAAGCAACCATAAGAAAAGTTCCAACCTGAATATTAGGAACGGAAGTGAAAAAGCTACGCAACCGCGAAGTCAAGCTCGTTAAAGTTCAGTGGAGCAACGCCGAAGGAGAAGCAACTTGGGAAACTGAAGCTAGAATACGCGCTGCCTACCCTTTTCTTTTCGAGGGTACATCTTTGATCCTTCCTTTTCCTTAAGTTGCGCTTTTATCTATATTTTTTTAGGTATATCTCCTCGACCCTATCTTTTTGGTAGAAACTCTTTGGATGAAAACATGTAGTTGAAACATGTTATGGATGATCGTTGCAAGTGGTTGCAAGTGATTGCTAGTGGTTGCTCGTGGTTGCATATACACACACAATCTAGGCTTTAGATCGGCTCAGTCACTTTATTTTGCATATGCATATATGTTTGAATTCGTAGACGGTTGAACTTTAATGTGTTGTCATATGGATGTTTCATGTGTATGAATGATTGTGCACTCATGCAGAATCATGAATAGGGGGATTTGCATTCATAATGGATTCATAGCACTTACATAAATCGCATTAAGGAGGTCAACTGAATCAGTAGACCGCCTGATTTTGCATTAGATAAGTACATGTACACACACACTTCGCATATGATCATGAAGCATTAGAAGTCTTTTAAGGACAATGGATGCTCGTGTTTGATAGATGAGTAGATGGATGTTTGGACGTTAGGATGTACATTATTCTTGAACTTGAAGATTTCGGAAACGAAATCCTTTTAAGTGGGGGAGAATGTAACACCCCGTGTATTTTATAACTGTGAAATTCATAAATTAAACTATAACTAATTTTAAATCAAAGAATTAAGGGAAACAGGATACGCCATTGCGTTCGTCTCGGAATTCTGCTTGAGATAGAGTCTGAGTTTGCGTAAAAAAGGTATCGTATGAAGAAGATATGGACGAACGAAGTTGGGCGAAAACCCGGAAAACGGGTCAGAATGCACTGGCACACTTGGGAAGTGCGCCAGAACAAAAATACACTGGCGCACTTGGGAAGTGCGCCAGTACATTTTTGACCTGGCGCACCTGCCAAGTGCGCCCAGGTCAAAAATGACCTGCTGGTCCGGTCTGGTCAAGTCCTGGCTGGCCAGGTCTGTGTTTGGTCGATTTTCTAAGCCTTGCCTTGTCACTAGGGCTAGGTGTCAGCTCCTGGTTGGTCTCTCCTTCAAACGAACGGCTATCATTGAACCAAGCTTCATCGACGGTCTAAATCAACTAACAAACTCTATAAAAAGGACCTAAGACTAACCCTAATTCACGTAAACTAAAATGGAGATGAGACCGTCATGCTGCTGAGGAGAGACTGAAGATAGCCGTCAGAAATAGAGAGACAACTAGGAGATAATTCAAAGCTTAAAGCAACGTTAATCAAATCAAAGCAACGCCTACAACAAAGGATAGCATCTCCAAATTCAGAATTCAGATTTCTGAATAAAAGATTCGCCATACGCTGTAAGTAGAGTGGTATTCCGATATGAATTAAATAATTGTGTTGATTTGTGTAAGAAATGGAATTGTGGCGATAATAATCTATATTTGTATGTTGCTTTGATGCAAAACGATTTGGGAATATTATGGTATACGATTGGATATTTGCAAGTACGCGATTTGTGTTGGAAACGAAATGGAATTGTGGCAATAATGACTTATATTTGTATGTTATTTTGATTCTAAACGATTTGGCAATGCTATGGTTTGATTCATACAAGTATGTGGCTTATGTTGACAACCACATGTTGTGGAATTTTGATTGAGACTTATGCAAGCATATGATTCATATTGAAAACTACATGTTTGTGGTAGTTATTTACAACACCCATTTGGTAAATGCAAGTATAAGATTCATGTTGAAACAACAACTATATGTTGTAATAGTTTATTTTGAAATTCATGCAAGTCTATGATCTATTGTTATGACAACATGATGTAAATTTCTATGGTCATCTTTAGTGTAATTTGATTCACCTAAGTATTATGATTCATATGAAGGTTATGTTGAAATTGGCATCATAGTTCAAGTATAAAAATCATGATTTTGTGATAGTGACAAAAGCAAGCGTCGTTGTAAGCTTGTATTAATTTTATGAACATGTCTAAGCTATGTTTGTTATTATGCCTAGTTAAAAACATGTTTTCTAAGCTTATGTTGTTATCTTAATCATATGATAATATATTTTTGGCATATAAGTTACATTAGAAATTTACACTAGAATTGCATCCCCTTACAAGTTACATAGATTGGACAAAAACCCATGATTATATGAATAATAGGATTCATAATCAACTATGTTTATGCCATGACCATATAAGTACTCATGTTCAATTATGATTATGCCTATCTTATGATAATTAGATCGTATGTTGCAAGTTCATGCGTTCACACTCCCCTTTTTATGTCACCTTAATCACACCATGTTATAGCCTCCCCTTTTCATATGGCTAAATTGGGTTTAAGTATTAAACCCAACACACCTTACATTGGAACAAACGAATTAAACGGGGGAAATGACGTTTGGGTTAAAAATATAGAACATATGTGTTGGCTTGTTTGACGCACGCCAATAACTTTGAAAAACAATTAAGTGGCATAAATAAATCTTAACCAATAAAGATGAATTTGAATAATGGGCCGTAAATATTTACATATAAAAAGAAGAAAGACAAAATATGTAAATCTAGAAAATACGATGTATTTAACCTGAGGTTGGATTGAGTTGTGATGTAAACATGCCCGGAACCGCCCGGCTGTCCAGTAGTCACAACAATACTTATCCAATGTGGGTGGTTAAACAAGGAGCCCAATAAGGACCCGAGGTTAGACTGAGTTGTGGCGTAAGACTGCCCGGACCCAACCGGCAACAGGCAGCCACAACAATACATGTCTAATGTGAGAGGTCAAGGCTTTAATAAGACAATTAAGGCTGAGTCAGGATTGATAGGATTAAGTAAATTATATTAATACTTAATCAAGATGGAACATGCTAAACTAAACAGACTGATTGGGGGTTAGGTTTATAAAACACTTAACCAACTTAGCATGTTGGCTAGAAATAGAAAAACCTAGTAGCGGGGGACCCTTTTCAGCAGTAACCCTATAAGGTATCATGATACCCCGAAACTAGACAGGGTGGGGCACGATTACTGGGCTGACTGTAAGAGGTCAAATCGACGGCGGTGGTGCAGCAGTGTAGGTTCTAACGGGGTGCGGGCGTGCACACACTCCAGCGCAGAAAAATAAGGCACTGGGCACCAGTAGCATACCTGTGCATTCTAGGATTGTGTCGGACCGCCACCATGGGACTTGATACACCCCATGGTGGGACCAGCATAGGTAACTACAACATCGGGGGCCGTAAGACACATGTAACTATGAAAGTAGGAGCCGATCATCATAAAATGGATCACTTCACCCTAATTGTGGGGTGCCTGTTGGGAACTAGTTTATATGGGTACAGAGATTAATATGGGGTACGATAGTATATTCGACCCTAGACAACTTAACTAAGTTTATGGTGCTTTCCCATTTCTAGTTATACTTATCATACCCAGTTCTTTATTCATAGACTGAATAGTCCTAGACTTACTCAGGCTTTATGTCTGACTCTACTTTTCTTTCGTCTTCTTTTCTTCCGTTTCTCCCCCCCCCCCCACCCCAGGTCCACAGGGAGGGAATACCGCAGCTTGACCAGCCTTCATATCCAGCTTGAAGAGAAAGAATGTATTGCTTGGATCTTTTCGTTTTGGACTATGGCTTTGGACAGCAACTATGGGAGTTTTGCAGTTTATTTATGTTTTCTTTATGCTTCTTTTAATAATGTAATCAAGACAGTTATGAAGATGTTATGTTTTTGGAAGTATTGTAAGACAATTATGGTATGGTTGGTGTAACACGTATTTTATTGAAATAAAAGTTGTTGTTTTCCGCTGTTCAAAAATATGTGTTCTTATATCTGTCTTGTATATCTGTGACTTATACTTATAAACCTCCACCAAAATTAGGGCATTCCCCTTGAGAGTGACCCTAACGGAGGTGGGGTGTTACACAACAAATCCATGTAATTATCGTCAATTTCATTCCTTTGCAAAATAAAATCAAATTTATAATTAATTACATGAGAATTTTCAATTTGAAATTGTTGAGAATTTTTTTTTCAGTTGCACCATAATTGAAATTGTTCCCATTGCCAAAATCATTTGATAATTTATTCATATTTCTGTTTTGAATTTGAATTCATTTCGAAGTTCGAAATTAAAATGGCAAGGGTTTCAATCAAAATCATTTGAATTTGGAATTAAATTTTAATTTTGATTATTTGAAAACTTTGACTTGAATTGTTGCATAAGTATGAATTATACCACTCATTCATTCTTTGACTTTGTTTAAGTAAAGATTGTATACTTGTTTCCAAAGTTGAGGGTCGATCGTTATTTTGAAAATTTTGTGGTGCAGAATCCAAATTGTTTCTACAAGAGTTGTTGTTAGAATATCCATATGAATTAGGTGTAAAATTATATGCATTATATTGATTTTCACAACTATGTAAAATCCGTGAAAATAAGATAATTGAGACATTTTCAAAAGAAATGGTTCTTTTTTTAATTTTTTGGGTTTTTTTTATATATGCATGAACCTAATGCAACTATATGAATGCAAATTACTTATATACAAATTTTATAAAATTATGTAATGACGGTTAGATTAATTTCAACAAAAGATTTCTCAGCCAGCTAACGAATAGGAGTTATCGTGCACCGGGAATCACCCTAGTAATATGGCCGAAGGTTTAAGTACCTTCAGAGGAACAATCGCTATAATATTTATGAATCATCTTAATATTTATAAACAAATATTACTCTACCATAGTCTATACACTTAGAAATAATTTGTTAGAAATAAACCTATTTGTCAAAATATAATGATGCCTTTAGAAAATAAAAATAAAATGAGATGAACGCAAAACAAGGATTAAACGTGAATTACAATGCAATTAAGAACAAATTCTTATTTTGTTTTCGAATTTTTATTTTGTGAATGCAAATGCAAGCAATCAACAATGCAAGGAAAATAAAAACAAGGTTGAGAACACAGTACCAGAGCACGCATATTTCAGCAATTTATTGTTCTCGGTAATTTTTTAAGCAAGCGAAGCGATTTAGCAAGCAAAACAATTTCAAGCACGCGAGTCTCTTCAATTTTTGCAACCTGAAAAGAAATGAAAGAGATTTTTTTTCTGGTGTACACACTTCAAATGTAAAACAAAACAAAACGCCCACTTCAAAAATGGACTAAGAGACTTCAGAAATACACCGTCACACACAATAAAGAAAATAACAACACACACGGGCCGCTAAAGCCCCATTAAAACAACCACAAGCCCAGTCAACGTGTTAAATTGCTTCACGCATCATGATGATTGAGACTTCTCTTTCTCCGTTTAAAGCAAAGAAAAATCGCAACTTCCAGTATAAAAAACACAATAAAAAAGGAAAAGACGGAATTTTTTGGGTTGCTGGTATGTTGACGAGGGTTGGACACGTAGGAGGCGATTGCGGTTGTGGTTGGAAGACGTAATGATGACGGAGAAGGAGGTCGGGGAAGTTTGAAGGTGGAGTTTCTGGTTGCGGTCGATCTTGAGGGTAGGAGGTAGTTGGGTTCGAAGATTTGTGGTTGCGAATTAAAGGAGTTTGCGTTGAATCTACTGTTGCAACTCTGAGGTAGGGTTTAGTGGGGTTAACATGAATGGTGCTAGGGATTGAAGTGGCTTCGGTGATAGTGGGGTTTTGGTTGCTGATTTGAGTTGCAGGCTATAATGAGTGATGTTGAGGTAGCAGTTCGGTGGTTTGTTTGTGGGTGATGAACAACATAGTGTGACAGAGCTAGTTTGGTTTTGGGAGGTTTGCTGAAATGTCGAAGTTGTTTTTGTTGTTTTGGTTGGAGATGTGAGGATGAAGGAATAGGAAGATGGTGGTCGTCTGAGATGAGAGTGAAAGAGGAGTTTGAATGAGGAGTGTGGTCTAGAAGTGGTGATTTTTTGTAGGTTGTTGGAGTTCCAAGTAGCAAGTTGTGAGGCGGTTGTATAACTGTGAGGATATAATGAGGTTAGTTGGAGGATGTTTGTGGGGAAAAGGAATCGTCGGTTTTGCAAGTTGTTTGTAAATACAAAAAGAGTCGTGAACCGAGAGAGATATAGTGTGAATGGTTAGTGTAGAAGTCTGAATTAATGTTTGGTTTTGTGTGTATGTTCTCAGGTCAGTGGGTATGGAAGATGATGGAAGAATTTTAATGGACTGTGAAGTTGTGTTTCATATTGGAGGAAGTAAGAAGTTAAAGCAGTAAAGGGTGGTTCGTGACTTCAGGTGAACGAGATGGTTGTGGGGTGTTGATGGCTAGAAGTCGGTTTTGCAGTGAGTATGGTGTTGCTTTATGGAAATGAATAGTTTGAAGATGTAGGAAGCAAAGCAGTAATAGTTTGAGGCTGGAGTGATGTTGGGTCTTGCAAGCAGAATGTTGTTGTTGGGTATGGCCGTGTAAGTTGTATAGTGTAGTGGTGATATGTGAATGTATATGGTTTGTGGAGGATGTGTGGATGTAGACAGTTTGAACAATGGATGAAGTCATTATAACGTTTTGTTGACGGAAGTGTGGAGTTTGGTCGGGGTACGGGTAGTGGTTTGTGGAAGGAATAGAAGGGAGAACAGAAGGTAGAAGGTAAAAGTGATCGCACACAATGTCGAGTTAAGGCCAAATACAAACAATGAACAAACAAAAAGATGACCAAACAACTGATAATCACAACAAAACATACAAGTATGAACACAAGTAGAACAAAACAAAAACACAGAGAAAACAAACAACACAAAATCTAACGTAACCAAAAATAAAAGCAACAACACACAAAAAATGATCAAACACACAAGAATTTTTTTTTTAATATGCAGAACAAAAATGCAAACACTGAACAAAAACAAATAAATGCACAAATCAACAAACAAACAAACACAAGATGGACAAATCAAAAATACAACATATTTTTTTTAAGAAAAACAACAAACAAGAAAATTGATTTGAAGACTAAAATCAAAATTAACTATCTTCCCCGGCAACGGCGCCAAAAACTTGTTCGACGACGAAGTTTCTATCGATTAAAAGTCCATTGTGAAGTGCATTAAACCGGAAGCGCACGTCGTAGACCTGTAGTACGTAGCGAATACGAGTCGATCCACATGGAAAGAAGTAATTATAATTTTATTAAATCCAATTGAAACAAAGTCAAATGAAATTTTAACGAACTACAACTAAACTAAACTAAGAAACTAAAATAGATAAAAATATGAGAGTTAAATATCAACTTTGAAGCAAATCCACTTTCTAGATCATATAGTTCAACAAGTTATGAAATTATGATCTCTTTGTTTTGGTCATAAGTGTGATTAGTTGATGTGTTTATCCTAAGCATGACATATTTGTGTTATTAATTTGGCCAGCATAAGCCATCAAACTTTAACAAAACCTCCAACTCACTTGTTTAACTCTCATGAAAGTAACCAAAAGTTGAAAATCAAATCTATTTTAAGCATGTCCAATTAACTATTGTTCAGAAATATAGGCCATCAAATTTCAATCTAAACAATAATTTCTTTGCCATAATCACACATTTATTAAGCACAAAAAGATAACACAAATTCAAATAATGTTGAAGCTAATGATTAGAGAGCTTTATTGCAGCACCCCACACTTTTCTATGCCCAAATTTCGACAAAAATCAAAACTTGAACACTTCCAACCATGGACCGTGTATATCTGGTACCTACAGTGAATGAGAAAGAGCATAATCAGAGTATGATAAAATAAACTCACAGTGGAAACAAAATAGTATATCTGGTATTAACTTAAATAACTACCTTTTTCGAAGTAAGTCACTTTGCCAATACCGAGCATGATAGAGAACCAGACTAGAAAATGTAAAAACCCGTGACTTCCCCATGAAGGAAAGCGCGGATAGTTCGAGAACAAGCCACAGAATAACGCAGATGGAAGAACATTTCTTTATATATTACAACAATTCATCAGAATACATGAATATACAGAGTATAAACAAATAATATACATTCGGTAAATATCAGAGATTACAATACATTACAAAGCAGCGGAAAATAATACAAAATACAACTGAAGGAGATATACGGATACAAAGCTTTCCGGATATCGTTCCAGCTGTAAACCAGGATCCTGTGAATATAAATCTGCAAAACCAAAACTACTAGCTGCCCGTGTCAAAACAAGGGCACCCAGAGTTTAGGTTAAAACAATAATCTCCTGTTTAGTCATGGGACTGGTGTGAGAACTAAAACAGTTATTTAAAACTTTACTTTAAATCAGATATACCAAGGGACCACGCCGTATAACACGGAACGCGTTTCCTCCCAAGAATACCAGTGCATATAACAAAACAACGCAATGCTTTTTGGAAAAATGAAGCTATTATAAGACCCAGGTCCTATCACACTGTAACACCCCACCTCCGTTAAGGTCACTCACAAAGGAAATGCCTTAACTTTGGTGGAGCATTTTAGTAAACAGAACAGAAACTTACAAGACAGATAAAACAGTACTTGAAAAATTTATAACTTTATTACAATAGAAACCGAAATAAGCTTGGTTACATCCTTTCAAATCACAATATCATAATTTAAGTACAAAATATCAGTCTCGTACAAAAGCCTTCAGAATGCATTGTTTAAAATCATAATCCCCACAGAAGAAGACAAGCCATACTTTAAGCACTTCAAGCGGAAGAAATCTAGATCAGGCTAGAGTACTCCCTTCTACAAAACGTTGGGGGGGAACGGAAGAAAGGAGACGAAACAACAAGGGTCAGACAAAAAGTCTGGCAAGTCCAGTGATTTTCAGTTATGAAAAGGTAATAATAACATGACATGAAAATAAACTGGATGAGAGATAACAGTAACAGGTGTAGCGGATATTACAGCAGAACAGAATGACATAAGCTATTTCTTTACACTTCTCTGCACTAATACTAGTATAACAGAATTAGGTGTCACCCTAATGTCTAAACAAAAACAGAAACGGGTACAGAATAATTTCCACAGAAGAGAGTGCTAGTAATGGGCCTTTACCACCCGAACAGAAATAGACAGAAGCAGAAACAGATTAATCCCTAAGGAAACAGAATGTAGAATTAGGTGTACACTAGTAATGGGCCTTTACCACCCCCAACAGATGGTACCACGCAGAAAAAGACAGGTGTTACCACCCAACAGAAACAGACGGTACCAACAGAAACAGACAGAACTAAGTGTACCCTAAAACCTACCCCAAGCGATCGGCTCCCTAATACATAAATACCATGTGTCGGCCCCACAGTAGGGTGTATCACTCCCTAAAGTGACAACCAATTGGCACAGACCTATTTACAGATGTCACGGCGTCTTACATCCTCAGAGGCAGACCGGGATCCATGCACGCACATGACCTGGTTGGAACGCACCATCAACACCCCTCGCCATTATCAGAATGAGCCGCTTATAATTAGTTCAGTAAGCGTGCCCGGACCCTACCTACTGTTGGGTCAAAGTTTTGATACCAGAAAGGGTTACTGACTAATATGGGTCCCAAACAACAGATGACAGGAGTAAATTCCCTCCTAACCTTGTGTCCCCAGACTAACAGATTTCAGATTAACTTGTTTACAAATTTAGACATACAGAGATTAGATTTACTAGTTCACAGATAAGAAAATCAAATCAACAAGTTTTCAGACTAACGAATCAGATGTACAGATTTAACAGAATTTCAGATTTGTCTAAGTTTGTATTGGGCCTACAGATTCATGAACGGGTTTATTATATATATATATATATATTAGTCCAGTTGGTTTAACCCTATCCACCCAACACATTTTGGAAATCACTTTTATCTCAGATTTGCAATAATTAATTATTAATGCACAGACCTCTCACATTAGGTCGCTAGCATGTGGCCGCTGGATGGGCCGAGCGGTTCCAGGCAGACTTCTGCCACAAGCCAGACCTAACCTCGTGTCTAAGAATATTATGACTAACTTCTCACATTAGAACCTATTGTTTGCGGCCACTGGATGTGCCGGGTGGTTCCGGGCAGGATTACGCCTCAAACTCATTCTAACCTCGAGTTAGCCATGTTCATCTTTGCGGCCAATTAATTAATAATTTACCATTTATGCCCACGCCTAATATACATGTCAATTATTCATAACTATAGCCAATTCAGATTATGTCAATAACAGACTAATTATATCAACTCAACAGATATAGCAGATAACAGATTTTGTAGATTAGGCGACTTAACGGATTAAGCAGATTAAGCAAACTAGCTGATTTAGCAGATAACAGATTAGGCATCACAACAGATTTAGCAGTTTAGGCATCTCAACAGATTTAGCAGTTTAGGCATCTCAACAGATTTAGTTTAGCAGATTTGGCATTTTCAACAGACTTAGCAGATGACGGATTTAGTAGATTTAATATTTCTAAAGGTTCTATTTACATGCCTTGCTTAATCATAAATTAGGCCTAAATAATTATCATGATTCACAATATGATCATATACCCCATGTTTGCATAAATTTACATAACACAGAATATGGACATAATTTACCATATAACATATGTTACCATTTTGGTTAAACTAGCATTGTACAGCAGATTCATCTATAAATTATACCAAATATTACAATGCATGCCATATATCCAAAAATCCCTATTTAGGTGTATTCACACTTAATAGTCCTCAAATCTTATTATAGATTTTAATTTCTACACCTAAGTCACATATCTTCCCCTTCTTAAAATGTGCCACAAATCTAGGTTTTAATCATGTATCATATTCTTAAAATCATATATTGAATTATGTGCCCAAATCACAGATTATCATACATAGCTTGCTCAGACCCAGATCTAGTTTACAACATGTAATATGTATCTGAACTAATTACATGCCTATGGTCAAATTTATGCCCCAATTCCTAAGTCATATGTCCAATGTAAATTTTATGCCTCAACTTCTCAAGTCATATGTTCAATATTCTTTATGCCACAAAACTCAAGTCATAGGTTCAATTATATGCCTTAGATTTATGTCCTAAGTTCTAAGTTCAACCCATGTTCTTTCCTCAAATCAGTCACATATCGGTCATGCCCATTTCATGCATTATTCATTTTATTGTCCCAAATATTTTAGCGTATGTAAATCTCTTATGAGATTGGCTCAGGCTCGTGGTAGCCTGGCTATAGAATAGAAAGCAGAAAGAAATACAGAATAAGGTAGATCTAAAAAGAACAGAACAGACATAATCTCAGATTCAGATTTACAATTCATGTCACAATCAGAATTAACGTTTATATCAGAAAATGACTGTACTTGCCTTGATTGGATTCTAAAAGAAATATAGTTGTAGCAATGTTATTTGATCTTCTTTAACCGTTGTTGAAGTTTCAAGCTTGAATTGAGTTGCTTAGGTTGATGTTGATTAGCTTCTAGTTTTGATTCCAGCAGAGTAGCGACGCCATTTTTATTTTTATTTAGAACAGAGGAAGAGTAGAAGCAGAATAGAATTGTTTGTAGAGAAGGCTAGGTTTGGGGTTGTTTAAATAGGTTTAGGCAGACGAATCTAGGCAGAAAACGAGACCAGATACATAAGAATGCACCCAGGCCCAAAACCAGGTTCGGGGACCAGGTCGACCCCCCGGTCGACTGCCCAGTCGACCTGATCAGGTGGGGGTCGACTCCCCAGTCGACCTGGGTACTGGGCAGGAAATTTCCCGCCCAGTCTGTTCTGGGTTTTGAATTCGAAATTTGAATCCGAATTCGAGTTGTTTTGAACTCTGAAAATTCCTGAAACTTTGGAGGGCCATAACTTGGTAATACGGACTCCGATTCTCACAAACTCGGACTTGTTTTCAAGAAGAATTCCGAGACGAACGCAATGGCGCAACCCGTTTCCCTTGATTCTTATTTTAAAAATTAGTTATTCTCTGATTTATTACTTATACGTTCACAGAAAGTACGGGGTGTTACATTCTCCCCTCCTTAAAGTATTTCGTCCCCGAAATCCTCAAATTAAGAAGAATGTGTTCTACCATCCAACATCCATCTACTCAATCATCAATCATTGGCGTCCATTGTCCTTAGAAACTTCTAATGTTGTATGAACATATGCAAAAGTGTGTGTATATGTTCCTTATCTAATGCAAAGATCAGGCGGTCCACTTATTCAGTTGACCTCCTTAATGCGAATTATGCCATTGCCATGAGTCCAACATGTATGCAAATTTTCCTATTTGATACATATCATTTCTATATGAGTGCACAACCATTCAGTCATATGCAACATCCATGTGCTGAGTCAATCATTTTGCATCCACAAAAATTTAAAATGCTCATACATCCATATGCAGTATGAGAGTGTTTTCAAGCCGATCTGGTGCCTAGTGTGTGTATATGCATCCACGAGCAACCACTAGCAACCACTTGCATCCATTTGCAACCATCAAACATAACATGTCTCAAACACATGTTTACACCCATTAGTTTCTACCAAAAGTTCGAAGATTCGATCAATAGGATACAATCGAATGATGGAAGCGAGTACAGATAAAACAAAAACTTGGTTCCCATTAGACATGGGTCCTAAGTATCGGACCCGAAGACCGAAACCAACATCAAATTGACACCCAGAGGATTACCCTCTTTAGATAATGTCAAAACTGGAAATCTTAACCTTATCGGAAGTATTCAGATATTTACAGATTACAGGTACAGATCAGGTTACTAAACTAAGCATGATAAAACCCAGAATGTATGTGTCCTACTTGATGCCTAACACAGATATCTCTCAAACCCCAATCTCTCACAAACAGATGAGTCATAACCCTTATGGGTTTGAGTCTACAGCGGAATCAGAAACAATACTAGTATTAAAGTGCAGAGTATCGATTACAGAATCAAAATGCTAGAATCAGAAAGAGTTTTCACTCAATAATCAAATAAGAAAATCAAACCTTCTACTTGAATTTTCTTATTTCTACCCTATCTACCAGTCCCTTGAGCATTCGCCTGTCCTCCAGAACTTGGTTCTGCCCTCTGCCCTTGCCCTTGTTTCTTCGGGCAGTCCCTAGTGAAGTGTCCCATCTCACCACAGTTGAAGCAAGTGCCCTTCCTTTTTCTGCAGTCCTTGTTCAGATGAGCTGAGCTTCCACAAGTAAAGCACTTTTTCCTCTTCTTATCTTCAGACTTCTCATCCTTCTTTTGTGTTTCCTTTTTGGGCCATGCTTTCTTATTCTGTGGTTCTTCCTTCTTTGTCTCTTTCGGGCCCTTGTCTTCCTCGTGCAGTAGTACCATGTCCACCAATTTCTCGTAAGTCGCTCCCATGGGTACATAAGTCATGGCTAGGCTGTGCAGTGGCTCGTTCAATCCTTTAACAAAGCGGAGAGCCTTTTTATCCTGAGTGTTGACTAAATCCAATCCAAATCTAGCCAGTTGGTTGAACTGGTTGACGTATTCCTTGACCGTCATACTTCCTTGCTTAAGAGATAAGAACTTTTCCAGTTGTAGACTTCGTTCATCTTGCGAGAGGAATTTTGTCCCAAATCTTGTTCTGAAATCCATCCATGTCTCAACCGGCCTCTCGACATTAATGACTTCCCACCAATAGGAAGCTTCGTCTTTGAGCAGCCATACCGCCAACTGTACCTTCTGCCTATCGTCCACCTCGAAGATAATGAATAGATCTTCAGTTTCTTTGAGCCAGTTCCTCGCTTCTACGAATGATTCGGTTCCGTTGAAATCCTTCCCACCCATGGCCCTAAAATCTCTACAGATCTTTGAGAAAGAAATTGCACGAGGAGGGGGCGGAGGAGGGGGATCATGTGCTGGACCTGCGGCCGCGGTCCTAGCCTCAAGATATTGACGAAACCAACATGGTACATAAACACCCTCTGGTATCTCAGATGCTTCAGACATGCTGAAACGAAAATGGAAAGATTCAATTACAAAAAGGACCAAAGGTAAGATATATGGCTCTTGGGGATTATGATTTTCAAAAATAGGCTTTACTTTTGAAAATACTTAGTTTTAAAACCTTTTTGAAAATAGTTTTCAAAAACTTTACCCAATCTGGTAACCTTCAGCTCTGATACAAAGTGTAACACCCCACCTCCGTTAAGGTCACTCACAAAGGGAATGCCTAAACTTTGGTGGAGCATTTTAGTAAACAGAACAAAAACTTACAAGATAGATAAAACAGTACTTGAAAATTTTATAACTTTATTACAACAAAAACCGAAATAAGCTTGGTTACATCCTTTCAAATCACAATATCAGAATTCAAGTACAAAATATCAGTCTCGTACAGAAGCCTTTGGAATGCATAGTTTAAAATCATAATCCCCACAGAAGAAGACAAGCCATACTTTAAGCACTTCAAGCGAAAGAAATCTGGATCAGGCTAGAGTACTCCCTTCTACAAAACCTGGGGGGGGGGGGGGTAAACGGAAGAAAGGAGGCGAAACAACAAGGGTCATACAAAAAGTCTGGCAAGTCCAGTGATTTTCAGTTATGAACAGATAATAATAACATGACATGAAAATAAAACTGGATGAGAGATAACAGTAACAGGTGTAGCGGATATTACAGAAGAACAGAATGACATATGCTATTTCTTTACACTTCTCTGCACTAATACTAGTATAACAGAATTAGGTGTCACCCTAATGTCTAAACTGAAATAGAAACAGGTACAGAATAATTTACACAGAAGAGAGTGCTAGTAATGGGCCTTTACCACCCGAACAGAAACAGACAGAAGCAGAAACAGATTAATCCCTACGGAAATAGAATGTATAATTAGGTGTACACTAGTAATGGGCCTTTACCACCCCAACAGATGGTACCACGCAGAAACAGACAGGTGTTACCACCTAACAGAAACAGACGGTACCAACAGAAACAGAAAGAACTAAGTGTACCCTAAAACCCTACCCCAAGCGATCGGCTCCCTAATACATAAATACCATGTGTCGGCCCCACAGTAGGGTGTATCACTCCCGAAAGTGACAACCAATTGGCACAGACCTATTTACAGATGTCACGGCGTCTTACATCCTCAGAGGCAGACCGGGATCCATGCACGCACATGACCTGGTTGGAACGCTCCATCAACACCCCACGCTATTATCAGAATGAACTGCTTATAATTAGTTCAGTAAGCGTACCCGGACCCTACCTACTGTTGCGTCAAAGTTTTGATACCAGAAAGGGTTACTGACTAATATGGGTCCCAAACAACAGATGACACAAGTAAATTCCCTCCTAACCTTGTGTCCCCAGACTAACAGATTTCAGATTAACTTGTTTACAAGTTCAGACATACAGAGATCAGATTTACTAGTTCACAGATCAGAAAATCAAATCAACAAGTTTTCAGACTAACGGATCAGATGTACAGATTTAACAGAATTTCAAATTTGTCTAACTTTGTATTGAGCCTACAGATTCATGAACGGGTTTATTATATATATATAAGTCCAGTTGGTTTAACCCTATCCACCAAACACGTTTTGGACATCACTTTATCTCAGATTTGCATTAATTAATTATTAATGCACAGACCTCTCACATTAGGTCGCTTGCTTGTGGCCGCTGGATGGGCCAGGCGGTTCCAGGCAGACTTCTGCCACAAGCCAGACCTAACCTCGTGTCTAAGCATATTATGACTAACTTCTCACATTAGAACCTATTGTTTGCGGCCACTGGATGTGTCGGGCGGCTCCCGGCAGGATTACGCCGCAAACTCATTCTAACCTCGAGTTAGCCATGTTCATCTTTGCGGCCAATTAATTAATAATTTACCATTTATGCCCACACCTAATATACATGTCAAATATTCACAACTATAGCCAATTCAGATTATGTCAATAACAGACTAATTATATCAACTCAACAGATATAGCGGATAACATATTTTGTAGATTAGGCGACTTAACGGATTTAACAGATTAAGCAAACTAGCAGATTTAGCAGATAACAGATTAGGCATCACAACAGATTTAGCAGTTTAGGCATCTCAACAGATTTAGCAGTTTAGGCATCTCAACAGATTTAGTTTAGCAGATTTGGCATTTTCAACAGACTTAGCAGATGATAGATTTAGCAGATTTAATATTTCTAAAGGTTCTATTTACATGCCTTGCTTAATCATAAATTAGGCCTAAATAATTATCATGATTCACAATATGATCATATACCCCATGTTTGCATAAATTTACATAACATAGAATATGGATATAATTTACCATATAACATATGTTCCCATTTTGGTTAAACTAGCATTTTACAGCAGATTCATCTATAAATTATACCAAATATTACCATGCATGCCATATATCCAAAAATCCCTATTTAGATGTATTCACACTTAATAGTCCTCAAATCTTATTATAGATTTTAATTTCTACACCTAAGTCACATATCTTCCCCTTCTTAAAATGTGCCACAAATCTAGGTTTTGATCATGTATCATATTCTTAAAAATAGATATTGAATTATGTCCCCCAAATCACAGATTATCATACATAGCTTGCTCAGATCCAGATCTAGTTTACAGCATGTAATATGTATCTAAACTAATTACATGCCTATGGTCAAATTTATGCCCCAATTCCTAAGTCATATGTCCAATGTAAATTTTATGCCTCAACTTCTCAAGTCGTATGTTCAGTATTCTTTATGCCACAAAACTCAAGTCATAGGTTCAATTATATGCCTTAGATTTATGTCCTAAGTTCCAAGTTCAACCTATATTCTTTCCTCAAATCAGCCACATATCGGTCATGCCCATTTCATGCATTATTCATTTTATTGTCCCAAATATTTTAGCGTATGTTAATCTCTTATGAGATTGGCTCAGGCTCGTGGTAGCCTGGCTATAGAACAGAAAGCAGAAAGAAATACAGAATAAGGTAGATATAAACAGAACAGAACAGAACAGACATAATCTCTGATTCAGATTTACAATTCATTTCACAATCAGAATTAACATTTATATCGGAAAATAACTGTACTTTCCTGGATTGAATTCTAAAAGAAAGATAGTTGTAGCGACGTTAGTTGATCTTCTTTAGCCGTTGTTGAAGTTTCAAGCTTGAATTGAGTTGCTTAGGTTGATGTTGATTAGCTTCTAGTTTTGATTCCAGCAGAGTAGCGATGCCATTTTTATTTTTATTTAGAACAGAGGCAGAGTAGAAGCAGAATAGAATTGTGTGTAGAGAAGGCTAAGTTTGGGGCTGTTTAAATAGGTTTAGGCAGACGAATCTATGCAGAAAACGAGACCAGATACATAAGAATGCACCCAGGCCCAAAACCAGGTTCGGGGACCAGGACGACCCCCAGGTCGATCCCAGTCGACCTGGTTGGGGGGGGGGGGTCGACTCCCCAGTCGACCTGGGTACTGGGCGGGAAATTTCCCGCCCAGTTTGTTTTGGGTTTTGAATTTGAATTCGAGCTGTTTTGAACTCTGAAAATTCCTGAAACTTTGGAGGGCCATAACTTGGTCATACGGACTCCGATTCTCGTAAACTCGGACTTGTTTTCAAGTAGAATTTCGAGACGAACGCAATGGCGCAACCCATTTCCCTTGATTCTTATTTAAAATTAATCAGAAATTATGGGGTGTTACACACACAATGCAACGCAAGCCGAGGGACGGGGTTTTCCCTTATAATAGCCAAACATGCTTGGTACGTTTAAAACAAATCATTTGATACTATTATAAGTGTATAGTGTCAAAACAATTTCAAATCATAAGTATCAATCATAGACGACATGAGTACCATATATCATGTCGCCATACTAGTTCTACAATTAAAACCGCAAAATCACGTATTTGGAAATTGGATTTCCGTCATGAACCAAGGCAAAAGATAGTCCTTACCGAATTCGAGACGCTCTAGTCCGTGTCTCAGGATCAGAGCGCATCAACCCTTTAGATCGTCAGGGCCGGTCCACCGAGGTGGATTGTTATGCCTGAACAATACGTTTCCCCGCCCTTTGGGGCGTCAATGAGCCAACGAATGACTCCATCGGACCCGGATCGTCCGATCTAACCGAGGCGCCTCGCAACAGCAACAACCACATAAGTCAAACTCGTCAGGGCGTGTAAAACCACTAACGCGACTTCTAACTAGAAAGAAACGCATGCCCTCCCTGAGGTACTTCTCCCATTTCTGGTTCATACCGTGGTGTGAGGCTCGCGATTACACGTTATATACAAAGCTACGCCACACAGGCGGTGCTTTGATCATCACCACAAGACTTTGCTTTTCAACAGAAGCCCTGATCACTGCATCTTAGCATGCCACACAGGCAATTCACACCGTGCAACTGATGGCTTTCAATCACACAGAATAAATTCTAGTGTCAGACACACTGTCCATTTGCAAGTCCGTTCTGGATCTGAACGAAACCGGAGGCACTTTATACCTCGCTAACCAATCGATCACCACGTGCGTCTGGACGATCACCACTCGTTATCCATATTTCGGGATGCCTCCTAATCAGGACTTCGGTTACCATCCAAACGAGGTGAAGATCTCCGGTCTTCGACCACCGTCTTCATCTTCGATTTCTTATCGTCGATTCAGTTATTCAGAATGGGATAAACTCGGTCTTTCTGAGCAACTCGCGTATATAATAAAAAAGTGTTACACAAACACAACATACGCCTCATTCCAATTCATCAGTCACTAACCGTAAATTAACAAGAGTATAATTCCCCAAATATTAACCCCGAAGGCCGAAACCAACATCAGATCAATACCCAGGAAACCGTTCTGCTTAGCTAACCTACAGTTAGTTTCTAAATTTCACATTCTTAGGGAAAGGTTCCCATTAATTTTATCAAAGATAAATTCCTTTAAATTTATTCTTTAATCTTCCTTTGAATATCAATTCAAACTAGTCAGGATTAACGAACCTTACCGAAGTAATCATTTGTTTTAATTTCCCAGTCCCAACCTATTCATCCCATGAAGTAATACTTGTAATACTTCATATCTAACACCACGGTGTTATCGGTAAATTCAATTACCATTTCACGATCAAATCTAATTAAATATTTAACTGCCGCTGGAGTAAAACTGGGGATACTCCATTCTCGATCTTTCCAATCTAATTAAAGATTCATTAAAACTCCACTTAGTTTTAATCTTTGACAGGGTTAAAGAATCAGTGTCATTTAAAACACGGTTCACGATAAACCCCAAAATCACATCACAATTCAATCAGTCCCTAACCATAAATTAGCAAGTGAGCAATTCCCTAAATATTAAACCCGAAGGCCGAAACCAACATCAGATCAATACCCAAGAAACCTTTCAACTTAACCAATCTTCAGTTAGTTTCTGATTTTCTTAACTTCGTTGGGTCTAAGAACAGTATTATTGAAGATACCTTTCACGACGACCCAAAATCACATTATATTAATTATCGGGTTAAAGAACAAGTGTCATTTAAAACAGTGTTCATGATAAACCCAAAAATCAATACCAATTCAATTCCAATTAAATATTATTTAATTGGTACACTTCATTAAATCTAAATAAAAAAGATTCAATCTTTTTCTCCACTGGGCTTAAGAATAGTGTTAATGAAGACACCATTCACGACAAACCCAAATCACATTTGATATTAAATACAAGGCTCTGAATAGAAATTATATTGGCTCATATTCAATATCAAACTCTACGACTAACAAATATCATATTGGAAATAACGATATAAATAACTTTCAAATTTCCATAACAATATCTGTTTAATCACGAAATCCAACATCGAAAAAAATCCAAAGACAATTTCGATTCAAATCCATTCCAATTCAATTATTGGAAATTTTGGTTACTTTTAAAACCCTTTTTCAATTCAATTTATTTATTTAAAAATAAATAGAATTATAATTCTAGTTCAAAACTAGTTCATTTCAATAAAAATCTATTTTTATCTTTTCAAATATGGAGTTTTTCATCCCAAATCTTCACAAATCATTTCTTAGGATTTTACACAAATTATTAGTATTTTTAATAATTTTATCAAGGCCCGCACAGTCGATTTCCATCAACGGCCATCGAACTGCACTTACAGCGACCTTTTCCAAATTTGATTTGGACATAATTCCAAATCCAACCGTTAGATTTCAAATTTCTAATATTCTTTAGAAAGCTCTTTTCGATACGAACCCAATGGTTCCGGTTTCAGAAGAATCCAACGGTCGGATCTCCCGTAATATCCGTTCGAAGTCAATGGTCGAAATTCGCAAACTGCCGCGGCGCGGCGCGTTCTATTCAGGCCATTATATTATATATATAATATATATATTATATACTTCGTCGATTTCCTTTTAAAACGTATTTTATAAATCGTTTTAAATTCGTTTTCAAAACGATTTCAACTTCTTTTCAAATTCAAATCAAAATTGAATTTTTCCTTCTAAATTCGTTTTAAATTCATTTCAAATTGTTTTCAATTCAAATTGACTTCTAATTCAATTTCCGTTCATTTTCAATTCGATTCAATTCGAATTCATTTTATATCCAATTCCATTCGAATTCACTTTATATTCAATTCAATTTGAATTCGTTTTATATTCAATTCAATTCAATCTAATTCGAATTTCAATTCTTTTCAATATAATTCGAATTTCAATTCTTTTCAATATAATTCGAATTTCAATTATTTTCAATATAATTCGAATTTCAATTCTTTTCAATATAATTCGAATTTCATTTCAAAATATTCGATTTTGAAATCACTTTTCAATATTCATTATAAAAACGAATATAATCGATATAAATATCGTTCACGTCAAAATGGCGTAAATCTAATCAACACGGCTTCATATATTTCTATTTTCAAATATTCTATTTCAAATATTTCTATTTCAAATATTTCTATTTTCAAATATTTATATTCAAGTATTTCTTTTTCAAAACTGGAATGAGGCCCAATCAATTACCATATAATGTTAATTATATGGATTTTCTACCACACGTATATAACAGCAACGATAAATCATCAACCATCATCCAAAGTGCGTTCTACACTGTACAAGCATCAAATATAAATATTCAACACTTATAACAGTCTGTCAATCAATCGATCGACATACAACTAAACAATCGGGATTTGTGTACGTCAAATATCATCCCAATACCCGTGTGGGGTTTCAAACAATCAAACACAGATTTTATTTGTGCAGTTGGGCGATGTGTAAAATTTATCGTCCCAATCAATATCAGTCAAATGTGTGTATATAAACAAATCTCTGATTTGTTTATATTAATTTATTTCATTTCATATACACGTTAAAAATTCTATTTTTAACTATAAAATATTTTCTAACTATATAAATATTTTATTTCATTTCACATCACACAATCAACTACACATCAGAATCTAACAAACAAGCATACAAGCCGTCCATGGTCTGTGGACGATGGGTGTCGGGTGCTACTAAACACCGTTTGCATCCTAGTATATATTTTAACTAGAAATAAATTTAAAAGTGAGGAGTTCTCACCGATATGCTAAACCAGACGCCTCGGCTCTTCTTATGTAGAAAATCTTCGCCAGGTTCGCCTTTTATCACTTTCGTCATCCGTATTCACTACATATATAAAAACCGAATTTTTACTTCGTTATTCAATATATATAAGTCAAATTTTTACTTCGCTGTTCAATATATAAAAATCGAATTTTTACTTCGCTATTCAATATATAAAAATCGAATTTTTACTTCGCTATTCAATATATAAAAATCGAATTTTTAATTCGCTATTCAATATATAAAAATCGAATTTTTACTTCGCTATTCAATATATAAAAATCGAATTTTTATCTTCACTACATGTATAAAAATTATATTTTTAACCTTCCCATGATATAAATATTATATTTTTATCCCATACATCATATAAAAATTATATTTTTAACTTCATGATTATATAAAAATTATATTTTTACTATCTCTACTATATAAAAATCACATTTTAATACTACTAAAGATCAAATTTTTATAATTAAAAATCTATTATCTTCTAGTTTAAATATCAGATCTTTCATTGTTTAAAAATTGAATCTTTCTTTTAAAATAAAAATCGAATCTTTGTATGATAAGAATCGCAACTTTTCTATGATAAAAACCCACCTCCTTATTTTGCTATCCGTACAATACAAAATCAGTTATTTTTTCTATGTAAACACAAATGAAAATCGAATTAAAACAGTAAATAAATGTAAATAAAGGTAAAAAATCACATTTTTATTGTATTCAAAGGGGGAGGAAGGCTGCTAGGCGGCACAGGAGGCGGCAGTTGGTCGGTGAAGGGCGCCTAGGGTAGCGCGGGTGGTGGCTCTTCCTGGTGGTGGCGGGTTTGAGGGGGGGTGTTTCATGGGATTCGCGAATGGTCAGAGGAGGGGAGAGACTGCGTTGAAGAGGAGAGAGAGGGGTAGGAGGGGGTGGTGGCCCGGTGCGCGAGGGGGGGGGGCTGAGGTTTGAGAGCGGTGGCTGTCGATCGGTGGGGGCGTCGCACGACTGTCGGGTTCTCCTTTTTTTTTCTTTATTTCAGTTTTCAGATCGAAGAACTGATTTGGGGGAGGGAGGGTATAAACGAGAATATAGGGTGTAATTTATATTTAAATATTTAATTTATTTCCATTTAATTTTCAAAAGGGTTGACTTTTTATTTGAACACCAAAGAAGGCCCAACGACTGTCGCCCCTAGCTGATTACGTCCATTCCGAACACAATGGGATATGTATCGTAGGCTGATTCGACTGTTTCGATCAACTTTCGTCAAAATCAACATATAAATATATATATTGAATTTGAACGCGCATTTAAATTTACCGGGGCCACATACGGACCCAATAACTCCAGAAAAATATTTTCTAGCTTTGTATTGACGATACGGTCCTAACAAAACTAGTTTCGTCAAATTCTGAGACCATTGGAAAAATGGCTATTTTCCAGTCGATTAAAATCAACTTAAACTGGTCAAACACGTTTTCCTTTGCCACGCTCACATATTGATTCGAAAAATTATGAAATTTGAAATCTAACAATAATTTGACATCACGGAACCAAAAAAAGTGGTTTCGTCGAAATACGAGGTCGTTTGCAAAATTTCCATTTTTAAGGGCCTGAACTCCATAGCGACTATTCAGAATTTTCAACTGGACATATCTTTTGATCCCCGCTATGAAATTTCAGTTTTTTGGATTCGTTTGAAAGATATTCTCAATTAGATTCTAATATTTTTGGTTTCGCTAAAATCTGGTTTATTTTGCACCCAGTACATTCATTTGAAGTATGAAATCGAATTATCGAACTACCGCGCCATTTTCAATTCCTTTTATATATATAAATAAATATTTATATTCTATCGACGATTCGAATAATATATACGTTCGAATTCCATTCAAAATAAATTTCTTGTCGTTATTATTTAAAATATTCTTTTTAAATAATCAAAATTCACTAAATTTGCCAAAATAATTTTTTTAAATTGGACCAGATTTCCGGGTTATTATAGAAAATCAAATTTAAACATCTGTCAGATCATGACCTTGTCTAGGAAACCTGGGAGGTTGTAATGAGGAGGGGGTCAGAAAAACAAGTTCTGGTGACTAAGAAATGTAAAACACATACTATAAAACATAAAAGTATCCCGTTTGGTTCAACCCAAAATGTATGCCTAACAAGGTTAGCGATTCTGGCCTAACCTTGTAAATGTTTACGCACGACCCTACCACTCTTCCCAAAGTTGTATTCCCATAGTACAATACCAAGATAGAACATTTACGCCTGTAGTTGTGAAGCCTTTATACCAGAACATGACTGGTTAATTAATCGAGAGTGGACCCTTAATTACAGGGTTTCTATATATGTATGTATCCTCATTCACTCTCCTTTACTTTTAATGCCTCACCATCAATGATAGATAGGGTGGATTCTCCCTAATCTCCTAAGAGCGTAGGCTCACCTATTGGTCGCTTATTAACCCTCGATAATATATCCAACATTAACATAAACTAGAGGGCACTGGATACGGGCCCTACTAGTTAAGGCTTCCGTCATTCACGCATATACCCTTACCCCGTGTAAGGTGAGAGGTGGTATTTTATCATTCGCTATAACATCAAGCTGACCTCATTGGATAACCTCTTTTGTCACTTATTACTTCCTGTAAGATAGGTAGCCATATCTGACATTTCAAGTTTTCGGGTTTGGACAGGCAATACGACAAATGCCGCTTAATACCCTTAAATTGAAAGACCGACTCTCAGGTGGACTCCTAAACCCAAAGCCACTTAAGACCCAATAAAGCGGACTATACACGAATGTTATTGGATTCGTACCCCATTTGCCTATAGCACCTTTCCCTACTCGAATAAAGTAGGCTATGTTATTAAATTATTCCCCTTTAGTCCTTCTACACGGAAATACTATACGTATATAATTCATTATTGTCACGGGTTCATATAGTAAATAATATTTTACATTCTTAACCTACAAAGTCCAACTATATTTTATATTATAAGTTCTATTTTCATTAATATAAATAAGGAAGGTCATATATCTTTTTTACCCTAGGATATTTATTTGGTTTCTTCCCTAATTTAGACTTAGTATTTAAACAACGATCAATATCGATAAATCCTTTTTTTACCACTCATTTTCTTTTATTTACTTTTTGTTGCCCTTTATGACCATAATGGCCATATTTTCTTAAGGCAGCTATTTACCAGTCCCAGGGTATCTACTTTTTGTACCCCAACAGATAATTACTATTTTTATTTATTTATTTATTGGTTTACTGTTTTAGGTATATATATTAATGCACCAAGCTTCTCACATTAAGTTGACTACTTGTGGATGCCGGATTTGTCGGTCGGTTCCGGGCAGACTTCTTCCACAAGTTGAACTTAACCTTGTGCCTTAGTAAATTTACATTTATTCATTAGACCCCTCACATTAGGCTGACCACCTGTGCATGCTGGACATGTTGATCGGCTCTGGGCAGACTTGTTCAACAATTTAAGCTTAACCTCGTGTCTAAATGCGATTTATAATTTCAAATTTCCTAATTAGGGTGCACAACATTAATCCTAATTAATTTAGGAATTGTAACCATTATCCTATTTTATTTACTTTCCCCCAATCAACATTAGTTACAATTGTTAATTATTTGTTTATGGCCTTATTTATTGCAATTAATTGCACTAATTGCTACAACGGTCACCATAAATATATTCATTAAGCATGGAATATAATTTACATGTATGATTCCATAAATGAATACCATTTAACATTACAAACCTTCAAAAATTTAATACAATGTATAATTTACCATTGTACGCTGATTTGGATGGATAATATATATATATATTTATATTTTATGTTTTCGTGCGGTCAACATACTTATCTTTTTTTTTTATTATTATTTATTATTTTAAATTTAACGATCTGGTTTAATTGACAATCATACATTCTTTTTTGCATCAAATCTTTTCAAAAAGGTTTCAAATCTTACAAAAAGATAGTTAGTCGTAATCATTGTAAATTATGTCTAAATTGTGGAATTGACGTATTTCCAAATCACAAGAAATATACGTAAAATATATAATTTGGAATAGTTGATGTAAAATACGCACAAATATGTATATTTATATTTGTACGTACATTTGCACCACTTTTCCATTTTTGATCTTTTTTCATACCTCTTATGATTTCAAAATAATGCCTTTTTATTCAAAAGGAGGAAAACGATGTGTTTACAATAATTAAGCCAAAACCTAACAATATCAAATACAAACAGGCATATTTCTTTTAATATTACAGTCACATAATTTACCAATTTCATCCTTTTACCCAAATTCACATTATTTATATTTTCAACACTGAACTAAAGATCTGGAATGTACTACATCTAATTTGCGTCTAAATGGGACTGATTTCCAGATCTATAGTGCTTCACAACAATTATAATATTTTTTCTACATAACTATAGGAACATGCGTAAACAAGTTTAGGAAATCCTAAATTCATATTATGCATTGCCACAATATACAATTCACAAGTCTTAATACTTTTACAACCAGATGTGATGAGTGTCATTCTAATTACAATAATTTATTGGTCAGATCTGATAAGCAAAGGCATAAAATTGAGATTTATTACAAATGAGATAAATATGTTATTATAAATGTATATATAAATTTCTCACTCACCTTATAGCCTCTATATTCAAAGTTTGAACCTTTAGGCCTACAATCCCCAAATTCTTATAAATCTTCAATTTATTTGAAAAAGGGAAAATTCCATATCTGTAGAGATGTAAGAAAATAGAAAGAGAGGGGAGAATCTGATTTGGACAGTCAATATGCATTTTTTTCCATTAGATCTACTTATCCTCTCAATTTCATATGAATTGGATTTGATTTATTATGTATGAATATATTTTATTTTAGAAATTAGGTTTGGAGAAGGAGGAAAATGGCAGAGCTCGGTTGCCTCTGCAAATTTATGTGGAAAAGAATAAGGTGTTTCCCCTTTATTTATATGGTTAGAAATGGCCTAGGACTGCTGGATTAGTTTTAAGTTATAACCGTCCATTCATTTTATTAATATAATAAACCAAACCCTTAAAAACCTAGCTGTCACAGGGCAAGTTGACGCCCGGTAGTTCGACCATGGTGATCGATAGCCGGTTGACCCCTACGGTCGACCGCTTGGGCCTCAGATGTCCAGGTTGGCTTTGTTAAATAAGGTAAACTATAATTATAAATTTTGATTTATTTATTATCCATCCAATTTCGTATTTCAACTGTAACTTTTTCATACGGACTCCGTTCACGAAACTACAAACATAAAAGTTAGTCGGAATTCCGAGACGAATGCATCGGTTAAAGTTTCGTGGCCAAATTCCATCGTTTACAGAAATTTCTATTTTTGAAATTCTAATAATTAATTTTGTTTCCAAATTTTCAGGTTGTTACATTCTTCCCTCCTTAAAAGAAATTTTGTCCCGAAATTCTGACGCCTATAGTCGTATCCTACTCAACCAATTTGTGTTCATCCACTTTGCAACCATGCGTATATGTGCATGGTGTACATAATGCAATTCAACCATAAAATATGCATGCAAGATTATTCTAGTCAGATCCTCCTATATGTTTGCATTTAAATTTTGAAATACTTTTAAAAACATGATGTAGAACATCCTAAATATACTGGCAATTCAATATGAATGTAAATTTTGAAAAATTCTTTTTCATCCATAATCCTTACACAAATATGAATAGAAGTGTGAAGCAACCAAATTTGCATCCAAACCCTAGCATTCAGTCTGTTACACAATCTAATCGTTTCCTATTTAATTTCTCCTAAACCGGAAAAAGGAAATCGAAGTGAAGAACTTTAACATTTTTTCCGCTTACAAATATTCAATTTTCCACCCTACGGTGAAATTTTCACCTAGTTACCCAAAATACTCCAAAAATTTCCAAATGTAGACTGTAAAGGAGGCTTAAAACAAGCTATAAAACATAAAATGAGTTAATTAATATCTCGCACGCATCGTTGACATAGCATGGAAACAACATTTCAAAGGCTAAAACAGCTTTTCCTTGTTACCGTTAGCATTTTATCGCATCGTTCGCCCTACTGCACCGTTAAAACATGCACACAAATCATCAAAACATCTTCCTTATGCATTCAAGTGACCAAAGATTGAAATTTTTCATAAAAATAAATTTCTTCTTAAAACTTATTATCTTTATTTTGAAAATTTCTTTTCAATGCCGTTTAATTTTCCATAAGAGAGTTGTATGAAAAATCAAAATTTCGGTAACGTGCACGTTGCGCCATTCAAATCATCAACCTAAATGTAAAGAAGACGTTTAAATATGCACAATTTTCCATATCCAAATTTTGTGGTTTCGCACATACCGAAATAAAAGAAAGTAAATCGGTTAAAAATCAAAAAGGGGAAAAGGTTTTTTGTTTAAACGATGTTTTCCAAAATCTTTCAAAAATGTAATTTGCGGAAACTTAAATGATTCATGTCACATGCTGGCGAAAAGGAAGGCAGTCATGCCAAAAATGCGAAAATTGGAATCGCACACAAAAGACCAAAATAAATTTTAGCTTTAATAAGGAACGGTGATTTATTTCTTCATATATGCGTAACGCAGAACCGGTCATTTGCTAAAATTTATCCAACACGGAATTTAGTTCTTTCCAACCATAAGATAACTATTAGCTTAGATAAGAAAAATGAGATTTCATTCAAACAGGTATGCGTGAATAATATTTCCAAACTTAGAAACCTCATTAAATAAAGTTGTGCGATTTAAACAATACTAACAGTTACAAGCACGAATCACCACAAAACCAGGAATCCGATGCTGAAAAAGGGAAACAACAAAGACAATGACAACACAATACCAAAATCCCAAAACAATTGCTATAAACAACGAGATGTCTTGCTCCTCGGTTTGAGCTCAAAGCAATTCTATGGTCTTTTAATTAACCATATCATGGTAACATAATGCTCAATCTCATGTTACAAACACTACTGGTGTTGTTGGAGGTTCCCACATCAACATCTCTTCTATGAAAGAATTTGCAATGAGAAAAGAGACCTATCACAAAACTGCTTCTCATCGAAATCTACCTAATATTGTCTAAAGAGAAAATGGATAGGCGAAATTATAGAAAGTAACACCTTGAGACAACACAAAAGAACAACAAGCTAAATCAAATATTATGTGGCACTAAATGATGGTTACGCCATCAATCAAACAAAAGATTAATTTTCGCATCATGAGACAAATCTAGTCATAACTTCCCATTTATAGAACGATGTGCTAAATGGGTCACACGTCTACATGGGTAGTTCGAACATAAATTCTCGACATTAAGAAAAGAGACTTGCTACAAAATCTCCTAAGCCGGTCAAACAAAAGGCCATATAATCCTGCGTACAACACAGATTCCACTAAAATCTCATTGAGACTCTCCTCAGAAAAACCATCCAAAGATATCTTAATCTTCATCTCCAAAACGATGATTGCCTTTGAAAGAGCCTATTCTAACAAGGTACAGCAAAGGCGAATGCGGCACAAACAACAATCTATTCTAATACCTCAAAGCAACTGACCGGTGCAAGTTCAATTGCCTCGACAAATTTTCTTAGCTCTAAAGCGATGAGACCTTTTGCCTCATTCCGATCCAATCAAATGGTCTATACCTAAGGAGGAGACTTGAATGGTGTGAGTAGGATCAAATATTGCAACTAGGTATTATAGGCCAAGAAATGGTTGGAGAGAAGAAATTAGATCTTGGGGTAATAATGAGGCAAGATCTAATGCGCAAACTAGCATGGAAAAAGAGGAGACGAGGCGAAAACAAAGAAAGAAAAGAAGGATAGAGAAATGGTTCGGCTAGATGAGGAAGAAAGGACAAAAGGAGGAATTTATGGGGGTAATTTGGATGCAACTTTTATGGTTGAGTCCTCGGTCCAAGTTGTACTAAAACTCATCAACTAATTGACCGTCAAGTATAACACTAAACAGTCAACCACCAAATGGGCTTTGGATAGAGGTTGGACCTTGACCTTATTAGTCCAGGTTAAAATATTAATCATCCTGCATTATCTTGTAAGATTCGACGTGATCCAAAAAGTAATTATCCTCATCACCGCAGTATTTGAAGACCGTAGTTAAATTCTGAACCAACTCCAATGATTTATAGTCTCAACAACGATGATGCGACTACATAACGAACGAATTCCAAAAACAATTCAGCTAGAAATTGGTAATATAAATTAAAATGTATTTTCCCCTTAACTAGATAACATTCAACAGACGATTCACAAAATCAAATACCCCAAAAATCAAGATGAAGGATTTTCCTTAGCCTTTCCGAAGAAAAATTTAAAGCTTTTCCAAAATGTAATTTATTATAAACTAATGGTTTCGTATTTATAAACCCATATTATTATTATTATTTATATTCTAGTTTATATTACAAACAGGAAAAACTTTCCTTACTCAAAAATGTTGGTGCTCTAAAATATATAAAGATAAATTATGTTAATTTCAATAAATTATCCAGTATATATAGGGAGAGGGATACTACAAATCACAAGGAATAAATATTTATTATTTTCAAGTTCAGCAGCATACCCCTTTTCATTTCTGACCCCATCTTTCTTACCAATCAGATTATATTTATTAAAATTAAACTAAGCCCCAAAATTTTGAAACACGAATAGATTAAAAACCTAAAAACCATATCTTTATAAAGTTAGGCCTTTATACAACCATTGTCCATCAAAAATCAATTTTATTCTTCCAAATAGTTTTAAAATAAAATTTCCTTGAATACAAGGCCAAGAACTAAATTGAATATTTCAATAAAGGTAGATTCGGAAATTCAACGAAGTAACGAATGGATATACCTCGTAATTATATTTCCAAAATAGATACGACATACTAACATGAACTTTTCCTATTTTGGATCGAGCAATAGTCTTAACTGGAATCACCAACAAAACCAAAAACTAGAAATTGCAACTATCTCAATTGTAGCTAGATTTTTGTCCAGTCTCCAAAATCAAATCAACGGAATCCACCATATGCCATCCTCATGATCTTCATGACAAGATCACCATAGTACTATAGGGTAAGACATAATTGGCTAGAAACTCGAACTCAACACATTTCAACTCTTAGTCGTTTAAAGCCCATTTTATATATTTTGGTCCACAACTAATTCATCATTGAAATTAATTAAAGTCGAGTAACCTAAGATTTGATACCAAATGTAACCCCCCACACTTTTCTACGCCTAAATTCGACAAAAATCAGAACTTAAACGCATCGAAGAATGAAGCATGTATATCTGGTACCTACAATAAATGAGGATGAGCATAATCAGAGAATGATAAAAGAAAACACACAGTAGAAACAGAATTGGATAACTAGTATTAACTTAAGTGACTACCTTTTTCGAAGTAAGTCACTTAGCTAATAACGAGCATGAGAGAGAACGTGACCCGAAAGCCGAACTTAAACATATATGAGAACCCAACCTTCTCTAGGAAACCTGGGAGGTTGTAATGAGGAGCGGTCAGTAAAACAAGTTCTGGTGACTAAGAAATGTACAACACCGACTATAATACACAGATGTATCACGTTTGGTTAAACTCAAGATGTATGCCTAACAAGGTTAGCGATTCTATCCTAACCTTGTAAAAGTTTATGCATGACCTTACTACTCTTCCCAAAGTTGTATTCCCAAAGTATAATACAGAGATAAAACATTTACGCCTGTATTTGTGAAGCCTTTATGCCAGAACATGACCGGTTAATTAATCGAGAGTGGACCCCTAATGATATGGTTTCTATATATGTATGAATCCTCAATCACTATCCTTTATTGTTTAATGCCTCACCATCAATGATAAATAGGGTGGATTCTCCCCGATCGCTTAAGACCTTAGGCGCAAAGGTTATTGGATTCGTACCCCATTTGCCTTTAGCACCTTTCCCTATTGGGATAAAGTAGGTTATCTCCCAGGTGGACACCTCAACCCAAAGTTGTTGTATATAACGTAGTTGTACACACAATTATATGATTTTTGTTTGATGATAACAACCAAACAAATATTATTTTAAATGTGTTTGTTACTGTACTGTTCTATATATACATCACAGACAGGAATATAATTTTTATATTTAAGTAGAATATGACTGTACAAACATTCATATATTTATACAGTATTTTATTTAAATTGGATATTATATTTCAAATATTTAAACAGTACAATTATTCGTAACTCCACTATTTAAGCTCTTCATTTAAAACTGTACTTGTATATAAATTGAATACAATAAAAATGTTTGTTTGAACACAAGTTTAAACACATTACAGTAATATTTTATTTCAAACAAATTTGTTTATTACAAATATCAGTACAATATTCTTTTTCATTCACAGCTCCTACAACACTCATTTGATTATACATTTTCAGTTATTCATTCAAAGACTCAAATACAGACACTTTCACTATTACACACACTGTTATTTTCACTGTCTTCTGCCTTTCATCTTTTGTCTTCACAGCATTCTTCAGTCAGTCCAGTCTTTATACCTGTCATATACAGAAACACACAAAGAGTACACTGCAACAGGAATAAAATAGAATACACACGAATAAAAAATTTATTTTTAAAAATTTTATTTGCCTCAGATTTCTGGTGTGTTTCTCATCATTTTTCATGACTTGATCTGATCTATGTCTATCAGGTTTGTATATGTATAGTACAGGGATAGGAAATCTTGTCTGATGGCTGCATATACACATGTCTATAGATATACACGTGTGCACTGCCTCGCCAATCAGCGTGCAACTGAGGAGTAGCCTCATGGATATTCTCGACTCAGTACACATGTCAACAAATAATAAAGCCAAAGTGAAATCAACTCAACATATCACAAAAGTGCTCGAGCACAAGTCAATGATAATTCAACAAGCCAGCAAATGAAAAAGTCAAAGTGCAAAAACAAGTTTCAAAAAAAGCAGTGGTTCAACATATTTCAAAATAGTCAAGAAGGCTCATGCACTTAGTCAACATGTTTTTCAAAGTGCACAAGTTCCCGCATAATGCATGACATGTCAATGCAACATACATGGATATAAGGCAGCAAGCAACTATATGTGGCATACAAGACAAAGCTACATGGTGTAGCCGAGAGTACAAGAGCAGGTTCAAATAAATATCATGGTTCAGCAAAAACATAAGTGGATGGATAGTACATAAGCATTAAATCCAAGTGCAAATTTACACAACAAAACCATGAGAGTTTGTGCAGCTTGCATGGACATGTTTTGTGTTTTTAACAAGGACAAAAGTGAACTGTACAGTATTAAAGAAAGTGGTTGAGCCAATTTTTCAACAGTGACAAGTTAAGCAATGCTCAAACATAAGCAAGGACGTGATATACACAAGAGTAGTTCCTGTTATATAGGTGATGGCATATCATATGTCACACAGTAACATGTTCATGAACAGCGAATACATCAAGAAAAGATGAATGACAGTAATCAAGAGAGGAAGATTTCCATTTTTAACAATAGAAGTGGCAAAGCATATATGGTATGTGTAACAACCCGTATTTCGATAACATGATTAAGACGAGAATCACGGCAGAATTTAAATATTAAATTCTGAATCAAGTTAAACGGGCTATGCCATTGCATTCGTCTCGGAAAAATACGCGAAATAGAGTCCGAGTTTTCGAAAATTGGAGTCCGTATGACCCGATTAAGGCCCAACGAAGTTTTCAGAAAATTTCTAAGTAAAAACAGATTTCAAATTCAAACTGGAACTTGGGAAATTGGGCCAGTTGGGCCAGGCGGGAAAATTCCCGCCACAGTACCCAAGTCGACAGCCCTGTCGACTTAGGAGTCGACTTGGTCTGACCAAGTCGACAGCCCTGTCGACTTGGCTCAGATGAGCATTCTTGCCTGGTGCACCTATTCTCTATCTTGGCTAGGTTTTTGGGCCTGGTTTGAGATCTGACGGTTCAGGTTGGTCCTAGGGTTAATCTAAGGGTCCTAACTAGCCTAATCTTCTATAAATAAGCCCCTAACCCTCCCCTAAACCCTCATTATTCACTCATGTAACTAAACTATGGCAAAATTTCTACTCTCATGGCCTCCACTCAACTATCCTAGCCTCCACTTCATTTCTATGAGAGGTTTCATGATCATGAGAGTATTATAGAGTCCGTATGTCAGTATGAGAGCTTCTCAAGTTGATTCCAAGGCAAAAGCTTTGATCTTTGTTCATAAAGAGGGGGTTTTCATTGATTTGGAGGGTTCATCTTTGGGGTTTTGGGTAATGGCATGCATAGTCTTCATCACAAGTTTTAGCTTAATCGATTTAGGCCTTCATAGCAATGTAAGCCCTTTCCCTACTCTTAGATATTAACTATGAAGTTAAATGTTCATGTTGCAAATTTGGGTTTGATCATTGGGTATGATTTGTGCTATCATGTCATGCAAGTTTATGAAGTCATCATCTTGATCTTATGAGCTAAAAGCTACAACCTTTATGTTGAAATGTTGCATTATGCAACATGAGAACCTTCATACCTTTTATGTCAACTTGCATATGAAGTCATAACCCTTATATGATGATATATGCGAGTTTATAGTCATCATTCCATGTCATTTGTCACCATGATTCGCTTATGTTGCAAGTTTGGGTTTATGCATGTCTTTGTGAGGCTTAAGAATGTAACATGCAAGCTAATGAACACATTTGTGCCTCATTTGCCACCATGATTAACTTGTGGCTTAATATCCATTTTTGTCATGCCTTTGTCAAGTCTCTTCTTTTAGTCCATTACGTTGTTGCGAACGTATATGCGAGTTTAAAAGCGTTGGGGTCACATTATGAGGGAAATATAATGACATGAACATGATTTGGGTAAATGGGTATAAACATGACAACATGTAACGTTAAATATGACATGTGTTTATACTTGAAAACACGACTTGAAATATAACATGAAAGTTGACATGTAAGTATGCTTGAAAACATAAGCTTGGGAATTTACCTATTAAGCTAGGTCTACCCATTAGGAATTAACCTATTAAGTTAGGTCTACCCAATTGCTTGAAAACTTGAATATGAACATGACACTAGACTAAACATGAAAGTGGCCAACTCGAGGTTGGGTTGAGTTTGCAACATAAAGCTACCCGAAACCGACCGGTATAACTAGTAGTTGCATACAATAGGACCCAATGTGAGAAGTTGGTCATGTTGTGCTTGAACCCGAGGTTAGACCAAGTTGTGGTGTAAAGCTACCCGGAACCGACCGGCTTAACTAGTAACCACAACAAAGTCTAATGTGAGAGGTTGGGGTGCATTAAGTAATTAATGCCACATGATAGGGTTAAGTTAATTTGATTAATGACTCTTAATCAAATATGACATGGACAAACGGGTTAAGTAAATTGATTGGGCTAATGATACTTAACAAAACATGACAAGGTGGGGTAGGTTAAGTAACTCGATTTGCCTAATGACACTTAACCATTTTGACACGACTAGTGGACGGGGATTAAGTTAACCAACACTTGATCAATCCAACATGATAATTTGGTAAGGTTAAGTAAGTTTTCTTAATGACACTTAACCAAAAGATACAGTAAATGGATGGGGTTAAGATTAGACTCAACTAGTCTAAACATGATAATCGGATGGGGTTAAGTTAGCTTAGACTTAATTAATCCCACTTGGTAGTTGAAAGGGGGTTAAGTTAAACACTTAACTAATCTAACCCGTTAATTTGATGTGGTTAAGTGACCTATACTTAACCAATCTAACTCGTTGATTTGATGTGGTTAAGTGACCTATACTTAACCAATCTAACCCGTTAATTTGATGTGGTTAAGTGATTTATACTTAACCAATCTAACTCGTGAATTTACTGAGGTTAAGTTAACCTGTACTTAACCAATATAACGTGAAAACATGATAAGGCTAAGTCACGAATCGCTTGAATACACTTGACCGGTTTGACTAAGTAATTTGGTAGGGTCAAGTTAATATATACTTAACCAATTTGAGCATGGTTTGTAGGGTTATGTTTTGAACTTGGATACTTAGCCAATTTTGACATGATTTGTAGACGGGTTAAGTTTTGAACTTTGATACTTAGCCAATTTTGACATGATTTGTAGATGGGATTAAGTCATGAACTTAAGTGACACTTAATCTATTATGCAAACCCTAATTCGGGGAATTAGGTGGGTAACCGTAATTAACAAGGGTAACGGGAATAAGGCTAAGTGGTAAACCTTAGTTGAAGGATAACTAAGTAATGATTCTTAGTCAAGGAAATTTAGGCCAGTTCATAGATAGATGAGTAACCTGATACGGTAGGTCATCGTTTAAGTATACGAGTGGGAGCAAGTATCTGATTTAGATAAAGGCTCCAGCGAATTGGGTAACGAAGCAGCGGCTTCGGGGAACGTGAGGATACTCTTGGGATCCCTCTGTGGGCTGCCAAGTAATTATACTAGGCCCATGAGAGGTTAAGGTCTGCGTTAGAAGGACCAAGAGTATGCCTTGGTTGCTATACGAGCGACCTAAAGACGGGGATGGATAGGGCATAGTCGGCGAGACACGGTCTACCCTAGATAGCATTTGCTCGTCAGACTACCTTCCATCTTTGGTCAAGCGTGTACGTACGGAAAGGTAGAGAACACCCAATAGACCATAATTGCTATCTAATTATGGGTGCGGTAAGGCTCGGATTGGGGGTTGGCCAGTAGTGTGTTCTCGTACAGGATTTATCCTGTCTTGTCTTTCGCTAGTTGAGGGAGGGGTCGCGTGGGACCATAGCCACGTGTAGAAAAACAGACCTTAGTATCTGCATCGGCAGATAAACCGAAAGCTCCCGACCGAGTCCTGTATTTCTTGACCTGCCCTGTGACAGGACTCGGATGGCACGAGGTGATACATGTGCATACAGTCATGGAAAAACGATTCACGAGGAATGCGTGGGAAAAAGGGCGCGGTTGGCGGTTAGCGTAATCCCTAGTGGCCCTAGGTGGCTGAACCCAAACCGAGACACGGAAACGTTCATTAGGTAGCATAATCCCTAGTGGTCCTAGGTGGCATAAATCCTAAGCGAACGCGCGATAGTTCATGGTAAGGAAACATAAATAGATCAAGGGTTGCAGTCCAAAACAACTTCAAGGATAAAACGTTTACATGGGAAAGCCCGTATGGCCTGCGGCAAGGGAGTGAATTATACATGGAAAGAAACATACGAGTTGGGAAAACCTGCATATGCTATATATTAGGTTGGAATGGACCATTACATGACATTGGGCAAGGGACGTTCATAGTTAACACATGATGTGGGTTGGGATACTAGTACGAGGGGTGCATAGCAATTATACATGTTAGAACCAGGAGAAATATACATGATAGAAATCAGGGGATGTTATACAGGATAGATACCTTGGGATATTATACTGGATAGAAACCTGACGATGTGATACCTTATTTTATCTTGACATCGTAATTTATCATGACACCTTAGTTTACCTGAGTTCAGTAGTTCATCCTGTTATTTTGATTTAGCTTATCTATCTTGTTATCATGCTTATGTTCATCTCAGTTTCTCATGTCAGTTAACTTTACTAGTTTTTATACTAATAGTAGATAGGGCTTACTCAGTCTTTTTGACTGACCCGTTTTGTTTCGCCTCTTTTCTTCCGTTTCCCCCTAGGTTACAGGGAGGAAATACTGTTGTTTAGTTCGGACTTCTTCTGCTTGAAGGTCATCATGGATGGCTTGGACTTTTCTTGGCTATGGCTACTTTACTGTTTTTACTTGGGGAATAATTTATGGAAAAGTCTTTATGCTTCTTTACTATTGCAAGACAGGTTTTGATGTACTCTGATGTAAAAGGCTTTAGACCTTATTTATTCATGTTATGAAAGTTTGATTTTACTTATTTTTTTTTATATGTCCTGTTTTGTGATATTTCTGTGTATGTTTACCAATAATGCCCCTCTAAAGCTAGTGCATTCCTTTGCGAGTGACCCTAGCGGAGGCGGGGTGTTACACGTGGTATCAGAGCAGAAGGTTACCAGACTGGGCAAAAGTTTTTAATGACCTTCTGAAAACTATTTGAAAACCGTTTACAAAGAAGCATTTTTCAAGAAGATTTTCTTTTAAAAGAAAAAGACTATTCCCCAAAGGCCATTAGCACTATCCTTGTTTCCTTGATTGAGTCTCTTTTCCTTTCGTTCCTCCATCTGTAGTCACAGTGGTTTTAACTGCGACTAGTCTTTTCTACCTACGAAAGTGCTTTCCATGCGATGGAGGTGGTTCTCGAGAGACCAATGGCCATGTTATAAGAAAGGATAATGGGAAAGAGAATAAAGGATACGAGTTTAAGGATGAACAACTTGTTGGCCTGACGTAATCCTCAAAGGAGGGAGAAAGATGAACAATGAAACCCATGACGAGAGAGTACCTTTGGCATGATAAAACGGGACGGATAGTTAAGTATCATGGGACAAGGACAAGATCATCGGGAGGGCAGTAGCATGCTCTCATTTCTAGAGTACCTCGGAAGGAGGGTAACGATCTTGTTAAAGGTTTAGCTTTTCTTCTCTATCATCCCGTTAGGACTTTGGTTTGATCATCGTATCATTTAAGTCTGCGTCGATAGTAGAGTCTCTGCATCTTAAGTACTAGCGTAATAGAGAATCCCAATTTTTGTCTCAAAGTCCTATTGGAGAGTCAGTCCATGTATACATGACTTGTTTGGATTTGAGAATGTCTAGGCCAAGTGTTGAGTTTGGAAATAATGCTTATGTTTATAAGCTATGGATGGATTCTAGGGATAAAGTGGTTATCCAGTAAGGGGTGCCACTCTCGGTTTTGATAGGAGGGTAGTTAGACTCTTGACTAGCCTTGGTAATACCCTCGAAGTCTCATGGAACCTTTTTGGGTTCGGTCATGATTAGTTACCTAGAATCCCTTGATACCGTTATTGGAAATTTGAAGCCCGATCGAGTGGTGTTCGCCGATAAGACGGGTGGTTTATTTCACTTATGCATGGGTCATAAAGACCACCCTAGTAAGTGCGCTTGGTTGACATCCGTTTACTTTCAAGAGAAAGTTCTTCTACGTGGAATACCTTGTGGTACGAGGTCCGAGATTCACTAGTGAATTTTGGGAAAGCTTGCATAAGATCATGAGTACGCAGTCATGTTTGCGCCAAGTGGGCGAGGGGAACGAGAAGCGACGAAGAAATGAGTTCCAGCTCATGTTATGGAAACAGGAAATAAGAAGCTATGAAATCGCGAAGTTAAAGGACGGACAAGGCACAATGGAATTGAGCTCAAGGAAATACGACTTTGATGGCCAAAGGCTAGATGCGCGCATAATATCTCTTTTTGGGAGTATATCCTTGATCCCTGTTTTCTGTAGAGCTTACTTGTAGGCTATCTGTTGTGAGCATCCTCTCGGTCCTATTTTCTGTTACAAACCCCGTAAGGAGTTTGTCTTGTTTATCTTCTCGACCCTGTTTCAGGGAATCCTAGGTAGAACCCTATGGATGTAAACATGTATTTGAAACATGTTATGATTGATATGGTTGCAAGTGGTTGCTCGTGGATGCGCGAATACACATTAGATACTAGCTCGACTCGGTCACATTTCATATTGCATATGCACGAGTATTTATGCTTGTTTATGGATGAAATCGAATGTGTTATCATGCGGTTGTTGCATATGAATGAATGATTGTGCATGCATATAGTATCTATATGACTAGGACTATTTGCATACATGTTGGATTCATGACACTATACATATTTATGCATTAGAAAGATTATTCAGGCCTGATCATTAGCATTAGCTAAGGAACATGTACACACACGTTTTGCATATATTCATACAGCATTAGAAATCATCTAAGGACAATGGTTGCTTGTGGATGATGTTGTGAGTAGATGGATGATGGATGGTAGGATATGTTCTTCCTAACTTGGAGATTTCGGGGACGAAATCCTAAAAGGTGGGGAGAATGTAACAACCCGTATTTCGATAACATGATTAAGACGAGAATCACGGCAGAATTTAAATTTGAAATTCTGAATCAAGTTAAACGGGCTAAGCCATTGCGTTCGTCTCGGAAAAATACGCGAAATAGAGTCCGAGTTTTCGAAAAGCGAAGTCCGTATGACCCGATTAAGGCCCAACGAAGTTTTCAGAAAATTTCTAAGTAAAAACAGATTTCAAATTCAAACTGGAACTTGGGAAATTGGGCCAGTTAGGCCAAGCGGGAAAATTCCCGCCACAGTACCCAAGTCGACAGCCCTGTCGACTTGGGAGTCGACTTGGTCTGACCAAGTCGACAGCCCTGTCGACTTGGCTGTCGACTTGGCTCAGACGAGCATTCTTGCCTGGTGCACCTATTCTCTATCTTGGCTAGGTTTTTGGGCCTGGTTTGAGATCTGACGGTTCAGGTTGGTCCTAGGGTTAATCTAAGGGTCCTAACTAGCCTAATCTTCTATAAATAAGCCCCTAACCCTCCCCTAAACCCTCATTATTCACTCATGTAACTAAACTATGGCAAAATTTCTACTCTCATGGCCTCCACTCAACTATCCTAGCCTCCACTTCATTTCTATGAGAGGTTTCATGATCGTGAGAGTATTAGAGAGTCCCTATGTTAGTATGAGAGCTTCTCAAGTTGATTCCAAGGCAAAAGCTTTGATCTTTGTTCATAAAGAGGGGGTTTTCATTGATTTGGAGGGTTCATCTTTGGGGTTTTGGGTAATGGCATGCATAGGCTTCATCACAAGTTTTAGTTTAATCGATTTAGGCCTTCATAGCAATGTAAGCCCTTTCTCTACTCTTAGATATTAACTATGAAGTTAAATGTTCATGTTGCAAATTTGGGTTTGATCATTGGGTATGATTTGTGCTATCATGTCATGCAAGTTTATGAAGTCATCATCTTGATCTTATGAGCTAAAAGCTACAACCTTTATGTTGAAATGTTGCATTATGCAACATGAGAACCTTCATACCTTTTATGTCAACTTGCATATGAAGTCATAACCCTTATATGATGATATATGCGAGTTTCTAGTCATCATTCCATGTCATTTGTCACCATGATTCGCTTATGTTGCAAGTTTGGGTTTATGCATGTCTTTGTGAGGCTTAAGAATGTAACATGCAAGCTAATGAACACATTTGTGCCTCATTTGCCACCATGATTAACTTGTGGCTTAATATCCATTTTTGTCATGCCTTTGTCAAGTCTCTTCTTTTAGTCCATTACGTTGTTGCGAACGTATATGCGAGTTTAAAAGCGTTGGGGTCACATTATGAGGGAAATATAATGACATGAACATGATTTGGGTAAATGGGTATAAACATGACAACATGTAACGTTAAATATGACATGTGTTTATACTTGAAAACACGACTTGAAATATAACATGAAAGTTGACATGTAAGTATGCTTGAAAACATAAGCTTGGGAATTTACCTATTAAGTTAGGTCTACCCATTGGGAATTTACCTATTAAGTTAGGTCTACCCAATTGCTTGAAAACTTGAATATGAACATGACACTAGACTAAACATGAAAGTGGCCAACTCGAGGTTGGGTTGAGTTTGCAACATAAAGCTACCCGAAACCGACCGGCCTAACTAGTAGTTGCATACAATAGGACCAAATGTGAGAAGTTGGTCATGTTGTGCTTGAACCCGAGGTTAGACTAAGTTGTGGTGTAAAGCTACCCGGAACCGACCGGCTTAACTAGTAACCACAACAAAGTCTAATGTGAGAGGTTGGGGTGCATTAAGTAATTAATGCCACATGATAGGGTTAAGTTAATTTGATTAATGACTCTTAATCAAATATGACATGGACAAACGGGTTAAGTAAATTGATTGGGCTAATGATACTTAACAAAACATGACAAGGTGGGGTAGGTTAAGTAACTCGATTTGCCTAATGACACTTAACCATTTTGACACGACTAGTGGACGGGGATTAAGTTAACCAACACTTGATCAATCCAACATGATAATTTGGTAAGGTTAAGTAAGTTTTCTTAATGACACTTAACCAAAAGATACAGTAAATGGATGGGGTTAAGATTAGACTCAACTAGTCTAAACATGATAATCGGATGGGGTTAAGTTAGCTTAGACTTAATTAATCCCACTTGGTAGTTGAAAGGGGGTTAAGTTAAACACTTAACTAATCTAACCCGTTAATTTGATGTGGTTAAGTGACCTATACTTAACCAATCTAACTCGTTGATTTGATGTGGTTAAGTGACTTATACTTAACCAATCTAACCCGTTAATTTGATGTGGTTAAGTGATTTATACTTAACCAATCTAACTCGTGAATTTACTGAGGTTAAGTTAACCCGTACTTAACCAATATAACGTGAAAACATGATAAGGCTAAGACACGAATCGCTTGAATACACTTGACCAGTTTGACTAAGTAATTTGGTAGGGTCAAGTTAATATATACTTAACCAATTTGAGCATGGTTTGTAGGGTTAAGTTTTGAACTTGGATACTTAGCCAATTTTGACATGATTTGTAGACGGGTTAAGTTTTGAACTTGGATACTTAGCCAATTTTGACATGATTTGTAGATGGGATTAAGTCATGAACTTAAGTGACACTTAATCTATTATGCAAACCCTAATTCGGGGAATTAGGTGGGTAACCGTAATTAACAAGGGTAACGGGAATAAGGCTAAGTGGTAAACCTTAGTTGAAGGATAACTAAGTAATGATTCTTAGTCAAGGAAATTTAGGCCAGTTCATAGATAGATGAGTAACCTGATACGGTAGGTCATCGTTTAAGTATACGAGTGGGAGCAAGTATCTGATTTAGATAAAGGCTCCAGCGAATTGGGTAACGAAGCAGCGGCTTTGGGGAACGTGAGGATACTCTTGGGATCCCTCTGTGGGCTGCCAGGTAATTATACTAGGCCCATGAGAGGTTAAGGTCTGCGTTAGAAGGACCAAGAGTATGCCTTGGTTGCTATACGAGCGACCTAAAGACGGGGATGAATAGGGCATAGTCGGCGAGACACGGTCGTACCCTTGATAGCATTTGCTCGTCAGACTGCCTTCCATCTTTGGTCAAGCGTGTACGTACGGAAAGGCAGAGAACACCCAATAGACCATAATTGCTATCTAATTATGGGTGCGGTAAGGCTCGGATTGGGGGTTGGCCAGTAGTGTGTTCTCGTACAGGATTTATCCTGTCTTGTCTTTCGCTAGTTGAGGGAGGGGTCGCGTGGGACCATAGCCACGTGTAGAAAAACAGACCTTAGTATCTGCATCGGCAGATAAACCGAAAGCTCTCGACCGAGTCCTGTATTTCTTGACCTGCCCTGTGACAGGACTCGGATGGCACGAGGTGATACATGTGCATACAGTCATGGAAAAACGATTCACGAGGAATGCGTGGGAAAAAGGGCGCGGTTGGCGGTTAGCGTAATCCCTAGTGGCCCTAGGTGGCTGAACCCAAACCGAGACACAGAAACGTTCATTAGGTAGCATAATCCCTAGTGGTCCTAGGTGGCATAAATCCTAAGCGAACGCGCGATAGTTCATGGTAAGGAAACATAACTAGATCAAGGGTTGCAGTCCAAAACAACTTCAAGGATAAAACGTTTACATGGGAAAGCCCGTATGGCCTGTGGCAAGGGACTGAACTTATACATGGAAAGAAACATACGAGTTGGGAAAACCTGCATATGCTATATATTAGGTTGGCATGGACCATTACATGACATTGGGCAAGGGACATTCATAGTTAACACATGACGTGGGTTGGGATACTAGTACGAGGGGTGCAGAGCAATTATACATGTTAGAACCAGGAGAAATATACATGATAGAAATCAGGGGATGTTATACAGGATAGATACCTTGGGATATTATACTGGATAGAAACCTGACGATGTGATACCTTGTTTTATCTTGACATCGTAATTTATCATGACACCTTAGTTTACCTGAGTTCAGTAGTTCATCCTGTTATTTTGATTTATCTTATCTATCTTGTTATCAAGCTTATGTTCATCTCAGTTTCTCATGTCAGTTAACTTTACTAGTTTTAATACTAATAGTAGATAGGGCTTACTCAGTCTTTTTGACTGACCCGTTTTGTTTCGCCTCTTTTCTTCCGTTTCCCCCCCAGGTTACAGGGAGGAAATACTGTTGTTTAGTTCGGACTTCTTCTGCTTGAAGGTCATCATGGATGGCTTGGACTTTTCTTGGCTATGGCTACTTTACTGTTTTTACTTGGGGAATAATTTATGGAAAAGTCTTTATGCTTCTTTACTATTGCAAGACAGGTTTTGATGTACTCTGATGTAAAAGGCTTTAGACCTTATTTATTCATGTTATGAAAGTTTGATTTTACTTTTTTTTTATATGTCCTGTCTTGTGATATTTCTGTGCATGTTTACCAATAATGCCCCTCTAAAGCTAGTGCATTCCTTTGCGAGTGACTCTAGTGGAGGCGGGGTGTTACAGTATGTTTTCTGCATAAATGTGAATTAAGTCTTTGTATAGCTTTCATGAAAATGGAGCTACAAATATGGCAGCAATAATTCATATGGAAAGAATTCGCAAATCAACTTATGCATGAGTACAGCCTCAAATGAAAACTCCAAGCAGTTTTTATACTATGGCAAAATCTTTGCCAAAGCAAGAAATCATTTTTAATTATGTTTCCAGAAATAATTTATTTTTGGCAAGAAAGATTTTTTTATGTTTCCCAGAATTCCAGCAATTTATAAATGGGAAATCACAAATGCATTCTTGGCAACAATTCAACTTAACAAAAATGAAATAAAGCATACCAGAAATCAACTATGAGTCACGCCATATTTTTGGGACAGTTTATGAATGAATGATTCTCAAGAAATTCAATTTCAATCATTTCCTGTTTTTGGTTCAATCAGAAAATCATTCAAGGCAACATTTTTTTCAGAGGAAATCAAATATTATGTTTGTTTATACATTGGGAGCCAAACAATATCTTTCAAATTAATGTCCAGATTTTTATCAGCTAAGGGTCGATTAAATCGTGCAACATATACATGGCTACAAAAGGGAAAATCTGGTTTTAATGGCCACAATCAAATTCCAGAAACAATCACGGTAATCAGTTATTCAAGGAAGTTTATTCAAGGGCCACATATAATTTGTTTCCTGTTTTTGAATCAATGCAGAAGGTTTTTAAAATTTGAAGGGGCAATGTATTTCCAAATTCATTGAAGACAGAATTGTATCCAGATTCATTTCAACAATCACGCAAGATTTTAAATGCCAACGAATCAGATTAAAGTCAAGAAATTCAATGAGGAAACTAACGCAACAATCACTCAAGCCATTTAATCAAAATCAGAGTTTTAGGACTTTAAATAACCCCTAGGAAAACACCAATTCATCACTGGCATAGTAAGGATCAAAACCAAAAACAACTCGCAAGCAATTCAAAGCAATAATCAATTCAGAAGAACTCACTTTGTTTTCGATCTAGAGCCAGAGAGAAACATCTCAAATCGAAGAACAAGCAAGGCGCTAGAGATTGAAGCAACTCAAGAATCATTTCCATCAGCAATCGATTTTGATTTGGGAGAATAAACAAGAAACCCTAGTGCAAGCCGCCATTTTTAGTTTTCCAGGGAGATCGGGCTAAAAGAAAAAGGGTTTCATTAATTAACCAAGGGCCGGCCATGTTTCAATTTAAAAAGGAGATAACCTTTATGTTTTAAATCCTAGGGTTTCATTGCTTTTATTTTTTATTTTGTATTGTTTTTTTATTCTCTATTGTAAATCGTTTCAATCAGTTTCTAGTGTCTGTAAAGTACTAGTGTGATCCAGTCAGGGTGTTGACTGGCAGCTGCTAGAGTCTGTAAAATCTAGGATTTACTAGTTACGGGGTTGTAATCAGGGGGAATATGATCTAGGGGTTTAGATCAGTCTACGGTTTTGAGCGTAGGGTTAGAATAGGAGCAGGATTTGCGAGTGTACATGGTCTTGTATGTGGGATCTGTTCTGTCACCTAGTAGAAACCTTAGGAATGCAGCAGTAGGCAGAATTTTGCCGAAGCTGGGTATATCTTGTGTCATTTACTTTTTGCATTTCTGTTTCTACTATATTCTGTGATCTGTTTGTTATTATATATATTCTGTTAGATTTTTAATTCAGCTAAAAACTGTGATAAACCCTATTCACCCCCCTCTAGGGTTAATCTAGATTCAACATTTGGTATTAGAGTAGGTATTCTGTTAACTCTAGAGTAATGGTGTTTCCTAGTTGTTAGTCGATAGAGAGTCAGCCTAATTCATCTCCAACTATTTTCAATGGAACAGATTTTTTAAACTGGAAATCCAAAATGTATTTTTTTTAAAATCTGTTAATATTAAATATTGGGATGTTGTTATCAAAGCTTTTGATAGTGTCGATATTACTTTCAATACTCGTGCTATGAAAATTATATTTGATTATCTTAGTACTGAACAGTTTAATCTTATCTGCCATTTTTTTCTGCATAGGAAATCTGGGATACTCTCATTACGAAGTATAGAAGATCTGGCAACGGTAGCTCAAAACCCGAGAAAGTTAACTCAGATTTATAATTTTGTTTAACAGGATTTACAAATGAAAATTCTGAAGGATCAGATAATGGAGATTCAACAGATGCTGAAACAGAAAATTTCTCATATGAAGATTTAGTTTAAATGTGTGTGGATTTTACTAAATCTGTTGTCAAACTCCATTCTAAAAATAAATCTTTGAAAACTGAAAACCATGAGTTGATAAGCAAAATTCATTGTTTGGAATTAAAACTTGAAAATGTTGTGAAATTTGAAAATTCTAATTGTGAAAATTGTTTGAAATTAAAAACTGATCTCGTTTATCTCAATAGTAACATTCAAAGGCTTAAAGAAGAAATTCTAATTTTAAAAGATAACGAGATTGAGATGAAATATGCAAACAATTCTTTATAAGAGTAATTTATAAATTTTAAGGCTACCAAAAATTCCAAACATGAAATTGCTGAAAATGATAGTTTGTTGAAAACAGATCTGATTTTGAGAGAGCTTGAAATTGAAATTGAAAATTTGAAGAGAACTGAATCTGAAAGTCGAAAATATTTTGATTTTGAAATGGCTGAGTCCCAAACCAAAATTAAATTGCTAAATGATGAAAATTTGGTTATGAAATCTGAGTTTGAAAGATGTAAGATCACTAAAAATCATTGTTTAGATTTAATTAAAGAAAGCAGTGATCTTAAAACTGAAATTCAACAAATTGAAACAATTTTGTCTAAATTTTCAAACGGTGAAAAGTCTTTGGATATGTTGTTGAAAAACCAATTTTCTATTGGAAATAAACGTGGTCTTGGTTTTGGGAGAATAAATGGTTTTGAAAAACAAAATTCAAGTGATTTTAAAAATCCTTCAAACTCCTTTGAAAAGAATAGCTTTTGAAATTTTAACTTTGATAATTCCAAAGGGTTTTCAAATCACGAATGAAATGAGTATGTGTTTTATAACAAACCATTTAAACAATCTTAGATCTCAAAAAAAAATACGGGCTTTGTTAAATTCAAACAGATTTGGATTCCCAAGGGTACAAAGATAAATTTACATGGTTTGTTATATAGACAGGTTTGGGAATCGAAAGTTTGATACACAGCTGTCAGTGGTAAAACAATCTTTGTTAGACCACTTAACCCTCTCAACTGCTTAGTACCAGTGATGGCGGAGGAACTGCTTTGGAAAAGAAATTTTGAATTCAAGCTATTCCACATCTTTGATTTATTTAGAGTTCCTTAGCCAAGTCTGCTGAGTTAGAGATTCATTTGCTTACATGGATTTTAGGTATATCTCTATACTCATTCCTTTGTAAATTTTCTGTTTTTATTTTTTTTTCTTATTCCCATTTTTTTATTTTTTTATTTGATTTGATTTGTCACTGCAATATTTTTCTTTTTTTTCTTCTTGGGCTTCATTAACTTCCAATTGCAGTATTCATGGTCTTTAGGAAATTCACAATATTTGAATAGGACTTCGATGTTTTTTTTAACTTTCCGGATCTTGAATCTAAACTTGTATATATCTGCACTTGTTTTGTAATTCATTTTCTGTTCTCTGAATTCCTTACAGTGTTGATGTATTCTTGTTATATCTTGAACACCGTTAATATGAATTTTAAATTTTTTTGAAGATCTGAAAAAAAATTGAAATTTCAGACATCTCTGTTGTTTTGAGGTTCTTCTAATTCCTTTTAGAAAGACTTGAAAATTTATACTCATTACAGGACACTGTTATTTCTCAGTCATGATAATTTCATTAGTTTTCAGATTGGCTTGGATATTTTTTGATCTATCTTGAATCTCAGTGATACAACTTGAAATTCATTTTGTATTCATGATCAGTATGGTTGAAATTTGTTTATTTGAAATCATCTAAAGTTTTTGATATTTTTAATATCATGCACCACTTAAATTTCAAATTATCAAACTTGTGTGAATAATTCATTATATCTCAAACTTGACATTGTTTCAAGTGATTTCAAATAAATTATTTTTAATTTTTTGGATAATGAATACCTTTCAGACTTGATGTAAATGATCTGAAATCTCTTATATACTTGTCATAAAATTGCTTGTGAAAATTCTTCAAAAAACGGTCTTTGAAAATCACTTTTATTTCATGATGATTTGATTTAAATATCTGTTTGCTTAAAATCATTTGAAATTATTGATTTACTGAATCACACACATATCTTAAATGTGAAATAAATAATTTGGTGTGATCGATTCAACGAATCTAGATTTTTTCATATTCCTCAAATGATTTCAAATAAACAATATTTCTAATCTTGGAACATGTTTGATCTTATGTGACCATCCTATGACAAGTCATCTGTGATATTGTTTTCTGTGCTGCTCTGATACTGTTACAAATACTGCTTATTCTTGTCTGCACCTTTGAAAAATGTGCAAATTTGTTAATTCTATCTGTTTGGGCTTTGTGATTAAGATTTGTTAATAGAGACACCAATTGGTATCAAAAGTGCTGAACTTTTATGTATATATTTGTCTTATCCCTCTTGTCCTATATAGCTCTTAATATCCCGCTTGTAATTGATTTTCAATTTTAAAATTATTTATTGATTATTCATTTAGAAATTGAAATCAATATCCAAATTGAACTGCATTTGTAATTCATCAAAATTAGTATAAGATTTTGAAATTATGATGAATTGTGACTGCAGTATATTTCACAACAAGAGGAGACTTCATTTAGATTTCCATGATGGTTGAACATTTATTATATTATCTTTGAATTGAGAATTATTTCACGACCATCTCCTTTATCTACCATTATTCTGCCATCCATCATGTTTTTAATATTAATGTGGAGAGTTTATATAAAAAATATATAGACATATATGTATTTTTTTTAATAAAACAGTGGAAATATTTGTGATGGAAATGGGACTATGTTATTCTTCAGAATTTGTGATAACTGAAAATTTTAAATAATCCCGGTACAGTCGAGCCTAATTCATAGTATAATTAATTTAGAAATTTATTTCACAGTTCATTTCTGTACTTAACCCATCTTCTATCATTCATATATTGGTTTTATATACCGAGGAGTTTTTTTTTCTTTAAATGCTGAAAATGATGAACATAAGTGTGTCTCTAACCTCATTTAAAAATCCAAGCTCTGGTCATGCATGGTTATGAGACAACTTATAATTTAAGCTACGACTGACCTCATTTAAAAATCAAAGATTTGGTTATGCGTGGTCAGTGTGCTCTTAAATAATAAATAAAAAAACTATAAATAGAAATTAATTTGGAATTCTCCTTGGTGTTTATAAAAACCAGCCTACCAATCCATATTCTAATATATGAAATGTGTTGAAATCTTATGACGTATTATGATTTGTTGATTGATAGATATTGGGATTTAAGATTGTTCGATTTTGTCACTTAAATTGAATTATTAACTATAGTCCAGATCCATCATTGTTTTTGTGCTTTATTTTTATAAAAAATCTTTATAAAATAATTGGAAATGATTCGTTTTTAAAATTCTCTCCAATATGTATGAAATTCATCGCAAATCCTTCATTCTCTAAAATGTGAAATATGCCACTTATTCTCAGAATATTATGATGTTTGTTTGACTGATAGAAATTTATGATGGCTGGTCTTCCTCTTATGCTGATATTATATTTATTAGTCACTTTTCATCTGTATTTCAAATTCTGTATCCTTTTGATGATAACAAAAGGTGGAGAATGGGTTAAGATTTTGAATTATGAGTGAATATTTTATAAATATTTTTAATTTTGAAATTTCACTATTATTAAGTTCAGTTCGCTCATACACAATTATAGGGGGAGTTTTCTATTGTAGGGGGAGCTAATAAATAGGGGGAGTTAAAAGTTTACTGTCAAACACATTTATTGTACTCAAAATCTTTTATTTGTTTGTCATCATCAAAAGGGGGAGATTGTTGTATATAACGTAGTTGTATGCACAATATTATGATTTTGTTTGATGATAACAACAAAATAAATATTATTTTAAATATGTTTGGTACTGTACTATTCTATATATACATCACAAACAGGAATATAATATTTATATTTATGTAGAATATGACTGTACAAACATTCATATATTTATACAATATTTTACTTAAATTGGATATTATATTTCAAATATTCAAACAGTACAACTATTCGTAACTCTACTGTTTAAGCACTACACTTAAAACTGTACTTGTATATAAATTGAATATAATAAACAATTTTGGTTGAACACAAGTTTAAACACAGTAAAATAATAATTTATTTCAAACAAATTTGTTTATTACAAATATCAATACAATATTCTTTTTCATCCACAGTTCCTACAACACTTATTCGATTATACATTTTCAGTTATTCATTCAAAGACTCAAATACAGACACATTCACTGTTACACACACCGTTATTTTCACTGTCTTCTGTCTTTCATTTTTTGTCTTCACAGCATTCTTCAGTCAGTCCAGTCTTCAAACCTGTCATATACATAAACACACACACAGTATACTGCAACAGGAATAAAACAGAATACACACGAATATAAATTTTATTTTTAAAAGTTTTATTTGCCTCAGATTTCTGGTGTGTTTCTCATCATTTTTCATGACTTGATCTGATATGTGTCTAGCCAGTTTGTATATGTATAGTACAGGGATAGGAAGTCTTGTCTGATGGATGCATATACACACGTGTATAGATATACACGTGTTCACCGCCTCACCAATCAGCGTGCAACTGAGGAGTAGCCACGTGGACCTTCTCGACTCAGTACACATGTCAACAAATAATAAAGCCAAAGTGAAATCAACCCAACATATCACAAAAGTTCTCGAGCACAAGTCAATGATAATTCAACAAGCCAGCAAATGAAAAAGTCAAAGTGCACAAACAAGTTTCAGCAAAAGTAGTGGTTCAACATATTTCAAAATGGTCAAGAAGGCTCATGCACATAGTCAACATGTTTTTCAAAGTGCACAAGTTCCAGCATAATGCATGACATGTCAATGAAACATACATGGATATAAGACAACAAGCAACTATATGTGGCATACATGACAAAGCTACATGGTGTAGCCGAGAGTACAAGAGCAGGTTCAAAGACATATCATGGTTCAGCAAAAACATAAGTGGATGGATAGTACATAAGCATAAAATCCAGGTGCAAATTTACACAACAAAACCATGAGAGTTTGTGCAGCTTGCATGGACATGTTTAGTGTTTTTAACAAGGACAAAAGTGAACTACACAGTATTAAAGAAAGTGGCCGAGCCAACTTTTCAACAGTGACAAGTTAAGCAATGCTCAAACATAAGCAAGTTCAAAAGGTGTATATGGGCGTGAGATACACAAGAGCAGTTCCTGTTATATAGGTGATGGCATATCGTATTTCACACAGCAGCATGTTCAAGAACAGCAAATACATCAAGACAAGATGAATGACAGTAATCAAGAGAGGCAGATTTCCAATTTTAATAGAAGAAGTGGTAAAGCATATATAGTATGTTTTCTGCATAAATGTGAATTAAGTTTGCATATAGCTTGGTGAAAATGGAGCTACAGATATGGCAGTAGTAATTCATATGGAAAGAATTCGCAAATCAACTTATGCATGAATACAGCCTAAAATGAAAACTCCAAACAGTTTTTATAATATGGCAAAATCTTTGCCAAAGCAAGAAATCATTTTTAATTATGTTTCCAGAAATAATTTATTTTTGGCAAGAAATTTTTTTTATGTTTCCCAGAATTCCAACAATTTATAAATTGGAAATCACAAATGCATTCTTGGTAACAATTCAACTTAGCAAAAATGAAATAAAGCTTACCAGAAATCAATATGATTCGAGACATATATTTGGGATAGTTTATGTATGAATGATTCTTAAGAAATTCAATTCCAATCATTTCCTGTTTTTGGTTCAATCAGAAAATCATTCAACGCAACATTTTTTCAAAGGAGGCAATCAAATATTATGTTTCCAGGTTTATACATTGGGAGCCAAGCAATATCTTTCAAATTAATGTCTAGATTTTTATCAATTAAGGGTCGTGCAACATATACGTGGCTACAAAAGGGACAAATCTGGTTTTAATGGCCACAATCAAATTCCAGAAACAATCAGGGCAATCAGTTATTCAAGGAAGTCTATTCAAGGGCCACATATAATTTGTTTCCAGTTTTGAATCAATGTAGAAGGTTTTTAAAATTCGAAGGGGCAATGTATTTCCAAATTCATTGAAGACAGAATTGTATCCAGATTCATTTCAACAATCACGCAAGCTTTTGAATGCCAAGGAATCAGATTAAAGTCGAGAAATTCAACGAGGAAACCGACGCAACAGTCACTCAAGCCATTTAATCGAAATCAGAGTGTTAGGTTTTTAAATAACCCCTAGGAAAACACCAATTCATCATTGGCATAGCAAGGATCGAAACAAAAAACAACTCGCAAGCAATTCAAAGCAATAATTAATTCAGAAGAAGTTACTTTATTTTCGATCAAGAGCCAGAGAGAAACATCTCAAATCGAAGAACAAGCAAGGCGCCATAGATTGAAGCAACTCAAGAATCATTTCCATCAGCAATCAATTTTGATTTGGGAGAATAAACAAGAAACCCTAGTGCAAGCCGCCATTTTTAGTTTTGCAGAGAGATCAGGCTAAAAGAAAAAGGGGTGCATCAATTAACAAAGGGCCGACCATGTTTCAATTTAATAAGGAGATAACCCTTATGTTTTAAGTCCTAGGGTTTCTTTTCTTTTATTTTTATTTTGTATTGTTTTTTTATTCTCTGTTGTAAATCATTACAACCAGTTTCTAGTGTTTGTAAAATACTAGTGTGATCCTGTCATGGTGTTGACTGGCAGTTGCTAGAGTCTATAAAATCTAGGATTTACTGGTTACGGGGTTGTAATCAGGGGGAATCTGATCTAAGGGTTTAGATCAATCTACGGTTTTGAGCGTAGGGTTAGAATAGGAGCAGGGTTTGCGAGTGTACATGGTCTTGTATGCGGGTTCTGTTCTATCACCTAGTAGAAACCTTAGGAATGCAGCAGTAGGCAGAATTTTGCCGAAGCTGGGTATATCTTGTGTCATTTACTTTTTGCATTTCTGTTTCTGCTATATTCTGTGATCTGTTTATTATTATATATATTCCGTTAGATTTTTAATTCAGCTAAAAACTGTGATAAACCTTATTCACCACCTCCAGGTTAATCTAGATCTAATAAAAGTAACTTAAGACCCAAGGAAGCGAATATATGCAAAGGTCATTGGATTCGTACCCCCGTTTGCTTTTAGCACCTTTCCCTATTGGGATAAAGTAGGCTATGTTATTAAGTTATTTCTGTTTAGTCCCTTTACATAGAAATACTACACGTATATAATTCATTATTGTCACGGGTTCATGTGGTTAATAGTATTTTACATTATTAACCTATTAAGTCCAACTACAATTTATATTATAAGTTCTATATTCTTTAATATAAATAAGAAGGTTATATATCTCTTTTACCCTATGATATTTATTTTGTTTCTTCCCTTATTTGGACTTAGTATTTAAACGATGATCATTATCAATAAATCCCCTTTTTGACACCGATTTTCTTTTATTGCCCTTTATAACCATAACAGGCATATTTTCCTAAGGCGGCTATTTATCGTTCCCAAGGTATCTATTTTTTATACCCCAACAGATAAATACTATTCTTATTTATTTATTTATTAGTTGACTGTTATAGGTATATATATTCATGCACCAGGCCTCTAACATTAAGTTGACTAGTTGTGGATATTGGATTTTCCGGTCGGTTTCGGGAAGACTTATTCCACAAGTAGAACTTAACCTCGTGCCTTCGTACATTTACATTTATGCATTAGAACCTCACATTAAGCTGACCACCTGTGGATGCTGGATATGTCAGTCGGTTACGGGCAGACTTAATCCACAAGTTAAGCTTAACCTTATGTCTAAATGCAGTTTATAAATTCAAATTTCCTGATTGGGGTGCACAACATTAATCTTAAATAATTTAGGAATCGTAACCAATATCCTATTTTATTTACTTTCCTCCAATCAACATTGGTTACAATTGTAAATTATTTATTTATAGCCTTATTTATAACAATTAATTACACTAATTGCTACAATGTTCACCATAAATTTATTCATTAAGTATGGAATATAATTTACATGTATGATTTCATAAATGAAAACCATTCAACATTACAAACCTTCAAACATTTAATACAATGAATAATTTACTGTTTTACACTGACTTTTGATGGATAATATGTATATATTTATATTTTATGTTTTCGTGCGGTGAACGTAGTTATCTTTTGTTATTATTATTATTTATTCTTCTAAATTTAATGATTTGGTTTAATTGACAACCAAAAATTCTTTTTTGCATCAAATCTTTTCAAAATTATTTCAAGTCTTACCAAAAAATGATTTCAAGTCTTTTCAAAATCTTTTCAAAATCATTGTAAATTATGTCTAAATTGTGGAATTGACGTATTTCCAAATCACAAGAAATATACGTAAAATATATAATTTAGAATAGTTGATGTAAAATACACACAAATATGTATATTTATGTTCCTACGTACATTTGCACTACTTTTCCTTTTTTGATCTTTTTTCAAACCTCTTGTGATTTCAAAATAATGCCTTTTTATTCAAAAGGAGGAAAACGATGTAGTTACAATAATTAAGCCAAAACCCAACAATATTGAATACAAATAGGCATATTTCTTTTAATATTACAATCACATAATTTACTAATTTCATCCTTCTGCCCAAATTCGCATAATTTAAATTTTCAACACTGAACTAAAGATCTGAAATATAACTACATCTAATTTGCGTTTAAATGGGACTAATTTCCATATCTACAGTGTTTCACAACAATTACAATATTTGTTAACATAACTGTAGTAACATGTGCAAATAAGTTTAGGACATCCTACAATTCATATTATGCACAGCCACATTATACAATTCACAAGTCTTAATAATTTTTACAACCAGATCTGATGGGTGTCATTCTAATTATAATAATTTATTGATCAGATCTGATAGGCATAGGCATAAAAATTGAGATCTATTACAAACAATATAAATACATTATTATAAATGTATATATAAATTTCATACTCACCTTATTGCAACTATATTCAAAGTTTGAACCTTTAGGCCTACAATCCCCAAATTCTTATAAATCTACAATTTATTTGGAGAGAGAAAAATTCCAGATCTGTAGTGATGTAAGAAAACAGGAAGACAGGGGAGAATCTGATTTGGAGTTTCAATATGCATTCTTTTCCATTAGACCTACTTATCCACTCAATTTCACATGAATTGGATTTGATTTTTTTATGTATGAATATATTTTTGTTTTAGAAATTAGATTTGGAGACGGAGGAAAATGGCAGAGCTCCACTACCTTTACATATTTATGTGGAAAAGAATGAGGCCTTTTCCCATTATTTATAGGGGCAGAAATGGCCTAGGACCATTGGATTAATTTTAATTTATATCCCTTCATTTGTTTTATTTATATAACAAGGCAAACCCTTAAAAATCTATCTGTTACTAGGCAATTGGACGACCAGTAGGGCGACTGTGGTGATCGATCGCGTGGACCTCAGATTCCCAGTTTAGCTTGGTTAAATAAGGCAAATTATAATTATAAATTTTGATTTATTTATTTTTCGTCCATTTTCGTATTTCGTCCGTGACTTTTCATACGGACTTCGTTCGCGAAATTACAAACTTAAAACATGACCAGAATTCCAAGACAAACGCATCAGTTAAAGTTTCAAGGCCAAATTCCATCGTTTGCAGAAATTCCTATTTTTGTAATTCTAATAATTAATGTACATTACCAAAATTATGGGTTATTACATTCATTACCCCTAAGTTGAAGGGGTTTAGCTACACGTATTAGTTATCATAATGCAACATGAAAGAAAAGTGAAGAAAAAAGTGAGAAAAATAAAGTAAAATATATTCTACTTGCATAAAAAAAATCTAATCTACTTGCATGAAATGAAAATCTACACTACTAACATAAAGAAATAAGCATGAAATAAAAATTGCATTAAAAAATAAAATTTACATAAGAGAGAAATGTCTAAGAAGCCATGAAAGAAAAAGAGAGATTTGATCCTCTAAACTGAACAAACTAAAAAAGAGGATAAAAGGAGGATCCATTTAGACATGCGGGTATATACATGATCTAAAATCCTAAAACTCTAATCACTCATAATGGGAAATCACCAAAATTCCCACTTCATGAAGCTTCTAATTTTGTCTTTGGCCATTTAACCATCATGTAGATTGCATGAAGCCTTTTTTGCCTTATCCAAATAGTGCATTAGTCCCTAATATGAAGTCTTTAGAGTAAGTGGGTTAGTTGAGAGGTGGGGTCCTCCACTTTCCATAGAATGGATTATTTCTTTCCCTACGCTTGTGTATATGCATGCTTTTCTTCATATCTTCATGTGCATACATCATTTTTGCTCCTAAATTCCTAAAAGAGACAATTACAAGGAACAAGTAAATGATATCACAAATTAAAATATGTACAATTTACTGTTTTACACCTTAAATGAGTGATGATTTTGAGAACATTTAAATCATGGTTTGATCATATAAAATACCCAAAAATGTTCATTTATTCAACTAAACAAGAATAAATATGTGAATATAAATGTGCATTTTCACTTGCACATCGGTGTCCAATATGTATGCAAAAGAATTCTGTTAGTATGTATAAATTCTATATTTGTGCAATAACTGTAACTACCTGAATTCTGATAGATTGATTATTTTTTTCAAAATTCTAATCTATCGAAACTCGTGTTGATTTGTTCTTGTATCCTGCAGGAAAGACAGAGATATAAAATTTATCAGAGCTCAAAAAAACATCTCCTAGCGGAATGGATAAAATATAATGTAATCGAAATATAGCCTTACCGTAGTAATAATATTGCCTAACTAGTATCCAAAGCTATCATATCTCTGCCACAAATCTAACCTGCATGTATGTTATGAGAAGGGGGTCAGAACACAAGTTCTGGTGACTGGATTTAACTACGCATTTTGGGTAATCCTACATATATTGTTCAGTTACATTTTATTGTTTATTAGGTTACTTGGGTTAACAACACTCAAGGCTTACACACACGTCATACCCATCTACTTCCCAATAGATAAACCTAATACAGTATATATGTAGCTACCCCCCCTCCCCCAATATTATGGTACACCCTATGGTACCGTATTCACATGGTCTCCACCGTAATGCCAAAGAAATGTACGCTGTCTCTCATCCTACGACGGAGTGACGTATGGATCTGTATATAACAATGCTACATTTTGCATATATCTTCCATTGCCATACTACGTAAGAGTACTGACTGCCACTTTCGATCAAATCAGATCCCATCATAGATTAATGCCCTCAAGCCTACAATACACCACCCAGAGTAGACATGCATGTATCTAGACTTTCCTATGTATGTGTCGTCAATCGTACTCGATGTCTTAACTGCACAAAACCTCTACTGTGCACTGAGTCCCGTGGCAGGGCTATACAAGAAACACGGAACTCTATTGGTAGCTTTTCAGATATTTGTATAAACAGATGCTAAGGTCTGCATTTTTAGTGGCTATGTCCCACCAGACCTCTCCCTCAACTAGTGAAGGGCGAACAAGATTGAGAACTACTGATCTGGCCCAAGAGCAAACAAAAAATCCTAATTGGGCCTATTCCTCACCCATACCTTGATAACAAAAGGTCTATGGTCTTTTGGTTTAGCTCTAAGCCTTTCTGAATCACACATCACGTATCAAGCTGACAGTCGATGGTAGATACCCGATGACTTGCGATCACCTAGGTTAGACCTGTCAATTACTCAAGAGTGGTCGTAACCTAGCCTAGTCACAAGGCTTCTCGGATCGTCGAGTCACCTATGCTACCCTACAGTCTTTTGATTGCCCACTATCGTGGCAATCAAGGCATACTCACCGGGTAGAAACGTGCAAACCTAACATATGTGAGCACAGGAGCATGTTGTCACAGCACAGAGGACTACTAGGAGTACCCTCCACATCCCAGGAAGTCCCGTGCTTCCCTTTCCAGTCCTTCGGAGCCATCAGAATATCAACAGAACAACAGGCAGAACAAGCAGGATAATCAGATGGACGTGCGCTCCCATTATGCCTCATGACACCATGATGATCTACCCCGTTGGGCTATTCACCTTCAGACGTACGGACTGGTCCAAGCGCCTTAGGTTAACATGTTATTAGACCCTATGTCTAATCATTTAATTACACGCTTGGTTTTCTTTTTTAGATTTCCATTCAACCTAGTTATTCCCAGTCATATTGAATTCTTATTCAAATTACCAAGTTCCTCTCGCTTATAAATTTCAATTATAACTTAATCCATTTAAGTTCATTAATAAGCCCATATCATGTTATTCTCTAGATTGTAATCCAATGTCTGTAATCTACTATCTCTTTATATTATTCATTGTCCAATTCCACAGTTACAATAACATGTTCTACTTAATATGTAATTAAGTATATCTCAATTCACATGTCTTCTGTTTAACATGTCACTTATTATTTATGATTAAATATAACTTATTTCATTTCATAAGTATGCCTCATTCTTTGTTATTTAATCATAATTTCATCTTACCTTTTCACTACAACTTATTGTTATTTACTTTTTAACTTAGTTCTCTTAACTAAGGTTTACTAATAAGTTTCCTTTCCATAAATATAACTTATGTTCTCCTTATCAGTAGATTTCAGGTTCTCGTTCCCACAGATAACTTAATTTACAATTAAGTACAACTTATCTCATTACATAAGTTATCTCATTTTCTTTATCGTTTATTATAACCTAAGTCATAATCTCCACTTGTCCCTAGGACAAGTCTACCTATTATATAACATTCTCATTAATGTAATTAATTATAACAGATTATTATCATTCTCCGTTATTTCCAATCCTTTTTACTGTTGTAACTTCCATTCATTTCCATTAATTACATTTAATGCCATTTATTTCTATCCTTTTATACATATATTCATATATACACAAACACACACACATACACACACACACACACACACATATATATATATATATATATATATATATATATATATATATGTGTGTGTGTGTGTGTGTGTGTGTGTGTGTGTGTGTATTTATGCACTTGACCTCTCACACTAAAATAATAACTTGTGGATGCTGGATTTGTCGGGCGGTTCCGGGCACACTTCTACCACAAGTTGAATTGAACCTCGTATCTTAACACCGTTACATGTATATTTACTCGCTAGACCTCTCACATTAAATTAACAACTTGTGGATGCTGGATTTGCTGGTTGGTTCCTGGCAGACTTCTACAACAAGTTGAATTTAACCTCGTGGTTAAGTGCGGTTACAATTTTCTATTTATTGTAAATTTTACATATAATTTAGGGTTTATCCGTTCTTACAAATTTTTACTGTAATTCTATTTATACATGTCACACTTAATATAATGTTAATTCCATTTTAACTTATAATCATGTCGCATGTTCTTCCTAACATGCAATTAGCTCCATTCTAAAGTAATAACATGTAACTATCAATCATATAATTATTCTCTCTAATAATTTTACATGTAATTATCCCATTGTCTACAGTTAAGGGTTCAAATACATAATATGTCATAGGTTAACATGTAACTAGAATATATATAAATACAACAGTAAATGTTACACATATTTGAACAGGTTTACATTTCAGCGTATTAACATTTCAACCTATTATCATTTCAAAATCATATTAACAAATCAACATTTTTTATCTTTAAACATATCAAATTAACATTTCAATGTATTAATGTTTAAACATATCAATCATTCTAGCAGATTTACATTGCATATTAATGGGGGAAATTTAAACGATAAATATACCATTATCAATAAGGTATATTTTAAATTCACTCACCTAAGTGCTTTTCAATTCCTGAATCTGGTCCGGATCTAGCATTCCATGGTTACTCTAACTGGATTTAAACCCTAAATAAATGTGCATCCACAATTCTTAACTAAAAGAAGAAGGGAAGAGAGTGGAGACATTCAAATGGACCAGATCCAATAAATTACCTTACTTCAAATAGAATTATGAACACCTTCTTTATTGATATTCATTCTTTTCCTCCAGATCTTGAATCGGAATTTTCCTAAACTAATTATTCTATTTTTCTAAAGCAATTTGAGGAGGAAGAAGAATGGCAGAGCTTAGACGACTTTTAAGAAAATGTGAGATTTAGGCTATCTCTACTTGCCTATTTATAGGTGTTTAGGATCTTATCGTACACACAACATTGAATCAGCAATGAATTTGGTTAAGAAAATAGTCCAGATTGATTAATGAATCTGGCCAGATTTGAGGTGGGTCGACCCCTATAGGTTTGTCGACCTTGGGTCGACTCCCTACGGGTCCCGCAAGTTGTTTTGGCACAGAAGTTTATTTGTTAACTTTGTTTTAAACGTTTGAATTTCTTGAATTTATTTAAATATTATATTTACATATAATCTCGTTATATGTATACAAAACTTCCAATGCCTATTTTACGCGTATAAATACACGCACAACTTTTATTTCGATTTCAAAATTCAAATGGTGCTTATGTCATTATTAATGCTTACCATAATTCTTTGATTGCAGTCTTATCTTGAATTATGTTTTGTATATATATATATATATATATATATATATATATATATTCACATATATACATTTATATTCTCATATACATATATTTTTCTACACTTCCTTATATGTATGTCTTTCCATGTATGTGCGTTTATACATATTTTCTCTTTAGAACATGTGTTATTTTAGTCATTCCCTTAAAACAAAAATATTGTGCCGACAAGGATCAAACCCTGTACATCTTGCAGCTCTAACAAACTGGACTACTTAGGCTATTGTTAACAAGGCTTAAAGAAAAGGTGCTCATTGTTCTTTTCTTATTCCTCTTTTTCATGTTTGTTGTAATCTTTTATTTAAACCATTGCATGCAACCTTATCACTTTGCATGCCTCTTTTGCTTTCATTTCTCTCTTATTATTAATGCATAATATTTGTAAATCAATGCATGCAACATATTTATATTGCATGCAACCAATTTCTTCTTTCTTTCAACGTATGCATTGCATTTTTATTTGCATTAGTCTTTTCTTCTTTTTTAATGCATGTATTTATTAAATGCAATCATTTATCACATTATTTTACTCTTCTTTTATATATTTATGTCTATGCATATATATACACATATGCATTATTTAATTTTTTAGTTGTCATAAAATGCGAGGTGTTACAATAACCATTCACCAAAATGCAACATCCAAGTGATGATTCAACCATTTTCATCAACTATAAATTAAAAATGCGCACATCCATATGCAATATGTAAGTGCTCTTATTTAGTCGTTCCATAGTCTAGTGCCTAAGAGGTGTGTGTATATGCATCCACTGCATCCACTAGATAATACTTGCATCCACTTGCAACCATCAAACATAACATGTCTCTAACACATGTTTTCAACCATAGAATTCTACGTAAGAACTGAAATTCAAACGATAGTGAAAATAGATTTGAATTCAAAAGCTTAGATAAGAATTAAGAACATACTCTCAAAAAGAAAATGGTAAGAAGTGTGAATCTTGTTTTCGAATTCCCATATCGCATCTTCACGACCTTCTCCCAATTGCACCTTTACTAGCTTGATCTCCTTGTTGCGTAACTTCTTAACTAATCCAAGTATAGAGGTAGGATCTTTTCTAATATATGCCTCCTTTTCAAATTCAACATCCTCAAGCGTATTTGTCTCTATTACCTCCGCGGAATCATGTAGACAATTATCCTCAAATGGGAAACATTGAACACGTCATGAACTCCCGCTCGTCTCTCTGGTAGTCTAACTCTGTAGGACATCTGACTTATCATCTCAACTATGGGAAATAGCCCTACAAACCTTGGCATCAATTTCCCTATGAGCCAAAGTGAATAACGTTCCTCAAAGGTGACACCTTGGTAAAGACCATATCTCTTACCTCGAACTTTAATTCAGTCCCCCTTTAATCAGCGTATGACTTCTGCTTGTCTTGAGCTGCTTTCATCCATTTGTGAATAAGGTATATCTTGTCAGAAGTTTCTCTAAACATCTAAGGACCAAGTAGGAGTCTGTCCATAGACTCCCACTAACAAGTAGGTGATTTGCAGGGTTGTCCATAAAGTGCCTCAATTGAAGCCATACCAATACTCGACTGATAACTATTATTGTAAGTGAACTCAACCAATGGGAGATGCTCCTCTCATGTCCCTCTGAAATCTAAGATACACAACACAATAAATCCTCGAGAACCCTATTGACCCTCTTAGTATGTCCATCCATATGAGTGTCGTAGGTTGTACTAAGTGGTAATTGTGTACTTAATGCCTCCTACAAGCTCCTCCAAAACTTACTCGTAAATATGAGGTCATGAACAATACTGCAGGGTACCTCGTGAAGTCGGACAATCTCTCTAAGGTATACTGATGCTAGCCAAGCTATTGTTCTCTTACTCTTGACTGGGATAAAGTGAGCGCTCTTAGTCAATCTGTCAACTATAACCTACATACTGGTGTTTCCCTTCCTCGATTTGGGAAAACCATCAATAAAATCCATAGAGATGCTCCCCTACTTCCATTGTGGAATGTCTAGAGGCTGAATTAATTCGCTAGGTTTCCTTTGTTCAGTCTTTGCTCGCGGGAAAGTCAAATATCAGGAAAAATACTCGGCCACGTCTTTCTTTATAGTAGTCCACTTAAAAACTCTCTTTATATCTCGGTACATATTGTCATCACCCGGATGGATAGTCATCCGAGAGTAATAAGCCTCCTCAAGAACTGATCTCAACAAGTCTCCAACTTTAAGAACACACAATCTTCCATCTCGATGTAGCAACCCCTTCCCGTCCATAGAATATCTTGCTAGGTGACAAAAGGTCTCTCCTCCACTGAGTCTATCCATGATTCTCACTAACTGTTGATCCTCTCGCTATGTGGATCCAGTGTACTCCAAATGTGTAGATTGCACCTCTAATAATGTGAACAAACTAGGTGTAAATTCCATAGATGGCCTAAATCATATGACGAGATAAACTCCTAGCTCTGCCTCTCTTCAAATAGAGGACTCAGGGTCATCCTCTGCCTACTTCACATGTCTGCAACCACATTCCCTTTGCCTAGGGTATAAGCTATCTCGAAATCATCCACGAAAACCACTACAAACTTGTTTAGGTGCTCCCTGAACACCTAACTCATCAAATCCATATAGTACGCTGATGCATTTGTTATCCCAAAATGCATGACCAGCCACTCAAGGAATCCATCTAAGTCTTGATAGCAGTCTTGTCTACTGTCATCTGCTACCCTCAACTGATAAAAACCTATCGTTATATCCAACTGTGAGAAAAACAAAGCGCCCACTAACTGCCAAACAAGTTATCTATCTATAGGAGTGGGTGCTTATTCTTCTTGGTGAGCTTACACAACTCCCTACGGTCAACGCATAGAGGGAGATAGTCGTCTACCTTCTGACCTTGCTTGTTAGGGCACTATTTGGTGTAATGTCCAACTTGTCTGCAACCGAAACAGACATTCTTAGTCTTCCTATATTGTCTAACAAAGTGCCCCATATTTCCATAGCCAAGACACTTAATCTATGTCCTGATTTGTGCCTTATCAGGTTTTCCTCCCTTTTTTGCTGGCCCCTTCTTGGGCCACCACATTTTCTTTTCAGTATTCGGCTTGTGTACTTCTGTCTTAACTTGTTTCTTGTCCTCTTTCCCATCCTCATGCATCAAATCCATATCCATTAGCCTCTCAAAAGTTGCTTCCATAGGGATATGTGTCATTGCCAATCCTTGGTGAGGTTGATTCCACCCTCGCGCAAATCATAAATCCTTCTTACGAGGAGTGTTTACCAAATCCAAGCCAAATCTTGATTAAAACTGTTGACATATTCCTTCACCATCACACTTCCTTGTTTCAGACTTAAGAACTCATTTTCACTCCTTCCTCGGATTATGACCAGAACTTCATCTCAAATCTATGCTTAGACTCATCCCATGTTGCCACATCTGCCCCACCCGAGCCAACTCCCACCAATAAGATGCTTCCTCTTTCAGTTGTCAAGAGGTTAACTAAATCTTTCTCCTATCATCTACTCCAACAAATCGAATACATTCTCCGTCTCCCTAAACCAATTGCGAGCCTCCACGTAACTGTCTATACCAAGAAACAACTTGTCTCTCATTGTACATAAATTCTTACAATGCCTAGAGAAGTTGACTACAGGATTTAGTGGAACTACCGCAACTGCAGCTGGGGGTGGGACATTACCTTGCATTTCGGCAGGTGTCATAGCCTCTATGTATCTATGGAACCATGCCAGAATGGGAATGCCCTCAGGGAAATCAATAGCCCCAAACATGCTGAAAAGAGAAGAAACAAAGATTCGAAAAGAGATCAAAGGAATACTGTAGATGATTTGAGGGAATATATTTTTCAAAAATAGGTTTTACTTTAAAATCTTTTGCTTTGGAAAAACTTTTGCAAAAACTTTTTCTTTGATCTTGTAACCTTAGGCTCTGATACCAAATATGATACCCCATGTTCCTTAATGTCAGTCGTATGACGATGCATTATGTTTTGTGAGGCACAATAGGTATAACGCAGAAACACAGAGACTAAATTCACAAGACATATTATAAAATACAACGAAAAACTTTTCAAACTTTTATTATCAAACCAAATTCGACATTATAGTTTCAAATACCATAAAATCGTAATCATAAAACATATGTTCCGTAGAAACATAAGCCATAAAAGTACAAGTACAAAACCATAAAAATCATATCCCTTTTGAGTCATAACAATAAACATAGAACATAAAATGAAGCAGTACATAAAGTGAGAATTAATCCAAGTCCAAGTTGAATCAAAGAATCATGGTCACTGTTGCAATCCACCACCCTAAGGGCCCGGGGAAAGAAAGAGAGAGAAGGAAAAACGAAACAGGTCTAATATAAAGTCTGGATAGTTCCAGTGATTTTTAGCATAATCATAAGATAAAGAAGTATCAATACAGATCAATAACACTAGACATGAAAATACAGTAAAATATACAAGTGTGAAGTAAACGAGATAAGGTAAGATTGAGAAAGCTTCCCATTCATATTCCAGAACAAAATTTCTGCACCAACTACCAGAATATCAGGATTAGGTTTTACCCTATTTACTACCTAATGATCGGCTCCCTAACAGACGTTAATAACTTGTGCCAGCCATAACATTTGGGGATATCAGTCCCGAGCCCATCAAATTTAAAAGACACAACTCTATCCTCCGATGTTACATCGTCCTATCTTCCCCCATTGGACCCATGCATGCTCATGACTCCACCAAAACGCTCTCATACCTACCTCCAAAATTTAAACCTCTTACGATCATCCATCAGTAAAGTGTGCCTTAGTATCTACTTAGGATGAGACTTGTTTGATAACAGGAGGGTACTGTTTGATATGAGTTCCAGGAAAACATCAGAGTAATACAAGCCACACGTGGGATTGGCCCCCAAGTAAGCTAGGATATTAAGAATCCCCCAAAAATATATTAGCAGTAGATGTGAACCTCTTATCTTATTAATCCAATAGGTTTCACTTAGCAAGTTTAAGTTCATTAATAACCACAATATAATCCTACGTTATATTTCATGGTTCTAATTGAAATTTCTTATTAAATGTAACAACCCTTCCCTAAATCAGATAGGCACAGTTTAGATGTTTACAGATTAAAATATCATGTTTTACTTAATTTACATTATATTCGCATATCTTCTCATAACATGTTTTACGTAATATAAAATTAAGTCCAACCTATTTAGATTAACATGTTTGCGTATTCTTCCTTTTTTCAAGGGATATGTGTGTGTGTGTGTGTGTGTGTATATATAAGGAGAATCTAGCCATTCTCCAAAGGCTGACAAAAAAGGTATGTAGAGATGGCTACATAATCCGTGCACACACATAAACAAGAACCGATGGGGAAAAAGGAGATACAACAAAAAAAGCGAAAACAACAAGTATCACAAGAGAAATAGTAACTCGCAAACAGACGAGGTTTCCGGAGCCAGTCGCTAAAGATGAATAATATGTCACAGCCATCAAGAGGTTGGCACAATCAATCAGTGAACCAAAAGCTCCATCCTGACAAGCAAAGAACCAAAACTTTCGAGCTAAGATCACCACACTGCAGAAACATCAGGCCAAAGATACTACGCTGAAGAACCACGAACAGGCAATCCAAACGATGAATAGATGAAGTTGGTGATCCAGTCTGAAGATAAGCTCGCAAAACCAACGCGTAAGACCAAATCTGTAGCTCCACAAACCAGCGAATCAACAATCTGTAAATCCGGGCCCTGTAGTACTAGAAAACGATGTAAGCGATAAAAAAGTGGGTGGGGGAAAGGTGTGAAAAGGGTGGTGGGACGGATTTCGATAACCTATGGTTTAAAGGTTTGCATACTCTTCCTTCATATTAATCCTAATTATATAGTCAATGGTTCTCAAATACCAATATGCCTAATTCTCATTTTTACTGTTATTACATATTATTCCAGTGTATCCTAATTTTGTGAAATTCAAATGGGAACGGCTTAAGCTCTCGATAGCCTAGGCTCAGCGTAAAATAAAAAGGAAAAGGAGAAAATAGATCCAAACTCAAACTGAATAAATAGGGATAATAAGACTATAAACAAAACAATGATAGAAAAGGGGATAAGGAAGAAAGATGTACATATAAATAGGTAATAACTGAAAATGAATAGGTAATTGACAGTAATTAAAAGAACAATAAAATACAAGAATAAACTTATAAACACTGATACTTTTCAGATCCAATATATTTACTATGGAAATCCTTATTAAATTGCAGATCTAAAAATAACTTAGATCTCACATAGATGTGTATTTGATCTTGAAAGGCCTTTGAAATAGTTGTAGAAGAATTATCCTTTCAATATATTTTGACAGCACCCTAACCCTATTCTTATTTTATTTCAAAACATAGCTTTTGAGAGGAAGAAGATGAAGAAATGTTTATGTAGGAAAATTGCGAGGGTTGCTAGTCTATATATAGGTGTGCTAGGATAATATAAACCATAAGATATTAGGTTTCAAATCATACCGTAGAATACACAACATGTTGAGTCAGCATAAAGAATATTACACACAAATCCGTCTAGGTTCAGGCTCACTGCCTGGTCGAAGGTAGGTCGACCCACATACTACGTGGGTCGACATTAGTGCCAACAAATGGGTTGACACAGGGGTCAACCCATGTAAGGTCTGGTCGCCTACTGATCGTGTCCCTTCTAAGTTTATTTATTTAAATTATTTAATTTAGTTCTAATTTCTATTAATCATAACTTGTTCATACTTAGTCCGATTTATGAAAAACAAAAATCTATCTGAATTAAATTTTCTTGACGAACGCAACGGTGAAGTTTCTTTTAATTAGTTTTTAATACTTTATTATTTAATAATCATTTTATTATCTTCTTCATTTAATTATTGTGTATTAAAATATAGGGTGTTACAATCTACCAATCGTATTTTGACAAATATGAAGAGTTAGTAAAAAGTTATGTATTTATTTAAAAATATATTGATTTTCCAATAAATTATGCTTCACCCAAGGTTATGTTTCATTTCGCATAATTTTGCATTGGTTCTAACCTATGAAGCACAAGATACTAATCAAATTGGTAGGTAATGTTACGTTTTTAAAAGACTCTGAAGAAAATTGTGTGAATCCACATTCGCTTTAGACCGTTAAGTCATTTATTTTAAAAATAAAACTAACTCTATTTTGTTTATTTCGAAGCCCTTTGCTTCGTTTCGATGCTAACACTTTATAGAGCATCACAGTTGTTTTTCTGCGCACTATTTTTTAAACTAGGTTGTGAATCGATTAATGCCAATTCGATTGCTCTAAAGCTCGGTATGCAAGATCGAAGCCACCCATTGTTTGTTTTCTTAGAAGAATCAAAGGATTATTTTTCATTATTTCGGTTTGCATCTAATTGATCCAGATAAGGAGGGATTGAAGCACTTCTTTCATTTCCATTCGAACCAAGCCAAGAGACATTGCCTAAAGCATTCTTTTATTGTTTCCTTCAAAGGCTCAAAGTAATGCTTTGCATAAGCTAGATAAGCAGGTGCAATACACTAATTTCCTTTATTATTTCAATTCACATGATGCTGGGGAAAAGAACCGAGCCAGTTGATTCAAAGCAGATTGTGTCAAGGCCATAGGTTTTGCTTTACATGAAGCATTATTGTATTGTTTTGCATTGGGTAAATGGATTTCCCATGGGCTAGGACAAGAAAGGTTTTTCTACAAACCAGTGCCACTAGCAAAAATTATACTTTAAATCAAACTTATAAATTTATATGGTAGGTGACTATGCACTTTTGTTTATGTGAATATGATTGGTAATCATACTAGTTACTTTGAATGGAAAATCCCATATTATGTCATTTTAAGTCAATGTGGATTTTATTGTTTCATTATATGTTACTTGTAAAATATAAATACAAGTTAAATTAGGGATACTGATAAAAGATAACTTATAAATTATCAAGTTGGGGATACAAATAGGTAATAATTAAATTCTCAGGTTATAAGATTGAATTATAAATGGTAGGTTTAAAGTTAACCTTTGAAGAAACTATAAGAAGTAAAATGGCTAATCCACATAATACCAGGGATGGATACTCTCCAGAATATGGATTAAGGGTTCATGGTTACCCTAGGAAAACTATGAGGTTTGTGATAGATAGTCCATATCTAATGGATAGGTAGTCCAAGTATATTTTAAAATGAATAAACAAAAGGGTGGGAAATTCAGATGATCCGGATGAGAAACCGCTGATGGGTAACCACTTGAATAATTATGGGTATTTATTCAATTTATAATGGGTAATCATATGAAATTTATTATGATGGACATTTATAAAGGCATTAAGATGGATGGTCACTTTATTACGATAGGTAATTATAAAAATGTTACAATAAATAACAAAAACCACGGCGATGGTTAATCTATTTATATTGCATATATGCGCATAATTTATTATTATTCTAACCATTGTGAGTGCATGAGCACATGATTGGTAAATACATTATCAAGATATTAATGATGGAAAACACATTTCTGTAACACCTTGGAATTTGGAAATAATTAAATTATTTATTAAGTAATATTACAAAAATGGAATTTTAACAAATGATGAATTCTGACAATGAAACTTGCATCGATGCTTTCGTGGGGAATTCTGGTCAACTTCCATGTTTGGAATTTCACGAATGGAGTTCGTATGAAAAGTTACAGATGAAATACGAAAATTTTCTAGAGGCAACAACAAAGCTCTGTCATTCCTAATTCTCCAATATCTTCTAAAACTCTAAAATAAAAACATAAATAAATCACATTTATAAGGTATGGAGATATTGAACTAAGAATTGTGCAAAAGAACCAATAAATAGGTAATTCTTATTAACATTTTTCCTTCTTTTCTAATTCTTCTTTCAGATCAACAAATCTTAATGTATATCTATGTATCCTCTATTTATACAAATTATAGAACTGTAAGATTTGGGAGCTATATTCAAATTTGGACTGGGAATGGCTTTCTGGCGAGTGGGAAATATATTCATTATTAAGAACATCATACATATTTCATTTGTGTCAAATCTTAATTTGAATACTTAAAAGTATCTAATTTATCTTGCTTATGTCAAATCTGAAATTGTATACATATAAATCTGATATGGATTTATAGGCCTCTGGGTTATAATATTCTTATCTTGCCTATAATTCTTTAATATGTTCGTGGTTATTGTATACACCGTAAATTTGTAAATTGGTCTTTATATACTGTTAGAATATGAAGTTGTCATTCATTATTACGCAGTTTTCTAATTTAGAATTTCGAAACCTATTTATGTTTAGTATTGTTTGGGGTTTTTACTTGATTGTTGTAAATTAGCCCTTTTTACTCTTTTTAATTTAAAAAGGCATTATTTTGAATCTAAAAGAAACATCAACAAACCATATAGGAAGAGACGTGTTACTTTGTGCGTAGTTTACATCATCTATTCCAAATGAAATATTACCTACTTATTTTGATTTGAAATATGTATACATTCCATCATTTAATAGTTTTGCAAAATTTACAGTAATGACAATAAATAATCCTTTTAAAGAGATTTTGAATCTCAACAAGATTAAGTACAAAAGGCTTTTTTAGTCATTAGTTTGGACTGTAATATGAATAATAATAATGAAACATATTCAGTAACTACGTAAATATTGTGCTAACACGTAAATATATATAATTATATTACGACATTATCCATCTGAAACCTACGTTAACAATGTTATTATTAAATATATGTATGTCGTGTGTTTGAATTTGAACGGTTTCCACTGTGATGGAAATATGAATGGTAAGATTTTCTATAAAAAAATGGATATTTAAAATTGTTATGTTGATAGCAATAAACATGGAGTTAAATACTATAGTTAAATGGTTACAGATAAGGGAATAAATAGTGTAACCATGAATGTTGTGGAGAAAGGAGTGAATATGTAATAATTGTCAAATGATTAGAATTAAAATAAATAGGAATAAATGTTGTGACTCTAATGAGGGAAATCAATATAACAAACTTATATATATATATACATACTTATATTAGAACTAGTATAAATTAAATAATCACGGTAATGTTTGAGATTTACAACAATTAGAATTAAGGTAATTAGATAGGACTAATATAAATGACATTTAATAGGTTGTCTATTGCCTTAGGAAACATAACCAGAGGAAATATGACCATCAGGGTCATTAATGACATGAGACAATTGTGGAATTAAATTTATGAGTGTCCATTGCCTTAGGAAATGTGACCGTTAGGGTCATTAATGGCATGTAACCATTATAATAATAAATTGGATTAAAGGGTATTAATAGGAATTTGAGCATTAGTGGTTGTAGTAAATAATAAGCCCAATAAGGAAATAAATAAATATCCTAGGATATAAAGTTATAGGAAATCATCCTTATCTTATTCTAGTTTAGTTCCAAAAATAAATTTTTTTTTTTGATTAGAAATAAGGATTGGACTCAGTAGGTTGATAATGTGAGGCCAGTTTCCTTATTCGACAGAAGTATGCACTTTCCAATAGTCGAATATATGTACAACTGATGTGAGATATCATTAATCCTAGGAACCAGTGACGATAATTAATTGCATAATGAGTGTTGTGGTGTCAAGTGGTTGCAGGGTCCGTCTTCTATAAGAAGATAGCAAAAAAGGAAATAATTCATGGTGTAGCCTACTTCGGGATTATAGGTACTAAGTAGTGGGATTTATCTTTTGGGTGTCAAGTGATTGGATTCACCCTTTTCCAAAAGGGTAGAGTCATGGAATCTTCCCTCAATAGGTATTAAGTTACCAGATAGCTCACGTCCCCATAATAAGAAGTATTAAATGACTAATTGGGTAAGTGATCGGTAATCCCCATGATAGTCCGCTTACTCTAGGTAATGAGTGACCAGGTTATAGTCCGCATTGAGATAAGGTATTAAATGTCCATAGGACTGCATATCCTGCAGGAAGTACTAAGTGACAGGTGATTACCTGATAAGGTTAGCTAAATTGTAACATAAGGATCCATCAGGGGAAAGTCATAAATGATGAATAGTCGTCTCCTAGTCTGTACGTAATAAGTGAATGGTTACATCTCTTGCCATATGTAGGGTTTGGGAATATATGTGAATGACGGGAGCCTTAAATTAGTAGGATATAATAGCTAGTGTCCTCTAATTTATATTAGTGAGTACTATACCACCTAATAAGGTATTAAGTTATCAATGGATCCGTCTTGGCCCTTAAGTGATTGTAAGGATCTGCCTTTATGTTATATTTGAGTGAGGCCATAAGCGGCTATATTGTATAACCCGCCTCCTTTATTAGAAATTGAGTAATTGGAGAGTCTACCTCTTAGCATTTGTGTATGTTTGAATAGTGGTTTAAAGGCTTCATACTTATGCATAAAAGTTCTATCTCGGAATTATGATAACTTTATCTTTGTGAAGTGCTACTATGGGTATGGTAGATAATCGTGTGTGTATATCTTTACAAGATTAGGTTAGAATTACTAACATTGTTAGACATATAATTTAGATGGAACAAAACATGATGCATTTCCGTATTATAGACAGTGTTACACATTTTCTACTCACCATAACTTGTTGTTCTGACCCCCTCCTCATATTAACTCTCATGTATATCTCGGGGAAAACAAGTCTTTGCAAGTGTTCGAGTTCGGTTTTTTTTCTTGTTCTCTCCTGCTCAGTATTGATATGGTGACTTGCTTTTAAGAAAGTTACCTTAGTCGATACTTGTTATCCTATCTTTTTTCCGCTGTGAGTTAATTTTATTGTACTCTGATTATGTTCATGCTCATTATTTGCAGGTACCAGATTTATGCAATCCATTCTTGAATGGGCTTGAGTTTCGATTTTTTTCAAAATTCGGTCTCATGAAAGTATGGAGTTTTACATTTGATATCAAAGCTTACGTTTAGATAATCAGATGAATTACTAAATTAGGATTAGTGAGAGAACGTATTCGAATTTCTACTCTATTTTCTTCGGTCTTTATTGCTTGATTCGAAGTAATTTATACATTGAGATAGTTGTGAACCTATATATTAAATATGATTTAAAAATGACTAGTAGTTAAAACTGTTTTGAGTTTGAGTTTCTGGCCAATCCCAACTTACCATACAGTGCATTTGGAGATTTGTCTTGAAGAGCATGAGGATGACATATGGTGAATCCTGTGAATTTGAGCTCGATGACTAGATGAAAAACTAACTACAACTGAGATATTTGCGATTTCTGGTTTTTGACTTTGTTTGGGAGTTCCAGTCGATGAACTTTTCTTGATTTTGGAGTCAAACAGTGAATTCATGATAATATTTCATATTAATCCGAAAATAAATTTTTTAAGTATATCCATTCGATACTTAGTTTTGGAAATCCGGATATTCTTTTATTAGAACCTATTCCTTTGAGTTCTTGGTCTTATATTTGGGAGAAATTTTATTTTTAAAATGTTTTGAAAAGAAAAAGGGTTTCAAAATTTTTAAATTATTTAATAAATTTAGATTTATGTAAGCCGATAAATTATAAATCTATCCGTATTTCAAATTGTTTAGGTTTTGTGTAATTTCTAGTAAGCGATCCTTTTTAGTAAAAAAATTTTTGGAAATATCTAGGAATATGCCTAAAATCAAAATCATTACTCATTCCTAGTGATTTTCAAATATTTCTCTTTTTGGATGCTTTGGATGATTTATGGAAATTATCACAAATAACCTTGATGAGATTTGAAATGTCTATAAATCATAACATGAAAGGATTGTTCCAGCCAGTGGCATGGGATGGAATGAAGTTAACTAAAATAATAAAATAGACTTGTATTACAAGACCTTTGGTTTATAAATAAAGTTGAATTTTAAAAAAAGTTTTCAAAAACTTTCTCTTGTTTACACTAATGAATTATTTTTCAACTTGAGGCATTTGCTTTTCAAAACTTTTGTTGATCCATCAGCTAGACAAGGGTGATAATTTCGAATCAATCCAATACAAAATACTTGTCGAAACATTTTTCGGTTTTTGTACTTCTTAAAATCGTTTGCTTTGTTTGTCAGCTATGTAAGAGGATAAATCCATTTTAGTTTTATTCTAGATTTCTAAATGAATTTATTTCGGCTATTCTTGAGATGATAGTGTGTTGTAGCCTTTTGTTGAGACTACTTTGAATCTTTAGAGATAGTTCGTAGTTTGACTTCGGTTTAGGATACCGCCATGATGGGGACAAGTATTTTTCTGACCACATTAAATCTTAAGGAATGATAGGACAATTAATTTTTTAACCCGACCCTAATGGGTTCAAGGTTCAACCTTTTTCCAAGCCTGTTTAGTAGTTGACTATTTAGCGTTATATTAAGAGTAGTCAACTAGTTGATAAATTTGGAACAACTTGAACCTAGGACTCAAACATAAAAATTGCGCCCAAATTCTTCTCCTTAAACTTCTTTCTTTCGCCCTTCCTTCCTTATCTAGTTAAACCATATTTTATTCTTCTTCCCTTTCTTCGTGGTTGTCTTATTCTCCTCCTTTTCCACGCTAATTTGTGCATTAGATCTCGCCCCGGTATTACTCCACGATTTAAACCCAATTTCTTCTCTTCAATTATTTCTTGGCCTATGATACCTAGTTGCACTATCTGATCTTCCTCGTGTCATTTATGTCTCATTTCTAGAGGGGTCATCTGATGGGATCGGAATGAGCATAAGGTTCCACCTCTTAGGGATAAAATAATTAGTCGTAGCAGTAGGATTTGTATCGACCTTTTGCTCCAAGGGCTTTGAATAAGATTGTTGTTTGTGCTGCATTTTCCTTTGCGATATCTTGCTAGACTAGATTTTGATAAAAGCATTTATTGTTTCAGAGATGAAGATTGAGCTACCTTTAGATGGCCTTTCTAAGGAGAATCTCGATGAGATTTTAGAGGCATCCGTATTGTAAACGGACTTGAATGATCCTTGGTTTGACCGACTTTAGAGATTTTCCTGTAGATCTTTTTTTCCTAAATGTTGATTTTAGAGTTGGGTAATGTATGTCCAAACCACCTATGTTGATATGTGACTCATTTAGCACATTGTTCTGAAAATGGAAAGTTAAGACTAGATTTGTCTCATGACGCAAAAATCAATCTTTGCTTCAATCGTTGGTGTAACCATCATTTAGTACCACATCACCTTTGACTGTGCTTGTTGTTCTTGTGTGCTATTTTTCATAGTTTCTTTTTTTATTTTAACCTACCCACTTTTATCTTTTTGTAATTTTAGATGAATCTCCGTAAAGAGTAGTTTTGTGGTAGGTTTCTTTTGTAATTACTAGTTCTCTCAATAAAGAGATAGTGAGGTGTAAACCTTCAACAACACATGTAGTCTCTACAATACGAGACTGGTCATTTTGCTAACATTATATGACTAGTCAAAGGCCATGGAAATGGTTCGAGCTCTATTCGCAGAAAAAGATGTCTCGTTATTTGTTGGCAATATTTTGGAGTTTCGATGTCATTGTTTTTGTTCTTTTCTCTTTCCAGCACATGTTTCTTGGATTAATGGCAGTTCGTGCTTGTAACCGTCAGTGTCTATTATCCTTGAAAATCGCACAATAATGTAATGAGAATTCTATCTTTTGGAAGATTGTATATGTCATTCATGCTTATCAATAAATTGAATCAAAAATGAAATCTCTGTTTTTTTAATCAAACTAAAAGTTTTTCAGAGATGGAAATAAAAGATTTCTAAGGCAAATAAATTTTAGCGAAGTATAGGTTTTTGTGTTGTTTCATCAAGGGTATTATTATTGTTTGTCGCCTTTCCTTTTTAAGCTACAATTTATTTTGAGTTTTGTGTGAGGTTTCTGTTTTCGCATTTTCTGCATAATCAACTTCCTTCTACGTTGAAATGTGACCTAAGTCATTTAAGTTTCTACAAAATGATTTTTGAAACTGTTTGTAAATGTTATTTGAAAAAAAATTCTTATATTTTGTTTTTTGTCTGGATTACTTTCTTTCTATATTATTATAAATTGGACGTATGCAAAATCGCGGATTTGGGTATTACATCCATATAGTACTAAATGTTAGTTTTTGTATAAATCTTACATGAAAAATAAAGCAATACCAAAAAGAAGGAAAAAATTCCAAAATTTACATGATTTTTAGACTTTTAAGAAGCAGAAAATTATTTATTGATTTTATGTGTCACATGTATAGCGTAAGGATATTTTTGTGTGGTTGGATTTTTAGATTTAGAGGTGCGCTAGGAATGACGATATGCTAAAAGCGCTAATGGTAACAAGGGAAATGCCGCTTTAGCTATAGAAATGTTGTTTCCATACTTTGTAAATAACAGTGAATTATTATTTAACTCGGTTTATAGGTTGTTTTGAGCTTCCTTGCAGTTTATAAATGAAAAAATTTGGAGGATATTTTGGGGGAACTAAGGTAAAATTCTAGTATAGGATAGAAATTTGAATTTTTATAAGCTGTTGTGATGTTAAATTCTCCTCTTTTCTGGCATAGAAAAATTGCTAGGAAGTGATTTAGATGGTTGTGGTATTGGATGTAAAAGCTGGTTGCTTCACACTTCTATTTGTAGTCATGTGAGGATTATAGATGAAAAATGTTTTCAAAATATGCATTCATATGGAACTTCCAGTACATTTTAGGTGTATACATCTTGTTTTCAAAATAAAGTGTATACATATAAACGGATCCGATTTAGAATCATTATGCACACATGTAGAGAGGATTTTGGATGAAAAATGCTTTCAAAATATGTATTCATATAGAACTTCTAGAACATACGCACGTTTGGTTGCCAAGTTGGATGTATACAAATTGGTTGTGTAATATAGGATAATTAGGTGTCACCACCGTGACATAATCATTAGTAAAATTTCAAAGCAACATTGTTTTAAGGAGAGAAGAATGTAACACCAGGAATCAGGCAATAATTAAATTAGTTATTTAGTTACATTCCAAAAATAATTTTTTTACAAACTATGGAATTTGACCACGAATTTTGCACCTTTGCATTCATCGTAGAATTCTGGCCGATTTCATGTTTGAAACTCCATGAACTAAGTCCATAAGAAAATTTTATGGATGAAATATGAAAACAGATTGACAACAATGAAATAAATTTAATTAGGCAACTAATGTTGTCATTTATTACTCCGCCTCCCGCAGGAGGAAGGTTGACCTGAGCACCGATCGGAGGTGGACCGAGAGGTAGACCGCCCCTACGACCTACAGGTCGCTGCTCTTATGGTAGCTAGGGTTATATGTATAATTTATATAAGAACGGACTGATATTTCTACAATTAGATATAACAATTCAGGATCATTTCTGTGACTATAAATAAATAGCTAGACCCCCTACACTTTTCCTCACATTTTCTAGGGACCACAGCAAAGCTTTTCCATTGCCAATTCTCCAATCCCTTCTAAAACTCTAAAATGAAAACATAAATAAATCATACTTACAAGGATTAGAGTTATCAAATCTAGATCCATGCAAAAGGGTTGGTTCTACGAATAGGTAATACTTGTTAATAGTTTCCTTTTCCAATTCTTCTTTCGGATCTACAAATCTTAATGTATATGTATACACCTTTTTTATACAAATTTTGGTTTTGTAAGATAATTCCAAAAAGATATATTCAGATTTGGATTTGAAATGGATTTCAAATGAGTGAGAAATGTATTCATTGTTAAGAATATCATATATATTTCGCTTGCGTCAAACCTGAGTTTGTATGTCTAAAAGTATCAGATTTATCTTGTTTATGTCAAATCTGAAATCGTACACATATAAATCGGATATGGATTTGTAGGCATTTGGATTATAATATTCTTACCTTGCCTACAATTCTTTAATTTGTTTATGGTTATTGTATACTCCCTAAATCTGAAATCGGTCCCTATATATTGTTAGATTGTGAAGTTGTTATTCCAGATTTATAGGATTTAGGTGTAAATATATAATTTGTGTAATTTTCTGCTTTAGAATTTTTAATCTATTTTTGTTCGATATTGTTTAGGGTTTTTACTCAATTGTTGCAAATTAGCCCTTTTTACTATTTTTAATTAAAAGCGCATTATTTGGAATCTACAAGAAATATTAGCAAACCATAAAGGAAGGGACGTGTAAATTCCCGTATTTTGTGCATAGATTACATCATCTATGCCAAATAAAATATTAGCTATTTCTTGTGATTTGAAATATGTCAACGTTTGCTCTTTCAAATAGTTTAGGCATAATCTACAGTAATTGCAATAAATAACCATTTTAAAGAGATTTTGAATCTCAATAAGATTAAAGACAAAAGTTTTGGTTTAATCATTAATTTGGACTAGAATAATGATGATGATGATGAAGAAACATAATTCGTAACTACGTAAATATCATTCTAAAACATATATATATATAATTATATTATAACCTTATCCGTCCGAAACCTAAGTAAACAACGTTATTAATAAATATATGTATGTTGTATGTATGAATTCGAACGATTTCCATTGTGATGGGAATATAAATGGTAAGATTTCCCATAATAAATGGAGATGAATATTTGTTACCGCTATGTTGATGGAAATAAATTTGGAGTTACTTGCTATAAGTAAAGTTGCAAATAAGGGAATAAATATTATAACCATGAATGTTGTGGAGAAAGAAATGAATACGTAATAATTATCAAATGGTTATAATTTAAAATAAATAGGAATAAATGTTGTGACTCCAATGAGGGAAATTAATACAATAAACTTATATATACATACCTAAATAAGAATTAGTATAAATTAAACATCAATAGTAATGTTTTGAAGTTACAATAATTAGAATTAAGGTGATTAGATGAGACTGATATTAATGCCATTTAATAGGTTATCTGTTGCTTTAGGAAGCATAACTGTAACACCCTATAATTTAATACACCATAATTGTATAAAAAAGAAAATAAAATGAATAATGATTGATAAAATATTCAAAATCAAGTAAAACATACTTTACCGTTGCGTTCGTTACGAAATTCTAGTTCAGTTAAACTCTTTGTTTCCGCAAATCGGACTAAGTATGAAAAAGTTATGAACTAAAGAAGTTTGGACTAAATTTAAGACAATTTAAAATAAATAAACTTACAAAAACAACGGCCAGGAGTTGACCCGACCCTACATGGGTCGATCCCTGTGTCAACCCTAGGGTAGGCACTAGTGTCGAACCAGGTAGTAGGTGGGTCAACCCACCTTCAAACAGATAGAGGCCTGAACCTGAACAAATTTATGTGTTTTATTCCTTGCTGACTCAACAATGATTTGTATTCTACGGTTTGATCTTAAAACCAAATATCCTATGGTTTATATTTTCCTAACATATATATAAATAGGCTAGAAACCTCACCATTTTCTTACACATACATTTCTTTATCTTCTTCCTCCTCTAAGTTATGTTCTGAAATAAAATTAACAAAATGGAGGGTGTTGACAGAATATAGATTGAAAGGATAATTCTTCTTCTACAACTGTTTCAAAGGCCTTTTCTGGATCTAATACATATCTCTTCGAGTTCTACGTTATTTTTAGATTTGCAATTTAAAAAGGATTTTGATAGTAAATGTATTGGATCTGAAAAATATCAATGTTTCTTCTCTTTTCAGCATGTCTGAGGCTCCAAATTTTCTCGAGGGTATTCCTATTCCGACATGTTTCCGTATATATGTAGAGGTTAGGGCAACTGCCGAAGTGCATGGTAATGTCCCACCCTAGCTTCAGTCGCAGTTTTTCCACCCAATCCTGTAGTCAACTTCTCTAAGGTTTGTAAGGATTTATGTGTGATGGGAGGAGAGCCATTTCGTGTTACTAAGAGTTTCATGGAGGCGCGCAATTGGCTTAGAGAGACAAAGAATGTGTTCGATTTGTTGGAACTGGATGATAGGAGAAAGATTCAGTTGTCCATTTGTCAATTGGAAGAGGAAGCATCTCATTGGTGGGAGGTGACTCGGGCAGGGCAGATAATGGCCACTTCGAATGAGTTTAAGCATAGATTTGAGATGATGTTCTTATCGAAGATTGAGGTAAGAAAGCAAATGGAGAAATTCTCAAGTTTGAAGCAAGGAAGTATGACAGTGAAGGAATATGTCAATAGTTTTAATCGATTGGCAAGATTTGCCTTGGATATGGTAAAGACTCCTCATAATAAGGCTTTAAGATTCATGAGAGGGTTGATTCAACCTCTCCAAGGACTAGAATTGACACATATCTTGATGGCGGTGACTTTCGATAGGCTAGTATACATGGCTTTGATGCACAGGATGGTAAAGAGGAGAAGAAAGATGTTAAGACTGAAGAGGACAAGTCTAAGACTGATAAGAAGAAGTGGTGACCAAAGAAAGGAACAACAAAGAAGGGAGAAAACCTGATAAAGCACAAATAAATCAGAGGTTAAGTGCCATGGCTGTGGGAATATGGAGGCGCTTTGTTAGAGACTGTAGGAATACAAAGAATGTTTTTTCAGTTGCGGCCAAGTTGGACATTTTATCAAGTAGTGCCCTAATAGGCAAGGTCAGAAGATGGGATCGTCTAGAGGACAAGTTCATGCGCTAGAGGCAGTCCAGGCTGGCAAACCGGATCGAGGTAGGAAAGTCACCGTTGAAGGTTTGATTTCTCATTTTGACTCTCCTACTTGGACTCTGTTATATTTTGGTGCTTCTCATTCGTTCATATCCAATTATGTGGTAGATAGTCTGCACCTAGACAGTAGTATAGTTTCTGATCCTGTTGTGGTCTCAAACCCCATAGGAGGTACGACTCACCTATCTATGATATGTAAGGGTTTAAAAATTTCGGTTACGGGCGTCAAGTTTGAGTGTGATGCATATGTTCTTGCTTTATGGGTTATGGGCTTATTCCAGGAATGGATTGGCTAGCCATGTGTTGTGCCATTCTAGATTGTGAGAGGAGAGCTGTGAGGCATCTGACGTGCCATGAGAGAACTCTCGAGATCCCTTATGGCCCATTAGAGTCAGTTATGCTCAGATTCTCTTGATGCTCCTGTTCGATGAGGTTAAAGGATTATCTCCCAGTCGAGAGATAGATTTCCAGATTTACTTGGTGGAGAATGTGAAACCTATCACTTTACATGCACGCCTTATGCCTCGTAAGGAAAGGAGGGAGCTCAGCAAGTAAGTTGGTGAGTTGTTTTAGAAGGGATTCATTAGACGGAGCATTTCTGAGTGGGGAGCTCCAGTCCTCTTTGCGACCAAGACAGACGGCTCTCTCCATCTATGCGTGGACTATAGGGAGTTGAATAATCTCATCAAGAAAATAGGCACCCACTCTCGAGGATTGATGATTTGTTTGACTAGCTAGTAGGTGTTTCGGTCTCCTCATAGTTAGATCGAGCCATGGGATTTCATCAGCTGAGGGTAGCAGATGACAATATAGACAAGACTACTTCCAGGACTCTGGACGGATTCCTTGAGTGATTGGTCATGCCTTTTGGGCTGACCAATGCACCTGTGTACTTTGTAGTTTTGATGAGTCTGGTTTTTAGGTAGTATCTGAAAAGGTTTAAGGTGGTTTTCGTGGACGACATTCTGGATTTCTCGAGGAGGAAGGAAGAACATACGACACAGTTAGGAGAGGTTCTCCACACTCTCAGATTGCATCAGCTTAAGGCTAAGTTTTCTAAGTGTCATTTCTGGATAAAGGAAATAAGATTTCAAAGGTATGTTGTCTCCAAGGATGGAATAACGGTGAACCCCAAAAAAACTGTCGTAATTCAAGATTGGAAAGCCCTTAAGAATTTGACTGGGGTTAAGAGTTTCATGGGGTTTGCATGTTATTACAGAAAGTTTAGTTAGGACTTTGCTCGGGCATCATCTCTACTCACCCATCCGACAAAGAAGAATCTGGTTTTCGCTTGGAGCATATGTAATGACCGAGATTTCTGTTAGTTTATTTTAAATATTTAATATGAATTTAAATATTTAGTTGATAATATAAATGAATTTTTATATTTATGTTATTGATTTAAATATCGATTTCGATTTAATATCGTATATATATTAAATTATCAAAATAAGGAATCAGCGAATAACTGAATTCGGAGTTAAAACTGACTGGAAAATAGTTCAGAAATCAATACAAACTTTTGTTTGAATTGGAGTAATAATATTAAATTATTATCGAAGGATTTAAATGGTTTGAAATTTAAATTTATATCAATTTAAATTAATATCCTCTACAGATGATTGAATTGAACTTTGTGACATGTCCCAGTGTGCCCAAAACAGGGGTATTACCCTAGAATATCAGTTGTTGGGTTCAGAAAGGAGTTGGCTATCACGAAGTAATTTAAATTGAAGGATACCGGTATATAACTAACTAAAATAAAATATAAATACTTTATTTGTATGGACCAGAACAAAACAAACCCGTTCTCCCCTTTCCTTACCACAAACAAACCAGGCCGTGTTATCCTTATACCCACAACCAAGAACATGCCATGTTCTCCTTATACCCACAAATTCCCTTATAAAAACCGATCCCTCCTTTCAATTTCAGAAATTCGAATTAAACAGAAATCACGAATGAAATCAATACTCATGAGTTGTCCTGGAGCTCGATAATCTCGAGCGCTGCCTAGGATTGTGCGATGGGATGAGAGGGCATGACGGTTTTAGGAGGTCGATGTAGCAGTGGGGGCCGGCGTGGTGTTGGCGACTAGATCTGAGGAAGTCAACAGTAGGGGAAAGGGTGGGTCTGATCTCTGTTTTGGGGATATGGAGCTTTGGTGATTGAATACAGTTCGGTGAAGATGATTTGTTGAATGGTGTAAATGAGGAGAACTAAGGAGTATGGTCTGTAAAAGCAAAAATGAAGCTCAGGTAATCCAAATGGGGGCTGGCTCTTGGGAGAGCAGATCTGGAAGAAGAGAGTGGTTATAGATTTGGATAAGGCAGTGCTGTAGATTGTTGTGCGGAGGCAGTGCTCGATGCAATGATGGTTTTAGTATGCCAAAGTAAGTGAGTTCAACGTTGATAGTTGATGGTACTCCGATGAGCTATGGCTACATAAGAAGGGTACGGCAATGTCAGTAGGGTGAGTACGATGTTCAGCGTGGCAACATGAACTGGAAGCAGTGAGCCGAGCAAGGGATTTGGGACCTTTTGTTTCAATTTCAGAAATGTATTAGAGTTTGGAAAAAGGAGAAGGTGTCGGGGATGTTCGATGATGATGAGTTGAAGCTTAGAATTGGGACTAAGGTTGAGGAATGTTACAACCTACATTCTACGCATCGGAGGATCGTAGAATATTTATTTCTTTCTTATATGAAGTCGTATGGTCATGTGCCTTTGGGAAATGACCATTGGGGTCTTTTCCCATGTTCATGATTTTTGCTGATTTTTAAATGACCGTTTTGCCCCTAGTTGATCTTGTTTCGGCCATAACTTTTTAGTGGGAAGTAATTTTGAATTGAAACCACTTCCATTGGCTTCAGATGATGGTTTACCTTTCCGTAGAGTGGTCGCATGTGAGAAACGGACTAACCGTTTGGGAGATATGGCTGAAATAAGGTTTGGAAGGTGAAAAAACTGCTTAATAGGGCCAAATAGGGTGATTAGTGAATGGGCCCATAACCCATTTCATGATTAGGTTTATGAGAAGGCTGAAAAGAGTTAGGGTTTCATTCCATTTCAGTTTTTTAGCCTCCACTTATCTCTTAAAAACCCTAAAAATTGCCTCCAACCTCTAAATCACCTCCAAATCACTTTCTAATCAAGGATTAAGCTTAGCAACATCAAATCAAGGGAGATCTTCACCAAATCAAGATTAGAGCTGCTGTTTTTGCATTTCTATTCGTGCCCAAATAGAGATTTGTTTAAAATCTAAGTTTATTTGTGGCTAAGGTGAGTGATTAGCTTGCTTTTACACTAATTATGGCTAATTAGTGTTAATTAGCGTTTTAAACGTAAATAAAATCTGGAAAAATATTTATAAATTCTTAAATGATGTTTTAGACCTCTGTTAGAAACTTGGGTTAATTTGGTTAAGCTTTGCTAATACTATCATTAATTATGCTTGAACATGCTTACGGGAAAATACGGGATTTTGGCTATGTTTGATCCATTTTAACCTATCATATTGATGTTTTGGTGTTTGAGGTCACTTCTATTTGTTGCTATGACTTTGTGGTATGCTTTGTGATTGATTAGAATAGCTAGAGTGGTCGAAAACGCCGCCGAATGGCGTAAACAACTCGCTGGACAAAATGCAGGAAATGGACAGGGACCAGATTGGATCGGATGGGGAGGTCCGAACCAAACCGTTCGTGTGGCCCATCCACGATCCACCCCCTTGCATCCGAACCGAGCTTGCATGCTACGAGTTGACTTGAAACTTGGAGGATATCACGACCGACCCGATCCAGCAGAAGTACTCCGACCCGATCCGCCATAGTACCCCGACCCGAACCGATGTACTACAATTGGACTTGGAGGCTGCGATCTGACCCGGTGTGCTTTGGAGGAGGCCGATCCGAACCACCACCAGATGAAGACCATGATCCGATCCAGAGAAGCTTGGCACGAATCGATCCAGTGGGGGATACTGAAGGTCGATCCGAACCGTTATGACATGAAGGCGACGATCCGAACCGATCTGATGAAGACCAATAACCCGAGATGCAAAGGTAGTCCAAATGGAAGTTAGAGCTCAGGATCCAGTTAGGAGCCAATGAGTTCACATCATGATTGGGCTTTGTTGCGGGATGTGTGCTAAGGAGTTGTCAACGTTCATATCTTCGATTCACCATTGAAAAGGAATGATGGGCTACGTTTCAGTGCAGTAGAGTCATCATGACTCGAGGGGCAAAGTGATCATAGAAAGACTATGAGCTAGTGCAGTGGAGCCGTTGTGACTCCATTGGGCAGAGTGGACATAGTAAAGAATTAGTAAGGCTATGAGCCAGTGCACTGGGATGTGTACAACTCCATAAGGAAAAGTGGACATAGCGAAGGATTAGTGGCTATGGATCAGTGCATTGAGGCCGTTGTGACTTCATGGGGCAGAGTGATCATAGCAAAGTATTGGGTGGTCGAAGTGGTGGATATCGTATGCTTTACGCACTGAGTGAGAGATGTGAGGATGGTTTCTATGCTTGATTGTTTTCCACCACTGTGACATGCACACCCTCACTCCCGTATGCTTGTACACCATATGTTAGTGGCACCTTAGAGTGTTGTACAGTATGTAGTGCTAACTCTTTGGTTGCAGGTCTAGGTTAAGGTATGGTTTAGTATACCTGTTATTATTTTGTTTAGCTGCTTATCTCTCATACTATACTTTTGTCTGACCCATAGTTTTATGTCTCTTCTTATTACTCTGGGTGCTCCTAAACGGGCAGACTAGAGACAGGTTAGCTGGTGATGCACGAGTAGCTGATCCGGAGGCGAGCAAGAGGCTTCCACATATGATATATAGATATATAGATATATATATATTCTCCCTGTGTCGTTGGTGGTCACTACTTGGGCATTAGTAGTGTATCTTCCTTATCTTGCTTTAGAGATAGTTTTAAAAGTTTAAATAATGATGTTATGGAACATAAGCTGTATTTGGATTTTCCGCTGCTATGATAGTTTGTCTCAGCTTATACACTGTCTCACCTGTTTTATGTCAAGTATGTTGTTATTATATTTTTTTCCATGCGCTGTGAGACATTCTACAGGTTCTTCGTTGATTCCTTGTCTTCTTTCTTTTCTTCTGACAACCGTTCCGTGCTAACTGGACATGTATACAACGCAAAATTTTAGAGTAAATGTTGGTTGGTGCAGGGCGGGCCGTCACATTTGGTATCAGAGCTCTAGGTTGCATAGTTAACCCAGGAAAAGACACTAGGGAGAGGTAGTACGTGTATGAGAGTGCATATTTGTGATTACTTTGGTTTCAAAAGCTATATGTATATATATACATCTATTAGTAGTATAAGGATGAAATCGTACTGCACTAGCATCACTATGGAGATGGTTAATCGTTCTCTCTTTACAGATTGAACGATGAGCCGATACGCAAGAGGTGCTGGTAGAGGAGCCAATAAAGGGAATGCTGCTGACATGAGGGCGATGTTTACTGACCTCATGAGAGAAATGCTTAGGGATGCGCAAGGGGCAGCTCCCAATGCCGGTAATGGTGGTGGTCCAGTAGTGCAAGCGCCTAGGGCCGATTTCGCCAAGCTGTGCAAGGATTAAATTAACCTTGGTGGGAAGCCGTTCCACGGAACGGAGTCGGCCACGGATGTTCAGGATTGGTTGGATAGCTATGATCGTATCTTCGACGACTTTGGTATCGAGGATGCGTTGAAGAGAAGGCTAGCATCTCGTTAGCTGCAAGGGAGAGCGATGAATTGGGGGAATACTATTAAGACCGCCACTCCAGAGGATCAGTGTAACACCCCACCTCCGCTAGGGTCACTCACAAAGGGAATGCACTAGTTTTGGTGGAGCAATATCTAGGTAAACATACACAGAGATATCACAAGACAGAACATAAATAAAGCAGCGGTAGAAATTAAAAACCAAATCTTATTACTTTCAAGAAAAGAGACAAAACCTCATGTATCCAAAGTACAAGTTGCCATTATTCCATTACATCAAGTTCTAAATAAAGAAGCATAAACTTAAAATAACAAAAGTAAATTATTCCCCAAAAATAGCAGACGTCCAGCCATAGCATAGCTCAAGACCAAACCGTACATGAGCTGACGGAAAGCAAGCAGAATCCAAGCTAAGTGCTAGAGTTTCCTTCCTGAGAACCTGGGGGGGGGGGGGGGGAGGGGGAAACGAAAGAAAGAGAGGGAAAAGAAAACGGGTCAGTCATAAAGATTGGTAAGTCCAAGTGACATTCAGTATAAAAACAGGTAAAGGTAACATGACATGTATAAACTGAAAGTAAACATAAGTACGATGTCAAGATGGACAAAATAGACTAAGATAACATGATGAATCAAGTATAGGCCAAGTATAGCATCGCATGTTCAAGGTTCGCTGCACCAACTGTACTAGTAGCCCAACCCATGTCAAGTATTAATCATGAAATAATCCCTTGGCCCAAAGTCATGAAATAATCCACCAAGCTCTCAAAGGTCGCCCCCATGGGTACATGAGTCATAGCAAGGCTGTGTAGTGGCTCATTCAAACCTCTGACGAAGCGAAGAGCCTTCTTGTGTTGGGTGTTCACTAAATCCAGTCCAAATCTGGCCAGCTAATTAAACTGATTGATGTACTCCCTGACTATCATGCTTCCTTGCTTAAGAGTTAGGAACTTCTCCATCTGCGGGCTTCTTTCAGCTTGGGAGAGAAATTTCATATCAAATCTCATCTGGAAGTCTTCCCAAGTTTCCACTGGCCTCTCAGCATGGGTAATCTCCCACCAGTACGAAGTTTCATCTTTAAACAACCACACCGCTAGCTGTATCTTTTGCCTGTCGTCAACATCGAAGATGACGAACAAATATTCGGTCTCCTTCAGCCAGTTCCTCGCTTCCACAAAGGATTCAGTCCCATAGAAGTCCTTTCCACCCACAGCCTTGAAGTCCCTACATGTCTTTGTGAAAGCATTTCCACGAGGAGGAGGAGGAATCACTGCAACTGAAGGAGGAATATCTGCTGGGTCTGCATCGTTGGCTCTAGCCTCTAAGTACCTCCTAAACCAGTCAGGTATTGGCACGCCCTCTGGAAAGTAAAGATTCCCGGACATGCTGAAAAACGAAAAGATAGAGATTCAAACGTGGAAACAAAGGAAAGTGCTAATGGCTTTTGGGGAATAGCTTTTTAAAAATAAACTTTTCTTGAAAAATGCTTCTTTATAAACGGTTTTGAAAATAGTTTCAGAAGGGTTTTAAAATCTTTTTCCCAATCTGGTAACCTTCTGCTCTGATACCAAATGTAACACCCCACCTCCGCTAGGGTCACTAACAAAGGGAATGCACTAGTTTTGGTGGAGCACTATCTAGGTAAACATACACAGATATCACAAGACAGAACATAAATAAAGCAGCGGTAGAAATTAAAACCAAATCTTATTACTTTCAAGAAAAGAGAAAAAACCTCATGTATCCAAAGTACAAGTTTCCATTATTCCATTACATCAAGTTCTAAATAAAGAAGCATAAACATAAAAATAACAAAAGTAAATTATTCCCCAAAAATAGCAGACGTGCAGCCATAGCATAGCTCAAGAACAAACCGTACATGAGCTGACAGAAAGCAAGCAGAATCCAAGCTAAGTGCTAGAGTTTCCTCCCTGAGAACCTAGGGGGGAAAACGAAAGAAAGAGAGGCTAAAGAAAACGGGTCAGTCATAAAGACTGGTAAGTCCAAGTGACTTTCAGCAAAAAAAACAGGTAAAGTAACATGACATGTATAAACTGAAAGTAAACATAAGTACGATGTCAAGATGGACAAGATAGACTAAGATAACATGATGAATCAAGCATAGGTCAATTATAGCATCGCATGTTCAAGGTTCGCTGCACCAACTGTACTAGTAGCCCACCACATGTCAAGTATTAATCATGAAATAATCTCTTGGCCCAAAGTCGTGAATGACCCATTACTGGGTCCAAAGGAACGATCCACTAATCGATCGGCTCCCTACAAGTTCTAGCTCGTCGTGTTTCTGTGTCATACGGCCCAATCACGAATGTAGTCACTTGTGTTAGGTCCACCATAGAGTGTATCAAGCCCTATGGTGCCAACCACCGACACGAATCAAGAATGCACAGATAAACCTACTGATGCCCAATGCCTGCTTTTTCTGCTCCGGAGTGTGTGCACGCCCGCACTCCGTTAGAACCTACACTGGCGCACCCACACAGCCGTCGTTCTGGTCGCTTACAATCATCCCAGTAATCGTGCCCCACCCTGCCTAGTTCCAGGGTACCATGATACATCTAGTGGGTTACTGCAGAAACGGACCGCGTAACTAGGGTCTTCGTCTAGTAGGTTAAGTGTTGTCATTTAAATTCGAGGTTTAACCCCATCGGTCTAGTATATCAAGTTGGCTAAGTGTTGTCATTTAAGTTCGTGACTTAGCCCTACCATTCACGTGTTAAGTTGGTTAGGTGTTGTCGTTCAAGTTCATGACCTAACCCAACCAATAATATTTCAAGTTGGTTAAGTGTTATCTTTCATGTTCATGACTTAACCCTATCATGTGGCATTAATTCATTAATGCACCCTAACCTCTCACATTAGACCTGTTGTTGTGGTCACTGGATATACCGGGCAGTTCCGGGCAGATTTACACCACAACTCAGTCTAACCTCGGGTTTCAAGTGCGATATGACCAACTACTCACATTGGATCCTATTGTTTGCAGTAACTGGATTTGCCGGGCGGTTCCGGGCAGATTTACACTGCAAACTCAACCCAACCTCGAGTTGGCCATTTTCAAGTTCATTCTAGTGTCATGACCATGTTCAAGTTTCATGTCAAGTTCGTGTCAAGTTTCAAGGAAAGTTTCATGCCCACATCCATATTCAAGTTATAATAATGTTCATGTTTTCAAGTTTTGCCTATTTTCAAGTTCATAATTCATGTTCATAACCAATTCATGCTTTGCCTAATCTACCCAAATCATATTCCCATCGCATGTAAACGTTAATCGACCTAAATTACAAGCAAATCTAATTCTAGAGATAAAGGGAATAACATCAAAACTATGATAGGTAGAAGGGACAAGCATAAAGCGATAAAGGAGATTACAAGACCGACATGATATGACTTGAGATAATCGGTTACAACATCACTGGCATATAGAAATTAACAGGGTTTTCAAATCTAGCAAAATAAGGTGATAGTCCTGATAAAACTTGACATAAAAGAATAGATGCGAAAGCAAGCCAAATATAAGGATAATGGATCCAATGGTTTTGGTGTACATAATAGCGAATAACTAAGCAAGTCACACCCTAGGTATGAGATCCAACAAACTGCAAATTCGGTGTACAAAATGGGTTTCAACTATGGGTATAAACAATCAACTATAATAGTTTCAGGTAATTAACCCCAATAGTCATAGTCATGGTCATAGGTAGAAATCTCACAATTAAGAACCATACGCGATTAATCACAATAGTCATGGCTAATTATCCAAAATAGTTCTACGCAATAGTCATAGGCAATTAACAGTAATAGTTTCAAAGTCATGGTCATAGATAATAGTCTTATGTTCATAATTATAGGTAATAATTCTCATACTCAAGAGTCATAGGTGATTAGCCACCATTGTCCTTGTCATAGTCATAGGCAATAGTCTTATGTTCATCGTCATAGACATAGGCATAGTCTTATTAGTCATAGGCAGTCTTATGTTCTCAGTCATAGTCATAGGCATAGTCATATTAGTCATAGACAGTCTTATGTTCTCAGTCATAGTCCTTGGCCATTAACAATAGTTTCAACGTCATAGGAATGTAAAGGTTATAGACACGAGAGAGTTTGATTTACAACATGAATAGGTCCAAAGCAATATTCACGAAAGTCAAGATCCAAGACGAACAAGAATAGATACGAATCAATTACCATACATAGATTCAATTCCAATTTACAACATGGATATTAAGTTTACAGCTTTTATCTAAAAGTAACTTGAACTTACATTGCGTGGATCGAGAATTAGAAAGCAGAATTTGACTGTTGAATCTCTATTTGATTGATCGTGTTCTAATTGAAATCCCCCAATTTGCAAGTCTCTAAGCGTAGACTTAATGGAGAAGAAGCAGTCCTTTTTCTTCTTTTTTTAATCTTATTATTTTGATTATATTAGAAGAAGCATAAGGACAGAAAGAAATGGTGTGGAGAGAATGAGGCTAGGGGGCTACTTATATAGGGTTAGGCAGACGAATCTGGTCACGAAACAAGTCTAAATACATCAGAATGCATCTGGTTCAAGAAGTGGGTTCGGGAGGCAGGTCGACCCCCAGGTCGAAACTATGGTCGACCTGGTCCTTAGGAGGTCAACACTATGGTCGACCCTCAGGTCGACCTGGTCTATGGGCTGGAGTTTTCCCGCCCTGCCTACTGCGGTGTTTGAATTCAAATTTCTAATTCAAAATTCGAGCTGTCTTTGATTCTGAAAATTTCTGAAACTTCTAGAGGTCATAACTTGGTCATATGAACTCCGATTTTCGAAAAATCGGACACTATTTTGTGTAAAATTTCGAGACGAACGAAATGGCATAACCTGTTTCCCTTGATTCTTATTTTAAAATTTCATTCTGCCTTGATTTATGACTTTAACATGTTATAAAAATTCGGGTTGTTACAATCAGGTTACTTGGGATCAGTTTAAGGCTCGCTTTAGCGACAAGTTTATCCCAGCTGCTCAGAAGTCGGAATTGTTTAGGAATTTCTTGGAGCTTAAGCAGAATGGTAGGGAAATCTCGGACTATATTGCTGAGTTCGACACTTTGTCGAAGTATGGATTATCCCTTATCGATAATCCTGAGAAGAAGAATGAGAAGTTCATTACTGGTTTGGATGGATACTTGGGGGAAAGGCTTATCAACCACATCGATGAGACTTTTGAATCGATTGTGGGGAAAGCTTTGAGATCAGAGAGTCTTTACCCTAAGTCAAAGACTGAGGTTGCTTCCGCCGAAGGGCTGAAGCCACAAGAAGACGGTGGAGGCAAGAATAACACTTAGAACAAGAGGAAGCAGAACCAAAATAAGGATGGTTAGAAAAAGAGCAAGAAAGATGTTGAGTGCTTCAGCTGTGGTAAGAAGGGCCATTATGCCAAAGAATGTCGGGCCAAGCCAGTGGATAGGAAGTGCTACAACTATGGCCAAGTGGGACATGATAAGGATAAATGTCCACAACCTCTTAAGGAGAAGCAGATTGTGAAAGCATATGCTATCAGTGTTATTCCTTCTTCATCGAATGCCCCAACTGCGGCAGACAAAGGAAAGAATGTCGTCATTCAAGGTATGCTTTCTATTTTTGATGTACCTGTTCGAGTTTTGTTTGATACTGGGGCTTCCCATTCCTTCATATCTAGTGACCTGGTAGATAGGTTGGGACCGGAACCCGAGATAGTTGATAGACCGTTGGTTGTGACGAAACCGATTGGTGGTTTGACTAACCTTAGTATGATTTGCCGAAATTTGGTCTTATCGAGTCATGGATGTATGTTTGTTTGTGATTGCTTTGTTTTGGGCTTTACTGGGTATGGCATTATATTGGGGGTCGATTGGCTCCAAAGATACGGGGTGGTGGTAGACTGTAAGGGCTTTTTGGTGATAGTTAGGGCGGACGATGGGCGGAGGTTAGTGTTTGGTAGTCTACCTAGTGATAGGGTAATGGCTAGTTTTATAAATTCCCTCGACATCCTGCATGATGAGTTGTCAGATGTGCCCGTGGTTGGCCAGTATCCGGACGTCTTCGAGGAAGCGACCGGACTACCACCACACCGAGAGATTGAGTTCCGTATTGATTTAATGAAAGATGTCAGACCTATAGTGATGCCACTTCGTCGTATGGCACCAAGGGAGCAGCGAGACCTCGGAGTGCAAGTAAGCGATCTTTTGAAGAAGGGGTTTATTAGAAGAAGTGTCTCCGAGTGGGGAGCACCAGTTGTGTTTGCCACTAAGGCAGTTGGTTCCCTTCGTTTGTGTGTGGACTATCGCGAGTTGAATAAGGTGACGAGGAAGAATAAGTATCCTCTACCGCAGATAGATGATTTGTTTGATCAACTGGAAGAAGCAAGAGTGTTCTCCCAGTTGGACCTCACGACAGGATTTCATCAGCTTCGAGTAGCGGTTGAGAGTGTTCTAAAAACAGCATTTAGGACGTCGTCTGGATTCTATGAGTGGTTGGTCATGCCATTTGGGTTGACCAATGCACCAACATACTTCGTGGATCTTATGAATCGGGTGTTCAGAGATCAACTGAATATGTATTTTCTTGTGTTCATAGACGACATCCTTGTTTACTCGAGGACAGAGGAAAAACACAAGATACATTTGAGGATAGTGATGGAGGTGTTGAGAAAACACCAATTGAAAGCGAAATTTTCTAAGTGTCACTTCTGGAAGAGGGAAGTGAGATTCTTGGGCCATGTTGTTTCAGAGAATGGTATTGCCGTGGACCCTGCGAAGGTGGCTACAGTACAGGATTGGTCTACGCCCAAAATGCAACAGACGTAAGAAGCTTCTTGGGGTTAGCTGGATATTATCATAAGTTTATCCAGGACTTCTCCAAGATAGCAGCACCGTTGACTCAGTTGACTAAGAAGAATCAAGCCTTCGTCTGGGACGGAGTGTGTGAGAATGCATTCAAGAGTCTAAAAGAAAAGTTGACGTGTGCACCAGTGTTAGTCATTCCTAGAGGGAATGAAGAGATGACGGTATACACGGATGCTTGTGGTACCGGACTAGGTGCTGTATTGATGCATGAAGGTAGGGTTGTAGCTTATGCTAGTCGGCAACTAAAGCCGCATGAGAAAAGGTGTCCTACCCATGATTTGGAACTGGCAGCGATCGTGTTCGCATTGAAGATGTGGAGACAGTATCTCTTGGGAGGGAGATTGAGTTGTTTACCGATCATAAATCGTTAAAGTATCTCTTCTCTCGGAAGGATCTGAATCTCGGTCAGCAGAGATGGTTTGAATTCTTGGCTTCGTATGATTTTGATATCGCTTATACACCTGGGAAAGGCAATGCCGTAGACGATGCCTTGAGTAGGAGACATGCCAGTTTATGGGCTATGTTTCTTGAATGGAAGCAACTGGAGTATATCGCAGGGTACGATTTCAGACCAAAGTGCAAATTGGATCCAGAGATGCTAGATAGTTTGACGATCAGACCCACTTTGATTGAGCGGATTGGTTCCAGTCAGAGGGACGATCCCAATCTATTGGAAATCATCTCCAAGTTAGAGATGAATATCGACGGTGAGGAGATGAATTTGTATGGGCTTGATCGAGAAAGTTGGCTTCAAACGAATGGAAGACTAGTTGTACCCAATGTGAATGGTTTGAGAGATGAAGTGCTTAGGGAATGTCATCACTCAAAACTGACTATACACCCCGGTGGTGATAAGATGTATCGAGACATGAAGCAGACTTACTACTGGCAAGGGATGAAAAGAGACGTTGGGAAGTTTATATCCAAGTGCATGAATTGCCAGCCAGCTAAAGCCGAGCAAAAGAAGCCTAGTGGTTTGTTGCAACCATTAGAAATTCCCGAATGGAAATGGGAGCAAGTCTCGATGGATTTCATTGATGGTTTACCAAGGACTAAATAGGGACATGATAGCATTTCGGTGATTGTGGATCGATTGACCAAGAGTGCAAGATTTATACCAGTCAAATCGACCAGAACGGCAACTAAGTTAGCAGAACTGTATATGAAGCGGGTAGTGAGATTTCATGGAGTACCTAAAAGCATTTTGAGTGACTGAGACCCGTTGTTTACTAGTGGGTTTTAGAAGAGCTTACAAGAGGCTCTAGGGTCAGAATTATATCTCAATACCGCGTATCATCCTCAAACCGACGGTCAGACAGAGAGGGTGAATCGTATATTGGAAGATCTCTTTAGAGCTTGTATATTGGATTTTGTTGGATCATCGGATGGCCATCTGCATCTAGTAGAGTTTGCATATAATAATAGCTACCAATCCAGTATTGGTATGGCTCCATATGAAGCTTTGTACGGGAGACCGTGCAACTCACCATCATGTTGGATAGAGACTAGTGAGAAGTTTGTGCTTGGACCATATGTGGTAAGGGAAACTTCAGATAAGATTAAGATCATCCAATAACGGATGAAGGCCGCCCAGGATATGCAGAAGAGTTATGCTGATAAGAGGAGAAGAGACTTAAAATTCTCCGTTGGTGACTTGGTGTTTATCAAGATTTCTCCGTTGAAGAGCGTGATACAATTTGGCAGGAGAGGCAAGTTGGCACCAAGATTTGTTGGCCCATTCCCAGTTCTCGAACAAGTTGGGAATTTGGCATATAGAATTGAATTACTAGAGAAGATGGCGGGAGTTCACAATTTATTTCATGTTTCCCAGCTAAGGAAGTGTAACAACCCGGAAATCTGGGCCAGTTTAAAAATTTTATTTTGGCAATTTTAGCGAATTTTGATTATTTAAAATGAATTATTTTAAATAATTTCAACGAGAAAATTTCTTTTGAATAAAATTCAATCTTATATAGTTATATAGATCGACGATAGAATATAAATATTTATATTTATAAAAGGAATTGAAAATGGCGCGGTAGTTTGATAATTCGATTTCAAATTTCAATTGAACGTACCGGGTGCAAAATAAACCGGATTTTAGTGAAACCAAAAATAATGGAATCTAATTGTAGCTATCTTTCCAACGAATCCGAAAAATCGAAATTTCATAGCGGGAATCAAAAGATATGTCCAGTTGAAAATTCTGAATAGTCGCTATGGAATTCAGGCCCTTAAAATGGACATTTTGCAAACGACCTCGGATTTCGATGAAACCACTTTTGTTGGATCCGTAGTGTCAAGTTATTGCTAGATTCCAAATTTCATAATTTTTCGAATCAATATGTGAACGTGGCGAAGTTAAATGTGTTTGAACAGTTTCAGTTGAATTCCATCGATTGGAAAATGGCCATTTTTCAAACGGTCTCAGAATTCGATGAAATTAGTTTTGTTAGGACCGTATCGTCAATACGAAGCTAAAAATAATTTTTCTGGAATTTCCTGAGTTAGTATGCGGCCTCGGTAATTTAAAATGTGCGTTCAAATGGAATATATAAAGATTTATATTTTAAATTTAACGAAAGCTGAACGAAACAGCGGAATTGGCTTACAAAACATATCCCATTGTGTTCGGAATTGTGGTAATTAGCTAGGGGCGATAGTCGTTGGGTCACGATTGGAGTTTGAATGAAAAGTCAACACTTAGGGTTTTAAAAAGGAAAGATAAAAATAAAATAATGTATATAAACCTCCCTCCCTTCCTCCTACCCAGTCAAACCTAGGTCAAATTAAAATAATAATAATAATAAAATGATGGCAGCAAACCCGTCGACCTCCAAGTCGCGCCACCCCCATCGTCGCGGTCCCTTCCACCTCACCCCCGAACATCGGCGAGCACCCCTAGGCAATCCCCCCTCCTTCTCGATCTCCTCCTCCGGCGTTGAAGAACCCGCAAAACCCTCCCCCTAATCCAAACGGAAATCGCGACTGTGGCCCACCGCCACCTGAGCTTCGCCCCCCTCGACCTTCCGCCACCCAGCCGCCACTTCCCTCGCACCAGCAGCCACCGAGCACCCCTTCCCCCCCCCCCCCCCGTCCAGTCAACGTTCAAATCAGAAAAAGGTGCGGTTTTTTATTTATTTATTTTATTTTATATATTTTCTTTTTTGATTTTTAGATTAATTTAGTAATTAAATTTTGCAATGAAATAGCATTGTTTAAAACTGAGTTTTTATTTAATATAAATACATTGATGAAAATATGATTTTTTTATAAAAATAGCAATTTAAGTGAAGTCTTTAAAAATATAAAAGCATTGTTTAGATTACATTACTTCTGAAAATAATAAACAACCTTAGTTTAAAAAATGAAATTTTTATGAAGAACATTGGTTTGAAAATATAAAGAACATGGTTTTGAAAATATAAAGAACGTTGTTTTTGAAATATATAAAGCTTAGATTTTTAAATGCAAAAAAAATATGATTTTTATAAATTAGAGATAAAAATATAATTTTTAATATAGTAGTAGATTAAAAATATAATTTTTATTATAGTAGGAGACTAAAGATATAATTTTTATATAATATAGGAAAGTTAAAAATATGATTTTTAGCATATGTGAACTATAAAAATATAATCTTTATAGGATAGAGAATATAAAAATATCATCTTTGTATATGTAGCGAAATAAAAATCTGATTTTTATTATATATACGTTGAAATAAAGAGGTGATTTTTATAGTGATGAAATCTTTACATTTGAAAAGGCGAAATCTTTTTATATAGTAGCAGTGTGAAAATAGAATTTTTATCTATATAGCGTGATTATAAAAATGGGATTTTTATATATTGAATAGCAAAGTAAAAATTCGATTTTTATATATTGAATAGCAAAGTAAAAATTCGATTTTTATATATTGTATAGCAAAGTAAAAATTCGATTTTTATATATTGAATAGCAAAGTAAAAATTCGATTTTTATATATTGAATAGCGAAGTAAAAATTCAATTTTTATATATTGAATAGCGAAGTAAAAATTCGATTTTTATGTATTGAATAGCGAAGAAAAAATTCGATTTTTAAATATATGAAGTGATAAGAAAATTATGATTTTTTAAATTGAAAGTGAACAAATAAAAATGTGATTTTTATTTTAAAGACAGCAATATAAAAATGTGTGATTTTTACATATGTAGTGGCTACGGGCAACGAAGATGACAAAAAGGCGAGAACGACGAAGATTTCTCTAAATGAAGTGGCATGAAGTTGGGATAGCTATTAGTGAGAATTTCTCAATCTTTAATTTAATTTTCTAGTTATATAAATATATACTAGGATGCAGATGGTGTTTAGTAGCATCCGACACCTGTCGCCCACAGACCATGGACGGCTTTTATGCTTGTTTGTTTGATTTTGATGTGTAGTTGATTGTGTGATGTGATGTGAAATTGAATAAAACATTTATATAATGAAATAAAAATAAACAAATCGGACGATTTGTTTATATACACACATTTGACTGATATAGATTGGGACGATAAATTTTACACATCGCCCAACTGCACAAATAAAATCTGTGTTTGATTGTTTGAAGCCCCACACGGGTATTGGGATGATATTTGGCGTACACTAATCCCGATTATTTAGTTATATGTCGATCGATTGATTGACAGACTGTTATAAGCGTTGAATATTTATATTTGATGCTTATACAGTGTAGAATGCACTTTGGATGATGGTTGATTATTCATCGTTGTTGAGATATACATGTGTTGTAGAAAATCCATATAATTAACATTATATGGTAATTGATTGGGCCTCATTCCAGTATTCGAAAAAGAAATATTTGAAATAGAAATATTTGAAAAGAAATATTTCAAATAGAAATATTTGAAAGGGAATAATTGAAATAGAAATATTTGAAATAGAAATATTTGAAAGGGAATATTTGAAATAGAAATATTTGAAATAGAAATATTTGAAAAGGAATATTTGAAATAGAATATTTGAAAATAGAAACATATGAAGCCGTGTTGGTTAGATTGACGTCATTTTGATGTGATCGATATTTATATCGATTTTATTCATTCTTCAATGAATACTGAATAGATTTAAAATTGAATAGATTTGAAATTCGAATTATATTTAAAGTGAATTGAAATCGAATATAAATAAATTCGAATTAAATTGAATAGAAATGAATTCGAATTGAAATCGAATAGAAATAAATTCGAATTAAATTGAATATAAATGAATTCGAATTGAAATCGAATATAAATGAATTCGAATTGAAATTGAATTGAAATCGATTTGAAATGAATTTAAAACAAATTTATATTGGAATATTCAGTTTTGATTTGAAATTGAATACGAAGTTGAAACCGTTTTGAAAATGAATTTAAAACGATTTATAAAGCACGTTTTAAAAGGAAATCGACGAAGAATATATTATATATATATATATATATATATATATATATAATATAATGGCCGGAACAGAACGCGCCGCGCTGCGGCTGTTCGCGAATTTCGACCATTGACTTCGAACGGATATTACGGGAGATCCGACCGTCGGATTCTCCTAAAAGCGGAACCATTGGGTTCATATCGAAAAGAGCTTTCTAACGAATATTAGAAATTAGAAATCTAACGGTTGGATTTGGAATTATGTCCAAATCAAATTTGGAAAAGGTCGTTGTAAGTGCAGTTCAATGACCATTGATGGAAATCGACTGTACGGGCCTTGATAAAATTATTAAAAATAACCAGAATTTCCAATGATTGCATTGGAATGGATTTGAATCGAAATTGTCTTCGGAATATTTCGATGTTGGATTTCGTGATTATACAGATGTTGTTATGGAAATTTGAAAGATATAGATATGTATATCGTTATTTCCAAATACGATATCTGTTGGTCATAGAATTTGATATTGAATATAAGGCGATATATTTTCTATTCAGAGCCTTGTATTTAATATCAAATGTGATTTGGGTTTGTCGTGAATGGTGTCTTGACTAACACTGTTCTTGAACCCAGTTGAGAAAGGATTAAATCTTTTTCTTTAGATTCAATGAAGTGTACCAATTAAATGATATTTAATTGAATTGATATTGATTTTTGGGTTTATCGTGAATAGTGTTTTTAAATAACACTTGTTCTTTAACCCGATAGTTAATGGAATGGGATTTTGGGTTTATCGTGAACCGTGTTTCAAATGACACTGATTCTTTAACCCAGTCACAGATTAAAACTAAGTGGAGTTTTAATGAATCTTTAATTAGATTGAAATGATCGAGAATGGAGTATCACCAGTTTTGCTCCAGGCGTTAGTTAAATCTTTAATTAGATTTGAATGTGTAATGGTAATTGAATTTACCGATAACACCGTGGTGTTAGATATGAAGTATAACCAGTTTTACTTCATGGGATGAATAGGTTGGGATTGGGAAATTAAAACAAATGATTACTTCGGTAAGGTTCGTTAATCCCGACTAGTTGAATCGAAATTCAAAAGATGATTAAAGAATAAATTCAAGGAATTTATCTTGGATAAAATTAATGGGAACCTTTCCCTATGAATGTGAAATTTAGAAACTAACTGTCGGTTAGCCAAGCAGAATGGTTTTTTGGATATTGATCTGATGTTGGTTTCGACCTTCAGGGTTAATATTTGGGAAATTATTCCCTTGATTAATTCACGGTTAGTGACTGATGAATTTTAATGAGGCGTACGTTGTGTTTGTGTAACACTTATTTAAAATATATGCAGGTTATGCGGAAAGACCAGGTTTATCCCATTCTGAATAACTGATACGACGATAAGTCGAAGATGAAGACGATGGTTGAAGACCGGAGGTCTTCACGTCGTTTGGGTAATTACTGATGGTCTTGATTGGGCTGTACACCCAAGAAGATGGAAACAGTTGGTGATCGTCCAGACGTACTTGGAGATCGATGGATATGCGGGGTACTAGGTGCCTCTGGTTTCGTTCAGACCCAGAACGGACTTGTAACAACCCGTATTTTCAATAACCTATTATAACATAAATTGAGGCAGAATTTAATTCTAAAATCTGAGTCAAGGGAAACGGGTTGTGCCATTGCGTTCGTCTCGGAAAAATACGCGAAATAGAGTCCGAGTTTTCAAAAATCGGAGTCCGTATGACCCGATTAAGGCCCAACGAAGTTTTCAGAAAATTCCAAAGTAAAAACAGATTTCAAATTCAAGTTTGAATTTGGAAATTTGGGCCAGTTTGGGCCAGGCGGGAAAATTCCCGCCAGAGCACCCAAGTCGACAGCCCTGTCGACTTGGGAGTCGACTTGGTTGGACCCAAGTCGACAGCCCTGTCGACTTGGCTGTCGACTTGGTCCAGCCGGGCTGTTTAGCCTGGTGCACCATTTTGAGATTGTGTTGAGTTTGGGGGCCAGATTCGGTTTTAAGGACTGAGATTGGAACTAGGGTTTAATCCTAGGGTTGAAACTAGTCCTAATCTCTATAAATAAGACCCTAACCTACCCTAAATCATCATTATTCATTCATACAACTAAACTATGGCAAAATCCTTCCTCTCATGGCCTCCACTCTCTTCATAAAATTCCTAAATAAATTTCTAAGTGATTTTCCATGCATACAAGTGTTTTCAAACTTGTATGAGCATCATTAGCTTGCATTCAAGTCAAGTTTCTATATTTGCATCATAAAGGAAGAGTTTTGATCATTTTGGCTCAAGGGTTTGCTTGCATTTTGGGTTTAATTGATTTCATAAGGGCTTTGTCATATTTTTGTGACTTCTTAAGCATTGTAAGCCCTATTCTACTTTCATACTTAAACTCTAAAGTTAAATGTATGATATGCAAGTTTGCCATGATATGCAAGTTTACTATGATGTGTTATGCAAGTTCACTATGATGTGTTATGCAAGTTCACCAAGTTATGTTATGCAAGTTTGATATGCAAGTTTGTCATATGATATGCAAGTTATGTTATGCAAGTTGATATGCAAGTTTGTCATATGATATGCAAGTTATGTTATGCAAGTTTGGGTTGATCCTTTTGTTCATGTTATCATGTTATGCAAGCTTATCTTGGGTTTATAAGCCTAAAGCTTCAAGCTTTATGCTAAAGGTTGCATTTTTGCCACATGTAGGTTATCATATCTCTTATGATAACTTGCATGTGAGGCTAAATGCGAACTTATGGCCATTTCTACATGTCATTTAGTACCATGTATCACCAATATGCCAAGTTTGGTTTTATGCATGCTTTTGGGGCCTAAAAATGTAATATGCAAATGTATGAACACATGAACATTTCATATGCCACCATGTTAAACTTGTGGCTTCAACACCTTTATGTCATGATTATGCCAAGTTCCCTCTTTCTATCCTTTATGCGCTATTGCGATATGTAAGCGATGGGATTGCGTTTGGGGTTGGGTAAACTTAAAAGACATAAAAACATAAGCTTGGGAATTTACCTATTAAGTTAGGTCTACCCATTGGGAATTTACCTATTAAGTTAGGTCTACCCAATTGCTTGAAAACTTGAAATGTGTTTTGGAAACACGATGGACATGACACTTAGAAAATATAAGTGTGACCAACTCGAGGTTGGGTTGAGTTTGTAGCGTAAACCTACCCGGAACCGACCGACTTAACTAGTTGCTACAAACAATAGGACCCAATGTGAGAAGTTGGCCATGTTGTACCTTGAACCCGAGGTTAGACCAAGTTGTGGTGTAAAGCTACCCGGACCCGCCCGGCTTAACTAGTAACCACAACATGGTCTAATGTGAGAGGTTAAGGCGCATTAAATTAATTAATGCCTCGTGATTAGGGTTAAGTCATGGTCCACTTAATACTTAACCAATTTGGGCTCGGTAGATTAATCGGGGTTAAGTCGTGAACTCATCGTTACACTTAACCAAGTTAATCCATGATTAGCAAGAGGGTTAAACCGTACTTAACCCACAAGAAAAATCCTAGCAATGGGGGCCCACTCCAGCAGTAATCCCAAGTTAGTATCATCATGACCCTAGGGACTAGGCTAGGGTGGGGGCACGATTACTGGGCTGGAGGTAAGCGACCAAAAGCAACGGCAGAGTGGTACGCTGGTGTAGTTCCGGGCGGACCATGGTCGTGCACATAGTCCGAAGCCGGGGAAAACATGCACGGGTACCAGTAGATCGAGACTGTACACTCATGTTTATGGTGTCCAGGGGTTGCCACCCTAGGGCTTGATACACCCGACGGGAGACCCGGCACAGTCTGACTACAATTATGTTTGGGCCGTATTGACACCAACACGTGACGAGTTAGGCTTATAGGGAGCCGATCGACTAGACCGTTTGGTTGGACCTCGTAAGAGGGTCACTTCATGTTATTGGGCCAAAGCTTGGGCCAAGGGATCAATACTTGTTTATTCAAGTCATGTTAGTTTGCTAGTACACCTGTGGTGCAAAACCTTAATCCTGATTATGCGATGACACCTTTATCTACCTTGTTAGTTAATCATCATGCTAGTATGTTGTTATCCTTATGTTCATCTCTGCTACTCATGCCAGTTAACTTTATCAGTTTACATTGATTGTAGTAGGGCTTACTCAGTCTTTTTGACTGACCTGTTTTCTTTCGCCTCTTTTCTTCCGTTTCCCCCCCCCCCCCCCCCCCCAGGTTCTCAGGGAGGGAATACTGGAGCTTAGCTTGGATTTCTGATTGCTCGCTCGTGGGATTTCAGCTCATGTACGGTTTTGACATGAAGCTAGCTATGGTTATCACTTATTTTGGGGATAGTACTTATGTATTTCAGTTCGTTTTCAGTAATGTTGTTTTTATATAGACTTGTGTATTTGGAAAGTTGACATTATGTTGTACCAGACTTATTTTTGAAATGGTTTGAAATCTTCCGCTGTTTTATCTATGTTATTCACTCTGTTTACATATGTTCTTGTTCTGCCTTGATATATCATTATGCATGTTTACCTGATTCAAACGCCCCTCCAAAGTCAGAATGCTTGCAAGAGTCACCCTAGCGGAGGTGGGGTGTTACATTTGGTATCAGAGCATATGGTTTACGAGAAGGAACAAAGAGGTTTTTAAGAAAACTTTTTGGAAAACTATTTTCAAAACCAAGTATAAAGTACTTTCCAAAGAAAAGTCTAGTTTATTTTAAAGGCTATTCCCCTAAAAGCCATTAGCAAAATTCCTTCGTTTTTTCTCCATTCTGAATCTGTCTTTTTCTTCATTTTCAGTATGGCCGATAACTTTGCTCTTCCGGAGGGAGTACACGTACCTGTTTGGTATAGGAGACTTTTGGAGGCTAGGGCGACCGAAGTCGGCCCCGCGGACGTTCCTCCTCCTCCTCCAGTAGTTAATGCTCCTTCTCCTCCAGTAGTTAATGTTCCTCCTCCTCCTATCGCTGAGGTTCCTCTTCCTCCTCCCCCTCAGCATCCTCAAGCTGACTTCGCAAAGACTTGCAAAGATTTCAAGGCAATGAGTGGCAAGAACTTTCAAGGCACTGAGACTTTTGTAGAGGCCAGAAATTGGTTGAAAGAGACCGAGGATTTATTTGCTATCTTTGGGTTAGACGATCAGAGGAAGATCTTGTTGGCGGTTTGGCTTATGAAGGATGAAGACGCTTATTGGTGGGAAGTAACCAATGGTACTAGGCCTGTTGAGACTTGGGTCGATTTCAGGGTAAGGTTCGTGCTTAAGTTTCTATCTTCTGCTGAGGAGAATCTGCAAATGGAGAGGTTCATAACTTTGAAACAAGGAGATATGTCTGTCAAAGAATATGTGAACAAGTTCAATCAGTTAGCTCGTTTTGGCTTGGATATGGTGAATACTCCTCAAAAGAAGGCTCTTCGTTTTGCTAGAGGATTGAATGAGCCGTTACAGGGATTGGCTATGTCACATATTCCCCATGGGGCCACGTTTGAGAGCTTGGTTGATATGGCATTACTTCAGGGAGATGTCAAGAAAGAGATCAAGGTGAATGATACTCAAGCCAAGAAGACTGATTCCCAGGGGAAAGGAAATCAGGGAAATCCAAGTGGTCAGAGCAGTCAAGGCAATCAGAACAAGAACAAGAGTCAAGGCAACAAGGGGAACAACAACAAGGGCAAGAACAACAAGGGGAAGTGCCATTATTGCGGTTCAGTTGGGCATCTTATTAAGGATTGTAAGAAGAGGAAAAGGAAGAATGGTGAATGCTTTTTCTGCGGTGAGACTGGACATTTCAGTAAGGATTGCCCGAGGAAGCAAGGGCAAGGCCAGGGTCAGACTCAGCGTGCTGGACCTTCAAGAGGGCAAGTTCATGCTCTCAATGTCGCTCCAGTTCCCGATCGAGGTAGTATTTCTGTTGAGAGCCTTGTATATATTTCTGATTTTCCAGTTCGTACCTTGTTTGATTCTGGTGCATCGCATAGCTTTATCTCATCTGATCTTGTTGATAGTTTGCACCTTAGTACTAGCTTGGTAGATGATCCCGTTTGTGTCTCAAATCCTATTGGGGGTTCCGCCCATCTGTCTATGATATGTGGGGATTTGAGGATCTCTATACTGAGTGTAGAGTTCTTGTGTAGTGCTTATGTTCTTGGTTTCAGGGGATACGGATTGATATTGGGCATGGATTGGTTGTCCAGATATGGAGCCATCCTTGATTGTGAGCATAGGGTTGTGAGGCTCGTGACTCGCCTCAGAAACACCCTAGAGATTTCTTGTGATCCGAGAGGTCCCGTCATGTTGTGCTATCTTGAATCACTTGACTCGTTAATGGAAACTCTTCAGTCTGTGAGAGTGGTTCGAGAGTATCCGGATGTTTTCGATGAAGTTAGGGGGTTGCCCCCTAAGCAAGAGATTGATTTCCGCATTTATCTGGTGGATAATGCAAAGCCGGTTTCTTTGCCCGTTCGGCACATGGCTCCGCGTGAAAGGCGGGAGCTAAGTAAGCAAGTGAAGGAGTTGCTTGAGAAGAACTTCATTAGACGAAGCATATCTGAATGGGGAGCGCCTGTGGTATTTGCTACCAAGGCAGATGGTTCTCTCCGACTTTGTGTTGACTATCGAGAGTTGAATAAGCTGACTAAGAAGAACAGACACCCGTTACCGAGGATTGATGATCTCTTTGACCAGCTTGTCGGTGCTTCTGTTTTCTCTCAGCTTGATCTTGCTACTGGATTCCATCAGCTCAGGGTAGCTGAAGATAGTATAGACAAGACTGCGTTCAGGACTCCAGATGGATTCTTCGAATGGCTTGTCATGCCGTTCGCTTGACTAATGCACCCACATATTTCGTAGACTTGATGAGTAGGGTGTTCAGGGAGTTCTTGAACAAGTTTGTCGTGGTCTTCGTAGATGATATTCTGATCTTCTCTAAGGATGAGGAAGAGCACGCAAGGCACCTCGTGGAGGTGATGGATACGCTTAGAGCGCTTCAGTTGAAGGCCAAGTTCTCCAAGTGTCACTTTTGGAGAAGGGAAGTTAGATTCCTTGGGCATATAGTATCTAAGCAAGGCTTAGCGGTGGATCCCGATAAGGTAGTTGCAGTTCAGGATTGGAAGACTCCAAGGAATGCAACCGAAGTGAGAAGTTTTCTAGGTCTTGCGGGTTTTTACAGGAAGTTCATCAAGGACTTCGCGAAGATTTCTGCTCCTCTCACTAAATTGACGAAAAAGAATTTAGTTTTTGCTTGGAGCATGGAATGCGAGCTTGCTTTTCAGAAACTCAAGAGAGCTCTCACATCAGCACCTGTTCTAACTTTGCCCGATGGAGGGAAGTTATTTACAGTATACACCGATGCATGTGGCACGGGGTTAGGAGTTGTGTTGATGCAAGAAGGAAGAGTGATATGCTTTGGCGGTAGACAACTCAAAGTGCATGAGAAGAATTATCCCACTCATGACTTAGAGTTGGCAGCAATAGTATATGCACTCAAGGCTTGGCGCCATTATCTTCTGGGAGAAAGATTTGAGCTTTATACCGATCACAAGTCATTGAAGTATCTCTTTTCTCAAAAGGATCTGAATCTGAGGCAACAAAGATGGATGGAATTCTTGGCGTCCTACGATTTTGAGATAGCTTATACCCCTGGCAAGGGGAATGTGGTAGCAGATGCATTGAGTAGAAAAAGGTTGACTCTGAGTCCTCTATTCGTTGAGATGAAGAATTTAGAGTATGTGGCAACCTTTGATTTCTCTTTGGCGATTGAATCGATGACCAGTTCTTTAGCATCTCTGGAACTCAGACCTACCCTTCTTGATCAAGTTGGGGCTTCGCAGAGGGAAGACCCTCAGATAGTTGAGATTATGGATAAGCTGATTCGAGGAGAGGCGTCTAGTCATCTCGCTCGATATTCTATTGATCACAAGGGTTGGCTGAGGAGAGACGGAAGGTTATGTGTTCCAATGGTAGAAGATTTGGTAAGAAAAGTTCTTGAGGAAGCGCATCGCTCTAAGTTGACTATACATCCGGGTGGAGATAAGATGTATAAAGATATGAAGCGCATTTTCTTTTGGCCTGGGATGAAGAAGGATGTGGCAGAGTTTGTCTCTAGATGTATCATTTGCCAGCAAGTTAAGGCCGAGTCGAAGAAGCCCGGTGGGCTATTGCATCCTCTAGACGTTCCACTTTGGAAGTGGGAGAGTATTTCCATGGATTTTATCGATGGGCTACCAAGGTCAAGGAAAGGGAATACGAGCATTTGGGTTATTGTGGATAGACTTACGAAGAGTGCTCATTTCATTCCGGTAAAGAGCAAGAGGACCGCATCTTGGCTCGCGTCTGTATATCTTCGTGAGATTGTGAGACTACATGGAGTCCCTTCTAGTATAGTCAGTGACCGTGACCCAATCTTTACAAGTCAGTTCTGGAATAGCTTGCAAGAAGCCATAGGCACAAGGTTGAATCTAAGTACGGCTTATCACCCACAGACGGACGGTCAAACCGAAAGGGTGAATAGGGTACTCGAGGATCTGTTGAGGCTTTGTATTCTGGATTTTGGTGGTACTTGGGAAGACCATCTTCCTCTTGTTGAGTTTGCATATAATAACAGTTATCAGGCAAGCATAGGGATGGCACCATTTGAAGCTTTATATGGGAGGCCGTGCAAGTCCCCTACATGTTGGTAGGAGACTACAGATAAGCTTATACTTGGGCCTGATATGATCAGAGATACATCCGAGAAGGTCGAGTTGATTCAGAGACGGATGAAAGCGGCCCAAGACCGACAGAAATCCTATGCTGATAAGCGAAGAACTGATTTGGAGTTTGATGTTGGGGATATGGTTTTCATGAAGGTTTCTCCTTTGCGGAATGTGGTCCGATTTGGAGCCGTTAGGAAGTTAGCACCGAGAATTGTTGGACCATTCCTTGTTATAGAGAGGATCGGGCAGATGGCTTATAGATTTGAGTTGCCCGAGAAGCTTGCCGGAGTGCACGATGTATTTCATGTCTCACATCTCCGGAAGTGTTTACATGAATCAGCCAAGGTTGTTGAGCCAAGTGTTCTGAAAGATGTGGAAGTGGAGAAAGAGGCTACCTTGAGGAGAGCTCCGATTCGTATCTTGGGGACGGAGACCAAGAAGCTACGGAATCGAGAGGTCAAGTTGGTGAAGGTCCAATGGGGTGAAGCCGAAGAAGACGCAACTTGGGAAACCGAGCAGAAGATGCGTGGGCTTTATCCATTCCTTTTTGAGGGTACACTCTCAATCTCTTTTCTTTGCTAGCATATCTTTCTCTTTGCTATCCTTGTTTATCTAGTTTATCGTGTTAATCTTGTCATGAGAACCTTAGGTAGAAACCCTTTGGATGAAACATGTGTTTGAAACATGTTATGCTTGATGGTTGCAAGTGGTTGCAAGTGTTTGCAAGTGGTTACTCGTGGATGCATTATACACGTTAGGCACTAGATCGGCTCACACACTCCTCATATTGCATATGCATGAGTGTTTATGCTTACTCATGGATGAAAATTTTTGTGTTATCACATGGATGTTGCATATGGATGTATGTTATGTGCACGCATATAGATGTTATACATTATGTTAGGAATTGCATACATATGGATTCATTTCACTAACATAATTTGCATTGATGATATTTGCATTGGATAAGTACATATACACACACCTTTGCATATGTTCATACAACATTTAGAATCTTGTAAGGACAATGATTGCTCGTGGATGATGTTTTGAGTAGATGGATGATTGGATGGTAGGATACGTTCTTCCCAACTTGAAAATTTCGGGGACGAAATCCTTTAAGGAGGGGAGAATGTAACAACCCGTATTTTCAATAACCTGTTATAACATAAATTGAGGCAGAATTTAATTATAAAATCTGAATCAAGGGAAACGGGCTGTGCCATTGCGTTCATCTTGGAAAAATAGCGAAATGGAGTCTGAGTTTTCAAAAATCGGAGTCCATATGACCCGATTAAGGCCCAACGAAGTTTTCAGAAAATTCCAAAGTAAAAACAGATTTCAAATTCAAGTTTGAATTTGGAAATTTGGGCCAGTTTGGGCCAGGCGGGAAAATTCCCGCCAGAGCACCCAAGTCGACAGCCCTGTCGACTTGGCTGTCAACTTGGTCCAGCCGGGCTGTTTAGCCTGGTGCACCATTTTGAGATTGTGTTGAGTTTGGGGGCCAGATTCGGTTTTAAGGGCTGAGATTGGAACTAGGGTTTAATCCTAGGGTTGAAACTAGTCCTAATCTCTATAAATAAGACCCTAACCTACCCTAAATCATCATTATTCATTCATACAACTAAACTATGGCAAAATCATTCCTCTCATGGCCTCCACTCTCTTCATAAAATTCCTAAATAAATTTCTAAGTGATTTTCCATGCATACAAGTGTTTTCAAACTTGTATGAGCATCATTAGCTTGCATTCAAGTCAAGTTTCTATATTTGCATCATAAAGGAAGAGTTTTGATCATTTTGGCTCAAGGGTTTTGCTTGCATTTTGGGTTTAATTGATTTCATAAGGGCTTAGTCATATTTTTGTGACTTCTTAAGCATTGTAAGCCCTATTCTACTTTCATACTTAAACTCTAAAGTTAAATGTATGATATGCAAGTTTGCCATGATATGCAAGTTTACTATGATGTGTTATGCAAGTTCACTATGATGTGTTATGCAAGTTCACCAAGTTATGTTATGCAAGTTTGATATGCAAGTTTGTCATATGATATACAAGTTATGTTATGCAAGTTGATATGCAAGTTTGTCATATGATATGCAAGTTATGTTATGCAAGTTTGGGTTGATCCTTTTGTTCATGTTATCATGTTATGCAAGCTTATCTTGGGTTTATAAGCCTAAAGCTTCAAGATTTATGCTAAAGGTTGCATTTTTGCCACATGTAGGTTATCATATCTCTTATGATAACTTGCATGTGAGGCTAAATGCGAACTTATGGCCATTTCTACATGTCATTTAGTACCATGTATCACCAATATGCCAAGTTTGGTTTTATGCATGCTTTTGGGGCCTAAAAATGTAATATGCAAATGTATGAACACATGAACATTTCATATGCCACCATGTTAAACTTGTGGCTTCAACACCTTTATGTCATGATTATGCCAAGTTCCCTCTTTCTATCCTTTATGCGCTATTGCGATATGTAAGCGATGGGATTGCGTATGGGGTTGGGTAAACTTAAAAGACATAAAAACATAAGCTTGGGAATTTACCTATTAAGTTAGGTCTACCCATTGGGAATTTACCTATTAAGTTAGGTCTACCCAATTGCTTGAAAACTTGAAATGTGTTTTGGAAACACGATGGACATGACACTTAGAAAATATAAGTGTGACCAACTCGAGGTTGGGTTGAGTTTGTAGCGTAAACCTACCCGGAACCGACCGGCTTAACTAGTTGCTACAAACAATAGGACCAAATGTGAGAAGTTGGCCATGTTGTACCTTGAACCCGAGGTTAGACCAAGTTGTGGTGTAAAGCTACCCGGACCCGCCCGGCTTAACTAGTAACCACAACAAGGTCTAATGTGAGAGGTTAAGGCGCATTAAATTAATTAATGCCTCGTGATTAGGGTTAAGTCATGGTCCACTTAATACTTAACCAATTTGGGCTCGGTAGATTAATCGGGGTTAAGTCGTGAACTCATCGTTACACTTAACCAAGTTAATCCATGATTAGCAAGAGGGTTAAACCGTACTTAACCCACAAGAAAAATCCTAGCAATGGGGGCCCACTCCAGCAGTAATCCCAAGTTAGTATCATCATGACCATAGGGACTAGGCTAGGGTGGGGGCACGATTACTGGGCTGGAGGTAAGCGACCAAAAGCGACGGCAGAGTGGTACGCCGGTGTAGTTCCGGGCGGACCATGGTCGTGCACATAGTCCGAAGCCGGGGAAAACATGCATGGGTACCAGTAGATCGAGACTGTGCACTCATGTTTATGGTGTCCAGGGGTTGCCACCCTAGGGCTTGATACACCCGACGGGAGACCCAGCACAGTCTGACTACAATTATGTTTGGGCCGTATTGACACCAACACGTGACGAGTTAGGCTTATAGGGAGCCGATCGACTAGACCGTTTGGTTGGACCTCGTAAGAGGGTCACTTCATGTTATTGGGCCAAAGATTGGGCCAAGGGATCAATACTTGTTTATTCAAGTCATGTTAGTTTGCTAGTACACCTGTGGTGCAAAACCTTAATCCTGATTATGCGATGACACTTTTGTCTACCTTGTTAGTTAATCATCATGCTAGTATGTTGTTATCCTTATGTTCATCCCTGCTGCTCATGCCAGTTAACTTTATCAGTTTACATTGATTGTAGTAGGGCTTACTCAGTCTTTTTGACTGACCTGTTTTCTTTCGCCTCTTTTCTTCCGTCCCCCCCCCCCCAGGTTCTCAGGGAGGGAATACTGGAGCTTAGCTTGGATTTCTAATTGCTTGCTCGTGGGATTTCAGCTCATGTACGGTTTTGACATGAAGCTAGCTATGGTTATCACTTATTTTGGGGATAGTACTTATGTATTTCAGTTCGTTTTCAGTAATGTTGTTTTCATCTAGACTTGTGTATTTGGAAAATTGACATTATGTTGTACCAGACTTATTTTTGAAATGGTTTGAAATCTTCCGCTGTTTTATCTATGTTATTTACTCTGTTTACATATGTTCTTGTTCTGCCTTGATATATCATTATGCATGTTTACCTGATTCAAACGCCCCTCCAAAGTCAGAGTGCTTGCAAGAGTCACCCTGGCGGAGGTGGGGTGTTACAGGACTTGTAAATGGACTGTGTATCTGACATTGGATTTTAGTCTGTGTGATTGATTTCTATTAAATATATATCTGTTTGGCGGCAGAGAATTTATTCTCTTGCTTAACGCCCTTCTCTGAGACATACGAGCTCAGGGGTTATATACTGATGGATATCAAACGCATAGAGTGAATTGCCTGTGTGGCATGCTAAGATGCAAATGATCAAGGCTTCTGTTGAAAAGCAAAGTCTTGTGGTTGATAATCGAAGCACGGCCTTTGTGGCGTAGCTTTGTGTAACGTTTACTTCGCGAGTTTCGCACCCCGGTTGTGAACCAAAAACGGGAGAAGGACCTCAGGGAGGGCATGCGTTTCTTTCTAGCTAGGGTGGTGTCAGTGACCTACCAGCCCTGACATTTATATACTTTTCACCTGTGTGGTTGTTACTGTTGCGAGGCGCCTCGGTTATATCGGTTTCGGCCGATGCATTCTGGTCGGCAGACGGACCAGTCTTACGCCACAAAGGGCGAGGAAACGCAGTGTTCAGGATTTAAGTTTAATCCACATCGGTGGACCGGCCCTGTCGCTCCAAGGGTCACTCGAGCTCTGATCCTGAGACTCGGGCTAGACAGTCTCGAATCGGTAGAGGACTATCTTTTGCCTCGGTTCATAGATGGAAACCCAATTTCCAAATACGTGACTTTGCGATTTTGATTGTATAACCTATATATGGCGACATAGTGGTATGGGGCATTCATGCCGCCTATGATTGATACTTATGATTTGAAGTTGTTTTATACACTATACCCTTATAATAGTACCAAATGATTTCTTTTAAACGTATCAAGCATTCTTGGCTATTATAAGGTTAAAACCCTATCCCCCGGCTTGCGTTGCATTGTGTGATAGGACCTGGGTCTTATAATAGCTTCATTTTTCTTTATTTAGCATGGCGCTGTTGTTTTATGCACTGGTATTCTTTGGAGGAAACCCGTTCCGTGTTTTACGGCGTGGTCCCTTGATTTACCTAACGATTTAAAATAAAGATTAATAATTGTTTTAGTTCTCACACTAGTCCCATGACTGACCTGGAGTTTATTGTTTGACCTAAACTCTGGGTGCCCTTATTTTGACACGGGAAGCTAGTAGTTTTGGTTTTGCAGATTTATATTCACAGGATCCTGGTTTACAGCTGGAATGATATCCGGGAAGCTTTGTATCCGTATATCTCTTCTAGTTGTGTATTGTATTATTTCCCGCTGCGATGTTTTTAATTGTAATTTAAATCTCTGATATTTTTGTGTAATATTTATTTATGCTCTGTATGTTCTTGTAATCTGATGCATCGTTGTAAATAACAATGAAATGTTCTCCCGTCTGCGTTCTGTTGTGGCTTGTTCTCGAACTATCCGCGCTTTCCTCACCGGGGAAGTTACGGGTTTTTACAGTTGGTATCAGAGCTTTGGTTTACAAAGCTCAGAGAACAAGGCACCTTAGAACCATACGAAAGAATTCATTAGATATTGGATTAGTAATATCCAATAGGAATGACTCGTTAAAGGTAGGATCAGTAGTATCCTAGAACGAGTGTGAAGAGTATATTTTTAAAATTGAAAACAATTTTTGTTTTGAAAATTTAAATCAATTATTCGTATTTGATTATTTATTTGTATTGATTAGGACAGTCCAGTATATAGAGATTTCGCATATACGTCTTGCTAACGTGTGTTCAAAATTTTAATATATTGGATAGATATAGAATCACACTCTAGTCGCCCAGAGATGATTCTGATGATGAGGCCTCATCATCAGTGTTTATATTCGAGTGAAGAAAGTGAGATTTCTATATATTTCCTATTGACTGGTGTGAGAACCAAAATTAGATAGGGCCTATTGTTGTGATTTGGCATCAAAAATCTGATTTTTGACTATATATCAAAGTTATGAATTTCAAAAGCTAATCAACTAATTGATTGATGGTTGTGTTGTTTGATTATTGTTTGTTAGCTGAAATTTTAACCATATAGCCAATTTGATCAAATAGTGAATATTATTGAAATTTGGTCGCATTTGCTTGCATATACATATACTTACATTGAACAGGTCATAGCAAGGAGGCTAGAGCAGAGAATAAAATTTGTTTGCCCGACAAATAGGTACATGTTTACTACATAATTTACTGTATTGTTTGGGTGATGATGATTTTATGAGCCTATTGGCTAGCCGTTTGGCTTTTTCTTTTTCTTTTTGAGATCAGAAGGCCTATATGGCAATTTCGGGATTTTCCCGTGGCTCCCGGTGCAGGGGATGTTATGGCGAATTTTTTTGAAAATTTAGGGTGTTAGCCAAATTTTTGAAGAATTTGAAAATTCTCAGAAACTGAAAAGTTGGAGAATGGAAGCCAGATCGAACGTAGAGTTGATTAATCAAACCACTTTCGACTTTGTTCCTTTTCGGGGATGAAAGTTTTAAGTGGGGGAGATTGTAACAACCCGGAAATCTAGGCCAGTTTAAAATTTTTATTTTGGCAATTTTAGCGAATTTTGATTATTTAAAATGAATTAATTTAAATAATTTCAACGAGAAAATTTCTTTTGAATAAAATTCAATCGTATATAGTTATATAGATCGAAGATAGAATATAAATATTTATTTATATTTATAAAAGGAATTGAAAATGGCGCGGTAGTTCGATAATTCGATTTCAAACTTCAATTGAACGTATTGGGTGCAAAATAAACCGGATTTTAGTGAAACCAAAAATAATGGAATCTAATTGTGGCTATCTTTCCAACGAATCCGAAAAATCGAAATTTCATAGTGGGAATAAAAAGATATGTCCAGTTGAAAATTCTGAATAGTCGCTATGGAATTCAGGCCCTTAAAAAAGGACATTTTGCAAACGACCTCGGATTTCGATGAAAGCACTTTTGTTGGATCCGCAGTGTCAAGTTATTGCTAGATTCCAAATTTCATAATTTTTCGAATCAATATGTGAGCATGGCAAAGTTAAACGTGTTTGAACAGTTTCAGTTGAATTCCATCGACTGGAAAATGGCCATTTTTCAAACGGTCTCAGAATTCGACGAAATTAGTTTTGTTAGGACCGTATCGTCAATACGAAGCTAAAAATAATTTTTCTGGAATTTTCTGAGTTAGTATGTGGCCCCGATAATTTAAAATGTGCGTTCAAATGGAATATATAAAGATTTATATTTTAAATTTAACGAAAGCTGAACGAAACAGTGGAATTGGCTTACAAAACATATCCCATTGTGTTCGGAATGGGGGTAATTAGCTAGGGGCGACAGTCGTTGGGTCCCGATTGGAGTTTGAATGAAAAGTCAACACTTAGGGTTTTAAAAAGGAAAGATAAAAATAAAATAATATATATAAACCTCCCTCCCTTCCTCCTACTCAGTCAAACCTAGGTCAAATTTAAAAAAAAACGATGGCAGCAAACCCGTCGCCCTCCAAGTTGCGCCACCCCCATCGTCGCGGTCGCTTCCACCCTACCCCCGAACATCGGCGAGCACCCCCAGGCTATCCCCCCTCCTTCTCGATCTCCTCCTCCGGCGTTGAAGAACCTGCAAAACCCTCCCCCTAATCCAAATGTAAATCGCGACTGTGGCCCACCGCCACCTGAGCTTCGCCCCCCCTCGACCTTCCGCCACCCAGCCGCCACTTCCCTCGCACCAGCAGCCACCGCGTACCCCTCCCCCCCGTCCAGTCAACGTTCAAATCAGAAAAAGGTGCGGTTTTTTTTATTATTTATTTATTTTATTTTATATATTTTTTTAATGATTTTTAGATTAATTTAGTAATTAAATTTTGCAATGAAATAGCATTTTTTAAAACTGAGTTTTTATTTAATATAAATACATTGATGAAAATATGATTTTTTATAAAAATAGCAATTTAAGTGAAGTCTTTAAAAATATAAAAGCATTGTTTAGATTACATTACTTTTGAAAATAATAAATAACCTTAGTTTAAAAAATGAAATTTTTATGAAGAACATTGGTTTGAAAATATAAAGAACATGGTTTTGAAAATATAAAGAACGTTGTTTTTGAAATATATAAAGCTTAGATTTTTAAATGCGAAAAAAATATGATTTTTATAAAGTAGAGATAAAAATATAATATTTAATATAGTAGTAGATTAAAAATATAATTTTTATTATAGTATGGGAGTAAAGTTATAATTTTTATATAATATAGGAAAGTTAAAAATATGATTTTTAGCATATGTGAACTATAAAAATATAATCTTTATAGGATGGAGAATATAAAAATATCATCTTTGTATATGTAGCGAAATGAAAATCTGATTTTTATTATATATACGTTGAAATAAAGAGGTGATTTTTATAGTGATGAAATCTTTACATTTGAAAAGGCGAAATCTTTTTATATAGTAGCGGTGTGAAAATAGAATTTTTATCCATATAGCGTGATTATAAAAATGGGATTTTTATATATTGAATAGCAAAGTAAAAAATTCGATTTTTATATATTGAATAGCAAAGTAAAAATTCGATTTTTATATATTGAAAAGCAAAGTAAAAATTCGATTTTTATATATTGAATAACAAAGTAAAAATTCGATTTTTATATATTGAATAGCGAAGTAAAAATTCGATTTTTATATATTGAATAGCTCAGTAAAAATTCGATTTTTATGTATTGAATAGCGAAGAAAAAATTCGATTTTTAAATATATGAAGTGATAAGAAAAATATGATTTTTTAAATTGAAAGTGAACAATTAAAAATGTGATTTTTATTTTAAAGACAGCAATATAAAAATGTGTGATTTTTACATATGTAGTGGCTACGGGAAACGAAGATGACAAAAAGGCGAGAACGACGAAGATTTCTCTAAATGAAGTGGCGTGAAGTTGGGATAGCTATCAGTGAGAATTTCTCACTCTTTAATTTAATTTTCTAGTTATATAAATATATACTAGGATGCAGATGGTGTTTAGTAGCACCCGACACCCGTCGTCCACAGACCATGGACGGCTTGTATGCTTGTTTGTTTGAATTTGACGTGTAGTTGATTGTGTGATGTGATGTGAAATTGAACAAAACATTTATATAATGAAATAAAAATAAACAAATCGGACGATTTGTTTATATACACACATTTGACTGATATAGATTGGGACGATAAATTTTACCCATCGCCCAACTGTACAAATAAAATCTGTGTTTGATTGTTTGAAACCCCACACGGGTATTGGGATGATATTTGACGTACACTAATCCCGATTATTTAGTTGTATGTCGATCGATTGATTTACAGACTGTTATAAGCGTTGAATATTTATATTTGATGCTTATACAGTGTAGAATGTACTTTGGATGATGATTGATTATTCATCGTTGTTGAGATATACATGTGTGGTAGAAAATCCATATAATTAACATTATATGGTAATTGATTGGGCCTCATTCCAGTATTCGAAAGAGATATATTTGAAATAGAAATATTTGAAAAGAAATATTTGAAATAGAAATATTTGAAAAGGAATAATTGAAATAGAAATATTTGAAATAGATATATTTGAAAGGGAATATTTGAAATAGAAATATTTGAAATAGAAATATTTGAAAAGGAATATTTGAAATAGAATATTTGAAAATAGAAACATATGAAGCCGTGTTGGTTAGATTGACGCCATTTTGATGTGATCGATATTTATATCGATTTTATTCATTCTTCAATGAATACTGAATAGATTTGAAATTGAATAGATTTGAAATTCGAATTATATTTAAAGTGAATTGAAATCGAATATAAATAAATTCGAATTAAATTGAATAGAAATGAATTCGAATTGAAATCTAATAGAAATAAATTCGAATTAAATTGAATATAAATGAATTCGAATTGAAATCGAATATAAATGAATTCGAATTGAAATTGAATTGAAATCGATTTGAAATGAATTTAAAATGAATTTATATTGGAATATTCAATTTTGATTTGAAATTGAATGCGAAGTTGAAACCGTTTTGAAAATGAATTTAAAACGATTTATAAAGCACATTTTAAAAGGAAATCGACGAAGAATATTATATATGTATATATAATATAATGGCCGGAACAGAACGCACCGCGCCGCGGCAGTTCGCAAATTTCGACCATTGACTTCGAACGGATATTACGGGTGATCCGACCGTCAGATTCTCCTAAAAGTGGAACCGTTGGGTTCGTATCGAAAAGAGCTTTCTAACAAATATTAGAAATTAGAAATCTAACGGTTGGATTTGGAATTATGTCCAAATCAAATTTGGAAAAGGTCGTTGTAAGTGCAGTTCGATGGCCATTGATGGAAATCGACTGTACGGGCCTTGATAAAATTATTAAAAATAACCAGAATTTCCAATGATTGCATTGGAATGGATTTGAATCGTAATTGTCTTCGGAATATTTCGATGTTGGATTTCGTGATTATACAGATGTTGTTACGGAAATTTGAAAGATATAGATATGTATATCGTTATTTCCAAATACGATATCTGTTGGTCGAAGAATTTGATATTGAATATAAGCCGATATATTTTCTATTCAGAGCCTTGTATTTAATATCAAATGTGATTTGGGTTTGTCGTGAATGGTGACTTGACTAACACTGTTCTTGAACCCAGTTGAGAAAGGATTAAATCTTTTTCTTTAGATTTAATGAAGTGTACCAATTAAATGATATTTAATTGAATTGATATTGATTTTTGGGTTTATCGTGAACAGTGTTTTTAAATAACACTTGTTCTTTAACCCGATAATTAATGGAATGGGATTTTGGGTTTATCGTGAACCGTGTTTCAAATGACACTGATTCTTTAACCCAGTCACAGATTAAAACTAAGTGGAGTTTTAATGAATCTTTAATTAGATTGAAATGATCGAGAATAGAGTATCACCAATTTTGCTCCAGGCGTTAGTTAAATTTTTAATTAGATTTGAACGTGTAATGGTAATTGAATTTACTGATAACACCATGGTGTAAGATATGAAGTATAACCAGTTTTACTTCATGGGATGAATAGGTTGGGATTGAGAAATTAAAACAAATGATTACTTCGGTAAGGTTCGTTAATCCCGACTAGTTGAATCGAAATTCAAAAGATGATTAAAGAATAAATTCAAGGAATTTATCTTGGATAAAATTAATGGGAACCTTTCCCTATGAATGTGAAATTTAGAAACTAACTGTCGGTTAGCCAAGCAGAATGGTTTTCTGGATATTGATCTGATGTTGGTTTCGACCTTCGGGGTTAATATTTGGGAAATTATTCTCTTGATTAATTCACGGTTAGTGAATGATGAATTGGAATGAGGCGTATAATGTGTTTGTGTAACACTTATTTAAAATATACGCGGGTTATTCGGAAAGACCTAGTTTATCCCATTCTGAATAACTGATACGACGATAAGTCGAAGATGAAGACGATGGTCGTAGACCGGAGGTCTTCACGTCGTTTGGGTAATTACTGATGATCTTGATTGGGCTTTACACCCAAGAAGATGGAAACAGTTGGTGATCGTCCAGACGTACTTGGAGATCGATGGATATGCGGGGTACTAGGTGCCTCCGGTTTCGTTCAGACCCTGAACGGACTTGTAAATGGACTGTGTGTCTGACATTGGATTTTAGTCTGTGTGATTGATTTCTATTAAATATATATCTGTTTGGCGGCACAGAATTTATTCTCTTGCTTAACGCCCTTCTCTGAGACATACGAGCTCAGGGGTTATATACTGATGGATATCAAACGCATAGAGTGAATTGCCTGTGTGGCATGCTAAGATGCAAATGATCAAGGCTTCTGTTGAAAAGCAAAGTCTTGTGGTTGATGATCGAAGCACGGTCTTTGTGGCGTAGCTTTGTGTAATGTTTACTTCGCGAGTTTCGCACCTCGGTTGTGAACCAAAAACGGGAGAAGGACCTCAGGGAGGGCATGCGTTTCTTTCTAGCTAGGGTGGTGTCAGTGACCTACCAGCCCTGACATTTATATACTTTTCACCTGTGTGGTTGTTGCTACTGCGAGGCGCCTCGGTTATATCGGTTTCGGCCGATGCATTCTGGTCGGTAGACAGACCAGACTTACGCCCCAAAGGGCGGGGAAACGCAGTGTTCAGGATTTAAGTTTAATCCACATCGGTGGACCGGCCCTATCGCTCCAAGGGTCACTCGAGCTCTGATCCTGAGACTCGGGCTAGACAGTCTCAAATCGGTAGAGGACTATCTTTTGCCTCGGTTCATAGATGGAAACCCAATTTCCAAATACGTGAATTTGCGATTTTGATTGTATAACCTATATATGGAGACATAGTGGTATGGGGCATTCATGCCGCCTATGATTGATACTTATGATTTGAAGTTGTTTTATACACTATACCCTTATAATAGTACCAAATGATTTCTTTTAAACGTATCAAGCATTCTTGGCTATTATAAGGTAAAAACCTTATCCCCCGGCTTGCGTTGCATTGTGTGATAGGACCTGGTTCTTATAATAGCTTCATTTTTCTTTATTTAGCATGGCGCTGTTGTTTTATGCACTGGTATTCTTGGGAGGAAACCCGTTCCGTGTTTTACGGCGTGGTCCCTTGATTTACCTAACGATTTAAAATAAAGATTAATAACTGTTTTAGTTCTTACACCAGTCCCATGACTGACCTGGAGTTTATTGTTTTGGCCTAAACTCTGGGTGCCCTTATTTTGACACGGGCAGCTAGTAGTTTTGGTTTTGCAGATTTATATTCACAGGATCCTGGTTTACAGCTGGAATGATATCCGGGAAGCTTTGTATCCGTATATCTCTTCTAGTTGTGTATTGTATTATTTTCCGCTACGATGTTTTTAAATGTAATTTAAATCTCTGATATTTCTGTGTAATATTTATTTATGCTCTTGTAATCTGATGCATCGTTGTAAATAACAATGAAATGTTCTCCCGTCTGCGTTCTGTTGTGGCTTGTTCTCGAACTATCCGCGCTTTCCTCACCGGGGAAGTTACGGGTTTTTACAGGAAGTTCGTGCACGACCCAGATATGACTATTTCACCTGATCAGTTAGAGGACCTCGAAGTAGAACCCGAGGCGGTTGGGAACCACAAGCCGATTCGTATTGTCGAACACGATACGAAGCAACTTCGAAGGAAGGCGGTGAAGCTAGTTAAGGTTTAGTGGGGGCGAGAACGAGAATGACTGCACTTAGGAGACAGAGGAGAGCATTAGGAAGACGTATCCAGAACTCTTTGCCTAGTAAGATTTACTTTGCAATTTAGTTATTCCACATGCTAGGATAGACTTGTTTTGATTGTTTTGCATGTTTGATTGTTGTTTTATGGCTGATAGGCATGCGGGACCTTTTGGGTGTTTTGGTTAGCGAATTTCGGGGGCGAAATTTCTTTGGGGGGGGGGGGAGAATGTAACAACCCGCATTCTACACATCGGAGGATCGTAGAATATTTATTTTTTTCTTATATGAAGTAGTATGGTCATGTGGCTTTGGGAAATGACCACTGGGGTCATTTCCCATGTTCACGATTTTTGCTGATTTTTAAACGACCGTTTTGCCCCTTGTTGGTCTTGTTTCGGCCATAACTTTTGACTGGAAAGGAATTTTGACCTGAAACCCCTTCCATTGGCTTCGGATGATGGTTTACCTTTCCGTAGACTGGTCACATGTGAGAAACAGACTTATTGTTTGGGAGATATGGCTGAAATAAGGTTTGGAAGGTGAAAAAACTAATTAACCGGGCCAAATAGGGTGACTAGTGAATGGGCCCATAACCCATTTCGGGATTAGGGTTATGAGGAAGCTGAAAAGAGTTAGAGTTTCATTCCATTTCAATTTTCTAGCCTCCACTTACCTCTTAGAAACCCTAAAAATGGCCTCTAACCTCTAAATCACCTCCAAATCACTTTCTAATCAAGGATTAAGCTTACCAACATCAAATCAAGGGAGATCTTCACCAAATCAAGATTAGAACTGATGTTTTGCATCTCTATTCACGCCCAAACATAGATTGATTTCAGATCTAAGTTTATTTGTGGCTAAGGTGAGTGATTAACTTGCTTTTACACTATTTATGGCAAATTAGTGTTGACTAGTGTTAATTAGCGTTTTTAAACGTAAATTAAATATGGAAAAATATTTATAAATTCTTAAATGATGTTTTATACTTCTGTTAGAAACTTGGGTTAATTTGGTTAAGTTTTGCTAATCCTATCATGAATTATGTTTGAACATGCTTAAGGGAAAATACGGGATTTTGGCTATGTTTGATAAATTTTAACCTATCATATTGATGTTTTGGTGTTTGAGGTCACTTCTATTTTTTACTATGACTTTGTGGTATGCTTTGTGATTGATTAGAATAGCTAGAGTGGTTGAAAACGCCATCGAATGGCGTAAACAACTCGCTGGACAAAATGCAGGAAATGGATAGGGACCGGATCAGATGGGGAGGTCCGAACCGAACCATTCGTGTGGCCCATCCACGATCCGCCCCCTTGCATCCGAACCGAGCCTGCATGCTACAAGTTGACTTGAAACCTGGAGGATATCACGACCGACCCGATCCACCAGAAGTACTCCGACCCGATCTGCCATAATACCCCGACCCGAACCGATGTACTACGATTGGACTTGGAGGCTGCGATCCGACCCAGTGTGCTTTGGAGGAGGCCGATCCGAACCGACACCAGCTGAAGACCACGATCAGATCCGGAGAAGCTTGGCACGAATCGATCCAGTGGGGTATACTGAAGGCCTATCCGAACCATTATGACATGAAGGCGACGGTTTGAACCGATCTGATGAAGACCAATAACCCGAGATGCAAAGGTAGTCCAAAAAGAAGTTAGAGCTCAGGATCCAGTTGGGAGCCAATGGGTTCACTTCATGATTCGGCTTTGCTGCGGGATGTGTGCTAAGGAGTTGTCGATGTTCATAAATTCGATTCACCATTGAAAAGGAATGATGGGCTACATATCAGTGCAGTAGAGTCATCATGACTCGAGGGGAAAAGTGATCGTAGCAAGACTATGAGCCAGTGCAGTGGAGACGTTGTGACTCCATGGGGCAGAGTGGACATAGTAAAGGATTAGTAAGGCTATGAGCCAGTGCAGTGGGGTGTGTACGACTCCATGGGGGCAAAGTGGACATAGCGAAGTATTAGTGGCTATGGATCAGTGCAGTGAAGCCGTTGTGACTTCATGGGGCAGAGTGATCATAGCAAAGTATTGGGTGGTCGAAGTGGTGGATATTGTATGCTTTACGCACTGAGTGAGAGATGTGAGGATGGTTGCTATGCTTGATTGTTTGCCATCACTGTGACATGCACACCCCCACCCCCGTATGCTTGTACACCATATGTTAGTGGCACCTTAGAGTATTGTACAGTATGCAGTGCTAACTCTTTGGTTGCAGGTCTAGGTTCAGGTATGGTTTAGTATACCTGTTATTATTCTGTTTAGCTGCTTATCGCTCATACCATACTTTTGTCTGACCCAGAGTTTTATGTCTCTTCTTATTACTCTGGGTGCTCCTAAACGGCAGACTAGAGACAGGTTAGCTGATGATGCACGAGTAGCTGATCCGGAGGCGAGCAGGAGGCTTCCACGTATGATATATATATATATATATATATATATATATATATATATATATATATATATATATATATTCTCCCTGTGTCGTTGGTGGTCACTACTTGGGCATTAGTAGTTGTTGGCCTGCTTTTTGAACAGGCTATCCAAAACCAAGGACTTGAGTATGAACTTGCGCTGATTGGAGATCACTTGGATGGAGTGATAAAAGGTTGGTAAACTTGAATTATACATGCAGATGTCACCGGACCGGATCCTCCTTCCGGATCGGATCCCTCCTTTTGGATTGGATCGGATCAGATTCCCCTCTTCGGATCAAATCGGATTGGATAGCCCAAGTCGGATCGGATTGGAGAGTACACAACAAGGAGATTTAGCAAAATGAGCATCGGTTTGGATCGTAAATAGCTGACCCGATCCGCTCGCCTGAAGCACGCAATTGTCCTTCAAAGAAGACCTACTCTCGTGCCTACTATCATGGACCCGGTTCTTCGTGTCAACCCTCGAAATGGAAGCAACTTCCCCACGTTTTCCACTACTTCCACTAAGTTTCGAGATCCCCTCTCCAGCCTCCACGTGGCCACTATTCCCTAACCGAATTTCTGCCTATATATACATGAATTCGCAGCCATTCAAAGGAATTTTTGGCCGAGGAAAAGCAGTAGACATTTCGGCCATGGCTACTCATGACCGACCATCTTCTTCTTCAACAAAATCAGTGAATTCGGAGAGAATTATTCATTGTATTCGAGTGATTGAATGTTTATATTTCTTGTAATTGTAATTTCTGAATGAATTGAGAAACTATGAAGTGGATGTAGTCTTGTTAATGCCGAACCACTATAAATCTCGCATCTCCACTTGATTTTCTGTGTTTTAGATCATTATTCTTCACAAATCCTAGTCAATTGGGTGTTAGAGCCATTTTTTGGTCTAACAGTAGTGTACCTTCCTTATCTTGCTTTAGAGACAGTTTTAAAAGTTGTAATAATGATGTTGTGGAAAATAAGCTGTATTTGGATTTTCTACTGCTATGATAGTTTGTCTTAGCTTATACACTGTCTCACCTATTTTATGTCAAGTATGTTGTTATTATATTTTTTTCCATGTGCTGTGAGACATTTTACAGGTTCTTCGTTGATTCCTCGTCTTCTTTCTTTTCTTCTGACGACCGTTCCATGCTAACTGGACATGTATACAGCGCAAACTTTTAGAGTAAATGTTGGTTGGTGCGGGGCGGGCCGTCACAAGGAACTTGATAGAATTGAATATAAAGAGGGTAGGAAAGGTGCCCGATGAATTGTGGAAGAAGTAGGTTAGTCAAAGTGTTGTTCGACGCAGCTTGAATGAGGGCAGGAGGTGGAAGTGTTGATGCTGGGAGGTTGGAGATTTCGGGAAGCCGAACAATGGTGCTTGTTGTAGGTAGAATCTTTAGTCAATGGTTAACGTTAACTGTGGTGAAGTCGTATTGTGGTTTCGTGGGAAGTAGAAGGAGCTAGAATGGGAGTGTTTCGACTATGGTTCGCAAAACTACATGGATAAGGTGATATAATCGAGAATATACCAAATACTGGAATTGGATTGAAATGACGCGAAGCCAGATGAAGCTTCTGATTAAATTAAACGTTGGTTAATTCAATCAGAAACTGAATCGTTATCTCAACACATGAATTCCGGTGAGTAAATCTCACTCACCTTATTTAGAATTATTTTTATTTAATAAAAATAATTGTTGTTGCTTATTTGGATTTTTTTGGTTGCTTTAAATATATTAGTTACCTATGGTTGACTATTATATATATATTGGGTTGATGGTTGGATTGATTCCCACAGTCTCATTAGCGGATGCCCGCAATTTCATAGCGGATGATTTCCCTATACGCCTGACAAATATATTAGTGGATAAGCTTCATATCGCGATATCCTGCCTCGAAGCAGGATGGGTATTACTATGTTGACCAACGTCTGTGGATGTAGGAAAACAGGTTGGAACGATCCAACCAGATCCCTCAAAAATATATTATGTGTTGGTTTATTTGTTAGCATATATACTGTCATATATGATGTGTTAGAAAACCTGAAACAAATAATTGGTTGTTGATATTTTAAAAATATCGAAAAAGGGTATTTGAGATTTAAAAAGGGAATTCTATTTTTTTTAAATAGAATTTGAATATTTAATGAAATATAGAAAATATTAACTCGTTTTGAATTTATATAAAACAAGTATTGAATTTATGAACTTTGTTTATAAATTTATAATGTCGGATTTGAATTGAATTTATAAACTTTGTTTATAATTATATATTTCGAATTTGAATTGAATTTATAATTTTTGTTTATAAATATATAATGTCGGTTTTGAATTGAATTTATAAACTTATGTTCGATTTGAATTGAATTTATAAACTTTGTTTATAAATATATAATGTGGGATTTTAAGTGAAGTTATAAACGTTGTTTGTAAATTAAATAATGCAAAGAATTGAAATGAATTTATAAACAGTGTTTATAAATAAAGTGGAAAAATTATCATTTGATAATTCGAATATTTAAATTCAAATGTGAATTTAAAGATAGAAATGGGGAAATCGTTTTAAAGAAATAAACGATCGAATTTATTCTGATGTTCAGAATATAAATTGAACTAAAATAAATCGATAAGGATTTATGATTTGAATTCGATTAATTCGAATTGAATATATAAATTGAATATATAAATTCAAATGGAGTTTGAATATAGAAATTGAATATATAAATTCAAATGGAGTTTGAATATAGAAATTGAATATATAAATTCAAATGGAGTTTGAATATAGAAATTGAATGTATAAATTCAAATGGAGTTTGAATATTGAAATTGAATATAGAAATTCAAATATAGAATCTGAATAGAGAAAATATAAAGGAAATTCAAATATAGAATTTGAATATAGAAAGTGAAAAGGAATTTGAATATATAATATTTAAATAGGACTCGCAATAGAATTTCAAAATAGAATTTGAAATAAAGTTGAAATAGAATTTCAAAATAGAATTTGAAATGGAGTTTGAATATAGAATTCAAATAGAAAGCGAAATGGAGTTTGAAAATAGAATTCAAATGAATTGGCTAAATTGGAGAAAAATTAGTTAAAGGAAATTTGAATCGAAATTGGGTTTTTGGAATAAGGGAATGAGAAATTGTGATTTCATATTCGAAATCGAATATGAAATTGGAACTTAACTTAGAATTAAATTAGTTATAAGCAAGTCAAGATTATATTGAACATGCTATGTTCAAAAATATAAAGTGGAATAGACAAAAGTGCTAAGTAACGAATTAAATAATGGATTAAGTTAAAAGCTATCGGGATGAGTGGAAAAAAAATTGGAATGGGTAGATATATGTTAAACAAGTTTGGAAGGAAGTATAGAAGTGATATAGATAGAGTGCTCGACAAAAAGGTATGTATTTAATTCGTATATGAGATTTTATGCGCCGTATCGGCAAGCCGCTTGGCTTTTTGATTTTTCTTTTTGAATAGAGAGGCATATGTGGCGGTTTGGGATTTTCCCGATACTCCCGGTACAAAGGAGGTTATGGCGATTTTTTCCGAAAATTTAAGGAGTTAGAATATTTTTAAGAAATCTTGATAACTAGAAATCAATGTATCGATATATATAGAATTGGATAAAGAAACAAACTTAAAAATAGAATGTTATGAACAAAAAGGAAATCTATAATTAAATCTAGTAAGAGTAGAAAGAGAAAGTGTGTACATGTTTAAAAGTGAATAATTAGTCGTATGGTATTCATTTTTCGAGTAAGTAGTCTTATCTGTTTTGACGTTATGAATGGTATTCAGTTAAGGTCTGAGAGGAAGTTATACCCCAACTTGATTGATTTCATTATTAACAAATAAATAGTAAGATTTCAGGCTCAAAGATAAATGTTGAATAAGAGTTAGTTGAATATAGTATTTGTGTTGTCATAACGATGTTTTACACAACATCTGTTTTAACCCAAATAAGTGTAAGTTTGGAAATAAGATGTTAAATATTTCCTAAGTATGGAAATAAACGAGATCGAAAAAGAGATAAGAAATTGGAATATTTTCCAATTATAAGTAAAGGATTTTCTAAGTGCAGAAAACAAAAGAATGCGATATATGGAAATGTTTTCCCAATAACGTATAAGGCCAATATGGTTATTGAAAATATTTGGTTAACAAATTGATAAAGGAATGGAAAGGTGATTTAATTAATATTAATTAAAGGCTCAAGGATTGTTGGATATTTGGATGAAACACTTGTTTTTATTCGATAGTTAAATCATAGACTATCGAAGTTTTGACTATTTTAACGTTGTTAATATGGAGAGACCGGTTGGATTATTATCCAAAGAACCACTCCGTATTGGCATAAGCGTTACGAACCAAGTATGCTGAATATATTGAAGACAGAATAAAGTGCAAGGGCTGTTGTATAAGTCCTAGGTAGGATGTACTGAATAGTGCCTTCGGTTTCGTTCAATCCCACAACGAACGTAAATGGATGAATGTCTGACAAAGTATTTCCAATGATCGAATGGGTTGGTCTGTATAAATATATATGGTTGTAATGGATTTATTCCCTTAGCATAACATCCAGAATATTTGTGCAAATCAATTAATGATTAACGGATCTGATAGTGTGGCATTCAAAGTGATCGTGTTATCAATGAAAGGAAAGTAATCGTAGCCTCTGGCCTCAACAACCGGGAGATGACAAAAATCGAGCAGGCAGCATGGCTATGTGGTTAGCTCCCATTAGGGTGTATTATCACCTATCTAGAGAATATTCATTTGCTTCTTTAATCTATATCAATGTTGTCCCTTATCAGGAAACGGTTGCTGATCCTAACCGTTAGTGATATACATTCGATACACTCAAGAGAAATGAGTGGTCAGTCATGTGTGGCTAAGTTGCTAGACGTTGTTGTTGAACTCGGTGTATTATCCTCTAGAGATACACCAGCGGAAGGTGGTTCCATACCTTGTCATAGTTGGAAATCCATTAACCAATACGTGCTTGCGGTTTTGATTGTATACTATATATGTAGAACATGAGATGAAAGCATTTCTGCTAGATGATTATTATATTGTGGTTGATAGGCATTATTATAATATCAAAGGGTTTTGATATAAAGATATTTTGGATTCTCATAAGGGAAAAACCCGTTCCGTTATACGACGTGGTCTTATGATATATCGTTTACTTGTTCAAGCTATTTTAAACTGTTTACTCATACCAGTCTCATGACTGACCCGGAGTTTATTTTGTTTTGTTCTACCTGAATTTTTAGGTGCCTAAATTTGTACGGGCAGTCAAGTAGTTCAGGATTTTACAGATCTATCTAAAGGAGCTTGGAGCAGGAGGCTTCAGCGTTATCTAGTTATTGTTATATCCGCTGTGTTGTAAGTTGTACTCTGATAGTGATACTCTGATAAGTGTATGTTATACAGTTGAAATTTTGTATTTCAAAAGTTATGATATATTATATTTTATTCCGCTGCGATGTGAGATTTTGTGTTGTTATTTCTGTTCTTCTTCTACCTCTTTCTTCTAAAAAAATGATTCGTATTTTCGCGATATTTGGGTTGGATGTATTATGTATGTAGTCAACTTGGATATTACGGATTTGTGGGCCACTACAATTGGTATCACAGCTTAGGTTGAGCGAATTCCAAGGCTTGTGTGGCATGTGCTCATTAGAGATAGGATCAGTAGTATCCTAGAATGTGTTGAGTGTGTGTGTGTGTGTGTGTGTGTATATATATATATATATGAGAGAGCGTATTTGTTATTTGATATAAAAACTCTTTTATATTGTGTTGACTAGTCTGTTGAGTGAATTATGAATTATGATCGAATCGTGGGACGCCACGATGTCGATAGGTGTTTATAAACCCTTGAACAGAAGATTGGACACGATATTGTTTTAAATGGTTGAGTTGATTCTTAGAATTATAATCAAATGAGGTTAAAAAATGGAATTGGTTATATATAACCAATTATAATTTATATATGAATAAAATATACAAGTGAGATGAATTAAAATTGAATTCGAACCAAAATTCAGAATTCAAAATCCTGGGATTTCGGAAAAATATTTTTCTAAATGAATATCCAGTAATATAGAACTGAACTCATATAGTAGCTGGGAAATAATTCTGGTGATGAGTCGACCATCATCGGTGTTCATTTTCGAGTTTCTAAGCGAGGGGTTGCTGCCTTAGAAAAGTTTTTGAAGGGAATTTGTTTGAAAAGAAAACAAGTGTTTTGAAAATTCAAATGTTTTGAATTTTAAAGGAAAGGAAATAAATATATTTATATATGTTTATGTGATTTCAGCAGGACTTGGAATAAAGACCCAGGAATTTGAATTTTGAAATTTACATTAACTTAAAGCAAGTTAAATGGATCGAAGTAAATAAATTGATTTAAATCGATTTGAATGAATGGAATGCAAATAACTTGATTGTAAATCATTCAGATTAAATTAATATGGGCAAATATAGTGTGCAATATGAACGGAAACCAAAAGTTTGGTTAGAACTAAATTAGTTGAAATAAAAGTGAGTTCAGCATAAGTGAAAAGTAGTAAACTAGTAGCATTTCTCTTAACTTAGTAATTCCGGGGAAGAAATTTTTTAAGAGGGGAAGAATGTAATGACCCAGATGTCTGTCATTTTATTTTAAATATTTAATATGAATTTAAATATTTAGTTGATAATATAAAGGAATTTTTATATTTATGTTATCGATTTAAATATCGATTTCGATTTAATATCGTATATATTAAATTATCAAAATAAGGAATCAGCGAATAACTGAATTCGGAGTTAAAACTGATTGGAAAACAGTTCAGAAATCAATACAAACTTTTTTTTGAATTGAAGTAATAATATTAAATTATTATCGAAGAATTTAAATGGTTTGAAATTTAAATTTATATCAATTTAAATTAATATCCTCAACAAATGATTGAATTGGACTTCGTGACATGTCCCAGTGTGTCCGAAATAGGGGTATTACCCTAAAATCGTCAGTTGTTGGGTTTAGAAAGGAGTTGGGTATCACGAAGTAATTTAAATTGAAGGATACCAGTTTATAACTAACTAAAATAAAATATAAATACTTTATTGGGTGCGTTTTTTACAGGTCCCTATTAAGTTTCAAAATATAAAAAAAACCCGGTGATAAAAAAATAAAGAATACGTCCCTGTTTTTGAAATTACGATCAAAAAATTCCTGCTGTACCCTTACGCAGCTATCGCTCCTATCATCTCGCTCCAATCATCTCGCTAAAAAAAACAGAACTCAGTCTATCGCTCCTATCATATCGCTGAAAACCCTAAACCTAAAAATCTGCAAAACCGTCGATCAATCCAACAGCGATTTCTCGACATGTACTCAGTCCGATCGCTCCTTCTAGCTCGCTCAAAATCCAAATTCCACGATTTTGAAAGACTCTGGATCAGTAAAAATCAAAATCGTCATATCTTGCTTTGCTGTCGACATATTCAAGTACAAGAAATAGCGAAAAAATTTATTAATCTAATTGTTTTTTTCGTTATGTATGACTATAAGCAAGTACGCTTTAGAATTAAATGTTTGAATGCATTTATATGCAATTCAGCAAAATTTCAATAAAATCTGCATATTTATATGCATATATTCTAGATATATGCATACATATATACATATATTCTATATTATGTTTTTCTAATTGCTTGATACAAAGAAACATACAGATATGCACATTTGTGTAAATTTAATTTATAAGATATCACACAGTTGTGGTTTTAACAAAAAAAAAATGCTTGCTTGTTTATTTAAGTAATATTTGAACAATTTTGTGCAAGATTAAAGATAAGGTGCATATATTTATGCAAGTATCAATAAGATTTCGATCGTATAGATATTTACTGTATGCATTATTTAAGTAATATTTGCACAATTTTGTGCAAGATTAAAGATAAGGTGAATATATTTATGCAAGAATCAATAAGATTTCGATCGTATAGATATTTACTGTATGCATTATTTAAGTAATATTTGCACAATTTTGTGCAAAGTTTAAAGAAAAGGTGCATATATTTATGCAAGTAACGTATACATATTTATTGTATGCATTTATATGCAATTCAGCAAAATTTCAATAAAATCTGCATATTTATATGCATATATTCTAGATATATGCATACATATATACATATATTCTATATTATGTTTTTTCTGATTGCTTGATACAAAGAAACATACAGATATGCACATTTGTGTAAATTTAATTTATAAGATATCACAAAGTTGTAGTTTTAACCAAAAAAAAAATGCTTGCTTGTTTATTTGAGTAATAGTTGCACAATTTTGTGCAAGATTAAAGATAAGGTGCATATATTTATGCAAGTATCAATAAGATTTCGATCGTATAGATATTTACTGTATGCATTATTTGAGTAATATTTGCACAATTTTGTGCAAAGTTTAAAGAAAATGTGCATATACTTATGCAAGTATCAATAAGATTTCGAACGTATACACATTTACTGTATGCATTTTGTAAAATTTGTGTCGTGACTATGCATTATTAATTGCTTATAATTTTAAAAGTTGAATAAAAGTATTCTACTTTGTTATTTAATGTTTTTTTATCAATAGTTTTATGTTATTATGACTGACTGTAGATTTTTTTTGACTATGTTCGTAAAATTTGCACACTTGGATACATTTACTCAATATATTAGCATAATTGTATGGTATTATTATAATAGAATGCTTTGTTCGCTATGTTCCTGAATTTGTTGCATAATTTTGTGCGATTATAATGATTATTTGCACGTTATTGTGACTGATTATTTGCAAAATTTTGTAAAGTTAGTATATTATGCGATTAATGTTATATTTTCATCTTACCAGTTTTGATCAGATTAATGTTATATTTATGCGACTAATGCAAATATTTTTACAAATTTGGTGATATCACACAGTTGTAAGTTTGTTGTCTCAATTTTTTTTATTTTTTTTTTTATTTTTTTTTTTACGGATAACTAAACAATTAGATACAAATATTACATAAAATTGCATACATTTATGCAACTAAGTGAAATAACTGCATACATATATAGAAATGTACTGCATAACTTTTACATACACTACATCAAAAAATAATACAGAACATTTACATGTACTACATCAGTAAATATTTATAGAACACTTGGATACATTGACTATATTTTTATATCTGTTTTTGGTATTGTTTGATAAAAAATTGCATACAAATATGCATATATGAAGAATAAATGCATATTTGTAGGCAACTTTTTAACAGAAGTGCAGAAAAATATAGACGAATAGAGCAGCTTTCATTGCCAAACTTCAACACCACCAAGACAGCAACATCAGCAGGAACACTGTTATACAAACAAGAGATTCAACAATAAGTAAACAAATTTAGCAGTAATTATTGTATAAAATTTACATAAACGTGTTCAAAATAGTAAAAAAAATATATATGCATACATGTATAAAAATATCAGTAATACTTGCATACCTATGCGCAAATTTTCACAAAAAGTTTTGCATACTTATATTTATAACGGATAAAAAACAATGGTAAAATGCATATATTAGGAATATATGCATACTTGTATGCAACTAATCATCATACACGCAAAGCAAACATAATTTCAAAAAGAGAAGTACATAAGTATGCACATATACAGAATATATGTGTACATTTATGCAAATTTCTAGAACATAAGCATGATATTGATAAAAAAAATTCAATCAACATTAAAATTAAGAAAGTTGACTTTGAAATTTAAATTTTCTTCTACAATCGTCTACATCACCGATACACCAATATATGTAGGACCACTGAATGCAAAAAAAAAAAATAACAGGTTAATATGCATTTATCAAACAAAAGTACAAAAAGAAATTCAGTTAATTATAACTATATGCATTAATATACGCAAATAATAGAAATATATGCATACTTATATGAAAATTTTAAGAATATTTGCACAAACTATATTAAAAAACAAAAATCCAGTAAACCTGTAATACGAACTCAATACAACTAAATGAATAATGATGTACAAAACTTATCATCAGGCACTCAAACAAATAGAAACTAAAATTACATGAAAATTAGAATGCATATAAACAAAAAAATTACATACATCGCCACCCCTGGCTCACGCCGCCGCCGTTGACACCTCCTCCCTCCGATCTCGCTCCTCCGCTTCTCTCTTGCCTCTCCCCTTCGAATCCAAGCCACCAACGCCCGAATAAACCGAAGCCCCATCTGAAAACCCACCGCCTACAGCACCGTAGGCCCCACCGCCGTCCTCCTCTCCGCCTTCTCCCTGGCCAGCAAACCCGACCTTCTCTGTAAAAGTTGAACGATTAAAAATCCTAACAACGAAGCAGCCGCCATTAGGAACAAAAAAACTCACCCTACAAATTTACTCGCAGATAAGAAATATCGGACCAGATCCGAAATTAAAGTCGTAGATATCAATATGGGCAAAACTGGAAATTATTAGGCGCTATTTTAAAAACAGGGATGAAATTTATATGTTTACAAAGGGGAGGATGTGAGCCTAATTAACTTTAATTTTAAGGATGTGAGGCTAATTTTCACTACTTTATTTGTATGGACCAGAACAAAACAAACCCGTGCTCCCCTTTCCTTACCACAAACAAACCAGGCCGTGTTCTCCACAAACAAGAACATGTCGTGTTCTCCTTATATCCAAAAATTCCCTTATAAAAACCGATCCCTCCTTTCAATTTCAGAAATTCGAATTATACAGAAATCACGAATGAAATCAATACTCGCGAGTTGTCCTGGAGCTCGATAATCTCGAGCGCTGCCTAGGATTGTGCGATCGGATGAGAGGGCGTGACGGTTTCAGGAGGTCGATGTAGCGGTGGGGGCCGACGTGGTGTTGGCGACTAGATCTGATGAAGTCGACAGTAGGGGAAAGGGTGGGTCCGATCTCTGTTTTGGGGATATGGAGCTTTGGTGATTGAATACAGTTCGGTGAAGATGATTTGTTGAACGGTGTGAATGAGGCAAACTAAGGAGTATGGTCTGTGAAAGCAAAAATGAAGCTCAGGTAATGCAAATGGGGGCTGGCTCTTGGGAGTGCAGATCTGGAAGAAGAAGGTGGTTATAGATTTAGATAAGGCAGTGTTTTAGATTGTTGTGCGGAGACAGTGCTCGATGCAATGTAGGTTTTAGTATGCCAAAGTAGGGGAGTTCAACGTTGATAGTTGATGGTACTCCGATGAGCTGTGGCTACATAAGAAGGTTACGACAATGTCAGTAGGATGAGTACGATGTTCAGCGTGGCAACATGAAGTGGAAGTAGTGAGCCGAGCAAGGGATTTTGGGACCTTTCAGAAATGTATTAGAGTTTGGCAAAAGGGGAAGGTGTCGGGGATGTTCGGTGATGATGAGTTGAATCTTAGAATTGGGACTAAGGTTGAGGAACTTGACAGTATTGAATATAAAGAGGGTAGGAAAGGTGCTCAATGAATTTTGGAAGGAGTAGGTTAGTCAAAGTGTTGTTCGACACAGCTTGAATGATAGCAGGAGGTGGAAGTGTTGATGCTGGGAGGTTGGAAATTTCGGGAAGCCGAACAATGGTGCTTGTTGTAGGTAGAATCTTTAGTCGATGGTTAACCTTAACGGTGGTGAAGTCGTATTGCGGTTTCGTGGGAAGTAGAAGGAGCTGGAATGGGAGGGTTTCGATTATGGTTCGCATAACTACATGGATAATGTGATATAATCAAGAATATACCATATACTAGAATTGGATTAAAATGACGCGAAGCCAGATGAAGCTTCTGATTAAATTAAACGTTGGTTAATTCAATCAAAAACTGAATCGTTATCTCGACAAATGAATTCCGGTGAGTAAATCTCATTCACCTTAATTAGAATTATTTTGTGTCGTTAAAAATAATTGTTGTTGCTTATTTGGATTTTTCTGGTTGCTTTAAATATATTAGTTATTCATGGTTGACTATTATATATATATATTGGGTTGATGGTTGGATTGATTCCAGCAGTCTCATTAGTGGATGCCCGCAGTTTCATAGTGGATGATTTCCTTATGCGCCCCGCAAATATATTAGTTGATAACCTTAATACCGCGATGTCCTGCCTCGAAGCAGGATGGGTATTACTATGTTGACTAACGTCTGTGGATGCAGGAAAACGGGTTGGAGGGATCCAACTGGATCCCTCAAAAATATATTATTTGTTTGTTTATTTGTTTGCATATATACATTCATATGTGATGTGTTAGAAAACCTGAAATAAATAATTGGTTGTTGATATTTTAAAAATATCGAAAAAGGGTATTTGAGATTTAAAAAGGGAATTCTATTTTTTTAAATAGAATTTGAATTTTTAATGAACTATAGAAAATATTAACTTGTTTTGAATATATATAAAACAAGTATTGAATTTATAAACTTTGTTTATAAATTTATAATGTCGGATTTGAATTGAATTTATAAACTTTGTTTATAAATATATAAGGTTGGATTTGAATTTAATTTATAAACTTTGTTTATAAATATATAATGTGGGATTTTAAGTGAAGTTATAAACGTTGTTTGTAAATTAAATATTGCAGAGAATTGAAATGAATTTATAAACAGTGTTTATAAATAAAGTGGAAAAATTATCATTTGATAATTTGAATATTTAAATTCAAATGTGAATTTAAAGATAGAAATGGGGAAATCGTTTTAAAAATATAAATGATGGAATTTATTCTGATGTTCAGAATATAAATTGAACTAAAATAAATCGATAAGGATTTATGATTTGAATTCGATTAATTCGAATTGAATATGGAAATTGAATATATAAATTCAAATGGAATTTGAATATAGAAATTGAATATATAAATTCAAATGGAGTTTGAATATAGAAATTGAATATATAAATTCAAATGGAGTTTGAATATAGAAATTCAAATGGAGTTTGAATATAGAAATTGAATATATAAATTCAAATGGAGTTTGAATATAGAAATTGAATATATAAATTCAAATGGAGTTTGAATATAGAAATTGAATATAGAAATTCAAATGGAATTCAAATATAGAATTTGAATAGAGAAAACATAAAGAAAATTCAAATATAGAATTTTAATATAGAAAGTGAAATGGAATTTGAATATATAAAATTCAAATAGGACTCGCAATAGAATTTCAAAATAGAATTTGAAATAAAGATGAAATAGAATTTCAAAATAGAATTTGAAATGGAGTTTGAATATAGAATTCAAATAGAAAGTGAAATGGAGTTTGAAAATAGAATTCAAATGAATTGGCTAAATTGGAGAAAAATTAGTTAAAGGAAATTTGAATCGAAATTGTGTTTTTGGAATAAGGGAATGAGAAATTGTGATTTCATATTCGAAATCGAATATGAAATTGGAGTTGAACTTAGAATTAAATTAGTTATAAGCAAGTCAAGATTATATTGAACATGCTATATTCAAAAATATAAAGTGGAATAGACAAAAGTGCTAAGTAACAAATTAAATAACAGATTAAGTTAAAAGCTATCGGGATGAGTGGAAAAAATTTTGGAATGGGTAGATATATGTTAAACAGGTTTGGAAGGAAGTATAGAAGTGAAATAGATAGAGTGCTCGACAAAAAGGTATGTATTTAATTCATATATGAGATTTTATGCGTCGTATCTGCAAGCCGCTTGGCTTTTTGATTTTTCTTTTTGAATAGAGAGGCCTGTGTGGCGGTTTGGGGATTTTCCCGATACTCCCGGTACAAAGGAGGTTATGGCGAATTTTTCCAAAAATTTAAGGAGTTAGAATATTTTTAAGAAATCTTGATAACTGGAAATCAATTTATCGATATATATAGATTTGGATAAAGAAAGAAATTTAAAAATAGAATGTTATGAACAAAAAGGAAATCTATAATTAAATCTAGTAAGAGTAGAAAGAGAAAGTGTACACGTGTTTAAAAGTGAATAATTAGTCGTATGGTATTGATTATTCGAGTAAGTAGTCTTATCTGTTTTGACGTTATGAATGGTATTCAGTCAAGGTCTGAGAGGTAGTTATATCCCAACTTGATTGATTTCATTATTAACAAATAAATAGTAAGATTTCAGGCTCGAAAATAAATGTTGAATAAGAGTTAGTTGAATATAGTATTTGGGTTGTCATAACGATGTTTTACACAACATCTGTTTTAACCCAAATAAGTGTGAGTTTGGAAATAAGATGTTAAATATTTCCTAATTATGGAAATAAACAAGATCGGAAAAGAGATAAGAAATTGGAATATTTTCCAATTATAAGTAAAGGATTTTCTAAGTATAGAAAATAAAAGAAGGCGATATATGGAAATGTTTTCGCAACAACGTATAAGGCCAATATGGTTATTGAAAATATTTGGTTAACAAATATTGATAAAGGAATGGAAAGGTAATTTATTTATTATTAATTGAATGCTCAGGGATTGTTTGATATTTGGATGAAACACTTGTTTTTATTCGATAGTTAAATCACAGACTATCGAAGTTTTGAACATTTTAACGTTTTTAATATTGAAAGACCGGTTGGATTATTATCCAAAGAACCACTCCGTATTGGCATAAGCCTTACGAACCAAGTATGCTGAATATATTGAAGACGGAGTAAAGTGCAAGGACTGTTGTATAAGTCCTAGGTAGAGATTGCCTAGGATGGATGTACTGAATAGTGCCTTCGGTTTCGTTCAATCCCAGAACGAACGTAAATGGACGAATGTATGACAAAGTATTTCCAATGATCGAATGGGTTGGTCTGCATAAATATATATGGTTGCAACGGATTTATTCCCTTAGCATAACATCCAGAATATTTGTGCAAATCAATTAATGATTAACGGATCTGATAATGTGGCATTCAAAGTGATCGTGTTATCAATGAATGGAAAGTAATCGTAGCCTCTAGCCTCAACAACCGGGAGATGACAAAAATCGGGCAAGCAGCATGGCTATGTGGTAAGCTCCCATTAGGGTGTATTATCGCCTATCTAGAGAATATTCATTTGCTTTTTTAATCTATATCAATGTTGTCCCTTATCGGGAAACGGTTGTTGATCCCAACCGTTGGTGATGTACATTCGATACACTCAAGAGAAATGAGTGGCCGATCATGTGTGGCTGAGTTGCAAGACGTTCTTGTTGAACTCGGTGTATTCTCCTCTAGAGATACACCAACGGAAGGTGGTTCCATATCTTGTCATAGTTTGAAATCCATCAACCAATACGTCCTTCCGGTTTTGATTGTATACTATATATGTAGAACGTGAGATGAAAGCGTTTCTTCTAGATGATTATTATATTTTGGTTGATAGGCATTATTATATTATCAAAGGGTTTGTGATATAAAGATATTTTGGATTCTCATAAGGGAAAAACCCGTTCCGTTATATGGCGTGGTCTTATGAGATATCGTTTACTTGTTGAAGCTGCTTTAAACTGTTTACTCATACTAGTCCCATGACTGGCCTGGAGTTTATTTTGTTTTGCTCTACCTAAACTATTGGGTGCCTAAATTTGTACGGGCAGTCAAGTAGTTAGGATTTTATAGATCTATCTAAAGGAGCTTGGAGCACGAGGCTTCAGCATTATCTAGTTATTGTTATATCCGCTGTGTTGTAAGTTGTACTCTGATAGTGATACTCTGATAAGTGTAAGTTATACAGTTGAAATTTTGTATTTCAAAAGTTATGATATATTATATTTTATTCAGCTGCGATGTGAGATTCTGTGTTGTTATTTCTGTTCTTCTTCTACCTCTTTCTTCGAGAAAAAAATGATTCGTATTTTTGTGATATTTGGGTTGGATGTAAGATGTATGTAGTAAACTAGGATATTACGGATTTGCAGGCCACTACAGTGTAGATTGCGAGGATACATTCCATAGGTTAAAGAGGGCTTTGACATCAGTTCCTATTTTGACTCTTCCTGATGGTAGCAAGATGTTTACGGTCTACCGGAATTCTTGTGGTACGCGTTTAGGTGTTGTGTTGATGCAAGGAGGTAGGGTGGTCTGCTACGGTAGTTGGAAATTGAGGGTTCATGAGAGGAACTACCCTACCCATGATTTAGAGTTGGCAATGATAGTATTCGCACTTAATTCTTGGTGACACTGCTTACTTGGAGAGAGGTTTGAGCTCTACACGAATCACAAACCGCTCAAGTATTTGTTCTCTCAGAAGGATCCCAATTTACGGCATCATCATTGGATGGAGTTCCTTGCGTCCCATGATTTTGAGATAGCTTATACCCCCGACAAGGGGAATGTGGTTGCGGACGCATTAAGTAGGAAGGGGATGACCTTGAGTTCTCTGTTCGTAGAGAGGCAAAGCCTGGAGTTTATCTTGACCTTTGATTTTAGGTCATGTATGGATTTTACACCCGGTTTGTTGGCATTATTAGAGGTGTGATAAACTCTTATGGAGCGCATTGGATCCTCACAACAGGAGAATCATCAGTTAGTGAGCATATTGGATAGACATAGTGGAGGAGAGACCTCCAGTCACCTAACTAAATATTATGTGGACGAGAGAGAGTGGCTAGGTCGAGATGAAAGGTTGTGTGTTCCCAGAGTCGGAGTTTTGTTGAGATTAGTACTTGAGGAGGCTCATAACTCTTGAATGACTATCCATCCGGGCGGTGACAAGATGTACCAAGACATAAAGGGATTTTTCCATTGGACTGAGATGAAGAAGGACGTTGTATAGTTTATGGCCCGATGTTTGACTTGCACTCAAGTAAAAGCTGAGCAGGGGAAACCTTACGGATTGCTTCAGCCCTTAGATACCCCACAGTGGAAGTGGGAGAGCGTTTCTATGGATTTTATTGATGGACCACCCAGATCGAGGAAGGACAACACCAATATATGGGTTATATTTGACAGATTGACTAAGGGCGCTCACTTTATCCCAGTCAAGAGCGAGAGGACAACAACTTGGTTAGCATCAGTATACCTTAGAGAGATCATGCGACTTCATGGGGTACTTCTAGTACAACTAGTGACTGTGACCCCATCTTCACGAGTGGGTTCTGGAGGAGCTTGCAAGAGGCACTAGGCACTAGGCACACAATTGCGACTTTGCACAGCTCAGCACCCTCAGACCGATGGACAGACTGAAAGGAGCAATAGGGTTCTCGAGTATTTATTGAGATTGTGTATCCTAGATTTCGGAGGGACTTGGGAGGAGCATCTCCCATTGTTAGAGTTTTCCTACAATAATAGTTATCTGTCGAGTTTTGGTACGACTTCCTTCGAGGCACTTTATGGACAACACTGTAGATCGCCTACATATTGGTGGGAGTCCACGGATAGACTTCTATTTGGACCTAAGATGGTTAGGGAAAATCTGAGAAGATAGAACTTATTCACAGACATATGAAAGCAGCACAGGACCGACAGAAGTCATACACAGATCAGAGGAGGAATGACTAGAAATTCGAGGTACACAACTACAAAAAAATTCTTTGTTGCTTAAAATTTGCTTATTTTATTTGTCGCTTGTTTTATACAACCAGTGCAAGAGATGGAAATATAGCACCGGTTATTGCCTCTTAAACAACTAGTGAAAAAGGTAGCATTTGAAGATTTTTTGTTGCACCGCTTGTTCCTAACAGCCGGTGCAAAATGATGATCTTTTGCAAAAAACTTCATTAATTGTAAAAATTCTAAAACACACTATTAATATAATTACACCTATACAGATAATTTAAAATAAAACCGAATGATAAACAAATCGAGCATAATAATTAAATCGAGTATATATATAATTCAATTATAGTGTTCCTCCATGCAAAATAGTGATTCAACATTCGAATATTCAATACAGTAATCACTAAGAAGTAATATAATCCACAATTTTAACAATACTAATACATATTTCTCTTTGAAAAATAGAACCTGAAGTTACTCACTCAACAACACTTAAAATTTAAGACGATATACTTTAGCACTCTTCTTGCAAATTCCCGTATTTAAGAAAAAACATAAGTTAATATGGGCACCAGCAACCTGTACAAAACACGTAATGTGTTTAGTGCTATGTTCAAAATTCCAACTAGACTTCGAAAAAAAATACAGTGAGTATATTACGCTTGGAAAGGATTTTCAAAAGAAAACAACAAGACTGTAAAATTCCAACCAAATTTCCAATATTAAATATGAAAAATGATTGGCTACATGCAGCATCAAAACAACTCTTTTCGGTTTCTTCATTATATTCGTTATAAATATAAAAATAGCTAGACGATGCAAACAAAAAAAAATTCTCTCATCGTTAAAGCTCAACCTTCACGAGCTACTGATAGGAGACAAGATTGTAAACTGGTGAGCAGATTACTTGTTAAATTTTTGAATAAACAACAAACAATGGTTACATTCCAGATATTGTATCCAAGTAATAATGCCTTACTGTCTCTGTCGTCAATATTGTTTAACAATTGAATCCTGCGTCAAGATTGTTTTACAATTGAAGTCTCTGCATGAGTGTCCTAAGTTGCATGAGCGCCAGATACAAATATCGGCATAGGATAGTTTTAATTAAATCCTGCGTCAGGTACCACTTATTCATTCCATTGCTATGTTTTAACTTTAAACTGAAGTCCAAGCACTCTTATCAAACATTATACGCAGTATCTTAATTCTTAAAAAAATTAATTTTTGTGTTGGATTAGATAAAGGGATGGGAAGAATTTGTTAGAAAATTTTAGAAAAAGAAGAATTTTTGAGAAAATAATGTATGAGGAGGAAATGCTTATTTTATTTATTTTCTTCAAACTTGATTTCATACATAAGCTTAATACACCGCTTGATATAACTTGATTCAACTTCATGGCACAAATGAGACAGTACATCTCTTTTTATAACATAGCAAGTTTCTAGACTTTTCTTTTCTAGATTTTTCTTGCATTCCCTAATTTTAAATATTTCCCTTTACAAAACATTCTCTAGAATTTTCTAATTTGAAGGCCTAGAATTTGTTACTACTTAATTTTGACTTTCCTAAATACAAACATTAAATTTGTTGCATATTAGTATTTCCTTACAAAACCAAGTTTATTTCTAACTTCCCCCTGTAAACTTGGTTTTGCAAATTAATGCAAGATTTTTGATTCTTTGTATTTTACGTGCTTTGGAAAGAACAAAGAAATTGTTAAAACTTCCTTTTTTTCTTTTCTTCTTCTTCGTCATTATCACGGTCTTTGATGCGACTTCACAAATCTATGTTGCAGTACTTCATTCATCTTGCTTTCTTTCGTTGTTATGGAATATTCCAAAAGATTTATGCTCTAACTTCCATTTTGTTCCTGTGTAATGAATTTTGAATGAGTTATATATAGCTTATTTGAATTCTTTCAAAAATTCACTTTTACAATCTTTGACCAATTCAATTTCCTCATTTGTTTTCCAAATTTCTTCAAAATTTTGCTTGTGCTCCAAATTTTCACCAAGCTCTTCAATTTCTCCTTATTTCATATGTTCCTCATTTTCATTAGCTTTCTCATGCTCTTCGTCGGCTAGCTAAGGATCGAAGTATTCCTGTTGTTCTAGCTCCTTCTTTTCTCTCTTCGCATCATTTAGCTTTCTCAATGTCTCTGGATTATGATGCTCTATCAATGCTTTATCAAATGTTTCTATGGTTGGATAAAAATCCTTCAATGTCTTTGCAAGTTTCATCAATGCATTTCCTTTTCTTATCGGCGCTCTTGCTATCATCTTGAAGTCAGAACGAAGCTCTTTCCCCCTCTTTTCTGCTTTGTTGCAGTCTTTGATGCACTCTTCATACTTTCCCATCTACAGTTAAACAGGTGCACGGTTAGTCAAGAAGGAAATATTCTCGTCATCAAGCTCCAACGCTTTGCCATAACACTCAACTGTAGCATTCCCAGCTTCCTTTTGCTTCTGCTTCCTTTTTCCTCTCCTTCTTCTCCTTCTCTGTCTCATCCATCATCTCTTCTTCCACAGGCTCTGGCACAGTCTCTTCTTTCTTCTTTTCTTGCTCCTTCTCGTTCACACCCTCGCTATCCTTCTTTTCATGTTTCTCGTCAATCAACTAATCTTCATTAATTATTTTTGCATCATCTTTTCCTTATACTTTTTCAAGAGATTCCATGAATTTTTTGAACACCTTTCTCCAAAAATGAGATCCGAAGCTTTCTCATCGACGTCCTTAGCAATCACATAAAGAGCATGGTAATTATTCCGTTTTAATTTCGCAAAGGTTTTCTTGTCCATTTGCAACATGCTCTCGAAGTCATTATGCCATTCATAGCCATTTTCAACAATCTCTCATAAACCTTTGGAGATTAGCTCCTCTTTTTTTCTACTGGTCCATTCCTCGTAATTCTCTTTTGTGAGAACAATTGATGAAGAAAATAGAAATCCCATTATTTCAACCTTGCTCTGATACCACTATTAGAAAATTTTAGAAGAAGAAGAATTTTTAAGAAAATAATATATGAGGAGGAAATGCTTATTTTATTTATTTTCTTCAAACTTGATTTCGTACATAAGCTTAATACACTGCTTGATTCAACTTCATGCCACAAATGAGATAGTACATCTCTTTTTTAACATAGCAAGCTTCTAGACTTTTCTTTTCTAGATTTTTCTTGCATTCCCTAATTTTAAAATTTTCCCTTTACAAAACATTCTCTAGAATTTTCTAATTTGAAGGCCTAGAATTTGTTACTACTTAATTTTGATTCTCCTAAATACAAACATTAAATTTGTTACATAATTAGTATTCCCTTGCAAAACCAAGTTTATTTCTAATAGAATTAGACAAGCGGAAAAGATTAAAGCATCCGAAACAACTTGATTTCCGTGTTGGATCATCCAGAGTTTTCAACGAAGGCGCCGATGATGATCATCGAATCCTTTAACGATTCAGTTGAAAGTTTTTAATGTTTCAGATTAGTTCTTGTTCATTTTAATAATGTGCGGTTTCCCTATGTTTCAGATCATTACCAACAGTTTTATTCATGAATAACAATAGATTATATTTCTGTACTATATGGTTCTTATATTAGACCTACGCTCACCTATGTCTCACACGGATTAAATGCTACTATTTTATAAATAGAGTAGAATTCCAGAAATAATCAAACCGACCATTAGGGAGGTTTCTTTACTATAAGAGCTTAAATCAATTTTGTCCATTCAAATGAATTTCTACAATATCTGATTTTCTCGACAATTTCTTCGATGTTGAAATAATCTGTACTCCGTTTCTCCATTGTTTTCTCACCCAACCTTGTCTACTTCTCCTAAAATCTTGTTTTATTCACTCAGCCTTCTATACTCCTTCTCCCTAAAATCTCGTTTATTTCTTCTTCCCAACAGCGATTCACTTTTTTTGGTTAATCAGTTCTTTTTTTTTTATCGATTGATTTTATTTCCTAATGTAAGAGATTCATTTAAAAATCAATCTTAGCTTTGACTTCAAAATCAATTTCAATTTTGAAATTATAGTTGATTTCGATTTCCAGATATTTTTATTATTTTACATTCAAGCTTGATTTCCAGATGTGAAGAAATTGGACAATGGGATGATGAAAAGATCGACTTATTAAAGCCTGGGAGAATAGCAATAAGATCAAAAAAAAGAAATATAATTCAGAAACTGGCAACAAAATACGTCAGTTTCTAATAATTTTCCTTTTATGTTCCTTTCCTGAGCGTAAAGAAATGAGAAAGATACTGTTGGGTATCTATACATGTATGGTCGTGCGGTGATATATGTGGTTGTCTATGTAAATCTGTGGATGACGTTATTGAGGTTGAGGATAAAATGGAGCTGTGTTCAAGGATGATTTCTAAACTTCTAATGATGCTAGCATTAGTTATGAGGATAGGTATGAAACTACTAACTAAAAACTACAAATCTAAAAGCTGATACTCATATATAAGGCATCTCTTTTAAACAGTGTGAACCTGGGTACACAGAGCCTTTATATTAATATTTAAAAGATTGATTAGCTACGCATATACCATGATAGTAAGCTTGAATATTGAATTAAGATATATTTTTGTTTCTTTTTCAGCAAAATACTGAATTAAGTAATTAATTGTTCCAATATTCTTGTGTGAAATGTTGACCTTTTTGGGATTATTACTGGTTGGTTGAAATGGTAAACTACTGGATTATAATGAAAATGTTGGGTTCAAACTTTATTGCAGATGTTTTGCAAAATTGAATATAATATTGCGCTCAGTTTTCAAAGTTATTGAAAGACTTAGCAAAGAAAAAACCTGAACTGTATGGTATTTTGTTGCTTAGCAAATACTATTTTCATTCAATTTTAGGACTTATTATTTAATCTTTCATCAGATATATTCTTTCTTGAATGGTCTATAAAATGCACTTTTTGGGTTTTAAAACAAATTGTTTGATGTCTAATCAAAATTTTCACAACAATATCAATATATATATATATATATATGTATATGTATGTATATATGTATGTATACGTGTGTGTGCATGCGTGCACGTGTTAATCCCAGCCTATGTATCTAAATGTTATTTAGAAGACCAGTCCCTAACCTATAACTTATATTAGTCTGAATTTAAGTTACAACCTAGTTTGTAATTCACTTTTCTCATGTTAATTCTCATTAATATCATGTACACCCATCCCTCATGGCTTAGCTTAGGTTGTTATGTTCAAAATCTATAATTTTTCGAAAGAAAGTTGCATATTTATATAACTGTAGCACATGGTTTCTCTTGAAATCCATGTCATGAAAAGTGAGCTTCATATACCTATGGCTTGGTGTTTAGTTTTATATTAATAATTATTGTATCATTAAGTGGAGCAGTTGAAAAGTCTCTTATAGTTTGGTCTTTCACCAGTTTCAATATTTTTTTCCTTTTTTTAACAAAGACATAAATATAGGAGACTTTGCAGGAAGAAGGTCAGGTGGTATTGTGTTCAGTACTGTGCGATTCAATTATTGAATTTTTTAATTCAGGTAAGCTACTGAAAAACACTAATCATACATTTTTAACCCTGATTCCAAAAGTTGAAAATCCTTCTGGACTTGATGAATATAGACCTATTGCTTATTGCAATTTTGTTTACAAAATTATTTCCTCTCTTCTTTGCAATAGGCTGAAATGTTTTTAAAATTTATCATATATGAAAATCAGAGTGCCTTTATTCCTAATAGATTGATTTCTGAAAATTCTCTATTAGCTCATGAGTTAATTAGGAATTTTAATATGAGAAATAAAAATCTCATATGTATAAAAATTTATTTGCATAAAGCTTTTGATAAAATCAATAGGAATTTTATCATTTATATAATGCAGAAAATGGGATTTGATATTAGGTTTTGTGCTCTGATTAGTGAATGCATTAGTAATGTTACTTACTTTGTTATGATTAATGGTTCCCCCCAAAGGCTTTATACATAGCAATAGAGGAATAAGACAAGGTGACCCTCTGTCACCTTACTTATTCTCTATTGTTATGGAATATTTCTCCATGCAGATGGAATTAGAAGTGTTAAGGGAAAACATTAAACCTATAAATAGACTTAAGCCTCACATCACTCACTTGTTATATGCATATGGCATGCTCTTATTTCTAAATATATTAGAAAAGATGGAAAAGTATACTGGTTTAGCTGTTAATGCTAATAAAAGCAAAATTTAATTTAGCAAATATCTATTAGTTAAGAATGGAATTCTGCATCTTTTGAAATTCAAGGAAGGAAATCTTCCTTTTAATACCTTGACCTTCCTTTAAGCATTAATTAGATTAATGACAGGGATTATTCTAGATTAATAGATATGATTTAGGGTAAGCTTAATGGTTGGTCTAGCAAACTATTGTCTATAGCTGGTAGAATTGAACTCACATACACAGTCATCATTGCTATGATCATTTATTGGGTCCAATCTCATAACATCCCTGCTAAGTTCATTCATAAAATTGAAAAAATATGCTCTAAATTTATATGGAGAGGCAAGCATCATAAATTTGCTTGGGATAAATTATGTAAGCCTAGGAAATTTGGTGGTCTTGGGCTTAGAAATTTAAATAACATTGCTAAAGTTAGCAAGTTTAAATTGTTTTGGAAATTTTTGGATGGTAAATCTCTTTGGGCCAGATGGATGAGATCAAAATATTTAAAAAAATAAAAAAAATTGGCTGGCTAGGAAAGAGAATAACCATTATTATGTTTGGAAAAACATTTTAGACTGTAGGGAATTGGGTAGAAATCTTATTCATAGGAAAATAAAAGATGGTAGTCAAACCGGTTTATGGTTTGACCCATGGATTAATGGTTATTCACTAATAAATCTTCTTGGATGGGATAACTTGCATATTTTGGGTGGGGTTAATGACAAAGTGAACAATATTATCATTAATAATTGTTGGAGCTTTCTTAATAACTCTGCGGCTTTGATTTTTAAAAAAAGCAATTTTAAGTATTCATATTGATCAAAATTGTTATAAAGACCATTGGTGTTGGAATTTATGTTCTAAAGATAGGTTTTCTTTCAAAAAAGTTTGGGCATTTCTGCAAGGAGAAGAGGTGGAAGTAGATTGGCATAAAATCATTTGGTGCAAGTCTTTTTTGGGAGTTTCTACAAGGAGAAGAGGTGGAAGTAGATTAGCATAAAGTCATTTGGTGCAAGTCTAATTGTCATAAAATGTCACATTGCGCTTATTTTGCTCTCTTAAATAAACTTTCAACTAGAGAAAGTTGTTGCAAATGGAATAAGGATTCAGAAAATACTTGTTTTCTTTGCAAAAATGAGGTTGAAAGCTCCAATCATATATTTTTTTGATTGCATTTATTCCCAATACATTTGGTTTAATGCCAAATGCACTTTGGGTTTCAATCATAATTATGTTTCATAAAACATAAGAGACCACGTGGATTATATTTTGAAATATTTTAGACTTAAGTCCACCGAATTTAAGAGAGCTTGTGTTTTATTGATGGCATCTTTTATTACATTTGGAAGGAGAGGAATTAAACGTTACACGAGATAAACTATATGCAACTCTGGAATTCTATACTGTATGACAGCAATATTGTCATGAAAAAAGCTAACAAATACATGCAGGATAAATTGCATAATCAGGATCATCATAAAAGTAATGCAGATAGTGATAAGCTAGTTGAAGAATTTTTACTTAATGGCTAGCAGATCACCAATAGAAAGCTCTCTAATGCTCCTACTGATGAAGCTAATCTCTATTCTGCTATCAGTGTACCTTGCAACAAAGGGAGTAAACAAGTTAAAATTGATAATAACTCCAATAAATCTTATAGAAACAACAATAATGCTCCTTTTTTACCTGATGCAGGTGTTAGAGATCAGCTTCTACTCAGTAACGATGTAGAGAACACTAATGGTGCTTTTAACAGAGCTGGTTTCCTTCATGGGGCACACATCAACCCTGATTTCAGATCTAGTATCTGTGTGGGAAGTGTACATAACTCTATTTCAAATGTGCGTCATTTTATACCTAAAACGAATGGTAAATGTTTGTTTTTACCTGAAACAGAGAGATGTTCCTCCAGTAGTGATCCAGACCTATATAATCACATGGATAAAAAGAAATCAGAGAAAAAGATTAGGTTCTTACAAAAAATTGGAGAAAATCACTATAAGAGAATGCTTAATCGCCAGATATACCACTTATCTGTTTGGTCAGAAGGAGATAGCAGTAGGGGAAGCTCCTCTGAAGTCACTAGAGACTCATCAAGGGAGAAGAGAAGCTTTGATAGCTTGAAAAGCTCAGATCTGATGGATCCGAACTCCTCGTCTCTCACAGAGCATCATAATCGCAAATTAAGTAATCGGAATTGGTACTTGAGAGACTGCAAAGCCAATCTCAAGCTTGGAACAAAAGAGAAGAGAAGGGAAGTCATAGAGGACTTCGTTTGGAAACCGCCTTGAAGACGATGAAGACAACTTAACAAGGAGACCGCCATTATCATGTTTTTCTCCTTAGGGTTTCACAGATGGATAATGTTTGCGACAAGGGTTAAGACACTTTAAGTGGCTGTGGTTGCATCGAGTTTTATGGGCTTTGGTTAACATTGTTTTTTACTCTTTCAAAAAAAAATTGTTCTTAGTTTTTGTGTTTGCTTCATTGTAGTTTCAGATTTGGATGAAGTAATTGAAATCAATGTTTTCATAAAAAATTTGGTTATGTTTTTATTCGTTAAAAAAAATTCACAGATGCCTTATCATGAATATAAGAAAAAAATTGTGACTTGAGATATTCGAACGAGGCTAATTTGTAGAGCATGTCGTGACCGTTAAACACGTATACCGACTGCACTAGATAGTAATATTGTTTAAAATTATGGTATATAAATTCTAAATAACTGGTTAACTAGATGCATGGCCAGATGTATAAATATGTAGTCTAGAACCATCGTGCAATTTGATTAGATACAAATATTCGCATATTTATACAAAAAGTAAAAATATATCTATATGGAAAAACGTGAATAAACTCACCATATAGTAGCATATAGGAAGACTACATCTAGTTTTGCATGATATATCCAGCTAAGTTATCACAAATCTCATCCATATCGTTTTGGTTTAAGAACCATCTTCCCTGAAGCACTACAATAAAGAGATTATTTTGAAACAGTAATCGTACAATTACTCAATATAAAATATATTGAAGGGAATGAATAAATTTTTGGTACGTCCTACAAATCGATGCTTTCACGGAAGTTTTTTACATCATACATGTATTTCATCACATAATATACACAATTTGTCATTTTTAATTGTTGAGGACACAATAGAAATATTCCAAAATAATTTAATAGTCAATTTAAAATGTATCTATAACCCAAACAACATACTTTTTTTACAAAACAAATCACCTTAATGTTCTTCCACTTCAAGGCATTTCCTCGAGACTTGCCGCCATATGCCTTGTACGTTTTAAAGGCCCTACACATGAAATACAACATACATGTTTGTGTTCGGTTTGGGTATCCAAAACATACATGTTCACTTGCCTTCGTTTGCACTTTATGTTTGTGTTCGGTTTGGGATCCAAAACATAAATCTCATTCTTCTTCATACGGATTACAAGTAGTAGATAGTGTTTACTACATTATAAGATTTATAGGAAGTTAAAATCAACATTGGATTTGTAAACTAATTTCTGAAAGTGTATTATTCATACCCTTCTTAGTGTGGGGCTGACTAAAGTCTTAGATTGCAACGCTAACCATGTGTGTGAGATACATGTATTTGTCGCATTTGAATATTTCTGCACTTGGGAAAGATTATAGGGACACATAAACCCGATGGTATCCACTTTGAGGTCGTTGCACATATGATTTAAGCACCAACATATTATTTAAACATATAGTGCCTTCTACTGCAAAAGTATCTTTATTTTTTTGAAAGTAGAATTGATTAGATAAAGAGACAACAAATACTCACATGATATAAATCTGCAACTGTGATTCATTCAACTATGTCATGGTAAGGAATTGGATAAAGTCGTCCATAATGATATTGATCTCAAAGTCCTCGTTGTATGTAAATAAATCCTTATTAACATGTATTGGATTCATGGCATTATTGTTGTATGGTGTTTAAGCTATAAGGTCATGTAAATATCTGCATTCATTAGGTAAAGCTCAAAGAATATCTTCATCCACAATTGGTTTACGCTTTGCAAATGCATATGTCATCGTATACTTGACCTTTTAATTGTTATCTATGACCTTAGCAACACGATCTTCCAATTTTTCTTTGTTCTTATTAAGTGTAGCCAGCACACAAAATTTTATGCACTTAATCCAAGTATAATTTCTAGCATGTATAGGATGCAAAAGGATGCAAGCGAATTAACTGAGTCATGTTTGTCTAAAACATTAAAGTTCATCAGACAAAACACCAAAAATGTCTTGTTTACCATATCACCGTCTCCTAAAAGCACAATACCTTTAGGCCATTGAGCAAAACTACCAAATTCTCCTATCGTGGTTAGATTTTTAGTTGGAACTGGAAGTGTAGTACTTTCATAACTAGGCACCACTATATCAATCCCAACCTTTACATAATCGGCCAAAATTGGTTGGTTATGGCATTGATCTCCTAGCTTAAAAGCAAGATGCACGATGCCACGGCCCACTACAATAGCTTTGGAGTTGAAAGTCATGACTAAATGACATTTAGTTGGTTTCTAGAATGGCAAGTACAAAATCAACATTTATCACCAACACGTGCCAAATTCATAAATCATATATGTAACACTCCGCATTTTATGACAATTAAAAATTTAATAATGCATATGTGTGTGTATATATATATGCATAGACATAAATAGATAAAAGAAGAATAAAATAATGATAATATATGATTGTATGTAATAAATACATGCATAGAAAAAGAAGAAAATATTAATATAAATGACAATGAAACACATGCGTTAAAAGAAAAAAGAAACTGGTTGCATGCAGTGTAATTACGTTGCATGCACAGATTTACAAATATTATGCATTAATAATAAAAGAAAAAAGAAAGAAAAAGATGCATGCAAATTGATAAGCTTACATGCAATGATTTAAATGAAATATTGTAACAAACATGAAAAGGAGAAATAAGAAAAGAACAATGACCACCATTGTTCTAAGCCTTACAAAAGACTAAAAAGTCTATTTAGTTAGAGCATGTGGCTTTCATGCAAAAGGTACATGGTTCGATCCCTGTAGGCGCCATATTTTTATTTTAGAGAAACGGCTGAAATAACACATATTCTAAAGAGAAAATATGCATAAACGAACATATAAGGAAAAATATACATATAAGGAAGTGTAGAAAAATATATGTATATATGTATATGAAATATATGCATATATATGTGTAGATATATATATATATATATATATATATATATATATATATATATATATATATATATATTTATACAAGAGAAAATTTCAAAATAAGGCTGCAATCAAAGAAATAAGGTAAAACTTAAATAACGGCGGAACACCGTTTAAATTTTGAAATCGATATAAAAGTTGTGTGTATATATATGTAACGACCCACCTTTAGCCCAATTCTTGCCGGTAATTAAACCGACTCAAATTGTTCAAAAAGACGAATTGTTATGGGTGCATACAAATATTGAACAAAATAACAGAATTTTCATTGCGAAATACAATGTTACATCAGAGTTACATAAAATATCAGAGTTACAACACATACAGCGGAAGAAAAGAAAATATACTCTCAGCGGAAGAAAATCGTATGATATAGCAGAAGCTCCCATCTCTTGCATGAACTCCAACTCTAAAAGCACTCTGAATTCTGCTCCAATGATCTATAACTGCAAACTAAACTACTAGCTGCCCATGCAAAATTATGGGCACCCAGAGTTTAGGTGAGGGAACAATAAACTCCAGGTCAGTCGTGGGACTGGTGTGAGAACTCAAAACAGTTATTATTAGGTTCATTTTAAAGTTGGGAATTTCACCGGACCACGCCGCTAACACGGAATGGGTTTACTCCATGTGAATACCCGTGCATATAAATACGCAATGACCTTTCTAAAATGAAGTTATCATAAGCTCGTCCCACATCACACAATGCAAGCGCACACCAGATGGGTGAGGTTTATCTTATGATAACCAAACATGCTTTCATACGTAAAATCCTCTTTCAAAGCCATAATATATATATAGTGTATAAAACATTTCTCAAATAAATGTATTAATCCTAGACGGCATAATACCCCATCCTATTATGTCGCCAAATATATATACAAACCAAAATCGTGTGGTTCGTATTGGAGATTTGGGTTTCCAACTTGATGATTCCTGGCACGAAAGATCTATCGGAACACAAACGAAATGTAATAAAGGGTTTTTCATCTAGACGCGGACACCAATACAAATCGCGAGGTAGATCAACGGTTTTCGACCAGACGCGGCCCCCCGAACATACCCTATTCCATAAGTCATAAGTGGTTTCCCACTGCTGCAGCGGTCATCATCAATTCATATATATACACAACCTAACCGCCAGTTTCTCATCATCCAGGGTGTGAGGTTTGTCGATGTCACGTCATACACAAAGCTATGCTTCGATAAGCCATTCTTTGATCATCACTAGCTCGTTTCATAACTTGGGTATGTCACATTGACAATTCACGACATATCACTGATTTCAATCAATGCATACCCTCTAAGTATGACTTAGAGACGAGGATAATATATTGCCACAAATCCGATATTCATTAACGAAAATCAGTGCTATGCAGTCAATTTCAATGTCAGAAACACCATCCATACAAGACCGTTCTGGGTCTGAACGGAACAACCCGAAAATACTTAAATTTGTTCAGGTCTCATGCAACTCACATCTCGTATCGGGTGGCCTACCCAACCGAGACATTAATCAACAATCAATCTAAACAATTCAAATATTCCCGGTCTTCATTCGTCATTTACCAAGTCCTGAATTGCTTCATAACGTCGTATTATTACTTGGAATGGTTTTCGAACATATGCTCGATCCCGGTCTTTCCAAGTAATAAGCGTAATTTAAACAGTAGCTATGGTTCACACAGGTTTTTCAATTCAAATCTCCTTCCACATAGTTATCAATTCATTTACAACTAAAGATTTGAATTTCTATAATTTCGTACATCTCGTTATCATCTTAAATTCTTCTTTGAAATCAAAGAGTATACCTTCGCTTCAATTTCTTACTTTTAATTCCCTCGGATCGAAGATTTTGACTAAATTCCAATTACGATACGAATTTCCACAACTCAATCTTATTGGGTTTCAAGAATGGTATTATTGAAGATATGATTCACGACAGAATCCAAATCAATCGTCATTGAATCATAAATTACACAGAAATTTTATCCACTTATATTCGATATAAATTCCCATAATCAACGAATACTATAAGTAGAATAACGATATAATAATATCTTTCAAATTCCCCAGATAGTATACATTTACATCATGAGGTTCATACCAAATATCGAAGATTATTTCTATCTAGCTTATTTCAATCAAGGTGAGAACCCGTATCTTAATTGAAAGGTTTATTCAACTCTTTGACATTAGATCTGGATAGAAATACCATCAACTTATCTTCAATATTAATTTCCGTATCCAACTCATATTATAAGCGGAATAACGGTGAATTACCTTTTTAAACTCCTCAGATAATAAGAGTTTCCATTTACCGAACTAATATCAAACATCCGAAGATTTATCTCCAACCATATCCAATTATTTAGTATTAAAACCCCGTATTAGTATAAATCTAAATTCCATATAAAATATTTCTAATACTCTTAAACCTTTGAAAACATTCCACAAATCATTACTTATAGTTCGGAACATCGTTTACGGGTTAAAACTTCAAAATAGATTGTTTTCGAAGAAAGCGTTACAATAGCGTTCCAAAAGTGTTACAAAAGTGTTACAAAACAGTTATCTTAACTATTTTGATCAAAATATCGTTTATCTTAGCCAAAACTTAAAATTTACAATTGAAAATACCTTTTCATAATTTGTAATGATTTTACAATTTTTTTCCATATTTTTAAATAATTTAAAAATAGCTGTTTATAGTTATGGGCAACAATTGTTCTTACATCGATCTTTTCCAAAACGGTTTCAAACATAACTTGAAAATTTTAACTCGAATTTAAAATCTGCTTTCACTCATTTGAAAGTTCTTGTTTATATAAATCAAATGTTTTTCGTTTCGTGGAAATCCGATTTAGATTGCAAAAGTTATAAGCGTTTCAAGTTGCATCTAAAATACGTAAATTGTCGTTATGCGACAAGCTCTATTTTTACCATAATAACCATTATTCTACGATACTTCAATATATCTTAAAAATCATTATAAACTTATATAAATCATTTAAATTGACTTTTCAAATTATTTGGACTTAAAACACAACTTTTTTCTTCTAATTAAATCACCATTCAAATAATTTCAAATTAGATTTTTATTTAACCATCCCATTCGTCGGATCAGTTAGGGATAGCCAGGGAGAGCAGGAAACTGATTTTCCAAACCCAAGCCTAGACACTATCCTCTCTGTCATCCTAGAACGTTCTGGTGTATATTATATCATTATTATATAAAAACCATATTCAAATTAAAAATCTCATTTCGAATTTAAATTGAAAATATTTTTTTTCTTCCAAACCAGTTTTGCATAGATATAAAGATCGTTATACAAAATCAATACATAATTTAAATTATTTTCCAACTCCTAATTCAATATTTAAACGTTGATATTAAATTCAAAACCAAAATTTTTAAATCTTATTTAATAATTAAAAAAAATCATATATATGAAGGAGAATCTAAATCGATCACCCATATATTCCACAACCACGGTGTGTTTGTGTGTGTGTGATCATACAATGCAATCATATCTATCCAAATGAATTATACGATCAAATGGATATGAATTCATTCATCACAACAACATTAAACTGTGCACAAGCGTTACAGACAATAACACTTACTCGTGTTCAGTGTATTATCTAATTCATGAACAACCATTCAAACATCAACATCCATCACACAATCATCATCAACAAATTATAATTAATCTCAGCTAATTAAAATTAACTAATTTAAATAAAATTTAAATTAGAAGTTCTCACCGAACAGCTTTCCAAATCTTCACGGTAGGTCAGCCTAGTTGAGTGAATCGTCGGACAGTATTTCGGCGCAACGTCTTCTTCACAAAAATATATATAATATAATATACACTAATCTCTCTTTATATTATAAGAGGAGGAAGAGGAGAAATGACGAACTTTGGCAAGGTGGTGGTGGGAAGGAGGAAGACTTATGCCATGGAAACCATGGCCATAAGCTTTAAGAAGAAGAGAAAGAAAAGAAATGAGAATAAATGAAAAAGTGGAAGGAAAGGGTGGTATTTATAGGAAAAGAGGAGTAAGGAGAGAGTGACACATCATAGGACATGTGTATTACATGCATGAAAGGGAGCATGCATAAAGACATGTGTCTTAACACTTGTCTTAAGAAGAGAAGGTGAACTTTTGGTAGCATTTCCCTTAAATGATATGAAAACTAAAGGCAACACTTAATTCTAACGCTACTAATTCATGTTATAGTTTGACAAATGCGATCGAACGACAAATAGTGTCAATAAATCCAAATTTATTAATAATCATTCTCATTTATAATTCAAGTAAAACTTATCATATAGCTTATCAAAATAAATAAAAATAATAATAATTATTCTTGTAAAATCATAAAATAAATTATCCTTTACCAAATTCATAATTTACAAATCAATATTATCAAAATCAGAAAATATCATTACTTAAACGTAAATCTTATAATTACAATTTTCAGAATAAGTTTTCTTATAAAAATCATAATAAATAAAAGAAAATACTTATACAAAGTTAAAATTCATATTTAAACCTAATAAAATCAATTTATATTCAGAAAATCCAAAATTATATAAATAAAAATCCAAATCAAACATAGTTAAAATTCTGGGATGTTACAATATATATGCGTAAAATGGTCATTAAAAGATTTGTATACATATAAAGAGATTATATGTAAATAGAATATTTAAAATAAATCAAAGAGAGTATAATGGGATATTAATCAAATGCTTAAAATCAAAAACGTCAAAACGCTAAACATCTACCCAGAAAAAGCTAGCAAGGCCTGGGGGTCGACCCTGAGGTCGATACCAACATAGGGGGGTCGACCCTAGGGTCGACAGACACACATGGGGGTCGACCCCACCCCAGATCTGGCTAGATTCATCAATTAATATGGACTGTTGCCTTAACCACTTTCGTTGCTGACTCAGCGCTGCGTGTACGATAAGATCCTAAACACCTATAAATAAGCTAGTAGAGCCTAGCCTAAATCTCACATTTTCTGAGAAGCCGCCTAAGCTCTGGCATTCTTCTTCCTCCTCAAATCTCTTTAGAAAAATAGAATAATTAGTTTAGGAAAATTCCGATTCAAGATCTAAAGGAAAAGGATGAATAATAATAAAGAAGGTGTTCATAATTCTATTCGAAGTAATGTAATTTCTTGGATCTGGTCTATTTGAATTTCTCCTCTTTCTAACCTTCTTATTTTAACTACGAATTATGGATCCATGGTTATTTAGGGTCTAAATCCAATTAGGGAACCATGGAATGCTAGATCTGGAAGCAGATTCAGGATTTGGAAAGCAAATTATGTGAGTGGACTAAAAATATACCATTTTGATAATGGTATATTTATCATTTATCATTTAATAGAATGATTAATCTATTAAAATGTAAATCTGCTAGAATGTTCATATGTTGAAATGTTAATAGGTCGAAATGTTAATATGTTGAAATGTAAACCTGTTAAAATATGTGTAATTATTACTATTGTATACATACATGTTCTAATTACATGTTAACATATGACATATTATATACTTAAACCTTTAACTGTAAGAATTGGGATATTACATGTTAATTTGTTAAGATGGAATAATTACATGATTCGGTTATTGCATGTTATTTTAAAATAAATTTAATTACGTGCTAGGAAGAACATACGACATAATAACTAGAAATGGACTTAATGTGACTTTAAGTATGACCTATAAAATATAGATTACAGTAAAACTTGAAAGAATGGATATGCCTAAACTTACAGTAAATGGAAAGTTAAAACTGCACTTAAACGCGTGGTTAAATTTAACTTGGTAGAAATTTGCCTGGACCCTCCCGGCAAACCCGGCGTCCACAAGTTGTTAATTTAATGTTAGGGGTCTAATGCGTAAATATACATGTAATTGTGCTAAGACACGATGTTAAATTCAACTTGTGGTAGAAGTCTTCCTGGAACCGCCAGGCAAATCTAGCATCCACAAGTTATCAATTTAATGTGAGAGGTCTAGTGCATAAACATACATATATATATACACATAGATATATATATATATATATGTATATATGTAAATAGCAGGATAGAAATATACGGCACTACTTGTGATTAGCGGAAATGAATAGGAAATGAGGGAAAGCTACAACAGTAAAAGAATTGAAATGAACAGGGAATGATAATAACCTAATATAATTAATTACATTAATGAGAATGTTATATAATAGGTAGGCTTGTCCTAAGGACAAGTGGAAATTATAAATTAGGATATAATAAATGATAAAGAAAATGGAATAACTTATGTAATGAGATAAGTTGTACTTAATTGTAAATTAAGTTAACTGTAAGATCGAAAATACGAAATCTACTGATAAGAATAACATAAGTTACACTAATGGAAAGGAAACTTATTAGTAAACCTTAGTTTAGAGAACTAAGTTAATAAGTAAACAACGACAAGTTGTAGTGACAATGTAAGATGGAATTACGATTAAATAAGAAAGAACAAGGTGATATATGGGGATGAAATAAGTTATATTTAATCATAAATAATAAGTGACATGTTAAAAAGAAAACATGTGAATTGAGATATACTTAATTACATATTAAGTAGAACATGTTATTGTAACTATGGAATTGAACAATGAATAATATAAAGAGAATGTAGATTACAGTCCTTGAATTACAATCTAGAGAATAACATGACATGGGGGTACTAATGAACATAAAAGGATTAAGATTTGTAACCAAAATTAATAAGCAAGATGGGTTTCTTCCTTTAGAGATATAAAGGGCTCGGAAACAACTTGGTAACTTAAATAATAAATATAGTTGGAAATAACCAAGCTAACTGGAACCTTGATGAGGAAGAGCAAGCGCATAATTAAATGATCATCGTGGTGTCATGGGACACGAAGGGAGTGCACATTCATTTGATTATTCTGCTTGTTATGCCTATTGTTCTGCTGATATTTTGCTAGCTTCGAAGGACTAGAAGGGGAAGCACGCGGCTTCCTGGGACATAGAGGGTACTTCTGGTAGTTCTCTGTGTTGTGACAGCGTTCTACTATGCTCACCGAGGTTAGGTATGTGTGTTTCTTCCCGGTGAATATGCCTTGATTGCCACGATTGTGGGCAATTAAAAGACTATAGGGTGGCATAGGCGATTCGACGATCCAAGTTGCCTTGTGACTTAAGCTGGGTTACGACCAGTCTCATGTACTGACAGCTCTAACCATTTGTTGATAGCAAGACGTCTAATACCTTCCATCGGCAGTCAGCGTAATGCGCAATGCAAAAAGATGGAGAGCTAAACCAAAAGACCATTGACGTTTTGCTATAAAGGTTATAGGTGAGGGACAGGCCAATTAGGATTTGTTGTTTGATTTTTTGCTCTTGGGCCAGATCGTTAGTTCTCAATATTGTTCGTCTTTCACTGTTGAGGGAGGGGTCGGGTGGGACCATAACCACAGAAAATGTAAACCTTAGCATCTGTGAATACAGATATCTGAAAAGCTCCCGACCGAGTTCTGTGTTTCTTGTACAGCCCTGCTATAGGACTCGGTGCACAATAAAGGATATGTGCGGTTAAGGCATCGAGTACGATTGACGATACGTATGTGGGAAAGTCTAGATACATGCATGTTTGCTTTGGGTGGTGTATTATAGACTATAGAGCATTACTCTGTGATCTGATTCGATCAAAGGTGACAGTTTGTATGCTTACATAGCATGGTGACGGATGTTCTATGCGGAGCGTAGCGTTGTTATATAGATATGCGTATGTCACTCTGTTGTAGGATGAGGGACTGCGTATATTTATGTAGCATTACGGCGGAGACCGTGCGAGTGGGTTACTCTGGGGTGTACCTTAATATTGGGGGTAGCTACATATATACTATGTTAGGTTAACTCACTGGGAAGTAGATGGATTCGACGTGTGTGTAAGCCTTGAGTGTTGTCCCAAGTAACCTAATAAACAAGAAAATGTAACTGAATGGTATGTGTAGGATTATCCAAAATGTGTAGTTTAAATCCAGTCACAAGAACTTGTATTCTGACCCCGTCCTCGTAACATACTCGCAGGTTAGATTTGTGGCATAGATATGATAGCTTTGGATACTGGTTAGGCAGTATATTATCTGGGTAAGGCTATATTTTGATTATATTATATTTTATACATTCCGCTATGATATGTTTTTTGAGCTATGATATATTTATATCTCTATCTTTTCTGCATGATACAAAAGCAACCAACATGAGTTTTGTTAGATTATAATTTTGAAAAAATTCGGTCTGACGGAATTTGGATTGTTATAATATACGTCTACAAAAGTAAACTTTTAAATTATTTACCTGCAAGTCTGCAAAAGGGTCCGTCTCCTGCGTTTTGTTTGTAGTTTGAAATTGTCCAATTATACAGACTGAAAACTGCTATGATGACCAACTGATGGCGTATTGTTTTCCTCCTCCATATTGTTGGGCATATGCATACCAATCGTGCTCAAAATATTTGCAATCTTCTTCTCAACCATTGTATCCACCATAGACTCGAACCATTGACTCACTTTATTTTCTATTTCCTGTGTGATAAGATGTAACTCGTCTGCTGATTTTATACCAATTGGACCTTTATTTTTATCTCTTCCTTCCCAAATACGTCTTTGATACCGAACGTCCCACCAATTCCTCTGACTCGGCTTGGATTGTCTTTTTTTTTCAAGAGCGCGATATAAGACATCATCATGCCAATTTGGAACCCATGCTCCTTCATTGGCTTTTTCTCTTCCAATCATTCTATGAACAAAAAAAATTTGTCTCAATAATTCACCATTACATTTTGCATGAGATTAATCAGAAGAAGTAAAATGCAAAGAAATTATTCGTACCATTTTATTAGCAGCCATCTTAATTTTCTCATTTGGGATAGTATAATTTCTATCTGCTCCTTTCTTTGATCTTGCCAAAACCCAATCCAGACTTCGATCCGAAAAGGATCCACTAGGTAATGTGGTCAAAGAATTATGGCCTTCAGGTATCCATTTAGCCTTCTTCCCTGCATATCCAACTTGCCTCAAATAGTGAGGATGCTTATTACATATCCGATTCTTCCTATTCTTCTCACTTATTTGCTATTTATAATCAAAATGTCATTATAGGAACAAAAATGATGTGTTCGATTATGTAACTAACTACCGAAAGAAAAATACGACGTAGTTCAAAAATCAATTAAATTCATCTTTACATGCAATGCAATATATATAAATGAATAAAATTATATTTACACCTTAAATTCTTCGGATTCACAATTCTTCTTGAATGTTTCCCGTTGTTCTTTAGTAATACCAACATAAAACGCGTACGGCTCTTTGTGGCCCTCCAAAAGTTTTGTTGACTTCATAATCCAACCACTAACCAACTTTGTTTTGAAATCCTTCCATTGTCCCCCAACATATTTTAACGTAATGTCTTTCATTTTGTCATCCATATGGTACTCAGTCTAAGATAATAAAAGATAAGAAATAAACATAAGTTATTGTTCTTAAGACAAGACAACAATTTCATGAAAAATCCACCAATATCTAGGTTATTACGTTATTTATTTTAAAATTAAGTCAACTTATATAATTGTAACATAAGGGAGCTACAGATAAATTTATAATACCATGACATCTTCCCAAATGAGGTCTTTAAGCCCTTGACTAACGATGTCCCAACTCGTAATATTGATATCAATTTTAGATCTAGATACATTGCCGGCATACACCTTATAAGACTTTTCCCACTTTCCAATGGGTTTGCTGTTATCACTCCATTCTATGCATTTTGTCTCTTGTGTCATATATTTCTTTCCAGTTGTTGGACCTCTTTGCCTCTTCTTAGATGTCAACTGTGAAGTAGAAGTGTTATGCTCTTCAATGTTTTCATATGGTTGTAACTCCATTGTTCCAAAATAAAAAGTTGAGCACAATTCTTACATACGCTATAACATATGCAAAAATAAGTGTTGAAAAAATAGTAATAAGTAAACTAGCTAATAGATATCCTGACGTATAACAAAACTAAGGATGGATGCAATAACTACACTACACATGCAAAAGTATAATTAGATATCCAGAGTGCAGTTACCAAGCTTAAATGAACATAATATGTTGCTCTCTTTTTTGTAAGACAACCCTAAAACATCAGACATGATCATCTATTTGACTTAGATATCAAAACATAAAAAAACTATTAGATGAGTCATTTTACAATCATTCTAGCAAAAAGAACCTTACATGTATAGCCAAAGACCTTATATTCAGTAGTCCACGTTGGATGCAACATTTATAATCAAAACATTTTCCATAATTGTACTTCATTGCCCCTTTTGAAGAGTCTTCCATCCATCATTATCGAATTGGCAAAGGCCAATCGATGCATTTTCGTGTGAAAATAATGTATGCCAGAGTTTAGTCATTTTTTTTTTCTATGTGAAAAGAGTTCTTGGATACGTTTGCCAAATTGAGTGCAGTCACTTGAGAAAGTATTCAAACTCAAATATGTTAACCACAAATGCTCTTTGATCTTCATAGTCCCTTGAGTCTAAAAAGAGAGCAAGATGCTACCGTTTCATCAATGTCAAGTCAGTTAGATCTTTTACATAACCAAATCTCTTACCTTAAGGCAGATTTTGAAATGGAACAACACAAGTTTATGAATTCTACTTTAGGGTGTTTCGTATTGCAAAATTGTCTATACGACATGATAAATAAACATTTGTTTCTTTTTGGGGAATATAGATTGTGTATAAACATGTGCTGATAACCAGATTTCCTGCCTAAAGCATGAAAAATTCAATTTAAATCGGGAGCTAACATCGTTGATGGAGCGTAACAAAGAATTGAAAGAAGGATTTCACTTGCTAATTGATGTTCTTAAAGTCAATGCGGAGAATAGGACAATGGGTAAGGTGTTTGAGCTCACATGGCAAGAAATAGAATGAAACAACCACACTTGTTATTACGGTCATACATAGGTAACATATATATATATATATATATATATATATATATATATATATATATAGTAAGATGTGTATATAGTAAAACAGTAAAGTGCAAAATACAGTTTGTTAACAGAAGTTACCCCAATACAACCAACTCTCCCCTTCAATCTGAATTTCCTCCTTTATTTGCTGCATCTCTACGTTTAACCTCTCTCTGAGCTTTAATTATGATGTAGACTTAGCATTTATGTCTGGTGCAGTTTCAACGTTTAAGTCTTCCCTTAATTTCAAGAATCTGGTCGAAGACAATGATTTAGTCAAGACATCAACTCGTTGATAAAAAGCTGGTATATGGTTAATACATACATTCCCATTTGCTACTTGATCCCTCATAAAGTAAAGATCAAGCTTAATATGTTTTGTTCTCGAGTGCAATACAGGATTCACTGCAAGTTGAACTGTGCTGGAGTTATCACACCATATTGTCGCTGATTTACTGTCATAGCTGAGCACCTCAGACAGCAAGGATTTAAGCCATACAATCTCTGACACAACTCCTGCCATACTACGATACTCTGCTTCAGCACTTGGTGGCGACACCGTAGGCTGCTTCTTGGAGCACCAAGACACCAAATTTCTTCCAAGATAAAAGCAGTGCCCACTGACAGACCTTCTATTGTCTATGTCTGCAGCCTAGTCTGCATCGGCAGATGCACTGACTTTTAGTGTTTTAGTCGGATAGGCTTTAAGTCCATGACTCAATGTTCCTGCCAGGTACCTCAGCACCCTCTTCATCGCCTTCCAGTGCTCACTCAAAGGACTTTGCATTAACTGATATATCTTGTTCACACAAAAAGATATTTCTGACCTTGTGATGGTGATGTATTGCAAAGCTCCAACAATGCTCCTATAATGTTGCAGATTGTCTATTGGTTCTCTAGAGTTTTTGGATAGTTGCATGTTAGTAACCATCAGCGTAATTGAAGCTTTTGCCTTGTCCATGCCATCCTTCTTCAATACACTTTGGATGTAATTGGTTTGACTAAGATGAAGTGCCCCATCTTCTGTCCACTTCACTTATATTCCTAAGAAGAAATTAAGTCTGCCCATGTCTTTCATTTTGAACTGTCATTCAGGTACCCTATTAGTTGATCAATCTCTGCATTACAGTCCCCAGTTATTATAAAATCGTCCACGTATACGAGGACATATATTGTACGAGTGTTACTCTTCTTAATGAACAGCGCGTTATCCAACTTAGTAGGAGTAAAGCCAAGTTTTTTCAGCGTTCCCTTCAACTTTTCAAACCATACCCTCAGTGCTTATTTTAAGCCGTATATCGCATCGCCTTTTTCGACCTACATACCATCTGACACCTGCCATTATCCTCGAACCACTGAGGTTGATCCATATAAACCTCCTCTTCTAGTTCTCCATTGAAGAAAGCATTATGTACATCTAATTGTTTCACTGACCACCGATTATGCAGGGCTATGGACAGTATTACTCAAATTGTGGTGGGTTTCAATACTAGCGAGAACGTTTCTTTGAAGTCAAATCCAGGATGTTGTGTGTACCCTTTTGCTACAAGCTTAGCCTTGTGCTTAGCTACTGTCCCGTCAGCATTATATTTCAATTTGTAAGTCCACTTACACCCTATTATTGTTTTGTTCTTGGGCAGCGTCGTCAAGCTCCATGTCTTATTATTCATTAGCGCTCTATATTCTTCTTCCATAGCTCTCCTCCACACAATACACTTCACTGCTTGTTCATAGTTTGCAGGTTCTTCCAATGCACACTTAGCCATATATATCTTCGATTTAAAATTTCCATCCTTCGCTCTTGTTATCATGTGATGCTGTTGTTGCTGCTCTTCAACTCTGGTCAATGACGTCTCAGTCTGTATATGATTCATTTCACCATCTACTGTGTTTCTTGATGAAGATAAATCATTCCTGGCGTTGAGGCATCCATCATTCTCTTTTGCCTGGCCTTCAGTATCGTAATCACTTCCATCACTACTTGATTCTGATGTATGGGACTTGAATGATTCCTGATCTTCTGCCTTCGCTGTTGGTAAACTAGAAAAGTGCTCATGAATTGTATATAGTGGTATGGAAGATATTGGTCTCTTTGTCTCCACTATCTTGCTTATAGCCTTTACTTCATCATTTGCGAAGGGAAAAACTCGCTAATTGAACATGACATGTCTCGATACTATGACTTTTCCTTCACTCGTCAAAGATTTATACCCTTTCTGCCTTATTCCATATCCAATGAAGGTGCAGGTGGATGATCTGAATTCAAGCTTATGAAGATTATATGGTCTTAACATTGGGAAGCATATACAGCCGAACACCCTTAATCTCTTGTAGTCTGGTTTTATTCCATATGCAGCTTCATGAGGACAGATGTCCTTCAACATTTGGTAGGTATGCAATTGATTAAGTATACTGCAGTCGAAAAGCCTCCGGCCAGAAATTTAAAGGCAACAATCCTTGAGCCAATATTGTTAATCTCATTTCCACAACATGTCTGGTGCTTCCTTTCTGCCATTCCATTTTGATGTGACATATATAGATAAATGTATCTATGAGTTGTTCCCTTTTCGTTGAAGAACTGTCTCAAAGGCTTGAATTCAGCTCCTCCATCTGTTTGAAATATCTTTAGCTTTTGTTCAAACTGTCTTTCAACTTGCAAAATGAACTCCTTCACAGCTTTAGTAGTTTCAGATTTCAATTTTAGAAAATAGATCCAAGTATACCTCGTATGTGCATCAACATAAATCACATAATATTTGTAACCGTGGTCAGAACTCAGAGGTGCTGGACCCCAAAGGTCGCATTCAACCAACTCTAATGGATGGCTGTACTTGGTTTTAAACTGATCAAAAGACAATTTATGACTCTTGCCTAGTTGGCATTGAGTACAAACATGTGATACTATATTTTTCAAATGCAACAAATTCTCTTTATTCAACACTTTTTTCATTACACTTACATTCGGGTGACCAAGTTTCATGTGCCATACACTATATTCATCCTCTATATTATTAACTAAATTGCAATATACCATTTGAACTTCAACTTTCTCATCAGATTTGAGATTGAACCTATATAGTCGTCATGCAGAGCCCCCCTGTAACAAGATTTTTCTACTCAAATCATCTTTAACCAAACATATATTAGGGTGAAATTAAAAATATACTCGGTTATCTTTTGCAAAATGCGAGACACTGTTCAAATTAATTTTTATTTGAGGCACTCTCAACAAGTTTCTTAGCAACAGTGTTTTATTTCTATCAATAGACGCAAAATGAGCATGTCCAACATGTGTTATGTTTAATGACGTACCATTTTCCATGTAAATTGAATTTTAACCTCGATAAGTTGTTCCTCCTAGATTCAGATTTTGAAGATCTTTTGTCACATGATGTGTTGCCCCAGAGTCGGAAAACCAAGCGTCATCTTGAATATCAGCATCTTTAGCTAGAATTTCTTGTTGTTCAACAGGTGATGTTTGGCTTCTCGGATTCTGTCTAATATAGCCTTGAACTTGACTCAGATTGGCATTGTACGGATAAGATCTTGGCATGTTTGGAGTGGGATAATTCTGCTGATTGCTAGAGAAATTTGAATCAAATTTGAAATAACATCTGACTGCGGTATGACCGATCTTTTCGCATATTTGACATTTTGGCCAGTTGTTCGAGAACCTTCCTCTTCCTCTACCATATGTTCCACCTCTTCCATACATCTGACTTCCTCTTGCAGTTTGTATTTCATGATTTCTATTTGACAGATCAGGTCTAGAACGATTAAGCATGCCCTTACTCTTTGAATTTACAACATAGTTAATAGAGAATTCCTGTGTCGAGTTGGCTGCCTTCTGCTCCAATCTTCCTTGATGCCCAAGTAATACTGAGCTGACATTTCGCACCAATGGAGTTGACTCTTTTGAAGTAATCACAGGAACTATGGGTTCAACATCACTCAAGTCGTTTAAAATACTAAGAACATGTTTTGATTCACTCACCTTACATAGATTCTTGATCTTACTCATGTATTCTCTGATGCTCATGTTATCCTTCTTAACGTTTTGCAACTGCCTCTTATAACTCATGGTCCTAGTTGCTGCTTGTGAGTTGAAATTCTGGTGTATAGCGTTCCATACTTCAAGTGAATTTTTGCTTCCAATGACTTGTGACAGTAGATTAGTGATGATTGAAGAGAGAAGCCATGAGCACAACAGACTGTCTTGTCTTTGATACACTATGAATTCATCATTTATACTCAGCTGCTCATCTTGCCCAGTGATAAATTGTTGTGGAACTGCGGTGGTTGAATCAATAAATTTCTGTAGACCGTATCCTCGAATTGTCATTTCAATTTGGAACTTCCACAGCAGAAAATTATTTTCATCTACGGTTACTGTAATCAATTGAGTTTGAGGCTTCATGATTAGCTTCAGTGCATCCTCAAGTTATTTAGATTCTTGATTGATAGCTGCACTAATAGTGTTGGTTGAATTCAATCTTGATAGTAAATCATTGTTATGAGACATGGCTTGACTTCAAAACTGCTCCCAAATGGTGTAGATATGAGAAACTGAGAATCAGACCTGAGAAACTGACGAGAGATGAAGAATAGATCTAAATAGATTTGATGGAAGATGGAGAATAGATCTGAATAGATCTGAGAAGAAAGAGAGGAAGCTTCTTCTTAGATTTGATTCTGAAAGCCGTTTGGAGATCACTCGGATACCATGTTTGAGCTTACATAGCCAAAAATAAAATGAAACAACCACACTTGTTATTACGGTCATATATATAGTATGATGTGTATATACAGTAAAAACAGTAAAATGCAAAATACAGTTTGTTAACAGAAGTTAATCCAATAAAACCAACTTAAAGGACTTGTGCCATTTATTTTGGATATAATCAGGAATACATTGGCCTCTGTTATCGAATGTCAGGATGAGAATGGAAAATTTCGCCTTGAGGTGGAAAAACTTGATAATCTTTATCTGCAATTGTTGGATAAGAACTCAAATTTGATGAGAGAAAAAGATGTAATATCCCATCAACTTATTGAGCTCCAGAAACATCAGTTATGAAAGCTTAGTCTCCAAATTATTAAAAGAAATGCAGTACAGACAACATCAGGGTGGAATAACAGAATGTCATGAATTATCTTTCTGACATTTTCGTTTTGCAGAGTTGTTTGTGTGACATGAAAGACATCAATTTGTCTCTTTTGAGAGAACGAGCTGATATTCTAGAAGAATATAGAAGTGTAAAGAATCAAATGGTTGAACTCAAGAATAAATCTTCCAAATACGTGAGATATAAACATTGTCGGCGTGTAATGCAGCTCTGCGCAAAGGATATTTAGCCTAGTTGGTTAATACCTGGAAACCATTGACCATAGGTAGTAAATCGTTTGAGGGTACTAATCTTGAAATTACTGTCGAGAAAAATCAAACGCTTGATTATAAATAGAGGAATCGTTAAATTTTGAAACAAGATAAATGATTATTGTTTAGGTAATTTTTATTCTAATCCACGGTTTTAATAAGTTAATCCACCATTTTACTTTAATAAGTTAATCCACAACTATTTTGTAAGTTAATCCACAAGTGGATTAACTTAAAGATTTCACCATATTATATAGTTAACAATCAAGTTTGTGCTCTTGGTTGTTAAATCATCCATCTTGTTTTTGTTTTCTTCTTTCACGGCTTCAACAAGCCACTTGTCATCATCATCATTATTTATTAGTATTGAAGAAAACCCTTGATTTCCTGTAATTTCCGTAGTACTGTAACAACCATCTCCCTCATCAAGATGTAAACGACTTCTCTTCTCTGACATTTTGTATAAATTTCTCAAGATTTCAGAAAATAGCTAACTACAACTATATGTGATAATGGTGATATTAAAAAAAATTGTATACAATAAATCAACTTCAATAAAAAAAATTGAAAGTTAAGCACAAAACTTTACTACTACTATAGAATTTACATGGTAAACAACTTCTGGTTAGTACATAACTAACGCTTACAACAAATAGCTACTTATAGACTGGCTAGAGCTTCACGTGACCAATAAACTATGTATGACGAATCAAAAAAGCTAACAGTTATAGACTTTCTTCTTATCAGATTATATATAAAAAAACTAGAGAAACCAGCCTGCTCGTCTTAAAACTGCATCATTAAGAAGCCGCAATAATCAAATGCAGATATTAACAAACACAGTAGCCGCATCAAACGTCGCTGTAAGAAATTTCAAAAAATAAAATAAAATAAACAAGCTACTTACTGTTATGTAGAATTACTCCTCTTAACACCTGAGCTTGTATTCAGATGCTAGGATTCCGGTACCAGAAGATGACAGAAAATGCATAGAAGAAGATGGAGAAGAAGAGAAAATATGTATGATTTTTTTGTGTGGATACACTGAATAAAATTTTAGTTTCAGTAAAAGTCAACGATCCTATAAAATAGGGTAGATTAACTTACTAATAATGTGGATTATAATAATATTTACTTACTTTTTAATATATTGGAAAATAGAATCCACTCCTTATTATCAAGTTTCATACGCGAAAAGCCCTTCTCAAGAACATGTTTAAAATTACACCACTATTTTTATTCTTGATAAAGAAAAGTTTGATTTTATTTTGGGAAACTAAATCTGAATTTTAATTGCATGTTCCTATGATCAAAACTATTTTTTAGTTTATTCTTAAAAAAGAGCAAACATTTCTATGAAAAAGTTTCAAATATTTGCAGTTTTTCTATAAATATTTGTGGTTTTCTCTGCAAACGTCTATAAATTTTTGGTGTTCTCAACTATTGTAGAATTAAATGCTACTTTATAATTTGTATCAGTGAATGATTCATTTACTTCTAGGTTATCTTATGATTCTTGCTCATTTTGGTTACATGCTGCAATACATTTCTTCTCTAGTTCTACTGTCTTGTTGTTAAAGAACTGGACAAGTACACAAACCTTTGCTCATGAAGTCTAGGAAATGTATAATATAAAGTCTTTGTTTTTTGTATCTCTTTTCTGTCAACTTAGATACGGTTTGAAAGGATCGAAATAAAAGAACGACGAAAAAGGTGACCCAACCGAAGCCAATCTGGTTTCAATGCACAACGTGAACTACACCATCAAAACGCCACACACACCCCATTCACTCAAGTCACACACATGTGAGAATTTGCCTGATCCATTGTCCCCTGAATTTTTAGTAGTTTACCATCTACTTTCAAGAACATTAGCATCATTATTCAAATTTGTAAAATCAGTACTATTTGATGATGCAGCATCTTTCTCCAATGCATAAGTCTTTAGAATTGTATCAGAATAAACTGTAGATAAATTATGTAGTTTATCAAATGATCTACTTGTTACATCATTTTCATGCGCACTCAAAAGAGATCCAAATTCCTCATCATATTCAACATTGTTAACTTCAATAAAATTATAGTATGGAAATCATATTGCAAAGAACTCTATAATTAGTTTGTATTAAAATTTAAGTTACAGTTATCATTGTCTTAATTTACTTGCATTCTCTCATGTGCATACGAAGTTAAATATTATTGCATTGTCATGGTATTTGTTCTTATATTCATGCCTAATGGAACTGTGTGAAAAATAAATTATTATTTTTGAAATAAAGTCATCATCAATTTTAATAGTTGTTTATAAATTTCAAAATCTGTCAAGCTAAAGATGCCAATCTTTCAAAATGCATAATGTCAAAGATGACAATCCTACATATTTTAAAATTATACAAAATATGCTAATTTTAGAAATAAATATGAATTTGTAATATATATATATATATATCCATCAATAGAACCACTTTCTTCCTCTCCAATGGAGAGAGGAAGAGGCGATTCACAAAGCAACCGAAACCATTCAGGTTTCAAGCCATGGACTTTCGAATTTTATCAAACAACTGAAACCCGCATGGTTTCAAACCACAAAATAAATTATATCCATGATTACCATGTTTTCTTCTGCCATCTATCGAACATCAAAACTCGTTTCTAACCTTATAAAAAATCGTATATGGAATTATTTAGCATTGGTAAAGTACGTCAGGATCAAGCCACCGAGATTTGAATCTTACGGCGAAATCATTCTCAATTTACTCCATCTCAAGTAGAAGCCCCCAATTCCCAACCGATCCGTATGAGACATTCAGATATGGGCATGTCTTCCTCTTGATAACAATGGGTTAGAACTAAAACTGGGTTTAAAGTTTCAATTTGGTGGATGATACATGATGCTAGGCCATAAATTTTCCTTTCTAAAGGTTCTGGGGCGGTAATTAATTAGAGATGAAAGTGGTTTCTATTATTAATTCTGCTGAGTGTTGGATTTGCAAATTTTAAATTGAATTCTGGGATCCGCGCACTGATGGATTAACATTTGGAGCCCAGATTGTAGGTAACATCATCTTAGTTGGTCAGGAAAATTCATGTTTTGTTGAACTGCATCCAAAAAAACTGTTTTATCAATTGTTTTGAAGGAGGTTCACAGTAGATCATCCCACACTATCGTGGCTATTTTCTACGATTGCTTTTTAAATCATCCATTTAATCCATCGAAGGTGGGTTATAATTTGATACGTATTCAGATTCGTGGAGTATGGAAATCTTTGGTTTTGGATCAAGAAAAATAATTCACTGTGCTACTGAATCTAAAACCGTTAGTAGTTGTGATGGAAGATTTGAAAAAACATGGCATTTTCTTAAGGCTAAAAATTAGAGCAGTTTTTCTGTTCGTGGAGAACGCGATGTAATTTGTTGATAATCATTTACTACTCAAATAAAATCTACCTTGATTGGTGAAGATTGGAGACAAACTTGCAGAATTATTTTTCTGATTACTGTTCTGACTGAAGGAAACACATAAGGACGTAATTGTTTATAGATATGGATTTAGTGAGGATGAAATCTGTGCCTAAGGGGAATTTTTCATTCTATGCCTACTGGTATGTACTATAAGGGAATGACTTTCTACTGTTAATTTACACTGGTCCTACAAATCAGTATTGGAAGATTTATGCTTTCTTCACAGTATGGTAACAGCAAAGTAGAAGATGTGTTTAAATATGCATATGAAGATGATGGAAACTTGTGATTAGTAACAAAGTAATGGAATGGTGGCAAACTATTTTAATCTCTGCCACTCGAAGAAGACACAAAGGATAGTAAAAGCGAATTAGAAGTGTAGCGAGATCGCACTTGCTATGGAGTTGGTAACCTCATCGTGGGTTCAAAACTCTCTTTTAGGAATTAATTTAGTGCTTTGTATGTGTTTTATTTTATGCTTTTCAGTTTGTATTCAGGTTAGTATGTTAACCTTATTATCTAATTTTCTAGTTGTAAATAAAGATGAACCAATTTTCAAATATATATATATATATATATATCCACCAATAACCCAGGAATGGTATTTTAGCATATCGAACAAAGAATTAAGTTCCAAATTCAAATTTGGAGGTCTCAAACATGTGTGCTATGAAACCAAAGATGAAGTAACAACATTTGTTTTCTTGTTTCTCTAACGTAAAGTGCAAAGAAAATTAATTTAGGATAGTTGTAACATCCCAAGATTTAGCGATAATTTAAATATTAATTTTAATGTGATTTTGAACAAAAAAATTTAGATATTAAAATTTAAGATTTATGTCGTATAATGATAAGGTATGAACTCAAATTTGAATTCATAAATATTGAAATTTTTTCACAATAAACAATAATTAATTTATAAATCTATCTAAATTTTATAGAGGTGATAAACCTTTAAATTTAATTTAAAGGTGAATAAATGAAAATGAATATTTTAATATATTAATGAACTGGTTAAAATTATCATTTTCCCAATAATCTTAGAATTCGACGAAATTAATTTTATTAGATTCTGAATTGTAAATTATTATATGATCTAAAATTTCGTAGTCATCAGAATTATAGTTTGATCATAAGAAATTAAAACGCATATAAATTGTATGTACAATTTAATTAAATAATCAAGTTTTTGAAGAAACTAGTAGAGACTTCGGAATTGTGCTTTGAAACCTAGTCCAAACCTATTCCATTTCGTTCAGAAGGCATCAAAACCTATTGTTCAGCGGTAAGCAAGCCTGATTTGGACTCAGTCTGAGTTTTGGCTTAAATATCACGTAAATCAAGAAATAATATTATTATATTCGAAACCCTAAATTTTTGCGTGGTCGCCGTTGTTTTATTTCCAATGGCTGAAAATTCTCCAATCTTCCTCTTTTAATTTCTCCTAATCCGTTCAACGAAATTGGAAAATTACAAAACGAATATTGTTGAGCTCGAAGAGATCTTCAAATCCATACGAATGATTATAGTTATCTCAATAAATAATCGCCAGAGTTAAACAATAAACGCAATGCGGGTTTGTGATGATTGCGGGCCAAAGAGGCGACTACATGGGACCGGTTAATGGGCGCTGGCGTGGTTAGAAGAGGCGGTTGCAGGGGCGGTTGCAGATCGTGTTCCGGTAGTGTGTAGCGTGGAGCGTGGTTCGTTGGGGAGCGGTTGTTTTGGGTTTTGTTGCCAACGTGAGTGCGCGAGGAAAAAAGCGGCTCTTTTAGCTGCTGACGTGGTGAGTCCTGTATGGTAAGATGGTTTTATTTTATTTTAATTTTTAAAATTCAAATTTTTAAACATGTATTATAACTTCTTCATACAAGCTCCAATTGACACACCAACCAACAAATATCATATTGAAAATAACGATATAATATATCTTTCAAATTTCCATAACAATATCTGTATAATCACGAAATCCAACATCGAAATATTCTAAAGACAATTTTGATTCAAATCCATTCCAATTCAATTATTGGAAATTCTGGTCACTTCTAAAACCATTTCAAATCCAATTTATTTATTTTAAAAATAAATGAATTATAATTCTAGTTCAAAACTAGTTCATTTCGATAAAATCTATTTTTATCTTTTCAAATATGGAGTTTTTCATCCCAATTCTTTCCAAATCATTTCTTATGATTTTACACAAATTATTAATATTTTTAATAATTTTATCAAGGCCCGTACAGTCGATTTCCATCAACGGCCATCGAACTGCACTTACAATGACCTCTTCCAAATTTGATTTGGACATAATTCCAAACCCAACTGTTAGATTTCAAATCTCTAATATTCGTTAGAAAGCTCTTTTCGAACCCAACAGTTCTAGGTTAGGAGAATCCGACGGTCGGATCTCCCGTAATATCCATTCAAAGTCAATGGTCAAAATTCGTGAACTTCCGCGGCGCGGTGCTTTCTATTCAGGCCATTTAATATATATATTATATATATTTCGTCGATTTCCTTTTAAAACATATTTTATAAATCGTTTTAAATTCGTTTTCGAAACGATTTCAACTTCATATTCAATTTCGAATCAAAATTGAATTTTCCACATCATTGATATACAAATGATAATATTTTCAAAACGTTATATTTTGAAATCACTTCCTTCTCTATAATCATTATAAAAACGAATATAATCGATATAAATATCGTTCGCGTCAAAATGGCGCATATCTAACCAACGCGGCTTTATATATTTCAATAACTTCATTATTTTATTCAACAAATGAATATTTTCTTCAACACATGAATTTATATTTTTATTCAACACATGAATATATATTTTTATTCAACACATGAATATATATTTTATTCAACATATGAATATTTATTCTATTCAACACATGAATTTATATTCTATTTAACACATGAATTTTTATTTTATTCAACACATGAATTTTCTTTCTTTTCAACACATGAATTTTTATTCTATTCAACACATGAATTCTTATTCTATTCAACACATGAATTTTCTTTCTTTTCAACACAAGAATTTTTATTCTATTCAATACATGAATTTTCTTTTATAATATTCCTTATTTTCCAAATTGGAATGAGGCCCAATCAATTACCATATAATGTTAATTATATGGTTTCCCTACAACACATGTATATAATAGCAATGATAAATCATCAACCATCATCCAGAGTGCACCACACAACTGCATAAGCATTAAACATAAATAATTAATTCTTACACAGTATGTTAACCCATCGATTGACATACAACTGAACAATCGGGATTAGTGTATGTCAAGTATCATCCCAATACCCGTGTGGGGTTTCAAACCAACAAACACAGATTTTTATTTATGCAGTTGGGCGATGTGTAAAATTTATCGTCCCAATCAATATCAGTTAAATGGGTGTACATAAACCAATCATCCGGTTTGTTTATAAATATTTATTTTATATACACGTTAAAAATTATATTTTTAACTATAAAATATTTATAGAAATATTGTTATTTGATGTTTATACATAAATAAATATTGAATATACTTTTAAATATCAGACCTCCAGTTAGTAAGGTCTATTTATTGGGAATATTTCGATCCAGGAATAAATTGTTTTGACAATAAAAATCACATTATTATTATATATATATAAATTATATTCATGTGTTGAAACTATATTCATGTGTTGAATAGAAATTCGTGTGTTGAATAAATTCTTTGAAAGATAGAAATAACATTTTTATCATATATTTAGACTATATAAAATATTAGTATTTTAAATAAATTGTTTTAACATCAAAGACAACATTTTTACCTTAAGTATAGACTAAATAAAATAATCGTGTTTTGAAATAAATTGTTTTACAATAAAAATCACATTTTTGTTAAATATGTGAATTGATAAAAATGATATAAGGGTTGAAATAAATATCTGCTGGATAAAAATATCATTTTTATTAAATATATGAAGTGAACATGGTTTTGAAGTCGAAGAGTGGATTATATTTATATATACATATATAAATATAATTAAAATAAATCGAATAACGAAGCTGTAGTTCATGTTTTGAAACCGTGATTTCAAACGATTATTGCGGGAGATCCGACCATCAGATTTTCCCGAAACCGAAACCGTTGGGCTCGCTTTGGAAATATCTTTCCAACGACACCAAATTTGTAAAGATCCAACAGTTGGATTGTCTGGAATGTTTAATTCAAGTCTAAAGAAAAACAGCGCCAGAATCGATTATATTTATATATAAGTATAATTAAATTAAATTGAATAACGACGTTGTAGTTCGTATTTTGAAATCGTAACTACAAACGATTGTACCGGGAGATCCGACCGTCGGATTTTCCCAAAACTAGACCCGTTGGATTCGTTTTGAAAAGATCATTCTAATGATATAAATTTTTTGAAGATCCAACGGTTAGATTTTCAGACATGTGAAATTCAAATCTGGAGAAAAACAGCGCCAGAATCGATTATATATATATATATATATATATATATATATAATTAAATCGAATAACGACGCTGCAGTTCATATTTTGAAATCGTAACTTCAAATGATTGTACCGGGAGATCCGACTGTCGGATTTTCCCAAAACTGGGCTCGTTGGATTCGTTTTGAAAAGATCTTTCTAATGATATAAAATTTGTGAAGATCCAACGGTTAGATTTTCAGATATGTGTAAATCAAATCTGAAGAAAAACAGCGCCACGGCCGCGTTATGGCCTGAAGCGTCGTTTGAGTGAATTGGCTATTTTTAATATAAATAAAAAAGCGATAAATCGTGATAAAATATTATAAACGATATGGAATGGAAATAAACTAAATTTGCTTGATTTATTTGATGTTTGATTGTCGAATGTGTTTGGCGTGGAAATTACATTAAAGAACAGAATTATTGATGTTGAATAATTTAACCATTGAAATGAATTGATTTGAAATTCTAAGTATACGTGAATTATTTGAAAAGACCGAGTTAATTCTCGTTTCAAATAATTGATTGACGGTTAAAGTCGAAGATATGAAGATGGTGCAAGACCGATTATCTTCACGTTGAATGGAGGGTTGCTACTGATGCTCATGATAGGAGTAGCTACCTTGAAGGGGTTGAAGTAGTAGCCATCCAGACGTACTTGTCGATTGTACGGACATGCGAGGTATTAAGTGCCTTCGGTTTCGTTCAGACCCAGAACGAACTTGTAAATAGACTGTGTGTCTGACATTGGATATCATTCTGTGTGATTGATGGATATCGGTTGCATGGAGTGGTTTGCCTGTGTGGCATGCTAAGATGCAAATGATCAAAACTTTTGTTGAAAAGCAGAGCTTTGTGGTTGATGATCAAAGCATGGTTTTGAATAGCCATCTTTGTGTTTAGCGTTGTTTCGCGAGCCTCACACCCCGGTATGAGCCAGAAACAAGAGAGGACCTTAGGGAGGACCTGCGTTTCTTTCTAGCTACGAGTGATGTTTTGGGTTTGACATGCCCGGGCATTTTACTTATGTGGATGATGGATAGCGAGGCACCTCAGTTAGATCGGTCTCTTCGAAGCCGATGGTTTGGTCGGTGGATGACCAGTTTATGCCCCATAGGGTGGGGAAACGAAGTGTTCAGGCATTTTAATCCACATCGAGTGGACCGGTCCTGACGATCCAAGGGTCACTTGAGCTCTGATCCTGAGACATGGTAGGCTAGATTGTCTTGAAGCGGTAAGGACGATCCCTTGCCTTGGTTCATGACGGAAATCCAATTTCCAAATACGACATCGTGTGGTTTTGATTGTATATATGTATATATATATATATATATATATATATATATATATATATATATATGGCGACATGATATATGGTACTCATGCCGTCTATGATTGATAGTTATGATTGAAATTGTTTTTAAAACATATAAACACTAGCAATAATATCAAATGATTTTTTTAGATCGTATCAAGCATATTTTGGCCATTATAAGGTAAAACTTTATCCTCCGGTTTGTGTTGCATTGTGTGATGGGAACTGAGTCTTATAATGGCTTCATTTTTATAAAAAGCATTGCGATGTTTAAAAGATTTACTTGTTTTAAAGCATTGGCAATCCAATGGAGTAAACCCGTTCCGTGAAAGTGACGTGGTCTTGTGATTGGCCATATTGTAAAGTAAGTTAAGTAGATTTCTCGTACCAGTCCCATGACTGACTCGTAGTTTGTTTCACTTGCAAACTCGGGTGCCCCTTTTTCTACATGAGCAGCATTGTATTCAGGTTTTAACAGGCTCTTTCTGGATAGCTGGAGCTGAAGATGGATTTTATCATTTATCTCTCTTTATGTTGTTCAGCTCCTATTGTACATATTATGTTTTGTTTTCCGCTGTAGACATTTTATGTAAAGCTGAACTATATTTTGTACTAAGTATGATCCTGTATACTCTATAACTCTGATGATAGGCATACTTCATCATATACCACATAAGCATTTGAGGCTTGTGTGACGAGGTCGAAGATTTACCATACGAGCGAGAGGCTTGTATGGCGATGACTATATATTACAGGTTGAACTGATGACAGATATGGATCATATAAAATGTAACGATATGGAAACAACAATGTATAAATTATATAGTCGATGTGTGAGTTATATAAGCATTGTACACCTCCAGTATAATCGTTGTATAAGTTGTATGTTCGATGTATAAGTTATATATGCGTTGTAAAAATGATATATGCGTTGAAATAAATTGAAATGATATTGAAATAAAATCGAAATATAGTTATATACGTATATCTATATATATATGTATACTCCCCTCGTCCACAAACCATGGATGATATATATTGGTTGTGATATCATTTGGATTATTGGTTGATATGAAAATTTGGTGAATATCATGAATGGTTGATTTGAAATGATTGATTGTGGTTGAAATCCCAATAGGATTAGTATATGGGAATATTCATCTTCGTACGAACTAGATTGAAAATCCCCATTGTCAAAAGCTGTGAGGCTTTAAGGTAGAGCGAGGAGCCGCACTAGGGACGGTGCCGGTTTTAACTACCCTGCCGTTATGCTGCCGAAATTTTCTGAAATATTCCTGTGTTTGATTTATATTCATGTGTTGAAATTAATTCATATGTTGAATAAAATTCATGTGTTGAAATAAAATTCATGTGTTGAAATAAAATTCATATGTTGAATAGAAATTCATGTGTTGAATGAAGTTCATGTATTGAATAAATTCTTTGAAAGATAAAAATAACATTTTTATCATATATATAGACTATATAAAATATTAATGTTTTAACTAAATTGTTTTAACACCAAAAATAACCTTTTTACCTTATATATGTACTATATAAAATATTAGTGTTTTAAATAAATTGTTTTAACACCAAAAATAACATTTTTACCTTATGTATGAACTATATCAAATAATTGTGTTTTGAAATAAATTGTTTCACAATAAAATCACATTTTTATGATATATATGAACTGTTAAAAATAGTGATGTGTTGAAACAAATAAATGTTGGACAAAAATATCGTTTTATCAAATGTGTGAAATGAATAGGGTTTTAGAATCGTAGAATGAATTATATATATATATATATATATATGAATATAATTAAAATAAATCGAATAACGAAGCTGTAGTTCGTGTTTTGAAACCGTGATTTCAAACGATTATTGCGGGAGATCCGACCATCGGTTTTGCCGAAACCGCAACCATTTGGTTCGCTTTGGAAATATCTTTCCAATGACACCAATTTTGTAAAGATCCAACGGTTGGACTGTCTGGAATGTTTAATTCAAATCTGAAGAAAAACATCGCCAGAATCGATTATATTTGTATATTTTTATATATATAGATATAATTAAATTAAATCGAATAACGACGCCATAGTTCGTATTTTGAAGTCGTAACTTCAAACGATTGTACTGGGAGATCCGACCGTCGGATTTTCCCAAAACTGAAACCTTGGATTCGCTTTGAAAAGATCTTTCTAATGATATAAAATTTGTGAAGATCCAACGGTTAGATTTTCAGATGTGTGTAAATCAAATCTGAAGAAAAATAGCGCCATAGTCGCGTTATGGCCTGAAGCGTCGTTTGAATGATTAGCTATTTTTAAATAAATAAAAAGCGATAAGTCATTATAAAATATTATAAACGATATGGAATGGAAAATAAACCGAATTTACCCGGTTTATTGGATACTTGATGGCTGAATGTGTTTGGTGTGAAAATTACATTTAAGAACAGAAATATTGGTGTCGAATAATTAAACCATTGAAATGATTTGATTTAAATTCTAAATATACGTGAATTATTTGATAATGCCGAGCTAAATCTCATTTCAAATAATTGATCGGCGATAAGAAGTCGATGATGAAGACGGTGGTTGAAAACCGGAGATCTTCACATCGGTTGGATGATTTCTGATGTCTTGATTGGGAGGCATCCCAAAATATAGATAATAAGTGGTGATCGTCTAGATGTACTTGGAGATCGATGGATATGCGAGGTATGAAGTGCCTCCGGTTTCGTTCAGACCCAGAACGAACTTGTAAATAGACTGTGTGTCTCACATTGGATTTTGTTCTGTGCTGATTGATCTCTATTAAATATATATCTGTTTGGCGGCGGAGAATTTATCCTTTTGCTTAATGCCCTTCTCTGAGACGTACGAGCTCAGAGGTTATATATCGATAGAAATCAGTCGCATGGAGTGAACTGCCTGTGTGGCATGCCTAAGTGTCAAATGATCAAGGCTTTTTTTGAAAAGAAAAGTCTTGTGGTTGATGATCAAAGCACCGCCTGTGTGGCATAACTTTGTGTATAACATTGATTCGTGAGCCTCACACCTCGGTATGAACCAGAAACGGGAGAAGACATCAGGGAAGGCATGCGTTTCCTTCTAGCTAGGGTGGTGTCAGTGACCTACCAGCCCTGACGTTTATATTATTTTCACCTGTGTGGTTGTTGCTGTTGCGAGGAGCCTCGGATATATCGGTGACTATGTGGAGCCGATGGAGTTATAGGACTCATTTACGCCCCAAAGGACGGGGAAACGCAGTGTTCAGGCATTTTAATCCACATCGGTGGACCGACCCTGACGATTTTGGTGAATTTTGAATAAATGAATTATTTTAACTAATAATGACGAATTTTTTTATTTAAATAGAAATAGAACGTATATATTTATTTGAATCGTCGTTAGAATATAACTATTTTATTTTAAATATAAAAGGAATTGGAAATGGAGTGGTACTTTGAAAATTCGATTTCAAAGTTCAAATGAATGTACATGATTCAAAATAAACCGGATTTTAGCGAAACCAAAAATATTAGAATCTAATTGAGAATATCTTTCCAACGAATCCGAAGGATTGAAATTTCATAGCAGGGATAAAAAGTTATGCCCAATTGAAAATTCAGAATAGTCGCCATGGAATTCTGGCACTTAAAAATGGAAATTTTGCAAACGACCTCGGTTTTCGACGAACCCTCTTTTGTTGGATCCGTGATGTCAAGTTATTTCTAGATTCGAAAATTCATAATTTTCTGAATCAATATGTGAGCGTGGTGAAGTAAAACGTGTTTTGACAGTTTCAGTCAATTTCGATTGACCAGAAAATGGCCATTTTTCAAACGGTCTCAGAATTTGACGAAATTAGTTTTGTTAGGACTCAATCGTCAATACGAAGCTAGAAAATATTTTTTGGGAATTTTTAGAGTCCATATGTGGCCTCGGTAAATTGAAATGTGGTTCAAATTCAATATATAGATTTATATTTTGATTTTGACTGAAACTTATCGAAACGAGCGAATTAGCATACGATACATATCCCATTGTGTTCGGAATGGGGGTAATACACTAGAGATGATAGTCGTTGGGTTCGGTTCGGGTTTCGAAGGAAAAAGTAACTTTTTGAAATATAAAATAAAATAATTAAATATAACCCCCCCTTTTATTCACTAAACCCCCTCCCACCTTTCTCTTTCCCCATTCGATTTCTTTCAAAAAAAAAAGAGTGAGAGAGAGCCGCGATGCTGAAGCCCACTGCCGCCTACTCCGAGACCACCACTGCCGCGTCCAAGCCTCCCCCCTCTTCCGATCACCCATCCACCGCCATAGCCCCCCTTCAACGCTCCTCTAATCGAATCCCTACCCTAATCGCCTCCAAAACCTCCACCTCTGACCACATCCCACCCCGACGCCGTGCTGCGCTCGAGCCTCATCAAACCGCGCACCAGACCCCCAATGACCACTTGTAGTGCGCTGAACCCCACCCCTCCTCCTTCCCATTTCGCTGTAAGTTTAATTTTAAAATCTAAGTTTTTAATATTATTATGAAGTTACAGTTTAGATTTTTTTTTATTACGTTAAGGTTCATATTTTTATGATGTTAAAGTTTAAATTTTTATTCTTTAAAAGATTATGGTTTTATACATGAAGTGATTTTTTAAATAAATAAACAAAAGATACGATTTTTGTGAAAGAAAGTATGATTTTTAATGAACAAGAAAGACATGATTTTTACAAATATAAAAATATATTTTCTTTTCAGTTTTATAATGCGAACAACAATGGAAAGATTCGGTTTTTAATCATAGAAAGATTTGATTTTTAGAATGAAAAAGATATGATTTTTAATACAGTAAATTTATGAATTTTTAATACCATAAAGATTTGATTTTTAATACGGTAAAAAATTTATTTTTATACATGAAAGGATATAATAATACTGAGATTTTTTATTTTGAAGTTAGCAAATGAGAAATGGGATTTTTATATATATAGAAACGATATGAAAATGTGATTTTTATATATATGAAGTAGCGATAAAAATATAATTTTTATCATGGAAGTAGCAGTGTAAAGGAGTGATTTTTATACATATGTAGTAGAGATATAAAAATACGATCTTTATATATAAAAGTGAAAATTTTATATAGAGAATGGCGAGAGAAAAATATGATTTTTATATAAGAAGCAATGATATAAAAATTTAATTCTTAATATAAAATTCGTGAAACAGATCTCGCTGAAATACGACGAAGATTTTCTACATATGAAGAGTCGCGGTGTTTGGTTAAGCTTATCGGTGAGAACTCCTCACTTTTAATTTATTTTCTAGTTGAAATATATACTAGGATGCAGACGGTGCTTAGTAACACCCAACACCCGTCGTCCACAGACCATGGATGACTTGTTTGTTTGAATACTGTGTTGTGAAATTTGATTGTGTGATGTGGAATGAAATAAAATATTTTATCGTTATAAATATTTTATAGTTAAAAATATAATTTTTAACTTGCACATAAAATAAATATTAATAAATAAATCGGATGATTTGTTTATGTACACCCATTTGACTGATATTGATTGGGATGATAAATTTTACACATCGCCCAACTGGACAAATAAAAATCTGTGTTTGTTAATTTGAAACCCAACACGGGTATTGGGATGATACTTGATGTACACTAATCCCGATTGTTTAGTTGTATGTCAATCGATGGGCTGACAGACTGTGTAAGCGTTAATTATTTATATTTAATGCTTTTGCAGTTGTGTGGTGCACTCTGGATGATGGTTTGATGATTTATCGTTGCTATTATATACACGTGTTGTAGGGAAACCATATAATTAACATTATATGGTAATTGATTGGGCCTCATTCCAATTTGGAAAATAAGGAATATTATAAAAGAAAATTCATGTGTTGAACAGAATAAAAATTCATGTGTTGAAAAGAAAGAAAATTCATGTGTTGAATAGAATAAAAATTCATGTGTTGAATTGAATAAAAATTCATGTGTTGAAAAGATAGAAAATTCATGTGTTGAATAGAATAAAAATTCATGTGTTGAATAGAATATAAATTCATGTGTTGAGTAGAATAAATATTCATGTGTTGAATAAAATATATATTCATGCGTAGAATAAAAATATATATTCATGTGTTGAATAAAAATATATATTCATGTGTTGAAGAAAATATTCATTTGTTGAATAGAATAATGAAGTTATTGAAATATATAAAGCCGTGTTGGTTAGATATGCGCCATTTTGACGTGAACAATAATTATATCGATTATATTCGTTTTTATAATGATTATAGAGAAGGAAGTGATTTCAAAATATAACGTTTTGAAAATACTATCATTTGTATATCGATGATGTGGAATATTCAATTTTGATTCGAAATTGAATATGAAGTTGAAATCGTTTCGAAAATGAATTTAAAACAATTTATAAAATACATTTTAAAAGGAAATCGATGAAATATATATAATATTATATATATATATATATATATATATATATTAAATGGCCTGAATAAAACGCGTCGCGCCGCGACAGTTCGCGAATTTCGACCATTGACTTCGAATGGATATGATGGAGATCCGACCGTCGGATTCTCCTAAAACCAGAACCGTTGGGTTCATATCAAAAAGATCTTTCTAACGAATATTAGAGATTTGAAATCTAATGGTTGGATTTGGAATTATTTCCAAATCAAATTTTGAAAAGGTCACTGTAAGTGCAGTTCGATGGTCGTTGATGGAAATCGACTGTACGGGCCTTAATAAAATTATTAAAAATAGTAATAATTTGTGTAAAATCATAAGAAGTGATTTGGAAAGAATTGGGATGAAAAACTCCATATTTGAAAAGATAAAAATAGATTTTTATCGAAATGAACTAGTTTTGAACTAGAATTAAAATCCATTTATTTTTAAAATAAACAAATTGGATTTGAAATGGTTTTAGAAGTGACCAAAATTTCCGATAATTTAATTGGAGTGGATTTGAATCGAAATTGTCTTTGGAATATTTCGATGTTGGATTTCGTGATCATACAAATATTGTTATGGAAATTTGAAAGATATATTAATATCGTTATTTCCAATACGATATTTGTTGGTCCCAGAATTTGATATTGAATATAAGCCGATATATTTTCTACTCAGAGCCTTGTATTAATATCAAATGGGATTTGGGTTTGTCGTGAATGGTGTCTTCATTAACACTATTCTTAAACCCAGTTGAGAAAAAGATTAAATCTTTTTATTTAGATTTAATGAAGTATACCAATTAAATGATATTTAATTGGAACTGAATTTGAATGTGATTTTGGGTTTATCGCGAACCGTGTTTTAAATGATGTTGGTTCTTTAACCCAGTTAAAGACAGGATATGATTTCCTAAGTTAAACAATCATTAATATTGATTTTTGGGAAGGTTAAAACCAAGTCGAGTTTTAATGAATCTTTAATTAGATTGAAATGATCGGGAATGGAGTATCACCAGTTTTGCTCAAGGCAATAGTTAAATCTTTAATTAGATTTGAACATGAAATGGTAATTGAATTTACCGATAACATTGTGGTGTTAGATATGAAGTATTACCAGTTTTACTTCATGGGATGAATAGGTTGGGATTGGGAAATTAAAACAAATAATTACTTCAATAAGGTTCGTTAATACCGACTAGTTTGGATAAACCATAATTTGGTTTGAATTGATATTCAAAGGAAGATTAAAGAATAAATTTAAGGAATTTATCTTTTATAAAGTTAATGGGAACCTTTCCCAAAGTATAAGAATATTTGAATAAAAGAATATTCTGAAATGGAATGAGGTGTATGTTGTGTTTGTGTAACACCCCGAATTGTAGTTAATACTAAAATTCACTAATTACAGGATACATAATCTCAGATGTGGGAATTGGGGGTAACGGGCTACGTTATTGCGTTCGTCTCGGAAAAATACGCGAAATAGAGTCCGAGTTTTCGAGAATCGGAGTCCGTATGGCCCGGTTATGGCCCAAAGAAGTTTGCAGAAAATTTAAAGCTAAAAACTGATTTAGAAATTTAAATTTAGATTTTAAATTAGAACCAGCGGGGCCAGGCGGGAAGATTCCCGCCCTAGGCATGTCGACAGGGCTGTCGACAGGCCTGTCGACAGGGGTGTCGACTTGCCTGTCGACTTGCCTATCGACACGGCGTGTCGAACCAGGGGTGCTTGGGTGCACCAGATCTGGTTTTCTGGCTAGGACTGGGCTGGGTTCTAGAGATTTCCTAAATCTAACGGACCTAATCTAATCTAGGGTTAATCTAAGGGCCTAAAACACTCTCCTAATCTATAAATACACCCTAAACCTACCCTAATCCATACTAAAAATAGAAATGAAGGCCTCATGCCGCCAAATTAAATCCTAGAAGGAGTCTCCACTAATCTAAGAAGGAAGTTGCAAGCTAATCCCTCTCAAATCATTCTCTAATCATCACCATCTTCATATTTAGCAACTAATTCCACTTCATAAGTGGGTTAATTTTGGGTTTGGTGAGTTTCTATCACTTTAACATCAATTGTTAAAGTAAGTAGATTGGGTGTAATGAGACCTATGGTCTTAAATGCGGATTAGTGAGTTTGAATCATTTATAATGATATGCTACTCTATGTTTTTCTATGTTTATGCATAATTAATAAGTGGGTTTATGCATGTTTGATAAGTTGGTTTATGCATGCTTGATAAGTTGGTTTATGCATGTTTAACAAGTGGGTTTATGCATATTTAATAAGTGGATTTATGCATGTTTAACAAAGTGAGTTATGCAAGTTCATATGCAAGTTATGTATATGTTTAAATGCAAGTTTAATGTGATATGCAAGTTATGCATGCTTATGCAAGTATATGGATGCTTATGCAAGTTATGTATATGTTTAAATGCAAGTTTAATGTGATATGCAAGTTATGCATGCTTATGCAAGTATATGGATGCTTATGCAAGTTATGTATATGTTTAAATGCAAGTTGAATGTGATATGCAAGTTATGCATGCTTATGCAAGTATGTGGATGCTTATGCAAGTTATGTGTATGCTTAAATGCATGTTTAACATGTTATGCAAGTTATGAGAATGCTTATATGCAAGTTCAACATGTTATGCATGATATGTGTATGATAATATGCAAGCTTATATGCAACATGTTATGCAAATCATGTGTATGATAATATGCAAGCTCATATGCAACATGTTATGCAAATCATGTGTATGATAATATGCAAGTTTGGGTTAAATGTAGTTGGGTTAATATATGCTCATATATGCAAGTTGACATCCTCTTAACCCATGACAAAGTTATATGCTAAACCCATGATATTTGTGATGGATCTTCCCCTTTATTATGTCATGAAATGAGAACGATTTACGTGGGGAACGATGGGGTTGGTAAATATGTTAATAAATGTATGATTGGGTATGATTAAGCATACCATAAAAATAAATTACCATAAGTGGGAATTTACCTATTGAGTTAGGTCTACCCCATGGGAATTTACCTATTGGGTTAGGTCTACCCATGTTATGGAAAACTTGATATTAATTAGGGATAATTAATATGGGGGTGATTAATTAGGTGTAATTAATCGACTAAGACACGAGGTTGGACTCATTTGTAGTGTAAAACTGCCCGGACCCGACCGGCTTAACCAGTTGCTACAAATGTCAGCCCAATGTGAGAGGTCTTAGCCATAAATTAAATACGTGATTAAAGTAAAGACACGAGGTTAGGCTCTGTTATGACGTAAGACTTCCCGGACTCTACCGGCTTAACCAGGCGGTCATAACAGCCAGTCTAATGTGGGAGGTCTTTACGGGAGATCATGGTCTTAATTAATTAAGAAACACTTAACCATATTAGCATGTAGTGGGACATGAGGGGTTAAGTGGGTGCCTTGGGTGGCATGTGGAAATTTTGTGGTTGCCTTGGGTGGCATGTGGAATCTAGTGGGTTGCCTTGGGTGGCAATAGAAAATACAATTAGAATACTTAACCAAGTGGAAACATGTAATTAAACATGATTAAAGGGTTAAGTGGGATACACTAGATATATGACAAGCTTAAGTGGGTAGCTTGTGGGGGCCCATTTCAACCAATATCCCAAACGTATCTTGGTGGGCTCGACCCATGTCGAGTGACGGGACACGCATATTGGGCTTGATTATAAGAGGCCAAAACGAGTTAGCGGTGGCAACGCAAGTCCAACGGGTTTCATATGCGTGTGTGGGCCCGGGCTGGTAGATAAGCCATTGTTGCATCGTGTAGATATAAAGCCGTGCACCGTTGATAGTATTGGGTAGCCACTTTAGGGGAGTGATACACCCCACTGTGGGACCAGCACGGGTATCTACGGTAGGGAGCCGATCGATGGGGAGTAGTGGGTACACCTAATAAAGATAGGGGCAGAAGGCACCTATGTAGGGGTACACGAAACTACTGGGTAAGAATTACTGAGTACACCTAGTGGAGATAGGGGCAGACGGCACCTATGTAGTGGGCTAGGAGTACACGAAACTACTGGGGAAATTTTCTAAGTCCTTGGAGGGATCAACCTTTAAGTAAGAATGACTGGTGTGGTGCGGTTAGTAATTATCCTTGGGTGGGTAGATGCGTCCTGACGGTTATCTTAGTTTATCCTAAGTCTACCAAGCTGCTTAGCGTAGCCATTCATCCCCAGATATTACCGTAGGTCAAGTTTATGTCTTCTCTGGTTACTTTAATGATTGTATTGTTAAAGTTATAGGACTCACTCAGACTTATGTCTGACCCCGTTGTTTTTATCTTTTTTCCCAACCCTCAGGTCCTACGGTGGATCCTAGCGGTAGTAGAGCTTGATCGGATTGCTGTTCCAGTCTTTAGGAGCTTGGGTAGATGTAAAGCTCCAGTTATCCAGTTATCTTTTCTTTTGTTCTGGCTATTGTATGAGAGAGTGGGATTATGTACTTCTTTATTTTGATGGATATAGTACTTGACTTTTATCGTGGTTTTATGATGTAACCAGACATGTTTATTTCCGCTGTTATGAGATGATATTTTAAATTTCAAGTACTATTTATATCTGTCTTGTTGTAATTTTTCTGTTCTATATTCACTAAAATACTCCACCGATGCTATGGCATTCCCATAGTGAGTGACCATAGCGGGCGTGGGGTGTTACACGTGGTATCAGAGCAAAGGTTACCGGAACAGATAAAATTTTTAGAAAACTATTTTTCTAAAAACATTTTTGGAAGAGATATTTTCAAAAACATGTCTTTAAAGAGAAAAGTTTTTGAAAGAAAAGCATAATCCTCAATAGCCATATCTATATCCTTCGAATCCTTCGTTTTGAATCTTTCCTTTTTCGTTTCAGCATGGCCGAGAATCTTAACTTTCCGGAGGGTGTGACGGTACCAGTATGGTATAGGAGATTGATGGAGGCTAGGGCCACCACGGCGGGTCCAGCAAATGTTCCTCCACCAACCGTAGCACCCGATCTTCCTCCTCCCCCTCCTCCTCGCACGGATACTTTTGCTAAGACTTGCAAGGAATTTAAAGCTATGGGAGGGAAACCTTTTCAAGGATCTGAAACTTTTGTGGAAGCTAGAGATTGGCTTAAGGAGGTGGAAGATTTGATAGATATCTTTGAGATGGAAGAAGGAAAGAAAGTCAAGTTGGCTGCTTGGTTAATGAAGGGAGAGGCCTCATTCTGGTGGGAGGTCACTAATGGAGAACGCCCCGTTGACACTTGGGCGGATTTTAGGCAAAGATTTGTGACAAAGTTTCTCTCAAGGGCAGAGGAAAACTTGTATATGGAAAGATTCTTGACTCTAAAGCAAGGGAATCTCTCGGTGAAGGAATATGTCAACAAGTTTAATCAATTGGCAAGGTTTGGCCTAGATATGGTGAATACACCGGAGAAGAAGGCTTTGAGGTTCGTGAAGGGCTTGAATGAACCGATGCATGGGTTGGCTATGACTCATATCCCTATGGGGGCCACCTTTGAGAAGCTAGTTGACATGGCACTCATGTATGAAGAAGAGAAGGGTCCCAATGCTAATAGGGCACCCGAGAAGAAGGGAGATCAAAAGAGACCTCAGCAACAACAACAAAGCAAAGGTGGGAAAGGCAACGGTGGCAAGGGCAAGAAGAAGAAGTGTTTCAATTGTGGGACACCTGGCCACCTAAGCAAGGATTGTCGCAAGAAGAAGAAGACTGGCTGCTTCCACTGTGGCGAAGCAGGCCATTTAGTGAAGGATTGCCCTAAGAAGGGGCAAAAGACGGGGTCTACCTCAGGAGGACAGGTGCAAGCTCTTATGGCACCGAGTCAGGCTAGGGGGCAAGTACAGGCTCTTGTGGTTCCACCAATTCAGGAAAGAGGTAGAACTATCTCCGTTGAAAGTCTGGTTTTTCTATTTGATCATCCTGTCCGTACATTGTTTGATTCAGGCGCATCGCATTCGTTTATCTCATCATCATTAGTTGAGTCACTGCACTTAGACACCAGTCTGGTAGATGATCCCTTGGTTGTTTCAAACCCAATTGGGGGCTCCACTTATTTGTCCATGATATGTTTGGGTTTGAAGATTTCTATACTTAGCATTGAGTTTAGATATGATGCTTTTGTGTTGGGCTTCACGGGCTATGGGTTGATTTTGGGCATGGACTGATTATCCAGTAATGGTGCCGTTCTTGATTGCGAAAGGAGAGTTGTTAGGCTCATGACCCGCTTGGGTAACACTCTCGAGATTTCTTGTAATCCCATGGACTCTGTTATGCTAAGTTATCTTGAATCGCTTGACGCTTCGGTCGAGAGTTTGCAATCTGTTAGAGTGGTCCGGGAATATCCGAATGTGTTTGAGGAGGTAAAGGGCTTACCTCCGAAGCGGGAGATTGACTTCCGAATATATCTGGTGGATAATGCTAAACCGGTATCTTTACCAGTGCGCCACATGGCTCCTCGTGAGAGGAGGGAACTCCATAAGCAAGTAGGGGAGTTGCTAGAGAAGGGGTTCATAAGACGGAGCATATCGGAGTGGGGTGCTCCAGTAGTATTTGCTACAAAGGCGGATGGGTCCCTCAGACTTTGTGTAGACTATAGAGAACTCAACAAGCTCACAAAGAAGAATAGACACCCATTGCCGAGGATTGATGATCTTTTCGATCAGTTGGTTGGCGCTTCAGTATTTTCTCAGTTGGACTTAGCCACGGGGTTTCATCAGTTGAGGGTGGCTGAGGATAGCATAGACAAGACTGCCTTTAGAACTCCGGATGGTTTCTATGAGTGGCTGGTAATGCCATTTGGGTTGACGAACGCCCCTGCATACTTTGTTGATTTGATGAGTAGGGTGTTCAGGGAGTTCCTTAATAAATTTGTGGTGGTCTTTGTGGATGATATCTTAGTATTTTCTAAGAGTGAGGAAGAGCATGCCCTACATCTTGGGGAGGTGTTGAAGACTCTTCGAGCGCATAGCCTTAAGGCTAAATTCTCTAAATGTCACTTCTGGAGGAAGGAAGTACGGTTCTTGGGGCACGTGGTCTCCAAGGAAGGGATAGCTGTGGATCCCGCGAAGGTAGTATCAATTCAGGATTGGAAGGTTCCAAAGAATGCTACCGAAGTAAGAAGTTTCTTGGGGTTGGCGGGTTATTATAGGAAGTTTATCAAAGACTTCGCGAAAATATCAGCCCCATTAACCCGCTTGACGAAGAAGAATCTTGTTTTCACATGGGACGTAGATTGCGATGATGCGTTCCGACGGTTAAAGAGAGCTTTAACCACCGCTCCAGTTTTGGTGTTACCAGATGGGAGCAAGCCATTTGTTGTCTATACCGATGCCTGTGGAACAGGACTTGGCGCAGTCTTAATGCAAGAGGGAAGGGTAATAGCCTATGGTGGAAGGCAGTTGAGGGCACATGAGAAAAATTACCCTACCCATGATCTAGAGCTGGCCGCTATTGTTTTTGCGCTTAAGATTTGGCGCCATTATCTTCTTGGTGAGAGATTCGAGTTGTTCACTGACCATAAATCATTGAAATACTTATTCTCTCAGAAGGATTTAAACTTAAGACAGCAAAGGTGGATGGAGTTCTTAGCATCTTATGATTTCGAGATAGCGTATACCCCTGGCAAGGGTAACGTGGTGGCGGACGCCTTGAGCAGGAAGAGGTTGTCCTTGAGTCCATTGTTCGTGGAACGACGAAGCTTGGAATTTATCTCGATGTTTGATTTCAGACCTTCCGTTGACTATGTACCCGGTTTGCTAGCTTCTTTGGAAGTTAGACCTACTCTTTTGGGGCGGATTGGAGAAGCACAGAGGGACGACCCACAGTTGGTTGAGTTGGTAGAAAAGCTCATAAGGGGGGAGTCGTCCAGCCATTTGAGTAGGTACACCCTAAACGATAGGGGGTGCTTGCGTAGAGACGGTAGACTTTGTGTACCGCAAGATGAGGGTTTGAGGAAGGCTATTCTTGATGACGCACACCGTTCTAGGATGACCATTCATCCCGGTGGGGACAAGATGTACCAAGACATGAAGAGGGTTTTCTTTTGGGCCGGTATGAAGAAAGATGTGGCCGAGTATGTCGCTCGATGTTTGGTGTGCCAGCAAGTGAAGGTGGAGCAAAGGAAACCAGGTGGGTTGCTTCACCCATTGGAGGTTCCGCAATGGAAGTGGGATAGCGTCTCGATGGATTTTATTGACGGGTTACCCAGGTCGAGGAAGGGTAATACAGGAATTTGGGTGGTGGTAGACAGACTTACTAAGAGCGCCCATTTCATACCTGTGAAGAGCAAGAGGACTGCTCCATGGCTAGCTTCAGTATATCTTCGAGAGATAGTTCGATTACATGGGGTACCCTCTAGCATAGTAAGTGATCGAGATCCTATCTTCACTAGCGAGTTCTGGAGAAGTTTGCAAGAAGCAGTGGGGACTCAATTGTGTCTGAGCACCGCATATCATCCTCAGATGGACGGCCAGACTGAGAGGGTGAATCGTGTTCTAGAAGACCTTTTGAGGCTTTGTATCTTAGATTTTGGAGGTACATGGGAAGAGCATCTTCCATTGGTGGAGTTCGCATATAATAACAGCTTTCAGTCCAGTATTGGGATGGCTCCTTTCGAAGCTCTCTATGGAAGGCCTTGTCGATCACCTACATGTTGGTGGGAATCTACGGATAAGATCTTGCTTGGGCCTGATATGGTTAGGGAGACTTCAGAGAAGATCGATTTGATTCGAAGAAGGATGAAAGCAGCGCAAGATAGGCAAAAATCTTATGCGGACAAGAGAAGGACGGATCTTGAGTTTGAGGTTGGGGATATGGTTTTTGTTAAGGTATCTCCGTTGAGAAATGTTGTTCGCTTCGGATCCGTTGGGAAGTTAGCACCGAGGTTTGTTGGGTCGTTTCCTATCAAGGAAAGGATTGGACGGATGGCATATAGGGTGGAGTTGCCCGACAGACTTAGTGGTGTTCATGATGTATTCCATGTATCACATCTGAGGAAGTGCTTACATGAGACGGCAGAGGTGGTAGAGCCGAGCTTGCTTAGAGATGTAGAGGTAGAGCGTGATGCGACTATTCGACGAGCTCCTACTCGCATCCTTGGGTCAGAGACTAGGAAGTTGAGAAACAGAGAGGTTCAACTAGTCAAAGTGCAATGGGGAGAAGATGAGAGCAACGCAACTTGGGAGATGGGAGCGAAGATGCATTCATTGTACCCATTTCTTTTTGAGGGTATGTCTTTACTTTCTCCTTTATCGCTTGTCTAGTACTTATCTTATCTTCGGTATGTCCTCTCGTTAGTACCTTTGACTTTTAGATAGGGTAAACCTATGGTTGAAACATGTGTTTGAGACATGTTATGGTTGATGGATGCAAGTGGATGCAAGTGTTTGCTAGTGGTTGCTCGTGGATGCATATACACACACTCTAGGCACTAGATCGGCTCAGTCACTTCATATTGCATATTGCATAAAATTGTGTGTAGGAAGATATATTTATGGATGTATAATGGTTGTGTTATCACATGGATGATGCATTTTGGTGAATGATTGTGCACTCATGTAGATATTGTATGTGTCGATAGGGTTCTCTCGCATACATAATGGATGCATGGCACTATCATGGTTTGCATATGTTCATACATTAGATAGGGAACATATACACACACTTTTTGCATATGCTCATACATCATTAGAAACTGTTTAAGGACAATGGATGCCCGTGGTTGATGATTTGAGTAGATGGTTGTTTGGATGGTAGGATATGCATTCTCCTTAGCTTAGAGATTTCGGGGACGAAATCCTTTAAGGAGGGGAGAATGTAACACCTCGAATTGTAGTTAATACTAAAATTCACTAATTACAGGATAAATAATCTCAGATGTGGGAATTTGGGGTAACGGGCTGCGTTATTGCGTTCGTCTCGGAAAAATACGCGAAATAGAGTCCGAGTTTTCGAGAATCGGAGTGCGTATGGCCCGGTTATGGCCCAAAGAAGTTTGCAGAAAATTTAAAGCTAAAAACAGATTTAGAAATTTAAATTTAGATTTTAAATTAGAACCAGCGGGGCCAGGCGGGAAGATTCCAGCCCTAGGCATGTCGACAGGGCTGTCGACAGGCCTGTCGACAGGGGTGTCGACTTGCCTGTCGACACGGCGTGTCGAACCAGGGTGCTTGGGTGCACCAGATCTGGTTTTCTGGCTAGGGCTGGGCTGGGTTCTAGAGATTTCCTAAATCTAACGGACCTAATCTAATCTAGGGTTAATCTAAGGGCCTAAAACACTCTCCTAATCTAAAAATACACCCTAAACCTACCCTAATCCATACTAAAAATCGAAATGAAGGCCTCATGCCGCCAAATTAAATCCTAGAAGGAGTCTCCACTAATCTAAGAAGGAAGTTGCAAGCTAATCCCTCTCAAATCATTCTCTAATCATCACCATCTTCATATTTAGCAACTAATTCCACTTCATAAGTGGGTTAATTTTGGGTTTGGTGAGTTTCTATCACTTTAACATCAATTGTTAAAGTAAGTAGATTGGGTGTAATGAGACCTATGGTCTTAAATGCGGATTAGTGAGTTTGAATCATTTATAATGATATGCTACTCTATGTTTTTCTATGTTTATGCATAATTAATAAGTGGGTTTATGCATGTTTGATAAGTTGGTTTATGCATGCTTGATAAGTTGGTTTATGCATGTTTAACAAGTGGGTTTATGCATATTTAATAAGTGGATTTATGCATGTTTAACAAAGTGAGTTATGCAAGTTCATATGCAAGTTATGTATATGTTTAAATGCAAGTTTAATGTGATATGCAAGTTATGCATGCTTATGCAAGTATATGGATGCTTATGCAAGTTATGTATATGTTTAAATGCAAGTTTAATGTGATATGCAAGTTATGCATGCTTATGCAAGTATATGGATGCTTATTCAAGTTATGTATATGTTTAAATGCAAGTTGAATGTGATATGCAAGTTATGCATGCTTATGCAAGTATGTGGATGCTTATGCAAGTTATGTGTATGCTTAAATGCATGTTTAACATGTTATGCAAGTTATGAGAATGCTTATATGCAAGTTCAACATGTTATGCAAGATATGTGTATGATAATATGCAAGCTCATATGCAACATGTTATGCAAATCATGTGTATGATAATATGCAAGCTCATATGCAACATGTTATGCAAATCATGTGTATGATAATATGCAAGTTTGGGTTAAATGTAGTTGGGTTAATATATGCTCATATATGCAAGTTGACATCCTCTTAACCCATGACAAAGTTATATGCTAAACCCATGATATTTGTGATGGATCTTCCCCTTTATTATGTCATGAAATGAGAACGATTTACGTGGGGAACGATGGGGTTGGTAAATATGTTAATAAATGTATGATTGGGTATGATTAAGCATACCATAAAAATAAATTACCATAAGTGGGAATTTGCCTATTGAGTTAGGTCTACCCCATGGGAATTTACCTATTGAGTTAGGTCTACCCATGTTATGGAAAACTTGATATTAATTAGGGATAATTAATATGGGGGTGATTAATTAGGTGTAATTAATCGACTAAGACACGAGGTTGGACTCATTTGTAGTGTAAAACTGCCCGGACCCGACCGGCTTAACCAGCTGCTACAAATGTCAGCCCAATGTGAGAGGTCTTAGCCATAAATTAAATACGTGATTAAAGTAAAGACACGAGGTTAGGCTCTGTTATGACGTAAGACTGCCCGGACTCTACCGGCTTAACCAGGCGGTCATAACAGCCAGTCTAATGTGGGAGGTCTTTACGGGAGATCACGGTCTTAATTAATTAAGAAACACTTAACCATATTAGCATGTAGTGGGACATAAGGGGTTAAGTGGGTGCCTTGGGTGGCATGTGGAAATTTTGTGGTTGCCTTGGGTGGCATGTGGAATCTAGTGGGTTGCCTTGGGTGGCAATAGAAAATACGATTAGAATACTTAACCAAATGGAAACATGTAATTAAACATGATTAAAGGGTTAAGTGGGATACACTAGATATATGACAAGCTTAAGTGGGTAGCTTGTGGGGGCCCATTTCAACCAATATCCCAAACGTATCTTGGTGGGCTCGACCCATGTCGAGTGACGGGACACGCATATTGGGCTTGATTATAAGAGGCCAAAACGGGTTAGCGGTGGCAACGCAAGTCCAACGGGTTTCATATGCGTGTGTGGGCCCGGGCTGGTAGATAAGCCGTTGTTGCATCGTGTAGATATAAAGCCGCGCACCGTTGATAGTATTGGGTAGCCACTTTAGGGGAGTGATACACCCCACTGTGGGACCAGCACGGGTATCTACGGTAGGGAGCCGATCGATGGGGAGTAGTGGGTACACCTAATAAAGATAGGGGCAGACGGCACCTATGTAGGGGTACACGAAACTACTGGGTAAGAATTTCTGAGTACACCTAGTGGAGATAGGGGCAGACGGCACCTATGTAGTGGGCTAGGAGTACACGAAACTACTGGGGAAATTTTCTAAGTCCTTGGAGGGATCAACCTTTAAGTAGGAATGACTGGTGTGGTGCAGTTAGTAATTATCCTTGGGTGGGTAGATGCGTCCTGACGGTTATCTTAGTTTATCCTAAGTCTACCAAGCTGCTTAGCGTAGCCATTCATCCCCAGATATTACCGTAGGTCAAGTTTATGTCTTCTCTTGTTACTTTAATGATTGTATTGTTAAAGTTATAGGACTCACTCAGACTTATGTCTGACCCCGTTGTTTTTATCTTTTTCCCAACCCTCAGGTCCTACGGTGGATCCTAGCGGTAGTAGAGCTTGATCGGATTGCTGTTCCAGTCTTTAGGAGCTTGGGTAGATGTAAAGCTCCAGTTATCCAGTTATCTTTTCTTTTGTTCTGGCTATTGTATGAGAGAGTGGGATTATGTACTTCTTTATTTTGATGGATATTGTACTTGACTTTTATCGTGGTTTTATGATGTAACCAGACATGTTTATTTCCGCTGTTATGAGATGATATTTTAAATTTCAAGTACTATTTATATCTGTCTTGTTGTAATTTTTCTGTTCTATATTCACTAAAATACTCCACCGATGCTATGGCATTCCCATAGTGAGTGACCATAGCGGGCGTAGGGTGTTACAGTTTGTGTAACATTTGTTTAGTATATACGCGAGTTATTCAGAAATACCTGGTTTATTCCATTCTAAATAACTGATTTGACGATGTGTTGAGGATGAATACGGTGGTCGAAGACCGGAGGTCTTCAACATCGTTTGGATAATTACTGATGATCTTGTTTGGGCTATACACATAAGAGGAGGGAATCAGTTGGTGATCATCCAGACATATTTGGAGATCGATGGACATGCGAGGTACAAGGTGTGTCCGGTTATGTTCAGACCTAGAACGAACTTGTAAATGGACTATGTGTCTGACATTGGATTTTATTCTGTGGGATTGATTTCTATTAAATATATATCTGTTTGGCGGCAGAGAATTTATTCTCTTGCTTAACGCCCTTCTCGGAGACGTACGAGCTCAGATGTTATATATTGATGGATATCAATTGCATAAAGTGAATTGCCTATGTGGCATGCCTAAGTGGCAAATGATCAAGGCTTTTGTTGAAAAGCAGAGTCTTGTGGTTGATGATCAAAGCACCACCTGTGTGGCATAGCTTTGTGTAGCATTGATTCGCGAGCCTCACACCCCGGTTATGAACCAGAAACGGAAGAGGACATCGGGGAGGGCATGCGTTTCCTTCTAGCTAGGGTGGTGTCGGTGACCTACCAACCCTGACATTTATATTATTTTCACCTGTGTGGTTGTTGTTGTTGCGAGGCGCCTCAGAAATATCGGTGACTATGTGGAGCCGATGGAGTCATTTGGCTCATTGACATCCCAAAGGGCGGGGAAACGCAATGTTCGGGCATTCTAATCCACATCGGTGGACCGGCCCTGACGATCCAAGGGTCACTCGAGCTCTGATCCTGAGACACGGGCTAGAGCGTCTCGAATTCGGTAGAGGACTATCTTTTGCCTCGGTTCACAGATGGAAACCCAATTCCCAATACGTGCCATTTGCGGTTTTGATTGTAGAGCCTAGTATGGCAACATAATATATGGTACCCATGCCATCCATGATTGACATTTATGATTGAAATTGTTTTGATACTATACACTTATAATAGTATCAAATGATTTGTTTTTAACGTACCAAGCATGTTTGGCTATTATAAGGGAAAACCCTATCCTCCGGCTTGTGTTGCATTGTGTGATGGGACCTCGGTCTTATAATAGCTTCATTTTTCCAAAAAGCATTGCGTTGTTTTGTTATATGCACTAGTATTCTTGGGAAAAAACCCGTTCCATGTTATTCGACATGGTCCCTTGATATATCTGATTTAAAGTAAAGTTTTAAATAACTGTTTTAGTTCTCACACCAGTCACATGACTGACCTGGAGTTTATTGTTTTAACCTAAACTCTGGATGCCCCTATTTTCAACACGGGCAGCTAGTAGTTTTGGTTTTGCGGATTTATATTTACAGGAACCTAGTTTACAGCTGGAATGATATCCGGAAAGCTCTGTATCCGTATATCTCTTTCAGTTGTGCTTTGTATTGTTTTTCCGCTGTAATGAATTTAAATGTAATTTAAATTTCTGATATTTTCTATGTAATATTTATCCATACTCTGTATATTCTTGTAATCTGATGAAATTGTTGTAATATACAATGAAATATTCTTCTATTTGTGTCCCAATGTGGATTGTCCTCAAAGCATCCGCTCTTTCCTTCACAGGGAAGTTACGGGGTCTTAAAGTGGTATCGGAGCTTTGGTTTACAAAGCTCGAGAACAAGACACGTTAGAACCAAACGAAAGAATTCATCAGAGATTGGATTAGTAATATCCAATGAGAATGACTCGTTAGAGATGGGATCAGTAGCAACCTAGAACGAGTGTGAAGAGTGTTGTTTTTAAAAACAAAAGTGCAAACAAGTTTTGTTTTGAAAATTTAAATCAATTATTCGTATTTGATTACTTATTTTATATTGAATTTGGACAATCAAGTATATAAAGACTTTGCGTATGCGTCTGATTCACGTGTATTCGAAGTTTTAATATACTGGATGGATATAGAGTCACACCCTAGTCGCTCGGGCATGATTCTACTGATGACGTACGACATCAGTGGTCTGTTTTAGAGTTTCGAAGGTGTTATATTTATATGTTTCCATTAGACAGGTGTGAGAACCAAAACATACATAGGATTATTTGTTGTGATTTGGCATCAAAAATCTGATTTTTTGGACTATGTATCAAAGTTATGAATTTGAAAAGATAATAAACTAATTGATTACTGATTGTGTTGTTTGATTATTGGATGATTAATTAAATGTTGAACCTTTAGCCAAATTGAACCAAATATTAAACTGTATTGAAAATTGTTTGGAAATGCATGCATGTACATATATATGTGTATCCATTGAACAGGTCATTGCAAGGAGGCTAGAGCAATGGAATTAAATTGTTTGCGGACAAATAGGTACATGTTTATTGTATTTCTTGGGTTTTTGATGATTTTATGAGCCGATTGGCTTGCCGCTTGGCTGTTACTTTTTCTTTTTGGATTGGTGAGGGCTATAGGAGGCTATTTGAAATATCCCGAAGCTCCCGATGCAGGGTAGGTTATGGCGAAATTTTTCGAAAATTTAGGGTGTTATCCAAATTTTTGAAAAATTTGAAAATTTCTTAGAAACTGAAAAGTTGAAGAACTTAAGCCATGATGAAAATAATGGAAGTTGAGTTGGTTTGTAAAACAACTTTCGACTTCGTTCCTTTTCGGGGAAGAAAAGTTTTAAGTGGGGGAGATTGTAATAACCCGGAAATCCGAGCCAATTTAAAAATTTTATTTTTGGCAGTTTTGGTGAATTATGAATATTTAAAATGAATTATTTTAAATAATAACGATGCGAAATTTTATTTGAATAGAAATAGAACGTATACATTTATTTGAATCGTCATTAGAATATAAATATTTTATTTTAAATATAAAAGGAATTGGAAATTGTGCGGTAGTTTGAAAATTCGATTTCAAAGTTTAAATGAATGTACAGGATTCAAAATAAATCGGATTTTAGCGAAACCAAAAATATTAGAATCTAATTGAGAACATCTTTTCAACGAATCCGAAAGATTGAAATTTCATAGCAGGGTTAAAAAGTTATGCCCAGTTAAAAATTCAGAATAGTCGTCGTGGAATTCTAGCCCTTAAAATGGAAATTTTGCAAACGACCATGGTTTTCAACGAAACTACTTTTGTTGGATCCGTAATGTCAAGTTATTGCTTGATTCCCAAATTCATAATTTTCTGAATCTATATTTGAGCGTGGCAAAGTAAAACGTGTTTTGATAGTTTCAATCAATTTCGATTGACCAGAAAATGGCCATTTTTCAAACGGTCTCAGAATTTGAAGAAATTAGTTTTGTTAGGACTTTATCATCAATATGAAGCTAGAAAATATTTTTTTGGAATTTTTAGAGTCCGTATGTGGCCCTGGTAAATTGAAATGTGCGTTCAAATTCAATATATAAATTTATATTTTGATTTTGATGGAAACTGATCGAAACGAGCGAATCAGCCTACGATACATATCCCATTATGTTCGGAATGGGGGTAATACGCTCGAGATGACAGTCGTTGAGTTCGACTCGGGTTTCGAAGGAAAAAGTTACTTTTTGAAATATAAAATAAAATAAAATAATTAAATATAAACCCCCCTTTTATTTACTAAACGCCCTCCCACCTTTCTCTTTCCCCATTCGATTTGTTTCAAAAAAAAAGAGAGAGAGACCCGCGATGCTGAAGCGTTCCGCCGCCTCCTCCAAGACCGTCGTCGCCGCGTCCAAGCCTCCCCACCTTCCGATCACCCATCCGCCGCCATAGCCCCCCCTTCGACACTCCTCTAGCCGAATCCCAACCCTAATCGCCCCAAAACCCTCCACCTCTGACCACATCCCTCCACCGACGCCGCGCTGCACTCGAGCCCCACCAAACCGCATACCAGATCCCCTCCGACCACCTACAGTGCGCTGAACCCCCCTCCTTCCCGTTTCGCTGTAAGTTTTAATTTTAAAATCTGAGTTTTTAATATCATTATGAAGTTAAAGTTTAATTTTTTTTATTATGTTAAGGTTCATATTTTTATGATGTTAAAGTTTAAATTTTTATTCTTTAAAAGATTATGTTTTTATAAATGAAGTGATTTTTTAAATAAATAAACAAAAGATACGATTTTTGTGAAAGAAAGTATGATTTTTAACGAACAAGAAAGACAACGAATATAAAAATATATTTTCTTTTCAATTTATAATGCGAACAACAATGGAAAGATTCAGTTTTTAATCATAGAAAGATTTGATTTTTAGAATGAAAAAAATATGATTTTTAATACAATAAAGATATGATTTTTTAATACCATAAAGATTTTATTTTTAATACGGTAAAAATTTGATTTTTATACATGAAAGGATAAAATAAAAATGAGATTTTTATTATGAAGTTAGCGAATGAGAAATTGGATTTTTATATGTAAAGAAATGATATAAAAATGTGATTTTTATATATATGAAGTAGCGATAAAAATATATTTTTTATCATGGAAGTAGCGTTGTAAAGGAGTGATTTTTTTTACATATGTAGTAGAGATATAAAAATACGATCTTTATGTATAAAAGTGAAAATTTTATATAGAGAATGGCGAGAGAAAAATATGGGTTTTATATACGAAGCAATGGTATAAAAATATAATTCTTAATATAAAATTCGTGAAACAGGTCTCGTTGAAAACACGACGAAGATTTTCTATATATGAAGAGTCAAGGTGTTCGGTTAAGCTTATCTGTGAGAACTCCTCGCTTTTAATTTATTTTCTAGTTGAAATATATAGTAGGATGCAGACAATGCTTAGCAGCACCCAACACCCGTCGTCCACAGACCATGGATGACTTGTTTGTTTGATTGCTGTGTTGTAAAATTTGATTGTGCGATGTGGAATGAAATAAAATATTTTATCATTATAAATATTTTATAGTTAAAAATATAATTTTTAACGTGTATATAAAATAAATATTTATAAATAAATCGGACGATTTGTTTATGTACACCCATTTGACTGATATTGATTGGGACGATACACATCGCCCAACTGCACAAATAAAAATCTGTGTTTGTTGATTTGAAACCCCACACAGGTATTTGGATGATACTTGACGTACATTAATCCCAATTGTTTAGTTGTATGTCAATTGATGGGTTGACAGATTGTGTAAGCATTAATTATTTATATTTAATGCTTATGCAGTTGTGTGGTGCACACTAGATGATGGTTGATGATTTATCGTTGCTATTATATACATGTGTTGTAGGGAAACCTTACAATTAACATTATATGGTAATTGATTGGGCCTCATTCCAATTTGGAAAATAAGGAATATTATAAAAGAAAATTCAAGTGTTGAATAGAATAAAATTCATGTGTTGAAAATAAAGAAAATTCATGTGTTGAATAAAATAAAAATTCATGTGTTGAATAGAATAAAAATTCATGTGTTGAAAAGAAAGAAAATTCATGTGTTGAATAGAATAAAAATTCATGTGTTGAATAGAATATAAATTCATGTGTTGAATAAAATATATATTCATGTGTTGAAGAAAATATTCATTTGTTCAAAAGAATAACGAAGTTATTGAAATATATAAAGCCGTGCTGGTTAGATATGCGCCATTTTGATGTGAACGATATTTATATCGATTATATTCGTTTTTATAATGATTATAGAGAAGGAAGTGATTTCAAAATATAATGTTTTTAAAATATTATCATTTGTATATCGATGATATGGAATATTCAATTTTGATTCGAAATTGAATATGAAGTTGAAATCGTTTAGAAAACGAATTTAAAACGATTTATAAAATATGTTTTCAAAGGAAATCGACGAAATATATATAATATATATATTATACATATTAAATGGCCTGAATAGAACGCGCCGTGCCGCGGCAGTTCACGAATTTCGACCATTGACTTCGAATGGATATTACGGGAGATCTGACCGTCGGATTCTCCTAAAACCGGAACTGTTGGGTTCGTATCGAAAAGAGATTTCTAACGAATATTAGAGATTTGAAATCTAATGGCTGGATTTGTAATTATGTCCAAATTAAATTTGGAAAAGGTCGTTGTAAGAGCAGTTCGATGGTCGTTGATGGAAATTGACTGTACGGGCCTTGATCAAATTATTAAAATTGTAATAATTTGTGTAAAATCATAAGAAGTGATTTGGAAAGAATTAGGACGAAAAACTCCATATTTGAAAAGATAAAAATAGATTTTTATTGAAATGAACTAGTTTTGAACTAGAATTAAAATCCATTTATTTTTAAAATAAATAAAATTGGATTTGTAATGGTTTTAGAAGTGACCAGAATTTCCAATAATTGAATTGGAATGGATTTGAATCGAAATTAACTTTGGAATATTTCGATGTTGGATTTCGTGATTATACAGATATTGTTTTGGAAATTTGAAAGATATATTGATATCGTTATTTCCAATACCATATTTGTTGGTCATAGAATTTGATATTGAATAAGTCGATATATTTTCTATTCGGAGCCTTGTATTAATATCAAATGGGATTGGGGTTTGTCATGAATGGTGTCTTCATTAACACTGTTCTTAAACCCAGATTAGAAATAGATTAAATCTTTTTATTTAGATTTAAAGAAGTATACCAATTAAATGATATTTAATTGGAATTGAATTTGAATGTGATTTTGGGTTTATCGCGAACCGTGTTTTAAATGATATTGGTTCTTTAACCCAGTTAAAGACAGGATATGATTTCCCAAGTTAAACAATCATTAATATTGATTTTTGGAAGGTTAAAACCAAGTGGAGTTTCAATGAATCTTTAATTAGATTGAAATGATCGGGAATGGAGTATCACCGGTTTTGCTCCAGGCGACAGTTAAATCTTTAATTAGATTTGAACACGAAATGGTAATTGAATTTACCGATAACACCGTGGTGTTAGATATGAAGTATTACCTGTTTTACTTCATGGGATGAATAGGTTGGGATTAGGAAATTAAAACAAATAATTACTTCAGTAAGGTTCGTTAATCCCGACTAGTTTGGATAAACCATAATTTGGTTTGAATTGATATTCAAAGGAAGATTAAAGAATAAATTTAAGGAAATTATCTTTGATAAAATTAATAGGAACCTTTCCCAAAGTATAAGAATATTTTAATAAAAGAATATTCTGAAATGGAATGAGGCGTATGTTGTATTTTTGTAACACTTGTTTTGTATATACGCGAGTTATTCAGAAAGACCGGGTTTATCCCATTCTGAATAACTGATTCGACGACGTGTCGAGGATGAAGACGGTGGTCGAAGACCGGAGGTCTTCAACATCGTGTAAGTAATTACTGATGATCTAGATATGGTTGTACACCCAAGAGGAGGGAATCAGTTCGTGATCGTCCATACGTACTTAGAGATCGATGGACATGTGAGGTACAAGGTGCCTCCGGTTTCGTTCAGACCTAGAACGAACTTGTAAATGGATTGTGTGTCTGACATTGGATTTTATTCTGTGGGATTGATTTCTATTAAATATATATCTATTTGGCGGCGGAGAATTTATTCTCTTGCTTAACGCCCTTCTCTGAGACGCACGAGCTCAGAGGTTATATATTGATGGATATCAATCGCATAGAGTAAATTGTCTGTATGGCATGCCTAAATGGCAAATGATAACGGCTTTTGTTGAAAAGTAGAGTCTTGTGGTTGATGATCAAAGCACCGCCTGTGTGGCACAGCTTTGTGTAGCATTGATTCGCGAGCCTCACACCCTGGTTGTGAACCAGAAACGGGAGAGGACATCAGGGAGGGCATGCGTTTTCTTCTAGCTAGGGTGGTGTCAGTGACCTACCAGCCCTGACATTTATATTATTTTCACCTGTGTGGTTGTTGTTGTTATGAGGCGCCTCGGATATACTGGTGAATATGTGGAGCCGATGGAGTCATTTAGCTCATTGACGGCCCGATGGGCGGGGAAACGCAGTGTTCAGGCATTTTAATCCACATCGGTGGACCGACCCTGGCGATCAAAGGGTCACTCGAGCTTTGATCCTGAGACACGGGCTAGAGCGTCTCGAATTCGGTAGAGGACTATCTTTTGCCTCAGTTCACAGATGGAAACCCAACTCCCAATACGTGACATTTGCGGTTTTGATTGTAGAGCCTAGTATGGCGACATGATATATGGTACCCATGTCGTCTATGATTGATATTTATGATTGAAATTGTTTTGACACTATACACTTATAATAGTATCAAATAATTTTTTTTAACGTACCAAGCATGTTTGGCTATTATAAGGGAAAATCCTATCCTCCGGCTTGTGTTGCATTGTGTGATGGGACCTGGGTCTTATAATAGCTTCATTTTTCTAAAAAGCATTGTGCTGTTTTATTATATGCACTAGTATTCTTGGGAGGAAACTCGTTCCATGTTATACGGCGTGGTCCCTTGATATATCTGATTTAAAGTAAAGTTTTAAATAACTATTTTAGTTCTCACACCAGTCACATGACTATCCTGGAGTTTATTGTTTTAACCTAAACTCCGGGTGCCCCCATTTTCGACACGTGCAGCTAGAAGTTTTGGTTTTACAGATTTATATTCACAGGAACCTGGTTTACAGCTGGAATGATATCGGAAAGCTCTGTATCTGTATATCTCTTTCAGTTGTGCTTTGTATTGTTTTTCCGCTGCGATGAATTTAAATGTAATTTAATTTTCTGATATTTTCTGTGTAATATTTATCCATACTCTGTATATTCTTGTAATTGGATGAAATTGTTGTAATATACAATGAAATGTTCTTCTGTTTGTGTCCCGATGTGGCTTGTCCTCAAAGCATCCGCTCTTTCCTTCATGGGGAAGTTACGGGTTCTTACACACGGTTTGTTGCGTTAGAATACGTTATCGACGAACTCTTCGTGATGGCACTGATTTGGACAGATTTTGAGAGAGTTAAAATTTTGGGCTTATTTTTGATTTCAAACGCATTCAGAACCAAAAGTGAGTGATTAAACCCAGTCACACCTAACTAAAATATTTGATTGTTAGTTAAATCAAATCTATGTTATGATATGATTGTTTTTTTGCTATTTGAATGTTTAAACTGCTTATTTGTGTTAATCGGTACAGAAATATAATTTAATTAACTGTTGTTATAAATTGTACAATTAGAATTTAATTTTTAGTTTAAAAACCTCATACCTGATGGCTAGTACACTGATATTATATTGAACTGTTTAGATGTATTGATTTAATGGATGCCTTGAAATTATATATTTAATCTATTGATATGTAATTCATCTTGTTATTAATATTGGTTACATATGTTATTGATTTTGTTGATTAATCCCAACCATTATCCTAGATGTTACGGGCATCAAATAAACCCGGGATTAATTATTAAAATGAATTAAGAACGTTGGTTGAAATGATAAATACCTATGACCATGATTTGGATTGAAATGATATATATCCTTTTCCAAAATACAAAAATTAAAATTTAAGTACTACTTGGCCATAGGATAAAAAATTATATACGGATACTGGTTGGTTAAATAAAAATTGTTTTAACCTTGAATTTTTGGAATAATGTTTTAAAGACAAAATAATTGATACTATTAATCAATTTTCTATAAATTTGAACTTTGAGCTTTGAAATTTAAAAATTTTAATTTTAAAGAATTTGTTAATGTGGATAACTGAAGTTAAAAACTGAATTGAATATGAACTAGATTTATCGAAATTGAATTATTTATCCATCTTTGATATTTATTTTAAATTAGCTTAATTTACAGTAATAATTGAATTTTGAACTCGAGATTTTTTATGAACAAATAATTCAAACTGAGAATTATAACTAAAATTCAGTTATTTGAATCGAAATATTAAATCAAATTGTTTGAAATCGAACTGTTGAATCGAACTGAAATATAAATGGGAAGTCAAATCCTTTTGAATTAAGATATCGAAATTTGGTCGAATTAATTTGAAACAGGAATATGATTTCCAGCTTGGTTAAATTTTGAAGAAACGGTTCTATTTCCAGCTATAATATTTTGAACCTTTATATTAACTATTTTTATAATAATTATTTTCTTTATAAACTATTTACCTTATAACTATTTTATTACTTATTTAAAATAAACCATTTTAATAATTATTTATATATTTTATAAACTATTTTAATCTTTTAACTATAGATTTTACTAAATATGAAACTTCTATTTTAAATACAAATTATTTATTTTCAAACTATTTCAATTATATATCTAAACTATTTTAAATATATTTTAACTATTTTAATACTCAATGTATTTTAAAGTTGGAATCGTTTCAAAATTTTAAGTATGGTTTTAAATGGAGATTTTATTATGAAATATTCTATTTTGACTACTAAAACATGTTTAAAGAAAAATCTGATATTTTTATATGAAGTGCGAATCTCTTTGAAATGTAAAAGAACTGACCAGTGTGAAAAATGTAAACGTTTGGTTGTTAAACAGACCGGGATCAGATATTGTCATACTCTCTGCCAATACCGAAAGCCACTTTAATAACTGTGTACGCGATGGAGTTCCAGAATGAAGTAAGTTGGTTTGGCGACCGCTACTGGAATAAAGTAAGAGAACGATAATGGATGTTGTAACAACCCGTAAAATTCATGGTTGATAAATTAGATGAATATTTAAATATTGAATCGATATTCTAGTTTTGTGCCCAAAAAGGTGAATTTTTGTAAACGATTGAATTATGACCCGGGACCACTTCCATTGGTTCCGGAACGTCGTTTACAATCTTTTTGAGTATAAGCTTTGATACGTTTTGCATTCGGGATAATTGGGGTTGTTTGTAGGGGCAAAAGGGCAAATTTATGCACCCAAACCTATTTGGACAGCACAAATAGGCACCCAACCACCTCCCTCTCTCAATAGTTCTTCTTTTACTTGCCTTCTTGAATTCCTAAGCTTAGAGAATGGGAAATTAAAATCCTAAGCCCTAGAATCTTAGAAAAGTCCAATCTTTGTTGTGTTCTTCATCTCCTAGCTTAGGTAAGTTGATTTCTATATTCTCCATCACCTTCTCTACGCTATTTGAGAAACCCTATGTTGCATAGGGTTATTAGGTTTCATATGTGTGGGATGGTCTTTGTTGATTCTTGTGAGAAGATAGCACCTTTAGCTTGGATTCCTTCTTGTTGATTGCTCCATTGACAACAAGGTGAGTTCTTTGTGAACTCACATCAATGCCACAAGCTTTAAGCTTGTACAAGTGTAATTGTAGGCTATTCATGTTGTTCATATCTATTTGAATTAGTTTGGTTCATGACTGATTCTTGAATATAAGTTGATTTCAAGTTTTGTCGAAATTTTGGTTTGAAAATCTTCATGTGAATATGAATTGAATCTTACTCATCTACGTCAGGAATGGGTGGCGTGCACGCACCTTAAAGTGTCGTCACAAGGCCAGGGAGGTGTGCGTGGGAGGAATGGTCGCGACGGGGGACGAATCCCCCGTCACCGGTGCCTGGGCTTACGCCCAGGCAAAACCGGTCGACCGGCCCTAGTGAACCGGTCGACAGGTTAGGGCTTGGCCCCAAAACGGTCGACCGGCCCCCCTGGACCGGTAGACCGGTGCAGAACTGGGCGAGAGCCCAAGCCTGGTCACCCCCTTCTTTTTTCGTGTTTTGGTCGCGCGTTGAGGTGCACGCCTCCGTTTTCTTCAGACCTTCTTCCTCGACCCTCCCCCGCGCTATCGCGGCGATCTTGAGCTCGTTCGGATCATTGCGGTCACGCCATTTCATTGATTTTCAAATTGTTTTAAAACCAAGAAATGTGGATTTATGTTCTATGATCTTTCTATATTCCATTTGTTACGGCGATGGATTTTTATGAATATTGTACCATAATTGATTATGGGGTTTTATATTGTCAATGGGTATCGAACCAAAATTTAACAAGTTTTTAAATACAAATCACATTTAAAATAAATTCGATTTCTAAATTCGGTTCTGATACTATTGATTTATATATGAATCCTAATCCTATCGATCAGACGAGAAATTTATTTTTTTCACCTTAATAAAACTGAGGACTATGACCCTTTATACATTTATTTCGGCGAATAACTACCAGACTCGTTCGTTTGGACATATGTGGTGATTTTCTCTGTTTTGAATAGAAACCGATTACGGGTTCATAAATATTCGAGAAGAGCATGTGGTTATAGGACATGTCGCTATTTTCTTATATTAACTAGCTCGAAGTAATTTCTATTCACGCGGATCGATGGTATCCACTTTATGACATATTTGTTGGTTCGCGATCGCCCGAGTGGGAATGTGCGATTTGTGACCTTCATCTATGGGACTTCAGTCCAACTTTCTATGGTTCTCTATGATTTATGATGTTTACCTTCATCTATGGGACTTCGGTCCAACTTTTTATGATTCTCTATGATTTATGATGTGATTCTCTATGATTTATGATGTTTACCTTCATCTATGGGACTTCGGTCCAACTTTCTATTATTCTCTATGATTTATGATGTTTTCCTCTATCAGGGTCACGATCCAGCTCCGTGGGGAGCTTCGGCTTAAACAAATGGGTTCGCTACCAAGAGATCGTATCTCATCTATGAACAGGCCTGCCTTTTTATGATATTTTCCAGATTTTGCGTGATTTCTGGATTCTTGATGACTTTAATGCGATGTGCGTCAAATTGATTTATGTTTGGCATTTATTTATCATTTTTTCTTGTTTTATGCTCTTCTCTTGTCATGAGATTTAAAGAGACTTTATATATATATATATATATATATATATATATATATATATATATATGTTGACACCATGAATTGCATATTATTTATGAATCAACCTGCTTATTCCTATCATGCCATTTATGTTATGTTTCTTAATATTTCCTCATGTTATGAATGCGAATGGTTAGACTAATATGTTTATTGTTTATGTTTCTTAATAACCCGGAAAAAGTGAACCAGTTTAAAATTTTTAAATCAGGTTAGTACCAAGAAATTTGAATGGTTGAAATGTCATATTTCAATAAAATATAGAATTGGGTATAATATTGCAGTTTGAAATTTTGAATACAAACTTTGTCTGACTGTACCGGGTGGAAACTATAACGGATTTTGACGAAACTGAAAATATTTAAATCTGTTTATCAATACCTTTCTAACGAATCTGAAAAATCGAAATTTCATAACGGAAATCAAAAGTTATGGCCAAATGAATTTTTAGAAAGGTCGCTATATAGTGTATATAGCCCTTGAAAATTGAGATTTTTCATACGACCTCGGAATTCGACGAAACCACTTTTGTTGGGTCCAGGATGTCAAATTATTGCTAAGTTTCAAATTTCATAATTTTTGAAGCTAGTATGTGAGCGGGGCAAAAGATAATGTGATTGGTCAAATTCTGTTAAAATGGGTCGATCTAAAAATGGCCGTTTTTCAAACGAGCTCAGAATTCGACGAAACTGGTTTTGTTAGGACCGTATCGTCAAAACAAAGCTAGATTTATTTTTCTGGAATTTTTCGATTCAGTTTGTGGCCCTGGCAAATTGAAATGTACATTTAAATTAAATATCGGATGTTTTATATTTTAATTTGAAAAATAACGGACTGTAACAGTCGAAATGGCCAACGAAACATATCTCATTGTGTCCGAAATGGGGGTATTTAGCTAGGGGTGACAGTCATTGGGTTTAAAAAGGAGTCCGTTTGCAAAAACACTATTTAAAACTTCCTATAAAGCTCTGGCCAATAGGAAATTTTGTTTTATATAAAAAAAAATTAACGAACGAAACCCTAGCCGCCAGCGATCTGGACGACTCAGAGGGCTCGAATCTTCTCGTCGACTTTGCCGCCGCCTCAGGCGATTTCGCCGCCGCCGCCTGTTGAAGCTTCTGACCGCCTTCGCCTCCTCTCCACATCCGACCAAGCCACGCCTCCTTCCATCAACCGTAGGCGTCGGAAATCGACCAGAAAGTCGCGCCTTTCAGAGTGCCGCCGTGACCTCCACAAGCCACCGAACCCATCGCCACCACCGCCTATCTGGAGGTGGTTCATAGCTCTTTGACGCAGCGTGGTCTGATCGAAGCATCGAGGTACGGTTTGGCTTAAAAATCGAGACCTAGTTTCGAAGTTTTAAAAACTTTTCTGATGTAAAATTCTGAAATGAAAATAACACTTTTAAGTGTTGCAAAACTTTGAAAAATAATATCTTTTTCATTCTTTAACGAAATTTGATGAAACAGGAGACACCGTGACCGCAAGGAGGCTCTCTACACTCTAGAAGAAGCCGCGGATTTTTCTGACCTTCCTACGATTTTTAGCACTGCAATAACCAATGTGAGGAATCTAAACTATTTGTGTGAATGAAATCGTGTTGTATAAATTATATAAGCGAAGTGTAAATTATATATGCATTGTATACCTCATGTACATGTGTTGTATAAGTTGTATTAGCGATGTATAAATTATACAAGCGTTGAATGAAACATATATGCTTTGAATTGTGATGAAATGCAAGTGAATTATTATATATATATATATATATATATATATATATATATATATATACTCCCCTCGTCCACAGACCATGGACGATATTTATTGCTTGTGATTGACATGATATTATATGGTATGACGAATGGTTGGAAATAATTGTTTGTGGTTGATATTATGGTTGAAAAATACCTTTGTGGTTGAAAAATACCCTCTTGTGGTTGAAACAAATTAGAATAGGATTGTGGAATTGAAAATAAAACATGCCGCCTGCGTGCGAACTAGATGCATGATCCCCATTATAAAAAACCACGAGGTTTTAAGGTAGAGCGAGGAGCCGTACTAAGGACGGTCCCGGTTTTAACTACCCTGCCGTTATGCTGCCAAAATTTTCTGAAATATTTATGTGTTAGAATAATTTTCATTCGTTGAAATATATACAAACTATATAGAATATTCACGTGTTGAGTTGCAATTCATTCGTTGAGTTGAAATTCATGTGTTGAATATTATTTGAATTTAAACAAATGGCTTTAGCGATAAAAATCACATTTTTATATATATATATACAAACTATATAAAATATTCATGTGTTGAGTTGCAATTCATTCGTTGAGTTGAAATTCATGTGTTGAATATTATTTGAATTTAAACAAATGGCTTTAGCGATAAAAATCACATTTTTATATATATATATATATATATATATACAAACTATATAGAATATTCATGTGTTGAGTTGCAATTCATTCGTTGAGTTGAAATTCATGTGTTGAATATTATTTGAATTTAAACAAATGGCTTTAGTGATAAAAATCACATTTTTTTATATATATATATACAAACTATATAGAATATTCATGTGTTGAGTTGCAATCCATTCGTTGAGTTGAAATTCATGTGTTGAATATTATTTGAATTTAAACAAATGGCTTTAGCGATAAAAATCACATTTTTATATATACAAACTATATAGAATATTCATGTGTTGAGTTGCAATTCATTCGTTGAGTTGAAATTCATGTGTTGAATATTATTTGAATTTAAACAAATGGCTTTAGCGATAAAAATCACATTTTTATATATATATATATATATATACAAACTATATAGAATATTCATGTGTTGAATTGCAATTCATTCGTTGAGTTGAAGTTCATGTGTTGAATGTGATCATCTTTTAAAAATAAAATGAATCGACAATGAAAACTATATTTTTATAGTGAATATGACGTGTTAAAAATACACATGTGTCGAATAAATATTTTTGATGATAAAAATATTTCTTTTATCATGTATACGCTTAGTTAAAAATACACATGTGTCGAATAAATATTTTTGATGATAAAAATATTTCTTTTATCATGTATACGCTTAGTTAAAAATACACACGTGTTGAATAAATATTTTTGATGATAAAAATATTTCTTTTATCATGTATACGCTTAGTTAAAAATACACACGTGTCGAATAAATATTTTTGATGATAAAAATATTTCTTTTATCATGTATACGCTTGGTTAAAAATACACATGTGTCGAATAAATATTTTTGATGATAAAAATATTTCTTTTATCATGTATACGCTTAGTTAAAAATACACACGTGTCGAATAAATATTTTTGATGATAAAAATATTTCTTTTATCATGTATACGCTTAGTTAAAAATACACACGTGCTGAAATAAATAATAGTTTGCTAGAAATATTATTATTAGCTTTGTTCTGCATATATATACATGTGTTGAACAGGAAAAATGGATTAGCTATAGAGTAAATAAATTATTTGCGTGCCCGACAAATAGGTAAACCTTGATGAGTTGGCTGCGCAATTTTATTTATATATCAACTCCTGTGAATGACATTGGATGCGGAGTGCTGGTTATTCTGTGTGAAATAATAAACGTCGCCATAGGATAGCAACAATTAATTTTGAACTACACTACATGGCATACTTCTTGACGATAGGCATACTTCATCATATTCCACATAAGCAATTGGAGCTTGTGTGACGAGGTGGAAGATTTACCATATAAGCAAGAGGCTTGTATGGCGATGACTATGTACTACAGGTTGAACTGATGACTGATATGGACTATATAAATTATAACGATAAATTGCCAGATTAATAAAAACCCCACACGGGTCTGGAGTTGACAATAATCACGTCGCTCTAGTTATTAGATACGGCACATGGACTATTTATTTCCACACGGAAACGGGGTGACGGGAATTTATTCTCTGGAGTGATTATCAGTACATGCTCCCCCGTAAACACCAAAATATATCACTATAAATATGTGAATGCTTTTTAGGATTTATTGGGTGGCCCAATAAATTTCCAAACCCCTCCCCGTACAAAGGAGGTTATGGCGAAATTTTTCGAAATATTAAGGCGTTAGTGAAAAATTTGAAGTGAAACGAAGTTGAAGATATAGAATGAACTATAATTGAAATAATAGAATGAACTATATATATATATATATAAATATAAATATAATTAAAAGGAAATAGAGGCCTTGCAGTTCGTGTTTCGGAATCGTAATTTGAAACGATTAATACGAGAAATCCGACCATCGGATTTTCCCGAAACCGCAACCGTTGGGTTCGCCTTGGAAATATCTTTCCAACGGCACCAACCTTGTAAAAATCCAACGGTTGGATTGTCCGAAATGTTTAACTCAAATCTAAAGAAAAACAGCGCCAGAATCGTTTATATTTATATATAAATATAAATATAATTAAATTAAATCGAATAACGACGCTGTAGTTCGAATTTTGAAACCGTAACTTCAAACGACTAGTGTGGAAGATCCGACCGTCGGATTCTCACGAAACTGGAACCGTTGGGTTCGCTTTGGGAATATCTTCCCACTGATATAGACTTTGTAGAAATCCAACGGTTAGATTTTCCGATATGTGTAAAACAAATTAAGGGAAAAACAGCGCCAGTGCCACGGCACGACCTAAAACGTCGTTTAATTAAATATGGCCATTTTTAAATAAATTAAAATGGCGAAAAATCGTTAAAAAATATTATAAGCAACATTGAATGAAAATAAACCAATTGGGCTTGGATTGTTTGATATTTGATGGTTGTATGTGTATGACATGAAAATAACACTAAAGAACCGAAAGATGGATGTCGAATAATATAACCATTTAATGAATCGATTTAAATTCTATTGACGTGAATTATTTGAAAAGGCCGAGCTAACCCTCATTTCAAATGATTTATCGAACGATTCGAATTTGAAAATGCAAAGACGATTCAAGACCGACGATCTTCGTATCGGTTGGATGGGCGCTACTAAGGTTCCTAACCGGAGTAGCTACCGGAAAGGGACGGAAGTAGTAGCCGTCTGAATGTATGTGTTGATTGGACGGATATACGAGGAATTTGACGCCTCCGGTTTCGTTCAGACCCAGAACGGACTTGTAAATGGACTGTGTGTCCGACATTGGATTTTGTTCTGTACCGATTGATCTCTGTTAAATATATATCTGTTTGGCGGCGGAGAATTTATTGTTTTGCTTAACGCCCTTCTTTGAGACGTACGAGCTCAGAGGTTATATATCGATGGAAATCAATCGTATGGAGTGGACTGCCTATGTGGCATGCCAAGATGCTGTGATCAAGGCTTATGTTGAAAAGCAAAGTCTTGTGGATGATGATCAAAGCAAGGTCTACGTAGCCTAGCTTTGTGTATTTCGTAGATTCGCGAACCTCACACCCCGGTATGAGTTAAAAACGGGATACTGACTGCAGGGAGAGCATGACGTTTCTTTCTAGTTATGGTGGTGTCAGTGACTTACTAGCCCTGACATATATATCTACTTTTCACCTTTGTGGTTGTTGGAATGCGAGGCCCCTCGATTATAGGTCTGTAAGGACCGGGAAACGTGTGTTCAGGAATAAATAATCCTCAAACGTAAAAGAGGACCGGCCCTGAAGCATCCAGGGGTTACCCAGAGTGCGTAGTCCTAAGGCATTTGCTAGAGTGTCTCGAAGCGGAGAGGAGCTTGACCCTTGCCTCGACTCATGATGGAAATCCAATTTCTAATATGAAATAACGGACTTGATTGTAGAACTAGTATGGCGACATAGTGGTATGGGGCACGTATGCCGCCTATGATTGATATTTATGATGCTATTCGTTTTTGAAACATATATGCACTAGTAATAATATCAAATGATTTTGCTATATACGTATCAAGCATATTTAGCTATTATAAGGAAAAAACTCTATCCTCTGGCTTGCGTTGCATTGTGTGATGGGACCTGAGTCTTATAATGGCTTCATTCTTTCAAAAAGCATTGCGTTGTTTTAAAAGAATTTACTTTGTTTTAAATGCACTAGCAATCACTGGAGTAAACCCGTTCCGCGAAAGTGGCGTGGTCCTATGATTTGCTATTACTGTTGTTTAACTGTTAAATAGATTCCTCATACCAGTCCCCATGACTGACTCGTTGTTTGTTTCACTTTGCAAACACGGGTGCCCTTATTTTCACACGGGCAGCCTAGTACACAGGTGACAGGTTGTTTTGGCTCTGCACTGCTGCATAGAGTGCATTTTTGGCTCATGGCGAGACTGAGTTCACAGAGATGACTTTGACATTTTCTGCCATTATTGTTCTTATATTATGATTCCGCCACGGGCGATGCAGACTGATTTACTTTCCGTATTTCTTACTATATGTATATGTATTCCGCCTTCGGCGATGTAGACTGATACCCTTATTATGTCTCACTGCATGTATGTATTCCGCCTCTGGCGATGATGACTGATCACTTTCCTTTTTATTTACTAAGTTATATCCCACGCTATGCTATTCTGATGTTATTACATGTTGTGATTCCGCTGTCATATCCATGTAAAATTATTCTATTTATTGTTTCTGCTATTATCTATACTCTGCTATGATGATTAATGTGTTATATTCCAATGATTATCCTTAATACCGCCCGTCGGATTTTGGGATCGTCACAGTTGGTATCAGAGCTTTGGTTAACCTTAGTTCCGGGATCTAAAACATTAAACACCTCGTCAGAATAGAATCAGTAGTGTTCTAATGCGAGTAGCTCATTAGAGATAGGATTAGCAATGTCCTAGAATGAGCTAAGTAGATTAGCAAAACAATTTGATCAGTACATCATCATTATCATTCCTTGTATTCCCCTGCTTTATCATTTATGAAAATTATCAAATCTGTGAGCTTGACTCTTTTCTTGCTTATACAGTATTCTCTTAGATGGCTACACGAGGAGCAGCAGCTAGAGGAGGCCATGGAGGCCGAGGAGAGGCAGCAGGAGGACGGGGGAATATCCCCGTAGTAGTGGAAGGCCCTATTGTTCAGCCACCAGCACCCGAAGACTTTGAGCTAGATAAAGTAGCGAAGAGGTACAGAAATCTTGGGGGAAAACCTTTTACTGGCACTGGTACAGTGACCGAAGCTATAGCTTGGTTAAAGACCTGTGAGAAAGTCTTTGAAGGCATGGGTATGGGAACCAACAACAAAGCCCGACTTGGCATTTGGCTCCTTCAGGAGGAAGCAGAGCTGTGGTGGGATGCCATTACCTCAGAGCATGCAGCTGGTACTGTCAGAACTTGGGAGCAATTCAAAGCTATGTTCAATGAGAAGTTTGTACCTGAACAGGCTCTAGAGAGGATGCGAGAGCAGTTTGCTAATCTCCAGCAAGGAGATCTCTCTATTCAGGATTATCTAAATAAGTTCACCCAGTTGTCGCGCTATGCTCCAGAGCTGATTTTGACAAACAAAGAAAAGAACAAGAGATTCATATTTGGGCTGAAGCGCAAGTACCACGATAAAGCTATGAGCAACATCAAACTCTCCTTTTCAGAATTAGTAGAGATGGCTTGCAATTACGAAGACATGGATGAAAGGCACGCTAGCCAAGACCACGCCAAAAGCCAAGCTGGAAATAAGCGCAAGGCTTCAACAGATCAACCCGAATCTAGCATTACTGCGGCCGCTACTCAGAAACCTGCAAAGATCCCAAAAGGAAATTGCTACAACTACGGGAAGCCAGGTCACTTTTCTAATGTATACAAAGCCCCGAGGAAGCCAAAGGCAAATGACTCAGCCGAATGCTACAACTGCCATAAGAAGGGGCACTATAGCAGGAATTGTCCTCTGAAGCAGAATGCACAAGTGGCTCATGTGTATGACGGGAAGACCCCGCCAGCTACCACCGATGGATCAGGTAAACCCGACGTCTTGGGAGGTACCCTTACCATTAAAAATATTCCTGTTTCTGTACTTTTTGATACCGGTGCATCACGTAGCTTCATTTCTGGTAACCTTGTTCACAAAATAAAATTAAAGCGAGGAAAACTTAAGGAACCAATTAAAGTTCGAAACCCGATAGGAGGTTCTGTTAGTCTCAGTTCATACTGTAGAGTGCCTATCTCTTATTTTTGCTACAAGTTCTCTTTTAAAGTGATTGTCATGGACCTGTCCGAATTTGATGTTATACTGGGGCTTGACTGGTTGACAAAATATAAGGCCGAAGTTAGATGTGCCGAAAGAATCGTTAAAGTCGAAACGAAGCTTGGACCTATATATATACCATGTCATGGCTCAAAAATTAATAGAACAGAATTTTGGTCTTCTTTAGAAGTTATTCCGCCTTCATTAGAAAGGATACCGGTCGTTAAAAACTACGCGGACGTGTTTGAAGAAGTAGAAAACTTACCGCCGCAAAGAGAAATTGAATTTAGAATAGATCTAATTCCTAACGCCCGACCAGTAGTACATCCAATAAGAAGAATGGCCCCGAAAGAAAAAGAAGAGCTGAGTAGTCAAACCCGAGAATTGCTTTGGAAAGATCTGATCAGACCGAGCTTTTCAGCATGGGGAGCAGCAGCAGTATTTGTCCTGAAATCAGACGGTACTCTAAGACTTTGTGTTGATTACTGAGATCTCAATAAGCAGACACTGAAGAACAAATATCCCTTGCCCCGAATAGATGATCTGTTAGATCAATTAAATGGAGCTACAGTATTCTCCAGAATGGACCTAGCTACAGGTTTCCACCAATTACGTATAGCCGAAGACTGTGTTCCTTTGACAGCCTACAGGGGTCCCGATTTATTCTACGAATGGTTAGTAATGCCGTTCGGCTTGTGCAACGCTCCGGCATACTTCGTTGATCTTATGAACAGAGTGTTCCGTGGTGTATTGAATAAATTTGTTCTAGTCTTCATCGATGACATTTTAATATACTCTAAGTCGGAAGACGAGCATGCAAAACATTTAGAACAAGTGTTGAAAATTCTAAGGAGAAATGTCTTGAAAGCTAAATTTTCTAAGTGTGTCTTCTGGCAGAATGAAGTTAAGTTCCTAGGCCATGTCGTATAAAAAGAAGGAATTGTTGTAGACCCAAGCAAAATTACAGCAATTCAGAACTGGAAACAACCTACTACGCCCACAGAAGTTCGAAGTTTCCTTGGATTGGCTAGTTACTATCGGAAATTCGTTCAGGATTTTTCAAAGATATCTGGTGTATTGACAAAGCTTACAAAGAAGCATGAGAAATTCAAATGGACTCCTGAATGTGAAGAAGCTTTCCAGGAGCTGAAACTGAAGTTGACAACTGCTCCAGTATTGACCATTATAGAAGGTAACCAAGACTTGACTGTATGGACAGATGCTTCTATTAGAGGGCTAGGTGCAGTGTTAATGCAAAAAGGCCAAGTGATCGCTTATGCCAGCCGTCAACTAAAGCCGCATGAAAGAAACTATGCTACTCATAATCTTGAGTTATTAGATATCGTGTTTGCTTTAAGAATCTGGAGGCATTATTTACTGGGCGAGAAGTTCGAACTATTTACCGATCATCAATCCTTGAAATATCTATTCACTCAGAAAGATCTAAACTTGAGACAACAGCGTTGGTTAAAATTCCTTGCAGCATACAATTTTGAAATTCTATACACTCCAGGGAAAGCCAATGTTGTAGCAGATGCGCTCAGCAGAAAGAATGAAATCATTGCCATTTTTATCATTACGTCTTCTTTAATTGACAGGATCTCGGCCCTTCAAAAGGAGGATAATTTTGTAAAAGTAATGATCAAAAGGATCAATGAAGGCATGGACTCCAGCTTCCAAGTGGATAGTGAGGGGGTTTTGAGATTAAAAGGAAGAATTTGTGTTCCCGACGTCTCCGAGCTAAAAAGGGAAGTGCTTGATGAATGCCACAAGTCCAAATTAAGTGTCCATCATGGTGTGAGCAAAATGTATAATGATATCAAGCGCACATTCTGGTGGAAGGCGATGAAAAGAGATATCTCATTATATGTTAGTAGATGCCCCACTTGTCAGCTAGTTAAGAGTGATCATCAGAAATTGGCTGGACTATTACAACCCTTAGAAATTCCAAGATGGAAGTGGGAACAAATTTCGATGGATTTCATCGATGGCTTGCCTCGAACTAAGAAAGGAAACGACAGTATATGGGTAATCGTAGATCGCTTCACGAAGACTGCCCATTTCATACCTGTTCCATCCAATAGAACGGCTCAAAGTCTAGCACAGATTTACTTCAAAGAAATGGTTAAACTTCATGGAGTGCCACTCAGTATAGTCAGTGATAGAGATCCCCTATTTACTAGTAAATTCTGGGAAGCATTCCAGACAGAATTGGGAACCAAATTGAATCTAAGCACCGCTTATCACCCACAGACAGATGGCTAAACTGAGAGGGTGAATAGAATTCTAGAAGATTTACTACGGGCTTGCGTTATTGATTTTGGAGGCTCATGGGAAGATCACTTACATCTAGCCGAATTCTCTTACAACAATAGTTATCAAGCAAGTTTGGGAATGTCCCATTTGAAGCATTATACGGTAGACCGTGCAGATCTCCCGCATGTTGGGTAGAACCTGGAAACAGACTTGTGTTAGGGCCCAATATGATTCGAGAAGCATCGGATAAAGTCGATTTCATTAAGAAGCGATTAAAAACCGCACAGAGCCGACAGAAAAGTTATGCTGATGCGAGAAGAAGGGATATATCGTTTTCCGTTGGCGATTATGTTTATTTAAGAGTTTCTCCAATGCGAGGAGTTATCAGATTTGGCAAGACTGGGAAGTTGGCACCGAGATTTATTGGTCCCTTTCCTATACTTGAACGGATTGGAACTCTTGCATATAGGGTTTCATTACCTAATTGGTTGCCTGGTATACATGATGTGTTCCACGTATCTCAACTCAGAAAACATGTTCATGATCCCGAACTTATTGTGGAAGAACCAGCGCAACATGATATTGACATAACTCCAGAATTAGCACTCAAGAGAGAGCCATTAAAGATAGTTGGCAAAGAAACTAGAGAGCTAAGGAGGAAAAAGATTCATTTAGTCAAAGTGCAGTGGAGTAGTGATCCTAGAGACTGTACTTGGGAGACTGAGGAAAGCATTAAACAAGCCTATCCCAAATCCAGAGTGGACATCTCTGACTAACTCCGGTGCAAGATACCCTTACAATACTTTGCATTTACATTTTATTTCCTGCTTAACTGTTATTTCCTTTTCGAGGACGAAAACTTTTAAGTGGGGGAGATTGTAATAACCCGGAAAAAGTGAACCAGTTTAAAATTTTTAAATCAGGTTATTACCAAGAAATTTGAATGGTTGAAATATCATATTTCAATAAAATATAGAATTGGGTATAATATTGCAGTTTGAAATTTTGAATACAAACTTTGTCTGACTGTACCGGGTGGAAAATATAACGGATTTTGACGAAACTGAAAATATTTAAATCTGTTTATCAATACCTTTCTAACGAATCTGAAAAATCGAAATTTCATAACGGAAATCAAAAGTTATGGCCAAATGAATTTTCAGAAAGGTCGCTATATAGTGTATATAGCCCTTGAAAATTGAGATTTTGCATACGACCTCGGAATTCGACGAAACCACTTTTGTTGGGTCCGGGATGTCAAATTATTGCTAAGTTTCAAATTTCATAATTTTTGAAGCTAGTATGTGAGCGGGGCAAAAGATAATGTGATTGGTCAAATTCTGTTAAAATTGGTCGACCTAAAAATGGCCATTTTTCAAACGAGCTCAGAATTCGACGAAACTGGTTTTGTTAGGACCGTATCGTCAAAACAAAGCTAGATTTATTTTTCTGGAATTTTTCGATTCAGTTTGTGGCCCTGGCAAATTGAAATGTACGTTTAAATTAAATATCGAATGTTTTATATTTTAATTTGAAAAATAACTGACTATAACAGTCGAAATGGCCAACGAAACATATCCCATTGTGTCCGGAATGGGGGTATTTAGCTACGGGCGACAGTCGTTGGGTTTAAAAAGGAGTCCGTTGGCTAAAACACTATTTAAAACTTCCTATAAAGCTCTGGCCAATAGGAAATTTTCTTTTATATATAAAAAAAAATAACGAACGAAACCCTAGCCGCCAGCGATCTGGACGACTCAGAGGGCTCGAATCTTCTCGTCGACTTTGTCGCCGCCTCAGGCGATTTCGCCGCCGCCGCCTGTTGAAGCTTCTAACCGCCTTCGCCTCCTCTCCACATCCGACCAAGCCACGCCTCCTTCCATCGATCATAGGCATCGGAAATCGACCAGAAAGTCGCGCCTTTCAGAGCGCCGCCGCGACCTCCACAAGCCACCGAACCCATCGCCACCACCGCCGATCTGGAGGTGGTTCGTAGCTCTTTGACGCAGCGTGGTCTGATCGAAGCATCGAGGTACGGTTTGGCTTAAAAATCGAGACCTAGATTCGAAGTTTTAAAAACTTTTCTGATGTAAAATTCTGAAATGAAAATAACACTTTTAAGTGTTGCAAAACTTTGAAAAATAATATCTTTTTCCTTTTTAACGAAATTTGATGAAACAGGAGACACCGTGACCGCAAGGAGGCTCTCTACATTCTAGAAGAAGCCGCGGATTTTTCTGACCTTCCTACGATTTTTAGCACTGCAATAACCAATGTGAGGAATCTAAACTATTTGTGTGAATGAAATCGTGTTGTATAAATTATATAAGCGAAGTGTAAATTATATACGCATTGTATACCTCATGTACATCTGTTGTATAAGTTATATTAGTGATGTATAAATTATACAAGCGTTGAATGAAACATATATGCTTTGAATTGTGATGAAATGCAAGTGAATTATTATATTATATATATATATATATACTCCCCTCGTCCACAGACCATGGACGATATTTATTGCTTGTGATTGACGTGATATTATATGGTATGACGATTGGTTGGAAATAATTGTTTGTGGTTGATATTATGGTTGAAAAATACCTTTGTGGTTGAAAAATACCCTCTTGTGGCTGAAACAAATTAGAATAGGATTGTGGAATTGAAAATAAAACATGTCGCCTGCGTGCGAACTAGATGCATGATCCCCATTGTCAAAAACCGCGAGGTTTTAAGGTAGAGCGAGGAGCCGTACTAGGGACGTTCCCGGTTTTAACTACCCTGCCGTTATGCTGCCGAAATTTTCTGAAATATTTATGTGTTAGAATAATTTTCATTCATTGAAATATATACAAACTATATAGAATATTCATGTGTTGAGTTGCAATTTATTCGTTGAGTTGAAATTCATGTGTTGAATATTATTTGAATTTAAACAAATGGCTTTAGCGATAAAAATCACATTTTTTTATATATATATATATATATATATATATATATATATACAAACTATATAGAATATTCATGTGTTGAGTTGCAATTCATTCGTTGAGTTGAAATTCATGTGTTGAATATTATTTGAATTTAAACAAATGGCTTTAGTGATAAAAATCACATTTTTATATATATATATATATACAAACTATATAGAATATTCATGTGTTGAGTTGCAATTCATTCGTTGAGTTGAAATTCATGTGTTGAATATTATTTGAATTTAAACAAATGGCTTTAGCGATAAAAATCACATTTTTACATATATATACAAACTATATAGAATATTCATGTGTTGAGTTGCAATTCATTCGTTGAGTTGAAATTCATGTGTTGAATATTATTTGAATTTAAACAAATGGCTTTAGCGATAAAAATCACATTTATATATATATATATAAATATATATATATATACACAAACTATATAGAATATTCATGTGTTGAGTTGCAATTCATTCGTTGAGTTGAAATTCATGTGTTGAATATTATTTGAATTTAAACAAATGGCTTTAGCGATAAAAATCACATTTTTATATATATACAAACTATATAGAATATTCATGTGTTGAATTGCAATTCATTCGTTGAGTTGAAGTTCATGTGTTGAATGTGATCGTCTTTTAAAAATAAAATGAATCGACAATGAAAACTATATTTTTATAGTGAATATGAAGTGTTAAAAATACACATGTGTCGAATAAATATTTTTGATGATAAAAATATTTCTTTTATCATGTATACGCTAAGTTAAAAATACACATGTGTCGAATAAATATTTTTGATTATAAAAATATTTCTTTTATCATGTATACGCTTAGTTAAAAATACACACATGTCGAATAAATATTTTTGATGATAAAAATATTTCTTTTATCATGTATACGCTTAGTTAAAAATACACACGTGTCGAATAAATATTTTTGATGATAAAAATATTTCTTTTATCATGTATACGCTTGGTTAAAAATACACATGTGTCGAATAAATATTTTTGATGATAAAAATATTTCTTTTATCATGTATACGCTTAGTTAAAAATACACACGTGTCGAATAAATATTTTTGATGAGAAAAATATTTTTTTATCATGTATACGCTTAGTTAAAAGTACACACGTGCTGAAATAAATAATAGTTTGCTAGAAATATTATTATTAGCTTTGTTCTGCATATATATACATGTGTTGAATAGGAAAAATGGATTAGCTGTAGAGTAAAGAAATTATTTGCGTGCCCGACAAATAGGTAAACCTTGATGAGTTGGCTGCGCAATTTTATTTATATATCAACTCCTGTGAATAACATTGGATGCGGAGTGCTGGTTATTCTGTGTGAAATAATAAACGTCGCCATAGGATAGCAACAATTAATTTTGAACTACACTACATGGCATACTTCTTGACGATAGGCATACTTCATCATATTCCATATAAGCAATTGGAGCTTGTGTGAGGAGGTGGAAGATTTACCATATAAGCAAGAGGCTTGTATGGCGATGACTATGTACTACAGGTTGAACTGATGACTGATATGGACTATATAAATTATAACGATAAATTGCCAGATTAATAAAAACCCCACTCGGGTCTGGAGTTGACAATATTCACGTTGCTCTAGTTATTAGATACGGCACATGGACTATTTATTTCCATATGGAAACTGGGTGACGGGAATTTATTCTCTGGAGTGATTATCAGTACATGCTCCCCCGTAAACACCAAAATATATCACTATAAATATGTGAATGCTTTTTAGGATTTATTGGGTACCTAATACGGCCCAATAAATTTCCAAACCCCTCCCCGTACAAAGGAGGTTATGGCGAAATTTTTCGAAATATTAAGGCGTTAGTGAAAAATTTGAAGTGAAACGAAGTTGAAGATATAGAATGAACTATAATTGAAATAATAGAATGAACTATATTTATATATATAAATATAAATATAATTAAAAGGAGATAGAGGCCGCGCAGTTCGTGTTTGGAATCGTAATTTGAAATGATTAATACGAGAAATCCGACCATCGGATTTTCCCGAAACCGCAACCGCTGGGTTCGCCTTGGAAATATCTTTCCAACGGCACCAACCTTGTAAAAATCCAACGGTTGGATTGTCCGGAATGTTTAATTCAAATCTAAAGAAAAACAGCGCCAGGATCGTTTATATTTATATATAAATATAAATATAATTAAATTAAATCGAATAACGACGCTGCAGTTCGAATTTTGAAACCGTAACTTCAAACGACTAGTGTGGAAGATCCGACCGTCGGATTCTCACGAAACTGGAACCGTTGGGTTCGCTTTGGGAATATCTTCCCACTGATATAGACTTTGTAGAAATCCAACGGTTAGATTTTCCAATATGTGTAAAACAAATTAAGGGAAAAACAGCGCCAGTGCCACGGCACGACCTGAAACGTCGTTTAATTAAATATGGCCATTTTTAAATAAATAAAAATGGCGAAAAATCGTTATAAAATATTATAAGCAACATTGATTGAAAATAAACCAATTGGGCTTGGATTATTTGATATTTGATGGTTGTATGTGTATGACATGAAAATAACACTAAAGAATCGAAAGATGGATGTCGAATAATATAACCATTTAATGAATCGATTTAAATTCTAATGACGTGAATTATTTGAAAAGGCCGAGCTAACCCTCATTTCAAATGATTTATCGAACGATTCGAATTTGAAAATGCAAAAACGATTCAAGACCGACGATCTTCGTATTGGTTGGATGGGCGCTACTGAGGTTCCTAACCGGAGTAGCTACTGGAAAGGGACGGAAGTAGTAGCCGTCTGAACATATGTGTTGATTGGACGGATATACGAGGAATTTGACGCCTCCGGTTTCGTTCAGACCCAGAACGGACTTGTAAATGGACTGTGTGTCTGACATTGGATTTTGTTCTGTACTGATTGATCTCTATTAAATATATATCTGTTCGGCGGCGGAGAATTTATTCTATTGCTTAATGCCCTTCTCTGAGACGTGCGAGCTCAGAGGTTATATATCGATGGAAATCAATCGTATGGAGTGGACTGCCTATGTGGCATGCCAAGATGCTGTGATCAAGGCTTATGTTGCAAAGAAAAGTCTTGTGGATGATGATCAAAGCAAGGTCTACGTAGCCTAACTTTGTGTATTTCGTAGATTCGCGAACCTCACTGTGAAGACCCGCAACTTCCCCGTAAAGGAAAGCGCCGGATAGTTCGAGAACAAGCCACAACAGAACGTATACAGAAGAACATTTCACTGTATATTACAACAATGCATCAGATTACAAGAATATACAGAGTATAAATGAATAAATATTACACAGAAATATCAGAGATTTAAATTACATTTAAATACATAGCAGCGGAAAAGTAATACAAACACAACTAGAAGAAGATATACGGATACAAAGCTTTCCGGATATCGTTCCAGCTGTAAACCAGGATCCTGTGAATATAAATCTGCAAAACCGAAACTACTAGCTGCCCGTGTCAAAATAAGGGCACCCAGAGTTTAGGTTAAAACAATAAACTCCAGGTCAGTCATGTGACTGGTGTGAGAACTAAAACAGTTATTAATCTTTATTTTCAAAGTTAGGTAAATCAAGGGACCACGCCGTATAACACGGAACGGGTTTCCTTCCAAGAATACCAGTGCATAAAACAAACAGCGCAATGCTAAATAAAGAAAAATGAAGCTGTTATAAGACCCAGGTCCCATCACACAATGCAACGCAGCCGAGGATAGGGTTTTCCCTTATAACAGCCAAAGAATGCTTGATACGGGTAAAACAAATCTTTTGATACTATTATAAGTGCATAGTGTATAAAACAACTTCAAATCATAAGTATCAATCATAGGCGGCATGAGCGCCCCATCCCACTATGTCGCCATACTAGGATCTACAAATAAAACCGCAAATGTCACGTATTTGGAAATTGGATTTCTGTCTATGAACCGAGGCAAAAGATAGTCCTCTACCGATTCGTGACTCTCTAGCCCGAGCCACAGGCAAGTACTCAGTCAAGCCTTGGAGCGACAGGGCCGGTCCACCGATGTGGATTAAAATGCCTGAACACTACGTTTCCCCACCCTATGGGGTGTAAGTCTGGTCCGTCAGCCGACCAGAATGCATCGGCCGAAACCGATATAACCGAGGCGCCTCGCAACAGCAACAACCACATAAGTCAAACTCGTCAGGGCGTGTAAAACCACAGACGCCACTTCTAGCTAGAAAGAAACGCAAGTCCTCCCTGAGGTCCGTCTCCCGTTTTTGGTTCATACCGGGTGTGAAACTCGCGAAGTAAACGTTACACAAAGCTACGCCACAAAGGCCGTGCTTTGATCATCACCACAAGACTTTGCTTTTCAACAGAAGCCTCGATCAATTGCCACTTAGGCATGCCACACAGGCAATTCACTCCATGCGTTTGATATCCATCAATATATAACCCCTGAGCTCGTACGTCTCAGAGAAGGGCGTTAAGCAAGAGAATAAATTCTCCGCCGCCAAACAGATATATATTTAATAGAGATCAATCACACAGACTAAAATCCAATGTCAGACACACAGTCCATTTACAAGTCCGTTCTTGGTCTGAACGAAACCGGAGGCACCTAGTACCCCGCATATCCATCGATCTCCAAGTACGTCTGGACGATCACCAACTGTTTCCATCTTCTTGGGTGTACAGCCCAATCAAGATCATCAGTTTTCACCCAAACGACGTGAAGACCTCCGGTCTTCGACCATCGTCTTCATCTTCGACTTATCGTCGTATCAGTTATTCAGAATGGGATAAACCCGGTCTTTCCGAATAACTCGCGTATATTTTAAATAAGTGTTACACAAACACAACATACGCCTCATTCCAATTCATTAGTCACTAACCGTAAATTAATCAAGAGAATAATTCCCCAAATATTAACCCCGAAGGCCGAAACCAACATCAGATCAATATCCAGAAAACCATTCTGTTTGGCTAACCGACAGTCAATTTCTAAATTTCACATTCATAGGGAAAGGTTCCCATTAATTTTATCCAAGATAAATTCCTTGAATTTATTCTTTAATCTATTCTTTTGAATTTCGATTCAACTAGCCGGGATTAACGAAACTTACCGAAGTAATCATTTGTTTTAATTTCCCAATCCCAACCTATTTATCCCATGAAGTAAAACTGGTAATATTTCATATCTAACACCACAGTGTTATCGGTAAATTCAATTACCATTTCACGTTCAAATCTAATTAAAGATTTAACTATCGCCTGGAGCAAAACTGGTGATACTCCATTTTCGATCATTTCAATCTAATTAAAGATTCATTAAAACTCCACTTAGTTTTAATCTTCAACTGGGTTAAAGAATCAGTGTCATTTAAAACACGGTTCACGATAAACCCAAAATCACATTCATTAATTATCGAGTTAAAGAACAAGTGTTATTTAAAACACTGTTCACGATAAACCCAAAAATCAATATCAATTCAATTCCAATTAAATATTATTTAATTGGTACACTTCATTAAATCTAAATAAAAAGATTTAATCTTTTCTCAACTGGGTTCAAGAACAGTGTTAGTGAAGACACCATTCACGACAAACCCAAATCACATTCGATATTCAATACAAGGCTCTGAATAGAAAATATATCGGCTTATATTCAATATCGAATTCTACGACTAACAAATGTCGTATTGGAAATAACGATATAAATATATATCTTTCAAATTTCCATAACAACACCTGTATAATCACGAATTCCAACATCGAAATATTCCGAAGACAATTTCGATTCATATCCACTCCAATGCAATCATTGGAAATTTTGGTTATTTTTAAAACCCTTTTCGAATTCAATTTATTTATTTAAAAATAAATAGAATTATAATTCTAGTTCAAAACTAGTTCAAAACTAGTTCAATTCGATAAAAATCTATTTTTATCTTTTCAAATATGGAGTTTTTCATCCCAATTCTTCCCAAATCATTTCTTATGATTTTACACAAATTATTACTATTTTTAATAATTTTATCAAGGCCCGTACAGTCGATTTCCAACAATGGCCATCGAACTGCACTTACAGCGACCTTTTTCGAATTTGATTTGGACGTATCTCCAAATCCAACCGTTAGATTTCTAATTTCTAATATTCGTTAGAAAGCTCTTTTCGATACGAACCCAACGGTTCCGGTTTTAGGAGAATCCGACGGTCGGATCTCCCGCAATGTCCATTTGAAATAAATGGTCGAAATTCACGAACTGCCGCGGCGCGGCGCGTTCTATTCAGGCCATTATATTATATATATAATATATACTTCGTCGATTTCTATTTAAAACGAATTATATAAATAGTTTTAAATTCGTTTCAAAAGCAATTTCAACTTCCTTTTCAATTCAAATCAAAATTGAATTCTTCTTTATAAATTCGTTTCAAAATTCATTTCTATTCAATTCAAATTTCAATTCAATTTGAATTCATTTCAATTTGCTTTCAATTAAATTTGAATTCGTCTTCAATTCATTTCGAAATCGTTTTCAATTCAATTCATTTTGAAATCGTTTTCAATTCAATTCATTTCGAAATCGTTTTCAATTCAATTCATTTCGAAATCGTTTTCAATTCAATTCATTTCGAAATCGTTTTCAATTCAATTCATTTCGAAATCGCTTTTCAATATTCATTTTTAAGATGAATAAAATCGATATAAATATCGTTCACGTCAAAATGGCGTCAATCTAATCAACACGGCTTCATATATTTCTATTTTCAAATATTCTATTTCAAATATTTCTTTTTCAAAATAGTTGTTATTATCAAAATATTTCGTTCAACACATGACCAATCTCAATGAATGAGTACTGTCAACACATGAACTTTTATTTTATACCGATAAAGATGTAAATTTTATTACTAAAATATTTCGTTCAACACATGACCAATCTCAATGAATGAGTACTGTCAACACATGAACTTTTATTTTATAATATTCTTTATTTTTCAAATTGAAATGAGGCCCAATCAATTACCATATAAAGTTAATTATATGGATTTTCATACAACACATGTATATATAATAACATTGAAAATAATCAACCATCAACCAAAGTGCACTACACTGTAAAAGCATCAATTATAGATATTCAACGCTTATAACAGCCTGTCAATCAATCGATCGACATATTTAATCAATCAGGATGAGTGACATTCATATTTCATCCCAACACCCGTGTGGGGTTTCAAACAATCAAACACATATTTTATTTGTGCTGTTGGGCGATGTGTAAAATTTATCGTCCCAAACAATGTCATTCAAATAGGTGTACATAAACAAACCGTCTGGTTTGTAAATGAATATTCTATTTTATTCACTTCACGTTAAAAATTATATTTTTAACGATATAACATTTTATTCAACCTATGAATTTCTATTATTCATTTACACAATAAAATGATATTTTTATTTTTCTAACATATTTTAGAAAATTTCGGCGGCATAACTGCACGATACTAGAAACGGGACAAGGCCTAGCCTTATCCCCGGTCTAGTGAAGGCCCACGCCATTCACACATCAATCATATCAATTTTATTATGCAAACCACAAAATTGGGAGTAAGAGTCTAACCTAGCCTTACTCCTTCGCCTTATAACGGCGCACGTCTAATCCTAACCAATTTATCGATTCGATTATTCACACCACAAACCACATTCAAACTAATATCACAATCAATAACCAAACAGCCAAACAAACAAGTCCATGGTCTGTGGACGATTGTGTCGGGTGCTACTAAACACCGTCTGCATCCTAGTATATATATATAACTAGAAAATAAATTTGAAAGGTGAGAAATTCTCACCTATAGCTATCCTAGCTCCACGGCTCTTCATTTGCAGAAGTCTTCGTCGTTTCGCCTTTTTGTCACCTTCGTTGCTGCTTTCACTACCTATGTAAAAATCGAATTTTTACTTCGCTATTCCATATATAAAAATCGAATTTTTATTTCAAAGTTCAATATATAAAAATCGAATTTTTATTTCAAAGTTCAATATATAAAAATCGAATTTTTATTTCAAAGTTCAATATATAAAAATCGAATTTTTATTTCAAAGTTCAATATATAAAAATCGAATTTTTATTTCAAAGTTCAATATATAAAAATCGAATTTTTATTTCTATATCACTTCATATGAAAAGTTCAATCTTCTCTGTCGCTTCATATATAAAAATCTAATCTTTTTATTCTCTACCTATAAAAATCATAGCTTTTTAAATTAAAATAAACAAGTTTTATGTTTATAATAAATATGTTTTCAGTTTTTAAAATCAAACAATTATCGGTTTTAAAATCAAACAATAATCAGTTTTTTTTTTCCTTTTTATAAAATCAGTTTTTTTCTCCTTTTTATAAAATCAGTTTTTTTCTTTTTTAAATAAATAAAATTCAGTTTTAACCTTTTTAAAAATTTCAGTTTTAAAATCTTTTTTTTTTTAAATTTCAGTTTCTTTCTTTTTATAAAATCAGTTTTTTTTCTTTTTTAAATAAATAAAATTCAGTTTTTATTTCTTGTTAATATAAAATAAAAATAAATAAATAAAATTAAAAAAACTTACAGGGGGGCTACTGGTGCGGTGGCGATTCTCGTTCGGATTTGGGGGCTTCAGTTTTCAGAAGGGGGAAAAGGGAACGGAGGGCGAGGGGGTTAAAGGGGAAACGGGTTTTCACGATCGAGCAGAAGGAGGCAGGGAGAGACGGAGGGTGTGGCGCAGGTCGCGAGCGTGTTGGGCACAGGCGACGACGACGGTGGCTTTCGGGGGGGCTGGGCGACGCGGTGATTTAGGGTTTTTTTTTTTTCGATCTACTAAAATGAATCGGGGGGGGGGGGGGGTATATGGAGGGAAGAGAAAGTGTTTTTATTTTATTTTATTATTATTTAATTCAACCTTAAGTTGACCTTTTCATACGACCTCGAAACGAGGCCCACCGCCTGTCGTCCATAGCGTTTTACCCCCATTCCGAACACAATGGGATGTGTACCGCAAGCTGATTCAATCGTTTCAATCAGTTTCCATTGAATTAACATTTAAATCACTATATTGAATTTTAAACGTACATTTCAAATTACCGGGGTCACATACTAACTAGAAAAATTCCCGAAAAATATTTTCTAGCTTCGTATTGACGATACGGTCCTAACAAAACTAGTTTCGTCGAATTCCGAGACCGTATGAAAAATGGCCATTTTCCAGTCGATTAAAATCAACTGAAAATGGTCAAACGCGTTTTCCTTTGCCACGCTCATATATTGATTCGAAAAATTATGAAATCTGAAACCTAGCAATAACTTTACACTGCGGACCCAACAAAACTGGTTTCGTCGAAATCCGAGGTCATTTGCAAAATGTCTATTTTTAAGGGCCTGAATTCCATAGCGACTATTCAGAATTTTCAACTGGACATATCTTTTGATTCCCGCTACGAACTTTTGATTTTTCGGATTCGTTGGAAAGATATTCACTATTAGATTCCATTATTTTTGGTTTCACTAAAATCCGGATTGTTTTGCACCCGGTACATTCAATGGAAGTTTGAAATCGAATTATCGAACTACCGCGCCATTTTCAATTCCATTTATAATTATATATAAATATTTATATTCTAACGACGACCTATATAATATAAACGTTCGAATTATATTCAAAACAAATTTCTCGTCAATATTATTTAAAATAATTCATTTTAAATAATCAAAATTCGCTAAAATTGCCAAAATAAAAATTTTAAACTGGCCCAGATTTTACGGGTTGTTACAATCTCCCCCACTTAAAACTTTTCGTCCCCGAAAAGGAACAAAGTCGAAAGTGGTTTGATTATTCAGCTCTACGTTCGATCTGGCTTCCATTCTCCAACTCTTTAGTTTCTGAGAATTTTCAAAATTTCAAAAATTTGGCTAACACCCTAAATTTTTGAAAAATTTCGCCATAACCTCCCCTGCAATGGGAGCATCGAGGAATTTCAAATAGCTTCCCCGGTCCTTCAGATCTCAAAAAGAAAAAGAAAAAGCCAAGCGGCTAGCCAATAGGCTCACAAAATCATCATCACCCAAACAAAACAGTAAATTATGTAGTAAACATGTACCTATTTGTCGGGCAAACAAATTTTATTCTCTGGCTCTAGCCTCCTTGCTATGACCTGCTCAATATAAGTATATGTATATGCAAGCAAATGCGACCAATTTTCAATATAATCCAATATTTGATTCAATTAGGCTAAATGGTTCAAAATTATCAAACAATGAACAAACAACACAGACATCAATCAATTAGTGAATTAGAGTTTCAAATTCATAATTTTGATACATATACAAAAATCAGATTTTTGATGCCAAATCACAACAATAAGCCCTATCAAATTGGTTCTCACACCAGTCTAATGGAAATATATAGAAATCTCCCTTTCGTCACTCGAACATAAATTCTGATGACGATGCATCAATCATCAGAGTTCTCTCCGGGCGACTAGAAGGTGATTCTATATTTATCCAGTATATTAAAATTTCGAATACACGCGGATCAGACGTATACGCAAAATCTATATATACTGGATTGTCCACATCAATATAAATAAATAATCAAATACGAATAATTGATTTATATTCCAAAACAAGATTTATTTTCATTTTAAAAATATACTCTTCACACTCGTTCTAGGATACTACTGATCCTATCTCTAACGAGTCATTCTAATTGGATATTACTAATCCAATATCTGATGAATTCTTTCGTATGGTTCTAATGTGCCTTGTTCTCTAAGCTTTGTAAACCAAAGCTCTGATACCAACTGTGAAGACCCGCAACTTCCCCGTAAAGGAAAGCGCCGGATAGTTCGAGAACAAGCCACAACAGAACGCATACAGAAGAACATTTCACTGTATATTACAACAATGCATCAGATTACAAGAATATACAGAGTATAAATGAATAAATATTACACAGAAATATCAGAGATTTAAATTACATTTAAATACATAGCAGCGGAAAAGTAATACAAACACAACTAGAAGAAGATATACGGATACAAAGCTTTCCGGATATCGTTCCAGCTGTAAACCAGGATCCTGTGAATATAAATCTGCAAAACCGAAACTACTAGCTGCCCGTGTCAAAATAAGGGCACCCAGGGTTTAGGTTAAAACAATAAACTCCAGGTCAGTCATGTGACTGGTGTGAGAACTAAAACAGTTATTAATCTTTATTTTCAAAGTTAGGTAAATCAAGGGACCACGCCGTATAACACGGAACGGGTTTCCTCCCAAGAATACCAGTGCATAAAACAAACAGCGCAATGCTAAATAAAGAAAAATGAAGCTGTTATAAGACCCAGGTTCCATCACACAATGCAACGCAGCCGAGGATAGGGTTTTCCCTTATAACAGCCAAAGAATGCTTGATACGGGTAAAACAAATCTTTTGATACTATTATAAGTGCATAGTGTATAAAACAACTTCAAATCATAAGTATCAATCATAGGCGGCATGAGCGCCCCATCCCACTATGTCGCCATACTAGGATCTACAAATAAAACCGCAAATGTCACGTATTTGGAAATTGGATTTCTGTCTATGAACCGAGACAAAAGATAGTCCTCTACCGATTCGTGACTCTCTAGCCCGAGCCACAGGCAAGTACTCAGTCAAGCCTTGGAGCGACAGGGCCGGTCCACCGATGTGGATTAAAATGCCTGAACACTACGTTTCCCCACCCTATGGGGTGTAAGTCTGGTCCGTCAGCCGACCAGAATGCATCGGCCGAAACCGATATAACCGAGGCGCCTCGCAACAGCAACAACCACATAAGTCAAACTCGTCAGGGCGTGTAAAACCACTGATGCCACTTCTAGCTAGAAAGAAACGCAAGTCCTCCCTGAGGTCCGTCTCCCGTTTTTGGTTCATACCGGGTGTGAAACTCGCGAAGTAAACGTTACACAAAGCTACGCCACAAAGGCCGTGCTTTGATCATCACCACAAGACTTTGCTTTTCAACAGAAGCCTCGATCAATTGCCACTTAGGCATGCCACACAGGCAATTCACTCCATGCGTTTGATATCCATCAATATATAACCCCTGAGCTCGTACGTCTCAGAGAAGGGCGTTAAGCAAGAGAATAAATTCTCCGCCGCCAAACAGATATATATTTAATAGAGATCAATCACACAGACTAAAATCCAATGTCAGACACACAGTCCATTTACAAGTCCGTTCTGGGTCTGAACGAAACCGGAGGCACCTAGTACCCCGCATATCCATCGATATCCAAGTACGTCTGGACGATCACCAACTGTTTCCATCTTCTTGGGTGTACTGCCCAATCAAGATCATCAATTTTCACCCGAACGACGTGAAGACCTCCGGTCTTCGACCATCGTCTTCATCTTCGACTTATCGTCGTATCAGTTATTCAGAATGGGATAAACCCGGTCTTTCCGAATAACTCGCGTATATTTTAAATAAGTGTTACACAAACACAACATACGCCTCATTCCAATTCATTAGTCACTAACCGTAAATTAATCAAGAGAATAATTCCCCAAATATTAACCCCGAAGGCCGAAACCAACATCAGATCAATATCCAGAAAACCATTCTGTTTGGCTAACCGACAGTCAATTTCTAAATTTCACATTCATAGGGAAAGGTTCCCATTAATTTTATCCAAGATAAATTCCTTGAATTTATTCTTTAATCTATTCTTTTGAATTTCGATTCAACTAGCCGGGATTAACGAAACTTACCGAAGTAATCATTTGTTTTAATTTCCCAATCCCAACCTATTTATCCCATGAAGTAAAACTGGTAATACTTCATATCTAACACCACAGTGTTATCGGTAAATTCAATTACCATTTCACGTTCAAATCTAATTAAAGATTTAACTATCGCCTGGAGCAAAACTGGTCCTATTCAATATTCGATCATTTCAATCTAATTAAAGATTCATTAAAACTCCACTTAGTTTTAATCTTCAACTGGGTTAAAGAATCAGTGTCATTTAAAACACGGTTCACGATAAACCCAAAATCACATTCATTAATTATCGGGTTAAAGAACGAGTGTTATTTAAAACACTGTTCACGATAAACCCAAAAATCAATATCAATTCAATTCCAATTAAATATTATTTAATTGGTACACTTCATTAAATCTAAATAAAAAGATTTAATCTTTTCTCAACTGGGTTCAAGAACAGTGTTAGTGAAGACACCATTCACGACAAACCCAAATCACATTCGATATTTAATACAAGGCTCTGAATAGAAAATATATCGGCTTATATTCAATATCGAATTCTACGACTAACAAATGTCGTATTGGAAATAACGATATAAATATATATCTTTCAAATTTCCATAACAACACCTGTATAATCACGAATTCCAACATCGAAATATTCCGAAGACAATTTCGATTCAAATCCACTCCAATGCAATCATTGGAAATTTTGGTTATTTTTAAAACCCTTTTCGAATTCAATTTATTTATTTAAAAATAAATAGAATTATAATTCTAGTTCAAAACTAGTTCAATTCGATAAAAATCTATTTTTATCTTTTCAAATATGGAGTTTTTCATCCCAATTCTTCCCAAATCATTTCTTATGATTTTACACAAATTATTACTATTTTTAATAATTTTATCAAGGCCCGTACAGTCGATTTCCAACAATGGCCATCGAACTGCACTTACAGCGACCTTTTTCGAATTTGATTTGGACGTATCTCCAAATCCAACCGTTAGATTTCTAATTTCTAATATTCGTTAGAAAGCTCTTTTCGATACGAACCCAACGGTTCCGGTTTTAGGAGAATCCGACGGTCGGATCTCCCGCAATGTCCATTTGAAATAAAAGGTCGAAATTCACGAACTGCCGCGGCGCGGCGCGTTCTATTCAGGCCATTATATTATATATATATAATATATATAATATATACTTCGTCGATTTCTATTTAAAACGAATTATATAAATAGTTTTAAATTCGTTTCAAAAGCAATTTCAACTTCCTTTTCAATTCAAATCAAAATTGAATTCTTCTTTATAAATTCGTTTCAAAATTCATTTCTATTCAATTCAAATTTCAATTCATTTTGAATTCATTTCAATTTGCTTTCAATTAAATTTGAATTCGTCTTCAATTCATTTCGAAATCGTTTTCAATTCAATTCATTTCGAAATCGTTTTCAATTCAATTCATTTCGAAATCGTTTTCAATTCAATTCATTTCGAAATCGTTTTCAATTCAATTCATTTCGAAATCACTTTTCAATATTCATTTTTAAGATGAATAAAATCGATATAAATATCGTTCACGTCAAAATGGCGTCAATCTAATCAACACGGCTTCATATATTTCTATTTTCAAATATTCTATTTCAAATATTTCTTTTTCAAAATAGTTGTTATTATCAAAATATTTCGTTCAACACATGACCAATCTCAATGAATGAGTACTGTCAACACATGAACTTTTATTTTATTTCGATAAAGATGTAAATTTTATTACTAAAATATTTCGTTCAACACATGACCAATCTCAATGAATGAGTACTGTCAACACATGAACTTTTATTTTATAATATTCTTTATTTTTCAAATTGAAATGAGGCCCAATCAATTACCATATAAAGTTAATTATATGGATTTTCATACAACACATGTATATATAATAACATTGAAAATAATCAACCATCAACCAAAGTGCACTACACTGTAAAAGCATCAATTATAGATATTCAACGCTTATAACAGCCTGTCAATCAATCGATCGACATATTTAATCAATCAGGATGAGTGACATTCATATTTCATCCCAACACCCATGTGGGGTTTCAAACAATCAAACACATATTTTATTTGTGCTGTTGGGCGATGTCTAAAATTTATCGTCCCAATCAATGTCATTCAAATAGGTGTACATAAACAAACCGTCTGGTTTGTAAATGAATATTCTATTTTATTCACTTCACGTTAAAAATTATATTTTTAACGATATAACATTTTATTCAACCTATGAATTTCTATTATTCATTTACACAATAAAATGATATTTTTATTTTTCTAACATATTTTAGAAAATTTCGGCGGCATAACTGCACGATACTAGAAACGGGACAAGGCCTAGCCTTATCCCCGGTCTAGTGAAGGCCCACGCCATTCACACATCAATCATATCAATTTTATTATGCAAACCACAAAATTGGGAGTAAGAGTCTAACCTAGCCTTACTCCTTCGCCTTATAACGGCGCACGTCTAATCCTAACCAATTTATCGATTCGATTATTCACACCACAAACCACATTCAAACCAATATCACAATCAATAACCAAACAGCCAAACAAACAAGTCCATGGTCTGTGGACGATTGTGTCGGGTGCTACTAAACACCGTCTGCATCCTAGTATATATATAACTAGAAAATAAATTTGAAAGGTGAGAAATTCTCACCTATAGCTATCCTAGCTCCACGGCTCTTCATTTGCAGAAGTCTTCGTCGTTTCGCCTTTTTGTCACCTTCGTTGCTGCTTTCACTACCTATGTAAAAATCGAATTTTTACTTTGTTATTCCATATATAAAAATCGAATTTTTATTTCAAAGTTCAATATATAAAAATCGAATTTTTATTTCAAAGTTCAATATATAAAAATCGAATTTTTATTTCAAAGTTCAATATATAAAAATCGAATTTTTATTTCTATATCACTTCATATGAAAAGTTCAATCTTCTCTGTCGCTTCATATATAAAATAAAAATCTAATCTTTTTATTCTCTACCTATAAAAATCATAGCTTTTTAAATTAAAATAAACAAGTTTTATGTTTAAAATAAATATGTTTTCAGTTTTTAAAATCAAACAATTATCGGTTTTAAAATCAAACAATAATCAGTTTTTTTTTCCTTTTTATAAAATCAGTTTTTTTCTCCTTTTTATAAAATCAGTTTTTTTCTTTTTTAAATAAATAAAATTCAGTTTTAACCTTTTTAAAAATTTCGGTTTTAAAATCTTTTTTTTTTAAATTTCAGTTTCTTTCTTTTTATAAAATCAGTTTTTTTCTTTTTTAAATAAATAAAATTCAGTTTTTATTTCTTGTTAATATAAAATAAAAATAAATAAATAAAATTAAAAAAACTTACAGGGGGGCTACTGGTGCGGTGGCGATTCTCGTTCGGATTTGGGGGCTTCAGTTTTCAGAAGGGGGAAAAGGGAACGGAGGGCGAGGGGGTTAAAGGGGAAACGGGTTTTCACGATCGAGCAGAAGGAGGCAGGGAGAGACGGAGGGTGTGGCGCAGGTCGCGAGCGTGTTGGGCACAGGCGGCGACGACGGTGGCTTTCGGGGGGGGCTGGGCGACGCGGTGATTTAGGGTTTTTTTTTTTTTTTTCGATCTACTGAAATGAATCGGGGGGGGGGGGGTATATGGAGGGAAGAGAAAGTGTTTTTATTTTATTTTATTTTATTTTATTATTATTTAATTCAACCTTAAGTTGACCTTTTCATACGACCTCGAAACGAGGCCCACCGCCTGTCGTCCATAGCGTTTTACCCCCATTCCGAACACAATGGGATGTGTACCGCAAGCTGATTCAATCGTTTCAATCAGTTTCCGTTGAATTAACATTTAAATCACTATATTGAATTTTAAACGTACATTTCAAATTACCGGGGTCACATACTAACTAGAAAAATTCCCAAAAAATATTTTCTAGCTTCGTATTGACGATACGGTCCTAACAAAACTAGTTTCGTCGAATTCCGAGACCGTATGAAAAATGGCCATTTTCCAGTCGATTAAAATCAACTGAAAATGGTCAAACGCGTTTTCCTTTGCCACGCTCACATATTGATTCGAAAAATTATGAAATCTGAAACCTAGCAATAACTTTACACTGCGGACCCAACAAAACTGGTTTCGTCGAAATCCGAGGTCATTTGCAAAATGTCTATTTTTAAGGGCCTGAATTCCATAGCGACTATTCAGAATTTTCAACTGGACATATCTTTTGATTCCCGCTACGAACTTTTGATTTTTCGGATTCGTTGGAAAGATATTCACTATTAGATTCCATTATTTTTGGTTTCACTAAAATCCGGATTGTTTTGCACCCGGTACATTCAATGGAAGTTTGAAATCGAATTATCGAACTACCGCGCCATTTTCAATTCCATTTATAATTATATATAAATATTTATATTCTAACGACGACGTATATAATATAAACGTTCGAATTATATTCAAAACAAATTTCTCGTCAATATTATTTAAAATAATTCATTTTAAATAATCAAAATTCGCTAAAATTGCCAAAATAAAAATTTTAAACTGGCCCAGATTTTACGGGTTGTTACACTCACACCCCGGAATGAGTTAAAAACGGGATACGGACTGCAGGGAGAGCATGACGTTTCTTTCTAGCTATGGTGGTGTTAGTGACTTACCAGCCCTGACATATATATCTACTTTTCACCTTTGTAGTTGTTGGAATGCAAGGTGCCTCGATTATAGGTCTGTATGGACCGGGAAACGTGTGTTCAGGAATAAATAATCCTCAAACGTAAGAGAGGACCGGCCCTGAAGCATCCAGGGGTTACCCAGAGTGCGTAGTCCTGAGGCATTTGCTAGAGTGTCTCGAAGCGGAGAGGAGCTTGCCCCTTGCCTCGACTCATGACGGAAATCCAATTTCCAATACAAAATAACGGACTTGATTGTAGAACTAGTATGGTGACATAGTGGTATGGGGCACTTATGCCGCCTATGATTGATATTTATGATGCTATTCGTTTTTGAAACATATATGCACTAGTAATAATATCAAATGATTTTGCTTTATACGTATCAAGCATATTTAGCTATTATAAGGAAAAAACTCTATGCTCCGGCTTGCGTTGCATTGTGTGATGGGACCTGAGTCTTATAATGGCTTCATTCTTTCAAAAAGCATTGCATTGTTTTAAAAGAATTTACTTTGTTTTAAATGCACTAGCAATCACTGGAGTAAACCCGTTCCGCGAAAGTGGCGTGGTCCTATGATTTGCTATTACTGTTGTTTAACTGTTAAATAGATTCCTCATACCAGTCCCCATGACTGACTCGTTGTTTATTTCACTTTGCAAACGCGGGTGCCCTTATTTTCACACGGGTAGCCTAGTACACAGGTGACAGGTTGTTTTTGGCTCTGCACTGCTGCATAGAGTGCATTTTTGGCTCATGGCGAGACCGACTTCACAGAGATGACTTTGACATTTTCCGCCATTATTGTTCTTATATTATGATTCCGCCACGGGCGATGCAGACTGATTTACTTTCCGTATTTCTTACTATTTGTATATGTATTCCGCCTTCGGCGATGTAGACTAATACCCTTATTATGTCTCACTGCATGTATGTATTCTGCCTCTGGCGATGATGACTGATCACTTTCCTTTTTTATTTACTAAGTTATATCCCACGCTATGCTATTCTGATGTTATTACATGTTGTGACTACGCTGTCATATCCATGTAAAATTATTCTATTTATTGTTTCTGCTATTATCTGTACTCTGCTATGATGATTAATGTGTTATATTCCAATGATTATCCTTAATACCGCCCCTCGGATTTTGGGATCGTCACAGCTTAGGTGACATTCCTGCAGGGACCTTATGATGACTCTTGGCTTGACTGCTTATAGTTGCAGTCTTTTTGGATTATATGTAGTTGGCTACCTATATGTCATGTATCATTATTAGTATGGGATTTGGTACATATGTCTATGATTTTGGAGTTAGAGAGTCGGGTAGGACCTCTAATTGATGTAAGCACGTATAGTGTTAAATTCATGCAAGTCTATATACCAGTGATGTGGATATCTGTGACTGTCTATGTTGTATTATTCTGTATGTGTTCTGAGGCTATTATGTCATTGTGTAGATGCCCTTCGCCTGAAATGGTCATGTCGATAAAAAATTGGTACGGTTGTGCCATTCGACGTTACTTTCTAAGCAAGATTAAATATATTAACAGTCGCCCCTAACCAACCTTATTCTCCACTATGGCTGACGACATTTCACATGAAATGAACTTGACTACTGCGGGTATAGAGGCGGGGCATTGCAGTTGGTATCAGAGCCAATCTTCGGAACATTATAGAATTTGGTAGCAAGGATCATGTCTTGGACATCTTTTAGCAGTTTGAGGCTTAGGGTTAGATTGAGTCATGATTGCTTATCTATCCTAGAATATGGTTATGATCCTTGATTTTTAAGTGAAATTTTCCTTTCTTTCAATCTCAAAGGAGAGAAATGGCTGGGCGTCCTCGTTATTATCCTACTGGGGCAAATGTCAGGCCCGAAGCTCCACCTCGTGTAGCCCCACCACCTATAGTTCCACCCCCTGTGGTTGGAGATGTCACATTGAGCACTCAATAACTTCTTGATCTTATTACAAATGCCCACGCAGAAGCCGTTCCCCCACCTCCTATGCATCCCGAATTTGGGTTTGCGACTTTATGTAGCGATTTCTCAAAGCTTACTGGAAAACAGTTTAACGGCTCCAAAGGGGTAATCGAAGTCCAGAATTGGCTCAGAACGTGTGAGCGCATCTTTACTCGCATGGATCTTACTGATTTGCATAAGGTACAAGTAATTTCTAGTATGCTCCAAGAGCGAGCATTAATCTGGTATGAATTGCTCACCATTGATACTCCTGAAGCGAACCTTACTGGAACCTATTTAAGGAAAGGTTTGAGACTAAATTCATACCGGACTGAGAGAAAATAGCACTATCAAGTTGCTTTCAAGATCTTGTTCAAGGCACATCTACTGTGGCAAAGTATGCCGCTTCTTTTGACTCGCCATCTAAGTATGGACTCGAGTATACTAAAACCGCGAAGAAGAAGAATTTGTGCTTTATTCATGGACTCAAGAAATGCCTTGAGGGACCATTGACTCTTAAGTTATCCGAAACATTTGATGAATTGGTTAATATTGTGCTACAACTTGAAGTGTTCCAAAAAAGACCCAATGATGATGAAGCCGGAAGTTCTCAAAACAAGGGCAACACCAACAACAAGGGAGGAACCGGGAAGAAGCCTTGGGTTCAGCCCAACAAGAAGGCGAAGCTAGTGCCTTCCGAGGCCAGGAACGCTAGACTCTGTAACGGCGAATGTTCCAATTGCGGAGAAAAGGGTCATCTCGCCTCTCAGTACACTAAGCCTCGTACTTGCCACAATTACAAGAAGCAAGGCCACACGATAAATGCATATCCCACTCGTCCTCCTAATAAGAGTGGAAATTTCAATATCATGCAGGCTCCTCCCAACACTACTTTGGGCCAAGGTACATTAAATTCTATTCTCGATGGCATAATTGATTTTCATGAACACCCCACACGAGTTTTTTTGATATGGGCGCATCTTATTCTTTTATTTCACAAGAACTTGTGCATGCTAATTCTTTGAATACTGTTTTTTTGATGACTTCTTTATCGGTTACTAATCCCATAAGGGGATCAACTACTCTTAGTCTATTATGTCATGATGTTGAAATTTCTTTGAGTGGTTACACTTTCCTAGCGGATTTACATGTTATGCGCTATTTGGGTTTTGGAATTATTTTGGGAATGGATTGGCTCCTTCGTTATGAAGCCCACATATTATGTCCGAAACGGACAATTTATCTTCGACATCTTCAATCCAAAAACCGTTTAATAATAGTACTTTCAGATCTAGACACGGGACTTATGGCCTCGTTATTTGCTCCAAATTCTAGGGATGTAGATAACGATGATGTGTAGGATATGATATTTCGAATTGCAGTTGTTCGAGAATTTCCTGATATATTTGAGCCCGTGTTGGGTCTCCCTCCTAATCGAGCTATTGAATTCTGGATTAATATAATTCCCGGATCCCTTCCTGTCACGCGTCCCTCTTATCGATTATCTAACAAGGAAAATGAAGAAATGCGCAAGCAATTATCCGAATTAGAGAAGAAATAATTTATACGCTCAAGTTCCTTGCCTTGGGGAGCCTTAGCAATCTTTGTGAAAAAGTCGGATGGAACTCTTAGGCTTTGCGTGGACTACCGCAAGATTAATGACCTCACCATCAAAAATAGATATCATCTTCCGTGCATAGACGACCTTTTTAATCAACTTAGTGGTGCTAGAGTCTTTTCCCAATTGGACTTAGCTTCCGGATTTCACCAATTGCACATCGCGGAGGATAGCATTCCATTGACTTCTTTTCGGACCCGTTTTGGTTCTTATGAATGGCTAGTAATGCCGTTTGGATTGACAAATGCCCCGGTTTATTTTGTTGACCTCATGAACCATGTTTCTAGGGATTTTCTCGATCGGTTCGTGCTTGTATTTATTGATGACATCCTTGTTTATTATAAAACCGAGGAAGAACATGAGAACCACCTTCGTGCCATTTTGGAAACGCTTAGAAATCACCAATTAAAAGCTTAGTTTTCCAAATGCCATTTCTGGCGAGCAAGCGTGAAATATTTGGGGCATATTATTTCCGAATCCGGAATTTCGGTCGATCCATCTAAGATAAAAGCCATTCAAGAAGAGACCGCAGAGTGTGACGGAAATTCATAGCTTCCATGGATTGGCAGGTTATTACTGTTGGTTTATTAAAGATTTTTCTAAAATTGTCGTTCCACTTACCCATTTGACAAAGAAGGAAGTAAAATACACTTGGTCGGACGAGTGTGAAGTCACATTTCAAAAACTTAAAGAACTTCTTTCTAATGCTCTGATTCTTGTTATCCCTGAGGGGAATCAAGAACTTGTTGTTTATACCGTCCCTATCCATGTTGGGTTAGGGGCCGTTCTCATGCAATGAGAATGTGCCATTGCCAGTGCATCTAGTCAATTAAAACCGGCCGAGACTTGATATGCAACTTTTGATTTAGAGCTCTCCGCGGTTGTTTTCGCTCTTCGAATTTGGCGCTACTATCTTTTAGGGGAGAAATGTGTGCTTTACATGGATCATAAGTCACTAAAATATTTATTTTCTCAGAAGGAACTCAATTTGCGACAATAACAATGGATGGAGTTTCTTTCTTCTTATGATCTTGATATTCTTTACATGCCCGGTAAAGGAAATTGCGTCACTGACGCACTTAGTCGGAAGCAACATGCGGTCTTTTCTATGATGTTATCGGAGTGGAAGGATCTTGAATTGTTATCTTCGTGCGAGATTCGGAGTCGTCACTCCAACCTGGGTTCCACTCCCATAATATGTAGCCTAGTGGCTCACCCATTCCTTTTTGACCGTATCTATGAAGCACAAAAGCAAGATCCCGAATTGTCCCGTATCAGTCATAATCTTAGAATTGAATCTTATGTTGAAGAAAATGGTGACTATAGTCTTGATTCAAGAGGAGTTGTTCAAATGTTCGAACGACTTATCGTCCCAAATCAATATGACTTGCACCAAACTGTTTTGGAGGATTCTCATCGTTCTAAATTTTCTATCCATCCTGGAAGTAGCAAAATGTATGCAGACATGAAGTGAATCTATTATTGGGAGGGAATGAAATGAGATATTGCTAACTTTGTTAGTTGTTGCACAACTTGCCAACTTGTGAAAGCCGAACATCAAAGGCCCGGCGGGTTGTTGCGACCATTAGAAATTCCCATATGGAAGAGGGAAAATGTTTCCATGGATTTTATTGACGGGTTGCCCCGTTCTCGCCAAGACCACAATAGAATATGGGTAATTGTGGATCGCCTCACCAAATCTGCACACTTTTTACCCGTTCGATCCAATCGCACCGCTCCGCATTTAGCTAAGCTTTACGTTAAAGAGATCGTTCGACTACATGGAATTCCTCTTTCTATTGTAAGCAATCGTGATCCATTGTTTACTAGCGGATTTTGGAGGATTCTCCAAGGATCTTTGGAAACAAGGCTTAATCTTAGTACCACCTATCATCCTCAAACTGATGGGCAAACGGAGCGAGTAAATCAAGTTCTTGAGGATCTCCTCCGCGCTTGGATTCTTGAGTTTGGGGAAGTTGGGGAGACCACATTCCTCTTGTGGAATTATCATACAACAATAGTTATCAATCGAGTATTGGCATGGCACCTTTTGAACCCTTTATGGAAGGCCATGCAGATCTCCTTCTTGTTGGCTCGAACAGGAGAAAAATTGATTATAGTCCCCGATCTTGTTCAAGATGCCACGGAGAAAGTTGAGCTTATACGTCGCCACATGAAAGAAGCTTAAAGTCGGCAAAAGTCCTATGTCGATAACAAGAAGAGAAAGTTAGAATTTTCCATGGGGGACTTGGTTTTTATTCGTGTATCACCCACGAAGGTTGTTATGCGATTTAGCAAATCGGGAAAATTAACGCCAAGGTTTACTGGTCCATTTCCCATCACCGAGTGTGTTAGGGTTGTTTCATATCACGTAAAGCTACCGGATCGTTTTTCTTCCATTCATAATGTATTCCAAATTTCTCAACTACGGAGGAGATTGGGGAAATCTCACGTTACTATCGAGCCCTATGATCTTGAAGAAATAGAAATTTCACCGAATCTTACCTACAAGCAATAACCCCTTCGTATTGTTGCCGCGGAAGTAAAACACCTCCGCAACAAGGAAATTCCCCTTTTCAAAGTCCAATGGTCCGCTAATCCGAAGGATTGCTCATGGGAAACTAAGGAGTCCATTGAGCATTCTCATCCGGACCTATTCTCATAAGGTGATTTTTTTGGTTATTCTTATTTAAAATTTGAAATTCTACGGTTGTTACACTAGTAGTTTGTTTTAAATAATTGTGAGGACGCAATTTCTTAAAGGGGGAAGTCTGTAACAACCCGTAAAATTCATCGCTGATAAATTAGACGAATATTTAAATATCAAATCGATAATCTAGTTTTGTGCACAAGAAGATGAATGTTTGTAAACAATTGAATTATGACTCGGGACCACTTCTATTGATTCCGGAACGTCGTTTACAATTTTTTTAGTATAAGCGTTGAAACGTTTTGGACTCGAGATAATTCGGGTTGTTTGGAGGGGCTAAAGGGCAAATTTGTGCACCCACACCTATTAGGACAGCACAAATAGGCACCCAACCACCTCCCTCTCTCAATACTTCTTCATTTACTCTCCTTCTTGAATTCCTAAGCTTAGAGAATGGGAAATTAAAATCCTAAGCCCTAGAATCTTAGAAAAGTCCAATTTTTGTTGTGTTCTTCATCTCCTAGCTTAGGTAAGTTGATTTCTACCTTCTCCGTCACTTTCTCTACACTACTTGAGAATCTTTATATTCCAAATACATAGCGTTATTGGGTTTCATATGTGTAGGTTGGTCTTTGTTGATTCTTGAGAAAAGATAGCACATTTAGCTCGGATTCCTTCGTGTTGATTGCTCCATTAACAACAAGATGAGTTCTTTGTGAACTCACATCAATGCCAAGACCTTTAAGCTTGTACAAGTGTAATTATGGGCTATTCATGTTGTTCATGTCTGTTTGAATTAGTTTGGTTCATGATTGATTCTTGAATATAAGTTGATTTCAAGTTTTGTCGAAATTTTGGTTTGAAAATCTTCATGTGCATATGAATTGAATCTTACTCATCTCCGGCTTGAATGGGAGGCGAGCATGCACCTTAAAGTGTCGTCACAAGTCCGGGGAGGTGCACATGGAAGGAATGGTTGCGACGGGGGACGAATCCCCCGTCACCGGTGCCTAGGCTCATGCCCAGGAAAAACCGATCGACCAACCCCCCTGGACCGGTCGACTGGTGCAGACCTGGGCGAGAGCCCAGGCCTAGTCACCCCCTTCTTTTTTCGTGGTCTTGGTCGCACACCGGGGCACGTGCCTCCGTGTTCTTCAGACCTTCTTCCTCAACCCTCCCCCGCGCGTATCGCGGCGATCTTGAGCTCGTTCGGATTGTTGTGGTCGCGCCGTTTCATTGATTTTCAAATCGTTTTAAAACCATGAAATGTGGATTTATGTTCTATGATCTTTCTATATTCCACTCATTACAGCAATGGATTTTTATGAATATTGTACCGTAATCGATTTTGGGGTTTTATATTGTCAATGGGTATCGAACCAAAGTTTAACTAGTTTTTAAATACAAAACCCTTTTAAATAAATTCGATTTCTAAATCCGGTTATGATACTATTGATTTATATACGATTCCTTATCCAATCGATCGGATAAGAAATTTAGTTTATTCACCTTAATAAAACTGAGGACTATGACCCCTTATACGTTTATTTTGGCGAATAACTACCGGACTTGTTCGTTTGGACATATGTGGTGATTTTCTCTGTTTTGAATAGAAATCGATAATGGGTTCGTAAATACTCGAGAAGAGCATGTGGTTATGGGACATGTCGCTATTTTCTTATATTAACTAGCTCGGAGTATTTCTATTCACCTGTATCGATGGTATTCGCTTTATGACATATTTGTTGGTTCGCGATCGCCCGAGTGGGAATGTACGATTTGTGACCTTCAACTATAGGACTTCATCCCAACTTTCTATGATTCTCTATGATTTATGATGTTTACCTTCATCTTTGGGACTTCAGTCCAACTTTCTATGATTCTCTATGATTTATGATGTTTACCTTCGTCTATGGGACTTCGGTCCAACTTTCTATGATTCCCTATGATTAATGATGTTTTCCTCTATCGGGGTCACGACCCGGCTTCGTGGGGAGCTTCGTCTCAAACAAATGGGTTCGCTACCTAGAGATCGTATCTCATCTATGAACAGGCCTACCTTTTTATGATATTTTCCGGATTTCGAGTCATTTCTGGATTCTTGTTGACTTTGATGCGATGCGCGTCAAATTGATTTATGTTTGGCATTTATTTGTCAATTCTTTTTGTTTTATGCTCTTCTCTTGTCATGAGATTTATGGAGACTTTATATATATGTTGACACCATGAATTGCATATTATTTATGAATCATCCTGCTTATTCCTATCATGCCATTTATGTTATGTTTCTTAATATTGCCTCATGTTATGAATGAGAATGGTTTGACTGATCCGTTTATTGTTTATTTTATTAAATAATACTCGGGTCAGACCCAAGTGTTACAGGTGCTTAGGTGACATTCCTACTGGGACCTTATGATGACTCTTGGCTTGACTGCTTATAGTTGCAGTCTTTTTGGATTACATGTAGTTCGCTACCTATATGTCGTGTATCATTATTAGTATGGGATTTGGTACATGTATCTATGATTTTGGAGTTAGAGTGTCGGGTAGGACCTCTTATTGATGTAAACACTTATTGTGTTATATTAATGTCAGTTTATATACCTGTGATGTGAATATCTATGACTGTCTATATTATATTATTCTGTATGTGTTCTGAGGCTATTATGTCGTTGTGTAGATGACCTTCGCCTGGAAGGGTCATGTCAAAAAAAATTTGGTATGGTCGTGCCATTCAACGTTACTTTCTAATCAAGAGTAAATATATTAACGGTCGCCCCTAACCAACCTTATTCTCCGCTGTGGCCAACGACATTTCACACGAAATGAACTTGACTACTGCGGGTATAGAGGCGGGGCCTTACAGATGTCCTTGACCTTCAGGTCATAATTATAATGACTAAAACAGGGCTATATCAGACCTAGTAGGGTTAGCAACCTCCATCGGCAACTATTATTCCTTTATTACTATAGTGCCTCGGTTTGATTGATTTGATTTTAGGTCATGTACGGATTTTACACCCGGTTTGTTGGCATTGTTGGAGGTGCGACATACTCTTATGGAGCGCAATGGGTCCACACAACAGGAGGATCATCAGTTAGTGAGCATATTGGATAAACTTAATGGAGGAGAGACCTCCAATCACCTAGCTAAATCTTCTGTGGACGAGAGAGTGGCTAGGTTGAGATGGAAGGTTGTGTGTTCCCAGAGTTGGAGTTTTGTTGAGATCAGTTCTTGAGGAGGCTCATCACTGTCGGATGACTATCCATCTGGGCGGTGACAAGATGTACCAAGACATAAAGGTTTTTTTCCATTGGACTGAGATGAAGAAGGACGTTGTACAGTTTGTGGCCCGATGTTTGACTTGCAATCAAGTAAAAGCTAAACAAAGGAAACCTAACAGATTGCTTCAGCCCTTAGATATCCCACAGTGGAAGTGGGAGAGCGTCTCTATGGATTTTATTGATGGACCACCCAGATCGAGGAAGGGCAGCACCAATATATTGGTTATATTCGACGGATTGACTAAGGGCGTTCACCTTATCCCAGTCAAGAGCGAGAGGAAAACAACTTGGTTAGCATCAGTATACCTTAGAGAGATCATCCGACTTCATGGGGAACCTTCCAGCACAACTAGTGACCGTGACCTCATCTTCACGAGTGAGTTTTGGAAGAGCTTGCAAGAGGCACTAGGCACACAGTTGCGACTTTGCACAGCTTAGCACCCTGAGACCGATGGACAGACTGAAAGGGACAATAGGGTTCTCGAGGATTTACTGAGACTGTGTATCCTAGATTTCGGAGACACTTGGGAGGAGCATCTCCCATTGGTAGAGTTTTCGTACATAATAGTTATCAGTGGAGTTTTGGTACGGCTTCCTTCGAGGAACTTTATGGACAACCCTGTAGATCGCCTACATGTTGGTGGGAGTCTATGGATAGACTTCTATTTGGACCTAAGATGGTTAGGGAAACTCTGAGAAGATAGAACTTATTCGTAGAAAGGTGAAAGCAGCACAGGACTGGAAGAAGTCATACGCAGATCAGAGGAGGACTGACTTGAAATTCGAGGTACACTACTATAAAATAGGTCAATTGCACCGGTTGTTTACCCCTTGTTGCTTCTGTTCTACAACTGGTGCAAATGCAGGCAATATAAAAAGTGTTTTTTTTTTTTGCAATGGTTTTAGAACCCATGCAAATAATGTTTTTTTGCACCGGTTCTTAGTAATAACCAGTGCAAAAAGAGTATTTTTTTCATTGGTTTTTACAAGAAAACCAGTGCAAAAAAATTCTTTATTGCTTAAAAATTGTTTATTTTTTTTGTCTCTTGTTTTATACAACCAGTGCAAGAGATGGAAATATAGCACCGGTTATTGCCTCTTAAAAAACCAATGAAAAAGGTTGCATTTAAGATTTTTTTGTTGCATCGCTTATTCCTAACAGCCGGTGCAAAATAATGACCTTTCGCAAAAAAAACTTCATTAATTGTAAAAATTCTAAAACACACTATTACTATAATTACACCTATACAGATAATTTAAAATAAAACTGAATGACAAACAAATTGAGCATAATGATTAAATCGAATATATATATATATAATTCAATTATAGTATTCCTCCATACAAAATAGTGATTCAACATTCGAATATTCAATACAGTAATCACTAAGAAGTAATATAATCCACAGTTTTAACAGTACTAATACATATTTCTCTCTGAAAAATAGAACCTGAAGTTATTCACTCGACAACACTTAAAATTTAAGATGATATACTTTAGCACTCTTCTTGCAAATTCCCATATTTAAGAAAAAACATAAGTTAATATGGGCACCAATAGTCTGTGCAAAACATGTAATGTGTTTAGAGCTATGTTCAAAATTCCAACCAGACTTCGGAAAAAAATACAGCGAGCATATTACGCTTGGAAAGGATTTTCAAGAGAAAAAACAACGAGACTGTAAAATTCCAACCAGACTTCCAATATTAGATATGAAAAATGATTGGCTACATGCAGCATCAAAACAGCTCTCTTCGGTTTCTTCATTATATTCGTTATAAATATAAAAATAGGTAGACGATGCAAACAAAAAAATATAATTTTCTCTGATCGTTAAAACTCAATCTTCACGAGCTACTGATAGGAGACAAGATTGTAAACTGGTGAGCAGATTACTTGTTAAATTTTTGAATAAACAACAAATATTGGTTACATTCCAGATACTGTATCCAAGTAATAATGTCTTAAAGTCTCTGTCGTCAATATTGTCTAACAATTGAATCCTGTGTCAAGATTGTTTTACAATTGAAGTCTCTGCATGAGTGTCCTAAGTTGCATGATGCCAGATACAAATATCAGCATAGGACAGATTTAATTAAATCCTGCATCACGTACCACCTATTCATTCCATTGCTATGTTTTAACTTTAAACGGAAGTCCAAGCACTCTTATCAAACATTTAATGCAATATCTTAATTCTTAAAAAATTAATTTTCGTGTTGGATTAGATAGAGGGATGGGAAGAATTTGTTAGAAAATTTTAGAAGATGAAGAATTTTTGAGAAAATATTGTATGTGGAGGAAATACTTATTTTATTTATTTTCTTCAAACTTGATTTCATACATAAGCTTAATACACTGCTTGATATTACTTGATTCAACTTCATGCCACAAATGAGATAGTACATCTTTTTTTATAACATAGCAAGCTTCTAGACTTTTCTTTTCTAGATTTTTCTTGCATTCCCTAATTTTAAATATTTCCCTTTACAAAACATTCTCTAGAATTTTCTAATTTGAAGGCCTAGAATTTGTTACTTCATAATTTTGACTTTTTTAAATGCAAACATTAAATTTGTTGCATAATTAGTATTTCCTTACAAAACCAAGTTTATTTCTAATACCCTCCCCCCCCCCCCCCCCCCCGGGTGTAAACTTGGTTTTACAAATTAATGAAAGATTTTTGATTCTTTGTATTTTACGTGCTTTAGAAAGAACAAACAAATTGTCAAAACTTCCTTTTTTCTTTTCTTCTTCTTCATTATCACGATCTTTGATGCGACTTCACAAATCTGTGTTACAGTGCTTCATTCATCTTGCTTTCTTTCATTGTTATGTAATACTCCAAAAAATTTGTTCTCTAACTTCCATTTTGTTCCTGTGTCATGAATTTTGAATGAGTTATATACAGCGTATTTGAATTCTGTCAAAAATTCACTTTTACAATCTTTGACCAATTCAATTTCCTCATTTGTTTTCCAAATTTCTTCAAAATTTTGCTTGTGCTTCCAATTTTCACCAAGCTCTTCAATTCCTCCTTGTTTCATCTTTTCTTCATTTCTGTTAGCTTTCTCACGCTCTTCGTCAGCTAACTGAGGTTCGAAGTATTCCTGTTGTTCTAGCTCCTTCTTTGCTCTCTTAGCATCATTCAGCTTCCTCAGTGTCTCTAGATTATGATGCTCTGTCGATGCTTTCTCAAATGTTTCTATGGTTGGATCAAAATCCTTCGAAGTCTTTGCAAGTTTCACCAATGTGCTTCCTTTTCTTGTCGGTGCTCTTGTTATCATCTTGAAGTCAGATCTAAGTTCTTTCCCCCTCTTCTCGGCTTTGTCGCAGTCTTTGATGCACTCTTCATACTTTCCCATCTCTAGGTAAACAGGTGCACGTTTAGTCAAGAAGGCAATGTCCTCATCATCAATCTCCAAAGCTTTTCCATAACACTCAATTGCAGCATTCCCGGCTTCCTTTTGCTTCTGCGCCCCGTTTTTCCTCTCCTTCTTCTCCTTCTCTGTCTCATCCATCGTCTCTTCTACCATAGGCTTTACACTGTCTCTTCTTTCTTCTTCTCTTGCTCGTTCTCGTTCACACCCTCGCTATCCTTCTTTTCATGTTTCTCGTCAATCAACTTATCTTCATAAATTATTTTTGCATCATCTTTTCCTTATACCTATTTCAGGAGATTCCAAGAATTTTTTGCACACTTTTTCTCCAAAAATGTGATCTGAAGCTTTCTCATCGATGTCCTCAGCAATCACATAAAGAGCAAAGTAATTATTTCGTTTTAATTTTGCAAAGGTTTTCTTTTCCATTTGCGACATGCTCTCGAAGTCATTATGTCATTCATATCCATTTTCAACAATCTCCCATAAACCTTGGGAGATTAGATCCTCTTTTTTTCTACTACTCCATTCCTCGTAATTCCCTTTTGTGAGAACAATTGATGAAGAAAACAGAAATCCCATGATGTCAACCTTGCTCTGATACCACAATTAGAAAATTTTAGAAGAACAAGAATTTTTAAGAAAATAATATTTGAGGAGGAAATGCTTATTTTATTTATTTTCTTCAAACTTGATTTCATATATAAGCTTAATACACTGCTTGATATTTGCTTGATTCAACTTCATGCCACAAATGAGATAGTACATCTCTTTTTATAACATTGCAATCTTCTTGATTTTTCTTGCATTCCTTAATTTTAAATATTTCCCTTTACAAAACATTCTCTAAAATTTTCTAATTTGAAGGCCTAGAATTTGTTACTACTTAATTTTGACTCTCCTAAATACAAGCATTAAATTTGTTGCATAATTAGTTTTTCCTTACAAAACCAAGTTTATTTCTAACAGAATTTGACAAGCGGAGAAGATTAAAGCATCAGAAACAACTTGATTTCCGTGTTGGATCATCCGGAGTTTTCGACGAAGGCGCCGATGATGATCATCGAATCCTTTAACAGTTTAGTCGAAAGTTTTTAATGTTTCAGATTAGTTCTTGTTCATTTTAATAATGTGCGATTTCCTTATGTTTCAGATCATTACCTATAGTTTTATTCATGAATAACAAGAGATTATATTTCTGTACTATATGGTTGTTATATTAGGTCTACATTAGACCATGTAATACCTTTATTGCTTCTATTAATTGACTGCCAGATTAGGTCTACATTAGAACATGTAAAGCTTACTGCTTTTATTTGTGGTTTGATATTCAGTATTAAAATGATTATGGTTTATTTTAACGAAATTTAATTTTTTTTCCTTTTAATTGAACCATTTTCATGAATTTGGAATTCAATAGGTTAATCCAATTTAAGTTCAACTTTGCTCACCTATGTCTCACATGGATTAAATGCTACTGCTTTCTAAATAGAGTAGAATTCCTGAAATAACCAAACCGACCGTTAGGGTGGTTTCTCTGCTGTAAGAGGCTAAATCAATTTTTTCCATTCCAATGAATTTCGGTCACAATATCTGATTTTCTCGACAATTTCTTCGATGCCGAAATAATCTCTACCCCGTTTCTCCTTTGTTTTCTCACCCAACCTCGTCTACTTCTCCTAAAATCTCGTTTTATTCACTCAGCCTTCTATACTCCCTCTCCCTAAAATCTATTTATTTCTTCTTCCCAAGTGCAATTCATTTTTTTGGTTAATCGGTTCTTTTTTTTATCGATTGATTTTATTTCCTAATGTAAGAGATTCATTTAAAAATCAATCTTAGATTTGATTTCAAAATCGATTTCAATTTTGAAATTAAAGTTGAATTCAATTTCCAAATATTTTTATTATTTCATAGTCAAGCTTGATTTCCAAATGTGAAGAAATTGGATAATGGGATGATGAAAAAATCGACTTATTAAAGCCTGGGAGAATAGTAATAAGATCGAAATAAAAGAAATGTAGTTTAGAAACTGGAATTAGAATACCTCAGTTTCTAATAATTTTTCTTTTATGTTCCTTTCCCTAGCCTGAAGAAATGAGAAAGATATTGTTGGGTATTTATACATGTATGGTCGTACGGTGATATATGTGGTTGTCTACATAAATCTGTGGATGACGTTATTGAGGTTGAGGATAAAATGGAGATGAGTTCAAGGATGATTATTATACTTCTAGTGTTGCTAGCGTTAGTTATGAGGATAGTTAGGAAACTAGTAACTAAAAAATACAAATCTGAAAGGAGATACTCATATATAAGGCATCTCTTTTAAACAATGTGAACCTGGGTACGCAAAGCCTTTATATTAATATTTTAAAAGGTTGATTAGCTATGTATATCCTATGTTAGCAAGCTTGAATATTGAATTATGATATATTTTTGTTTCTTTTTCAGCATAATACAGAATTAAGTAATTAATTGTTCCAATATTCTTGTGTGAAATGTTGACCTTTTTGGGATTATTATTGGTTGGTTGAAATGGTAAACTGCTGGGTTATAATGAAAATGTTGGGTTCAAACTTTATTGCAGCTGTTTTGCAAAATTGAATGTAATATTGCGCTCAGTTTTCAAAGTTATAAAAAGAATTAGCAAAGAAAAAACATGAACTGTATGGTATTTTGTTGCTTAGCAAATACTATTTTCATTCAATTTTTGGACTTATTATTTACTTTTTCATCAAATATATTCTTTCTTGAACGGTCTATAAACTGCACCTTTTGGGTTTTAAAGCGAATTGTTTATTGTCTAATCAAAATTTTCACAACAATATCAATATATATATATGTGTGTGTGTGTGTGTGTGTGTGTGTGTATGTGTGTGTGTGTGCGCGCGCGCTTGTGCGCGCATGTGTTAGTCCCAGCCTAAGTATTTAAATGTTATTTAGAAGACTAGTCCCTAACCTATAACTAATATTAGTCTAAATTTAACTTGCAACCTAGTTGTAATTCACTTTTCTCATGTTAATTCTCATTAATATCATGTACACCCATCATGCATGGCTTAGCTTAGGTTTATATGTTCAAAATCTATAATTTTTCAAAAGGAAGTTGCATATTTATATTACTATAGCACATGGCTGCTCTTGAAATCCATGTCATGAAAAGTGAGCTTCATATACCAGTGGCTTGGTGTTTAGTTTTATATTAATAACTATTGTATCATTAAGTGAAGTAGTTGAAAAGTCTATTGTAGTTTGGTCCCCATTTTCAATATTTTTTTCGTTTTTTTGACAAAGACATAAATATAGGAGAATTTGCAGGAAGAAGGTCAGGTGGTACTGTGTTCTTATTCAAGATACAATGAGTGAAAAGGTAATCATTTAAATTCATACCAAGTACCTGTTATCGATTCAAATATTAATCTTATTCAGTGCCAAATTTGAAGACGAAATAACAAAAATAGCATAGAACTAATTAGGAAAACGTTTAATGTTTATGTTTAAATTACTTGATTCCTTTCAAAAATTTCTGATTCAGGTTTTCCATAATATTCAGGATGGGAAGTTCATACTATAGTTGTCAACAACCTTTGGTGGTTTTGTAGTCGTTTTTATTCATGGATGGCTCCTTACTCCTGTGATGCTTGCTACAGTACCACTTCTTATCATTTCTAGGGCATCCATGTCAGCTGCAATCACAAAAATGGCATCAGAAGGGAAAATTGCATATGTGTAAGTAGCAGTTGTAATTGAACAAACAATCGGTTCAATTCCAATGGTAAGTAACATATTCACTTCAGTGAACTAGACATAAAATGTCAACATTTTCTTTGCCTCAATCAGTATCTACTCCTTTTTTTAATCCTTTATGTTCTTTTTTCAATCATTAGAAGGAAATGGGAGGAGCTGGTTGACATTCTGTATATGGTATGAAAAAGGAATGATAGCTAGTTATTTAGTTGTGAGAGTGAAATACTAGGAACATATAAAATAGACAGCATTTGAGAAACTTCAAGTTAGAATTGAACCATATTTTTGCATCCTATCCATGTTTTTGTTTAGGAATTCACATTTTTACTGGAATGACAGCCATGTTTTTGCATGCTATTTCTTAGTTTTATTTTTTGAGGGTAAAGGGAAAATTTTGAGAGTTGTGACTATTCAAATCAATCCGAGCAACATCAATGTTGTTGGTAATTGTATATTTAATTTAAGTTGATATATTTAGTATTAGTTATTGTGAAGACATTTAATACATTGCAATATGCAGGGCTTGTGAGATATATTTCAAATAATTCAATCTAAAAGTAGTTTCATGTTGCATATTTTACCACATTAGTCTTGCTCCATTATGCATGTTCAGTTCAAATGTAAAGAAAGAATTTTCCATGCATCTATGTATATGGAAGAAAGAATGACTTTCATTATGAACTGTAGAAGTCTTGACGAATATGTCTATAAACTTAGTACGATATGAAATATAGCTTTGATGTATGTATCAAGGTTTAAAATTTTGGTTTTTGATTTAGTTTTGGTCATTTAATTTTTTTGATATTCTGGTCTCATTTCATAAACTCTTGTCATGCCGCTTTCATGAAATACTTATCCACTTATCGATTTTAACTCTTAGCATCTATTTATATCATGTTGGAAAAATTCAATCACGACAACATGGTAAAATAGGTAAATTATAATACGATTTACTTAATTTACCTTGTTATCGTTGCACTCAAATTATCAAGGAGCGACTGAACATCAACCATTGAAGTTATTAGGTGATCTGATGATATCTGTTTAGATATCTTTTGTATCATGCTGAATAATATTAGGCTAAGAATGTAAAATGTTTGGGTCGTCATTGTTGTAAGTGGGTAGACCTTTATTGGCAATGTTAATATTTTGTCCAGTACTAGGATTGTACACCCTTGTATCTGAAGCAGGTTACATGCAGGCTACAGAATGCCAAATTCCACATATTGGGAAGTTCATATATTATTATCATTCTGGCTGCACTATTGATATTCTTTGCAATAAACAATTGAATTTGATATGTTCTATAAGATATCAATTATTTATTAGCTTTCCTTGGCCTAAATCCATTAAGTATTCTTTTATATACTTTTGTGCAGGTCCATCCTCAGTAACAGTTAAGGGTACAAAGTTAGATTACATTTCAAGGCAATGGATTAGAAGGTTCTTTGGTTTATTAATAGTGTTATATGGTGCAAAAACCATTTTTTTCACGGTACATGTCTCTTAGATCTGAATCAGATTGTTGAGGTCCAGCAGATGTAATTTATTGCCGATGGAGTTTGTAAGTGATATATTTCCCCTGTTCACACCGTGTCTCTTTTCAGTTTTCAGGAATGTAATTTTTCACCCCTTTTATGCCTCAAGCATCTAAGGCGTAAGTCTCCAAGGTAAATCGCCTTTTGAATTGCGCCTAAATGTGTTTTTGCTTGCACCTTGTTTGCGATTTCCACTATACTGTTATATCTTGCTGCAATATGTATTTAATTATACGCATTACGTAACTACGTTCATGTATTTCTCCAATTCTTTTTGTGGTAAATATTTGTGTATTTGAAGATTTTCATATAAATGGGGATTGGGGAAGCTTGGAGAGTGTTGAAAGTCATGAGTTTTCTTCGACAATCGATTGATGGTGGTAAAGAGAATCTGGATGACCTATAGGTGAGGTAGCTGGGAATTAAAAGTAGAGTAAAGTTAAGATTTATAACTTTATAAGACAAAAATGTATTTGCTACATGAAGTTATGACAACGTATGGAACCTTTTTTTCCTTTTATCTTGAAAAGTGAATGAAACCATTTATAAAAATCTTTACTGTTAGATATAAATATGTTAACCATTATTTCATTTTACAAGTGAATTATATTTAATTATTTTGTAGCATTTTTTGAAACTCAATTTTCTTGGGATTACAGTAGAAATGGCTTTGTTTCTGAATTCATTGTTGTCACAGGTGTTAGACTTGGATCAACAGTAGTTCCAAAGGAGTTTCTTTTCTCTGTTGGACTTCCTGTTGCCAGAGATTTCAACTAGATTGTCTGGACCTGCTTCACGCTTGAATGGCACTTCTAGTATTTCTTAGGCTAGTGATTGTGCTTATCGTCGGGAAAAGCTCTAAAAGTAAGATTCCTATTATTACATGAATTTTTTTAGGAACAATAAGGAACCTTGAATCATTGTTGAAATGGTGCATTTTTATTGCTTTTGGGTTAATTTGTAGATTATCCATTTTATATTTATGGTCGAAAATTAATTTGTTGCTTCACTGTATTGTCAACAATTCATCTCAGCCTTATTTTAAATTTTGCAATATTTTGGGACTCTCAATTATTCTCATTTAGACCATCCAAAAAAACATTGATTTTTTAAAAATAATTTTAAACCTCTTATTTTTATGTTATATCATGTACTATTTAAAGCTTATATTATTAATATAAACCAATATGTTAATGGACTTGGAAGTTTTGAAGTAATGTTAATGTAACAACCCGTATTTTTGAATAACATGTTATAACATAAATGGAGACAGAATTAAACTATAAAATCTGAATCAAGGGAAACGGGCTATGCCTTTGCGTTCGTCTCGGAAAAATACGCGAAATAGAGTCCGAGTTTTCGAAAATCGGAGTCCGTATGACCAAGATATGGCCTCGCGAAGTTTCACGAAAAATTCCCAAATTAAAGTATACTTAATTAAGTGAAATGGGTTGCCCAGAGAAATATATATATATATTGATATATATATATATATAATTGAAAATTAAATAAATAAATATGCAAAAATGTTCAAAACAACGAATTGGGAGAGGGGAATAACCGAACCGGCCGATTTTTGAGGTCGACCTGAGCCCGCTGGGTCGACTAGGGGTTAATCCAGGGTGTTTGGCTGTCAACCCGTGGGCCGATTCGCTCAAATGCAGATTTTGCATTTGAATGGTTCTCATGGTTCATCTTTAATCTAAAGGCCCTAGATGGTTCCTACACTTGACTTCTTCCCCAAGACATGCTTTGATGGCTTGGATTGAATCTAGGTTTAATCCTATGGCCTAAAACACTTGCCTAATCTATAAATAAGACCCTAACCTACCCTAAATCATCATTATTCATTCATACAACTAAACTATGGCAAAATCAATCCTCTCATGGCCTCCACTCTCTTCATAAAATTCCTAAATAAATTCCTAAGTGATTTTCCATGCATACAAGTGTTTTCAAACTTGTATGAGCATCAATAGCTTGCATTCAAGTCAAGTTTATATATTTGCATCATAAAGAAAGAGTCTTGATCATTTTGGCTCAAGGGTTTTGCTTGCATTTTGTGTTTAATTGATTTCATAAGGGCTTTGTCATATTTTTGTGACTTCTTAAGCATTGTAAGCCCTATTCTACTTTCATACTTAAACTCTAAAGTTAAATGTATGATATGCAAGTTTATCATGTTGTGATATGCAAGTTTATATGCAAGATTATCATGTTGTGATATGCAAGTTTATCATGTTGTGATATGCAAGTTTATATGCAAGATTATCATGTTGTGATATGCAAGTTTATCATGTTGTGATATGCAAGTATGCCAAGTTATGTTATGCAAGTTTGGGTTGAACATTTTTTTCATGCTATCATGTTATGCAAGCATATTTTGGGTTTATGAACATAAAGCTTTAAGCTTTATGCCAAAGGTTGCATTTTAGCAACATGTAAGTTATCATATCTCTTATGATAACTTGCATGTGAGGCTAAATGCGAACTTATGGCCATCTCTACATGTCATTTAGCACCATGTATCACCAATATGCTAAGTTTGGTTTAATGCATGCTTTTGAGGCCTAAAAATGTAATATGCAAGTGTATGAACATATGAACATTTCATATGCCACCATGTTAAGCTTGTGGCTTCAATACCTTTATGTCATGATTATGCCAAGTTCCCTCTTTCTATCCTTTATGCGCTATTGCGATATGTAAGCGATGGGATTGCGTTTGGGGTTGGGTAAACTTAAAAGACATAAAACATAAGCTTGGGAATTTACCTATTAAGTTAGGTCTACCCATTGGGAATTTACCTATTAAGTTAGGTCTACCCAATTGCTTGAAAACTTGTAACATGTTTTGGAAACATGATGGACATGACACTTAGAAAAGATAAGTGTGGCCAACTCGAGGTTAGGTTGAGTTTGTAGCGTAAACCTACCCGGAACCGACCGGCTTAACTAGTTGCTACAAACAATAGGACCCAATGTGAGAAGTTGGTCATGTTGTACCTTGAACCCGAGGTTAGACCAAGTTGTGGTGTAAAGCTACCCGGACCCGCCCGGCTTAACTAGTAACCACAACAATGTCTAATGTGAGAGGTTAAGGCGCATTAAATTAATTAATGCCTCGTGATTAGGGTTAAGTCATGGTCCACTTAATACTTAACCAATTTGGGCTTGGTAGATTAATCGGGGTTAAGTCGTGAACTCATCGTTACACTTAACCAATTTAATCCAGGATTAGCAAGAGGGTTAAACCGTACTTAACCCACTAGAAAAATCCTAGCAATGGGGGCCCACTCCAGCGGTAATCCCAAGTTAGTATCATCATGACCCTAGGGACTAGGCTAGGGTGGGGGCACGATTACTGGACTGGAGGTAAGTGACCAAAAGCGACGGCAGAGGGTACGCCGGTGTAGTTCCGGGCGGACTCTGGTCGTGCACGTAGTCCGTAGCCGGATAAAACATGCACGGGTACCAGTAGATCGGGACTGTGCACTCATGTTCATAGTGTCCAGGGGTTGACACCCTAGGGCTTGATACACCCGAAGGGTGGACCCGACACAGTTCGACTACAATTATGATTGGGCCGTATTGACACCAACACGTGACGAGTTAGGCTTAGGGAGCCGATCGACTAGACCGTTTGGTTGGACCTTGTATTAGGGTCATTTCATGTTATTGGGCTAAAGCTTGGGCCAAGGGATCAATACTTGTTTATTCAAGTCATGTTAGTTTGCTAGTACACCTGTGGTGCAAAACCTTAATCCTGATTATGCGATGACACCTTTATCTACCTTGTTAGTTAATCATCATGCTAGTATATTGTTATCCTTATGTTCATCCCTGCTGCTCATGTCAGCTAACTTTATCAGTTTACATTGATTGTAGTAGGGCTTACTCAGTCTTTTTGACTGACCTGTTTTCTTTCGCCTCTTTTCTTCCGTTCCCCCCCCCCCCCAGGTTCTCAGGGAGGGAATACTTGAGCTTAGCTTGGATTTCGGATTGCTTGCTTGTGGGATTTCAGCTCATGTACGGTTTCGACATGAAGCTAGCTTTGGTTACCACTTAATTGGGGATAGCACTTATTTATTTCAGTTTTTCAGTTGATGTTGTTTTATCTAGACTTGTTTATTTGGAAAGCTATGTTGTACCAGACTTGTTTTGAAATGTTTTGAAATCTTCCGCTGTTTTATCTATGTTATTTACTCTGTTTACATATATACATATGTTCTTGTTCTGCCTTGATATATCATTATGCATGTTTACCTGATTCAAACGCCCCTCCAAAGTCAGAGTGCTTGCAAGAGCCAACCTGGTGGAGGTGGGGTGTTACATTTGGTATTAGAGCATATGGTACGAGAAGGAACAAAAAGGATTTTAGAAAACTTTTGGAAAACTATTTTCAAAACCAAGTATAAAGTATTTTCCAAAGAAAAGTCTAGTTTATTTTAAAGGCTATTCCCCAAAAAGCCATTAGCAAAATTCCTTCGTTTTTCTCCATTCTGAATCTGTCTTTTTCTTCGTTTTCAGTATGGCCGATAACTTTGCTATTCCGGAGGGAGTACACGTACCTGTTTGGTATAGGAGACTTTTGGAGGCTATGGCGACCGAAGCCGGCCCCGCAGATGTTCCTCCTCCTCCGGTAGTTAATGTTCCTCCTCCTCCTCCGGTGGTTAATGTTCCTCCTCCTCCTGTCGCTGAGGTTCCTCTTCCTCCTCCTCCTCAGCATCCTCAAGTGGACTTCGTAAAGACTTGCAAAGATTTCAAAGCAATGGGTGGCAAGAACTTTCAAGGCACTGAGACTTTTGTAGAGGCCAGAAATTGGTTGAAAGAGACCGAGGATTTGTTTGCTATCTTTGGGTTAGACGATCAGAGGAAGCTCTTATTGGCAGTTTGGCTTATGAAGGATGAAGCCGCTTATTGGTGGGAAGTCACCAATGGTACTAGGCCTGTTGAGACTTGGGCCGATTTCAGGGCAAGGTTCAAGCTTAAGTTTCTATCTTCTGCTGAGGAGAATCTGCAAATGGAGAGGTTCATAACTTTGAAACAAGGAGATATGTCTGTCAAAGAATATGTGAACAAGTTCAACCAGTTAGCTCGTTTTGGCTTGGATATGGTGAATACTCCTCAGAAGAAGGCTCTTCGTTTTGCTAGAGGATTGAATGAGCCGTTGCAGGGATTGGCTATGTCACATATTCCCCATGGGGCCACGTTTGAGAGTTTGGTTGATATGGCGTTACTTCAGGGAGATGTCAAGAAAGAAACCAAGATGATTGATACTCAAGCCAAGAAGACTGATTCCCAGGGAAAAGGAAATCAGGGTAATCCAAGTGGTCAGAGCAGTCAAGGCAATCAGAACAAGAACAAGAGTCAAGGCAACAAGGGGAACAACAACAATGGCAATAACAACAAGGGCAAGAACAACAAGGGGAAGTGCCATTATTGCGGTTCAGTTGGGCATCTTATTAAGGATTGTAAGAAGAGGAAAAGGAAGAATGGTGAATGCTTTTTCTGCGGTGAGACTGGACATTTCAGTAAGGATTGCCCGAGGAAGCAAGGGCAAGGCCAGGGTTAGACTCAGCGTGCTGGACCTTCAGGAGGGCAAGTTCATGCTCTCAATGTCGCTCCAGTTCCCGATCGAGGTAGTATTTCTGTTGAGAGCCTTGTATATATTTCTGATTTTCCAGTTCGTACCTTATTTGATTCTGGTGCATCGCATAGCTTTATCTCATCTGATCTTGTTGATAGTTTGCACCTTGGTACTAGCTTGGTAGATGATCCCGTCTGTGTCTCAAATCCTATTGGGGGTTCCGCCCATTTGTCTATGATATATGGGGATTTGAGGATCCCTATACTGAGTGTAGAGTTCTTGTGCAGTGTTTATTTTCTTGGTTTTAGGGGATACGGATTGATATTGGGCATGGATTGGCTGTCCATATATGGAGCCATTCTTGATTGTGAGCATAGGGTTGTGAGGCTCGTGACTCGCCTCGGAAACACCCTAGAGATTTCTTGTGATCCGAGAGGTCCCGTCATGTTGTGCTATCTGGAATCACTCGACTCGTCAATGGAAACTCTTCAATCTGTGAGAGTGGTTCGAGAGTATCCGGATGTTTTCGATGAAGTTAGGAGGTTGCCCCCTAAGCGAGAGATTGATTTCCGCATTTATCTGGTGGATAATGCAAAGCCTGTTTCTTTGCCCGTTCGGCACATGGCTCCGCGTGAAAGGCGGGAGCTAAGTAAGCAAGTGAAAGAGTTGCTTGAGAAGAACTTCATTAGACGAAGTATATCTGAATGGGGAGCGCCTGTGGTATTTGCTACCAAGGCGGATGGTTCTCTCCGACTTTGCGTTGACTATCGAGAGTTGAATAAGCTGACTAAGAAGAACAGACACCCGTTACCGAGGATTGATGATCTCTTTGACCAGCTTGTCGGTGCTTCTGTTTTCTCTCAGCTTGATCTTGCTACGGGGTTTCATCATCTCAGGGTAGCTGAAGATAGTATAGACAAGACTGCGTTCAGAACTCCAGATGGATTCTTCGAATGGCTTGTCATGCCGTTCGGCTTGACTAATGCACCCGCATATTTCGTGGACTTGATGAGTAGGGTGTTCAGGGAGTTCTTGAACAAGTTTGTCGTGGTCTTCGTAGATGATATTCTGATCTTCTCTAAGGATGAGGAAGAGCACGCAAGGCATCTCATGAAGGTGATGGATACGCTTAGAGCGCAACAGTTGAAGGCCAAGTTCTCCAAGTGTCTCTTTTGGAGAAGGGAAGTTAGATTCCTTGGGCATATAGTATCTAAGCAAGGCTTAGCGGTGGATCCCGCTAAGGTAGTGGCAGTTCAGGATTGGAAGACTCCAATGAATGCAGCCGAAGTGAGAAGTTTTCTAGGTCTTGCGGGTTTTTACCGGAAGTTCATCAAGGACTTCGCAAAGATATCCGCTCCTCTCACTAAATTGACAAAGAAGAATTTAGTTTTTGCTTGGAGCATAGAATGCGAGCTTGCTTTTCAGAAGCTCAAGAGAGCCCTCACATCAGCACCTGTTCTAGCTTTGCCCGTTGGAGGGAAGTTATTTACCGTATACACCGATGCATGTGGCACAGGGTTAGGAGCTGTTCTTATGCAAGAAGGAAGAGTGATATGCTTTGGCGGTAGACAACTCAAAGTGCATGAGAAGAATTATCCCACTCATGACTTAGAGTTGGCAGCAATAGTATATGCACTCAAGGCTTGGCGCCATTATCTTCTGGGAGAAAGATTTGAGCTTTATACCGATCACAAGTCAATGAAGTATCTCTTTTCTCAGAAGGATCTAAATCTGAGGCAACAAAGATGGATGGAATTCTTGGCGTCCTATGATTTTGAGATAGCTTATACCCCTGGCAAGGGGAATTTGGTAGCAGATGCATTGAGTAGAAGAAGGTTGACCCTAAGTCCTCTATTCGTTGAGATGAAGAATTTAGAGTATGTGGCAACCTTTGATTTCTCTTTGGCGATTGAGTCGATGACCGGTTCTTTAGCATCTCTGGAACTTAGACCTACCCTTCTTGATCAAGTTGGGGCTTCGCAGAGAGAAGACCCTCAAATAGTTGAGATTATGGATAAGCTAATTTGAGGAGAGACGTCTAGTCATCTCGCTCGATATTCTATTGATGACAAGGGTTGGCTGAGGAGAGACGGAAGGTTATGTGTTCCAATGGTAGAAGATCTAGTAAGAAGAGTTCTTGAGGAAGCGCATCGCTCTAAGTTGACTATACATCCGGGCGGAGATAAGATGTATAAAGATATGAAGCGCATTTTCTTTTGGCCTGGGATGAAGAAGGATGTGGCAGAATTTGTCTCTAGATGTATCATTTGCCAGCAAGTTAAGGCCGAGTCGAAGAAGCCCGGTGGGCTATTGCATCCTCTAGACGTTCCACTATGGAAGTGGGAGAGTATTTCCATGGATTTTATCGATGGGCTACCAAGGTCAAGGAAAGGGAATACGAGCATTTGGGTTATTGTGGATAGACTTACGAAGAGTGTTCATTTCATTCCGGTGAAGAGCAAGAGGACCGCATCTTGGCTAGCGTCTGTATATCTTCGTGAGATTGCGAGACTACATGGAGTCCCTTCTAGTATAGTCAGTGACCGTGACCCAATCTTTACAAGTCAATTCTGGAATAGCTTGCAAGAAGCTGTGGGTGCAAGGTTGAATCTAAGTACGGCTTATCACCCACAGACGGACGGTCAAACCGAAAGGGTGAATAGGGTACTCGAGGATCTGTTGAGGCTTTGTATTCTGGATTTTGGTGGTACTTGGGAAGACCATCTTCCTCTTGTTTAGTTTGCATATAATAACAGTTATCAGGCAAGCATAGGGATGGCACCATATGAAGCTTTATATGGGAGGCCGTGCAAGTCGCCTACATGTTGGTGGGAGACTACAGATGAGCTTATATTAGGCCTGATATGATCAGAGATACATCCGAGAAGATCGAGTTGATTCGGAGATGGATGAAAGCGGCCCAAGACCGACAGAAATCCTATGCTGATAAGCGAAGAACGGATTTGGAGTTTGATGTTGGGAATATGGTTTTCGTGAAGGTTTCTCCTTTGCGGAATGTGGTCCGATTTGGAGCTGTTGGAAAGTTGGCACCGAGGTTTGTTGGACCATTCCCTGTTATAGAGAGGATCGGGCAGATGGCTAATAGAGTGAAGTTGCCCGAGAAGCTTGCTGGAGTACACGATGTTTTTCATGTCTCGCATCTCCGGAAGTGTTTACATGAATCAGCAGAGGTTGTTGAGCCAAGTGTTCTAAAAGATGTAGAAGTGGAGAAAGAGGCTACCTTGAGGAGAGCTCCGATTCGTATCTTGGGGACGGAGACCAAGAAGCTAAGGAATCGAGAGGTCAAATTGGTGAAGGTTCAATGGGGTGAAGCCGAAGAAAACGCAACTTGGGAAACCGAGGAGAAGATGCGTGGGCTTTATCCATTCCGTTTTGAGGGTACACTCTCAATCTCTTTTCTTTGTTAGCATATCTTTCTCTTTGCTATCCATGTTTATCTAGTTTATCGTGTTAATCTTGTCATGAGAACCTTAGGTAGAAACACTTTGGATGAAACATGTGTTTGAAACATGTTATGCTTGATGATTGCAAGTGGTTGCAAGTGTTTGCAAGTGGATACTCGTGGATGCATAATACACGTTAGGCACTAAGATCGGCTCACACACTTTCATACCGCATATGCATGAGTGTTTATGCTTATTCATGGATGAAAACTTGTTATGCTATCACGTGGATGTTGCATATGGGTGAATGTTATGTGCACTCATGTAGAGATTATAAATTATGTTAGGAATTTGCATACATATGGACTCTTTTCACTAACATATTTGGCATTAAGGGGGTTTTCTGAATCAGTAACCTCCTGATTTTCGCATTAGATAAGTACATATACACACACCTTTGCATATGATCATACATCATTTAGAACCTTTTAAGGACAATGATTGCTCGTGGATGATGTTTTGAGTAGATGGATGATGGATGGTAGGATACGTTCTTCCTAACTTGGAGATTTCGGGGACGAAATCCTTTAAGGAGGGAAGATTGTGACAACCCGTATTTTTGAATAACATGTTATAACATAAATGGAGGCAGAATTAAACTGTAAAATCTAAATCAAGGGAAACGGGCTATGCCATTGCGTTCGTCTCGGAAAAATACGCGAAATAGAGTCTGAGTTTTCGAAAATCGGAGTCCGTATGACCAAGATATGGCCTCGCGAAGTTTCACGAAAAATTCCCAAATTAAAGTATACTTAATTAAGTGAAATGGGTTGCGCAGAGAAATATATATATATTGATATATATATATATAATTGAAAATTAAATAAATAAATATGCAAAAATGTTCAAAACAACGAATTGGGAGAGGGGAATAACCGAACCGGCCGATTTTTGAGGTCGACCCGAGCCCGCTGGGTCGACTAGGGGTTAATCCAGGGTGTTTGGCTGTCAACCCGTGGGCCGATTCCCTCAAATGCAGATTTTGCATTTGAATGGTTCTCATGGTTCATCTTTAATCTAAAGGCCCTAGATGGTTCCTACACTTGACTTCTTCCCCAAGACATGCTTTGATGGCTTGGATTGAATCTAGGTTTAATCCTATGGCCTAAAACACTTGCCTAATCTATAAATAAGACCCTAACCTACCCTAAATCATCATTATTCATTCATACAACTAAACTATGGCAAAATCAATCCGCTCATGGCCTCCACTCTCTTCATAAAATTCCTAAATAAATTCCTAAGTGATTTTCCATGCATACAAGTGTTTTCAAACTTGTATGAGCATCATTAGCTTGCATTCAAGTCAAGTTTATATATTTGCATCATAAAGAAAGAGTCTTGATCATTTTGGCTCAACGGTTTTGCTTGCATTTTGGGTTTAATTGATTTCATAAGGGCTTTGTCATATTTTTGTGACTTCTCAAGCATTGTAAGCCCTATTCTAATTTCATACTTAAACTCTAAAGTTAAATGTATGATATGCAAGTTTATCATGTTGTGATATGCAAGTTTATATGCAAGTTTATCATGTTGTGATATGCAAGTTTATATGCAAGTTTATCATGTTGTGATATGCAAGTTCATATGCAAGTATGCCAAGTTATGTTATGCAAGTTTGGGTTGAATATTTTGTTCATGCTATCATGTTATGCAAGCTTATTTTGGGTTTATGAACATAAATCTTTAAGCTTTATGCCAAAGGTTGCATTTTAGCAACATGTAAGTTATCATATCTCTTATGATAACTTGCATGTGAGGCTAAATGCGAACTTATGGCCATCTCTACATGTCATTTAGCACCATGTACCACCAATATGCTAAGTTTGGTTTTATGCATGTTTTTGAGGCCTAAAAATGTAATATGCATGTGTATGAACATATGAACATTTCATATGCCACCATGTTAAGCTTGTGGCTTCAATACCTTTATGTCATGATTATGCCAAGTTCCCTCTTTCTATCCTTTATGCGCTATTGCGATATGTAAGCGATGGGATTGCGTTTGGGGTTGGGTAAACTTAAAAGACATAAAACATAAGCTTGGGAATTTACCTATTAAGTTAGGTCTACCCATTGGGAATTTACCTATTAAGTTAGGTCTACCCAATTGCTTGATAACTTGTAACATGTTTTGGAAACATGATGGACATGACACTTAGAAAAGATAAGTGTGGCCAACTCGAGGTTGGGTTGAGTTTGTAGCGTAAACCTACCCGGAACCGACCGGCTTAACTAGTTGCTACAAACAATAGGACCCAATGTGAGAAGTTGGTCATGTTGTACCTTGAACCCGAGGTTAGACCAAGTTGTGGTGTAAAGCTACCCGGACCCGCCCGGCTTAACTAGTAACCACAACAAGGTCTAATGTGAGAGGTTAAGGCGCATTAAATTAATTAATGCCTCGTGATTAGGGTTAAGTCATGGTCCACTTAATACTTAACCAATTTGGGCTTGGTAGATTAATCGGGGTTAAGTCGTGAACTCATCGTTACACTTAACCAAGTTAATCCAGGATTAGCAAGAGGGTTAAACCGTACTTAACCCACTAGAAAAATCCTAGCAATGGGGGCCCACTCCAGTGGTAATCCCAAGTTAGTATCATCATGACCCTAGGGACTAGGCTAGGGTGGGGGCACGATTACTGGACTGGAGGTAAGTGACCAAAAGCGACGGCAGAGGGTACGCCGGTGTAGTTCCGGGCGGACTCTGGTCGTGCACATAGTCCGTAGCTGGAGAAAACATGCACGGGTACTAGTAGATCGGGACTGTGCACTCATGTTCATGGTGTCCAGGGGTTGACACCCTAGGGCTTGATACACCCGAAGGGTGGACCCGACACAGTTCGACTACAATTATGATTGGGCCGTATTGACACCAACACGTGACGAGTTAGGCTTAGGGAGCCGATCGACTAGACCGTTTGGTTGGACCTTGTATTAGGGTCATTTCATGTTATTGGGCTAAAGCTTGGGCCAAGGGATCAATACTTGTTCATTCAAGTCATGTTAGTTTGCTAGTACACCTGTGGTGCAAAACCTTAATCCTGATTATGCGATGACACCTTTATCTACCTTGTTAGTTAATCATCATGCTAGTATATTGTTATCCTTATGTTCATCCCTGCTGCTCATGCCAGCTAACTTTATCAGTTTACATTGATTGTAGTAGGGCTTACTCAGTCTTTTTGACTGACCTGTTTTCTTTCGCCTCTTTTCTTCCGTTCCCCCCCCCCCCAGGTTCTCAGGGAGGGAATACTGGAGCTTAGCTTGGATTTCGGATTGCTTGCTTGTGGGATTTCAGCTCATGTACGGTTTCGACATGAAGCTAGCTTTGGTTACCACTTAATTGGGGATAGCACTTATTTATTTCAGTTTTTCAGTTGATGTTGTTTTATCTAGACTTGTTTATTTGGAAAGCTATGTTGTACCAGACTTGTTTTGAAATGTTTTGAAATCTTCCGCTGTTTTATCTATGTTATTTACTCTGTTTACATATATACATATGTTCTTGTTCTGCCTTGATATATCATTATGCATGTTTACCTGATTCAAACGCCCCTCCAAAGTCAGAGTGCTTGCAAGAGCCACCCTGGTGGAGGTGGGGTGTTACATTTGGTATCAGAGCATATGGTACGAGAAGGAACAAAAAGGATTTTAGAAAACTTTTGGAAAACTATTTTCAAAACCAAGTATAAAGTATTTTCCAAAGAAAAGTCTAGTTTATTTTAAAGGCTATTCCCCAAAAAGCCATTAGCAAAATTCCTTCGTTTTTCTCCATTCTGAATCTGTCTTTTTCTTCTTTTTCAGTATGGCCGATAACTTTGCTATTCCGAAGGGAGTACACGTACCTGTTTGGTATAGGAGACTTTTGGAGGCTAGGGCGACCGAAGTCGGCCCCGCAGATGTTCCTCCTCCTCCTCCTCTGGTAGTTAATGTTCCTCCTCCTCCTCCTCCTCGAGTGGTTAATGTTCCTCCTCCTCCTGTCGCTGAGGTTCCTCTTCCTCCTCCCCCTCAGCATCCTCAAGTGGACTTCGCAAAGACTTGCAAAGATTTCAAAGCAATGGGTGGCAAGAACTTTCAAGGCACTGAGACTTTTGTAGAGGCCAGAAATTGGTTGAAAGAGACCGAGGATTTGTTTGCTATCTTTGGGTTAGACGATCAGAGGAAGCTCTTGTTGGCGGTTTGGCTTATGAAGGATGAAGCCGCTTATTGGTGGGAAGTCACCAAAGGTACTAGGCCTGTTGAGACTTGGGCCGATTTCAGGGCAAGGATCATGCTTAAGTTTCTATCTTCTGCTGAGGAGAATCTGCAAATGGAGAGGTTCATAACTTTGAAACAAGGAGATATGTCTGTCAAAGAATATGTGAACAAGTTCAATCAGTTAGCTCGTTTTGGCTTGGATATGGTGAATACTCCTCAGAAGAAGACTCTTCGTTTTGCTAGAGGATTGAATGAGCCGTTGCAGGGATTGGCTATGTCACATATTCCCCATGGGGCCACGTTTGAGAGTTTGGTTGATATGGCGTTACTTCAGGGAGATGTCAAGAAAGAAACCAAGATGAATGATACTCAAGCCAAGAAGACTGATTCCCAGGGAAAAGGAAATCAGGGTAATCCGAGTGGTCAGAGCAGTCAAGGCAATCAGAACAAGAACAAGAGTCAAGGCAACAAGGGGAACAACAACAAGGGCAATAACAACAAGGGCAAGAACAACAAGGGGAAGTGCCATTATTGCGATTCAGTTGGGCATCTTATTAAGGATTGTAAGACGAGGAAAAGGAAGAATGGTGAATGCTTTTTCTGCGGGGAGACTGGACATTTCAGTAAGGATTGCTCGAGGAAGCAAGGGCAAGGCCAGGGTTAGACTCAGCGTGCTGGACCTTCAGGAGGGCAAGTTCATGCTCTCAATGTCGCTCCAGTTCCTGATCGAGGTAGTATTTCTGTTGAGAGCCTTGTATATATTTCTGATTTTCCAGTTCGTACCTTGTTTGATTCTGGTGCATCGCATAGCTTTATCTCATCTGATCTTGTTGATAGTTTGCACCTTAGTACTAGCTTGGTAGATGATCCCGTCTGTGTCTCAAATCCTATTGGGGGTTCCGCCCATTTGTCTATGATATGTGGGGATTTGAGGATCTCTATACTGAGTGTAGAGTTCTTGTGCAGTGCTTATGTTCTTGGTTTTAGGGGATACGGATTGATATTGGGCATGGATTGGCTGTCCAGATATGGAGCCATTCTTGATTGTGAGCATAGGGTTGTGAGGCTCGTGACTCGCCTCAGAAACACCCTAGAGAATTCTTGTGATCCGAGAGGTCCCGTCCTGTTGTGCTATCTGGAATCACTCGACTCGTCAATGGAAACTCTTCAGTCTGTGAGAGTGGTTCGAGAGTATCCGGATGTTTTCGATGAAGTTAGGGGGTTGCCCCCTAAGCGAGAGATTGATTTCCGCATTTATCTGGTGGATAATGCAAAGCCTGTTTCTTTGCCCGTTCGGCACATGGCTCCGCGTGAAAGGCGGGAGCTAAGTAAGCAAGTGAAAGAGTTGCTTGAGAAGAACTTCATTAGACGAAGTATATCTGAATGGGGAGCGCCTATGGTATTTGCTACCAAGGCGGATGGTTCTCTCCGACTTTGCGTTGACTATCGAGAGTTGAATAAGCTGACTAAGATGAACAGACACCCGTTACCGAGGATTGATGATCTCTTTGACCAGCTTGTCGGTGCTTCTGTTTTCTCTCAGCTTGATCTTGCTACGGGGTTCCATCAGCTCAGGGTAGCTGAAGATAGTATAGACAAGACTGCGTTCAGAACTCCAGATGGATTCTTCGAATGGCTTGTCATGCCGTTCGGCTTGACTAATGCACCCGCATATTTCGTGGACTTGATGAGTTGGGTGTTCAGGGAGTTCTTGAACAAGTTTGTCGTGGTCTTCGTAGATGATATTCTGATCTTCTCTAAGGATGAGGAAGAGCACGCAAGGCATCTCATGGAGGTGATGGATACGCTTAGAGCGCATCAGTTGAAGGCCAAGTTCTCCAAGTGTCACTTTTGGAGAAGGGAAGTTAGATTCCTTGGGCATATAGTATCTAAGCAAGGCTTAGCGGTGGATCCCGCTAAGGTAGTGGCAGTTCAGGATTGGAAGACTCCAAGGAATGCAGCCGAAGTGAGAAGTTTTCTAGGTCTTGCGGGTTTTTACCGGAAGTTCATCAAGGACTTCGCAAAGATATCCGCTCCTCTCACTAAATTGACGAAGAAGAATTTAGTTTTTGCTTGGAGCATAGAATGCGAGCTTGCTTTTCAGAAGCTCAAGAGAGCCCTCACATCAGCACCTGTTCTAGCTTTGCCCGATGGAGGGAAGTTATTTACCGTATACACCGATGCATGTGGCACAGGGTTAGGAGCTGTTCTTATGCAAGAAGGAAGAGTGATATGCTTTGGCGGTAGACAACTCAAAGTGCATGAGAAGAATTATCCCACTCATGACTTAGAGTTGGCAGCAATAGTATATGCACTCAAGGCTTGGCGCCATTATCTTCTGGGAGAAAGATTTGAGCTTTATACCGATCACAAGTCATTGAAGTATCTCTTTTCTCAGAAGGATCTAAATCTGAGGCAACAAAGATGGATGGAATTCTTGGCGTCCTACGATTTTGAGATAGCTTATACCCCTGGCAAGGGGAATGTGGTAGCAGATGCATTGAGTAGAAGAAGGTTGACCCTAAGTCCTCTATTCGTTGAGATGAAGAATTTAGAGTATGTGGCAACCTTTGATTTCTCTTTGGCGATTGAGTCGATGACTGGTTCTTTAGCATCTCTGGAACTCAGACCTACCCTTCTTGATCAAGTTGGGGCTTCGCAGAGAGAAGACCCTCAGATAGTTGAGATTATGGATAAGCTAATTCGAGGAGAGACGTCTAGTCATCTCGCTCGATATTCTATTGATGACAAGGGTTGGCTGAGGAGAGACGGAAGGTTATGTGTTCCAATGGTAGAAGATCTAGTAAGAAGAGTTCTTGAGGAAGCGAATCGCTCTAAGTTAACTATACATCCGGGCGGAGATAAGATGTATAAAGATATGAAGCGCATTTTCTTTTGGCCTGGGATGAAGAAGGATGTGGCAGAATTTGTCTCTAGATGTATCATTTGCCAGCTAGTTAAGGCCGAGTCGAAGAAGCCCGGTGGGCTATTGCATCCTCTAAACGTTCCACTATGGAAGTGGGAGAGTATTTCCATGGATTTTATCGATGGGCTACCAAGATCAAGGAAAGGGAATACGAGCATTTGGGTTATTGTGGATAGACTTACGAAGAGTGCTCATTTCATTCCGGTGAAGAGCAAGAGGACCGCATCTTGGCTAGCTTCTGTATATCTTCGTGAGATTGTGAGACTACATGGAGTCCCTTCTAGTATAGTCAGTGACTGTGACCCAATCTTTACAAGTCAATTCTGGAATAGCTTGCAAGAAGTTGTGGGCACAAGGTTGAATCTAAGTACGGCTTATCACCCACAGACGGACGGTCAAACCGAAAAGGTGAATAGGGTACTCGAGGATCTGTTGAGGCTTTGTATTCTGGATTTTGGTGGTACTTGGGAAGACCATCTTCCTCTTGTTGAGTTTGCATATAATAACAGTTATCAGGCAAGCATAGGGATTGCACCATTTGAAGCTTTATATGGGAGGTCGTGCAAGTCGCCTACATGTTGGTGGGAGACTACAGATGAGCTTATACTTGGGCCTGATATGATCAGAGATACATCCGAGAAGATCGAGTTGATTTGGAGACGGATGAAAGCGGCCCAAGACCGACAGAAATCCTATGCTGATAAGCGAAGAACGGATTTGGTGTTTGATGTTGGGAATATGGTTTTCGTGAAGGTTTCTCCTTTGCGGAATGTGGTCCGATTTGGAGCTGTTGGGAAGTTGGCACCGAGGTTTGTTGGACCATTCCCTATTATAGAGAGGATCGGGCAGATGGCTAATAGAGTGAAGTTGCCCGAGAAGCTTGCTGGAGTACACGATGTTTTTCATGTCTCGCATCTCCGGAAGTTTTTACATGAATCAGCAGAGGTTGTTGAGCCAAGTGTTCTAAAAGATGTAGAAGTGGAGAAAGAGGCTACCTTGAGGAGAGCTCCGATTCGTATCTTGGGGACGGAGACCAAGAAGCTAAGGAATCGAGAGGTCAAATTGGTGAAGGTTCAATGGGGTGAAGCCGAAGAAAACGCAACTTGGGAAACCGAGGAGAAGATGCGTGGGCTTTATCCATTCCTTTTTGAGGGTACACTCTCAATCTCTTTTCTTTGTTAGCATATCTTTCTCTTTGCTATCCATGTTTATCTAGTTTATCGTGTTAATCTTGTCATGAGAACCTTAGGTAGAAACACTTTGGATGAAACATGTGTTTGAAACATGTTATGCTTGATGGTTGCAACTGGTTGCAAGTGTTTGCAAGTGGATACTCGTGGATGCATAATACACGTTAGGCACTAAGATCGGCTCACACACTTTCATACCGCATATGCATGAGTGTTTATGCTTATTCATGGATGAAAACTTGTTATGCTATCACGTGGATGTTGCATATGGATGAATGTTATGTGCACTCATGTAGAGATTATAAATTATGTTAGGAATTTGCATACATATGGACTCTTTTCACTAACATATTTTGCATTAAGGGGGTTTACTGAATTAGTAACCTCCTGATTTTCGCATTAGATAAGTACATATACACACACCTTTGCATATGATCATACAGCATTTAGAACCTTTTAAGGACAATGATTGCTCGTGGATGATGTTTTGAGTAGATGGATGATGGATGGTAGGATACGTTCTTCCTAACTTGGAGATTTCGGGGACGAAATCCTTTAAGGAGGGAAGAATGTGACAACCCTTATTTTTGAATAACATGTTATAACATAAATGGAGGCAGAATTAAACTGTAAAATCTGAATCAAGGGAAACGGGCTATGCCATTGCGTTCGTCTCGGAAAAATACGCGAAATAGAGTCTGAGTTTTCGAAAATCGGAGTCCGTATGACCAAGATATGGCCTCGCGAAGTTTCACGAAAAATTCCCAAATTAAAGTATACTTAATTAAGTGAAATGGGTTGCGCAGAGAACTATATATATATTGATATATATATATATATATAATTGAAAATTAAATAAATAAATATGCAAAAATGTTCAAAATAGCGAATTGGGAGAGGGGAATAACCGAACCGGCCGATTTTTGAGGTCGACCCAAGCACGCTGGGTCGACTAGGGGTTAATCCAGGGTGTTTGGCTGTCAACCCGTGGGCCGATTCGCTCAAATGCAGATTTTGCATTTGAATGGTTCTCATGGTTCATCTTTAATCTAAAGGCCCTAGATGGTTCCTACACTTGACTTCTTCCCCAAGACATGCTTTGATGGCTTGGATTGAATCTAGGTTTAATCCTATGGCTTAAAACACTTGCCTAATCTATAAATAAGACCCTAACCTACCCTAAATCATCATTATTCATTCATACAACTAAACTATGGCAAAATCAATCCGCTCATGGCCTCCACTCTCTTCATAAAATTCCTAAATAAATTCCTAAGTGATTTTCCATGCATACAAGTGTTTTCAAACTTGTATGAGCATCATTAGCTTGCATTCAAGTCAAGTTTATATATTTGCATCATAAAGAAAGAGTCTTGATCATTTTGGCTCAAGGGTTTTGCTTGCATTTTGGGTTTAATTGATTTCATAAGGGCTTTATCATATTTTTGTGACTTCTTAAGCATTGTAAGCCCTATTCTACTTTCATACTTAAACTCTAAAGTTAAATGTATGATATGCAAGTTTATCATGTTGTGATATGCAAGTTTATCATGTTGTGATATGCAAGTTTATATGCAAGTTTATCATGTTGTGATATGCAAGTTTATATGCAAGTATGCCAAGTTATGTTATGCAAGTTTGGGTTGAATATTTTGTTCATGCTATCATGTTATGCAAGCTTATTTTGGGTTTATGAACATAAAGCTTTAAGCTTTATGCCAAAGGTTGCATTTTAGCAACATGTAAGTTATCATATCTCTTATGATAACTTGCATGTGAGGCTAAATGCGAACTTATGGCCATCTCTACATGTCATTTAGCACCATGTACCACCAATATGCTAAGTTTGGTTTTATGAATGCTTTTGAGGCCTAAAAATGTAATATGCATGTGTATGAACATATGAACATTTCATATGCCACCATGTTAAGCTTGTGGCTTCAATACCTTTATGTCATGATTATGCCAAGTTCCCTCTTTCTATCCTTTATGCGCTATTGCGATATGTAAGCGATGGGATTGCGTTTGGGGTTGGGTAAACTTAAAAGACATAAAACGTAAGCTTGAGAATTTACCTATTAAGTTAGGTCTACCCATTGGGAATTCACCTATTAAGTTAGGTCTACCCAATTGCTTGAAAACTTGTAACATGTTTTGGAAACATGATGGACATGACACTTAGAAAAGATAAGTGTGGCCAACTCGAGGTTGGGTTGAGTTTGTAGCGTAAACCTACCCGGAACCGACCGGCTTAACTAGTTGCTACAAACAATAGGACCCAATGTGAGAAGTTGGTCATGTTGTACCTTGAACCAGAGGTTAGACCAAGTTGTGGTGTAAAGCTACCCGGACCCGCCCGGCTTAACTAGTAACCACAACAAGGTCTAATGTGAGAGGTTAAGGCGCATTAAATTAATTAATGCCTCGTGATTAGGGTTAAGTCATGGTCCACTTAATACTTAACCAATTTGGGCTTGGTAGATTAATCGGGGTTAAGTCGTGAACTCATCGTTACACTTAACCAAGTTAATCCAGGATTAGCAAGAGGGTTAAACCGTAATCAACCCACTAGAAAAATCCTAGCAATGGGGGCCCACTCCAGCGGTAATCCCAAGTTAGTATCATCATGACCCTAGGGACTAGGCTAGGGTGGGGGCACGATTACTGGACTGGAGGTAAGTGACCAAAAGCGACGGCAGAGGGTACGCCGGTGTAGTTCCGGGCGGACTCTGGTCGTGCACATAGTCCGTAGCCGGAGAAAACATGCACGGGTACCAGTAGATCGGGACTGTGCACTCATGTTCATGGTGTCCAGGGGTTGACACCCTAGGGCTTGATACACCCGAAGGGTGGACCCGACACAGTTCGACTACAATTATGATTGGGCCGTATTGACACCAACACGTGACGAGTTAGGCTTAGGGAGCCGATCGACTAGACCGTTTGGTTGGACCTTGTATTAGGGTCATTTCATGTTATTGGGCCAAAGCTTGGGCCAAGGGATCAATACTTGTTTATTCAAGTCATGTTAGTTTGCTAGTACACCTGTGGTGCAAAACCTTAATCCTGATTATGCGATGACACCTTTATCTACCTTTTTAGTTAATCATCATGCTAGTATATTGTTATCCTTATGTTCATCCCTGCTGCTCATGCCAGCTAACTTTATCAGTTTACATTGATTGTAGTAGGGCTTACTCAGTCTTTTTGACTGACCTGTTTTCTTTCGCCTCTTTTCTTCGTTTCCCCCCCCCCCCCCCCCAAGGTTCTCAGGGAGGGAATACTGTTGCTTAGCTTGGATTTCGGATTGCTTGCTTGTGGGATTTCAGCTCATGTACGGTTTCGACATGAAGCTAGCTATGGTTACCACTTAATTGGGGATAGCACTTATTTATTTCAGTTTTTCAGTTGATGTTGTTTTATCTAGACTTGTTTATTTGGAAAGCTATGTTGTACCAGACTTGTTTTGAAATGTTTTGAAATCTTCCGCTGTTTTATCTATGTTATTTACTCTGTTTACATATATACATATGTTCTTGTTCTGCCTTGATATATCATTATGCATGTTTACCTGATTCAAACGCCCCTCCAAAGTCAGAGTGCTTGCAAGAGCCACCCTGGTGGAGGTGGGGTGTTACAGTTAATCTAAACCAATTATTTTTGTTGCTTATCTAAATAATAGCTGTGATATGTCAAAGTTCATAAGCAGATTTAAAATTGTTTTCAAAATCAAAAAGGAAAAAACAACATTTCCAAATCACCAGTATTGTTTTGTTACTTGGATTCAATGTACACAGGGGCAACATCATTGTCATTTTATGAGTTCATGTTCCTGGCAAGAGCTACTTGGATGTGTTTTCTTAGATCCTTGAGAAAAATCATCTTTTCCCAAATATTGGTGGCATATTTGGACTAGGTTGGGAATGATTCATTAGGTCTAGTGCTTTTAGTCATAAGGAAAATATCTTGCAGCTGCAAAAATATTATAATAAACTGTACAAGTAAAGAAATAGTATTACTTCCACCATTAACTTATCATGAGGGTTTCATTACTATAGCACATAATTTTCTTGTTGACTAATGTCCCTATATGTTCCACGAGAGTTTATTGTTTGATATTATACCTCTGAATTGATATTAGAGATATTGGTCGGTTGAAATTATTGTTTTTTCTTTTTAGGACATTGAATCGGTTTCATTGCATTGTTCCGTGAGTAGATAGTTGATTAGTTTTTCTCTTGGATGATTGTGCAGTGATACTCAACTTTAGTATTTTGGTATGTTGGGAGTTTCTGGAGGTTTAGGTGATTGAGGTTGAAACAGTGATACATTTGGATGGGTTGAAGTTTTTGGTATTTGCACCATGTGCACACGTTCGGTGTGCTGCGTGTATCACTTTCAAATTGTTAAGTATTATTGGGATGGTTGACGTTGATGATGTGTTGCCATACTGACTTATATTCTTCGGGCATTTGGCTCTTCTATTACACTGCAAAGCGGAAGTCAATCCATAGATTTGACCCTGTAGACCTTGTGTTTGTAGCAATTTGACAAAAATACCGCATATATATGAGCTGTAACAACCCTGAATTTTGGGGTAAATTTAAAAATTTATTTTAACTAATTTTAATGGGTTTTAATATTTAAAACAATTTGTTTAAAACAATAATGATTAAAAATTTAATTAAATCGAAGTTAGGATGAATAATTTAATTTTAATTATAAAAAGAGTTAGAAATAGCGCGGTAGTTTGAAAAGTCAAACTTGAACTTTGACTGACCGTACAAGATGCAAAATTTAACGAATTTTAGTGAAACTAAAAATATTAGAATCTATTTAAAAATATATTTCTAACGAATCTGAAAAATTTGAAATTTCATAGCAAGATCAAAAGTTATGCCCAGTTTAAAATTTAGAAAGGTCGCTACGTAATTTATATATATAATATAAAAGGGTCAAAAATTCTACTTTTTGCATACGAAGGAATTTGGACTCGAAACCACTTCCATTGAGTTCAACATGACGTTTCAGCACCTAAAAAGTATAAACCCTTATATATTTCGAGTTTTGGAAATTATTTGTTTAAAAATGTATTTTTAATATGTAATATATACGCCTTGAAAATAGCCATTTTTCAAACGACCTCTATTTCGATGAAACCACTTTTGTTGGATTCGGAATGTCAAATTATTGCTAAGTTTAATTTTACATAATTTTTAGGATTAATTTGTGACCGTGGCAAAAAGATTTCAGTTTGGTCAATTTTGGTCAATTTAAATCGACTTGAAAAAGGCCATTTTTCAGATTGGCTCAGAATGGAACGAAATTAATTTTCCTAGGCCCGCAGCGTCAAAATATAACTAAATATATTTTTTGGGAATTTTTGAAGTTAATTTGTTGGCCCGTTGAATTTATTTGTACGGTTGAATTAAAAATAAAAGTAAATATTTTAAATTAAAGAAAACTGGGTCAAGACAGCCTGCGGGACATAGCTATATGGGTCCGAAATAGGGGTTAATGGGTAAGAACAACAGTCGTTGAGCTGAAATTGGACAAAGTTGCAAAACGGGCCTTAATGGGCTAATTAACTAATTAAATAATATAAATATTCACTAATCTCTAAACCCTAATCCCCCTAAAACAAACCAGCCGCCATCTTCTCTTTCCATGGCCTAGAATGCACGAATTTTCATCCCTCAATCTCTCTCAATCCACTAAATAAAAATTCATGCTCCTTTGGAACTTATCGAAGAGATTTTCATCTTCTTTAATTCTATACGGAGATGATGAAGTATAAGTGTGTAATTTGCCCGGAATCTCCTCCCCAACCCGCGGCCAAACAGCCCCCGCCGCACCACATGGGCCCCACCGCTGGCTCCACCTCCCTAGGCGCACCAACCCCCTCTCCTTCCTCTCCGATATGCCACCTTCCGATCGTCTTCAAGCTTCGCCAATTTCAAGTTATTTGGAACCCTAGTTTGGAAGCCTATGGGTTTCATGGAACGGCTTTGAACGTTGGAAGAGGAAGTAGGAGGGTGACTTGACTTTTTGAACCTTGACCAAATAATTTAATTAATTCAAACTTTGAACGATCTTAATTAACCCATATCTTGCTCGTACAGACTCGGATTCGAACGATTTCAGGTGCGCCACGATCGTGATACCGAGATCTTCGCAATGAAACTGACTAGACCTGATTCTGAGGAAGTTTAATTTTTGACAAATTTTGGATCTGAACAGCGCAGAACCCAATAACGATGTGAGACTTCTCTTTTAATAATTAATTAAATTATTTTTTGAAATCGATATATGTATGTGATAAAATCAGATCTGTGATTTGTGGATTGAAATTTGTTTGTTGTTTTGATTGATTTGCGATGCTCATATTTTGTTAGATCAGTAATGTTGACATAGAAATATCATAATTGGTTAGATCAATAATATTAACATAAGAATATGATTTTTAGTGTTTTGTCGAAATAGAATTATCGAGAAAACAAGATTATCATTTTGATCAAGTATATTAACAATGAGATAACAATTTTGTGAAAGAATGATTATAGAAATAAAAATAACATTTTTGTGAAAATAGGATTATAGAAAGAATTCATTCATTTTGTCACTTTGAAAGGAATGAAGTAAATTCATTCATTTTTGTCACTTTAGAGAAATGAATTAGGAAACATTCATTTTGTCACCTTAAAAGAGAGTGAATTAGAAATGTATGTTTTTATATATTAAACGAGAATGAATTAGAAATATATATTTTTATACATTAAAAGAGAATGAATTGGAAATGTATATTTTATACATTAAAAAGAGTTTGAACAAAAATACATTTTTGTTCATTAAGAAGAAAGATTACATTTTGATCATTAAAAAGGATTGAAGAAAAATTAGCATTTTGTTTACTTTAAAAGAATGAAGACAAAAATGACATTTTTGTTTACATTGAAAGATTAGTCAAAAGTAACATTTTTATTAAATCGGGCAAAACCCAATTTAAGATGTTAGCATTAGAAAAAGATCATTTTTATTATATGAAATGTTAGCATAGAAAAGTAACATTTTTATCTTATAAAATGTTGTTGTTAAGAATGTTGCATTTAAAAGAATTAACATTTTTAATGTAAAATGTTGCATTAGGAATAAAGTTACATTTTTGTTAAAAATGTCACATTAGTATAAAAATATAATTTTTCTTAAGATGTCACACAAGTATGAAAATAACATTTTTGTGTTAGAATATAAGTGTCGTATTACACCGTCATATGTTAATTAGAAAATGAACATTTTACACCGTTAGGTGTTATATAGAAAATGTGAACATATGAAATATACTTTTATGTAATAATTAGAATGCATAGAAAATGTTCACATAGAAAATATACTTTCATATGAACCATTAGAAATAGAGTAGACAATAAAAATTATATTTTTATTGTAATATGAATCACTAGAAAAAAAACATTTCTTTCTATTTACAATTTAGTTGTAAATAAAATTTTGATTATAGAAGTATGACATAGAAAAAGGACATTTCTTTTTATTTACAATCTAGTGGTAACTGAAAATGCGATTATAAGAACTAGATGGTAAGAAGAACATAATTATTCTTTTTATGTTAAAATAAAATGCTAAGAAAGATTTAATATAAATTATTCTTTTTATGTTAAAAAGGAAATGTTACAAAAGTACATTTTTATGTAAATATAATAAAAGGAAGGAAAAGTACATTTTTATGTAAATTTACATTTTTATGTAAATAAACAATGAAAAAGGAAAATTTACATTCTTCTATAAACAAAAAATAAAAAGGAAAATTACATACAAAATGTAAATTAGAATGAAAAGGACATTTTTGTTAGCAAGTGAAAATTAAAATAAAAACCATGGAAAAATAAGTACATTTTTATTTGCCTTTTTATATGCAAATAAAAACCAAAAAAATGAAGTACATTTTTATTTGAAAATTAGTTGCAAATAAAAAACATGAAGGGAAGGTATGAAGTACATCTTTATTTGCAATTTTGTTATAGATAAAAAAACGATTTAAAAGTAAGAAAATTTCATTTTCAGGTAATTAAGATTAAAGGATTAATTGACATTTTCATGCAAATAGAATTAAAGAGAAAATTTACATTTTAATGTAAATAAGAAGTAGAATTTAAAGAAATAGAAAAGTTACACATTTTCTTAATGTGAATAAGAATTAGAAAAGTTACATTTTTCTTAATGTAAATAAGAATTAGAAGAAAATTACATTTTTATGTAATTGAGTTAAAGAACATAAAAATTACGTTTTTATGTAATTAAGTCAGTTTCCATGTGAATTAGATTAAAAGTGAAAATTTTCATTTATCATGTAAATTAGGATAATGGAAGAAAATTACATTTTTATGTAACTAAGTTAAAGTTTATATTTTCATGTAATTAAGATTTGAAGTAACAAAATTACATTTTTATGTAATGAAAAGATTAGATTTTGACATTGCAAAATTATTTAATGCAACGTAGATTATATTAAAAAGAAAAGCTTACATTTTTAATGAGAATAAAAATAATGGAATTAAAATGTATATTTTTATCGTCATTTTAGATGCGATAAAAAAAGTAGAAATGAAATGTATATTTTTATTGTCACTTTAGATGCGATAAAATAATAGAATAATTACTATATATTTTTATCGTCATTTTAGAGGTGGTAAAAAGAAGTTACATTTTTCACCGTAAACAAAAGAAATAAAAAAATGATTAGGAATTCACATTTTCCTATGTAAATAGAATATGAAATAATAGTTACATTTTCAATATAATAATATATTGAAATATAAGTTTACATTTCTCAATGTAAATAAAATAGGAATAGAAATTTACTTTTTTTTAATGTAAATAAAAGGATTAGAAATTTACATTTTAAGGAATGGGCTTTCATTCAAAAGGAATAATGAAACCAAAGATACATTTGGTATAAACTGAAATATGTATGTAAACTATAATTAGAAGAATCACGCGCTTTAGTTCGCGATTCGACAATCGTAACTTTAAATAGTTGTACCGAAATATCTGACCGTCGGATTTTCCCAAAACTGAAACCTTTAGGTTCGCCTTGGGAAGACCTTTCCAACGATATGAATTGTGTTAAATTCCAACAGTTAGACTTAGAGAAACTTGTAAAACAAATTTGGGTGAGAACAGCGCCAAGATCGCCTATTGACATGAAGTGTTCTTAAATAAAATTCAATTTTTTTTTATATAAATAAAAATAGAGATTAATCGTTATAAATTAATATTAACGATAAGAAATGATTTTAAATTATATATATATGAGGATCATTTGAAAAGTCCAAGTTCAATCTCATTTCAAATGATTATTCGTCTATCTAAGTCGAAGAGTTGAAGACGGTGATTGAAGAGTGACGATCTTCACGTCGAATGGATGAGTTACCATTGATGCCCATGATTGGAGACCTTGAAGGGGCTACAATGGTGGTCGTCCAGACTACTTGTTGATTGTTCGGATATGCGAGGAATAAGGTGCCTCCGGTTTCGTTCAGACCCGGAATGGACTTGAAAATGGATTGTATGTCTGACGTTGTATTACTTTATACGGTATTCGTTGATCTCTGCTAAATATATATCTGTTTGGTGTTTAACACCCTTCTCTAAGATGTACAATCTTAGAGTTTATATATTGGTAGGAATCAATGGTATGGTATGGATTGACAATGTGGAATGCTAAGATGCAAATGATCAAGGCTTTTGTTGAAAAGCAGGCCTTGTGGTTGATCATCAAAGCACAGCTTGAATAAGCGTAGCTTTATGTATTACGTAGCTTCACGAGCCTCACAACCCGGTTGGAGTCTAAAATGGGAGAAGGGAACGCAGGGAGAGTAGCACATTTCTTTCTAGCTAGAAGTGGTGTTTGGGTTTTACACGGCCCGGCATTTTACTTATGTGGATGATGGAATGAGGCGCCTCGGATGATAGGTCCTATAGGACCGGGAAACGTGTGTTCAGGAGTTGCCAATCCGCAAAATCGTATGTGCGGACCGGCCCTGCAGGATCCAAGGGTTCACTGCGGGGAATCCTAATACATTAGCTAAATTGTCTCGAATCGGTAAGGAGCTCCTCCCTAGCCTTGACTCATGATGGAAACCTAATTTCCAATACAACACCATGCGGTTTTGATTGTAGAACTAGTATGGCGACGTAGTAGGATGGGGTACTATGCCGTCTATGATTGATACATTATGATTGAAATGTTTTTGAAACATACATACACTAACAATAATATCAAATCCGTTTTATCGTACCAAGTATTTTTGACCATTAGAAGGTAAAACTTTATCCTCCAGTTTGCGTTGCATTGTGTGATGGGACTTGGGTCTTATAATGGTTTCATTTTTCTAAAAAGCATTACGTTGTCTAACGATTTACTTTAATTTATGCACCAACAATCCACTGGAATAAAACCCATTCCACATTAGCGGCTTGGTCCTCGGATTTGCCTTATTGCTATTAGTTATATTAGTTAAGAATTCTCACACCAGTCCCATGAATGACTCATAGTTTGTTTCACTTTGCAAACTCGGGTGCCCTTTTTTCCACACAGGCAGTCAAGTAGCTTTTTGCTGATATTTATCTCTTGAGAAGGATTCTGGATCGAAGCCTAAAGCTGTGTCCAGAGCATAGAAAGTCTTCCGCTGTGTATTGTATTAATTTACTGTAATTTATCTTCCGCTGTAATTTTATTCAATGTACTCTGATATATTCCGTACTCTGATGTAACATTATTGTAATGTTTATAAAAGTCTGCTGTTATTGTTTTGATGTTGTTGTATTCCCAAAGTTAACGTGTTCGGAATTTGAATGGTCTTGGTCGATCTAACAATCGATCGTGTCTGGCGAAATCTGAGTCGTTACAGTTGGTATCAGAGCTCTGGTTAGCTCAAATATTTAGGGTACAACTCATTAGAAGTGAACAAAAGACTCATCAGAGGTTGGATTAGTAGTATCCAATAAGAATACTCATTAGAGATAGGATCAGCAACATCCTAGAATGAGAAAACTCATTAGAGTTGGGGCTAGTAATGCCCTAGAATGAGTTGGGAGTGCCCATTTTAAAATTCATGTATCTTTAAATATATATATAATCGATCTTTGAAAATATGACTTTTGAATATATAAAAGTTATAAATATTTTAAAAGCTAATCAACTAATTGATTGATGGTTGTGAAGTGTAATTATTAGTTCAACTAATAAAATTATAGAAATGAATAAAAGAATGAAAGATGAGTTAGTTAATTAAACAACTTTAGCCTTGTTCCTTTTTGAGGACGAAAAGTTTTTAAGTGGGGGAGACTGTAACAACCCTGAATTTTGGGGTAAATTTAAAAATTTATTTTAACTAATTTTAATGGATTTTGATATTTAAAATAATTTATTTAAAATAATAATGATTAAAAATTTATTTAAATCAAAATTAGGATGAATAATTTAATTTTAATTATAAAAAGAGTTAGAAATAGCGCGGTAGTTTGAAAAGCCAAACTTGAACTTTAACTGACCGTACTGGATGCAAAATTTAATGGATTTTAGTGAAACCAAAAATATTAGAATCTATTTAAAAATATCTTTCTAATGAGCCTGAAAAATTGAAATTTCGTAGCAGGAATCAAAAGTTATGCCTAGTTTAAAATTTAGAAAGGTCGCTATGAAATTTATATATATAATATAAAAGGGTCAAAAATGCAACTTTTTGCATACGAAGGAATTTGGACTCGAAACCACTTCCATTGAGTTCAGAATGACGTTTCAGCTTCTAAAAAGTATAAACACTTATATATTTCGAGTTTTGGAAATTATTTGTTTAGAAAAGTATTTTTAATATGTAATATATACGCCTTGAAAATAGCCATTTTTCAAACGACCTCTGTTTTCGATGAAACCACATTTGTTGGATTCGGAATGTCAAATTATTGCTAAGTTTAATTTTTCATAATTTTTAGGATTAATTTGTGACCATGGCAAAAAGATTTCAGTTTGGTCAATTTCGGTCAATTTTAATCGACTTGAAAAAGGCCATTTTTCAAATAGGCTTAGAATTGAACAAAATTAATTTTCCTAGGTCCGCAGCGTCAAAATATAACTAAATATATTTTTCGGGAATTTTTGAAGTTAATTTGTGGGACCGGTGAATTTATTTGTATGGTTGAATTAAAAATAAAAGTAAATATTTTAAATTAAAGAAAACTTGGTCAAGACAGTCATTTGGGCCTGCGGGACATAGCTAAATGAGTCCGAAATAGGGGTTAATAGGTTGAATCGATAATCGCTGGGCTGAAATTGGACAAAGTTGCAAAACGGGCCTTAACGGGCTAATTAACTAATTAAATAATATAAATATTCACTAATCTCTAAACCCCAATACCCCTAAAACAAACCAGCCGCCATCTTCTCTTTCCACGGCCTAGAATGCACGAATTTTCATCCCTCAATCTCTCTCAATCCACTAAATAAAAATTCATGCTCCTTTGGAACTTATCGAAGAGATTTTCATCCTCTTTAATTCTATACTGAGATGATGAAGTATAAGTGAGTAATTTACCCGGAATCTCCTCCCCAACCCGCGGCCAAACAGCCCCTGCCGCACCACGTGGGCCCCACCGCGGCCTCCACCTCCCTAAGCGCACCAATCCCCTCTCCTTCCTCTCCGATATGTCACCTTCCGATCGTCTTCAAGCTTTGCCAATTTCAAGTTATTTGGAACCCTAGTTTGGAAGCCTATGGGTTTCATGGAACGGCTTTGAACGTTGGAAGAGGAAGAAGGAGGGTGAGTTGACTTTTTGAATTTTGACCAAACAATTTAATTAATTCAAACTTTGACCGATCTTAATTAACCCATATCTTGCTCGTACGGACTCGGATTCGAACGATTTTATGTGTGCCACGATCGTGAGACCAAGATCTTCGCAATGAAACTGACTAGACCTGATTCTAAGGAAGTTGAATTTTTGACAAATTTTGGATCTGAACAGCGCAGAACCCAATAGCAATGTGAGATTTCTCTTTTAATAATTAATTAAATTATTTTTTGAAATCGATATATGTATGTGATAAAATCAGATCTGTGATTTGTGGATTGAAATTTGTTTGTTGTTGTGATTGATTTGCGATGCTCATATTTTGTTAGATCACTAATGTTGACATAGAAATATCATAATTGGTTAGACCAATAATATTAACATAAGAATATGATTTTTAGTGTTTTGTCGAAATAGAATTATCGACAAAACAAGATTATCATTTTCATCAAGTATATTAACAATGAGATAACATTTTTGTGAAAGAATGGTTATAGAAATAAAAATAACATTTTTGTGAAAACAGGATTATAGAAAGAATTCACTCATTTTGTCCCTTTGAAAGGAATGAAGTAAATTCATTCATTTTTGTCACTTTAGAGAAATGAATTAGGAAACATTCATTTTGTCACCTTAAAAGAGAATGAATTAGAAATGTATATTTTTATACATTAAAAGAGAATGAATTAGAAATGTATATTTTTATACATTAAAAGAGAATGAATTGGAAATGTATATATTATACATTAAAATGAGTTTGAACAAAAATACATTTTTGTTCATTAAGAAGAAAGATTACATTTTGATCATTAAAAGTGATTAAAGAAAAATTAGCATTTTGTTTACTTTAAAAGAATGAAGACAAAAATGACATTTTTGTTTACATTGAAAGGTTAGACAAAAGTAACTTTTTTATTAAATCGGGCAAAACCTAATTTAAGATGTTCGCACTAGAAAAAGATCATTTTTATTATATGAAATGTTAGCTTAAAAAAATAACATTTTTATCTTATAAAATGTGGCATAAGGAATAAAGGTTCACTTTTGTTAAGAATGTTGCATTTAAACGAATTAACATTTTTAGTGTAAAATGTTGCATTTGAAAGAATTAACATTTTTGATGTAAAATGTTGCATTAGGAATAAAGTTACATTTTTGTTAAAATTGTCACATTAGTATAAAGATATCATTTTTGTTAAGATGTCACACTAGTATGAAAATAACATTTTTATGTTAGAATATAAGTGTCATATTACACTGTCGTGTTAATTAGAAAATGAACATTTTACACCGTCATGTGTTATATAGAAAATGTGGACATATGAAATATACTTTTATGTAGTAATTAGAATGCATAGAAAATATTCACATAGAAAATATACTTTCACATGAACCATTAGAAATAGAGTAGACAATAAAAATTATATTTTTATTGTAATATGAATCACTAGAAAAAAAAACCTTTCTCTTTATTTGCAATCTAGTGGTAAATGAAAATGTGATTATAAGAACTTGATAGTAAGAAGAACATAATTATTCTTTTTATGTTAAAATAAAATGTTAAGAAAGATTTAATATAAATTATTCTTTCTATGTTAAAAAAGAAATGCTAGAAAAGTACATTTTTATGTAAATAGAATAAAAGGAAGGAAAAGTACATTTTTATGTAAATTGAATAAAAGGAAGGAAAAGTACATTTTTACATAAATTTACATTTTTATGTAAATAAACAATGAAAAAGGAAAATTTACATTCTTATATAAACAAACAGTAAAAAGGAAGATTACATTCAAAATGTAAATTAGAATAAAAAGGACTTTTTTGTTAGCAAATGAAAATTAAAATAAAAACCATAGAAAAAGAAGTACATTTTTATTTGCCTTTTTATATGTAAATAAAAACCAAAGAAAATGAAGTACATTTTTATTTGCAAATTAGTTGCAAATAAAAAACATGAAGGTATAAAGTACATCTTTATTTGCAATTTTGTTATAGATAAAAAAATGAATTAAAAGTAAGAAAATTTCATTTTCAGGTAATTAAGATTAAAGGATTAATTGACATTTTCATGCAAACAGAATTAAAAAGAAAATTTACATTTTAATGTAAATAAGAAGTAGAATTTAAAGAATTAGAAAAGTTACACATTTTCTTAATGTGAATAAGAATTAGAAAAGTTACATTTTTTTCTTAATGTAAATAAGAATTAGAAGAAAATTACATTTTTATGTAATTGAGTTAAAGAACATAAAAATTATGTTTTCATGTAATTAAGTCAGTTTCCATGTGAATTAGATTAAAAGTGAAAATTTTCGTTTATCATGAAAATTAAGATAAAGGGAGAAAATTACATTTTTATGTAATTAAGTTAAAGTTTATATTTTTCATGTAATTAAGATTTAAAGTAAGAAAATTACGTTTTTATGTAATGTAAAGATTAGATTTTGATATTGCAAAATAATTTAATGCAATGTAGATTATATTAAAAAGAAAAGTTTACATTTTATTGTGAATAAAAATAATGGAATTAAAATGTATATTTTTATCATCATTTTAGATGCGATAAAAAGAGTAGAAATGAAATGTATATTTTTATCGTCACTTTAGATGCGATAAAAGAATAGAATACTTATTATATATTTTTATCATAATTTTAGAGGCCGTAAAAAGAATTTACATTTTTCAATGTTAACAAAAGAAATAAAAGAATGATTAGGAATTCACATTTTCCAATGTAAATAGAATATGAAATAAAAGTTACATTTTCAATATAACAATATATTGAAATATAAGTTTACATTTCTCAATGTAAATAAAATAGGAATAGAAATTTATATTTTTTATGTAAATAAACGGAATAGAAAATTACATTTTAAGGAATGGATTTGCATTAAAAAGGAATAATGAAACCAAATATACATTTGGTGTAAATTGAAATATATATGTAAATTATAATCAGACGAATCGCGCGCGGTAGTTCGCGATTCGACAATCGTAACTTTGAATAGTTATACCGAAATATCCGACTGTCGGATTTTCCCAAAACTGAAACCATTAGGTTCGCCTTGGGAAAACCTTTCCAACGATATGAACCGTGTTAAATTCCAACAGTTAGATTTATAGAAACTTGTAAAACAAATTTGGGTGAAAACAACGCCAAGGTCGCCTATTGACATGAAGTGTTGTTAAATAAAATTCAATTATTTTTATATAAATAAAAATAGAAATTAATTGTTATAAATTAATATTAACGATAAGAAATGATTTTAAATTATATATATACGAGGATCATTTGAAAAGTCCGAGTTCAATCTCATTTCAAATGATTATTCGTCGATTTAAGTCAAAGAGTTGAAGACGGTGATTGAAGACCGACGATCATCACGTCGAATGGATGAGTTACCATTGACGCCTATGATTGAAGTAGCTTACTTGAAGGGGCTACAATGGTGGCCGTCCAGACTACTTGTTGATTGTTCGGATATGCGAGGAATAAGGTGCCTCCGGTTTCGTTCAGACCCAGAACGGACTTGAAAATGGATTGTATGTCTGACGTTGTATTCCTTTATACGGTATTCGTTGATCTCTGCTAAATATATATTTGTTTGGTGTTTGACACCCTTCTCTAAGATGTATGAGCTTAGAGGTTATATATTGGTAGGAATCAATGGTATGGTATGGATTGACAATGTGGCATGCTAAGATGCAAATGATCAAGACTTTTGTTGAAGAGCAGGCCTTGAGGTTGATGATCAAAGCATAGCTTGAATAAGCATAGCTTGGTGTATTACGTACCTTCACGTGCCACACAATTCAATTGGAGTCTAAAACGGGAGAAGGGAACGCAGGGGGAGCAGCACGTTTCTTTCTGGCTAGAAGTGGTGTTTGGGTTTTACACGGCCCGACATTTTACTTATGTGGATGATGGAATGAGGCGCCTCGGATGATAGGTCCTATAGGACCGGGAAAAGTGTGTTCAGGAATTGCCAATCCGCAAAATCGTATGTGCGGACCGGTCCTCAGGATCCAAGGGTTCCCTGTGGGGAATCCTGAGACATTAGCTAGAGTGTCTCGAATCGGTAAGGAGCTCCTCCCTAGCCTTGACTCATGATGGAAACCCAATTTCCAATACGACAGCATGCGGTTTTGATTGTAGAACTAGTATGGCGACATAGTAGGATGGGGTATTATGCCGTCTATGATTGATACATTATGATTGAAATGTTTTTGAAACATATATACACTAACAATAATATCTAATCCGTTTTATCGTACCAAGCATTTTTGACCATTATAAGGTAAACTCTATCCTCCGGTTTGCGTTGCATTGTGTGATGGGACTTGAGTCTTATAATGGTTTCATTTTTCTAAAAAGCATTGCGTTGTTTAACGATTTACTTTAATTTAAGCACCGGCAATCCATTGGAATAAAACCCGTTCCGCATTAGCGGCGTGGTCCTTGGATTTGCCTTATTGCTATTAGTTATATTAGTTAAGAATTATCACACTAGTCCCATGACTGACTCGTAGTTTGTTTCACTTTGCAAAATCGGGTGCCCTCTTTTCCACACAGGCAGTCGAGTATCTTTTTGCAGATATTTATCTCTTGAGCAGGATTTTGGATCGAAGCCTAAAGCTGTGTCCAGAGCATAGAAAATCTTCTGCTGTGTATTGTATTAATTTACTGTAATTTATCTTCCGCTGTAATTTTATTCAATGTACTCTGATATGTTCTGTACTCTGATGTTCCATTATTGTAATGTTTATAAAAGTCTGCTGCTATTGTTTTGATCTTGTTGTATTCCCACGTTTAACGTGTTCGGAATTTGAACAGTCTTGGTCGATCTAACGATCGATCGGGTCGGACGAAATCTGAGCCATTACATGAGCCTTGGAATTTGGGTGCTATTGAAGCTTGCTTGGTGCAAGTATATTTTCACTGTATTCAATTGGTTTATTGAGTTTTTTCCCACAATGATGTGGATGGAAAATCTATTTGCTGATACACATTTCCACTAGCCACCCTCATACGTTGCCTATGCTGGTCCTTTATATGAAACTTGGCGACGATGAATTGCACTAATGGTGTGTAGTCTGTTTTCTTATAATTTATGGGTTAATCTAGGTTAATTTGGTGATTATGGGTCTGTGATAGTAAAGAGAGGTGTACTACTTGTTCTGTTACATTTGTGTATAAACGCATGTACTTTAGACATTTTCTATTAATGAAAGTACCGATTTTAAAAGTGTGTGCGTATATATACACACAATCAACTTGTGATCTTGTTTGTATAAGGAATATTTGTGTTAGTTCCATTACTTGAATGTGTGATTTATATCAACACAGTGATAGCAGTACCCATCATCAAAGTTGCTTACATGTTTGAACCTTAATGTAATTTGAGATATACTTTTCTAAATATTTTTATTTTTGTCAAATAATGCGGTTAATTTTTCATCAAATTCATAATTAAGAGAAAAAAATAATGAAGATTTCTTTTTATATTATACGATTTAACGGTCGGTTTTCCCATTGTTGTGCGGTAATACTAGTAAAAGAAACTACTCCTACTTAATATAAAGAAGTGAAACAAAAATTAACATCAAACAAACACTCCATTCCTATATTTACAAAAATATTATGCTTCCCTCTTGAAATGTCATTCACTCAGAAAGAAAAACGTTTACTAGAGAGAAAAATGGAAAAATAAGTCATGGATGGGAACACTTCAGTGTCAGAAATGACATTCATGAACCCGCCAAGCAGAGACCTCGTGCTCCTTTTTTATCCTCAAAACTTATGAACCCCAAAACTTATGAAAAGATATTTTCATTCAAAAGCACCTTGAAGTTATTGTATAGATAACAGAGTACATATAAGTATTCCAGAAGTCATATAGAAAAAAAATTATATCTCACATCCTTCATTTTCGATTAAAAGTTTGTAGAAATTACCCAGTTAAAAGTTGATCCACAAAATTTTGTACTGTTGAAATATGGTAGTTAGGAAGTTTAGTTAAATAATAATACGAAAGCTTTTGTGGGTCAGCATTTAACTGGGTAGTTCTAGTAAAAAAAAATATGTTGATCTAGTTGCAATAAAAAAAAATATGCTATGAATTTACCTTGTCAAAATATATATAATTTGTTTTAGGGAAAATGCTGACCCAATAAATATGGTATTGTTTTACTACAATACCCAAATATATGCTGTGAATTTAGAATTCTCCTCTTTACTATAATATGATAGTTAGAAACAAACAAAATTTACTAGGAGAAAACCTGAAATGAGATGGTGGTTGATGTGTACTGATTGCAATACAACTTCCACCTAACAAAATATGCATATGAATAAAAAAGCTTGAAATGAATTTACAATTTATGGTTTCCGAAAGGGAAAATGACAATATATTTTGTTCAATTTTACAAACAACTAAGATGACCAATCGAAAGTGTGCAAAATGAATAAAAGATATATGTACTACAATACTCCGAGGAATTTAATTTTCTTAAAAAATACAGAGAATTGTTCTCAGTTTTATATCAAAGGCACCTATGTCTAGTTAGAAAAGAAAAAGCTTGAGATCTTCGTAGCCATGGCTGCCCAAAAATCTTTCTTGAATCCTACTTTCGATAATAGCCCAAATCCGAAAGGGGACTCCTTATCTCTACCCCCATCTTCCTTCGATTCTCCTTATAGTCTTCCTTAATCTTCTCCTCGTTTTATCGTAGATGAAGAAGGTTTCGCCTTGGTTAATAATCGCAAGAGAGGCCTGAAATCCAGTCAGAATCCAAATGATTCTTCCCATTTCCGAAAGGTTGCTAGAAAATCCAACGAATACCCTCTCAAAAATAGACAAAAACCATTTCCTTCTTTAAATGGTAATCGGTATCAGTCTAGAAATGTTGTCAGAAATACGCAAGAAACTAAGCAAATTGTGAAGAACAGAATGCCAACTGAGGCAAAGGCCTCTTCTTGGGCGGATATGGTTAAGACTGGTGGCTAGAGCACTGATTTTGATCTGAACTTCATAGAATGGACGGAGATGCTAAATGAGGAGAAGACTATTAATGTTAGTGAGGAGGCCAGCATTCGAACAGAAGGAAAATAGGGGATGCCGATAGTCGCTTACGTGTTTGGTAAATGTCCCCCATATCATCATTTTAGAGCTTTTGTGGTCAGAACATGGAACCCAATAGGGTCATTTGAGATATTCACTCGTGAAAACGGATTCTTTATAATTAGATTTACTAATGCCGAAGATTGTGAAAAGTTGCTGAAGGGAGGACCTTATTTCATCAATGGTAGATTGATAATTGTGAAGAAATGGACCAAGAAATCAATTCTTGATCGTGACTTGCTGAGCACTATGCCCGTTTGGGTCAGATTACCTGAGTTAAACTTGAGACTTTGGGATAAGGAGATTTTCAGCACCATTGCGATTTTAATCGGAGTTCCTCTTAAAATGGATGAGCAAATAGCGAAAGAAACTCGTTTGAGTTACGCTAGAATACTTGTTTAGAGAAGTGCAGATGCTTTATTACCAAATGAAGCATCGATTTACATGCACGACAGGGAGATCATCTCTCAACCGATTACTTATGAGTTAATTCCTGATAGATGCGAGTTTTTATGTACTTCGGACACTCGTTCGATAATTTTATACATAACAAAGAATCGATTGAGAATTCAAAGGTGCTTACAAATCTTGATCAAAATGTTGACATTGGGATCAGCTCACAAGATATATCTCAAAATGAGCCCATCTGTGCACATAAATTGGTGCCAAATAATGAAGAAACAATGAATATTGATGCTTCTAATTTTCTCCCCCAAATTTGGGTAATACGGAATCTTTTACATCACAACATTTGCAGAGGTCTGCAAATTTTCCTGAAAACTTGCAAACAGAGAGTGTTCAACACAAAACTAAGGATGACAATAACATTGCATCCTCGGATTTGCCTGAACAATCTATTGCAAAACAGGAATATTTAAAAAACACAGAGGGGAACACAGACGTACAAGTCATTGAATTCTCCCCCCAAAAGAGAATTCGAGTTTAGTTACAAATTTAGCAGATATAAATATGAAAGAAAAGGAGATGGACTGTGCCAATCTTCTATTTGCTGATCCTATTTTCACTAATGTATCACTATTGGGTGATGGACTAGCTCCTTCTAAAAGCTCTTCTGTCACTAAGGATAATATTCAAAAGACAGTCAATCACACATTAGCTGCCCCCAAGTCCTCAAAACCTGCATCACCAATTAAGAAGAAGAAGAGCAGGACCAAAAGCCTAACATAAATAATTTCAATGGAGGATACAGAGGAAAACAAAGACCATGACTTCAAGTAGAAATACATAAGTAATAACACTAAGTGGGAGAAACAACTCAAGCCAGCTAAAAACATTAGTTTCAAAAAGAGTGGCAAACAGTTGGAGGTAAAAGTGGACAGCAGCAAAAGCAGAGGTCCATCTTAGATAGGTGATATCCTTATTTTATATAATCTAAATTTGTATTTTTTTTGGAAATCATTGCTTGGAACATTAGGGGGCTTAATTCCCCTGAAAGGCAACTAGACGTTGCTAATTTCTTGAGTAAGTTAAAGCCTAGTATATTTGGTTTAATTGAGCATAAATTAAATGATTAAAAGATCAATGACTGCAAACCAGATTATTTTCTAATTGGAACATAATCAATAATAATTTGATGGGAGGAAATGGTAGGATTATGTTTTTACATAATCCCGCCATTTGGACTCTAATCAGTTATATTGATTAGTAGTATATCCACTGCACTTTTAAAAATAAGGGTGGTTTAGTTATTAAAATCACTTTTATTTATGCTTCCAATTTTGAAAATGATAGATTGGTGTTATGGAATTGTATTGGACAGCTCAATAATATTATAAACAGTCCTTGGAGGTTAATAGGGGATTTCACCACTGTATTTCATAACTTTGAAAAGAGGGGAGACAATCCTATTCCTTTTGCTAAACTAGAAAAGGTTGCCAATTTTATGTTGAAATCTGGATTAATATAACCTATAATACTCGGCAATAAATTCACTTAGAAGTCAGGTGAATTCAGAAATATACATTGCAAGCTGGACAAGGTTTTATTCAATCAAAATTTCATCAACCTCTTTTCAAATGTTAAATGTAGTACCGTGCCCCAAAACACAAGTGACCATACACCCATTCTAGTCTCTTTTAGTTCAGATAAGGATTTAGTAGGTAATTCCCCTTTTAGATTTGTGAATGAATGGGTGTATGAGAACAACTATAGAGAAGCTGTCTCAAACTGTTTCAACGATAATATATATGGAACTGCCTAATACAAATTCAATAAAACATTACAGATGGTTAAGTCTAATCTTAAAAGTTGGAATTATTCTAGAAACAGAAATGACATTAAATCTATCAGGGATGAATGTGAGAGGTTACAAAATGGTCTTGATAAAAATAGCTCAAACAAGACCAAGGCTGAGAATTTTCTTAATTCTCAAGTCAAACTGGTTAATTCTCTTCATATTAATTCTTTTAATCTTAAACAGAAAGCCAAGGTTGATTGCGTAACAGCTGGGGATGAAGCTAGTAAATTTTTTTAAACCAAAATGTCATGCAGGAAAAACAAGAATAATATTGGCAAATTATTGGATGCAAATGGTAGAATAATTAATGAAGCCTCTAAAATAGAGAAAGAGGCTATTAATTATTTCAACCTTTGTATATCTCTAATAATTATCCCATTATTTTTTGTTAATACACTTTTTGGTAAAAGCTGTCACACATAGAATTCCTGGATAGTAACGCACTCAAGGGTGATAGCAACGTCAGAAGACACAGAGCGATTTGGTCGAAATCGAAACATCAACATAAACAAGCCCAAAACTCCTATCATACGACCTTTTTTAGGCCCAAAAACAACGAATACGGTGGTTTTCATGTAAACCTTGTAGCCCTCTGAATTAGCTTCAAGTAGAGCTTTCGTTTGGCCCAATCGGCCTTATGGTTTGAAAGTTATGTCCATTTGCATGGACGCATGCAGAAGTATATGAAAGCTCGGCTCTCGGGTCTCGACTCTCAGGCCTCGGCTCTCGGGTCTCGGTAACGAACCGCTCTACACCACAAACCGCGTTTCACCATGAGCCACCCTACACAGCGAACCACCTTTCACCATAAGCCGCGAACCGCCCTGTCACCACGAACTGCTTGGAAGCAACATCTACACATGGATTTTGACCTACTCTCATGGCTAATATCAATCCTATCAACCCAGATCCCATTGCACAAGGCATGACATGACATGGGGATGATTTCTCCATGTTTTCCACCTCATTTCAGGATGTTTGGGATGCGTGCCATGTGTCTTACGAAACAGTTTCAGGAAATGGCTATAAATATATAATTTGGGAGATTTTCAAAGGACTTTGGCCATTCTTCACGGCTTCCACCATTATCAACGCAAGGACTTCACATGCTTAAGAAGGCCAATTCAACTTAGTTTAACACGAGGATTTCGTGTATAAAATCATTCTTTTTTCTCCTCTTCTTCACTGAAATGCAAGGATGTTGTATGTAATTTGATCTCACGGACTGTGAGATGGCATTGTAATTGTAATTTCTTAGGATTTAAGGAATTATAAAGTGGACATAGGCTTGGTTCGAGCCGAACCACTATAAAAATATTGTGTGTCCCTTGTTTTTAGTACATTATCTGCATTCTGTGATCCGAGATTTGTGATTGTGAATACTCCAACTACATTTGGTTGTTATACCAGATTTTGGTCTAATATTTTTCTAGATTTTGAATTCAAATATACTGCAAACAGCAACAGCTCTGATATTTTAATGACCCCTATTAGACATGAGGAGATTAAAAATATTATTTTGAATGCTAATATTGACCAAAGTCCTGGCCCAGATGGTTTTGGTGCTAAATTTCCAGATGGTTTTGGTGCTAAATTTTATAAAACTCATTGGATTGAAATGCAATCAGTACTGTGCGATTCAATTACAGAATTTTTTAATTCATATAAGTTGTTGAAAAACACTAATCATACATTTTTAACTCTAATTCCAAAAGTTGAAAATTCATCTGGACTTGATGAATATAGGCCTATTGCTTATTGCAATTTTGTTTACAAAATTATTTCCTCTCTTCTTTGTAATAGGCTGAAATGTTTTTAAAATTTATCATCTTTAAAAATCAGAGTGCCTTTTTTCCTGATAGATTGATTTCTGAAAATTCTCTATTAGCTCATGAGATAATTAGGAATTTTAATATGAGAAATAAAAATCTCATGTGTATTAAAATTTATTTGCATAAAGCTTTTGATAAACTCAATAGGAATTTTATCATTTACATAATGCATAAAATGGGATTTGATATCAGGTTTTGTGCTCTGATTAGTGAATGCATTAGTAATGTTACTTACTCTGTTATGATTAATGGTTCCCCCAAAGGTTTTATACATAGTAATAGAGGAATAAGACAAGGTGACGCTCTGTCACCTTACTTATTCTCTATTGTTATGGAATATTTCTCCATGCAGATGGAATTAGAAGTGTTAAGGGAAAATATTAAACCTATAAATAGAGTTAAGCCTCACATCACTCACTTGTTATATGCAGATGACATGCTCTTATTTCTAAAAGCTGACAAAAAGAGTGCTATTACTGTTTACAAAATATTAGAAAAGATGGAAAAGTATGTTGGTTTAGCTGTTAATGCTAATAAAAGCAAAATTTATTTCACAAAGATGTTTTAGTTAAGAATGAAATTCTGCATCTTTTGAAATTCAAGGAAGGAAATCTTCCTGTTAAATACCTTGGCCTTCCTTTAAGCATTAATCAGATTAATGACAGGGACTGATTTAGATTAATAGATCTGATTCAGGGGTAAGCTTTATGGTTGGTCTAGCAAACTATTATCTCTAGCTAGTAGAATTGAACTCACATACACAGTCATCACTACTATGATCATTTATTGTGTCCAATCTCATAACATCCCTGCTAAGGTCATTTATAAAATTGAAAAAATATGCTCTAATTTTATATGGAGAGGAAAGCATCATAAATTTGCCTGGGATAAATTATGTAAGCCTAGGAAATTTGGTGGTCTTGGGCTTAGAAATTTAAATGACATTGCTGAAGTTAGCAAGTTTAAATTGTTTTGGAAATTTTTGGATGGTAAATCTCTTTGGGCCAGATGGATAGGAGCAAAATACTTAAAAAATAAAAAAAATTGGCTGGCTAGGAAAGAGAATCACCATTCTTATGTTTGGAAAAACATTTTAGACTGTAGGGAAGTGGGTAGAAATCTTATTCATAGGAAAATAAAAGATGGTAGTCAAACCAGTTCATGGTTCGACCCATGGATTAGAGGTAATTCACTAATAAAACTTCTTGGTTTAGATAACCTGTATATTTTGGATGGTGTTAATGACAAAGTGAACAATATTATCATTAATAATTGTTGGAGCTTTCTTAACAGCCCTGCAACTTTGATTTCTAAAATGCAATTTTAAGTATTCATATTGATCAAATTTGTTATAAAGACCATTGGTGTTGGAATTTATGTTCTAAAGATAGGTTTTCTTTCAAAAAAGTTTGGGAGTTTTTGCAAGGAGAAGAAGTGGAAGTAGATTGGCATAAAGTCATTTGGTGCAAGTCTAATTGTCCTAAAATGTCACATTGTGCTTATTTTGCTCTCTTAAATAAACTTCCAACTAGAGAAAGTTGTTGCAAATGGAATAAGGATTCAGAAAATACTTGTTTTCTTTTCAAAAATGAGGTTGAAAGCTCCAATCATTTATTTTTTGATTGCATTTATTCCCAGTACATTTGGTTTAATGCCAAATGCACTTTGGGATTCAATCATAATTATGTTTCAATAAACATAGGGACAGTGTGGATTATTTTTTGAAATATTTTAAACCTAAGTCCACCAAATTTAAGAGAGCTTGTGTTTTACTGACTACATATATTTATTACATTTGGAGGGAGAGTAACCAAAGGTTACACTCTGGTAAAGAGATAAACTATATGCAACTCAACATTGTCATGAAAAAAGCTAATAGATACATGTAGGATAAATTGCATAATCAGGATCATCATAAAAGTAATGCGGATAGTGATAAGCTAGTTGAAGAATTTTTACTTAATGGCAAGTAGATCACCAATAAAAAGCTCTCTAATCCTCCTACTGATGAAGCCAATCCCTATTCTGCTATCAGTGTACCTTGCAACAAAGGAAGTAAACAAGTTATAGTTGATGATAACTCCTATAAATCTTATAGAAAGAACAATAATGCTCCTTTTTTACCTGATGTAAGTGTTAGAGATTAGCTTCTACTCAGTAATGATGTAGGGAACATTAATGGTGCTTTTGACAGATCTGGTTTCCTTCCTGGGGCATACATCTACCCTAATTTCAGATCTAGCATCTGTGTAGGAAGTACACATAACTCTATTTCAAATGTGCGCGATTTTATACCTAAAACGAATGGTAAATGTTTGTTTTTACCTGAAACAGAGGGAGTTCCAGTAGTGATCCAGACCTATACAATCACCTGGATAAAAGGAAATCAAAGAAAAATATTAGCTTCTTATAAAAAATTAGAGAAAATCACTATCAAAGCATTCTTAATCACCAGATCCACCACTTGTCTGTTTGGTCAGAAGGCGAGAGCAGCAGGGGAAGCTCCTCTGAAGTCATTACAGACTCATCAAGGAAGAAGAGAAGATTTGATAGCTTGAAAAGCTCAGATCTTATGGATCCGAACTCCTCGTCTCTCACAGAGCATCACAATCGCAACTCAAGTAATCGGAATTGGTACTTGAGAGACTGCGAAGCCAATCTCAAGCTTGGAACAAAAGAGAAGAGAAGGGAAGTCGTGGAGGACTTCATTTGGAAACAGCCTTGTAGACGGTGGAGACAACTAACTAAGGAGGCCACCATTATCATGTTTTTCTCCTTAGGGTTTCACGGATGGATAATGTTTGAAACTAGGGTTAAGGCAGTTTAAGTGGCTGTGGTTGTATCGGGTTTTATGGGCTTTGGGCCTAACATTTTTTTTTACTCTTTCAAAAAGAAACTGTTCTCAGTTTTTGTGTTTGTCTCATCGTAGTTTCAGATTTGGATGAAGTAATTGAAATCAATGTTTTCATAAAAAATTGGTTATGTTTTTATTTGTTAAAAAATTCACAGATGCCTTATCATGAATATAAGAAAAAAAGGTGACTTGTAGATATTGGAACGAGGCTAATTCGTAGAGCATCAACTGGAAATAGTCAATATTGATTAATGTTTGTAAATTAAGATTCTCTAATTTAAACTATGCGCTTCCAAAATTTCCCTCAACCGATTTATAATGAATGCATGAAAAGAAGTATTTGTGAATCATGCATGAAAATGCATGCTTTTGTTATTTAGATTAGTTTTCATATGATGGTTTGATTAGCGCCCAGTCGCAGCTCTTTAACCAAAATTGTAATGTAGCTTGCCAAATAAATTTTAATCTGGCTTCTCCCTTATTGGTTTAATAAAAAATGAGTGTTCTACCGCTATATGATTTACTTCATTCAAATTTTTCCCACTAGGATTCCATTTGCACTGAATAAACTTCTCTAAACATATAGAGAATTGTTCTCAGTTGCATTATCCACTCATATTTTAGTCGTTTCTCTAAAATAAAAAAATGGCGCCTGCCGGGATCAAACTGTGTACCTTTTGAATGAAAGCCACATGATCTAACCAACTGGACTTCTTAGTCTTTTGTTAACAAGTCTTAGAACAATGGTGGTCATTGCTCTTTTCTTATTTCTCCTTTTCATGTTTGTAACAATATTTCATTTAAACCATTGCATGTAAGCTTATCAATTTGCATGCATCTTTTTCTTTCTTTTTTCTTTTATTATTAATGCGTAATATTTGTAAATCAGTGCATGCGACGTAATTACACTGCATGCAACCAATTTCTTCTTTCTTTTAGCGCATGTGTTGCGTTGTCATTTACATTAATCTTTCTTCTTTTTCTATGCATGTATTTATTACATACAATCATATATTATCATTATTTTATTCTTCTTTTATGTATTTATGTTTATGCATATATATATACACACACACATATGCATTATTAAATATTTAATTGTCATAAAATGCGGGGTGTTACATATATGATTTATGAATTTGACACGTGTTTGTGATAAATGTTGATTTTGTACTTGCCATTCTAGAAACCAACTAAATGTCACTTAGCCATGAATTTCGACTCTAAAACTGTTGTAGTGGGCTGTAGCATCGTGCTTCTTGGTTCTAAGCTAGGAGATCAATGCCATAACCAACCAATTTTGGCCGATTATGTAAAGGTTGGGATTGATATAGTGGTGCCTGGTTATGAAGGAACCACACTTCTGGTTCCAACTAAAAATCTAACCATGATAGGAGAATCAGTTGGTAGTTTTGCTCAATGGCCTAAAGGTATTGTACTTTTAGGAGATGGTGATATGGTAAATAAGTCATTTTTGGTTTTTTGTCTAATGAACTTTAATGTTTTTAGACAAACATAACTCAGTTGATTCGCTTGCATCCTTTTGCATCCTGTACATGCTAGAAATTATACTTGGATAAAGTGCATAAAATTTCGTGTGCAGGCTACACTTAATATGAGCAAAGAAAAATTGGAAGATATTGTGGCTAAGGTCATAGATAACAATTAAAAGGTCAAGTATATGATGACATATGAGTTTGCAAAGCGTAAACCAATTGTGGATGAAGAGATTCTTAGAGCTTTACCTAATGACATGACCTTATAGCTCAAATGCCATACAACGATAATGACATCAATCTAATACATTTAATAAGGATTTATTTACATACAACGAAGACTTTGAGATCAATATCATTATGGACGACTTTATCCAATTCCTTACCATGACATAGTTGAATGAATCACAATTGCAGATTTATATCATGTGAGTATTTGTTGTTTCTTTATCTAATCAATTCTACTTTAAAAAAAAAATACTTTTGCAGTAGAAGGCACTATATGTTTAAATAACGTGTTGGTGCTTAAATCATATGTGGTATACAAATCCAATGTTGATTTTAACTTCCTATAAATCTTACAATGTAGTGAACACTATCTACTACTTGTAATCCATATGGAGAAGAATGAGATTTATGTTTTGGATCCCCAAACCGAACACAATAATAAAGTGCAAATGACGGCTCAAGTGACCATGTATGTTGTATTTATTTGTTTTTTGATTTTTTTTGTTAGATGCATTAATTATTTATTTAACAATCTATTTCATGTGTAGGGCCTTTAAAAAGTACAAGGCATATGGCGGCAAGTCTCGAGGAAATGCCCTGAAGTGGAAGAACGTTAAGGTGATTTGTTTTGTAAAAAATGTATGTTGTTCGGCTTATAGATATATTTTAAATTGAGTATTAAATTATTTTGGAATATTTCTATAGTGTCCTCAACAATTAAAAACAACATATTGTGTATATTATGTGACGAAATACATGTATGATATAGTAAAAAACTTATGTGAAAGCATCGATTTGCAGGAGGTACCAAATTTATTCATTTCCTTCAATATATTTTATATTGAGTAATAATACGTTTAATGTTTCAAAATAATATTTTTATTGTAGTGCTTCAGAGAAGATGGTTCTTACAGCCAAAAAGATATGGATGAGATTCGTGATAATTTAGCTGAATATATCGTGCAAAACTAAATGTAGTCTTCCTATATGCTACTATATGGTGAGTTTATTCATGTTTTTCTATATAGATATATTTTTACTTTTTGGACAAATGTGCGAATATATGCATCTAATCAAATCACACAATGGTTCTAAACTACATATTTATACATCTGGCCATGCATCTAGTTAACCGGTTATTTAGAATTTATATACCATAATTTTTAAACAATATTACTATCTAGTGCAGTCGTATACATGTTTAACGGTCATGAAATCACAATCAGTGGACTCGACACACACACACATGAGGGTCGACCCCACCCCAGATAAAGCTAGATTCATCAATGAATATGGACTGTTTTCTTAACCACATTCATTGCTGACTCAATGCTGCGTGTACGATAAGATCCTAAATACCTATAAATAAGCTAGTAGAGCCTAGCCTAAATCTCACATTTTATGAGAAGCCGCCTAAGCTCTGTCATTCTTCTTCCTTCTCAAATCTCTTTAGAAAAATAGAATAATTAGTTTAGGAAAATTCCAATTCAAGATCTAGAGGAAAAGTATGAATATTAATAAAGAAGGTGTTCAGAATTCTATTCAAAGTAACGCAATTTCTTGGATCTAGTCTATTTGAATTTGTCCTCTTTCTTCCCTTTTCTTTTAGCTAAGAATTATGGATCCATGGTTACTTAGGGTCTAAATCCAGTCAGGGAACCATGGAATGCTAGATCTGGACCAAATTCAGGATTTGGAAAGCAAATTAGGTAAGTGGACTTAAAATATACCTTTTTGATAATGGTATATTTATCGTTTGACATTCCCCATTATTATGCAATGTAAATCTGCTAGAGTGATTAATGTGTATAAATGTAAATCTGCTATAATGTTCATATGTTGAAATGTTAATAGGTCGAAATGTTAATATGATGAAATGGAAACCTGTTAAAATATGTGTAATGATTACTGTTGTATAGATACATGTTCTAATTACATGTTAACCTATGACATATTATGTACTTGAATCTTTAACTGTAAGAATTGGGATAATTACATGTTAATTTGTTAAGATGGAATAATTACATGATTCAGTGATTACATGTTATTTTAAAATGAAGTTAATTACATGCTAGGAAGAATGTACGACATGATAATTAGAAATGGACTTAATGTGACATTAAGTACGACCTGTAAAATATTGATTACAGTAAAACTTGAAAGAATGGATATGCCTAAACTTACAGTAAATGGAAAGTTAAAACCGCACTTAGACGCAACTTATGGTAGAAGTTTGCCTGGACCCTCCTGGCAAATCCAGCGTCCACAAGTTGTTAATTTAATGTAAGGGGTCTAGTGCGTAAATATACATGTAACTGTGCTAAGACATGAGGTTAAATTCAACTTGTGGTAGAAGTCTTCCCGGAACCGCCAGGGAAATCTAGCATCCACAAGTTGTCAATTTAATGTGAGAAGTCCAGTGCATAAACATATATATATATATATATATATATATAGCATGATAGAAATAAATGACACTAATTGTGATTAGCGGAAATGAATAGGAAATGAGGGAAAGCTACAATAGTAAAAGAGTTGAAATGAATGGGTAATGATAATAACCTATTATAATTAATTACATTAATGAGAATGTTACATAATAGTTAGGCTTGTCCTAGGGACAAGTGGAAATTATAAATTAGGATATAATAAACGATAAAGAAAATGGAATAACTTATACAATGAGATAAGTTGTACTTAATTGTAAATTAAGTTAACTGTAAGATCGAGAATATGAAATCTACTAATAAGAATAACATAAATTATATTAATGGAAAGGGAACTTATTAGTTAACCTTAGTTAAGATAACTACGTTAATACGTAAACAACGACAAGTTGTAGTGATAGTGTAAGATGGAATTATGATTAAATAAAAAAGAACAAGGTGAATATATGGGATGAAATAAGTTATATTTAATCATAAATAATAAGTGACATGTTAAACAGAAAACATGTGAATTGAGATATACTTAATTACATATTAACTAGAACATGTTATTGTAACTATGGAATTGAACAATGAATAACAAAAAGAGAATGTAGATTATAGACCTTGGATTACAATCTAGAAAATAACATGATATGCGGGTATTAATGAACGTACGTAAAAGGATTAAGCTTTGTAACCAAAATTAATCAGCAAGAGGGTCCCTTCCTTAGAGATATAAAGGGCTCGGAAAGAACTTGGTAACTTAAATAATAAATATAGTTGGAAATAACCAAGTTAACTGGAACCTTGATGAGTAAGAGCAAGCGCATAATTAAATTATCATCGTGGTGTCATGGGACACGAAGGTAGTGCACATTCATCTGATTATTCTGCTTATTCTTCCTATTGTTCTGCTGGCTTCAAAGGACTGGATGGGGAAGCACGCGACTTCCTAGGACATGGGGGTAATCCTTGTAGTTCTCTATGTTGTGACAACGTTCTACTGTGCTCACAGAGGTTAGTTCTGCGTGTTTCTTCCCAGTGAATATGCCTTGATTGCCACGATGGTGGGCAATCAAAAGACTGTAGGGTGGCATAGGTGATTCGACGATCCAAGTTGCCTTGTGACTAAGCGGGGTTACGACCATTCACGTGTACTGACAGCCCTAACCATTTGTTGATAGCAAGACGTCGGATACCTACCATCGACAGTCAGCTTGATGCGTAATACAGAAAGACGGAGAGCTAAACCAAAAGACCATTGACGTTTTGCTATCAAGGTCACAGGTGAGGGACATGCCAATTTGGATTTGTTGTTTATTTTTTGCTCTTGGGCTAGGTCGTTAGTTCTCAATCCTGTTCATTTTTCAAAGTTGAGGGAGGGGTTGGGTGGGACCATAACCACAAAAAATGCAAACCCTAGCATCTGTGAATACAGATATCTGAAAAGCTCCCGACCGAGTTTCGTGTTTCTTGTACAGCCCTGCCATGGGACTCGGTGCACAATAGATGATATGTGCGGTTAAAGCATCGAGTACAATTGATGATATGTAGGTGGAAAAGTCTAGATACATGCGTGTCTACTTTGGGTGGTGTATCGTGGACTATAGGGCATTACTTTGTGATCTGATTTAATCAAAGGTGACAGCCTGTATGCTTACGTAGCATGGCGACAACGGTTCTATGCGAAACGTAGCGTTGTTATATGGATATACGTACGTCACTCCGGCGTAGGATGAGGGACTGCATATATTTATGTAGCGTTATGGCGGAGACCGTACGATTGGGGTACTATAGGGTGTACCTTAATATTTGGGGTAGCTACATAAATATTGTGTTAGATTAACTCACTGGGAAGTGGATGGGTATGTCGTGTGTGTAAGCCTTGAGTGTTGTTAACCCAAGTAACCTAATAAACAAGAGAATGTAACTGAATGGTATGTGTAGGATTATCAAAAATGTGTAGTTTAAATCCAGTCACCAGAACTTTTTTTCTGACTCCGTCCTCATAACATACTTGCAGGTTAGATTTGTGGCAGAGATATGATAGCTTTGGATACTGGTTAGACAGTTTTATTATCCAGGTAAGGCTATATTTTGATTATATTATATTTTATCCATTCCGCTGTGAGATGTTTTTTGAGCTATGATATATTTATATCTCTGCCTTTTCTGCATGATACCAAAGCAACCAACATGAGTTTCGATAGAATAGAATTTTCAAAAAATTCGGTCTGACGAAATTTGGATTCTTATAATATACGTATACAAAAATAAACTTTTAAATTATTTACCTGCAAGTATGCAAAAGGGTCTGTCTCTTGCGTTTTGTTTGTATTTTGAAATTTGTCCAATTGTACAGACTGAAAACTGCTACGATGACCAACTGATGGCGTATTGTTGTCTGCCTCCATATTTTTGGGCATATGCATACCAGTCATGCTCAAAATATTTGCAATCTTCTTCTCAACCATTGTATCCACCATAGACTCGAACCATTGACTCACTTTATTTTCTATTTCCTGTGTGATAAGATGTAACTCGTCTGCTGATTTTATACCATTTGGACCTTTATTTTTTATCTCTGCCTTCCCAAATACGTCTTTGATACCGACCGTCCCACCAATTCCTCTGACTCGTCCCGGATGGTCTTTTTTTTCAAGAGCGCGATTTAAGACATCTTCGTGCCTATTTGGAACCCATGTTCCTTCATTGGATTTTTCTCTCCAATCATTCTATGAATAAAAAAATTTGTCTCAATAATTCACTACTACATTTTGCATGAGATTAATCAGAAGAAGTAAAATACAAAGAAACTAATCATACCATTTTATTAGCAACCATCTTAATTTTCTCATTTAGGATTGCATAATTTCTATCGGCTCCTTTCTTTGATCTTGCCAAAACCCTATCCAAACTTCGATCCAAAAAGGATCCACTAGGTAATGTGGTCAAAGAATTATGGCCTTCAGGTATCCATTTAGCCTTCTTCCCTGCATACCCAGCTTGCCCCAAATACTGAGGATGCTCATTATATATCTGATTCCTCCTATTCTTCTAACTTATTTGCTGTTTATAACCAAAATGTCATTATAGGAACAAAAATGATGTGTTCGATTATGTAATTAACTACCGAAAGAAAAATATGACATAGTTCAAAAATCAATTAAATTCATCTTTGCATGCAATGCAACATATTTTAATGTAATGTCTTTCATTTTTCATCCATATGGTGCTCGGTCTGAGATAATAAAAGATAAGACATAAACATAAGTTATTGTTCTTAAGACAAGACAACAATTTCATGAAAAATCCACCAATATCTAGGTCTTTATGTTATTTATTTTAAAATTAAATCAACTTATATAATTGTAACATAAAGGAGCTACATATAAATTTATAATACCATGACATCTTCCCAAGTGAGGTCTTTAAGCCCTCGACTAACGATGTCCCAACTAGTAATATTGATATCAATTTTAGATCTAGCTAAATCGCCGGCATACACCTTATAAGACTTTTCCTAATTTCCAGTGGGTTTGCTGTTATCGCTCCACTCTATGCATTTTGGCTCTAGTGTCATATATTTCTTTCCAGTTGTTGGACCTCTTCGCCTCATCTTAGATGTCAACTGCAAAATAGAAGTGTTATGCTCTTCAGTGTTTTCATATGGTTGTAACTCCAGGGTTCCAAAATCGAAAGTTGAGCACAATTCTTACATACACTATAACATACGCAAAAATAAGTGTTGAAAAAATAGTAATAAGTAAACTAGCTAATAAATATCCTGACATATAACAAAACCAAGGATGGGTGTAATAACTACACTACACATGCACAAGTATAATTAGATATCCGGAGTGCAGTCACCAAGCTCAAAGCAGCCACTAAGCTTAAATGAACGTAATATGTTGCTCTCTTTTTTGTAAGACAACTCTAAACATCAGACATGATCATCTGTTTGACTTAGATATGAAAACATAAAAAAACTGTTAGATGAGTCATTTTACAATCATTCTAGAAAAAAGAACCATGCATGTATAGCTATAGACCTTATATTCAGTACTCCACATTGGATGTAACATTTATAATCAAAACATTTTCCATAACTTACTTCATTGGCCCTTTTGAAGAGTCTTCCATCCATCATTATCGAATTGGCTAAGGCCAATTGATGCATTTTTATGTGAAAATAATGTACGCTAGAGTGCAGTCGTTTTTTTTTTCTATGTGAAAAGAGTTCTTGGAAAAGTTTGCCAAATTGAGTGCAGTCACTTGAGCAAGTATTCAAACTCAAATATGTTTACCACGAATGCTCTTTGATCTTCATAGTCCCTTGAGTTTAAAAAGAGAGCAAGATGCTATCATTTCATCTACGTCAAGTCAGTTGGATACGTTTATGAATTCTACTTTAGGGTGTTTCATATTGCAAAATTGTCTACACGACATAAAAGATAAACATTTATTTCTTTTTGGAGAATATCAGATTGTGTTAGAGGCATAAATATGTGCTGATAACCAGATTTCCTGCCTAAAGCATGCATAATTCAATTTAAATTGGGAGCTAACATCGTTAATGGAGCGTAACAAAGAATTGAAAGAAGGATTTCACTTGCTAATTGATGTTCTTAAAGTCAGTGTGGAGAATAGGACAGTGGGTAAGGTGTTTGAGCTCACATGGACAGAAATAGAATGAAACAACCACACTTGTTATTACGGTCATAGGTAACATATATATAGTATGGTGTGTATATACAGTAAAACTGTAAAGTGCAAAATATAGTTTATTAACAGAAGTTACTCCAATACAACCAACTCTCCCCTTCAATCTGAGTTTCCTCCTTCATTTGCTGCTTCTCTACATCCAACCCCTCTCTGAGCTTTAATTCTGATGTAGATTTAGCATTTAAGTCTGATGTAGGTTCAACATTCAAGTCTACCCTTAATTTCAAGAATCTGGTCGAAGACAATGATTTAGTCAGGACATCAGCTCATTGATTTAAAGCTGGTATATGGTTAATACATACATTCCCATTTGCTACTTGCTCCCTTACAAAGTAAAGATCAAGCTCAAATTTTTTCTCTCGAGTGCAATACAGGATTCACTGCAAGTTGAACTGTGCTGGAGTTATCACACTATACTGTCGCTGATTCACTGTCACGCTGAGCACCTCAGACAACAAGGATTTAAGCCATATAATCTCTGACACAACTCCTTCCACACTACGATACTCCGCTTCAGCACTTGGTGGCAACACGTAGGCTGCTTCTTGGAGCACCAAGACACCAAATTTCTTCCAAGATAAAAGCAGTGCCCACTAACATACCTTCTATCGTCTTTGTCTGCAGCCCAGTCTGCATCGGCAAATGCACCGACCTTTAGTGTTTTAGTGGGATAGAATTTAAGTCCATGACTCAATGTTCCTGCTAGGTACCTCTGCACCCTCTTCACCGCCTTCCAGTTCTCGCTCAAAGGACTTTGCATGAACTGACATATCTTGTTCACACAAAAAGATATTTCTGGCCTCGTGATGGTGATGTATTGCAAAGCTCCAACAATGCTCCTATAATGTTGCGGATTGTCCATTGGTTCTCCAGAGTTTTGGATAGTTGCAGGTTAGTAACCATCGGCGTAATTGGAGCTTTTGCCTTGTCCATGCTAGCCTTCTTCAATACACTTTGGATGTAATTGGTTTGACTAAGATGAAGTGCCCCATCTTCGGTCTACTTCACTTCTATTCCTAAGAAGAAATTGAGTCTGCCCATGTCTTTCAGTTTGAACTGTTCATTCAGGTACCCTATTATTTGATCAATCTCTACATTACAGTCCCCAGTTATGATAAAATCGTCCACGTATACGAGGACATATATTTGACTAGTGTTGCTCTTCTTAATGAACAATGAGTTATCCAACTTAGTAGGAGTAAAGCCAAGTTTTTTCAGCGTTCCCTTCAACTTTTAAAACCATACCCACGGAGCTTATTTTAAGTCGTATATCGCATCGCATTTTTTCAACCTACATACCATCTGACACCTGCCATTATCCTCGAACCGCTGAGGTTGATCCATATAAACCTCCTCTTCTAGTTCTCCATTCAAGAAAGCATTATGTACATCTAATTGTTTCACTGACCACCGATTATGCAGGGCTATGGAGAGTATTACTCTAATTGTGGTGGGTCTTACTACTGGCGAGAACGTTTCTTTGAAGTCAAATCCAGGCTATTGCGTGTACCTTTTGCTAAAAGCTTAGCCTTGTGCTTAGCTACTGTCCCATCAGTATTGTATTTCAATTTGTAAGTCCACTTACACCCTATTGTTGTTTTGTTCCTGGGCAGCGTCGTCAAGCTCCATGTCTTATTATTCATTAGCGCTCTATTTTCTTCTTCCATAACTCTCCTTCACTCAATACACTTCACTGCTTGTTCATAGTTTGCAGGTTCTTCTAATGCACACTTAGCCATATATATCTTCGATTTAAAAATTCCATCCTTCGCTCTTGTTATCATGTGATGTTGTTGTTGCTGCTCTTCAACTCTGGTTAATGACATCTCAGTCTGTGTATGATTCATTTCACCATCTACTGTGTTTCTTGATGAAGATAAATCATTCCTGACATTGAGGCGTCGATCATTCTCTTCTGCCCGGCCTTCAGTATCGTAATCACTTCCATCACTACTTGCTTCTGATGCATGAGACCTGAATGATTCCTGATCTTCTGCCCTCGCTGTTGGTAAACTAGAGGAGTGCTCATGAATTATATATAGTAGTATGGAAGGTATTGGTCTCTTTGTCTCCACTATCCTGCTTATAGCCTTTACTTCATTAGCGAAGGGAAAAACTCGCTCATCGAACATGACATGTCTCGATCCTATGACTTTTCCTTCACTCGTCAAACATTTATACCCTATCTGCCTTGTTCCATATCCAATGAAGGTGCAGGGCGATGATCTGAATTCAAGCTTATGACGATTATATGGTCTTAACATTGGGAAGCATAGACAGCCGAACACCCTTAATCTCTTGTAGTCTGGTTTTATTCCATATGTAGCTTCATGAGGACAGATGTCCTTCAACACTTTGGTAGGTAAGCAATTGATTAAGTATACGGCAGTCGTAAAAGCCTCCAGTCAGAACTTTAAGGGCAACGATCCTTGAGCCAGCAGCGTTAATCCCATTTCCAAAACATGTCGGTGCTTCCTTTTTGCCATTCCATTTTGTTGTGACGTATATGGACAAGTGTACCTATGAATTGTTCCCTTTTCGTTGAAGAATTGTCTCAAAGGCTTAAACTCAGCTCCTCCATCTGTTTGAATAATCTTTAGCTTTCGTTCAAACTATCTTTCAACTTGCAAAATGAAATGCTTCACAGCTTTAGTAGTTTTGGATTTCAATTTTAGAAAATAGATCCAAGTATACCTCGTATGTGCATCAACAAAAGCCGCATAATATTTGTAACTATGGTCAGAACTCAGAGGTGCTAGACCCTATAGGTCGCATTCAACTAACTCTAATGGATGGTTGTACTTTGTTTTAGACTGATCGAAAGACAATTTATGACTCTTGCCTAGTTGGCATTGAGTATAAATATGTGATACTATATTATTCAAACACGTTTTACATTACGCTTACATTCGGGTGACCAAGTCTCATGTGCCATACACTGTATTCATCCTCTATATTATTAACTGAATTGCAATATACCATTTGACCTTCAACTTTCTTATCAGATTTGAGATTGAACCTATATAGGTCGTCATGCAAAGCCCTCTATAACAAGATTTTTCCACTCAAATCATCTTTAACCAAACATATATTAGGGTGAAATTCAAAATATACTCGGTTATCTTTTGCAAATGCGAGACACTGATCAAATTATTTTTTATTTGAGGCACTCTCAACAAGTTTCTTGGCAGCAGTGTTTTATTTCTATCAGTAGATGCAAAATGAGCATGTCCAACATGTGTTATGTTTAATGACGTACCATGTTCCATGTATATTGAATTTTTACCTCGATAAGTTATTCCTCCTAGATTCAGATTTTGAAGATCTCTTGTCACATGATGAGTTGCCCTAAAGTCGGGAAACCAAGCGTCATCTTGAATATCTGCATCTTTAGCTAGAATTTCTTGTTGTTCAACAAGGGATGTCTGGCTTCTCGGATTCTGTCTGATACAGCCTTGAACTTGACTCAGATTGACATTGTACGGATAAGATCTTGGCATGTTTTGAGTTGGAGAATTCTGTTGATTGCTGGAGAAATTTGAATCAAAACTGAAATAACATCTGACTGTGGTATGACCGATCTTTTCGCATATTTGACATTTTGGCCGGTTGTTCGAGAACCTTCCTCTTCCTCTTCCTCTACCTTATGTTCCACCTCTTCCATACATCTGACTTCCTCTTGCAGTTTATATTTCATGATTGTTATTTGACAGTTTAGGTCTAGAATGATTAAGCAAGCCCTTACTCTTTGAATTTACGGCATAGTTAATAGAGAATTCCTGTGTCGAGTTGGTTGCCTTCTGCTCCAATCTTCCCTCATGCCCAAGTAATACTGAGTTGACATTTTGCACCAATGGAGTTGACTCTTTTGAAGTAATCACAGCCACTATGGGTTCAAAGTCATCACTCATGTCATTTAAAATACTAAGAAATGTTCTATTTCACTCACCTTATGTCCTGAAGACTCAAGTAAATCACATAGGTTCTTGATCTTACTCAAGTATTCTCTGATGCTCATGTTATCCTTCTTAATGTTTTGCAACTGCCTCTTATAACTCATGATCCTAGCTGCTGCTTGTGAGTTGAAATTCTGGTGTATAGTGTTCCATACTTCAATTGAAGTTTTGCACCAATGACTTGTGACAGTAGATTAGTGATGATTGAATAGAGAAGCCATGAGCACAACAAACTGTCTTGTCATTGATACACTATAAATTCATCATTTATACTCAGCTGCTCATCTTTCCCAGTGATAAATTTTTGTGGAACTGCGGTGGTTGAATCAATAAATTTCTGTAGACCATATCCTCAAATTGTCGTTTCAATTTGGAACTTCCACAGCAAAAATTTATTTTCATCTAGGGTTACTGTAATCAATTGAGTTTGAGGCTTCGTGACTAGCTTCAGTGCATCCTCAAGTGATTTAGATGCTTGATTGATAGCTGCACTACTAGTTTTGGTTGAATCCGATCTTGATAGTAAATCATTGTTGTGAGACATGGCTTGACTTCAAAACTGCTCCTAAATGGTATAGATCTGAGAAACTGAGAATCGGATCTGAGAAAATGACGAGAGATGAAGAATAGATCTACATAGATCTGATGGAAGATGGAGAATAGATCTGAATAGATCTGAGAAGAAATAGCGGAAGCTTATTCCTAGATTTGATTCTGAAAGCCGTTTAGAGATCGCTCTGATACCATGTTTGAGCTAACATAGCCAGAAATAAAATGAAACAACCACACTTGCTATTACGATCATATATAGGTAACATATATATAGTATGAAGTGTATATACAGTAAAACAGTAAAGTGCAAAATACAGTTTGTTAACAGAAGTTACTCCAATAAAACCAACTTAAGGGACTTGTGCCATTTATTTTGGATATAATCAGGTATACATTGGCCTCTGTTATCGAATGTCAGGATGAGAATAGAAAACTTCACCTTGAGGTGGCGAAACTTGATAATCTTTATCTGCAATTGCTGGATAAGAACTCAAATTTGATGAGAGAAAAAGATGTAACATCCCACCAACTTATTGAGCTCCAGGAAACATCAGTTATGAAATCTTAGTCTCCAAATTATTATAAAAAAAATGAAGTACAGACAACATCAGGGTGGAATAACAGAATGTCATGAATAATCTTTTTGACATTTTCGTTTTGCAGAGTTGTTTGTGTGACATGAAAGACACCAATTTGTCTCTTTTGAGAGAACGAGCTGATATTCTAGAAGAATATAGAAGTGTAAAGAATCAAATTGTTGAACTCAAGAATAAGTCTTCCAAATACGTGAGATATAAACATTGTCGGTGTGTAATGCAGCTGTGCGCAAAGGCTATTTAGCCCAGTTGGTTAGTACCTGGAAACCGTTGACCAGAGGCAGTAAATCGTTTGAGGGTACAAATCTTGAAATTACTGTCGAGAAAAATCAAAGGCTTGATTTTAAATAGAGGAATCGTTTTAATAATTTAATCCACCATTTTACTTTAGTAAGTTAATCCACAACTATTTTGTAAGTTAATCCACAAGTGGATTAACTTAAAAATTTCACCATATTATATAGTTAACAATCAAGTTTGTGCTTCTTGGCTGTTAAATCATCCATCTTGTTTTTGTTTTCTTCTTTCACGGCTTCAACAAGCCACTTGTCATCATCATCATCATCATCATTATTTATTAGTCTTGAAGAAAACCCTTGATTTCCTGCAATTTCCTTAGTACTGTAACAACCATCTCCCTCATCAAGATGTAAACGGCTTCTCTTCTCTGACACGTTTGTATCAATTTCTCAAGATTTCAGAAAATAGCAAACTACAATTATATGTGATAATGGTGATATTAAAAAAAACAATTTTGTATACAATTAATCAACTTCAAAAAAAAAAAAAAAAAAAAAAAGAAAGTTAAGCACAAAACTTTACTACTACTATAGAATTTACATGGTAAACAACTTCTGGTTAGTACATAACTAACCCTTACAACAATCAGATACTTATAGACTAGCTAGAGCTTCACTTGACCAATAAACTATGTATGACGAATCAAAAAAGCTAACAGTTATAAACTTTCTTCTTATCAGATTATATATAAAAAAATGGAGAAACCAGTCTGCTCATTTTAAATCTGCATCATCAGGAAGCCGCAATTATCAAATGCAGATATTAACAAACACAGTTGCCGCATCAAACCTCGCTGCAGGAAATTTCAAAAATAAAATAAAAATAAACAAACTACTTACTGTTATGTTGAATTACTCCTCTTAACACCCGAGCTTGTATTTAGATGCTAGGATTCCAGTACCAAGAAGATGACGGAAAACGCACAGAAGAAGATGGAGAAGAAGAGCAAATATGTACGATTTTTTGTGTGTGAATACCCTGAATAAAATTTAAGTTTCAGTAAAAGTCAACGATCCTATAAAACATGGTGGATTAACTTACTAATAATGTGGATTAGAATAATAATAACCTATTGTTTAATATATTGGAAAATAGAATCCACTCCTTATTATAAATTTCATATGCGAAAAGCCCTTCTCAAAAACATGTTTAAAATTACACCACTGTTATTATTCTCGATAAAGAAAAGCTATTTTTTTTTGGAAACTAAATCTGAATTTTCATTGCATGTTCCTATGATCAAAACTAATTTTTTTAGTTTATTCTTAAAAACGAGCAAACATTTCTGTGAGAAAACTTCAAATATTTGCGGTTTTTCTATAAATATTTTTGGTTTTCTCTGCAAATGTCTATAAATTTTTGGTGTTCTCAACTATTGTAGAATTAAATGCTACTTTATAATTCGTATCAGTGAATGATTCATTTACTTCTAGGTTATCTTCTGATTCTTGCTCATTCTGGTTACATGTTGCAATACATTCCTTCTCTAGTTCTACTATCTTGTTAAAGAACTGGACAGGTACATAAACCTTTGCTCACGAAGTCTAGGAAATGTATAACATAAAGTCTTTGTTTTTTGTATCTCTTTTCTGTCAATTTAGTTACGGTTTGAAAGGATAGAAATAAAAGAATGACGAAAAAGGTGACCCAACCGAAGCCAATCTGGTTTCAGTGCACAACGTGAATTACACCATCAAAACGCCACACACACCCCGTTCACTCAAGTCACACACATGTGAGAATTTGCCTGATCCATTGTCCCCTGAATTTTTAGTAGTTTCCCGTCTACTTTCAAGAACATTAGCATCATTCTTCAAATTTGTAAAATCAGTACTACCTGGTGATGCCGCATCTTTCTCCAACGCATAAGTCTTTATAATTGTATCAGAATAAACTTTAGATAAATTATGTAGTTTATCAAATGATCTACTTGTTACAACATTTTCATGCGGACTCAAAAGAGCTCCAGATTCCTCATCATATTCAACATTGTTAACTCCAATAAAATTACAGTATGGAATTCATATTGCAAAGAACTCTATAATTAGTTTGTATTATAATTTAGGTTATAGTTATCATTGTCTTAATTTACTTGCATTCTCTCATGTGCATACGAAGTAAAATATTATTGCATTGTCATGGTTTTTGTTCTTATATTTATGCCTAATGGAACTGTGTAAAAAATAATTTTTTTTTTTTTTTTTTGAAATAAAGTCATCATCAATTTTAATAGTTGTTTATAAATTTCAAATTCTGTTAAGCTAAAGATGCCAATCTTTCAAAATGCATAATGTACTGTCAAAGATGACAATCCTACATATTTTAAAATTATACAAAATATGCTAATTTTAGAAATAAACATGAATTTGTAATACATATAAATATATATATGGGAAATTCTATCGGAACACAAAATTTAGACACAATTGGTGAAACAATTAATCTCCACCATTGGATCACCCCATGAATTACACCTCTCCACATAAAGACAAAAAGATCTAACGGTTGAGGCTTTGTGTGTCCAAGTTTGTGTCTAATTTGGTGTTCCAATAGCCGCGCCCTATATATATATATTTATATATATATATATATATAACCGCTTTCTTTCTCTCCAATGGAGAGAGGAAGGGGCGATTCACAAAGCAACCAAAACCGTTCAGGTTTCAAGCCATAGACTTTCGAATTTTATCAAACAACTGAAACCGACATGGTTTCAAACCACAAAATAAATTAAATCCCTGATTATCATGTTTTCTTCTGCCATCTATCGAACATCAAATCAGTATTGGAAGATTTATGCTTTCTTCACAGTATGGTAACAGCAGAGTAGAAGATGTGTTTAAATATGCATATGAAGATGATGGAAACTTGTGATTAGTAACAAAGTAACGGAATGGTGGCAAACTGTTTTAATCTCTACCACTCGAAGAAGACTCGATGGATAGTAAGAGCGGATTAGAAGTGCAACGAGATCGTACTTGCTATGGATTTGGTAACCTAATCGTGGGTTCAAAATTTTCTTTTATGATTTAATTTAGTGCTTTGTATGTGTTTTATTTTATGCTTTTCGGTTTGTATTCAGGTTAGTATTTTAACCTTATCATCTATTTTTCTAGTTGTTAATAAAGATGAACCAATTTTCAAACATATATATATATATATATCCATCAATAACCCAGGAATGGTATTTTAGCTCGAACAAAGAATTAAGTTCCAAATTCAAATTTGGAGGTCTCAAATATGTGTGCTATGAAACCAAAGATGAAGTAACAACATTTGTTTTCTTATTTCTCTAATGGAAAGTGCACAGAAAATTAATTTAGGATAGTTGTAACATCCCAAGATTTGGCGATAATTTAAATATTAAATTTAATGTGATTTTGAACAAAAAAATTTAGATATTGAAATTTATGATTTATGTCGTATATTAATAAGGTATGAACTAAAATTTGAATTCATAAATATTGAAATTTGTTCACAATAAACAATAATTAATTTATAAATCTATCTAAATTTTATAGAAGTTATAAACCTTTGAATTTAATTTAAAGGTGAATAAACGAAAATGAATATTTTAATATATTAATGAACTGGTTAAAATTGCCATTTTTCCAATAATCTTAGAATTCGATGAAATTAATTTTATTAGATTCTGAATTGTAAATTATTATATGATCTAAAATTTTGCAGTCATCAGAATTATAGTTTGATCATAAGAAATTAAAATGCATATAAATTGTATGTACAATTTAATTAAATAATCAAGTTTTTGAAGAAACTACTAGTGACTTCGGAATTGTGCTTTATCCAAACCTATTTCATTTCGTTTCGAAGGCGTCAAAACCTATTGTTCAGTGGTAAGCAAGCCTGATTCGGACTCAGTCTGAGTTTTGGCTTAAATATCACGTAAATCAAGAAATAATATTATTATATTCGAAACCCTAAATTTTTGCATGGCCGCCGTTCTTCTATTTCCAATGGCCGAAAATTCTCCAATCTTCCTTTTTCAATTTCTCCTAATCCGTTCAACGAAATTGAAAAACTACAAAACGAATATTGTAGAGCTCGAAGAGATCTTCGAATCCATATGGATGATTATACTTATCTCAATATATAATTGCCAGAATTAAACAATAACAGCAACACGGGTTTGTGATGATTGCGGGCCAAAGAGGCGACTACATAGGACCGGTCAGTGGGTGCTGGCGTGGTTCGAAGAGGCGGTTGCCGATCGTGTTCCGGCAGTGTGTAGCGTGGAGCGTGGTTCGATGGGGAGCGGTTGTTTTGGGTTTTGTTGCCAACGTGAGTGCGCGAGGAAGAAAGCGGCTCTTTTAGCTGCTGACGTGGCGACTCCTGTATGGTGAGACGGTTTTATTTTATTTTAATTTTTAAAATTCGAATGTTTAAACACGTATTATAACTTCTTCATACAAGCTCCAATTGACACACCGACCAACAAATATCGTATTGGAAATAACGATATCAACATATCTTTCAAATTTCCATAACAATATTTGTATAATCACGAAATCCAACATCGAAATATTCCAAAGACAATTTCGATTCAAATCCATTCTAGTTCAATTATTGGAAATTCTGGTCACTTCTAAAACCATTTCAAATCCCATTTATTTATTTTAAAAATAAATGGATAATAATATTAGTTCAAAACTAGTTCATTTCGATAAAAATCTATTTTTATCTTTTCAAATATGGAGTTTTTCATCCCAATTTTTTCCAAATCATTTCTTATGATTTTACACAAATTATTACTATTTTTAATAATTTTATCAAGGCCCGTACAGTCGATTTCCATCAACGGCCATCGAACTGCACTAACAACGACCTTTTCCAAATTTGATTTGGACATAATTCCAAATCCAACCATTATATTTCAAATCTCTAAATTCGTTAGAAATCTCTTTTCGATACGAACCCAACGGTTCTAGTTTTAGGAGAATCCGATGATCGGATCTCCCGTAATATCCATTCGAAGTCAATGGTCGAAATTCACGAACTGCCGCGACGCGGCGCGTTCTATTCAGGTCATTTAATATATATTATATATATTTCGTTGATTTTCTTTTAAAACGTATTTTATAAATCATTTTAAATTTGTTTTCGAAATGATTTCAACTTCATATTCAATTTCGAATCATAATTGAATATTCCACATCATCGATATAGAAATGATAATATTTTCAAAACGTTATATTTTGAAATCTCTTCCTTCTCTATAATCATTATGAAAACGAATATAATCGATATAAATATCGTTCGCGTCAAAAAGGCGCATATCTAACCAACGCGGCTTTATATATTTCAATAACTTCGTTATTCTATTCAACGAATGAATATTTTCTTCAACACATGAATATATATTTTTATTCAACACATGAATATATATTTTTATTCAACACATGAATATATATTTATTCAACACATGAATATTTATTCTATTCAACACATGAATTTATATTCTATTCAACACATGAATTTTTATTTTATTCAACACATGAATATTCTTTCTTTTCAACACATGAATTTTTATTCTATTCAACGCATGAATTCTTATTCTATTCAACACATGAATTTTCTTTCTTTTCAACACATGAATTTTTATTCTATTCAATACATGAATTTTCTTTTATAATATTCCTTATTTTTCAAATTGGAATGAGGCTTAGTCAATTACCATATAATGTTAATTATATGGTTTACCTACAACACATGTATATAATAGCAACGATAAATCATCAACCATCATCCAGAGTGCACCACACAACTGCATAAGCATTAAATATAAATAATTAATGCTTACACAGTCTGTTAACTCATCGATTGACATACAACTAAACAATCAGGATTAGTGTATGTCAAGTATCATCCCAATACCCGTGTGGGGTTTCAAACCAACTAACACAGATTTTTATTTGTGCAATTGGGCGATGTGTAAAATTTATCGTCCAAATCAATATCAGTTAAATGGGTGTACGTAAACAAATCGTCCGATTTGTTTATAAATATTTATTTTATATACACGTTAAAAATTATATTTTTAACTGTAAAATGTTTATAGAAATATTGTTATTTGATGTTTATATATAAATAAATATTGAATATACTTTTAAATATCAGACCTCCAGTTAGTAAGGCCTACTTATTGGGAATATTTCGATTCTGGAATAAATTGTTTTAACAATAAAAATCACATTTTTATTATATATAAACTATATTCATGTGTTAAAACTATATTCATGTGTTGAATAGAAATTCATGTGTTGAATAGAAATTCGTGTGTTGAATAAATTCTTTGAAAGATAAAAAATAAAAATAACATTTTTATCATATATTTAGACTATATAAAATATTAGTATTTTAAATAAATTGTTTTAACATCAAAGACAAAAATTTTACCTTAAGTATAGACTATATAAACTAATCGTGTTTTGAAATAAATTGTTTTACAACAAAAATCACATTTTTGTTAAATATATGAATTGTTAAAAATGATATATGTGTTGAAATAAATATCTGCTGGATAAAAATAACATTTTTATCAAGTATACGAAGTGAATATGGTTTTGAAGTCGAAGAATGAATTATATTTATATATACATATATAAATATAAATAACATAAATCGAATAAGGAAGCTGCAGTTCGTGTTTTGAAACCATGATTTCAAACGATTATTGCAAGAGATCCGACCATCGGATTTTCCCGAAACCGAAACCGTTGGGCTCGCTTTGGAAATATCTTTCCAACGACACCAAATTTGTAAAGATCCAACGGTTGGATTGTCTGGAATGTTTAATTCAAATCTAAAGAAAAACAGCGCCAGAATTGATTATATATATATATATATATTAAATTGAATAACGATGCTGCAGTTTGTATTTTGAAATCGTAACTTCAAACGATTGTACTGGGAGATCCTCGACCGTCGGATTTCCCAAAACTAAACCCGTTGGATTCGTTTTGAAAAGATCATTCTAATGATATAAAAATTTTGAAGATCCAAGGATTATATTTTCAGATATGTGTAATTCAAATCTAAAGAAAAACAGCGCCAGAATCGATTATATTTATATATATATAAATATAATTAAATTAAATCAAATAACGATGCTGCAGTTCGTATTTTAAAATCGTAACTTCAAACGATTGTATCGGGAGATCCGACTGTCGGATTTTACCAAAACTGAACCCGTTGGATTCGTTTTGAAAAAATCTTTCTAATGATATAAATTTTTTGAAGATCCAATGGTTAGATTTTCAGATATGTGTAAATCAAATATGAAGAAAAACAGCGCCACGGCCGCGTTATGGCCTGAAGCATCGTATGAGTGAATTGGCTATTTTTAATATAAATAGCCATAAATCGTGATAAAATATTATAAACAATATGGAATGGAAATAAACTGAATTTGCTCGGTTTATTTGATGTTTGATGGTCAAATGTGTTTGGCGTGGAAATCACATTAAAGAACAGAATTATTGATGTTGAATAATTTAACCATTGAAATGAATTGATTTGAAATTCTAAGTATACGTGAATTATTTGAAAAGGCCTAGTTAATTCTCATTTCAAATAATTGATCGATGGCTAAAGTCGAAGATATGAAGACGGTGCAAGACCGATGATCTTCACGTCGAATGGAGGGGTGCTATTGATGCTCATGACAGGAGTAGCTACCTTGAAGGGGTTAAAGTAGTAGTCGTCCGGACGCACTTGTTGATTGTACGGACATGCAAGGTATTAAGTGCCTTCGATTTCGTTCTGACCCAGAACTAACTTGTAAATAGACTGTGTGTCTGACATTGGATATCATTCTGTATGATTGATGGATATCAGTTGCATGGAGTGGTTTTCCTGTGTGGCATGCTAAGATGCAAATGATCAGGCTTTTGTTAAAAAGCAGAGCTTTGTGGTTGATGATCAAAGCATGGTTTTGAATAGCTAGCTTTGTGTTTAGCGTTGTTTCGCGAGCCTCACACCTCGGTATGAGCCAGAAACTGGAGAGGACCTTAGGGAGGACCTGCGTTTCTTTCTAGCTAGGAGTGGTGTTTTGGGTTTGACACGCCCGGGCATTTTACTTATATGGATGATGGATAGCGAGGCGCCTCGGTTAGATCGGTCTCTTCGAAGCCGATGGTTTGGTCGGTGGATGACCAGTTTACGCCCCATACGGTGGGGAAACGCAGTGTTCAGGCATTTTAATCCACATCGAGTGGACCGGTCCTGACGATCCAAGGGTCACTTGAGCTCTGATCCTGAGACATGGTAGGCTAGATTGTCTTGAAGCGGTAAGGACGATCCCTTGCCTTGGTTCATGACGGAAATCCAATTTCCAAATACAACATCGTACGGTTTTGATTGTGTGTGTATATATATATATATTTGTGTGTGTGTGTGGCGACATGATATATGGTACCCATGTCGTCTATGATTGATAGTTATGATTGAAATTGTTTTTGAAACATATAAACACTAGCAATAATATCAAATGATTTGTTTTGCTCGTATCAAGCATATTTTGGCCATTATAAGGTAAAACTCTATCCTTCGGTTTGTGTTGCATTGTGTGATGGGAACTGAGTCTTATAATGGCTTCATTTTCATAAAAAGCATTGCGATGTTTAAAAGATTCACTTGTTTTAAAGCACTGGCAATCCAATGGAGTAAACCCGTTTCGTGAAAGTGGCGTGGTCTTGTGATTGGCCATATTGTAAAGTAAGTTAAGTAGATTTCTCATACCAGTCCCATGACTGACTCGTAGTTTGTTTCACTTGCAAACTCGGCTGACCCTTTTTCTACACGGGCAGCCTTGTATTCAGGTTTTAGCAGGCTCTTTTTAGATAGCTGAAGTTGAAGATGGATTTTATCATTTATCTCTTTTTATGTTGTTTAGCTCCCATTGTACATATTATGTTTTGTTTTCCGCTGTAGACATTTTATGTAAAGCTGAACTGTATTTTGTACTAAGTATGATCTTGTATACTGTGTAACTCTGATGGTAGGCATACTTCATCATATACCATATAAGCATTTGGGGCTTGTGTGACGAGGTTGAAGATTTACCATATGAGCGATAGGCTTGTATGGCGATGACTATATATTACAGGTTGAACTGATGACAGATATGGACCATATAAAATGTAACGATATGGAAACAACGATGTATAAATTATATAGTCGATGTATGAGTTATATAAGCGTTGTACACCTCATGTATAAGCGTTGTATAAGTTGTATGTTCGATGTATAAATCATATATGCATTGTAAAAATGATATATGCGTTGAAATAAATTGAAATGATATTGAAATGAAATCGAAATATAGTTATATATGTATATCTATCTATATATATATATACACTTCCCTCGTCCACAGACCATGGATGATATATTTTGGTTGTGATATCGTTTGGATCATTGGTTGATGTGAAAATTTGGTGAATATCATGAATGGTTGATTTGAAATGATTGATTGTGGTTGAAATCCCAATAGGATTAGTATATCGGAAAATTCGTCTTCGTACGAACTAGATATTGAAAATAACTATTGTCAAAAGCTACGAGGCTTTAAGGTAGAGTGAGGAGACGTACTAGGGACACTGCCGGTTTTAACTACCCTGCCGTTATGCTGCCAAAATTTTCTGAAATATTCCCGTGTTTGATTTATATTCATGTGTTGAAATTAATCCATATGTTGAATAAAATTCATGTATTGAATAAAATTCATGTGTTGAAATAAAATTCATGTGTTGAAATAAAATTCATGTGTTGAATAGAAATTCATGTATTGAATGAAGTTCATGTATTGAATAAATTCTTTAAAAGATAAAAATAACGTTTTTATCATATATATAGACTATATAAAATATTAATATTTTAATTAAATTGTTTTAACACCAAAAATAACATTTTTACCTTATGCATGAACTATATAAAATATTAGTGTTTTAAATAAATTGTTTTAACACCAAAAATAACATTTTTACCTTATGTATGAACTATATCAAATAATCATGTTTTGAAATAAATTGTTTTACAATAAAAATCATATTTTTATGATATATATGAAATGTTAAAAATAGTGATGTGTTGAAATAAATAGTTGCTGGATAAAAAGATCGTTTTATAAATGTGTGAAATGAATATGGTTTTAGAATCGAAGAATGAATTATATATATATATATATATAATTAAAATAAATCGAATAACGAAGCTACAGTTCGTATTTTGAAACCGTGATTTCAAACGATTATTGCGGGAGATCCGACCATCGGATTTTGCCGAAACCGCAAACGTTCGGTTTGCTTTGGAAATATCTTTCCAATGACACCAATTTTGTAAAGATCCAACGGTTGGATTGTCTGTAATGTTTAATTCAAATCTAAAGAAAAACAGCGCTAGAATTGACTATATTATATATATATATAATTAATTAAATTAAATCGAATAACGACGCTGCAGTTCGTATTTTGAAGTCTAACTTCAAACGATTGTACCGAGAGATCCGATCGTCGGATTTTCCCAAAACTGAAACCTTGGATTCGTTTTGAAAAGATCTTTCTAATGATATAAAATTTGTGAAGATACAACGGTTAGATTTTCAGACGTGTGTAAATCAAATCTGAAGAAAAACAGCGCCACAGCCGCGTTATGGCCTGAAGCGTCGTTTGAATGAATTGGCTATTTTTAAATAAATAAAAATAGCGATAAATCATTATAAAATATTATAAACGATATGGAATGGAAAATAAACCGAATTTACCCCGGTTTATTGGATATTTGATGGCTGAATGTGTTTGTCGTGAAAATTACATTTAAGAACAGAATTATTGGTGTCAAATAATTTAACCATTGAAATGATTTGATTTAAATTCTAAATATACGTGAATTATTTGTAATGCCGAGCTAAATCTCATTTCAAATAATTGATCGGCGATAAGAAGTCAATGATGAAGACGGTGGTTGAAGACCGGAGATCTTCACATCAGTTGGATGATTACTGATGTCTTGATTGGGAGGCATCCCAAAATATAGATAATAAGTGGTGATCGTCCAGACGTACTTGGAGATCGATGGATATGCGAGGTATGAAGTGCCTCCGGTTTCGTTCAGACCCAGAACGAACTTGTAAATGGACTGTGTGTCTGACATTGGATTTTGTTCTGTGCTGAGTGATCTCTATTAAATATATATCTGTTTGGCGGTGGAGAATTTATTCTCTTGCTTAACGCCCTTCTCTGAGACGTACGAGCTCAGAGGTTATATATTGATAGAAATCAGTCGCATGGAGTGAACTGCCTATGTGGCATGCCTAAGTGGCAAATGATCAAGGCTTTTGTTGAAAAGCAAAGTCTTGTGGTTGATGATCAAAGCACCGCCTGTGTGACATAGCTTTGTGTACAACGTTGATTCGCGAGCCTCACACCTCGGTATGAACCAGAAATGGGAGAGGACATTAGGGAGGGCATGCGTTTCCTTCTAGCTTGGGTGGTGTCAGTGACCTACCAGCCCTGACATTTAAATTATTTTCACCTGTGTGATTGTTGCTGTTGCGAGGCGCCTTGGATATATCGGTGACTATGTGGAGCTGATGGAGTTATAGGACTCATTTACGCCCCAAAGGGCAGGGAAACGCAGTGTTCAGGCATTTTAATCCACATCGGTGGACCGGCCCTGACGATTACGGTGAATTTTGAATATTTAAAATGAATCATTTTAAATAATAATGACGAGAAATTTTATTTAAATAGAAATAGAACGTATATATTTATTTGAATCGTTGTTAGAATATAACTATTTTATTTTAAATATAAAAGGAATTGGAAATGGCGTGGTAGTTTGAAAATTCGATTTCAAAGTTCAAATGAATGTACATGATTCAAAATAAACCGGATTTTAGAGAAACCAAAAATATTAGAATCTAATTGAGAATGTCTTTCCAACGAATCCGAAAGATTGAAATTTCATAGAAGGGATAAAAAGTTATGCCCAGTTGAAAATTCAGAATAGTCGCCGTGGAATTCTAGCCCTTAAAAATGGAAATTTTGCAAACAAACTCGGTTTTAGAAGAACTCACTTTTGTTGGATCCGTGATGTCAAGTTACTGCTAGATTCCAAAATTCATAATTTTCTGAATCAATATGTGAGCGTGGCGAAGTAAAACGTGTTTTGACAGTTTCAGTCAATTTCGATCGACCAGAAAATGGCCATTTTTCAAACGATCTCAGAATTTGACGAAATTAGTTTTGTTAGGACTGTATCGTCAATACGAAGCGAGAAATTATTTTTTGGGAATTTTTAGAGTCCGTATGTGTCCCCGGTAAATTGAAATGTGCGTTCAAATTCAATATATAGATTTATATTTTGATTTTGACAGAAACTGATCGAAACGAGCGAATCAGCCTACGATACATATCCCATTGTGTTTGGAATAGGGTTAATACAATAGGGATGACAGTCGTTGGGTTCGGTTCGGGTTTCGAAGGAAAAAGTAACTTTTTGAAATACAAAATAAAATAATTAAATATAACCCCCCCTTTTATTCACTAAACCCCCTCCCACCTTTCTCTTTCCCAATTTGATTTCTTTCAAAAAAAAGAGAGAGCCGCGATGCGGAAGCCCACCGCCGCCTACTCCGAGACCACCACCGCGGCGTCCAAGCCTCCCCCCTCTTCCGATCACCCATCCGCCGCCATAGCCCACCTTCGACGCTCCTCTAACCGAATCCCTACCCTAATCGCCCCAAAACCCTCCACCTCCGACCACATCCCATCGCCGACGCCGCGCTGCGCCCGAGCCCCACTAAACCGCGCACCAGACTCCCTCCGACCACCTGCAGTGCGCAGAACCCCACCCCTCCTCCTTTCCATTTCGCTGTAAGTTTTAATTTTAAAATTTGAGTTTTTAATATTATTACGAAGTTAAAGTCTAGATTTTTTTATTATGTTAAGGTTCATATTTTTATGATGTTAAAGTTTAAATTTTTATTCTTTAAAAGATTATGTTTTTATACATGAAGTGATTTTTTAAATAAATAAACAAAAGATACGATTTTTGTGAAAGAAATTATGATTTTTAATGAACAAGAAAGACATGATTTTTACGAATATAAAAATATATTTTCTTTTCAGTTTTATAATGCGTACAACAATGGAAAGATTCGGTTTTCAATCATAGAAAGATTTGATTTTTAGAAAGAAAAGATATGATTTTTAATACAGTAAAGATATGATTTTTTAATACCATAAGATTTGATTTTTAATACGGTAAAAATTTTATTTTTATACATGAAAGAATATAATAAAAATGAGATTTTTATTATGAAGTTAGCGAATGAGAAATAGGACTTATATATATATAGAAACGATATGAAAATGTGATTTTCATATATATGAAGTAGCGATAAAAATATAATTTTTATCATGAAAGAAGCGGTGTAAAGGAGTGAATTTTTTTACATATGTAGTAGAGATATAAAAATACGATCTTTATATATAAAAGTGAAAATTTTATATAGAGAATGGCGAGAGAAAAATATGATTTTTATATACGAAGCATTGATATAAAAATATAGTTCTTAATATAAAATTCGAGAAACAAATCTTGTTGAAAACACGGCAAAGATTTTCGACATATGAAGAGTCGCGGTGTTTGGTTAAGCTTATCGGTGAGAACTCCTCACTTTTAATTTATTTTCTAGTTGAAATATATAATAGGATGCAGACGATGCTTAGCAGCACCCAACACCCGTCGTCCACAGACCATGGATGACTTGTTTGTTTGATTACTGTATTGTGAAATTTGATTGTGTGATGTGGAATGAAATAAAATATTTTATCGTTATAAATATTTTATAGTTAAAAATATAATTTTTAACGTGTACATAAAATAAATATTTATAAATAAATTGGACGATTTGTTTATGTACACCCATTTGACTGATATTGATTGGGACGATAAATTTTACACATTACCCAACTGCACAAATAAAAATCTGTGTTTGTTGATTTGAAACCCCATACGGGTATTGAGATGATACTTGACGTGCACTAATCCCGATTGTTTAGTTGTATGCCAATCGATGGGTTGGCAGACTGTGTGAGCGTTAATTATTTATATTTAATGCTTATGCAGTTGTGTGTTGCACTCTGGATGATGGTTGATGATTTATCGTTGTTATTATATACATGTGTTGTAGGGAAACCATATAATTAACATTATATGGTAATTGATTAGGCCTCATTCCAATTTGGAAAATAAGGAATATTATAAAAGAAAATTCATGTGTTGAATAGAATAAAAATTCATGTGCTGAAAAGAAAGAAAATTCATGTGTTGAATAGAATAAAAATTCATGTGTTGAAAAGAAAGAAAATTCATGGGTTGAATAGAATAAAAATTCATGTGTTGAATAGAATATAAATTCATGTGTTGAATAGAATAAATATTCATGTGTTTAATAAAATATATATTCATGTGTAGAATAAAAATATATATTCATGTGTTGAATAAAAATATATATTCATGTGTTGAAGAAAATATTCATTTATTGAATAGAATAACGAAGTTATTGAAATATATAAAGCCGTGTTGGTTAGATATGCGCCCTTTTGACGTGAACGATATTTATATCAATTATATTCGTTTTTATAATGATTATAGAGAAGGAAATGATTTCAAAATATAACGTTTTGAAAATACTATCATTTGTATATCAATAATGTGGAATATTCAATTTTGATTCGAAATTGAATATGAAGTTAAAATCATTTCGAAAATGAATTTAAAACGATTTATAAAATACGATTTAAAAGGAAATCCATGAAATATATATAATATATATTATATATATATATATTAAATGGCCTGAATAGAACGCGTCGCGCCGCGACAATTCGCCAATTTCGACCATTGACTTCGAATGGATATTACGGGAGATCCGACCGTCGGATTCTCCTAAAACTAGAACCGTTAGGTTCATATCAAAAATATCTTTCTAACGAATATTAGAGATTTGAAATCTAACGGTTGGATTTGGAATTATGTCCAAATCAAATTTGGAAAAGGTCACTGTAAGTGCAGTTCAATGGTCGTTGATGGAAATCGATTGTACGGGCCTTGATAAAATTATTAAAAATAGTAATAATTTATGTAAAATCATAAGAAGTGATTTGGAAAGAATTGGGATGAAAAACTCCATATTTGAAAAGATAAAAATAGATTTATATCAAAATGAACTAGTTTTGAACTAGAACTAAAATCCGTTTATTTTTAAAATAAATAAATTGGATTTGAAATGGTTTTAGAAGTGACCAGAATTTCCAATAATTGACTTGGAATGGATTTGAACCGAAATTGTCTTTGGAATATTTCGATGTTGGATTTCGTGATTATACAGATATTGTTATGGAAATTTGAAAGATATACTGATATCGTTATTTCCAATACGATATTTGTTGGTCACAGAATTTGATATTGAATACAAGCTGATATATTTTCAATTCAGCGCCTTGTATTAATATCAAATGGGATCTGGGTTTGTCGTGAATGGTGTCGTCAATAACGCTGTTCTTAAACCTAGTTGAGAAAAAGATTAAATCTTTTTATTTAGATTTAATGAAGTATTCCAATTAAATGATATTTAATTGGAATTGAATTTGAATGTGATTTTAGGTTTATCGCGAACCATGTTTTAAATGATATTGGTTCTTTAACCTAGTTAAAGACAGGATATGATTTCCCAAGTTAAACAATCATTAATATTGATTTTTGGGAAGGTTAAAACCCAGTGGAGTTTTAATGAATCTTTAATTAGATTGAAATGATCGGGAAAGGAGTATCACCAGTTTAGCTCCTGGCGATAGTTAAATCTTTAATTAGATTTGAACATGAAATGGTAATTGAATTTACTGATAACACCGTGGTGTTAGATATGAAGTATTACCAGTTTTACTTCATGGGATGAATTGGTTGGGGCTGGGAAATTAAAACAAATAATTACTTCAGTAAGGTTCGTTAATCCCGACTAGTTTGGATAAACCATAATTTGGTTTGAGTTGATATTCAATGGAAGATTAAAGAATAAATTTAAGGAATTTATCTTTGATAAAATTAATGGGAACCTTTCCCAAAGTATTAGAATATTTGAATAAAAGAATATTCTGAAATGGAGTGAGGCGTATGTTGTGTTTGTGTAACAATTGTTTAGTATATACGTGAGTTATTCAGCAAGACCGGGTTTATCCTATTCTGAATAACTGATTCAACGATGTGTCGAGGATGAAGACGGTGGTCGAAGACTGGAGGTCTTCAACATCGTTTGGATAATTACTGATGATCTTGATTGTGCTGTACACATAAGAGGAGATAATCAGTTGGTGATCATCCAGACATACTTGGAGATCGATGGACATGCGAGGTACAAGGTGCGTCCGGTTTTGTTCAGACCCAGAACAGACTTGTAAATGGACCGTGTGTCTGACATTGGAATTTATTCTGTAGGATTGATTTCTATTAAATATATATCTGTTTGGCGGAGGAGAATTTATTCTCTTGCTTAACGCCCTTCTCTGAGACGTACGAGCTCAGAGGTTATATATTGATGGATATCAATCGCATAGAGTGAATTGCATGTATGGCATGCCTAAGTGGCAAATGATCAAGGATTTTGTTGAAAAGCAGAGTCTTGTGGTTGATGATCAAAGAACCACCTATGTGGCATAATTTTGTGTATCATTGATTCGCGAGCCTCACACCTCGGTTATGAACCAGAAACGGGAGAGGACATCCGGGAGGGCATGCGTTTCCTTCTAGCTAGGGTGGTGTCAGTGACCTACCAACCCTGACATTTATATTATTTTCACCTGTGTGGTTGTTGTTGTTGCGAGGCACCTCGGAAATATCAATGACTACGTGGAGTCGATGGAGTCATTTGGCTCATTGACGCCCCAAAGGGCGGGGAAACACAGTGTTCGGGCATTTTTAATCTACATCGGTGGACCGGCGCTGACGATCCAAGGGTCACTCGAGCTATGATCCTGAGACGGGCTAGAGCATCTTGAATTCGGTAGAGGACTATCTTTTGCCTCGGTTCGCAGATGGAAACCCAACTCCCAATACGTGCCATTTGCGATTTTGATTGTAGAGCCTAGTATGGCGATATAGTATATGGTACCCATGCTGTCTATGATTGATATTTATGATTGAAATTGTTTTGACACTATACACTTATAATAGTATCAAATGATTTGTTTTTAACGTACCAAGCATGTTTGGCTATTATAAGGGAAAACCCTATCCTCCGGCTTGTGTTGCATTGTGTGATGGGACCTGGGTCTTATAATAGCTTCATTTTTCCAAAAAGCTTTGCGCTGTTTTGTTATATGCACTGGTATTCTTGGGAGGAAACCCGTTCCGTGTTATACGACGTGGTCCCTTGATATATCTGATTTAAAGTAAAGTTTTAAATAACTGTTTTAGTTCTCACACCAGTCACATGACTGACCTGGAGTTTATTGTTTTAACCTAAACTCTGGGTGCCCCTATTTTCGACACGGGCTGCTGGTAGTTTTGGTTTTACGGATTTATATTTATAGGATCCTGGTTTACAGGTGGCATGATATCCGGATAGCTCTGTATCCGTATATCTCTTTCAGTTGTGCTTTGTATTGTTTTTCCGTTGCGATGAATTTAAATGTAATTTAAATTTCTGATATTTTCTGTGTAATATTTATCCATACTCTGTATATTCTTGTAATCTAATGAAATTGTTGTACAATGAAATGTTCTTCTGTTTGTGTCTCGGTGTAGCTTGTCCTCAAAGCATCAGCTCTTTCCTTCATGGGGAAATTACGGGTTCTTACAGTGGTATCGGAGCTTTGGTTTACAAAGCTCAAGAACAAGACAGGTTAGAGTCACACCCCAGTCGCCCGGGCATGATTTTACTGATGACGTACGACATCAGTTGTTTGTTTTCGAGTTTCGAAGGTGTGATATTTATATATTTCCATTAGACTGGTGTGAGAACCAAAACATACATAGGATTATTTGTTGTGATTTGGCATCAAAAACCTGATTTTTTGGACTATGTATCAAAGTTATGAATTTGAAAAGATAATCAACTAATTGATTGCTGATTATGTTGTTTGATTATTGGATGATTAATTAAATGTTGAACCTTTAGCCAAATTGAAGCAAATATTAAACTGTATTGAATTTTTTTTGGAAATGCATGCATGTACATATATATGTGTATCCATTAAACAGGTCATTGCAAGGAGGCTAGAGCAGAGGAATAAAATTGTTTGCCCGACAAATAGGTACATATTTATTGTATTTCTTGGGTTTTTGATGATTTTATGAGCCGATTGGCTAGCCGCTTAGCTGTTTCTTTTTCTTTTTGAATTGGTGAGGGCCATGGAAGGCTATTCGAAATATCCCGAAGCTCCCGGTGCAGGGTATGTTATGGCGAAATTTTTCGAAAATTTAGGGTGTTAGTCAAAATTTTGAAAAGTTCTTAGAAACTGAAAAGTTGAAGAACTTAAGCCATAATGAAAATAATGGAAGTTGGGTGGGTTTGTAAAACAACTTTCGGCTTCGTTCCTTTTCCGGGACGAAAAGTTTTAAGTGGGGGAGATTGTAATAACCCGGAAATCCGAGCCAATTTAAAAAATTTATTTTTGGCGATTTTGGTGAATTTTGAATATTTAAAATGAATTATTTTAAATAATAAAGACGAGAAATTTTATTTGAATAGAAATAGAACGTATACATTTATTTGAATCGTCATTAGAATATAAATATTTTATTTTAAATACAAAAGGAATTGGAAATGGTGCGGTAGTTTGAAAATTCGATTTCAAAGTTCAAATGAATGCACAGGATTCAAAATATACCGGATTTTAGCGAAACCAAAAATATTAGAATCTAATTAAGAAAATATTTTTGCAACGAATCCGAAAGATTGAAATTTCATAGCAGGGTTAAAAAGTTATGCCCAGTTAAAAATTCAGAATAGTCGCCGTGGAATTCTGGCCCTTAAAATGGAAATTTTGCAAACGACCTTGGTTTTCAACGAAACCACTTTTGTTGAATCCGTAATGCCAAGTTATTTATAGATTCCCAAATTCATAATCTTCTGAATTAATATGTGAGCATGGCAAAGTAAAACATGTTTTGACAGCTTCAGTCAATTTCGATCGACCAGAAAATGGCTGTTTTTCAAACGGTCTCAGAATTTAACTAAATTATTTTTGTTAGGACTGTATCATCAATATGAAGCTAGAAAATATTTTTCGGGAATTTTTAGAGTCCGTATGTAGCCCCGGTAAATTGAAATGTGGGTTCAAATTCAATATATAGATTTATATTTTGATTTTGATGGAAACTGGTCGAAACGAATGAATCACCCTACGATACATATCTCATTGTGTTCGGAATGGGGGTAATACGCTAGAGATGACAGTCATTGGGTTCGATTCGGGTTTCGAAGGAAAAGGTTACTTTTTGAAATATAAAATAAAATAATTAAATATAAATCCCCCTTTTATTCACTAAACCCCCTCCCACCTTTCTCTTTCCGAATTCGATTTGTTTCATAAGAAAAAAAGAGAGTGCCGTGATGCTGAAGCGCGCCGCCGCTGTAACAACCTGTGTTTTTATAACGTGTAATAACCATAAATCAAGGCAGAATTAATTTTTAAAATAAGAATCAGGGGAAACGGTTGGGCGATTGCGTTCGTCTCGAAATTCTGCTTGGAAACGAGTCTGATTTTTCGAAAATCGGAGTCTGTATGACCAAGTTATGACCAAGTTATGACCATTCGAAGTACCCAGAAGTTTTCAAGTTCAAAAACAGTTCAATTCAAATTCAAAATTCGAATTTCAAACCTCAGAATGGACTGGGCGGGAAATTTCCCGCCCGGGACTAGGTCGACCTAGGGGTCGACTATGTAGTCGACCTACCCAGGACCAGGTCGACCATAGTGTCGACCTAGGGGTCGACCTGGTGCCCGAGCCCATTTTTGAAGCTGGATTCATTCTGATGTATTTGGCCTCGTTTCTGTCCACATTCGTTGACCTAAGCCTATAAATACAGCCCCTAACACTGGTCTCTCTACACAAAATTCTTTTTGACGTTATGCTGCTCTAATTCTGGTCGAAAAGTTTGTGAGAGGGACTGCTTCTTCTACGTTGATACTGCGTTAAGGGAATTGTTGATTTGGGGATTTCTATTAGGACTTGACTAAGCATATAAAGATTCAAGATCGACTCTCTTTTTCTAATTCTCGAACCACGATCTGTAAGCCCTAGTTATTTTTAGATTTAAACTGTAAATGTAATATGAATATGATGTAAAATTAAAATTGGACCTATGTATGATGACTGTTTTACATCCATTCTTGTTCATCTTGGATCTTGACTCTTGGATATTATAATGACATTGATTTGGGGCCTATTCATGTTGTAAATCAAAAAGAGAAACCCCTCTTATTATCATGTTCAATCTGCTATTAGTCACAAGTTTATGACTATCACCTTATGACAGTCGTTACCATGACTATACTATCACCTTATGACAGTCATTACAATGACTATACTATCACCTTATGACAGTCGTTACCATGACTATACTATCACCTTATGACAACCGTTATCTTGACTAGTACCTTATTTTGCTAGAATTGGAATCCTTATGTTTGAGGCCAATATTCCATATGCCAGTAATGTTTTAATCTTTTATTTCAAGTCATACTATGCTATGCTAGTAATCACTTTTGCCACCTTATACCCGTTCCTTTTATGTTATTCCCTAATTAGATTTATTTGTATCGATTCGAGCTTACGTGCGATGGGAATATGATTTGGGTAGACTATGTAACACCCCACTCCCGCTATGATCACTCACTAAGGGAATGCCATAGCATCGGTGGAGTATTTTAGTGAATATAGAACAGAAAAATTACAACAAGACAGATATAAATAGTACTTGAAATTTTAAAACATCATCTCATAACAGCGGAAGTAAAACATGTCTGGTTACATCATAAAACCACAATAAAGGTCAAGTACAATATCCATCAAAATAAAGAAGTACATAATCCCACTCTCATACAATAGCCAAACAAAAGAAAAGATAACTGGATAACTGGAGCTTTACATCTATCCAAGCTCCTAAAGATTGGAACAGCAATCCGATCAAGCTCCACTACTGCTAGGATCCACCGTAGGACCTGAGGGTTGGGAAAAAGATAAAAACAACAGGGTCAGACATAAGTCTGAGCGAGTCCTATAACTTTAACAATACAATCGTTAAAGTAACCAGAGAAGACATAAACTGATATACGGTAACATATAGGGATGAATGGCTACCCTAAGCAGTCAACTAAACGAAGATAAAGGATAAAGACGCATCTACCCTCCCTAAGGTAAATTACTAAACTGCACCACACCAGTCGTTCCTAACTTAAAGGTTGATCCCACCCAAGGACTTATAAAATTTACTAATTAGTACCTGCGTACCCCTAGGTGACCAAGTAGGCGCCACGGGGCCCTACAATCCACTAGGTGTACACACTACTTCCCATTCGATCGGCTCCCTAACGTAGATACCCGTGCTGGCCCCACCGTGGGATGTATCATTCCCCAATGTGGCAACCTGATGAAACTAAAGGTGCACGGCTTATATCTACTCGATGCAACAACGGCTTACCTACCAGCCCGGGCCCACTCACGCATATGAAGCCCGTTGGACTTGCGTTGCCACCGCTAACCCGTTTGCCTCTTACAGTCAAGCCCAGTATGCGTGTCCCGTCCTCGACATGGGTCGAGCCCACAAAGATACGTATGGGTTACTGGTTGAAATGGGCCTCCACAAGCTACCCACCTAAGCTTGTCCCTTTTTCTAGTATATCCCACTTAACCCTTTAATCATGTTTTAATTACATGTTCTATTTTGGTTAAGTATTCTAATCGTATTTTCTATTGCCACCCAAGGCAACCACTAGATTTTCTCATGCCACCCGAGGCACCCACTTAACCCCTCATGTCCCTCTACATGCTAATGTGGTTAAGTGTTTCTTAATTAATTAATTAAGAACGTAACCTTTGTAAAGACCTCTCACATTAGACTGTCTTTTATGACCGCTGGTTAAGCCGGTTGGGTCCGGGCAGCCTTATGTCATAACAGAGTCTAACCTCGTGTCTTTACATTAATTACGTATTTAGTTTGTGCCTAAGACCTCTCACATTGGGCTAACATTTGTAGCAACTGGTTAAGCCGGTTGGGTCCGGGCAGTTTTACGCTACAACTGAGTCCAACCTCGTGTCTTAGTCAATTAATTACACCTAATTAATCACCCTCATAATTTTATATTAATTATCCCTAATTAATCAAGTTTTCTTAACATGGGTAGACCTAACTTAATAGGTAAATTCCCATGGGGTAGACCTAACTCAATAGGTAAATTCCCAACACATAGTATGGGTACACCTAACCAAATAGGCAAATTCCCATACTATGTTTATTTATTTTGTGTTATGCATAATTATATTAATTTCACACAATCTTATTAACTTATGCATTTAATTACCCCATCGTTCCCACGTAATTTCGTTCATGATATAACACATATAAAAGGTGTCAACTTGCATATGAATGAACATGTTTCAAAGGTGCCATCTTGCATATTAACAAACACATAACTTGCATATGAACTTGCATAACATGTCACATAACTTGCATATAATATGTCACATAACTTACATATTCATTTTGCATAACAAACTTGCATATTAGCTTATAGACTTGCATAATGTGTCATCATGAACTTGCATATTAATAAACATGTAACTTGCATATTTACATACATGTAACTCGCATAAGCTTACATACTCAACATGCATAAACATAAGATTAATGCTAACATCATATCATATGATTCAAAGCTCATTAACCCACATACAAAACCATAAATCTCATCACATCTCATCTAATTAGTTTACCAAAAGATCATCAAAGTGATAGAAACTCACAACTAGCAACTTTGAACACCAAATGAAGAAGATTAAGATGCTAAGAAGGGATTAGAAGTTGATTAGAGAGTGATTAGTATGCAACCCTCTTCATAAAATTAGTGGAGGCCATGAGAGCTAGCATTTTGCCATAGTTTAGTCACTAGGTTTAATTATGAATGAATTAGGGTAGGTTAGGGTCTTATTTATAGATTAGGCAAGTGTTTTAGGCCATAGGATTAACCCTAGATTCAATCCAAGCCATCAAAGCATGTCTTGGGGAAGAAGTCAAGTGTAGGAACCATCTAGGGCCTTTAGATTAAAGATGGACCATGAGAACCATTCAAATGCAAAATCTGCACTTGAGCGAATCGGCCCACGGGTTGACAGCCAAACACCCTGGATTAACCCCTAGTCGACCCAGCGGGCTCGGGTCGACTTCAAAAATCGGCCGGTTCGGTTATTCCCCTCTCCCAATTCGCTGTTTTGAGCATTTTTGCATATTTATTTATTAAATTTTCAATTATATATATATATATATATATCAATATATATATATATATATATATCTACACAACTCATTTCACTTAATTAAGTATACTTTAATTTGGGAATTTTCGTGAAACTTCGCGAGGCCATATCTTGGTCATACGGACTCCGATTTTCGAAAACTCGGACTCTATTTCGCGTATTTTTCCGAGACGAACACAATGGCATAGCCCGTTTCCCTTGATTCCCATTTTAGAATTAAATTCTGCCTCGATTTATGTTATTACAGGTTATTGAAAATACGGGTTGTTACATTCTCCCCTCCTTAAAGGATTTCGTCCCCGAAATCTTCAAGTTAGGAAGAACGTATCCTACCATCCAATCATCCATCTACTCAAAGCATCATCCACGAGCAATCATTGTCCTTACAAGATTCTAAATGCTGGATGGATATATGCAAAAGTGTGTGTATATGTACTTACCTAATGCGAAAATCAGGCGGTTACTGATACAGTAAACCTCCTTAATGCAAACCATGATAGTGCCATGCATCCAATATGTATGCGAAACCCTATTGACACATACAAATTTCTACATGCGTGCACAACCATACCCAAAAATGCATCATCCATATGATAACACAGCCATGATACATCCATCAATCTAACTACCACATCCATTTATGCAATATGCAACATGAAGTGACTGAGCCGATCTAGTGCCTAATGTGTGTGTATATGCATCCACGAGCAACCACTAGCAAACAATTGCATCCATATGCATCCATCAACCATAACATGTTTCAAACACATGTCTCAACCATAGGTTTTACCCTATCTAAAGGTCATAGGTATTAGCGAGAGGATATACTAAAGATAAGATAAGTACTAGACAAGCAATAAAGGAGAAGTTAAAAGACATACTCTCAAAAAGAAATGGATACAAAGAACGCATCTTTGCTTCCGTCTCCCAAGTAGCATTGCTTTCGTCATCTCCCCATTGCACTTTAACTAGCTGAACTTCTCTGTTCCTCAACTTCCTAGTTTCTGACCCAAGGATGCGAGTAGGAGCTCGTCGAATCGTCGCATCACGCTCTACCTCTACATCTCTAAGCAAGCTCGGCTCTACCACCTCCGCGGTCTCATGTAAGCACTTCCTCAAATGTCATACATGGAATACATCATGAACACCACTAAGTCTGTCGGGCAACTCCACCCTATATGCCATCCGTCCAATCCTTTCCTTAATAGGAAACGGCCCAACAAATCTCGGTGCTAACTTCCCTACGGACCCAAAGCGAACAACATTTCTCAATGGAGATACTTTGACAAAAACCATGTCCCCAACCTCAAACTCAAGATCCGTCCTTCTCCGATCCGCATAAGATTTCTGTCTATCTTGCGCTGCTTTCATCCTTTTTCGAATTAAATCAATCTTCTCTGAAGTCTCTCTAACCATATCCGGCCCAAGCAAGATCCTATCCGTAGATTCCCACCAACATGTAGGAGATCGACAAGGCCTTCCATAAAGAGCTTCGAAAGGAGCCATACCAATACTGGACTGAAAGCTGTTATTATATGCGAACTCCACCAAAGGAAGATGTTCTTCCCATGTACCTCCAAAATCCAAGATACAAAGCCTCAAAAGATCTTCTAAGATACGGTTCACCCTCTCGGTCTGACCGTCCGTCTGAGGATGATATGCGGTGCTCAAACACAACTGAGTCCCTACCGCCTCTTGCAAACTTCTCCAAAACTCACTAGTGAAAATAGGATCTCGATCACTCACAATGCTGGATGGTACGCCATGCAATCTAACAATCTCTCTAACATAGACTGAAGCAAGCCATGGAGCGGTCCTCTTACTCTTTACGGGTATAAAATGGGCACTCTTTGTAAGTCTGTCTACCACAACCCAAATTCCCGTATTGCCCTTCCTCGATCTCGGTAACCCGTCGATGAAATCCATCGAGACACTATCCCACTTCCACTGTGGAACTTCCAATGGGTGTAGCAACCCACCGGGTTTCCTTTGCTCCACTTTAACTTGTTGGCACACTAAGCATCTAGCCACATACTCGGCCACATCTTTCTTCATACCGGCCCAAAAGAAAACTCTCTTCATGTCTTGGTACATTTTGTCTCCACCGGGATGAATAGTCATTCTTGAACGATGTGCATCATCCAAAATAGCCTTCTTCAAACCCTCATCTTGCGGTACACAAAGTCTACCGTCTCTATGCAACCATCCCTTATCATCTATGGTGTATCTACCCAAATGGCTGGACGACTCCCCTCTTATAAGCTTCTCTACCAACACAACCAACTGTGGGTCGTCTCGCTGAGCCTCGCCAATCCGTCTCAAAAGAGTAGGTCTAACCTCCAAGGATGCCAACAAACCAGGTACAAAATCAACAGAAGGTCTGAAGTCAAACAAAGAAAGAAACTCCAAGCTTCGTCGTTCCACGAACAATGGACTCAAAGATAGCCTTTTTCTACTTAAGGCGTCTGCCACCACGTTACCCTTACCAGGGGTATACGCTATCTCGAAATCATAGGATGCTAAGAACTCCATCCACCTTTGCTGTCTTAAGTTTAAATCCTTCTGAGAGAATAAGTACTTCAATGATTTATGGTCGGTGAACAACTCGAATCTCTCACCAAGAAGATAATGGCGCCAAGACTTAAGTGCGAAAACAATCGCGGCCAACTCTAGATCATGGGTAGGGTAATTCTTCTCATGCACTCTCAATTGTCTCCCTCCATAGGCTATTACCCTTCCCTCCTGCATCAAGACTGCGCCTAATCCTGTTCCACAAGCATCGGTATAAACAACAAACGGCTTACTCCCATCTGGAAGCACTAAAACTGGAGCGGTGGTCAAAGCTCTCTTTAACCGTCGGAAAGCATCATCACAATCTACATCCCATGAGAAAACCAGATTCTTCTTCGTCAAGCGGGTTAATGGGGCTGATATCTTCGCGAAGTCTTTGATGAACTTCCTATAATATCCTGCCAACCCCAAGAAACTTCTTACCTCGGTAGCATTTCTAGGAACTTTCCAATCCTGGATAGATACTATCTTTGCGGGATCCACAGCTATCCCTTCCTTAGAGACCACATGCCCTAAGAATCGCACTTCTCTTCTCCAAAAATGGCATTTAGAGAATTTAGCTTTAAGACTATGCGCTCGAAGAGTCTCCAATACTTCCTTGAGATGTAAGGCATGCTCTTCTTCATTCTTGGAAAAGACCAAGATGTCATCCACAAAAACTACTACAAACTTATTCAGATACTCTCTGATCACTCTACTCATGAGATCAACAAAGTATGCGGGGGCGTTTGTCAACCCAAATGGCATCACTAGCCACTCATAAAAACCATCCGGAGTCCGGAAAGCAGTCTTCTCTATACTGTCCTCCGCCACTCTTAACTGATGAAACCCTGTAGCTAAGTCCATCTGCGAAAATACTGACGCGCCAACCAACTGATCAAAGAGATCATCTATCCTCGGTAATGGGTGTCTATTCTTCTTCGTGAGCTTATTAAGTTCCCTATAATCCACACAAAGTCTGAGGGACCCATCCGCCTTCGTGGCAAACACTACTGGAGCTCCCCACTCCGATATACTTCGCCTTATGAACCCCTTCTCAAGCAACTCCCCTACTTGCTTATGAAGTTCTCTTCTCTCACGAGGAGCCATGTGGCGTACTGGCAAAGACACTGGTTTGGCATTATCCACCAAATAAATTCGGAAATCTATCTCCCGCTTCGGAGGCAAACCCTTTACTTCTTCAAACACATCCGGATATTCCCGGGCTACTCTGACAGAACACAAACTTTCGACCGAAGCATCGAGCGATTCAAGATAACTTAGCAAAACAGATTCCATGGGATTGCAAGAGATCTCGAGAGTGTTACCCAAGCGGGTCATGAGCCTGACAACTCTCCTTTCGCAATCAAGAACGGCACCATTACTGGATAACCAGTCCATGCCCAAGATCAACCCATAGCCCGTGAAGCCCAATACAAAAGCATCACATCTAAACTCAACGCTAAGTATAGAAATCTTCAAACCCAAACATATCATAGACAGATATATGGAGCCCCCAATTGGGTTTGAGACAACCAAGGGATCATCAACTAGACTGGTGTCTAAGTGCAGTGACTCAACTAACGATGATGAGATAAAAGAATGCGATGCGCCAGAGTCAAACAAAGTACGAACTGGATGATCAAACAGAAAAACCAGACTTTCAACGGAAATAGTTCTACCTCTCTGCTGAATCGGTGGAACTGAGAGAACCTGAACTTGCCCCCCTGACTGAGGTGGTGCTATAAGAGCTTGCACCTGGCCTCCTGAGGTAGACCCCGTCTTCTGCCCCTTCTTTGGGCAGTTTTTCACAAGATGCCCTGCTTCACCACAATGAAAGCAACCGGTCTTCTTCTTTTTGCGACAATCCTTACTGAGGTGTCCTGGTGTTCCACAATTGAAGCACTTCTTCTTCGTCTTCTTTTTGTCACCATTGCCTTTTCCGCCCTTGCCTTGTTGTTGCTGTTGCGGTTTCTTCTGATCCCCCTTTTTCTCTGGTGCCTTAGAATTCTTATCATCCTCATGCATAAGTGCCATGTAGACAAGCTTCTCAAAAGTGGCCCCCATAGGAATGTGAGTCATAGCTATTCCTTGCAATGGTTCGTTCAAGCCTCTAACGAACCTCAAAGCCTTCTTCTCCGGTGTATTCACCAACTCTATGCCAAACCTTGCTAATTGATTGAATTTGTTGACATATTCTTTCACCGTGAGATTCCCTTGCTTCAAATTCAAGAACTTCTCCATAAACAGATTCTCTTCCGCCCTTGAGAGAAACTTAGCCCCAAACCTTTGCTTAAAATCTGCCCAAGAGTCAACAGGGCGTTCTCCATTAGTGACCTCCCACCAGAATGAGGCCTCTCCCTTCATTAACCAAGCCGCCAACTTGACTTTCTTTCCCTCTTCCACTTCAAAGATATCTAGCAACTCTTCCACTTCCTTAAGCCAATCTCTAGCCTCTACGAAAGTCTCTGAACCAAGAAAAGGTTTTCCTCCTATAGCCTTGAACTCCTTGCAAACCTTAGCAAAATTATCCACTCTAGGCTGAGGAGGAGGAGCGGTTGTCTCTGGTGTAGTAGCATTGGCCGGACCCGCAGCCGCGGCCCTAGCCTCTTGCAACCTCCTATACCATAGTGGTATAACTAAACCCTCCGGGATGTTAAGATCTTCAGCCATGCTGAAACGAAAGAGGAAAGATTCAAAAAGGAGATTCCGAAAGATAAAGATATGGCTATTGGGGATTATGCTTTTCTTTTTCAAAAACTTTTTCTCTTAGAAGACATGCTTTTAAAAATACTTTCTTCGAAAATACTCTTAGAAAGTAGTTTTTCTCAAAAATTTTATCTGTTCTGGTAACCTTAAGCTCTGATACCACGTGTAACACCCCACTCCCGCTATGATCACTCACTAAGGGAATGCCATAGCATCGGTGGAGTATTTTAGTGAATATAGAACAGAAAAATTACAACAAGACAGATATAAATAGTACTTGAAATTTTAAAACATCATCTCATAACAGCGGAAGTAAAACATGTCTGGTTACATCATAAAACCACAATAAAGGTCAAGTACAATATCCATCAAAATAAAGAAGTACATAATCCCACTCTCATACAATAGCCAAACAAAAGAAAAGATAACTGGATAACTGGAGCTTTACATCTATCCAAGCTCCTAAAGACTGGAACAGCAATCCGATCAAGCTCCACTACTGCTAGGATCCACCGTAGGACCTGAGGGTTGGGAAAAAGATAAAAACAACAGGGTCAGACATAAGTCTGAGCGAGTCCTATAACTTTAACAATACAATCGTTAAAGTAACCAGAGAAGACATAAACTGATATACGGTAACATATAGGGATGAATGGCTACCCTAAGCAGTCAACTAAACGAAGATAAAGGATAAAGACGCATCTACCCTCCCTAAGGTAAATTACTAAACTGCACCACACCAGTCGTTCCTAACTTAAAGGTTGATCCCACCCAAGGACTTATAAAATTTACTAATTAGTACCTGCGTACCCCTAGGTGACCAAGTAGGCGCCACGGGGCCCTACAATCCACTAGGTGTACACACTACTTCCCATTCGATCGGCTCCCTAACGTAGATACCCGTGCTGGCCCCACCGTGGGATGTATCATTCCCCAATGTGGCAACCTGATGAAACTAAAGGTGCACGGCTTATATCTACTCGATGCAACAACGGCTTACCTACCAGCCCGGGCCCACTCACGCATATGAAGCCCGTTGGACTTGCGTTGCCACCGCTAACCCGTTTGCCTCTTACAGTCAAGCCCAGTATGCGTGTCCCGTCCTCGACATGGGTCGAGCCCACAAAGATACGTATGGGTTACTGGTTGAAATGGGCCTCCACAAGCTACCCACCTAAGCTTGTCCCTTTTTCTAGTATATCCCACTTAACCCTTTAATCATGTTTTAATTACATGTTCTATTTTGGTTAAGTATTCTAATCGTATTTTCTATTGCCACCCAAGGCAACCACTAGATTTTCTCATGCCACCCGAGGCACCCACTTAACCCCTCATGTCCCTCTACATGCTAATGTGGTTAAGTGTTTCTTAATTAATTAATTAAGAACGTAACCTTTGTAAAGACCTCTCACATTAGACTGTCTTTTATGACCGCTGGTTAAGCCGGTTGGGTCCGGGCAGCCTTATGTCATAACAGAGTCTAACCTCGTGTCTTTACATTAATTACGTATTTAGTTTGTGCCTAAGACCTCTCACATTGGGCTAACATTTGTAGCAACTGGTTAAGCCGGTTGGGTCCGGGCAGTTTTACGCTACAACTGAGTCCAACCTCGTGTCTTAGTCAATTAATTACACCTAATTAATCACCCTCATAATTTTATATTAATTATCCCTAATTAATCAAGTTTTCTTAACATGGGTAGACCTAACTTAATAGGTAAATTCCCATGGGGTAGACCTAACTCAATAGGTAAATTCCCAACACATAGTATGGGTACACCTAACCAAATAGGCAAATTCCCATACTATGTTTATTTATTTTGTGTTATGCATAATTATATTAATTTCACACAATCTTATTAACTTATGCATTTAATTACCCCATCGTTCCCACGTAATTTCGTTCATGATATAACACATATAAAAGGTGTCAACTTGCATATGAATGAACATGTTTCAAAGGTGCCATCTTGCATATTAACAAACACATAACTTGCATATGAACTTGCATAACATGTCACATAACTTGCATATAATATGTCACATAACTTACATATTCATTTTGCATAACAAACTTGCATATTAGCTTATAGACTTGCATAATGTGTCATCATGAACTTGCATATTAATAAACATGTAACTTGCATATTTACATACATGTAACTCGCATAAGCTTACATACTCAACATGCATAAACATAAGATTAATGCTAACATCATATCATATGATTCAAAGCTCATTAACCCACATACAAAACCATAAATCTCATCACATCTCATCTAATTAGTTTACCAAAAGATCATCAAAGTGATAGAAACTCACAACTAGCAACTTTGAACACCAAATGAAGAAGATTAAGATGCTAAGAAGGGATTAGAAGTTGATTAGAGAGTGATTAGTATGCAACCCTCTTCATAAAATTAGTGGAGGCCATGAGAGCTAGCATTTTGCCATAGTTTAGTCACTAGGTTTAATTATGAATGAATTAGCGTAGGTTAGGGTCTTATTTATAGATTAGGCAAGTGTTTTAGGCCATAGGATTAACCCTAGATTCAATCCAAGCCATCAAAGCATGTCTTGGGGAAGAAGTCAAGTGTAGGAACCATCTAGGGCCTTTAGATTAAAGATGGACCATGAGAACCATTCAAATGCAAAATCTGCACTTGAGCGAATCGGCCCACGGGTTGACAGCCAAACACCCTGGATTAACCCCTAGTCGACCCAGCGGGCTCGGGTCGACTTCAAAAATCGGCCGGTTCGGTTATTCCCCTCTCCCAATTCGCTGTTTTGAGCATTTTTGCATATTTATTTATTAAATTTTCAATTATATATATATATATATATCAATATATATATATATATATATATATATATATATCTACACAACTCATTTCACTTAATTAAGTATACTTTAATTTGGGAATTTTCGTGAAACTTCGCGAGGCCATATCTTGGTCATACGGACTCCGATTTTCGAAAACTCGGACTCTATTTCGCGTATTTTTCCGAGACGAACACAATGGCATAGCCCGTTTCCCTTGATTCCCATTTTAGAATTAAATTCTGCCTCGATTTATGTTATTACAGGTTATTGAAAATACGGGTTGTTACAGACTAGGTAAAACACGAATTAGCTTTAAACTTGAACAAGAATGTTGTTATGACTTGAACCTGAATATGGACATGAACTTGACACGATTTGACACGAAACATGACCTGAAAATTGGACATGAATCTAGACATGAAAACTTGAACGTAGGCATGACAATTAGATAACTTGAAAATGGCCAACTCGAGGTTGGGTTGAGTTTGCAGTGTAAATCTGCCCGGAACCACCCGGCAAATCCAGTGGCTGCAAACAATAGGATCCAATGTGGGTAGTTGGTCATATCGCGCGTAAAACCCGAGGTTAGACTATGTTGTGGTGTAAATCTTCCCGGAACCGCCCTGCAAATCCAGTAACCACAACAATTAGTCTAATATGAGAGATTGACGTGCACTAATGAACTAAGGCCACATGATAGGGTTAAGTCATGAACCACTTGAATATACTTAACCAACATGGCACAATGATTTCATACGGTTAAGTCATGAACTGCTTGAACACACTTAACCAACTTGATACATGATCTGGATAGGGTTAAGTCACGAATTTGAATGACAACACTTAACCCATTAGAAACCCTAGTTACACGGTCCTTTTCAGCAGTAATCCACTTAGATGTATCACGATACCCTGGGACTAGGCAGGGTGGGGCACGATTACTGGGCTGATTGTAAGCGACCAGAACGACGGCTGAGTAGGTGCGCCATTGTAGGTTCAGGCGGGCTATGGTCGTGCACGTAGTCCGGAATTGAAAAGGAAAGCATTGGGCACTCGTATATTTACACTGTGCGTGCTTGATTCGTGTCGGTGGTTGGCACCATAGGACTTGATACACCCTATGGTGGACCTAGCACAGGTAACTACATTTCAGGATAGGGCCGTATGACACAGACACATAACGAGCTAGGACTTGTAGGGAGCCGATCGATTAATAGATCGTACCGTAGGACCCCGTAATGGGTCACTTCATGATACTGGGCCAAGGGATCATTTCATTGTTAATACTTGACATGGGTTAGAATACTAGTATAGTTGGTGCAGCGAACCTTGAACATGCGATGCTAGACTTGACTTATCTTGTTATCTTGATTATCCTACCAGTTCTGTTATCACCCTTATGTTTAATTCCAGTTTTCACATATCATGTTACCTTTGCTAGTTTTCGTACTGAAAGTCACTAGGGCTTACTAGTCTTTATGACTGACCCTTTTTCTTTCGCCTCTTTTTCTTTTGTTTCCCCCCAGGTTCTCAGGAGGAAACACTAGCTCTTAGCTTGGATTTGGCTTGCTTTCTGATAGCTCGTGTACGGTTTGGTCTTGAGCTATGCTATGGCTGCTTCTGCTATTTATGGGGAATATTTTACTTTTGGTTATCTTAAATTTATACTTCTTTGGAACTTGATGTAATGGAATAATTTGTATCTTGGATATATGAGCTTTTGACTCTTTTCTTGGAAATAATACGAAGTTGGTTTTTTTAATTTCTACCGCTGCTATATTTATGTTATGCCTTGTGATATCTCTGTGCATGTTTACCTAGATAATACTCCACCAAAACTAGTGCATTCCCTTTGTGAGTGACCCTAGCGGAGGTGGGGTGTTACATTTGGTATCAGAGCAGAAGGTTACCAGGTTGGGCAAAAAGTTTTAAAAACCTTCTGAAACTATTTTCAAAACCATTTATAAAGAAGCATTTTTCAAGAAAAGTTTTATGTTTAAAAAGGCTATTCCCCAAAAGCCATTAGCACTTTCCCTTATTTCCTCGCTTGAATCTTTTTCTTTTCGTTTATCAGCATGGCTGATCTTAACCTGCCTGAGGGAATACCCGTGCCTGGATGGTTCCGAAGGTACTTAGAAGCTAGGGCCAACGACATGGGCACGGCAGACATCCCTCCTCCTCCTCCCCCAGTGTCCGCAGTTCCTCCTCCTCCTGGTACTGCTAAAGCAATGTGAGGCAAGAACTTCGTTGGAACTGAATCCTTTGTTGAGGCACGAAACTGGCTAAAGGAAACAGAAGATTTGTTCATTATCTTTGGTATGGAGGATCATAGGAAAGTTCAGTTGGCAGCATGGTTGTTGAAAGAGGAAGCTGCATTTTAGTGGGAAGTCACCAACGCTACCAGGCCAGTTGAGACTTGGGCAGACTTTAGAGAGAGGTTTGGGCTTAAATTCTTATCGTCGGCAGAGGAGAACCTTCAGATGGAGAGGTTACTAGCACTCAAGCGAGGGGATATGTCTGTGAGGGAGTACGTGAACAAGTTTAATCAGCTTGCTCGGTTCGGTTTGGATTTGGTCAACACAGCCCAGAAAAACGCTGTACGCTTTTCTCGAGGATTGAACGAGCCACTACACAGCTTAGCCCTAACTCATATACCCATGGGGGCGGCCTTTGAAAGCTTGGTGGATATGGCTCTACTTCATGAGGAAGACAAGAATAGCAAGAAGGAGGTTAAGCCTAACGAGACTTAGAATAAGAAAGCTGACTTCATGAAGGGGAACAACAAGAATAACAAGGGCAACAACAAACCACGTGAGACGAGGAAGTGCAACTTCTGTGGTATTACTGGACATCTAGCTAAAGACTGTAGAAAGAAGAAGAGGAAGTTGGGTGAATGCTTTCATTATGGAGATACTGGACACATCAGCAAGGATTGCCCTAAGAAGCAAGGGCAGACCCAGCGAGCAGGACCTTCTGGAGGGCAGTTGCATGCTCTAAACACCACTCCAGCTCTTGACCGAGGTAGTAATATTTCCGTAGAAATCCTTGTTTACATTTCTTACTTTCCTGTTCGAACCTTATTTGACTCTGGCGCATCGCATACTTTTATTTCCTCTGATATTGTTGAAAATCTACACCTAAGTACTAGTCTGGTTAAGGATCCCGTTATAGTTTCAAATCCAATTGGGGGCTCCGCCCATTTATCTATGATGTATGTGGATTTGAGGATCTCTATCTTAAGTGTAGAATTCACGTGTAATGCTTATGTTCTCGGATTCATGGGATACGGTTTGATCCTAGGGATGGATTGGTTGTCCGATTATGGAGCCATTCTTGATTGTGAACGAAGGGTAGTGAGGCTCATGACTCGCCTTGGCAATACCCTTGAAATTTCTTGTAACCCAAAGGGTCCGGTCATGTTGTGTTATCTTGAATCCCTTAACTCATCCGACGATAATTTGCAATCTGTAAAAGTGGTCCTAGAATATCCAGATGTCTTTGATGAAGTGAGGTGATTACCTCCTAAATGCGAGATAGAGTTCCGAATTTATCTTCTTGATAATGCCAAGCCAGTTTCATTGCCCGTTAGGCACATGGCCCCGCGAGAAAGAAGAGAGCTTAGTAAACAAGTTAATGAGTTGCTTGAGAAAAATTTCATAAGGCGAAGCATTTCTGAATGCGGTGCTCCGGTGGTATACGCTACTAAGGCGGATGGATCGCTTCGTCTATGCGTAGATTATCGTGAGTTAAACAAGCTGACAAAGAAGAATAGGCACCCACTACCAAGAATCGATGATTTGTTTGACCAGCTTGTGGGAGCATCTGTTTTCTCTCAACTCGACCTAGCCACAGGATTCCATCAGCTTAGAGTGGTTGAGGATAGCATTGACAAAACTGCGTTTAGGTATCCAGATGGGTTCTTTGAATGGCTCGTCATGCCGTTTGGGTTAACGAATGCACCCGCGTACTTTGTAGATCTGATGAGAAGGGTGTTTCAGGAGTTCCTTAACAAGTTTGTGGTAGTTTTCGTGGATGATATTTTGATCTTCTCAAAAGATGAAGAAGAGCATGCTAGACATCTCAAGGAAGTCATGGAAACGCTTAGAGCACACCAGTTAAAGGCTAAATTCTCCAAATGCCATTTTTGGAGGAAGGAAGCTCGGTTCCTTGAACATGTAGTTTCTAAGCAAGGCATAGTCGTGGACCCTGCAAAGGTAGTTGCGGTACAAGACTGGAAAATTCCTAAGAATGCAACGGAGGTGAGGAGCTTTCTCGGTTTGGCGGGCTACTATAGGAAGTTCATTAAGGACTTCGCTAAGATTTCAGCCCCTCTTACTAAGTTAACAAAGAAGAACCTTGCTTTTACATGGGACATAGAATGTGACACTGCTTTTCAGAGACTTAAGAGAGCCCTCACCACAGCTCCAATTTTGGCATTACCCGATGGAGGTAAGATGTTAACGGTGTACACTGATGCATGCGGCACGGGGTTAGGTGTTGTCCTAATGCAAGAAGGAAGAGTAATATGCTACGGGGGCAGACAACTTAAAGTTCATGAGAAAAACTATCCCACGCATGACTTGGAGTTGGTCGCGATTGTCTTTGCACTTAAAGCGTGATGTCATTATCTTCAAGGGGAGAGGTTCGAGCTGTATACCGACCACAAATCGCTTAAGTACCTCTTCTCACATAAAGATTTAAATCTGAGACAACAGTGGTGGGTGGAATTCTTGGCATCATATGACTTTGATATAGCTTATACCCCTGGCAAGGGTAATGTGGTGGCAGACGTGCTAAGTAGAAAAAGGTTGACTTTAAGCCCCTTGTTTGTTGAAATGAAAAGCCTTGAGTTTATAGCAACCTTTGATTTTACACCCGTTGTTGAGTCATTGACTGCTACGTTTGCATCTCTTGAGCTAAGACCTACACTTCTAGATCAAGTAGGGACTTCACAGAAGGAAGACCAACAGATAGTTGAAATCATGGACAAGCTGATTAGGGGTGAGACGTCGAGTCACCTCAGTAGGTATGCCATAGATGACAAGGGATGGCTAAGGCGCGATGGAAGGCTATGTGTCCCACAAGTGGGAGACCTAGTAAGGAAAGTTCTCGAAGAAGCGCACCACTCGAAGATGACTATACATCCCGGAGGGGATAAGATGTACAGGGATATGAAATGCATTTTCTTTTGGGCTGGAATAAAAAAGGACGTGGCAGAGTTCGTTTCGAAGTGCATGGTGTGCCAACAAGTAAAGGCCGAGTCAAAGAAGCCTGGTGGGCTATTACATCCTTTGGAGGTTCCGCAATGGAAATGGGAGAGTATCTCGATTGATTTCATGGATGGACTGCCTAGGTCTAGGAAGGGAAATACTAGCATATGGGTCATAGTTGATAGACTCACGAAAAATGCTCACTTCATTCCGGTGAAGAGCAAGAGGACCGCATCAGGGCTAGCGTCTATTTACCTTCGAGAGATAGTACGGTTGCATGGAGTTCCTTCTAGTATAGTTAGTGATCGTGACCCGATTTTCACTAGCCAGTTTTGGAATAGTCTGCAAGAAGCAATGGGAACACGACTAAACTTAAGCACGGCCTATCACCCACAGACGAATGGACAAACCGAAAGGGTAAATAGGGTACTAGAAGATCTCCTGAGGCTATGCATTCTTGACTTTGGTGGTACTTGGGAAGACCATCTTCCTCTCGTGGAGTTTGCATATAATAACAGTTACCAAGCTAGCATCGGAATGGCACCGTTCGAAGCCCTGTATGGAAGACCGTTGAAGTCGCCAACTTGTTGGCGGGAGACGACAGACAGGCTTATACTTGGCCCTGATATGATAAGGGACACTTCTGAGAAGATTGAGTTGGTACAAAGACGGATGAAAACGACCCAAGATAGACAGAAATCTTATGCGGACCAGAGAAGGACAGACCTAGAAGTCGGAGATATGGTCTTTGTAAAAGTTTCTCCGTTACGCAATGTAGTTCATTTTGGAGTCGTTGGAAAGCTAGCACCAAGGTTCGTAGGACCTTTCCCTATCGTTGAGAGGATTGGACGGATGGCCTATAAGGTAGACTTGCCCGAGAAGTTGTCTAGAGTACACAATATCTTTCACGTCTCACATCTCCGGAAGTGCTTGCATGAGTCAGCCAAAGTGGTTGAGCCAAGCATCCTTGAAGACGTAGAAGTGGAGAAAGAAGCAACATTGAGGCGGGTTCCGATTCGTATCTTAGGAACGGAGATTAAGAAGCTAAGGAATCGAGAAGTCAAGCTAGTTAAAGTGCAGTGGAGTGAAGCCCAAGAAGAAGCAACTTGGGAAACCGAAGAGAAGATACATGCGCGTTACCCATTTCTTTTTTAGGGTACATTCTCGATCTCTTTTTCCTTGAAAACCTTTTTTGTATCATGCTTCTAATATCTACATTTGTCTTGTTATCTTCTCGATCTTATCTTGAGAACCTTAGGTAGAACCATATAGATGTAAGCATGTGATTGAAGAATGTTATGGTTGATGTTTACAGATGGTTGCAAGTTGTTGCTAGTGGATGCATGACACACATTAGGCACTAGATCAGCTCAGTCACATTTTCATGTTGCATATGCATGAGTGCTTATACTTGTACATGGATGGAACTTGTTATGTTATCACTCGGATGTTGCATATGGATGAATGTTAGTGCACTCATGTAGAGATAAGGAACTATGCTAGGAATTTGCATACATGTTGGATTCATGACACTAACATATTTTGCTTTAAGGAGGTTTACTGAATCAGTAACCGCCTGATCTTTTGCATTAGATAAGTACATATACACACACTTTCTGCATATGTTCATACAGCACTAGAAATCTTTTAAGGACAATGGTTTCCTGTGGATGATGCTTTGAGTAGATGGATGATGGATGGTAGGACGCATCCTCACTAACTTAGATATTTCGGGGACGAAATCCTTTAAGGAGGGAAGAATGTAGAGACCCGTGTTTTTATAACGTGTAATAACCATAAGTCAAGGAAAAATTAATTTTTAAAATAAGAATCAGGGGAAACGGGTTGCACCATTGCGTTCGTCTCGAAATTCCGCTTGGAAACGAGTCCGCATTTTCGAAAATCGGAGTCTGTATGACCAGGTTATGACCATTCGAAGTCCTCAGAAGTTTTCAAGTTAAAAAACAGTTCAATTCGAATTCAAAATTCGAATTTCAAACCTTAGAATGGACTGGGCGGGAAATTTCCTGCCCAAGACCAGGTCGACCTGGGGGTCAACTATGTAGTCGACCTACCCAGGACCAGGTCGACCATAGTGTCGACCTGGGGGTCGACCTGGCGCCCGAGCCCATTTCTAAAGCTGGATTCACTCTGATGTATTTGGCCTTGTTTCTGTCCACACTCATTGACCTAACCATATAAATACAGCCCCTAACACCAGTCTCTCTACACAGAATTCTTTCTGACTTTATGCTGCTCTAATTCTGGTCGAAAAGTTTGAGAGAGGGACTGCTTCTTCTACATTGAGACTGCGTTAAGGGAATTGCTGATTTGGGGATTTCTATTAGGACTTGACTAAGGATATAAAGATTCAACATCGACTCTATTTTTCTAATTCTCGAACCACGATCTGTAAGCCCCAATTATTTTTAGATTTAAATTGTAAAGGTAATATGAATATGATGTAAAATTGAAATTGGACCTATGTATGATGACTGTTTTACATCCATTCTTTTTCATCTTGGATCTTGACTCTTGGATATTATTATGACAATGATTGGGGCCTATTCATGTTGTAAATCAAAAGGAGAAACCCCTCATATTATCATGTTAAATCTTCTATTAGTCACAAGTTTATTACTATCACCTTATGACAGTCGTTACCATGACTATACTATCACCTTATGACAGTCGTTACCATGACTATACTATCTCCTTATGACAGTCATTACCATGACTATACTATCACCTTATGACAACTGTTATCTTGACTAGTACCTTATTTTGCTAGAATTGGAATCCTTATGTTTGAGGCCAATATTCCATATGCCAGTAATGTTTTAATCTTTTATTTCAAGTCATACTATGCTATGCTAGTAATCACTTTTGCCACCTTGTACCCGTTCCTTATTATGTTATTCCCTAATTAGATTTATTTGTATCAATTCGAGCTTACGTGCAATGGGAATACGATTTGGGTAGACTAGGTAAAACATAAAACTTGAACAAGAGCGTTGTTATGACTTGAACCTGAATATGGACATGAACTTGACACGATTTGACATGAAACATGACCTGAAAATTGGACATGAATCTAGACATGAAAACTTGAACGTGGGCATGACAATTAGATAACTTGAAAATAGCCAACTCAAGGTTGGGTTGAGTTTGCAGTGCAAATCTGCCCGGAACCACCCGGCAAGTCCAGTGGCTGCAAACAATAGGATCCAATGTGGGTAGTTGGTCATATCGCACGTAAAACCCGAGGTTAGACTATATTGTGGTGTAAATCTGCCTGGAAACCCCCGGCAAATCCAGTAACCACAACAGTTAGTCTAATGTGAGAGGTTGGCGTGCACTAATGAATTAAGGCCACATGACAGGGTTAAGTCATAAACCACTTGAATATACTTAACCAACTTGGCACAATGATTTGATAGGGTTAAGTCATGAACTATTTGAACACACTTAACCAACTTGATACATGATCTGGATAGGGTTAAGTCATGAATTTGAATGACAACACTTAACCCATTAGAAACCCTAGTTATGCGGTCCTTTTCAGCAGTAATCCACTTAGATGTATCACGATACCCTGGGACTAGGCAGGGTGGGGCACGATTACTGGGCTGATTGTAAGCGACCAGAACGACGGCTGAGTAGGTGCGCCATTGTAGGTTCAGGCGGGCTATGGTCGTGCACGTAGTCTAGAGTTGAAAAAGCAAGCATTGGGCACCCGTAGATTTACACTGTGCGTGCTTTATTCGTGTCGGTGGTTGGCACCATAGGACTTGATACACCCTATGGTAGACCTAGCACAGGTAACTACATTTCAGGATAGGGTCGTATGACACAGACACATAACGAGCTAGGACTTGTAGGGAGCCGATCGATTAATATATCGTACCGTAGGACCCCGTAATGGGTCACTTCATGATACTGGGCCAAGGGATCATTTCATTGTTAATACTTGACATGGGTTAGAATACTAGTACAGTTGGTGAAGCGAACCTTGAACATGCGATGCTAGACTTGACTTATCTTGTTATCTTGTTTATCCTACCAGTTCTGTTATCACCCTTATGTTTAATTCCAGTTTTCACATATCATGTTACCTTTGCTAATTTTCATACTGAAAGTCACTAGGGCTTACCAGTCTTTATGACTGACCCTTTTTCTTTCGCCTCTTTTTCTTTCGTTCCCCCCCTCAGGTTCTCAGGGAGGAAACACTAGCTCTTAGCTTAGATTTGGCTTGCTTTCTAACAGCTCATGTACGGTTTGGTCTTGAGCTATGCTATGGCTGCTTCTGCTATTTATGGGGAATATTTTACTTTTTGTTATCTTAAGTTTGTGCTTCTTTGGAACTTGATGTAATGGAATAATTTGTATCTTGGATATATGAGCTTTTGACTCTTTTCTTGGAAATAATAAGAAGTTGGTTTTTTAATTTCTACCGCTGCTTTATTTATGTTCTGCCTTGTGATATCTCTGTGCATGTTTACCTAGATAATACTCCACCAAAACTAGTGCATTCCCTTTGTGAGTGACCCTAGCGGAGGTGGGGTGTTACAGCCGCCTCCTCCGAGACCACCGTTGTCGCGTCCAAGCCTCCCCCTTCCGATCACCCATCTGCCGCCATAGCCCGCCCTTCGACACTGCTCTAGCCAAATCCCAACCCTAATCGCCCCAAAACACTCCACCTCCGACCACATCCCACCACTGACGCCACGCTGCGCCTGAGCCCCACCAAACCGCGCACCAGACCCCCTCCGACCACCTGCAATGCGCTGAACCCCCCGCCTTCCCGTTTCGTTGTAAGTTTTAATTTTAAAATATGAATTTTTAATATTATTATGAAGTTAAAGTTTAATTTTTTTTATTATGTTAAGGTTCATATTTTTATGATGTTAAAGTTTAAATTTTTATTCTTTAAAAGATTATATTTTTATACATGAAGTGATTTTTGAAATAAATAAACAAAAGATACGATTTTTGTGAAAGAAAGTATGATTTTTAATGAACAAGAAAGACATGATTTTTACGAATATAAAAATATATTTTCTTTTCAGTTTTATAATGCGAACAACGATGGAAAGATTCAGTTTTTAATCATAGAAAGATTTGATTTTTAGAATGAAAAAGATATGATTTTTAATACAGTAAAGATATGATTTTTTAATACCATAAAGATTTGATTTTTACTATGGTAAAAATTTGATTTTTATACATGAAAGGATAAAATAAAAATGAGATTTCTATTATGAAGTTAGCGAATGAGAAATGGGATTTTTATACATATAGAAACGATATGAAAATGTGATATATATATATATATATATATATATATGAAGTAGCGATAAAAATATAATTTTTATCATGGAAGTAGCGGTGTAAAGGAGAGAGTTTTTTATATATGTAGTAAAGATATAAAAATACGATCTTTATTTATAAAAGTGAAAATTTTATATAGAGAATGGCAAGAGAAAAATATGATTTCTATATACGAAGCAATGATATAAAAATATAATTCTTAATATAAAATTCGTGAAACAGATCTCGTTGAAAACACGGTGAAGATTTTCAACATATGAAGAGTCGAGGTACTTGGTTAAGCTTATCGGTGAGAACTCCTCACTTTTAATTTATTTTCTAGTTGAAATATATACTAGGATGCAAACAGTGCTTAGCAGCACCCGACACCCGTCGTCCACAGGCCATGGATGACTTGTTTGTTTGATTGCTGTGTTGTGAAATTTGATTGTGTGATGTAGAATGAAATAAAATATTTTATCATTATAAATATTTTATAGTTAAAAATATAATTTTTAACGTGTATATAAAATAAATATTTATAAACAAATCGGAGGATTTGTTTATGTACACCCATTTGACTGATATTGATTGGGACGATACACATCGCCCAACTGCACAAATAAAAATCTGTGTTTGTTGATTTGAAACCCCACACGGGTATTGGGATGATACTTGATGTACACTAATCCCGATTGTTTAGTTGTATGTCAATCGATGGGTTGACAGGTTGTGTAAGCGTTAATTATTTATATTTAATGCTTATGCAGTTGTGTGGTGCACTCTGGATGATGGTTGATGATTTATCATTGCTATTATATACATGTGTTGTAGGGAAACCTTATAATTAACATTATATGATAATTGATTGGGCCTCATTCCAATTTGGAAAATAAGGAATATTATAAAAGAAAATTCATGTGTTGAATATAATAAAAATTCATGTGTTGAAAAGAAAGAAAATTCATGTGTTGAATAGAATAAAAATTCATGTGTTGAATAGAATAAAAATTCATGTGTTGAAAAGAAAGAAAATTCATGTGTTGAATAGAATATATATTCATGTGTTGAATAGAATATATATTCATGTATTGAATAAAATATATATTCATGTGTTGAATAAAAATATATATCCATGTGTTGAATAAAAATATATATTCATGTGTTGAAGAAAATATTCATTTGTTGAATAGAATAACGACGTTATTGAAATATATAAAGCCGTGTTGGTTAGATATGCGCCATTTTGATACGAACGATATTTATATCGATTACATTCATTTTTATAATGATTATAGAGAAGGAAGTGATTTCAAAATATAATGTTTTGAAAATATTATCATTTGTATATCGATGATATGGAATATTCAATTTTGATTCGAAATTGAATATGAAGTTGAAATCGTTTCGAAAACGAATTTAAAATGATTTATAAAACACGTTTTAAAAGGAAATCGACGAAATATATATAATATATATATATTATACATATTAAATGGCCTGAATAGAACGCGCCGTGCCGCAATAGTTCGCGAATTTCGACCATTGACTTCGAATGGATATTACGGGAGATTCGACCGTCGGATTCTCCTAAAACCGGAACCGTTGGGTTCGAATTGAAAAGAGCTTTCGAAAGAATATAAGAGATTTTAAATCTAATGGTTGGATTTGTAATTATGTCCAAATCAAATTTGGAAAAGGTCGCTGTAAGTGCAGTTCGATGGCCGTTGATGTAAATTGACTGTACGGGCCTTGATAAAATTATTAAAAAATAGTAGTAATTTGTGTAAAATCATAAGAAGTGATTTGGAAATAATTGGGATGAAAAACTCCATATTTGAAAAGATAAAAATTGATTTTTATCGAAATGAACTAGTTTTGAACTAGAATTAAAATCCATTTATTTTTAAAATAAATAAAATTGGATTTGAAATGGTTTTAGAAGTGACTAGAATTTCCAATAATTGAATTGTAATGGATTTGAATCGAAATTGTCTTTGGAATATTTCGATGTTGGATTTCGTAATTATACAGATATTGTTATGGAAATTTGAAAGATATATTGATATCGTTATTTCCAATACGATATTTGTTGGTCGTAGAATTTGATATTGAATATAAGTCAATATATTTTCTATTCGGAGCCTTGTATTAATACCAAATGGGATTTGGGTTTGTCGTGAATGATGTCTTGATTAACACTGTTCTTAAACCCAGTTTAGAAAAAGGTTAAATCTTTTTATTTAGATTTAAATAAGTATACCAATTAAATGATTTTTAATTGGAATTGAATTTGAATGTGATTTTGGGTTTATCGCGAACTGTGTTTTAAATGATATTGGTTCTTTAACCCAGTTAAAGACAGGATATGATTTCCCAAGTTAAACAATCATTAATATTGATTTTTGGAAGGTTAAAATAAAGTGGAGTTTTAATGAATCTTTAAATAGATTGAAATGATCGATAATGGAGTATCACCAGTTTTGCTCCAGGCGATAGTTAAATCTTTAATTAGATTTGAACACGAAATGGTAATTGAATTTACCGATAACACTGTGGTTTTAGATATGAGGTATTACCAGTTTTACTTCATGGGATGAATAGGTTGGGATTGAGAAATTAAAACAAATAATTACTTCAGTAAGGTTCGTTAATCCCGACAAGTTTGGACAAACCATAATTTGGTTTGAATTGATATTCAAAGGAAGATTAAAGAATAAATTTAAGGAATTTATATTTAATGAAATTAATGGGAACCTTTCCCAAAGTATAAGAATATTTGAATAAAAGAATATTCTGAAGTGGAATGAGGCGTATGTTGTGTTTGTGTAACACTTGTTTAGTATATACGCGAGTTATGCAGAAAGACCGGGTTTATCCCATTCTGAATAACTGATTCGACGATGTATCAAGGATGAAGACGGTGGTCGAAGACCGGAGGTCTTCAACATCGTTTAAATAATTACTGATGATCTATATTAGGCTGTACACCCAAGAGGAGGGAATCAGTTGGTGATCGTCCAGACATATTGGAGATCGATGGACATGCGAGGTACAAGGAGCCTCCGGTTTCGTTCAGACCCAGAACGAACTTGTAAATGGACTGTGTGTCCGACATTGGATTTTATTCTGTGGGATTGATTTCTATTACATATATATCTGTTTGGCGGGGGAGAATTTATTCACTTGCTTAGCGCCCTTCTCTGAGACGCACGAGCTCAGAGGTTATATATTGATGGATATCAATCGCATAGAGTGAATTGCCTGTATGGCATGCCTAAGTGGCAAATGATCAAGGCTTTTGTTGAAAAGCAGAGTCTTGTGGCTGATGGTCAAAGCACCGCCTATGTGGCATAGCTTTGTGTTGCATTGATTCGCAAGCCTCACACCCCGTTTGTGAACCAGAAACGGGAGAGGACATCAGGGACCGCCTATGTGGCATAGCTTTGTGTTGCGTTGATTCGCAAGCCTCACACCCCGGTTGTGAACCAGAAACGGGAGAGGAAATCAGGGAGGGCATGCGTTTCCTTCTAGCTAGGGTGGTGTCAGTGACCTACCAACCCTGACATTTATATTATTTTCACCTGTGTGGTTGTTGTTGTTGTGAGGCGCCTCGGATATATCGGTGACTATGTGGAGCCGATGGAGTCATTTGGCTCATTGACGGCCCGAAGGGCGGGGAAACACAGTGTTCAGGCATTTTAATCCACATCGGTGGGCCGACCCTGATGATCCAAGGGTCACTCGAGCTCTGATCCTGAGACACGGGCTAGAGCATCTCGAATTCGGTAGAGGACTATCTTTTGCCTCAGTTCACAGATGGAAACCCAACTCCCAATACGTGACATTTGCGGTTTTGATTGTAGAGCCTAGTATAGTGACATGATATACGGTACCCATGCCGTCTATGATTGATATTTATGATTGAAATTGTTTTGACACTATACACTTATAATAGTATCAAATGATTTGTTTTTAACGTACCAAGCATATTTGGCTATTTTAAGGGAAAACCCTATCCTCCGGCTTGTGTTTAATTGTGTGATGGGACCTGGGTCTTATAATAGCTTCATTTTTCCAAAAAGCATTACGCTGTTTTGTTATATGCACTGGTATTCTTGGGAGGAAACCCATTCCGTGTTATACGGCATAATCCCTTGATATATCTGATTTAAAGTAAAGTTTTAAATAACTGTTTTTGTTCTCACACCAGTCACATGAATGACTTGGAGTTTAATGTTTTAACCTAAACCCCGGGTGCCCCTATTTTCGACATGGGCAGCTAGTAGTTTTGGTCTTGCAGATTTATATTCATAAGAACCTGGTTTACAGCTGGAATGATATCCGAAAAGCTCTGTATCTGTATATCTATTTCAGTTGTGCTTTGTATTGTTTTTCCGCTGCGATGAATTTAAATGTAATTTAAATTTTTGATATTTTCTGTGTATTATTTATCCACACTCTGTATATTCTTGTAATCTAATGAAATCGTTGTAATATACATTGAAATGTTCTTCTGTTTGTGTCCCAATATGGCTTGTCCTCAAAGCATCCGCTCTTTCCTTCACGGGGAAGTTACGGGTTCTTACACACGGTTTATTGCATTAGAATACGCTATCGACGAACTCTTCGTGATGGCACTGATTTGGACAGATTTTGAGAGAGTTAAAATTTTGGGCTTATTTTTGATTTCAAACGCATTCAGAACCATAGGTGAGTGATTAAACCCACTCACACCTAACTAAAATATTTGATTGTTAGTTAAATCAAATATATGTTATGATATGATTGTTTTTTTTGCTATTTGAATGTTTAAACTGCTTATTTGTGTTAATGGGTACAGAAGTATAATTTAATTAACTGTTGTTATAAATTGTACAATTAGAATTTAATTTTTAGTTTAAAAACCTCATACCTGATGGCTAGTACACTGATATTATATTGAACTGTTTAGATGTATTGATTTAATGGATGCCTTGAAATTATATATTTAATCTATTGATATGTAATTCATCTTGTAATTAATATTGATTATATATGTTATTGATTTTGTTGATTAATCCCAACCATTACCCTAGATGTTACAGGCATCAAATAAACCCGGGATTAATTATTAAAATGAATTAAGAACGTTGGTTGAAATGATAAATACCTATGACTATGATTTGGATTAAAATGATATAAATCCTTTCCCAAAATACAAAAATTAAAATTTAAGTATTACTTGGCCATAGGATAAAAAATTATATCCGGATACCAGTTGGTTAAATAAAAATTGTTCTAACCTTGAATTTTTGGAATATTGTTTTAAAGACAAAATAATTGATATTATTAATCAATTTTCTTTAAATTTGAATTTGAGCTTTGAAATTTAAATTTTTTTAATTTTAAAGAATTTGTAAATGTGGATAACTGAAGTTAAAAAATGAATTGAATATGAACTAGATTAATCGAAATTGAATTATTTATCCATCTTTGATATTTATTTTAAATTAGCTTGATTTACAGTAATAATTGAATTATGAACTCGAGATTTTTTATGAACAAATAATTCAAAGTGAGAATTATAACTAAAATTCAGTTATTTGAATCGAAATATTAAATCAAATTGTTTGAAATCGAACTGTTGAATCGAATTGAAATATAAATGGGAAGTCAAATCCTTTTGAATTAAGATATCGAAATTTGGTCAAATTAATTTGAAACTGGAATATGATTTCCAGTTTGGTTAAATTTTGAAGAAACGGTTCTATTTCCAACTATAATATTTTGAACTTTTTTATAAACTATTTTTATAATAATTATTTTTTTTATAAACGATTTTCCTTATAACTATTTTATTACTTATTTAAAATAAACCATTTTAATAATTATTTATTTATTTTATAAACTATTTTAATATTTTAATTATTGATTTTACTAAATATGAAATTTATATTTTAAATACAAATTATTTATTTTCAAACTATTTCAATTATATATCTAAACTATTTTAAATATATTTTAACTATTTTAATACTCAATGTATTTTAAAGTTGGAATCGTTTCAAGATTTTAAGTATGGTTTCAAATGGAGATTTTATTATGAAATATTCTATTTTGACTATTGAAACGTGTTTAAAGAAAAATCTGATATTTTTATATGAAGTGTGAATATCTTTGAAATGTAAAAGAACTGACCAGTGTGAAAAATGTAAACGTTTGGTTGTTAAAGAGACCGGGATCGGATATTGTCATACTCTCTGCCAATACCGAAAGCCATTTTAACAACTGTGTACGCGGTGGACTAGAATGAACTAGGTTGGTTTGGCGAACGCTACTGGAATGAATTAAGAGAACGATAATGGATGTTGTAACAACCCGTAAAATTCATGGCTGATAAATTAGATGAATATTTAAAAATTGAATCGATATGATAGTTTTGTGCCCAAAAAGTTGAATTTTTGTAAAAGATTGAATTATGACTCGGGACCACTTACATCGGTTCTGGAACGTCGTTTACAATCGTTTTGAGTATAAGCTTTGATACGTTTTGGATTCGGGATAATTGGGGTTGTTTGGAGGGGCTAAAGGGCAAATTTGTGCACCCAAACCTATTTGGACAGCTCAAATAGGCACCCAACCACCTCCCTCTCTCAATACTTCTTCATTTACTCTCCTTCTTGAATTCCTAAGCTTAGATAATGGGAAATTAAAATCCTAAGCCCTAGAATCTTAGAAAAGTCCAATGTTTGTTGTGTTCTTCATCTCCTAGCTTAGGTAAGTTGATTTCTATCTTCTCCATCACCTTCTCTACGCTATTTGAGAAACCCTATGTTCCTAATACATAGGGTTATCAGGTTTCATATGTGTAGGATGGTCTTTGCTGATTCTTGTGAGAAGATAGCACCTTTAGCTTGGATTCCTTCTTGTTGATTGCTCCATTGACAACAAGGTGAGTTCTTTGTGAACTCACATCAATGCCACAAGCTTTAAGCTTGTACAAGTGTAATTGTAGGCTATTCATGTTGTTCATATCTATTTGAATTAGTTTGGTTCATGACGGATTCTTGAATATAAGTTGATTTCAAGTTTTGTCGAAATTTCGGTTTGAAAATCATCATGTGCATATGAATTGAATCTTACTCATCTTCGTCGGGAATGGGAGGCGTGCATGCACCTTAAAGTGTCGTCACAAGGCCGGGGAGGTGTGCGGGGGAGGAATGGTCGCGACGGGGGACGAATCCCCCGTCACCAGTGCCTAGGCTCACGCCCAGGCAAAACCAGTCGACCGACCCTAGTGGGCCGGTCGACAGGTTAGGGCTTGGCCCTAAAACGGTCGACCGCCCCCCTGGACCGGTAGACCGGTGCAGACCTGGGCGAGAGCCCAGGCCTGGTCACCGCCTTCTTTTTTCGTGTTTTGGTCGCGCGCCGAGGCGCACACCTCCGTGTAATTCGGACATTCTTCCTCGACCCTCGCCCGCACTATCGTGGCGATCTTGAGCTCGTTCGGAACGTTGTTGTCGCGTCGTTTCATTGATTTTCAAATCGTTTTAAAACCATGAAATGTGGATTTATGTTCTATGATCTTTCTATATCCCATTTGTTACGGCGATGGATTTTTATGAATATTGTACCATAATTGATTATGGGGTTTTATATTGTCAATGGGTATCAAACCAAAATTTAACAAGTTTTTAAATACAAATCCCATTTAAAATAAATTCGATTTCTAAATCCGGCTCTGATACTATTGATTTATATACAAATCCTAATCCTATCGATCAGGCGAGAAATTTAGTTTTTTCACCTTAATAAAACTAAGGACTATGACCCTTTATACATTTATTTCGGCGAATAACTACCGGACTCGTTCATTTGGACATATGTGGTGATTTTCTCTGTTTTGAATAGAAACCGATTACGGGTTCGTAAATATTCGAGAAGAGCATGTGGTTATGGGACATGTCACTATTTTCTTATATTAACTAGCTCGAAGTAATTTCTATTCACCCGGATCGATGGTATCCGCTTTATGACATATTTGTTGGTTCGCGATCGCCCGAGTGGGAATGTGCGATTTGTGACCTTCATCTATGGGACTTCAGTCCAACTTTCTATGGTTCTCTATGATTTATGATGTTTACCTTCATCTATGGGACTTTGGTCCAACTTTCTATGATTCTCTATGATTATGATGTTTACCTTCATCTATGGGACATCGGTCCAACTTTTTATGATTCTCTTTGGTTTATGATGTTTTCCTCTATCGGGGTCACGACCCGGATTCGTGGGGGGCTTCGGCTCAAACAAATGGGTTTGCTACCTAGATATCATATCTCATCTATGAACAGGCCTGCCTTTTTATGATATTTTCCGGATTTTGAGTGATTTCTGGATTCTTGATGACTTTAATGCGATGTGCGTCAAATTGATTTATGTTTGGCATTTATTTATCAATTCTTGTTGTTTTATGCTCTTCTCTTGTCATGAGATTTATAGAGACTTCATATATATATATACGTATATATATATATATATATATATATATATATATATTGGCTCCATGAATTGCATATTATTTATGAATCATCCTGCTTATTCCTGTCATGCCATTTATGTTATGTTTCTTAATATTTCCTCATGTTATGAATGCGAATGGTTTGACTAATCTGTTTATTGTTTATTTTCTTAAATAACACTCGGGTCAGACCCAAGTGTTACAGGTGCTTAGGTGACATTCCTACTGGGACCTAATGATGACTCTTGGCTTGACTACTTATAGTTGCAGTCTTTTTGGATTATATGTAGTTGGCTACCTATATGTCATGTATCATTATTAGTATGGGATTTGGTACATATATCTATGAATTTGGAGTAAGAGTGTCGGATAGGACCTTTAATTGATGTAAACACTTATAGTGTTAAATTCATGTCAGTTTATATACCTGTGATGTGAATATCTATGACTGTCTATGTTATATTATTCTGTATGTGTTCTGAGGCTATTATGCCATTGTGTAGATGCCCTTCGCCTGGAATGGACATGTCGAAAAAAAATTGGTATGGTCGTGCCATTCGACATTACTTTCTAAGCAAGATTAAATATATTAACAGTTGCCCCTAACCAACCTTATTCTCCACTGTGGCCGATGACATTTCACATGAAATGAACTTGACTACTACCGGTATAGAGGTGGGGCGTTACAGTTGGTATCAGAACCAATCTTCGAAACATTATAGAATTTGGTAGCAAGGATCATGTCTTGGACATCTTTTAGCAGTTTGAGGCTTAGGGTTAGATTGAGTCATGATTGCTTATCTATCCTAGAATAGGGTTATGATCCTTGATTTTTAAGTGATGTTTTCCTTTCTTTCATTCTCAAAGGAGAGAAATGGCTGGGCGTCCTCATTATTATCCTACTGGGGCAAATGTCAGGCCCGAAGCTCCACCTCGTGTAGCCCCACCGCCTATAGTTCCACCCCTGTGGTTGGAGCTGTCACATTGAGCACTCAACAACTTCTTGATCTTATTACAAATGCCCACGCGGCAGCCGTTCCCCTACCTCCTACGCAACCCAAATTTGGGTTTGCAACTATATGTAGCGATTTCTCAAAGCTTACTGGAAAACCGTTTAAGGGCTCCGAAGGTGTAATCGAAGTCCGGAATTGGCTCAAAACGTGTGAGCGCATCTTTACTCGCATGGATCTTACTGATTTACATAAGGTACAAGTAATTTCTAGTATGCTCCAAAAGCGAGCATTGATCTGGTATGAATTGCTCACCATTGATACTCCCGAAGCGAACCTTACTGAAACCTATTTAAGGAAAGATTCGAGACTAAATTCATACTAGACGGAGAGAAAATAGCACTATCAAGTCGCTTTCAAGACCTTGTTCAAGGCACATCTACTGTGGCAGAGTATGCCGCTTCTTTTGACTCGCTATCCAAGTATGGACTCGAGTATACTAACACCCCGAAGAAGAAGAATTTGTGCTTTATTCATGGACTCAAGGAATGCCTTGAGGAACCATTGACTCTTAAGCTATCTGAAACATTTGATGAATTGGTTAATATTGTGCTACAACTTGAAGTGTTCCAAAAAAGACCCAATGATGATGAAGCCGGAAGTTCTCAAAACAAGGGCAACACTAACAACAAGGGAAGAACCGGGAAGAAGCCTTGGGTTCAGCCCAACAAGAAGGAGAAGCTAGTGCCTTCCGAGGCCAGGAACGCTAGACTCCGTAATGGTGAATGTTTCAATTGCGGAGAAAAGGGTCATCTCGCCTCTCGGTACACAAAGCCTCGTACATGCCACAATTACAAGAAGCAAGGCCATACGATAAACGCATGTCCCTCTCGTCCTCCTAATAAGAGTAGAAAGCTCAATGTCATGCAAGCTCCTCCAAACACTACTTTGGGCCAAGGTACATTAAATTCTATTCTTGATGGCATAATTGATTTTCATGAACACTCCACATGAGTTCTTTTTGATACGGGCGCATCTCATTCTTTTATTTCACAAGAACTTGTGCATGCTAATTCTTTGAATACTGTTTGTTTAATGACTTCTTTATCGGTTACAAATCCCATAAGGGGATCAACTACTCTTAGTCTATTATGTCGTGATGTTGAAATTTCTTTAAGTGGTTACACTTTCCTAGTGGATTTACATGTTATGCGCTATTTGGGTTTTGGAATTATTTTGGGAATGGATTGGCTCCTCCGTTATGAAGCCCACATATTATGTCCGGAACGGACAATTTATCTTCGACATCTTCAATCCAAAGACCGTGTAAAACTAGTACTTTCAGATCCAGACACGGGACTTATGGCCTCGTTATTTGCTCCAAATTCTAGGGATGTGGATAACGATGATGTGGAGGATATGATATTTCGAATTGCAGTTGTTCGAGAATTTCCTGATATATTTGAGCCCGTGTTGGGTCTCCCTCCTAATCGAGCTATTAAATTCTGGATTAATATATTTCTTGGATCCCTTCTTCTCATGCGTCCCGCTTATCGATTATCTAACAAAGAAAATGAAGAAATGCGCAAGCAATTATCCAAATTAGAGAAGAAATAATTTATACGCTCAAGTTCCTCGCCTTGAGGAGCCTTAGCAATCTTTGTGAAAAAGTCGGATGGAACTCTTAGGCTTTGCGTGGACTACTGCAAGCTTAATGACCTCACCATCAAAAATAGAGATCCTCTTCCGTGCATAGACGACCTTTTTAATCAACTTAGTGGTGCTAGAGTCTTTTCCCAATTGGACTTAGCTACCGGATTTCACCAATTGCACATCGCGGAGGATAGCATTCCATTGACTTCTTTTCAGACCAGTTTTGGTTCTTATGAATGGCTAGTAATGCCGTTTGGATTGACAAATGCCCCGGCTTATTTTGTTGACCTCATGAACAGTGTTTTTAGGGATTTTCTCGATCGGTTCGTGCTTGTATTTATTGATGGCATCCTTGTTTATTCTAAAACCGAGGAAGAACATGAGAACCACCTTCGTGCCGTTTTGGAAACGCTTAGAAATCACCAATTAAAAGCTTAGTTTTCCAAATGCCATTTATGGCGAGCAAGCGTGAAATTTTTGGGGCATATTATTTCCGAATCCGGAATTTCGGTCGATCCATTTAAGATAAAAGCCATTCAAAATTGGAAGAGACCGCAGAGTGTGACGGAAATTCATAGCTTCCTTGGATTGGCAGGTTATTACTGTTGGTTCATTAAATATTTTTCTAAAATTGTCATTCCACTCACCCATTTGACAAAGAAGGAAGTAAAATACACTTGGTCGGACTAGTGTGAAGCCAAATTTAAAAAGCTTAAAGAACTTCTTTCTAATGCCCCGATTCTTGTTATCCCCGAGGGGAATCAGGATCTTGTTGTTATACCGACGCTAGCCACGTTGGGTTAGGGGCCGTTCTCATGCAACGAGAACGTGTCATTGCCTGTGCATCTAGGCAATTAAAACCGGCCGAGACTCGATATGCAACTTATGATTTAGAGCTCTCCGCGGTTGTTTTCACTCTTCGAATTTGGCGCTACTATCTTTTAGGGGAGAAATGTGTGCTTTACACGGATCATAAGTCACTCAAATATTTATTTTCTCAGAAGGAACTCAATTTGCGACAATAGCGATGGATGGAGTTTCCTTCTTCTTATGATCTTGATATTCTTTACACGCCTGGTAAAGGAATTTGCGTCACCGACGCACTTAGTCAAAAGCAACATGCGGTCTTTTCTATGATGTTATCGGAGTGGAAGGATCTTGAATTGTTATCTTTGTGCGAGATTCGGAGTCGTCACTCCAACCCGGGTTCCACTCCCATAATATGTAGCCTAGTGGCTCACCCATTCCTTTTTGACCCTATCTATGAAGTACAAAAGCAAGATCCCGAATTGTCCCGTATCGGTCGTAATCTTTTAAATGAATCTTATATTGAAGAAAATGGTGACTATAGTCTTTATTCAAGAGGAGCCGTTAAAAAGTTCAGACGACTTATCGTCCCAAATCAAGATGACTTGCGCAAAACCGTTTAGGAGGATTCTCATCGTTCTAAATTTTCTATCCATCGTGGAAGTAGCAAAATGTATGCAGACATGAAGCGACTCTATTATTGGGAGGGAATGAAACGAGATATTGCTAACTTTGTTAGTTGTTACACAACTTGCCAACTTGTGAAAGCCGAACATCAAAGGCCCGGCGGGTTGTTGCGACCATTAGAAATTCCCATATGGAGGAGGGAAAATGTTTCCATGGATTTTATTGACGGGTTTCCCCGTTCTCGCCAAGACCACAATAGAATATGGGTAATTGTAGATCGCCTCACCAAATCCGCACACTTTTCACCCGTTCGATCCAATCGCACCGCTCAACTTTTAGCTAAGCTTTACGTTAAAGAGATCGTTCGACTACGATCGTGATCCATTGTTTAATAGCGGATTTTGGAGGAGTCTCCAAGGATCTTTGGAAACAAGGCTTGATCTTAGTGCCGCCTATCATCCGCAAACTGATGGGCAAACGGAGTGGGTAAATCAAGTTCTTGAGGATCTCCTCCGCGCTTGGATTCTTGAGTTTGGAGGAAGTTGAGGAGACCACATTCCTCTTGTGGAATTCTCATACAACAATAGTTATCAATCGAGTATTGGCATGGCACCTTTTGAAGCCTTTTACGGAAGGCCATGCCGATCTCCTTCTTGTTGGCTCAAAACTGGAGAAAAATTGATTATAGTCCCCGATCTTGTTCAAGATGCCACGGAGAAAGTTGAGCTTATACATCGCCACATGAAAGAAGCTCAAAGTCGGCAAAAGTCCTATGCCAATAGCAAGGAGAGAAAGTTAGAATTTTCCGTGGGGGACTTGGTTTTTATTCGTGTATCACCCATGAAGAGTGTTATGCGATTTAGCAAATCGGAAAAATTAACGCCAAGGTTTATTGGTCCGTTTCCCATCACAGAATGTGTTGGGGTTGTTTCATATCGTGTAAAGCTACCGGATCATTTTTCTTCCATTCATAATGTATTCCCTGTTTCTCAACTACGGAGGAAATTGGGGAAATCTCACATTGCTATCGAGCCCTATGTTCTTTAAGAAATAGAAATTTCACTGAATCTTACCTATGAGCAATAACCCCTTCGTATTGTTGCCACGGAAGTAAAACACCTACGTAACAAGGAAATTCCCCTTGTCAAAGTCCAATGGTCCGCTAATCCGAAGGATTGCTCATGGGAAACTAAGGAGTCCATTGAGCATTCTCATCCGACCTATTCTCATCCGACCTATTCTCATAAGGTGAATTTTTTGGTTATTCTTATTTGAAATTTGAAATTTTATGGTTGTTACACTAGTAGTTTGTTTTAAATAATTGCGAGGACGCAATTTCTTTAAAGGGGGAAGTCTATAACAACCCATAAAATTCATCGCTGATAAATTAGACGAATATTTAAATATCAAATCGATATGCTAGTTTGTGCCCGAAAAGATGAATTTTTGTAAACGATTGAATTATGACTCGGGACCACTTCCATTGATTCTGGAACGTTGATTACAATCTTTTTAGTATAAGCGTTGAAACGTTTTGGACTCGAGATAATTCGGGTTGTTTGGAGGGGCTAAAGGGCAAATTTGTGCACCCACACCTATTAGGACAGCATAAATAGGCACCCAACCACCTCCCTCTCTCAATACTTCTTCATTTACTCTCCTTCTTGAATTCCTAAGCTTAGAGAATGGGAAATTAAAATCCTAAGCCCTAGAATCTTAGAGAAGTCCAATTTTTGTTGTGTTCTTCATCTCCTAGCTCAGGTAAGTTAATTTCTATCTTCTCCATCACTTTCTCTACGCTATTTGAGAATCTTTATGTTCCAAATACATAGGGTTTTTGGGTTTCATATGTGTAGGTTTGTCTTTGTTGATTATTGTGAGTAGATAGCACATTTAGCTTGGATTCCTTCTTGTTGATTGCTCCATTGATAACAAGATGAGTTCTTTGTGAACTCACATCAATGCCAAGAGCTTTAAGCTTTTACAAGTGTAATTATAGGCTATTCATGTTGTTTATATCTGTTTGAATTAGTTTGGTTCATGATTGATTCTTGAATATAAGTTGATTTCAAGTTTTGTCAAAATTTTGGTTTGAAAATCTTTATGTGCATATGAATTGAATCTTACACATCTCCGGCTTGAATGGGAGGCATGCACGCACCTTAAAGTGTCATCACTAGGCCGAGGAGGTGCGCAGGGAAGGAATGATCGCGCGGGGGATAAATCCCCCGTCACCACTGCCTGGGCTCATGCCTAGGCAAAACCGGTCGACCGACCCCTCTGGACCGGTCGACTGGTGCAGACCTGGCAAGAGCCCAGGCCTGGTCACCCCCTTCTTTTTTCATGGTTTTGGTTGCACACCGAGGTGCGCGCCTCCGTGTTCTTCAGACCTTCTTCCTCAACCATCCCCCGCGCGTATCGCGGCGATCTTGAGCTCGTTCGAATCGTCGTTGTCGCGCCATTTCATTGATTTTCAAATCATTTTAAAACCATGAAATGTGGATTTATGTTCTATGAACTTTCTATATTCCATTCATTATGGCGATGGATTTTTATGAATATTGTACCATAATCGATTTTGGGGTTTTATATTGTCAATGGGTATCGAACCAAAGTTTAACTAGTTTTTAAATACAAATCCCTTTTAAAATAAATTCGATTTCTAAATCCGGTTCTGATACTATTGATTTATATACGATTCCTTATCCTATCGATCGGAAAAGAAATTTAGTTTATTCACCTTAATAAAATTGAGGACTATGACCTCTTATACATCTATTTTGGCGAATAACTACCGGACTCGTTCGTTTGGACGTATGTGGTGATTTTCTCTGTTTTGAATAGAAACCGATTACGGGTTCGTAAATATTCGAGAAGAGCATGTGGTTATGGGACATGTCACTATTTTCTTATATTAACTAGCTCGGAGTAATTTCTATTCACCCCAACTTTCTATGATTCTCTATGATTTATGATGTTTACCTTCATCTATGGGACTTCAGTCCAAATTTCTATGATTCTCTATGATTTATAATGTTTACCTTCGTCTATGGGACTTCGATACAATTTTCTATGATTCTCTATGATTAATGATGTTTTCCTCTATCGGGGTCACGACTCGGCTTCGTGGGGAGCTTCGGCACAAACAAATGGGTTCGCTACCTAGAGATCGTATCTCATCTATGAACAGGCCTGCCTTTTTATGATATTTTTTGGATTTCGAGTGATTTCTGGATTCTTGATGACTTTGATGCGATGCGTGTCAAATTGATTTTTGTTTGGCATTTATTTGTCAATTCTTGTTGTTTTATGCTCTTCTCTTGTCATGAGATTTATGGAGACTTTACATATATATATGTTGACACCATGAATTGCATATTATTTATGAATCGTCCTGCTTATTCCTATCATGCCATTTATGTTATGTTTCTTAATATCGCATCATGTTATGAATGAGAATGGTTTGACTAATCCTTTTATTGTTTATTTTATTAAATAATACTCGGGTCAGACCCAAGTGTTACAGGCGCTTAGGTGACATTCCTACTAGGACCTTATAATGACTCTTGGCTTGACAGCTTATAGTTGCAGTCTTTTTGGATTACATGTAGTTCGCTACCTATATGTCGTGTATCATTATTAGTATGGGATTTGGTACATGTATCTGTGATTTTGGAGTTAGAGTGTTGGGTAGGACCTCTTATTGATGTAAACACTTATTGTGCTATATTCATGTCAGTTTATATACCTGTGATGTGAATATCTGTGACTGTCTATATTATATTATTCTATATGTGTTCTGAGGCTATTATGCCGTTGTGTGGATGCCCTTCGCCTGGAAGGGTCATGTCAAAAAAAATTGGTACGGTCGTGCCACACTTTCTAAGCAAAAGTAAATATATTAACGGTCACCTCTAACCAACCTTATTCTCCGCTGTGGCCGACGACATTTCACACGAAATGAACTTGAATACTGCGGGTATAGAGGTGGGGCGTTACAGATGTCCTTGACCTTCGGGTCATAATTATAATGACTAAAATAGGGCTATATCAGACCTAGTAGGGTTAGCAACCTCCATTGGCAACTATTATTCCTTTATTACTATAGTGCCTCGGTTTGATTGATTTAATTTTATGTCGTGTACGGATTTTACACCCGGTTTGTTGGCATTGTTGGAGGTGCGACATATTCTTATGGAGCGCATTGGGTCCACACAATAGGAGGATCATCAGTTAGTGAGCACATTGGATAGACTTAGTGGAGGAGAGACCTCTAATCACCTAGCTAAATATTCTGTGGACGAGAGAGTGGCTAAGTCGAGATGGAAGGTTGTGTGTTCCCAGAGTTGGAGTTTTGTTGAGATCAGTTCTTGAGGAGGCTCATCACTGTCGGATGACTATCCATCTGGGAGGTGACAAGATGTACCAAGACATAAAGGGTTTTTTCCATTGGACTGAGATAAAGAAGGATGTTGTACAGTTTGTAGCCCAATGTTTGACTTGCAATCAAGTAAAAGCTGAACAAAGGAAACCTAACAGATTGCTTCAGCCCTTAGATATCCCACAGTGGAAGTGGGAGAGCGTCTCTATGGATTTTATTGATGGACCACCCAGATCGAGGAAGGGCAGCACCAATATATTGGTTATATTTGACAGATTGACTAAGGGCGTTCACCTTATCCCAGTCAAGAGCGAGAGGAAAACAACTTGGTTAGCATCAGTATACCTTAGAGAGATCGTCCGACTTCATGGGGTACCTTCCAGGACAACTAGTGATCGTGACCTCATCTTCATGAGTGAGTTTTGGAAGAGCTTGCAAGAGGCACTAGGCACACAATTGCGACTTTGCACAGCTTAGCACGCTAAGACCGACGGACAGACTGAAAGGGGCAATAGGGTTCTCGAGGATTTATGGAGACTGTGTATCCTAGATTTCGGAGGGACTTGGGAGGGGCATCTCCCATTGGTAGAGTTTTCCTACATAATAGTTATCAGTCGAGTTTTGGTACGGCTTCCTTTGAGGCACTTTATGGACAACCCTGTAGATTGCCTACATGTTGGTGGGAGTCTATGGATAGACTTCTATTTGGACCTAAGATGGTTAGGGAAACTCTGAGAAGACAAAACTTATTCGTAGACAGATGAAAGCAACACAGGGCTGACAGAACTCATACGCAGATCAGAGGAGGACTGACTTGAAATTCAAGGTACACTACTATAAAATAGGTCAATTGCACCGGTTGTTTACCCCTTGTTGCTTATGTTCTACAACTGGTGCAAATGCAGGCAATACAAAAAGGTTTTTTTTGCAATGGTTTAAGAACCCATGCAAAAAATGTTTTTTTGCGCCGGTTCTTAGTAATAACCAGTGCAAAAAGAGTATTTTTTTTCATCAGTTTTTACAAGAAAACCAGTGCAAAAAATTCTTTTTTGCTTAAGATTGTTTATTTTTTTCGTCTCTTGTTTTATACAACTAGTACAAGAGATGGAAATATAACACCGGTTATTGCCTCTTAAAAAACCAATGAAAAAGGTAGCATTCAAAGATTTTTTGTTGCACCGCTTATTCCTAACAGCCAGTGCAAAATAATGACCTTTCGCAAAAAAAACTTCATTAATTGTAAAAATTCTAAAACACACTATTAATATAATTACACCTATATAGATAATTTAAAATAAAACTGAATGACAAACAAATTGAGCATAATGATTAAATCGAATATATATATATATATAATTCAATTATAGTATTCCTCCATACAAAATAGTGATTCAACATTCGAATATTCAATACAGTAATCACTAAGAAGTAATATAACCCACAATTTTAACAGTACTAATACATATTTCTCTCCGAATAATAGAACCTGAAGTTATTCACTCGACAACACTTAAAATTTAAGACGATATATTTTAGCACTCTTCTTGCAAATTCCCATATTTAAGAAAAAAAACATAAGTTAATATGGGCACCAATAGTCTGTACAAAACACGTAATGTGTTTAGAGCTATGTTCAAAATTCCAACCAGAATTCGAAAAAAAATACAGCGAGCATATTACGCTTGGAAAGGATTTTCAAAAAAAAAAAACAAGACTGTAAAATTCCAAACAGACTTCCAGTATTAGATATGAAAAATGATTGGCTACATGCAGCATCAAAACAGCTCTCTTCAGTTTCTTCATTATATTCGTTATAAATATAAAAATAGGTAGATGATGGAAACAAAAAAATATAATTTTCTCTGATCATTAAAGCTCAACCTTCACGAGCTACTGATAGGAGACAAGATTGTAAACTGGTGAGCAGATTACTTGTTAAATTTTTGAATAAACAACAAATATTGGTTACATTCCAGATACTGTAACCAAGTAATAATTCCTTAAAGTCTCTATCGTCAATATTGTCTAACAATTGAATCATGCATCAAGATTGTTTTACAATTAAAGTCTCTGCATGAGTGTCCTAAGTTGCATGATGCCAGATACAAATATCAGCATAGGACAGTTTTAATTAAATCTTGCGTCAGGTACCACCTATTCATTCCATTGCTATGTTTTAATTTTAAACTGAAGTCCAAGCACTCTTATCAAACATTATATACAGTATCTTAATTCTTAAAAAATTTAATTTTCGTTTTGGATTAGATAGAGGGATGGGAAGAATTTGTTAGAAAATTTTAGAAGAAGAAGAATTTTTGAGAAAATATTGTATGTGGAGGAAATGCTTATTTTATTTATTTTCTTCAAACTTGATTTCATACATAAGCTTAATACAATGCTTGATATTACTTGATTCAACTTCATGCCACAAATGAGATAGTACATCTCTTTTTATAACATAGCAAGGTTCTAGATTTTTCTTTTCTAGACTTTTCTTGCATTCCCTAATTTTAAATATTTCCCTTTACGAAACATTCTCTAGAATTTTCTAATTTGAATGCCTAGAATTTGTTACTTCTTAATTTTGACTTTTCTAAATACAAACATTAAATTTGTTGCATAATTAGTATTTCCTTACAAAACCAAGTTTATTTCTAACACCCCCTCCCCTCCGGTGTAAACTTGGTTTTGCAAATTAATGAAAGATTTTTGATTCTTTATATTTTACGTGCTTTAGAAAGAACAAAGAAATTGTCAAAACTTCCTTTTTTCTTTTCTTCTTCTTCTTCATTATCACGGTCTTTGATGCGGCTTCACAAATCTATGTTACAGTGCTCCATTCATCTTGCTTTCTTTCATTGTTATGGAATACTCCAAAAAATTTGTGCCCTATCTTCCATTTTTCCTGTGTAATGAATTTTGAATGAGTTATATATAGCGTCTTTGAATTCTTTCAAAAATTCACTTTTACAATCTTTGATCAATTCAATTTCCTCATTTGTTTTCCAAATTTCTTCAAAATTTTGCTTGTTCTTCCAATTTTCACCAAGCACTTCAATTTCTCCTTGTTTCATCTGTTCTTCATTTTTGTTAGCTTTCTCACGCTCTTCGTCAGCTAACTGAGGATCGAAGTATTCCTATTGTTCTAGCTCCTTCTTCGCTCTCTTTGCATTATTCAGCTTTCTCAGTGTCTCTGGATTACGATGCTCTGTTAATCCTTTCTCAAATGTTTCTATGGTTGGATCAAAATCCTTCAAAGTCTTTGCAAGTTTCCTCAATGCGCTTCCTTTTCTTGTCGGCGCTCTTGGTATCATCTTGAAGTCAGAACTAAGCTCTTTCCCCCTCTTCTCTGCTTTGTTGCAGTCTTTGATGCACTCTTCATACTTTCCCATCTCCAGGTAAACAGGTGCACGTTTAGTCAAGAAAGAAATGTCCTCATCATCAAGCTCCAAATCTTTTCCATAACACTTAATTGCAGCATTCCCAGCTTCCTTTTGCTTCTGCGCCTCCTTTTTCCTCTCCTTTGTCTCCTTCTCTGTTTCATCCATCGTCTCTTCTTCCATAGGCTCTAGCACAGTCTCTTCTTTCTTCATCTGTTGCTCCTTCTCGTTCACACCCTCGCTATCCTTCTTTTCATGTTTCTCGTCAGTTAACTTATCTTTATTAATTATTTTTGCATCATCTTTTCCTTATTTTTATTTCAAGAGATTCCAAGAATTTTTTGCACACTTTTCTCCAAAAATGTGATCCGAAGCTTTCTCATCGACGTCCTCAGCAATCACATAAAGAGCAAAGTAATTATTTCGTTTTAATTTCGCAAAGGTTTTCTTATCCATTTGCAACATGCTCTCGAAGTCATTATGTCATTCATGTCCATTTTCAAAAATCTCCCTAAACCTTAGGAGATTAGCTCCTCTTTTTTTCTACTGCTCCATTCCTCGTAATTCTCTTTTGTGAGAACAATTGATGAAGAAAACAGAAATCCCATGATTTCAACCTTGCTCTGATACCACTGTTAGAAAATTTTAGAAGAAGAAGAATTTTTAAGAAAATAATATATGAGGAGGAAATGCTTATTTTATTTATTTTCTTCAAACTTGATTTCATATATAAGCATAATACACTGCTTGATATTGCTTGATTCAACTTCATGCCACAAATGAGATAGTACATCTCTTTTTATAACATTGCAATCTTCTAGATTTTTCTTGCATTCCTTAATTTTAAATATTTCCCTTTACAAAACATTCTCTAGAATTTTCTAATTTGAAGGCCTAGAATTTGTTACTACTAAATTTTGACTCTCCTAAATACAATCATTAAATTTGTTGCATAATTATTTTTTCCTTACAAAACCAAGTTTATTTCTAATAGAATTTGACAAGAGGAGAAGATTAAAGCATCAAAAACAACTTGATTTCCGTGTTGGATCATCCGGAGTTTTCGACGAAGGCGCCGATGATGATCATCGAATCCTTTAACGGTTCAGTCAAAAGTTTTTACTGTTTCAGATTAGTTCTTGTTCATTTTAATAATGTGCGGTTTCCTTTTGTTTCAGATTATTACCTATAGTTTTATTTATGAATAACAATAGATTATATTTCTGTACTATATAGTTGTTATATTAGGTCTACATTAGACCATGTAATACCTTTATTGTTTCTATTAATTGATTGCCAGATTAGGTCTACATTAGAACATGTAAAGCTCACTGCTTTTATTTGTTGTTTGATATTCAGTATTAAAATGATTACGGTTTATTTTAAAGAAATTTAAATACATTTTTTCTTTTAATTGAACCATTTTCATGAATTTGGAATTCAATTGGTTAATCCAATTTAAGTTCAACTTTGCTCACCTATGTCTCACACGGATAAAATGCTACTGTTTTCTAAATAGAGTAGAATTCCATAAATAATCAAACCGACCATTAGGGAGGTTTCTCTGCTGTAAGAGGCTAAATCAAAATTTTCCATTCCAACGAATTTCGACCACAATATCTGATTTTCTCGACAATTTCTTCGATGTCGAAATAATCTCTACTCCGTTTCTCCTTTGTTTTCTCACCCAACCTCGTCTACTTCTCCTAAAATCTCGTTTTATTCACTCAGCCTTCTATACTCCCTCTCCCTAAAATCTCGTTTATTTCTTCTTCCCAAGAGCGATTCATTTTTTTGGTTAATCGGTTCTTTTTTTATCGATTGATTTTATTTCCTAATGTAAGAGATTCATTTAAAAATCAATCTTAGATTTGATTTTAAAATCGATTTCAATTTTGAAATTAAAGTTGATTTCGATTTCCAGATATTTTTATTATTTTACAGTCAAGCTTGATTTCCAAATGTGAAGAAATTGGATAATGGGATGATAAAAAGATTGACTTATTAAAGCCTGGGAGAATAGAAATAAGATCAAACTAAAAGAAATGTAATTCAGAAACTGGAAATAAAATACCTTAGTTTCTAATAATTTTTCTTTTATGTTCCTTTCCCTAGCGCGAAGAAATGAGAAAGATATTGTTGGGTATTTATACATGGATGGTCGTACGGTGATATATGTGGTTGTCTACGTAAATCTGTGGATGACGTTATTGAGGTTGAGGATAAAATGGAGCTGAGTTCAAGGATGATTATTAAACTTTTAGTGTTGCTAGCGTTAGTTATGAGGATAGTTATGAAACTAGTAACTAAAAAATACAAATCTGAAAGTAGATACTCATATATAAGGCATCTCTTTTAAACAATGTGAACCTGGGTACGCAAAGCCTTTATATTAATATTTTAGAAGATTGATTAGCTATGTATATCCTATGTTAGCAAGCTTGAATATTGAATTAAGATATATTTTTGTTTCTTTTTCAACAACATACTGAATTAAGTAATTAATTGTTCCAATATTCTTGTGTGAAATGTTGACCTTTTTGGGATTATTACTGGTTGGTTGAAACGGTAAACTGCTAGATTATAATGAAAATGTTGGGTTCAAACTTTATTGCAGTTGTTTTGCAAAATTGAATGTAATATTGCGCTCAGTTTTCAAAGTTATAAAAAGACTTAGCAAAGAAAAAACATGAACAGTATGGTATTTTGTTGCTTAGCAAATACTATTTTCATTCAATTTTTGGACTTATTATTTAATTTTTCATCAAATATATTCTTTCTTGAACGGTCTATAAACTGCACCTTTTGGGTTTTAAAGTGAATTGTTTGTTGTCTAATCAAAATTTTCACAACAATATCAATATATATATGTGTGTGTGTGTGTGTATGTGTGTGCACGCGTGAGCGCATGTGTTAGTCCTAGCCTAAGTATTTAAATGTTATTTAGAAGACCAGTCCCTAACCTGTAACTTATATTAGTCTGAATTTAACTTACAACCTAGTTTGTAATTCACTTTTCTCATGTTAATTCTCATTAATATCATGTACACCCATCACGCATGGCTTAGCTTAGGTTTATATGTTCAAAATCTATAATTTTTCAAAAGGAAGTTGCATATTTATATAACTATAGCACATGGTTGCTCTTGAAATCCATGTCATGAAAAGCGAGCTTCATATACCACTTGCTTGGTGTTTAGTTTTATATTATTAACTATTGTATCATTAAGTGAAGTAGTTGAAAAGTCTCTTGTAGTTTGGTCCCCATTTTCAATATTTTCTTTCCTTTTTTTGACAAAGGCATAAATATAGGAGAAATTGCGGGAAGAAGGTCAGGTGGTACTATGTTCTTATTCAAGATGCAATGAGTGAAAAGGTAATCATTCAAATTCATACCAAGTACCTGTTATCGATTCAAATATTAATCTTATTCAGTGCCAAATTTGAAGACAAAATAACAAAAATAGCATAGAACTAATTAGGAAAACATTTAATGTTTATGTTTAAATTACTTGATTCCTTTCAAAAATTTCCGATTCGGGTTTTCCATAATATTCAGTATGGGAAGTTCATACTATAGTTGTCAACATTCTTTGGTGGTTTTGTAGTCGCTTTTGTTCATGGATGGCTCCTTACTCCTGTGATGCTTGCTACAGTACCACTTCTTATCATTTCTAGGGCGTCCATGTCAGCTGCAATCACAAAAATCGCATCAGAAGGGCAAATTGCATATGCATAAGTACCAGTTGTAATTGAACAAACAGTCGGTTCAATTCCAATGGTAAGTAACATATTCACTTTAGTGAACTAGACATAAAATGTCAACATTGTCTTTGCCTCATTCAGTATCTACTCCTTTTTTTAATCCTTTATGTTCTTTTTTCAATCATTAGAAGGAAATGGGAGGAGCTGATTAGCATTCTGTATATAGTATGAAAAAGGAATGATAGATAGTTATGTAGTTGTGAGTGTGAAGTACCAGGATCATATAAAATAGACAGCATTTGAGAAAATTCAAGTTAGAATTGAACCATATTTTTGCATGCTATCCATGTTTTTGTTTAGGAATTCACATTTTTACTGGAATGACAGCCATGCTTTTGCATGCTCTTTCCTTATTTTGTTTTTTGAGGGTAAGGGGAAAATTTTGAGAGTTGTGACTATTCAAATCAATCCGAGCAACATCAATGTTGTTGGTAATTGTATATTTAATTTAAGTTGATAAATTTAGTATTAGTTATTGTGAAGACATTTAATACATGGAAATCTGCAGGGCTTGTGAGATATATTTCAAATAATTCAATCTAAAAGTAGTTTCATGTTACATATTTTACCGCATTAGTCTTGCTCCATTATGCACGTTCATTTCAAATGTAAGGAAAGAATTTTCCACGCATCTATGTATATGGAAGAAAGAATGACTTTCATTATGAACTATAGAAGTCTTGACAAATATGTCTATAAACTTAGTACGATCTGAAATATAGCTTTGATGTATGTATAAAGGTTTAAAATTTTGGTTTTTGATTTAGTTTCAGTCATTTAAATTTTTTGATATTCTGGTCTCATTTCATAAACTCTTGTCATGCCGCTTTCATGTAATACTTATCCACTTATCGATTTTAACTCTTAGCATCTATTTATATCATGTTGGAAAAATTCAATCGCGACAACATGGTAAAATAGGTAAATTATAATACGATTTAGTTAATTTACCTTGTTGTCATTGCACTCAAATTATCAAGGAGCGATTGAACATCAACCGTTGAAGTTATTAGGTGATCTGATAATATCTGTTTAGATAACTTTTGTATAATGCTGAATAATATTAGGCTAAGAACGTAAAATGTTTGGGTCGTCATTGTTGTAAGTGGGTAGACCTTTATTGGCACTGTTAATATTTTGTCCAGTACTAGGATTGTACACCCCTGTATCTGAAGCAGGTTAAATGTAGGCTACAGAATGCCAAATTCCACATGTTGGGAAGTTCATATATTATTATCATTCTAGCTGCACTCCTGATATTCTTTGCAATAAACAATTGAATTTGATATGTTCTATAAGATATCAATTATTTATTAGCTTTCCTTGGCCTAAATCCATAAAATATTCTTTTATATACTTTTGTGCAGGTCCATCCTTGGTAAAAGTTAAGGGTACAAAGTTAGATTACATTTCAAGGCAATGGATTGGAAGGTTCTTTGGTTTATTAATAGTGTTATATGGTGCAAAAACCAATTTTTTCACGGTACATTCTCTTAGATCTGAATCAAATTGTTGAGGTCTAGCAGATGCAATTTATTGCCGATGGAGTTTGAATAAGTGATATATTTCTCCTGTTCACACCGTGTCTCTTTTCAGTTTTCAGGAATGTAATTTTTCACCCCTTTTATGCCTCAAGCATCTAAGGCGTAAGTCTCCGAGGTAAATCGCCTTTTGAATTGCGCCTAAATGTGTTTTTTCTTGCACCTTGTTTGCGTTTTTCACTATACTGTTATATCTTGCTGCAATATGTATTTAATTATATGCATTACGTAACTACGTTCATGTATTTCTCCAATTCTTTTTGTGGTAAATATTTGCGTATTTGAAGATTTTCATATAAATGGGGATTGGTGAAGCTTGAAGAGTGTTGAAAGGCATGAGTTTTATTCGACAATCGATTGATGGCGGTAAAGAGAATCTGGATGACATATAGGTGAGGTAGCTGGGAATTAAAAGTAGAGTAAAGTTAAGATTTATAACTTTATAAGACAAAAATGTATTTGCTACATGAAGTTATGACAATGTATGGAACCTTTTTTTTTCCTTTTATCTAGTAAAGTGAATGAAACCATTTATAAAAATCTTTACTGTTATATATAAATATGTTAACCATTATTACATTCTACAAGTGAATTATATTTAATTATTTTGTAGCATTTTTTGAAACTCAATTTTCTTGAGATTACAGTAGAAATGGCTTTGTTTCTGAATTCATTGATTTCACAGGTGTTAGACTTGGATCAACAGTAGTTCCAAAGGAGTTTCTTTTCTGTGTTGGACTTCCTATTGCCAGAGATTTCAACTAGATTGTCTGGACCTGCTTCCCGCTTGAATGGCACTTCTAGTATTTCTTAGGCTAGTGGTTGTGCTTATCGTCGAGAAAAGCTCTAAAAGTAAGATTCCTATTATTCCATGAATTTTTTTAAGAACATTAAGGAACCATGAATCATTGTTTAAATGGTGCATTTTAATTGCTTTTGGGTTAATTTTTAGATTATGCGTTTTATATTTATGGTCGAAAATTAGTTTGCTGCTTCTCTATATTGTCAACAATTCATTTCAGCCTTATTTTAAATTTTGCAATATTTTGGGACTCTCAGTTATCCTCATTTAGACCATCCAAAAAAAACATTGATTTTTTTAAAATAATTTTAAACCTCTTATTTTTATGTTATATCATGTACTATTTAAAGCTAATATTATTAATCTAAACCAATATGTTAATAGACTTGTAAGTTTTGAGGTAATGTTAGTCTAAACCAATTATTTTTGTAGCTTATCTAAATAATAGCTGTGATATGTCAAAGCTCATAAGCAGATTTCAAATTGTTTGCAAAATCAAAAAGGGAAAAACAACATTTCCAAATCACCAGTATTGTTTTATTACTTGGATTCAATGTACACGGGTGCAACATCAATGTCAGTGTATGAGTTCATGTTCCTGGCAAGAGCTACTTGGATGTGTTTTCTAAGATCCTTGAGAAAAAACATCTTTTCCCAAATATTGGTGGCATATTTGGGCTAGGTTGGGAATGATTCATTAGGTCTAGTGCTTTTGGTCATAAGGAAAATATCCTGAAGCTGCAAAAAGATTATAATAAACTGTACAATTAAAGAAATAGTATTACTTCCACCATTAACTTATCATGAGGGTTTCATTACTATAGCACACAATTTTCTTGTTGACTAATGTCCCTATACGTTCCACAAGAGTTTGTTGTTTGATATTATACATCTGAATAAATATTAGAGATATTGATCGGTTGAAATTATTGTTTTTTCTTTTTTGGACATTGAATCGGTTTCATTGCATTGTTCCGTGAGTAGATAGTTGATTAGTTTTTCTCTTGGCTGATTGTGCAGTGATACTCAACTTTAGTGTTTTGATATGTTGGGAGTTTCTGGAGGTTTAGGTGATTGAGTTTGAAACAGTGATACATTTGGATGGGCTGAAGTTTTTAGTATTTGCACCATGTGCACACATTCGGTGCGCTGCGTGTATCACTTTCAAATTGTTATAGTATTATTGGGATGATTGACGTTGATGATGTGTTGCCATACTGACTTATATTCTTCGGGTATTTGGCTCTTCTGTTACACTGCAAAGCCGAAGTCAATCCATAGATTTGAACCTGTAGACTTTGTGTTTGTAGCAATTTGACAAAAATACCGCATATATATTAGATGTAACAACCCTGAATTTTGGGGTAAATTTAAAATTTTATTTTAACTAATTTTAACGGGTTTTGATATTTAAAATAATTTATTTAAAATAATAATGATTAAAAATTTATTTAAATCGAAGTTAGGTTGAATAATTTAATTTTAATTATAAAAAGAGTTAGAAATAGCACGGTAGTTTGAAAAGTCAAAGTTGAACTTTGACTAACCGTACAGGATGCAAAATTTAACGGATTTTAGTGAAACCAAAAATATTAGAATCGATTTAAAAATATATTTCTAACGAATTTGAAAAACTAAAATTGCATAGCAGGAATCAAAAGTTATGCCCAGTTTAAAATTTAGAAAGGTCGCTATGAAATTTATATATATAATATATAAGGGTCAAAAATGCTACTTTTTGCATACGAAGGAATTTGGACTCGAAACCACTTCCACTGAGTTCAGAATGACATTTCTGCATTTAAAAAGTATAAATACTTATATATTTCAAGTTTTGGAAATTATTCGTTTAAAAATGTATTTTAATGTGTAATATATACGCTTGAAAATAGCCATTTTTCAAACGACCTCTGTTCGACGAAACCGCTTTTGTTGGATTCGGAATGTCAAATTATTGCTAAGTTGAATTTTTCATAATTTTTAGGATTAATTTGTGATCGTGGCAAAAAGATTTCGGTTTGGTCAATTTCGGTCAATTTTAATCGACTTGAAAAAGGCCATTTTCAAATAGGCTCAGAATTGAACGAAATTAATTTTCCTAGGTCTGCAGCGTCAAAACATAGCTAAATATATTTTTCGGGAATTTTTGAAGTTAATTTGTTGGCCCGGTGAATTTATTTGTACGGTTGAATTAAAAATAAAAGTAAATATTTTAAATTAAAGAAAACTGGGTCGAGACAGTCGTTTCGGCCTGCGGGACATAGCAGATGAGTCTGGAATAGGGGTTAATAGGTAAGAACGACAATCGTTGGGCTGAAATTGGACAAAGCTGCAAAACGGGCCTTAATGGGCTAATTAACTAATTAAATAATATAAATATTCACTAATCTCTAAACCCTAATCCCCCTAAAACAAACCAGCCGCCATCTTCTCTTTCCATGGCCTAGAATGCATGAATTTTCATCCCTCAATCTCTCTCAATCTACTAAATAAAAATTCATGCTCCTTTGGAACTTATCGAAGAGATTTTCATCCTCTTTAATTCTATACGGAGATGATGAAGTATAAGTGAGTAATTTGCCCGGAATCTCCTCCCCAACCCGTGGCCAAACAGCCCCCGCCGCACCATGTGGGCCCCACTGCGGCCTCCACCTCCCTAGGTGCACCAACCCCCTCTCCTTCCTCTCCGATATGCCACCTTCCGATCGTCTTCAAGCTTCGCCAATTTCAGGTTACTTGGAACCCTAGTTTGGAAGTCTATGGGTTTCATGGAACGGCTTTGAACATTGGAAGAGGAAGAAGGAGGGTGAGTTGACTTTTTGAACTTCGACAATACAATTTAATTAATTCAAACTTTGACCGAACTTAATTAACCCATATCTTGCTCGTACGGACTCGGATTCGAACGATTTTTGGTGCGCCACGATCGTGAGACCGAGATCTTCGCAATGAAGCTGACTAGACCTGATTCTGAGGAAGTTTAATTTTTGACAAATTTTGGATCTGAACAGCGTAGAACCCAATAACGATGTGAGATTTCCTTTTTAATAATTAATTAAATTATTATTTGAAATCGATAAATGTAAGTGATAAAATCTGATCTGTGATTTGTGGATTGAAATTTGTTTGTTGTTGTGATTGATTTGCAATGCTCATATTTTGTTAGATCAGTAATATTGACATAGAAATATCATAATTGGTTAGATCAATAATATTAACATAAGAATATGATTTTTAGTGTTTTGTCGAAATAGAATTATTGACAAAACAAGATTATCATTTTGATCAAGTATATTAACAATGAGATAACATTTTTGTGAAAGAATGATTATAGAAATAAAAATAACTTTTTTGTGAAAATAGGATTATAGAAAAATTTATTCATTTTGTCACTTTGAAAGGAATGAAGTAAATTCATTCATTCTTGTCACTTTAGAGAAATGAATTAGGAAACATTCATTTTGTCACCTTAAAAGAGAATGAATTAGAAATGTATATAAATGAATTAGGAAACATTCATTTTGTCATCTTAAAAGAGAATGAATTAGAAATGTATATTTTTATACATTAAAATAGAATGAATTAGAAATGTATATTTTTATACATTAAAAGAGAACGAATTGGAAATGTATATTTTATACATTAAAAAGAGTTTGAACAAAAATACGTTTTTGTTTATTAAGAAGAAAGACTACATTTTGATCATTAAAAAGGATTAAAGAAAAATTAGCATTTTGTTTACTTTAAAAGAATTAAGACAAAAATGACATTTTTGTTTACATTGAAAGATTAGAAAAAAGTAATATGTTTATTAAATCGGGCAAAACCCAATTTAAGATGTTAGCATTAGAAAAAGATCATTTTTAATATATGAAATGTTAGCATAGAAAAGTAACATTTTTATCTTATAAAATGTTGCATAAGGAATAAAGGTTCACTTTTGTTAAGAATGTTGCATTTAAAAGAATTAACATTTTTAGTTTAAAATGTTGCATTTAAAAGAATTAACATTTTTAGTGTAAAATGTTGCATTAGGAATAAAGTTACATTTTTGTTAAAAATGTCACATTAGTATAAAAATATCATTTTTGTTAAGATGTCACACTAGTATGAAAATAACATTTTTGTGTTAGAATATAAGTGTCATATTACACCATCCTATGTTAATTAGAAAATAAACATTTTACACCGTCATGTGTCATATAGAAAATGTGAACATATGAAATATACTTTTATGTAATAATTAGAATGCATAGAAAATGTTCACATAGAAAATATACTTTCACATGAACCATTAGAAATAGAGTAGACAATAAAAATTATATTTTCATTGTAATATGAACACTAGAAAAAAAAACATTTCTTTCTATTTACAATTTAGTTGTAAATAAAATTTTATTATAGAAGTATGACATAGAAAAAGGGCATTTCTTTTTATTTACAATCTAGTGGTAAATGAAAATGCGATTCTAAGAACTTGAAGTAAGAAGAACATAATTATTGTTTTTATGTTAAAATAAAATGTTAAGAAAGATTTAATATAAATTATTCTTTTTATGTTAAAAAGGAAATGTTAAAAAAGTACATTTTTATGTAAATAGAATAAAAGGAAGGAAAAGTACATTTTTATGTAAATTTACATTTTTATGTAAATAAACAATGATAAAGGAAAATTTACATTCTTATATAAACAAACAGTAAAAAGGAAAATTATATTCAAAATGTAAATTAGAATGGAAAGGACATTTTTGTTAGAAAATTAAAATTAAAATAAAAACCATAGAAAAAGAAGTACATTTTTATTTGCCTTTTTATATGCAAATAAAAACCAAAGAAAATGAAGTATATTTTTATTTGCAAATTAGTTGCAAATAAAAAACACGAAGGTATAAAGTACATCTTTATTTGCAATTTTGTCATAGATAAAAAAATGATTTAAAAGTAAGAAAATTTCATTTTCAGCTAATTAATATTAAAGGATTAATTGGCATTTTCATGCAAATAGAATTAAAGAGAAAATTTACATTTTAATGTAAATAAGAAGTAGAATTTAAAGAAATAGAAAAGTTACACATTTTCTTAATGTGAATAAGAATTAGAAAAGTTACATTTTTTCTTAATGTAAATAAGAATTAGAAGAAAATTACATTTTTATGTAATTGAGTTAAAGAACATAAAATTTATGTTTTTATGTAATTAAGTCAGTTTCCATGTGAATTAGATTAAAAGTGAAAATTTTCGTTTATCATGTAAATTAAAATAAAGGAAGAAAATTACATTTTTATGTAATTAAGTTAAAGTTTATATTTTCATGTAATTAAGATTTAAAGTAACAAAACTACATTTTTATGTAATGAAAAGGTTAGATTTTGACATTGCAAAATTATTTAATGCAATATAGATTATACTAAAAAGAAAAGTTTACATTTTTAATGTGAATAAAAATAATGGAATTAAAATGTATATTTTTATCGTTATTTTAGATGCGATAAAAAAAGTAGAAATGAAATGTATATTTTTATCGTCACTTTAGATGCGATAAAAGAATAGAATAATTATTATATATTTTTATCTTCATTTTAGAGGCGTTAAAAAGAAGTTACATTTTTCAACGTAAACAAAAGAAATAAAAGAATGATTAGGAATTCGCATTTTCCAATGTAAATAGAATATGAAATAAAAGTTACATTTTCAATATAATAATATATTGAAATATAAGTTTACATTTCTCAATGTAAATAAAATAGAAATAGAAATTTACATTTTTTTAATGTAAATAAAAGGATTAGAAATTAACATTTTAAGGAATGGGTTTTCATTAAAAAGGAATAATGAAACCAAATATACATTTGGTGTAAATTGAAATATATATGTAAATTATAATTAGACGAATAGCGCGCGGTAGTTCGCGATTCGACAATCGTAACTTTAAATAGTTATACCGAAATATCCGACCGTTGGATTTTCCCAAAACTGAAACCTTTAGGTTCACCTTGGGAAGACCTTTCCAACGATATGAATTGTGTTAAACTCCAACGGTTAGATTTGGAGAAACTTGTATAACAAATTTGGGTGAAAACAGCGCCAAGGTCGCCTATTGACATGAAGTGTTGTTAAATAAAATTCAATTATTTTTTATAAATAAAAATAGATATTAATCATTATAAATTAATTTTAACGATAAGAAATGATATTAAATTATATATATACAAGGATCGTTTGAAAAGTCTTAGTTCAATCTCATTTCAAATGATTATTCGTCGATCTAGGTTGAAGAGTTGAAGACGGTGATTGAAGACCGACGATCTTCACGTTGAATGGATGAGTTACCATTGACTCCCATGATTGGAGTAGCTACCTTGAAGGGGCTACAATGGTGGTTGTCCAGACTACTTGTTGATTGTTTAAATATGCGAGGATTAAGGTGCCTCCAGTTTCGTTCCGACCCAGAACTGACTTGAAAATGGATTGTATGTCTGATGTTGTATTCCTTTATACAGTATTCGTTGATCTTTGCTAAATATATATTTGTTTGGTGTTTAACTCCCTTCTCTAAGACGTATGAGCTTAGAGGTTATATATTGGTAGGAATCAATGGTATGGTATGGATTGACAATATGGCATGCTAAGATGCAAATGATCAAGGCTTTTGTTGAAGAGCAGGCCTTGTGGTTGATGATCAAAGCACAGCTTGAATAAGCATAGCTTTGTGTATTACGTAGCTTCACGAGCCTCACAACCCGGTTGGAGTCTAAAACGGGAGAAGGGAACGCAGGGAGAGCAACACGTTTCTTTCTGGCTAGAAGTGGTGTTTTGTTTTTACACGGCCCGACACTTTACTTATGTGGATGATGGAATGAGGTGCCTCGGATGATAGGTCCTATAGGACCGGGAAACGTGTGTTCAGAAATTGCCAATCTGCAAAATCGTATGTGCGGACCGGCCCTGCAGGATCCAAGGGTTCACTGCGGGGAATCCTGAGACATTAGCTAGAGTGTCTCGAATTGGTAAGGAGCTCCTCCCTAGCCTTGACTCATTATGGAAACCCAATTTCCAATACGACACCATGCGGTTTTGATTGTAGAACTAGTATGGCGACATAGTAGGATGGGGTACTATGCGTAGGATGAGGTACTATGCCGTCTATGATTGATACATTATGATTGAAATGTTTTTGAAACATATATACACTAACAATAATATCAAATCCGTTTTATCGTACCAAGCATTTTTGACCATTATAAGGTAAAATTCTATCCTCCAGTTTGTGTTGCATTGTGTGATGGGACTTGGGTCTTATAATGGTTTTATTTTTCTAAAAAGCATTGCGTTGTTTAACGATTTACTTTAATTTATGCACTGACAATCCATTGGAATAAAACCCGTTCCGCGTTAGCGGCGTGGTCCTTGGATTTGCCTTATTGCTATTAGTTATATTAGCTAAGAATTATCACACCAGTCCCATGACTGACTCGTAGTTTGTTTCAAATTGCAAACTTGGGTGCCCTCTTTTCCACATAGGCAGTCGAGTAGCTTTTTGCAGACATTTATCTCTTGAGCAGGATTTTGGATCGAAGCCTAAAGTTGTGTCCAGAGCATAGAAAGTCTTCCGCTATGTATTGTATTAAATTACTATAATTTATCTTCCGCTGTAATTTTATTCAATGTACTCTGATATGTTCTGTACTCTGATGTAACATTATTGTAATGTTTATAAAAGTCTGCTGCTATTGATTTGATGTTGTTGTATTCCCATAGTTAACGTGTTTCGAATTTGAACGGTCTTGGTCGATCTAACGATCGATCGGGTCGGGCAAAATCTGAGCCGTTACAAGAGCCTTGGAATTTGGGTACTATTGATGCTTGCTTGGTGCAACTATATTTTCACTGTATTCATTTGGTTTATTGAGTTTTTGCCCACAATGACGTGGATGGAAAATCTATTTGCTGATACACATTTCCACTAGCCACCCTCATACGTTGCCTATGCTGGTCCTATATATGAAACTTGGTGATGATGAATTGCACTAATGGTGTGTAGTCTGTTTTCTTATAATTTATGGGTTAATCTAGGTTAATTTGGTGATTAAGGGTCTGTGATAGTAAAGAGAGGTGTACTACTTGTTCTGTTATATTTGTGTATAAACGCATGTACTTTAGACATTTTCTATTAATGAAAGTACCGATTTTAAAAGTGTTTGTGTATATATACACACAATCAACTTGTGGTCTTGTATGTCTAAGGAATATTTTTGTTTGTTCCATTACTTGAATGTGTGATTTATATCAACACAGTGATAGCAGTACCCAATCATCAAAGTTGCTTACATGTTTGAACCTTAATGTAATTTGAGATATACTTTTCTAAATATTTTTATTTTTGTCAGATAATGCGGTTAATTTTTCATCAAATTCATAATTAAGAGAAAAAAGTAATGAAGATTTGTTTTTATATTATACGATTTAACAGTCGGTTTTTTCCATTGTTGTGCGGTAATACTAGTAAAAGAAACTACTACTTAATATCAAGAAGTGAAACAAAAATTAACATCAAACAAGCACTCCATTCCTATATTTATGAAAATATTTTGCTTCCCTATTGAAATGTCATTCACTCAGAAAGAAAAACATTTTCTAGAGAGCAAAATGGAAAAATAAGTCATGGATGGGAACACTTCAGTGTCAGAAATGACATTCATGAACCCGCCAAGAAGAGACCTCGTGCTCCTTTTTTATCCTCAAAACTTATGAACCCCAAAACTTATGAAAAGATATTTTCATTCAAAAGCTCCTTGAAGTTATTGTATTGATAAAAGAGTACATATAAATAATCCAGAAGTCATATAGAAAAAAATTATATCTCACATCCTTCATTTTCGATTAAAAGTTTGTAAAAATTACCCAGTTAAATGTTGATCCACAAAATTTTGTACTGTTGAAATATGGTAGTTAGGAAGTTCAGTTAAATAATAATACGAAAGATTTTGTGGGTCAGCATTTAACTGGGTAACTTTAGTAAAAAAAATATGTTGATCCAGTTGCAATAACAAAATATATGCTGTGAATTTACCTAGTCAAAATATATATACTTTGTTTTAGGGAAAATGCTGACCCAAAAAATATGGTATTGTTTTACTACAATACCCAAATATATGTTGTGAATTTAGAATTCTCCTCTTTACTATAATATGATAGTTAGAAACAAACAAAATTTACTAGGAGAAAACCTGAAAAGAGATGGTGGTTGATGTGTTCTGATTGCAATACAACTTCCACCGAACAAAATATGCCTATGAGTATAAAACTTGAAATGAATTTACGATTTATGGTTTCCGAAAGGGAAAATGACAATATATTTTGTTCAATTTTACAAACTACTAAGATGACCAATCAAAAGTGTGCAAAATGAATAAAAGATATTTGTACTACAATACTCCGAGGAATTTATTTTTCTTAAAACATACAGAGAATTGTTCTCAGTTTTTATAGCAAAGGCACCTACGTCTAGTTTAAAAAGAAAAATCATGAGATCTTCGTAGCCATGGCTACCCAAAAATCTTTCTTGAATCCTATTTTCGATAATAACCCTAATCAGATAGGGACTCCTCATCTCCATCCCCCATCTTCCTTCGATTCTCCTTATAGTCACCCTCAATCTTCTCCTCGTTTTACTGTAGATGAAGAAGGTTTCACCTTGGTTAATAATCGCAAGAGAGGGCTGAAATCCAATCAGAATCCAAATGATTCTTCCCATTTCCGAAAGGGTGCTAGAAAATCCGGCGAATACCCTCTCAAAAATAGACAAAAACCATTTTTCTGCTTTAAATGGTAATCGACATCAGTCTAGAAATGTTGTCAGAAATACGCAAGAAACTAAGCAAATTGTGAAGAACAAAATGCCAATTGAGGCAAAGGCCTCTTCTTGGGCGGATATGGTTAAGACTGGTGGCCAGAGCAATGATTTTGATCTGAACTTCATAGAACGGACGGAGAAGAAAATGAGGAGAAAACTATTATTGTTAGTGAGGAGGCCAGCATTCGTACAGAAAGAAAATAGGGGATGCCGATAGTCGCTTACGTGTTTGGTAAACGTCCCCCATATCATCATTTTAGAGCTTTTGTGGTCAGAATATGGAACCCAATAGGGTCATTTGAGATATTCACGCATGAAAACGGATTCTTTATAATTTGATTTACTAATTCCAAAGATTGTGAAAAGTTGCTAAAGGGAGGACCTTATTTCATCAAAGGTAAATTGATAATTGTGAAGAAATGGACCAAGAAATCAATTCTTGATCGTGACTCGCTGAGCACTATGCCCGTTTGGGTCAGATTACCTGAGTTAAACTTGACACTTTGGGATAAGTAGATTTTCAGCGCCATTACGAGTTTAATCGGAGTTCCTCTTAAAATGGATGAGCAAACAGCGAAAGAAACTCATTTGAGTTACGCTAGAGTACTTGTTTAGATAAGTGCAGATGCTTTATTACCAAATGAAGCATCGATTTACATGCACGACAGGGAGATCATCTTTCAAACGATTACTTATGAGTTAATTCCTGATAGATGCGAGTTTTGTAAGTGCTTCGGACACTCGTTCGATAATTGTATACATAACAAAGAATCGAATGAGAATTCAAAGGAGCTTACAAATCTTGATCAAAATGTTGACATTGGGATTAGCTCACAAGATATATCTCAAAATGAGCCCATCTGTGCACATAAATTAGTGCCAAATAATGAAGAAGCAATGAATATTGATGCTTCTAATTTTCTCCCCTAAATTTGGGTAATACAGAATCTTTTACATCACAACATTTTCAGAGGTCTGTAAATTTTCCTGAAAACTTGCAAACAGAGAGTGTTCAACACAATACTAAGGATGACAATAACATTGCATCCTCAGATTTGACTGAACAATCTATTGCAAAACAAGAATATTTAAAAAACACAGAGGGGAAAACAGACGTACAAGTCATTGAATTCTCCCTCCTAAAAGAGAATTCAAGTTTAGTTACAAATTTAGCAGATATAAATATGAAAGCAAAGGAGATGGACTGTGCCAATCTTCTATCTGCTGATCCTATTTTCACTAATGTATCATTGTTGGCTGATGGACTAGCTCCTTCTATAAGTTCTTCTGTCACTGAGGATAATATTCAAAAGGCAGTCAATCACACATTAGCTGCCTCCAAGTCCTCAAAACCTGCATCACCAATTAAGAAGAAGAAGAGTAGGACCAAAAGACTAACATATATAATTTCAATAGAGGATACAGAGGAAAACAAAGACCATGACTTCAGATAGAAATACATAAGTAAGAACACTAAGTAGGAGAAACAACTCAAGCTAGCTGAAAACATTAGTTTCAAAAAGAGTGGTAAACAGTTGGAGGTAAAAGTGGACAGCAGCAAAAGCAGAGGTCCACTTTAGTTAGGTGATATCGTTATTTTATATAATCTAAATTTGTATTTTTTATGGAAATCATTGCTTGGAACATTAGGGTGCTTAATTCCCCTGAAAGGCAACTAGACCTTGCTAATTTCTTGAGTAAGTTAAAGCCTAGTATATTAGGTTTAATTGAGCATAAATTGTAACACCCCGAGAATTCTATAACACTAAGATTCACAAATTAAAGTATAATTAATTCTAAATGAAAGAATTAAGGGAAACGGGTTACGCCATTGCGTTCGCCTCGAAATTCTTCTTGAGATAGAGTCCGAGTTTGCGTGAATCAGACTCCGTATGAAGGAGTTATGGCCTTCGGAAGTTTCAGAATCAAATTTAAACTCAAACAACTCAGTTTTAAATTCAAAATTCAAAATTCAGGTTCAAACTAGGCTGGGCGGGAAAATTCCCGCCCAAAGACCAGCTCGACCATAGGGTGGACCATGGTCTCGACCTGGTCACCCCAGGTCGACCACAGTGTCAACCTGGTCCCCCCCCCAGGTCGTCCAAAGTGTCGACCTGGGTGTCGACCTGGCTGGTCGACCTGGCTGGCCAGGTCTGACTCTGGCTCGAAATTCTGAGGCCCTCTGTGTCACTAGGGCTAACGTGTCACCTCTTGATTGGCTCTCTGAATTTTGAATGGCCTAGATTCCTCCTATCTTCATCTGATGGCTCAAAACAACTTAAAAATCTATAAATACACCCTAACTCTCAACTGAAAATTCACACAAAAATATGAGAAAGGAGTCGTCATGCCGCTAGGGAGGAATTGAACATAGCCGTCAAGAGAAAAACCTAGAGACGAATCAAACTAAGAAAAAGGTTTAAAGTTTAAATCAAAAGTTTTCAACGCAACGTTAGTCTACCCAAAGGAGCGCATTCCAATTTCAGAATTCAGAATCCAGAATTCAAAATTCTGCATTCGTTGTAAGTATAGTAGCCTTTCAGAATATGATTAAGAATTGCGATGTGATTCGATGTGGATGAAAATAGAATTGTGTTATTGTATTGTATAAAATTCTATGTATTGTGATGGTTCTATCATGACTTATGTATTGATGTTAGTGGCATAAAATTTATTTATGCAAGCCTATGGAACAATTGTATATGAAAACAATGGCACTTGCAAGTTGTGGCAAAAATTAGAAATGGATCCTTTTATGTATACGTCAATGGCATGGACTATGTATATTCCCTTAGTCTAAATTAGAGTTTATGTAAACATGATTCAGACTTGAAACCTTTTAAGCCTATGTTATCATTTTCATGTCTATTTGCAAAAATAATTGGATCTATGTTAAGTATCGTTCGTGCTTCATAAACTACGCAAATTCATGTTTATTTGCAAGTGTAATTGGATCTATGTTAAGTATCATGCAAGTTCATGTTGAAATAGGCTATGTGATTTAATGTTATAATTGGACCTTTTGGTGAATATACATCATGCTAGTTATGTGTTTGACATTATGCCAAGCTAAAAATATTTAAACACAAGTGGTAAACTATGCCATTTCATATGTCACCTACTTAGTTGTACTTTGATTTGAATACAAGTTCACATGACCCATCATTGATGTTAGTATCGCTAAGCTGCAAGTTCATGTGCCACACACCCTTATATGTTGCAAAATATTACATGTTCTTAATTTCCCCTTTTCTTATGCTTATAAAGTTGGGCTGAACTGTGTCGAGCCCAACATTTGTTATAACGTTGCGAACGTATCAACGGGGGTAATAACGTTGGGTGTAAAACATGAAAATATATGTTGGCATGTTTGGCACATTCCAATGACAATGACATTTAAAGCGGTATGAATTGTTATACCCAAAAAAAATAAAAGATATGACATTTACATATATAGTTGAGAAATGATAAAATATGTAAATTTAGAAAACACGATATGTTTAACCCGAGGTTGGATTGAGTTGTGATGTAAACCTGCCCGGAACCGCCCGGCTGTCCAGTAGTCACAACAAAACCTATCTAATGTGGGTGGTTAGGCATCGAGCCCAATAAAGACCCGAGGTTAAACTGAGCTATGGTGTGAACCTGCCCAGAACCGACCGGCATATCCAGTAACCGTAGCAATACTTGTCTAATGTGAGTGGTCTGGTGCTCCTAAGAGGCTAAGGACGGTGGTAGGGTTAAGTCAACTATAACACTTAACCAAATTCAACATGTTAACAAGAATTGATGGGTGGTGGTTAGGTAAATATAGACACTTAACCACTTAACATGTTTGACTAGAAAATCCTGGTAACGAGGGACCCGTTTCGGCAGTAACCCAATTTAGGTATCAACGGTACCCTGAAACTAGGCAGGGTGGGGCACGATTACTGGGCTGATTGTAAGCGGTCAAACGACGGCGGTGGGTGCACAGTGCAGGTCTAACGGGGTGTGGGCGTGCACACACTTCGGAGCAGACAACCAGGGCACTGGGGACACCAGTAGTATAACCTATGCCTTCTAAAGTTTGTGTCGGGGCCACCACCATGGGTCTTGATACACCCCATGGTGGGACCAGCATAGGTATCTACAATTCTTGGGGGTCGTATGACACATGTTAACGCGAGTAGGAGCCGATCTTTAAATAAAGTTGGGGATCACTTCACCCTCACCATGGGGTGCCTTTTAGAGTAAACTCGAATAGATGCAGAGATATAGTATGGGTGCGATAGTACATTGGACACTCCCTTAGCTTGTGACACTATCCTATTTTCAGTATATATCTATCATGCCCTTTTCTTATTCACATACTGAAGAGTTACTAGATTTACTTAGGCTTTATGTCTGACCCTATTTTCTTTTCGTCTTCTTTCCTTTCGTTTCCCCCCCAGGTCCACAGGGAGGAAACAGCTCAGCTCAGTCAGGCTCTGTCCAAGCTCCAAGAACGTAGATGTATGATTTGGGTCTCTTTTGCTCGGACTATGGCTTTGGATATCACTATGGGGATTTTTTCCATTTTATTTATGTTTTATGCTTCTTTAATAATCAAGACAGTTATGTTGTTGTAATGATGGAAGTATTTTGAGACAATTATGGAATGTTATGTTTTGGGACACGTATTGATGAATAAAAGTCTGTTGGTTTCCGTTGTTTAAAATATGTGTATTTATATCTGTCTTGAGTTTATCTATGGCTTTTACTTATAAACCTCCACCAAAATTAAGGCTTTCCCTTTGTGAGTGACCTTAATGGAGGTGGGGTGTTTCACTTGGTATCAAAGCATAGGTTTACCAGATAAGATAAAAGTTTTTGAAATTGTTTTCAAATAGAAAATTTAAAGAAGCGTTTTTCAAGAAAAAGTGTTATATTTATGAAAGGACAAAATCCCCCAAAGCCATGTGCCCTATCTATCTCTCTCTATCCTTCGTTTTGAATTTTTCCTTTGTTTTTCAGCATTTCTGGAGACCTTAAACTCCCGGAAGGAGTGCTGATTCCCGGCTGGTTTAGGAGGTACTTAGAAGCAAGGGGCAATGGCGCGGGCCCAGCAGACATCCCTCCTCCAGTGGCCGCGGTTCCTCCTCCTCCTCCACCTCCTTGTGGAAATGCCTTCGCAAAAACATGTAGAGACTTCAAAGAAATAGGTGGAAAAGATTTTTATGGGACAGAATCCTTTGTAGGGGCAAGAAACTGGCTAAAGGAGACAGAGGATCTGTTTGTCATCTTTGGGGTGGATGACAGGCAAAAGATACAACTAGCTGTATGGTTGCTTAAGGATGAGGCTTCCTATCGGTGGGAAAATACCAATGCTCAGCGGGTGGTGGAAACATGGGAGGATTTCAGGACGAGGTTTGAGATGAAATTCCTCTCCCAAGCAGAAAGGAGCCTGCAGATGGAAAAGTTCCTAACTCTGAAACAGGGAAGCATGACGATCAGGGAATATGTTAATCAGTTTAACCAGCTGTCCACATTTGGGTTAGACTTAGTAAACACCCAACACAAGAATGCGATTCGCTTCATCAAGGGTTTGAATGAGCCTCTACACAGCCTTGCCATGACCCATGTATCCATAGGAGCGACTTATGAAAGCTTGGTGGACATGGCATTGCTACATGAGGAAGACCACGGCAAGAAAGAAACTAAGGTGGAAGAGAAGAAAGAAGGTCTACAAGCAAAGAAAACAGACTTCAAGAAAGGAGGGTAGAACAATAAGCCCCGTTAGAAGAGAAGGTGCAATTTCTGTGGTATTGTGGGCCATATATCAAAAGACTGCCGGAAAAGAAAGGCGAAGATGGGTGGTTGCTTCTATTGTGGAGAGACTGGGCACCAAGCTAAGGACTGCCCAAAGAAGAAAGGGCAGGGACAGAAAGGTGGATCCACTTCAGGGGGTCAGGTTCATGCGTTTGTGGCACCTCAGCAGGAACGAGGTAGCAATATTTTTGTAGAAAGTGTAGTCTATCTTTATGATCATCCAGTTCGTACACTTTTTGACTCTGGCGCAACGCACTCTTTTATTTCATCTGCCTTAGTAGAATCTCTGCATCTAGACACTAGTATGGTATAAGATCCCTTAGTAGTTTCAAATCCAATTGGGGGCTCCGTTTACTTGTCAATGGTTTGTTTGGGTTTGAAAATCTCTATTCTCAGCGTTGAGTTTAGTTGTGATGCCTTTGTCTTAGGGTTCTCGGGGTATGGTTTGATCTTAGGCATGGACTGGTTGTCCAGTAACAGTGCCATCCTTGATTGTGAAAAAAGAGTAGTTAGGCTCTTGACTCGGCTTGGTAACACTCTAGAAATTTCTTGTAATCCCTTGAATGCTGTTATGCTTAGTTATCTAGAGTCGCTTGATGCTTCTGATGAAAATTTGCAATCGGTTAGAGTAGTCCGGGAATATCTGGATGTCTTTGAGGAGGTGAAAGGCTTACCTTCGAGGCGGGAAATAGACTTCCGCATATATCTTGTGGATAATGCAAAGCCTGTAGCTTTACCTGTCAGACACATGGCTCCAAAGGAGAGAAAGGAACTCAGTAAGCAGATTAAAGAACTTCTCGAAAAGGGGTTCATTAGACGAAGCATTTCGAAATGGGGTTCTCCAGTGGTGTTCGCAACTAAAGCGGACGGTTCGCTTTGCCTTTGCGTCGACTATAGGGAGTTAAACAAATTGACCAAGAAAAATAGGCACCCTCTTCCCCGAATTGACGATTTGTTTGATCAGCTTGTAGGTGCAACGGTCTTCTCCCAACTTGATTTGGCAACAGGGTTCCATCAGCTAAGAGTAGTTGAAGATAGTATTGATAAAACGGCGTTCAGAACCCCAGACGGTTTCTTCGAGTGGCTTGTCATGCCTTTCAGCTTGATAAATGCACCAGCTTATTTCGTAGACCTAATGAGCAGGGTGTCCAGAGAATTCCTCAACAAATTTGTGGTTGTCTTCGTAGATGATATCTTAATCTTCTCAAAGAATGAGGAAGAGCATGCCCAACATCTGAAAGAAATCATGGAAACTCTTCGAGCTCATCAACTAAAAGCCAAATTCTCCAAGTGTCACCTCTGGAGAAAAGAAGTAAGACTTCTGGTGCATATAGTATCCAAAGAGGGGTTGGCCGTGGACCCCGCAAAAGTGGTGGCAGTGTAAGATTGGAAGACACCAAGAAATGCAACCGAAGTTCGAAGCTTTCTTGGGCTAGCTGGTTTTTACCGAAAGTTTATTAGGGATTTCACGAAAATCTCAGCCCCACTCACAAGGCTAACAAAGAAGAATCTGGTGTTCACTTGGGATTTGGATTGCGAGTTTGCTTTCCAACGATTAAAAAGGGCTCTCACAACAACCCCAGTTCTGACTTTGCCAGATGGAAGCAAAATGTTCACGGTATACACGGATGCATGTGGAACGGGACTAGGCATTGTTCTAATGCAAGAAGGAAGGGTAGTAGCTTATGGTGGAAGACAATTAAAAGTTCATGAAAAGAACTACCCAACCCACGATCTTGAGTTAGCCGCCATCATCTTTACGCTTAAGTCTTGGCGCCATTATCTCCTAGGTGAGAAGTTCGAATCATACACTAACCATAAATCGTTGAAATATCTCTTCTCACAGATTGACCTTAACTTGAGGCAGCAAAGATGGATGGAGTTTCTTGCCTCGTATGACTTTGAAATTTCCTATACTCCCGGCAAAGGCAACATAGTAGCAGACGCGTTGAGCCGTAAGAAACTGACCCTAAGCCCTCTCTTTGTGGAAAGGCAAAGCCTGGAGTATATAGCTAGTTTTAACTTTAGGCCCTCCTTATATTTTGTACCGGGTTTGCTAGCATCTCTCGAAGTACGCCCTACTCTCTTGGACTCAATAGGGGTTGCACAATGTGAAGACCCTCAGCTTGTTGATGTGATTGATAAACTTATCAGGGGTGAGACTTCTAGTCACCTCGGTAGGTACGCCATCGATGATAAGAGTTGGCTGAGGCGAGATGGAAGATTATGCATCCCACAATCAAGGGAGTTGACAAAGAAGGTTCTCGAAGAAGCACATCATTCCAAGATGACCATACACCCTGGCGGCGATAAGATGTACAAGGATATAAAAAGGACTTTCTTTTAGAACGGCATGAAACAAGACGTGGCAGATTTGGTTTCTAAGTGCATGACCTGCCAACTGGTCAAGGCGGAACAAAAGAAGCCTGGAGGACTACTTCATCCTTTAGAGGTCCCACAGTGGAAGTGGGAAAGCATTTCAATGGACTTCATTGATGGACTGCCTAGGTCGAGAAGAGGCAACACTAGCATTTGGGTAATAGTGGACAGGCTTACTAACAGCGCCCACTTCATACCTATCAAGAGTAGAAGGACTGCCGCATCTCTAGCATCTCTTTATCTCAAGGAAATAGTTCGACTCCATGGGATACCCTCCAGCATTGTTAGTGACCGAGACCCCATCTTCACAAGCGAGTTTTGGCGGATTCTACAAGAAGCTGTAGGCACACTGTTATGTCTGAGCACGGCCTATCACACCCAAACCGATGGCCAGACGGAAAAGGTGAATAGAGTTTTAGAGGACCTTTTAATACTTTGCGTTCTTGACTTTGGAGGGACTTGGGAGGATCACCTTCCTTTTGTGGAATTTGCCTATAACAACAGCTACCAAGCTACCATCGGTATGGCACCTTTCGAAGCCTTGTATGGAAGACCGTGAAAATCACCAACTTGTTAGTACAAGTCTACAGATAAGCTTATACTTGGACCAGATATGATTCGAGAGACTTCTGAGAAAGTAGACTTGATACATAGGAGAATGAAGACTGCCCAAGACCGACAGAAATCCTACGCCGACAAAAGAAGGACCGACCTTGAGTTTGAGGTTGGGGATAGGGTTTTCCTTAAGGTATCACCTTTAAGGAATGTCGTTCGTTTTGGATCTGCAGGAAAGCTAGCACCAAGATTTGTAGGACCGTTTCCTATCATCGAGAAGGTTGGAAAGATGGCCTATAGATTAGAGCTACCCGAGAGGCTGGTCGGAGTTCACAACGTCTTTCAGGTTTCTCACCTCCGGAAGTGCTTGCATGAGTCAGTGAAAGTGGTGGAACCTAGCATTCTAGAAGAAGCCGAAGTGGAACGTGAAGCTACTGTGAGGAGAGTTCCAACCCGCATCTTAGGAACTGAAGTGTAAAAGCTACGCAACCGCAAAGTCAAACTCGTCAAAGTTCAGTGGAGCGACACCGAGGAAGATGCGACTTGGGAAACTGAAGACAGAATACGCAATGCCTACCCTCTTCTTTTTGAGGGTACATCTTTGATCTCTCTCTTTTTCCTTAAGTTATGCTTTATCTATCTTTTAGGTATATCTCCTCGGTCCTTTTCCTAACTCCTTAGGTAGAAAAAAAATGGATGCAAACATGTATTTGAAAATATGTTATGGATGATGGCTGCAAATGATTGCTAGTGGTTGCTCGTGGATGCATCTACACACACATCCTAGGTTATAGATCGGCTCAATCACTTCATATTGCATATGCATGTGTGTATTCACATTTGTATATGGTAGAAAACTTGATATGCTATCGTAGGGTCGTCGCATTTGTATGAATAGTTGTGCACTCATGTAGAATTATGAGTAGGAAAAAAATTTTGCATACATAATGATTCATGACACTTACATGATTCGCATTAAGGAGGTCAACTGAATCCGTAGACCGCCTGATTTCTGCATTAGATAAGGACATGTACACACACTATGCATATGATCATGAAACATCAGAAGTCTTTTAAGGAGAGTGGATGCATGTGTTTGTTGGTTGAGTAGATGGACTATTGGATGGTAGGATATACATTCTTCCTAACTTGAAGATTTCGAGGACGAAATCCATTTAAGGGGGGAGAATGTAACACCCTGAGAATTCTATAATGCTAAGCTTCACAAATTAAAGTATAATTAATTCTAAATGAAAGAATTAAGGGAAACGGGTTATGCCATTGCGTTCGCCTCGAAATTCTGCTTGAGATAGAATCCGAGTTTGCGTGAATCGGACTCCGTATGAAGGAGTTATGGCCTTCGGAAGTTTCAGAATCAAATTTAAACTCAAACAGCTCAGTTTTAAATTCAAAATTCGAAATTCAGGTTCAAACTGGGCTGGGCAAGAAAATTCCCGCCCAGAGACCAGGTCGACCAGAGGGTCGACCATGGTGTCGACCTGGTCACCCCAGGTCGACCACAGTGTCGACCTGGTCCCCCCCAGGTCACCCCTGGCCGGTCGACCTGGCTCTGGCTTGAATTTCTGAGGCCCTGTATGTCACTAGGGCTGACGTGTCACCTCTTGATTGGCTCTCTAAATTTTGAATGGCCTAGATTCCTCCTGTCTTCATCTGACGGCTCAAAACAACTTAAAAATCTATAAATACACCCTAACTCTCAACTGAAAATTCACACAAAAAATATGAGAAAGGAGTCGTCATGCTGCTAGGGAGGAATTGAACATAGCCGTCAAGAGAAAAACCTAGAGACGAATCAAACTAAGAAGAAGGTTTAAAGTTTAAATCAAAAGTTTTCAATGCAACGTTAGTCTACCCAAAGGAGCGCATTCCAATTTCAGAATTCAGAATCTAGAATTCAAGATTCTGCATTCGTTGTAAGTATAGTAGCCTTTCAGAATATGATTAAGAATTGCAATGTGATTCGATGTGGATGAAAATAGAATTGTGTTATTGTATTGTATAAAATTCTTTGTATTGTGATGGTTCTATCATGACTTATGTATTGATGTTTGTGGCATAAAATTTATTTATGCAAGCCTATGGAACAATTGTATATGAAAACAATGGCACTTGCAAGTTGTGGCAAAATTTAGAAATGGATCCTTTTATGTATATGTCGATGGCATGGACTATGTATATTCCCTTAGTCTAAATTAGAGTTTATGTAAACATGATTCAAACTTGAAACCTTTTATGCATATGTTATCATTTTCATGTCTATTTGCAAAAATAATTGGATCTATGTTAAGTATCGTTCGTGCTTCATAAACTATGCAAATTCATGTTTATTTGCAAGTGTAATTGGATCTACGTTAAGTATCGTTTGGGTTTTAAAAACTATGCAAGTTCATGTTGAAATAGGCTATGTGATTTAATGTTATAATTGGACCTTTTGGTGAATATACATCATGCTAGTTATGCGTTTGACATTATGCCAAGTTAAACATATTTAAACACAAGTGGTAAACTATGCCATTTCATATGTCACCTACTTAGTTGTACTTTGATTTGAATACAAGTTCACATGACCCATCATTGATGTTAGTATCGCTAAGCTGCAAGTTCATGCGCCACACACCCTTATATGTTGCAAAATATTACATGTTCTTAATTTCCCCTTTTCTTATGCTTATAAAGTTGGGCTGAACTATGTCGAGCCCAACATTTGTTATAACGTTGCGAACGTATAAACGGGGGTAATAACGTTGGGTGTAAAACATGAAAATATATGTTGGCATGTTTGGCACATGCCAATGACAATGACATTTAAAGCGGTACGAATTGTTATACCCAAAAAAATAAAAGATATGACATTTACATATATAGTTGAGAAATGATAAAATATGTAAATTTAGAAAACACGATATGCTTAACCCGAGGTTGGATTGAGTTGTGATGTAAACCTGCCCGGAACCGCCCGGCTGTCCAGTAGTCACAACAATTCCTATCTAATGTGGGTGGTTAAGCATTGAGCCCAATAAAGACCCGAGGTTAGACTGAGCTATGGTGTAAACCTGCCCGGAATCGGCCGACATATCCAGTAACCGTAGCAATACCTGTCTAATGTGAGTGGTCTGGTGCTCCTAAGAGGCTAAGGACCGATGGTAGGGTTAAGTCAACTATAACACTTAACCAAATTCAACATGTTAACAAGAATTGATGGATGGGGGTTAGGTAAATACAGACACTTAACCACTTAACATGTTTGACTAGAAAATCCTTGTAACGAGGGACCCGTTTCGGCAGTAACCCAATTTAGGTATCAACGGTACCCTGAAACTAGGCAGGGTGGGGCACAATTACTGGGCTGATTGTAAGCGGTCAAACGATGGCGGTGGGTGCACAGTGCAGGTCTAACGGGGTGTGGGCGTGCACACACTTCGGAGCAGACAACCAGGGCACTGGGGACACCAGTAGTATAACCTATGCCTTCTAGAGTTTGTGTCGGGGCCGCCACCATGGGTCTTGATACACCCTATGGTGGGACCAGCATAGGTATCTACAATTCTTGGGGGCCGTATGACACATGTTAACGTGAGTAGGAGCCGATCTTTATATAAAGTTGGGGATCACTTGACCCTCACCATGGGGTGCCTATTAGAGTAAACTCGAATAGATGCAGATATATAGTATGGGTGCGATAGTACATTCGACACCCCCTTAGCTTGTGACACTATCCTATTTTCAGTATATATCTATCATGCCCTTTTCTTATTCACATACTGAAGAGTTACTAGATTTACTCAGGCTTTATGGCTGAACCTATTTTCTTTTCGTCTTCTTTCCTTTCGTTCCCCCCCACCCCCCAGGTCCACAGGGAGGAAACAGCTCAGCTCAGTCAGGCTCTGTTCAAGCTCCAAGAACGTAGATGTATGATTTGGGTCTCTTTTGCTCAGACTATGGCTTTGGATATCACTATGGGGATTTTTTTCATTTTATTTATGTTTTATGCTTCTTTATTAATCAAGACAGTTATGTTGTTGTAATGATGGAAGTATTTTGAGACAATTATGGAATGTTATGTTTTGGGACACGTATTGATGAATAAAAGTCTGTTGGTTTCCACTGTTTAAAATATGTGTATTTATATCTGTCTTTATTTTATCTGTGGATTTTACTTATAAACCTCCACCAAAATTAAGGCTTTCCCTTTGTGAGTGACCTTAATGGAGGTAGGGTGTTTCATAAATTAAATGATCAAAAAATCAACGACTGCAAACCAGATTATTTTCTAAATGGAACATAATCAATAATAATTTGATGGGAGGAAATGGTAGGATTATGTTTTCACATAGTCCCGCCGTTTAGGCTCTCATCAGTTATATTGATCAGTAGTATATCCACTGCACTTTTAAAAATAAGGGTGGTTTAGTTATAAAAATCACTTTTATTTATGCTTCCAATTTTGAAAATGATAGATTGGTGTTATGGAATTGTATTGGACAGCTCGGTAATATTATAAACAGCCCTTGGATGTTAATAGGGGATTTCAACACTGTATTTCATAATTTTGAAAAGAGGGGAGGCAATCCTGTTCCTTTTGCTAAATTAGAAAAGGCTGTCAATTTTATGTTGAAATCTGGATTAATATAACCTATAATACTTGGCAATAAATTCACTTGGAAGTGAGGTGAATTCAAAAATATACATTACAAGTTGGACAAGGTTTTATTTAATCAAAATTTCATTAACCTCTTTTCAAAGGTTAAATGTAGCACCTTGCCCCAAAACACAAGTGATCATACACCCATTCTAGTCTCTTTTAGTTCAGATAAGGGTTTAGTAGGTAATTTCCCTTTTAGATTTGTGAATGGATGGGTGTATGAGAACAACTATAGAGAAGCTGTCTCAAACTGTTTCAACGATAATATATATAGAACTTCCTTATACAAATTCAATAAAACATTACAGATGGTTAAGTCTAATCTTAAAAGTTGGAATAATTCTAGAAACAGAAATGACATTAAATCTATCAGGGATGAATGTGAGAGGTTACAAAATGGTCTTAATAAAAATAGCTCAAACAAGACCAAGGCTGAGAATTTTCTTACTTCTCAAGTCAAACTGGTTAATTCTCTTCATATTAATTCTTTTAATCTTAAACAGAAAGCCAAGGTAGATTGCATAACAACTGGGGATGAAGCAGTAAATTTTTTTAAAACAAAATGTCATGCAGGAAAAACAGGAATAATATTGGTAAATTATTGGATGCAAATGGTAGAATAATTAATGAAGCCTCTAAAATAGAGAAAGAGGCTATTAATTATTTCAACCCTTTGTATAACTCTAATAATTATCCCATTATTTTTTTTTAATACACTTTTTGGTAAAAGCTGTACACATAGAATTCTTGGATAGTAACGCACACAAGGGGTGATAAAAACGTCAGAAGACACAGAGCGATTTGGTCAAAATCGCAACATCAACATAAACAAGCCCAAAACTCCTATCAGACGACCTCTTTTGGGCCCAAAAACAGCGAATACGGTGCTTTGCATGTAAACCTTGTAGCCCTCTGAATTAGCTTCAAGTAGAGCTTTCATATGACCCAATCAGCCTTATGGTTTGAAAGTTATGCCATTTGTGTGAACGCATGCAGAAGTATATGAAAGCTCGGATCTCGGCTCTCGGGTCTCGACTCTCAGGCCTCGGCGCATGACACGACTTGGAGATGATTTCTCCATGTTTTCCACCTCATTTCAGGATTTTTGGGATGCGTGCCACGTGTCTCACGAACCAGTTTCAGGAAATGACTATAAATACATCATTTGGAGGATTTTCAAAGGACTTTTGTCCATTCTTCTTCACGGCTTCCACCATTATCAACGCAAGGACTTCACGTGCTTAAGAAGGCCAATTCAACTCAGTTTAACACGAGGATTTCGTGTACAAAATCATTCTCTTTTCTCCTCTTCTTCACTGAAATGCAAGGATGTTGTATGTAATTGGATCTCACGGACTGTGAGATGGCATTGTAATTGTAATTTCTTAGGATTTAAGGAATTATAAAGTGGACGTTGGCTTGGTTCGAGCCGAACCACTATAAAAATATCGTGTGTCCCTTGTTTTTACTACTTTATCTGCATTCCGTGATCCGAGATTTGTGATTGTGAAGACTCCAACTGCATTTGGTTGTTATACCAGATTTTGGTCTAATGTTTTTCTAGATTTTGAATTCAAATATACTGCAAATAGCAACAGCTCTGATATTTTAATGACCCCTATTAGACAGGAGGAGATTAAAAATATTATTTTTAATGCTAATATTGACAAAAGTCCTGGTCCAGATGGTTTTAATGCTAAATTTTATAAAACTCATTTGATTGAAATGCAATTAGTACTGTGCGATTCAATTAATGAATTTTTTAATTCATATAAGCTATTGAAAAACACTAAACATACATTTTTAACTTTGATTTCAAAAGTTGAAAATCCTTCTGGACTTGATGAATATAGGCCTATTGCTTGTAGCAATTTTGTTTACAAAATTATTTCCTCTCTTCTTTGCAATAGACTGAAATGTTTTTAAAATTTATCATCTTTGAAAATCAGAGTGCCTTTTTTCCTGATAGATTGATTTCTGAAAATTCTCTATTAGCTCATGAGTTAATTAGGAATTTTAGTATGAGAAATAAAAATCTCATGTGTATTAAAATTTATTTGCAAAAAGCTTTTGGTAAAATCAATAGGAATTTTATCATTTATATAATGCAGAAAATGGGATTTGATATCAGGTTTTGTGCTCTGATTAGTGAATGCATTAGTAATGTTGCTTACTCTGTTATGATTAATGGTTCCCCGAAGGCTTTATACATAGTAATAGAGGAATAAGACAAGGTGACACTCTGTCACCTTACTTATTCTCTATTGTTATGGAATATTTCTTCGTGCAGATGGAATTAGAAGTGTTAAGGGAAAATATTAAACCTATAAATAGAGTTAAGCCTCACATCACTCACTTGTTATGTGCAGATGACATGCTCTTATTTCTAAAAGCTGACAAAAAGAGTGCTATTACTATTTATGAAATATTAGAAAAGATGGAAAAGTATGCTGGTTTAGCTGTTAATGCTAATAAAAGCAAAATTTATTTCACAAAGATGTTTTAGTTAAGAATGAAATTCTGCATCTTTTGAAATTCAAGGAAGGAAATCTTCCTGTTAAATACCTTGGCCTTCCTTTAAGCATTAATCAGATTAATGACAGGGACTGATTTAGATTAATAGATCTGATTCAGGGGTAAGCTTTATGGTTGATCTAGCAAACTATTATCTCTAGCTAGTAGAATTGAACTCACATACACAGTCATCACTGCTATGATCATTTATTGGGTCCAATCTCATAACATCCCTGTTAAGGTCATTTATAAAATTGAAAAAAAATATGCTCTAATTTTATATAGAGAGGCAAGAATCATAAATTTGCTTGGGATAAATTATGTAAGCCTAGGAAATTTGGTGGTCTTGGGCATAGAAATTTAAATGACATTACTGAAGTTAGCAAGTTTAAATTGTTTTGGAAAGTTTTGGATGGTAAATCTCTTTGGGCCAGATGGATGAGAGAAAAATACTTAAAAAATAAAAAAAATTGGCTGGCTAGGAAAGAGAATCACCATTCTTATGTTTGGAAAAACATTTTAGACTGTAGGGAAGTGGGTAGAAATCTTATTCATAGGAAAATAAAAGATGGTAGTCAAACCAGTTTATGGTTCAACCCATGGATTAGAGGTAATTCACTAATAATTCTTCTTGTTTTGGATAACTTGCATATTTTGGGTAGGGTTAATGACAAAGTGAACAATACTGTCATTAGTAATTGTTAGAGCTTTCTTAATAACCCTGCAACTTTAATTTCTAAAATGCAATTTTAAGTATTCATATTGATCAAAATTGTTATAAAGACCACTGGTGTTGGAATTTATGTTCTAAAGATAGGTTTTCTTTCAAAAAAGTTTGGGAGTTTTTGCAAGGAGAAGAGGTGGAAGTAGATTGGCATAAATTAATTTGGTGCAAGTCTAATTGTCCTAAAATGTCACATTGTGCTTATTTTGCTCTCTTAAATAAACTTCCAACTAGAGAAAGTTGTTGCAAACGGAATAAGGATTTAGAAAATATATGTTTTCTTTGCAAAAATGAGGTTGAAAGCTCCAATCATTTATTTTTTGATTGCATTTATTCCCAGTACATTTGGTTTAATGCCAAATGCACTTTGGGTTTCAATCATAATTATGTTTCATTGAACATAAGAGACAGTGTGGATTATATTTTGAATTATTTTAAACCTAAGTCCACCAAATTCAAGAGAGCTTGTGTTTTACTGACTACATCTATTTATTACATTTAGAGGGAGAGTAACCAAAGGTTACACTCTGGTAAAGAGATAAACTATATATCAACATTGTCATGAAAAAAGCTAACAGATATATGCAGGATAAATTGCATAATCAGGATCATCATAAAAGTAATGCAGATAGTGATAAGCTAGTTGAAGAATTTTTACTTAATGGAAAGCAGATCACCAATAGAAAGCTCTCTACTCCTCCTACTGATGAAGCCAATCTGTATTCTGCTATCAGTGTACCTTGCAACAAAGGAAATAAACAAGTTATAATTGATGATAACTCCTAAAAACTTATCGAAAGAACAATAATGCTCCTTTTTTTACTTGATGCAGGTGTTAGAGATTAGCTTCTACTCAGTAATGATGTAGGGAACATTAATGGTGCTTTTAACAGATCTAGTTTCCTTCCTGGGGCATACATCAACCCTGATTTCAGATCTAGCATCTGTGTGGGAAGTATACATAACTCTATTTCAAATGTGCATGATTTTATACCTAAAACGAATGGTAGATGTTTGTTTTTACCTGAAACAGAGGGAGGTTCCTCCAGTAGTGGTCCAGACATATACAATCACCTGGATAAAAGGAAATCAGAGAAAAATATTAGCTTCTTACAAAAAATTGGAGAAAATCACTATAGAAGTATTCTTAATCACCAGATCCACCACTTATCTGTTTGGTCAGAAGGCGAGAGCAGTAAGGGAAGCTCCTCTGAAGTCACTAGAGACTCATCAAGGAAGAAAAGAAGCTTTGATAGCTTTAAAAGCTCAGATCTGATGGATCTGAACTCCTCATCTCTCACAGAGCATCATAATCGCAACTCAAGTAATCAGAATTGGTACTTGAGAGACTGCGAAGCCAATCTCAAGCTTGGAACAAAAGAGAAGAGAAGGAAAGTCGTGGAGGACTTCATTTGGAAACAACCTTGAAGACGGTGGAGACAACTTACTAAGGAGACCGCCATTATCATGTTTTTCTCCTTAGGGTTTCACGGATGGATAATGTTTGCGACTAGGGTTAAAACACTTTAAGTGGTTGTGGTTGTATCGGGTTTTATGGGCTTTGAGCCTAACATTATTTTTTACTCTTTCAAAAAGAAACTATTCTCAGTTTTTGTGTTTGTCTCATTTTAGTTTCAGATTTGGATGAAGTAATTGAAATCAATGTTTTCATAAAAAATTGGTTACGTTTTTATTTGTTAAAAAATTCATAGATGCCTTATCATGAATATAAGAAAAAAAGGTGACTTGTAGATATTGGAACGAGGCTAATTCGTAGAGCATCAACTGGAAATAGAACGTTCAGTATTGATTAATGTTTGTAAATTAAGATTCTCTAATTTAAACTATGCACTTCCAATATTTCCCTCAACCAATTTACAATGAATGCATGAAAAGAAGTATTTGTGAATCATGCATGAAAATGCATGCTTTTGTTATTTAGATTACTTTTCATATGATGGTTTGATTAGCGCCCAGTCGCAGCTCTTTAACCAAAATTGTAATGTAGCTTGACAAATAAATTTTAATCTGGTTTCTCCCTTATTGGTTTAATAAAAAATGAGTGTTCTACCGCTATATGATTTACTTCATTCAAATTTTTCCCACTAGGATTCCATTTGCACTGAATAAACTTCTCTAAACAATTCTCTAAACATATAGAGAATTGTTCTCAGTTGCATTATCGACTGATTGTGATTTCGTGACCGTTAAACATGTATACGACTGCACTAGATAGTAATATTGTTTAAAAATTATGGTATATAAATTCTAAATAACCGGTTAGATAGATGCATGGCCAGATGTATAAATATGTAGTTTAGAACCATGGTGTGATTTGATTAGATGCAAATATTCGCACATTTGTACAAAAAATAAAAATATATCTATATGGAAAAACATGAATAAACTCACCATATAGTAGCATATAGGAAAACTACATCTAGTTTTGCACGATATATCCAGCTAAATTATCACGAATCTCATCCATATCTTTTTGGCTGTAAGAACCATCTTCTCTTAAGCACTACAATAAAAAGATTATTTTGAAACATTAATCGTATAATTACTCAATATAAAATATATTGAAGGAAATGAATAAATTTGGTACCTCCTGCAAATCGATGCTTTCACAGAAGTTTTTTACAATATCTTACATGTATTTCGTCAGATAATATACACAATATGTTGTTTTTAATTGTTGAGGACACTATAGAAATATTCCAAAATAATTTAATAGTCAATTTAAAATGTATCTATAAGCCAAACAACATACATTTTTTTACAAAACAAATCACCTTAACGTTCTTCCACTTCAAGGCATTTCCTCGAGACTTGCCGCCATATGCCTTGTACGTTTTAAAGGCCCTACACATGAAATAAATTGTCAAATAAATAATTAATGCATCTAACAAAAAAAGTCAAAAAACAAATAAATACAACATACATGTTCACTTGCGCCTTCATTTGCAATTTATGTTTTTGTTCGGTTTGGGGATCCAAAGCATAAATCTCATTCTTCTCCATACGGATTACAAGTAGTAGATAGTGTTTACTACATTGTAAGATTTATAGGAAGTTAAAATCAACATTGAATTTGTATACCATATATGATTTAAGCACCAACACATTATTTAAACATATAGTGCCTTCTACTGCAAAAGTATTTTTTTTAAAGTAGAATTGATTAGATAAAGAAACAACAAATACTCACATGATATAAATATGCAATCGTGATTCAATCAACTATGTCATGGTACGGAATTGGATAAAGTCGTCCATAGTGATATTGATATCAAAGTCCTCGTTGTATGTAAATAAACCCTTATTAACATGTATTAGATTGATGTCATTATCGTTGTATGGCATTTGAGCTATAAGGTCATGTAAATATCTGCACTCATTAGGTAAAGCTCTAAGAATCTCTTCATCCACAATTGATTTACGCTTAGAAAACTCATATATCATCATATATTTGACCTTTTAATTGTTATCTATGACCTTGGCAACAAGATCTTCCAATTTTTCTTTGCTCATATTAAGTGTAGCCTACACACGAAATTTTATGCACTTTATCTAAGTATAATTTCTAGCATGTATAGGATGCAAAAGGATGCAAGCGAATTAACTGAGTGATGTTTGTCTAAAAACATTAAAGTTCATCAGACAAAACACTAAAAATGACTTATTTACCATATCACCATCTCCTAAAAGCACAATACCTCTAGGCCATTGAGCAAAACTACCAACTGATTCTCCTATCATGGTTAGATTTTTAGTTGGAACCGGAAGTGTGGTTCCTTCATAACCAGGCACCACTATATCAATCCCAACCTTTACATAATCAGCCAAAATTGGTTGGTTATGGCATTGATCTCCTAGCTTAGAAGCAAGATGCACGATGCTACAGCCTACTACAACAGCTTTGGAGTCGAAATTCATGGCTAAGTGACATTTAGTTGGTTTCTAGAATGGCAAGTACAAAATCAACATTTATCACCAACACGTGTCAAATTCATAAATCATATATGTAACACCCCGCATTTTATGACAATTAAATATCTAATAATGCATATATGTGTGTGTGTATATATATGCATAGACATAAATACATAAAAGAAGAATAAAGTAATGATAATATATGATTGTATGTAATAAATACATGCATAGAAAAAGAAGAAAAGATTAATGTAAATGAAAACGCAACACATGCGCTAAAAGAAAGAAGAAATTGGTTGCATGCAGTGTAATTATGTCGCATGCACTGATTTACAAATATTATGCATTAATAATAAAAGAAAAAATAAAGAAAAAGATGCATGCAAATTGATAAGCTTACATGCAATGGTTTAAATGAAATATTGTAACAAATATGAAAAGGAGAAATAAGAAAAGAGCAATGACCACCATTGTTCTAAGCCTTGTTAACAAAAGACTAAGAAGTCCAGTTGGTTAGAGAATGTGGCTTTCATTCAAAAGGTACACAGTTTGATCCCCGCAGGCGCCATATTTTTATTTTAGAGAAACGACTAAAATAACACATGTTCTAAAGAGAAAATATGCATAAACGAACATATAAGGAGAAATATACACTTAAGGAAGTATAGAAAAATATATGTATATATGTATATGAAATATATATATATATATATGTATGTATGTGTATGTAGATATATATATACAAGAGAAAAGTTCAAAATAAGGCTGCAATCAAAGAAATATGGTAAAAATTAAATAACGTCGGAACGCTGTTTAGATTTTCAAATCGAAATAAAAGTTGTGTGTATATATATACATGTAAAATGGTCATTAGACGATTTGTATACATATAAGAAGATTATATGTAAATATAATATTAAAATAAATCAAAGAGAGTATAACGGGACATTAATCAAACGCTTAAAATAAAAAACGTCAAAACGGTAAACATCTGCCCAGAAAAGGCTAGCGGGGCCAGGGGGGTTGACCCTGGGGTCGACACCAACATGGGGGGACGACCCTAGGGTCGACACACACACACATGAGGGTCGACCCCATCCCAGATCATGTTAGATTCATCAATGAATATGGACTGTTTTCTTAACCACATTCGTTGCTGACTCAACGCTGCATGTATGATAAGATCCTAAATACCTATAAATAAGCTAGTAGAGCCTAGCCTAAATCTCACATTTTATGAGAAGCTGCCTAAGCTCTGTCATTCTTCTTCCTTCTCAAATCTCTTTAGAAAAATAGAATAATTAGTTTAGGAAAATCCAATTCAAGATCTAGAGGAAAAGGATGAATATTAATAAAAAAGGTGTTCAGAATTCTATTCAAAGTAACGTAATTTCTTGGATCTGGTCTATTTGAATTTCTCCTCTTTCTTCCCTTCTTCTTTTAGCTAAGAATTATGGATCCATGGTTATTTAGGGTCTAAATCCAGTCAGGGAACCATGGAATGCTAGATCTGGACCAAATTCAGGATTTGGAAAGCAAATTAGGTGAGTGGACTTAAAATATACCTTTTTGATAATGGTATATTTATAGTTTGACATTCCCCGTTATTATGCAATGTAAATCTGCTAGAGTGATTAATCTGTTAAAATGTAAATCTGCTAGAATGTTCATATGTTGAAATGTTAATAGGTCGAAATGTTAATATGTTAAAATGTAAACCTGTTAAAATATGTGTAATGATTACTGTTGTATACATACATGTTCTAATTACATGTTAACCTATGATTTATTATGTACTTGGATCTTTAACTGTAAGAATTGGGATAATTACATGTTAATTTGTTAAGATGGAATAATTACATGATTTGGTGATTTCATGTTATTTCAAAATGAAGTTAATTACATGCTAGGAAGAACGTACGACATGATAATTAGAAATGGACTTAATGTGACATTAATTACGACCTATAAAATATAGATTATAGTAAAACTTGAAAAAATGGATATGCCTAAACTTACAGTAAATGGAAAGTTAAAACCCCACTTAGACACGAGGTTAAATTCAACTTGTGGTAGAAGTTTGCCTGGACCGCCTAGCAAATCCAGCGTCCACAAGTTGTTAATTTAATGTTAGGGGTCTAGTGCGTAAATATACATGTAACTGTGCTAAGACACGAGGTTAAATTCAACTTGTGGTAGAAGTCTTCCCGGAACAGCCAGGCAAATCTAGCATCCACAAGTTGTCAATTTAATGTGAGAGGTCCAGTGCATAAACATATATATATATATATATATATATATTTAAATGGCATGATAGAAATAAATGGCACTAATTGTGATTAGCGGAAATGAATAGGAAATGAGGGAAAGCTACAATAGTAAAAGAATTGAAATGAATGGGTAATGATAATAACCTATTATAATTAATTACATTAATGAGAATGTTACGTAATAGGTAGGCTTGTCCTAGGGACAAGTGGAAATTATAAATTGGGATATAATAAACGACAAAGAAAATGGAATAACTTATGCAATGAGATAAGTTGTACTTAATTGTAAATTAAGTTAACTGTAATATCGAGAATATGGAATCTACTAATAACAATAACATATGTTATATTAATGGAAAGGGAACTTATTAGTTAACCTTAGTTAAGGTAACTAAGTTAATATATAAACAACGACAAGTTGTAGTGACATTGTAAGATGGAATTATGATTAAATAAGAAAGAACAAGGTGAATATATGGGATGAAATAAGTTATATTTAATCATAAATAATAAGTGACATGTTAAACAGAAAACATGTAAATTGAGATATACTTAATTACATATTAAGTAGAGCATGTTATTGTAACTATGGAATTGAACAATGAATAACATAAAGAGAATGCAGATTATAGACCTTGGATTACACTCTAGAAAATAACATGATATGCGGGTATTAATGAACGTACGTAAAAGGATTAAGCTATGTAACCAAAATTAATAAGCAAGAGGGTCCCTTCCTCAAAGATATAAAGGGCTCGGAAAGAACTTGGTAACTTAAATAATAAATATAGTTGGAAATAACCAAGTTAACTGGAACCTTGATGAGTAAGAGCAAGCGCATAATTAAATGATCATCGTGGTGTCATGGGACACGAAGGCAGTGCATGTTCATCTGATTATTCTGCTTATTCTTCCTATTGTTGTGCTGGCTTCGAAGGACTGGATGGGGAAGCACATGACTTCCTAGGACATGAGGGGTACTCCTAGTAGTTCTCTGTGTTGTGACAGCGTTTACTGTGCTCACAGAGGTTAGTTCTGCGTGTTTCTTCCCGGTGAATATGCCTTGATTGCCATGATGGCGGGTAATCAAAAGACTGTAGGGTGGCATAGGTGATTCGACGATCCAAGTTGCCTTGTGACTAAGCTGGGTTACAACCATTCTCGTGTACTGACAGCCCTAACCATTTGTAGATAGCAAGACGTCGGATACCTACCATCGACAGTCAGCTTGATGCGTAATGCATAAAGATGGAGAGCTAAACCAAAAGGCCATTGACGTTTTGCTATCAAGGTTATAGGTGAGGGACAGGCCAATTAGGATTTATTGTTTATTTTTTGCTCTTGGGTCGGGTTGTTAGTTCTCAATCCTATTTGTTTTTCATAGTTGAGGGAGGGGTTGGGTGGGACCATAACCACAGAAAATGCAGACCCTAGCATCTGTGAATACAGATATCTGAAAAGCTCCCGACCGAGTTTCATGATTCTTGTGCAGCCCTGCCATGGGAGTCGGTGCACAATAGATGATATGTGCGGTTAAAGCATCGAGTACGATTGATGATATGTACGTGGAAAGTCTAGATACATGCGTGTCTGCTTTGGGAGGTGTATCGTAGACTATAGGGCATTACTATGTGATCTGATTCAATCAAAGGTGATAGTCTGTATGCTTACGTAGCATGGCGACGACAGTTCTATGCGAAACGTAGCGTTGTTATATAGATATATGTATATCACTCCGGCATAGGATGAGGGACTGCGTATATTTATGTAGCATTATGGTGGAGACCGTACAAGTTGGGTACTATAGGGTGTACCTTAATATTTGGGGTAGCTACATATATATTGTGTTAGATTAACTCACTGGGAAGTAGATGGGTACGTCGTGTGTGTAAGCCTTGAGTGTTGTTAACCCAAGTAACCTAATAAACAAGAAAATGAAACTGAATGGTATGTGTTGGATTATCCAAAATGTGTAGTTTAAATCCAGTCACCAGAACTTGTGTTCTGACCCCGTCCTCATAACATACTTGCCGGTTAGATTTGTGGTAGAGATATGATAGCTTTGGATACTGGTTAGACAGTATTATTATCTGGGTAAGGCTATATTTTGATTATATTATATTTTATCCATTCAGCTGTGAGATATTTTTTGAGCTATGATATATTTATATCTCTGTCTTTTTTGCATGATACCAAATCAACCAACATGAGTTTTGATAGAATAGAATTTTCAAAAAAATCGGTCTGACGGAATTTGGATTGTTATAATATACGTCTACAAAAATAAACTTTTAAATTATTTACCTACAAGTCTGCAAAAGGGTCCGTCTCTTGCGTTTTGTTTGTATTTTGAAATTTGTCCAATTGTACAGACTGAAAACTGCTATGATGACCAACTGATGGCGTATTGTTGTCTGCCTCCGTATTGTTGGGCATATGCATACTAGTCATGCTCAAAATATTTGCAATATTCTTCTAAACCATTGTATCCTCCATAGACTCGAACCATTGACTCACTTTATTTTCTATTTCCTGTGTGATAAGATGTAACTCGTCCGCTGATTTTATACCATTTGGACCTTTATTTTTTATCTCTGCCATCCCAAATACGTCTTTGATACCGACCGTCCCACCAATTCCTCTTTGCCGCCTGGATGGTCTTTTTTTTCAAGAGCGCGATTTAAGACATCTTCATGCCTATTTGGAACCCATGTTCCTTCATTGGCTTTTTCTCTCCAATCATTCTATGAATAAAAAAATTTGTCTCAATAATTCACTACTACATTTTGCATGAGATAAATCAGAAGAAGTAAAATGCAAAATAACTAATCATATCATTTTATTAGCAACCATCTTAATTTTCTCATTTAGGATTGTATAATTTCTATCTTCTCCTTTCTTTGATCTTGCCAAAATCTTATCCAAACTTCGATCCAAAAAGGATCCACTAGGTAATGTGGTCAAAGAATTATGGCCTTCAGGTATCCATTTAGCCTTCTTCCCGGCATACCCAGCTTGCCCCAAATACTGAGGTTGCTCATTATATATCTGATTCCTCCTATTCTTCTCACTTATTTGCTGTTTATAACCAAAATGTCATTATAGAAACAAAAATGATGTGTTCGATTATGTAATTAACTACCGAAAGAAAAATATGACGTAGTTCAAAAATCAATTAAATTCATTTTGCATGCAATGCAATATATATAAATGAAAAAAAATTATATTTACACCTTAAATTCTTCGGTTTCACAATTCTTCTTGAATGTTTCTCATTGTTCTTTAGTAATACCATCATAAAACTCGTACGGCTCTTTGTGGTCCTCCAAAGTTTTCTTGACTTTGTAATCCAACCACTAACCAACTTTGTTTTGAAATCCTTCCATTGTCCCCCAACATATTTTAATGTAATGTCTTTCATTTGTCATCCATATGGTGCTCGGTCTGAGATAATAAAAGATAAGACATAAACATAAGTTATTGTTCTTAAGACAAGCCAACAATTTCATGAAAAATCCACCAATATCTAGGTCTTTACGTTATTTATTTTAAAATTAAATCAACTTATATAATTGTAACATAAGGGAGCTACATATAAATTTATAATAACATGACATCTTCCCAAGTGAGGTCTTTAATCCCTCGACTAATGATGTCCCAACTCGTAATATTGATATCAATTTTAGATCTAGCTAAATCGCCGGCATACACCTTATAAGACTTTTCCTACTTTCCAATGGGTTTGCTGTTATCGCTCCACTCTATGCATTTTGGCTCTTGTGTCATATATTTCTTCCCAGTTGTTGGACCTCTCCACCTCTTCTTAGATGTCAACGGCAAAATAGAAGTGTTATGCTCTTCAGTGTTTTCATATGGTTGTAACTCCAGGGTTCCAAAATCGAAAGTTGAGCACAATTTTTACATACACTATAACATATGCAAAAATAAGTGTTGAAAAAATAGTAATAAGTAAACTAGCTAATAAATATCCTGACATATAACAAAACCAAGGATATGTGTAATAACTACACTACACATGCACAAGTATAATTAGATATCCAGAGTGCATTCACCAAGCTTAAAGCAGTCACTAAGCTTAAATGAACGTAATATGTTGCTCTCTTTTTTGTAAGACAACTCTAAACATCAGACATGATCATCTGTTTGACTTAGAAATGAAAACATAAAAAACTGTTAGATGAGTCATTTTACAATCATTCTAGAAAAAAGAACCATGCACGTATAGCCAAAGACCTTATATTCAGTAGTCCACATAGGATGTAACAATTATAATCAAAACATTTTCCATAATTGTACTTCATTGGCCCTTTTGAAGAGTCTTCCATCCATCATTATCGAATTGGCTAAGGCCAATTGATCCATTTCTATGCGAAAATAATGTACGCTAGAATGCAGTCATTTTTTTTTATATGTGAAAAGAGTTCTTGGATACATTTGCCAAATTGAGTGCAGTCACTTGAGCAAGTATTCAAACTCAAATATGTTTACCACGAATGCTCTTTGATCTTCATAGCCCCTTGAGTCTAAAAAGAGAGCAAGATGCTATCATTTCATCTACGTCAAGTCAGTTGGATACGTTTATGAATTCTACTTTAGGTTGTTTCGTATTATAAAATTGTCTACCCGAAATAAAAGATAAACATTTATTTCTTTTTGGAGAATATCAGATTGTGTTAGAAGCATAAACATGTGCGGATAACCAGATTTCCTGCCTAAAGCATGCAGAATTCAATTTAAATTGGGAGCTAACATCGTTAATGGAGCGTAACAAAGAATTGAAAGAAGGATTTCACTTGCTAATTGATGTTCTTAAAGTCACTGTGGAGAAAAGGACGGTGGGTAATGTGTTTGAGCTCACATGGACAGAAATAGAATGAAACAACCACACTTGTTGTTACGGTCATAGGTAACATATATATAGTATGGTGTGTACATATAGTAAAACTGTAAAGTGCAAAATACAGTTTGTTAACAGAAGTTACTCCAATACAACCAACTCTCCACTTCAATCTGAGTTTCCTCCTTCATTTGCTGCTTCTCTACATCCAACCCCTCTCTGAGCTTTAGTTCTGATGTAGATTTAGCATTTGAGTCTGATGTAGGTTCAACGTTCAAGTCTTCCCTCAATTTCAAGAATCTGTCGAAGACAATGATTTAGTCAGGACATCAGCTCATTGATATAAAGCTGGTATATAGTTAATACATACATTCCCATTTGCTACTTGCTCCCTTACAAAGTAAAGATCAAGCTCAATTTTTTTTCTCGAGTGCAATACAGGATTCGCTGCAAGTTGAACTGTGCTGGAGTTATCACACCATACTGTCGCTAATTCACTGTCACGGCTGAGCACCTCAGACAACAAGGATTTAAGCCATATAATCTCTGACACAACTCTTTCCACACTACGATACTCCACTTCAGCACTTGGTGGCGACACCGTAGGCTGCTTCTTGGAGCATCAAGACACCAAATTTTTTCTAAGATAAAAGCAGTGCCCACTGACAGTCCTTCTATCATCTTTGTCTACAGCCCAATCTGCATTGGCAAATGCATCGAACTTTAGTGTTTATTTGGGATAGGCTTCAAGTCCATGACTCAATGTTCCTGCCAGGTACCTCAGCACCCTCTTCACTGCCTTCCAGTGCTCGCTCAAAGGACTTTGCATGAACTGACGTATCTTGTTCACACAAAAATATATTTCTGGCCTCGTGATGGTGATGTATTGCAAAGCTCCAACAATGATCCTATAATGTTGCAGATTGTCTATTGGTTCTCCAGAGTTTTTGGATAGTTGCAGGTTAGTAACCATCGGCATAATTGAAGCTTTTGCCTTGTCCATGCCAGCCTTCTTCAATACACTTTGGATGTAATTGGTTTGACTAAGATGAAGTGCCCCATCTTCTGTCTACTTGACTTCTATTCCTAAGAAGAAATTAAGTCTGCCCATGTCTTTCAGCTTGAACTGTTCATTCAGGTACCCTATTAGTTTATCAATCTCTGCATTACAGTCCCTAGTTATGATAAAATCGTCCACGTATACGAGGACATATATTTTACCAGTGTTACTCTTCTTAATGAACATCGAGTTATCCAACTTAGTAGGAGTAAAGCCAAGTTTTTTCAGCGTTCCCTTCAACTTTTCAAACCGTACCCTCGGCGCTTATTTTAAGCCATATATCGCATCGCCTTTTTAAACCTACATACCATCTGACACCTGCCATTATCCTCGAAGCGCTGAGGTTGATCCATATAAACCTCCTCTTCTAGTTCTCCATTCAAGAAAGCATTATGTACATCTAATTGTTTCACTGACCACCGATTATGTAGGGCTATGGAGAGTATTACTCTAATTGCTGTGGGTTTTACTACTGGCGAGAACGTTTCTTTGAAGTCAAATCCAGGCTGTTGCGTGTACCCTTTTGCTAAAAGCTTAGCCTTGTGCTTAGCTACTGTCCCGTCAGCATTGTATTTCAATTTTTAAGTCCACTTACGCCCTATAGTTTTTTTGTTCCTGGGCAGCGTCGTCAAGCTCTATGTCTTATTATTCATTAGCGCTCTATATTCTTCTTCCATAGCTCTCCTTAGCTCAATACACTTCACTGCTTGTTCATAGTTTGCAGGTTCTTCTAATGCACACTTAGCCATATATATCTTCGATTTAAATTTTCCATCCTTCGCTCTTGTTATCATGTGATGTTGTTGTTGCTGCTCTTCAACTCTGGTTAATGACATCTCAGTTTGTGTACAATTCATTTCACCATCTGCTGTGTTTCTTGATGAAGATAAATCATTCCTGACGTTGAGGCGTCCATCATTCTCTTCTGCCCGGCCTTTAGTATCGTAATCGCTTCCATCACTATTGGCTTCTGATGTATGAGACCTGAATGATTCCTGATCTTCTGCCCTCGCTGTTGGTAAACTAGAGGAGTGCTCATGAATTGTATATAGCGTTATGGAAGGTATTGGTCGCTTTGTCTCCACTATCTTGCTTATAGCCTTTACTTCATTAGCGAAGGGAAAAACTTGCTCATCGAACATGACATGTCTCGATCCTATGACTTTCCCTTCACTCGTCAAACATTTATACCCTTTCTGCCTTGTTCCATATCCAATGAAGGTGCAGGGGGATGATCTGAATTCAATCTTATGACGATTATATGGTCTTAACATTGGGAAACATAGACAGCCGAACACCCTTAATCTCTTGGAGTCTGGTTTTATTCCATATGCAGCTTCATGAGGACAGATGTCCTTCAACACTTTGGTAGGTAAGCAATTGATTAAGTAGATTGCAGTCGAAAAAGCCTCCGGCCAGAACTTTAAGGGAAACGATCCTTGAGCCAGCAGTGTTAATCCCATTTCCACAACATGTCGGTGCTTCCTTTTTGCCATTCCATTTTGCTGTGACGTATATGGACAAGTGTATCTATGAATTGTTCTCTTTTCGTTGAAGAACTGTCACAAAGCCTTAAACTCAGCTCCTCCATATGTTTGAAATATCTTAGCTTTCGTTCAAACTGTCTTTCAGCTTGCAAAATGAACTGCTTCACAGCTTTAGTAGTTTCGGATTTCAATTTTAGAAAATAGATACAAGTATACCTCGTATGTACATCAACAAAAGCTGCATAATATTTGTAATCGTGGTCAGAACTCAGCGGTGCTAGACCCCATAGGTCGCATTCAACTAACTCTAATGGATGGTTGTACATGGTTTTAGACTGATCGAAAGAAAATTTATGACTCTTGCCTAGTTGGCATTGAGTATAAATATGTGATACTATATTTTTCAAATGCAACAAATTCTCTTTATTTAACACGTTTTACATTACACTTACATTCGGGTGACCAAGTTTCATGTGCCATACACTGTATTCATCCTCTATATTATTAACAAAATTGCAATATACCATTTGACCTCCTACTTTCTTATCAGATTTGAGATTGAACCTGTATAGGTCGTCATGCAGAGCCCTCTGTAACAAGATTTTTCCACTCAAATCATCTTTAACCAAACATATATTAGGGTGAAATTCAAAATATACTTGGTTATCTTTTGCAAATGCGAGACACTGATCAAATTCTTTTTTATTTGAGGCACTCTCAACAAGTTTCTTAGCAGCAGTGTTTTATTTCTATCAGTAGACGCAAAATGAGCATGTCCAACATGTGTTATGTTTAATGATGTACCATGTTCCATGTATATTAAATTTTTACCTCGATAAGTTGTTCCTCCTAGATTCAGAATTTAAAGATCTTTTATCACATGACGAGTTGCTCTAAAGTCGGGAAACCAAGCGTCATCTTGAATATCTGCATCTTTAGCTAGAATTTCTTGTTATTCAACAGGGGATGTCTGGCTTCTCGGATTCTGTCTGATACAGCCTTGAACTTGACTCAGATTGACATTGTACGGATAAGATCTTGGCATGTTTTGAGTTGGAGAATTCTGCTGATTGCTGGAGAAATTTGAATCAAAACTGAAATAACATCTGACTGCGGTATGACCGATCTTTTCGCATATTTGACATTTTGGCTGGTTGTTCGAGAACCTTCCTCTTCCTCTTCCTCTTCCTCTTCCTCTTCCTCTACCATATGTTCCACCTCTTCCATACATCTGACTTCCTCTTGCAGTTTGTATTTCATGATTGTTATTTGATAGTTTAGGTATAGAATGATTAAGCATGCCCTTACTCTTTGAATTTACGGCATAGTTAATAGAGAATTCCTGTGTCGAGTTGGTTGCTTTCTGCTCCAATCTTCCTTCATGCTCAAGTAATACTGAGCTGACATTTTGCGCCAATGGAGTTGACTCTTTTGAAGTAATCATAGCCACTATGGGTTCAAAGTCATCACTCAAGTCATTTAAAATTCTAAGAACATGTTCTGTTTCACTCACCTTATGTCCTGAAGGCTCAAGTAAATCACATAGGTTCTTGATCTTACTCAAGTATTCTCTGATGCTCATTTTATCCTTCTTAACGTTTTGCAACTGCCTCTTATTACTCATGATCCTAGCCGCTGGTTGTGAGTTGAAATTTTGGTGTATAGCGTTCCATACTTCAAGTGAAGTTTTGCACCAATGACTTATGACAGTAGATTAGTGATGATTGAAGAGAGAAGCCATGAGCACAACAGACTGTTTTGTCATTGATACACAATGAATTCATCATTTATACTCAGCTGCTCATCTTTCCCAGTGATAAATTGTTGTGGAACTGCGGTGGTTGAATCAATAAATTTCTGTAGACCATATGCTCAAATTGTCGTTTCAATTTGGAACTTCCACAACAAAAATTTATTTTCATCTAGGGTTACTGTAATCAATTGAGTTTGAGGCTTCGTGACTAGCTTCAGTGCATCCTCAAGTGATTTAGATGCTTGATTGATAGCTGCACCACCAGTTTTGGTTGAATCCGATATTGATAGTAAATCATTATTATAAGACATGGCTTGACTTCAAAACTGCTCCCAAATCGTATAGATATGAGAAACTGAGGATCGGATCTGAGAAACTGACGAGAGATGAAGAATAGATCTACATAGATCTGATGGAAGATGGAGAATAGATCTGAGAAGAAAGAGCGGAAGCTTCTTCCTAGATTTGATTCTGAAAGCCGTTTGGAGATCGCTCTGATACCATGTTTGAGCTCACAAAGCCAGAAATAAAATGAAACAACCACACTTGCTATTATGATCATATATAGGTAACATATATATAGTATGACGTGTATATACAATAAAATAGTAAAGTGCAAAATACAGTTTATTAACAGAAGTTACTGCAATAAAACCAACTTAAGGGACTTGTGCCATTTATTTTGGATATAATCAGGAATACATTGGCCTCTGTTATCGAATGTTAGGATGAGAATAGAAAACTTCACCTTGAGGTGGCGAAACTTGATAATCTTTATCTGCAATTGCTGGATAAGAACTCAAATTTGATGAGAGAAAAAGATGTAATATCCCACCAACTTATTGAGCTCCAGGAAACATCAATTATGAAAGCTTAGTCTCCAAATTATTAAAAAAAATTGCAGTACAGACAACATCAGGGTGGAATAACAGAATGTCATGAATTATCTTTCTATGGTTTTTGTTTTGCAGAGTTGTTTGTGTGACATGAAAGACATCAATTTGTCTCTTTTGAGAGAACGAGCTGATATTCTAGAAGAATATAGAAGTGTAAGGATTCAGATTGTTGAACTCAAGAATAAGTCTTCCAAATACGTGAGATATAAACATTGTCAGCGTGTAATGCAGCTCTGCGCAAAGGCTATTTAGCCTAGTTAGTTAATACCTGGAAACCGCTGACAAGAGTCAGTAAATCGTTTGAGGGTACTAATCTTGAAATTACTGTCAAAAAAAATCAAACGCTTGATTTTAAATAGAGGAATCGCTAAATTTTGAAACAAGATAAATAATTATTGTTTAGGCAATTTTTATTTTAATCCATGGTTTTAATAAGTTAATCCATTATTTTACTTTAATAAGTTAGTCCACAACTATTTTGTAAGTTAACCTACAATTGGAATAACTTAAAGATTTCACCATATTATATATTTAACAATCAAGTTTGTGCTTCTTGCTTTTTAAATCACCCATCTTGTTTTTGTTTTCTTCTTTCACGGCTTCAACAAGCCGCTTGTCATCATTATCATTATTTATTAGTCTTGAAGAAAACCCTTGATTTCCTGCAATTTCTTTAGTACTGTAACAACCATCTCCCACATCAAGATGTAAACGGCTTCTCTTCTCATACATGTTTCTATCAATTTCTCAAGATTTCAAAAAATAGCTAACTACAATTATATGTGATAATGGTGATATTAAAAAAACAATTTTGTATACAATTAATCAACTTCAAAAAAAAATTGAAAGTTAAGCGCAAAATTTTATTACTACTATAGAATTTACATGGTAAACAACTTCTGGTTAGTACATAACTAACCCTTACAACAATCAGCTACTTATAGATTAGCTAGAGCTTCACATGACCAATAACCTAGGTATGACGAATCAAAAAAGCTAACAATTATAGACATTCTTCTTATCAGATTATATATACAAAAAACTAGAGAAACCAGTTTGCTCATCTTAAAACTGCATTATCAGGAAGTTGCAATTATCAAATGCAGATATTAACAAACATAGTAGCCGCATCAAACCTCGCTACAGGAAATTTCAAAAAAAAAAAAATATTATAAACAAACTACTTGCTGTTATGTTGAATTACTCCTCTTAACGCCTGAGCTTATATTTAGATGCTAGGATTCCAGTACCAAGATGACGACGGAAAACACATAAAAGAAGATGGAGAAGAAGAGAAAATATGTACGATTTTTTGTGTGTGGATACACGAATAAAATTTAAGTTTCAGTAAAAGTCAATGATCCTACAAAAATGGGTGGATTAACTTACTAATAACGTGGATTAGAATAAAAATTACCTATTGTTTAATATATTGGAAAATAGGATCCACTCCTTATTATCAAGTTTAATACACGAAAAGCCCTTCTCAAAAACATGTTTAAAATTACACCACTGTTTTTATTCTCGATAAAGAAAAGTTTGATTTTTTTTGTGGAAACTAAGTCTGAATTTTAATTGCATGATCCTATGATCAAAACTATTTTTTTAATTTATTCTTAAAAAAGAGCAAACATTTCTGTGAAAAAACTTCAAATATTTGCGGTTTTTCTATAAATATTTGTGGTTTTCTCTGCAAATGTCTATAAATTTTTGGTGTTCTCAACTATTGTAGATTTAAATGCTACTTTATAATTCGTATCAATGAATGATTCATTTACTTCTTGGTTATCTTCTGATTCTTGCTCATTCTGGTTACATGCTGCAATAATTCCTTTTCTAGTTCTGTTGTCTTGTTGTTGAAGAACTGGACAAGTACATAAACCTTTTCTCATGGAGTCTAGGAAATGTATAATATAAAGTCTTTGCTTTTTGTATCTCTTTTCTGTCACTTTAGATACGGTTTGAAAGGATCGAAATAAAAGAACGACGAAATAGGTGACCCAACCGAAGCCAATGTGGTTTCAACGCACAACGTGAACTACAAATCAAAATGCCACACACACCCCGTTCACTCAAGTCACACACATGTGAGAATTTTCCTGATCCATTGTCCCCTGAATTTTTAGTAGTTTCCAGTCTACTTTCAAGAGCATTAGCATCATTCTTCAAATTTGTAAAATCAGTACTACCTGATGATGCAGCATCTTTCTCCAATGCATAAGTCTTTAGAACTGGATTAGAATAAACTTCAGATAAATTATGTAATTTATCAAATGATCTACTTTTTAACGCATTTTCATGTGGACTCAAAAGAGCTCCAGATTCCTCGTCATATTCAACATTGTTAACTCCAATAAAATTATAGTATTGAATTCATATTGCAAAGAACTCTATTATTAGTTTGTACTAAAATTTAAATTATAGTTGTCATTGTCTTAATTTACTTGCATTCTCTCATGTTCATACGAAGTTAAATATCAATGCATTATCATGGTAGTTTTTCTTATATTTATGTCTAACGGAACTGTGTAAAAAATAAAATATTTTTTCAGAAATAAAGTCATCATCAATTTTAATAATTGTTTATAAATTTCAAAATCTGTCAAGCTAAGAGCATTCCTAGCGCATAGCGTGAGAATGGGTGGGAATTTGTATTGTTTTACTATCACCGCTCCAACCTACCCAGCAGTAAGTGCGAGCACATTGGCGGATTTTTTTTTAATATACGAGCACTAAACGATTTTCTGAAAACCGTTTATTTAATATATATATATATATATAGGTCACGAGCCATTTTGTTTATAGAGGTATAGTCTTCTATAAAAAAATAGCTCGAAAATGGCTGCAGTCGAAAAAACCCCAATATATGCCAAAACCCTAAATCTCACTTAAAACCCACACATCTAGTATTCAAATTCCAAACCCACCAATTTTCTATCTTTCTCACCACTTTTGTGTACTCAATTTATGGAATCCACCTTGAAAAAAAAACCCAATTTGCTAGCTTCCAGGAGTAGAGCATTGGTGCTATTTTTGAAGATAGAAGAGGAAAATATAGAAGGGTCTAGCACTTCGCCTGGCATCCATAGAAGAAAATCATCACGAATGAATTGGAAAACGATTAAACGCGAAGAAGGAGGTTATGGAGTAAGGAAGGACACAACGATCGAGCCGTCATTTCCCTTTAGTTCGATCACAAGTCTAAAAGATGGAACCGAACATATTTTCAACACAGGAAAAGAGCTTACGGTATATTTTTTGTTTTTAAGTGGTAAAACATAAATTATGGTATATGAAAAGATTATTTACACGCTTTAATTTTGTAAACAACATCGTGATAAAATGAGATGCCATGGAGCATTCACAAAAATGTTGAAATGGTGGAGAAAATGAAATGTTTATCCTGAAATAAGTGATCCTATTGTGAAAATATTTGGAAGATTTATGGAAATTGAATTGAAAAACTCGGACAACAGATGCTACATGCTATAGTTGAGCATTGGTTGCCAACTATGCATACCTTCTTATTTCCACGGAGATTGGATTTGCACCTATAGATTTTACCATATTGACATCCATACCCGTAAGAATGAATAATGAAATGATATCGTATAATGAGAGTTGGGGTAAATTTGAGAATGCAAGTGAACTATTGCTACTTCTTGTTCAGAAAGATATAAGGGTTGGAAATGTTGCCCTATCGCATCTCGTTAGGTATTTTCATGATGATTACCTTGCGGCCAATGTTAATAAATCACATATAGCTCAAATATTTATTTTATATGTGATGGGAACTCTCTTTTTTACGACTATGAATGATACCATTAGTCTTGGATATTTGGAAGCCATATTTTATTTGGACCTAGCTGCACAGTTTGATTGGGGTTCGGCTATAATGGGTTATATGTATCAGAGTTTGGACCTAACTGTAACTAAAGGAGGGCACCTTACCTGTTTCATCGAACTATTACAGGTATATGAAGATGTAGTAAACATGAAATATGTACTTATTTATCAATGTTTATTTTTTCTATTGCTAACTACCTCTTCTTTTTGATTTGCAGTATTGGTTCTTCGAATATATGTCTATGTGTGGATATATTGTTAAAGAAGAGGTTAAGCAATCTTCTTATCCCAGATTAAGAGCGTGGGAGAAAAAAAATTGACTCATCATTCATGATACCTCAGCTCACTTGTTTTATAGCATATGGTACCATATTGACCATCGACATGCAAGCCATATAAACTGGAATCCGTGGCATAATTCAACTGCGTTCGCTAATGCTGAGGTTGTTCAAGCACGGAAATTATCAATGAAATGGTTGCCACTGATTGTTCCACCATGTATATTTTTTGAGATGTATTTACGCGAGAGGTGCATGCGTTAGCTTACAGGATGGGCGACGATTCCTATGGGTTGTAATAACCTGGAAATCGGAGCCAATTTAAATTTTTTTATTTTGGCGATTTTAGTGAATTTTTAAATTATTTAAAATGAATTATTTTAAATAATAACGACGATAAATTTATTTTGAATAGAATTAGAATGAATATATTTATATAGATCGTCGTTATAATATAATTATTTTTTTTAATTTATAAAAGGAATTGAAAATGGCGCGGTAGTTCGAAAATTCGATTTCAAAGTTCAAATGAATGTACAGGATTCAAAATAAACCGGATTTTAGCGAAACCAAAAATATTAGAATCTATTTGAGAATATCTTTCCAACGAATCCGAAAAATTGAAATTTCATAGCGGGAATCAAAAGATATGCCCAGTTGAAAATTCAGAATAGTCGCTATGGAATTCTGGCCCTTAAAAATGGAAATTTTGAAAACGACCTCGGTTTTTGACGAAACCACTTTTGTTGGATCTGTGATGTCAAGTTATTGCTAAATACCAAAATTCGTAATTTTTCGAATCAATATGTGAGCGTGGCAAAGGAAAACGTGTTTGACCAGTTTCAGTTGATTTTAATCGACTAGAAAATGGCCATTTTTTAAATGGCCTCAGAATTTGACGAAATTAGTTTTATTAGGACCATATCGCCAATATGAAGCTGGAAAATATTTTCCGGGAATTTTTAGAGTCTGTATGTGGCTCCAGTAAATTGAAATGTACGTTTAAATTTCAAAATAAAGATTTAAATGTTAATTTAAATGGAAACTGATCGAAATGATCGAATCAGCTTACGAAGCATATCCCATTGTGTTCAGAACGGGGGTAATATGCTAGGAAAGACAGTCATTGGGTTTCGTTTGGAGTTAAAATATAAAGTCAACTTTTTTTCTTTTTGGAAGATTAAATAAATAATATAATAACTTTCCATTTAAACCCCCCTCTATTCTTTTCTCCCGACATATTTTTTTTGCAAATAAAATAAAAAAAAAGGGGGCTCCAATGTTCACACAACAATCGCCGCCCCCCAGGACTTCGCCGCCGCCTCAGGCGGAGCTGCCGTCGCACCACCCTCTCCTTCCCCCCTCGCTTCTCTCCTCTGCCCCGCGCGTTCCTCGATAGCCCAAACCCCCCATCAGTGAACCCTAGTTCCGCGAATGTCATCGCCTCGCGCCCCTGGCCTGCTTCCCCGCGCCACTTCAGTAGGTCAGCCGCCTCCCTCAGCCTGCTACACCCCGACGCCAACCAGCAAGCCCGCCAATGACCAAAACCCCAAGATTTGGTGAGTTTGTTTCCCTTTCCTTTCTGATTTCGTTTATAATAGAAAGACATGGGTTTTGATGATAAAAAGACATGGTTTTTAGTACTAAAAAGATTTCATTTTTATATATATGGCAAGATAAAAGAACAAATTTTTATATATACATTGTTAAGACAAAGATCTGATTTTTATATACCTGAAGTAGCGATTTTCATATCCATAAAGTTGAGTTTCTTATATATGAAAATGTATGATTTTTATTGTTTGAAATGTAATATAAAAAAATACAATTTTTATTATAGTAAAGGTATGATTTTTATATTATAGAGACAATAAAAATATGATTTTTAGTGAAGTAAAAATACGATTTTTATCTATATAGCAGTGGTATAAAAATAGAATTTTTATCCATATAGCGTAATTATAAAAATGTGATTTTTTATATATATGACAACAATATAAAAATGCGATTTTTATATATGTAGTGGATATGGTCGACGAAAGTGACAAAAGGCGAGCACGGCGAAGATTTTCTGCATATGAAGAGTCGTGGCGTTTGGTTTATCTAGTCGGTGAGAACTTCTCACTTTTAATTTATTTTCTAGTTGAAATATGTACTAGGATGCAGATGGTGCTTAGCAGACCCGACACCCATCGTCCACAGACCATGGATGGCTTGTTTGTTTGATTGATGTATTGTGAAAAATGATTGTGTGTAGTGGATTGAATAAATATTTTATAGTTAAAAATATAAATTTTAACGTTGAAATAAAATATATATTCATGTGGTTAATAAATAAAATATATATTCATATGTTGAAATAAAATATATATTCACGGGTTGAAATAAAATATATATTCAAGTGTTAAAGTAAAATATATATTCATGTGTTGAAGTAAATTAAATATTTATTTACAAATCGAACGATTTTTTTATGTACACCGATTTAACTGATATTGATTGGGACGATAAATTTTACACATCGCCCAACTGCACAAATTAAATTTGTGTTTGATTGTTAGAAACCCCACACGGGTGTTGGGATGAGGTTGGGCATACACTAGTCCGAATAATTAGCTGTATGTCGATTGATTGATTGATAGGCTGTTATAAGCGTTGATTATTTATATTTGATGCTTATACAGTGTAGAATGCACTCTGGATGATGGTTGATGATTTATCGTTGCTATTATATACATGTGTTGTAGGGAATCCGTATAATTAACGTTATATGGTAATTGATTGGGCCTTATTCCGATTTGGAAAATAAGGAATATTATAAAAATAAATTAATGTGTAGAATAGAATAAATATTCATGTGTTGAATAGAAAATAAATTCATGTGTTGAATAGAAATAAATTCATGTGTTGAATAGAATAAAAATTCATGTGTTGAATAAAAGCCGTGTTGATTAGATTGACGCCATTTTGACGTGAATGATATTTATATCAATTTTATTCATTTTTATAATGAACATAGAAAAGAAAGTGATTTCAAAATATAACGTTTTGAAAATATTATCATTTGTATATCGATGATGTGGAATATTCAATTTTGATTCGAAATTGAATATGAAGTGGAAATCGTTTCGAAAACGAATTTAAAACGATTTATAAAATACGTTTTAAAAGGAAATCTATGAAATATATATAATATACATAATATATATATAATGGACCGAATAGAACGCGTCGCGCCGCGGTAGTTTGCGAATTTCGACCATTGACTTCGAATGGATATTATGGGAGATCCGACCATCGGATTCTCCTAAAACTAGAACCATTGGATTCGTATCGAAAAGAGCTTTCTAATGAATATTAGAAATTAGAAATCTAACGGCTGGATTTGGAATTATGTCCAAATAAAATTTGGAAAAGGTCGCTGTAAGTGCAGTTCGATGGCCGTTGACGGAAATTGACTGTAGGTGCCTTGATAAAATTATTAAAAATAGTAATAATTTGTGAAAAATCATAAGAAATGATTTGTGAAGAATTGGGATGAAAAATTCCATATTTGAAAAGATAAAAATAGTTTTTTATCAAAATGAATTAGTTTTGAACTAGAATTATAATTCTATTTATTTTTAAAATAAATAAAGTGGATTTTAAATGGTTTTAAAAGTAACCAAAATTTCCAATAATTGAATTGGAATGGAATTGAATTGAAATTGTCTTTGGAATATTTCGATGTTGGATTTTGTGATGATACAGATATTGTTATGGGAATTTGAAAGATATATTTATATCGTTATTTCCAATACGATATTCGTTGGTCGTAGAATTTGATATTGAATATAAGCCGATATATTTTCTATTCAGAGCCTTGTATTTAATATCAAATGTGATTTGGGTTTGTCATGAATGGTGTCTTCATTAACACTGTCCTTAAACCCAGTTGAGAAAAAGATCAAATCTTTTTATTTAGATTTAATGAAGTGTACCAATTAAATGGTATTTAATTGGAATTGAATTGGAATTGATTTTTGGGTTTATCGTGAACGGTGTTTTAAATAAAACTTGTTCTTTAACCCGATAATTAATGGAATGTGATTTTGGGTTTATCGTGAACCGTGTTTTAGATGACATTGGTTCTTTAACCCAGTTAAAGAGAAGATATTGATTTTTGGGAAGATTAAAACTAAGTGGAGTTTTAATGAATCTTTAATTAGATTGAAGTGATCGAGAATGGGGTATCACCAGTTTTGCTCCAGGCGATAGTTAAATCTTTAATTAGACTTGAACGTGAAAAGGTAATTGAATTTACCGATAACACCGTGGTGTTAGATATGAAGTATGACCAGTTTTACTTCATGGGATGAATAGTTTGGGATTGGGAAATAAAATAAATGATTACTACGGTGTGGTTCGCTAATCCCGACTAATTTGAATTGATATTCAAAGGAAGATTAAAGAATAAATTTAATGAATTTATTTTTGATAAAATTAATGGGAACCTTTCCCAAAGTATAAGAATATTCTGAATTGGAATGAGGCGTATGTTGTATTTGTGTAACACTTGTTTATTGTATACACGAGTTATTCAGAAAGACCGGGTTTATCCCATTATGAATAACTGATTCGACGTGGTGTCGAGGATGAAGATGGTGGTTGAAGGCCGGAGGTCTTCTCATCGTTTGGGTGATTACTGATGATCTTGATTGGTCTATACGCCCAAGAGGAGGGAATCAGTTGGTGATCGTCCAGACGTACTTGGAGATCGATGGATATGCGAGGTACAAGGTTCCTCCGGTTTCGTTCAGACCCAGAACGGACTTGTAAATGGACTGTGTGTCTGACATTGGATTTTATTATGTGTGATTGATTTCTATTAAATATATATCTGTTTGGCGGCGGAGAATCTATTCTCTTGCTTAACGCCCTTCTCTAAGACGTAAGAGCTCAGGGGTTATATATTGATGGATATCAATTGCATGGAGTGAATTGCCTGTATGGCATGCCTAAGTAGCAAATGATCCAGGCTCTTGTTGAAAATCAGAGTCTTGTGGATTGATGATCAAAGCACGGCCTGTGTGGCATAGCTTTGTGTAACGTTGATTCGCGAGCCTCACACCTCGGTTGTGAACCAGAAACGGGAGAGGACCTCAGGGAGGGCATGCGTTTCCTTCTAGCTAGGGTGGTGTCAGTGACCTGCCAGCCCTGACATTTATATTATTTTAACCTGTGTGGTTGTTGCTGTTGCAAGGCGCCTCGGATATATCGGTGACTATGTGGAGCCGATGGAGTCATTTGGCTCATTTACGCCCCAAAGGGCGGGGAAACGTAGTGTTCAGGCATTTTAATCCACATTCGGTGGACCGGGTATGACGATCCAAGGGTCACTCGAGCTCGGATCCTGAGGCTCGGGCCAGACAGTCTCGAATCGGTAGAGGACTATCTTTTGCCTCGGCTCACAGATGTAAATCCAACTTCCAATACGTGGCTTTGCGGTTTTATTTGTAGAGCATAGTATGGCGACATAGTAGGATGGGGCACTCATGTCGTCTATGATTGATACTTATGATTGAAATTGTTTTATACACTATGCACTTATAATAGTATCAAATGATTTGTTTTTAGCGTATCAAGCATTCTTTGGCTATTATAAGCTAAAAACCCTATCCTCCGGCTTGCGTTGCATTGTGTGATGGGACCTGGGTCTTATAATAGCTTCATTTTTCTTTATTTAGCATTGCACTGTTGTTTTATGCACTGGTATTCTTGGGAGGGAACCGTTCCGTGTTATACGGCGTGGTCCCTTGATTTACCTAACTTTAAAATAAAGATAAATAACTCTTTTAGTTCTTACACCAGTCACATGACTAACCTGGAGTTTATTGTTTTAACATAAACTCTGGGTGCCCTTATTTTGACATGGGCAGGTAGTAGTTTTGATTTTGCAGATTTATATTCACAGGATCCTGATCTACAGCTGGAACGATATCCGGAAAGCTCTGTATCCGTTTATCTCTTTCAGTTGTGTATTGTATTATTTTTCCGCTACTATGTAATGTAATTTAAATCTCTGATATTTTCTGTGTAATATTTATTCATACTCTGTATATCCTTGTATTCTGGTGGAATTGTTGTAATATAAAATGAAATGTTCTTCTGTTTGCATTCTGATGTGGCTTGTTCTCAATTCAATCCGGGCTTTCCCTACCGGGGAGGTTTAGGTCGCTTCATCGTGGTATCAGAGCTTTGGTTTACAAAGCTCGAGAACAAGGCACATTAGAACCATACGAAAGAATTCATCAGAAGTTGGATTAGTAATATCCAATGAGAATGACTCGTTAGAGATGGGATTAGTCTTTGAACGAGTGTGAAGAGTGATATTTTGAAAATAAAATTAAAAACAAATTTTGTTTTGAAAATTTAATTCAATTAGTCGTTTTTGAATATTTATATTGGTTTGGACTATCAAGCATATAGAGATTTTAATATACGCCTGATCCACGTGTATTGGAAGCCTCCAATATACTTGATGGATATGGAGTCATACTCTAGTCGCCCGGGGATAATTCTAATGATGCGGACGCATCATCAGTATTTATATTCAAGTGCCGAAAGTGTGATACCTATATATTTCCATTAGACTGGTGTGAGAACCAAAATATAGTTAGAATATATTGTTGTGATTTGGCACCAAAAATGTGATTTTTGACTATATATCAAAGTTATTGAAATGATAATCAACAAATTGATTGATGGTTGTGTTGTTTGATTACTGTTTTGATTAATTAAATGTTGAACCTTTAGCCAGATTGAACCAAATATTGAATTGTATTGAAAATTTGTCACATTTGCATACATATACATGTACTTACATTGAACAGGTCATAGCAAGGAGGCTAGAGAAGAGGATAAAATTGTTTGCCCGACAAGTAGGTACATGTTTATTGTATTTCTCTGGGTTTAGATGATTTTATGAGCTGATTGACATAGAAATGTGTTTATTTTATGCTCTTATATCTTATCTTTTGTATATAAATAAGTATTACTTGGGTATTGGTTTGTTACTTTTACAGATATTCCAACCCCGCCCGCATGCAACCAGAAAAGTAAAGAAATGGAGATCAAATTGGTATATATTTACATTTTGAAGAATTGTAGATGAAGATCTCACATCTAGTTGCTGTTGGACAAGAAAATGATTGGTAGAAAGACCAAGAATTTCTCAAATCAAGGGAAGCTTGTCAAAAAAACCAAGAGGAAAAGAAGAAAGGCCAAAAATTTAATAGATTTAACTAAGGCCCATTTGAAACTCTCATTGTAAACTCTTTTGTGAATTCCCTAAGGCCCATCTATCATTGTATTAGGGTTAGGCTTAGGGTTTGGCTATCTATCCTATAAATACCCTTGTAATGTCATTGTAGCCACCATCCTATCATATTCTATATTCTCTTCTCCATTAATAAAAGTTCCTTTTTCTTTCTATTATTTCTGCATTTTTCTTTTCTTAGCAATCGGTGTTGTCTTCAAAATTAGTTTTGGAAGAGCACCAATTGTATTTTACATTTTTTGTTAGTGATTAGTCGTTTGATTAGTTTCAACGACAATCCTAATTTACTTTTTGTTGTTCTTCTTTTTTTGCAATTTTAATTTCTGCATTTTATTTCTGTTTTGCATTTTAATTTCCAATTGATAGTTGTTATTTGATCGTCAGTTCAATTAGATTTGTTCTAAATCGGATCGCAGTTTCAATTTTTATTGTTTTCAAAAACCAACCTCGAAAATTGTCTAACTTGCCCAAGAGATTAAATAAATAATTTAATTTTAATTACACCTCCCTGTGTTCGACCTGTATGCTACACACCTGTGCGCTTGCAGTATTTATTTAAAAATTCGCGCTTTTCTGATTCAATAGATTAGCGTAGATCATGAGCCGATTGGCTAGCCGCTTGGCTTTTTCTTATTGTTTTTGGATTGATGAGGGCCATGGGAGGCTATTTGAAATATCCCGAAGTCCCCGGTGCAGGGAAGGTTATGGCGAAATTTTTCGGAAATTTAGGGTGTTAGCCAAATTTTAAAAAAAATTGAAAAGTTTTTAGAAACTAAAAAGTTGAAGAACTTAAGCCATAATTAAAATACTGGAAGTTGAGTTGATTTGTGAAACAACTTTCGGCTTCGTTCCTTTTCTGGGACGAAAAGTTTTAAGTCGGGGAGATTGTAATAACCCGAAAATCTGAGCCAATTTAAAATTTTTATTTTGGCGATTTTAGTGAATTTTAGATTATTTAAAATGAATTATTTTAAATAATAATGACGAGAAATTTATTCAGAACAGAATTAGAATGAATATATTTATATAGATCGTCATTAGAATATAATTATTTATATTAATTTATAAAAGGAATTGAAAATGGCGCGGTAGTTCGAAAGTTCGATTTCAAAGTTCAAATGAAAGTACAGGATTCAAAATAAACCGGATTTTAGCGAAACCAAAAATATTAGAATCTATTTGAGAATATCTTTCCAACGAATCTAAAAAATTGAAATTTCATAGCGGAAATCAAAAGATATGCCCAGTTGGAAAATCAGAATAGTCGCTATGGAATTCTGGCCCTTAAAAACGAAAATTTTGCAAACGACCTCGGTTTTCGACGAAACCACTTTTGTTGGATCCGTGATGTCAATTTATTGCTAGATACCAAAATTCGTAATATTTTGAGTCAATATGTGAGCGTGGCAATGGAAAACGTGTTTGACCAGTTTTAGTTGATTTTAATCGACTGGAAAGTGGTCATTTTTCAAATGGTCTCAGAATTTGATGAAACTAGTTTTGTTAGGACCCTATTGCCAATACGAACCTGGAAAATATTTTCCGGGAATTTTTAGAGTCCGTATGTGGCCCCGGTAAATTGAAATGTACGTTTAAAATTCAAAATAAAGATTTAAATGTTAATTTAAAAGGAAACTGATCGAAATGATCGAATTAGCATATGAAGCATATCCCATTGTGTTCGGAACGGGGGTAATACGCTAGGAACGACAGTCGTTGGGTTTCTTTTGGAGTTAAAATATAAAGTCAACTTTTTTTCTTTTTGGAAGATTAAATAAATAATATAATAACTTCCCATTTAAACCGCCCCCCTCTTTATTCTTTTCTCCCAGTAGATTTTTTTGCAAATAAAATAAAAAAGGGGGCTCCGACGTTCACACAACAGCCACCGCCCCCCAGGACTTCGCCGCCGCCTCAGGCGGAGCTGCCGTCGCACCCCCTCTTCTTCCCCCTCGCTTCTCTCTCCTCTGCCATGCGCGTTCCTCGATAGCCCAAACCCCCCATCAGCGAACCTTAGATCCGCGAATGTCAGCGCCGCGTGCCTCTGGCCGGCTTCCCCATGCCACTCCAGTAGGTCAGCCGCCTCCCTCAGCCTACTACGCCCCGACGCCATCCAGCAAGCCCGCCGATGACCAAAACCCCAAGATTTGGTGAGTTTGTTTCCCTTTTCTTTCAGATTTCGTTTATAATAGAAAGATATGGGTTTTGATGATAAAAAGGCATGGTTTTTAATAATAAAAATATTTCATTTTTATATATATGGCAAGATAAAAGATCTAATTTTTATATATATATTGTTAAGACAAAGATCCGATTTTTATATACCTAAAGTAGCGATTTTCATATCCATAAAGTTGTGTTTTTTATATATGAAAATGTATGATTTTTATGTTTGAAATGTAATATAAAAAAATACAAATTTTATTATAGTAAAGGTATGACTTTTATACTATACAGATAATAAAAATATGATTTTTAGTGAAGTAAAAATACGATTTTTATCTATATAGCAGCGGTATAAAAATAGAATTTTTATCCATATAGCGTAATTATAAAAATATGATTTTTATATACATGACAACAATATAAAAATGCAATTTTTATATATGTAGTGGATACAGTCGACGAAAGTGATAAAAGGCAAGCACGACGAAGATTTTTTGCATAGGAAGAGTCGTGGCATTTGGTTTAGCTAGTCAGTGAGAACTTCTCACTTTTAATTTATTTCCTAGTTGAAATATATACTAGGATGCAGACGGTGCTTAGCAACACCCGGCATCTGTCGTCTATAGACCATGGATGGCTTGTTTGTTTGATTGATGTGTTGTGAAAAATGATTGTGTGTAGTGGATTGAATAAATATTTCATAGTTAAAAATATAATTTTTAACGTTGAAATAAAATATATATTCATGTGTTGAATAAATAAAATATATATTCATGTGTTGAAATAAAATATATATTCATGGGTTGAAATAAAATATATATTCATGTGTTGAAGTAAAATATATATTCATGTGTTCAAGTAAAATAAATATTCATTTACAAATCGAACGATTTGTTTATATACACCGATTTGACTGATATTGATTGGGACGATAAATTTTACACATCGCCCAACTGCACAAATTAAATTTATGTTTGATTGTTTGAAACCCCACATTGGTGTTGGGATGAGATTGGGCAAACACTAATCCCAATAATTAGTTGTATGTCAGTCGATTGATTGACAGACTTTTATAAGCATCGAATATTTATATTTGATGCTTATACAGTGTAGAATGCGCTCTGGATGATAGTTGATGATTTATTGTTGCTATTATATACATATGTTGTAGGGAATCCGTATAATTAACGTTATATGGTAATTGATTGGGGCTCATTCCGATTTGGAAAATAAGGAATATTATAAAAATAAATTCATGTGTTGAATAGAATAAATATTCATGTGTTGAATAGAAAATAAATTCATGTGTTGAGTAGAAATAAATTCATGTGTTGAATAAAAAAAATTCATGAGTTGAATAAAAGCCGTGTTGATTAGATTGACGCCATTTTGACGTGAACGATATTTATAACGATTTTATTCATTTTTATAATGAACATAGAAAAGAAAGTGACTTCTAACGTTTTGAAAATATTATCATTTGTATATCGATGATGTGGAATATTAAATTTTGATTCAAAATTGATATGAAGTGGAAATCGTTTCGAAAACGAATTTAAAACGATTTATAAAATATGTTTTAAAAGGAAATCGACGAAATATATATAATATATATTATATATATATAATGGCCTTAATAGAACGCGTCGTGCCGCGGCAGTTCGCGAATTTCGACCATTGACTTCGAATGGATATTACGAGAGATCCGACCGTCGGATTCTCCTAAAACCAAAACTATTGGGTTCGTATCGAAAAGAGATTTCTAACGAATATTAGAAATTAGAAATCTAACTGTTGGATTTGGGATTATGTCTAAATCAAATTTGGAAAAGGTCGTTGTAAGTGCAGTTCGATGGCCGTTGACGGAAATCAACTGTATGTGCCTTGATAAAATTATTAAAAATAGTAATAATTTGTGTAAAATCATAAGAAATGATTTGTGAAGAATTAGGATGAAAATTTCCTTATTTGAAAAGATAAAAATAGATTTTTATCAAAATGAACTAGTTTTGAACTAGAATTATATTTCTATTTATTTTTAAAATAAATAAAGTGGATTTGAAATGGTTTTAAAAGTAACCAAAATTTCCAATAATTGAATTGGAATGGATTTGAATTGAAATTGTCTTTGGAATATTTCGATGTTGGATTTCATGATGATACAGATATTGTTATGGGAATTTGAAAGATATATTTATATCATTATTTCCAATATGATATTTGTTGGTCGTAGAATTTGATATTGAATATAAGCCAATATATTTTCTATTCAGAGCCTTGTATTTAATATCAAATGTGATTTGGATTCGTCGTAAACGGTGTCTTCATTAACACTGTCCTTAAACCCAGTTAAGAAAAAGATCAAATCTTTTTATTTAGATTTATTGAAGTGTACCAATTAAATGGTATTTAATTGGAATTGAATTGGAATTGATTTTTAGGTTTATCGTGAGGTGTTTTAAATAACACTTGTTCTTTAACACGATAATTAATGGAATGTGATTTTGGGTTTATCGTCAACCGTGTTTTAGATGACATTGGTTCTTTAACCCAGTTAAAGATAGGATATTGATTTTTGGGAAGATTAAAACTAAGTGGAGTTTTAATGAATCTTTAATTAGACTGAAGTGATCGAGAATGGGGTATCACCAGTTTTGCTCCAGGCGATAATTAAATCTTTAATTAGATTTGAACTGGAAAAGGTAATTGAATTTACCAATAACACCGTGGTGTTAGATATGAAGTATGACCAGTTTTACTTCATGGGATGAATAGGTTGGGATTGGGAAATAAAATAAATGATTATTGCGGTGTGGTTCTCTAATCCCGGCTAATTTGAATTGATATTCAAAGGAAGATTAAAGAATAAATTTAATGAATTTATCTTTGATAAAATTAATGGGAACCTTTCCCAAAGTATAAGAATATTCAAATAAGAGAATATTTTGAATTAGAATGAGGCGTATGTTGTGTTTGTGTAACACTTGTTTATTATATACGCGAGTTATTCAGAAAGACCGGGTTTATCCCATTCTGAATAACTGATTCGACGTGGTGTCGAGGATGAAGACGGTGGTTGAAGACCGGAGGTCTTCACATCGTTTGGGGGATTACTAATGATCTTGATTGGGCTGTACACCCCAGAGGAGGGAATCAGTTGGTGATCGTCCAGACGTACTTGGAGATCGATGGATATGCGAGGTACAAGGTACCTCCGGTTTCGTTCAGACCCAGAACGGACTTGTAAATGGACTGTGTGTCTGACATTGGATTTTATTTTGTGTGATTGATTACTGTTAAATATATATCTGTTTGGCGGCAGAGAATTTATTCTCTTGCTTAACACCCTTCTTTGAGACGTACGAGCTCAGGGGTTATATTTTGATGGATATCAATCGCATGGTGTGAATTTCCTATGTGGCATGCCTAATTGGCAAATGATCAAGGCTTTTGTTGAAAAGCAGAGTCTTGTGGATTGATAATCAAAGCACGACCTGTGTCGCATAGCTTTGTGTAACGTTGATTCGCCAGCCTCACACCCTGGTTGTAAACCAGAAACGGGAGAGGACCTCAGGGAGGGCATGCGTTTCCTTCTAGCTAGGGTAGTGTCATTGACCTACCAGCCCTGACATTTATATTATTTTCACTTGTATGGTTGTTTCTATTGTGAGGCGCCTCAGATATATCGGTGACTGTGTGGAGCCAATGGAGTCATTTGGCTCATTTACGCCGCAAAGGGTGGGGAAACGTAGTGTTCAGGCATTTTGATCCACATCGGTGGATCGGCCCTTACGATCCAAGGGTCACTCGAGCTCTGATCCTGAGGCTCGGGCTAGACAGTCTCGAATCCGTAGAGGACTATCTTTTGCCTCGGTTCACAGATGGAAATCCAACTTCCAATACGTGACTTTGCGGTTTTATTTATAGAGCCTAGTATGGCAACATAGTGGGATGGGGCACTCATGTCGTCTATGATTGATACTTATGATTGAAATTGTTTTACACTTCTAATAGTATCAAATGATTTGTTTTTAGCGTATCAAGCATTCTTTGGCTACTATAAGGTAAAAAACCTATCCTCTGGCTTGCGTTGCATTGTGTGATGGGACCTGGGTCTTATAATAGCTTCATTTTTATTTATTTAGCATTGCGTTGTTGTTTTATGCACTGGTATTCTTAGGAGGGAACCCGTTCCGTGTTATACGGCGTGGTCCCTTGATTTACCTAACTTTAAAATAAAGATAAATAACTGTTCTAGTTCTCACACCAGTCACATGACTGACCTGGAGTTTATTGTTTTAACCTAAACTCTGGGTGCCCTTATTTTGACACGGGCAACTAGTAGTTTTGTTTTTGCAGATTTATATTCGCAGGATCCTGATTTACAGCTGGAATGATATCCGGAAAGCTCTATATCCGTTTATCTCTTTTAATTGTGTATTATATTATTTTTCCGCTGCTATGTAATATAATTTAAATCTCTGATATTTTCTGTGTAATATTTATTCATACTCTGTATATCCTTGTATACTGATGGAATTGTTGTAATATACAATGTAATGTTCTTCTGTTTGCGTTCTGATGTGGCTTGTTCTCAATTCAATCCGGGCTTTCCCTACCGGGGAGGTTCGGGTCGTTTCATGGATCCTCCAATGCACATGACTCGCAAGATGACATTTTCAACTTATGCGGAGATGCAAAAAGCCCTATACCAAAATAATTGTCAACAATATGTATATAAAGAGTCAGACATGGATTACAACACATATTGGCAGTCAGTGGGAAGAGATGTTGGTCCGTTACTAGATGCTTCAGTGCGTATCGGTAACATGGATTATTTTGGGCCTTCTTCTTTGAAGGCAGGTGTTAAAGCCCCCATTGTAACGTCTTCAGAGGTTAATTATGCATCTCATTTTATCGACCACCACAACAAAGTTATTAGGCAAAGGATCTTGGATGGAATATGCACTGGACAGGACAAGATCCAATACCCATTCCACATATGATGGATACACTGCCGGTTTCGTCCCATTACACCGTTGATAGTTTATGGGAATTGAATATGGGTTTGCTGCAACTAGCTCTGCAACAGTCAAAGTATTATGAAGACGGCCTGGACAGAATTAACACAGTTGCTGATACATGGGTAAGTTCTTAACCTAGGTTTTTTAATGCATATGTATTCTATGTATGAATGGTATTTTATAAGCAGGCAATGTGTTTGTTCATGATATTTGCACACAACATGGAGGTTATTAGGAACCTGTGTTGCATATGTCCAGTAAGAGGAGTGGACGAATGAAATACCGGAAAAAACGAAAGACTGTTGTGAAGATGGAAGGCGAAGAAGAAGAAGAAGAAGGTGATGATGAGGAAATGGAGGAAGACGAAGAAGAGGACGAGGGTGGTGAGGAAGACGATGACGGTGACGAGGAAGAGACTAAAGAGGAGGATGATCAAAACGATGATAACGACGAAGATTATGGAGGCGAAGAAAGGGGTGTATGCACTAATAAATATGGTGCTAGATTTAAAGTTGGAAACACGTCATCATCTACGCTTGGTACTTCCGAATTTTATTTTATGATTTCAAGACTTTAACTTCATCCTCATGGATCTTTATGCAATGCACCAATGCGTAACAACACTTTAAAAGCCTAGATAACAAATTAAAACTTCACTAATTTGATTACGTGTATAATATAATAACCATATCTATTATGTTTATTTAGTTAAGAGCGTGGATAAAGGCAAGAAGAAGAGTAGTGGAATAGTAAGCAAGATAAAATCAATATTAACGGGAAGAAGTAAGAAGAAAGGAAGTGGGATTACCATTTGAGGCATTGAGAACCTTTAGTGTTAATCTAATGTTACTGATATTTGTGTATTGTTATGTAATGTAATGCTAATGTTTCATATGTTATGTGATGTAATGTTTTTGGGATGTAATGCTAATGTTTTATATATTATGTAATTTAATGTTTGTAGTGAAATGCACTGTTTGTAATGTAATGTTATTGTTCTCTATGTTTTTAATGTAATGTTATTGTGTCGTATGTCCGGATTAAGTGCCAAGGGAACTATACTTCATAATATAATGTAATCAAGCATCGAATTGTTGTGTTATAGTGGTTTTGAAACTTGAATTCGAAGTGTAATTGCATACTGTGAAGATATGCAATAAAAGTAATGGGTTTTTTAAATCCACTTATACTCTAACCAGTTTTTAGAAAACTATTTAGACTCGAAACGGTTTTCTAAAAACCGTTTAGAGTATGGTTTTTTGGAAAACCATTTTTTAATCCGTTTATCATGTTGTTTTTAAACAAAATATATACCCTTTAAATTTTATATATACTTTTATAATTTACAGAACATAAATGAGAAGTATATGTGATTTATTTATAATTCAAAACAGAGATGAGGAGTATATGTTTTTTTATTATATATTATATATACTTTATAATTGGAGTATAGAGGGTAAAATATATTTAAAAAACATATAGAAAGGTCCATATATAGCCGTTGCATTATATTTATAGGTGAATCATATTTATAGCCGTTAACGAGTATAATATACATATACATATAGCGTTAACAAATATAGTATATATATATACATATAGCCGTAAATGAATATAATATATATATAGAGAGAGAGAGAGTCGTTGTAACTTTGGTTTGAAGTAAATATAAAAACAGAGATAGTTTATACACTTGTATTCCTCTTACAAAAATGTCTCAAAATGTTTTTAGCGACTGCACAAGATATGAGTCAGATGCGCCAGTTGATGGTCCAAACAACATCAGTCAGAACGATTATGATGATAGTAACTCTGATTCTGAAGAAGACAATGAAGTGTTCGGATGCATAGATTTTCTTCAGCCATCTTCCGACAACACGACTGATGGCGATGATTTAGAATTGATGATGCAAGCTGTCACCGTTCAACAAATAAAGATTCACAATTACCTATTGGAAGGATCATCTAGTGCTACTCGAGGCGGTAGTGTATTTGGCCAGGTAGACAAAAGAAAGATGCGTGACCACCAAGCAGGTACTACAAGATTACTTAAGGATTATTTCAACACCCCTAGTACATATGGTCATGATGACTTTCGTCGTCGATTTCGTATGAGCAAGAATATATTTATGGGCATTTTTAATGGTGTTGTCGGCCATGATAACTATTTTGTTTAAAAACGTAATAGTGCTGGAACTTTAGGTTATTCATCGTACCAAAAAATTATAGGCGCATTACGTGTTATAGCATACAGGATAGCTCCAGATGCATTTGATGAGGTTGTCCGGATGGGTAAGAGCACTATCAGTTTAAGTCTCGAACGGTTTTTTGTAGCCATAATTGAATTATATGGTGACGAGTATTTGTGATTGCCAACGCAAAGCATTTCAACAAATTGAAGAAGTTAGGCGCCAAAAGGGGGTTTCCGGGAATGTTAGGTAGTCTGGACTGCATGCATTGAGAATGGAAAAATTGTCCTACGGCATGGGACGGTCAGTTTATTGGACATTACTCCAAAGCGACAATGATACTTGAAGCTGTTGCTTCTCATGATTTATGGTTTTAGCATGCATTTTTTGGATGTCTCGGGTCCATGAATGATATTAACGTGCTACACCAATCCCATTTGTTTAAAAATCTTACACATGGAAAAGCACTAGCATGTGATTTTAATATTGCAGGAAATACATATGACATGGGTTATTATTTAGCAGATGGCATTTATCCTTCGTGGGGTACCCTCGTCCAAACTATTTCCGCCCCAGACACAGAAAAAGAAAAATATTACGCTAAAAGGCAAGAGGCAGCACGAAAAGACATTGAATGTGCTTTCGGTGTTTTGCAAGCTCAATTTGGCATTGTTAAAAACCCTGTCAAACTGTTTAAGCCCGAGGTTTTGAGCAACATAATGATAGCATGTATTATAATGCATAACATGCTAACTGAAGAAGAACAGGGCAAATTCCCATCTTATTTGGGCTACGATCCAGATAACACCGCAATAGTTGTCGCAGATAGAAATGCTGTCTACTATTGCGGTCTTCCTTAGCCGGTTGTGTAAAATAAGATGTAGAGAGATACATCAAAATCTTCAAGATGACCTGGTTGAACATTTATGGCATCTTAAAGGGAATGCTCAGATGTAATTTATGTTTTAGTTTATTTATATTTTGTTGGAGTACTTGCTTATTGTCACTTAATGTTTATGTATGCCACGTTTATGTTTAAGATGAATTATAATTTGTTTTTTGTTAGTTGCTTGTTGTTTCGTACTACCTTTTTTTCTTCTACTCTATATTTACATTTTAAAAGAGGACAACACTACTTTAACAACTCAGTCAAGAAAAACAAACGTAGTCTGGACTGTCCCACTAGGGGACGACCCTACTTTGATAACCAAACTTTTTTAGACAAGAACAACATACATCATACAAACCGCGTTGAGCTAATTCAATAAAACATATTAGTACAACCCAGTAAAACATAAATAAAAGTGAACATAAATAAGACCCAACATAACTTAGACCCAACAATTAACTAAGACCCAATAATACAACATAACTAAGACCCAACGATACAACATAACCATGACCCAATACAACGTAACTACGACCCTACTCTAAATTGTAAAGTTAAGAAAAAAAGAGTATAAATGTATCCCACTAAGGGACGACCCAGATTCAAAATAGTCCAACTATTGCTAGAATTGACTTCTCATGCCAGCGCTTCTTATGAAACCTGTGTACACCTTTAATTATTGCCAGTATCACAAGTGACTAGTTATGTCAATGCATCTTTTAATAGTTGGCAAATGAAATTAATATTTGTTTGCCTGAAACTCACATCTTTTAATACTCACCATGCTTAAAGCTATAAATATTAAATAGTTGATTCGTTAAATTTTTGGATTTCCAACTATTTATAGAAGCTTGGGTAACTTAGGTTTCACAGCATTAAAACAATGCCAATTTCTCTTCCTACATCATACTCCTACGAAGGTACCATGGATTATCCAGAACCAATAAACCCACCATCACCACAAACTGATATAGACTTCTTAATTGAACTGCAAGATAGACACTATGAAGATATGCGTGAGCATGAACAAGAACAAGAAGAACTCCAAAGACGAAACCAAGCTGAATGACAACGTGCAGAAAGGCTGCAACGACAGCAAAGACGTGCTACCTTGCGTCGGCAGCAACAAGACACTCAAGTGGGAAACTCACAAGAAGTTGACTCACCACTTGTAGTTTGTGAATGTGGGTATGCCGCTGTTGAAGATGTAATTTCAGTGAGGGCTAACATTGGGCGTCGGTATCACTTATGTCATTCTTATCCAACTGGGTGTACTTTTTGGCAGCGGATTGACGAGCCATTTCCTAGTCGTGCCGCTGACTATGCAAATAAACTACAATATCAACTAACAATGTTGCAAACTCAATTTGTTGGATGGAAAATGAAATTAGCAGACTTCAAAACCAGCTTCATGGGCTTAACAATAGGAGGCAAAATTGATGTACTGTTTTGTCTGCTTTCAACTGTATCTTATTTTCAGTAATTCAGTTTGTTATTCCATGAGAAGTGATTTTTATTTTGATAAATTACTCTACGAGTAACGATAACTCGGAAATATCACGCTAAGGATACATTCCATCAATTCGAAAATAAAAACACGAGATACATAATACTGTAAGCACATAACATAATGTTGTTACTCAAACTGTATAATATGGTTGTACCGTAACTCGTAAGCTTCATGACCGACGAAGTCTGAATGGTAGTTGAAATGATAAAGTGAGTCATATGTCGCGCATGCCAGTTTGAAAGCATTCTCCTTGATCACCCACATCTATAACTTTGCGGTAATTTGCACAATCTCTAATAAATAAGCATAATTCCCTTCTTGTGGCTAAATTTGTTCTCATCACTCTACACCCAGGAAGACTATTGTGCTTTTCATTGAGGGTTACCAAAAAATCTTGCTCCACTTCTTCCATATGAAGAATATCTGCTTGAATGTAAGTCTGAATCAAAACTACGTAATCCGATGCAGTCCATATTTCGAATGTCATGTTGGTGTGATTATGGAAAATATTAGTTGTGTACGTTATATATTGTTGAAAAAGTGTGTCACATTTCTCGTAAAGTATGTCACATAAACCGATAAAGCTTGTCATGTAATCCCATGCAGTCCACGATTCCCTTCTCCGTACGATTTGACTACACACTGCCAACGACTATACACACATCTACCGATAAAGGAACACAGAAAAATAAGGCACACTATACAATAAAGTATGTTGCAACTCTATTTTTTACTATGTCACATATACCAATAAAGTTTGTCACAGCTACCGATAAAGTTAGTCACGGTAACCGATAAAGTATCCAACACTTACCATTAAAGTTTGTCACAACTGTAGATAAAGTAAGCACATGTCACGATAAAGTATGTGACTATACATTACAGAAGAAAAGTAGGGTTCTTTTGACCAAGACACAATGCCTTCTTTGTCTCAATAAATATGGGTTACTGTTTGTCAATTGCTGCTCACTTCCACTAAATCAATCCTCTACAGAAAACCCCAGCAATGGCTGATTCAAATAACAACAATTTCTCTAGATTCAATGATGGTAACCTCGCAAATTTTACAAATTTATTATCACAAGTTGAAGCCCCATCAATGATACCATCTCCTTTTCTAACTCTGCAACAATGTCAATATCTCCAACAAATGAACCTCGCACAGCAATATGGTAATATGTATAGTCAACTTCCTCAACACAACACCTACTTTGGTTCACAACCCATGTTTCCTAGTTCGGTTCCAAACCATGCGTCAGCTTCGCCGATCCCTATACCCAACAAAGGAAATAACAAAGCAAAGTGTGCGTACAGCAAGCGAAAACCAAAGAAATCGCAAGGTCAAAGTAGTGCGGAACAAATTACGGGTGCTAGTAAGATGTGGAAAGCAAATGACTATAAAGTGCTAGCCAGTGCATGGGTAAGAGCATCTATAGTTCCAAAAGGCCAATCCGGCGGAAAGTTTTTCTACAACCATGTTAATGAGTTATACAATGAAGATCCTGACTGCCTGACAAGAAGAACATTTGAAAGCACAAAGACTGCATGGTACAACTTGAATACCATGTGTACAAGGTACAAAGGGATAATAGCACAACAGGGGGATAGATTGAGTAGTGGTCAAACTTTCAGGGACTTGAAAGAAGATTACAAAACCATCTATCATGCGACTTTTAATTGTGAATTCATTGTGCATGAAGCCTTTGAAATCCTAAAATTGGAACCACGTTGGGCCACTCCTGGCGAACCTAATTCTGTAGAATTTGAAGACGCCAAAGGTTCTGATGTGAGAAATGTTGCTTCAAGATTTTCAATGGATTCATCCCCAGGAAATTCAAATAAATCTCCATTGCCTACTGATGGAGATGGAAACAACAGCAGTCCGTTGACTCCTACTTCGGGTATGTTGTATGATGGAGTTGGTACAAGGCCCAAAGGGAGAAAATCAAGCAAGAGATCCTTATTGAGAAACAAGGAAGCAAACGACCTGGCAGCATACAGTGATAGGCTAACTTCACTGATGAGTGATATCTCAATTGCATCGGCCTTAAAAAAAGGCAAACGCAAAATTCAAAAAGATAAGCAACTACAGATCATAGAGATGCAACTTCAGCAAGCTGCAGAGAGAACTAAAGCACTCAACAGAAGAACTGATTATAACAACAAACGTGATGGACGTTTGTTTGCGAACAAATTAATCAGTTGTAAACAACTGTAAAATCCATTCGGCTTTCCTGAACAACAAGGATTGTTGTAGAGGGTGTCGAACTCTGGGACCAAAAATATTTTAATTAATAAATCCAATCAAGTTATTCCAGGATTTTGATTGATTGAAAACACAGAAAATAATAGCAATTAAATAAAAAGAGAGATTTATATAATAAGAGAAAGCAATTAGGGGATAATGACATAGATTAGATTCACACTCATTAATAGCCAACAAATAAACATAGATCTAATTCATATTTCTGTCACACATATGAATCAACGATAATTAGGTTCTTAGAAACAAATAAGTAAATAACGACAAGCATAGCTTATGCAGAAGCTGAGCTATTAAACAACCATAGACTATCAGGACAGATTCACCAATTAACTTCTCAAACCCTAAAATTAGATCTAAATCTGATAATTGTTAGATCGAACACGAATATACCCTGTGAAGGAGTATAGCTCTTAAACGACACAGAATATGAAGGTTCAGATCTAACTGTTGATTCAGATCTAGATCTACATGTATGCAGTCTTCTTCTATTGGCTATGTGATTCATGTTGAATCACATCTATCAGCGTCATCACCCGCTAATCAAAGGGGATTAGCTAGACATAGCTAAATAAGAATAGAAAAATAAAATAACAGACATAAATAAAATAAAACTAAAACTAAATAGAACAGGGGAAGAAGAATGATTTTATTCCAAGAAGAGAATTCCAGAATAAAACACAATGTGTTTTACAATGAATGAGATAAAGTTTATTTATAGCTGATATGACAAAGGCTACTTGGCAAATTCCATAATGTGGGACAAATTCCCTTTTCCAAACTATAACACATAAACTAAATAGCTTAATGTGAACGCGTGCAGCACATGAATGAGAAGCCTTGAGAATGAATAACAACTCCAAGCGATTATTATGGAAAAGAATTGAATCTTGTCTTTAAAATACGCAGCAAAAAGGTGATTGAATAAAAACATTTCTTCAGGTCTTCAAGCTTTAATCCAGCTCTAAAACTCAACACTCTTCTTGCACAAATTCTTCAATCTTTTCAACAATTAGATGCATTAATCCATTCATCTCAAATAATCTGTAAACATAGCTATAAATGCACAGTATCAATTATTTAAAAGATAAAATAAATATGCGGATAAAATATACAAATTTACGTGTATATCAACGTTTAACGGAAGAAAAGGAGGAGGCACATCTAGCAAAAGATGTATCTCACCTAACTAAGGAGGCTCTAGAGTACGCTTTAGCCAAAAAAGTAACATTCTAAGGGATTAGCAGCTGCGATACCAAGAAGAAGAAGAAGATAGTACTGGGATGTAGTTGAATTATATGTTGCTATTTCAAGCTTCTTGTTTGCTAGATTTATTTTTCGGTGTTGGTTGTAATATTTTGTGTGTAGTCAAAAACATTATCTATTATTGTGAAATTTATATAATATATTTGGGAGCGCTTACTTTTTATAACCTAAAAGGAAGTAAAACTAAAAAATTATAATCATTCGACAAGTGTATATAACTTTAACACACAACAAAAATAAACCAATAAAGAGTACATTAATTATGCATAACAATAAATAAAACATTAATTATACAACAAAAAAACAAGAGTAACAATAATACATAACAATAAATAAAACATTAATTATAAAAAAATTTAACAAGAATAACATTAATTAACAATACATAAAACATTAATTATACAAAACATAACATTACTTATACAATAAAACATTAGTTACACAAAAAAATAAAACCCAATAGAAAAAACCCTTAACATTTGTCAACCTAAATTAACCTAAAGGGTAAATAATTAATTATAACCTATAAATAAATCATTCGCAAGAAAACATATTAAGAAAACATATTGAAATGTACAAGAAAACATATTAATTATAAACTATAAATAAATAATTAACCTATAACTATATTAAGGGAAAAACCAAATAACACATGAAAACAAGTAACCTCAAACAAAAAAATTAGCAAACTTGATGTTACGGTTTAATGAAAACCGTCCAGAACTAAAGGGTTTATTGAATACCATATATATGCTAAACGATATTCAAAAACTGTTTACTATATAAACGGTTTAATGAAAACCATTTATCCTATATACGGTATTCAATAAACCGTTTAACTCACGCCGCTCGAGTTTGCAAACGTCGATAGCTCCCATTTGAGAATCCTCCCCACGCTCGTCCCACAACTGCTGGAACGCGAGCTCTTCTTTTTATTCCCGTTTAGAGCCATTCCCCACACTGCTGGGAATGCTCTAAAGATGCCAATCTTTCAAAATGCATAATGTCAAAGATGACAATCCTACATATTTTAAAATTATACAAAATATGCTAATTTTAGAAATAAACATGAATTTGTAATATATATGTATATATATATATATATATATATATATATATATATATATCAATAGAACCGCTTTCTTCCTCTCCAATGGAGAGAGGAAGAGGCGATTCACAAAGCAACTGAAACCGTTTAGGTTTCAAGCCATGGACTTTCGAATTTTATCAAAGAACTGAAACCGTCATGGTTTCAAACCACAAATTAAATTAAATCCCTAATTATCATGTTTTCTTCTGCCATCTATCGAACATCAAAACTCATTTCTAACCCTACAGAAAATCTTATAAGGAATTTTTTGGCGCTAGTAAAGTACGCCAGGATCAAGCCAAATAGATTTGGATCTTACGGCGAAATCGTTCTCAATTTACTCCATCACAAGCTGAAGCCTCCAATTCCCAATCGATCCACATGAGACGTTTGGATATGGGCGAGTCTTCCTCTTGATAACAATGGGTAAAACTGAAACTAGGTTTAAAGTTTTCGATTTGGTGGATGATACACGATGCTAGGCCATAAAGTTTCTGTTCTAAAGGTTTTGGGGTGGTAATTAATTAGAGATGAAAGTGGTTTCAATTATTAATTCTGTTGAGTGTTGGATTTGCAAATTTTAAATTGAATTCTGGGATCTGCGCACTGTTGGATTAATTTCTGGAGCCCAGATTGTAGGTTACATCATTTTAGCTGGTTAGGAAAATTCATGTTTTGTTGAATTGCGTCCAAAAAAACTGTTTTATCAACTGTTTTCAAGGAGGTTCACAGTAGATCATCCCACACTATCATGGCTATTTCCTACGATTTTTTTTTAAATCATCCATTTAATCCATCGAAGGTGGGTTATAATTTGATACATATTCAGATTCATGGAGTATGGATATCTTTGGTTTTGGATCTGGAAAAATTAGTGATTGTGCTACTGAATCTAAAACGGTTATTAGTAGTGAAGGAAGATATGAAAAAACATGGAATTTTCTTAAGCCTAAAAATTAGAGCAGATTTTCTGTTCATGGAGAACGCGATGTAATTTGTTGATAGTCATTTACTACTCAAACAAAATCTACCTTGATTGGAGAAGACTGGAGACGAACTTGCAGATTTATTTTTTTGATTACTGTTCTGACTGAAAGAACAACAAAAGGATGTAATTGTTCATAGATATGGATTTAGTGAGGATGAAATCTGTGTCTAAGGGGAATTTTTCATTCTGTGCCTACTGGTATGTAGTATAAGGAAATGACTTTCTACTGTTAATTTACACTGGTCCTACAAATCAGTATTGGAAGATTTATGCTTTCTTCACAGTTTGATAATAGAAGAGTAGAAGATGTGTTTAAATATGCATATGAAGATGATGGAAACTTGTTATTAGTAACAAAGTAATGTAATGGTGGCAAACTGTTTTAATCTCTACCACTCGAAGAAGACTCGAAGGATAGTAAAAGTAGATCAGCGAGATCGCACTTGCTATGGAGTTGGTAACCTCATCGTGGGTTCAAAACTCTCTTTTAGGATTTAATTTAGTGTTTCGTATGTGTTTTATTTTATGCTTTTCAGTTTTTATTCAGGTTAGTATGTTAACCTTATTATCTATTTTTCTAGTTGTTAATAAAAGTGAACCAATTTTCAATATATATATATATCAATAACCTAGGAATGGTATTTTAGCGTATCGAACAAAGAATCAGGTTCCAAATTAAAATTTGGAGGTCTCAAACATGTGTGCTATGAAACTAAAGATGAAGTAACAACATTTGTTTTCTTGTTTCTCTAATGGAAAGTGCAAATAAAATTAATGTAGGATAGTTGTAACATCCCAAGATTTAGCGATAATTTAAATATTAAATTTAATGTGATTTTGAACAAAAAAAATTAGATATTAAAATTTATGATTTATGTCGTACATTGATAAGGTATAAACTAAATTTGAATTCGTAAATATTGAAATTTGTTCACAATAAACAATAATTAACTTATAAATCTATCTGAATTTTATAGAAGTTATAAACCTTTGAATTTAATTTAAAGGTGATTAAACAAAAATGAATATTTTAATATATTAATGAACTAGTTAAAATTGTCATTTTCCAAATAATCTCAGAATTCGATGAAATTAATTTTATTAGATTCGGAATTGTAGATTATTATATGATCTAAAATTTCGCATTCATTGGAATTATAGTTTGATCGTAAGAAATTAAAACGCGCATAAATTGTATGTACAATTTAATTAAATAATCGAGTTTTAGAAGAAACTGCTAGAGACTTTGGAATTGGGCTTTAAAAACTATTCCAAACCTATTCCATTTCATTCAAAAGGCGTCAAAACCTATTGTTTGGTGATAAGCAAGCCGATTTGGACTCAGTCTGAGTTTTGGCTAAAATATCACGCAAATCAAGAAATAATATTATTATATTCGAAACCCTAAATTTTTTCGTGGTTGCCGTTCTTTTATTTCCAATGGACGAAAATTCTCCAATCTTCCTCCTTCAATTTCTCCTAATCCGTTCAAAAAAATTGAAAAATTACAAAACGAATACTGTAGAGCTCGAAGATATATTCGAATCCATACAAATGATTATACCTATCTCAATATATAATCGCCAGAATTAAACAAGCAACATGGGTTTGTGATGATTGCGGGCCAAAGAGGCGGCTACATGGGACCGGTCAGTGGGCGCTGACGTGGTTCGAAGAGGCGGCTACAGGGGCGGTTACCGATCGTGTTCTAACAGCATGTAGGGTGGTGCGTGGTTCAAAGGGGAGTAGTTGTTTTGGGTTTTGTTGCCAACGTGAGTGCGCGAGGAAGAAGGCGGCTCTTTTAGCTGCTGATGTGGTAACTCCTATATGGTGACATAGTTTTATTTTATTTTAATTTTTGAAATTCAAATGTTTAAACACGTATTATAACTTCTTCATACAAGCTCCAAATGACATGCAATTTGTTGCATTAGAATACGTTATCAACGAACTCTTCATAATGGCACTGATTTGGACAGATTTTGAGAGAGTTAAACTTTAGGGCTTATTTTGGATTTCAAACGCGTTCAGAACCAAAGGTGAGTGATTAAACCCACTCACGCCTAACTAAAATATTTGATTGTTAGTTAAATCAAATCTATGTTATGATATGATTGTTTTGTTTGTTGTTTGATTGTTTAAACTGCTTATTTGTGTTAATCGATACAGAAGTATAATTTAATTAACTGTTGTTATAAATTGTACAGTTAGAATTTAATTTTTAGTTTAACATCCTCATACCTGATGGCTAGTACACTAATATTACATTGAACTGTTTAGATGTATTGATTTTGATGGATGCCTTGAAATTATATATTTAATATATTGATATGTAATTTATCTTGTAATTGATATTGGTTATATATGTTATTGATTTTGTTGATTAATCCCAGCCATTACCCTAGATATTACGAGCATCAAATAAACCCTTGATTAATCGTTAAAATGAATTAAGAATGTTGGTTGAAATGATAAATACCTATGACCATGATTTAGATTGAAATGATATATATCCTTTCCCAAAATAGAAAAATTAAAATTTAAGTATTACTTGGCCATAGGATAGAAAATTATATACGGATACTAGTTGGTTAGAAAAAAATTGTTTTAACCATGAATTTTTGGAATATTGTTTTAAAGATATTATTAATCGATTTTCTTTATATTTGAACTTTGAGCTTTGATTTTAAAATTTTTAATTTTAAATAATTTGTACATGTGGATAACTGAAGGATAAAACTGAATTGAATGTGAAAAAATTTATCGAAATTGAATTATTTATCCATCTTTGATATTTACTTTAAATTAACTTGATTTACAGTAACAATTGAATTATGAAATCGAGATTTTTTATGAACGAACAATTCAAAGTGAGAATTATAACTGAAATTCAGTTATTTGAATCGAAATATTGAATCAAATTGTTCGAAATCGGACTGTTGAATCGAATTGAAATATTAATGGGAAGTCAAATCCTTTTGAATTAAGATATCACAATTTGGTCGAATTAATTTGAAATTGGAATATGATTTCCAGTTTGGTTAAATTTTGAAGAAACAATTCAATTCCAATTATAATATTTTAAACCATTTTATAAACTATTTTTATAATAATTATTTTCTTCATAAACTATTTACCTTATAACTATTTTATTACTTATTTAAAATAAACCATTTTAATAATTAATTATTTATTTTATAAACTATTTTAATATTTTAACTATAGATTTTAATAAATCTGAAATTTCTATTTTAAATATAAATTATTTTTTTCAAACTATTAGACCAAAATCTGAGCCTAACACCCATGCGGTGTGAAATCCTCACAATCACATGATAAATGCAGAAAAAGCAGTAAATAACAGGAGACATACAAGATTTTTATAGTGGTTCGGCTCAATCCAAGACTACGTCCACTTTATAGTTTCTTAAATCCTAAGAAGTTATTACAAAGTTGTTTGCTTGTGGTTTATACATGAAATCCTCGTGTTTACAATGAAAAGAAGTGAGAAAAGTGGAGATTATACACGAAATCGTCGTGCTATAATGTGGAATTCAGCTTCCTTATTGAGCAACGGCCTTGCGTGAAGTAATGGTGGAAGTCATGATGAGTGAGAGCCAAAAGATCAAAAGACCAAAAGTCCCTTCAAATGGCTATGGAGCGGTGTATTTATAGGTGTAGAGGAGCCCTGGGGAGCTCCGGAGTGGTTTGGACGGGTGTGCCACGTGGTGAGCGCCGAGGTGATCTCGGAAGTAGTGGAGAAGTGGTCACCAGAACGTATGGAGACAGGTGGAGTATGATCCATGATAGTAGGAACGGTTATTGCCTTAAGAATAGGTCAACGCTACAGCCCAGAGTTCGCTACAGGTGGTTCGGTTTGGGTTCTCTGTAACACCCCGTAATTCTGCAACATTAAGATTCTCAAATGATAGTAGGAATGGTTATTGCCTTAAGAATAGGTCAACGGCTATCCCTAACTGATCCGAAGAACGGGATGATTGTTTTCAAAACTAGATTTGGAAATTAATCAAAAACCCTTTGAACTTAGAAAACATGAATATGCCTAACCCGAGGTTAGACTGAGTTGCGGTGTAAACCTGCCCGGAACCGACCGGCACATCCAGTAACCGCAGCAATATCTGTCTAATGTGAGAGGTTGCGGATTTAATTTATTAATTAAAGCTAGAACAAGAATGGGAGAGTTAAGTCCATAGGAACACTTAACCAACCTAACATGGTTAAGCTAGAATGGGAAGGTTAAGGAACACTTAACCAACTTAGCACAGTTAAAGCTAGAATGGGAGGGTTAAGTCCATGGGAATACTTAGCTAAATTAACATGTTGACTAGACTAGAAGGTGGGGTTAAGTAAAAGTTAATACACTTAGCCAATTTAACATGTTAATTAGACTAGAGGTTGGGGTTAAGTAATACACTTAGCCAAATTAATATGTTAATTGGACTAGACCATAGGGTTAAGTAAACTTGAACGCTTAACCATCAGAATATGATAAATGAATAGGGTTAAGTAAAAAGCATAAGGGATAACACTTAACCAGTGTAATAGGATAAGGGAAGAGGGTCAAGATAGCTTGAATCGACTAAAGACACTTAACCAACCCAACCTGGCGAGAAAGAAAACTAAGTAGTAGACCTCAGTTGAAAAAGGGACTAAGTAGTAAAACTTAGTTAAGAAAACAAGGAATTTGGAAACTAAGTGGTAAACCTTAGTTAGTAGAACTAAGTAGTAATTCTTAGTATAACACGAAGGAGCAGACATCCATCTAGTTTTAAGAAGGCTCCAACGAATTGGGTTACGAAGCCCGAGGCTTCGAGGGGACGTGAGGGTACTCTTGTTATCCCTCTGTGACGCTGCAGATGATCATCCTGGGCTCACAGAGGTTAAGGTCTGCGTTAGAAGAACCGAGGGTATGCCTTGGTTGCAATATATATATGTGGCAACCTAAAGACTAGGATGGACCAGCGTGATTCGGCGAGAAGACGGTAGCCCTGTGATAGCAACTCGTCGTCTACCATCCATCTTGAGTCAATCGAGATACGTGAAGCGGAAAGGCGGAGAACTCCAAAAGACCATATACTTGCTATCTAGTTATGGTTGCGGATGGCCATAGGATAGTGGGGCACCGGGGGCCGGCGTATAGTTCTCATTTTACAAGGTGTGCCTTTCATTAGCTGAGGGAGGGGTCAAGTGGGACCATAGCCACTGGAATAAAAACAGACCTTAGCATCTGCATCGGCAGATATCTGAAAGCTCCCGACCGAGTTCTGTATTCCTTGATTTGCCCTGTCACAGGACTCGGATCGCACATTACAGGACATGTGCATCTAGACAAGCGATAACGATTCGTGATACATACGTGGGGAAGCCTAGGAACATATACCACTCTAGGTAGTGTGTCCTAGACTTGGGGGCATTGTTCGACAGGTAGCGTAATCCCTAGTGGGACTAGATGGCATAAACCCTGAACTCGAAAAGCGTTCAGCAGATAGCGTAAAACTATAGTTAAATCTAGAAAGCAGTGGATAGAAAACCCTAGATTAGATCTAGGTAACAACTAATAAATGGATGCCTGAAGGCGATGGAAAATACAGGGATTGGGATCACGTTATCGTTACTAGTTGAAACACTAGTTAGGCGGTGCAGAGATATAGAAACCAGTATAACAAGTAAATAGCGAAGCAGCGAAATTATTAGAGCGTATCCAGTTTATCTTAGCATATCTTGTGACTACCTTGTCTAATCTTGTTGACCCTATCGTCATGGTGTAATCTTGTATTCAGTTAATTCATGTCGTTTTGTTTTCCATGTTCACATGCTAGAAGTTACTGAACTTACTCAGGCTTTATGTCTGACTCTGTTTTTCTTTCGTCTTCTTTCTTCCGTTCTCCCCCCCCCCCCAGGTTGTTAAGGAGGAAATAGGATAGCTCAGATTTATTTTGGGATGATTTCTCTTTCCAAGCTTGAAGAATCTTGGATGCATCGGCTTTGGATTGCTATGGCTGGCTTTTGTTACATTGGGGAATATAAATGTATTTTATGCTTCTTTATTTTGTAAAGACAGTTGATACTCTGATATTGTAAAGGAACCTTGTACAAATTATTTTGTCAATAAAGTAAAGTTTTATTTTCCGCTGTTTAATGTTTGTCTGTCTTGTAATTTATCTGCATCTTTTACCCAAAATGCTCCACAGAACTTAGTGCATTCCCTTTGTGAGTGACACTAACGGATGTGGGGTGTTACACGTGGTATCAGAGCTGAAGTTTACCGGATCAGATAAAAGATTTGAAAAATTATTTTCAAACGGTTTTAAAAGAAGTATTTTCAAAAGAAGAGATTTGTCAACATGACTACACACGGAAGGGGATGAGGAGTTTGGCTAAGGAGCATAACCATAGGATGAGGAATTCATGGATGTAGACTTAGCACACGAAGGAGGAAGAAATTATAAAACATAAGACAAGAGGAAGTATTTTTACTAGGGTATGATAGGGCATATACTTAAGGACAAGGGCAAGAACGAGGACAAGATTTTCAGAAGGACAAGTACATGCTTTCGCCACGAAGCGCACCTAGGAGAAAGGTAGTTCGGTTGGAAGAGTCTAGTTTTCTGTTCGTGTTATTTCCTTAGGTTCTAGCGCTTCTCATTTGTTCATATCCACTTCCATAGTTGGGTCTCTGCACCATAGTACTTGTATAGTAGAAAGATCCCACTAGAGTCTCAAATCCAATTGGTGGTCCGACCAGTTTATTTTTTTAGTAGGGATTTGAGAATAGCTATCGAGTTTTCTTATATCATCTCACGTAGATCGTCTAAATTCGGGGAGATATTCCTTGGGTGCTTGTCTGATATTGGTTTAGGCCTTTGGGGCTTGTACTTGAGGAATGTCGAGTTCGGTTTGGATGGTTTGCGGGAGAGATGAATAGTTGTGGTAGGCACCCCAAAGAGCATGTAGTGACCTTTCGACTCTTATAGTTATGGCATGACGGATAAGAGGGAAACCTCTAATCATCTTAGTACGTATACTTGGTACCGTGATTGACATCTGTTTATTTTGGAATTGGAGGTCGGAAACTTCACAATCGTGAAGTTAAATTGGTTAAGATACAGTGGAGTAAAGCTCAAGAAGGCTAGATACTAGCAACATGCCCTTTTTCCTTAAGGGTGCATTCTTGATTTCTCTGTTTAGGAGCTTTACGCGTAGTTGTTTCTCTCTTTCCAAAGTATATCCTCTAGGTCGTATCTGTAATCCTTAGGAACAAGCCAATGGATGTAAACGTGTATTTGAAACATGTTATGGTTGAATGGTTGCAAGTGGTTGCAAATGGTTGCTTGTGGATGCATATGCATACGTATTAGGCACTAGATCAAGTTCGGACGCTCTCATATTGCATTTACATATATGCATTTGTTTATAAGTTGAACTTGATATGATATCATATGGACGTTGCATATGGATGAATGGCTGTGCACGCATGTAGTATTTACATGACTAGGGATGTTTGCATGCATGATTGGACGCATGGCACTAACATGATTTACATTAAGGAGGTCAACTGAATCAGTAGACCGCCTGATTTTGCATTAGATAGAGACATATACACACACTATGCATATGAACATGAAAGCATTAGAAATCTTTTAAGGACAATGAATGCCTGTGATTGAAGGGTTGAGTTGATGGGTGATTGGATGGTAGGACACATTCTTCCTAACTTGAAGATTTCGGGGACGAAATCCTTTTAAGTGGGGGAGAATGTAACACCCCGTAATTCTGCGACATTAAGATTCTCAAATTAAAGTATAATTAATTTTTAAAAGAAAAATTAAAAGAAAAAGATCCATGCAGTTGTTTAATTTAAGTATTGTAACTAACATGAAAAAGAGAAGTAAGGAGAGAACAATAATTATTATTGTTCTAAGACTTGTTAACAAAAGCCTCTGTAGCTCAGTTGGTTAAGGCATTGGATTTGTAGCATGGAGGTCGGGGGTTCGAACCCCGGCGGCGGCATAATTTTTTTTATCTTTGTTTTAGAGAGGGCCAACTGGACATGCAAATATATGTACGTATACAAATTCAAAAATTTGAAAGGATAAGAATGTACATATAAGGAAATAAAGAATATATATATATATATATACATATGAGAATATAAATATATATATATATGCAAAAATATATGTATACAAAGATAAAATTCAAGATAAGGCTACAGTCAATGAAATATGGCAACATCATTTGAATTTTGAAAATAAAATGAAAGTTGTGCGTATATATATACACGTAAAATGGTCGTTAGAGGAATTGTATACATATAAGAATATTTCATGTGAATAAAACAGTTAAATAAATTCCAGAAATTCAAAAGTTTGAAAATCAAACTTTTACGCCAAAATAACTTGTGGGAACCAATGCTGACTCAGCACTGCGTGTATGATAAGGTTTGGCTAGATTCATCTACGTACCTGGACTATTTTCTTAACTAGGTTCAATGCTGACTCAGCGCTGCGTGTACGATAAGGTCTTGAGCAGCTATATAAACAGCCCTAGTCTTCATTCTCTTTGCACCAATTCTCTTCTATCCTTATGCTGCTAAGATTCATGGCTTCTTCCCCTCTTCTAAATTTTCTTAAATAAATAAAATAAAATATGATTCAAGATGAGGAGATGCTGCTAAAAGACTTTTAAGGAGGGATTCAAATCAAAGTTTCAAGTGAAGAATTCAAAGGCTAGCTCAAACAAGTTTCAAGCAACGACGCACGAATCATAGCCACGCTTTCCTTCTTTTCTAGATCTATTTTCTGTAAGTTGGTTATTTCTAGATCTGAATATTTTGTTTTATTTGTGACATGAAATTAAAGGAATAAAGGAATATGCCAAATCTCTCTCTCTCTCTCTTCGAATCTATGTTTATACTCTTAGACTGAATTAAGAACTGTTATGATTCGAGGACAAATAAGACTGTAACCGTGACTATGACTATAAAACTGTGGCCTTTGAAAGCATATGCCTTTGGACTATGACATAAGCCTTTGATTTTGGGACATATAAACATTGCCTATGACAATGACTTATGACCATGGGAATTATTTTCCCTTTTGGACTATGAACATCGCATATGACTATGGACATTTCCTATGACTTTGACTACAAGGATTATTTCCTTGACTAGGCCTATACCTTTGATTTGGACATAAACTATTACTTATGACACAATGAGGACAACTGTGATTTTGACACCCATGATTTATGATTAGGAAAATATTGCTTTAGTTTTGTGATTGAGAAGTTGGGTCTAAACCCAATTATTTATTCTACCTGTTCCTTGGTTTTTCTTTGGTTTTGAGACAGTGGGAATTTACCTATTAAGTTAGGTCTACCCACGTTCTTGAACCTATTTTGCCCATTCTTTGGTTTTAAGACAGTGGGAATTTACCTATTTAGTTAGGTCTACCCATATTCTTGAACCTACATTGTTATCCAAACCTTTTTATGCCAATTATTCCTTCTTGTCATTTTGATTCATTCCCTTTTTATCTACGAATCTAGATTTATTTATGATCTAGGTTGAATCACGATTATTCGAACGGTGGGAATGCTATTTAGGAAAAAACATGGAAATGAATATGAACGTAATTGTAAACTTGGAAATTGGCATAATTTGGAATATGTATTATGACATGCATATTAAAATGAAAACGGGGAAATTGACATGGATTAGGGAATATGTGATTTTGACATATTAAATTTAGCGTTAGTAAGTAAGCTAAATTTTAGGCATAAAATGTAAACTAGAAAAATAATTCTAGTTTTGCCATAAATTGTGAATTAGGATGTTAAACCAAGATTGGGTTAATTAAGGTTGATTTGGAATAAGTATATTAGCACAATTTTGAATTTATTCATAATTGTGAGCAATTGTCATGTTTAGAATAAATTATGGTTAGCGACACTAAATTTGGTATAATTTACATACCAAAAAGTATAAATATGATAAATAAGAGAGAATGGGCCATAATAATAAATGTGACAATGTACATTAAAAGAGTAGTAATGAAATAAGTAAATTAGGAGTAATTTACTTATAGAATTCGTCATAAATGTTAAATTGTTCATTTACCACAAAATATGTAACTTGGTTAAGTTTTGGCCATAAATTATAAACTAAGATATTTAATCTAGTTTCGGCAATGAAATAGGAAATGGCCTAAACTGCATGTTGGGTTAGGACTTGGGCCTAGAATATAAGTATACTAGTAGGCTTGACAAATAAATATAGGCCAATTTTGTCTAAAAAGGGGAAATGGGCTTTTGAAATAAATTGTTAACAATTTATAAACAAAAGAAAAGTATTTTGATAACATCCCTTTTTATAACACATAGACCAGAAGGTTCTAGGGTGACAGAGAGGATAGTGTCTAGGCTTGGGTTTGGAAAATACAAGTTTCCTGCCCTCCCTGGCTATCCCTAACTGATCCGAAGAACGGGATGGTTGTTTTCAAAACCAGATTTGGAAATTAATCAAAAACCCTTTGAACTTAGAAAACATGAATATGCCTAACCCGAGGTTAGACTGAGTTGCGGTGTAAACCTGCCCGGAACCGACTGGCACATCCAGTAACCGTAGCAATATCTGTCTAATGTGAGAGGTTGCGGCTTTAATTTATTAATTAAAGCTAGAACAAGAATGGGAGAGTTAAGTCCATAGGAACACTTAACCAACCTAACATGGTTAAGCTAGAATGGGAAGGTTAAGGAACACTTAACCAACTTAGCACAGTTAAAGCTAGAATGGGAGGGTTAAGTCCATGGGAATACTTAGCTAAATTAACATGTTGACTAGACTAGAAGGTGGGGTTAAGTAAAAGTTATTACACTTAGCCAATTTAACATGTTAATTAGACTAGAGGTTGGGGTTAAGTAATACACTTAGCCAAATTAATATGTTAACTGGACTAGACCATAGGGTTAAGTAAACTTGAACGCTTAACCATCAGAATATGATAAATGAATAGGGTTAAGTAAAAAGCATAAGGGATAACACTTAACCAGTGTAATAGGATAAGGGAAGAGGGTCAAGATAGCTTGAATCGACTAAAGACACTTAACCAACCCAACCTGGCGAGAAAGAAAACTAAGTAGTAGACCTCAGTTGAAAAAGGGACTAAGTAGTAAAACTTAGTTAAGAAAACAAGGAATTTGGAAACTAAGTGGTAAACCTTAGTTAGTAGAACTAAGTAGTAATTCTTAGTATAACACGAAGGAGCAGACATCCATCTAGTTTTAAGAAGGCTCCAACGAATTGGGTTACGAAGCCCGAGGCTTCGAGGGGACGTGAGGGTGCTCTTGGTATCCCTCTGTGAGGCTGCAGATGATCATCCTGGGCTCACAGAGGTTAAGGTCTGCGTTAGAAGAACCGAGGGTATGCCTTGGTTGCAATATATATGTGGCAACCTAAAGACTAGGATGGACCAGCGTGATTCGGCGAGAAGACGGTAGCCCTGTGATAGCAACTCGTCGTCTACCATCCATCTTGAGTCAATCGAGATACGTGAAGCGGAAAGGCGGAGAACTCCAAAAGACCATATACTTGCTATCTAGTTATGGTTGCGGATGGCCATAGGATAGTGGGGCACCGGGGGCCGGCGTATAGTTCTCATTTTACAAGGTGTGCCTTTCATTAGCTGAGGGAGGGGTCAAGTGGGACCATAGCCACTGGAATAAAAACAGACCTTAGCATCTGCATCGGCAGATATCTGAAAGCTCCCGACCGAGTTCTGTATTCCTTGATTTGCCCTGTCACAGGACTCGGATCGCACATTACAGGACATGTGCATCTAGACAAGCGATAACGATTCGTGATACATACGTGGGGAAGCCTAGGAACATATACCACTCTAGGTAGTGTGTCCTAGACTTGGGGGCATTGTTCGACAGGTAGCGTAATCCCTAGTGGGACTAGATGGCATAAACCCTGAACTCGAAAAGCGTTCAGCAGATAGCGTAAAACTATAGTTAAATCTAGAAAGCAGTGGATAGAAAACCCTAGATTAGATCTAGGTAACAACTAATAAATGGATGCCTGAAGGCGATGGAAAATACAGGGATTGGGATCACGTTATCGTTACTAGTTGAAACACTAGTTAGGCGGTGCAGAGATATAGAAACCAGTATAACAAGTAAATAGCGAAGCAGCGAAATTATTAGAGCGTATCCAGTTTATCTTAGCATATCTTGTGACTACCTTGTCTAATCTTGTTGACCCTATCGTCATGGTGTAATCTTGTATTCAGTTAATTCATGTCGTTTTGTTTTCCATGTTCACATGCTAGAAGTTACTGAACTTACTCAGGCTTTATGTCTGACTCTGTTTTTCTTTCGTCTTCTTTCTTCCGTTCTCCCCCCCCCCCCAGGTTGTTAAGGAGGAAATAGGATAGCTCAGATTTATTTTGGGATGATTTCTCTTTCCAAGCTTGAAGAATCTTGGATGCATCGGCTTTGGATTGCTATGGCTGGCTTTTGTTACATTGGGGAATATAAATGTATTTTATGCTTCTTTATTTTGTAAAGACAGTTGATACTCTGATATTGTAAAGGAACCTTGTACAAATTATTTTGTCAATAAAGCAAAGTTTTATTTTCCGCTGTTTAATGTTTGTCTGTCTTGTAATTTATCTGCATCTTTTACCCAAAATGCTCCACAGAACTTAGTGCATTCCCTTTGTGAGTGACACTAACGGATGTGGGGTGTTACACGTGGTATCAGAGCTGAAGGTTACCGGATCAGATAAAAGATTTGAAAAATTATTTTCAAACGGTTTTAAAAGAAGTATTTTCAAAAGAAGAGATTTGTCAACATGACTACACACGGAAGGGGATGAGGAGTTTGGCTAAGGAGCATAACCCTAGGATGAGGAATTCATGGATGTAGACTTAGCACACGAAGGAGGAAGAAATTATAAAACATAAGACAAGAGGAAGTATTTTTACTAGGGTATGATAGGGCATATACTTAAGGACAAGGGCAAGAACGAGGACAAGATTTTCAGAAGGACAAGTACATGCTTTCGCCACGAAGCGCACCTAGGAGAAAGGTAGTTCGGTTGGAAGAGTCTAGTTTTCTGTTCGTGTTATTTCCTTAGGTTCTAGCGCTTCTCATTTGTTCATATCCACTTCCATAGTTGGGTCTCTGCACCATAGTACTTGTATAGTAGAAAGATCCCACTAGAGTCTCAAATCCAATTGGTGGTCCGACCAGTTTATTTTTTAGTAGGGATTTGAGAATAGCTATCGAGTTTTCTTATATCATCTCACGTAGATCGTCTAAATTCGGGGAGATATTCCTTGGGTGCTTGTCTGATATTGGTTTAGGCCTTTGGAGCTTGTACTTGAGGAATGTCGAGTTCGGTTTGGATGGTTTGCGGGAGAGATGAATAGTTGTGGTAGGCACCCCAAAGAGCATGTAGTGACCTTTCGACTCTTATAGTTATGGCATGACGGATAAGAGGGAAACCTCTAATCATCTTAGTACGTATACTTGGTACCGTGATTGACATCTGTTTATTTTGGAATTGGAGGTCGGAAACTTCACAATCGTGAAGTTAAATTGGTTAAGATACAGTGGAGTAAAGCTCAAGAAGGCTAGATACTAGCAACATGCCCTTTTTCCTTAAGGGTGCATTCTTGATTTCTCTGTTTAGGAGCTTTACGCGTAGTTGTTTCTCTCTTTCCAAAGTATATCCTCTAGGTCGTATCTGTAATCCTTAGGTAGAAGCCAATGGATGTAAACATGTATTTGAAACATGTTATGGTTGAATGGTTGCAAGTGGTTGCAAATGGTTGCTTGTGGATGCATATGCATACGTATTAGGCACTAGATCAAGTTCGGACGCTCTCATATTGCATTTACATATATGCATTTGTTTATAAGTTGAACTTGATATGATATCATATGGACGTTGCATATGGATGAATGGCTGTGCACGCATGTAGTATTTACATGACTAAGGATGTTTGCATGCATGATTGGACGCATGGCACTAACATGATTTACATTAAGGAGGTCAACTGAATCAGTAGACCGCCTGATTTTGCATTAGATAGAGACATATACACACACTATGCATATGAACATGAAAGCATTAGAAATCTTTTAAGGACAATGAATGCCTGTGATTGAAGGGTTGAGTAGATGGGTGATTGGATGGTAGGACACATTCTTCCTAACTTGAAGATTTCGGGGACGAAATCCTTTTAAGTGGGGGAGAATGTAACACCCCGTAATTCTGCGACATTAAGATTCTCAAATTAAAGTATAATTAATTTTTAAAAGAAAAATTAAAAGAAAAAGATCCATGCAGTTGTTTAATTTAAGTATTGTAACTAACATGAAAAAGAGAAGTAAGGAGAGAACAATAATTATTATTGTTCTAAGACTTGTTAACAAAAGCCTCTGTAGTTCAGTTGGTTAAGGCATTGGATTTGTAGCATGGAGGTCGGGGGTTCGAACCCCGGCGGCGGCATAATTTTTTTTATCTTTGTTTTAGAGAGGGCCAACTGGACATGCAAATATATGTACGTATACAAATTCAAAAATTTGAAAGGATAAGAATGTACATATAAGGAAATAAAGAATATATATATATATATATATATACATATGAGAATATAAATATATATATATGCAAAAATATATGTATACGAAAGATAAAATTCAAGACAAGGCTACAGTCAATGAAATATGGCAACATCATTTGAATTTTGAAAATAAAATGAAAGTTGTGCGTATATATATACGCGTAAAATGGTCGTTAGAGGAATTGTACACATATAAGAATATTTCATGTGAATAAAACAGTTAAATAAATTCCAGAAATTCAAAAGTTTGAAAATCAAACTTTTACGCCAAAATAGCTTGTGGGACCCAATGCTGACTCAGCACTGCGTGTATGATAAGGTTTGGCTAGATTGATCTACGTACCTGGACTATTTTCTTAACTAGGTTCAATGCTGACTCAGCGCTGCGTGTACGATAAGGTCTTGAGCAGCTATATAAACAGCCCTAGTCTTCGTTCTCTTTGCACCAATTCTCTTCTATCCTTATGCTGCTAAGATTCATGGCTTCTTCCCCTCTTCTAAATTTTCTTAAATAAATAAAATAAAATATGATTCAAGACGAGGAGATGCTGCTAAAAGACTTTTAAGGAGGGATTCAAATCAAAGTTTCAAGTGAAGAATTCAAAGGCTAGCTCAAACAAGTTTCAAGCAACGACGCACGAATCATAGCCACGCTTTCCTTCTTTTCTAGATCTATTTTCTGTAAGTTGGTTATTTCTAGATCTGAATATTTTGTTTTATTTGTGACATGAAATTAAAGGAATAAAGGAATATGCCAAATCTCTCTCTCTCTTCGAATCTATGTTTATACTCTTGGACTGAATTAAGAACTGTTATGATTCGAGGACAAATAAGACTGTAACCGTGACTATGACTATAGAACTGTGGCCTTTGAAAGCATATGCCTTTGGACTATGACATAAGCCTTTGATTTTGGGACATATAAACATTGCCTATGACAATGACTTATGACCATGGGAATTATTTTCCCTTTTGGACTATGAACATCGCATATGACTATGGACATTTCCTATGACTGTGACTGTGACTACAAGGATTATTTCCTTGACTAGGCCTATACCTTTGATTTGGACATAAACTATTACTTATGACACAATGAGGACAACTGTGATTTTGACACCCATGATTTATGATTAGGAAAATATTGCTTTAGTTTTGTGATTGAGAAGTTGGGTCTAAACCCAATTATTTATTCTACCTGTTCCTTGGTTTTTCTTTGGTTTTAAGACAGTGGGAATTTACCTATTAAGTTAGGTCTACCCACGTTCTTGAACCTATTTTGCCCATTCTTTGGTTTTAAGACAGTGGGAATTTACCTATTTAGTTAGGTCTACCCATATTCTTGAACCTACATTGTTATCCAAACCTTTTTATGCCAATTATTCCTTCTTGTCATTTTGATTCATTCCCTTTTTATCTACGAATCTAGATTTATTTATGATCTAGGTTGAATCACGATTATTCGAACGGTGGGAATGCGATTTGGGGAAAAACATGGAAATGAATATGAACGTAATTGTAAACTTGGAAATTGGCATAATTTGGAATATGTATTATGACATGCATATTAAAATGAAAACGGGGAAATTGACATGGATTAGGAAATATGTGATTTTGACATATTAAATTTAGCGTTAGTAAGTAAGCTAAATTTTAGGCATAAATGTAAACTAGAAAAATAATTCTAGTTTTGCCATAAATTGTGAATTAGGATGTTAAACCAATATTGGGTTAATTAAGGTTGATTTGGAATAAGTATATTAGCACAATTTTGAATTTATTCATAATTGTGAGCAATTGTCATGTTTAGAATAAATTATGGTTAGCGACACTAAATTTGGTATAATTTACATACCAAAAAGTATAAATATGATAAATAAGAGAGAATGGGCCATTATAATAAATGTGACAATGTACATTAAAAGAGTAGTAATGAAATAAGTAAATTAGGAGTAATTTACTTATAGAATTCGTCATAAATGTTAAATTGTTCATTTACCACAAAATATGTAACTTGGTTAAGTTTTGGCCATAAATTATAAACTAGGATATTTAATCTAGTTTCGGCAATGAAATAGGAAATGGCCTAAACTGCATGTTGGGTTAGGACTTGGGCCTAGAATATAAGTATACTAGTAGGCTTGACAAATAAATATAGGCCAATTTTGTCTAAAAAGGGGAAATGGGCTTTTGAAATAAATTGTTAACAATTTATAAACAAAAGAAAAGTATTTTGATAACATCCCTTTTTATAACACATAGACCAGAAGGTTCTAGGTTGACAGAGAGGATAGTGTCTAGGCTTGGGTTTGGAAAATACAAGTTTCCTGCCCTCCCTGGCTATCCCTAACTGATCCGAAGAACGGGATGGTTGTTTTCAAAACCATATTTGGAAATTAATCAAAAACCCTTTGAACTTAGAAAACATGAATATGCCTAACCCGAGGTTAGACTGAGTTGCGGTGTAAACCTGCCCGGAACCGACCGGCACATCCAGTAACCGCAGCAATATCTGTCTAATGTGAGAGGTTGCGGCTTTAATTTATTAATTAAAGCTAGAACAAGAATGGGAGAGTTAAGTCCATAGGAACACTTAACCAACCTAACATGGTTAAGCTAGAATGGGAAGGTTAAGGAACACTTAACCAACTTAGCACAGTTAAAGCTAGAATGGGAGGGTTAAGTCCATGGGAATACTTAGCTAAATTAACATGTTGACTAGACTAGAAGGTGGGGTTAAGTAAAAGTTAATACACTTAGCCAATTTAACATGTTAATTAGACTAGAGGTTGGGGTTAAGTAATACACTTAGCCAAATTAATATGTTAACTGGACTAGACCATAGGGTTAAGTAAACTTGAACGCTTAACCATCAGAGTATGATAAATGAATAGGGTTAAGTAAAAAGCATAAGGGATAACACTTAACCAGTGTAATAGGATAAGGGAAGAGGGTCAAGATAGCTTGAATTGACTAAAGACACTTAACCAACCCAACCTGGCGAGAAAGAAAACTAAGTAGTAGACCTCAGTTGAAAAAGGGACTAAGTAGTAAAACTTAGTTAAGAAAACAAGGAATTTGGAAACTAAGTGGTAAACCTTAGTTAGTAGAACTAAGTAGTAATTCTTAGTATAACACGAAGGAGCAGACATCCATCTAGTTTTAAGAAGGCTCCAACGAATTGGGTTACGAAGCCCGAGGCTTCGAGGGGACGTGAGGGTACTCTTGGTATCCCTCTGTGAGGCTGCAGATGATCATCCTGGGCTCACAGAGGTTAAGGTCTGCGTTAGAAGAACCGAGGGTATGCCTTGGTTGCACTATATATGTGGCAACCTAAAGACTAGGATGGACCAGCATGATTCGGCGAGAAGACGGTAGCCATGTGATAGCAACTCGTCGTCTACCATCCATCTTGAGTCAATCGAGATACGTGAAGCGGAAAGGCGGAGAACTCCAAAAGACCATATACTTGCTATCTAGTTATGGTTGCGGATGGCCATAGGATAGTGGGGCACCGGGGGCCGGCGTATAGTTCTCATTTTACAAGGTGTGCCTTTCATTAGCTGAGGGAGGGGTCAAGTGGGACCATAGCCACTGGAATAAAAACAGACCTTAGCATCTGCATCGGCAGATATCTGAAAGCTCCCGACCGAGTTCTGTATTCCTTGATTTGCCCTGTCACAGGACTCGGATCGCACATTACAGGACATGTGCATCTAGACAAGCGATAACGATTCGTGATACATACGTGGGGAAGCCTAGGAACATATACCACTCTAGGTAGTGTGTCCTAGACTTGGGGGCATTGTTCGACAGGTAGCGTAATCCCTAGTGGGACTAGATGGCATAAACCCTGAACTCGAAAAGCGTTCAGCAGATAGCGTAAAACTATAGTTAAATCTAGAAAGCAGTGGATAGAAAACCCTAGATTAGATCTAGGTAACAACTAATAAATGGATGCCTGAAGGCGATGGAAAATACAGGGATTGGGATCACGTTATCGTTACTAGTTGAAACACTAGTTAGGCGGTGCAGAGATATAGAAACTAGTATAACAAGTAAACAGCGAAGCAGCGAAAGTATTAGAGCGTATCCAGTTTATCTTAGCATATCTTGTGACTGCCTTGTCTAATCTTGTTGACCCTATCGTCATGGTGTAATCTTGTATTCAGTTAATTCATGTCGTTTTGTTTTCCATGTTCACATGCTAGAAGTTACTGAACTTACTCAGGCTTTATGTCTGACTCTGTTTTTCTTTCGTCTTCTTTCTTCCGTTCTCCCCCCCCCCCCAGGTTGTTAAGGATTAAATAGGATAGCTCAGATTTATTTTGGGATGATTTCTCTTTCCAAGCTTGAAGAATCTTGGATGCATCGGCTTTGGATTGCTATGGCTGGCTTTTGTTACATTGGGGAATATAAATGTATTTTATGCTTCTTTATTTTGTAAAGACAGTTGATACTCTGATATTGTAAAGGAACCTTGTACAAATTATTTTGTCAATAAAGCAAAGTTTTATTTTCCGCTGTTTAATGTTTGTCTGTCTTGTAATTTATCTGCATCTTTTACCCAAAATGCTCCACAGAACTTAGTGCATTCCCTTTGTGAGTGACACTAACGGATGTGGGGTGTTACATTCTCTCCCTCCCGAACCGATCCAGAGCCTTCCAACCGAAAACTTCAAGCTCCAATGCAGAATTCAAGGCGGGACGGGTTTGCCTCATCCCGAGCCGAACCGGGGATTTCGATCTGAGCCGACACCTATGCGTGGAAGGGAAGATGCTGAATTAGTGAAGGTGTGATGCCTCAATCCAATCCGGTCCGCCTAGACCGATCCGAAAGGGTTGTGCTAATTCCAAATCCAAGTTTCCTGTTCTGCATTTGTTCACGTAAACGGGCGTAACTTCCAAACCGTAAGTCCGTTTTTCCCAAACGAAAGCTCGACTTAAAGCTGATTCAGAGGGCTACAAGTTACAAAGCCAAGCTCCGTAATTGATGTTTTCGGGTCCAAAAGAGGTTGTCTGATAGGAGTTTCGGGCCAATCTTTGTTTGTGATGTGACTTTAACCAAATCGCTTCCTGTCTTCTGATGATATTCCCCATACTTGTGCATATTGTTACCTAGAGATTTCATGTGTGACGGCTTTGACTAAAAAGCAGGTCAACACAAACTATTTCAATTATATGTCTAAACTATTTTAAATATACTTTAACTATTTTAATACTTAATGTATTTTAAAGTTGGAGTTGTTTCAAGATTTTAAATATGATTTTAGATGGCGATTTTATTATGAAATATTCTATTTTGACTATTGAAACGTGTTTAAAGAAAAATATGATATTTCAATATGAAGTGTGAATCTCTTTGAAATGTAAAAGAACTGACCAATGTGAAAAATGTAAACATTTGGTTGTTAAAGAGACGGGGATCAGATATTGTCATACTCTCTGCCAATACCGAAAGCCACTTTAACAACTGTGTACGCGGTGCAGTTCCAGAATGAAGTAGGTTGGTTTGGCGAACGCTACTGGAATGAAGTACGGGAACGATGATGGATGTCCTTGACCTTCGGGTCATAATTAAAATGTCTAAAACTGGGCTATATCGGACCTAGTGGGGTTAGCTATCTCCATCGGCAACACTTCTTCCTTTATTACTATAGTCCCTCGGTTTTATTGATTTGATGTGCATCTGTCATTTGGGAGTGTTGTTCGAGGTGGGCGGTAGTCGCGGCTATGCGTCACCACCAGTCTGGGTGTGCAACTAGTATATTCCTACTCTGGGCATTCCTTATGTGCCTTGTCATATTATCCTAATCGAGCCCCTTACGACTTTGATTTGTGCCGTACCTATGGAGTGTCCTCTGATAGTAACTAGATTATGGTGGACTATACGGTATCTATATAGACTACAGCATTATAAACGGTGTAAGGGTAAAAATGTAATCTTGCTTATGCTATTTTAATATTTAATATTTAACCATAGACATTATTATAATAGCGTATTATATTGTATAGTATCTAGTTTAACGGATCCTTAAGAGATGGAAGTTCCTATAACATCTCTTATGTTATTGCACTCATATTATCGCATGAATTTTATTTAACAAATATGATAATATTTTAGTTCTGATCCGAGTATTTTTGTCTTTTCACTTGTGCTCGGGCCAACCTGCGTCTTAGTTATCGAAGACACTATTTTGAAGAAGAAGATGGAGCTTGCTAGAAGTATTATTATTTATTTCCGCTGCAAATATTGATATGTTTATGATAGTTAACTCTGAAAATTGTTGTAAAATCAAATGTATGTTATAACAACTTCATGAACTGTTATTTAATTATTCTATTTTTTCCTTCCTCTATGTGATTCTGTGTTTGTTTTTCTTCTTTCTTCTTTTTCTTATATAAATCCCAATAACTATCTGTATTTTTTATTTATTTAATCGACATTGAGGATCATTGTCGATTTGAACGGTCAAAATATAGGTTGTTACATTTGGTATCAGAGCTTTGGTTTAGCGAAAACTGTGGCTCTATTTTGGATTAACTCATTAGAGACAGGGTAGTAATACCTAGAATGAGTTTGAGTATATATGAGAGAGCGTACTTGTAATTTTGATATAAAATGATTATGTATTGTATTGGTTTGCTCCGTTGAGTATTTTTGAATTCCGATCAGTACTTGGGATGCCAAGGCATCGATAGGGATTTCTAAACACTCGAGTAGGGCTTATTGACATAATATTGCTTTGAAATATATTTTATATATACAAAGAATTATTTGAAAACTATGAATTTTGATTTTGTTGATGATTATATAATATTTTCATCATTTATTATTCGATTAATTAATAATTGAAACTATTGGTTAACGAATGGTTTGAGAAAAATGAAATGTTAAAATCTAATTGGTAAAGAAATAGGAAAATATTGAAATGGAATTGAGGATTTGAATTCGGGTGCTTTTGAAGTATTGATTTGCAAATGGTTTAAAATAATCAGTATGTTTTAAAAGTTGTTTCATATATAAATTATTTTCAAATGAAATTTTGAACTAAGTGTATACTCCCCTCGTATATTTGGGAAATGATTTCGGTGACGAGTGCATGCATCAACGACGTTTATTTTTGAGAATTTGAGTGGGTGACCATTTAGAAATTTTATATTTTGTTTGAACTTTGGATTTCATTTGAATCTTTTAAATTAAGGCTTGATATAAAAATATTGTACGTATTATTTTGAAGTTGTTTTGGAAACGAACCTGGAGTTTGAATTCTTAAATTCTCGAATAATTAGTAATTTTCAAATTATTGAAATGAACTAAAACTTGAAATTTAGAAACTTCTGAACTTTATAATAAGAAGAAAATGAACCTAAGAGGGTTATAATTAAACAAAACTCTTAAGAGTTCGAAATAATGAATTGAAATAAATTGTAACCATTAAACTTGTAAAATAATCAATTCTTTTCTGTAGCATATATACTTTCCAAAATATATAAGAAGTTGAAGTGTTGAGATAATTAGAGATAACTTAAATAGGGAAAATAAAATGTATAAACTATACATTATTATTTTATTGGTGAAATATGATTTTAAGCTATATAATTGTTATAGATGATAAGGAATACTTAAGTAATGGAAATATTTAATGTATATAACTTGTGCTTTGGTTGAATTAAATGAGTAAAACAACTTGTGTAATATTAAGTTCTATTCAAGACACTAATATAACTTACCTAATTATTAAAAGTTAAAGTGTTAGAAGAATGAGAGACAAGATATTGCATATGTGAATAAACTTTAAATGAGTAGAGTAATGGGTATTTGTAATAATATAAATCTAATTACTATAATGGTAATAATTAATAACCATAATTGTTGAAAATATAAATAAATGACATAAAATGAATGTGCAGAACTTAAAACTGCAAGTAAATAAAAAGGTTTAGGTGGTTGTAATAATTAAATAGAGATATATGTCTTATTAATATTTTGGAATTAAATTAGAATAAGTAGGGTCAACTAAAATTTAGTATTTATTGAATCAATGAATTAATTTGGAACTGGAACGTATGAATCAATGTTTGAAGAAAAAAGAAGGGAACAAAAACAACAACAGAACCTAAGTCATTGAATGGTGATAAGGAAGGAAAAAAAAAAGAACAAGTAAATGTTGATATACCGAACTAAAAATGAATGTAAAGAATATGTGAATTATACATAAGTGGAACTAATAAATAAAATTTAGGTAAATAATATACAGTTATTTGCAAACTGGTAACTTATGTTTTGTGATTGTTGGATGTTCTATTTCTGTTTACTGCTATTGTTGTGCCTTGCTTGGCTGAAATTGTTACGTCATGTGTGAACTAATTTATGTCATGTTTGTTTGTTGCTTATATATTGGATTATTCCCTATATATATTTGTGTGCCATTATTTTGTTGAGTTATGTAGCAGGCATCAATGGAATTCATTTGTTTAGAGGATGGTTACGCTTCGTGCTTCGCTTTTGCTTGCTTAAATTAAAGGTAAGATGCTAAGAAAAAACAACGAAAATAATGAAAGGTACGTATAACAGTTTTATATTATGTTTGGATATTATATATTATTCCCATTGGATGCCTCATCACTGAGATGGGATGTATATTTGTGATATTATATATATTGTTATTTTCCGGACCCCTTCGTATAAAGTAGACTTTGCCGAAATTTTTCGTGAAAACTAGGCTTAGAAAATTTTGTGAATTTTGTTTTTCAAAATCATGTTTTCTATATATTTAAGTAAATGTTGTCTATATTTAGTAAAAATATTATACTAATTTTATTTTATTTTGCCACTCATTACTACGTTCCTTTTCGGGGACGAAAAGTTTTGAGTGGGGGAGAGTATAATTGTAACGCACTGAATTTCGGTTCGAACTAGTTGCTAAACCGACCAAGACCGTTCAAATCCCGGATGTTTTGGGATGCCTCATCACTGAGATGGGATGTATATTTGTGATATTATATATATTGTTATTTTTTGGACCCCTTCGTACAAAGAAGACTCTGCCGAAATTTTTCGTGAAAACTAGACTTAGAAAATTTTGTGAAATTTGTTTTTCAAACTCATGTTTTCTATATATTTAAGTGAATGTTTTCTATGTTTAGTACAAATATTATATTAATTTTATTTTATTTTGCCACTCATTACTACGTTCCTTTTCGGGGACGAAAAGTTTTGAGTGGGGGAGAGTATAATAGTAGCGCACTGAATTTCGATCTGAATTGATCGCTAAACCGACCAAGACCGTTCGAATCCTAGATTGCGTTGACAACACGACTCATCGGAACACAAACAATAGAACATTTCATTGCTATTACAACAATTTACATCAAAGTACCAGAATATCAGAGTACGAATAAATATTACACAACGAAAAAATAATATCAGAGATTTAAATTAAATAGCAGTGGAAATAAAAACGTATAAATACAATGCACAATGGAAATACGTCAACCACCACAAATGAAAGAGATACACTGATACAAAGCTTTCGAATATAGCTCCAGTTGTAGTCGAAGATCCTTTGAAAAGAAATATCCGCAAAAACCAAAACTACTAGCTATCCGTGTGGAAAATATGGGTACCCAGAGTTTAGGAAAAAACAACAAACTCCGAGTCAATCTTGGGACTGGTGTGAGAACTAAAACAGTAATTAAAACTTTACTTTAAAATATGGTAAATCACGGGACCACGCCGCATGTCATGGAACAGGTTTATTCCTGTAACACCCCGTATTTCTGTTAACACTAAAGTTACTAATTTCATAATAAATGTGTAAAGTGGAGATGTATCTAATGTGCATACAAATTTAATAATAAATGTGTAAAGGGGAGATGTATCTAATGTGCATACAAATTTAATAATAAATGTGTAAAGGGGAGATGTATCTAATGTGCATACAAATTTAATAATAAATGTGTAAAGGGGGGATGTATCTAATGTGCATACAAATTTAATAATAAATGTTAATAATGTACATTAAGAAGGTAATTGTGAACATAATTGGCTTATCTTTAGAACGGATGGCTTTGATTAACCTTGGCATCATCGACGGCTCAAATTAACTTGCAATCCTATATAAACAGCCCCTAGTCTCCTTCTCTTTGCACCATTCTTCTCTAACCTTATGCTTCACAAATTCTTGATGGACATAGCTTCTTCTTCATCCTATAAATCTAAATAAACAGATTAAAATAAAATATAAATCAAGACGAGGATATGATCCTCAAGTCTTTCAAGAGAAGATTCAAAACAAGTTAGGATTCAAGTAAAGATTCAACGGCTTCAAGCAACGCTATCTTTCTATTCTTTTCTAGATCCAATCAATGTAAGTCGGTTACTTTTTAGATTTGAACGCCTTTTCTATTTGTGACATGAAATTAAAAGAATATAAGAAATATGCCTTATCATTTCATTGAATCTGTGCTTGTTTATGACTTTGGATCTGATTCTTGATTATGGCCTAGACCACATTGTGACTAAATTGCCAATGCTTAACATTATGACTATCGAACTGTGGCCTTTGAAATCATAAGCCTTTGACTATGAACATAAGCCTTTGACTATGAACATAAGCCTTGGACTAGGAGCATAAACCAATGCCTATGACTATGATAAGGACAATAGTGGATAATTACCTATGATTCATGAACATGATATTATTGCCTAGGATTATGACTGTGAGATTGGATCTAAACTTGATTATCTATTCAGTTTATTCTTAATTATCCTTGGATCTTGATTATGGGAATTTATCTATTAAGTTAGATCTACCCATATACTTGAACCTATGTTATTTGTTCAACCCTTTTTATGTCATAATATTATCAGATCTATAGGCCTTCGATGCTTTAATCAATTTATTCAGTGTAATTTGTTAGATCTGTGATTAGTGAATTATCATCTTCTGCCAGTCATTATGTCTATCTTTTCATGGCATTTTGGTTCATTCCCTTTTTATCCACGAATCTAGATTTATCTATAATCTAGGATGAAATCACGATTACACGAACGATGGGAATACGATTTGGGCAAATCATAAATTTGACTTAAACATTTTTGTAAACTTGGAAATTGGCATAATGTGGAACATGAACATAATTATGATTGACATAATTTAGAACATGTATTATGGCATGTTTATTAGAACGCGAATTTTAAAATTTGACATGAATTATGAAATATGTAATTTGACATATTAAATTTAGTATTGGCAAGTAAGCTAACTTTTTGGCGTAAACGGTAAACTAGAATAATAATTCTAGTCTTGCCATAAACTGTAAATTAGGATGTTAAATCAGAATTGGGTCAATTAAAGTTAATTTGGCATAATAAGTATATTAGCACAAATTTTGAATTTAGTGATAATTGTGAGAAATTGTCATGTTTAGAATAATCATGGTTAGTGACACTTAATTTGGTATAATTTACATACCAAAAACTATAAATATGATATATAGGGAAAATGGGCCATAATAATAAATGTTGACAATGTACATTAAAAGAGTTATGATGGAATAAGTAAATTAGGGAAAATTTACTTATAGAATTTATCCTAAATGAGAAAAGTAAATTTAGAAAATACGAACATGCTTAACCCGAGGTTGGATTGAGTTGTGATATAAACCTGCCCGGACCCGCCCGATTGTCCAGTGATCACAACAATACCTATCCAATGTGGGAGGTTAAGGCATTGAGCCCGATAAATGTGAAAACCCGTAAATTCCCCGTAAATGAAAGAGCGGATAGTTCGAGAACAAGCCACAACAGAACGTTTACAAAAGAACATTTCATTGTATATCACAACAATGCATCAGATTACAAGAATATATAGAGTATAAATGAATATTACACAGAAATATCAGAGATTTAAATTACATTTAAATACATAGCAGCGGAAAATAATACAATACACAACTAGAAAGAGATATACGGATACAAAGCTTTCCGGATATCGTTCCAGCTGTTAACCAGGATCCTGTGAATATAAATCTGCAAAACCAAAACTACCTGCTGCCCGTGTCGAAAATAAGGGCACCCAGAGTTTAGGTTAAAACAATAAACTCCAGGTCAGTCATGGGACTGGTGTGAGAACTAAAACAGTTATTAATCTTTATTTTTAAAGTTAGGTAAATCAAGGGACCACGCCGTATAACACGGAACGGGTTTCCTCCCAAGAACACCAGTGCATAAAACAACAGCGCAATGCTAAATAAAGAAAAATGAAGCTATTATGTAACAACCCGTATTTTCAATAACCTGTTATAACATAAATCGAGGCAGAATTTAATTTAAAATTTTGAATCAAGGGAAACGGGCTATGCCATTGCGTTCGTCTCGGAAAAATACGCGAAATAGAGTCCGAGTTTTCGAAAATCGGAGTCCGTATGACCCAGTTAAGGCCCATTGAAGTTTTCAGAAAATTCTTAAGTATAAACAGATTTAAATTTCGAATTAAAATACAAGGGTTAGGGCAAACTGGCGCAGGCGGGAAAATTCCCGCCAGGACCCGCATGTCGACAGGCCTATCGACAGGGTCCCTATGGTGTCGACAGCCCTGTCGACAGGGGGTAGCCAGGCAATGTTGCCTGGCGCACCATTTTGATTTGGGCTGGGTCTTGTGGCTTGCTTCTAGAGAATTCCGAAATCTGACGGGCCAAAACTAACCTATGGTTAATCCTAGGGCTAAAAACACTCTAATCTTCTATAAATAAGCCCCTAATCCTACCCTAAAACCCCATTAATCATTCTAGCAACCAAACTATGTCAAATTGATTTCTCAAATGGCCTCCTCTTAAAAACCCTAGCCTCCAACCTCTTCATGTATCATTCCTATGAAGATTTTGATGTTCATACAAGCATTTCTAAGTTGTATGAATGATCATTAGCTTGCATACATCATCAAGTTGCAAGTTTTATTTGCTAAGCTAGTGTTTTTGGGTGTTTTCTTATTGGAGCTTTGTTTTGGGGTTTTATGCTTGCATAAAAAGGGCTTCTCAATCTTTATTAGGAGATTTGTGTCTTCATAATAGTTGTAAGCCCTCTTACCTTCATTTTAGAAACTCTAAAGTTAATATGTGATGAAAGTTGGGATTTATGCAAGTTTAACAAGTTATGCATGTTTATGCAAGTTCACTATGCCATGATTTGCAAGTTTAACAAGTTATGCATGTTTATGCAAGTTCACTATGCCATGATTTGCAAGTTTAACAAGTTATGCATGTTTATGCAAGTTCACTATGCTATGATTTGCAAGTTTAGCAAGTTATGCATGTTTATGCAAGTTCACTATGCCATGATTTGCAAGTTTAACAAGTTATGCATGTTTATGCAAGTTCACTATGCTATGATTTGCAAGTTTAATAAGTTATGCAAGATTATTTATGCAAGTATGAGATGCAAGTGTCATATGTTGTGCAAGTTTGTTTATGCAAGTTTGTAATGCAAGTATGATATGCGAGTTGCCATAAGTTATGCAAGTTTTATTATGCAAGTTTGATATGCAAAGTTGTCATATGGTATGCAAGTATGCTTATGCAAGTTTGGGATGGTCATGTGGTTCATGTTAACATGTTATGCATGCTTTTGGGCCTAAAAATGTAATATGCAAGTGTATGAACACATGAATCTTTCATATGCCACCATGTTGAACTTGTGGCTCTAACACTTTTATGTCATGATTATGCCAAGTTCCCTCTTTCTATCCTTTATGCGCTATTGCGATATGTGAGCGATGGGATTGCGTTTGGGGTTGGGTAAACTTAAAGGACATAAAAACATGAACTTGGGAATTTACCTATTAAGTTAGGTCTACCCCTTGGGAATTTACCTATTAAGTTAGGTCTACCCAAGTATTTGTTGAACTTGTAATGTGTTTTGGAAACATGGTGGACATGACACTTAGAAAACATAAGTGTGGCCAACTCGAGGTTGGGTTGAGTTTGTAGCGTAATTCTACCCGGAACCGACCGGCTTAACTAGTGGCTACAAACAATAGGACCCAATGTGAGAAGTTGGTCATATGGTGCCAAAACCCGAGGTTAGACTAAGTTGTGGTGTAAACGTACCCGGACCCGCCCGGCCTAACTAGTAACCACAACAAGGTCTAATGTGAGAGGTTAAGGTGCATTAAGTTAATTAATGCCTCGTGATTAGGGTTAAGTCAGGGTCCACTAATACTTAACCAATTTGGGGATTCGAGGGATTGAAAGGGGTTAAGTTGTGAACTGTCGGTTATGCTTAACCATTTAATCCATGATTAGTGAAGGGTTAAATCACACTTAACCCTCTTAGAAAACCCTAGCGACGTGGTCTGTTCTAGCAGTAATCCCAGTTTGGTATCATTCACAACCCTAGAGGCTAGGCTAGGGCGGGGCACGATTACTGGACGGATGTAAGCGACCAAAAGGCGATGGCTGAGTGGTACAGCGGTGCGGGTCCAGGCGGGCTACGGACGTGCACGTAGTCCGGTGTTGGACAAACTCGAGGCACAGGAACCAGTAGGTTAGGGCTGTGCATTATTGCTTAAGTGTCTGGGGTTGACACCCGAGGGCTTGATACACCCAAAGGTGGACCCAGCACAGTCTAACTACAACCATACGTGGGCCATATGGACACCAACACTTGACGTGTTAGGTTTATAGGGAGCCGATCGACTAGACCGTTGGGCTGGACCTTATATTAAGGTCACTTCATGTTATTGGGTCAAAGCTTGGGCCAAGGGATCAATACCTGTTATGTTGGTTTGCTAGTACACCATGGTGCAAAACTTAACCTTGTTTATGCGATGACACCTCTATCTATCTTGTAGTTAATTTACCATACCAGTATGTTGTTATCTATGATCATCTCAGTTTCCATCATGATGTTAACTTTATTAGTTTATAGACTGATCGTAGCAGGGCTTACTCAGTCTTTTTGACTGACCTGTTTTCTTTCGCCTCTTTTCTTCCGTTCCCCCCCCCCCCCAGGTTCTCAGGGAGGGAATACAGGAGCCTAGCTTGGATCTTAGCTGCTTTCTTGGATAGCTCATGTATGCTTTGGACTTAAGCTCGCTATGGTCTCTTCCACTTTGGGGATAGCTACTTTTATGTTTTCCTTTCCAGTTTCAGATGATGTTATTTTATGTACTAGACTTGTTTACTTGGGAAATTGACATTATGATGTAGCAGACTTGTTTTTGAAATGGTTTAAAATTCTTCCGCTGTTTTATCTATCTACTTACTCTGTTTATTTACATATATATATATGTCATGTCCTGCCTTGCTATATCATTATGCATGTTTACCTTGTTTTAAAACACCCTACTAAAATCAGAGTTGCTTGCAAGAGCCACCCTGGTGGAGGTGGGGTGTTACATTTGGTATCAGAGCCTATGGTTTACGAGAAGGGATAAAAAGGTTTTTTTAAAACTTTTGAAAAGAAAAACTATTTTCAAAACCAAGTATTAAGTATTTTCCAAAGAAAAGTCTAGTTATTTTTAAAAGGCTATTCCCCAAAAGCCATTAGCACTATCCTTTGACCCCTCGTTTGAACTCTTTTCTTTTCGTTTCCAGCATGTTTGATAATCTCATCTTGCCCGAAGGAGTAACGATACCCGATTGGTTTCGTCGGTACTTGGAAGTCACGGCACCGGTCCCGGGTGTCCCTAATGTTGTCTTCCCAGTCGAGGCCGCTGTTCCTCCTCCTCCTCCCGTAGCTGATGTTCCTCTTCCCCCTCAGCCTCCACAAGCGGATTTTGCGGAAACTTATAAGAACTTTAAGAGGATGGGTGGCAAGAATTTAATGGAACAGAGACTTTTGTAGAAGCAGGGAATTGGTTGAAAGAGACCGAAGATCTTTTAGCCACCTTTGATATAGGTGACCGCAGGAAGGTTTTATTAGCAGTATGGTTGCTAAAGGAAGAAGCTGCACGTTGGTGGGTAGTCACCACCGCTACTAGGCCAATTGAGACTTGGGATGATTTTAGAGGAAGGTTTGGACTGAGGTTCTTATCACTAAAGCAAGGGGACATGACTATTAGGGAATACATAGATAAGTTTAATCAACTGGCTCGGGTCGATTTAGACTTGGTTAATACAGCTCAGAAGAAGGCCCTACACTTTGCTCTAGGATTAAACGAGCCATTACATGGTTTGGCCATGTCTCATATACCCTTGGGGGCGACTTTCAAGAATTTGGTGAATTTGGCCCTACTTCAAGAAGAAGATAACAATGACAAGAAAGAGGTCAAGGCAAGTGAGTCTCAAGGCAAGAGAGTAAATTCCGGGAAACGAGGCAAGAATAACAACAACCGCAAGGACAAGCCAAGAGAGAGTAGGAAATGCAACTTCTGTGGTAAAGTTGGACATATATCCAGGGAATGTAGGAAGAAGAAGAGAAAGAGGGGCGAATGCTTTCAGTGTGGTGAGTTTGGACATCTCAGCAAGAATTGCCCGAGGAAACAAGGGCAAGGTCAGACTCAGTATGCAGGATTATCTGGAGGGCGAGTTCTTCCCCTCAACACCGTTTTTCCAGCTCATGATAGAGGTGGCATTTCTGTTGAAAGTCTTGTTTACATTTTCTGATTTTCCCTGTTCGTACTTTGTTTGATTCTGGCACATCGCATAGTTTTATTTCATCTGATCTAGTTGAAAGTTTGCACCTAAGTACTAGTCTAGTTGATGATCCCGTATGTGTTTCAAATCCAATTGGGGGGGGGGGGGGTTCTGCCCGTTTGTCTGTGGTCTGAGTGGATTTGAAAATTTCTATCTTAAGTATAGAATTCTCGTGCGATGCTTATATTCTCGGTTTCAGGGGATATGGGTTGGTTTTGGGCATGGAATGGTTGTCCTGTTTTGGAGCCATTCTGGGTTTTTGTATATAGGGTTGTGAGGCTCATGACTCGCCTCGGTAATACCCTAGAAATTTCTAGCAACCCTATGGGTCCCGTCATGTTATGTTATCTTGAATCCCTCAACTCGTCTATCGATAGTTTGCAATCTGTGAGGGTGGTCCGAGAATATCCTGATATCTTGGGTGAAGTGAAGGGGTTACCCTTAGATGTGGGATAGATTTCCACATTATCTGGTTGGTAATACCAAGCCAGTTTCGTGGCCGGTTAGGCACATGACCTCACGAGATGAGAGTTAAGAAAGTAAGTCAAGGAGTTGCTTGAGAAGAACTTCCTGAGACGAAGCATTTTCGAGTAGGGTGCTCCAGTAGTATTCATTACTAATGTGGACAGTTTGCTTCGTTTATGTGTTGATTATCGTGAGAAGAATAGACAACCGTTACCAAGGATCGATGGTTTGCTTGTAGGAGCATCTGTTTTCTTTTGATCTAGCTACCAGATTCCATCAGCTTAGGATGGCTGAGGATGGAATTGACAAGACTGCGTTTAGGACTCTAGTTGGATTTTTTTTTAGAATGGCTTGTTATGCCGTTCGGTTTGACGAATGCACCCGCGTATTTTGTGGACTTGATGAGTAGGGTGTTTCGAGAGTTCTTGAACAAGTTTGTCGTGGTCGTCGTAGACGATATTTTGATCTCCTTAAAAGAATGAGGAAGAGTATGCTAGACATCTCAAGGAGGTGATGGATACGCTTGGAGCCACCAGTTGAAGGTCAAGTTCTCCAAATATCACTTTGGAGGAAAGAAGTTGGATTTCTTGGGCACATAGTTCCTAAGTAAGGCTTAGCAGTGGATTTCGCTAAAGTGGTTGCGGTTTAAGACCGAAAAACTCTGAGGAGGGCAATTGAAGTAAGAAGCTTTCTCCGTTTGGCTAGTTAGTTAGCATTCCCTGAGCTTAGACTTCCTCTTCAGGATCAAGAAGGGAGTTTCACTGGAAGAAAGACTTGCAGTTAGTCAAGAACATGGACCAGTTAATTCGAGGCGAGATGTTAAGTCACCTCGCTAGATATATTATAGATGACAGGGGATGACTAAGGCGCGATGAGAGATTATGTGTTCCTCAAGTAAAAGACCTGGTAAAGAAGGTTCTTGAAAATGCACATCACTCGAGGAGGTGGCCGAGTTGGTCTCAGGATGCATGTTGTGCCACCAGGTTAAGGCCAAGTCATAGAAGCCCAGTGGGCCATTACCTCTATTAGGGGTTCCGCAAGGGAAGTGTGAAAACATTCCGATAGATTATGTGGATAGACTACCTAGATCAAAGAAAAAGAATACGGGTATGTGGGTCATAATAGGTAGACTCACGAAGAGTGCTCATTTCAGTCCGGTGAAGAGCGAGAGGACTACGTCATGGTTAGCAACGGTTTACCCTCAAGAAGTTGGCCAGTTTTGGAATAGCCTACAGGAAGCCATGGGTAGGCAATTGAATCTAGGTATGGCCTATCACTCATAGGCGGATGGTTCATTTCGATTAAGCCTGAGTTATAGAAAATCACGTTTATAAGGGCAATTGGCAACGTGGAGTGGTATTTTCAAGGAAAGTTCTGCTGCGTGGAATACTTTATAGTAATTAGACGAGATCCAGGATTCACTAGTGAATTTTGGAGAGCTTGCATGGAATCAGGAGGTTACAGTTATGTTTAAGCCAAGTATACAGAAAGAAGAATAAGTGGAAAAGGAAGACGAGAGGCAGCGAGTTCCAACTCGAATTTGGGAAATAGGAGTTAGGCGGCCAAGAAGTCATGAAGTAAAAGACGGTAAAAGCACAGTGGAATTGAGCTCAAGGAGGCGTGACTAAGAAGAGTGAAGACTAGACATGCGCATCATATCTCTTTTTTTTTTTTAGAGTGCATCCTTGGTCCTTGTTTTTCTGTGGAGCTTGCTTGCAAGTTATCTTTTGTATATATCCTCTCGGTCCCATTCTCGATCTTATTTCTGTTGTAAACTCCATAAGCGGGTTATGACTCATCGGTTAGTACTATATGTCAGAGCTTGAATGGATTTCTTGTAATCCAAAAAGGAGTTTATCTTGCTTATCTTCTAAGCATATTCCTCTGTCCATGATTATCTAGTTTATCGTGTTTATCTTGTCATGAGAACCTTAGGTAGAAACCCTTTGGTTGAAACATGTGTTTGAAACATGTTATGTTTGATGGTTGCAAGTGGTTGCAAGTGTTTGCAAGTGGCTGCTCGTGGATGCATTATACACGATTAGGCACTAGATCGGCTCGCACACTCCTCATATTGCATATGCATGAGTGTTTATGCTTATTCATGGATGAAAATTGTGTGTTATCACATGGATGTTGCATATGGGTGTATGTTATGTGCACACATATAGATGATATACATTATGTTAGGAACTGCATACATATGGATTCATTTCACTAACATAATTCGCATTGATGATATTTGCATTAGATAAGTACATATACACACACCTCTGCATATGTTCATCCAGCATTTAGAATCTTGTAAGGACAATGATTGCTCGTGGATGATGCTTTGAGTAGATGGATGATTGGATGGTAGGATACGTTCTTCCTAACTCGAAGATTTCGGGGACGAAATCCTTTAAGGAGGGGAGAATGTAACAACCCGTATTTTCAATAACCTGTTATAACATAAATCGAGGCAGAATTTAATTTAAAAATTTGAATCAAGGGAAACGGGCTATGCCATTGCGTTCGTCTCGGAAAAATACGCGAAATAGAGTCCGAGTTTTCGAAAATCGGAGTCCGTATGACCCAGTTAAGGCCCATTGAAGTTTTCAGAAAATTCTTAAGTATAAACAGATTTAAATTTCGAATTAAAATACAAGGGTTAGGGCAAACTGGCGCAGGCGGGAAAATTCCCGCCAGGACCCGCATGTCGACAGGCCTGTCGACAGGGTCCCTATGGTGTCGACAGCCCTGTCGACAGGGGGTAGCCAGGCAATGTTGCCTGGCGCACCATTTTGATTTGGGCTGGGTCTTGTGGCTTGCTTCTAGAGAATTCCGAAATCTGACGGGCCAAAACTAACCTAGGGTTAATCCTAGGGCTAAAAACACTCTAATCTTCTATAAATAAGCCCCTAATCCTACCCTAAAACCCCATTAATCATTCTAGCAACCAAACTATGTCAAATTGATTTCTCAAATGGCCTCCTCTTAAAAACCCTAGCCTCCAACCTCTTCATGTATCATTCCTATGAAGATTTTGATGTTCATACAAGCATTTCTAAGTTGTATGAATGATCATTAGCTTGCATACATCATCAAGTTGCAAGTTTTATTTGCTAAGCTAGTGTTTTTGGGTGTTTTCTTATTGGAGCTTTGTTTTGGGGTTTTATGCTTGCATAAAAAGGGCTTCTCAATCTTTATAAGGAGATTTGTGTCTTCATAATAGTTGTAAGCCCTCTTACCTTCATTTTAGAAACTCTAAAGTTAATATGTGATGAAAGTTGGGATTTATGCAAGTTTAACAAGTTATGCATGTTTATGCAAGTTCACTATGCCATGATTTGCAAGTTTAACAAGTTATGCATGTTTATGCAAGTTCACTATGCCATGATTTGCATGTTTATGCAAGTTCACTATGCTATGATTTGCAAGTTTAACAAGTTATGCATGTTTATGCAAGTTCACTATGCCATGATTTGCAAGTTTAACAAGTTATGCATGTTTATGCAAGTTCACTATGCTATGATTTGCAAGTTTAATAAGTTATGCAAGTTTATTTATGCAAGTATGAGATGCAAGTGTCATATGTTGTGCAAGTTTGTTTATGCAAGTTTGTTATGCAAGTATGATATGCGAGTTGCCATAAGTTATGCAAGTTTTATTATGCAAGTTTGATATGCAAAGTTGTCATATGGTATGCAAGTATGCTTATGCAAGTTTGGGATGGTCATGTGGTTCATGTTAACATGTTATGCATGCTTTTGGGCCTAAAAATGTAATATGCAAGTGTATGAACACATGAATCTTTCATATGCCACCATGTTGAACTTGTGGCTCTAACACTTTTATGTCATGATTATGCCAAGTTCCCTCTTTCTATCCTTTATGCGCTATTGCGATATGTGAGCGATGGGATTGCGTTTGGAGTTGGGTAAACTTAAAGGACATAAAAACATGAACTTGGGAATTTACCTATTAAGTTAGGTCTACCCCTTGGGAATTTACCTATTAAGTTAGGTCTACCCAAGTATTTGTTGAACTTGTAATGTGTTTTGGAAACATGGTGGACATGACACTTAGAAAACATAAGTGTGGCCAACTCGAGGTTGGGTTGAGTTTGTAGCGTAATTCTACCCGGAACCGACCGGCTTAACTAGTGGCTACAAACAATAGGACCCAATGTGAGAAGTTGGTCATATGGTGCCAAAACCCGAGGTTAGACTAAGTTGTGGTGTAAACCTACCCGGACCCGCCCGGCCCAACTAGTAACCACAACAAGGTCTAATGTGAGAGGTTAAGGTGCATTAAGTTAATTAATGCCTCGTGATTAGGGTTAAGTCAGGGTCCACTAATACTTAACCAATTTGGGGATTCGAGGGATTGAAATGGGGTTAAGTTGTGAACTGTCGGTTACGCTTAACCAATTAATCCATGATTAGTGAAGGGTTAAATCACACTTAACCCTCTTAGAAAACCCTAGCGACGTGGTCTGTTCTAGCAGTAATCCCAGTTTGGTATCATTCACAACCCTAGATGCTAGGCTAGGGCGGGGCACGATTACTGGACGGATGTAAGCGACCAAAAGGCGATGGCTGAGTGGTACAGCGGTGCGGGTCCAGGCGGGCTACGGACGTGCACGTAGTCCGGTGTTGGACAAACTCGAGGCACGGGTACCAGTAGGTTAGGGTTGTGCATTATTGCTTAAGTGTCTGGGGTTGACACCCGAGGGCTTGATACACCCAAAGGTGGACCCAGCACAGTCTAACTACAATCATACGTGGGCCATATGGACACCAACACTTGACGTGTTAGGTTTATAGGGAGCCGATCGACTAGACCGTTGGGTTGGACCTTATATTAAGGTCACTTCATGTTATTGGGTCAAAGCTTGGGCCAAGGGATCAATACCTGTTATGTTGGTTTGCTAGTACACCGTGGTGCAAAACTTAACCTTGTTTATGCGATGACACCTCTATCTATCTTGTAGTTAATTTACCATACCAGTATGTTGTTATCTATGATCATCTCAGTTTCCATCATGATGTTAACTTTATTAGTTTATAGACTGATCGTAGCAGGGCTTACTCAGTCTTTTTGACTGACCTGTTTTCTTTCGCCTCTTTTCTTCCGTCCCCCCCCCCCCAGGTTCTCAGGGAGGGAATACAGGAGCCTAGCTTGGATCTTAGCTGCTTTCTTGGATAGCTCATGTATGCTTTGGACTTAAGCTCGCTATGGTCTCTTCCACTTTGGGGATAGCTACTTTTATGTTTTCCTTTCCAGTTTCAGATGATGTTATTTTATGTGCTAGACTTGTTTACTTGGGAAATTGACATTATGATGTAGCAGACTTGTTTTTGAAATGGTTTAAAATTCTTCCGCTGTTTTATCTATCTACTTACTCTGTTTATTTACATATATATATGTCATGTCCTGCCTTGCTATATCATTATGCATGTTTACCTTGTTTTAAAACGCCCCACTAAAATCAGAGTTTCTTGCAAGAGCCACCCTGGTGGAGGTGGGGTGTTACATATTATAAGACCCAGGTCCTATCACACAATGCAACGCAAGCCGGGGGATAGGGTTTTTACCTTATAATAGCCAAGAATGCTTGATACGTCTAAAAGAAATCATTTGATACTATTATAAGTGCATAGTGTATAAAACAACTTCAAATCATAAATATCAATCATAGGCGGCATGAATGCCCCATACCACTATGTCGCCATATATAGGTTATACAATCAAAATCGCAAAGTCACGTATTTGGAAATTGGGTTTCCATCTATGAACCGAGGCAAAAGATAGTCCTCAACCGATTCGTGACTCTCTAGCCCGAGCCACAGGTCAGAGCTCGAGTGACCTTGGAGCGACAGGGCCGGTCCACCGATGTGGATTAAACTTAAACCCTGAACATGCGTTCCCCCGCCCTATGGGGCGTAAATGAGCCAACGAATGACTCCATCGGACCCGGATCGTCCGATCAAACCGAGGCGCCTCGCAACAGCAACAACCACATAAGTCAAACTCGTCAGGGCGTGTAAAACCACTGACGCCACTTCTAACTAGAAAGAAACGCATGCCCTCCCTGAGGTCCGTCTCCCGTTTTTGGTTCATACCGGGTGTAAAACTCGCGAAGTAAACGTTACACAAAGCTACGCCACAAGGGCCGTGCTTTGATCATCACCACAAGACTTTGCTTTTCAACAGAAGCCTCGATCAATTGCCACTTAGGCATGCCACACAGGCAATTCACTCCATGCGTTTGATATCCATCAATATATAACCCCTGAGCTCGTACGTCTCAGAGAAGGGCGTTAAGCAAGAGAATAAATTCTCCGCTGCCAAACAGATATATATTTAATAGAGATCAATCACACGGACTAAAATCCAATGTCAGACACACAGTCCATTTACAAGTCCGTTCTGGGTCTGAACGAAACCGGAGGCACCTAGTACCCCGCATATCCATCGATCTCCAAGCACGTCTGGACGATCACCAACTGTTTCCATCTTCTTGGGTGTACAGCCTAATCAAGATCATCAGCAATCACCCAAATGACGTGAAGACTTCCGGTCTTCGACCATCGTCTTCATCTTCGACTTATCGTCGTATCAGTTATTCAGAATGGGATAAACCTGGTCTTTCCGAATAACTCGCATATATTTTAAATAAGTGTTACACAAATACAACATACGCCTCATTCCAATTCATCAGTCACTAACCGTAAATTAATCAAGAGAATAATTCCCCAAATATTAACCCCGAAGGCCGAAACCAACATCAGATCAATATCCAGAAAACCATTCTGCTTAGCTAACCGACAGTTAGTTTCTAAATTTCACATTCATAGGGAAAGGTTCCCATTGATTTTATCCAAGATAAATTTCTTGAATTTATTCTTTAATCTAATTTTGAATATCAATTCAAACTAGTCGGGATTAGCGAACCTTACCGAAGTGATCATTTGTTTTAATTTCCCAATCCCAACCTATTCCTCCCATGAAGTAAAACGGGTCTCACTTCATATCTAACACCACGGTGTTATCGGTAAATTTAATTACCGTTTCACGTTTAAATCTAATTAAAGATTTAACTATCGCCTGGAGCAAAACTGGTGACACTCCATTCTCGATCATTCCAATCTAATTAAAGATTCATTAAAACTCTACTTAGTTTTAATCTTTAGCTGGGTTAAAGAATCAGTGTCATTTAAAAACACGGTTCACGGTAAACCCAAAATCACATTCCATCAATTATCGGGTTAAAGAACGAGTGTTATTTAAAACACCGTCCACGATAAACCCAAAAATCAATATCGATTCAATTCCAATTAAATATTATTTAATTGGTACACTTCATTAAATCTAAATAAAAAGATTTAATCTTTTCTCAACTGGGTTCAAGAACAGTGTTAGTGAAGACACCATTCACGACAAACCCAAACGACGTTTGATATTCAATACAAGGCTCTGAATAGAAAATATATCGGCTTATATTCAATATCAAATTCTACGACTAACAAATGTCGTATTGGAAATAACGATATAAATATATATCTTTCAAATTTCCATAAAAACATCTGTATAATCACGAATTCCAACATCGAAATATTCCGAAGACAATTTCAATTCAAATCCACTCCAATGCAATCATTGGAAATTCTGGTTATTTTTAAAACCCTTTCGAATTCAATTTATTTATTTAAAAATAAATAGAATTATAATTCTAGTTCAAAACTAGTTTACTTCGATAAAAATCTATTTTTATCTTTTCAAATATGGAGTTTTTCATCCCAATTCTTCTCTAATCATTTCTTATGATTTTACACAAATTATTACTATTTTTAATAATTTTATCAAGGCCCGTACAGTCGATTTCCAACAACGGCCATCGAACTGCACTTACGGCGACCTTTTTCAAATTTGATTTGGACATAATTCCAAATCCAACTATTAGATTTTTAATTTATCACATTCGTTAGAAAGCTCTTTTCGATACGAACCCAACGGTTCCGGTTTTAGGAGAATCCGACGGTCGGATCTCCCGTAATGTCTGTTTGAAATAAATGGTCGAAATTCACGAACTACCGCGGCGCGGCGCGTTCTATTCAGGCCATTATATTATATATATAATATATATAATATATATATCGTCGATTTCTATTTAAAATAATCTATTTTAAATATTCAAAATTCGTTAAAATAGCCAAAATAAAAATTTTAAACTGGCCCAGATTTTCGGGTTGTTACAATCTCCCCCACTTAAAACTTTTCGTCCCCGAAAAGGAACAAAGTCGAAAGTGGTTTGATTAATCAACTCTACGTTCGATCTGGCTTCCTTTCTCCAACTTTTCAGTTTCTGAGAATTTTCAAATTCTTCAAAAATTTGGCTAACACCCTAAATTTTCGAAAAATTTCGCCATAACCTCCCCTGCACCGGGAGCATCGGGGAATTTCAAATAGCTTCCCCGGTCCTTCTAATCTCAAAAAGAAAAAGAAAAAGCCAAGCGGCTAGCCAATAGGCTCATAAAATCATCATCACCCAAACAAAACAGTAAATTATGTATTAAACATGTACCTATTTGTCGGGCAAACAAATTTTATTCTTCGGCTCTAGCCTCCTTGCTATGACCTGTTCAATGATATACATGTATAGGCAAGCAGATGCGACCAATTTTCAATACAGTTCAATATTTGGTTCAATTAGGCATAATGGTTCAAAATTATCAAACAAATAAACAAACAACACAATCATCAATCAATTAGTGATTATCATTTGAAATTCATAACTTTGATATATAGTCAAAAATCACATTTTTGATGCCAAATCACAACAATAAGCCCTATCTAATTTTGGTTCTCACACCAGTCAATAGGAAATATATAGAAATCTCACCTTCGAAACACGAAAATAAATTCTAATGATGACGCGTCAATCATTAGAATCATGTCCGAGCGACTAGAGTGTGATTCTATATCTATCGAATATATGTGAGGCTTTAATACACGTGGATCAGACGTATACTAAAATCTCTATATATTTGATTGTCCAAATCAATGTAAATAAATAATCAAATACGTATAATTGATTTAGATTTTCAAAACAAAAATTGTTTTCACTTTTCAAATATACTCTTCACACTCGTCCTAGGATACTACTGATCCCATCTCTAACGAGTCATTCTAATTGGATATTACTAATCCAATATCTGATGAATTCTTTCGTACGGTTCTAATGTGTCTTGTTCTCTGAGCTTTGTAAACCAAAGCTCTGATACCAACTGTGAAAACCCGTAACTTCCCCGTAAAGGAAAGAGCGGATAGTTCGAGAACAAGCCACAACAGAACGTTTACAAAAGAACATTTCATTGTATATCACAACAATGCATCAGATTACAAGAATATATAGAGTATAAATGAATATTACACAGAAATATCAGAGATTTAAATTACATTTAAATACATAGCAGCGGAAAATAATACAATACACAACTAGAAAGAGATATACAGATACAAAGCTTTCCGGATATCGTTCCAGCTGTTAACCAGGATCCTGTGAATATAAATCTGCAAAACCAAAACTACTAGCTGCCCGTGTCGAAAATAAGGGCACCCAGAGTTTAGGTTAAAACAATAAACTCCAGGTCAGTCATGGGACTGCTGTGAGAACTAAAACAGTTATTAATCTTTATTTTTAAAGTTAGGTAAATCAAGGGACCACGCCGTATAACACGGAACGGGTTTCCTCCCAAGAACACCAGTGCATAAAACAACAGCGCATTGCTAAATAAAGAAAAATGAAGCTATTATAAGACCCAGGTCCTGTCACACAATGCAACACAAGCCGAGGGATAGGGTTTTTACCTTATAATAGCAAAGAATGCTTGATACGTCTAAAAGAAATCATTTGATACTATTATAAGTGCATAGTGTATAAAACAACTTCAAATCATAAATATCAATCATAGGCGGCATGAATGCCCCATACCACTATGTCGCCATATATAGGTTATACAATCAAAATCGCAAAGTCACGTATTTGGAAATTGGGTTTCCATCTATGAACCGAGGCAAAAGATAGTCCTCAACCGATTCGTGACTCTCTAGCCCGAGCCACAGGTCAGAGCTCGAGTGACCTTGGAGCGACAGGGTCGGTCCACCGATGTGGATTAAACTTAAACCCTGAACATGCGTTCCCCCGCCCTATGGGGCGTAAATGAGCCAACGAATGACTCCATCGGACCCGGATCGTCCGATCAAACCGAGGCGCCTCGCAACAGCAACAACCACATAAGTCAAACTCGTCAGGGCGTGTAAAACCACTGACGCCACTTCTAACTAGAAAGAAATGCATGCTCTCCCTGAGGTCCGTCTCCCGTTTTTGGTTCATACCGGGTGTGAAACTCGCGAAGTAAACGTTACACAAAGCTACGCCACAAAGGCCGTGCTTTGATCATCACCACAAGACTTTTCTTTTCAACAGAAGCCTCGATCAATTGCCACTTAGGCATGCCACACAGGCAATTCACTCCATGCGTTTGATATCCATCAATATATAACCCCTGAGCTCGTACGTCTCAGAGAAGGGCATTAAGCAAGAGAATAAATTCTCCGCCGCCAAACAGATATATATTTAATAGAGATCAATCACACGGACTAAAATCCAATGTCAGACACACAGTCCATTTACAAGTACGTTCTGGGTCTGAACGAAACCGGAGGCACCTAGTACTCCGCATATCCATCGATCTCCAAGCACGTCTGGACGATCACCAACTGTTTCCATCTTCATGGGTGTACAGCCCAATCAAGATCATCAGCAATCACCCAAACGACGTGAAGACTTCCGGTCTTCGACCATCGTCTTCATCTTCGACTTATCATCGTATCAGTTATTCAGAATGGGATAAACCCGGTCTTTCCGAATAACTCGCGTATATTTTAAATAAGTGTTACACAAATACAACATACGCCTCATTCCAATTCATCAGTCACTAACCGTAAATTAATCAAGAGAATATTTCCCCAAATATTAACCCCGAAGGCCGAAACCAACATCAGATCAATATCCAGAAAACCATTCTGCTTAGCTAACCGACAGTTAGTTTCTAAATTTCACATTCATAGGGAAAGGTTCCCATTAATTTTATCCAAGATAAATTTCTTGAATTTATTCTTTAATCTATTTTTGAATATCAATTCAAACTAGTCGGGATTAGCGAACCTTACCGAAGTAATCATTTGTTTTAATTTCCCAATCCCAACCTATTCATCCCATGAAGTAAAACGGATCTCACTTCATATCTAACACCACGGTGTTATCGGTAAATTTAATTACCGTTTCACGTTTAAATCTAATTAAAGATTTAACTATCGCCTGGAGCAAAACTGGTGACACTCCATTCTCGATCATTCCAATCTAATTAAAGATTCATTAAAACTCTACTTAGTTTTAATCTTTGGCTGGGTTAAAGAATCAGTGTCATTTAAAAACACGGTTCACGATAAACCCAAAATCACCTTCCATCAATTATCGGGTTAAAGAACGAGTGTTATTTAAAACACCGTCCACGATAAACCCAAAAATCAATATCGATTCAATTCCAATTAAATATTATTTAATTGGTACACTTCATTAAATCTAAATAAAAAGATTTAATCTTTTCTCAATTGGGTTCAAGAACAGTGTTAGTGAAGACACCATTCACGACAAACCCAAACGACGTTTGATATTCAATACAAGGCTCTGAATAGAAAATATATCGGCTTATATTCAATATCAAATTCTACGACTAACAAATGTCGTATTGGAAATAACGATATAAATATATATCTTTCAAATTTCCATAAAAACATCTGTATAATCACGAATTCCAACATCGAAATATTCCGAAGACAATTTCAATTCAAATCCACTCCAATGCAATCATTGGAAATTCTGGTTATTTTTAAAACCCTTTCGAATTCAATTTATTTGTTTAAAAATAAATAGAATTATAATTCTAGTTCAAAACTAGTTTACTTCGATAAAAATCTATTTTTATCTTTTCAAATATGGAGTTTTTCATCCCAATTCTTCTCTAATCATTTCTTATGATTTTACACAAATAATTACGATTTTTGATAATTTTATCAAGGCCCGTACAATCGATTTCCAACAACGGCCATCGAACTGCACTTACGGCGACCTTTTTCAAATTTGATTTGGACATAATTCCAAATCCAACCGTTAGATTTTTAATTTATCACATTCGTTAGAAAGCTCTTTTCGATACGAACCCAACGGATCCGGTTTTAGGAGAATCCGACGGTCGGATCTCCCATAATTTCCGTTTGAAATAAATGGTCGAAATTCACGAACTGCCGCGGCGCGGCGCGTTCTATTCAGGCCATTATATTATATACATAATATATATATCGTCGATTTCTATTTTAAATAATCTATTTTAAATATTCAAAATTCGTTAAAATAGCCAAAATAAAAAATTTAAACTGGCCCAGATTTTCGGGTTGTTACAATAAAGGCCCGAGGTTAGACTGAGTTGTGGCGTAAGACTGCCCGGAACCAACCGGCATACCGGCAGCCATAGCAATACCTGTCTAATGTGAGTGGCTGGTGCTTTAATAAGACAATTAAAGTTAAGCTAGAATGGGAGGGTTAAGTCCATAAGAACACTTAACCAATTTAACACATTTAAGCTAGAATGGGAGGGTTAAGTCCATAGGAACACTTAACCAACTTAACACAGTTAAGTTAGAACGATAGGGTTAAGTTAACTAGAACACTTAACCAACTTAACATGGTAACAAGACAAGATTTGTAGGGGTTAAGTAACTAAGAAAAACACTTAGCCAATTTAATATGTTAACCAGACTAGAAAGTGGGGGTTAAGTAAATTCAATACACTTAGCCAATTTAACATGTTAACTAGACTAGAGGTTGGGGATAAGTAAAGTTAATACACTTAGCCAATTTAACATGCTAACTAGACTAGAGGTTGGGGTTAAGTAAATTTAATACACTTGGCCAATTTAATATGTTAGCTGGACTAGACCGTAGGGTTAAGTAAGCTTGAACACTTAACCATCAGAGTGTGATAAATGAATAGGGTTAACTTAAAAACATGAAGGGACAATACTTAACCATTAGAACATGTTAATCAAAACAATGTTAGGGTTAAGTTAACTAAGGGAACACTTAACCGTTATAACATGTTAGTTAAAATAGATAGGCAAGGTTAAGTTAAAAAGGATCACTTAACCAATACAAGATGAATGGGTAGGGTTAAGTAAATACTTAACCAATATAACTTGATGCTGGTAGGATTAAGTCAACGTGAATTACTGGTAACACTTAACCAGTTAACATGACAAATGAATAGGTTAAGTTAACTTGTATCGACTAATGACACTTAACCAATCCAACTTGACGAGAAAGAGAACTAAGTAGTAAACCTTAGTTAAAAGGACTAAGTGGTAAACCTTAGTTAATAAAACGATGATTCAGGAAACTAAGTGGTAAACCTTAGTTAGGAAAACTAAGTAGTAATTCTTAGTATAACACGAGGAGGAGCGAATGTCCATCTGATCTTAAAGAAGGCTCCAACGAATTGGGTTATGAAGCCCGAGGCTTCGAGGGGACGTGAGGGTACTCTTGGTATCCCTCTGTGAGGCTGCAGATGATCCTCCTGGGCTCACAGAGGTTAAGTCTACGTTAGGAGAACCAAGGGTATGCCTTGGTTGCAATTTAAGGCAACCTAAAGACTAGGGTGGACCAGCGTGATTCGGTGAGACCAGTAGCCCTTTGATAGCAACTCGTCGTCTACCTACCATCATGAGTCAGTCGAGATACGTAAAGCGGAAAGGCGGAGAACTCCAAAAGACCATATACTTGTTATCTAGTTATGGGTGAGGATGGCCACAAGACAGTGGGGCATAGCGGGCCTGCTTATAGTTCTCAATTTTTCAAGGGTGGCCTTTCATTAGTTGAGGGAGGTGTCAGGTGGGACCATAGCCACTGGAAAAATAGACCTTAGCATCTGCATCGGTAGATATCTGAAAGCTCCCGACCGAGTTCCGTGTTTTTAGAATAGCCCTGCCACGGGACTTGGGTCGCACATTTCAGGACATGTGCATCTAGACAGCGATAAACGATTCGCGACACATACGTGGGGAAAGTCTAGGAACATATACCACTCTAGGTAGTGCGTCCTAGACTAGGGGCATCGTTCGACAGGTAGCGTAATCCCTAGTTGGACCAAGGTGGCATAAACCTTGAATCTGTGAAGTATTAGATAAGCCGCGTAAACCCGAGTGGAATCTAGGAAGCACTTTGATATAAAACCCTAGATTAGATCTAGGTAATAAATAATAAATGTACGCCTAAAGGCAACTACAATTTCTGGGATTGGGATCACGTTATCATTTTAGACAGATTACTAGTTGGGACACTAGATAGGTGGTGCAGAGACATAGAAACCATAATAACAGGTTAATAGCGAAGCGGAGAAAGTATTAAAGCATATCTAGTTTATCTTGTCTTAGCATATCTTGTGTTAATCTTATCCTATCTTGTTGGCCCTATCATCATGGTATTGTCTTGTATTCAGTTAATTCATGTCGTTTTGTTTTTCCTTGTTCACATGCTAGAAGTAACTGAACTTACCAGACTTTATGTCTAACCCAGTTTTCTTTCGTCTTCTTTTCTTCCGTCCCCCCCCTAGGTAGTTAAGGAGGGAATAGTATAGCTCAGGTTAGATTGGACCGTCACTCTTCCCAAGCTCGAAGATTCTTTGACAAAGTGCTTTGGACTCTCTTTTTCTGCTGCTATGGATGGCTTATGCTACATTGGGGAATATAAATGTTATTTTATGCTTCTTTATTTTGTAAGACAGATGATACTCTGATATTGGAAAACAATTGTTATACAAACTATTTTATCAATAAAGTAAAGTTTTATTTTCCGCTGTTTTAATTTTGTCTATCTTGTAATTTATCTGCATCTTTTACCCTAAATGCTCCACAGAACTTAGTGCATTCCCTTTGTGATTGACACTAAAGGATGTGGGGTGTTACACTTGGTATCAGAGCTGAAGGTTACCAGATAAGATAAAAGATTTGAAAAAAATTATTATTTTCAAACAGTTTTAAAAGAAGCATTTTCAAAAGAAAAGTTTTGTTTTAAAGGCATATTCCCCAAAAGCCATACGCACTATCTTCTGATTCTCTGTTTGAATTCTTGTCCCCTTCTTTCTTGAGTCTCTAGGGCTTCTGGCTTTCTGGGAGGTAACCTTATCGAAGGGCGAAGTAGTGCCCGACTTCCATCTATAACCGTAGTAGTTTCACCTGCGGCTAGTTTTCTTTCAAGCTTAGTAGGGTTTTCTGTACGATGGAGGCAGCTTTCGAGAGATTTGTCAACATGATTACAGATGAAAGAGGATGAGGAGTTTGGCTAAGGAGCACAACCCAAGGATGAGGAATACATGGATGTAGACTTGGCTCACGAAGGAGGAAGGGATTATAAAACCTAAGACAAGAGGAAGTGTCTTTACTATGGCAGAATAGGGCATATAATTAAGAACAAAGGACAAGATTTTCAGAAGGGCAAGTACATGCTTTCACCACTAAGCGTACCTAGGAGAAAGGTAGTAAAGTTCTGTTGGAAGAGTCTAGCTTTTCTGTTTGTACTCTTTCTTTTGGTTTTAGCACTTCACATTTGTTCATATTTGCTTCCATAGCTGAGTCTCTGCACCTTAGTACTAGTATAGTAAAAGATCCCAACTAGTGCTCAAGTGTTTGGTTGTTTTTGCTTAGATCATCTCACGTAGATCGTCCAAATTCGGAGGAGACATTCCTCGGGTGCTTGTCTGATATTGGTTTAGGCCTTTGGGGCTTGTACTTGAGGGATGTTGAGTTCGACTAGGATGGTTTGCTTGAGAGATGAATAGTTGTGGCAGGCGCTCTATATAGAGAAGGACTAACCTTAAGAGAGGTAAAAAAGTTCGTAGTGACCTTTTGACCCTCATAGTTATGGCATGATGGATAAGCTAAGAGGAGAGACCTCTGATCATCCTAGTATATACACTCAGTATTATGGTTGACATTTGTTTATTTTGGAAATGGAGGTCAAGAAACTTCCCAATCGTGAAGTTGAATATGTTAAGGTACAGTTGAGTAAAGCTCAAGAAGACGTGATACGGGAGATTGAAGATAAAGCATACGCGCCTCATACCCTTTTTCTTAACGGTACATCCTTGATTCCTTTTTTTAGGAATTCTATGCATACTAATTTCTAGCTTTTAGGGTATATCCTCTAGGACGTATCATCGATCCTTAGGTAGAAACCCTTTTGGATGTAAACATGTATTTGAAACATGTTATGGTTGATGGTTGTGAATGGTTGCTAGTGGTTGCTCGTGAATGCATATACACACGTATTAGGCACTAGATCAGCACAGACGCATTCATATTTCATTTACATGTATGTATTTGTTTATGAATTGAACTTAATGTGTTATCATATGGATGTCGCGTTTGAGTGAATGATTGTGCACTCATATAAAAATAATATGTATCATTAGGATTTGCATACATATTGGATGCAAGGCACTGACATGATTTGCATTAAGGAGGTCAACTGAATCAGTAGACCGCCTGATTTTGCATTAGATAAAGACATGTACACATACTATGCATATGAACATACAAGCATTAAAAGTCTTTAAGGACAATGGATGCCTGTGTTTGATGGTTGAGTAGATGGATGATTGGATGGTAGGATTTACATTCTTCTTGACTTGAAGATTTTGGGGTCGAAATCCTTTAAGGAGGGGAGAATGTAACACCCCGTATTTCGGTTAACACTAAAGTTACTAATTAAATAATAAATGTGTAAAGGGGAGATGTATCTAATGTGCATACAAATTTAATAATAAATGTGTAAAGGGGAGATGTATCTAATGTGCATACAAATTTAATAATAAATGTGTAAAGGGGATATGTATCTAATGTGCATACAAATTTAATAATAAATGTGTAAAGGGGGGATGTATCTAATGTGCATACAAATTTAATAATAAATGTTAATAATGTACATTAAGAAGGTAATTGTGAACATAATTGGCTTCTCTTTAGAACGGATGGCTTTGATTAACCTTGGCTTCATCGACGGCTCAAATTAACTTGCAATCCTATATAAACAGCCCCCTAGTTTCCTTCTCTTTGCACCATTCTTCTCTAACCTTATGCTGCACAAATTCTTGATGGACATGGCTTCTTCTTCTTCCTCTAAATCTAAATAAATAGATTAAAATAAAATATAAATCAAGACGAGGATATGCTGCTCAAGTCTTTCAAGAGAAGATTCAAAACAAGTTAAGATTCAAGTAAAGATTCAACGGCTTCAAGCAACGCTATCTTTCTATTCTTTTCTAGATCCAATCAATGTAAGTCGGTTACTTTTTAGATTTGAACGCCTTTTCTATTTGTGACATGAAATTAAAAGAATATAAGAAATATGCCTTATCATTTCATTGAATCTGTGCTTGTTTATGACTTTGGATCTGATTCTTGATTATGGCCTAGAACACATTGTGACTAAATTGCCAATGCTTAACATTATGACTATGGAACTGTGGCCTTTGAAACCATAAGCCTTTGACTATGAACATAAGCCTTTGACTATGAACATAAGCCTTTGACTAGGAGCATAAACCAATGCCTATGACTATGACAAGGACAACAGTGGATAATTACCTATGATTCATGAACATGATATTATTGCCTAGGATTATGACTGTGAGATTGGATCTAAACTTGATTATCTATTCAGTTTATTCTTAATTATCCTTGGATCTTGATTATGTGAATTTATCTATTAAGTTAGATTTACCCATATACTTGAACCTATGTTATTTGTTCAACCCTTTTTATGTCATAATATTATCAGATCTATAGGCCTTCGATGCTTTAATCAATTTATTCAGTGTAATTTGTTAGATCTGTGATTAGTGAATTATCATCTTCTGCCAGTCATTATGTTTATCTTTTCATGGCATTTTGGTTCATTCCCTTTTAATCCACGAATCTAGATTTATCTATAATCTAGGATGAAATCACGATTACACGAACGATGGGAATACGATTTGGGCAAATAATAAATTTGACTTAAACATGGTTGTAAACTTGGAAATTGGCATAATGTGGAACATGAACATAATTATGATTGACATAATTTAGAACATGTATTATGGCATTTTTATTAGAACGAAATTTGAAATTTTGACACGAATTATGGAATATGTAATTTGGCATATTAAATTTAGTATTGGAAAGTAAGCTAAGTTTTAGGCGTAAACGTTAAACTAGAATAATAATTCTAGTCTTGCCATAAACTGTAAATTAGGATGTTAAATCAGAATTGGGTCAATTAAAGTTAATTTGGCATAATAAGTATATTAGCATAAATTTTGAATTTAGTGATAATTGTGAGAAATTGTCGTGTTTAGAATAATCATGGTTAGTGACACTTAATTTGGTATAATTTACATACCAAAAACTATAAATATGATATATAGGGAAAATTGGCCATAATAATAAATGTTGACAATGTACATTAAAAGAGTAATGATGGAATAAGTAAATTAGGGAAAATTTACTTATAGAATTTATCCTAAATGAGAAAAGTAAATTTAGAAAATACGAACATGCTTAACCCGAGGTTGGGTTGAGTTGTGACGTAAACCTGCCTGGACCCGCCCGGCTGTCCAGTGATCACAACAATACCTATCCAATGTGGGAGGTTAAGGCATTAAGCCCGATAAAGGCCCGAGGTTAGACTGAGTTGTGGCGTAAGACTGCCCGGAACCAACCGGCATACCGACAGCCACAGCAATACCTGTCTAATGTGAGTGGCTGGTGCTTTAATAAGATAATTAAGTTAAGCTAGAATGGGAGGGTTAAGTCCATAAGAACACTTAACCAACTTAACACAGTTAAGCTAGAATGGGAGGGTTAAGTCCATAGGAACACTTAACCAACTTAACACAGTTAAGTTAGAACAATAGGGTTAAGTTAACTAGAACACTTAACCAACTTAACATGGTAACAAGACAAGATTTGTAGGGGTTAAGTAACTAAGAAAAACACTTAGCCAATTTAATATGTTAACCAGACTAGAAAGTGGGGGTTAAGTAAATTCAATACACTTAGCCAATTTAACATGTTAACTAGACTAGAGGTTGGGGATAAGTAAAGTTATTACACTTGGCCAATTTAACATGCTAACTTGACTAGAGGTTGGGGTTAAGTAAATTTAATACACTTGGCCAAGTTAATATGTTAGCTGGACTAGACCGTAGGGTTAAGTAAGCTTGAACACTTAACCATCAGAGTGTGATACATGAATATGGTTAAGTTAAAAACATGAAGGGACAATACTTAACCATTAGAACATGTTAATCAAACCAATGTTAGGGTTAAGTTAACTAAGGGAACACTTAACCGTTATAACATGTTAGTTAAAACAGATAGGCAAGGTTAAGTTAAAAAGGAACACTTAACCAATACAAGATGAATGGGTAGGGTTAAGTAAATACTTAACCAATATAACTTGATGCTGGTAGGGTTAAGTCAACGTGAATTACTGGTAACACTTAACCAGTTTAACATGACAAATGAATAGGTTAAGTTAACTTGTATCGACTAATGACACTTAACTAATCCAACTTGACGAGAAAGAGAACTAAGTAGTAAACCTTAGTTAAAAGGACTAAGTGGTAAACCATAGCTAAGAAAATGATGATTCAGGAAACTAAGTGGTAAACCTTATTTAGGAAAACTAAGTAGTAATTCTTAGTATAACACGAGGAGGAGCGAACGTCCATCTGATCTTAAAGAAGGCTTCAACGAATTGGGTTACGAAGCCCGAGGCTTCGAGGGGACGTGAGGGTACTCTTGGTATCCCTCTGTGAGGCTGCAGATGATCCTCCTGGGCTCACAGAGGTTAAGGTCTGCGTTAGGAGAACCAAGGGTATGCCTTGGTTGCAATTTAAGGCAACCTAAAGACTAGGGTGGACCAGAGTGATTCGGCGAGACCAGTAGCCATGTGATAGCAATTCGTCGTCTACCTACCATCTTGAGTCAGTCGAGATACGTAAAGCGGAAAGACGGAGAACTCCAAAAGACCATATACTTGTTATATAGTTATGGGCGAGGATGGCCATAAGACAGTGGGGCATAGGTTGCATGCTTAAAGTTCTCAATTTTTCAAGGGTAGCCTTTCATTAGTTGAGGGAGGGCTCAGGTGGGACCATAGCCACTGGAAAAACAGACCTTAGCATCTGCATCGGCAGATATCTTAAAGCTCCCGACCGAGTTCCGTGTTTCTAGAATAGCCCTGCCACGGGACTCGGGTCTCACATTTCAAGACATGTGCATCTAGACAGCGATAAACGATTCGCGACACATACGTGGGGAAAGTCTAGGAACATATACCACTCTAGGTAGTGCGTCCTAGACTAGGGGCATCGTTCGACAGGTAGCGTAATCCCTAGTTGGACCTAGGTGGCATTAACCCTGAATCTGTGAAGCATTAGATAAGCTGCGTAAACCCGAGTGGAATCTAGGAAGCACTTTGATATAAAACCCTAGATTAGATCTAGGTAATAAATAATAAATGTATGCCTAAAGGCAACCACAATTACTGGGATTAGGATCGCGTTATCATTTTAGATAGATTACTAGTTGGGACACTAGATAGGTGGTGCAGAGACATAGAAACCATAATAACAGGTTAATAGCGAAGCGGAGAAAGTATTAAAGCATATCCAGTTTATCTTGTCTTAGCATATCTTGTGTTAATCTTATCCTATCTTGTTGGCCCTATCATCATGGTATTGTCTTGTATTTAGTTAATTCATGTCGTTTTGTTTTTCCTTGTTCACATGCTAGAAGTAATTGAACTTACCAGACTTTATGTCTGACCCAGTTTTCTTTCGTCTTCTTTTCTTCCGTTCCCCTCCCCCCTCCCCCAGGTAGTTAAGGAGGGAATAGTAAAACTCAGGTTAGATTGGACCGTCACTCTTCCCAAGCTCGAAGATTCTTTGACAAAGTGCTTTGGACTCTCTTTTTCTGCTGCTATGGCTGGCTTATGCTACATTGGGGAATATAAATGTTATTTTATGCTTCTTTATTTTGTAAGACAGATGATACTCTGATATTGGAAAACAATTGTTGTACAAACTATTTTATCAATAAAGTAAAGTTTTATTTTCCACTGTTTTAATTTTCTCTGTCTTGTAATTTATCTGCATCTTTTACCCTAAATGCTCCACATAACTTAGTGCATTCCCTTTGTGAGTGACACTAAAGGATGTGGGGTGTTACAACCCCCACGAATACCAGTGCATAAACAACAACCAATAATGGACATATAGATCTATTATGCGTTAAACAACATGCAATTCCTTCATCTACCCATTTAGGCTTAATCCCAAATTTAGATTTTTCGAAGTCCAATTCACTTTACATAAATTATTTCTTTGGACTTTATTCCCGAATTCTTATTTCAAATCATTTGAGATACATATCTAGTTTTTATATCAAAGTAGATTTCACTTTGGGATCTCAAACCAAAATCATTTGGAAATATGAATTTCAAAATATCACAATGCATTCAAACAGTATGAAACCAAATATCGGGAGGTTTCTCCCATCAACAAGGCAAAGGGTGTAACAATTCGGAAAATCGGAACCAATTTAAAAATTTTATTTTGGCAATTTTAGTGAATTTTGAATATTTAAAATGAATTATTTTAAATAATAATGATGAGAAGTTTATTTTTAATAAAATTAGAACGTGTGTATATATATTTGAATCGGCGTTAGAATATAAAATAATTATTTTAATTATAAAAGGAATAGAAAATGGCGCGGTAGCTTGAAAATTCGATTCCAAATTTCAAATGAATGTACGTGATTCAAAATAAACCGGATTTTAGTTAAACCAGAAATATTAGAATCTATTTGAAAATATCTTTCCAACGAATTTAAAAAATCCAATTTTCATAGCGAGAATAAAAAGTTATGCCCAGTTGAAAATTCAGAATAGTCGTTATAGAAATATAGCCCAAAAAAGTCATATTTTGCATACGAATGAATTTGGACTCGTAACCACTTCCATTGAGTTCAAAATACCGTTTGCAACTCCGAAAAGTATAAGCTTCGATATATTCCGAGATCTGGAATAGTGAGAATTGGATGGGATTTTCGGTTATTAATACATAGCCCTTAAAAAGTGAAATTTTGCATATGAGCTCAGAATTCGACGAGATAAATTTTTCTGGATTCATAATGACAAATCATTGTTGAGTTCCAAAATGCACGTCGAACGGAGTTAGTATGTTGCCATGCGAGCTAAAACAATTCAGGGTAAAACAGGTAGTCATTTTACAAAGAAACATTATTGATACGACCTCAGAATTCAATTCCTTTTTTTTGGATTCGTATCGTCTAATAATGGTTAAATCCAAAAGGCCATGATTTTTGGAGTTAGCAAAGGATCGTGCAAGAAGAAAAGGTGCGCCAAAATTGCATTTTTGAACAATATATAAGCATCTTTGACAATTTTAATGGACAGTCAAATGAACTCGGAATTCGACGAAACTTGTTCGTTGGACTCGTCTTCACGTGTACTATCTCGTGTCCAAAATCCGCAGAAAACAGAGAATGTTTGTATTCGGACGATCAGAAGGAAACAAGCATATAATCGCTTTCATTCCATTTCTCTCTTCATTATTTTCATTTCCTCCTTCCTCCACTTTTCTTCATAAATGGCCTCCTCCCCTTGGCCCTTGATGTTTCCGCTCCCTTGCTGCCCCCACCCGTCGCCGGCCACCGTGCCACCCCCCTCTCCTCCTCTCTCCTTCCCTCCTTCCTCCTCTCTCTCCTTCCTTCTCTACATAAAGCCATAGCCCCAAATCACCTCCAACCACCAACGCCGGACCCCACCGCCGCCGCCACCTTCCCACATCAGTTAGGCCCCACGCCGCCTGCAGCACCACCCAACTCCGGCCGTGGGCCCCGCTACACTCAAAAATCCATTTTTTACAAATTTCCCATTTTGCATTTAACTCTCTGTCACAATTTCGCCAATAACTCCCAAACCGTGCATTTTTTGCCAAAACTCCATAGTACCAATGTAACGACCCGGAAAAATGCGATCTTGGTTATCCGATATATAACACATATCGAACATCCAAGGATCGAAAATAATCGAATAGTTAATAAAAGAAATTAGAAGGTGAGAACAGATAAGATAGAAACTTAGAATAGGAGAAGAAGAAGAACACAACATCAGAGTAACACGAACCTCACAGCGGAACGAATAACATATAATAGATAACATAACTTTGAAATATAACAGTTATGTATACAATAGCACTTATCAGAGTACATCACTTACAACACAGCGGAAATAACTATAGCTATATGATCTTGAAGCCTCCAGCTCCAAGCTCTCCAAGTATATCTGCAAATTCCTGACTACTTGACTGCCCGTACAAATTTAGGCACCTAAGAGTTTAGGGAAAACAACAAAGTAAACTCCGGGTCAGTCATGGGACTAGTGTGAGTAAAACAGTTTAAAACAGGTATATGAACAAGTAAACGATATCTCATAAGGCCACGCCGTAGAACGGAACGGGTTTTTCCCTTATGAGAATCCAAAATATCTTTATATCAAAAACCTTTTGATATTATAATAATGTCTATGTACAAATAGATATCAACTAGCAGAAATGCTTTCATCTCACATTCTACATATAGTATACAAATCAAAATCGCAAGCACGTATTGGATAATGGATTTCCAACTATGACAAGGTATGGAACCACCTTCCGATCAGTGTACTCTAGGAACGATACACTGGAGTTCAACAGGAACATCTTGTAACTCAGCCACACATGACCGACCACTCATTTCGCTTGAGTGTATCGAATGTATATCACCAACGGTTGGGATCAGCAACCGTTCCCGTATATATATGGGACAGCACTGATAGATTTAAGAAACAAATGAATATTCACTAGATAGGTGATTATACACCCTACTTCGGTGTGACCGACTTAGCCATACTGCCTGTCCGATTTCTGTCATTTACCGGTTGATGAGGCTAGAAGCTACGCTTTATCATCACATCAGATTCACTTCGAATGCTACATTGTCAAATCCATCGAAATCACTAATTGACATTTTACAACAGTACATTACGTGTCAGCTAAAAGAAGTTTCCTTCTTCGCTTCCACTCTTGGTACGGTTGGAGAAATCAATGTACGTAATCGTCTGGAAATACTCTGTCAGACATCCATCTTCATTCACTTAGAATGTCACATCGTCATACCCGCTAAATCACAAATTGACTTATCCAAAAATAACACGGGTATACAGCTAAGAGAAACGAATTCCTCCGCCACCAAACGTGAATACGTTTGAACAGATCAACTTACGCGATCCATTGGATATACTCTGTCAGACCTTCGTCCATACAAGTTATCCTGGGACTGGACAAACCGAAGGCACTATTCTGTAGACAGGATAGTCCTTGCATTTTACTCCGCCTTCAATTATCTTTGGCATGTATGATTCGCGATGCTTATGCCAATACAGAGTGGTTCTTTGGATAAAAATCCAACCGGTCTCTCCATATTAACAACGTTAAAATGGTCAAAACTTCGATAGTCGGTGAGTTAACTATCAAAGAAAAAAAAGTGTGCAAACAACAATATTATTTCTAGATGGAAATTATATCGAACAAACATCATTTAACATTAATTTATTTAGTTCATTTTCATTACTTATCTCTTGTTTCCCTATATTCTAAATTCTTATTTTCTTTTATTAGAAAACATTTCTGATTCTCGTTTGGAAAACATTTCCAAAACTCCTTTACGATCAAACCTTACCATTTCTTAGTTAAGAAGGAAGTCACTCAAGTTGGGGTATAATTACCTCTCAGACCTTAACTGAACAACGTTATAACTTTGAAATGGTCAAAGTTTATCTTTTAATCTTTAACAACTTCTTTATGCCTTTCTCGGATCCAATTTTACTAATCTACTTCTATATTTAAAACATTGGTTATAACGATAACGTTATAATCCCTCCTTTCGAATTATCTAACTTTAATGATAACTTCTATTCTTATTAGTGAATAATTAACCTAACCCTTATTTATTTATAAATAAATAAATCTCTATTTAAACACTGGAAAGTATAAGTACTTTCCCGAATTCGATATAATCGAATTTGCCGATTAACTCTCTTCGAGAAATCTCTATTTGATTAACTCTTCTTCGAATAACCTATATTCGACTAACTCCTTCTCGAATAAGCGATATTCGATAATCTCTCTTCGAATAAATAATATTCGATAACTCTTCCTTTTCAAATATCTAATATTTGAAAATCTCACTTCGATTAAACTATAATCGATAACTCCCTTCGATGAAACTAACATCGATAACTCCTTTCGATGAAACTAACATCGATAACTCCTTTCGATGAAACTAACATCGATAATTCCTTTCGATGAAACTAACATCGATAACTCCTTTCGATGAAACTAACATCGATAACTCCTTTCGATGAAACTAACATCGATTTATTTAACTCGATGAACTTAACTCGACTAACTTAACTTGACTCGACTAACTCGACTTACTTGGTTCGACCAATTCGATTCGATTAACTAGGCTCGACTAACTTGGTCGAACCACCCGATCAACTCAACTTATTTAACTTAACTTATTTCTCAACTCGATCAACTCGATTAACTCCTATCGAATAACTAATATTCGATTAAACTCCATTCGCTTGACTCTAGATCGCAGCGATCACAATGGTTACGCCTGACTCCCTCAGGAAACATCCGACCGCCGTAGGCTATTTACAGCCCTGCGAATTACGCTAGCAGTCGTACGAGATGACAACTTACCCTGAATACTATGTTTGACTAACTTTGTCTCAAATAACTATATTTGATTAACTCTAGTTCGTTTTAACTCTAATCGATTAACTCTAACTACTTAACTCCAACTGGTTAACTCTAACTGATTAACTCTAACAAGTTAACTCTATTTGACTAACTCGACTTGACTAATCCCTTTCGAATAACATATTCGATTAACTAACTTTCGAATACCATATTCGATTAACTAACTTCGAATACCATATTCGATTAACTAACTTCGAATACCATGTTCGATTAACTAACTTCGAATACCATATTCGATTTACTTTATTCACTTTATAAAGATTTCCTTTTTAACAACGTTTTATTCATTTGAAAAGATTTACTTTTAAATAACGGTTCTACACTTTAAAAATGATTTCCTTTTTATAATGTTCCCTTTCCAATTCTATTTGTAAATGGTTTACAAATATTTCCTTTTCAAATTTATTCTTGAAATATTCTAACTCCATAAATTTTCGGGAAAATTCGCCATAACCTCCTTTATATCGGGAGCATCGGGAAAATCCCCAAACTCGCCACACAGGCCTTTCCATTCAAAAAGAAATGTTTTGAATTTATTTTCCTTTTTACAATATCTCCTATTTATAAATATCCCAATTTATAAATATTCCTTATTTATAAATATTTAATTTATAAATATCTCTTATTTATAAATATTCCAATTTATAAATATTCTGTTTTCAATATCACTTTGAAAATCCCCTTATCAACATTTCGGTATGTTATGGTATTCAATCATATCAAATCACGATGTTCAATATCGTCCGAGCACATATAATCGCCCACAGATTTTATATCACATCATATAACCATATATGAAAAACAATAAAATAACTGTTGAGGAATCCAGTCGGATTCCTCCAACCTGTTTCCCTGCATTCACAGATGTTACACAATATGATTATCATCACTTTTAGTTCAATATACATTATTCTGATAGCAGAATCAATATATAAATATTTAACGGTTTATATATATATACATATATATATATATATAAATTTTCACTAATTGACTAGCAGTTCAATCAATCAACCAACACACAGCAATCAGCAGATGATTAACAGTTCTAAAAATACATTATAAAAATATAACTGTTCAGAGTTGGTGAGTTTTACTCACATTAGACGATCAACGTCAATGACGATACCCATCGCTTGATTCAAACAATTTATTTTGCTATAAATTGTGATGGACTCCAATCGACTCGCGGTCAGTTCCATTGTGTAGTGTCTGTCCATACGATCCCAACGGATCTTCTTTCGTCAGATTCTGATATCGTATGGAGAAGTTATACGATTTACAAGTTAAGTGCACATTTGATTTCTATTTAAATAAAATACCGGGCCTTACCAAATACCCCTGGCCCATTACAAATCAGACCCGCCTCCCTTTACTTCCTCTTCTCCCTCTTTAACTCACGAATTACCAGTACTGTTCGACGGCCATTTCGACCATCTTCTTGCCACAAATTCTCCTCTTCAACTCCACTACAAATCAGACTAACACTGCCATGTTGTTTCTCTTCACCTCCTCTTTCTACTTCGGTCGTTGAAACCTAACTCATTGGCATCGCGTTCCCAACTCCTGTCCACGCACAGTGAATATCGCACAAACCAAATGATCACCAGAATCCCCAAAACTCGGCGTACAATTGCGAATCGACCCCTTAAACTCAAACATGACACCAAAAACCAACATCGAAGCTTCGATTTCACCATTTGTTGAACACTAGATCGACCGCTGCGTATGGAGGACTTCCAGAATTTGGATCGAACCAAGTAAAATAGATATCATGATGAAGAGGTCGATCTCAGGAGAATAAAAACATAAGTTTCATGATTTAAATTTTTTTATATGAATTGTTCTTGATTTTTTTTTCTCACGATGATTTTTCTGTGTAATGAATTTGTGGCGGCGTATATTTCTTACTGAGGAAATGGAAATTTTAGGTTATAAGGATTTAGAAAGGGTATTTATAGGCAAACAAAATATCTTAGATATTTTTTTTATTAATATTTTACTTTGTCCATTTCTCATCGTATCCGACTTCTAAAAATTCCTGCGGTCACATATGATACCCAAAAATCACCAAACTAGACATGCAGTTACAGTTCGACATTACGGTCCCAACGAAACTGGTTTCGTCGAATTCCGACTCCGTTTGCTCACACAGCGTATTTTTAACTGTCAAAATATCGACTGTTTCTCACCCTAAAAATCCATATAGCCACACAGTGACTCTAAAAATCACGGAAACTGACATCTAGCAATAATTTGACATTGCGGATCTAACAAAATTAGTTTCGTCGAATTTCGACTCCGTTTGCAAAACTGGCTATTTTTTTAAAGCTCTGAATGACCCATTTAAATATATAAATATATTTAAATAAATTAAATTAAATATAAATAAATTTATATTATCGTATATATTCACTGTGGAATACCATACAGCTCCAGGAAAATTATATACTCTCTATTCTGTGTCCAGATTGAATCGATATTCAATTTACATTGAAAAATCCTTTTATAACGTATATAAAGCGTTACGAATTATAAAGGAATTTCACAGCGACTTTTCTGAAATTTGATTTGGACGTACATCAAAATCTATACGACGAAATCCCGATTTTTCTCTTCCACTAGAAAGATATACTCCACCAGCTCCACACATTTCTTGTTTCACATAAATCCGGCTTACAGCGAACCCTGTACATTCAGTTGAAGTTCAAATCGCCAAATAGCGAACTGCCGCGCCATTTCGAGCTCTATTTTAATTATATTATAATTCTACGTTCAAACTGACGTCGATTGAATATATTCGTTATTCAAATTCAATTCCAAGCTGAATTATATCTAAGTGACGACCCCGTTCATCGAATATTGTGATTTCCAATATTTTTGATTATTTCTGAATTAAATATATTATTTAATTATTATTTTAATTAAATATTCCCAGTTATTTAATTCCACAACCATTTAATTCACTATATCACTATATATATAATTAAATTAATTAATTATAATACCTCTGACAATGCGGGTGATTACAACCAATATTGAAGAGCACGATTTTCTCTTCGATTTGATATATGGAAGTCCTATTTTGGATCGTGGAGCTATCCGGAAAATGCGTCCAAAGTCTGTTGTCCAAATACTGTCTTTTCGCGATTTCCGACGAAATGGCACATTTTCGGAAGGAAGACTACTAGGTGAAAGTTGTCCGGAATGGCGCGTATAAGCTAGAAAAAAATGGTGTGAAGATTGGAGCTCGTTTGCAAATTCTGGAACCAGAACAGCAAATCCGGACAATATAAAATATATGAGTTTTCTCCGCTTTAAAGCTTCTATGGTTTTTGACGTATGAAGTATGTAAAGTTATGATTTTTATTTATATAAAGCTATGATTTTTATTTATATAAATTTATGATTTTTATTTATATAAATTTATGATTTTTAATTACATAAAGTTATGATTTTTAGCTATGTAAAAATATCATTTTTGATAAGTTAAAAATAGGATTTTTTATCGTAGGAAGGGAATATATTTAGTGAAAATATGATTTTTAACTAGTGTATGGCATGGAAATGTTTTTTGAAAGATAAAAATATGATTTTTAGCCTATTTATGCTATTTATAAAATAGACAAGTTATGAGATAATTATTCGATAGTTAAAAATATGATTTTTAACTTATGCATGTTATTTACAAAATAAACATGCGGGATTCCGGGAGAATTTAAGACTAACATCAAAGATTGACGGAGTGGAAACCCAAGGTGAGAACTCCTCACTTTTATTTTATTTTCTTGTTAAAATATATACTAGGATGCAGACGGTGCTTAGCAGCACCTGACACCCGTCGTCCACAGACCATGGATGACTTGTTTGTTTGTTTGATTGTGTTGTGAAATTGATTGTGTGATGTGGAAAGGAAAAAAATATTTTATAGCTAAAAATATAATTTTAACGTGTATATGAATGAAATAAATATTCATAAACAAATTGGACGATCTATTTATGTACACTTATTTGACTGATATTGATTGGGACGATAAATTTTACACATCGCCCAACCGCACAAATAAAATTCATTATTTGTTGATTGAAACCCCACACGGGTATTGGGATGATATTGGACGTGCACTAATCCCGATATTTAGTTGTATTTCGATCGATTGGTTGACAGGCTGTTATAAGCATTGAATATTTATATTTGATGCTTATGCAGTGTAGAATGCACTTCGGATGATGGTTAACTGTGTTTGATTGTTGTTGTATACATATGTGTATGAAATCCATATAATCAGCATTATATGGTAATTGACTGTGTTTGACTCCAGTTCAGAAATAAGGAATATTTTAAAAGAATGAATATTTTAAAATAATGAATATTTTAAAATAATGAATATTTTAAAATAATATTTAGTAAAAGATCAAAGTCTGATTTGGATGTCCGATTTGGGATGGACAAGAAAATATTTGAATATATATATATATATATATATATATATATATATATATATATATATATATATAGACGTGTTGATTAGATTGACGCCATTTTGACGTAAACGATATTTATATCGCTTTTATTCATTTTTATAATGAATATTTAAAACGAAGTGATTTCAAAATCTAATGTTTTGAAAATACTATCATTTATAAATCAATGATATGGAATATTCAATTTTTATTTGAAATTGAATATGAAGATGAAATCGTTTTGAAAACGAATTTAAAATGATTTATAAAATACGTTTTAAATGAAAATCGACAAAATATATGTTATATACATACATACATACATATATACATATATATATAATGGCCTGAATAGAACGCGCCGCGGTAGTTCACGAATTTCGACCATTGAATTTGAATGGATATTACGGGAGATCCGGCCGTCCGATTCTCATAAAACCGGAACTGTTGGGTTCGTATCGAAAAGAGCTTTCTAACGAATACAAGAAATTAGAAATCTAATGGTTGGATTTGTAATCATGTCCAAATCAAATTTGGAAAAGGTCGTTGTAAGTGCAGTTCGATGGCTGTTCATGGGAATCAACAGTACGGGCCTTGATTAAATTATTAAAAATATCAACAATTTGTGTTAAATCATGACAAATGATTTGGAAAGAATTAGGATGAAAAATTCCACATTTGAAAGGATAAAATTACATTTTTATCGAAATGAACTAGTAATGAACTAAATTAAAAATCCAATATTTTTAAATAAATAAATTGGGTTTGAAATGGTTTTAAAAATAATCAGAATTTCCAATATATGAACTGGAATGGATTTGAATCGAAATTATCTTCGAAATATTTCGATATTGGATTATGTGATTATACGGATATTGTGGAGGAATTTGGAAGATATATATATATCGTTATTCCAATACGATATTTGTTGGTTTCAGAATTTGATACTGAATGTAAGCCGATATATTTTCTATTCAGAGCCTTGTATTTAATATCAAATTGGATTTTGGGTTTGCTGTGAATGGCACCTTTAATAATACTGTTCTTAAACCCAATGGAGTTAAGAAAATTAGAAACTAACTAGAGATTAGTTAAGTTGAATGGTTTCTTGGGAATTGATCTGATGTTGGTTTCGTCCTTCGGGGTTAATACTTAGGGAGTTATTCTCTTACTAATTTACGGTTAGAGACTGATGGGATTTTTGGTTTGTTGTGAACTGTGTTTTTGATGACATTCGTTCTTTAACCCGCTTTACAGTGAAATGTGATTTGGAATTTATAAATCTTTTTATTAAGATTTAACGGGAATTTTCCAAAGTAATGCTTTCCAATTTAATATATTAAATTGGAATTGAATGTAATTCGATTGATAATAATCGAAGTGAACTTCTGTGGAGGAAGACTGTTAATACAGATGGAATTTAAAAGGCTTTGCCGTTATTCCATTTATATTATTGGTCGGATACGGAAATTGATATCGATTATATATTGATTTGTTTTACCGTGAAGATTCCATAATTAATGGAATATGATTTGGGTTTATCGTAAATAGTGTTTTAAAATAACATTTGTTCTTTAACCCGATTAACAATGGAACGAGGTTTTGGGTTGTCGTGAATGGTATCTTTAATAATACTGTTCTTAGACCCAATGCAGTTAAGAAAATCAGAAACTAACTGGAGATTAGTTAAGTTGAATGGTTTCCTGGGTATTGATCTGATGTTGGTTTCGGCCTTCGAGGTTAATACTTAGGGAATTGTTCACTTGCTAATTTATGACTAGAGGCTGATGGAATGGAATGAGATTTTGGGTTTATCGTGAACCGTGTTTTAAATGACGTTGGTTCTTTAACCCAGTTAAGGACAGGATATGATTTCCCAAGTTAAATAATCATTAATATTGATTTTTGGGAAGATTAAAACCAAGTGGAGTTTTAATGAATCTTTAATTAGACTGAAATGGAATGTGATAATTTAAATTATCAAATTTGGGAAATAATCGAGAATGGAGTAATGTTGGTTTTATTCCTAGGGGTAGTTAAATCTTTAATTAGATTTGAACGTGAAATGGAAATTAAATTTACCGATAACTCCGTGGTGTTAGATATGGAGTATGATCAGTTTTGCTCCACGGGATCAATAGGTTGGGATTGGGAAATAAAATAAATGATTACTTCAATGTTGTTTGCTAATCCCGACTAGTTTGGAAAACCTTAACATGGTTTGAATTGACATCCAAAGGAAGATTAAAGAATAAATTTTAAAGAATTTATCTTTAGTAAAAGTAATGGGAACCTTTCCGAAAGTGTGTGAATATTTGAATAAAAGAATATTCAGAATTGGAATGAGGCGTATGTTATTGTTTATAGCACTTGTTTATTATATACGCGAGTTATTCAGAAAGGCCGGGTTTATACCGATTCTGAATAACCGATTCGACGATAAGTCGACGATGAAGACGGTGGTTGAAGACCGGAGGTCTTCACATCGTTTGGATGATTACTGATGTCTTGATTGGGCTGTACACCCAAGACGTGGTAATAAGTGGTTATCGTCCAAACGTACTAGGAGATCGACGGATATGCGAGGACCTCTCTCCTGTATTCAAAATATGGGACGAGGAATAAGGTGCCTCCGGTTTAGTTTAGACCCAGAACGAACTTGTAAATGGATTATGTATCTGACATTGGATTTTATTCTATATTGATTGATTTCTATTAAATATATACTACTTGGCAGCGGAGAATTTATTCTCTTGCTTAACGCTCTTAATTCTTTGAGACGTATGAGCTCAGAGGTTATATATCGATAGATATCAGTCGCATGGCATGAATTTCCTGTGTGGCATGCGGGGATGCAGCGATCATGGCTTTTGTGGAAAAGCAAGTCTTGTGGTTGATGATCAAAGCACGGCCTTAATACAGCGTTGCTTTGTGTATGGCGTTAATTCGCGAGTCTCACACCTCGGTATGAGTTAAAAACGGGATAGGACCGTTGGAAGAACACGACGTTTCTTTCTAGCTATGGGTGGTGTCAGCATTTTACAAGCCCTGACATTTATATTATTTTTACCTATGTGGTGGTTGGATTGCAAGGCGCCTCGGTTATATTGGTCTCTTCGGAGCCGATGGATAGGTCTGATAGGACCAGGAAACGTGTGTTCAGGAATTGTCAATCCTCAAACGCAGCGGAGGACCGGCCCAACCGATTCCAAGGGCTGCCCAGAGTGTGTAGTCTGGAGAAATTTGCTAGAGTGTCTCGAAGCAGTGAGGAGCCATCCCTGGCCTCGAATCATGACGGAAATCCAATTTCCAATACGTGATATTTCGGTTTTGATTGTAGAGCCTAGTATTGGCGACATGATAGATGGTACCCATGCTGCCTATGATTGATACATTTATATTTGAAGTTGTTTTGTATACTTTACACTATAATAGTATCAAAATGATTTGTTTTTAAACGTACCAAGCATGTTTGGCTATTATAAGGGAAAACCCTATCCTCCGGCTTGCGTTGCATTGTGTGATGGGACCTGGGTCTTATAATAGCTTCATTTTCAAAAAACGTTGCATTGTTTATAACTGTTTATGCACTAGTATTCTTGGGAGGAAACCCGTTCTGTGTTATACGGCGTGGTCCCTTGAATTACTCTCTTTTAAAGTAAAGTTTTAAATAACTATTTTAGTTCTCACACCAGTCACATGACTGACCTGGAGTTTATTGTTTTAACCTAAACTCTGGGTGCCCCTATATTCCACACGGGCCACTAGTAGTTTTGGTTTTGCAGATTTGTTCCTCACAGGATCCTGGTTTAAAGCTGGAATGATATTCGGAAAGCTCTGTATCCGTTTATCTCTTTCAGTTGTGTTTTGTATTATTTTCCGCTGCTATGCCATGTAATTTAAATCTCTGATATTTTTCTGATGTATAATATTTATTCATACTCTATATATTCTTGTGTTCTGATGGAATTGTTGTAATAAGCAATGACATGTTCTTCTGTTTGTGTTCTGATTTGTCTTGTCCTCAAAGCAATCCGTTCTTTCCTTCACGGGGAAGTTCGGGTCGCCACATTTAGTATCAGAGCTTTGGTTTACAGAGCTCGAGAACAAGGCACGTTAAAACTAAACGAAAGAATTCATCAGAAATTGGATTAGCAATATCCAATGAGAATGATTCATTAGAGATAGGATCAGAAGTATCCTAGAACGAGTGTGAAGAGTAGTGTTTTAAAAAAAATGAAAACAAATATTGTTTTGAAAATTTAAACCTTATTCAACATATTTGAATATTTACTTGTATTTAATTTGGACAATCCAATATATAAAGATTTTGCATGTAATGACCCGCATTTTCTAGGGGTATAATTAATTTATTTAATTGTTTAAAATAGTGATATAGGGAATTTAATCGTCGTTAATTAAATAATATGGAATATTTAATTAAATTAAATAATATATTTAATTCAGAAATAATCAAAAATATTGGAAATCACAATATTCTGTGAACGGGGTCATCCCCAAGATTTAATTCAGCTTAGAGTTGAATTATATTGACGAATATATTCAATCGACGACAGTTTGAACGTATAATTATTATAACTAAAATCGAGTTTGAAATGGCGCTGCTGTCCGTAATTTGGCGATTCGAACTTCAACTGAATGTACGGGATTCGTTTTAAATCGGATTTCTGTGAAACAAGAAACATGTGGAGCTGGTGGAGTATATCTTTCTAGTGGACGAGAAAAATCGGGATTTCGTCGTGTAGATTTTGATTTATGTCCAAATCAAATTTTAGAAAAGTCGCTGTGGAATTCCTTTATAATTTGCAACGCTTTATATACGTTATAAAAGGGAATTTCAATATAAATTGAAATTCGATTCAACCTGGACTGGGAATATCGAATATATAAATTACCCTGGAGCTGTATGATATGCTGTTGTAAATACATACGATAATATAAATTTATTTATATTTAATTTAATTTTATTTAAATATATTTATATATTTAAATGGATTATTTAGAGCTTTAAAAATAGCCACTTTTGCAAACGAAGTCAGAATTCGACGAAACTAATTTTGTTGGATCCGCAACATCAAATTATTTCTAGATTCCAAGTTCCGTGATTTTTAGAGTCACTGTGTGGCCGTACGGAATTTTAGAGTGAAAAACAATCAGTATTTTGACAATTAAAAATATGATGTGTGAGCAAACGAAGTCGGAATTCAACGAAACTAGTTTCGTTGGGTCCGTAATGTCGAACTGTAGCTACATGCCAATTTTCATGATTTTTGGGTATTGTATGTGACCACAAGGATTTTTAAAGACAGATACATATAACGGTTGATTAAAACCTGAATAAAATATTCAAAATAAAAATCCTATAAATAATCATCACTTCCTCTAAACCTAATTCACTTTGTTCAGAAGTCAAACCAAATTCTCCGCCGCTGGAAACAAATGTCGTGAGAGAAAGAGAGTTTCAAAAAAATCAAAAAGAAACCAAAGAAAATTCCTTAAATCCTCAAGTATATATATTCGAAACCCCCATCACTTGCTCTTCGTTTCTGGGTATGTTTTGTTTTGTTCGATTCTAATTCTGGCGTTCGAAGGTTTCAACAATGGAACTAGGTTTCGTCATTTTGGGTTCTTGAAGTTTTGGTTTGAGTTTCTGAGTTCGGTTTTGGGTTGAGGGAGTTAAGCAGTAGGATTTGTGAAGTTTTGGTGGAATACTGGGGCAATTTAGGTCGTGCGATGCCTGTCTTTGCCTGGAAATACTGTTCGACGGATTCCATGGGGTAGCGTCGAGGTACGCAAGTCGGGTATGAGTGGAAGGAGATGTCGAAGAGGGTTTCGAATATGGGTTTGGTTTGCTGAACGGTGATGGATTGATGGAGCGTTTGAGGTTGGAAGGTTGGAAATGGTGATTTACGAGAGCAGGAGGTCTCCGTAATATGTTTTGGGGAAGAAGCATTTTGTTTCGGGTCTAGTACTTTGAGGTATTAGGCCGAACAGATATTGTGAGGCCCGATTATTTAATTCATTTAAAATAGATTTTTTTAAAATGTATTCAAATTTGTAAATTGAATACCTTCATCATACTTTATCAGAATTGGGCAAAATGAGATCCGTTGGGATCATATGGACGGACACCACCCAATGGGACTGACTGGGAGTGGATTGGAGCTCGTATGAATTTATGGCGAAATAAATTGTTTGATTCAGATCAAACAACAGTTTATCGTTCTTTAACGATGAACTGCCAATGTGAGTAAAACTCACCAACTCTGAACAGTTTATAATTTCATGTTGTATTTTTAGAACTGTTAAATATTGTCTGTTTGATTGTGTGTTGACCGTTGATTGAACTGCTAGTCAGTTAGTAGAAATTATATATATATGTATATATATATAAATCGTTAAATATTTATATGTGATTCTATTATTAGAATATTTAACAGTGAAGTGAAATCGATGTTAATTAGATTGTCTAACATATGTGATGCAAGGAAACAGGTTGGAGGAATCCAGCTGGATTCCTCAACATTTATTTTACTGTGATTTATACATTGTGTTATATAATGTGATATATAATATGACATTATGTGTGTTTGAACGATATTTATCGTTGTTACATGATTTGTTAAATACCATAAGGAAATACCAGAATGTGGAAAAGGGATTTTCAAAGTATATTTTGAAAATAATTTATTTATATAAAATCAATGGATTTTATATTATAAAAGAAAAAGGATTTTTAATAAGGGAATTATATTTGTTAATCAAATATAAGGGAATTATATTTGTTAATCAAATATAAAGGATTATTTGTTAATCAAATATAGAGGAGATATATTTGTGAAATCAAATATAAAGGGATTTATTTATAAAACAAATATAGAGGAGATATATTTGTGAAATCAAATATAAGGGAAAATATTTGTAAAACAATATATATAAAGGGAAAATATTGTCAAACAATATAGAAAGAGGGATATTTGTAAACCATTTACAAATAGATATAAAAGAATTTATTTATTTAGGAAATAAATAAAAGTAAAAGAATTTATTTATTTAGGGTAAATAAAGTTAAAGGATTATTTATTTGTTAGAATAAAGGAGATATTTATTGGTTAGAATAAATAGAATAAAAGAGATATTTATTTGATAAATAAATAGGATTAAAATCAAGGGAATATTTATTTGAAAAATAAATAGAATTAAACCAAGAGAATATTTAGAAAGTGAATAGAAAATGGAAATTTATTTTTAACAGATAAATAGAAAAGATTTAATTTATAAATAACAGTTTATAAATTAAATAAATATTTATCAGTCGATAAATGGAATATATAAGTCTGAACTTATATAGATAAGAGATATTGGTTTTAACACCGATAGTATAAATAAAATGGATACACAACACTTGTGTAAATGGAATAACATTATTTAAGAGAACATTTATAAAGTGCAGAACCGTTACTAAAAGTAAATCTTTATAAATAAATAAATGTTATCAAATAGGAGTTATTCGAATAAGGGAAATCGATTAGAGTTAGAAATAATCGATTAGAGTTAGAATTAACCAGTTACAGTTAACCAGTTAGGTTAAACCAGTTAGAGTTAACCAATTAGGTTAAACCATTAGAGTTAACCCGTTAGGGTTATCCAGTTAGAAGCAATCAGTTAGATTTAATCAGTAGAGTTAATCAAATCAGAAATATTCGAGATGAGTTAATCGATTTGAGTAAATCGAAGTAGTTAATCGAATAGTAGATATTCGAGAGAAGAGTAATCGAATCTAGTTAATGGAAGTGAGTTGATCGAATCTAGTTATTCGAAGTGAGTTGATCGAATCTAGTTATTCGAAAGGAGTTATCAAATCTAGTTATTTGAAAGAGTTAATCGAATATAGTTTATTCGAAGTAGAGATATCGAATATAGTGTATTCGAGGGAAGAGTAATCGAATATTGGTTATTCGAGGTGAGTTAATCGAATCTAGTTATTCGAAAGGAGTTATCAAATCTAGTTATTTGAAAGGAGTTAATCGAATACAGTTTATTCGAATAGGGTTAAAGTAGTTATCAAATATAGTTTATTCGAATAGAGTTAAAGGAGTTATCGAATATAGTTTATTCGAATAGAGTTAAAGGAGTTTTCGAATATAGTTTATTCGAATAGAGTAAAGTAGTGAATCGAATATAGTTTATTCGAATAGAGTTAAAAGTGTTATCGAATATAGTTTAGTCGAATAGAGTTAAAGGAGTTATTGAATATAGTTTATTCGAATAGAGTTAAAGGAGTTATCGAATATAGTTTATTCGAATAGAGTAAAGGAGTTATCGAATATAGTTATTCGACAGGAGTCAAGTGAAAAGAGTAAATCGATTAGAGTTAAATCGAATAGAGTTAATCCAGTAGGGCCAGTCCAACAGAGTAAAGTAATAAGAGTTAATCGGTAAGAGTAAATCGAACAGAGTTAATCCAGTAGGGCCAGTCCAATAGAGTAAATTAATAAGAGTTAATCGATAAGATTAAATTGAACAGAGTTAAATCGAATATAGTTTATTCGAAGAAAGATTATCGAATCTAGTTGTGTGTAAAAGAGATAATCGAATATAGTTATTCGAAAGAAAGAGAATTACGTAAGGAAGTGTTAAAGATTTAGGAAGGGGAACTTATCCTTTTTCGAAGTTAAAGATGTTGTTCAGTTAAGGTCTGAGAGGTAATTATACCCCAACTTGATTGACTTCGTTTTTAAGTTAGAAATGGCTAAGGTTCGAAAGTGAAAGAGGATAAGTGGAATTAGTTAATGAGTATAGTGGTTTGGGTCGTCACCGTGATGTGGATTTAAACATCCATGTAAATCCAAATAAAGGAGTATTTGGAAATGTTTTCCAAATCAGAATCGGAATGAAATCAAGGATTGGAAATTGAAATATGAATTAGAAAATGGAATGTTTATTTATTAGGGAAAAGAATAAATTAATGATAGGATAAATTTAAGAGTTAATAATGATTGGTGATTGATCGATAAAATTTCCATCTGGAAATAATATCGTTGTTTGCACACTTATTTTTCTTTGATAGTTAAATCACAGACTATCAAAGTTTTGACTATTTTAACGTTGTTAATATGGAGAGACCGGTTGGATTATTATCCAAAGAACCACTCTGTATTGGCATAAGCGTTGTGAATCATTTATGCCAAAGAAAATTGAAGACGGAGTAAAGTGCAATGGCTGTTGTATAAGTCTTAGATAACAGTGACTAAGATGGATATACTGAATAATGCCTTCGATTTGTCCAGTCCCAGGACAATGTGTATGGAAAAAGGTCTGACAGAGTATATCCAATGGATCGCGTAAGTTGATCTCTTCAAACGTATATACGTTGGTGGCGGAGGAGTTCATTTCTCTTAGCTGTATACCCATTGTATTTTTTAGGAAATCAATTTGTGATTTGGTGGGTATGACAATGTAACATTCTAAGTGAATGAAGATGAATGTCTGACAGAGTATTTCCAGAAAGGTCATGTACATTGATTTCTTCAACTGTACCAAGAGTGGAAGCGGAGAAGGAAACTTCTTTAGCTAACATGTAATGTACTGTTGTAGACGTCAATCGGTGGTTTGATGGATTTGACGATGTGACATTCGAAGGGAATCTGATGTGAAGATAAAGCGTAGCTTCTAGCCTCATCAACCGGTAAATGACATAAATCGGGCAGGTAGCATGGCTATGTAGGTCGCACCTATTAGGGTGTATAATCACCTGATCTAGAGTTTCATTTATTTCTAAAAATCTATTGTTGATGCTGTCCCATTCGAGAAACGGTTGCTGATCCCAACCGTTGGTGATATACATTCGATAGACTCAGCGAAATGAGTGGTCGGTCATGTGTGCCCGGGTTGCAAGATGTTCTTGTTGAACCCAGTGTATTCCTCTCTAGAGGTACACTAGCGAAAGGTGGTTCCATACCATGTCATAGTTGGAAACCCATTACCCAATACGTGCTTGCGGTTTTGATTTTATACTATATATGTAGAACGTGAGATGAAAGCGTTTCTGCTAGATTGATATATATTTGTACTTAGACATTATTATAATATCAGAATGATATTGCTTGTCAAAGATGTTGGATTCTCATAAGGGAAAAACCCGTTCCGTATTCACGGCGTGGTCTTATGAGATATCATATATCTGTTAAACTGTGTTAAACTGTTTTACTCACACCAGTCCCATGACTGACCCGGAGTTTACTTTGTTGTTTTCCCTAAACTCTTGGGTGCCTAAATTTGTACGGGTAGTCAAGTAGTCGGGATTTATAGATATACTTGGAGAGCTGGAGCAGGAGGCTTCTGGATCATATAGCTATAGTTTATTTCCGCTGTGTTGTAAGTGTTGTACTCTGATAAGTGCTACTGTATACATAACTGTTATATTTCAAAGTTATGTTATATATTATATGTTGTTCGTTCCGCTGTGAGATTCGTGTTACTCTGATGATGTAAGTTCTTCTTTTCTTCTTCTATTCCAAGTTTCTATCTTATCTATCCTCACCCTCTAATTTCTTTTACTAATTATCAGGATTTTTCGATGTTTTGGTTATCGACATCGAGCTTATGTCGATAACCAAACTCGCCAAAAATCTGGGTCGTTACATTGCATATATGCCTTGCAAAAGTATATTCGAAGTTTTAATATACTGAATAGATATAGAATCACACTCTATTCGCTCGGAGATGATCCTGATGATGGAGCTCCATCACCAATATTTATGTTCGAGTTTCGAAAGTGGGATATTTATATATTTCCAATTGACTGGTGTGAGAACCGAAACTAGATATGATCTATTGTTGTGATTTGGCACAAAAAATGTGATTTTTGGACTATGTATCAAAGTTACGAATTTGAAAAGTTAATCAACTAATTGATTGATGGTTGTGTTGTACGACTATTCCTTTAAACCAACATATAAAAGAAAGGTAAATTTAGGCCAAATTGAACCAAATATTGAATGTATTGAAAATTGTTTGGAAATACATGCATGTACATATATATGTGCGAACAGGCCATAGCAAGGAGGCTAAAGAAGAGGAATAAAATTGTTTACCCGACAAATAGGTACATGTTTATTGTATTTCTTGGGCTTTTTGATGATTTTATGAGCCGATTAGCTAGCTGTTTGGCTTTTTCTTTTCTTTTTTGATATGAGAGGGCCTGTGTGGCGGTTTGGGGATTTTCCCGGTGCTCCCGTACAAAGGAGGTTATAGCAAAAAAAATCGAAAATTTAAGGTGTTAGCCAAATTTTTGAAAATTTTGAAAAGTTCATAGAAACTGAAAAGTTAAAGAACTTAAGCCATAATGGAAATAATGAAAGTTGAGTTGATTAGTAAAACAACTTTCAGCTCCGTTCCTTTTCGAGGACGAAAAGATTTTAAGTGGGGGAGATTGTAACAACCCGAAAATCCCGAACCAATTTAAAATTTTTATTTTGGCAATTTTAATAAATTTTGAATATATAAAATGAATTATTTTAAATAATGGCGATGAGAAATATATTTTTAATAGAATTAGAACGTATATTTATTTGAATCGACGTTAGAATATAAAATAATTATTTTAAATATAAAAGGAATAGAAAAAAGAGCGGTAGTTTGAAAATTCGATTTCAAATTTCAAATGAATGTACATGATTCAAAATAAACCGGATTTTAGTGAAACCAAAAATATTAGAATCTATTTGAAAATATCTTTCCAACGAATCCGAAAAATCCAAATTTCATAGCAGGAATAAAAAGTTATGCCCAGTTGAAAATTCAGAATAGTCGCTATAAAAATATAGCCCAAAAAAGTCTTATTTTGCATACGAATGAATTTGGACTCGAAACCACTTCCATTGAGTTCAAAATTTCGTTTGCGACTCTAAAAAACATAAGCTTCAATATATTTCGAGATCCGAAATAATGAGAATTGGATGAGATTTTCGGTTATTAATACATAGCCCTTAAAAAGTGAAATTTTGCATATCAGCTCAGAATTCGACGAGATAATTTTTTCTGGATTCATAATGAAAAATCATTGTTGAGTTCCAAAATACACGTCGAACGGAGATAGTATGTGGCCGTGCGAGCTGTAACAGTTCAGGGTAAAACAGGCAGTCATTTTATATAGGAACGTTATTGATACGACCTCAGAATTCGATTTCTTTTTTTCCTGAATTTGTATCGTCTAATAATGGTTAAATCCAAAAGGCCATGATTTTTGGAGTTAGCATGGGATCGTGCAAGAAGAAAAGGTGCGCCAAAATCGCATTTTTGAACAATATCTGAGCATCTTTGACAATTTTAACGGACAGTCAAAAGAATTTGGAATTCGAAGAAACTTGTTTCGTTGGACTCGTCTTCACGTCTACTATCTCTTATCCGAAATCCGCGGCAAACGGAGATAGTTTGTACTTGGACGATCGGAAGGAAACAAGCATACAATCACTTTCATTCCGTTTCTCTCTTCATTATTTTCATTTCCTCCTTCCTCCACTTTTCTTCGTAAATGGCCTCCTCCCCTTGGCCCTTGCTGCTGCTGCCCCCACCCGTCGTCGGCCGCCGTGCCCCCCCTCCTCCTCTCTCCTCCACTCCTTCCTCCTCTCTCTCTCTCCTTCCTTCTCTACATAAAGCCCTAGCCCCAAATCACCACCAACCACCACCGCCGGACCCCACCACCGTTGTCGCTACCCCTCAGCCACCTCCCTACATCAGTCAGGCCCCACGCCGCCTACAGCACCACCCAACTCCAGTCGTGGGCCCCGCTACACTCAAAAACCCATTTTTCACAAATTTCCCATTTTGCATTTAACCGTCTGTCACTATTTCGCCAATAACTCCCAAACTGTGCATTTTTGGCCAAAAATCCACAATACCAATATCGAAGAGCACGATTTTCTCTTCAATTTGGTATATGGAAGTCCTATTTTGGATTGCGGAGCTGTCCGTAAAACGCGTCCAAAGTCTGCTGTCTAAATACTGTCTTTTCGCGATTTGCGGCGAAATGGCACATTTTCGGAAGAAAGACCAGTAGGCGAAAGTTGTTCAGAATGGCGTGTTTAAGCTATAAAGAAAGATGATGTGAAGATTGGAGCTCGTTTGCAAATTCTGAAAACAGAACAACAAATACGGATGATAGAAAATATGTGAGTTTTCTCCGCTTTAAAGCTTTTATGGTTTTTGACATATGAAGAATCTAAAGTTATGATTTTCATTTATATAAAGTTATGATTTTTATTTATATAAAGTTATGATTTTTATTTATATAAATTTATGATTTTTAATTACATAAAGTTATGATTTTTAGGTATGTAAAAATATCATTTTTGGTTAGTTAAAAATGGGATTTTTATCGTAAGAAGGGAATATTTTTAGTAAGATTAAAAATATGATTTTTAACTAGTGTATGGCATGTAAATGTTTTTAGAAAGATAAAAATATGATTTTTAGCCTATGTATGCTATTTATAAAATAGACAAGTTATGAAATAATTATTCGATAGTTAATAATATGATTTTTAACATATGCATGTTATTTACAAAATAGACATGCGGGATTCCTGGAGAATTTAGGATTAACAATCAAAAATTGATGGAGTGGAAACCCATGGTGAGAACTCCTCACTTTTATTTTATTTTCTAGTTAAAATATATACTGGGATGCAGACGGTGTTTAGCAGTACCTGACACCCGTCGTCCACAGACCATGGATGACTTGTTTGTTTGTTTGATTGTGTTGTGAAATTGATTGTGTGATGTGGAATGGAAAAAAATATTTTATAGCTAAAAATATAATTTTAACGTGTATATGAATGAAATAAATATTCATAAATAAATTGGACGACCTGTTTATGTACACTGATTTGACTGATATTGGTTGGGACGATAAATTTTACACATCGCCCAACCACATAAATAAAATTCATTATTTGTTGATTGAAATCCCACACGGGTATTGGGATGATATGGGACATACACTAATCCCGATATTTAGTTGTAAGTCGATCGATTGGTTGACAGGCTGTTATAAGCGTTAAATATTTGTATTTGATGCTTACGTAGTGTAGAATGCACTTTGGATGATGGTTGACTGTGTTTGATTGTTGTTGTATACATGTGAGTATGAAATGCATATAATCAACGTTATATGGTAATTGACTATGTTTGATTTCGGTTCAGAAATAAGGAATATTTTAAAATAATGAATATTTTAAAATAAGGAATATTTTAAAATAATGAATATTTTAAAATAATATTCAGTAAAAGATCGTAGTCTGATTTTGATGTCCGATTTGGGATGGACATGAAAATATTTAAATATATATAGCCATGTCGATTAGATTGACGCCATTTTGACGTGAACGATGTTTGTATCGACTTTATTCATTTTTTATAAAAATATTTAAAAGGAAGTGATTTCAAAATCTAATGTTTTGAAAATACTATCATTTATAAATAGATAATATGGAATATTCAATTTTGATTTAAAATTGAATATGAAGTTGAAATCGTTTTGAAAACGAATTTAAACAATTTATAAAATACGTTTTAAATGGAAATCGACGAAATATTATATATATATATATATATTTATATATATATATTGGCCTGAATAGAACGCGCCACGCCGTGGTAGTTCGCGAATTTTGACCATTGACTTCGAACGAATATTACGGGAGATCCGACCGTTAGATTCTCTAAAGCTGGAACCATTGGGTTTGTATCGAAAAGAGCTTTCTAACGAATACAAGAAATTAGAAATCTAACAGTTGGATTTGTAATCATGTCCAAATCAAATTTGGAAAAGGTCATTGTAAGTGCAGTTCGATGGCTGTTCATGGGAATCGACTGTACGGGCCTTGATAAAATTATTAAAAATATCAACAATTTGTGTAAAATCGTAACAAATGATTTGGAAAGAATTGGGATGTAAAATTCCACATTTGAAAGGATAAAATTACATTTTTATCGAAATGAACTAGAATTAAAAATCCAATATTTTTAAATAAATAAATTGGGTTTGAAATGGTTTTTAAAATAACCTGAATTTCCAATATATGAATTGGAATGGATTTGAATCGAAATTATCTTCGGAATACTTCGATATTGGATTCTGTGATTATACGGATATTGTGGAGGAATTTGGAAGATATATATATATCGTTATCCCAATACGATATTTGTTGGTTTCAAAATTTGATATTGAATATAAGCCGATATATTTTCTACAGAGCCTTGTATTTAATATCAAATTGGATTTTGGGTTTGTCGTGAATGGTATCGTTAATAATACTGTTCTTAAACCCAATGGAGTTAAGAAAATTAGAAACTAACTAGAGATTAGTTAAGTTGAATGGTTTCCTGGGTATTGATCTGATGTTGGTTTCGGCCTTCAGGGTTAATACTTAGGGAATTGTTCTCTTACTAATTTACGGTTAGAGACTGATGGGATTTTGGGTTTGTTGTGGACTGTGTTTTTAACGACATTCGTTCTTTAACCCGCTTTACAGTGAAATGTGATTTGGAATTTATAAATCTTTTTATTAAGATTTAACAGGAATTTTCCAAAGTAATGTTTTACAATTTAATATATTAAATGGGAATTGAATGGAATTCGATTGATAATAATCGAAGTGAACTCCTGTGGAGGAAGACTGTTAATACATATGGAATTTAAAACTCTTTGTCGTTATTCCACTTATATTATTGGTCGGATACGGAAATTGATATCGATTATATATTGATTTGTTTTACCGTGGAGATTCCATAATTAATGGAATGTGATTTGGGTTTATCGTGAACAGTGTTTTAAAATAACACATGTTCTTTAAACCGATTTACAATGGAATGAGGTTTTGGTTTGTCGTCAATGGTATCTTTAATAATATGGTTCTTAAACCCAATGGAGTTAAGAAAATCAGAAACTAACTGGAGATTAGTTAAGTTGAATGGTTTCCTGGGTATTGATCTGATGTTGGTTTCGGCCTGCGGGGTTAATACTTAGGGAATTGTTCACTTGCTAATCTACAATTAGAGGCTGATGGAATGGAATGTGATTTTAGGTTTATCGTGAACCGTGTTTTAAATGGCGTTGGTTCTTTAACCCAGTTAAGGACAGGATATGATTTCCCAAGTTAAATAATCATTAATATTTATTTTTGGGAAGATTAAAACCAAGTGGAGTTTTAATGAATCTTTAATTATATTGAAATATATTGTGATAATTTAAATCAAATTTGGGAAATAATCGAGAATGGAGTATTGTCTGTTTTACTCCTAGCAATAGTTAAATATTTAATTAGATTTGAACGTGAAATGGTAATTAAATTTACCGATAACATCGTGGTGTTAGATATGGAGTATGATCAGTTTTGTTCCACGGGATGAATAAGCTGGGATTGGGAAATAAAATAAATGATTACTTCGGTGTGGTTCGCTAATCCCGACTTGTTTGGAAAATCTTAACACGGTTTGAATTGACATCCAAAGGAAGATTAAAGAATAAGTTTTAAAGAATTTATCTTTGATAAAAGTAATGGGAACCTTTCCTAAAGTATGTGAATATTTGAATAAAAGAATATTCAGAATTGGAATGAGGTGTATGTTGTGTTTTATAGCACTTGTTTATTATATACGCGAGTTATTCGAAAAGGCCGGGTTTATACCCATTTTGAATAACTGATTTGACGATAAGTCGACGATGAAGACGGTGGTTGAAGACCGGAGGTCTTCACATCGTTTGGATGATTACTGATGTCTTGATTGGGCCGTACACCCAAGATGAGGTAATAAATGGTGATCGTCCAGACGTACTTGGAGATCGACGGATATGCGAGGACCTCTCTCCTGTATTCGACATATGGGACGAGGAAAAAGGTGCCTCCGGTTTCGTTCAGACCCAGAACGAACTTGTAAATGGATTGTGTGTCTGACACTGGATTTTATTCTGTGATGATTGATTTCTGTTAAATATATATCTGTTTGGCGGTGGAGAATTTATTCTCTTTCTTAACGCCCTTCTCTGAGACGTACGAGCTTAGAGATTATATATCGATAGATATCAATCGCATGGCATGAATTTCCTGTGTGGCATGCGGAGATGAAGTGATCAAGGCTTTCATTGAAAAGTAGAGTCTTGTGGTTGATGATCAAAGCACAACCTTAATATAACGTAGCTTTTTGTATGGGGTTAATTCGCGAGCCTCACACCTTGGTATGAGTTAAAAACGGGATCGGACCATTGGGATAACACGACGTTTCCTTCTAGCTATGGATAGTGTCAGCGTTTTACAAGCCCTGACATTTATATTATTTTGCCCTATGTGGTTGTTGGATTGCGAGGCGCCTCGGTTATATTGGTCTCTTCGGAGCCGATGGATAGGTCTGATAGGACCGGAAAACGTGTGTTTAGGAATTGCCAATCGTCAAACGTAGCGGAGGACCGGCCCAACCGATTCCAAGGGCAGTCCAGAGTGCGTAGTCTTGAGACATTTGCTAAAGTGTCTCAAAGCAGTGAGGAGCCATCCCTGGCCTTGACTCATGACAGAAATCAAATTTCCAATACGTGATATTTCGGTTTTGATTGTAGAGCCTAGTATTGGCGACATGATAGATGGTACCCATGCCGCCTATGATTGATACATTTATATTTGAAGTTGTTTTGTACACTTTACATTATAATAGTATCAAAATGATTTGTTTTTAAATGTACCAAGCATGTTTGGCAGAAAACCCTTTCCTCCGGCTTGCGTTGCATTCGATGATGGGACCTGGGTCCTATAATAGCTTCATTTTCAAAAAGTATTGAGTTGTTTATAATTGTTTATGCACAAATATTCTTGGGAGGAAACCCATTCCGTGTTATACGGCGTGGTCCCTTGAATTACTCTCTTTTAAAGTAAAGTTTTAAATAACTGTTTTAGTTCTCACACCAGTCACATGACGACCTAGAGTTTATTGTTTTAACCTAAACTCTGGGTGCCCCTATTTTCCACACGGGAAGCTAGTAGTTTTGGTTTTGCAGATTTGTTCCTCACAGGATCCTGGTTTACAGCTGGAATGATATTCGGAAAGCTCTGTATCCGTTTATCTATTTTAGTTGTGTTTTGTAATATTTTCCGCTGCTATGTAATGTAATTTAAATCTCTGATATTTCTCTAATGTATAATATTTATTCATACTCTGTATATTCTTGTATTCTGATGGAATTGTTGTAATAAGCAATGAAATGTTCTTCTGTTTGTGTTCTGATTTGTCTTGTCCTCAAAGCAATCCGTTCTTTCCTTCATGGGGAAGTTCGGGTCGCCACAAAGGGTGGCTTTATTTAATCACTCAATATATATATATATATAGGTGTACCTCCCACGATGGAGCAGGCTACACTTTCCAGTGCACCTCCCACGCCCATGGGGAACTACACTATCCGAGGCGCATACTTTTAGTCGTATGGGTTACCAGAATCTTTAGCCACATACTAAATCATTTTATGTCCCGAAGTAGGGAAAATAATTTCACAACATAATTATCACAATTACTTTCAAAATATAATACTTTACGTTAGCAATTCACACATATGACCGGTCACAATTAATCACATAACTTTTGAACTTGTACGTCTCAAAAAGGGTGTTAACCAAGAGAATAAATTCTCCGCCACCAAACAGATACATCATCAACATCAACTAATCGGTTACGTGATGAACCACAATGTAAAACACATAATACTTTTCTAAATCATTTCAGAAACATCGGATTTAGACCTCGAAATCCTTTCTATTTTATAAAACATTTTTTATAAAACATTCCCTGTCCAAAATCGGGAAAACATTTCCACATCACTTAAGAAAATATCTTTTCAAAATCATTCCTTAATTTTGAAATAAACAACAACGCTAACACCTCATAGTCAAATCGTGAAGCGTTTCACCAGGTGTTAGCATACAAATATTTCTACCCAACTCATTGCTACATGTAAAAGCATATTTGCTCATAAACCGGTCAAGCACAATCCAAATAGTCAATCAATCACAATATATATCAACAACCAAGTATATTTGGTTTATATCACATCTCATGTTTTGGTAAATTTAATCACCATTCATTCATTCAAATCTAATTAAAGATTTATTAAAACTCTAGTTCAGTTTTAATTTCACAAAACATTACTTAATGATTATTCAACTTTCTGGAAATTAATCCTGCTTCTAATTGGGTTAACGAACAAATGTCATATAAAAACACCGTTCACAACAAACCCAAAATCCCGTTTGATATTAAATACAAAGCTCTAAATAGAAATCATATCGGCTTGTATTCAATATCGAATTCTGAAACCAACAAATATCGTATTGGGAATAACAATATATATCTTCCAAATTCCTCAACAATATCTGTATAATCACGGAATCCAATATTGAAATATTCCAAAGATTATTTCTATTCAAATCCATTCCAATTCATACATTGGAAAATTCTGGTTATATCAAAACCATTTCAATTCCTTTTTTATCTTCATTCTAGTTGTTAACTAGTTCATTTAGATAAAAAATTTAACTATACAAACGTGGAATATTTCATCCAAAATCTTTCCAAATCATTTATTATGATTTTACATAATGTATTCATATTTTTAATGATTTTAATAAGGCCCTTACAGTCGGTTTCCAATATCGGCCACCGAACTGCATCTATAGCGATCTTTTCCAAAGTTGATTTGGACATATCTTAAAATCCAACCATTCAAATTTAAATCTCTTGTATTCATTGGAAATACCTTTTCGATACAAACCCAATGGTTCCGGTTTTAGGAGAATCCGATGGTCGGATCTCCCGTTATGCCAATTCGAAGTTAATGGTCGATATTCGCGAATGGTCGCTGCGTAGCGCGTTCTATTCAGGCCATTTAAATATATAATATATTTCATCAATTTCCATTTAAAACATATTTTACAAATCGTTTATAAATTCATTTTAAAATGATTTCAACTTCATTTTCAGTTTTAAATCAAAATTGAATATTCCATATCATTATCATATTAAAATGATAGTATTTTCAAAATATTGGATTTTGAAATCAAATCTTTTCGATATTTATTATAAAATGAATAAATCGATATAAATTTCCGTTCGAGTTAAAATGGCGTATATCTACTTAACTCGACTTCATATTCATTTCAGTTATGAATATTTCAATATTTTAGACATAAAAAACATATTTTGAATCTTGACTAAACATTATTTTAAAATATTCATTATTTCTGAATTGGAATAAGGATCAATCAATTACCATATAATTTTATTTATATGAATTCCATACATCGCATGTGTTAGATCAAAATTTGGACCTAACACCCAAATTATTCTGAATCTTATAGAGTTTCAACTGAAGAATGAGGAAAAAGAAAATAACACGCAGAATTTATAGTGGTTCGGCGTTAACGAGCCTACGTCCACTTTATATATTATTGATTATACTTTGGAAGCTAATACAATCAAGGATTTCTCTCAATACTCTAGTAGTCTGACAATAATGGCGGATTCAGTACTCAATATTGCCAAAAAGATCCCAAAAAATGCCAAGCTCCGGGCTATTTATAGCTGATTTTGTCAGGCGGGTCGTGGTAACACGTGGCACGAATCTCGAGAACATCGAATCGCATCACCACCGTTGAGGAAATAGTCAAATTAGCCGTTGTGGATAGGTGTCGCGATCCCTTGAAAATCGGATCGTGCAGATGGGGAGAATCAGTCAAAATGACAGTTAGGGACACGTGTCGCTAGATCCGTGCGTCTCGGATCGCTGAAGACTAGCTCACGCTTGAACGAGTCAAAGGGTTCGCCATGCATTAGGGGATCGGATCGGTCTAATCTGGGCAACAATATAGGTTCGGATCAAGTCTCATAGAGGTTTCGTTCCGCTGATGGAATTGGGGCGATCCGTCTAGATGCGATCCGATGGTGGGCGAGTCGATAGTGTGCGATCCGACATCGGGCGAGCCGATGATGCGATCCATTCTTTCATGTTCTTAGAGAACGTGGTTTCATGCTTTCTTCTTATGAATGATCCTGGGTGGGTTGGTCAAAAAGCTAGCCAACATTTTGCCCCCTCGAAGTATGTTTTATCGATGATGGAACATGCTTCGAAGCTATAGAATCGTCTTTTCACAGCGAGTCGCGAATCAGTGAACAATTCTCTTTCTGGGATTTTTCAGAGTCTTCATTACTGAATTTATCGATTCGGATCGTGGGCTCGAGTCGCGGTCCGTTAGCAAGACATTCGTTTCGTTCTTTGGTGTGCATTTGGGCCTCGGAACGAAACGGGCTCCTCCTCGAGTCGTGGTGGGCTTTTGGTTCGCGGCCCGCCTATTTTCGTGGATCGAATAGGACAAAGAAGGGGAGACAAACGGTTGCCCTTTTGCCTATATAAGTCGACCCCCCCCCCTCTCCACTTTCTTCCTTCTTCTTTCTTCCGTATCGTTTCGCCTGCATCGTTGAGGAAAAAACCCTAGTTTTTCAAACCTTCAAAAATCCGATCACTTTCCCAATTTTTAGAAAGGTAATTCCACCGAAAGCACCCTTATTCGTAAGCGCTGTTGTTTTATGAATTTTTTCGACTGGTTTGAGGGAGAAACGATGGAATTTTGCGATTTTCTGGGGGAACCAGCGAGGCGCCATGCCTGATGGGCGTAGAGGTTAAAGTTCGGAAATGAGAAGGAGAGGAGGAAGATGAAGGAGGAAGGAGAAGAGGGAAGGCCGGTTCGGATCGTGGGCAAGGAGAGGAAAGGAAGAAGATGAAGGCGAGTGGCGAGACGGAGGGTCGTGGTGACGGCAAAGGCGCGTATCGTGGGGGGCTGCAACGATTCGGCAAAGACCCCGATCACTTAATTTCACGATCCGTGAAGGGGCGTTCCCTTTGCCCTGCGATTCGAAGGGGGCGATCCCTTTACCCTGCGATCCGAAGAAGGGCGATCCCTCTACATGGCGATCCGACTCATAGTTCACGATCCAAAGAAATTTCAAACTTTAAACGATGCCTTGTCACCATAAAATTCTGAACAGTTAGGCTAGGGCCTTGATGTTGGACTTTCTGGACTAAATGACCACATAATTTGACTGCATATGACGACTAATATTTTGATGATCTTGATAGCTTTCACGCTTTATTTTTAATGCACACACAAGCACACACACCGACACTTGCACACACGGGGGACGGGTAGTATTAATCTCATTGTTCATGTTTTCTCGTCCTAGCAGTAATGTCGAATAATCAATCTTCTTCAAGATCCACAACAGAAGCGGAATCCGAGGTTCCTGAGCAATACAATCCCGAGATTCCTCCAATTAATCCAGGAGGTGAAGATTCTGGATCTGAGTACGAGGCCACGGAATCAGATCCGTCCGAAAGTACTTCATCTATCGAAGAGTCTGGGATAGATGGGCGAGCTCCCGACGAGATTCCCGGCGCGCTCGGAATAGATAAATTTTCTGATTCTTTAGCATCTAAGCTCGACGATATAAAGCTTAAAAGAATCTGCTTGAGACACGGGATTCCTTGGGATGATGTCTTGACACCCGGAAGCGAAGATAGACCCCACCTAGCTCCGGAAGGATATATGGCAATCAGTCGAACCATGTGCTTGGTAGGAGCTATTCCTCCGTTTCCTCCGATCGCCATCGAAACTTTAAGACGACTGGGTATTGCTCCGATGCAGCTTCATCCTAACGCCTACGCATCTCTATACACCCTATATGTTGCATACGCGGAGATCCTACACACCGAACTTAAATTCAGAGATTTGACATTCTTCTTTCTTTTCAAGCACCGTTCTTCGGCAACTCCAAATTTCTCTTTCTTTGAATTGGTGGCGAATAGGAAGGTCCTGTACGATGGATATAGCAATATAGGGGATCCTAAGTCTGATTGGTTTTATATAAAGAAACAGGCCGGATGCTCAAGAAGATGGCTCAAATCAAGTAAACTTTAAGCTTCTAATCGAATATCTTGTTCAAGAAGTCTAGGCGTTAACATTCTCCCCCCTTTTTCTTTGTTTTAAACAGATCACGTCTTCCCGAAAACGGAGGGTCCGCTATACAACAATCGATTGTCCATTCTTCTACAAAGCAGATCCGATTTTTTAAGGATCAAAAAATGCATTACTGATGAAAATCTTCATAAGCATCATCTTCTGGATAGAAGATTTGGACTTGGCACTGGCGGCAAACCTTATAAGTACGTGCCCCCAATGGAGGGAGAGGGAACTTCGCAAGCGGTAGAAACAACTAAGTTTCGCGAGAGTCCTTCTCCGATGGTCATCCAAGACGATGAGGACCTGAACATATACAGAGGGGATGAGGTCCGCGGTGACATGTCCAACGAAATCCCGATTTCTACTCCAATCGAAACCGCTGCTCCTGATGATTTGACAGAAGAGAAGTTATTTGGCGAGCTGAACAAAATTCCTCTACCCGATGACGTATATATAGAGAAGGACTTTGAAGGGGGGCCTTTCTTCCCTGCTTCTGAAGAGGCCATCGCTCCAACTAGAGAACAAGAAACTGGTCAGATGAGCCTGTCTTCAGGCCCGGGTCTGTTCGGGGGGATTATATGGGATGCACAAATCACACACACTATCTGACCCACCACTCTTATATCGTGAGTATTCAAAGTTTTAATATGCTCTTCTCTTTTTTGCAGGAACGATGTCCCGTAGGAAATCTTACTCTTATCGTTCTCTTCGTGAGGGCACGCCCAGCCTTCATCCGGGTACTGAGCGCTCTCGCGGCCCTTCTCATAGGCCGACTTCCTCGCAACCTCGGTCTCTACCAAAATCGACCTCTACCAAGCCTTCCTATTATTCGGCAGTCCCTGCAGGGGGAAAGAAACTTCCTAAAGAGTTAACTCCTCCAAAGAGTGCACCTTCCCACAGCCGGTCGTCAAAAAGGCATCACGAATCTAAAGATAAGGGCAAGGATCCATCCAAAGAGTCTGAAAAGGAGGGGAGTGGCATTGTCCCTTCCAGCCAGCCAGAGTTGGCTGCCCCCGGGTCACGGGATTACATGCATGGTCCCGAGATTCAAGGTAGGCTGGAAAAGATGCGGGAACAATTCCCAGACATATTCTTTGACCGGATGACATTTGTTCCAGCCTTGGAACCGGTCCCTAAGAACTGGGATAGCGAAGTTGTCGGGCACATCCGCCATGTTGCCAGGTAATATGAAATGATGAAAAAACATGCAGCTAACCTTTCAGAAGTCATCTGATCGCTGGAAATAGAAGCACACAGATCTAAGGCGATACTTGAAAACAACGAGAGGGCCAGGACAAAGATGGAGAAGGACCTGGAAGATGCTCAATCCCAGCTTGCTTTAGCACAGAGGGACGCTGAAAATTATAAGATTGAATTAGAGAATGCTAAGCAGCGCTTTCATTCGGAACTTGACTCCAATAGCCAAGAGAAAATGGCCTTAAAGAAGGAGGTTGAAGATCTCAAAATGGCCAACATCGAGTTGAAAACAGCACAAGGCCATTTTGAAGCTGAGAGGGCTGCTTGGGAGGCAGAAAAAGCGAGTTTAAAAGAAAGTTTGGCTTTGGCTAAAGCAGAAAAGGTGATTTTAAATGATCAGGTTGCGGACGCGGAGAGACGGGCAGCTCTCGCCGAAAAGAATGTTGAAAGTGCCATCGAATTGGCCACTGCTTCTAACAACAAGCTCCTCGAAAGAGAGAAGGAGATCTAGGGGTTTGAAGAGATGATTTTCGATTTCCTTGTCCAGGTTCTCAAAACTCGCAACATCTCGTGGATCTCGGATTACCACGTTACTTTAGCCAATTTATGGGATGCCATTGTTGAGGGTGAAAAGCATAGTTTGGGGGTCGAAGAAATTGATGAGGATGATTTGATGAAGAGCATCTTAAGGGATAAGGAGCCTGAGGACCTAGCAGAGGGTCGTCGTCTAATTCTAGCGGAGATGGAAAAGGAGAGGGCCCTAGCTAAGGGTAAAGGCAAAGCTGACGAGGGTTCGAGTTCAGCTGTGGAGCCCAAGACCTCCGGGGTTGAGGAATACCATCCCGACGATCCATTAATTCCTTTGGGTCTAACTCCCGTGGTCATTGGAGCCTCTGCAACTACTCAAGAGGGAGCATCTGCTGAAGGTATCTCTCTTTTCCCTACACTTTGTCAAAGCAATTGTGAATTGTCGTCGTCTGGTAGAACAACCAATTGAATTAGTAATGTGTGTTCCTCCTGATACAGGTGGCAAGCCCGTCGACAAGGGTGCTGAAAAAGAAAAAAAGTGGAGAAGGAGGCTGTCTCGCCAGGTGCTGGTATTGATATATCAAAGCAGGCTGAGGTCACAACAGCAGAAAGAAGCATCCCGGCACCTAGTACTGACGTTCCCAAAGATGCTTAGACCATCGAAGCCTTGAAAGACATGGATGGGCGCCATGTAGATGATGAAGAAGACATTATCGGCGCCAAAAAAGCCGACGATGATGACGACGAAACCTTGGCCAGCCGAAAGGCCAGGCAGGAGAAAGAGATGGCTTCGAAGAAGGTGGGAGGTGAGGCTTTGGACGTAGTCCCCCTTACAGAATTCGATCCCAAAACTGGGATGATTGTGAAAATCCAGCCCAAATCCATCAGCCGACAGCTTCATTTTGCAAATCCCGATGACTTCCCGGCTTCCCTTTCTGATAGAAGGAAGAGAAAAGAGGTGGAAGAGGAATCTTCAGAAGAGTCGGATGTTCCTCTCATAGACAAAAGGAAGAGGAAGAAAGGGGATCTGTCTGATGCCGACAAGGCGAAGCTGGAGAGACTGAAGCAAGAGAAGAGGCCAAAGCGCAAATAGGATATTGTTGCTTGTTGATATTTTGTCTTTAGGTTTTCCACTAGCCAGGAAGTGTAATTGTGAGACTGGCCCTCACTTTCCTTTCTAGGTTGTTTTTCACTTTGTTGGTTCGCAGTATATAAATGAAAGTTTATCTCTTTTTGCATCATTATGTACCTGTATTCAAATAAACTTTCCATGTTTAGTCATAGGCCATCTAATAATAATTACAAATCAGTCAAACAACAGAAAGAAAAAAAAATCGTGCTGCATTGCTGTATTATAGTTCAGTATATGTATATGAGTATATGTGCCCCCAATCAGTTGTTATCATAGCGCCTGACTGGGGTTTACTAAGAAGTGGTTAGTATTATCGGCAGGTTGCCCCCTATTTCTGAATATAGGGGACTTAGAAGATTTCATAGGATAATTATTCTTGTGGCACCGAATTTCTGGCACCTTTCTCAGTGCTTAATCACAGACTTCTTTATACTCTCCTGACGGTTGCCAAGGTTAGAGTTTGAATTCAGTAGTTCAGTCGGTCCCCGATCCTTTAGCAGGGAAGAAGTTCTTTCTCAGCGCTCAATCGGAGAAGCTTTTATACTCTCTCTCTCTGGAGAGTTAGAGTTCGAGCTCAGCGATTCATTCGCTCCCCGATCCTTCAGCGGGGAAGGAGCTCTTTCTCAGCGCTTAATCGGAGACGCTTTTATACTCTCTCTCTCTCTCTCTCTGGAGAGTTAGAGTTCGAGCTCAGCGATTCATTCGCTCCCCGATCCTTCGGCGGGGAAGGAGCTCTTTCTCAGCGCTCAATCGGAGACGCTTTTATACTCTCTCTCTACGGAGAGTTTGAGTTCGAGCTCAGCGATTCATTCGCTCCCCGATCCTTCAGCGGGGTAAGAGTTCTTTCTCAGCGCCAAATCATGGACGCTTTTATATTCTCTTGCGGTCGCCAAGGTTAGACTTTTGCTCAGGCGGCTCCGATCATGGTACACCGCCATGCCTTGTGGATGTCATCTTCGCATTCTTTATACTCCCTCTCAGCTCTGGAGAGTTAGAGTCACGGATCAAACGGCTTGCAACTATGCACGCTCATCAAACTCGTCCTAGGTTTATATTTTAATCCAAGCTTTGAGGATTAAAACCAGTCGGACAAGTAGTTGGAGCATTTGCCAAAGCTTTGAATTCCTCCGAACAGTCTACGGGAGAAATGGTTGGCACCGGACTTCGGGCACCTCCATTATCCACACCAATTTCCATAAAAATAAACAGGAAAATAAATAAAGATGCAATAAAGGTAAATGACACACAATATTTTTATAGTGGTTCGGTCGAATCATGACCTACGTCCACTTTATAATTTTTTGTTTTAAGGAATCGGAATATTCTAGGCAAGTCGTGCCTTGTACATGGTTTTTAACAAAGCAAAAGAATAGATTTGAAACTTTTATGTTAAGTATGGCCGTAAATGTTGGGCATTCCACACTCTGGGGATTACCTTTCCATCTACGGTTGCCAGCTTGAAGGTTCCATTATCAAGCTTGCTCAGAATGGAGTACGGTCCTTCCCACTTCGCTCCCATATGAGTTGGGGGTGGAAAGACACATTTCAGAACCAAGTCTCCGGGTTGTCAGGTTCGGCCTCGAAACTTTTTGTTGTAATATCGAGCGACCTGTTGTTTGCATCTCAAGGCACGCAGGTCTGCTTCATCCCTCTTTTCTTCGGTCATATCTAGGGACTCAAGGAGCAATTCATTATTGGTCATCGGATCATAATAAGTCACCCGGTGAGAAGGTACCTTTATCTCAACCGGGATGACTGCTTCCGTTCCAAAAGCAAGGGAGAACGGGGTATGTCCTGTTGTCGACTTATATGTTGTCCTGTAGGCTCATAGTGCCAAGGGCAATTCATCAGCCCACATGGCTCTAGCCCACTTCAGTCTTCTTTTCAGAATGGACTTAATCACTTTATTCGCCGCTTTGACTTGTTCGTTCGATTGCGGGTGCGCCACAGAGGTGTACCGATTCTCAATGTGGTATTTTTGGCAGAAATTTCTGAATTCCGCGCTATCGAACTGAGTTCCGTTATCCGTTATCACAATCTTTGGAATCCCAAATTGGCAAATGATGTTTCGAACGATAAAATTGATCACTCGTTTGGTAGTGATTATAGTTAGTGGCTCAGCCTCAACCCACTTAGTGAAATAATCCACGGCCAGAATAGCGAACTTTTCTCCGCCCCTTGCTATGGGGAGGCTTCCAATGATATCAATTCCCCACATAGCGAAAGGCCATGGGCTCATCATTGTTTTTAACTGGTTAGGAGGTTCTCTTGGTATCTTTGAAAATCTCTGGCACGCATCACACCGTCGTGCGTATTTTGCTGCATCCTTGTTTATGGTAGGCCAGAAATAACCATGCCGCAACACCTTTTTTGCTAAAGTTTGCCCTCCAGTGTGGTCGCCACATTCGCCTTCGTGGACCTCTTGCAGCACACGTTTGATTTCATCGTCGGCTATACACCGAAGGAGGGACATCGAAAACCCTTGTCTGTAAAGAACCCCGCCTTGCAGAACGTATCGGGCGGCTTTACGAATTACCTTACGCCTCTCGCTTTTCTTGGTCAGAAGTGTTCCATTCATCAGGAAATTCTTTAGAGGGGTCATCCAGGACTCCCTTTCTGGTTCCGTCTCTAGTATTAGGTCGATTTCCATTTGATCTATGCTAGGGGACCGAAGTACTTCAACAGGGGCTAGCCCAGTCACTTCAGGATCGTCGGAACTAGCCATCTTTGCCAACTTATCCGCCCGCTGATTCTCTGACCGCGGAATATGAGATATGCTGTAGTGATCAAAATCGTTCAGCAACTCTTTTACTTTCTTTAAGTATAAAATCAATCTTGCACTTTTAGCTTGGAATTTTCCAGTAACTTGGTTCACAACTAACTTGGAGTCGCAGAAGATGTTCAGCTTTGTGACTTCTAATTCCTTTGCGATCCTTAATCCGGCTATCAGAGCTTCTTATTCGGAATCGTTGTAAGTGGCATGAAACTCCATCCGGATAGCATAGGATATCAATCGTTTCTCTGGAGTTTCAAGCACTATTCCAGCGCCGGGTCTTTCGTCATTCTTAGCGCCATCAGTATACAATCCCCAGGCATTGGGATCGAGAAGTAACTTTGAAGGATCAACTTCTTCGTTTGCTATATCTTCCTCAGGGACAGTGAACTCTGCTATGAAGTCGGCAATCACTTGCCCCCGAATTGACCGTCTAGGCTAAAAGTTCAAATCAAATTGACTTAACTCAATATTCCATTTGAGTAACCTTCCAGATGCCTCTGGTCTCTGTAGGACTTGCTTGAGTGGGTGATCAGTGTATACGGTAATGGGATGCGCCTGAAAATAATGTCGAAGCTTTCTAGAGGCGATCAGTAAACTATACGCCAACTTTTCTATCCTGGGATAATTACGCTCTGCTGCCGTTAATTTTTTGCTCACGTAATACACAGGTCTTTGGATCTTATCCTCTTCTCTTACCAACGCTGAGCTGATCGCATGGGATGACACTGCCAGATACACGAATAAGTCCTCGTGATCCATTGGCTTAGATAATATCGGGGGTTTCTCCAAATGCCTGAGTAAATTTTGAAACGCTTCTACGCAGTCGGGCGTCCATTTGAAGTGGCGTTTCCCCCGCTTTATTAATTCGAAGAATGGGATGCACTTATCCGTAGCCCTGGAGATAAATCTGCTTAGTGCGGCCACTTTTCCTGCAAGGCTTTGCACATCCCTAATTTGCCTAGGTTCCTGAATGTCTCTGATTGCCGCGATCTGGTCTGGATTAATCTCAATTCCACGGGAACTGACGATGAATCCCAATAATTTTCCGGAGGCAACACCGAATGAACATTTGGTTGGGTTGAGTTTCATTCCGTACTTTCGAAGAATGCCGAACATCTCTGCCAAGTCAGTAGTGTGTTGAGAAGATTGCTTGGACTTAACCAACATATCGTCGACGTATACTTCCATTGTTTTCCCGATCTGGTTATAAAACATTATGTTGACTAAACGTTGATATGTAGCGCCCGCATTCTTCAAGCCAAAGGGCATCACCACATAACAATATAATCCCAGATCCGTGATAAAACTAGTGTGTTCTTGATCTGGAACATGCATCGGAATCTGGTTATATCCTGAATAAGCATCCGTAAATGAGAGAAGCTCATGACCCGCCGTCGAGTCTACCAACTGGTCAATCTGGGGCAACGGGAAACTATCTTTTGGACAGGCTTTGTTCAAATCCGAGAAGTCGATACACGTTCGCCACTTCCCGTTGGCCTTCTTTACCAGGACTGGATTCGAAATCCAGTCTGGGTAGGTCGAGTCTCTGATAAATCCATTACTCTTTAGCTTTCCAACTTCTTCTTTCAAGGCAGCGGATCTCTCTGGGCCCAACATTCGCCTTTTTTGCTTTACCGGAGGATGTTTAGGGTCAATGCTTAAGGAATGGCTCATGATTGATGGGGATATCCCACACATGTCCGCGTGGGTCCAAGCAAATACATCCAAGTTGTTTTTTAAGAAATCTGTCAATTCTTTAGCGAGATTCGGATTTAACTGGGATCCAATCTTAAGGACCTTCTCCGGGTCACTGTCATCGATCGGTACATCCACAGTTGTCTCGTTGGGAGTCGCCATTCTGCCCCCGGGTTCTTGATCCTCTCTGGGATCTATATCCTCGGGCATCTCTCTGGGCGACTCTCCAACGACTATCCTCTTTGGTTGCTATAAGGTCTCTGCCCCCGTAGGGGGAGAAGCGCCTTTAGTTTTAATATCCCCTCCATTGCGAAGTAACTTTAGTTCGGCAACATAACATGCTCGCGCAGCAACCTGATCCCCTCTGATGATACCAATGCCAGCTTCTGTGGGGAATTTCAATAACAAGCACCAGGGGGCTACACAGGCTCTAAACTTTGCGAGGGCCGGTCGGCCCAAGAAGGCATTGTAGGGCGATTCAACATCCAAAACCACGAAGGGAAGGATTCTCACTCTCTGACGTTCTCCTTCCCCAAGTGTAACCGGTAACTCTACATAACCCATTGGAGCGGTAGATGCTCCGTTGAATCCATGGATCCATCCTTGGCAAGGCTTCAAGTCTTTTATTTCGAGGTTCATCTGGTCAAATGTCCTTTTGAAAAGAATGTTGACAGAACTCCCGTTGTCCACTAAAACCTTATGAACAGTGGCTGGTACAATAGGTACTGTAATTACAAATGGATCTTCAGTCGGAGCATGAACTCCAATGCTTTCTCGTTCTCGGAAAACGACATCGTCGGTCATCATCTTTTGTTTCTTTACCGGGATATTGTACTCAGGGTTGCTACACTCCCCTACCTCGAGGTGTTGTTTGGCTGCATTGACATATTGATCTAATGCCTTGGAACTATGTCCGGCGAGATAAAGTCCTCCGATTACGGTATTGATAACAATGTTCTTTCCCTTTTGCTGGGCAGTCGGCCTAGCGGCAAGTTGATTCTAGTTCCGATTTGGGGCCTGTATTGCTTGCCCCCTGTCTCTGGGCGTTACTCTGTATTCATCTAATTTTCCTTCTCGAAGAAGCCTCTCGACCACATCTCTTAGGTGACGGCATTCATTTGTCGAATGGCCATGAATCTGATGAAAGAGACAAAACTTCCCCGTTTCACGTTCTTTTTCTGTCGACTCCCTAGGAGGTGGCCTCTTATTCTGGAGGACGTTGTAAGAATCCATGAAGATGTTTTCCAGAGTATCATTTAGTGGCGTATAACTCTCGAAGGCCCTGGGACGAGTCCTTCTCTGGGAGTCGTTCCCTTGGTTCCTCTTCCGGTTGTTGCCATTACCATTATTATCATTGTTCCCTGACTGACGACCACCCTGATTCCGATTTCCGACATTAACTTCGACCTTCCCCGAGCTGTCTCCTGTCTGCTTAATGGCGACATTGCTCTGGATTTCCTCTTTATCGGCCGTTTTTGCCTTTCGGTTAGCATACGCTTCTTCCCGGCGCAAGTGCACGTTGGCTTTTTCGTAGAATAATTCTCTAGTATGGGCGGCTTGCCTGCCAGGTATCTCCCGAATTCAGTGTCTTTATCTACTCCATCAATCAGTGATGCGACAACGGTCAGTTCATGTGGGTCTTTAACTTCAGTAGCGGCCAAATTGAAACGGTCTAGGTACACCCTCAAACTCTCGCCTGGTCGCTGCTTGACAAGGAACAAATCAATCACACTTTTTGTCTTTTGTGCATAGATACAGAATTATTCTACGAACTTCTCACTCAACTCCCTGAAGCTAGAAATTGATCTTGCTGGCAAGCGAGTAAACCATAACAATGCTACATCCTCCAAGAATATGGGAAATGCCTTGCACTTGACAGCATCAGAAGCTGCGGCAGCGGTCATTGACCAAGAATATCTCATTAGATGCTGGACGGGATCAGACCTGCCCGCGTATCGATTCATCTGTGGCATGTTGAAACGCCTTGGGAAAGTCGCATCCAAAATATCATCAGTGAAAGGGGTGTGACAGTGGTCGATTCCCCAATCTTCGTTCCGTTGTCTGCGGCTATCTGCTAGAATCTGATGGATCATGGATGCAACATTTGCACTGGTCAGCGGAGGTTCAGGGTCAGTGCCTCTGGCTCGGCGGGGTTCTCTAATCTCTCTTCCGGGAGCAGTCACAAAATCCGGGGCTCGGATAGGGCTTCGTTGCCCCTGTTACCATGAGCATGTGCGCGGCGACGGGGCTGAGGTAGTCTGTTATGTACAGGACTGTCCACATCTCGAGTCCTAGGAGTTGCGGCTTGATCGTTCACATTATGGTTTGAGGGCCCCGCCTCCAGTGCTTCTTCTTCCCGTGATGGCAGGGTTCCGAACCGAAGCTGCTCTATGTTTTCGGCTCTCTCATACGGTCGTCGTGGAGGTCTCGGCGATTCCTCAGACGAAGAAAAATATCCTGGAGTGAGTGGACGAACCGGCGGCGTTCTTTGCCTTGCGAGCTCATCAAGCCTTCTTACCATAGCAGTCAAATTTTGTTGCAGGACGGAGCTTTCCTGCCTTTGGGCAGCCAATTCATCAAACAGTCTCTCCCACATTTCGGAAAAGCGAGAGAGATCCCCCTCAGTAACGGGAGCAGCAGGATCATATTGGTCATCATCACTTTCTCTTATGCGCAAAGAGCTTGAGCCAGGTCGAGCGAAGGGGCCAGGACGGTAGGAGTGAGCCATAGGCTCTTTTCCAGGTCGAGTTGTAGTCTGATCATCAATTCGAATCGCTGTGGTTCGAGGATGGCGGCTCGCAACGCCCCCCTGAGATCGATTCGCGGTCGCGGTGCGCGGAGGATTCCAGATGTTACCTCGGGATCGAGTAACAACCCCTTCAGCAGTACGGATCGCCTCGTTCTCGTCGACTCGGAGCGTGGTGTCTTCATCGGATCGGTTCGCCCCCTGCGCTCCGCGATCCAGAGTCTCCTCATTGCCTAGCTTGTGCACACTTTCTTTAATCGTTTCATTGGTTTGCGAAGCTCGTGCTTCCTTAGATCTTTTTCCAGCCATGATATCTGAATCGCTGGAATCTTCAAAGAACTGAATAGTGAAACTTTAGGATTGTTTTCTCAGTGAAAGCACCAAAAATGCTAGATCAAAATTTGGACCTAACACCCAAATTATTCTGAATCTTATAGAGTTTCAACTGAAGAATGAGGAAAAAGAAAATAACACGCAGAATTTATAGTGGTTCGGCGTTAACGAGCCTACATCCACTTTATATATTATTGATTATACTTTGGAAGCTAAAACAATCAAGGATTTCTCTCAATACTCTAGTAGTCTGACAATAATGGCGGATTCAGTACTCAATATTGCCAAAAAGATCCCAAAAAATGCCAAGCTCCGGGCTATTTATAGCTGATTTTGTCAGGCGGGTCGTGGTAACACGTGGCACGAATCCCGAGAACATCGAATCGCATCGCCACCGTTGAGGAAATAGTCAAATTAGCCGTTGTGGACAGGTGTCGCGATCCCCTTGAAAATCGGATCGTGCAGATGGGGAGAATCAGTCAAAATGACGGTTATGGACACGTGTCGCTAGATCCGTGCGTCTCGGATCGCTGAAGACTAGCTCACGCTTGAACGAGTCAGAGGGTTCGCCATGCATCAGGGGATCGGATCGGTCTAATCTGGGCAACAATATAGGTTCGGATCGAGTCGCATAGAGGTATCGTTCCGCTGATGGAATGGGGGCGATCCGTCGAGACGCGATCCGATGGTGGGCGAGTCGATAGTGTGCGATCCGACATCGGGCGAGCCGATGATGCGATCCATTCCTTCATGTTCTTAGAGAACATGGTTTCATGCTTTCTTCTTATGAATGATCCTGGGTGGCTTGGTCAAAAAGCTAGCCAACAGCATGTATTCAAAAATAGTGATAAACAACTATTAAACAGTCAATTCACAACCAGAGTGCAAATTACAACTGTATAAGGATTAAATAATTAAATAACGCTTATAACAGTCTGTCAGTCAATCGGTTGACATACCGTCAAATCCAAGGGAGGTGTGAATAAATTATTAGCCCCAGACCCATATGGGGTTTTCAACCAACAACAATGAATTCAAATTAATTACTGGTTAATAAATTTAACCTATTCTAATTTGATTCGAATTATTTTTTAGTTAATCAATTTTCACAGTTTAAATCTAAAGATGGATATTTATATCAAATTTCAACTACCACAAAATAATATTAAATTATTTTTAATATTTTCAAAATCATTGTCACAACACAATACAATCATTCAGATCATCCATGGGTTTTCAAACAATAGTGAGGTGAGCTAATAGGCACCGTACAACATTTTTGATAATTAAAAACTAATAAAAATCAATACTGGCAGTTCATATACTCAGTTATAAAATAAATAACGATACAAAAAAATTTAGTGAGAGAGTTCTCACTTTTGGTTTCCACTCCGTCAGTCTTTATTTGAAGATAGTTTTAATAAAATTAAACAAGCATTTAATTTTATCAAAAACTGCAACAACTTCCATTTTTGTTCTAGTCAATTCCATGTTGTAGTGTTCGTCGCCATGATTCCAACGAAACTGAAATCGTCTGATTCCGACCTCGTGCACAAAGTTATCGAATTTATAAGATGTCACTTATCATTAATAAATATAATTTCAAGTTTCATTATATTAATTAACCTTATTAAATCTAAGTCGTTCATTTCCCAATCCGAAGGCCATACTTCAACTTCTCGTTTGCTCCCAGATCTTCATGATATAAGCCGAACCCAACTTTCCCTTTCAGGGTTCCAAATCGCACCACCATCGTTTGCCCGTACTTTCATCTGACATCACCGCTTCAGAGGCCCCAATGCCACCTTCCACCGCCAACGACGACTCCCCGTCCGATGACCTCCATCACCCAGAAATTGTGCGCGAACTCCGACCATTTGAGCAGGAAATTAGAATGACACCATGATATTACACCTAACCTGTACCAATTCGAAGATCTAACAAACCGCTATAGTTTTTGTTTTGGAAAATTTTAAAATCATTGATTGAATCGAGCTGGTTGAGGAACGAATTTTGAATCGTATGAGCCATTGAAAACATAGATGGCGGCGGTTTTTTCTGAAAGTGGAGTTAGGTTTAGAACGTTATATATGTATAATAATAATAATTTAATTCTCTAATTAGTTCATTTTCGTCCAAACTCCAAATTAAACTCAATGATTGTCGTTCCTAACCAAATACCCTCATTCCGGACACAATGGAATATGTTTCGTAAGTTGATTCGGCTGTTTTGATCAGTTTTTATCGAAATTAAAATATAAATTAGTATGACGTTCAATATTGAATTCCAACGTACATTTTAATTTACCGAGGCCACATATCGGCTCCAAAAACTATGATTTTGAAATCTAGCTATGTTTTGATGATATGGTCCTAAAAAAATTAGTTTCATCGAATTTGGAGGCCATTCGAAAAATGGCATTTTTAACTGGTCAATTAAATTCAATCTGAAATTGAAAACACGTTTCAATTTACTGTGCTCACATATTAATTTCAAAAATTATGAAATTTGAAACCTAACAATAATTTGACATTCTGGATCCAACAAAAGTAGTTTCATCAAAAATGGAGATCGTTTGCAAAATGACTATTTTTAAGGGCTGTATATTATATTAAAATATAAATAAATTCTACAGTGACTATTTTGAATTTTAAACTGGACATAACTTACAATTTATATAGTGAAATCTCAGTTCCTTACCTTCGTTAGAAAGATATAATTAAGTAGATCCTAATGTTTCTTGTTTTACTGAAATCCAATTTATTTTGAATTTTGTACATTCATTTAAAATTAAAAATCAGGTCTTCAAACTACCACGCCATTTCAAGCTCGTTTTATATTTAAAATAAATTTATACATTCTAACTTTGATTTAAATAAATTTTAAATCGTTAATTCTCAATTTAAATCATTTTAAATACTTAAAATCCATTAAATCAATTAAAAATAAAATTTTAAATTGATCTCAAAATCCGGATTGTTACAGTAACATCCCGAGATTTTGCGATAATTTAAATATTAAATTTAATGTGATTTTGAACAAAATTGTTTTAAATATTAAAATTTATGATTTATGTCGTATATTGATAAGGTATGAATTAAAATTTGAACTCGTAAATATTGAAATTTGTTCACAATAAACAATAATTGATTTATAAATCTATCTAAAATTTATTTTGATTTGATATGAAATTATAAACTTTTGAATTTAATTTAAAGGTGAACAAACGAAAATAAATATTTTAATATATTAATGAACTGGTTAAAATTGTCATTTTTCGAATAATCTCAGAACTTGATGAAATTAATTTTATTAGATTTGGAATTGTAAATTATTATATGATCTAAAATTTCATAGTCATCGTAATTATAGTTTGATAGTAAGAAATTAAAATGCGTAAAAATTTGTATGTACAATTTAATTAAGTAGTTGAGTTTTAGAAGAAACTGCTAGAGACTTTGGAATTGGGCTTTGAACCCTACTCCATTGCGTTCAAAAGGCATCAAAACCTATTATTAGGTTGTAAATGTGGATAACTGAATTGAATATGAACTAAATTTATCGAAATTGAATTATTTATCCCTCTTTTACATTTACTTTAAATTAACTTGATTTACAGTAATAATTGAATTATGAACTCGAGATTTTTTATAAACGAATAATTCAAAAAGAGAATTATAATTGAAATTCAATTATTTGAATCAAATTATTAAATCAAATTGTTTGAAATCGAACTGTTGAATCGAATTGAAATATAAATGGGAAGTCAATTGAATTAAGATATCAAAATTTAGTCGAATTAATTTGAAATTGGAATATGATTTCCAGTTTGGTTAAATTTTGAAGAAATGATTCTAATTCCAACTATAGTATTTTAAAGCATTTTATAAACTATTTTTATAATAATTATTTTTTATAAACTATTTACTTATAACTATTTTATTTAATTAATTATTTTAAATGAACCATTTTAATAATTAATTATTTTATAAACTATTTTAATATTTTAACTGTAAATTTTACTAAATCTGAAATTTCTATTTTAAATACAAATTATTTATTTTCAAACTATTTCAATTGTATATCTAAACTATTTTAAATATACCTTAACTATTTTAATACTCAATTTATTTTAAGTTGGAATTGTTTCAAGATTTTAAGTATGGTTTTAAATGGAGATTTTATTATGAAATGTTCTATTTTGACTATTGAAACGTGTTTAAAGAAAAATATGATATTTTTATATAAAATATGAATCTCTTTGAAATGTAAAAGAACTTACCGGTGTGAAAAATGTAAATGTTTGGTTGTTAAAGAGGCCGGGATGGGATATTGTCATATTCACTGCCAATACCAAAAACCACTTTAACAACTATGTACGTGGTGGAGTTCCAGAGTGAAGTTGGTTGGTTTGGCGAACGCTACTAGAATGAAGTAAGAGAACGATGATGGATTTCCTTGACCTTCGGGTCATAATTAAAATGGCTAAAACAGGGCTATACCGGACCATGTGGGGTAAGCTACCTCCATCGGCAACACTTCTTTCTTTATTACTATAGTCCCTTGGTTTGATTGATTTGATTTGATGCACATCCGTGATTTGGGAGGGTTGTTGAGGGTGGGCGGTAGTCGCGGCTATGCGTTACCACCATTCCAGGCGTGCAACTAGTATGTTACTACTCTAGGCATTCCTCGTGTGCCTTGTCATATTATCCTGATCGAGCCCCCTACGACTTTGATTTGTCGTACCTATGGAGTCCCCTTTGATAGCCACTGGATTTTTGTGGACTTTACGGTATCTGTATAGACTACGGTATTATAAATAGTGTAAGGGTAAAAATATAATCACGCTTACGCTATTTTAATATGTTTTATTTAACCATAGACATTATTATAATAGTGTATTATATTATATAGTATCTAGTTTAATGGAACCTTAGGCGATGGAAATTCCCCTAACATCTCTTAAGTTATTGCACTCATATTATCGCATGAATTTAATTTAACTAATATGAGAATATTTTAGTTCTGATCCGAGTATTTTTGTCTTTTCATTTGTGCTCGGGTCAGCCTAAGTTTCAGTTATCGAATACACTGTTTTGAAGATGAAGATGGAGCTTGCTGGAAGTGTTATTATTTATTTCTGCTGCAAATATTGGTATGTCTATGATAGTTAACTTTGAAAATTGTTGTAAAATAAAATCAAATGTATGTTATAACAGCTTCATGAACTATTACGTAATTATTATATTTTGTCCTTCCGCTATGAGATTCTATGTTTGTTTTTCTTCTTTCTTCTTTTTCTTATATAAATCCCAATAACTATCTGTATTTTTTATTTGTTTATTCGACATTGAGGATCACTGTCGATTTAAACGGTCAAAATATGGGCTGTTACAATAAAACAAAGAATCAAATCATGTATATAACTACATCCTCATGACAAGTGATAATAAAAAATAAACATGAAATTAATGCATGTATATCTATCAACAACCAGGTTATACTTAATTAATGTTCACATGGTCAGGTAACATGTAAGTCAAGCATAGAAATGTATAAAATAGTTCATCTTAATTATAACAGACCTGCATATGACCAACCAAATCTCGTTGACATCGTTGATTGTTCAATTCCACTTGTTGATGTTCAAGGCATCAAAGGTTCATATACTTTTTTATATGGTCTGGTAACATCAAATATTTTTTTAGGTTATTCGCTACATATAATTTTTTATGCATTTTTACATGCATGTGCTTGCTTATATAGGTCGTATATGTTGGAAAACATGCTCTAAATTTACTGTCATTTTCAAATAAAGAATCATGATATACGAAGATTTGATAAAAATCAACGCTAAGTACTGCAAAAGAGTTATTCAGTCTCCGAAAGGTTAATGAACTTCTCACAACTAGCTTCAATGTATTAACTGAAAAAGTAAGCAACAAGAGAGATTATCTAAGACTTCACTATGAAGATGTTTAATCACTTTGAAGATGTTTAATTGACATTATCAAAATATAATATAGATTCAAATTTTCAAAGTATATGGTTAGGTAACATGTATATCACTTCGAACATTATCAAAATATGTGCATTAACCGAAACTTACAGAACAGAACAAAGTCAAATAGAACAAAATATGTTGAAGATGTTTAATCAAAATTATCAAAATATAAGATAGCTTCAAAATTTCAAACATTTTTACAATTTTAAGACAAAATCAACTGCTCAAACATTTTTTTTTTTTTTGGAATGCACCGTTGAAACATTAATCCCATCGGTTTAAATATTAGTTTGATACTTTGAGTATTCAACTGCCTCAAGTATTCAAATGACTTAAAAGGCTAAATGTGAAAACAATGTTTCTTTTGGATAAGGCCAAAAATAATATTTTGGAAGAGCCTTCCTAAATTCTAAAAATTTTAGATTTTCTATCCAGCTCAAAATCTTTTGTCTCTATTTTAATTGCTCTGTGTGCCTATATGGTTCAACCGTTGATATTTTTATTATCAGATATTCAATAATATGTGGATTTCGCTGATTTATTATTTTCTAGTAATAAGTAATGATGATTTCTTGTTACATATAGAGAAACGTGCTGTAGGGAGTAAAGGTGGTGAACTTTATTTTAGACTGTATGTTCTCCAAATGACGTGGGAGTGGATATTTATCATCAAATTAATCTTCTAATTAGGCCTAAATACCTAAGTACTGGTTCAACATAAGCACCAAACACAGAATTCAAGATAACAATAATAAATGGTTAGCATAAATTATTTACTAACTAAACTTTGAACCTAACCAGTTAACTTATTATGGATAAATCTTCTTTATCCTCATTCCTTTTTGACAATTCTTCTTGTCCATTTGGTTGTTTTCCATTTTCAGTTTATTACATCGATAAATTATTTTTAAAATTACATTATCTCAAACATGCGATTCAACTAAATAGTTTAATGTTTATCTGTATTTACAATTGAAATTATGTTCAACATACATTTTAAATTAATGTAGGATATTATGTTCATCATACAAACAAGTATAATAAATGAGAAAATTACAGTTAGTATATATTTATAGCAAAATCAACATGAAAAGTGCACAACACATAAATAAAACCAAAATATGGTAATTACTAGAATAATGAATGAGAAGATTTAAACTCTAAGCTTTGTAGTAAATTATAATTAATGAACTTTTTTTATATTTCGAATTAGACAGAGGAAGTCTAAGCCTTCTAGCTAACTCAATTGATAAAATACCTATAGACCTGAAATAGCTTCCTGAAGCCTAAACGAGATGGTGATCACACTCAAGATTCTAGGTCATCCTTTTCCCTGTTCATCAAAATGGACAACACATAAATAAAACCACTAGCCCAGAGTATAATTATAATAAATTAATTGTATCGACTTCGAAATTACCTGGCTATCCAAACCTCTTTGTTGTGATCAGAACGTGTATAATTAGCGTTTAAGTCATTTTCTTCTTTCTGTAGACTTACGCCAATGGAGAAAGGTGGGTTCTCATCAAACTAATTATACTCTTTTTCATCTACCACTTTATCAACTCCAATAAATAAAGTCAACAAGTTTGAATCCATGTTCATCCACTCGTACAGCACGATGCTTGTCAGCCCATCTACATTGAAATAGCTGGATCGTAAAGTCCTTATACTCAAGCTCCCAAATATTTTCAATTACCCTATAATATGACATTGTCGCATCTATTGGCTTGTTATCTTTAGCACTAGCAAATTCTTTTGAACATGCCACCACACTAACTCCGCTATTTTGCATTATGCTCTTCTCATCATGTCGCTTCGTATGAAATACATACCCATTCATATCATATCCTTCATAGGATTTAACTTGGGTTTGAGGCCTATATGCCAACCATTTTATTATATCGGAGATATCATAATTTTCTTCTCGCAATTGAGTCATTACTGTGTCCTAAAACCATTCGACGAAGGAACGGTTATGTTCATTTGTCAACCACATTTCGTTCTTTGAAGGATTCTTAGACCTAAGAATTGTCACGTGCCCCACCGAGTAAGGATGAACCTCGGTAAGGTGTTGTAAAACAAGTAGTTGGGCTTTATTAAACATTTCCTCACCAATTGAAATCAATTTTAACCTAGGTGTGCCATGACCGTCAAGTCGTCCTTCATGCCGAGACTTATGAAGTCCAGTAGGTTAAACACCAGTTAAGTATTGAGTGACAAATTCAATAACCTCCTCAACTACAATACCTTCTACAATACTAGCTTCAGGTCTATATCGTTTTTTTGTTTTTCTTTTTAAAGTCCCCATAAGAATTTCAAAAGGATACATATATCTCATAAACACAGGACCACAAAATTTGATTTTTCTTACTATATGGACAATCAAATGCACCATAACATCAAAAAATGAGGGGGAAAATACATCTTTAATTGACATAAAGTAACAATAACATCAGCTTGTTGAGCATCCAATGTATCAGGATCAATTACCTTGCTACAAATTACATTAAAAAAATATAGAACGCTTTGTGATAACATGTCTAACATGTTTAGGCAATATGCCTCGAATTGAAATAGGTAACAAATGCTGCATTAACACATGACAATCATGAGACTTCATGTCGGTCAATTTCAGATCTTTAATTGATACACGACTGTTAATGTTTGAAGAATAACCCGATGGAACCTTGACACCATGAAGACATTCACACAGACTAGTTTTTTCTTTTTTAGATAGTATATAACATGCAAGAGGCAAATAAGTGCTTTACCTTTCTATACTGGTGCTAGCTCCTTCCGAATACCCATTTTCACCATATCTTGTCAAGTTCTCTCCCCATCTTTTGTCTTACCAGGCATATTCAGGAGTGTCTCAATGATACTATCACAAACATTTTTTTCTATATGCATTACATCTTGACAATGCCTAACCTGTACATGCCTCCAATATAGAAGTTCCCAAAATATAGACTTCTTCTTCCATGATCCTTCTAGAAGAGGAAATTTTTTACCGAATTTATTTTCAATATCCTTGACACGTTCATAAACATCATTACCTACTAATGGCAAACAAGCAACTCCATTTTCTACCTTCCCATTGAAAGGCTTCCTTTTTTTACGATAACGATGATTAGGAGGGAGAAATCTACGATGATGCATATGCACATTATTCTTGCAAAAATGCAATCGTTCAACAACCATATCATCTTGATAAATTGGACATACTTCGGCACCTTTTGTACTATAGCCATATAAGTTACCATATGCGGGAAAATTATTTATGGTACAAAAACCCATGGCACGCAATGTAAAATCACTTTTACTGTATGCATCAAACACGCGCACGTCTTTATCCCACTAAAGTTTTAGATCATCCATAAGAGGAGCTAAGTAAATATCGATGTCGTTTTCTGGTTATCGTAGTCCATAGATTAAAAGAGACAACATGATATACTTGCGCTTCATACTCAAGTGAGGTGGAAGATTGTAAACCATCAAAAGAACAGGCCAAGTACTATGTTGACTATTTAGGTTGGCAAATTGATTTATGCCATCTGTGCAAAGACCAAGTATGAGATTTCTAACTTCCTTACCAAAATCAGGGTACATTGCATCAATGTTTCTCCACTGTGGAGAATCGGCTGGATGCCTTAGAAATCCATCATCTTTCCTTACATCTGCATGCCAACTTAAGTTTTTTGCATTTTCTTCATTTGTAAATAAGCGTTTCAATCTTGGTATAATTGGCAAATACCATAAAACTTTTGCCGGAGACTTTTATTTATTTGCTATCTTACGAACATTCCCTTGTGACTTGTAACGGGATAATCCATACTTAGGACACTCATTCAACTTCTCATATTCATTCGATACAATATACAATCATTTGGACATACATGTATCTTTTTATATCCTATACCAATTGGGCACATAATTTTCTTTTCTTCATAGTTAGAAGTTGAAAGCTCATTACCTTCCGGAAGCATGTCTTTCAGAAGTTTCAGCAATGATGTAAAACTTGTATCACTCCACCCGTATTTTGCTTTCAAATTGAAAAGCTTGAGAACGACAGACAATATTGTGAACTTAGCACAATCTAGAAATAAAGGCTTCTCGGCATTAGCTTACATTATTTCGATCAAGTTTGGCTCTTCCATCAATTGATCTTTAGCCTCACGAAATATCTCATGAATGTGGTCATTCTTATCATATTCATCATTCGCCTCATTATTCATGTTATCTTCTTGATCATTCTCATGATTGCTAGAACGAGCTCTTCTAAATATACTTTCACCATGCCATATCTATTGCGTATAGTTTTTCTTAAACCCATAATGAATTATATGGTCCCTAATTTGATCTATGTTACAGAACCTCCTCCTATTTTTGCAGTGTCTACAAGGATAAACAATGGTTTCTTCCCCTTTTTTAAATTAATCATTCAATGCGAATCTGATGAACTCTTCAATTTTTTTCAAGAACTCTTCATCACTACTGTTGGCTTGCTTTTTGACCAAGCCATCCAGGATCATTCGCGAAAGGAAATCAGGAAACCAAGTCCTCCAGGAAAGTGGAAAAATGGATCGCACGCCATCGTCTCGCCCCGCTTGGATCGCACGCCATCGTCTCGCCCCGCTTGGATCGCACGCCATCGTCTCGCCCCGCTTGGATCGCACTCTATCGACTCGCCCAGGGACGGATCGCTCTCATCTCGTCGACGAACGCCACCTCCAGGCGATCCGATCCCTTGTAACGAACCGAACCCACTGACCCGTTCAACCACGAGCTGGTCTTCAGCGATCCGAATCGCACGGATCCGACGACACCTGTTCGCAACGGCTAGTTTGACTTTTTCTTCGATGGCTGCGATGCGATCCGAAAATCTCGGGATTCGTGCCACGTGTCCGCGATCCGTCCGACAAAATCAGCTATAAATAGCCCAGAGCTTGGCATTTTTCGGGATCTTTTTGGCAATAGTGAAGGCTGACTCCGCCATTGTTGTCAAACCACTGAAATATTGAGAGAAATCACTGTTGTACTAGCTTTTAAAGCATAATCAATAAAATATAAAGTGGACGTAGGCTCGTTAACGCCGAACCACTATAAATTCTGAGTGTTATTTTCATTTTCCTTGTTCTTCACTTAGAATTCTCCACAGTTCATAACAATTTGGGTGTTAGGTCCAAATTTCGATCTAACATTTTTGGTGCTTTCACTGAGAATCTCAGCCTTAAAGTTTCGTCATTCATTTTCTTGAAGATTCCAGCGATTCGGATATCATGGCTGGAAAAAGATCTAAAGTTTCGCAGAACAACGAGACGATCGAGGAGAATGTGCACGAACTGGGCAACGAAGAGGTTCCGGATCGCGGAGTGCAGGGGGCGATCCGATCCGATGAAAACACCTCGTTCCGAGTCGATGAAGATGAGACGATCCGCGCTATGGAAGGGGTTGTTACTCGATCCCGAGGCAACGCCTCGCAGCCTCCACGCACCATGACCACGAGTCGATCCCAGGGGGGCGCAGCGAACTGCCCTCCACGAACCGCAGCTACCCAGACTGATGGTCAGAACACAACTCGACCTGGAAAAGAACCCATGACCCACTCCTATCGTCCTGGAACCTCTGTTCGACCCGGTCCGAGCACTATGCCCATAAGAGAGGGTGATGATGACCATTATGATCCTACTGCTCCTGTGACTGAGGGGGATCTTTCCCGTTTTGTCGAAATGTGGGATAGGTTATTTGATGAGTTAGCCGCCCAAAGGCAAGAAAATTCGATCCTACGGCAAAACCTGACGGCTATGGATAGAAGACTTGATGAGTTAACAAGGCAAAGAACATCGCCAGTTCGTCCACTCACTCCAGCATATTCCTCTTCATCTGAAGAATCGCCGAGACCTCCGCGACGACCGTATGAAAGAGCCGAAAACATAGAACAGCTTCGGTTCGGGACCCTGCCCTCGCAAGAAGAAGAAGAACTAGGGGCAAGACCCACGAACCGTAATATGGATGGTCAAGCAACGACCCTCAGGACTCGAGGCATGAACAGTCCTGTGCATGACAGACCACCTCAGCCTCGTCGCCGTACCCATACTCATGATAACAGGGGGCAGCGAAGCCCCGTCCAAGCCCCAGATTTTGTGGATGCTCCCCGAAGAGAGATCAGAGAGCCTCGTCGGGCCAGAGGCACTGATCCTGAACCTCCTTTGACTAGTGCAAACGTTGCAGCCATGGTTCACCAGATTCTGGCCGACAGCCGTGGACAGCGGAACGAGGATTGGGGAATTGACCGTAGTCATACTCCTTTTACTGACGATATTTTAGATGCAACTTTTCCAAGGCGTTTCAACATGCCGCAGATGAACCGATATGCAGGAAGATCTGATCCTGTTCAACACCTGATGAGATACTCTTGGTCGATGACTGCTGCCGCCGCTTCTGATGCAGTTAAGTGTAAAGCGTTTCCCATATTCCTGGAAGACGTGGCTTTGCTATGGTTTACTCGCCTGCCGGCAAGATCGATTTCCAGCTTCAGGGAACTAAGCGAGAAGTTCGTAGAGCAATTCCGTATCTACGCACAGAAGACGAAAAGCGTGATCGATCTATTTCTTGTCAAACAGCGGCCGGGCGAAAGTCTAAAGATGTACCTGGATCGTTTCAATTTGGCAGCCACTGAGGTCAAAGATCCTCATGAGCCGACCATTGTCGCAGCACTAATTGATGGAGTGGATAAGGATACTGAATTCGGGAGGTACCTGGCAGGCAAACCACCCCACACCAGAGAATTATTCTATGAGAAAGCCAATGTACATCTACGACGGGAAGAGGTGTACGCGAACCGAAAGCTTAAAACAACTGATAAGGAAGAAGTTCAGAGCAATGTCGCCATTAAACAGACTGGAGACAGCTCGGGGAAAGTTGAGGTTAACGTCGGAAATCAGAACCAGGGTGATCGCCGACCGGGTAATAACAATAACAATGCTAGTGGCAACAGCCGGAAGAGGGGCCGATGGAACGATTCCCAGAGAAGGACTCGTCCCAGGGCCTTTGAGAGTTATACACCCATAAATGATACTCTGGAAAATATCTTCATGGATGCGTATGAAGTCCTCCAGAATAAGAGGCCGCCTCCTAGAGAGTCGACAGAAAAAGAGCGTGAGACAGGGAAGTTTTGCCTCTTTCATCAAATTCACGGCCATTCGACGAATGAATGCCGTCACCTGAGGGACGTAGTCGAAAGGTTGCTTCGAGAAGGGAAGCTAGACGAATACAGAGTAGCACCTAGGGACAGGGGGCAAGCAGTACAGGCCCCGAATCAGAATCAAAATCAACTTGCTGCTAGGCCAACTGCTCAGCAAAAGGGAAAGAATATTGTAATCAACACCGTGATCGGTGGACTCCACCTTGCTGGGCACAGTTCCAAAGCTTTAGATCAATATGTCAACGCAGCTAAACAACACCTTGAAATGGGAGAATGTAGCAACCCTGAGGACAGTGTTCCGGTGAAGCAGCAAAAGATGATGACTGATGATGTTGTTTTCCGAGAGCGAGAAAGCATTGGGGTCCATGCTCCAACTGAAGATCCACTTGTAATCACAATACCCATTGGGCCAGCCACTGTTCATAAGGTACTGGTGGACAACGGGAGTTCCGTTAATATCCTTTTCAAAAAAGCCTTTGATCAGATGAATCTTGAGATAAAAGACTTGAAGCCCTGCCAAGGATGGATTCGTGGATTCAACGGAGCATCCACCGCACCTATGGGTTACGTAGAATTGCCAGTTACACTTGGGGAAGGAGAACGCCAGAGAGTGAGAATCCTTCCTTTTGTGGTTTTGGATGTCGAATCGCCATACAATGCCTTCTTGGGCCGGCCGGCCCTCGCAAAATTCAGAGCCTATATAGCCCCCTGGTGCTTGCTATTGAAGTTCCCCACAGAAGCCGGCGTTGGTATCGTCAGAGGGGATCAAGCTGTTGCGCGAGCATGTTATGTTGCCGAATTAAAGTTGCTTCGCAACGGCGGGGATATCGAAACTAAATGCACTCCCCCCCTTTGGGGGCGGAAACCTTATAGCAATCAAAGAGGATAATTGTTGGAGAGTTGCCTAAAGTGATGCCCGAGGATATAGATCCCAGAGAGGATCAAGAACCCGGGGGCAGAACGGCAACTCCCAACGAAGCAACTGTGGATGTGCCAATCGATGACAGTGATCCGGAGAAGGTCCTTAAGATTGGATCCCAGTTAAGTCCGACTCTTGCTGAAGAATTGACGACTTTCCTAAAGGACAACTTGGATGTATTCGCTTGGACCCATGCGGACATGTGCGGGATATCCCCATCAATCATGAGTCATTCTTTGAGCGTTAACCCCAAACATCCTCCGGTGAAGCAAAAAAGGCGAGTGCTGGGCCCGGAGAGGTCCGCTGCCTTGAAAGAAGAGGTGGGGAAACTAAAGAGCAATGGATTTATCAGAGATTCAACTTACCCAGATTGGATTTCGAACCCAGTCCTGGTAAAGAAGGCCAACGGGAAGTGGCGAACGTGTATCGATTTCTCGGATTTAAATAAAGCTTGTCCCAAAGATAGTTTTCCTTTACCTCGAATTGACCAGTTGGTAGACTCAACGGCAGGTCACGAGCTTCTTTCATTCATGGATGCTTATTCAGGATACAATCAGATTCCAATGCATGTTCCGGACCAAGAGCATACTAGCTTTATCACTGATCTGGGATTATATTGTTACGTAGTGATGCCCTTTGGCTTGAAGAATGCAGGCGCTACGTACCAACGTTTGGTCAACAGAATGTTTTATAACCAAATCGGGAAAACGATGGAAGTATACGTCGACGATATGTTGGTTAAATCCAAGCAATCCTTTCAACACACTACTAACTTGGCAGAGATGTTCGACATTCTTCGAAAGTATGGGATGAAACTCAATCCCACCAAATGTTCATTCGGTGTTGCTTCTGGAAAATTCTTAGGATTCATTGTCAGTTCGCGCGGTATCGAGATTAATCCGGACCAGATCACGGCAATCAGGAACATTCAGGAACCTAGGCAAATTAAGGACGTGCAAAGCCTTGTTGGAAAAGTGGCCGCACTAAGCAGATTTATCTCCAGGGCTACGGATAAGTGCATCCCATTCTTCGAATTAATAAAGCGGGGAAAACGCCACTTTAAATGGACACCTGACTGCGTGGAAGCGTTTCAGAACTTGCTTAGACACTTGGAGAAACCTCCAATTCTATCTAAACCAATAGACCACAAGGATTTATTCGTATATTTGGCAGTATCATCTCATGCAGTCAGCTCAGCATTGGTAAGGGAAGAGGAGAAGGTCCAAAGACCTGTGTATTACGTGAGTAAAAAATTAACAGCGGCAGAACGTAATTATCCACGGATAGAAAAACTGGCGTATAGTTTACTGATTGCCTCCAGAAAACTTCGGCACTACTTTCAAGCGCATCCTATTATCATATATACTGATCACCCACTCAAGCAAGTTCTACAGAGACCAGAGGCATCTGGAAGATTACTCAAATGGAATATTGAGTTAAGTCAATTTGACTTGAACTTTCAGCCCAGACGATCAATTCGGGGGCAAGCGATAGCTGACTTCATAGCAGAATTCACAGTCCCTGAAGAAGACATAGCGAACGAAGAAGTGGAACCTTTAAAATTACTTTTCGACCCTGATGTCTGGAGATTATATACTGATGGTGCTAAAAATAACGAAAGATCCGGCGCCGGAATAGTGCTTGAAACCCCCGAGAAACGATTGATAACTTATGCCATCCGAATGGAGTTTCAGGCCACTAACAACGATTCCGAATATGAAGCTCTGATAGCCGGATTAAAGATTGCAAAGGTGCTAGAAGTCACGAAACTGAACATCTTCTGCGATTCCAAGTTAGTCGTGAACCAAGTTACTGGGAGATTCCAAGCTAAAAGTGCAAGATTGATTCTATACTTAAAGAAAGTGAGAGAGCTGCTGAATGAGTTTGATCACTACAGCATATCTCATATTCCGCGATCAGAAAATCAGCAGGCAGACAGGTTGGCAAAGATGGCTAGTTCTAACGATCCTGAAGTGATAGGGCTAGCCCCCGTTGAAGTACTCCGGTCTCCCAGCATTGATCAGATGGAAATCGACCTAATATTAGAGACGGAACCAGAAAAAGAATCGTGGATGACCCCTATAAAGGATTTCTTAACGAATGGAGCGCTTCCGACCAGGAAAAGCGAGAGGCGAAAAGTGATTCGTAAAGCCGCCCGATACGTACTGCAAGGTGGAATCCTTTATAGACAAGGGTATTCAATGCCCCTCCTTCGGTGTATAGCCCACGATGACGTCAAACGTGTGCTGCAAGAAGTCCACGAAGGTGAATGCGGCGACCATACCGGGGGGCAAACTTTGGCAAAAAAGATATTACGGCATGGTTACTTCTGGCCTACCATAAACAAGGATGCAGTAAGATATGCACGACGGTGTGATGCATGCCAGAGATTTTCAAAGATACCCAGAGCGCCTCCAAGCCAGTTAAAGACAATGATGAGCCCGTGGCCGTTTGCTATGTGGGGAATTGATATTATTGGAAGTCTCCCCATAGCAAGAGGTGGAGCAAAGTTCGCCATTGTGGCTGTAGATTATTTCACTAAGTGGGTCGAGGCAGAACCACTAACTATGATCACAACTAAACGGGTGACCAACTTCATCGTGAGAAACATCATCTGTCGATTCGGAATTCCAAAAATTGTGATAACAGACAACGGAACTCAATTTGATAGTGCAGAATTCAGAAACTTCTGCCAAAAATACCACATCGAGAATCGATACACATCTGTGGCACACCCACAGTCGAACGGGCAAGTCGAAGCTGTAAATAAAGTAATTAAGTCCATTTTGAAAAGAAGAATGAAGCGGGCTAGAGCCATGTGGGCTGACGAATTGCCCTTGGCACTATGGGCCTACAGGACGACATATAAATCAGCAACAGGACATACCCCGTTCTCCCTTGCTTTTGGAACGGAAGCAGTCATCCCGATTGAGATAAAGGTACCTTCTCATCGGGTGACCTATTATGATCCAATGTCCAATAACGAATTGCTTCTTGAGTCCCTGGATATGATCGAAGAAAAGAGGGATGAAGCCGACCTGCGTGCTCTGAGATGCAAACAACAGGTCGCCCAATACTACAACAAAAAGGTCCGAGCCCGAACCTTGGAACCCGGAGATTTGGTTCTGAAACGTGTCTTTCCACCCCCAACTCATATGGGAGCGAAGTGGGAAGGACCGTATTCTATTCTCAGCAAGCTTGATAACGGAACCTTCAAGCTGGCAACTGTAGATGGAAAGGAGATCCCCAGAGTGTGGAATGCCCAACATCTACGGCCATATCTAACATGAGAAGTTTCAAATCTACTCTTTTGTTTTGTAAAAAAAAAAAAAAAAAAAAAAAAAAAAACCAATGTACAGGGCATGACTTGCCTAGAACAGTCTGATTTCTTAAAGCAAGGGGTTATAAAGTGGACGTAGGTCACGATTCGACCGAACCACTATAAAAATACTGCGTGTCATTTACCTTTACTGCATCTTTATTTATTTGCCTATGAAAAATCAGTGTGAATATTGCAGGTACCCAAAATCCAGTGCCGACAGTTCCTATCGTAAACTAATCATAGGAACCCAAAGCCTTAGTAAATGCTCTAGCTGCTTGTCCGACTGGTTTTAATCCTCGGAGCTTGGATTACAATGTAAACCTGAGACGAGTTTGAGGAGCAGGCATGGTCGCAGACGGCTGAGCTCGAACTCTAACTCTCCAGAGAGAGAGAGAGTATAAAAGCGTCTCCGATTGAGCGCTGAGAAAGAGCTCCTTTCCCGCTGAAGGATCGGGGAGCGAATGGATCGCTGAGCTCGAACTCTAACTCTCCAGAGAGAGAGAGAGTATAAAAGCGTCTCCGATTGAGCGCTGAAAAAGAGCTCCTTTCCCGCTGAAGGATCGGGGAGCGAATGGATCGCTGAGCTCGAACTCTAACTCTCCAGAGAGAGAGAGAGTATAAAAGCGTCTCCGATTGAGCGCTGAAAAAGAGCTCCTTTCCCGCTGAAGGATCGGGGAGCGAATGGATCGCTGAGCTCGAACTCTAACTCTCCAGAGAGAGAGAGAGAGAGTATAAAAGCGTCTCCGATTGAGCGCTGAAAAAGAGCTCCTTTCCCGCTGAAGGATCGGGGAGCGAATGGATCGCTGAGCTCGAACTCTAACTCTCCAGAGAGAGAGAGAGTATAAAAGCGTCTCCGATTGAGCGCTGAAAAAGAGCTCCTTTCCCGCTGAAGGATCGGGGAGCGAATGAATCGCTGAGCTCGAACTCTAACTCTCCAGAGAGAGAGAGAGAGTATAAAAGCGTCTCCGATTGAGCGCTGAGAAGTAGCCCCATCCCCGCTGAAGGATCGGGGAACGAACGAATCGCCAAGCATAAAACTCTAACAATTGATTAGGGAGCATCGCGCACTCCTATGCGAACACTAAACTTTGATATAACAAGTGTAACATAGCATGAACATTCTTCTTCCTGTTGATTGACTGACTTATAATTATTAATAGCTAGCTAATGACTAAATGTGGAAAGTTTCTATGAATACAGGTACACGATGATGTAAGAAGAAACAAATCCCTGTTTATGTACTGCAAATCAGCAAAGTGAAAACAAGTTAGAAACAAAAGTGAGGGCCAGTCTCACAATTACACTCCCTGGCCAGTAGGAAGCTTAAAAGGCAAAATATCAGTAAACGTCCTATTTGTGCTTTGATATCTTCTCTCGCTTCTGCCTCTCCAGCCTCTCCTTGTCGGCTTCGGATGGATCCCCCTTTTTCCTTTTCCGCTTGTCCACGAGGGGAGCGTCTGACTCCTCTGAGGCTTCCTCTCCCCCATCTTTTCCCTTGCTTCTGCCGGAGAGGGAAGCAAGGAAGTCATCAGGGTTTGCAAAGTGGAGTTGCCGGCTGATGGACTTGGACTGAATTTTCATAATCATCCCAGTTTTGGGATCGAACTCTGCGAGAGGGACCACATCCAAAGCCTCATCCCCCACCTTCTTCAAAGCCAACCCTTTTTCTTGTCTGGCTTTTCGGCTGGCCAGGGGTTCCTCATCATCATCATCATCGTCGGCCTTCTTGGTGCCGGTGATATCCTCTTCATCATCCACATGCCGACCATCCAAGTCTTTTAAAGCCTCGATAGTCTCAGCATCTTTGGGTACGTCGGCGCTAGGCACCGAGATGCTTCCTTCAGCTGTTGCGGCCTCGGCTCGCTCTGAAACATCGATTTCAGCACCCGGCCGGATGATCCCCTCCTCCATCTCTCTCTCTTTTCCAACACCCTTGTCGGCGGGCTCGCCACCTGCATTATGAAAGACACACATTACTAATTCAATGGGTTGCCCTGCTAGACGACGACAACTCGCAATCGCTTTAGCAAATCGTTGAGAATAGAGAAAGGTACCTTCAGCAGATACTTCCTCTTGAGTAGATCCGGGTGCTCCAGCAGCCACGGGAGTTAAGCCTAAGGGGATCAGCGGATCGTCAGGATGATACTCCTCGACTTCGGAAGTTTTAGACTTGGCGGCAGAGCTGGAACCTTCGTCAATTTTGCTTTTGCCTTTAGCCATGGTTCTCTCTTTCTCCATCTCCGCCAAGACTAAGCGACGGCCCTCTGCCAGATCCTCAGGCTCGTTGTCCCTTAGGATGCTTTTCATCAATTCATCCTCATCGATCTCTTCGACCCCTAGTCTATGTTTTTCGCCTTCCACGATGGCGTCCCACAAGTTGGCCAAAGTAACATGATAGTCCGGGATCCATGAGATATTGCGAGTCTTGAGAACCTGACCGAGGAAGTCAAAGATCATCTCCTCAAACCCCTCGATTTCTTTCTCTCTTTCAAGGAGTTTGTGGTTGGAGGCAGTGGCCATTTCAATGGCGCTATCAACGTTCTTTTCGGCAAGAGCTGCCCGTCTCTCCGCATCGGCCGCCTGATCATTCAAAATCACTTTTTCTGCCTCTGCCAGAGCCAACTTTTCCTTTAAGCTTGCTCTTTCCGCTTCCCAAGCAGCCTTCTCCGTCAAAAAATGGCCTTGAGCCGTTGCCAGTTCGATGTTGGCCATTCTGAGGTCTTCAACTTCCTTTTTTAAGGCCATTTTTTCCTGGCTATTGGAATCCAGTTCTAAGTGAAAGCGCTGCTTGGCATTTTCTAATTCAGTTTTATAGTTTGCGGCGTCTCTCTGTGCCAGGGCGAGCTGGGCTTGAGCGTCTTCCAGATCCTTCTCTAATTTTGTCCTGGCCCTTTCATTGTTTTCGAGTTTTGCTTTAGACCTGTGAGCTTCTATCTCGAGTGTCCGGACGACCTCCGAAAGATTAAGTGCGTGCTTTTTCATCGCCTCGTACTGCTTGGCCACGTGACGGATATGCCCAATAACTTCTTTATCCCAGTTTTTAGGAACTGGCTCCAAGGCAGGAACAAAGACCATCCTATCGAAGAACATTCCTGGAAATTGTTCCCGTAGCTTTTCCAGCCTACCTTGGATTTCAGGACCGTGAACGTAGTCCCGTGAACCGGAGGCAGCTAATTCTGGTTGGCTGGTGGGGACTATGTTGCTTCTCGTTTGCTCAGTATCTTTGGATGAATCCCTGTCCCCATCTTTGGATTCGTGGCGCCTTTTGGACGACCGACTGTGGGAAGGCGCACTCTTTGGAGGAGTCAACTCTTTTGGAAGTGTCTTCCCCCCGGTCGAAATTATTGGATGACTCGAAGGCCTGGTAGAGGTTGATTTGGGTGGAGATCGAGGTTGCGAAGAGCTCGACTTGTGAGAAGGACCGCGAGGGCGCTCAGTACCCGAACGAAGGCTGGGGGTGCCTTCGCGAAGAGAACGGAACGAATAAGATCTCCTGCGTGACATCGCTCCTGCAAAAAAGAAAGGAAGAGCATATTATCACATTGAATATTCACGACATAGTAGTGCACGATCAGGCAGTGTGTGTGAGGTGTGCATCCCATATAATTCCCCCTAACAGACCCGGGCCTGGAGACAGGCTCGTCTGGCCCGTTTCACGTCCCCTTGTTGAGTCAGCCGCCTCTTCGGGAGCAGAAAAGAAAGGCTCCTCGCCGAAGTCTTTTTCCGTGTATTCAATGTCGGGCAAAGGGATTTTATTCAGCTCATCGAATAATTGTTCTTCTGTCAATTCGTCATCACCGACAGCTTCCATTGGAGCAGAAGTAGGGATTTCTTTCGACGCATCGCCACGGGATTCATCTCCCCTGTATACATTCAAGTCTTCGTCGTCCTGGGTGACTATCGGAGAAGGACTTTTATGAAATTTGGTTGTCTCCACCGCTTGTGAAGTTCCCTCTCCTTCCGTCGGGGGCACATATTTATAAGGTTTGCCGCCGGTTCCAAGTCCAAATTTTCTATCCAAGAGGCGATGCTTGTGAAGGTTGTCGTCCGTAATGCATTTTTTAATCCTTAAAAAGTCGGATCTGCTTTGCAAAAGAATGGATAACCGGTTGTTGTATAATGCGCCCTCTGTTTTCGGGAAGACATGATCTGTTTAAGACAAAGGAAAAAGCGGAAGAATGTTATTATTTAGACTCCCCCAAGCAAGATATTCAACTGGGCGATCAAAATTTACTTGATTTGAGCCATCTCCGTGAGCATCCAGCCTGTCTTCTTATGTAAAACCAGTCAGACTTAGGATCCCCGATGTTGTTGTACCCGTCATACAGAACTTTCCTGTTCGCCACTGATTCAAAAAAGGAAAAGTTGGGAGTTGCAGAAGAGCGGTGCTTGAAGAGAAAGAAGAACACCAGGTCTCTGAATTTGAGTTCGGCGTGCAAGATTTCCGCATAAGCGACATATAAAGAATATAGAGACGCGTAGGCGTTTGGATGAAGCTGCATTGGGGCAATGCCTAATCGTCTCAGAGTGTCAATGACAATTGGGGGGAACGGAGGGATGGCTCCTACTAGACACATTGTCCGACTGATCGACATATACCCTTCCGGTGCTAAATGAGGTCTGTCTTCGCTTCCAGGTGTTAAGACATCGTCCCAAGGAATGCCATGTCTTAAGCAGATTCTCTTGAGTTTTATCTCGTCGAGCTTGGACGCTAAAGAGTAAGAGAATTTATCTATCCCGACTGCGCCTGGAATTTCGTCCGGAGCTCGCTCATCAGAATCGGAGTTGTTGCTGGAAGACGTGCTTTCTGTCGGATCCGATTCTGTGGCTTCATATTCGGACCCAGAATCTTCACCTTCTGGATTGATTGGAGGAATTTGAGGATTATGCTGTTCAGGAGTCTCAGATTCCGTTTCGGCTACAGATCTTGAGGAAGAGTGGTCGTTCGACATTGCTGCTAGGACGAGAAAATATGAACGATAAGATTAACACTACCCGTCCCCCGTGTGTGCAAGTGCCACTGTGTGTGCTTGTGTGTGCGCATTATTAAAAACGATAATAAAACATGAAAGCAGTCGAGGTTATTAAAAGTCATTGGTCGTCATATGCAGTCAAATCATGAAGTCATTTAGTCCAGAAAGATCAACGTCAGGGCTCTATCCTAACTGTCCAGAGTTTTGTAGCGACGAGGCGCTGATTAAAGACTGAAATTTTTTCACCAGCCGTGAGGCGGATCGCATAGCAGAGGGATCGCCCCCTTCGACTCGCACGACAGGGGGATCGCCCCCCTTCGACTCGCATGGCAGAGGGATCGCCCCCCTTTCCCGATCGCAGAGCAGAGAGTTTGCCCCTCACCGAATCGCCGGGCGAAGGGAAGGCTCCCTCATGAACCGTTGCGACTACCGTGGTACGACCCTTGGTTGCCCTCTCGATCTTTCGTCTCGCCGCCTGCTTCCGCCCTCAATCACTGACCACGATCCGAGTCAGCCTCCTTTCTCCTTCTCCATCCTTCTTCTTCCTCATCTCCTTCCCATCCTCAAGTTTTGAGCTCCACGTTCAATGGCCATGGCGACTTGGTGATTACTTCGAAAAGTAGCGGATTTGTATTGTTTCTCTCTAGAATCAACCGTAGAAATTCAGGAAAGTAGTACGAGGGTGCTTCCTATAAGGTTACCTTTCTAAAAACTGAGAGAGTTCTTGGATTTTCGAAAGTTTTAAAGGGTTGGATTCGTTGTTCAACAGCTCGCGCGAGACGATTCAGCGGAGAGGAGAAAGAAGGAAAGTGAAGGGGGGAACGTCGGCTTATATAGGCAAAGAAGGTGACCGTTGGCCTCCTCTCCTTTGTCTTATTCGGCCCACGAAACGCCCCCCGAGCCACGATCCGAAGACGGAATCGCAAAAAAGCCCACGGATCGCTTTGAAATGATGGCCCACGAAACTCAGAGCCCGATACGACTCGAAGGAAGATGCGCCCTGTATCGCGCAAGACCCTAAGAACTCAGCACGCGACGAGCAGATGACCAAATCGGACCGTGTTGACCTATGGCGATCCGATTCATCCATGTGTCAATTTGAACCAATGCGACTGAAAACTTGCATCCTTTCAGGAGAGAACCAATAAGTATCTTCGAAGCATGTTTCATCATCAATAAAACATACTTCGAGGGGGCAAAATGTTGGCTTGCTTTTTGACCAAGCCATCCAGGATCATTCGCGAAAGGAAATCAGGAAACCAAGTCCTCCAGGAAAGTGGAAAAATGGATCGCACGCCATCGTCTCGCCCCGCTTGGATCGCACGCCATCGTCTCGCCCCGCTTGGATCGCACGCCATCGTCTCGCCCCGCTTGGATCGCACTCTATCGACTCGCCCAGGGACGGATCGCTCTCATCTCGTCGACGAACGCCACCTCCAGGCGATCCGATCCCTTGTAACGAACCGAACCCACTGACCCGTTCAACCACGAGCTGGTCTTCAGCGATCCGAATCGCACGGATCCGACGACACCTGTTCGCAACGGCTAGTTTGACTTTTTCTTCGATGGCTGCGATGCGATCCGAAAATCTCGGGATTCGTGCCACGTGTCCGCGATCCGTCCGACAAAATCAGCTATAAATAGCCCAGAGCTTGGCATTTTTCGTGATCTTTTTGGCAATAGTGAAGGCTGACTCCGCCATTGTTGTCAAACCACTGAAATATTGAGAGAAATCACTGTTGTACTAGCTTTTAAAGCATAATCAATAAAATATAAAGTGGACGTAGGCTCGTTAACGCCGAACCACTATAAATTCTGAGTGTTATTTTCATTTTCCTTGTTCTTCACATAGAATTCTCCACAGTTCATAACAATTTGGGTGTTAGGTCCAAATTTCGATCTAACAACTACGTTATACATCGTACATCCAATTACGATCCATGTAAAAATGCAAGAAACGTTACACATATGCGTGTGTGTGTGTGTGTGTGTGTATATATATATATATATATATATATATATATATATATATATATATATATATATATATATATATATATATATATATTAAAGGAGGTCAGTAAAAAAGCAAGTGAGAGATACATCATAAGTACAAAAAAATTGTGTTTGAAGATAAAAGTAGTTGTATAATTGAAGAGTAAAATGAAAAAAAATTCCATTGGTATCAAGCTTGAACAGGAATGAGAGATCAAATAACGAAAAGTTACATAATAAAGCTACATGTGGGAAGATACTAAAAAAATGATTCACGTAAACCGTTAGAAAAAGAGTTTGAAATAAAGAAGTTAAAACCTACAAGTTCAAATACGTGATGATTGTACTCTTAGGTCTAGGGGCTTCAAATACAACTCGTTAACACTTTTAGGCCTAAGGCACCTCTGTGCAATTTAACTCCAGCGTCTAACAAATTTTGTATTGTATTTTGTAATCAAACTCCATTTTTTCACCTTGTAACATATGCTGTTAGGAAGCAAATTCAAAATTAAATAAGATGGGACACGCCTGTTACATAGAAACACACACCAAAAAAAGGCTCCTGCTTTTTGTTTAGACTTTATATACAAATAGACTAATTAACTTATTTTTTTCACCCAACAGATTTGATAAACTAGAGTCGACAGATGATCTGCTTAAAAGGTTTATCATGCTTAAACCAAGGTTCAACAAAATTTTGTGAAACTTTGACTATGTTCTAGAAATTTCAAAAATTCCACTAAGGTTTTGGTTCTAGCTCTTCTTTTTCTGTAAACATGATAAATATTCAGCACCAGTACAAATTTGTACTGCGTTCTTCGGCCTCCATAGTAAACACTGATAAATACAAATTTATAGTCACTCTTTTTATAATATGGTTCCACAAGACTATCTGGCCTTTATAATATCCATCTGACATGTTATTAAATAAGATCTTACAAAATAATTTTACTTGCTGCTCAAGTACTGAAATTGGGTTTTTACTGGAATCTCGTCCTGGCCAACGTCAAACCAGACCAAAATGGTTTAAGTTTTAGCGCAGCAGTGTTAATTTTTTACCATTGATAATAAATAGGTGATTAATAAAATCGAGAATCATATTGTATTCGGTAAGAAACTTCAATTCAAAACAAACGATAACTAGGATGAATAGGTGATTCTTTACCACTGATAAACATTACTGGTTAGAGTTCATGCACCTAGGTTGGCCATGTCTATGACAGTGTCAATTTTGCTTTAGGACAACTTGTATTCAACCTTCTTAGTTCATTTCTTCATGCAGCTGATGGTCCGTACCTCGATCACCTCCTCTGCAATCTTCATAACTCAAACACAGAACCAACGCATACCCACCCCAACCTATCTCCACCCGTACCCTTCACCTGCCCCGTGACCGAAAACCTCACCACCACAAACTACACATGCAAACCCCCTCCGCTGCCAAAACAAAACACCCTACCCCAAACCCATTCTGGCCCCGACTATTTCCGTTACATCCATGAGGATCAGAGCTCGGGAGACCGCCAACTTCAGACTAGTGATCGTCAATGGAAGGGCAAATGTCAATTAGAAATTGATGAAAATTTGTGAGTACTGACTAAAAAGTTGCAACTCCTACAAATCACATATTATATGTCCAACTATTTATAATATAAACAAGATCACTGAATGCTTTAAATAAACTTTGGGACTCAACCACCTTCCAAAAAAGGATCGCAATTTAAATTAACTGAACATTTTATCATTTTGAATAACTTTATTGGACCTATTGAAATTCACATTCTAAACAATGTTTGTTTGAACCACAAATTCTATAAACTCTATATTTTATCACAAAAGATTTATGTTTATGTCATTCCTCAAAATAATTAATTAATTTTATAAGTTCACTACCTCAAACCCTAAAGATAATGATAACAACGAATAAGAAAGACGGAGATGATGGAAGGAGGGAATAGGAGCTGATCGTACATTACACTATTTTGAAAAGTTTTGTTATACATATCAAAATTCGCTATTTAGACGGTGATTGTTTAACCGCAGTTTCTATACCATTTTGAAATGTTTCACTATACCTATCAAAATTCGCAATTTAGATGGTGATTGTTTAACCGCAGTTGCTACGTAGTCTACATTTATCACAAGAGGTTTGCATTTGAACCGATGTATCAACCTGCAAAATGATTAATTAATTTACAAGAGTCCAACACACAAAACATAAAAAAAAAAAACATAAAACACTGAGAAATAGGGAGAGAGTGGGCAAGGGAAGACGAAAATCATAAACATCCACACTATCTCCATATACTTAGCAACATATTTTTAGACAATGTTTAATTGTTTCAGCGATGCACTAGTTCTTAGTTCATGTTGCATGTTTGATTAACAAATGATGAAATCACCTATTCTGTCCGTTATCTTCCTAACTCATAATAACAATTCTTGGAGGTTGAAATAAACTGTTAGTCTAAAGCAAGTACGTAACCATATTGAAATAAATAGTCTGCTTTATTTACATATTAATAATTTACGATTTACCTCAATAGATATATACTATTAAACAAGTAAGCCATTTTAAAGATTTTTCATAACATATAGGCAAAAGAATTACATAGAGGGTTCAGCTTGGTCAGTTAGTGAGAAATACATATTGGCATGTGATTCATTGCCACTAAACTTAGATCAAAAATGGTTTAAGTTTTAGCGCAGCAGTGTCAAATTTTTACCATTGATATTCGCTACCATTGATAATAAATAGGTGATTAGTATTTCGTAATCTCGAGAATCATATCGTATGCAGTAAGAAACTTCAAATCAAAACAAACTAATAATAAATTTAGCATAAGCGGGCAGTATGTTATATAGTTTAAAAAATAAGTATATACAACACTTTTCAGGTGGACAAATAATGCACAACATCCAATTGCCCATCCGAAGAGAGAGACATACGGTCAAAAGCTGCTTCAATAAACATCCACCTACTTTTCAATGTAAATATATTTTCTAAAAGATGGAGCAAAAATCTTAGATCTTTTAATTTGAAAGAACCGCACGTAGAAATATCAACACTTTTCAGGTGCTGGAAAAATAGATCACAACTTATGGAAGAGCTAATGACTATGATCCTACCTTTTCATTTCCAAAATCACTTTCTTAAAGAGTTGCACATGTAACCAGTGCGATAATTTTATTTGCTTCCCCTTATATGCACCGGTTTTCAATTAAAACCGGTGCAACTTATTTTCTTCTCTAATCTATTGCTTCTTCTGTACCATTTGCACCGGTGGTTATTGTAGAACTAGTGCAACAAATTGTATTTACCGCGGTTGTTGACATAACCAGTGCAAGTAAGGCGAAACAATAGACATGTTTTGTAGTAGTGGTAGGATATATGGTCTTTATCAAGGTGTCACCTTTGAGTAACTTTGTTCGTTTTGGGTTGGTAGGGAAGTTGGTGCCAAGTTTTATAGGGTCATTCTCCATAGTTGAGAGGATAGGTCAGATGGCCTGCAGAGTTAGACTATCAGAGAGGCTGGCAAGAGCTCACGACGTGTTCCATGTTTCCCAATTAAGAAAATGTTTATATGATTCAACAGGGGTAGTAGAGCCAAGTACGCTTGAGGATGTTAAAGTTGAAAAAGAGGCATCAGTTAGAAATGTTCCTACCCGTATTCTTGGATTGGAAGTTAAGAAGCTACAATCCAAAGAGATTAAGTTGGTGAAGGTGCAATAGGGAAAAGATCGTGACGATGCGACATGCGAACCTAAAAACAAGATTAACTCTTCTTACCCTTTTCTCTTTGATAGTACGTTCTTAATTTCTTTCTAGCTTTTGAATTCGAATTTATTTTCATATCGTTCGAATTTCAATCCTTAGGTAAGAGCCTATGATTGAAAACATGTGTTTAAGGCATGTTATGTTTGATGGTTGCAAGTGGATGCAAGTATTTGCTAGTGGAAGTAAGTGGATGCATATACACACACATTAGGCACTAGATCGGCTCAAGCACTTACATATTGCATATGGATGTGTGCACATTTTAATTTCCAATGGATGAAAATGGTTGAATCATCGCATGGATGTTGCATTTTGGTGAATGGTTGTGTACGCATATAAAACATATATTTACTATTAGGATTCTCTAGCATGCAATTGGATACTTGGCACAGACATATATTGCAGTAAGGAGGTCAACTGAATTAGTAGACCGCCTGGTTTTTGCATTAGCTCAGGGACATATACACAACACCTTTGCATATGTCCATATAAAGCATTTGAAATTTTAAGGACAATGGATACCATTTGTTGATGGATCAGTAGATGGGTGTAGATAATAGTTGATAACATTAATAACATTCTTCTTAATTTAGAGATTTCGGGGGCGAAACCTTTAATGAGGAGAGAATGTAACACCACATAATTTAACACATCATAATTATATAAATAAGATAATAAAATGAACATTAATTGATGAAATATTCAGAGTTCAGTAAAATAGACTTTATTGTTGCATTCGTTGCATAATTTGGGTTCAAATAGGCTCTTGGTTTTCGTAAATCAAACTAATTATGAAAAAGTTATGAACTAAAAAAGTTTGAACTAAATTTAAAATAATTTAAAATAAATGAACTCAGAAAAGCAACGGTCGGGAGTCGAACCGACCCTACACGGGTCGACCCCTGTATTGACCCTAGGGTCAACACTAGTGTCGACCTAGGTAGTAGGTGGGTCAACCCACCTTCGAACAAGCAGAGGCTTGAATCTGGAAAGATTTATGTGTTTTATTCCTTGCTGACTCAGCTGTGATGTGTATTCTACAATTTGATTTTAAAACCTAATATCCTATGGTTTATATTATCCTAACATATATATAAATAGGCTAGCAACCTCAACATTTTCTTACACAAGCATTTCTTCATCTTCTTCCTCCTCTAAGTTAAAATCCGAAATAAAATTAAGAAAATGTCGGGGTGCTATCGGAATAGGGATTGAAAGGATAATTCTTCCTCTACAACTATTTTAAAAGCGTTTTCTGGATCTAATACATATCTTTGTGAGTTCTACGTTATTTTTAGATCTGCAATTTAAAAAGGATTTTGACTGTAAATGTATTAGATTTGAATAATATCAGTATTTATAAGTTTATTTTTATATGTTATTGTTCTTTTAATTTCTGCCATTTACCTATTCAATTTTCAGTTGTTACCTATTTATATGTACATCTATCTTCCTAATCCCCTTTCTGTCTTAGTTTTATTTACAACCTTTTATGCCTATTTATTTAGTTCGAGTTTGGATCTATTTTCTCCTTTTCCTTTTTGTTTTGCGCTGAGCTTAAGCCATCGAGAGCCTATGCCTTTTCCGTTTGAGTTGCGTTAAATTAGGATAAATTGGAATAATATGCAATAACAATAAAAAAGAGATTTGCGCATATTGGAACTTGAGAACCATTGACTGTATAATTTCGAATAATTGTAAAGGAAGAATATGCAAACATGTTAATCTGAGTAGGTTGGACTCAATTTTAAATTAATCGAAAACCAGTAACTGTATAATTTTAGATAATTGTAAACTAGGCTTAGGTCCGGTCCTAAACTTATTGTAAATTACATCCCTATTTTTCGAAAATTCATCAAAAAATTTTACATAAATTCATATTTGAATTAAGCACGAAATGTAAAAAAAAATCAGTTGAAAAAACCACCGAAAAACACGTCTGAAACCAAAAATACTAAAAACAACAAAACATCTATTTATTGCATCGTAGGATGCAAATATTTGAAATTCTTGCATACAAATGTGCAACTATTTCAGTTATGCATCTATGTTGACTTTTTTGCATACACGCATGCAAGTAATACAGAATTCTTGCATACATGTATGTTATAATTCGTATGCATGCAAATCAGTTCATATTTATTTGCATACATTCATGCAAGTATTCAAAATAAATGCACATATGTTGAAATCAAAAAATGACCTCAACACCAAGGGTGTCTTTAGAAAACTTCATAAAAAGGTATGTGATAGAAAAATGGAGCCACAAAATATAAAAATAAGTAAAAACATGAGAATTTTAGAGTGGTTTGGTCAATTTAGACCTACGTCCACTATATGAAGAACTTTCATTATCACTTTTTGATTTACAAAGTACATAAAATTCACTTATGTCTCCCATTTCTCTTTTTATAATCATCTTCTAATTTTTTTCTCTTTCCGCTTTAGACTTCACTTGAATTCACAGAGGAATTAGTTAGATCTCTTGATTTGTGACGATAGTTGTGTAGATCTTCAATCACATGAACTATTAATTGATCTTCATTAGTTCTATGGTGAATTTGTGTTGGATCTAAGCTTTAGAGAGAATTAATGGTAGTTAGAGATAGCCTGAATTGAGTTTGAGCGATTTCTAATGGAGTTTGGAGAAGAATCAATTGATTTGTTGAAGGAAGATGAATTGAGCTTGAGAAGCCATTAATGGAGCTTGGAGTGTTTAAAAGTGGTGGAGAAGTGAAAATGGCATCCCTTCGAGGTCCAAAATTCTATCCATTGAATGGTTGAGAAGTGGGGTATTTATATGTGTACTTTGGAGGTAGTGGTAAAGTAGAAATTACGGTGTGCAGGCCATGGGTCGGCCATAAAAATATTTATGAAAATGCCACTGTTTTACTTTATAGCTGGCAACAGCCGACCTGCCTTAAGGTACCGACCCATGTTGAAATATACTACCGACCAATCCAAATTTGCAGTACTGACCAACCCTTCGGAAAATTTGATACCGACCCATTCTGTAGAATAAAGTACCGACCCTTATACTTGCAGCACGCCACCGCTTTATTTAATAATGACCGACTCATTATTATTACAGCTTTGCCATTTATTGTAATTTTGAGGCCACCTTTTTCATTTGAGAGCTGACCCATATTATTGTACAACTATACCACATGCCATCGTTAAAACACTTATGTCACCGCCTTTTTAATGAAAATGCGATTGCTTAATCTTCTGTTCTAACGTGATGCCACGTATGCATCGTTATTTATGTGCATGAACGAACTCATCAATAGAAGTTTCACCTGCTCCCCTGTATACATATTCAGCCTTCTAGAACCCCCATGCACTGTCATAATATCCGAATCATACCTTAATATGTAAATAATGTATAGATTGCCTTACGGTTTTGCATGGCATTTCATTCACGTAGCTAACGCTCATATCATATTGTTATGGCCGACCTATAGTGATGTATTTTAGGGAGCAGATCCATATAATTGACAGCTGCTACACAATCCCATATATAGTATTGTAGCACGTATTCCATCCTGATGCAATATAAACTGGTCCATCAACTTGTTGGAGCATATTTTTCCGTTCCATACACCATTAAGCATTTTGATTCATGCTATGTGTAACATATAGTTACTGATCCATACTTCATTTTATGGTGCCGACCCATGCAATATTTGTTGCCGACCCATGTGCAATTTTTACAGACCGTACTTGAATTTGGTACCGACCCATACCTTCTTTTTGCGGCCGATCCATATGTATTCCACTTTGCTGTATGTATAATATAAATATTCCATGCTACGTCCTTACATCAACACATGGTGTATACCTTATATTAATGCATACATTAATATATACTATCCACCAACCTATCCTTTGTTAACAGTAAGCAACGCATTGGATAAGATGACTAATCCATCTCTAAAATTAGATGTTGATTCATGTGTTCAACATGACAGATCCATTGCTCTGAGACCGACCGACCAATGGAATTGAGATTGACTGATCCATAGCTTTGAGATCGACCGACCTATGGAATTGAGACCGAACTATCCATAGCTCTAAGACCGACCAACCCATGGAATTGAGACTGACCGATCATTACATTAAAATAACAACAATCCTTGGCACTTAAATGTTAACGATCTATTTCATGTGCATTTGACTGATCATTTATGACCCGTGTTTTTAACAGGGTTAACATTTTCCCCTCGAAGCTTGTATTTTTTCTTGTGAAAAATGCAAGCTTCAAAATTGTTGTTAATATATTCTTTGCTAAATGCACATTAATAGATCGTAGAAAACTTTTAAGACGGATCAGAGTGTTTCTATTTTCTGGTATGTAAGCTATTGGATTTGAGCACTCAAGCTTGTTTGCATTGCATATGGAACTTACATTTTCGATCCAAATTTTGTCAAATTTTTAATGTTGATCACATGAAAGCTTGTTGGTGATAATTCGAACTCAAATTCATTCTTGAAATGCTCTATTGTATGAATCTTATTGCATTGACAGACGCTCTAGTTTTGAATTCAAGTGTTTGTCGTTGATAACATTGTGCTAGTGTGTCAATGGCCCGGTTTTACTTCAGGCTCGAGTGCATGAAACAAGTGAAATTCGTGATGGATTGGTCGTGGCCGGTTTTCACTGAAATGATAGTGTCCAATTCACGCTAAATTACTTGCTTTGCGAACTCGCTTAGCCATTGAATTTTACCGAAGCGATACACCTTCTAAAGCGAACGACGGTTGTACCCTTTTCAATGCTACAACCTGTTTTGCAACAGCAGAAACATTGCACATTTCCGGGCTAATGTCTTGCTATCGACAGCTCATATAGATAACAAATTATTCGGTTAAAAAATCTACTTATAGCGAATTTCTGTTATGAATTGAATAAAGTGTTGATACATAATTTTTTTATTCAATGGTTTATAATCTGTTAAACATTATCTATATGAACACGACATCCTAATTTTAATTCCCGTTGACGCTTAAGATCAACCAATCGATACAAGCCGATTGTGGATTTCAAGCGTCATTGTTTTAATGACTTATATGATGGTGTACGACATTTCACATTTGGGAAATACGTATCTGTGATCTATTTTCAGCTTCTTCTTTAAGAAGCTCTAGATATTCGTGCCCCTGCCTAGGAGGTCGTCATTAGTCTTTACTATGGAAAAGACTTTTATGGATCAATGTTTGTCTATTTCGTTGATTAGTTCCAACATCGGAGACTCCATTGGATGCCCCTAATATGGAGAGGTCATTTGTAACCCAACGTTCGTCTCCTCCAGCCGACTGAGTTAACATTATAGACTTCATTGGGCAATGTTAATCTCTGCTATGGAACGGTTACTTTCTCTATGGAAAGGATTTTTCGTTGCCGCATCGTTTCGCAAAGGGAACACCCGCGAGGTGGGTGAGGTTGCATCGTTTCGCGAAACAAACTCTCGTGCATCGTTTCGCATAGCGAACTCCCACGCATCATTTTGCACAACCAAATACCGCTCCCCTTGGGTGAGGTTGCATCATTTCGCATAACAAACTCCCGCGCGTCGTCTCGCATAGCGAGCTCCCGCGCTTCGTTTTGCACAACGAATTCCCATGACCTTTGGGTGAGATTACATCGCTTCGCGTAACGAACTCTCGCGCATCGTCTCGTATAGCGAGCTCCCGCGCTTCGTTTCGCACAATGATTTCCTGTGACCTATGGATGAGGTTCATCGTTTTGCGTAACGAACTCCCGTGCATTGTCTCTCACAGCGAGCTCCAGCGCTTCGTTTCGCACAACGAATTCCCGCGACCTTTGGGTGAGGTTGCATCGCTTCGCGTAACGAACTCCAGCGCACCATCTCGCATAGCGAGCTCCCGCGCTTCGTTTTGCACGATGAATTCCTGCGACCTTTGGGTGAGGTTGCATCGCTTCGCGTAACGAACTCTTACGCATTGTTTCACATAGTGAACTCCCATGCTTTGTTTCGCACAACTAATTCCCGCGACCATTTGGTAAGGTTGCATCGCTTCGCCTAACGAACTCCCATGCATCGCCTCGCATAGCAAGCTCCCATGCTTCGTTTTGCACAACGAATTCCCGCGATCTTTTGGTGATGTTGCATCGCTTCACGTAACGAATTCCTATGCATCGTTTCACATAGTGAACTCCCGCACTTCGTTTCGCACAACGAATTCCTACGACCTTAGAGTGAGGTTGCATCGCTTCGTGTAACAAACC